>CM060615.1:7827386-10372386 GCA_030578255.1 Tiaroga cobitis
TATTTCACAATATTACAGTATTTACTGCATTTTTTATCAAATAAATGCACCCTTGTTGTTGAGCATACGATATTTTTCAAAGACATTTTTAGAAATCGTACCGACTACAAACTTTTGAATGGTTGTGTACATTATTATGGCAACTGCTATAGTGTTATTGACCGATATTCAAAAATGTTGTGTCTAATTGGCTAGACGTAATCTGCGTGATTTGAAGTAAAGTATAATTCATGTCTGTAGCACAAATAGCGTGCAATGCAATTTGATAATTAAGGCTGTTAAAATCTCTGACCCTAATTATGAGCTATAGTAATAGTGAGACTTTGCAAAACAGACGCATAAAAGAATGACTGTAAGAATGCTGTGAAATATGAACTTGAACAGAACGTCTGGAGGGCAGCGTGGTGTATAACTTAAAGATTAACCAATTACAAGTGTCTGGGCAGGGTATTCTCTCTAATGAGGGCATGGAGAACAGAGGGCGAGAGAGAGTCGGGGTGTTGTTTTGAAATAATAGAGCGTGGAGTGCTGTAATCTCTCTCCAGCTCTGCTATCACGTCTTCCCAGATGGCAGCCGAGTCAGATTACCGGCAGGGAGCCCTGAGACGGCCCAACAATGAGCCTGGAATTTAACACGGGAACAAATCACCACACATGCCACCCCAAGCACCCCAACATACTCGCATGCACGCACGGCCTCTTCCTCTCGCTCTATAAATTGCTTTGTGTCACATGCACAAACATGGGCACACACACACACACACACACACACGCACACACACACACACACACACACACACACACACACACACACACACACAGGGCTTGGTTTTCCCACAGGGGTGATGGGTTTTAGGAGTATTGTGCAGGGGTTTGAGGAGGACTGGAGAGTGGTTTTCACACGAGCGCCATAGTAAATATGATACACACGTTCATACCCCCACTTCTGTAGTACAATAAGAGGACGGGCAATTTAACGTTCAAATGTCCAACCTGCCGGCTGATTGTCACAGTTTAACCTGTTAACTTTAACCACGTCTGAAACCGATTCCCTCAGCTAAATCCCTCAATTTGAGCTATTGGATTTCTTGTAATGCACCTTTTTTTGCAAAGCTTTGTTGCCAAATGTGCTTGTAAGTTACAGTAACAGTACAAAGAAACTAGATTTTTGGGTCAATGACAAATAAAACTGTTCAAGAAAAAGGAAAAATATCTAGTTTAAAACTAGTATTTTTTAAATGAGGGTTACTGACCTTGACACAAATACAGCTGTCCTCTCTATGATATCTTTTCTTGTTTTATGGTATTTTTTTCTGAATGTTGGTCGCACACCTCATGACTTTGATTTGGCACACAACAGGTTCTCAAATATTAATAACATTTTTACATAACTGGTTCACTGATTTCCTGGTTTTAAGAAAACTTTTTTTTAAGAGGCTTTTTTATCTTCATTTAGATATCAGGACAGCTGTTTCACATTTTTTTATTTATACCCCTAGAAATATCCAATTTAATTTTGATTAATCATAGTATTCAAGTGTGTTCAAGTCATTTTATGTATAATTTTTTTTTAATAAATTAATTCCAAATATCCAACCTAAGTATGAGCAATGGTAATAGTGGTGCTTGCCAAGATACCCAAAAACCTTTATTTTGTAAAAGTAAACTACTGTTCAACAGTTTGGGGGACGTTAAGATTCTTTTTTTTTTATTAATACAGCAAGGATGCATTTAATTGATCAAAGTGACAGTAAAACACTTATAATGTTACAAAAGATTTCTGTTTCAAATAAATGCTGTTCTGTTGAACTTTCTATTCATCAAAGAATCCTGAAAAAAAGTATCATTGTTTCCACAAAAATATTAAGCAGCACAGCAGTTTCCAACATTGATTATATTAATAAGAAACGTTTCTTAAACAGCAAATCATCATATTAAAATGATTTCTAAAGAATCATGTGACACTGAAGACTAGAGTAATGATGCTGAAAATTCAGCTTTGCATCACAGGAATAAATAACATTTTAAAATATATTCAAATAGAAAACAGTTATTTTAAATAGTAATAATATTTCACAATATTACAGTTTTTTTGTAGTTGTATTTTCAATCAAATAAATGCAGCTTTGATGAGCAGAAGAGACTTCTTTTAAAAACGTTTAAAAAAAATCTTACCAACCCCAATTGTTTGGATATCAACAAGAAGTAATGACCATCATTTTAACACTGATATTTGTGTTCCCTCACCTCTCCCGATGATCTCATTCACATGCAAGAGCAGATCTTCTCGGGCGATGACCACGTGCTGCACTTCCTTCAGCAGCTCAGGGTGGAGGCTGCCCAGATCTATGGGTGCATTAGAGGGCAACAGTGGAGACGCCAGATCCCCTTCCATCGGCCCCAGCATTGGGGACAGATCCACATGGGCATGTGCGTAGAGATGAGGCCGGCAGGACTCTGTCTGTGACAGAGGCAAGTTTTGGTCTGCAAGGCAATGGGGTCGAGAGGTCAAAAGTCAATGACTTGTTCGCAGAGGCCTGGGGTCACCTGAACAAAGCAGGGAAAGTCTGGGAGGCAGAGTCATTACACCAACTACAAAGAGCTGAGGAAATTCTAAACCCGTCTATACAGATGAGAGGGGATTTTTTTGTCTTTTCAGACAAAAAAGGAGGCAGAGGCAAAGCAGGGAAGCATGTAATATCTTTAGAGAGAGAGGGGAGAGAGCAGAGGGTAAGGTCAGAAAGCGTATGTATTTGGAGAACTGGAAAAAAAGTTGCCTTTCTGCGATGATCTAAGACCAGTCTTCACTGTCCAGAGCGTGAAGAGAAAAAAAGCAAAGCTGGTCTGAGATCAGCAGATAAGGCAAACCTCCACCAGCGTGTGTTTTGAGCGAGAGGCAGCAAAGCGTGAGAACATACCCTCAAGCAAAGTGGTTCTATAGTCCACCGACTCGTGAGAGACCATTTCATTAGTCGGACTGACACTCCTCGCGTTTGCCAACATGTCCAAGTGCGGAATGTGAGCCCGGCCGTCATACCAAACCATAGCCTTAGCTAAATCTACAACCAGAGAGAGACAGAGGGTGAGAGAGAGACCAAGGAGAGGAAAAAGGGGACAGATCGCTCCACCATTGACTTCAGCAGCGTCAACTCCCACAAACAAACCCAGAAACCCCTCTCTTTCTTTATCTCACAATCTCATAGCATTCAAATATAGTTGATTTCATTTCAAATAACCATCAGCAAGTTCAACATCTCTGGTTATGAGAGCAGCTGGAATCTGAGGTGGTTGCTAAACTGACTTCTGAATGAAAAGCGAATTACTGCCCAAAAAAAAATGAATTCTTAATCTGTCTCGTTTCCTTGTTGTCCAGTAAAAATATCTAAACATCCTTAAAACAAAGATAACTTGATAAAAAACTGTATAAGATATTACAACATATTTCTGTCCGGAAAATACAGATTAATAATGATTTTTTTTTTTTTTTTTGCAAGACAGGCTGCATCTAAAGCTGTTTTGAATAATAAAGTTTTCCATTCTGGATATAAAAGTCGATATTTGCATTATTTTTTATAGAGGTAACTGCTCTTTAGCTATACAAATGATGTGGAACATTTGCATGTAAAGTGTTGCACATTTATCTTGAAAAGCCACAGGAGGCTTCAAAAACAGCTTAAAGATTATAAATGAAAACAGACAGTCACATACCATCAATATGCTTCTTCCTCTTGATGCAAACAAAGACTCCGATCAGGAGCAGTAGAAAGACGGACACACACACTCCTCCTGTTATCAGTATACTATAGTCCTGGTCTTGAGCCAAGACCACACGACCTAGGATCACGGATGATGTGGCCTGCTTCCACTACAATGGATACACAAATTACTTCATGTTATTTTCAGTAAATATTAGTGACCATAGCACCTAATTTTGTAATTATTTTTAAAAATAAATCAATATATTATATAATCAATTTTGCAGGATTTTAAGCTATAACATCAAGATAAATATTTAAATAAAACATTTTATTATACAAAATAACATTATATTATATAATTATTTTTAGAGCAGCATCTGTTTGATTAATAAAAAAAAAATTAATATTATTACAGATAAAAAAGACAAGCAAGTATGTGCAATACTACAACTAGGGAAGATCTATGCCATCACATCTGCGGCACATTTGCTTCAGATTTCATATGCCGCGAAGTGTTTACATTTGAACCTCCAACATCACAACAATCCATCTAGAAACATCCTCAGGGAGCGTTTACACTCAGAGAGAGGGCTTCACTGCTCATAAAGCAGCATAGCAAAATGAAACACACACATCCACTGCAGGCAGGAGGGGAAATTGGATCAGAGATAGAGTCTCTCTTATGTGGTGGAGTGTTATTGAGTTTGGGCTGAGATGAGTTTTACCGCGCTATATTGTGATGGGGTCAGATTAGAGCATCGTGTCACACGCACGTTGTCCGTCTCTCCCTGACAGATAAGCACTTTATGCTGAGACCAACGCTTCCTTGATCTTTGCACCAATCATATCAGACTGTCTGGGGCCAGAATCGGGGCCTGAAACATTTTTTAATGATCTTGTTGAGCTAATGGTGACCAGAAAAGAAATACAAGAAAGGCAGGTGGACCCTGATATATAAAAATTAAAATATGAGCACCTTTGAGGAAATTACTCATTGATATTAATCCTCATATCCTGGAGGGATATGGGTTTTGGAGTTAATCTGGAAACTATAATCATTTGGCAACCCAGAGGCCTCTGCTAAGATCAGAAATAGCTTATGTTTGGTGCTTTGAGAGGCTTCTGAAACAAGCAGGGCTGACGAGTGGCTCTTATGGGGGCCGTCTGGATTGGAGTGGTCTGAAGTGGAGTAGAGAATGAAAGAGTCTTTTACCTCCACCTCCAGCTCTTTGGCAGCTGTCTGGAGCTCCATGGGTACGGTGCATTCGAGCGTGTTGCCCACCAAAGTGACACTCTCACAAGTCCGGTTCGAAACTCTCAGCACCTCGCCGTTTTTCACCGCCTCCTGATTCACAGGGGGGACCTGCAAGGGAAAATGAGAGAGAATGATGATAATAAAAAAACTTGCCTCGCTTTAAATTGAACCATGACTGAGCGTGTATATGGGGCGTATAGATTGTGCAGCATCTACCCCTTTAAACTCAGCCAGCTCTGGTGTATGGAGCAGAGCAGAAGGCAATAAAGACAGCGATCACATTCCTTACATGACAGCCTGGGCTTTACAGATTGGACACACTCCACTACTGCACCTGTCACCATACAGCACCGGCCAGCCTGAGATCCAATACGAACCGACACACATACACTTACAAGTAAGACCCAGCTCCCTAGAGGAGATTAGGCCATTCACAAAAAGAAAATGATCACAACTTAAAAACCACCAGCACTGTGAGATATATGTTAAAAAAATTAATTACTTTTTCTAAAAATAAAAAAATATTTTTTTTTCTTTCTTCTCACCTAGATTAATCAACCATGAGAAAACTTCACATACAGGACATGATAAGACCATATGCTTACAAGACAAACAGGTTCCATAGCTTTTTAATATTTTTATATTTGGAGTTTTTTTCTTTTTTGTATGTATTGGTGTATGTTCTGTAATACCTGTCAAACAAGGTTGTATATAAGTTTCATGTTGCAATAAAAAAATATTTATTTATATCTTTTTCCTATTTTTTTTAATATATATAATTTTATTTAAATGAAAAAGATATAAATACATAGCGTGTGAATAAGCCATTCTTTTTCATTAAATAATATGATTTTATATAATTCAAAAGGTAGATTAAAATAAATACAAGTTATTTAAACAAAAAATTACCACTTAAAAAGCAAACTTCCAGGCAAAATCTCCATTGGCACCAGTAACACTCACAATCCCTGACATTTTGATAAACCCCTTGAGCGTCAGCAGTGCTGCCAAGTGCAATTTTATTTCCCTAAAGAAGGCCTTAAGTATCAAGCTGCAAAATCTAAACAAACAGACTGCATGGGAATAAAGTGCATGATCTGAGTGATAGGGCAGTTTAATGACAATTAAGCTAAACTGAGCCTGCTGTTGTGCCCATTATTGAATATAGTGGCTTTAAATGAGCCTAAGCGGTACACAATGTTTAGTGTGTCTCTCTCTCTCTCTCTCTGTGTGTGTGTGTGTGTCCCAAGAGGGGTACCGAAGGATTTGATGCTGAGGTCTCGCATGGGAAGAAAAAGTAGAATCTCACGCGACCTCTCTCCCCCCCTCCCCTTCACAACAGCTGCGTTTGACTATTGAGTGGCGGTTTAAAAAAGAAAAGAAAAGAAAAGTGTACTCTTATATTTCATTGTTAAAAACTCTGTTTTTTTCACCAGCCTAACCTCACCAGGGCAAAGGATCTCACCATCAATGTGTCAGAGGCTGTAACCTTCAGGGAACGAGAACAATGTGAAAGATGGAGGTCCGCAATGGGAAACGAACTAAACTTCCTGTTTGGTTTCAGTATTGTTTACTTCCAACTCAATGAGCAATGTGAATCACTCTGTGTATGTGTGTTTGTCTGAGATCAAATATGAAACTCCTTTCCTGCAGAGCGTCGCTCTTACCTTAATCTCCAGAATGCTCTTGTTGCCTCTCGGTGTAACGGTGGGCTTCTGAAACTCCTCGAACTTGGGATCTTCCACATACAGTAGGTCATACTGATCGGTGGAGAAACCGTCTAACACAAAGGTCATTTTTGTGGCAACTGGAGGCTGAACACCGAGGCCTTTCAGGGAGGGCGTGATACAATGGATATTTCGCTTATCCTCATCATGACTGCAGGTCTAGACATAGAGAAAAAGACAAACACAAATATTAGCCATCTCTGTCGTTATAGTTGTGCCAAGCCAATGCGGAGGCATGTTACATTCTTTTGTGTGGCCAATTTGTATTATCTTTTTGGAGTAAAGCATCTTTATATATAAGTTTCATACAAGTATTTAGTGTTTAACCAGGGGCCAAGTTTTCGCAAGATTCGGGGTGATTACATGACTGAGCATATTTAAGTTCAGATTTCAGAGGCTTTCTAGAAAAGATTCAAACAGCAAACATTATTTACATTACATTCACATTTATGCATTTGGCAGATGCTAAGATCTTCCATGTTCTGTGTTTCAGTGAAAGCAGTGAATTACTATAATTTAAAATAACTCTTTTCTGTTTTAATGTATTTAAAAATGTCATTCATTCCTGTGATGGCAAAGTTGAATTATTTTACTCCAGTCTTCAGTGTCACATGATCCTTCAGAAATCATTCTAATACGCTGATTTGATATGCTGATGTCACTTTTGATCAATTTAATGTGCCCTTGCTGAATATTCACTTCTCAAAAAATGAAATCTTACTGACCCCAAACCTTTGAACAGTAATGTTTATTACTTTTTTACCAGATGCGAGACACATCCGTTTGCATAGCATACGTCGCAAACTTTAAGAGTAGTGGACAAGGAGCCTTTGTGAGATTGAAGATCTGTTTCAATGCAATTATGCATGAGTTGCAACTCAAAAGCTTCACATGCCAGCTGTGGCTCCAGCCCTGCCAGGTCTTGCCACACACCATTTTCATTCCACATTACAACACCACAACAGCCCATTTTACAGTATGCCTGTTATTTGCACGTCACCGCCATTTAATTAGCTGTCCTCATGTGGACGTTCCACTTGATAATAAAGCATAACCCTAGAGCAAGAGACACATTCAAATTGTTCAATGCCATTATTTATGAACATAAGGCATCCGAGTCGTCTTTGCTCCAAGACTTCCATCCAGCAAACCTGTGTCTCCCTCTGCACACTTGGCAGGTTAACAACGCTCGAAAAACAAAGAAATTCTCACTTCACATAAGGGTCGTTTCAGAGTCAAATGCCCCATTTAGGTTTAGGTCACAGTAAATATTTTTAATCACATAAAAGACATTGATATTTTATATTGCCAAAAAGGCAATAAAGGCCTTGACCTTGACCTGGGAGTTCACATAAAGATCAGATACTCAGAAACAAATTTAAAGTGAATGGATGAAGATACCTTAAAGTAACTGATTGCTATTCCTCACTATACATGGCTATGTATACTGTATAAAAAAATTTCCTGACATCTTTCCTTCGCTAATGCTCTTTGTTGAGCAACATCCCAGATGGAAATCAAAAACTATTATCACTGAAGAGAGCGAATTATGAAAAAGTATTTGCAAATTAACACGTGCATTTGAATAGCAACTCTTTGCATATTAAGAGTTCTGAAGACTCATTTGCTGAGACTAGTCAAATACTTGTAAAGTAGTTTGGCTCGGTGTGCTGCTCGACAAACACAACCTTTAATTGTTTAGAATAGATCGAGTATCTCAAAGGGCTTAAGGGGGTTGGATAACAGCTGCTAAAGAAAGCAGCCAAAGGATGATGGGAGACACTGAAAACATTTCAAATTGGTGTTTGGGGAATAGATATACCCATTGTCAGTTAAAGGGATGTTTTATTGCAGGATTTTCATGGGAAGTTATCATATACTGTAGGTATTTCCACTGATATAACCAACTTTGATGACTCCTTTCAATGTGTTTTTCTAAGTTCTTAGTCTTTCCTTAACAGGGTGGCCTAAAGAGAAGCCACACGAGTTTACAACGACTAAAGCCAGATATAGTTTGAGTCATCAAAATACCAACAATTACCAGGAAAAAAAAAGATTTTATGCATAATGCAGGACTTTTAGCAACTTTTAGCATAAACAATCCCGAAATACATGGATTATTATTTTGAAATGTCTATGCTTTACTACCTGCAGATGCTCATTCAAAAAGAGAAGGGAGATAAAACATTCTGTTTTACATCCATCTACACATATTACAATTCAAAAACCATAACGTAAACATGTCGAAATTCATCAACAGTAGATTAAAAGCAATCCCTTAGTCAATAAAAGATATTTGAAGTTTAATATTCACATTGTGATTCCTGTTTTCAAAACCAAATTTAAGACATCTAGGATTTAAGATATTAAAGACTTTTCATTTGATCAAACTGAGTTTAAGACATTTCAAGACTTCTTAAAGATCCGCAGGAACCCTGTTTTAAAGGGGGTAAAGCTAAGGAAGGAATAGGAAATTTCGGATATCATGAGGCAAATTCGAGTAAGGTGTCAGCAAGATCATACTGAGATGAGAAAGCCAGATTTTGGTATGTATAGAGAGTGATCTGGCATGAAAATGACCCCCTTTGAATCCCAAAAACAGGTGTTGTTCATGCTTGAAACCCCTCTGTGGTGTCTGGAGCATGTTAGAGTCCTGTTAACACCCCTCACTTCCTTTAGGAACGTCCAAGACAAAGCAAAACTTGAACATGACCCTTGGTTAGTAACAAGAAGAATAAGATGCCATACCCCTAAACAAATAAAACCCTCTCAGGTTTGCTCCTGACTGTGGGCAGTGCCAATTGCCAGCGACAAGCTGCAGCCTGTGAAAAATGCGTTTTATGTTGGTGGGAAAGGCGAGATTGGCTGATCCCTGGATTAAGCAGAGATCTCAGAAGTAGATATTCAAGAACGCTCTTGAGATTTCTTCCATTTCTCCTGAGCCACCACAATTTGCCTTGGGTCTTTACGCTCCTTCATTTGGCCCGCCGAGCTTTTCCATGTATGATTGCAAGAGGAACTAAAATGCAACTGATGGAGGGATTCGCAGTGTCCTCGAAGAAAACGAGATCACTGTCCGCTTTTCTTTCATTTTAGGCCTGTCAGCAGCTAGATTGTGAATGCAGCCCACAAGAAACCTGAGCTTCTGACCGCTTTTCTGTTTCGGCCATCGTTGATCGAACCTCAGCGTAACAGATGACAGCTCAACTCGGGTTACACAGTCGTATTCAGTGTGATTCAGAAAAAAGCTGACAGAAGACAGGAAGTGTTCGACCACAATGCTCCCCAATAAAAGTGAGAGGAAAAAAAACAATAAACCTCTTGTGCTTTACAAATTAGGAAAAGAATATTGTCTTAATCCCCACTGTTTATAGAGAAGAATTTACAGGCTGACAGCTGCAGAGCCATCTTAAATCATTTGGAAGGATAGCCTGCATTTCATGCCGTCTCTGCTCATTTTGTGTTCTAGATGCCTTAAGAAAAGGCAGAAATTTTCCTCTTTCAAGTGAGCTTGAAAATAATTTACAAAGCCATCACGGGTTTTTTAAAGTGACACTATCCACTTTGCATTAAGTACAGTATCTTTGATTTGAGATAAACGAGTAAGATAATTACCGTAAGTACCCTGATGTTTTGAGGTGGGACATTTTGAATGTGAATGGAAATTAAGAGATACAATCAGAATGAAGATGTGCGTCAGTACGAGTCCTGTCTTGGACTATAACTAAGACTTGTATGCTTAAGATTAGATAGCTTTGTTCACATGCACTGTTCCACTGCACGACCACACTCCACCCCCGGAGAAATCAGATAAGCGGAAACTGTGTGTAAATGAGTATTTGTCTGGTCCCATAGAGAGAGGAGCAGTTCAGGTTAACCACAGCTCTCAGGAAATTAGATGTGAAAGTGTTTTCAAATGGTTGAAGAAACTTGAATAGAAAAGAAAATTAGACCATACACACATATATATATATATATATATATATATATATATATATATATATATATATATATATATATATATATATATATATATATATATATATATATATATATAATACATTTAAATTAATTAATTTAAAAACTCCAGAAATTGAATAAAAACATTTAAATTAGATTTAAATTAATTAAAAAACTTTGATTTTAATTTAATTAGATTTTAATTTAACTTTACAAATGGATAAAGGAACTTGGATAGGTAAAAAAATTGACTAAATAAATAAGTATCAATTGATAAAGAAAAAAATGAAAAAAGTGTTTTAAAAATGACTTAAGAAATTGGATAGGGTGCAAAATTACACAAAATTACGCATTACAAAAAAGAAATTTAATTTAAAACCTACAAATTAAAAAAAAACTAAGAGTCGGAACTATCTAGTTTTAAAAAAAATATTTCGGGAGCTAGAAGTGATAATCATATAAAGAACATTGTGTGTGTGCTTTTTACAAGTGCAGTTCTGAAACATTGCTTCCTTTATTTCTCAGATCAGCAGATCTGCTTCACTATTCAGTGGGGTTAATGATACTAACATGCCTGTGACATGGGAGGAAAGGTATTTGATGCCTCGGCACTCTGTGAGGGCCATGTACAGTACACTCACCACTTGGAAAAGTTTGCCCTCTGTGGCGGCAGTGAGGACCATCTGAGGTTGGAGAGCTGAGTGGAGGTAGAAACCATGAACTGTCACTGTGCTTCCTCCACTGTGGACACACACGCACACAAAAACCTTGCTGTTAAATGCATATTCATGCACTCTTCCAATTGAACCCCAATTTCAAGCACATGTTAAGTCGCTAAATGTTGGCTGCGGGACTGACCTGATAAAGGAATGCTTGGGCTGGATGCTGGAGATGTGTGGGTTCTCGTTGTAGGTGAAGCTGACAGGAGCTTCACGAATCACTCCATCAATGTGCAGCTGTACCTTGTGTTGGGATGGTGATGGCTGAGGTGGTGTCCGACAAGTCAACATTGTGGCTGAAATACTGCAGAAAAGAAAAAACAATGTTTTAAACAGACACTTATGCATAATAGTGGTGTTTTGCTCCTGAACAAATCTTTTAAGTGAACCAAAAGACCAACCTCATGACAAAAATATATTTGTTTTAAATACTAGGGCTATCAAATCGATTAGTTGCGATTAATCGCATCTAACATAAAAGTTTGTGTTTACATAATATATGAGTGTGTGTATATATATTATTAAATGTATGTATATCATGCAGTGGTGGGCCAGCAGGCCTTCTCTGCTGAAAAAAAAAATCAACATTTTCATCACATTTTGATGCATAGTGACAGAAACGCCCCAGAGGCCCAGCGATGGGTTGGGGGAGCCAACCAACATGGGTTGGGGGAGGTTGCTATACAATGCTAAATCAGATACAATACATGTGTACAATAACAATTTTCCGGAAAAATAACATTAGGTGGAGATCGTTACTGAGGGCCCTGACTGAAACCCCACGGTACGCAACTGCATACATATGTATGTGTGTGTGTGTGTGCGCGTCTGTGTGTGTGTATATGTATGTATGTATATATATATATATATATATAAATATGTGTGTGTGTGAATGGTATATATATATATATATGGTATATGTGATTAATCACAATTAATCGATTCAATCGATTCGAAGTGTTTCCAAATGAAGGAAGAAACTTGAGTAGATATGAATGACGCTTAAACACTCTCTGACTCTTAGTAGATTTGTAGACATGCGAACCTCTGCAGCACACAGGTAGCGTTTCCCATTGTAACCAGTTGCAAATTTCCACTGTCCAGGAATGAACCTGTGATAGTGAGCATTGTTCCGCCAGACTTGGGTCCAAACTCTGGGAAGATTTCTGTGATAACTGGGTTCTAGACAGATAAAACATTGTGTTAGTAAAGTACAACTAATTCAAACATTAAGGGTCTTTGACAGAAATAACATTGATGATATTAGTATCGGTTTTTATTTTTGTTGCATCATGCTAGGGAGGCCCAACGTAGTTTAGATCTCATTGATCCAAAATCCAAAGTCCACATATCTATATATTACATATTACACAAACATACTAATTGGTTTATATTTTGTGACGCTTACAGTGTAGACAGAAAATGTATTTGCCGCTGGTTAGGACACCATGTAACCTTAACCCAACTCCAAATAAGTGAGGGGAAAAAAAGAATAGAATAACATCCTTAGGTCCTTGTGCACTATGAAAACCGCAATACTGGAAAAAAACTCAAAAACACATTACTCGAATGTGTGCTTAAGTACTTATACTATGATTTGTGAGGATTCTTACCACAAATGAGAAACCGTCTTTCTGGGCCTGTTCCTTGCCACTGCGCACCCTGACCACGGAGTCAATGCTGGATGCGTTCACATGATCTAGTCCGCAGACCAACCTGACATACAACACAAAGACATAAACATCTCCCGCTAAAAGAAGCGAACAAGACGTGGTTGTAAACTAGTGGAGTAAGCAGGCTATTAGTCCACACTAATTTAATGATAACACTACTACTCGGCAGAAACTACACAGGAGCTATTCTCCGAGGGAATTTCTTCTTTTCCTCTCACAATAGGACGGCTGTAGGGTGGTATGTCCGGGGGCACAAAACCTCATGAGTTTTGTGTCTTAATGGTACTATAGTTTGACATGGAAGGCCAAGATGCACAATAGAGCACTTTTGCAGACCAATTTAATGTTCTGCAGTGTTGCAACATGAGCACTATGTTGAGAATGTGACCTTGCATGTTTCTGAAGTTGTATTTACACAGAGTGCAAGAGGATATGCTTACATTCAAGTGCATTGTTTATTAATTTACAACTAACTTACAATGTGAATGTATTTTAAATAAGCCTCACAAATAAATTATTTATCAACTCACCGATTATTGCTACTGTCTTTCCTCTCCAATTTACACTTTGTTCCAGCAACAACCACATTGATCAGCTTGGTATCAAAGCGGTCTTTCTTATTAAAACCAAAGTTTTTGCCACAGATTGTCACGTTTGTGTGGCCTCCAAGCGGAGCAGAGGAAGGAGAAATCTAGGAAGAGAAAGAAAAAGCTGTGAGGTAAAATTGTGACAGTGTTTTTCTTTCAGTGTCTACCCTCCTGGTGTGTGTCTTTATGCCAAGCATTTTCTCTGCTCATGAGGTTGGTAACCACTGACAATAATTTGTTTTGGTTGTATGGACACTCTGAAGGCAGGGGGTCTTCCAGTAAATGGTGAAGGAGACAAAAAACGAGAACAAAACAACCTTCCTGTCTTCCTTTGTGCTTTAGTCTCTTGTGTTAAAACTGCCCTTTAGGTTGAGCCACCAGCTGAGGTTAAGAACCTTAAAGGTGAAGTGTGTAAGTTTTTCAATGTTTTCAAAGGTTTTCTTCACATATCCCAGCTTAACTTGCCCACACAACTGTAAGTAAGCCATTTGTAAGTTAATCAAAACTAAATGTATTTACTTTAATAGGTAATTAAATAAATAAGTAAATACATATTTTTTATTTATATTTATATTTTATTAAATAAAATAAGTAAACAAGTACATACAATGAAATGAAATAATAATATACAACACCCCCACCCCCCTAAAGATTTACTTTATTTTTTACAATTAAATTAAATTACATTGAATTGAATTGAATTAAACTGAATTTAATGTAATGTAATGTAGTTCCTATATGGTTTCTGAATGTCCTGGTTCGGAGATGTTAGTTCTTTATTGATAAGCAGATGGTGTCGTTTTGAACACATGGACAAGAAGGTCTAATTGTGGCTCAGAGTTAATAATTATTCATCAGATCACCACTCATCATAAGCAAAGGCTCTTACACAAATACCAATATAGTTCAGTCAGCTCTGCAGCAATGAATGGCTTTAGAGGAGGCACAGAAGGGCAAACAAATTCCTTCTGATATTTAGAATCAATTTACGTCTTTAAAAGAAGACCAGAGGTCCTTGAAATCCATGCATCAGTGCTTATCCCTGAAAATATCAATGAAGGTCAGAGTTTCATATGTGCTCTCTGTACTTAGAAAGCACTCATTCTATTAGCTATGTGCTATTAGCTGCTTTAAAACCATGGTAATGTTGTTTGTGAGAAGGCGAGATGGTTACCGTGGTGATGAGGAGAGGGCAGGAGTCCTGGATCCAATGGGAGGGGGAGCACTGAGGAGCCCTCATGCAGCGATCGGTGGTCTTGCACCATCCGCAGCCCATGAAGGATGGGGCCAAGAGACAAGAGCTACAAGTCCACAGTTGCTCACATCCAGGGCCTATCAGAGGAACCTTGGAGACCTGAGGGGGCACACACAAAAGATATCACACTTAAATTACATTTATTCATTTAGCAGGTGGTTTTATCCAAAGCAACGTGTTGACAACATTTTTCAGAGGAGACTTTACTTACTGATGTCTCTTTGTTTCTCTGTTGCAGTCATACCCTGTTTACTATATCACTTAGTCTTAAATCACCAGTGTGTCTGCTATCTATTCACTAGTGATTTTTCTGAAAATATTTGACCCATTTCCCTAAGACATTTTAAGAATGGCAGTGTCATTCACCTTGTTTCCTGTTACCAACAATAAGGAGCCGTCGTGACGTTGTGGAGACAGCAAAGCCATCTCTGAGGACACGGGGAGCGTGTCCAAGCGGAAGTCTACATGCGGCTCAGTCTTGCCAAAGCGGGAAACCACCACCTGTGGAGGATGCCAGCAAAAATGGGTGACCTTTTACATCAAAAGCCTAAATGGTAAGTGCAGGACCTTAATAGAGAATGTTTATGTTTACAAAAAGACAGCATATTTATCCTTTTACTGGAATAAGGCTGCATTCCACATTGATGATTTAATGCTGCTTTTGCATGATTTAAACAATGTGGTTCTGGTGTAAGTTATTTATAGTTGACACATCCGGGAACACGTCAATAGAAGGTCACATCTTGAAATTGGTCTAAAAAAATGTATTATGTTGTTGTTGTTTCTTCACAAAAATGAGGCCTATTTAAGGACCATTAAGATATTTTGCAGTATGACCTTATTTTCATGACAATTAAGAATATTTTGCCCCCAAATAATTTAATAAATTTCTTTGTCAAAATGAAATAAAATAATAAATAAAATAAAATAATATTTTAATAATAAAATAAAATAAAATAAAACTATACAAAATACAATCGTTTTATGATTTTGGGGTGAAATATGACAGACATATTGTGAGATTCACCTACATAATGTTGATACCACTTTCAAAACCTGAGATTATACAAAATCTTAATCCTGAAAACGTACTCGGTTGCCTAACGTAACCTCGGTTCTCTCTAGAGAGGGAACGAGTATTGCGTAAGTTTAGCTTACGCTACGGGTAAAGTTCATCTTTGCTCGAGATATTGAAGCCAAAATTATCCTTAATTTTGTATATATTGTCAACGCAGTGCAGCAGCTGCAGACCTAGAGCAGGCTGTCTAGCGTGCTCATTGGCTGCCTTGCGGCAACTGCAGCAGCCTGCCAGTGAGCCTGGCGTGACGTCACGCCCAATGTGGGCGCTTCGCGCCCAATGTGGGCGCTTCGCGCCCACTACGCATCACAGCCCGCGCAAAGGGGTGTGGCTTAGTGTATAAAAGCGGGGCTCAGAGGCTGCTTCCCTGGTTTTCATGATCTGAAGCGAAAATCGCTCGAGGCGCTAGCACGGCCGGTTACGCAATAGTCGTTCCTTCTCTAGAGAGAACCGAGGTTACGTTAGGTAACCGAGTACGTTCTCATACGAGAGGTTCTCTCGTATTGCGTAAGTTTAGCTTACGCTACGGGAACACTTTGTCAACGCCATGCGCGCCCAGCATCCACTCTATGAGTCCCAACCCGGGGAACACTGAAAGTGGGAAATTCAGGCGGCCAGCAAGCGGGCCGACACATGTATAAACATAAGCACCCATGGGGAATGCAGAGCGGCAGCGGCGGGCTGCATGTACATGTATATCAACTCATATTAGTGCAGCTCAACCAGGAGAGCTAACGTTGAGGTAGCCTGCGCAACAGTGATGTGGGCAGATCATACACACATTAGACTGATAGAAGTCTGGCCTGCAAGAGGGCATTGCAGACCTTTTGACGCGTAGGCAGCAGAAATCGCGTCCACTATCCATCTGGATAGGGACTGTTTCGAGGCGGCGAGACATTTGGTGCGTCCGCCAAAACGAAACGAAGAGCTGCTCGGAGCATCTTAAGGGGGTGGAGCGCGTAACGTAAGCTCTCAGTGCCCTGACAGGGCAGAGGAGGCTGTCGCTGCTCACGCTGTCGGATGCTGGCAGAGCCAACAGAGAAATGACCTGCGCTCTGAAGGGAGTGCCAATCACCTTCGGGACATAGCCATGTCTCGGTTTGAGGATGACTTTAAGAGTCATTCGGGCCAAACTCAAGGCACGCTGCACTAACAGATAGCGCGTGTAAGTCCCCCACACGTTTAACTGATGACCGAGCCAAAAGAAAAACGGTTTTGAGCGAGAGGTATTTTAGATTCGTTGAATCTAATGGTTCGAAGGGATGCATCTTTAGGGCCTCTAGGACCACGGATAGATCCCAAATAGGAACCGAAGGTGGGCGCGGGGGGTTCATCCTTCTGGCTCCTCTTAAGCGGATGACCAGCTCGTTCCTTCCTAGCGACCGGCCTTGCTTCGACTCAGCGAAGGCTGCAACAGCCGCCACGTATACTTTGAGCGTGGATGGGGACCTGCCCTTATTCAGCAGCTCTTGAAGAAAACCGAGCACCTGCGAAACCTCACCCGTTCTGGGGTCCAGATTTTTGTCGGTGCACCATTTGGAGAATACAGACCATTTAGACGCATATAGCCGTCTCGTAGAGGGGGCTCTAGATTGCGTGATCGTGTTCATAACTCCTTCTGGCAGGATAACGGGTATCCGTTGATCAACCACACGTGCAGAGACCAGCGCTCTGGGTGGGGATGCCAGATCGAGCCGCAGGCTTGAGAGAGGAGGTCCCTCCTCACTGGAATCGGCCACGGGGCTGTGCGTGACAGCCGTGTTAGTTTCGGGAACCAGGTTTGGTTCTCCTATCGCGGGGCTATTACCCCTTTTCCACCAACAAGAACCGGGTGCTGGTTCAGAGCCAGAGCCAGAGCTGGTTCGGAGTTGGTTCGACTGACAAGCTTACTAAGAACCGGTTTGCCTTTCCACCGGCTTGAGAGCCACAACAGAGCCAGATCTTACGTCACTGCATACGCCTCATGTTGCCCAGCAACGCTAGTGCGGTAGCGCCAAACACAAACACGCCAGGCTTGTTCGAGATGCATCGGCTTCTCGCAGATCGATCGCCGCATGACATCAAAGCACTGCGAAAGCGATCCAAAAGCACAAGGAGATCTCCATGATCTCCAAACACTCCCGCAGCTCCGATCGGTCCGCGCCGCTCCGATGCATCTCGAACAAGCCTTCTATCAACAATGGCGGCCGTTGCATTACTATTGATGCTCATGGCTTTGCGAACCTAATGTAAATCGACATCCAAACACGGCGAATACAACGTGTTCGTGCAGATCGCCGTAACTTGCATAAACGGAGATTACAATCGAGCTGCTATTAGCTCGATTAGCTGCTAATTCAAAAATGGCGGTCACAAGTTTCTGTTCATCTTGTTGGCCACGGTAACCCCGCCCCCCAGCCGCTGACGTAAGCGGTTCTTACTTCTAGACCAGCAATGATTTGGTGCTACTTAAGAACCACTTTTACTGGTTCGGAGCTGGTGCTTTGGTGGTTGAAAACCAAAGAACCGATTTGAAACTAGGCTCTGGCTCCGAACCAGCACCAGCTCTGCCTTGGTGGAAAAGGGGGATATGAGGAGTACCGGGCTGTGCGATTCCCTGATTCTCTTGATTACCTGTGGTAACATAGAGATCGGAGGGAAGGCATATAGCGGGCGGCTGGGCCAGAGTTGGGCCAGCGCATCCTCGTTCTTTGAAAAGAACACTGGGCAATGAGCGTTGTCCTTTGACGCGAATAGGTCGACTTCCGCTCTGCCAAAGAGGCGCCATAACAGCTGGACTGTTTGGGGGTGTAAAGACCACTCCCCGTTGGGAATATTGTCCCTGGACAATCTGTCCGGTCCTTCGTTCAGGATCCCTGGCACGTGCGTCGCTCTCAGCGAGCGCACGAAGCACTTGGGTTCAAACGAGGAGGCGTTCTGCCAGATCGCAGAGGCTCCTGGATCTGTCACCGCCCTGGCGGTTCACGTAGGACACAACCGACATGTTGTCCGAGCGGACTAGAACATGTTGGTCCTGTATGAACGGGAGGAAGCGCTTCAGCGCGTTCTCGGCCACCAGCATCTCCAGACAGTTTATGTGAAGGCGTTTCTCTCGGTCTGACCACAGGCCAAAGACCGGTCTGCCCTCGAAAAGGCCACCCCAACAGGTTGGGGGCGTCTGTCGAGATGATTTTCCGGTAGGAAATCACTCCCATTGTCACCCCCTGCTGGTACCAATTGGCCGCTAACCAGGGCTGCAGAGCTGAAATGCAGCTCTGAGATATCCTGATCCGCTTGTAGCCACGCGTACACCCCTGACGGGGTACGTGGGCGTTCAACCAGCGTTGTAGCAGGCGCACGCGCAGTAAGCCCAGCCATACAGCCCAGCATCCTCTGAAATTTTTTCAGGGAGGCGGTTCTGCCCTTCTGGAAAGATGCGGCTAGGTGTCAAACACGGTGCGCGCGCTCTGTCGACAGCTGAGCCTTCATAGCCACGGAGTCCAGTTCCATCCCTAAAAAGGAGATTGACTGGCTGGGCCGTAATGAGCTCTTGGTCCAGTTGACCGTGAGGCCCAATCTTTCCAAGTGACTGAGAAGCATAGTTCTGTGAGATACGAGCTCTATCTCTGACTGTGCTAGAATCAGCCAGTCGTCCAAGTAGTTCAGAATTCGCACACCCTGACATCTGAGGGGGGCGAGCGCCGCGTCCATGCACTTCGTAATGTACGGGGTGCCAGGGACAGGCTGAATGGGAGGTCGGTGTACTGATATACCTGGCCGTCGAAGGCGAATCTCAAGAATAGCCTGTGACGGGTATAATCTGTATCTGAAAATACGCGTCTTTCAGATCGAGAGATATAAACCAGAATTTGCGCGAGGATCTGCCTGGTTGTAATCATTTTGAACGGTCTCCTCATGAGAGCTTTGTTCAAAAATCTCAGATCTAATATAGGCCTCAGGCCTCCGTCCTTCTTCGGTACGAGAAAATAACGGCTGTAAAAGCCTGACTCGCTCAGAGAAGGCGGCACCGGTTCTATAGCTCCTTTGGACAGCAGTTTGGCTATTTCTGCGCAAAGTAGATGTGCTACTTTCGCGCTCACTGTCGACTCGGTCCGAGCGTGAAAACACGGGGGACGGTGAGCGACCTGTAGTGCATAGCCCTGTCTTATTGTGCTTAGCACCCACTCTGAAACGGCTTCCCATGCTTGTGCATGTGTGGCCAGGGGGAGAATGGCCTCCGGGTTCCGGACGCCGCACACTGTGGGCTTCGGGAACTGAAACGGAGACGTGGGCGTGGCGCGTCCTCGGTGCTTGGATGAAGCGGCTCGCTGACAGCCGCTTAGGGTTGGTTCGCACATATCAACCCGATTACATTGAATGGGGAGCGTTTTACAATGGCTTTCTGAAGTGCGAGCGGCGCTTGAGGCGGAGCGACTGATAGTACATGCGAGCGCTCGTGAGCGAGCTCGTAGCATACATTCGCAGTCTGACCGGTATGAGTGCTTAAACACGGCGGCTCGCTGACAGCGATGGCACGCTGTTTCATATGTGACGTCCCGGTTACTTTGAACGGGGAACGTTTTCTGAGAGCTTTGTAGCGAGTGAGCGGCGCCGGAGGCGAGGCATTTATTAGTAAGCGTGAGCGCGCTGGGGCGGGCACGTGACTTACAATCGCAGCCTGACTCATATGGGTGTCTATATGCGGCGACTCGCTGACAGTAACAGCTGGCTGTTTTAAATGAGGCGACCCGATTACTGTGAATGGGGAGCGTGCCATGAACATTCTGTGACACGCGCGAGCAGTGCCGGAGACAGTGTGTCTGTTAGTAAGAGTGAGCGCTTGTGAGCGGGCACGTGACTTACACTCATAACCTGATTTACTTGAGGTTGAAATGGCCGTGTGACAGAGCGGGCATGAGATGGACGAGCGCGATGTCTACATCTAACACTCGAGTGGCATTTGCCAGCTTTATGAGAGTGGGCTCTGTGGGCCTGAGGGACACATGTTTTTGAGTGCTTGTGTGCAGGGGTGAACACTGGGACGTGGGCACATTTTCTACACGTAAAACACCATCGGCGTGTGCCGGATAACCAGCATTGACTAGCTGTTTCATATATGACGACCCGATTGTTTTGAATGGGGAACGTCGAGTGAGCACTTGTACTGTGCGAGCTGCGCCGGAGGCGGTGTGTCTGTTAATAACCGTGAGCGCTCGTGAGCGGGCTCGTGACTTACATTCATAGCTTGACAGATATGAGAGCCTGGACACGCCGGCTCGCTGACAGCAGCAGCTGGCTGTGTCACGTGAGACGTCCCGATTGCTACGAATGGGGAAAGGTTTGTGAAAATATTGTGATGTGCGAGTGGCGCCGAAGGCGGTGTATCTGTTTGTAATCGTGAGCGGGCACGCGACTTACGCTCATAGACTGACATATGAGAGTGTTTTAGCCATGTGACAGAGCGAGCAGAGGATGGACGTGAACACAAGGTTGTGGGCACGATACCTGCATCTAACACTCAAGCGGCATTTGTCAGCTTTAATAGAGTGGGCTCTGCGAGCGTGAGAGACACGGGCGTACAGTGCTTGTGTGTAGGGGTGAACACTGAGACGTGGGCACTTTTTCTACACTTGAAAAACCAACGGCATGAGCCGGATACCAGACAAAACGGCGGTTGTGTGCAGGAAAGCCGGGAACATTACCGACCCGTTGGCTGCCAAATACTCCACTGCAGTAGCCCTTTCCAGGGGGACTGACATGGCGAGATAGTTTGACGGCGGTCCGGCCACGGCTTAAACAGTGCTTTCTGTACGTAAGAAAAACTGTCCGCGAGCTCAGAGAGCGCGATAGCTTTCTCGTACGTAGAGAAGCTAGCCGTGATTGGAACAGCTATTAGCGGCGCGTCTTCATCCATATCAAGCGCCTCGTACCCCGAGGCGGCGGCTGCGCGTCCGGGAGGGGGGCGGCAAAGGAGAGAGAAATGCTCGAGGGAGTCGTTCCGGCGAGCGTTTGAGTGCCACATCAGGCTCCGGCAGTCTCTGTGCACGGCGCTTCTTCTTGCGCGGTCCAGCAGATGGCGGAGTGACAGCTTTGCCGTTAAGAGGTCTAGACGAGCCCGCAGGGTCGACATAGTTCCTCACAGTGGACGCAGCCTCCCGACGTGCGAGGGCTGCGTGGTCCGGGCCCAGGCAGAGAGCGCAAAAACACATGCCGGTCTCTGACGCTGAGCGGGGCTCGGCACGAGCCACAGGACGTGCGAGGCATTCTTACAAGAACGCTCGCGCTCTTTTAGAAAAATGAGATTCGCAGCGGCGAGCACACACACACAGTAAATACAGTGAAAAAGAGCAGTAAAGGATATTGTCGCCGGATAGCGTTGCTGGCACGGAAGGCTGAAGGCGGCTAGAAGTCGACCGGCTTCCTCAGGTGCTTTCCTCTGCTGGCAGTCGCTGGATTCGACGGCGGCGGCTTCTCTCGGATCCAGCGGTATGAAGAGCTTCGCTGAAGAGATGAAAATCAGGGAAGCAGCCTCTGAGCCCCGCTTTTATACACTAAGCCACACCCCTTTGCGCGGGCTGTGATGCGTAGTGGGCGCGAAGCGCCACCATTGGGCGTGACGTCACGCCAGGCTCACTGGTAGGCTGCTGCAGTTGCCGCAAGGCAGCCAATGAGCACGCTAGACAGCCTGCTCTAGGTCTGCAGCTGCTGCACTGCGTTGACAATATATACAAAATTAAGGATAATTTTGGCTTCAATATCTCGAGCAAAGATGAACTTTACCCGTAGCGTAAGCTAAACTTACGCAATACGAGAGAACCTCTCGTAAGAGAACCAGACATTCTGCATGAGTTGGAGCTGGTGCAAAACCCTGTTATTTTTTCCTACCAGGTTATAAATCTTTAAATTACAGATCATGTCTGGAACTTTCCTTGGGAAAAAGGAAGAATCAAAGGAGGATGCAATCTAGAGGCAGTCTTTGTAAAGGAACAGCCTCTGCTTTGCTATGGATACTGTAATAACCGGTGTCTCTGCCTTTCAGGGCAAAAGATGACAGATTGAACTGCGATGACTGTGGTTGATGGCAAGGAGTGGGAACAGACAAAAGCTTAGGCCTGTAGGCAAGTGCAGACGCAAAGACCTCTGTCTATCTGGCATGTTGGGAGGTGTCAGAACAGTGGCTCCATCCACACACCTGGACTAACATTTATCATGGTTACATTGCAATTACAGGCCTCCAAGACAGCCTACGTCTGAATAGTGCTTGTGCTCCATTAGTGATCAGTGGATCACATCATTAATAGCCCTGGGCTTCAAGCATGGGGCATCTGGTTGTGGAGAGTATGTCATTACTGTGGTTTTAGTGATTTTAGGATGGTGTGCATGACATATCTCTATCTCACTTACTATAGTGCACTAATGTGACACCTTTTGTTATCTTACCATATCAGATTGGACTGTAAAAAATGAAAATGTGCAGTTGGGTTAAGGAGCTATTACTGGATGATCTTTCACTGGAGCAATGCAATGTAGTCAGGGCAATTCAATAACAATATTGTTTTATTTCATGCATAAAAGCAGTTAATTTAGGTGCTACCACATGTTTGTGTTACCAGACAAAATGTTTTCACAATGTAGCTCATGCAAACTCTACGCATTTATGTGTATATATAGTACTATATTTAATATATATATATATATATAAAAAAAATAAAATTCAATACAAAATTGAAGTTATTAAATATATATAAACTATATTATAAAATATTATATTTTTTATAATTTAAGTAAATTATATTTATTTTATAATATAATTTTGTATTATTCTGTTTGTTGGTGCTGTGCAAATGCAATATGCTACATTCCCAATTCCAAAACTAGAACCCAGAGCTAAAACTTGGCGAGTTTCACGTGGGCCAGAAAGTTTCCAATAGCAATAAGCCATAAAAGGATTTTGAGTCCCAGAAGCGACCAAGCTACGCCAGTCTTAATTAAGCCCGGGCATGGCAGAAAATGGCTACAAATGGACCAGTTATTGAAGGAGGAATGTTACACACTCTGGGGAAAAATACACACCACGGAGCCCTAATAACCGTGTGAATTACAGCTCATTGTGTATGTAAGGGAAGTCCTGCTCACAAACACAAGGCAAGGTGTTGAGTTTTTCTCACCGAGAGTGTGGCAGATTGGGAGCACTTCCTCATACAGAATAAGGGCCACTGGGACTGTTTCTGCCCTGCAGCCCCCCTCTTCCCAACCTTTTAAAAAGCTTGTGGGACTCTTGAAACTTTCATTCACACAATCACCCACTCACTTGCATTCCATATTTTATTTAACTTAATCAGTCTCTCACAATCTTTTTTTGCATTCTCATTGTCAAGGCCTCTTAAACACTCACCCACTCTCTTTGTCTTTGTAAAAACTCTCTCTCTCTTTCAAATGAGACAGCTGGACCAGCACTCACCCCTTACAAGGCCTCAACATCCAGACAAGAGGCGAGAAAAAGTTGAGGAAAAATTTAAAAAAAGGAAGAGAGAGAGAGAGAGAGGGGACGACAGCTGCAGCCGTTCCAAAAAATGCCATGCGAGGACGTGTCATCGAAGCCCAGTGCTTACTATTAACGTACCATTCGGTTCCTCCGCCACGCTTCCGTGCAGCTGTCACCTTTTCTCTCGCTACTCATTTCTCAAACATTTTCTTGAGGCATATACAAAATACCACAAGTCTCTATCTAACACTTCCGTGAGCAAATCGTCTCATTTCTGGAGCTCATGCAGGACAGATTCAATATTTGGGTCGGTGCCACTCCTGCACAATGAACATATTGAGAAAAACATTGATAGGTCGAAAGTTTCACTTTGTGTGCTTTTTAGATTGGAGAGCTTCTACAGTGCTGCTCAGAGGTCAAAGGTGACTCAAATGCAAACAGGAAAATACCATATTTCCCAACCTGCCACTGGCACCTGCATTTTCCTTCATTCAGAGCTGTTTTCACTAGTCACGTACTTACATCCTGCCTATTTGCATACACAATAGTGCTGGCAACAACAGGACTTTGACAAAAAATATCCATTTTAAATTTAGATTCTGCAAATGCTTGACCGTTTCTTTTTTTCAGAATGAGGTCAGCCAAACCTCTTCCAGCACTATCACTCATAAATTAAATCTAAACGTTGACTTTCTAATCCAAACATTATTTAAAAGTTTAGCTTTAACGGTTTTAAAGGGGGAATTCAGCACTGACAAGATGGGCTTTTAATAAAACTTGGCTGTCCATGCAATAGAAATGCAAAATGTTTTGGAAATCTTTGCTACATGACAAAAAAAAAAGGTCAGTGGCAATCCCTTTTGCCAAAAACTTGACTCACAATAAACTTTTTCTGTTGATCTGACTGTCCGTGGGCAGGGAGGGTTACAAAAATTCGATCTGTGGTTTTAACTTCAGTCCTGAAGCTGTCAAAAGTCAGCCAGATGGTGCAAAATGACATGTTTTTCCTCAACATGGAGAAAGAGTACAATTACATAATCGGCAAACTACTATACATGGAACTACATGGTTTTCAAAATACATTGTGGAAAAAAAGCTAAAGCTAACATGTCTCACCTGGATGACTCGTCCCTCAGCTGTGCCTAGGCTGACCACAGTGTGGTTTTGGATGGGCACCACGGCTATGGAAGTGAGAAGAATGTTCCGGAACCGTCCATGGAAGTAGTCCCGACGTGGGTTGGTGCTTGTAACTTCCAGCCGGTAGCCTCTTTCATGTTTCCCACAGCTGAAGGAATCTCCCACAAAACTCTGGTAACAAAAAGAGAAACACATGGACAATTTAAACAAGTGTTGTTCTACCTGGCAAAAACCAGAAGCTCTCAATACCATATTGGTGGCACATTATAATGTGTGGATAAATTTTGCAGCACTGCCATTTTTTTACAGAGGACTGGCCTCAAGTTCACCATGCCAAAAGCAATTTGTGAGTTAGATGCTTGTAGAAAAAAGTGACTTCGGCCCCACACAGTAAAGCTCTATCTAAGCTCGGCATCTACTGTTTCATCCTGGCCAATGCAGTTGAGTGTTTTCTCCCATGGTGCTTGGATCATCCTTGCCGCATTCTGACGGCTGTGCTCACAGATGGCAGGAATTCATGGGAAACTGCGAGGAACGTTGGGCTTGCTGTTGCTCTGTTAGAGCTCCGATTGAGGCCAGCTTTGTTTGGCTGCAATCTCTACAACCTGTGGAGTTTTGGAAGTTTCAGAGAGGCTGTATGGTCCCCAAGATATTAAAGAGGTAATATCTTGGGGACTGTAGCATTTCTTTCCCCCTTGAAATCCAACAGTTATAATAAGGTTTTACATAACCCTCAGAATTAACGATCCATTTCTGCAAACTGTACCTTTAAGACTGTTTGTATATCATGTACTGTATTGTCTCTCTGTTATGATTGGCATAGTTCACTGTGTCATTCATCAGGGCATGCCAAGTTGATGAAACCAAATAGGCACCGAGGGAAGAAGCTTTGTATTGTGAATGTCCTGTGTTGTGTTGTGAATCCTGTTTTCCCTGATATGTCCCCTTTAAGAAAACGTATTTTTGTGGAAACCGTGATACATTTTGTTCCAGGATTCTGTGATGAATATAAAATTCAAAAGAACAGCATTTACTTAAACAGAAATCTTTTGTAAATATCTTTACTTTTGTTCAATTGAATGCATCATTGTTGAATAAAAGTGTATTAAAATCTTACACTGACCCCAAACTTTTGAAAAGTAGTGTAGCAGTCCAATTTGTGAACGAATCATTCAGACTATATTTGAAAACTGGATCAACTGATTCATTGAGAAGAATAAAAATATGATTAATTCATAAATTGGACTTCTCTCATGAGCTCTCATTATTTTCAAGAATAATGACTTAATTTCAGTTTCTCTCAAAAGAGGATTTGGAATATAGTGAACAAGACCAAAATGAACTACTGTCATGATTCATTTATGGTGATTTTCTCCCCTCCTTTTGAGCTTATCAATCCCAATACACATTGATTTTAATAATACTATAAAGATTAATCTTTTGTGTTTGAAGAAAGCAAGTCATTCAGGTTTGGAGCACCATTTGCAGGAGTAAACAGTGAATTTAAAGGGATAATTAAGGGGACAGTTCAACCAAAAATGAACATTCTGTCATTATTTACTCACCTAATGTTGTTCCTAACCTGTATGACTATTTATTCTGCGAAACATAAAAGAAGATTTTCTGAGAAATGTCCACACAATGAAAATCAATGGTCACCAAAACTGTTTGGTAACCAATATTCAAAAGCATCTTCTATGTTCTGCAGATTTGAAACGACATGAAGGTGAGAAAAATAATGAGTTTATCCAAGTTAGAGTTTACCTAGAGTAACCTGAAAAGGAACGGGGCACCTGAGGGCTACACATTGGTCAAGCTCAAAGGGTCACACACCCTGGTATGAAAGTAAAGAAGTCGTTAATAATTAATGAAACCAGACCCTGGCACCATAGGCCATGACTAAAATGCCTGTTGGAGCCCAGAGAACAGGCGGTTAATGATTAACACCGTGCTCACTCAAACTCTTCTCAAGTTACACTGTATGGTGAAGGCACCCTGACAAAAACACTAAAAACACACCCATGAAAAATCAGACAGGCATAAAAAGGACACTCCATACTGTGCCAGAAAAGTTCTCACTCTTTCTTTGGTGATGTGAGTAAGACGCATGAGTCAGTGGGATACTGCGGTTGCAGCTTCATTTTGAGGGCATATCTCAAAGGGCTGCTTTGAAGATGCAGAGAACAATACAGGTAGACGATAAATCAGGCCGAACGAGCGCTGGGCCCTGCTCTCATTACAGGGCAGCGCGGGCTGGCTCAGAGGCACAGAATCGGTATACAGGTGTAAAAGCCAGCAAAGATGAGGGGGGATTACAGGCCAGCTTATCCCATCCCCTCAAGGCAGAGGACTTCTCTGGACCTCTATTGAGGGAGCGACAGAACAAGAGAAAGTGAGACACATGTAGCATGAAGCAACCAGGGAAATCATCAAACTGTGCACAAGATGCCTTTGATGTGCAAGTGTGCTTTGCAGGGTTATATAAGCCCACCGCGATCCATCATAACGGCCGAGCTGCCACGTATTTCAATAGGACTTGCGTAAGCATTCGTAAGTAAGCACCGTGGTTTGGCATTGATTCGGGGGGCTCTATGAAGCCTGACCTATCACCAGCTGAGCACACCCCTGGGAGTCAACGCTTGTTTTAGAGGGAGAGAAAAAAAGAAGGTTTGTGGGGTTATTTTCATAGCAAATAAACCTCACGTTTTGCTTTGTTTTTGAAAAGGAAGACATTCCACCGCTCAGCTCACGGTACTGCAAGGATCAAGGGTTGAAATTGAAAAACCTGGGCAGTGTTTTGACAAGCTTTGGTTGCGCTGATCCCGAGGCTCCTCCACCAACCGGGTGTCTTGCAAGGTTTTCGAAGATTTGCTCTCATCATTTCTCACTTCACTTATTAAAGGGAATATTCGGGGTTCACTACAAGTTAAACTTAATCAGCTGCATCTGTGGCATAATGCTTATACAGTGCTGCAGGGATGACATATTTTTGTAGTCCAACCCAAAAGATTGGTTGATTCTACAAAAAGCCAAAAGGGTTTCCATTGGCTTTTGGATTACTAGATAAAATAATTCAGTCACCATCTCAGTCAATCTTTACTTTTAAGTTTGAAGGAGTGTGATTATAAACAAAACAAGGCTGTAAAATCAGACTAGTGAGTAAATAAGTTTTCCTGTTTGGTGAGATGACGTTTAACCACTGTAGTCCCATTTTGCAACTGCTAAAAAAAGTGATGACTAGGGTATAATAACTGATAACTGTTTCGGGCATTTAACCAAAAGCCCATTTAAAAACACACTGACTTCGGGACAATGGAACATGAAGTGCAAAAATGGGTCCATTTCATGGTTTTATGAAATGCAGGACTTGCTTTAAAGTCCTGCAAGAATTGGATTGCATTTCTGCAATGTTGTGAAGCTTTTCATTTTTATGAATTCTCCCATTAAAACTTTGTTTAAATCAACATTTTAGTCATTTCAGGATTTATCACATTGCATTGCAACAAAGTTGTAAAATTGGATATTACACAGAAGGTTAGCAAGCGATTTTATCATACTAAAATCATGTTACTTTGCAAATTGTTTACAACATGTGGCTATACTACTGAAACAGTAAGTATTTTAATGATTACACAATTGCCCCATTCACTTCCATCGTAAGCTTTTTATATATTTTTTTAAAAGAGGGAAAAATCTAAATAAATTGTCCATATGTGCTGTAAATGGAAGTTAACTCATATTGAACCAAGAATATTACTTAATACACAAATATTTTGAGTATTATTTCAAAGAATGCTGAAAAATATCACACAAAAATATCCTGCGTAGCTCCTCTTTGACACATTAACCAGCTCTCATTGTGTGGGGCACAATGCTGCGGTGATAGGGTTACCGTGCCCCACCTTTGGTGCTTTATAGCTTTGTGGCCTTTAGCGTCTCCTCCAAAAAGCTTGATATGAGTGAAAGGAGATCTGTACGGCCAAATGTCACCTTCCAAAACTTTCTGTTAACCTCCGGGCCCCGGTGCAGTTCGATCACGTACAGTGTACGTGAAGATTTCTGGAACGACATTGCTCCACACTGCCACCCTTCAGCTGCTTCTTGACAAAAATAATGTGACTTTTGACCTCACAGAATTTTCAGTAATGTTGTATATGTTTATATGCATGCATGTATGATTGTGGTGTGCACCACCTTTGCATTTATTCAGCACGTCGCAAAGCAACCCGATTCTTGTGTTTATGCGCCTTTCTTGGATTACTAGGTCGTGAAGGTCAGTAGTCTGGGGAGAATTAGAGAAGCTGACAATAATGTGGGATTAGAGGCTGGCAGTCACCAAACAGTCCTGGTGCCTGGCTGCTGGTGTGTAAATACCTGTGGATGCCTCGAAGAACACTTGAAGAGCCTATTGTAGAGCTCCACAATTTATCGAAATAAATCTGATATCGCAATATGGCTAAATGGGATGATCATTAAATAAATATATGCTTCAGTTTCAGATTTGAAGATTGCTCATTTACATGCAAGCTCATGATATATTGTTATCTTAGAGCAGCTTAGTTAATTTACTTGTTGTGAGCCGCATGCGTGTAAATCAACAGTGCCGCGCTTCACTCTGAAACCGACAGTGCATATATAGAATTTAATAGCTCATTCGATTTTTTTTTTTAATATCACAATATATTTCACAGAAAAATAATCTCTCAAATTTCATAAATTTCATTTATTTCAGCCCTAGTCTCCTGGAGACTGTCAAAGTCACACCTTGATTTCTCCTCATGTTTCTTTGCCTCACGTTCCTCTTTTTGGCCTTATCTTGTCTTGTTACTCAATTTTCACTTCTCTCACTCTTTACCTCTCAACTTGCTCTCCCAATCCAGCAGTCAAGTGATCTGTCAGCAGGGGACTTTGTTCTTCACTCAGGTTTCCAACTGGGAAACAAAACACGGCTCGGTACAACTGCTCGTATGTTTGCTAAAAAATGAATCCATTTATTCAACTGCTCATGGTTAAATCCCTACTCATCTAGAGATTTTGAACTTGTTGCTGCATGCTACAAGACGATTCGCTCAAAAAGCACCATGATTAATACGCCTGGACTAAACTAGTGAGACAAAATATTTAATCGTTAATCAAACTGAAATTGAGATTAACGAAAGAGATTTGTTAAAACAACAGGATGAAATACTTGATTATTTTTCATCATTCCTTCGAAGTTAATGAGCCATAAAACAAATATTGGGCCAACGCTACACATTTTACACTAGCAAAAATAGCGACAAGCTAAACATAAGCGAGAGAAAGCCATCATTCTATTGACATACAGTGAAACATATTATGGACGTGCTAATGAACCATGCTCATCCATTCAATTAGATAAACAGACATAAGCAAAGGGGGGATAATTTAGTGTGGAGTCCACTCCAGAGGCCCGGAGGTCTGTCATTATTTACTCGTCCAGCATGGATCTATTCAAAGCATTAGCGGAAACGCCCATTCATTAAAGCAGACAAGATGACCACCCTCAAACCATTGCTCTCTGCCACAGTCCACAAGCATGCTGGAGTGAAAACCTCCACCCTTACGCAAGGAGCATGGATCTGATAAAAGGGTAAAAAGCACTGCTTAAAAACCATGAAGCGTTGAGACCCTTTAAAAGATCAAATCCAGTCCTTTATGGAAGAGGCACAGCATTCAAATGCCTGGTTTGCAGTTGGCCAGAATAATCAATTCCAATCTTGACTGTAAAGACTTGTCAGGGCTGCTTTTCTGTGATGATCTTATTCTTTTTTCACATGTCAGAGGGAGCAAAACGTGCCTCTGACAGGACGGATCAGACACAAGAGTTTTATTTTGGGAGCTGTTAAAAGAGTTAAGCAGATTCTCTGTTCCTAATTTCAGCTCATTTATTTCCGTGCATGACATTCTGCCGAGAACTTTGCTCCAAAGAAATTCCCTTAAACTCATAAAAAGCTGAGAATGAACATGTGTTAAGTCCATACTTCTTGACACATTTAGTATGCTGTAAAAAGAGGCTGTACGATGATAATGGCATAGGCCCTGTTTACAACTGATATTAAGAAGCGTTTTCGTCAATCAGATCACAAGTGGACGAGCTAAGGTGTAAATGGATTCTAAAATGTTTTGAGCTTGTCCACTTCCAGAGGTAGTCGAAAACACATTTGACCGCATTGCTTTCGTAGTGTAGAATCTCATGTGGTCGAATGCGTTCGACCAACTAAAAAGACAACCAACTCTTCGCCTACTGACCTAACGTGTAAACATTATGGGAAGTGCGCTTGCCAGACGGGATTTAAACTGTCGAATGAAGACGACAAATATACCAAGCACAATGTTTTTCACTATTCCTGATTTCTAAAACACACTCTCCGCGATTGGCATGGTCTTGTGGCTATCAGAGCAGAAATGAAAGCTGCTGCTCTCCATATGTTTTTCCGTCGTCTCCGGTCGCGATCATACAGTATGTAAATTGCGTGAGCTTATTTCATCCATTAGTTCGAAAGATCTGAAAAAGCCCATACATTTACCCACCTATGGGCCACTCCCCTTGAAGAAATCAGGACAGAAGTGGTCGAAAGTGGACAAAAGAGACAAATTAAAACACCAGGTGAAAACGGGAATGTGTCTCCCTCGTCTACTTATGATCCGACTGACCAAAACGCATCTCTATACCAGTTGTAAACAGAGCCATATTGTCTTGGAAGACATTAACACACAGTTCAAATGGCTTATTATCAGTAGTTGGCATGAGCCGTCCTTTCTAGTTGACATTAAAAGGCAGATATGATGAAATCCTTATGTCAATTTTGGCCTTTGCAAAAACACACTACACCTTCTAGGCAAAGATCAAGGTCTTTACTCTCAAAATGCCCTCTTTCTGCCAGAAAAAACACAACTGACATGTGATAAAGAGTATGAGCATGCAGCAAATTCTGTCGTTTGTAGTCATATTTCTCAGCACTATGAATCAAATCGAGCATGTGGCATCCTTTTTATGACGCATGATTTCAGTGCCAGTCAGCTATTATACTATGTGTAAAACGATGCAACAAATGGAAAACAAACAATTGAGCATGGCGGTAATATGTAAAGCATGACCGCATGGTAGAACAATGCATCATTGTGCTATCTTTTGGTAAACCACTGGAAGGCGCATGTATTATTATTGCCTTTTTTTCCAGATACTGTACAATGCCCCCGATAAATCCCCTACAGGGATTATAGTCAAACTAACACGTTAATAAAACACATCTGTTTGAGGTAGAGGGGGGAACTGATCCATCTCTGGCCACAGGCAGGGCAGATTGATTTGTTGAATACAATCGTCAAAGGTGATAACTCTTTGTCCTCTTGTTTAGCTACGCAGTCTTTGAATATTACACAAGTAAAATAGTTTCCTTAAGTCTCTCTTATGACATGCTCACCACATCAAATTTATTCGTAGACTAGGAGAACGAATGATTTTCATGAAATTTGGTTCTATTAACGGATCTCAAACGGTTCTTTTTAGTGACTCAAAAACATACAGTGTAGCCTGATTCCTGAATATATGACTCTTATAAGCCAGTTCTTTTTAGTTAATCAAAAAATACAGCACAGCCACTTTAGTCCAATTCTCAAATATATAATTCTAAGAAGGTGTTGTTATTATTTTTATCATTTTTTGTGTGAATCAAAAACATACAGAGCGGTTCATGTAGTCAGAATCCTGAATGATTCTCTAAAAACAATCGGCTCATAAGAATCAAGCACACAGAACATGACCTGAATGAATGACTCCTATGTGGGGTTCTTTATAGTGAAATTCCTTTTGATTGCCATGAATACTCACACTGCTTCAAACCCTGCATGACTGACACCTGAAGTCCACTCCATTAGCTGACCAAACACTGGGTGGCATGCCCCACAAAACTCACAAGTCAGGTATCAGGTAAAAGCTTGCTCTCTTTTTTCACACGATCACACAGGCCGTGTCTTCTGAGGGATAAGCTTGGGAGTATCTGACTGACGTGCTGAATGAGGTGAAGGGACAGCCACAGATAAGCTCTTATTTGTGGTGCATTGTTAAGTTCTCACCAGGTGATAAAGTAGAATAGTTCCTGGCCAATTCAATCCGTTCCATTACTTAAGCACACATTCATTCAAGCCGGCATCCTATGGAACCATTGTACCGGCATTAGACCCAGGGCAGCTCAGCGTAATGGCTCTTTTGACCTAGTGGGGGAGGTTAAGTCCTAGCATACCCCGAAAAGTTTATTTGTGGTCCCTGCTGTGTAAGCCAAAACAATTAGTAGAGGTCTTTGAACTGCCCAAACAATTAGTCTGGATCGGTCAACTCCAGTCGTTTAGCGGTGAGGGCTGATTGAATATCCAACCTGACCGGGCTCATTAAATGCTTCAGCGGGTATTTGATTTACACCTGGTCAGGATGTCTTTAACCTTACATGAAGGTTTCAAAATTGAGCTCTTTGATGAAGCCGTGTGCTCACAGACCCAGAGAGCAGGCAATTACTGGAGGGAGTAAAAAAAAATTAGGAAGAGAAGGTATGGTGGATGCCAGAGATGGATCAACGTGCCTCTGGGCCACTGACTCACCAAAGCAATCTTTCCCTTCACCTGACACTTACACATGTTTGTGAGTTATGCCCAGAAGAGCACCAACAAGTATTTCAAGCCTGAAGGCTGCGTTAAATACATGGGCCAGTCATCACAACATCGAAGGAGGAAGCTGTGGTGCAGTAAACCTGGAGTAAACAGTGGAGTACCAGCCAATCGTGTGTTTGTTTTTATGTGAAGTTCCTCCTAAAGGACAGATTGTGAGCGCAAGCGTTTATCAGTTGTATGCTTAACTGCTTTATGGGAGTATTTAAGACACACATATGTGGCAAGAGCGGGAAAACAACCCAAGGACAGGGAAAAAAACAACAACACACATACACACACACACACACACACACACACACACACATATATATATATATATATATACTCGTACGTGACAGCAATGATCGATCATGAAAACGATGATTGGTTATTGCAGCATTTTGGGTGGTACCTGAGGTCTGATTGGTAAGTGTTAGGACAGCATGCAGTCCAGACGGAATGCATTTGAAAGTGCGCAGTGATGTCTGGAATCACTTTGATCATGAAAATACAGTTAAGTGCAAGATGTGCAGAGCCGATCTGCCATATACATAACACTATAATGAGAACACTATTGTAATAGAATGTTGTAAATTCTTTGTGCTTTAGTTGCCTGTTTTAGCGTTGTTGTCACAGGAAGAACGGGAGTTACACATTCAGAAAAGCACGGTCAAGTTCACTTTCGCATTTGTGTCCTTTTGTGCAGATGTAGGCCTAAATTATAATATTTTTTGTTGTTGCATATATCCGATTAATCTCATATAGGAAATAGGATGTTTATTAACCTGCTAGCGCTTTAGTTTACCGGTGTCATTCACTCTTTAGCATTAGCTCAAGTGGCAATGCCCGCATTATTGATCATGACTGGGTCATATTCCTTCCTTTTAGATGTTTCTTTTTCAAAAACATTGATATTATTAATAATCCAGCAGTGTTCTTTTTTTCTCGTCAATTTTTTTCAACAATAGGCCCATGTTTCATTTAAAATGGTTTCTCGTCATGGCTTTGAAAACGCGCAAGAAATTTCAATACAGAATAATATGTATTTAAAATAGAAATTGTGACATTTTAAATGTCTGAATAAAGAAGTAAAAATTTCTTTCAATATACAAATCTTACCAACCCCAAACTTTTGAATGGTAGTGTATATAAATATAAAGAAGACTTTTAGTACACAGAAAACTTAACACAGCAAAAATAAAGACATGAAAGTCAGGATACATCCCCACAGGTGCTCTCATCCCCAGATGTAGATGAGATGAGCAGTTCGCACCTGGATGCCAGCTGTCCGGTCTCCTCTAGCTAACATTATGGTCTTAAGTCACGCAGATTTCCCGCCAGGGCAAGGCTGCCAACATTAGCTCACTGCAGGGGATTGACATTTTGAGAAAACACACAGCTGCACACTTCCACCAGCCCCTTGGTCAGAGCTGTTGGTCTGTGACGTGTACGTGCCTGCGTTTATGTGCTTTTGCCAGAAATGATTCAGGGTGACTTAATTCCCCAGTACAAACCTCAACTCACCCACATAGAATACATTTCTTGCACATGTATGTATACTCATAGAAACGCAACCATGCAGGAAGCTTATCGCAGCTTCTCCAAGCAGAGACAGGATACAACAAGTACCATGTCTTTCAGTATGATTTTGCACCTCCCAGAGCTAAAGCCGTGGCCTATAAATTCTCCAGGTTTTGCCGCTTTTGCGCAAACACATCTGGGAATAAGCAGGCAGCAGCACGTATGCTTTTTATAAGTGCTAAGTACAGTGCATTAGTGTGTCACCCTGTCCTTACATGACCAAAACACACTATAATCCAAAAGATTGAGCGAGGTACAAAGATCTAAAAGTATTTGATTTACATTGATATGGGCTTATTCACAGTCAAAAAGATGTGGGAAAATGTTTACAAAGCAAGTTAAAAATCAATGCACTGCCTTTTCGCTTTTCTTTACACTTTTAGACTTGCCATCTCAAAGCATGTTCATTTAGCCACAATGGTTGTAATAATTAAACTGGCTGTCGATCAAAACTCCCTCTTTAGGAATTATATTACAGGCGGCAATCAATCAAGCTTCAGATTCAATTTTAAAGTAATCAGCATTTGCCAGTTGTTCCCCTGATCAATTGTAATCTAATGATAATTTTGACCTTAAATGTGGCTGTTTGTTATTGCTGGTCTCAAGTGTCCCCCTCCCCTCTGCTCTTTCAAGACGGGGGGCGCTGGGTTTGTTGGGGTGGTTCCAACTCGGATACATCCATTATTCCAAACAATAAGGACTATATTTCTGTCTGTTTTATTAACGAATATTGCTGAGCTAGAGCAGACTGGCCAATCGATAATTTTAAGAGCTTGGGTGAAGTCAGAAAGCTGTGGTGTCTTTCTCTCGAAGGGTAAGAGTCTATTACAGACTTTGGTGATTTATCTGATATGATATTCATATAACTTTGGCTCCACATTAACAAATAAAACAGGAAAGCAAGACTACATTCAATCAAAACTGAAGCACAGTGTCAGATGCCCATGTTTCCAAATAAAGGCAGGAGATGTTGGAGCCCAGTATGTGGAGTCGGTTGTCTAAGAGCAAAAACAAGATATTGGGATCAATTTATCATGCCTATTTACAATGTAATGGTTTTATGACACTGTGTCAATTGCCCCTTTATGGGATAAGACAGACTCTGCATAACATATGCTACCAGTATCATAATTCTCAACGATGGCACCATGATTTGCCATCGGCCTTAACACACTCAGACACACACACACCCAAAACAAACAAACGCACATGCACACATTCACACACTTATGGACAAAAACTGTATTGGAAACAGACGCACATCCCTTTCAAACTGTAAGTAAACACTTCTTCTAAGACGCCTAGGGAAATGTCTTCCAACTGCTATTGGCATTTAAGCTATTGTACATCCGCATAATGAAAACTGATAGAACCGCAGCTGACTTTGAGCAGATGTTTGGATCAAGGATCCACAGAATGAAAATATTTAAAAATGTCTTAAGTGCTTCAGTCTGCAGAAACTTCTGCTGTAATAAATGACTGAGTGCACTTTGTGAGCTTGGCCAGATAAAGTTCAGGGCACTGAAGCAACTACACCAGACTTGAGATCTGTGTGACTTTGGGACGAGGCCAGCCGCTCCGGTCTGGCCCATATGAACTGCTAAAGCGACCAGTACAAATACTGTTAGAGACAGTTGAAGAACACCTGCTGGGTATTGATCTGGGCTTCCCCGCTGTATGGACTCTGCTAAGATAACACACAAGCAAATAGAAAAGTGCAGAGAACGCACAGCATGAGTAATGGTTGTTATTGTTAAACAAGCCTGATTCATATGGACCTCAAACAAACCTAGTTTTCAGATTATTCGAAATCTTCATTTGAATCTACACCACCGAGTTTATAACTGAAGTGCTCACACATTGTCATATTAAGAGATTTACACAATAAATATTTAAAATTCACCTTAGTCCACAGTGAAGAGAGTAAATTGTGTTGATTGTTATATGTTAAATAATTAACATTTAAACTGCACATGCCCTGTTGTTTCCATTCACCTTCTGTGCCATGCTGTCCACTGTCCAGCTTTAGTAGCATCTAGATATGTTCGTAGGCTTTATGTTTACATATTCAAAACATTAACCGCTGTGTATTACTACGCAGATCAGAGCGATGTATGACTATGTTTTGTAATGAACTCTGGGAAGTAATAGCCCTGCATTATCGACAGGCCCTGAGGGAGTCGTCAGCAGTTAAATTTGTGTCATTTATTGATCTGCATGATTTACTGATTGATCCAACAAATGGTGATGGATAAGTAAAAAAGACGAGGAGGGTCAGTGATTTATGATGGCCCGAGGATAAAGACAAGCAATTGGGCTGACAAGAAGTCAGATTTGCTCTCGGCTGGGGAACGTTAGCTAAAATTGACTGGAGAAAATGCATGATTTGGTTGAAACCTCTTACCTGGTTGAAGGTTTTCTCCTCCGACCCTGGGAAGTGATGGAGCTTCCTCGTGTGTCCCTTATGAATGAAATCCCTGAAGAAGTTATTGATGTCCGAAATGGAGATAAGGCAAACGGCAGAGCTGGCGGTGGGCTCAGGTGAGTCAGGTTTGCTGCGGGCAAAGGCAGCAAACAGCACGTCCTCTCCTTCTTTCAGGCCCATCTCCTGCTGAAAGTCATAGCCGACTTTAGCCACATGCGCAGCCTGGAGAACATTGAAAACCACCTGGGCCGAGCGCTTCTTTCTCCTTCGCTCAGAGTAAATGCACTCAAAGGGCATTTCTACGTAGCGCAAGATCTCAGGATCCGAAGAGCACATGCGTACGATCCTCGTGTGGAAGGCATTCGAGCTGCCACCTTCACGTTGGACGGTGAGAAAATAAGCATATGGACCACTCTGGAAGGAGTAGACGTAGCGTAGTGGGTAGTTTCCACGCAGACCTGGGGCCAAGTCCATGTAGGATTGCTCAGAAAAGAACTCAAAGCCATCTTGAGTCTCTCGCATCTTCCTAACGGAGATGGTGTGGTGGAGACGAGGGCTGGTAATATCAAGAGGCTCAGAGTTGGCAACGAAGAACCTCACGACACCGCTGCTCATCACGTTGAGGATCTGCGTGCCAGAGGGTCCTGCTAGGCAGTCTGGGCAACCGTGGCTGCTACCTTTGTTTTTCTCAGAATACATGCAAGTTACTTCCGTATCCAGGGGTCCATCCTCTAACACGTGACGGGTGCAGACGCCGTTCCCCACCGAACCACAGCTGAAGAGCTCAAGGTCGTAGAACGTTTCAATCACCAGGGCCATATTGGTGTTGTTCGTGTTGGGGGGCTTGTCTCCACAAACAAAGCATGGTTTTGGCAGCGAGCAGTCCAGACCCTCGTAGACCGGTCCGGTATTATACTTATGTTTCGTCTTGAGGTCTTTTGACAGAGCATAAAGCTTGTTGATGGCACCTACGTACACCGTTTCATTGAATTCCAACAGCTTCTGGATGGGAGTGTCAGACACAAAGTGAGGAAGGTCGTAGGTCACAGAGAGATCGAGTTTGGAGCTTTCTATTGGTTCCTCACATTGACTGTTAAAGCCCCACCACAGCGTTTGAAGGATGATGAGGATGCAAGTGGTTTCAGAATAGTGAATTCTCATCTTTGTTCTTCTGCGGAGTAAAAAAGTCATCATTTATTTAGCATATTAACCATGTAAAGTCTGACATATGAAATAAGTCATACAAATCTAAGAATTTAGAAATTATTTAGAAATTGTTCTATGTTTTGTTTCATATTTGATACATCAGGCCTATATAGTGAGAATATGGAGCTTCTGATGTCTTGTTCTGATATCTTGTAATGTAAATCAACGAGATCTTTACTACTTACATAAGATGCATTTACAAAATCTGTTGTCACTCTATATCTCCCAATAATATTACTTGTTAAGATGGGGGTTGTACATAGTTTTATGACTAAAACTCTGTAGTTTTCAGTAGTTACTATCAATCAGAGGGCAAAAGGCATTTTTGATCAAGTTTTGAAAATAAGATATCGAAGGCTTCATAGGGTTAAAACAAATAGCATTTTTGTGAGAATTCTGATTCTATATATAGAGCCCATTAGTGCACAAAACACAAGGACACAAAACCTTTATGAACGAAGCTACTCCGAACAAATGACACTTGTAAATCACAGCCACACGGACTGCAACAACAATGATATCACTAGTTTCCTTGCATTGTAGAAGCCTGAATAATTCACCACTCACTGTGTATGACAAATCCATGGATAAAAGAAAGAGGGCAACTCTAAACGATCCTTGTGCCTCTGACTTGGACAGCACTTTTGTGGCGGTGTACCAGAAGAGGCGAATCATCAAAGAGTCAGCCTACACTGAGTGCACTGCGGTGACAAGTCTAACTTTAGACAGCGTTCTCAAGGGAGTGGTTGATAAACTCAATTAAGCCTGGTAGGCTGCAGACGCCGGAGAAGTGATTTATTGTTGGTGTACTTAAACGCTATTCCTCCAGGGGGTCGCTTTTAAGGTTGAGATGGAAAGAGCGGCAGAGATAGAGAATATGGGATTCACCCTTACTGTTATCTAAGATATTGAAGTGTGTTGAGGAGCACTATAGGTCTCAGCAAGCTCCAAGTATAACAGTGTGAGAGACTGAAGAACTGTTGCACTTTCTGTCCTTTTGGAAATTTCAGCCAGTATCTTACAGTTTACCTATACAGCATCTCCTCTTTAAAAAAAAAAAAATCCTGATAAGATTTTATATTGTCTTTTCATCTCCCTTAAACGCATATCTAAACAACCACTTCAAGTGCAGTAACAAAAATGCTTGGCTCAGATCATTATTTAATAATATTTATTTTTCAAACACACTGGGACTTACATAATGCAATTCCATTTGCTTTTAAAATTAAATTGATTTAATGTTTTTACTGTTTCACATATTAATATTAATATTTACCTAAACATAAACATGGTGAGGTTTAAGATTTTAAAGCCAATTCTTAAGTAAGACCAATATTTTTTTCTCAGAAATTTAGCCCACTCACTTGCTGTCCCACTCAAATGACTCTCAAATGTCTGTAACCCCAGAAAAAGAAAGATAAACGTGTTTAGAGATAAACAAGTCTAGATTTCCAATAATAACGTTACTAAACTGAACAAACAAAAAAAAAAGCTTTAGTTTTCTTAACTGAGTTTCAAGGAAACGTACAGATTTATAATGACTCACACTGTCAACAACTAAATGCACACCTCCCAGACAATTCCATGAAAACCCTTCAACTAAAATGATTAGCGAACTAAAAACAAGATCATTATTTTAGTAGCAACAACTACACTTTAATAACATAACTTCCAAATGAATAACCTTCCGTAATACTTGTTATCATACTCTAAACGTTCAGAAATAAAGCAAACGCTCACTCACCTGTAGAATAAAAGCACCTGTCTGAGACAGAAAGGGAAAATAATCACATCTTTTAACGGTCCGGTTTGCTCAAGACCCGCGCGCGCTGTTTGTGGCGGATGCCAGCAGTCTCGAGATGGGATGCAGCGGTGAGTTTCTGCGCGCTTTCTGCTAAAAAGTTGCCTGCTCTTCCTCCTCCTCTCCGTAACACTCCGTGACTCGGAGAATGTGTACTCGGGTGACTCACGCTCAGAATGGGTAAAGGGTTTGTTGTTGTACTACTGCATAAACGCTGCGGGTCGTTACTCCAGGGTGCGCGTGCCATTGGATGGAATGGGTCTTTCAGGTGAGAGCGGTCAGATCACTGACAGTTACGTCACTGGCAGTGGAGTAACGGAGTCCGATGATTGGCTGCTGATATTATACAATTAATAATAGTATTGGGTAAATTCCATAAACATCAAGTAAAATGTTAACATTTGTAGGCATTTTAATGTTTTATATGTTTTAGATTCTATCTAAATTTATATGTTCTAGATTTAATTTTTTCCCTTTTTATTCTAATGTAGGCCTAGATAGGCTGTAGGATAGGGCTATTTGCATATCTTTAAAACAAATATAAATAAATAAATAAATAAATAAATTAATTAATTATTAAACATCAAATAAAAATTTATGAGTGAAAACAAACGTATTTAGTTATTATTATTATTAAATATAATTTCCTGTTTTATTTTATTTCCTTTGTCATTTTAATGTTTCTTTTTATTTTAACCATAGTTTAATCAGTTATACTTTTTAAATATTGTTCATTATATATTGTGAGTGAACATTTCTCTTGCTGTTGTTTATGGTAGAATGCAGGATGCATATTCATAATAAAAAAGATTTTATGAAATTTACTAAAATTGATAATGATGACAATAATGAGAAGAAGAGTACAAAGAAAAAGAACAAAAATAGGAAACTAATAATTTCACTTCCGTTCCTCAATTTATTTATCAAACACTGCATTTGAAGCAAGGATAAAACACAATATTGTTGGTTTAACTTAAAAAAGTTGGTTTGAACCTGGATGCCTTAACATTGTGAGTTCATCAAAATTAAAAAGTTTAGTTAATACAATGCAAGAGATTGGTTTAATCAACAGAAACTCAAAATATTATATTATCTGAACACCATTAATTATCTCAGTTGATTTGACAAAAGAAAAAAGCTGTGATAACAAATCATCAACAAACCATTTTACAGTGTGGTGGTAATTTGGGGTTTATATCTCATTAATCACTCTAATGACCAAACTGATTAATTGCTAGTACATTATTACATTGTGTAGCATTAAATTCATATGCATCGACCTTCTATCAGTGACTAAGTGAGCTCAAAACATCAATAATTACATGCAAAGGCTCAATACTCTGCATTCAGAGGCTTTATGAAGTCTGTCTCGCCACATTAGCCTAGACTCTGACTATCGGAATGTTTCGGGCATTTATTTGAAAGGTTTTGGTTGGGCAAGTGTGCTGATTAATCATATTGCAAAACGCAAATGGAGGGAAGTTTATTACAGTGGTCAATTTTACACCGCCACCCAGTAACCACTAAAACCGAAGTGTGAAATTCTGGACCTATGACTTTCTCTTCAACTATGCATCTACATCCTCCACCTGCCATATTACTGTTTTAAAGGGCCTCGTGACCATGACACATTAAACAAATATTTTGTGGTCTTTTTTGAAGCGAAGAGGCTTATCTTAATATAATGGAGAAAAAAAAAACATATATAGCCTATATTTTTTATTTGGCCAATATGTCATTTTAACAACAGATTGCAATGTGTTTTTTTTTTTGGCACAAAGCTCGCATAGCCTGCATACAGGATAACCCTGTCATTAGCACGGAACCCTTGTGTAGCCATTCAAGGCATCGTAACGCCACCTAGTGGTGAGCTAGTCCTAGTGTTCCAGATTTATGAACTAATCAATAAAAGTTTTGAGCTGGTGTCTGACACAGAGTGAGTGGAGGGAGGACACCACAGATAATCTATAAAACTGATCCGTATAGATTAATACCCACTCTAACTTAGTCTCAGGTTTTATTTATGACCTTAAGGTCAATAAAATCCAGGTTAGTGCTGACCTGGTCATTCTCCTATACTGTAAAACCTAATTGACGACTGATCATTTAAACCTGCCACGGCTCATTTGGAAAAGGGCTTTTAAATGTTGTGCACATCAGCAACAGTAATTTAACTATCCTCTTGACATTAGTATATTGCATGTATTGTGAAGAATGACTGCTGACATGCATGGATTGATCATTTTAATACAGTTGAATGCCTTAGATGAAGAAATACATCTATGACTTTCAGAAAATAAAGATGCAATTGTATCAGTCAAACTTTAGATCTGAATGAAATGTATTTAAATCACAGAGGGAAATAAGATACAGTATAGCCTATTGCGGAAAGTAATTTGGATTTATATTCATTAATCTCAAAACCATAATATATTGAGAAACGGATTTGACAGTGTTATTCCAGGAAAAAGTTTTAACAGGGTAAACAAACACAGAGCCGCATTTTAAAAACTTTACACTCAAACCAGTTTTACAGCACTTAAGCTGATTAGTTCAACCAGTTGGCATTGTTTTCCTCTTTGTCACATGACCGCTCTCAACTTCATTTCTGATTTATGACATAATCATAATATTATTGGTTTTTAAACCTGGTCCTTGATAGCAAACCCAACAGGCTTTATGATTTATTTAAATTGGATAATATTCTTTTTCATTTTGTTGAATGGAATGAAGCTTCAGTCTCCTTGCAAAAAAGGAAGCACAATTTACCATTTACTTTTCAAAAGGGTGCTTATTATTACAGAAATAATATGCTTTAAAAGAAAGTAATTTCAATGTAATGTTTTCAAACACTTGATTGCATGTTGTTTACTATTCAATGAAAATAGTTTGAATTTATAATAGTTGGCCTTTAGAGTACTTTTTGGCCCAGTTTAGACCGTATACATCTTAATATGTAATTTCATAATTATTTCTATTGTCTTTTAATTGTTACAGTGTACTGTCAAAGAAAATGTATTTATTACACCTTTGTAATGATAAAGTTGCAATGTAGTAGATTTAATATATATTAACTTTAAATAAAAAAACACTGTGCAGTTAAAATTATAATCAAGTAGGCCTACTTTACATGTGCTTTAGTCAACACATCAAAATAAGTGTACGTTGTTAAGGAATGACTAAAGATTATTAAAACATAATTATGTGAAATGTATTTTAAAGTAAATCTTGACATTATTACAAAGTGCACTTTAAAATTGTGTTAAGAAAAATAGTGTTGAAAGTGTATACTCTCTTTAAGGACACATAGGTTGCCTTTTATTTCATTAATATTATCTGCAAGTAGAGTTTTTTAAAATACTTTAAAGATTTGAAATAGACTACAAGTGCACATTCAATAACAATTAAGCACACTGTTTTACCTCAAAGAATACGAAGAGCTTTCCTTTAATCACTCAACATGGGCGGCCATCATCCTTTCCGAGGGACACGTTGACAGTTTTACAAACGGCATCAGCCACTAAAATCTATCCTTTGTTCACTAAGTAGACGATTGTCCTGAAAACCTTTGCAAAACAACCCAGTTCCACCTTCAGATTCAGTAAACACAGTAATCTCAAAAAGACAACATGGACAAAAACACTCTGAAACACCTGCAATTTTGACAAAAACAGGTCATTTCCCGGTTTCAAATATTTTAGTCCAGCTGAACAGTGTGACAGGCCTAGGCTACTGTTTTTTGCTTCTATGGTGACAATGATTCAAACAATGACAGTGGAAGACGAAAACCTGGTGGTGGTGTGGATGGCTGGCTGCTCAGAAAGTACCATCTGTTCTGTGTCTGATCAAACAGCTGAGATTTGATTTACCTTGACTTGTTTGTACTCTCCTTGTAAAAGAAATACAGAAGATCTATGACTCAGTGCAGTTTTGCGTATAGGCTATTCATAGCAGTATATTTTGACGATAACAACATCTGAAAGAAACAGGTGTTGTGATGCCCACGGGGCAAGGGAAAAATGAACAGCCTCCTAAACCATAAATCTTGGTCAGAAGTTACTGAGCATAATATCAAAGTACACTGTAAAAAAAAAAAAGTAAAATGTCATTATACAGTGAATGCCTGTTATTTTACAGATATTTGCTGTAATTTAAAGGTCCACTATTGAATTTACAGGTAATTGCTTGTATTTTGGTTTTACATCAATTTTACGTTTTTTAAAGGAAATTGTCTATTTTTACAGGGTTGTGTAATTTTACATAAAATATTCCGTAATATTTTACAGATTTTTTCTTTTAAATTAGAAAACACAGAAAAGAAGGTATAACTGCAGAAATCAGCAGTCATTTAACATGTTTTCCTTAAAGATCATTAAGTATGTGGGTGTTATGAGTTTTAAGGTTAAATAATAGTATTTCCGTACTAAATACCATTAAATTTACAGTTTTTGAAAGTGAAAAAGAACAACTCATTGTATAATTTACAGTGAAAAACCGTAAATTGACATTCCCACAATTCCCTGCGTGACACTTCACATTTTATGTGTTTTTGTTGAAATAACTATGTTTCTTCATAGTTTTCTTATTTTTTTTTCGAATCAGTTATGTATATTAGGGTTTTATGTTACATTTAATGTTGTTAAACTAATGTTTATTGCATTTTTAAAATTTCATGTGTTACCATGATGGTGTTTAATGTTTCTGCGAATCAGACTGTGCAGTTTCTATATATTAGTATTAACTCTCTTGTGGAAAAGCTGCTTGTAATGAGCTTTGATCCATCATGTGACTCTCATCACCACTTTGGTTGTCAGTGTTACAATGGTACAGAACAGATATTAATACTTCAATAGGTCAGTAAATTAACATTATATCAGATGATGGAAGATATTTTTGTGTGGAAAATCAGTAATAAACCATAATTACAAAATAAGATATTACCATTTTTATAGTTTTTTACAGTTTTTTTCCTGACAGTATTTTTCCGGTTTTTAACAGACATTTTCTGGCGCCCCTGATGCCAGAAAATTACCGTTTTTTACAGTTTTTTTTTTTTTTTTTTTACAGTGTAGGCCTACATAGCAGCCTATAAATTAGCCTATAACACACGTAATTGCACATTGAATCAATTCAATGACTCCTCTACATGGATACAATGAATAATCAAAAAGACATGCTTGCTATTGTCTTTATTTACCATGCAGGACAGGAGGAGGTGTTATCACATAACAATACAATCCTGTAATAGACTAATTCTGCATGGTGACGGTATGTTTCTCAATGTTTACCTGATAAATACTTAGCCTATGCCTATGTTATTTTAGCTACACACCTAAAGCAAATACATTCATATTTAAACCTAGTTTGTCGACAAATAATGGCATGCACCATAAATAAAATTCAAAACTTTTTAAAGGACCGTTGCCGGTCTTTCGAGAGAATTTATAACGGTCGAAATGATTCACAATCACTGTTGAATCAAACTCGTTTCGCCTGATTCGTTAAAGAAAAGATCCGACTCAAAGAAATAATTCAGACAGGAGTCACTTCTCACGGTCCAACAGCAGGTAATTCTGTGTGTTAATATCCACAGTTCCCATAGGGGGCAATACATTTCATTTGAAGCATTTTACAGATTTGAATATAGGTTATTTTCCTAACAAATATAGGTTCCCTTGTCAGGCTTTCCCATTCTTTATGTGTGAAAGTGAAAGGAAATTCAGTTGATGCTTTTAACATCTTTATTGTGGTTATTATTCTGTTAAGACATGCTGGCCAGGATTGTGATAGCTAACTAAAACTTAAACCAAAACTATATATATAGATATATACATTACATTACATATATACATAACATTTTCATTATATATAAAAAAAAAAAAAACCCACTGAAATAAAATAAAATACACAAAAACTTCAACGTGATTTACTTCAGCTAGTTGGCAAAGGCAACTATTCTCATTTTCATTTAGCCTAGCTTAACTTGAAAACTGAAACTGAAAAAAAATGTCAAAAACAACAAAATGACTAAAACTGTAACTAAAATTTAAATGAAAACAGAAAATACTCAAATAAAATCTAATTAAAAATATGAATAAAAATTATAATAGTATCTCAAAATACTGATGTTGTCTACACTATAAGAAGGTAAAAGTGTTTCATTAGACTAGAGGATCCATTAAATGCATTACAAAAGAAAAATAAATGTTTTGAGGTTCAGTCCAAATATTCACTAGAGGCACATGAAAATGAATAAGCACTGATTTATTTCTCTCCACTCTATTTTAGTAACCCTGAGCTTACGTGCTTATTTTTGGCTTCTCTTAAAATACTTCAATATTAATTGCTGTGGGTTTTGCTGTGTACACAAATAAAGAAAGCCTTAAAATGACCACACAGAGGTTCAAGCAACCCAAAAGGGCTTTAAACAAAGTCCTATAATTAAATCAAAGCCATTTAATCAAAAACTTTTTCATTACAAGAAAGCAAAGCCTGCGGCAGTGCAACCGTCCACGGTGCAAATAAAGACGCCGAATGAACCAGACAAATGAAATCAACTTGTTTTATATTAAATTTTCTTTAATGTGCACAGCATTATGTGATTTTACAGTAAAAGCAAGGAAAGAGAATTTCAGTTTTCATATAAAAATATGAATAAAAATAACAAGATCTCATGTACAGAGGCAGACTCATTGAAGCAAATGCATCGCAATAGATAGATACTAAGACAGCAGGTAGACAAAGAGGTGACCAAGTCAAAGCGGGTAGACGAAAGGTGACAGAAGTGAGCATAATGTCAGTACAAAATACTATATAAACCCCCACTTTAGCAGCAGCCTTTGATGCTGGAAACTTTGGTTTGCTGCCAGTCTTTGCCAGTGTGTGTGTGTGTGTCTGACAGTGAATAAACAGAGAAGCAGACAGGTTTGTTTACAGGAATTCCAAAAAAATTCCAAAAACCAAATGATGTCACAATGTTGTGCTACAGAAACAAAAAAATGCGAAAAAACCCTAATTCTTCATCTTCAAAGACTGCAAATAAAGTTTAAGTATATTTTAAGGCTGTGGTGTGCTTTAGTGTTAAAAAAGTTCAATCTTCACAACCTCGCTAGCTTTGTGTCCTATAGTTGCTAGATTCACATGATGTCTCTCTGGAAGTTGTAAAGACATTCTCTGCCACTCAAAAAGCTGTTGACATGATGACTGGTTTGAAGCGTTACATGTCAGAGCCAGGAACAGTCTCTTTGTTAGTATATGCTGAGTTGGCAAAGGGTTCAGTGAGGGCATCTCTTTTACCCCGTGTTCGGGCCATCCACCATATTTAGTGGCAACATGCAGTGTGACGGGCAGTCTTAACATCAGCAGGGCCACGCCTACTTTTTTCTCTAATATTCGTTCAGTTTCCCTGAACCCTCTCCCAAAAACAAACAAAAAAACGTTTGGATTACATAAACCCAGTGATGGCAAAAAAAGGGTGATGGTACCCAAATGGAAGAATGAACATGGCAAAACTATTCGAATCTTCTATATAATGTTATTAAGGAACTATTTTGGACAGACTTAAGTGGACGTGTCAATGAACGATAGGGGACAAAAAAACAAACAAAAAACCCAACAAGTTCACAGCCTTGTCCCAGCAGGCAAATCTTAAAGTTCACCCCAAAATGAAAATTCTGTCTTTATTTACTTAACCTAATGTCATTCCAAATGTATAAACCTGTAATGTATCTGTGGAATACAAAGTTGAAAGTTTGCGAAATATTTAACGATAAAAGTTCACATTTTCTGTTGTTCGGCAAATTTTCACGGTTGAAATCCAGTTACTTCAATAGGAATCGAAATGATTGCTAATACGACTGGACCTTAAAATATTTATTTTATATATATTTCTCAATTTTTTATATATATATATATATATATATATATATATATATATATATATATATATATATATATATATATATATATATTTATTTATAAATGATATTCTATATGATAGTGACCATTGTCAAGCTCCAAAAAGGACAATAAATCCCCCCAAAAAAGCACCATTAAAGTACCATAAAAGTGGTCAATTTGACATGTTCTGTTTCATATCATTCATATGACTTCAGGAGACTTGAATAATAGCGCACAAGTCATGTGGATCACTTTTTATGGTGTTTTTGGAGCTTGACTGACGTGAAATGACACAAGGGTAAGTAAATAATAACAGAATTTGCATTTTTGCATGAACTGTCCCAAAAAATGAGAATTTTTACCACACACGTCCCCTACGCCCCAAGGAATTCAAAGCTGAAAGGAGACAAAGCTCATAAATACGCTGAAAAGAAACGGAGAGGAGAGTCTTACCTAAGGGCCACCTAACTACAGCGCAACCCTCCATTTCTGTTCACGTTTATTTCGCCCTCTTTATTATAGAGGTTTATCATGTGATTTATCTCCCTGCTTTGGACACTGGTTTCCCCCATCCCACCCGATCCCTCTGGCTGTTTTCCGTCTCCCCGTCCCTACACCACCTTGGTTGTGGTGACCCGCACGCTGCTGAAGCACTTCCCCATGGCTTCGAACAGAGGGTCGCAGAAGGTGTGCACACAGATGGAGTAGACTCGACTGACACAGTGGATCTCGATTAGGTAGCTCTTCACGCAGGGCACCACGGCCCAGATGTGGATGAAGGAGAGGATGGCGAAGAAGATGCCCCACACCAGGGCGAGCGGGATGCCCACCAGGGCCGTCAGCAGCCTGTAGCACCAGTACTTTGTTACTGTGAAGGTGGTGAAGCTCGCTTTCCACACGCCGTCGAAGCTGTAGGTGCCGGCAGGCTCAGCGATCACGTCCTCGAAGTCCACCTGGAGATGAAAGAGATTTCAGAATTAAATCATTGTGTATTGAATATGATAAAATCAGACATAATTTCATTTTGCACAACTAACCCATTGGAACTGTTTTCCAATGAACCCATGTTTGATGGCTTGCTAAAGGCCTTTATATAATTAACATGATAAATACTTTTTCTTTTACTGCATGTCTTCTGCCCTCTGGTGGATTATACCTGATCTTCAGGAAGTAGAAATACTTTTACTATTTCAAAGATGATTTCAAATCAATCAATTAATCAACTAATCAACTAATCAATCAACTAATCAATCAATCTATCTATCTATCTATCTATCTATCTATCTATCTATCTATCTATCTATCTATCTATCTATCTATCTATCTATCTATCTCTATTTATCATATATCTATCATATATCTGTCTTTTTATCCATCAATCTGTCTATCTACTGTATCTATCTGTTTGTCTATCTATCTGAATTTTTTAATTATATTAAATTTTTTTAGATGACTCAATTACTATGAAAGTTATCCGAGTATTTCTGCATTTGTTTTCATCCATATAAAGTGGGCTGACATTACTGTAAGACATCCAGCACAATTCTTCCTCCCCCTCTTCATCCATCTCCACATTCCTCATAGACAGCATCTTTACACTGTCCAGCCCCCTGCTCTGGTTCACTCAGACTGGTACGGCCTGGTTCATGCCCAAGTCCCCTTATTTTAAACCTCCTGTATCAACCGCAGATTGGATTAGATAGTGCCTGACACCAAACACTAACATTTAGAGAAGACATGTAAATGTAAAACTCTTTTAATAAGCCCTGGAAAGCTTGGTTCAGACCTTCACAGAGCTGGCAAACCTCACACCATCACTGTATAGCAGTACACTTTCTTTTAAATACAGACGTGTTTATTTCAGTTGTGACATTTTTGATTAAACAGGGAAAAAGCACACACAAACACACCCCGTCCTTCACATTCAAACATGAAAGTCAAGATAAAGCTAATATTTATTTAAGAACTCCTATTTGAATCAGAATAGCTAAAGTCAGAAAAAACAGACGTCCCTACATTTTTAGATAGCAGTGTTGTTTATGATGATCTTTAAACTGATAATATCTGAAAATGACTGTTTTGCTAACTAAAATGTAGGCAACTTAACCACTTTAGACAATTTGTGCTAGTTTAAACAGCATAGCCTTAGTAGCAAAAAAAGAAGAAAAAAAGAAATTCTGGTTAACCACCACAGTCTATCTAATTAAGCTGGTTGACCAAAGAAGACTGACTGGTTAAGTTAGCTAAAAAGACTGGTAGGCTCACCACAAGGTTTGGACAAAAAAGAAGAGTGTCTCGAGTAAATTGAAGTTCCTGTAAGAGTAAAATGATAAATTACTATTTGTCCAAGGGCTTGAAACCATCATGGCTCAAGTTGGCAACAAAATACCAAATTATACAGTCTTATAAAAGCCTATCCTCCCCATTCATTTATCTACAGTATATCCCAATTGGCTGTACACATAGTTTCCATTACTTGAATATTACAACTATGACTTTCAACAACGTTAAAATAAACAGTTCTTGAGCTGACTGCATAGTGTTCCCTGATAACACCCTCACTGTACTGACAGAAGTATCAACTTGCATTCTTCAGATCTGGGGGCTTGTGATTACATAAGACCCGTCCACATAGTTAATAAATCACCAGTGTGCAGTGCACAGTTTATGGAGGAGTAGTGCCACTGATCAATTGAATCAAAAAAATGTGATTAAACCCAATAAAATAAAAATGTAAATAATAAATCATTTCAATAAATCACATTTAAAACGGTTTACTTAATGATATTTAAAATGACAATATATTTAACAATAAAACAAAATGAAATAAAAATGTAAATAAATAAGTTGAACTGTTTACAAATGCAGCTATATAAAAACATATATATGTGTGTGTGTATATATATATATATATATATATATATATATATATATATATCATATTTTCAAACTAGAAAATAAATACACTTTATTATAAAAAATAATAAATAGATTTAATTCATTGAATTAAAATGCATAAAATTAAATAAAAATAAAAATAAATCATATTTAATAGATAAACAGACATTTTTAATTATATATATAAATGTGTAATTAAATATTAACATATCAATTCATTACTTTTTTAAATTAACGTTTATAAATAAAGAAAGATTTATTTTTAAGTAGTCCTCCACAGTATGCATCAAAATATTGAACTTGGACAGACAACAAAAGTTGCGCAAAAACAATGGCATTGTTGAGGATCCACAACGGTTTAAATTAAAACCAATTAGAACTATCTTGTTTATTTTTTCGAAATCCTCGATCACGATGGCAACAGCCTGTCATTCATTTCAAATTGCAAATTCATGTGCAGTGACTAACAAACCCACCAAAGTCTTGGTACTGTAACTCTATTAGCTATGGAAGGTTTTCATATTGGTCAGCCAGGATTTATAGTCCTTCTGCAAACACTGTATACTACAAGCATAATCTCATGCGTTCGTGATGACTACGCGGAGGTCACTAGACTGTGCTCTGGCCAGATTCCCACGTGGAATCCTGCTCCAGCGTGCTATTAAAAGAATGCACTTTTATGAGAGGAAAATATTCTGTTCCAAGGGAAAGCTACGCATGTGTTTCTGCACACAAGGATCTTTGATGTGGATGTCTGTGGGAGTGCACTTGAACCACGAGTGCATCATGGTCTGGAGGAACGCCCCATGTGTGCAGAGGGATGTGTGTGTGTGTGTGTGTGTGTGTGTGTACGGAGAATTTTTGAAAATGGAGATGGGAATTCCCTGCTACGCTCTCCTACACAAGACCCCTGCGAGTGCTCAATCCCTTTTAAGGACAAAATAAAAGGACTGTGTTCAGAAAATGAGCCCCTTTCAGAGCCCTTGTGACAGCAATCCCATAATTCCAAGCAAACAGCAAATTATAAACAGAAAACTTGCTTTCGGTGTTCTCTGGATTCAATTTTCAGTCAAATCATAAGAGGCTTTCAACTGCATGTGTCCTCAGGGATGTGACTCAGTGTCATGTTTTGGTGGGAGGGGAAAAGACATGTGAAAAAATAATGCGAAAGGGTGGAGATGGATGCAGGGGGGGTCGTTTTTTGAAAGCGTATCAAAAAAGTGTGTATCATCAGGTGACCCAGTCGACTTTTCTTTCAGGGAAAGTTGCTATGCAAGGCATCGCCCCACGCCCAGGAAAATTTTCACTAAGAATGTTAGGTGTGCAGTCTTTGCTCAAAAACAGGAAACTGTTAATATTTCCTCTATAAAAAAAAGACCTTACTTTGACAGCTCGTCACCACATGGGAGTTACCACAGCATCATGCCCGTCCAAATGAGAGCAACGGGCAATTATTGCATGCACGGATTTCACAAACTTGTGCCACAGTCCCAACATTTCACATTGAAGAGACAGCTGCTCCAGTGATAATTGTTTCCACCCTGATGGAAAATCCAGCTTAAGCTGGTAGCTGTGGATCTTCTAGCTGGTCTAAGCTGGTCTAGAACTAATTTGACTACTGGTATGACCAGCTGGTCTATGAGGCAGAACAAGCTTAGATATCAACTGCTGCTTCAAAACACCCAAGGAAGCCTGGTAGGGACAACAGCACATCAGTATCATATAGTAGAGTCCAGGTGAGACTGAATGCAAGTGCGTTTAAAAGTAAATTTAAGGTTTTGCAAGTTCTATAACAGGATTTGAAAGACAGCTGCTGCTTGCAATAATTGTTTCCAGTGCCACCATGACAAACTGACCAGTGACTCATCGCCTTTGTTATGAAGCCAAACTTTCTGTTGAGTTATAATGCCAAACTATTAGGATATGCATAAACTATAATGCTCTTTGAAGACGTTTTATTAAGTTTAATATAACAAAGCATAACATTTAATAGTTATGATATATATATATATATATATATATATATATATATATATAGTTAGTAATAACTATATAACTATAGTTAGTAATAGTTATGATAATTACAATACAACTAATTATTAATAAATTACATTATATAATAGATTCATTCTAATATATACTAAAATAATTACGTATGAAAAGTTGCATGCAGTTGTTTCATGTTACATTGTACTAATTATAAATGCATTTAAAGTGACTGGCCAAAGAAAAAAAGTCGCATAAAGCAGAAAAATTAAGTGAATGACCTACCTTCACCACATCGTCATTTAAATGTTTTGGGTCCCGGTTGACCAGGTCAATCTCCTTGGTGTGGACATCCCGAAGTGTCTTTTCGTTGATGCTGTCGTTATCCATAATTTCTTTATTATTTGGTTTGTAAATGTTCCCCTGTTTCCTGATGAACGGTGAGTGAGCGTATTCCTGCGGTTCCAAAGAAAACAGAAAATGAAGTTCATGAGCGTGGAAGGGAAGCCTGGGCGCAACTCAGCACAGCCCTGGCATGGGATGGTTTTAAGCGGATAGAAATGAAGCACCACACCCCTCTGGAACACAGTAGAGCAACCCTGAGAGCAACCCGCCGCAGGGCGGCGCCATTTTATACACCGCGCGTGCGTTGCTCTTATTCCGCAGCAGAAAATATAAAAGAAATACACCCACAACTGAAATATCAAACTTTTAGGACGCGCTTTAAATATATTAGTTATTCTGAATAAAAAAAATGTATTGCGCTCCGTCAACATACGCTGCAAACTTGCAAAATATTCCACCTATGGATAGTGAGCAGTTCATTTGGCTAATATTCGTATTCCATCAAATTGTGTTTGCACAAAGTGTGCACAAAGTAAACAAGGGAGGCTTGCCGAACAAATACGTGCCAGTAAAAGATAAGACCTCACATTATCCAACATGCGCGAAAGCAAATGGAGCAATGCCCGCACACCGCCTTCATTATAACCCCCTAAAAGTGTTTGAGTAATAAGTTACACAATGAATTGTCATCAAAAATAAAAGATTTCCGAGGTAAAATAGTTGTAATTCGTACCTCTTCAGGTGTCCCGTCCTTGTATCCGCTAGTCATGCTGTCCTGTGAGTGACTGAAGTACGATCAGATGAGTATGTGTGGAAACAAGACAATCAGTAACAGAGGAAGCAGTGTGGGAGGCGTGGGGAGATTACTTTGGGGAGTCCTCTTCCTTACAACAGCCCTCTTTTTTGCCAACTGAAGTCCCATAAAACTTTATCTATTAAATGTTTTTTTCTCTCCTTCAACCTCTCATGGCATCTGTGGGAGTTTCTCTCAGTCACTGAGGACATGCTATGTGTTCAATGAATGAAACCTTCCATTAGCCTGCCACTCACAGATCTACGCAGTATTAGTGGTTGGAGATGTTGACGTGATTTTTCCCAAATGGGAGGCATATTTGAGCACCATATTTGCACGATCGTGTACACTACTAAACATCCACTCGCGTTAGAGCAAGGGTAAAATAATCACCATTTCTCCACGCTAGAGCAAGGGTAAAATCACAACTATAAAGCAACACAAATTGGGGGGAATTAATAGGGACACTTTTGCCGTTGAAATTAAAAAAGTGTCCCAATCAACCTGAATTCAGAAGTGTGGGGATAGTGACCAAAATCAATTGGTAAACAAACCAAACTATATTTCACCAAAGTGGCCATCCTATATTTCACATACCTCAATGGCATGAGGTGCATGTTATGTTTTTTAAACCTATTGAGAATGCTGAACACTTATTGGCTACTATTTTAGTTTTAGTTTAAAGTATTAGCTCTGTAAAGAAATTCATTCTTGACTTGAAATGTATAAACCTGAAAATGTGACTCAGGTCGGTTTGCATACCAAAATACACCTCAAGGCAAAACTTGCACTTTAGTAATGTTTTCAACAATAATGCAGTTGTTTAATCTTGTTTTTTCTCATATTTGTAACTTGTGATACTTATTAGGCTATAACTTTTCTATCATTTACTTTACATATCTATACATCTTTTAGTGTCCATTTATTGTACATTTGTGTATCTAGTACAGGTGCTGGGATGTGCAGGCAATGCAAAATATGCAAACAACGATGAGATAGCAGCCAAAGGTCGCTGTTGTTCAGGTAAAAAAGTAGCATGTTTTACATCTGTTTAAACCTTTATATAATGTTTTTAATTAATTATTACTTTATATTAAATAAACATCTCCATGAATGACAGAAATTCCTCATAGTAAACCTATTATTTTACAAAATCAGAATGCAGATTGAGACATTTAATAAAACCCATCTGTTAAGAACTCAATAGAACACTCAGACCCTTCTCCAAAAACATACACTTTTTAAGCGGGTCCACCGTTATCCGTCATATCTGCTGCATTGAACATGACCTGCAAAGGGTTTTTCACATTGCACAAGATGTTAAATCTTGTCAGGTTAACATTCATGTGCCACACAGTGATCTTCATGGTATGGTTTCTCAGCAAAGAAAACAGTCCATCCAAATTCCAAAAATAATTTTATTTGTGAACTGAAAGGCATTTAGTTCTGTCTTTCATAAGCTGAGCTGTGTTCAAGATGTTTGCTACATGACATCATTCAACAGGGGTGAGGAAAACGGCACCTGAGCCTCTAATGTTCCATTGCACAGTCAAATATTCCATTTACTCTGCGGAGCCACTAACAAAGCACAATCAATGGCAAACAGCATGTCAAATGTGGCTTTGCAAGTCAAACTAATCGCCATTTGGGCTCTATTTTATCATTACAAAAAGAAGTCATTAACACAGAAGAAAACGTGATATTTGTATAGAATGCTCTCTATAATGAATGTACCAGAAAATCATAAATAGTTTGTACACTGAAATTCCATCAAATCATCTAATTTACTCTTGTTGATAAAAATCGATCAACTCCAAACAATATAAATATTAACTCAGAAATAAATCGCACAACACTACAACCCTATTGGAAGTAGATGCATATTTTTTTCCTTACAAGCACATCATGTGCTTATTGCAATGTCATATTACATGCAGTAGCACAATATCTTATCCTTCTGGTAAAAATCTCAATCATTACAATAAAATCTTTAAAAAGTCACAAAAGCTTAATTAGACTTACATAACAGTATTGAAAAAGCATGTCAGCACTGACGCCGCCCATTACAAGGTTGACATTTCAGTGGCTAAAAAAACAGAATGAATATTTCAATTGTCTACTGAAATGAAAGAAAAGTTATTTCTCTTCTCTTTGCTTCAGAAGTCAAGGACAGCTTATCCTTCAGCTAATAACCCTCAAAAAGGAGGCCAGAAGAACACGACAGAAAGATTCTCCAACACTTCTATGCGGAGTTAGATTTGGACAGACTTGCTCAGTTTTGCACAGTCTTGATATTGATGGATGACAAGCACCGTCCAATGCTGAAGAAGAAAGGCCCTATAAACATGTCCATCAAGCTGGTCCAGATCACTTGGATGGAGGGGAGTGTCATCATGCAGCCATGGATCATTGGCATCACCAACCTGCAGATGGAAAATAACTCATCATCATGTGTGCTGATATATAGGGCTTATATAATAATCATTCACATCAAGGTGAACGAGTTCCTCTCTCTTTGTTCTGGAGTAATGTACCCTGGAAAGTGTGCGAAGCATTATCCTTTATTTCAGATGCTTCCATTAAATCATCACCTTTGATATTGTTGACATTAAAAACATATGCAAGATCTGTCACTGGCCATCTATAAGGGATTTATAAGAGATGAGAGAATATATAAAGTGTGTTTCCAGTATCTACAGCACAGGTCTAAAATCGTATTTTTTTGTAACAATCTTCCTATTTATAAGATTAAAGGTCTTTTAGGGCATTCATAACATTAACCTAATTTATAATGAACCACATTTGTGCTAAAAATTATTTGTTTATTTATTTGTTTATTTAAAAAATATATTTAATGTGAGTGGTGCCTCACTTGTGCAAAACTCACATCCTTAATGTTGTGGGTGTTTGTTTGGGTGTTGCTATGCAGTTGCTATAGTTCTGTGTGGTTTTAGCACTATTTTGGGTGGTTGCTAGGGTGTTGCAATGCTGTTGCTACAGTTCAATGTGATTTTAGCACTCTGCTTGGTGTTCTAGATGGTTGCTAAAACATTGCTATGTGGTTGCCAATATTAAGCCTGATTTTTTGCACTATATTTGACGTTCTATATGGTTGCTAGGGTGTTTCTATTCGGTTTCTAAGGTTCTGTGTGGTTTTTTGATTGGGGGTCTAGGTGTTGCTATGACATTGTATTGCTGTTTCTAATGTTCTGTTTGGTTTTTATCATTATACTTGGTTATCTAGGTGGTTGTTAGGGTGTTGCAAATATTCTATGTGTTTTTTAGCACTATACTTGACAAGCTAGGTGGTTGTTAGGGTGTTGCTTTGTAGCTGCTAAGGTCCTTTGGTTTTTGGCACTGTGCTTGGTGATAGGTGGTTGTTAGGGTGTTGCTTTGCAGCTTTTAAGGTCCTGCGGTTTTTACCACTATGCTTGGCGATCTAGGTGGTTGTTAGGGTGTTGCTATGTTGTTATGTGGTTGTTGAGGCTCTGTGAGGTTTTTAGCATTGTCCTTGATGTTCTAAGTGCTTGTTGGCGTGTTGCTTTGCAGCTGCTAATATCCTGTGGTTGTTAGCACTATGTGCTTGGTGATGTAGGTGGATGTTAGGGTGTTGCTATGTTGTTATGTGGTTGTTGAGGTTAGCATTGTAGTTGATGTTTTAGGTGTTTGCTAGGATGTTGATAGATAGATGGTTGATAGGAGTTTGGGAAAAGTAAACATTCCTCAACAAGCTGCACAATTTGAAGCATCATCCATGTCTGTGACACTTTAAATATACAAAATTCTATTAGCACATTGCTACGCAATTACTAAATTGTACTAAGTCAGTGGTGGCCTTAAGCATCTGGGGGCCCGTTTCAATAACTAATATGGGGCCCCTACCCACATAAAACATAAACATAAAAGAGCAGAAAAAGCAAGGATTCCTGTTGGTTTGCATCAATGGTATATTATTTTATTACGTGCACTTTCAGCTTCATGAACAGGCAGCTCAACATAGAAATAATCCAACCTTATTTGATAAAAACTATATACAATTATAAAGCATTTTACGTTGGAATAAGCCTCGCCCTTTCACGCAGAGTAACTTCACTTTTGGTAGGCTGAATAAATGTTTTCTTTTGTTGTCCGCTATCTTTCGTTTTTCAGCACCACTGGCATATGTACGTTTCATTTCCTCTTAAAATTCTTTTTCTGCTCAAAATAACATTTTAACCTAACAGCAAAAAAGGCAAAGGTATAAATACATAAATTACCTATATTATACTTCAGATCGCTTAAGCCGTTCGCGGGGGTGTTAAACTTCGCCATGGTAACTGCAAGTTCTACCAATCAGAGACGTCAGTGTTTTGCAAATAACAAGGTTGATTTCGTAGCTTGTGGCTTTACCTCGTAGCTCATGGCTGAAAATCAATATCCTACGGAGAAAATGAATGGGATTTTGCTGGTCTGTTGGGGCCCCCCTTGGAGGGCGGGGCCTGTTTCAATTGAAACGGGTGAAACATAGGTAAGGCCGCCCCTGTACTAAGTGGTTGGTATAAGGAATTCTGGGTAGACGCTAGGTGGTTACTTACTTACCCCAAGTAAAAACAGCCCATTTCCAATTCTTTATGATATTCTGGGATGAGATTTTTTTTCACTTTGTTTTAGCATCTACCAGACTATGAAGCTAAAATTATAAGTACAATCATTTAGAAAAGACACATGTATCCAACAAACCCCACAATTTAAGTTGTCGCCCACTATAGCAACGTAGACATGCAAAATTTTAAAAAGTTTTCTCTTCTTCCTTTAATGAGCTACATCTTGACATTTGATCATATCTGGCAAATTGGTCAGCACGACTCATTCCTAAGCTAATGGGGTCACTCTGCTACTCTGGGTTGTAAAGTGTCCTAATGTGCGCACCTCAGGAACACTGACCCTGAAAGAGCTGCTGATCTAAACTGCACAAGGGTCAAGCACCAAGCTTTGCCAAGTTTCTGCTTGCATGTGTAAAACCCCTAAGAAGTCGGAGAAAACCACTTGACTAGAATGTTAACAATCCAATGAGAGTTATGTGTGGATTTTTCCACCATATGTGAAAATGCAGGCCCACCTGTGCTGCACAAAACCAGTACGCAAGACTTTCTCTGTGGTATTTCTTCAATTTTGTCAAATGCAAGTCTTTATCTAGGTGGGAAGTGGCCATGGCAAATATTTTGCAATTGGGCTGTGGAAAATATAACAGAGAGCCAACAGCCTTGCCCAACAAGAAGACTTTTCATACCAAATATGTATACAGCTGAGGATTCCGAAAACAATCCCCGCAATAAATGCCAAGGGAATTGCCAGAAACGTGGTGAGGATCCGGTAGAAGACGTATTTCACCAGCTCGAACACAGCATGACTGCTGATCCACACTCTGTCAAAGCTGTGCGTGGAGATCGGCTCAGCAATGATGTCTTCAAAACCAACCTGTGGAATCAAACATAAAATATGAAAATCAATAGTGCACAAACTCAACTACTAAATTAGTCAAAATTTATAAAATGAAAGAAAATGTCAAACTTATCTTTAACTACACACCTATAAAGATCAAAAGATCAGTGTTGCTGAAAGTCTAGGTAACACTTTATTTTGATGGTCCCTTTGGAACATTCTGTTGACTATTAGCAACTTTGCAACTACATTTCAACTAGCTAACTCTCATTAGAGTTTTAGACTGTCTGTTTAATAACTCTTTATTGTGATGGTCCTCCAACAGACATACTACTGACTATAAGTAACTTTGCAACTACATGTCCAATTATTCTAACCCTACAAGTCTACTAATACTCTACTAACACTCCAATGAGAGTTAGTAGGTGCAACGTTACTTATAGTCAACAAAATGTGTTAAAGGGACCATCAAAATAAAGTGAAACCAGTCTATTTTATTTCTATATTAATGAGGCTACTGTAGGCTATGCAAAACAATCATGCCAATAAAAAAAGATTATTACTGCGCATGTGCAATTACGCTTATTCAAATAGAATAGACTCATTCTGAAAAACATGAATGCACGTGATGGCGGTAAGTGAAAAAAACTTCGCTTCATACAGTAAGAAACACGTTATCAACTCTTATATCAACGATGTTTGGCACCGATGTTTAGCCTATTAATAAAATAAGTAATAGTAAAATATCTCGCATTAAGTTGTCACCTACCTTTAAGTGCGAGTTAATATCTTTAGGATCTCTGTCCGGGACCTCTGAATACACTTTCGTTTTTTTCCCAAGTATAGGTTCAATCGTTCTATTGAATTCATCCTCATCCATAATGACACTGGTCTCCGATTTTTCTTTTTCAAGTCCCATTTTTTTTTGTTTTGGAGATGCGAGGCGCGCACTGCTGTCTGTCGCGCCTGCTGTACGCGCACTGTGCGCTCGAGGCAGGACGCGTCCACGCCCCTCACGGAAGACGCGTTCACGCGCAGACAAAACACACAAACGGCGCTCAATTCACTGCTCCAGACAAATGTGGAACACCGATAAGGAACTTTTTTAGGAATACATCCCTGTCTAGTCGTCCTTATCTCAAAACATTGTTAATTGAAACAGAATTCAAGGAATGTTAACCGATTGTTATTGTTATTTCCTCTAGAGTAGCCACATTGTAGGACGCTATTTGAAGTATTTTTTCCTCAACCGTTTCATTTATTCATATTAAGTTTTTAAACTTTAGGGCATTGCTTAATGTTTATCTCCCTCAGTTTTGATCTTTATTAATCATTCAGCTTCACTGGATTCTTGGAGGAGACATTTTTATTTACACATAGTATGCCTAAAAGTTCTTTATTGTCCTGAAGAATCCTTTTATGCTGAACTGACAAAAATCCATTGATTTTCTGGAGCTCAGCCATCTAACAGACCGTCAACACACAATTATTGATTTTATGCATAAACTGTAGGGCTACTGTTTTAAAACCACGTGTAGCCTACTACCTTAGAAGGCAGTATTTTTTTAGATTTCAGACAAAGTCTTAACTTCAGCCAATAGGCTGCTCTCCATATTTTTTACACTTGAAACTGCAGTGATGGTATTTGCTTTGCTATTTGACTTTTTTTAAAGGGACAGTTCACCCAAAAATTTGTATGTTGTCATAAAAAACCTGTCTTTCTTTGTGTAAAATATCAGGGCGATGGAACTGCCCTGATACCATATAATGAAAAAAAGCATATATTTTTTAATTCTTGAAACCTTTTTGCATAATCGTTTAAAATGTCTGGTATTAAAATAATATTTTAACTAAAAAAAGTTGCCCTTATTTTTTTCTGACAAATCAAAGTCATGTGGTGGAACCAACATGCATAATTGTGTGCAACCAACCACCCTCATAGTGTGTCAATAAGAGTATTCAAATATCAGATAAACTGACCTAACAAAATTTCCTAGCTGTTCTTTTCCACTATGAAAGTGGATGGTGAGCTTGATCACTCTGCTAAACATGTATAGCCCTAACACTTTGTTTTCATAATTCTTACCAAATGTCTGAATATAATGTTTATCTATAACCAGAAGGAATGGAGGGAGTTTCACTGGAACTAATACACACATAAACAACAAACTCATTGTGTTAACAGTCGGGAGGAAAAAGGGGAGAGGCCGTGGCGGCTCATGACAGCAGAGCAGTGGGAGTGAAAAGCACATTCTACCCACATGGACACGCACAATACAGGCCATAATCCCTATGGATAAACACACAGCTGATTTCCAACAGCAAAACAGCGTGTGTGATTGAAGCGGTGATCAAACTTTGTCAGCTTCATGATTCATGATCGGTCTATTAAGATCTATGAGTTTGATGGGTGTACTGTATTTTTATTTATTTTTTGGTCCAAATAAAAATGTGAAACAGAGCAATCAGACTTCACTGCTAAACTCTTCAATGAATGTATCAAGTACTATAATCTGTGATGAAGGGTTTGGCAGGCAAGTCTGATTGATCTATTCAGGAGCAATCTTTTACAGTCATAATAACTTAAGTTTGCAAGTTCAACAGTTTTCCCCTTGAGGATACAGGACCAGCCCAACAAGCTACTGAAGCAAAGTAATCAAACCAATATGTCATTTTCATGACAACTTAGCAGGTGAATGACAGATTTCTTATAAGGTTGCATAAAACAAGTCAAATTTAATAGCTAAGGTAATTAGCTATTATAGCAAATCAAGTGAAGCAGTTTTAAAATCCTCTCAAATTCATACTTTCCATGAGGACTTGGTATGTTCATGACTATATTTGGGCACTCGGGTCAATAGCATTGATTATATAAATGTATTATATATATATAATATATTTACATTTTACAAAAATACATTAAAATGTAATCCACTGGAATCCACTTCTATTTCTAATTTCTGAAATAAATTCATTTTGGATGAAAATATATTAAAAAAAGATATTGAAAAAAATATTTTAACAACAGTGCAATCATCATGCAGACAATAAAACAGGAAATATATGACACTCATGACTGTTTCAAAATCAGTAAGTAATTTACATTTTTTGAAATAATTAGTAAAACTTTGAAATAAAAGTAAAATAATTTGACTTTTAATGACAAGGTAAGGTTAGTTCAGACTGTAAAATATCATGCGGTGTCACTTTCCAAAAACCTAACAAACACATGTATGAAGATTAAAATGTACACTCACATGCTCAGGGTGTGAGGAAAACTGTTCATCCTAAGGCACAAACTGGGGATTTTTGATGAATTAGCCAAAGGTCACATTCCATGGGTCTGTGATATAAATCTACCTGCAGAAAGACAATGAAATCAGCACAATGATATCAGATGGGCCTTCATCTGTTAAAGCTCTCAGCTCTGTGAATCTCCTTATACCGGCACATCATAATAAACCCTGACATGCGGTAATCGTGAGAATCAGCCTATAGCAATGTTACTCTATTGTCATCACCTTCCAGGTCTGGAACCTCATATTTTCACATGCATTAGAGTACAATTACTACAATTACACTACAAAAAAAAATGAAGTGTGAATATACAGTATTCCTGGCTACTTGTAGAGCAGGCAATTGGCAATCAAAACAGATTTCAATAAAGTCTTCAGCAGAAGGAAACAGCACAAACTTCAGCACTCACTGATGAAAGTCTTTGCTTAAACATTGCATAACTCATTCAGACATAAAAGCGGCATTTGTTTCTCCATTGACTCTTATAAAGACTGAACTTAGATCAACTTAAGGAAATGAAAGTAGACTAGAGAGAATACATTAGCCTTCGTGCTCTCTGCCAGCATGTACCTTTGTCTATACAGATCAAATTTAATGCTTTGTAACTTTTCCAAGCACAATAATCCTGTCAAAAGCACCCAATCTCTTCATCTGTACCCACGTTGCTCTGTGCTTGCGAACACACACTGGCTGAAGGTGTGGTAAACACATCAGGGATCCGCCCCGAGCCTGAGGACGCATTAGTCGATATAGTATGAGCTTTGCGGGAAGAGATAAATAATTTTTTTCCGTCTAACTGTGGAGCAGCTTTTGCTGAGGTGTTGCATGAACAAGCCCTTGAGTCCCTTACAAGCTTCAATCCTGCAGCTTTGACACGGATGCCCAGTCGCACACGGAGGAATATTCATCTCCATCGCATGACAGACCCCTCAAACCATTTTCCAGCATAGTTTAGATCAGGTTGATGACTCTAAACGTTTCAGATCGTGCATACCGGTGCTGTTACTCAACAGCTTCAGGTGTTCCCTTTCCCTTCATTTTAGGCCAAGTCTGGAAATGCTGGCCAGTGATCCTGTTTCATGCACCTCCGTTGTGCTTTTATAAGCTTCCCTAGTGATAAATGTCCCCTTCATAAAAACATACTGCCACACTGGACAGAATCATAAACTCAGAATGTTTAGAAATCATATTAGTTGTTATTGATCACATTATCACATTTGGGTGAATATAGGAGTGTGTTAAATAGTTTGTACATTTATGTTAATATTTAATAAAACTAATAAAACTATAAAAAATTTGAAATAACATCTAAAGTGAAAAGGAATTTTCTTTGTGAATATTTCATGTTTTTTTCTGTGTCCTCAATGTTGTTTCCATCATGTTACCTCATGTTCGAATATGCCTATTTTCTTATTGTATAGTATGTGAAAATGATTAGTCCAAAATGAGTATTATGTCTGAATATTGCAGTATTCTTAGACAATGGGCGTGGCACGACTGTTGTCAGGTCAACAATTCCAACATGGCAACCTCCTTCTCCAGAAAGATACATCATATGTATAAAACCACAAAGATCTCTAGACAGACAAAGTAAACAAATCTTGCACCCTGATCCCATTAAATAAAATTGAAGGAAATTAGAATATTTTTAAATAAGTTATTTAATAAAATTAAAGAGATCTATCTATCTATCTATCTATCTATCTATCTATCTATCTATCTATCTATCTATCTATCTATCTATCTATCTATCTATCTGCATCATGTATAGTCGCAAAACATGAATGTGTTACATAAACCAATTATTTTTATTCAAGCTTTAATGTATCATTTTCACAGTTAGCTATTAGCAATGTGTACATTTGAACCAGGTGACTGGAGTAGCCGTGCAGTCCAAAGCAAACACTGTCAACCGTCACATGCTCTAGTAGTTTTCCAGACTTGTTTGCACTGGAATATGAGGACTACACTTGAATGCGCTACCTGAATTAGCGTGCATAAAAGCATAAAAACCATGCTAGCCACGGACCCCCAAATTTACCAACAGTGAAGTATTACAGGAACACTCACCCTGATTCTGTGCCAAAAGGGTGTGGGCTGAGGGGAACACAATTAGAGAGAGAAAAGCCCTTTTGTTTTTTTTCTGTAGTGTTTTTTCATCTTGAGTTGAGGGCGGTTAGCATGTTGCTAATGGCCTCTGAAGTAGTCAGTCACGCAAACTCTCATCTAGGGTTCCCCCAAAGTGGAATTCCCAAGTTAAATTCAGTCTTTAATTACGCCTTCTCTCCCTCGTTCTCTCCAACCACACTATCAGCTCACACACAGCTTTCCTTCTCTTTCCTTCCAAGCTACGGCGATGAAACGGTTCTGTTGAGGCTATTTTTAGGCCTCGGCTGCCTCCTTTCCACCTTGCTCCATAAACATCATATCAGGGATACCGATGAGTGGTTAATTGTCTCATTTATGCAGTCTACATAAAAGTGTGTACTCTAAATCCATCAATCTATCATTATGGACATTAGTATCCAAAGAATACTCAGCTACATAAACTGTATGGCCTTCACTGCAGTCTTTGACACTGTGAACCCCGCAGGCTGAATTCCAAGCTCAGTGTCATCAAACCTTTGTCTTTTCATGGAAAAACAGTGTTTGAAACCAAATACGCAGCTATCGGACCACACACTTCCCGCGCTATGAATGTGACCTGGAGTGAATGAGTGTGCGCAGGTGGGTGGAGTGTCCCGGGGAGTTCAAAAGGAAGCTCCGGTCATGAACACAATAATGAGACCACCAATACCCTGCTCGCTTGATCGAGGATGTAATGAGTATTTGAAAACAGATGTGTGAGAGATCACTGCTCGTTGCTATCCCATTAGCACAAACAATGAGCAGACAAAAACAAAGGGCATGGTCATGTGGTCAAGGTGCTCTTGAGGAATGTGATCTTCTTAAGACCTCTTTTGGCTTGCAAAAGCTATCTGGGTTTAATAAAAGGTTTTAGAGTTGGCAATTTGTTTTCAAACTGGCGGTGCTTTTGAAAGTGTTCCAAAGATCATGCTAATGCTAAAACTATGTAATTTAGCCTAGTAATTCAAGGCAGCTATTTTAAGTCATGACTACAGCTCCTGTCCAATTACTGTAAATGGGTAAACAAAAACTTGCCAAACTCACATTTCAATAACATTTCAATTCAGCAGTAAAATCTGACAAGGCTGGTATACCATAAACATTGTTTCTTACCTTTCAATAATGCTAAAAACTCGATATTCTGGAATCTGGACGGTCCAGCCAATGTACATACACTGAGTGAGTTTCAAGCAAAGACCAGGTGGTGACTTTGCTGTCTGGCTCTTTTATTTGCAAGGAGGGACTTACTTTACTAGAGAGCCACCATATTGGGCATTCCAATTTCTTCCATCCCATGGCCCATCTCAGGTACAGTGAATACAGTCTCAGGCTCAAGTACAAAAATGCTTTGACATAAATTATTGTTTCTGATCATTTCCATTGAATAATGACTTTTTTGTCTGGTTAATGCAAAGCTACCATATGATAATAGAAGACTATACAGCATGACTGTATAGATTTGTGATACTTTACGTACATGTGTACTACTGTGATAAACTTTGCAAAAATTAAGTCATAATTTACTCTGGTGTTGTTCTAATGCAGTATGCCAGTCTTTCTTTTTCCGTTCAGCAAAGGAATTTTTTCACACTTGTCTATAATGGCAATGATAGCGACCAGCATCAAGCTTTTAAAAAAAGATGGAATAGAAGTATCACAGAAAGGTCCCGTGCAACATGTGTTGTACACTCCAAGTGTTCTGGGAATATACAATGGGGTTTGGTAAATAACAAACCCAAATTTAAATCCTGACCTTGGCTGTTTGTCTTTTGTGCAGGACTACACATTCATGAGACTCTAGCGGCGCAGTTCAATAGAGTCTCATGAGAAAACCAACAACCAAGGTCAGGATTTTTTAAATTAAATAATACAATAAATGTTGTTAGTTTTTCACAGAACCCTATCGCATACCCCCAAAACATTTGGAATATACGACACGTCGCATGGGACCTTTCTGATTCATTTCCATCCATCTTATGGATGAGCGAGAGTGGGACATTTTTTTTCAAATTGACCTTTTCTGGTCCGAAAAAGAAAGAATGGCATACGGCATTAGAAAAACACCAGGGTGAGTAAATCATAACTGACTTAATCAATGGAAATATTCATTTTTGGTTGAACTAAGTGTACTCAAATGTGCTTAATGACATTATTTAGACAACAAGTCAGCGAAAATGTTTTCAGGTGTTGTGGAGGGGTGGTTAAATGCCGCTGATGTGTGTTAACAAGTTAATGGAAAATCACATCCGCTTGTACAAAGGCAGGGAAGAACATGCCTCAGGCTTCCTTCTTATGAAGGCAAAAAAATACCTCTCAACATGCCCAATTAACTGCAGCGAGTTATACAAATTAACTTCAATTGAACGATTACACAGTCCTTTGACAGGAGTAGATACTGTTAAAGGGTTAAACTGTGTGTGTCCCGTTTGAGCTGTTGTAGGAATATAATTAATCACATAATAGGGATAACTCAAATTAGGCTATCAAATATTCAAGGTCATAAAAAAAGAGGCTGAAAATGGGCTGAAGCGTGTTCGCTGCAAGTCCCCTATCATTGTCTTTTTTTGCTCCTTTTTCTTTTTAGCAAAACGTCTGCACAGCTCTTAAATTTGATGGCAAACTCTGAGAGCAAAACATAAAGGTCCACTGGGACTTTCAACCGGGGAATTTTAAACACACAGTCCTCAGGTTTTTTTTTCTTTGGTGACGGCAGGAGCATGTCCATATCAGCTGCTCGACAGAGTTAAATGTTTCCACCAAAACCATGTAAGGAGTTTTTAGGGTACTTCAGGATCCTAGCATGATCAGAGACATTGTTAGGGAAGGGGGGACGGACCACTCATAGAAAAGTGAATGGGAAAATCGCAACACTTTATAGCAGCTGTAGAAATGGTTTTAGTTAAAGAGCCAATGATCTTTTTAAAAGCGTTTTTTACTCTAGAACATGCTTGAACTTTAGTTCTATCTGCTAGTCTGAAAAATACACTGTTTTAGAGCTACATGATTTGAGCTACATTCATGATGCTACATTTAAAATATGTATAAAATGCAAACAGTTAAGATTTAAAGTAGAAAGGTGCTGCACTTTTATTGCCCTCCATAATGGCTGCCGAGTGAACTGATTTGCCTTAAAGGGATGATGCAAGCCTTCAGTGCTGATATTATTTTTCATGTTCAAAGGGTTGGAAAGTGCTTGTTTCTTCACAGATTCAGAGACACATCGCCTTTAAACACAAATGTTCCTCAGAGCTGTTGCCAAAAATCTCTGTATTTGCTCATCATTTCCTTGCAGACGTCTCCGGTCGGATACGCTGCCATAGCATGAGTAGGCTGTGATTGGTTGGTTCTAAAGCCTATGGTCATCCGCTCATCATACTATGGAGAAAAGGGAGGTTTCAGTTGCTTTGGCATCATCACACTGTTCATGTTTAAAGGTGGGCATATTCAGAATGAATTAAGTACAGTGACCAATGTGGATTCATAAACAGAGCAACTGCATTGGCAGCAAGTCCTCTGAAGCCTCTGTAATCTGTTAAGAAGACACAGAGCACTGTGGTCACAGTGGTTTTGTCTCAGAGATAGACATAATAAGATGGGCATTCAATCGTGATTCATTTGAAAATGCAATTTTTCAAGTGTACCGATTCATGGGATCTGGACTCCATTTGTTATAGATAGATTTACATGTTCTGAAACTTCTAAGAATACTATGGTTTTGCTATACACAGCTACAGATGCTTTGGACATCAGTGAAAACGAAATAATTTTTTTGCAAAAAAGCAGTTGATACAAATCATCTAGGGGGTTTTCAAGCTGGGCTCCGGAGATGCTTAAGGGTCCATGGAAAATCTCAGAGAGAGAAAAATATTTTACAAAATATTTTGAACCTTTTTAAGTTACCCTAATTTTTTTATTATTTTTTTTTTTTACAAATGTTTAATGCAAAAAAAGTACTATTACTATTAATATTTTCACACACCACATATTTTTTGTATTACCTTTTTACATATTTACCCAATTTTATATTTTTATTTTATTACCGTGTTCTAAAAACTGATCAGAAATCATGACGTTAATGACAACAGTTATATTTCAATGACAGCCCTAGTTATAACTTATCAGTACTAAATAAAAACTAAATCTATTTTAAACAGGTTTGTACCTATTACATTATAATAGTGGGGACATGCCACCTAAAATAAGTAAATATTTTCCATATAATATTTTTAAATAATTTAGTCTGCCTCCCTCACCAACCTGATACAGGAGTCTCTCTGTCTATTTCTCTCTCTCTGAGTGGACCGGCCTGCCTCAGTGCTCATGCAGGATGTTATGTACAGTTGATAACAGAGAAAACAGGAGGAGTGGGCCAAACTTCTTCCTGAAATGGGATGTCAGTAATTAGCAGAGACCGGGGAATAGCATTTGTTTTCCTTGTGCAGCTGAACATGAAATTAAAGCTTTATCTGAAGGTAACAGGCCATTGGTCCCAGGGGTCAAACTCATGTAAGTGGACTGGGCTAGATGGCCAAAAAATGTCTACAAAAGATCAATTTTACAGTTTACAAGCACAATATTAATTTTGAACCATAAACACACTAATTTCTCCAAGTCATATGCTGTTTGTATTCCATCATCTTTTATTTTCACTTACTGTGTTCAATTGAAGCTCTTGCTGTACAGTATCCCTCTACTGATACCTAAATCTACACCAAAGAGGGAGTCCCGAGGAGCTGTAATGCTATATAAAGCCCTCTGCCGCAAAACTCCACCAGTTTCTGCCCATAGTCTTCCCACAGCCGAGCTGCCAAGCCGACACACATTTTCCTGGCCAGAGTTCAGGAAAGTGCTGCTCCGAGCTGAAAGGATGGAAACTTCAGACTGCCTTTGCCTGGATACAATAAAAAACACAAACACAAGGCCCGGTGACTCAGAGTGATGCAGACAGTGCCTTCTTTATCATGAAGGGGGCTCACCTGGTGGATACGTCCCTTATCAGACCTCTGTACCCATTAGTAACAGATACAACTCATTAAAAACACACTGTCTGGCATGTGAGGAGCCATAACTATCCTTCACTGTTCAGTTTTTAAATCTATCATCCCTCATGCCAACATACTACAAACCACAAGGGAAAATATCTCTCATTTTTTGTATCCCTCATTTAAGTCTAGTGAGTCATACTCGCCTCAAAATGCAACATTCCCATCTCTCACAAATGATAGGGCTCTGCTAAAATGGGTTGCTTTAATGTTACATGCGAATGACAAAGAATAAAGGAACTCTCCTCGGATCAAACTGAACCATTAATAGGAGCCCGAGTGGTTGTATAAATTAAAGTGACAGAAGTGCCATAATTGATGTAATTAGTCAGGGTATGTAATTAGATCAATTAGAATCAAACTGAGGTCCAAAGATCTTGAGGGGTCTGTTGAAGAACTGACAACAAAAAAAAGGTTTTTAACAAAATGTACTTTTCCGGGTTGTGGAAGTTAAGACACTAATAAAACATTTAACCATACAAATTTAAAAGAATAATAAACAGCTATTTTAACATTTACCAAGTTTGATATTATTTATATTGATATATATGATATATATGTATAACATCTTAAAGCATAGGCCTATTTTTAAGCAGGGTTGGGAAAAGCCTTGTTGCTGAGAACAGTGTTTTCAGACATAATTAATAACTTTTATTTGCTACTGCATTTGGATATATATTTAGATAATCAAAGACTACTTTCTGTCACAGTTTAAATTTGACTGTTTTTTGTAAATGTTGATGAATTTTCTGGTAAACAGTCTTCAACTTATTCTTTGACCTCCCTCTGTGTGTGTGTGTGTGTGTGTGTGTGTCAATTGTATACTTTTGATGTTTTAGAGTTTAACCCATTCATGCTTTTGCCAGCATCAATGGATAATACGTCTCTTAACCCTTCTCTTTTTCTATCAATTTAAATAACAAAATAAAGGCATAGAACCAGTTCATCTGTAGTGCACTGACAACATAGTTTTAAATAATTGGTCTAATAATTAGGTTAATCAAAATATAAAAAGACCTTAAGATAAATACTTCTGGACTTACAAAATGGCCCGTCATCGCTGTTTGCCTTTGGCAAATTGATCTGGCCTGAGATCTTTTCAGAAAACATCCCTTTTTCAGAATACAGTACAAAACCTCTTCTAGATCCTGTGGAAAAATAAAAAATAAGTGGATGTGACCAAAAACGTAGTAATACATACCTGCACAGAACTCCAAACCCCGAATTGTGTCAGAGAGGGAACTCCCTGACTTAGTGTTTAAAGCCAAGCCCATCCACTAACCCAATGTGAGGAACATTCTGTCAACATACGCCACAGCCTCCAACCACACAAATACACAGTTCCAGTTCCCACAGCGTTGCCATGACAGCAAAGAGCCCATTACATAATGTTGTGGTGACCCACTTTTTCCTGCAATGGACTCCAGACAGGATGTGTTCGAGTTGTGATGAATGTGAGCTCTCTGTGAGATTTTCCCTGATGCGCCATGTGCAAAAAATGAATCTACCTTCTGAGATCATGTGATTTCAGGAAAAGATCTGGTATCCACGATAAAATTATAGGGAAAATAATGTTGTTAAATGGATAGTACATAGTTCACCCTCAAGTCATTCCAAACCTGACTTTCTTTTTTCTACGGAACACAAAAGAAGACATTTTGAAGAATATGTTCCATTTGTTTGAAGACTTTGTCCATACAGTGAAAATCAATGGGGACCAAAACATAACATTGTGGGTTAGGGAGATAGAGACTTGAGGTCTGGTTGCTAACAGAAGTTCTCTCTCAAACAGCTTTGTTCCTTGCAGAAACACATGTGTTTGACATTACATTTCAGAGACGAAAAAGCGATACAGTTAATAGCAGACAAAAGGAGGAACAGATGTAAGGTAGGAAGACAGAACGACGTCAGCTGGCTAAAATTATCCGAGGACATCCCTGCTCGCCACGTGGGTCGTCTGTGTGGGAGAATTCTTCTACTGGAGCGGGGAACTCCTCCTGTCAGTGGAAGCCCATACAAATGGGACAGAGAGCATAAATCTTCCCCCAAAGGCCTAAGACACACCGTTGTATTGTCCTCCAGCTTGGAGTAGCTTGAGGAAACGAGTGCAACTGTTTTTGGACAGGAGACGTAAAAAACAGTTCCTCTTAGAGATGTCTACTTATATCATGCGGCTTCGGCCGAGAGCTTCCGACTATTGACTGGCCATCTTTGCTTCTCACACAATGCATTTATCAGGTAGAGAACACCAGATGGGAAGATGGTTGAGGGATGTTTCAATGAGGCGTAGCAGATGTAAGAGGTGCCATTAATCTTCTTTAACGCTGTGCTAATGGAAGGTATCTAACTAAATGGGGAAAGACTGAAGATTATATTTCAGCAACATATATTCATAAATAAAATGCAAAATAGTATAATACATTTTGCTACTTTAGCTCATCACACACACAAAAAACAGGTGACATTTCTATTAAAAATGTGATTGGCTGTTTTAACCAAAAGGCGGGGCTTCAATTCCTACAGTTGCCATATTCTGTTACAAGTTCCCTCATTTATTTATACTCTCTCTGCCCACCCAAAAATGAAAAATCTGTCATTATTTACTTACCCTCATGTAACATAAACGAAGATATTTTGTAAAACATTGGGAACCAAACAACTCCACTGACTTAATGGACAAAAAAAAAAAAAAAATCTCAAAATATTATCTAAGTTCCACAGAAGAAAGAAAGTCATACAGGTTTTGAACGACACTGGGGTGAAGAAATTATGACAGCATTTTCATTCTTGGGTGAACTGTCCCTTTAAGATGGTGCAGTACTGTTCAGTTTTCATCATTATGACTGAATGAATGCACAGTGTGGTTACTGTGTGTCAACAAAATGTTTCTGTATTTTGTTTATAACCATGGGGGGATTGAATTTTGCCCAGATCCTCAGACTTTAAAAGCATCACTGTTTCAATCCCAAAAATCAAACACACATGTCAGCCGAGGGGAGTATTCCCCATTTCAATTCCAAACCACTTTTTATGTGTAATACTTCTAAAATGTCATTATTTTCAGCATTATCCAATCACAACACCGCACCTGAAATTTATTTGGGCAAGTGAGCATGAGTTTGGTACGGTAATAATTTTAGTTCAGAGATATTGCCAGGCTTTAGAATACAACCAAGATTGTACAGGCTGATCTAAAACAATGGTGGAACACAAAGATAATAAAGGAATGGTTCTACAGTATGTAAGAAATGAACGCATTCTCATCCCACTACAAAAAAAAAGTTGTAACATTAAGAGAATAAAGTCAAAATGTTTTGATAATAATTTCATAAATTATCATAAAAAAGATTACATTATCTCATAATAGGCCCATAACTTTATTCTTGATTTTTATTTTATTTTACTGTGGCACTAAAACACTGTCCTAATTATGAAATCATTCATTAAACACCGCAACTTTATACTAATAAGAAAGATAAAACACTGTAATACATCAACATGACCTTTCCCTTAATCAGCATGTAAACAAATGACATTTTTGAACACATATAGTCAAGGTTTTTACATTATATACAGATACTGGGGCTCTAGCAAGACTATTTGCATTACATGTTAATAGGTGAAGACTGCACCTGAGCGGAATAGGAGTGGCCAGTGCAAAAAAAAAAAAAAAAAAAAAAAAAAAAAAAAAAAAAAAAGGATAGTGAGTCACTGGAAACGCATTATAGCTTATTTGAAGTTGCTGCCACAACATGGCACATTCTTTGGGAAAAGAAACAGTACCTGGCATACTTCCATTTCCTAGGGCTACAGATTTTACAGAAGCAGGATAACTGCTTATATACAGTATAAATTGTTTCTATATTAATTGTTATATATATATATATATATATAGTGATTAATTACATGTTTTATACATTTATTTTACATTTTAAAATAATTTTTTAGTATTTCTCTTCACAAGTGTTTCTTTAAGAAGGCCAGGTCTGGAGGAATTTTGGAAAGACACATGAAATGAAAACAACAGGGCAGGCACCAGCTGGATGCACTGACATGAATCAGAGGTTGTTTTCAAACCAAGCATCAGCATAGCGATATCATCTGGAAGATGTTAAAAAAAAGTTTTATCAGGGTGTGTCTCTATCTATTCAGCCTCCCACTTTTTCTCACTCTTTCTGTTTTTCTTATACAACACACATAAATTCTTCTCAAACAGATGAGCTGTGAGCACAGAGGTGTGTCTGAAGAAGCTAATCACGATCATTATACAGTGCTGAGGGACACTTGGGAATTCACAAATATGTCATTCCTCCCTTGTTTCCTTGGAGTTCATTGTGAGTCGCTAAATTTATTTCTTGGAAAGACCACAAATGCTTGGCAGAAAATGGGGTCTTAACCATTGATATGTCTGTTTGAAAGATAACCGGCTTTGACTGAACTCTGGAGTTTTTTTTTTGTTCTGTATACATTCAAAGCCAATGAGGGCCAACATTGTTTCAGACCCTATTGACATTCATTGTTTGGACAAAAACAGTCAAAATTCTTCAAAACAAAAAGTGTCCAGATACTTTTTAAGGCCACTGTAATTTATGTCACATCGAACCAAATGCAAAATGATTTTGAATGTGATTCTTAGTATTACATTCTGATTTTTGGAAAGACACTACTGTTCAAAAGTTTGAAGAAAAACAATCTCATTCATCAAAGAATGTATCACTGTTTCCACAAAAAAGTAAGCAGCACAACTGTTTTCAACATTGATAATAATAATAATAAATGTTTCTTGAGCAGCAAATCAGCATATTGGAATGATTTCTGAAGGAAGAGACTGGAGTAATGATGCTGGAAATTCAGCTTTGCATCACAGGAATAAATTACACTGTAAAACACATTAAAATAGAAAAAGAGTTATTTTAAATGTCACAAAATTGCTGTTTTTTCTGTATTTGTGGTAAAATAAATGCAGCCTCGGTGATTATAAGAGACTATCTTTTTTTTTTTTACTGAAAAATCTAACCAACCCCAAACTTTTAAACATTAATAACAGTAAACAGGGAAGAATCTCATTGAAAAAGCCCTGCCCCGGCACACCCCTTAGTCCACAGGTGCCCACAGGGTGTATAACCTACAAACACAGATATACATGAGCATATCCTCCCTAAAGCAAAGACTGAGAGGAGAGGAATTTTCCAGAAGTGGCGTGAAAGGCCCATGTGTGTCTTCAGTTTAGATTGCAGCAACGGGAGAAAGAAACAGTCAGAAAGAGGGAGGGATGAAGGGAGGAAAAGAGAAAATTCGCTAATGAAATTGGGTAAAGCATGGCTTGCTCAATATATTGTCATTAGAGAGCAAGTGAACACACCCGTGTTTTCTGGGAGAGAGGTGAGGTTGGGAAACTCCTTCCACATGATGGAGGATTCTCCTCAAATCCCGCAAACAGGAACAAGTCTTTTTGTTTGTTGGTTTTTCATGAATAATGTGTATAAAAAGACTGATCTTCAGTATTTCTTCTGGGAAGCAAAAAAAGAAGAAGATATTTTTTAAATGTCTAAAAAAAAGTGCTTTTTGGCCATACAATAAAAGTAATTTATTCATTATATGGACCAAACCATGAGATTTAACATGATATTGTTAAAACCCGAGCGAAGTGATAGTAACCTGTGTCTGACACAAATTCTGCAAAAATACAAATGCAATATTGCATAAATAGCCTGGATTATTGCACCATTTAGCCATTCCGAGACATGAGCTGCTGGTGGATCGCAAAGGATTTCACCCAGTGCCCCGTGAAACCTACTTCACACAACTGTTAATCTTTCCACACTGTTGCCGTTTACCAGACTGTTGGCATGGCAATGGGAATAAACTGGTGCTGTTGCTTGAGGAGGTATTTTGTATAAACAGTATCCTCTTTATTTCAGTGATATCGGATTTATGATCTGAAACCAACAGATGAGTTTGGGGCAAAACACTCTATGCTCATTAAAATACAAGACAGAGTCCCTCTTACATGTGTATATGAACGTATAAGTAGCTAAGTTATGTTAAAAGCTTTGATCTGGACAACAATGTTGCTGTAAGCTGTTGTGTTGTGATGAAGTTAGTTCATTGCATGACAAAAATCTTTCAAGAAACTCAAGAGAAGTTATAGCCTGCTGACAGAAGAAGCCAAGCATGTTTTCTCTTTCTCACATTAACTCTGGCACAACATTTTTAGAAAACAATGTACAGTATGCATCACTTCATCTTCAAGTCGTTAGAAAATATTTCATAAATTAGTAATCATTAGTAAACATTAAAGGCACTATTTCAAATAAATGAGCACTAGTGCGTTTTAATCGCATTAGAAACATAAACAGCTAGTTTCAAATAATTCTATTCTAATTCTAAGAAAACAAATTCTCATTACCATAATGTGAAAAACAAATTGTATAATTTTATAGATATTTTGAATAGTAATTGTGAATTTAAAAAAAAAATTGTATTGCCTTTAACTTAAAATCATGCTGTTTTTTTTTACAAAAACAAAATAAAACATAAAACACCAAACAAAGCAAAACAAAAACAGAAACACAAAACAAAAACAAACATCAAACAAAACACCAAACAAAACAAAACACGGCACTAAACTAAACTCCAAACAAAAAACAAAACACCAACGAAAAAAAAAAACCTCCAAACAAAAACAAAATACCAAGGGCTGTTTTCGACTAAGGATTTTCATAGTCGAATCTGATTCGTTAGATTTTGCCGTAGTCGACTGATAGTCGAACTTTTTTTTTTTTTTTAGAGAGCAGACTATACGTTCGGTTGAATAGGCTAACTGTTCGTCTGTTATAGGACAACTCGCTCTACGTTTATTTAAAATGAACAGCAAGACAACTAAGTGAATGTGCTTTCCATTAAATTAATCCTTAACAAAAAAAAAAACGTTGCAATGAACGTGCTTTGTTTTAAATAAATCACACGCAGTAAACAAAACCTTAACAAAAAAACTTTGCAATGAACGTTGCAATTTAGACGCGCAAACAGCGTGCCGGTGCGGTGAGACGTACATGCTCGAGCAGATTCGGCTTGAAGTCGTTCATCCTCGGACGCGGTGTCGCGCGGGCTGTTACAAAAAAAGCTGTGCACACAGCCAAGCGAAATGGGGTCTTGCCGGTCTTGCGCACCCAACGCGTCATTTTTTGCCGTGCGCACCTTCGCTCTCGTGCGGACGCGTCTGGTATAAACAAGGCTTTAGTGTCAGCGCGCGCTCTGATGGGGAAAGGGGCACAGACTAGCCTGGCAAGCCAGACCTACATCAAGATGTTACACTGGCTGCAAAATAATTTTTGCTGCCGCTAGGGTGCGTCTAGATTTCTAGGCTAGGCACAGACGTCTCCCGAATCATCTCCAGCACTCAGCCTCCGAACCACCACTAACTCCGCCTCCGTTTCCCTCGTAAGCTGATATTAGTATTTAAACATTCACTATGATAAAAAAAATTTGTAAAAAATAATTTAGGCTTAATAGCACGATTTTGGCGGTTATAGAGTTCTAATGACGGTGTTCAACCATCACACCCCTATTCAGGGGCGATTCTAGGATTTTCCTTTTAGGGGAGCTAAGCCCCCATTAAGGGTATGATTAAAAAAAAAAAAAAAAAAAAAAAAAAAACAAGGTAAAAGTTTAATTTAGGGTCTAATGCTCACTTTCATTACCATGCAATTGCAGGGTTTTATAATCACTGTACCGTAGTCATGAATTCGAGTTGTGTTAGATAGGGGGGTTCGGGGTTTCCCCGAGAAAATTTTTAATTCTCTGAACTATTATGTGCATTTTAAGATGTTTTGAAGGCAATTTTTTTTGGGGATAAAACCATTTCAGTTGGCAGCTGATTATTTTTCTCTCCTCATCAGCATCACACTCTTTTTCTCTTTGGGGGTCAACTGGTTGATTTTGCCTATGAATCATTTTCTCAGACGTGTTCATTTACTGAAAACTACTAGGAAAGGTAACTAAGTTTATAAAATTAATTCACATTAAAGGTTACACATTCATTATTGATTTTATGCCTTATCACATATTTGTATATGTGCACTGAAAGCATCAGCACCAAAACCAATTGTGTGCAAGCACACTTGGGATAAGGCTCTTTCTGATTCTGATTCCTAATACAGGGCTGTAGACAGGGCTTTATAATCAAAGAGGTCCTGCATTTGAGGTGGAGGTTTGGGGGTTAATTTTTTTAATCTCTGAAATGTGCATTTCAAGACGTTTGAAGACCAAAAAAAGGATAAGAAATAGCTTTAAAACTATGTCAGTAGACTATTTGTCAATACCTTCTCTCTCCTCATCTCCATCTTCCTTTCTTTTTTTTTCAGTCTCCTCATCGTGCCCTTTCTCTTCCCCTCATAAAGCTGAGCTTTTTTTTTTATTTACTAAAGGCTATAATTTGTATTAGGTATATTTTCAATATGTACACATTCACTATTAATCCTGTACCTAACAGGATGAAAACGGCTTTGTTAATGTTTTTTTGTCCACTCACAATGACAGTAAACGAATGATTACATTAGGCTGACGTTACATGCCTAATTTCAGTTCAAAAGTGCAAAATTAGACAAAACTATATTAGTTTTCCTGATTATTTTTTGTCATTCGTTTAACTTTAATGACCTCAAAAAACTGTAAAATATATAACGTTATAAGTTTAGCTACTTACATCTTATCTCGCACTTGCCCGTGCACTGAAGCGTCGAGTTGTGCTGCTAAAATTCGCGCTCAGCGTCTGTGAATGTAAAGCCCGCCTACTTTGATTTGATTGGTCATCTCAAATATTCTAACATTGACGAGCAGTGTCAGACCAAAGGGCTCAGATGAACACGCACACAGACTTTCCTCTCTTTTTAACGCGCACTCTGCTCGGCGCCACTGCGGATTAAGGATGAAGAACGCGCTGAATCTGATTAAAACAAGACTGAAGCGAACACGAATTTGTGTAGCATATTAATCACAAATTCTTAGGGGGGCTAGGCATAAATTTAGGGGGGCTGAAGCCCCCCTAAAAAGGGCCTAGTGACGCCCCTGCCCCTATTGGTTACATAACCCTACTATTCGACTATGAGGTTCATAGTCGAATCAGACCTCTCCGAATCGAATCGTCGAATCCTCGACTATTAGAAGTAAGCCCTATACCAAACAAAGCAATTCAAAACACCAAACAAAACTAAAACCAAACAACACCAAACAAAACACCAAAAAAAAAAAAAAAAAAAATATATATATATATATATATATATATATATATATTTGAAACAAAATACAATTTTATAACATTTTATATTTTATAACATATAAATATATATTTTATAACAATTTTATAACATATTCATACAATTGAATAAAAAATAAACTAAAATCATCTTTTCCTTTCAGTTTTGGCTTAAAATATGACCCAAACATGCTTTGTGAATTTCACCCAGTTATTTTATAGTTATCATATATAAACACTGGAGGTTTCTGAAAAGAGGCACAAAAAAAGATAGCGAATATTACACCAAGATTGCATATGATTTTGTTTCAGAGCAATGCATGTAAATGCACTTAAGCTAGGATAATCTGCTAGATCACCTTACAGCCCAGTGAGGGGGTAAAAACTCCAGTTGAAATGGTTGCTCCACAGTTTTCTGCATCTACTCCATTACCTCAGACAGTAAGAATTCCAGAGCCACAGACTTATCAGTACAGCATGTTTGTGAAAACACTAGGACAAGCTGTTACCAATTCATTCCGTGGAATAAATGGCATTCAGTTTCAGACTTGGATGAGGAAAACAGAATAATGATTGTTTATATTTATATACTGTATATACTGTTTCACATCATTGAGACCTGTCAAACCCAGGCAATCACATGAGCAGAATTACATGAGGCGTCTTTTACATGAGTGCCTATGATGTCAGGTCTGTATAGAAAAGAAACTGTAATGGGCACAGAACGCGTTTTTCCATTCTATTGCGGCAATGTTTTTCAATGTTAACATGCCGTTTTTAACAAAAACGCATTCTGTGCGAACCAGCCCCTAGTCTGCTTATGGCTGCTTTTATCTTATCCCTATAATTCACTACAGCTCAAATCTTCATGGCTTAGTGTTTCGAGGCAAAGGAGGTGCAACTAAGTAACATCCAAACAAGTCTGTGACAAGTTCGTATTGTTCATGATACTTGGCTCGAAAGTTACAGTGATACAAAGACCGGCATTCCATGAGGTGCATTCTTTCAGCAAGCATGGACCAGCTCTCTATAGTAAATCAGTCTCAGGGGAAGGGAAATGATTGTTGTGTAATGCCAAAACAACGCAAGCACAGCCATGAAATAATGTTAAAAGTTTACAGACTCACAGGCTAGTTAGCAATGAAGTGGTAAGCAGGCCAAATCGATTCAAATACCTTTGAGGAAGGGTTACGCTGAACTGGACAGTTTTGGGAAAAACTACCTAACAGGGCTAACGTTATATAAAGGTTGTGTAAACATTAGAGACAAACATTCCTAGAATCAATAACCCAAAAATGAAAATTCTTTCATATTTACTCATGCCATTCCAACTTCCTGTCTTCAGTGGGATACAAAAGAAAATATTTTAATCATTTTCACGGAGCTATTTTCCATACAGTTTAACAGTTGGAGGTCATTTGAACTATAGTTGGAAAAGAGTAGTGTGAAAAATAAAAAATTTATATTCCAGAAAATATGGTAATATATTATTTCCTTGTAAAAACTGGGACATAATTTACAGTTCTTATAACAATTGTTCACTGTAAAAAGTGATCAGTTGTCTTAACTTAAAAAAAGTGAGGAAATCCCGATGACTTAAAATTATTAAGTAATAAACTTCATGCGTATTGAAAGACAATTCTACATAACTTTTTCAATTACGCAGGAAGTTTATATACTTATTTACTAATCATCATTTTAAATCATCAGGGTTTCCTCACTTTTTTAAGTTAAGTCAACTGATCACTTTTTACAGTGTTCCTAAAAAAGAAAAAATGTAGACTGTAGTGTACAGTTCAAATAAAGTAGTAGCCTACATATTCAACAACTAAAAAATTGCAATAATATAAATCAATGTTCATTCAGTTTCAAACATGTTAGGTTGCTAACATTCCCACAACCAAACTATAATGTTTGCTAAATGTTTTGTAGAGTATAAATGTGCTAGCTGGGAGTAAATCAGCTCTGTTTGGATATAAAGAGCAATATCGGCAAACAGCTTGTTAAAAATAGCATGAACTTATTCTTAACTCTTCTCCATGATGTGGACACTCAGTTTAAAATCAAACTTTTGAATATTGTTTTTGCTGGAAAGTGGCACCAAAAGTAAAAGTTATGAAATATGTGGATATAAAGGTCAAAGGTTAAAGGCTAAGAATTGGGCTAATTCTGACATTTCTCTGTCACCTGTCAGTGGAATGTGCAGTACAGGAATGGAGAGGCTTGTCCTCTGTCTTTGGATGTCAAATGTCAAACATCCACTTTTCTCTTTCATCCAAATGATGGATGGGTGGAAAAACTGATGGAGATGTAAAAAAAGTTCAGAAACGTTACATGAGCCAGACTTTGACCCCTCACATTCTCACCTCAGTATTTGTCCTTCACAGAGAGATGATACTCAGTGGCATCAGCACCATTCAGGAAGAGGAATCCCCTTCCTTCTGTGCCACCTTTAAAAAGGTCCTAGAATGAGAGAAGATATAGTTTTTTTTTATATCTCTGTTTGACCTTCCCACCTCACCACCTTTAGAAATCCCCCTTATTTAAACCACATTAAATAAAGTAAACCTCTTTGCTGCAGAAAGATGATAGAAAATGCCCTTGATTTTCATGCCCATACAAGGTAGTTACACATTCCTGCTTGAGATGTTTATTAGCTCTTCAAATTTTTCTCCAATAGCTTGCTAAATACAGAGTACAGGCTTTAAGAATTCTTATCTTTCTACAGTTAAAACAAATTAAGTGTGGGGTTTCATACTTATTTATGTAAAGGTTAAGTCAGGGGTAGGCAAGTTCGGTCCTAGAGAGCCGCTGTCCTGCAGAATTTAGTTCCAACCCTTATCAAACACACCTGAAAAAGCTAATCAATGTCTTCAGGATTACTAAGGCTATAGGCAGGAGAGGTTTTTTTCAGTGTTGGAGCCAAACTCTGCAGGACAGCGGCTCTCTAGGACCGAACTTGCCTACCCCTGGGTTAAGTGCTTCAGTCAATGTGCATCATTATTGTAAAGAAGCCTACACGTGAACATATGGTTATACTGACAGGAAAAAGTTACTATGTTTAAGGTGTGATTATGTGATATTGTGTTTATACTCCATCTCCATTGGTCAATCAAATAGTTACACGCCAAACTCAAGGCATTGGGAATGAAAAACAACCATTACTTGCCACTACTAGTTTAAATATGTTTTTTCTCCAAAATGAGTGGTACAAGTTTGGAGTTGTGTGAGAAGAATCAAACAACAGATGATCTATTGAATGCGGTTATACCATTTGTGGCATTTATGTAATTTATGTCTTGCTTCACCAGATTATTCGCCTCTCTTGGCCTAAACTACTGTGCGTTTCTGAGGTGTTTAAATGACTGAGCTCTGATGGATTGTGTTTGCCTCTGCTTGTACGTTTTTCCAGGGTGAAGAATGGGAAATGAAACAGTGTACAAAGGCAGGAAACTGAGGCAGTTGCTAGGCTATGCAAACTGAACCTTGAGAGCCCATGGTTGATGAGGCCTGTGAAATCTGTGTTAAACACTGTTGAGTAAACATCAGCTCCAGCAGTAACACAATACACCAAGAATGTACTGGAATAATCGTTATCATTTTTCATTGTTCTGTAGATTCTCTGCATTCTTGCCATAAGCAAGAAGTCCACTTTTGTAGGCTACTTCAGCTTTGATAAATCTATCTTGACTGAAATAGTTTAAAGATATGTTTGAGCAGAACACCTTAAAAGGTCTCACATAGACTAAAAGCAATCAATTTGAGAGCGACTACCACGACTTTTCTAAATATAGTGGCCCAAAAAAGTATTTGGACACTTAGGCCTACACCAGTTTTAAAAAATGCATATAGCCTACCAAATAAATTAAGACATTTACTCAAGAACAAAATTCAGAGTAGGCTATTTTCAATGGTTAATATAAAACATATATAAATGAGCAACTTACAATGTAACACTATATTGCCAGTTACTTTTTTTTTATCCTCTGCTAAAGAAAAAAAATCGAAGCCAAGCACAATCTTTTTAATGACTTGGTTCCTTTTGTAAATGAGTTGATGACTAATCTGTATGCCTGCAACAATCAACGAGGCAAAACTGCTCCTGACGATTTATTGTACACTAAATGTTTTGGAAATGTAAACAGGTGTAGTTTAAGCTTAACGTTGAAATTGTAGACCTAAGGCAGGCATCTTTACTGTTTTGAACTTCGGGAGCTGGCATATGCTGTCGATGAGGCAAATTGGTGAAGTGAATTTACATATTGTGGAGTTAGTGTTAACGAAAGTTATCATGGGCATTGTCATATTTAAATCAGATGTCATACATGCCATACAACGAGCGGTTCATTCATAAATTCGTAAGATCCTACCTCCATGCTGTGGAAATACAAACCAAAATACCACAACCAATGCACGTAGAGCTGAAAGGGGCGTAGCTATACATCAGGTCTAATTACTTTTGCGAAGTAGGCTAATCCAGTAAACAAGTTGTGATTTGAGCATTGTGCGCTAATATTTTCAGCTCCATTCGTTTGAACATTTTCTCCAAAACATATGGCTGAATCTGTTATGATTGAATGAGTGCTCTTGATATTTAATTTCAGACACCATACAAATGGCTGTCCCCAGTAGTGCACCGTAAAAGGGTATATTGGTGATTTCGGACAGATCCATTTGGACTAGACTATAGTCAATGAAGGAGTATAGCAATTTCGGAAACTAGGCTATATAGTCTGTATGGGAGTGATAGAAATGGCGTAAGCCAGGTCCCAGTGCCGCTATTTATCAATGCAGGTAAAATAGGCCACTTTTTGTTAAACGTGCAATTTAGATAGGCTACCTACAATAGATGTGCATAAGTATCCAGATGTGTTTTGTACACAATATACAGTGATTACGAACCATCAGTCCTAAAATTGGGTGTTTTGCATATTAATGTATTACTTGACATACTTTTCTAATGTTCTCTAATCTACTATATTTAATGATTGATGTGAAATGCTAAACAAAACGTCCCAAAACTCTAAAATGTACAAAAGAGAGTTATCTCATCCTAATTCACTGTGCTTAAAACATTTTTGTGCTACCCAAAATAAATAACCACGATGCCAAAGAAAAACACTCCCAGTGAATAATAAGTTTCACTAATGTCTTAAATGGTCTTGGTGGAGTATAGCACATGCCTCCTCAACTATGTTTGGGGAGAGCTACATTACTCTTCATCTGGGTGGGGCTTCTCCATTTTTGCCCTAGAGAAAAAGAGATAAACACACTGGGAGAGAAATAGATAGAATGAGTAAGTACATCAAACAATGGTCTAATAAACCAAAGGTGGGTGTGGAGAGTTCACTTAATATCATATTTGACTTGACACAATGAAAAAGGCAGAAAAAGGAGGAGTGTACGAGATCAACAAAAGCACAAAAGAGCGCCGAAAGAACCCAAAGCCAACCGCAGATATGATTTAAAGACCATTTGGGCTGTGCCAGGGATTTGCTTTATTTGCCTGCCCAGAGTTGGTATGAGCATGCCCAGATGATAGAGGCGGGGAGTACACCTGGAAACCCTGGTCTTGTCTGCTTCATATCAGCACACATATGCAAAAACAGCTCAAAAAGAATTTGGAAAGCCGTTGAAGAGAAATGTGAAGAGAGGTGTCCTTAAGGTTTTATGGCTGAGTAAACATCACTGAGGTGACTAAAAAAGCGCCAGGCCAATTCTGGCAGGCAGCACATAGTTCCTTCTGTTTCGTCACTGTTATGTGTCAAACTCTCCCTCGTTTTCTCTTTTTTTAGGAGGAATGTTGTTGGGGAGGCTTATCAGTCAAAGAGACAGCTGACATTTAACTTGAGTTCTGAGTCTGACTCTGCCTCCTCTCTCTTTCTGTAGCCTGTTAACATTCCTTTCACTATTTACCTGGAGCATCTGGACGAGTCTCATGCCGTTGGATCATTACTTAACAAAGAACAACAAAAAGTCGCATAACTTACCAAGTAATGGTTAGACTACGTTTCTTTGACAATATTCTTGTTATAACCTTAACCACACACTTCACAAAAAGAGAAATTATTATTGGATAAGAATGTTGTTCAAGCCTCAAACCAGCCCTACAGGCCAAACCCTAATCCTGGTTAACAAAAATGTTGTTCGAGGACCAACAAGGATGTCGTACAGCACCATACTTAAAAAAATAAATAAAAAAAAAATAAACATACAATCGTTGGGACACAGTTGCACTGCACGGAAGGCTCGTGCTGTGCAACAACAATAGAATGTGGACGTGCGCCCTCTCCAGGATCATCTTAACAATTGCTGCTAAAGCTAATGAACCAAGAGGAAACGGGTGTCCGAATGAACATTTGTCTGTCTATCTATCCATCTATCAATAACATTTCATTTGGATAGTCCCCATTAGAACGTCTACTACTAAGTAGAATTATCTTTGCAACTACAGGTCAACTACCAGTCAAAAAAAGCAGTTAACTTGTCGCCTTACTATCTGCTAACACTTTATTTTGGTGGTCCCCCAACAGACATTCTACTGACTATAAGTAACTTTGCAAGTATATCAACTTATTCTACTAACCATAACCTAACAGTCTACTAATACTCTTAGTTAGTTAGTTGAGTTAGTTGACATGTAGTTGCAAACTTACTTGTAGTTAATAGAATGTTTAAAGTGAACTATTGAAATAAAGTATAACCCAACTATCAACTAATTGGACTGGCCATGTGCACTTTAATAATGTGCTAACACCAGATTCTTTTTCAATACTGAACTACACAATGGACCGGTTTTGTTTGCTTATCTAGGAATATTTTCTCAGCTAAATGCCAGATAAACATGACCACAATGAGGAGGGGGTCTTGCAATACAAACACTTTTAACTAAGGCTGAAAAGACATCACTGTATATTCTGGCTAACTATGCAATATATAGGCAGAAAGAGAGGTCTAATCTAACAACCATATTTTGCTATAGGCCTATTGTCATTTCTCAAGTGTCTGTAAAAAACAAGCTTAACAGTTTTGTGACAAATGAGTGCAATTCCTGGATCCCGTCTCTCAGATTTCTGCTGTCACCAGTAGGATCCTCCAGGAATTTGGATCATCTCCCTGGCCTGTCTTGACTCTTCATGTGTGGGGTCTGTGCTATAATTTCACCGAACAGCAGTGACGCTTAACGCTTTGCATCTGGGTTTCATCACCTCAGGGAGCTACAAATCAACAGATCATATCTCTTGCACAGTTAGTGCTCATGGGGAAAACAAGTGCTAAGGAAGCAAGCGTGCAAGTAAGTGCACTTCATGTTTGGCAGGGAAAGCACCATGTAAATATACCCTGCACGAGGGGTGACATTGAAGGAAAGAATTCCCTACTGGAAAACTCCACCCTAGTGTGGCGTGAGGTGAGGGGAGGTGAAACAGTAGAGACCCTCGTGCAACCGTGGAGAGTTACGATGGGAGGAAATGACGGCATAGTCTTAAGTTCGCTGCCATTAGAGACAATGGAACCGGGCTTCCTTGAATTGTGCCCGGTTTCCACAGCTAAGTGTAAGAAAACACACAGAGGACTAACTTTTCCCCAAAAGTGCCGGTCTAGATTGGAATTTTCAATGGTGTGAAACGGTCAAGACATTAACATGAACGTAACACCTGTCCCTTGAGATCCCGAACTTGTACGTCACAACGATGGATATTTGGATACAGAGTTGAAGTGGAAAGATGGGGAAATAATCCATTCATATTACTGCAAAACATTTATTGGGTTACATGAATGATAAATGAAAGCTATGAAAAAATAAAGTGCAATTTTAGACCTAAAAACGTGAAAAATAAATTCAGTAGCCAAAGAACAAAAGCCATCATTGCTTCTGTTTATTAATACTAAATTATTAATAATTAAGACACTGTCACATTGACAACACTTATTAAGTAGGTTCATCAGCCGCTGCTCCGCCACATTGCTTATTATTTCTCAAAAACCATTCAAATGACATGAAAATTAAGATTGGTCATACAACTACATTCATTTCTAAAATAGTGGGAGTATATATTTATGAGTAATGCATTAGGGAGAAACTGGTTTGCAGTGCTCTGAGCACTTTCCCAAATAAAGTAGAATTCCTAGGTGTTCCTTCATGAGGCCATGATCTTTTTCTTGCACTCTACGGAGCAGAGCAGCATTCCCTGCAGGGCCATGAAACGCTGGCCCATTAGGCACTTGGAGCAGCAGGAGCACTGGAAACACTGGGGCTCAGCGTGCCAATGGTGCTCTCCATACGACACGCGCTGAGCTTCAGGCTCGATGGGGTTCTGACAGGCCGCACAACACTGTGAACACAGAGGGACATGGAAAAATTCACAGGAAGAAGTATATCATAGTAGATGTATTTGTTTGAAATAACACTTGTGACAAAGGTCTTTGATTACATGTTACAGGCACAATCAAGCTAGTGCATTCTGGGATATAAATATTAAATAAACATTAAATATGTATATTTTGCATATAAACATTTTTTTATTATTAGTATGATTTATTTCTTCATTTTTGAGCATATGAATATTTATTCTAAATAATATTACATTTATAATTATTAAATTGCATTAAACATTAATTCATATTTTAATAGTTAATATAACCATTAATATAATTAATAATTATTATGTATACTTTGTATGCCCTTCAGCAAGGCATCCCAGGATGCACCAGTGTGATTGCACCTGTAATAAGTGTAATCAAAGTTATTTGTAACCAAGCTTAATTAATTATTAACATTATTATATCAATTTAATATATAATTATATTATTAAAAATAATAATTGTACACATGTGTAAATAATTATTATACACATTATTTTAATATAATATACAGATGATAAAATATAAAAACTCTGCTTTTCTGAATGTCTGAAGTTTCCTTTCGAAGGTGATGTCTAACAGATGAGTCATAAGAGCTGTGTGTCATTGGACATGTAGGCGTTGAAAGAGAACGGTGGTGTCCGATATCACACAACTCCATTATAAGCGCATCCAGCCTCCCTTTCCTCTGGTTATCATGTCACTGGCACTTCCTTAATCTCCTTCACCTGCTCCTGAACCAATATGGCTGGCAAACACATGCCGAGCCTGTTAGTTTTAATAGCCCAGGCTTAGCAGGAATTCACTTCCATTTAGGCATGACATGAATGATACTTGAACAACGGTTGTAAAGATAAATGTTTCAATGATTGATCTATCTATCTATCTATCTATCTATCTATCTATCTATCTATCTATCTATACTGTAATGCATTTCATGTTATGCCAACCACAATTAAATTAATAATTTTTTTAAAATATAATTGTAGTAAGATATATATATATATATATATATATATATATATATATATATATATATATATATATATATATATATATATAAATAAATATATATAATATTTCTAGGTTATTGGATATTTATTATTAGTACTTATAAAGCACATGTAATGCCTTATTCTGCATGACCATATTCTACATCCCTTAATCCTACCCCATACCAAAACTTAACAACTACCCTACTAACTAATAACAAGGAGTAATTAGGAGTTTATTGAGGCAAAAGTCGTAGTTCATTTATACATTCTATTCTGAGGAAGATAAAAAGAAGTCCAATAGAAAGAAAGATACTCAAAATCATATAGAGCAGAGAAACAGTGAGGGAGAGAGAAAGTAAGGAATTTCTTCTCTTTACCACAGCGTGGTTCTTCATGTAGCAGGGTTTGCAAACAGGCTTGTCTTTCTCCATGACGTAGGTCTCTCCAGCCAGCACACAGTCACAGTGAAAACAGCAGAAGTGCTTCAGGTGCCAATCGTGGCCCTCGGCCTGAGTGTACTCATTACTGAAGATGAGCTGGAGACCACACACACACACACGCACACACACACACACACACACACACACACACACACACACACACACACACACACACACACACACACACACACTTGTGTGTTAAACAGTTTAAGAACATTCAACAAAATTGCATTCAATTGTTCACTTGTTCAGATTTTAAAACGAAACATATGGTGGGGTCTAAACATCTGAGATGACATTAAATATCATCAGCACTTTTTACTGTACCAATCTTTTTTTATGAACCATTGAAATTAGCATAGAGGACAATGCACACCGAGCCACCTATTGCACAATCAGCCCGATTTGTGGTGCGGTTTCTAAGGTGCCACAGAGGATACGTTAAGTGGACAGAAGGACTTTTTACTAGAGGTAATCCAAATTTGTAACACTTTACTGTACCAATCTTTATAATGAACCATTGAACTTGTCATCTAAGACAGTGCACACTGAGCCGCCTATTGCACCATCTGCCCATTTTGCAGCGCTATTTCTCAGCTGTTACAGAGGATGCATTAAAGTAGACAAAACGCTGTTATAGTAGACTTACTGCACTAACAAAATCCAAATTTCAAGCCTTTTTGACTGTACCAATCTTTCTTTATGGACCCTTGAACTTGGCATATAGGACAATGTACATGGAGCCGACTACTGCGCCATTAGCCCAATGACCTTTTGTTTGACCTGGAAATTATCAAAGTTAAGGTTTTGAAACATTTAAAACATAGCCATTATTAAGTTATTGAAGATTCTGAACTATTTCCAGGTTGCTGAACAAATGCAAGCAAATTTGTGACGTTGACCATGTGAATTACTTTGCCTCCACTCACCTCATCGCAACCTGCACACCGAGGCTTTTCGCTATCTCCATAATGGCGGCCACAGTACAGCTTATCCTTCTTCCAAAAATAGATCATGTCCACCAGTAGCTCGCTGCAGTTACAGCACACAAAGCATGCAGGGTGCCAGAGTTTATCATAGCCTGCCCGCTCGGCGTAAACCGCCGGCTCACCCTTCTTCATGGGCAGCTGGCACCGGTGACATGACTGTGGGCAGAGATTCGGTGATGAGTTCAGCTTGGCATAAACATCAATGAAGAATGAAAGGGGGGGGGGGGGGAAACACAGTGGAGGGAGGTTGGTATTAATGAAGACCAGAGACGGTTCACAAATCATCACCCCAGGTGAAACATGAATATTGGAAATGGGAAAAACTACCAAGACTAAAGGAATAGACCCAAGATTTACATTATTTTATATGACAAAATGTGACCATTTCTCATAATTACTTTATCTCTCGCAAAAAATACAACTTTATATCTAATAATTATGCCTTCAATCTCACAATATGAATTATATATCTTGCATTGATCTTTATATCATAATATAACTATTTAGCATTATTATGAATTTATATAATAATAATTAAGTATTTATTTGTATTTATGACTTTATGAGAAATAAAATTGTAATTATTATACTTAACTTTATTTCTCACAATATGACTTAATCTCATAATCATAACTTTACTTCTCGTATTTATGACTATATATCTCATAATTCTACTTTTTCAGATTTCAAATCAATTTCTCATATTTATGACTATCACAATGTAATTATTGCATGCAATAATAACTATTTCTCATATTTATAACTTTATTTCACTTATGACTTCTTGTATTTATGACTTTATTTATTTCAAAATGACTCACAATGTGGTTATTTGACATAATTAGGACTATTTCTCATATTTATGACTTTATATCTTACAATGCACATTTATTTTGTATAATTATGACTTCATATCTCACAAAAGGACTTTATTTCTCATAATTATAACTTTATATCTGTTTTATATTTATAATTTTAAACTTTATTATACAATAACCTGCTTTGGGAAAGCTGCAGCAGAGGGCAAGATTTTGCATGAATAACATTTCAGTTTGTCCATCAGAAAGTTATTGTTTGACTCCAGAAGACTTGAAATATAGTGAAGGAATTGTATGGATCACATGAATGGTGCTTTTCGGAGCTTGAGAAATGGGATCACTATGAACTGTTGTTCTATGCAAAAGAGCTGCGGAAGATTGTTTTAATTCTTCTTATGTGTTCCAGGGCAACAATAACAGCATAGAGGTTTGGAACAACATTAGGTTGAGTAAATAAAGACACACACAATGTTCATTTTTAGGTGAACTATCCCTTTTAAAAGGGCAAGAACATTAGGCTGATGGCATACATGTGTTTCCATCATGAGATTTCAGATGCTTACAATAGATTTAGGAAAAATCCACCCGAGCTCGAACATAACCACAGGGACTAAGTGTGGTAATTTATGAAGATCTCTGGAAGAACATAACGTTCATTCCAGCTGCCTGACTAACACAGGCTTGGCAGTATATGAACCGCTCTTATATTAATCAAGTGAATCTGGAGATAAGCACTGGAGAATGATTTGACTCCTGTGGCGCACATGTGGTGGAAATAAATACTCCAAAGGTGATTTTTCATTAATACATGTTGACATTCAACTGGAAATAGTCTAGATTGAGATTCATTTAGATATAAAGGGATAATGAGAATAAAAGGTTACAGACGCTATTTGTATGTAATAGAGAAAAGTATTCATGACAAGCAACATTCACAATAATTGTCCATTACTACCGTTAATACTTACGTAGTTACCAGCAGGTCCACTGAGTGAAGTTCCATCAGCCCCTGGGGTGCCAACTTTTCCCATTGTAGCAACAGCATCACCTTTGTCTCCTGGTGTCCCTGTTGTTCCAGCACCAGGCTTCCCTCCAGCCCCGACACCTTGAGGGCCCTTCTCCCCGGCCAAACCTGCCTGCAGCCCCATCTCTTCGGGCAAGGTGATGTCGCCTATGCCCAAAGCCTCATCCTTGTACTTTCGGACATACTGCTGCATTTGCTTGACCTCGCTGGGTGAGAGTTCGTGGCAGCGCTCAGGGTCTTGGTCGTGGTCAGGAAGCTGCTTGGCCATCTGCTTTTTACGGTAATCTGCTCCCGCCGAACCAGCGATGGGTCGCCGCTCCGGAGGCAGAAGTTCCATGTAGAGCAGAGCCTGAGAGGACAAAAGTGATGTTTTTTGGTCAATATGAAATGGGATTTGCCACTCTTATTTGACTTCTGTAATGTGATGTATTTTTGATTGAAACAGGGTATTCAAAAATAAATGACAAAGGAGTGGCAGGACTTTCATTCTTGGTTAACCATATATATAACCATATATATATATATATATATATATATATATATATATATATATATATATATATATATAATTTAATTATATTAATAATAAAAATAATATTAAATAAATATAAATGTATAATTCGATTATTTTATTAAAAATAATCATTGAAGTTATATGTATAATTTTGCAACAGAAAGTTAACAGAAAATAACAGAACAATGTAGGCCTACAGACAAAAAGGTCAGCTTGATTTTTATTAATGAAAGGTGTAACATTTCATTACTCAAAGAATGTTTTTAATTAAAACTAAAAGAAAATGCATTTTTAGATTCTTTTCTGAAGAATAATTTTTTTATTGAAAAAAAGTAACATAACAGCTAATATTTCAAACTTCTGTTTTTTCCTCATTTTTAAATATCAGCTCAATTATAAATGCAAATGATATTTCTAGTATTCAGCATTTTACATTTTAAGACAATCAAAATATTGGGAGAGCACAAACGTTTTCCAAACTTTCAAGAGGGCAGTCTAAAAAAGAAGAAGAAGAGAACAGTGACCTCTAGTGGATCCAAGTATCACAGTACAATTACAAACTGACACTCAAGCACAAGTTTGAATAAATCAATTATATATAATATTTAGGGCTGTGCAAAGATTAATTGCGATTAATCGCATCCAAAATAAAAGTTTGTGTTTACATAATATATGTGTGTGTGATGTATATAATTATTTTGTATATATAAATACATATGCATGCATGTATATATTTAAGAATTATTTGCACGCAAATACTGTATATATAAAAATACATAATCTATATTATATATAAATATAAATAGTTTATATATGATTAACACATTTTCTTAAATATATACATGCATGTGTGTGTATATACAAAATAATTATACACCGCACACACACATATATTATGTAAACACAAACTTTTATTTTGGATGCGATTAATCGCAATTAATCTTTGCACAGCCCTAATAATATTATATAAAAACTTAATTGAAATATAATGTAATGTATAGTAAATAATAGTATATGATTTTAAGATTAAGAGAGTTACCAAGCCTTGGTTGATCCCAGGTGGAGCCCATTCATAGGTAACGGACTTAACCACATCTGTCTTGGCAGGCACTGCTGTGGGGGTTGGGACAGCAGTAGTGGCAGCACCAGGGCCTTTAGATGGGATGGAAGCACTATGGCCTGTCCCTAAAGCAGCAGTACGGCCTGTTCCTAATGCAGCAGTACGGCCTGTTCCTAATGCAGCAGTACGGCCTGTTCCTGATGCATCACTACGGCCTGTTCCTGAAGCATCACTATGGCCTGTCCCTAAAGCAGCACTATGGCCTGTTCCTGATGCAGCAGTACGGCCTGTTGCTGGGGCTGCAGGGGAGTGAATCGACGCTCCTGGGACCGCAGTGGCAGCAACAGGTGGGGCATGAGCGGACTGAGAGTTGGGGGTGTAGGTCTGGCTGGAGCCGGGGACAAAAGAGGAAGCAGGAACAGGAGTAGCAGTGCTGATGGAGGCTGCCGGGATGCTGAATGTGACTTGGTTGCCTTTATAAGACGGGATGCCATCTCTCTTCAGCTTGGCTATGAGGCCTGTGTACTTGGTGTCCTCAAAAAGCCTTCCCACCTTCTTATTCTCCTCCGTCTCGAGCTGCACGTCATGGTCCTCAACGCCGCACTTGCAGTTTCGGCAAATCTTTCTGATAAAGAGAATGACAGAATTTTTATTTTGGGGTGAACACTTGTGGAAACACTTAAACCATGCACTACAATTTAAAAGTTTGCGGCCAGTTCGATTTTTTTGGAAATAAATTAATACTTTTATTCAAAGATGCATTAAATGGATTAAATTTGACAGTAAAAGACATTTATAATGTTACAAAAAATTTATATTTCAAATAAATGCTGACCTTTAGAACCCTCTTTACTTATTGAAGAATCCTGATGGGACTATCAAGGTTTCCACAAAAATATAAAGCAGCACAACTGTTTTCAAAATTGATGTTTCTTGAGCAGCAAATCAGCATAATAGAATGATTTCTGAAGGATCATGTGACACTGAAGACTGTAGTAATGAAAATACAGCTTCACAGTCACAGGAATAAATATTTTACAAATAGAAAACATAAGCACAAGAGACTGACCCCAAACTTTTGAACTGTAAGCAAACAGCAGCATACTGGGAAAAAACAAAACAATGATTGATAGAGAATGAGAGTAGCAAATTATTACTGTAGGACGAGCTGTCTCTCTGAGTTATGTATGTTTTGTTAAGTTAAGAGTCTGATAACACTAGTTTGGATTGCTGTGTACGTCGAGTTACGGCATGCACAGAGTATTCAGTGATTACTTGGAAAAAGAACAACGCGGGTTACATGCTGAAACCCTTTCGTCATGATTTTTACCGCAACATTAAATAAATAACCCATATTGTGTTGCATTCAATGAGACCTGTGAACATTTTGAGAAAAGACTTTGGTTTCTGTAGAGCAGGATAAAGTGCATTGTTCATCTGCAAGTTGACTTAAGGTTTATATGGGACATGTCATGAAAAACTCTTTGTTGACAATTTGAATGGAAAATGAATGCATTCTGGTCACTTTGTTGCTTCGAACCACTGTAATTAGCTATGTTTTCCATCCACCAATTTTTTATGTGAATTTCAGCATATTGCATAAAAAAAATGCTGGATGGAAACACCAAGATGTGCATAAAAATGTATGTGCTCAATTGAGTCGGATACATTTTTTATCCAATAAGGATATTATTGAAGGATAATCGCATGATTGTGTCTCACATGATTGCGCTCCCAAACACCACCATCCGAACAGAAGATAACATGACAGCGTTTGTTGTTGCGTTTTCTCAAGCAATTCACTATGTAGGCAAAAAAGCCACAGGCTTCCCCAATTGCAGCAACTTCTATTTTTGTATTATTATTATTGATTCTTTGCGCCAGTTTCCCAGGAAGTGATGATTTTGTTCTCTTGAACACACGGGATGGAAACGGTGCTTTATTTTGCTAATCTTTTATGCAATATTCCAATTATGCGCATAAGTTACATTCACAACTTTGCATGGGAACCTAGCTATTGTGAACGCAGGGTCAGCGAGAGGGTAATCAGGAAAACTAAATTATGACTTTTTGGTGAAAGAAACCCTGACATTATAAGGGAAGAAAATAAAATACTACAAAAGTAGAACATGGCCCCTTTAAAGGACACTTGGAGCTGTTTAACATATCAAAAAGAGCCAAGCAGAAAGAATGATGGTCTTTGGAAATGTTACAACATAAATCGTAGGCACAAATCCAAAGAGGCTTTATCTTCACCCAAAAGAAATGTTTCAGCATGTCAGTGATCCAAAGCATCTGAGCACATGTTTTTACCCAAAGCGTTTTACAAACGAAAGACTGAATTAAAGACGAGGAACAGGAAGTGGGCCTACGCCTGTCTGAGTCACTTCACTCCCACTCCGATGTCACTAATTCTGTTCAGCCACTGGATGGCTAGTCTCCCATCTCTACTGCATAGAAACAAACACAAAGACGAAGTCTCTGGCTCTGCATCCAATGACCTCCGCGTTGACGTCTTTTCATTCAAAGAATTCCTGAAGCCCCACGAGGGCGCTCGGGAATGGCATGCAGCGCCGCTGTAGCGATAGAGCTTTGGCACGGGCATCTTGGCACCTGTGACTCTCGCTTCAGAAAAACTGGTGGAGTGCAGCTAATGGCCAGAGCTCTCTCAGCATGACACTTTTCTTGCCATATTTGTCAGATAGATATTGTACTGCATGTTGCCATGTTTTTCAAGATGATGATGGATAAAAACACAGAAGTCAAACCAATGATAGCCCAAACATGATTACACAGATATCACAGTAAAAAACACATGCATGTATAACATCACTACACAAATACATAGGAAGGAAGCAAGTACAAACCGCCAGAAGTGAAGATCAAAGCCTTCACACTTGTCTTTGCATTTCAGACAGGCAGCTCCAGCTCCTATCTCATGGCCCAGGGTTATCTGCCAAAACAACGCATTAAGACACATTGGAGAAATCAACACGTATATCAAACACATGTGTTGATCAAATCATCTGAAGTTTAAAAAGTATTTGCATAGTTTATAGTATTTTAATTAACCATCTGGCACTTTTCACAAATTTGGTATGAAACTCTTATTACGTTTTTTTTTTTTTAACAAATTACCAGTGAAAGGATGTGCGGAACCATCAGAAAATGTTAATTATCAATTTTTAGATCAACCTCCTGTTATTATCAGGAGATATTAAATTAATAATTTTAAGAAATTAATCATTTTGTTCAACAAGGACGCATTAAAGTGATCCTAAAGATATTTATGTTACAAAAGATTTTCATTTCGAATAAATGCTGTCCTTTTGAACTTTCTATACATCGAAGTATCCTGAAGGAAATATTCAACATTGATAATAATAAGAAATGTTTCTTGAGCAGCAAATCAGCATATTAAGAATCATTTCTGATGGATCATGTGACACTGAAGACTGGAGTAATGACTGCTGAAAAAAGAGTTAGCCTATATCAAATTGTAATAATATTTAACAATATTAGTGTATTTTTACTGTATATATAATGCATAGTTTTCCAACAATAATAAAAAGGCCTAAATAAATAAACTATGCCAAAACAGGTAAAAGGTTCGCAAAATTAGCATATTAAGATGTCACTCGGGTTAGCAAAATTTTGGGACCAATTTATTATTATTATTCAGTATTATTTCTTTCTTCTCTAACATAGTCCCACCCCCAAGTACATAAAATAAAACATTTGTGTTTCCAATTATTTATAAAAGAAAAAAGACCAACATGTAACATGTTCATGGAAAGTTCTCTCACACTTCATGTATGCTTTACTTGCTTAGTTGTGCCAAATTCAACACAGGTGAAATTGCATTTCTCTGTGGTCTGTTTCTCATAAGACAAGCAGACAAGAATCAAACAGGCTGATGTCATAAGTTTTTTTCTCCTTCGATACATGATCTAGTGCTTCTAAACCTTCATAGAAATGACTATTTAGGACGAAATAAAAGACTTTACAAAAACACTTCAGTGTGAAGCAGGACATAATTTACATAATTAAAGGAAAGAAAAGAATCTGACACCAGTCTACTTCACTAGATATTCTAATATTTAGATTATAAAGTGCATTCCTGTCTCAGCATTTCTCACCAGTAAACCTCCTGAGCTGGAAGACCGCCTTATAAGGTCAAGTATTTATCAAGATGGAGAATGCCTGGAGGGATTTTTTTCTGCCTAAAATACGGGGAGATCCCTCCAGATCTGAGGAGTTACTGTTGAACGGCAAAACTATGAGGCCCACGGTGGTATAAACCTGTAACTACTGTTATTTATACTGTACCAACACTAGTGCAAAGGCTCAATTGTTGCTTTTAAAAACATGGTAATTTTGCAGTTCTCGTAAAGATTTAGCAGGCGAAAAAAATGTCATCTTAAAGATGCTTTAAAAATTACAAATGTAAATGTTTTTTAATCGTTTCTTTGATAGACTCTTGAACTCAGTACACTTAGTGGTGCAACTGTAAAAATGTGGAAATGTTATGAGAAACTGTCCGTTTCAAGCACAAATTACAATTCTCTGAAGACTGTTGGACACTTTTCCATGTTATCAAAATAAACTTTCAAGCTTCAAAATACATGCAAAGGTGCCATAAAAGTATAATTAAAGTAGTCCTTAATACTTGTATAATTTAAGTCTTCTTTATAATAATTTGTTTTTTATTATATCTCCAGTTAACTGTGTTGACTGGATCATTGAATCATCAAGTTGAACTCAAGAACTAGACCAGTCTGATTTGAACAAATCATTTAGATTCAATTTCAGTCTGTTCATCACACAAAGTGCACAGTGCATATTAACTATTTTTATTATGAATTTGTGTTCTTTTTGAGGCTTGGCATCTTCAGTCATCATTCATTGTCTTTGAAAAACATTTTTTAAAGTATCTTTTGTGTTTCACAAAAGAAAGAAAGAAAGAAAGAAAGAAAGAAAGAAAGAAAGAAAGAAAGAAAGAAAGTATAGCTTTAGAACGACATGTGATTGAGTAAGTAACAGTAGTATTATAATTTTGGGTTGAACTATAACTTTAAACTGTCAAGAAGTGGAACTTCACATCTTTACATCCTCATCTTGCAAAACCCCACTTCTTTCTTTACTGTCCCTACATGCATGTCACAACATATTGCAACTTGGCTTGTGGTTGAATAACTGCAATGTGCGAAGAACGTTTCTGCAGTAACACATCTATAAGAAAAGTGAATGTATCTGCAGAATGATATATATAATAATCATAACATCTTCCAGTTTGTTTACAATATGGAAAAAATTAAATATATTGGCTCCATCAACTCCAATTCATTGTTTCCTATCAAATAAAGAGGGACCAGGATCCTCCTCCTATGTTTTACTTCCTATTAATGAACACTTCCCATTTCTTAATAAATGTAACCAAGCTTTTTAACCAACAGTTTTGCTCGTAACCAACAGTCGTTATACCAAATGTTTCGCCATGTATAACAATGGCAGTGGCTTTACCTTTAAGGGCGTTGCCGAATGTTTCAGCAACTAACCCTTTGAACCATGACCAGTTTAATATGCGTACCTTTTTAACTTCTTTCTCGATCTCCATTCTTGTCGAGCTTGTTTAGATTTGATAAACAGCGTTGACTCTATTCCCACCGGCAACTTTCCCTGAAGGATCACTTTTGTTAAACGGGACAGTCTACCTCTGCCCCTCTCTGAGAGACTTCCGCTCATTGTCAATGTGCGCTGTTCAACCAATAGAAGCGGAGATGTCCATGAGAACTACCAATAAGAGCCAAGCATGACATGTCAAAGTTACAAATCGAAATAATCGCTATATGACTAGTAAAATAGTCTGCTGTATTTCACTGTTATGCTGTGTGTGTGACGTCACGTGGATTACATTGCTTAATTTTTAAATTATATTTATGCAACTTTTTATTTTAGATATTAATTTGAAATGATTATAAATAAAATGTAATTGTTTAAAATAAAATATTTTTGTCTTTTGTATAATATACATAGCTGTCAACCCTCCCGTTTTTTCCGGATTTCTCACGTATTTAGCTCTTTTCCCGCTGTCTTCCCGTTTTAGTATTTTCCCGTAAAATATCCCGCATTTTTACTATAGTATCCAGCTGCAGACCCGCAGCACCACCAGTTTCAGAACACCAGCGCCAGAACCGGAAGTAAGAGGCGGAGCTTACGTTCTAACACCAGCGCCAGGACCGGAAGTGAGGGGCAGCGCTTACGTTCTAAACCGAGTAACGCCACCTAACGTTTTGGAGCGTAATTTGCTTAGACACGAAACGGCATTATTACACACGAAACGTCATACTTTATACTTATTATAATGATACATTAAGGTATAGTGCAATAAGTATTTTAAAACTTTGATTTTGTGTATTATAATTGTATATAGTTATCCGTTTCATTGTATTATAAGAGTTCCCTTTCGAGAGGTCTCTCCTATTGCGTAAGTGCTCTGGCGGCCTCTGTGAGCGGCGCTTCTTCTTGCGCGGCTCAACTAGAGGGGATGGTAGCATGGTGGTGGTAGGCTCTCTCGCGGCGAAAGCGGCGAAGCGAGCGCGCAGCTCATAGGTTCGTGCAGTTGCCGCAGCACAGCCAATGACCGAGCTGCCTCGCTCACTGCTGTATGCTGTGCAGCTGCAATGCGTTTTACATAAAGACTTCAATATTTCTCAAGAAAAGGAGTTTTCCCATAGCGTAAGCTACTTACGCAATACTCGTTCACTCCTCTCAGGGAACAGAGGTTACGTTAGTAACCGAGTCGTTACTTCCTGATCATGAGGGTGAAAAATAATGCTTGAAACTTATGGTCATTTTATATAAAATATACTTTATTTCACAAGAACATGTGCAGCATGCATTTTTCTTTATGTAAAATAATGTCAAAAATCTAAAAAAGAGAGAAAATTCGGCATTGTTTTAAAAGAAACAATAAAAATGTACCGTAAAACTTCAAATAATAGCTGAGTCCCAAATAGACGATTGTCTCTTTTACACGCTTGGTGTGTGGCTGCAGGTTTGGGTAAATAAAGGCCGGTCTCAAATAGAGGTCGGGTCTGTTTTTTAGTTTCAGGTTGTATTTAATCTTCTAAAATCTTCTGAATGATGTATAGAATGACTGCTGCGCATGACAGGGCGCTTAACGAGCAGAGAGAGAGAGAGAGCCCCGGCCGCGCGCGCGCGCTCTCACGTCTTCAAACAACACGAGCGCTGTCTTGCTCTTTATTTGTCACGTACCAGTTATAGTTCACACAACGAGCAGTGAAATGTAAGTCTGGACTCACTGTGTAATAAAAACATACCCTAAATATTATTTAAAAGATGCAACAATTTTAAATATTTTTAAATACTTGCAAAAATAACCATGCTTGTGTCATTGTCAATACTGGTAATTCCGCCCCTCCCTCACTTCCGGTTCTGACGCTGGGGTTCTGGCGCTGGGGTTCTGAAACTGGTGGTTCTGCGGGTCTGCAGCTGGATATATCTCCATTTTTACGCTCTGATTGTGTTAACTCAGAACACGCAACTATCTGTGTGGCTTGCACTTGGGTTGCTAGACCTCCAGTAAAGTAGCCTACTCGGTCTTGCCGGTGTGTGGTGAAGAGATGAGTCCCACCGAAGAGATGCCCCATAGTATGCCTGATCTAAATATGTTCTCGCGATAACTTGTAGCTAACGTGAGCTGTTTAAGCTTTATGTGGTAGCTTTAGGTAGGCCTAGAAAAATAAAAGATAAAAGCAGTTTGTTGCCATCAAGTAATACTTTTATTTGTTTAGCGCTTTTCATAACCAGGCACTAAAGCGATTACCCATAAAACTAGCTTTGAACCAATCGGATCGCTTGGGTCCTAAACTGGGACCCTGGAGAAGTGGGACTTGTCGGTACACGATCCGTTCCACCTGCACGAACCGTTTCACGCATGCGCGTAATTACATAGTAGAAAACGTCACGGTATTCCTACACTATCGGTACCACGCATGCGATGAAACACTTGACGGCCAGGCGGCACAACTTGCGGCATATTTGTGTAACGTTAGTTGTATTGTGTTTAACATTTCACAGCGGGTCTGTTTTTATGCTTTTAAATGTAGCTTACGCTATGCATTACGATGTGTTTACGTGGTTGCCAATCCAAAATTATAAAGGAGTTGTGAGTTGTTACATGAACATGCATGATCTGTTTCCTCCATACTCTCCTTTGCTGTATGGTATTAGGCTTAACTTACTTAACTTGCCGTCTTTTGGTCTGAGGTAGGATTGTCAAAGACGGTTTGTGTCGTTTTTTTTTATTAAAAGCTGCTAATATTAGTTAACTTTTAAGTTAAAGTAATTTTGTATTAGTATGGGTCGTCTATATGAGCTAATATATATCTATACAATCTAAATGAGGAAAATAATCCCTTTAATTTTGTTTAAAGAAGACAATAAGGGACATAATATGCATTTCTGCCTAGACTATCTGCACTTACATGAAGAAAGAACTACAAACAAGTTTGGGGAAACGTAAGAGTAGGCTATTTCAAACTGACAATGGAAATTACTTGAAAGAAGGATGTGTGCACACAGAAGTGACATGAGACCAGCAGTGGGACAGTGAAGTACACTGAGTATCTTTATTTAGGAGTAAAAACTCTCTCACACACACACACACACACACACACACACACACACACACACACTCTCACACACACACACACACACACACACACACACACACACACACACACACACACGCACTCTCTCGCTCTCTCACACACACAAACACACACACACACACACACACACACACACTCTCTCTCTCTCTCTCTCTCACACACACACACACACACACACTCTCTCTCTCTCACACACACACTCACTCTCACACACTCTCTCTCTCTCACACACACACACAAACACACACACACACAAAATATGCGCACCCAACGTCATTTTTGTGCAACGCGCACCTTCGCCCTCGTGCGGACGCGTCAAACAAGGCTTTCTCTGTGTGAGCTCTGATCGGTAAAGGGGCACAGACCTCTCCCGAATCATCTCCAGCAGTAGCAGCCTCCGAAGCACCACTAACTCTGTTTCTCTCGTAAGCTGATGTTAGTATTTAAGGGCAATTCTTAGACTATGGGCACTTTCATGTCCTTTGATCAAATTTGATTAAAAAACATTTAATTTTGAAAAATTCACACTTTCGTAGTTAACTTTACAATGAAAGTACGTTAGGAACTTTTTACTGGTAGTCTACGATGATTTTTTCACCTTTTTAAACATCATTATAGATGCAAATATTGCTGTTTTGTGCTTGTCCCACAACCAGACTTCTGATCTTCAATAATGAAAAAGAAGTGTAAAAAAATTATTTATCTATTTTTTTTTTAATATGACTGTATACAGTATCAGTAAAATAATCAAAACATAATTGTGGTATTTAAGGTCAGACAACTATTAATGTGATTTTATATACAAAATGTAGTTGTCCCACAGTATTGCCGTCATTTCCACCACAACGCTGTAATGTCCCTTTTAAAACATTTTTTTGAAAGATTGTTTGGGTAGTTTCTATGGAAATGAACAATGACATCACAGCACATGTCTGACATGGAGGAGATTTTTAATTTCTTCACCAACTTGGAGAAGAAAACTCAAGGTAAATATTGCTTGAAATGAAAATATTTTTATTGTATGTCATTTCCAAACATGTCATAACATCAATTGAGTTTGTAAATAAATAGTTTTTTAACATAAATAGATGTATTTTGCATGCATGCAATGCTAGCTACCAATTCATAGCTAATCAGTAATACTAGCTTGGATTTTTTTTACAAAATACTGCAGGATTGTCATTTCCACCACTGTCATTTCCAACACATTTCTTCTTGAGTGGAAATGACAAAGGTGAGGTGGAAATGACATTTATGCTTACAAGGTGCAATTCATAGATTGTGGGGCTACATATGTATATTTATTTATTGAAATGTACATTGCTAATGTATTTATTCAAATATTTGTTAAAATGCATTTTCATCTATTTTTAAGATGCAGCGGAAGTCAACTGCAGAAAGGTCTCAGTCCTATACCAAAACAGAACCAAACAAACTAATGACTAATGAGATTAATGATTTGTAAAATGTAATTGTCTGTTTCAGAAAGTTTCAAATAAATGTCTTCTGTTTTTCTACATGGACGTCCATTCATTGTCATTTCCACAACACCAGTCATTTCCACCCCCTCATAACTTTTTTAAAAATATATACAAAATTCTAATCACTCATTAAAAACTTCTGCATAGTTTATGGGATAATGGTCCACTTAATGTAATAACACAAGTAGTTATTTTTCTTAAATGTATCTAACCAATCCAATATTATATTTCAGGTTGTGGTGGATGTAAGCTTTGTGTTTGGGCCTCATGACAATTAATTTACTTAATCCACAAATCTATGGTAATTGCAATATAGGTATAAACTGGTAATACTATGTGTGAAAGTGGTCTTACACTGTTAAGAAATTATCTATATCATAATATTTTAAAATAATAATCAAATATTTACATGTGATGGAAATGACATTTGTTCAGTGCGGAGCGGAAAATATGTCAAAAAACACCAATTTGTCTTATAATGTAAGTGTGTTCTCTTATGGATCATTAAACTAGACTAGTTATATTTACTTGTTAGACTGTGACAATTTTGATTTAAACACTTTTTTCCCCCTCAAGTTCACAAGGCCAAAAGTGCCTGTAGTTGAAGAACCACCCTTAAACAGATCTCTATGATAAAAAAAATTGTTTAAAAAATATTTTAATAACACGGTTTTGGCGGTTATAGAGTTCTAATGACGGCTCAACTATAACCATCGGTCTCACGGTTATATAATAACGTCACACCCCACACACACTGTATCTCTCTACCTCTCTACCTCTCTCTCTCTCACTTACTCACTCACACACACACACACACACACACACTGTCTTTCTCACACACACTGTCTCTTTCTCTCTCTCTCTCTCTCTCTCTCTCTCTCTCTCTCTCTCTCTCTCTCTCTCTCTCTCACACACACACACACACACTGTCTCTTTCTCTCTCACAAACTCTTTAGACTGTAGTTATAAACTCTTTAGACTGTTAATGATTAGTGCTTTTTTTTTTTTTTTTTTTTTGTGGGTAAGAATCATGTAAAAAAAAAATCCTTTATTTTGGGGATGGATTCCGGGAAATCTCCCTTATTTTCAATGTTCAATGTTGACAGCTATGATAATATATCATATCAAATCATATAGATAGATAGATAGATAGATAGATAGATAGATAGATAGATAAGATAGATAGATAGATAGATACGTAGATAGATAGATAGATAGATAGATAGATAGATAGATAGATAGATAGATAGATAGATAACGTAAAAAAACTTTATGATGTAAAACGAATAAGAAATATACACTCACCTAAAGGATTATTAGGAACACCTGTTCAATTTCTCATTAATGCAACTATCTAATCAACCAATCACATGGAAGTTGCTTCAATGCATTTAGGGGTGTGGTCCTGGTCAAGACAATCTCCTGAACTCCAAACTGAATGTCAGAATGGGAAAGAAAGGTGATTTAAGCAATTTTGAGCGTGGCATGGTTGTTGGTGCCAGACGGGCCGGTCTGAGTATTTCACAATCTGCTCAGTTACTGGGATTTTCACGCACAAATTTGATTTCTAGGGTTTACAAAGAATGGTGTGAAAAGGGAAAAACATCCAGTATGCGGCAGTCCTGTATCCGACACTCATTCATACACCGACGGCGGTGATACAAGGCGCCAGCCAGCTCGTCGGGAGCAGACGGGGTTAGGTGTCTTGCTCATGGACACCTCAACATTGGGTCACGTGGAACCGGGGATTGAACCACACCAACCTTCCGGTTTGTAGACAACCTTCATGAACCACTGAGCCACTGCCGCCCCGGCTACATCTCAGACTCTACAGGCCTCAGCTAACATGTTAAATGTTAAAGTTCTTGACAGTACAATTATAAAAAGACTAAACAAGTATGGCTTGTTTGTGTAGCCCTATGGCAAAAAAAGAGTATTTCCTAAAACCATTATTTTTATTTTTGATATTTTCTTTAAAATGTACATTTCATGTTGTTAAAAATGTTTAAATAATATTCATGTGTGTTAAATATTAAGTCAGTTAAAATTTATGTACCCGAAAGCAAGATCCAATCAGGAGTGAGGGTGAGAGGTCGGGAGAGAGAGTCGATCGAGAAGTGTGCTGTGAATTTCACGTTAGAAGTTGGTAAAACACCAATTTAATGCGGTGTGTGTTAGTGAATGTAATTGTATATTGCACGGAAAGTGAGTTGCAGACATTTGCTTAGTTACAGTGTGAAAGTTTATGGTTTTGAAGAACTCGGTTAGAGTTTTCCACGAGGAGAAAAGAGTGGACGGTTAGTCAGCACGATCTAACTACGAGGACTTTGCCCGCGAGTATCCTGCTCGGTTGCCCGGATGGGCATTGTCTGAAGAAGCACTTATCTCCGGAACCATTCTCTGCACAGCTGTCGGACGACGCCTTCCATTGCCGCCATCGCGAGCACCGCGCGGCCGCGGCTTAAATGGCGACGCGCCGATCAGCACTCCCACAGCTGTGAGTTGTTGTTTTTTTTTCTGCGCCACGGCGCGAAGCGACCGTTGTGTTTAAGGTCTCCCCGCTCCCAAGCAACACTACAGGCCTGCATCTTATCCTCCTCTGACTGTTTGGGGTATTCATTTTATTTCATTGAGTGGCCATTTAGTTATATTTGCCGGCTTAGCTTTACTTTTGGGGAATTGAGTGTGTTTGTATAATTGGCCAATTGACTGAACTGTGTTTCATTTGAATTGCACTTTTGATATTTGAACTATATATACATACTATATATATTTTTTCCAGTAAATAGTTCAAACGTATTTCTGTAGTAGTTTTTTCATTACATTGGGTTTAAGATATTGATCATTTTGATGCTTAATGTAAGATAATATCATTGAGTTTACAGTATCTTGGTTTAAAGTGACAGTGTTTATAAATTCTGACTAATATAAGTGACCTTTAACTTTCATGCTTAATGCCTTAAAGTGTTGATAGTCATTTATAAAGGGTGGAATATAAATGTAACTTTAAAAGCCTATTTAACCAAGGATTTGAGATAGCTGTATACAATTAGTGTTTGGTTATAAAGACACTATTGCCATTTTACATTTAGTTAAAAGCTACCATTAAGGTAAATGCGAACAACTACTAATTAATAATTAGGGACTTACAGTAAAGCGTTAATTAATTTTAGAGAGAGAGATCTCTCGCTACATAGGGATTCGGGGAGCGCACTCCACACTAATAGCTGAACACGCTAGGGGGCGCTACATAAAATGGGGGCTCGTCCGGGATTGTTTAATTAATGCAAGTAATTAATTAGTGATTTTTGCTAATAGCGTTAGCAAATAGAGAGAAGTTTGTTAGTCTTCAGGGAAAATTAAACACTAATTACTGAGAAGCTAAAATCCTAATAGAAAATGGAAACTAATTGTAGTGCAGTGGAGTTAGTCCAAGAGCTCAAAGACTGGTGCAGAAGAGAAGAATTGGATGATGCCCATGCTCTCATGGTACTGATACCAGAAGATGTTGCAAATGCCCAGGTCGAAGACGCTCTAGGAACCATCAAAGCATTAGGGCGGGTACGAGTGAGAGGACGGACAATCAGTTTGAAGCTGGATAGCCACAGAGTGCTATGCGAGTCCAAAGAGATGGTGGATCCAACCAAAGTCCTGCCTGAGCTGTTGCCCGAAGGTAAAACAAAAAGTTGGAGGATTGTCGTTGCTTCTTAAAGTCATGCCCCACCCAGCCCGTTAAAGAGCTTGTTGGAGGAAACACAAGAGAGTGGCTCGGCTGAGTCTATTATTCGTGCAGTAGGTGATTTGCTTACCAAAATGGGGAAACCGTCAGGGGAAAACAGCAGTTACCGTCGACTGAGAGTGTTCTCAGGAACTGTGCCAACGCCAGTGGGAGAAGAGTCTCTTGAACATTGGCTGGAACATGCACACCTAATGGTCGAGGAGAGCGAGTGTTCAAATAAGGAGCAACGACGACGCATCATGGAAAGTTTGAAAGGCCCTGCACTAGCGGTAAAGGCTGTGCGGAATGCTGATCCAGAGGTTAGTCCTGCTGTGTGCTTAGAAGCCATCGAGAGTGCTTTTGGCTCTGCTGAGACTGGCGAAGACCTGTATTTTGCCTTTAGATTGCTACAGCAGCAGCCAAAGGAGAAGATGTCTGACTTTCTAAGGCGCATAGAACTGTCATTGACCAAAGTAGTTCGTCGGGGAGGTTTACCCACCAGTCGTACTGACCGTGCCCGAGTGGAGCAGCTGCTAAGAGGAGCTATCCACGCCGATATGATGCTTGTTCAGCTCAAACTCAGAGAGAGAAAGGAAAACCCTCCATCATTCTTGGAACTGCTGAGTGAGATCAGAAGTGAAGAAGAATATGAGTTATCAAGGATGAAGTTGAACACCTCTGTCCGAAGTGTCCACACAACTCCGACTACAGGCAGTAGGAAGGATGACGTAGAGCGATTGAGAACAGAAATTCAAGAACTCAAGTCAATGTTCACTGCCATGAGTACTTTGCCTAGCCAGGTAGTAGCAGACCGCAAAAGACCTGAGGCTAGGACAAAGATGCACACTCCAGAGATAAGTAACGAGAGTGAAGTAGCTGTGTTGAGAGCACAAGTGAACGACATGCAAAAGCAACTAACTGGCCAGAAACTTAAGAACTCTGAATACCCTGTTTCAGTACGTCGAGTGGAGTCATCGAGACAAGCACCTAGTGATAGTAGAAGACAGTCCCATAACGACTCGGATGGGAATTTCTGTTATCGCTGTGGTGAGAGCGGCCATTACTCTGTCAAATGCCAGAATGCAGAGAATCAGGCCAAAGTGATACAAAAGCTGATACAAGCTCTAAAGAGAGCTAAACAGAGTGATCCATCGTTGGAAACGGCAGGAGGTCGCCACACAGTATGTTCAGCTAAGAAAAGCAAAGTAATCGCCCTTGAAAGAGGCATTCCTCAAGGATTGATCGGCCCTTGTTCAATCATACCAGTGAAGATAAATGGCCAGTACTGTGAAGCACTTCTGGATAGTGGCTCTCAAATCACCATTATATTCGAGACCTGGTACAAACACAACTTACCTGATATCCCAATTCAGCCAGTGTCAGGGTTGGCGATATGGGGGCTGAGCGACACAAGTTACCCTTACTTGGGATATGTAGTAGTGGAAATGGAGTTCCCAGAGAAGGTCACGGGCTCAAAGGAGACACTCTCCGTCCTTGCTCTGATTTGTCCAAGCTCCAAAAGCCCTGAAAAGACACCTGTGATTCTAGGCACCAATGCCAATCTGTTCCAGAGATTGTCTATGCTCTGCAGAGAAACCACAGGAGTAGACCTTGCACAGACCCTTGGCATAAGAACCAAGAACCATGTTCGGACAGACACACCAATCACCGAGAGTGATGAGGGTGAAGTGGCATCTGTGAAGTGGATGGGCCCAGGCTCACTAACTTTACCTCCAGGGGGTGAATGCTGCGCTATCTGCGGCGTGGAGTTGAAGAAACCGTTGGGTAACGACATGTGGATGGTGGATGCATCACCCACTACGGCATTACCAGCAGGAGTAATGCTGCAGCCTATGGTGGTACATGGCACTGCCGTGGATGGTCACATCACTGTACTTATCCAAAATGAGTCTCGGAGAGAAACAGTCATTCCAGTTGGAACTGTCTTAGGTCAACTGTGTCATGCTGATCCAGTCATTCCATCCATGAAGGTTGAAACTGAAACAGTGACTGTACCAGCAGAGTTAGACCCTCATCTGATCCAGTTTGGCGATTCACCCATATCCCCACAATGGAAGGCACGACTCCGCCAACAGCTGTGTGAGCGAGCAAACGTTTTCTCATTGTATGAGTGGGATGTCGGCCTGGCAAAGGATGTGGAACATCATATCAGGATGACGGACGAAAAGCCATTCAGAGAGCGGTCAAGACGCTTAGCGCCAGCAGACATTGATGATGTTCGTCAGCACTTGCAAGAGTTGTTAAAGGCTGGGATCATTAAGGAGTCACGGAGCCAGTATGCATCACCAATTGTGATAGCCAGAAAGAAGACGGGGCGTATCAGAATGTGCATTGACTACAGGACCCTTAATCAGCATACCACTCCAGACCAGTACACGACTCCTCGCATAGATGACGCATTGGACTGTTTGACTGGGAGCAAATGGTTTTCTGTCCTTGACTTACGTAGTGGCTACTACCAGATCGCCATGGCGGAGGAGGATAAAGAGAAGACCGCCTTCATATGTCCATTGGGATTCTTTCAATTTGAAAGGATGCCACAAGGAATAACTGGAGCACCAGCTACGTTCCAAAGACTCATGGAGAAAGCTGTCGGTGATATGAATCTCCTTCAAGTGTTAGTCTATCTGGATGATCTCATAGTCTTTGGACATTCACTGGAGGAACACGAGGAACGCCTCATGCGAGTACTGGACAGACTTGAAGAGGTGGGACTAAAGTTATCACTGGACAAGTGTCAATTCTGTCAACCAAGAGTGAAGTATGTTGGTCTCATAGTGTCCGCTGATGGTGTTGCTACTGACCCTGAAAAGCTAGAGGCAGTTTCGAGATGGCCTAAGCCCACCGACCTTAAGTCCTTGCGGTCTTTCCTGGGGTTCTGTGGGTATTATCGACGTTTCATAGCAAACTACTCTGCTATCATTAGACCCCTAACGGAACTGACAAAGGGATATGCACCCACGCAGCGAGGGAAGAGACAAGTCCCAGACGGGACCAAGATGTACTTTAAAGACTCAGAACCATTCAATGACCGATGGGATCAGTCCTGCACGGATGCATTCCAAAGTGTCATTCAGTGCTTGCTGAATGCACCGGTACTGGCATTTGCTGATGCTCATAAGCCATATGTTTTACACACGGATGCAAGTTTTAAAGGGCTCGGTGCAGTACTTTATCAGGAACATCCAGAAGGGTTAAGACCAGTGGCGTTCGCAAGCAGAAGATTGAGTTCTCCTGAACAGCGATACTCTGTACACCAGCTAGAGTTCCTAGCCTTGAAATGGGCAGTCGTTGATAAGTTTCACGACTATCTCTACGGCGCCAAGTTCACTGTACGCACTGACAATAACCCGTTGACTTACGTACTCACAACGGCCAAACTAAACGCGACCGGTCATCGATGGCTTGCAGCCTTAGCAACCTATGATTTTGACGTCAAGTACAGGCCGGGAAGAGCAAACATTGACGCTGACTTGTTGTCTCGCAACCTACCTGAAGGAGAGGAGTGGGATGGCATGGCTCAGAGCATAGTGAAATCCATATGTCGGAGGGTGGAAGTGAATGTAGAACAGAGTTTGTCCCCCAGATATGTGGAACAATTAGGAGCTTCACCAGACTGTATTCCCGAAGTGTATGCTTTCCCGTCTCAGCTATGTCTCAGTTCACTGGAGCAACTATCTAAAGCAGATTTGATGAAAGCTCAGAGGATGGATGATGTGATTGGATGTGTGATGGATGCAGTGAAACAGGGAGTTTGGCCTGGTAACAAAGACTTAAACCCAGAGACGAGGTTGATGAAAAGAGAAGTGGATAGACTTGTGATGAAAGATGGACTTCTGTTCAGCGTAAGCAAGAAAGATGCTGAGGAGGCACTGCAGCTTGTGTTGCCTACTGAGTTCAGAGACACTGTGTTGCATTCTCTTCATGATGACATGGGACATTTAGGCGTGGAGAGAGTAACTCAACTCCTGAGAGCAAGATTCTACTGGCCCAAAATGGCTCACGACACCGAAGAATATGTGAGGAATTGTGGAATGTGGGTCACTCGCAAAACACCTGCCAAGAAAAGCGCCTCTCTACATCAAATCACAAGCAGTGGTCCTATGGATCTGGTGTGTATTGACTTCTTGTCAATGGAGCCCGATGTTGGAGGCATTGGTAATGTTCTGGTCGTGACGGACCACTATACCAGATACGCACAAGCTTTTCCTGCCAAGAATCAAAAAGCACTGACAGTGGCTAAGATCTTAGTTCAAAAGTACTTTGTTCACTATGGATTACCTGTTAGGATTCATTCTGATCAGGGAAGAGACTTTGAGTCGAAACTGATAAAGGAACTGTTGACAACCTTAGGCATACGGAAGTCACGGACGACTCCGTATCACCCTCAAGGAGACCCACAGCCGGAGCGGTTTAACCGTACACTGCTCTCGATGTTGGCTACGCTAGGACAAGAGAAAAAAAGATCCTGGAGTCAACATGTAGCTTCGTTAGTACATGCGTACAACAGTACCCGAAGTGATGCCACAGGATACTCACCTTACTACTTGATGTTCGGTAGAGAGGCGAGACTGCCGGAGACTGCTGTGTTTCGAAACGTCGAAAGATGGAGCCGATGAGAGAAAACATTTCCAGTATGTTGACTGTCTGAAACGTGATTTACAAAGAGCATATGAATTGGCTGGTCAAGCTGCAGACAAGACTCATCTGAGGAACAAGAGAGCCTATGATCAGAAGGTCAAGTTTCAGAAAATTCAGGAAGGAGACAGTTCTGTTGAAGAATCTAGGACTCAAAGGGAAACATAAATTGGAAAGCCGATGGAGTTCCATACCTCATGTAGTGGTTGGACAGATGCCGAACTTACCTGTATTCTGGGTGAAACCTGAGGAAGGAAGAGGTAGGGAAAGAACCATACATCGAGATCATATCTTACCAATTGGACAATCGGTGAGGATTCCAGTGGAACAAGGGTGTGAAGAAACCAACGTGAGACCTAGAACACGTTCAAACAGAACAAGACAAAGTCAAAAGAACGTGAATAAAAGAGAGAAAATACCAGAAGTAACTGATTCATCATCTGAAGCGGAGTATGAATATTCTAGTAGACCATACATGGAGTATGGGGAACGTCTACTGAAGAGGAGAGAAACTCGTGATGGAATCTCAGTACGTTCGCAGTACGAAGAGGACAGAGAACCTGATACTGTGCATTCAGCTGAAGAACTGGATTCTGACGAAGGAGATGATGATGATGCAAGTCAAGAAGCAGAGAGAGATTTGGATCCAGATGATTCCGACATAGACCTGGATGCTGGAAGAAATTCTGTTAAAGCACCTGAAGAGAGTCTGAGCTCTAAGACAGAAGTTAATAGAGTGCCTAGCACCAGAGTAACTGAGAAGAGAAGAATAAAACCAGTGTTGAGATTAACATACGATGAACCTGGGAAAGCCAGTGAGCAACCTATTACTATAGTTCATAGAGGAGTGACTATTACAATAGGCAAAAACTAGATTTCCACTTAGTATAAGTAGGAACTGTTAGTTCCACTTAAACAAAAGGTAATCTGTCTACATCGCCTAGTTGGTTAATGTGTTATGTCTTATGAGGACATGTAGACATTTAGTAAGAGGGGCATGTAGCCCTATGGCAAAAAAAAGAGTATTTCCTAAAACCATTATTTTTATTTTTGTTATTTTCTTTAAAATGTACATTTCATGTTGTTAAAAATGTTTCAATAATATTCATGTGTGTTAAATATTAAGTCAGTTAAAATTCATGTACCCGAAAGCAAGATCCAATCAGGAGTGAGGGTGAGAGGTCGGAAGAGAGAGGAAGAGGAGACACGAGACGGGGGAAAAAGGGAGAGAGAGTCGATCGAGAAGTGTGCTGTGAATTTCACGTTAGAAGTTGGTAAAACACCAATTTAATGCGGTGTGTGTTAGTGAATGTAATTGTATATTGCACGGAAAGTGAGTTGCAGACATTTGCTTAGTTACAGTGTGAAAGTTTATGGTTTTGAAGAACTCGGTTAGAGTTTTCCACGAGAAGAAAAGAGTGGACGGTTAGTCAGCACGATCTAACTACGAGGACTTTGCCCGCGAGTATCCTGCTCGGTTGCCCGGATGGGCATTGTCTGAAGAAGCACTTATCTCCGGAACCATTCTCTGCACAGCTGTCGGACGACGCCTTCCATTGCCGGCATCGCGAGCACCGCGCGGCCGCGGCTTAAATGGCGACGCGCCGATCAGTACTCCCACTGCTGTGAGTTGTTGGTTTTTTTTCTGCGCCACGGCGCGAAGCGACCGTTGTGTTCAAGGTCTCCCCGCTCCCAAGCAACACTACAGGCCTGCATCTTATCCTCCTCTGACTGTTTGGGGTATTCATTTTATTTCATTGAGTGGCCATTTAGTTATATTTGCCGGCTTAGCTTTACTTTTGGGGAATTGAGTGTGTTTGTATAATTGGCCAATTGACTGAACTGTGTTTCATTTGAATTGCACTTTTGATATTTGAACTATATATACATACTATATATATTTTTTCCAGTAAATAGTTCAAACGTATTTCTGTAGTAGTTTTTTCATTACATTGGGTTTAAGATATTGATCATTTTGATGCTTAATGTAAGATAATATCATTGAGTTTACAGTATCTTGGTTTAAAGTGACAGTGTTTATAAATTCTGACTAATATAAGTGACCTTTAACTTTCATGCTTAATGCCTTAAAGTGTTGATAGTCATTTATAAAGGGTGGAATATAAATGTAACTTTAAAAGCCTATTTAACCAAGGATTTGAGATAGCTGTATACAATTAGTGTTTGGTTATAAAGACACTATTGCCATTTTACATTTAGTTAAAAGCTACCATTAAGGTAAATGCGAACAACTACTAATTAATAATTAGGGACTTACAGTAAAGCGTTAATTAATTTTAGAGAGAGAGATCTCTCGCTACATAGGGATTCGGGGAGCGCACTCCACACTAATAGCTAAACACGCTAGGGGGCGCTACATTTGGAAGGGTTGTCTCTCTTCTCTAAAAAGAACATGGCAGCATGGCTTAGGTTTGCAAAGTTTTTGTGTGAACAAACCTCAAGACTTCTGGAACAATGTCCTTTGGACATGATGAGACCAAAGTGGAGATGTTTAGGGGTTTATTAAAGATTTGTGTGGTCTTCATTAAGCCTGCTTAAATTCCTTGCTTTCATTTTTTGGACATGAAGCAAGGATAGCATGGCCAGTGGCACTGCTTCATTGTCATGACTAACTAAATTGTCACTATTGATAATGTCATTGCTGTCTGAATATAATCAAAAACTGAGTGTGTTTCATGTCTTATCTTGGGTATAATTATTACTCATTCAATACACAGTCATTCTTTTAAAATTAGCTCTGTTTCATCGACCAGATTAAACGTGTCTTTGCAGACAGATCTTCGACCAATAAGCTGTTGCCACTACAAATCCTCACATAGACAAAAGCGTCTTTAAGCAAACTGAAGTGAATAGTATATTTAAATTCTGCAACCAATCATGTTTTTCATGAGAAGTCTGTGTATTGACTAAATCGCACCATAATCCCTAAAAATAAAGATTTAAACAGCTTGTTCTCATTCATCAGACACCAGTGTTACACAAAGTTGTGAGAACCAAAGCAGCAGGCCTGCCTGAGCTTATTTTGTGTCATAAGGTCAAAACTCTCCTCGGTGTTTCCTGCTCTTTTATTCCACAAAGCAAGATCCTGTTTTGCAGAGATCTAAAGGCAAAAGCTTAATCTTTTTGATGGTTTTCTATAACCAATCTATTCCTGCTTATTCCATTTGATGAGGTAAGATAGGTTGTAATTAATTGTGACTAACTGTACCACTGCTATCTGTGTCTAAAGTAGTAATATTATGAAGGGCGGGTTTGTTTACATGGGAGTGTATGTGAATTATTTAACATTTAGGTGTGCCTCTCCTGTCAGGATATTAATTATTATGAGGTTGTGCAGATAAAAAAACTCAAGAAGTAAATGATTGCCATGGATTGGTTATCTTGACCTGTATAGTAATATCTGATACGTTTTTGGTATAAATGCAACTGTTCTCTATTAATTTATTATAAGAAAGGACTACACCAATAATTTTGCATATTTGGCCCAAAGGACACATGACTCATTGATTTGGTCTTGTTTTTACTATCTCTCTGATTTCAGGCAATACCAGCTGAGGCATATTGATTACATTTACTAGCTTATGTTGCTATAAGTAACATTTAGGAAAAACAGCTGCATTCCTCTCACTCCAGCATTAGTATTGTACAATATTGTGGGAACTGCAGCAGCAGGTTTCCCTTTCCATTACCACCTCAAATACAAGGTCACAGCCAGTGAGGCAGTACATAAAAGATGTCTCTAGTTCTACTCTATGGAAGCATATGGATAGCAATATTCAAATTTAAATGTAATATGCAAAATTGCAAATCAAAATGTATTAAGTTGAAGGAATCGTTTTCTGTATGACAGTATCAGTCTCTCGCATCGTTGTGGAGGAATTTTGGCCCTCTCCTCTTTACAACATTGCTTCAGTTCATTGAGGTTTGTGGGCATCTGTTTGTGCCCTGCTCTCTTAAGGTCCCCCCACAAACCTCAATGAACTGAAGCAACATTGTAAAGGGGAGAGGGCCAAAATTCCTCCACAACGATGCAAGAGACAGATACTGTCATACAGAAAACGATTCATTCAACTTATTGCTGCTAAAAGTGGCTCTACAAGCAATTGAATCATAGGGTGTACTTACGCAGACCGCAACATGGTGTCGGCCCAGATCCGGCCCACATCTGTGCCGTGTGGAATCCATGTGTACCAGATGTGGGCCGGATCTGGGGCGACCCTATGTTGCTGCTTGGGTAGTTTGTCACCCATGGCTTTTCCATTTTGGCTTTATTTTTGTTAAATAATTAATGACACTGTGTAAAAATATGCAATTTTTTTGTTGTTTATCTGAGATTGTATTTACCTAATTTTAAGACCTGCTAACGACCAAATGATCTGTTAAAGTGCTGAAACAGCCGCGTCAAGTGAGCAGTGCTTTACAAGTTCCTTTACTCATAGAAATAATCTAAGACAAGCTGTCCGAGATTATTGCTTGCTCTATCAGTATGATTGTACTGTATGTTTTTGTGTTTGTGTTTTACCATTCTGATAACTCTGGTGATGTCTAAACCCATCTTTCACATCTTAGAAAGTACTTTGGTGTGATGTGAATAGGTGTTGGTGGTGTAAGGGTGTGGGGGGTATTTTCTTGGCACACTTTGGGCCTCTTACCAATTAAGCATGGTTTAAACGTCACAGCCTGAGTATTGTTACTGACTATGTCCATCCATCTATAACCACAGTGTACCTACCATCTTCTGATGGCTACTTCCGGCAAGATAACGCACATGTCACAAAGCTCAAATAATCTCTAACTGGTTTCTTGATCATGGACACTGAGTTTACTAAACTGAAATGACCTCCACAGTCACCAGAGCTTAGCCTGGTTAAAACCAGACCATTCTCAGTTGTAACTGAGTTATGGTCTGGCAAAGCGTCATAGACAAATCATTTCCAGAGGGCGTCACCAACGGACGTCGCGGGTAGACCTAAAACCAATAAGAGCAATGAAGGAGATGACGTATGCAGAGCGGCGCCCGGCAGAGAAACATCTCCGAGTGTTGTTCTTTGCTCGGGTTTTAACAAAAAGGAAACGTTCAAATCGCTTAAAACAGACGCGATAGCTGATTCGAACGAGTGATGTTCGACGGCGGCATCCATCTTTGTAATGTAGGCTACAAAATAAAATGCTTCAAAATCCCAGCGCTGTCGCCATCGTGTAAAGCCCACCCCAACGTTTCTGATTGGTGCCTCGATTTCGACGGATTGGAAATGGGCTTAAAGGAGCTCTTTACCAGACTAACTTTCAGAGCAAATCTAAATTTGCCGGAAGTTGTCTGGGTTTTCCCAGGCTAACCAGAGCTCAATCTGAATGTCAGAAACCAAACAGTAGATGGGCCCCATTGACTTCCATAGTATATTTTTTTCATACTATGGAAGTCAGTGGGGCCCATCTACTGTTTTGAAACTATCTTATTTTGTGTTTCGCAGAAGAAATAAATTCATACAATTTCTGAACAATTTGAGGGTGAGGAAATGATGACAGAATTAAAAATTTTGTGTGAACTATCCCTTTAAGAGTCTCAGGAGGAAGCTGTGTCTGAGTGTTAAGAAGGAGGGTTAACATGGTCAAAGCTACAGTGACAGAACATAAAGTGTGATTTTTAATGTTGATAGTTCTTTTTTTATGTATGAAGATGAACAGATTACTATTTTTAGGTGCTCTGTTTGTGGCTGTTTTTGCCAAAAAGACTTTCGAGAGGTGAGTTACTTTGCGGCTTAAATGGATAATAGTTCATCCAAAACTGATAATGTACTCAATTATGGCATTCCAAACCTGTATGATCCCATAGAATACAAAATAAGTTGTTTTGAAACAAGTTCTGTATTTACGTAAATGTAATCTTTAGCAAATCTCAAAATGAATATCCATTTTTTCATACTTTACATTATAAGGTTGTGATGCTTAAATTCACTTTAATTAACGATTTATTTTAGTTTTTAGTGTTTTATTTATTAATTTATTTAGACAAAAGAGTATATAATTTTAATAGACCATTTATTGGTTATTGGCCATAATATGGAAATACTTATTAGCTAATCAATTCAATTAGATATTTTATTCATCTTTTGCAGTACAAGAACTCAAAACTTCCTCCCCAGTCCAAATAGCATTTATATGGCATTATAAGAATGCCATTCATTTATTAAACCAAAAGGCAAAAATAATTTGTTTTGACTTTAATGCAATATGTGTAACATCATCCAGATGCATCAACACATTTACATATGATGCCTGTTGGTAACCCATTAATCAGAATAATGATATAATGAACAGGACGCAGGTCAGATGTTGTTATTCCTAAACACTAAAAACTAGTGATATAAGAGTAAAATGGGCATCAAGCCTTTCCTGCTGATCTTTAAATTCCTGTAAAGGATCCGAAAGTTTGAAACAGGCGACTGAAGATTATTTTAACAGGAACCCAATCATATAAGTTTTCAGATTTATGAATCTGTCAGTACAGAAAGTGTATGTGGAGTATTTAATCAGATTATTTGAGCAAATATTGGCGGAACTCTTTCCTTCTTTCCTTTTACCTGATAATGTTGAAAGCTAAAGTGATTGTAACTTTTGTTATCTAAACGTTTAGGTTAAATCCTGTTTTCTATCCTATCAGTTCTAAGAAAGATGTTTACCTTTAAAGAATAAAAAGTTAATGGATACAACTTTAATGGAGTCAGATTGATTATATTGGAGTCAGATACATAATTTAATTATTCACTTTATCTGCTGTTTGTTTTGATTATTATGTTATTGAATGATATTCAATTCACATGCAAAGGGGGTGTTTCTTTAATGCATTAACGCTAAGATATAACAAAAAAAAAGAACGCATTTTAACAGGGAAAATGGATATAAAAATGTATTTCAAAACCATAATTGATGCTTCCAATGATTACGTCACTCATCATTTCTACAAAAACTTACATCAGCAATATTCATAAAAAAACAATAACAAAATATCACAGAAAACAAATGAGTAGGTTTGCATAAAAGACATACAAATATGTAGATTGTCGTAAAATGTGAACTGTAGTGACTATAGACTGAATTTCCAGTTTACCTCCTCATTTGACGGTGGCTTGAAAAAAGTACAGCAACTTTCTTGTCAATAAACCCTGACTTGCTATATTTAGAAACAGGCGAGAAAACAGATGCAATGCTCTCATCCTTTAAACTCCATCAATAAGGTTGTGAGAACTAAAGCAGCAGGTTTGTCTGAGCCCTGACCCTGTTAGCTCCTCGAATCCAGTCATAATCACCACCATATATAAAGGGGTTGCTTACTAGAAACTCTACTTCAAGCAGCAAGATGAAGGGGTTACTGGTTCTGACGGCTCTTTTTGTGGCCGTATTTGGCAAAGTGACTTTTGAGGGGTGAGTTCTCTTGTGTCTCCAAGTATCCCTTACTGTATGCTTTCAAATTCTCGGTTAATAAATAAATGTGTTATCATATTCTCCCAGATATACTAACAGCTGAAATACAGAGAAATAAACAGTGACTTCCATGTGCCAGTTTTTCTTTTATTTATCTAAAACATGCAAAATACTATACTCATTATTCTGAATATTGAAGCTAAAGAAATTGTATAAATGTTTCTACAGAGACCAGGTTCTTCGGATCACTGCAAAAGATGCAGAGCAGATTTCTCTCCTGAAGGAACTCCCTGAACAGACACTCGGGGTAAAGTGTTTGTGAAGCCCATAGATCATTTGATTGTTTCAGGTTTTTGGGGATAAAGGTGATGTGTATACTGTATACACACACACACACACACACACACACATATATTTACAAACTTTTGTTAGATGTGATTAATCGGTTTGACAGCACAATGTAATAATTAATTATTACTATTATATAGTTTATATTATACTCATATTTTAATGTAATATAAATTACTTTATTACGCCATATTTTCTTCTGTGTTCAGCTGGACTTCTGGATGGAGCCCGTTCATGAGTCCCTACCTGTGGATGTTCATGTCCCCTTTCACAGCCTCCAGGCTGTCAGGGCGTTCCTGGCATACAATCAGATCCAGTATAATGTCATGATTGAGGATGTTCAGGTGGGACTATTTCAATAGCTGTGATCGAAAACAAACAAACAAAAAGCTGAAAAAATCCTTACTTATTTGATGGCTTTCTGTAACATAAGGATTTGCTGGATGATGAGGAACGCGAGATGGTGAAATTTCGCGCCTTCCCGAGAAGTACCGATGATTTTGTCTACACCACCTACCATGACCTGAACTCTGTGAGTGGTGCAACTTTAATTCAATAGCTTTACAAGACATTGAACTTTCAACATCAGCCTTTTCAAAGAAACTATGATGTTTTATTGTACTTTAAAATAGCTTGTATCAAATGTGTTTATGACTTCAGTTAGATTTTTTGTGCATAAGCCTACAGAACCTATCTTTACATACATCCATGCATTTGATCTTCACCATGCTGTTTGCAGATTTACTCTTTCATGGACATGCTTGTGGCAGAAAACAGTAATCTGGTCAGCAAAATTGTGATTGGTCAGAGCTATGAGAGCCGCCCCTTGAACGTCCTGAAGGTAGGTCACGATTCACAATCAATAACAATCTTATGATATTTATGCTTATTGTAAATTTGTCTTATTACGTATGGCAGGATTTAATAGAGATGGAAATACGTTATTACATCCCAATTTACTTCAACCTACAGTATATGCCAGATTAGTGTGTCCCAAATCATATGCCAATAGTAAAAATACCAAATCTCCATGAAAAAGTCGATGAAATATGCATTGTTCATCATTTATCTGCGAATAGTGCACACAACCAATGATCATGCTACGATTTCAGTAAACTAATAAGGATTTTTAGTATAACAATTTTATAAGGTGGTATCAAGATGCAATTTTATTTCACTGCTATACTACTTGCTGAAAATGCATGCTTTACAATTTCCAGTGTGGTGTAAAATTGTACATTTCTATTAAAGAATTTGGATGCATGCAGTGCAAGTAATATAAAAATCAGGATAAATTAATATTTCCATTTGTTCATTATGACTAATATCCTGTCACTCAGTTCAGCACTGGAGCGAACCGTCCAGGTCTCTGGATTGACACTGGCATCCACTCCAGAGAATGGGTCACCCAGGCCAGCGGAATCTGGTTTGCCAAGAAGGTCATCTGAAATTCTGAAATACAATCTATGACAACATAACTGAATCAAAGATTTATACCTGTGTATTTTTTGTTGTGCAGATCGTGACTGACTACGGACGTGACCCTGTCCTCACCGACATCCTTAACAACTATGATATCTTCTTGGAGATCGTCACCAATCCTGATGGTTACGCCTACACCCACAGCAGAGTAAGTTTGATGCCTGAAAGACATTACATGCACATTCGGTTTAACAGAACAATATTCTCATGAAATTTGCCTTTTTTCTTGTGGAATGCAATTGGTTGTTTAAGGACCGGATGTGGCGTAAAACCAGAAAGCCGAACCCTGGCTCCAGCTGTGTTGGAGTTGATCCCAACAGAAACTGGGACGCTGGCTTTGGAGGTGAGATGCTTTCATCATTGAAGTTGTACTTTAAGGCCCATGTCTTGGGGCAGTTGGGGGGTGGGGGTCTGCCTGCCTTCTTTGATTTGATTGGCCATCTCAATTATTCTGACATTAACGGGTGCTGGTAGACCAATGAAGCAGACCAACCTTAAAATGTAACTTGGTTACACTTTATTTCGATAATCCACTTTCTACACATTAACTATAAATAACTTTGCAACTACATGTCAGCTAACTCTCATTAGAGCATAAGTAGACTGTTAAGTTAGGGTTAGTAGAATAAGTTGACATGTAGTTGCCTGCAAAGTTACTTAGTTAATAGAATGTCTAAAGTGTACTACAGAAATATAGTGTTACTTGTAACTTTTAAGGGGCTGTAAAGATTGTAAATTGTGTGTAATAGTTTCTTGTAATTCTCTGTTTTTCATCTATAGGTGGTGGATCCAGCAATAACCCATGCACTGAGACTTACCGTGGACCCAGTGCTCATTCTGAGCCAGAGGTCAAGGCCATTGTGGACTTTGTGAAATCTCACGGCAACCTCAAGGCCTTTGTGTCCATCCACAGCTATTCCCAGATGCTCCTGTATCCATACGGATACAAGAGCACTCCTGCCAAGGACCAGGCTGAACTGGTATGCATGTGTAAACGCACTATTTTAGATATATTTAACAACATTTAATATGAATTCTGTATTGTCTCTTCAGCATGCGCTCGCTAGAAAGGCCATCTCTGAGCTCCAGTCATTGTATAACACTAGCTACAGATATGGAAGCATCATTACCACCATCTGTAAGTTTAATAAGAGTCACTTAATTTTAGTTTTGCATCCCGGTTACCCTGCTAACAATCTCTGTTTTGTTCTCAGATCAAGCCAGTGGAGGCACTATTGACTGGACTTACGATCAGGGCATCAAGTACTCTTACACCTTTGAGCTGAGAGACACTGGTCGCTATGGTTTCATCCTGCCAGCCAATCAGATCGTCCCGACTGCTGAGGAGACCTGGCTGGCCCTGATGACTATCATGGAGCACACCAAGAATAACCCATATTAACCATACAACAATATTTCTTTTATGTGTTGACGTGAATAAAAGAGGGTTAATAAAAACAACATAAAAATCACTATCTTATGGATGTTGCTTTGATGTACATTATCAAATATAAATAATACATTGCTCAGCTCTGAAAAGCTTCTGGACACTGATATATCTGTACCATATAACTTATCAGCCGTTTTTAGAGATTTTTTTTTAAATTGATCAGTATTGGTTAATATTGGATATTTAATTAATGCTGGATATTTAATTAATGCTGATTTCCTCTATTTTAAAATTTAGATTAGCCTATATTTACCATCATGTAAGTCTCTCTTAAAGTTCATCTTTAAAAACACTAACAAGTTTATAACACGATTAAATGTTACCTTTTAACAAATCTCTAAATGAATATCCATTTTTTCATACATTATAATATTGTGATGCCTACATTTAGTTTGTTAACAATTTATTTTAGTTTTTAGTGTTTTAATTTATTTAGAAAAAAGAGTAAATCATTTTAATATAGACCATTTATTGGTTATAGGCCATAATGTGGAAATAATTATTATCTTAATACAATTCAAAACATTTTTTTACATCTCATTACATTAACATCTTTTGCAGTAAAAGAGCTCAAAACTTCCTCCCCAGTCCAAAAAGAGCACTTATGTGTCATTAAACGAACGGCATACGGTACATTTATTAAGCCAAAAAGCAAAAATAATGTTTGAATTCACGCAACATTGTGACATCATCCAGATGCATAAAAACATGACCGCCCATATTTACATAATGCCTGTTGTTTGCTAAAAAAACATAAATCAGAATAATGAGAACAGGAAGCAGGAATTTTTTTTTTCATTCCTAGAAAAACTAGTGATATAAGAGTAAAATGGGCATTGAGATTTTCCTGCTGATCTTTAAATTCCTCCAAAGGATCCGAAAGTTTGAAACATGCGTTTATTTTTAACAGGAGCCCAATCAGATTTCAGATTTATGAATCTGTCTGCAAATATATGTGGAGTATTTAATCAGACTATATTTGAGCGAATATTGGTGAAACTCTTTCCTTCTTTCCTTTTACCTGATAATGTTGAAAGCTAAAGTGATTGTAACTTTCGTTCCCTATCAGTCAGTCACGTTTAACGCTCACCTAAGAGCCCAACCCCCCTTCAAGTAGTAATCGAACAGGCCAATGCACATTGGCGATTGACATTTGCATTGCAAGCGACTGCCCGCTACCGGGTATATAAGGCAGCATGCAAACACTCACGTTAAGCTTTCGCTTTGGAGCCGAGTGGACATTGTTTCGAGCTGCTCTTCAATCATCGTTCCAGAGTAGCAGAACAAGAGGGATCCTGTACCTGTTCCTGTGTTGGTGTGATGGCGCATTTCAGCAGAGGTCGCGAGTGTGTTCACAGTTAAGTTCAGCGGCTGTTTCCCTGGGTGCTTCAACATCTAAAGGACAGTTTCCCCAAAAGAGAAAATACAGGTGTGAAGTTGCGTCTTTTTAAAGATGTCATTCCACCTGTGTGTTTCTGGATGCTGTCGTTTCCTGGCCCGTCTGACAACAACAATCTCTGCCTCATGTGTCTGGGCCATAATCACGCTGAGTTGGCGTTCGTTGATGAGTCATGCACCCACTCTCACTACCCTCGATGGCGGGGGCAGCCAAAGGGTACATGGACATCCCCCAGGTGGAGCGTGCAGTTGTGCCTGCAAAATGCTGCCACCTGGTGGGGTCGTCAGCATCTCCCATCCAAGGCCTGTAAGTTCTCGTCATGGCCACAGCAGCTGCCTTCACCCAGGCCACAATGTCGATCTCCCCGCAGGAAGATCGCCTTCTCATACGTCTCCAGCCTCTCCCTCACAGGAACTGTGGAGCCAGGCAAGTGTGCCCCCACACTCAAGGTCCCCACATCAGGACCCTGTGCATCCCGAGGTGGGCCCCTGTGCTCCACAGTGTTGCCTTGTCTGTTGTCCCTCTGGTCCACCTTGCAAGGTGTCTGGAAATCTGGCCAGCGCTTACCAGCCTGTCTCGCTGAGTCATTCGGATGATCAGATTAGGCTATGCGATTCTGTTCGTCTGGCGGCCCCCCAGGTTCAGCAGCATTCGGTTTACCTCAGTGACAGACAAGGATGCTCCTGTCCTGTGTGCGGAGATCACAGTCCTATTGGCGAAGGATATGATGATAGACCAGGTCCCTCCAGCCGATATTAAGTCAGGGTTTTACAGCCCTTACTTCATTGTACCCAAGATAGGCAGTGGGTTTCAGCCGATCTTGGATCGGCACGTCTTTAATCGGGCCCTTCACGTGAGACTCTCTTTTCTCTGTACGGAGTTGGACTCTGTCAACATGAAAGCGCGCCTCACGCACAAGTGCGCCCAGTCAGTTCAACTGCTTGAATATGTTCAAGGGCAGGATAGCAGTTCCACTTAAACTGTTTTAGAGGTTCCTGGGGCATAGGGCATCCACAGCCGCGGTCACGCCGCTCGGATTGGTTCATATGAGCAGTGGTTAAATTGGGCTGGAGCTCCGGGGGTTCAGCCCCGGCACATAAGCCTGCTCGTTTGTGTCCTGATGTGCCTGTTTGCAGTCAGTTGCCTACTGGAAATTATGTCACATAAAAATACATACATATTCCTGACAATAAATGAAAGATTTTTGAAATGGCATGTCTATTTTATCTCGGCGGAGCTGAGATGAGAACAATCGGAACACGGCCGTATTCTTGTTCAGCTGCTTAATCTCGTTGTCAGTCGACCATTATCGCGCACAGCTCACGGATAAATGTACGCAGCGATATATAATGAATGTTCCTGGGAGATCCGTAGTTGCCAAAGTTCGCAAAAGTTCCAGAAATGTACAAAAAGTGCCCTGGCCTTGAATGACAAGGTAAGGAAAACAAGTCAAAAATCAAAACTACATACTTGGTTGCCAAGCTGGCAGCTTTGAATAGTTTATGTTGAGTCCTGGTTAGACTATGTGTGTGTTTGTTTGCCTTTGTGTGTGTGTGTGTGTGTGTGTTGTAGTAGTAGTTAAGAGAGAGAATGGAAGAAGGACGTTTGTGTGAGGTGGACCTGGTCACCACAGATCCAAATCTTCTCAGCTGTTGATTTGCTGCACTGTCTCTTTATGTGGCGCATTATGTTTGGCACATTTTGTGTGTCACTATATCATAACAAGGTAATACAATACAATGTGTAATCAAGTGATGACTGATTAACAGTAATGAAAATGCTAAATGTCCTAATACCTGTTGATACTACAACAATGCAAAGTATATGCTCCTAACCTTGCAGTTTTTCACATATCATGTAATACTCGATTTCTCCATTTCTTTGCACAAAACTCTCCAGAAAGTGCCATTTAATGGTTTTTTTTTTTTTTTAATTCCAGGCGGGGCATACCCCCGGACCCCCCTAGGGAGAGCCCGCACACATAATAAATCCCAATTTAACCCCTCCATATGAGACCGCTTCAGAACTGGCTTCACGATCAGGTCCCATGATGGGCATGGCACCACGGCACACATCAAGTGGAAATCACACCGATCTTTAGCCGTACTTTCAATTCAGGCCAGTCGACTATGACGTCATCCTGAGACCCCAGCCTGGATACATGCCCAAAGTTCCCACCACTCCTTTCAGGGACCAGGTGGTGAACTTGCAAATGCTGCCCCCGGAGGAGGTAGACACTTTTGCTTTGCTGTGTCCTGTTCGCGCCTTGCGCTTGTACGTGGACCGCACGCAGAGCTTCAGAACCTCAGAACAGCTCTTTGTCTGCTATGGTGGCCAGTAGAAGGGAAAGACTGTCTCCAAACAGAGGTTGGCCCATTGGATAGTGGATGCCATCATCTTGGCGTACCAATCACAAGACGAGCTGTGCCCCCTCGGGTGAGAGCTCACTCAACTCGGAGTGTTGCTTCCTCCTGTGTCTTGGAGCATGGCGCCTCTCTGGCAGACATATGTTGAGCTGCGGGCTAGGCGACACCTAACACATTCACGAGATTCTACAATCTCCGAGTGGAGTCGGTGTCTTCCCGTGTGATGGGTACAAACAGGTAATATAGGGAGAGAAGTTGAACTCGGTGTCTCGCTTGCTGCGCCATTCCCCTCTGAGGATGGGATATGAGCTCCTATTCTGCTCCTCAGGTGAGTTCCCCCGGCTGGTGAACCCTGGGGGAGTTCCTCCAGCATCATCAGCAGTCAGATGCGGCGGAGCCATCTGACGCCAAGTCTAGTACTTGTGTGTATGCTTGGTTGGTCAGACCCTGTACTAGACTAGATGCCCATATGTTGTGATTCCCCTTTAGGTGATCCCATATGTGTATTCTTCCATGGTACAGCTTCCCAGTTGGCGAGCCTGTGTCTTTCCCTTGGCAGAGTCCACTCTGCCATCTCTGTAACGGTATTGACTCAGAGACTCCATTTGTAGCACTGCCTTGATTGGCCAGCCCATGTGTGTTACCTTCCTACGGGTAGGATGTGGTCTCCATAGCATCCCTTTTCAGTTGGAATAGGCACGCTTTCCTGTTATCCAATAATTTCACTGTACGGGGTTAAATGGAACGTCAGTGATTGACATTGTCCATGCAAAGCCATGTCCTTTCTTCTGCCTCAATAGATGCGGGGAGACCAAGCGGCTTACTCTGGGCGCTGGAAGGGCAAATCGCCTGTCGTTCTGATGTGATGTCGAACGTGACTGACTGATAAGGAACGTCTAGGTTACTAATGTAACCCCTGTTTAGAGAAGGACATCACATCTTGTCGCCACAACTCCGGTACCTCTGCTGGTACGACCGGGACAATGTCTCGGCTCCTCAGCGGAAAACTTAATGTGAGACTTTGCATGCTGCCTTATATACACAGAAGCAGGTAGTGGCTTGTGATGCAAATCTCACTCGCCAATGTGCATTGGCTTGTTCTGTTACCACTCGAAGGTGATTGGGCTCTCAGATGAGATACCAATTTGTCAGTTGTTGTCAGGGAACGGGGGTTACATTTGTAACCTAGACGTTATCTTAACGTTCATGTTAAATCCTATGTTTCCCTATCAGTTCTAAGAAAGACTTTTACCTTTAAAGAATAAGAGGTTAAATAACTTCAGATAAATGATATTGGAGTCAGATAAATAATTTAATTATTCCCTTTATCCTTCAGCTGCTTTTTTCAACTGCTTTTTGTTTTGATTATTATGTCATTAAATAATAGATCAAATCCCATGCTATGAAATATAACAAACAAAGAAAATAAATATATGAATGATTAAAAAAAGAACTTTAAAAGGGAAAATGGATATAAAAAAATTATTAAAAAACTTTTTTATTGACACACCTAGACTTTTGCTTTTTATCAGTCAACTTATTCGGTGTTCACCCTATCAACATTTTCACTGGCCTCGCCACAAAAAAAAACAACGTATTTATTTGTTTATGATTTCAAACCCATTCTGACTAAAGGACAAAAGGATCACTTCACTCTCGTCATTTCTAAAATATTACATCAGCAATATTCACAAAACAATGTAAAAGACATCACAAAAAACAAATGAGTGCATAAAAGGATTAATAACACATGAACATTATCTAACAATATTAACTGCAATAACTATCTGAATTTCCAGTTTACCTCCTCATTTGACAGTGAACCATGGACTTGAAATAAGTACAGCAACTTGGCTACTTGTCAATAAACCCCGAGTTGCTATATTATTAAGAAACAGGAGAGAAAACAGATGCAATGTTCTCATCCCTTTAAAATCCAACAGTGTTTTATAAGGTTGTGAGAACCAAAGCAGCATGTGTTTTTTTGAGCCCTGACCCTGTTCCTCGAATCCAGTCATAATCACCACCATGATAGTAGGCCTATATAAAGGGGTTGCTTTCTATGAGAAACTCTACTTCAAGCAACAAGATGAAGGGGTTACTGGTTCTGACGGCTCTTTTTGTGGCCGTATTTGGAAAAGTGACTTTTGAGGGGTGAGTTCTCTTGTGTCTCCAAGTAGCCTATCCCTTACTTTATGCTTTCAAATTCCCAGCTTATAAATAAACATGTGTTAACATATTGTCCTGATATACCAACAGCTGAAATACAGAGAAACAGACAGTGACTTCTATGTGCCAGTTTCTGTTCTATTTATCTAAAACATGCAAAATACTATACTCATTATTCTGAATATTGAAGCTAAAGAAATTGTATAAATGTTTCTACAGAGACCAGGTTCTTCGGATCACTGCAAAAGATGCAGAGCAGATTTCTCTCCTGAAGGAACTCCCTGAACAGACACTCGGGGTAAAGTGTTTGTGAAGCCCATAGATCATTTGATTGTTTCAGATTTTTGGGGATAAAGCTGATGTGTATACTGTATATATATATATATATATATATATATATATATATATATATATATATATATATATATATATATATATATATACACACACACACACACACACACACATATTATATATTTACAAACTTTTGTTAGATGTGATTAATCAGTTTTACAGCACAATGTAATAATTAATTATTACTATTATATAGTTTATATTATACTCATATTTTAATGTAATATAAATTACTTTATTACGCCATATTTTCTTCTGTGTTCAGCTGGACTTCTGGATGGAGCCCGTTCATGAGTCCCTACCTGTGGATGTTCATGTCCCCTTTCACAGCCTCCAGGCTGTCAGGGCGTTCCTGGCATACAATCAGATCCAGTATAATGTCATGATTGAGGATGTTCAGGTGGGACTATTTCAATAGCTGTGATCGAAAACAAACAAACAAAAAGCTGAAAAAATCCTTACTTATTTGATGGCTTTCTGTAACATAAGGATTTGCTGGATGATGAGGAACGCGAGATGGTGAAATTTCGCGCCTTCCCGAGAAGTACCGATGATTTTGTCTACACCACCTACCATGACCTGAACTCTGTGAGTGGTGCAACTTTAATTCAATAGCTTTACAAGACATTGAACTTTCAACATCAGCCTTTTCAAAGAAACTATGATGTTTTATTGTACTTTAAAATAGCTTGTATCAAATGTGTTTATGACTTCAGTTAGATTTTTTGTGCATAAGCCTACAGAACCTATCTTTACATACATCCATGCATTTGATCTTCACCATGCTGTTTGCAGATTTACTCTTTCATGGACATGCTTGTGGCAGAAAACAGTAATCTGGTCAGCAAAATTGTGATTGGTCAGAGCTATGAGAGCCGCCCCTTGAACGTCCTGAAGGTAGGTCACGATTCACAATCAATAACAATCTTATGATATTCTTTATGCTTGTTTTACTATTAGGAAACTTGAATTATTGTATATAGCAGGATTTAATAGAGATTTGCGTATATCTATATGCAAGATTAGTGTGTCTCAAATCATGATGGTAAATAGTACCTTGCAAAATACCAAATCTCAAGTGAGATATTGCACACAATCTATGATAATCAGTGTTGGGCAGTAACGCGTTACTGTAACGCAGTTACTTTTGACAGTAACTCATACTGTAACGCATTACTTTTTAAATAAATTAACTCAGTTACCGTTACCATATGGTGCGTTGTCCGTTACTTTTTTAAATGAATTAATTTTGGCTGAAGTGTAGGGCTAAGAAGGGTTGGCTCTCAGTCTCCACAGAACAAAATATTCATTTTATTTTATTTTATTTTATTTTTAGTGTTCGCATTTATGAGGAAAAAACAATGTTACGGACGTGATAGTTCTCCGTTCGGACGTGAGCGCTCTGAAAGAGGCACTAAAAGATGCTTTAAAACTTTCACAGAGACATCAAACAGAAAGCACAAAACCTTTCTTTAAAGTGAATTTCGTTTTTTATTAATTGTATCTTAATGTTAATCAATGTTTCATCAACCAATTGCCTGGATTTAATTAATAAGAAGTAAATATAGCAGACATTAGATAATCACGAAACGGAGGCGCCGGCGCGTGAACTGGAGCTCGTCTCATAAATGAAGCGAAACTCAGCGTATAAGGTAGCCTACTTGCCTCACATACATGTCTACTTTTAAACAGAACAATTCAAAACAAAAGAAAACAGACTACAGACTGCTCTCTGCTTATGTAATCCGTATGAAATGTGCATTTCTCTCTGGCGCATCTACTGCGAAGATCGCGCTATGGCTGGCCCTGAGCGCTCAGCGCTTGTCATATATCAACCGTTCACTGTTTTTCACCACATGTTTATTTTAGGTTTCAGACATTTAAATACAACTATATATACCTAATTCAGATTGCTTTAATTTATTTATTTCAAAATGTTATGTGTCATGTTGTAAATTGTTGATAGTTTTCATACTTAAGCTGTGAAAGGAACATTTTTAAGGGCTCAACACAACAGCTTTTATGATGCAGAAGCCACTTTAGTTTTTGATTCTGAACATATTATTTAGCTTGTTTTATTTATCTCAGAAATCCTTGTGATATATTCAGTTTGTGCTGGTCTGACTTAAATAAAATAGTGTTTAATTTGATTATTGATTATTTTCTGTTTAAGTCAGGTTTGTGTTTGTATAGACCATAACGCATAAAAGGGCATTAATGGGAACATTAAAGAATGTTTTTTTGAGTAATGCATTACTTTTTGGTGAAGTAATCAACAAAGTAATTGAGTTACTTTTTGAATGAAGTAACTAGTAACTGTAACTACTATTTCTTAGTAACTAGCACAACACTGATGATAATACTATGATTCCAGTAATGATTTTTAGTATAATAATTTTAGCTAGATGCTAATAAGATTGGTATCAAGATGCAATTTTATTTCACTGCTATACTACTTGCTGAAAATGCATGCTTTACAATTTCCAGTGTGATGTAAAATTGTACATTTCTATTAAAGAATTTGGATGCATGCAGTGCAAGTAATATAAAAATCAGGATAAATTAATATTTCCGTTTGTTCATTATGATTAATATCCTGTCACTCAGTTCAGCACTGGAGCGAACCGTCCAGGTCTCTGGATTGACACTGGCATCCACTCCAGAGAATGGGTCACCCAGGCCAGCGGAATCTGGTTTGCCAAGAAGGTCATCTGAAATTCTGAAATACAATCTATGACAACATAACTGAATCAAAGATTTATACCTGTGTATTTTTTGTTGTGCAGATCGTGACTGACTACGGACGTGACCCTGTCCTCACCGACATCCTTAACAACTATGATATCTTCTTGGAGATCGTCACCAATCCTGATGGTTACGCCTACACCCACAGCAGTGTGAGTTTGATGCCTGGAAGACATTACATGCACATTCGGCTTAACAGAACAACTATTTTAATGAAATGTGCCCTCTTTCTTGTGGAATCCAATTGGGTGGTTGCTTAAGGACCGCATGTGGCGTAAAACCAGAAAGCCGAACCCTGGCTCCAGCTGTGTTGGAGTTGATCCCAACAGAAACTGGGACACTGGCTTTGGTGGTGAGATGTAGCATTAAGTTTGGGATATTGATTCTGATTGATTTATATATACAACTATGTATATACTGTTTATACTATTTATACTACTGTTTCAACTATATAATACTATACAGTATACTGTTTTTCGTCTATAGGTCCTGGTGCCAGCAGTAACCCGTGTTCTCAGACCTACCATGGACCCAGTGCTCATTCTGAGCCAGAAATCAAGGCCATTGTGGACTTTGTGAAATCTCACGGCAACCTCAAGGCCTTTTTGTCCATTCACAGCTATTCCCAGATGCTCCTGTATCCACATGGATACACAGCAACTCCTGCCAAAGACCAGGCTGAACTGGTATGTATGTCACAGAAACATGCTGATTTCGATGCTTTTAACATATTCGATCTGTTCAAATCAATTCTGCATTGTCCCTTCAGCATGAACTCGCAAGAAAGGCCATCACCGAACTTAAGTCTTTGTATAACACCGCATATACATTTGGCAGCATGATTACTACCATCTGTAAGTACATTTCCAGTGAACCTAAAGCTCTAATCTAATATCATAATGAATATTAATCTCATTGCTAACAATCTCTTTGCTTTCAGACCAAGCCGATGGAGTCACTACTGACTGGACTTACGATCAGGGCATCAAGTACTCCTACACCTTTGAGCTGAGAGACACTGGCCGCTATGGTTTCATCCTGCCAGCCAATCAGATCGTCCCGACTGCTGAGGAGACCTGGCTGGCCCTGATGACTATCATGGAGCACACCAAGAATAACCCATATTAAACATACAACAATATTTTTGTGATGAGTCAAAGTGCATAAGTTTGTAAGTGTACGCATGAAGTAAGGGATGATGTACAGTCAGATGGTCATTATGGCGAAAAGGGGTTTATTTCGCGACAATGACTATCAGATTGTAGATTATTCACCGTATTAAATTGCTTCTTGACAAATTAATAAAGCTATAGACATGAAATATTGATTTGAGTGGAAAGTGTTTTATAAACTTATCTGCAAGAAATTTTTGATGTCAAGAATTGAGTGATGACGTCATTGAATATATCAACAATTCATGTTTTTATTATTGTAAATGTAATTCCTGATTTTAACAAGCAATTGTTCCAAGTAAAACTTGACATGATGTCAAGAATGATAATTTTAACTACTGATTATTTAATTCTTGATACCACAAATTCATATCCTAGGAATGATTAAAAGTCAAAGCAGCTTGCCATAGTTGCGCCGGTTAGTTAAAAGAGGTCTGATATACAGCGTTGCAAGCCAAGGACGACAGTGAATATTAGAAAATATTAGGCCACTGTATAATAGTCTGTTACAATGTACAAAATATACAGCTTAGCAACAAGACACACACTGCAATATCACAGTAATATTAAAGGGTTAGTTCACCCAAAAATGAAAATTAAGTCATTAATTACTCAGCCTCATGCTGTACCAACCCCGTAAGGCCTTCGTTCGTCTTCGGAATACAAATGAAGATATTTTTGATTAAATGTGACAGCTGGATCACTCCTCCATAGGCTGCCTAAGGGAATGAATCCTGACGGCCCAGAAAGTCATTAAAGAAAATGTTTAAATATTCCATGTCGCAACAGTGGCTCAACTAAGATTAAAAAAAGATTTCCACGACGCACGCGCGAGAACTTAACTGACGTAGTTGAAGGAGATCGCAATTCTCGCGCGTGCGCGTCGTGGAAATCTCTTGAAGTCTCGTTTCAGGCCTACAAGGAAGAAAAGGAATAGTCGAATAAAGTCGTTATTTTTGTTTGTTTTTTCGCACAAAAAGTATTCTCGTCGCTTGATAAACTTATAGTTGAGCCACTGTTGCGACATGGAATATTTAAACATTTTCTTTAATGACTTTCTGGGCCGTCAGGATTCATTCCCTTAGGGAGCCTATGGAGGAGTGATCCAGCTGTCACATTTAATCAAAAATATCTTCATTTGTGTTCCGAAGACGAACGAAGATCTTACGGGGTTGGTACAGCATGGGGGTGAGTAATTAATGACTTAATTTTCATTTTTGGGTGAACTAACCCTTTAATACTAAGTCTGAAGTCATTTCACTACACTGTAAAAAGTGATCAGTTGACTTAACTTAAAAAAGTGAGGAAACCTGTTGCCTTAAAATTAAGTCATAAACTTCATGCGTAATTGAAAAAAAAATTAGTTATGTGAACTTGACAAATCCACAGAACTAAATTTTTTCCAATCACTTAATACATTTAAGGCAATGGGTTTCCTCACTTTAAGTTAAGTCAACTGATCACTTTTTATTAAATGCTGCACTGGTTAGTTATGAGCAGTCTGATTTAGAGCACTGTCAGGGACGACTGCAAACATTATGAAACATTAGATTGCCTTATTAATACTGACACTGACCAACTAGAATCAAGTATTACAGGGAGTTATACTCGTAATAAAGAACAATTTTTGAACAATGACTAAAAAGAGAATTGTCATAATGTAAACAGCTCAGCTCAGCTCAGATCAAGTCATTTCTGAACATACATAATACATATCCTTGAAAGTAATGTAGGTACCACTTAGGCCTACAATATAAAATTGATTTTTATTCATAATTTCATTACAAAAAAACAAACCAGGTAGTTTTCATTATATAGATTACATTAAATTAATAATTGGTCAATAAAACATGGTCTATGAAAGAACAGGTTAACTGATTTAAGTCAATCAGCACAGACAACAAAAGCCAAACAAACCAGTCAAAGCTCTTTCTACCACTCCATGTACACATTCCACCAACATTGACTGTAAATGCACTTTAAGTTCCTTCATCACGCTGCAACAGACAAAGCAAAGTTTCACACAGCAACATCAACTTCATTAATGCCAGCAATCACATCTACATTTCATAATATTCAAATCACAGTTGAGCAGATGCAGATGAAGGAAAATCTTCCGCACTGGTTCAGAAAGCTTCAATCGTTTAAATAAATGCACTGAACGAACAGATTAGCTATAGCTTTAAGGCATATAAAACATCCAGCACATCTAAAATACTTCTAAAGGAATGCGCCATACATACTGTGTCTACTGAGCAAGTAAACATACAGCATGCTCAATGAACAGATCTTGCCATAGCCCAACTAAAGCAAATAAAATGACCACCAAGAGGTGGAGTCCTTCCACTAAGACCTGCTTACTTATGTAACAGAGAAGAACCCTACATATGCATTAAAACAGCTAGATGTCAAACCACAGACATCTTGTACCATCATTATAGTATAAATGGTTCTTGATGCCAACAAGTTGATGACTGCACAAATCAGATTTTAAACATGTAGTTTAGATTTGGAGTCAGCAAGTGCAAAGATATGTGTATAAACTGAAATAATAAAACAAGTGCCATTTGGGTGTACTACCAGGACCAATAAAATGTTCAATTTCTTCCAGTGTACTTCTGAGAATTAAACCATGTGCATGTGGCCAGTAGTTTAGAATGTCCATCACAGATGTTCACAGGAATCCTGCAAAAGTAAAATATAAAGGCTTTATTTACATTGAACTGAAGACGACAATGGTGAGAGTGAAATGGAAGGTTATTTCCAAGGCCGACTGCTCTGTGAACGAGCGCTTTCTGATCCTGCTATGGATGAGCCCTGTCGACTGCTCCGAACTGTAGACGCTTTGGAGCCAGCGCTGCTAGTGGACAATCTACTGCTGAGACGACCTAAAATGTGTGTGTGTGTGGGGAAATAGTAATATATTAGTATTTGTAAATGTGGCTCACAGAATAAAATAAAAACGACATGAGGGTGAGTAACTGATGAGTTTTTTTTTTGGTCAGTGAAAATGGTTAATTAATTTCATCATTTTTGAAATGGATGACTCACTGCCGGGCTCGCTGGGTATGAACACCTCCTCTAGGTAATGCTGGATTCTGCTGAGGTCCTCTGAGGTGAACCGCCACTTTTTTTCTGCTGCCTGTGACATCTGCTGTGGCACCGATCGCTTACGACCTCCAGGTCCCGTGGGTGATGGCAGACAGGAGATGGGAATGGAGCCTGTTGTCATTCCTTCAGGGAACTTCTGATAAGCCACTTTTAAACCTTGTTGAGAAAGGAAAAGATGAATACTGAAATACTGGCAGGATTAACCCACGTGTATTCTTTGGAGATAATTGAGACCCCAATGATCTAGGTATAACAATATTAATTTTAAAAGGAACTTCTTATTTTCCTTTCTATGAGAAGTAATGTAGAAAAATGTTAATGGAAGTCTTTGAGGTTTGTTATCAGTCTCCAGTCTACCTGGAAGAAGTTGCACGATGACTTACCCCCCGACAACATGAAGAGATTCTCAAACCCTCTCTCGCACATGGTGGTGGCCGCTTGAGTTGCTATCCTCTCATCTTCATCATACAAAATGATGATCTTTCCCGATGCATTTTTCTGTGTAGCTGTTAAAGATTTTAAAACTAGGAATGGGCCCGAGTACGCAAGAACTTGAAATGACAGAAATTATTGATCGCACAAAAACAGTGTGACTTTTTCCAATGGTATCATGGGGTCCTATGAATGAATGCACAAATTATATTTTTTATATTATTTATTTATTGTTCATGAATGAAATAAAATGAGTCATTCCTTCATTCATAGGACCCCCTTATAAGTATTATACATTATAGCGCATTTCATAGATGCACATCAAAGTTTCAATGAATGAATGATAAAAAATTTTAAAAGTAAAACATTATTATAGTGCATTTCATACATGTACAATAAATAAATAAATAAAAATATTCATTTATTGTACTTCTGTGCATTAAATGCACATTATAGGTTTGCAATATGTTTTAATACAGAACAAACATTTTCACATATCAGGAATAAAAGGATACGTAATCAAGGACTTCTTTCGTGTATGGGTTCATTGTCCTTGATAAGGTCGCTATGGGGTAACTATAAGCTGTGAGCAAAAAAAAGTTTTTTAATAATATTAGATGAATGCATTTCATGCTTTGAGCAAAATTGTGTTTTCCAGGTAAGTTTCCTACCACTGATAATATGGCACTGATCATACTGGTCTCTGTCCCGCACATCCAGCAACAGATACGGGCAGTCAGGTAAGGGGCACTCTGTGGTGTTGGAGGTAGACACTGGAGACAGTCGGATGGTCTTCTGTCCGTTCTTGTCCAGATCCAGTTCTCCCACGCCACTGATGACACTATGAATGAGCCCAGAGATTCTCGATTACATCGAGTGAGGACAGTCAGGGGTGCTCAGTGTTACAGACTATATCTCATTGTCCCCCCCCCCACAGGGTCTCTGAGGACGGAGTCCGATTGCACCGACTGTCCCCAAACAGACTCAATGGCACTTGGGGCCATGAGAAAGCAGCCTGGCCAATGAGAGCTCTTGTGGGTGTACAATAGAGGAAATGCTAGAGGGGGGATCAGTTAGATGTATAAAATTATATTCTGATGTGACCGGTTGAATTAAGGACATGGACAGGTGTGTCACAAACACAAAAGTGATTTGACTACCTTTGGAGTGTAGATCTAGGAGAAAACCCAGTGACGCCGGATTCCTCATTGTTGATACACTGCGAGTTGAGAAGTGTCGACTCGGGGGAGCCATTAGTCTGATCGGAGAGACCGTCGAGCCCCGGTGACGCTGAGAATATTGAAATATCATCTGAAACCATATACAAAAAAATAAATAAAAGGAAAACGGTTGTCAGGGCGTTGCTATGAGATACAACATGGGATAGTAGGGAAAAACTACTTTGCAAAGCTCACAAAACTTTTGCAATGCCTGAGAAAATTCACACTCACTTGCGCTACTTTTGCTATTTTGTTTCCCCAAGAAACTTTGCATTTGCTTGCAAATATTTTGCATTCCATTAAGAAATTTTGCGTTTACTTGCACAAATTTTGTGTTCCCCAAGGAACTTAGCATTTGTGCACACATATTTTGCGTTCCTTGAGGAATTTAGCGTTCGCTTGCAAAAATTTTGCATTTCTCAAGGAACTTTGTGTTTGCGCGCACAACTTTTGCGTTGGCCTGAGCACTCGCTCAAAAAAGCATTTAAATATTTTTTTCTCCCAACTTAAATGGTTTCCATCTGCAGTTTTGCAGGCTCGTGCAAAAGAAACAAGCAAACGCAATGTTTCTCAGGTGAGCGCAAAACATTTGAAAGCAAACGCAAAGTCATTGCAATATAATTGCAATTGCCATTTCATGTTTTCCATCACCATGTCCCCTTAGGGGCTCCATGGTGTATCCTGAGTTGTAGTTAATATGTTGCTATGCAGTTGCTAGGGTGTTCATTCGTAATAATCATAATAATTGTTAGTAAAAACTACTAATTAAAATTTTTTTTTTTTTTAAAGTGTAACATAAAAGAGAAATGAAACTACCATCTAATCCCGGCATTTCATCTTTAATGTTGTCATTCTGATCTGACACAGAAGCAACTTGGATTACCTGAAAAAATAAATAAACAATTATATACACAAACACACACATACATACATACAATTAATAAGTGTTAATAAAGACATTTATGTCACCATAAAAACATTTTTAAAATAAATGCTGTTCTTTTGAAATTCCTCTTGCAAAGAAGCACAACTTTTTTCAACATTGTTAATATCATAATACAAAGAAATGTCTCTTGATAAGCAAATCAGTATATTAGAATGGTTTCTGAAGGATCATGTGACACTAAAGACTGGAGTAATGATGCTGAAAATTCAGATTTGCCATCACAGGAATAAATTACACTTTAAATTATATTAAAATAGAAAATAGTCATTTTAAATTGTAATAATATTTAAAAATATACATGTTTACTGTATTAAAACTGAAAGTAAACCATATGCTTTATATAATTTCTTTTTCACTTACCAGCTGAGCAAATGTAGTCACTTTCAGTCTTTTAAATAGCTCATCCTTCCTATATCTGTAGTCTGGAGAAAAAAAGAAATATATATATATATATATATATAATAAACATGCATTTCAAATGATGCAGAGCTGCTGTACAAAAACAATTCTGATGCATTTTACCTGGATCCTGAGTGTTACCATTTCTCACTTCATCTTCATTTAAAGACACATTTAAATTCACACCCAAAATATCAAACTCCATTTTGATACAGATTAAACTCACTAAACTTGACTTTAACAAGCCAATTGCTGCTACAAACTGAGACAAGCTCTGCCAACGTCTCTTTTTATCTTTGGCAAGAACTCCAAAGTCCAGCCTCACCACCAAACCCACTGTTACACTCCAAGTGACACCACTGGATGAGGTTATGCATCTCGGTTTCACTACAGACAATCTTGACAGAGGAATTACTGTAATCTACAGTACAATCCATTGCTCATGCATCCAAAAGAAGGAGCAAGAATTGCTTATCCTTGAGAAATCAGAGGGATCCTGTAACAAGATGACCAATATGGACAAAGCAGTCTTTCTCTCCTCATCAGGTGAGTAAATAGAAGTAGGACAAGTGCATTTGAAAACAAAACAGCTGAAACAAGTCATTAAGGAGCTGTTCACAAAAGATGCATTACTGTGCCGTTCTGCACTGTTTTGTATTTTTTTAATGTAAATACACACTAGTTTTGTAGACCACTGTGATGTGCTTGAATGTCTGCGATTTGTTAGGTGTTGTAAAAAACTATTAGTTAAAATAACCCTTCTGAATTAAATGCACCATGACATTTTCTTCAATAATATGGATTTATAATATTCTGAACTTACTTTTCCTGGCCTCCTCTAGTCTCTCCATATATTTTGTCAGACTGAAGCCTAGAAAATAAACAGGGTTAGTCGTTACATATTTTGTCATATATGCAATGAATATTCAAAATGCTAGCCACCAATATGTGGATACCTGTATCAAGTCGTGTTTTTACATGTTGATATTTGGGGTTCTGTGGAATCCTCTTCTTTAAATACTGGGGGAAAATAAGCATTCATTTCAATAAATCATACTCGCATTGTGTAACTAACTATTCTGAAATAATTGTTTTGGGGATCAATGTAATTGTTTAACGTTTGCTAAACACTGGCAGACAGTGGCTCGTCACATTCTGAGAAAATGATGTGTATGAAACCAACATTGAGTTTAATGTGAATACAAGAGCCACTGTAAGCACCAATAACATACATTCGTATATAAATGGTTTATTTATTGATTAGCACGGGTAGAAAATAATACAACATGAAAGCATCAGCAGTGAACTGGTGTTGATAGTCAGACATGTATGGCAACGGAGGAGCAGCTGCGCCGGTGTCAGATTCCCTTTTAAACCCCAGCTTCCCATGTAAAACATTACCTGAGCTATCTTTCAAAATATACGTTTTGCACATGGCATTTTGCAGAAACATAAAAACACTGACCTTTGAATCGCCAATCCCCCGCTTGACCGACATCTTCCAGTAGCTGAGCTTCGGCGGCTAACGTTAGCTTCCAAAATCAAAACTCAAAGCGTTGCCCCTTTGAGCAAAGTCTTCACTGATTGGCCCGTTGAACTGATTCTCCAATCAGTGACGGAGTTCTTTTAACCTCAATGTTAGTTCTACTGCTATACCATTTGGGGTTGTTGCTATGCAACGGCGTTATTTCCAACGCTTTTTCAACTTTGCAGTGACAGAGAGCCCCGTCGGCAGAATTTATTAAATGCTTTTTCTGATCTATGTATTTTACCAGTAATTCCTCAATTAATCTTTTTTTTTTAAGACAATTGTTTACAATGTTTGGCTTGGATATGCAACTACTTAACTCTACAGACAGTATAATCTTTGTAAAACAAGCTTGCACATTTTAGTTTTAATCCCAGCAAGCCTTCTGTTGCATTAGGAGGATGGGTTAACGTTACATTAGCGGTTTCCATTGACTGCATGCAGAGGTTTATCTGTGTAAATTAGTATTTTGTCAGTCTTAATAACGATTCATACATGTAAATAATTTGATTGTAAGTACATATTGCCAGATATTGCTCATCTAGTCCCGCGCTGACTCGATGATTCGGAGCGTGATTTGTTTGGTCTGGGGAAAACGCGGCTTGTTTGACAGATGGGAAGTGGCTCAACATGAAGGAGTTTCACTTGTTTACTTGTAAAACAAAGAACAAACTGCACCAAATTCAAAAACTTTCTCGACGTTTTCCAGAACAATGGCGTCTGTAATGGTAAGACTACTTAGCAGAAACATTTTAAGTGCGAATGTAGACGTTTTATTTAGTTTCTGGTTTAATTAGCTCTGTGCAACTGTGCTGGAAAGTTTCGTGTTTATGTTTGAATGGAGATACTAATATTGTTTATATTTGACGAAATCGACAAATTTCACAATATAATACAAAACAATATAATTAGCAAACACAAAGTACTATGGAACTAGCATAGTTTTAGACATGGTACCGTGGTAACTTCCAACCATTGTGTTGTCATCATTATGTGAATGTGTGTGTGTGTGTGTGTGTGTGTATGTATATATATATAACTTAAGAAATATGTGTGTAAATTGAACATTCACTCACATTGTTTTATTGAAAAAACTTTGGAAAATAAACATTTTACACCTTATTCTTCTATGATATCCTTTTCAGGAGGATCCCACCCTTGAGAGACATTTTAAAGGTCACAAAGATATTGTTTCCTGCGCTGATTTCAGCCCCAATAATAAACAGCTGGGTATGTCATTTATTATTTATCTTCTATTTTCAGTCAGAGAACATCCCAACATAACCACTTGCAACTTCTCTTGCAGCTTCTGGATCCTGTGACAAGAACCTCATGATCTGGAACCTCGCTCCAAAAGCAAGGGCGTTTAGGTTTGTGGGTCACACGGACGTCATTACAGGTGTTCATTTTTCTCCAAGCGGATCTTTAGTGGCATCTTCATCCAGGGATCAGACAGTTCGACTTTGGACACCCAGCATGTGAGTACAGATGATCCCTTTCGAGTTTTAAAGGGTTAGTTCACCCAAAAATTAATTAAAATTATCCCATAATTTACTCGCCCTCAAGCCGTCCTAGGTGTATATGACTTTCTTCTTGCAGCCAAACATAATTGGAGTTATATTACAAAAATATCCTGGCTCTTCCAAGGTTTATAATGGGAGTGAATGGTACCTTGTTTTTTTTTAAGCCCAAAAAAGTGCATTCATCCATAATAAAAGTAATCAATACGGCTCCAGGGGGTTAATAAAGGCCTTTTGAAGATATCTGTATTTATAACTTTATAAACTATATTCACTAGCTTCAGGTAACGGCCGTACGCGAGTCAAGTTCCGGCGGAAGAGTGACCTCTGACCCGACGTTTTGACGAATGCGGAAGCGCAGAGGATAGAGTAAAAAAAACAAAAAAAACACCGGTCAGAAGTATTAGAAAGAGAAATGTCAGAGGAGCTTGAGTGAGCTGATTGCAGTTTATAAAGTTATAATTATGGATATTTTTCTTACAAAAACACATCGCTTCACTTCAGAAGGCCTTTTGTTAACCCCTTGGAGCTGTATGGATTACTTTTATGATGTATGGATGCCCTTTTTTTTGGGCTTTAAAATCTCATTTACTATTCTCTCCCATTATAAAGCTTGGAAGAGCCAGGATATTTTTCAATGTAACTCTGATTGTGTTCGGCTGTAAGAAGAAAGTAATATACACACCTAGCACAACTACATAACTAACCCTTTAATGTATTATTTGTATCTTAATGCATTATTGTCTATGTGTGTTACAGAAAGGGCGAGTCAACTGTGTTCAAAGCACACACAGCGAGTGTTCGAAGCGTTCATTTCTCCAGCGATGGCCAAAGGCTGGTCACGGCCTCAGATGACAAGTCTGTGAAAGTGTGGGGTGTCGAACGGAAGAAATTCCTCTACTCTCTAAACCGGCACACCAACTGGGTACGCTGTGCGAGGTATGAGACTATGTGTCTAACCTCTCCGGTTTTGTCACATAAAGTGGGATTTCTCTCACTGTCACTTGTCCTGTCTGTCCCTGTCAGGTTTTCACCAGATGGTCGTCTCGTTGCTTCCTGTGGCGATGACAGGACGGTTCGCCTCTGGGATACATCCGCACGTCAGTGCATAAACGTTTTCACAGACTACGGCGGGTGAGAGTTGAGCGTTGTTGGTCCTTTTTGAATCTTTTTGAGGATACTGTATGTTTATTAGACCAAAGTTTCCTGATATTTTAAACTGTCTGTTTAGGTCAGCGACATTTGTGGACTTCAATTCCAGTGGCACATGCATTGCATCATCAGGAGCGGACAACACATTAAAAATCTGGGATATTCGTACAAACAAGTTAATACAACATTACAGAGGTAGTTAATATAAATGGAGATGGTTTCACATCATGAAAATTCATTTGTTTTGAATTAGTCACAAGACTGGTCTTGTTTTCAAGGATTTTACTTTGTCTTGCAGTTCATAGCGCAGGGGTCAACGGCTTTTCCTTCCATCCATCCGGAAACTATCTGATCAGTGGTTCGAGTGACAATACAATGAAGATCTTGGACCTTCTGGAGGGGAGGCTCATCTACACCCTTCACGGCCACAAGGTGTCACCCTCTTCTAATTGCGTAGAATTTGAATTCTTGCTGGAACAATTGGGAATTCATCTCCAAAGAATTATTCTCTCATCTTTTACTCACCCTTATGTCATTTCAAACCCATATTCTTTTTTCGTTTTTTTAATGGGACACAAAACAAGATTTTTTTGGAAAAAAAATACACAGTTCTTGCCATACAACAATTTTTGCAATTAAATATTTTTGCATATAATTTTCACATATAATTATTTTAATAATTATAAGCACAAATAATAATTTGGGCATCAAAATTTCAATAATAAATATTCAAGTTAATTTCCAAAATTTTCTTTTTTTTATTCTTTTTTTTGAAAATGCTATCGTTCTTATTTGACTGGTAATATTTGGTCTATTATGTTTTGCTTTTTTGTGTTACTGTCTATAGTGAAGCCGAAGACAATTTTACACATAATAAAGTTTCTGAATATATTGAATATGAACTGAAAATAGTCATGGAGTACTTTTACAGTATGGTAAATTATTATTTTTATTACATTAATTGATTCATTAATTTTTGTCAATTCTTTTTTAGCTTGATAGTCATGATCAACTGTCATTGTATGGCAAAAGCTGCATAATAATTTGTAATAAAAAAAATATAAATAATTTTTTAATAATTAGAAAAAAATAATTATTCCTAATATTTTTGTGTATTTTGTGATGTAGACCTGCAGTAAACAGCCTACCATTAGAAGAAAATCTATAAAGTGTAATTTTTTCCCCTCTGCTCTCAGGGTCCAGTGTTGGCTGTGACGTTTTCTCGAGATGGAGATCGGTTTGGTTCAGGAGGTGCTGACTCTCAGGTAATTGTGATGTAATGTTAATGTTTTACTATCCGATTACCGTCGAGCTGATCATGTCACTTATGCTCGTGATCGTCTGGGTTTCAGGTTCTAATGTGGAAGACTAACTTTGATTCACTGAACTACAGAGAGCTGTTGAGCAGGCATAGCAAACGAGTCACTCCAGATCCACCTCCACACCTGATGGACATTTACCCTCGATCGCCTCACCGACACTATGCTCAAAATGGCACAGTAGAGGTCAGTCCCCACAACTGAAGTGCTACTACAACAATACCCATGCGTTTCACATACAGTACTGAGTTTTCTCTCGGGGATCAGTACAGCGTCAACACTGTAGATTAATCCAGTACATTGCAGTCAATATGTTAGCTCTGTGACACCAGCACACACTGCATTCAGGTTAGTTATTATCTCGCATTCTTTCATTTCCTTAGATTAACCCCATTGTTGCTGATACTCAGTCTGGTGACCCTCAGGTGATTGAAGTGGGACGTGTTCTTTTCTCCGCAGCGGTAAGATCTGAGCTCTGACAGGAACTGATTCATGAAGTCAGAACAACTGTTTCACTCCAACCACTAGGGGGAAATATAGGCTAGCTAATGTAAGCCCTCATCGAAAAGTGTACTGTCACTGCCACACTTTTGCTGTCCCTCATGTTTTCTTTTTTAAAATGATCACTCCTCATCAATATTTATCAGTTTAAGTTTTTTCCTCATTATTATGGTTTTGTCTACTCCATACACTTCTGTTCTCTTGTAAATATGACAGCGGGGTGTAAAAATCTGAGACCACGTTGAAAATCTTGCATTCTGTTATGAAACCAGGAGAACAAAACAAAAGAAACTAGTAAATTCCTGCTAATTTTTCACATTAAATTTGAACTCGGATTGCTATTCTCATATTATAATTTGTCATAAAATATTAAATACATTTGTCACTAAGTTTTCACTCATTGCTTTTCTAATACTTATAATCATTTCAATAATTTGTAATGAAAATTAGATATTTAATTATTTATTAAATGTAATTTTAATATATATATATATATATACCGTATAGCCTATATATATATTTAATAAAAATATAAAAAAATAGAAGCACTTGCGGCAAATTTTTGGACCCCACTGTATAATTATAGTTAATATGAGGCACATGATGGCTATTAATGTGGCCGTTTTTTTTTTGGACTGTTTATTATATTCAGCTCAGTGTTGTTTGTGTGGCCGGCAGCTTTCCAAATCTTTCTTGTTTACTGCGTGCCTTGTTCTGATCCGAATTATGGGAATGTCCTCGTGCTTCCGTGCAAAATGCTGTGCTTTTTGCTTTACAAGCGGATTGAGGAAATGCTGCGAGACAGCACACAACAGACCGTGGGTGCCTCGCTCACGTGTTTACAGGAAGTCTTTTTTTCATTCTCTCTCTCTCTCTTTTTTTTGAGTGGTCTGATTCTGGCTGTGTAGAGTAGCTCGAGCGTGAAAGCAAAAACACACCGAGCACACACACGTGTCTAAAGCTGGGCTCTGATGTGACCTCACTTTGCTGCTGGAGCCATAGACTAATAATAGACTCCTCCACACTGTGACTTTAGCTCTCTCTCTCGCTGTCTCTCCCTTTCTTACATTTGTTCCTTTTGTCTGTACACACTGTAGTGCATAGAGAAAACAAGTGTCCGACTTGGACGTCTGCACACTCGTTGACTAGTCGATTCGTTGTGCCAATAGACTCACTGGATATGTGTTGACGTTGTTGATCATGTGACTTTTTTTAATTGCACTTGTTCTATATGGTGCCAGTTGATGTTACTGTACTGCGTCCCAGTGTTGCTATTTGTCTATGTAGGCCTACCACATTCAGGTTTTTGCAAGGCCCATCCTGGTTCGATTCACAAGCTTTAGATTCAGTTTTGATTTTAATTCAGTTTGAATTGATTCTGTTTCATTTGGGTTTATTTCAGTTGTTCTTCAGATATTTCAGGGGTTTTCCTGCTTTGAAAATATTTTGGCTGCCTCCAAAATGAATCTTTGTCCCGCCAAAGATTTATTTTGATATATTTTGATAATTTAATGTGACAATACCAATAACAGAACAAAACAAATGCAAATGCAAAATAATAGACCTGCCACTTTTTCTATGTAATGTGTTACTTTGTTGTTCATTTTGAGTCATTCAGTGACTATAGTATAAATTACCTGAGTCGTTATTTTTTATTTCATGAATAATAGGATAAGTTAATATTACAAATAGTTTCTTTGCATGTATTTTGGATGTATTATGAGTATACTGGCCTGGGTAAGGTACTTTGTATTGTGTGTGTTGATGACTGTGTTCGTCCACCACCACCGAAGACCATTTTTGTCCCAGGAAATACCCTGCATTTTCTCTCTGCTAATGCTGTGTATTATAGAGGGCAGTGTTTCAGAATCTTTCAAACTGGCACCTTGTCTTTTTGAACTAGTTATTAAAAGAGCCGACTCATGGGGGTAATTTGTTTGTGAATCAGACTACACTGGGTGAACTACCTCTTGCCAGAAACAAAAAAAGGCTGCTGAAGCTGCATGGCACATGGTTTAACACACTGACTAGACAACTAATCTTCTGGATGACAAGTTGAGTAGTAAAAAATAGCCATAGCGCACATTCACTTTTACCATTCACACTTAAAAGTTGTTCAGTCCAGGATGCCCTCCCGAATCCGACCTGTCAAGGCCCATTTTCAGGGAAACCCTCTCATTATCTGGCCCTGAGCATCCTGCAGTCCTTCAGGACAGAGTTTCCTCATTCTGCTTCCCTGCCTTGCGTGCATTGGAGCAGAGACATGAGGAAGTGGACGGCAGAGAGAAGTATGACCCGTGGCGCCTTTTTGTGTGACGCTTCCTGCCATCACTTCCTCTTGACTGACTCTCTCTGGAGTCCTTTCAGCTTGAGTGTGTGTGTGTGTGTGTGCAGTGATGCGGTCCTCAATTGGTGGAACTCCTCTGCATCTCGTCCTTGTTGACTCCCTGATGCATTATGCATAGACAACATAAGCAAGACCAGAGGCATCTGAACAGCAGGGAAAGGACCACGACCCAAGTATTAGCCTGTGTCAAAGCTCTCGTGGGTCTGGTGGTTAGCAGTAGTTAGTTACGTCACTTTCCCATCCCACTCCCACCTCTTATACATCAGTAAAAGCGGTAAAATAAATCATATTAAATCATATTTTACTATAATAATACCTTTATTTTTACTTGTATCGATATGTCTGTTTATTTGAGCATTCGTATCACATCCTACAGTGCAAGAGATATTGAATTAGTCACAGTCCAATTACAATATTATGATGCATCACTGCATATTGAATTTTGATGTATCGCATGGTGAGGTAGTTGGCGATACTTAATATATATATGGTAAAAAATATTGTTATACCAAAAAATTCTATGGTATAATATCATCTAACAATTAATAATACATAGATCAATCAATTAATTAAATACATTAATAATGTTCATTTAAATTATTAATAATTTTATACTTAAAAATATATATATTTTGGTTATTTTAATACTTACATTTTTGTAGACATTGAACTGCAACATTAATATTTAATTTAACAATGTGCTGCTATTCAGCACAGTTCAAGAAGTTCAGTAAGTGTGATGTCAAGTGTAACATTCACTCTGTAAAAATGTCATTCTGTGGCTTATCTATAAATCAAATCAAAATGGGATTCTAAACAAAAGTTTTTTTGTGCTCTATATATGGTCAAATTTAATAATCATTGTGGCTCTACGAGGATGATTATTTCATTTTTTTACAATATAAATGGGTTATTATTAGTTGTAACTTTATATTAGATGTCAAAAAAGTAAAAATTGGTATAGTTTTCTGATTGTGTGTGCTATTGAGGTGGGATACGAGTAAGGTTAGAGACCGATTTCATGGTACGGTTAGGTTTAATTGTGAGTTAATAGTGTAATAATAGATGCAATTAGAGAAATGTATTACACGTAATTACAGGCAGGTGTTTTTTTTAAATATAAATATAATGTAAAAACATATATGCAAAAATGATTAATTGTAGGCTAAGTGCTTTCAAATTAGTATTCAAGAATAACATGTAAACTAATCAAATTAAACTCTGAAGAAGATGAAACCTTTTTTTTATCATAATATAGTTGTTCATCTGATACGTTCAACCAAGTGTGTGCATGCTTGTTTGTTTGAGGGTCTATAGATGTGTGCGCGCCACCTGGTATTACTTTTCTGAAGGTTGCTTGTAGGGGTGACAGACAGGAAACAGGCAAAGAGCCTCTTCCTGTTTTGTAAAGAGCAGGAGATTGGGTGGCCGCGAGGTGTGGATGCCAGCTTGAAGGTCTGCCACTGGCTCCGATGACAAGACGTGACATGACGGAAGTAAATCGCTAAAGATAGAATGGCCCAGGGGAAGGTTCACTTTCCACCGGGAGAGCTTTGAGAAAGATAGCCTTACAGGGAGCGAGAGTGACTTGTCATTCTCAACCAAAAAAACAAGCGCTTTCAGCAGGAAGTACTCATTGATTTGAATCAGATTGCATTGGAAGAGATATTCAGTTTATTGTTTGTGCTTTTTAGAGTTGTTTACTCAACCTTTATGGTGAAACATAGCACCTTTCATTGAAGAAATGTAGGTGGTGAAGTGTGGAAATATGTGTTATGGTTATGCAACCGCAGTCATGTTTCAACTGTTATCGCAAACATCCTTTTGTTATGACAGTAGGCGGCATTGGCACTAGAGTTATTACACCTTTCTTAGATTCTCCTGGAAGCGCAAACTAAGGCAGATAATAAAAAGGGTCAGTTTGCATGTCTCATCCGGCCCATAATCCCCTGCACTGACCCAGGGACCTCAGACGGGGACTCCGGCAGACAAACAGGCGCTCACACATCAAAGACACAGGAACCCGGGTTGGTTCATCTTTTATTCAGTGTTGGGCACACCCAGAACTCTGTGTGTCCGCCTTAATATTTCATCTTGTTTCTCGCCCATTGTGTCCGTCTGCACCTCTTCCTTTCTTTTCTGCCTGTCCATTAAATACTGTTTTTCATCCACCCCTTTCATCTTTTTTTTTTTTTTTTTTTCATTCATCTGTTTTATCTGCTGTCTTTCGAGTTCCACCAAAGGCTATTGACCCCTCTCCTAGAATAGAGCTGTTCCATCCATTGAGTCACACTGGCACTTTAACTTAATGGCTGATCTCACTTCCTCCATTAAAGCAGATGGTTCCTAAATAGTCCAGACCTCATCTTAAGTACCTGTCAAAACGGAGCATAATCACGTTGACTGTAGAGTTGAAAGGACCTTATCAGAATCTGGCTTAGGGTCTGTTTTTCCTCTCTCATCTGACATTTTTTCTCTCTCCCTCTCTCTCTTTCTCCATGAGCTCTCTCAGGGGGTATATGGTGGCCCAGAGGGGCATAGCTTAAAATACACTGACAGTTCGTCAACATTGATTCTAAAAATAGTGGGTCTGTGCTATTGCAGGTAACAGGGACACCTCAAAGGCAAACGGTGAGCTACTCTCCTGCAATGCACTCACTGTGCTGTCCGTCTACACAATCTCTTCTGTTTCAGATATTATGCTACAGCAGAAAAAAATAATTGTTTAATTTTTTTAGTTTTGTTTACTGGATGAACCATCCTTTACAAAATTACACATTCAGTTGTTTGGGGTCGGCAATATTTTTAATGTTAAAAGAAGTCTTTTATGCTCCCCAGGCAAGGCTGCATTTATTTGATGAAAATGTAACTTTTCTTTTCTTTTCTTCACTAGTGATGAGCTTTCCAGACATTTGAAAGCATGCTAAAAACAGTTATACATCCTATTTCATCATTATTAAAGGAACTTGCAGATTTCAAGCCAACATTAGACCACCGCAATGGAAGAATAGATTAACTGCTCAATACTTTTGAATACCCACTCAATCCTCTATATGATGCTAAATATACACTCCTCAGCAAACAGGTTTGTACATTATGAGTACCTTTATGCAGTAAAGTGTTTGTTTGTGTACATGTTTTTTAACACCAGCAGCAGAGCCTCTGTAAAAACGTAGCAATTAAAAACACAGGTCATCCCTCCATGACCCTTTACTTTAATAGAGAGGCGCTGCATGCGCGGTTTCATGATTTATTTTGCTGCTCCATTTTACTGTCGCTTACCTCTTCACCTGTATGAGTTATTTTTAACATAGCATGAATGGAAGGCGGAAGCGCCTCTGTGAACTGCGTAGGATGAGCTATCAAAACAGCGCTTTTTACTGATGGAAAAAAATTAGCACATTTTTTTTAAGCTCAAAACCAGCTATGAAAACTAAACAAAAATGAACCGACACATACTCTTAGTAAATTGTTTTTGTGGAAGTTTTATTTTTAGTTGGTGAAGAGGTGAGTTTTGGTTGATTTTTCGGAAAAATAGAGCTGAGTCTTAGATTAAAACGATATTTTTCAGAGTGTTTGAAATGAACAGGGGTAAGAAAACAAATCAACTTCCTCTGAGCGAGAGTACAGGAGGGTCATGGGCTCCGGAGGTACAGCTGAAACTCAATACTGATCAGGGTTAGAGGGTAAGATGCGTCCCACCTGTTAGGAAGTCAATCATTTCTATTCCTACACCAGCGCTCCCTCCCTTCTCTCCCATCTCATTCACTCTATCTAAATCTTCCTGTGTCAAATGTTTTCCCAAAGCTCTTTAGTTTTATTGCGTGTGATAGCTGTTGTAATATTCTTTTTGTAAAAATCAATGTACATTTTTGAGTCATTTTCAAAATATGGTATTTTTTTTGAGAATGACTCTTGTACACGTTTCCATTCTTCCTATTGTACTTTTCACACTCTTTCCTGTTTATTTTTTCTGTAGTTTTATACCACGACCCTCCCTCTTTCTCTCACACCAGCCCTTTCCGACCCTGTTTTCCTTTCTTTTTTACACAAATACCACACGCACGCCGATAGCACCACTGTTGCCTGTTTGGCGTCAGCTGGCCTCGGCCTCACAATGAAACGCGCGGGGAATGTCTGTGACCCTTTGAAGCGCAACCCCTTGCGTCCCACACTCTCCCTGCCGCCCCTTCCTCTTCTCCTCTAATCCCCAGCATCCACCTCCAGCCACAGACCCGCAAGGGCTGTCAGGCGCCTCTCTGCCGACCCGTCCGGGCCTTATGGGCTTAACCCCGTACAAGTCACAGCATTCTTCCTTGCCTGTGGGAAATGCGTTAGCATTACTCATTCTCTTTCCCCTCTAACCCCTCACACCTATTCCCTTGAAGATGAGGGGAAGTCTTTTGGTTGAATTGGGCCGGGGGGCTTTGACGTGGAACTTTGAAAGGAGGCAAGGCCCAGTCTATAGTGCACTTAACCATAAAGCTTCACATTCCTCCCAGGGCCTCCTCTTGCGGAAGCAGTGACTACGCCAACCGCATTATTCACGTCTATCCCAAACACTCTCCAAAAATGCGGTGTTAAGAGATTGAGGTCAATGAAGTCCGTATCTCATAGTGCGTTAATGTCTGTGTGTACACATCACCTTTTAACCCTTCAAACACTGCTTTAAATGCATTTCACTGGTGCGACAATCTGTTTTCGCAAGTCAATCTTAATGCAAGCAATAATTGTAATGGAATTTTATACAAAGTATTTTTTGTTATAGTTGTACGCCAATATCCAGTGAAGTGAACCAATTTTAAAGATGAAAACCAATGAAATCCTGTTGTCTTGCTGATTCGCAATTAGTGGCAAGCTCATTGTGTGTCGCAGTTTCCCACAGACACTTTGCAGTTGATTTGGTATTACCAAGTTCAAAAGCAGATTATCTAGCATTTGTGTAGCAATGGGGTTTAGCTTAAATTAAATCCCACACAGGGACCCTCTTGTTTCCGTGTATTTGTGAATTTACCTACATTACTTTCTGATGTTTGAAAGTTAACTGTTTTGCTGTGTTTAAGCCTGATAGCTGTAATTCTAAAGGAATTACACCAGTTATACAAAAAAACAAATGCTCTAAAATGTGATGTGAAGTTAATGTGAAGTTAAGGCTGGTGTACATTTTTGTTTGTTTAAAGTAATTACTACATTGTGTATTCAATGTTTTCATGCTAACCATGTCATTCATACTAGACTATAAAGCATGAATCTCAGTAATTTATCAAGACATAACATAATCATTTTAGGGATCCATGATACTTTGGTACCCTGTCAGTTATGAACCTCCAATAGAGTTAATTGTTATTGGTCAATATTGCATGTTTCATTGTTCATGCTAATTTCATCTATATTTCCTTTTAGATTTACATTTTGACCTTTGCCATAAATGCAATATTTAGTTTTTCTAAAAATTAATATCTTTTTTCATACTGTGCATTTAAAATGATTACTTTTTTTGTGTGTGTGGTTTGTCAATTCATTAAGACTTCAGAATATATTGTGAATAAGAATTCACAATATATTTTATGCCATTTTCTAGTAAGTCTACCCTTACCTTGAATTAATACTAAATTAATATTCCACTGCACCAGCAGACAACAGATGTATTTGTAAATATGAGACTCTTTTTATTGACATATGATGACCATTCAGGAGTTTCTTAGCCAGTATGGAGCCTCTTTTCCATCAGGCCCGGAAGCTAGATCACCATTAGCACAGAACTGAGAGAAACCTCCTCAACCTGAGAAATGACCCAGTGTCAGAATGTCTCCATCTCCCTACTCTCTTGCCATTTTTGTCCTAGTCAAAGTTAATATTTGGAACTTGTGTGTGAGTACGCATGTAGTTCACAGGACTGGCAGATACTTATTCTGGCTGGTGTCACAGGTTTCCTGCCCATGATTAGTTTATTATGTACTTTCAATAAGGTTGCAATAGCTTACACACAGAACAAGGAGGATTTAAGTTTTTCAGGTGTGTCTAACAGTAGTATTCAGGTAAGAAATACTACATAAATTAAAGTAATCAAATAGTCAAATAAAATAACACTAGATAGTTTATTGTAAAATGAAATACAGATGAATGCTTACAATTAAGGTTACTAAAGTTATTCAGTTCCAAAAAATGACTGTATTTACCTTAATAGTTGGCAAGACAGGCATTTTGACATAATTTTGTATGTATTTGTCCGTTTAAGTGCAATATAAATGAAAAATAAGCCAATTTTGGTACTCACGTGCTGTCTGAGTGGCGGCTTTACATGTGCACCACTTATATAGATCAGTAGTGAACGCACTTTTGGTGTGAGCGTGAAACCTGCGGGAATGACTAAAATTATGCGCAATACAAGCACTATTCAACCCGAGCGAATAAGACGAGATACTGTAGAAAATTAGTATTGGAACCATTTCAGATATTTCTGTACCGATACATATCGAAATATCAATATTTTTGACGACACTAACACACAAATATATATACAAACACATTGAATAGCTGGGGCTCATTTGAGGAAAACAATGCTCCTAGATCAGAAAAAGACCAAGTATTTTACTATTAATGGTTTCAAAAAATGGGAAATGATTGGGTAATTTAACATAACTACCAAACACTCCAATTTCTAATACATTTTTATCTTCCTTTACCCCCTGGCTCGTGACAACCTTCCAGACCTCGAGTTAGCATATTCAGACAGTACAGCCCTCTGAAATCTCATTATCTCTTCTTCGTCGGACATTGCATGATTGTATTTTTAGAAACCTGCGTCGCTGCTGGGGGGGAAATTGGTTGCTTGCTTCACCTCTGCTTCCCCCACATCTTCCATAAAGTCTGATCGCTCTGCCTCTGCCTCTGCCTCTTCCTCTTTCTCTTTGTGCTATTTACAGACTACCTCATGTGAGGGCAATGAGTTAGGAAACATGCTTAACAAGCGCTTCGCTGATGTCCCTGATTTTGCATGGATCAATCGGATTAGCCAGAATCAAATTACAGAATGTGTGTCCCTAGCATTGACTGGCACGTCAGAAGTCATATGTCCTGCAATGTTCTCTCTGTGTTTTGGAGAGTTGACACTGCCCTCATTTTCTTAATTTTACTCTTCCAGATGTGTTGAGGCTTAACTTGGAAGTCTGAGGTTCGTATGTAAATACAATACAATATCTACATATTAGAGGGTTTACGTCATGCATGGAAATTGCATGAAGTGTAGACACAGCTAATCATTACTACTTAACTCTGGCTAGACAAACTATATGCTTCCAAATGACCACTCTACCAATGTTCTAGGAATGGGCAGGATGGTCATCCAGTGGTGGCGGTGGATGAATTTAGAGATGCTGACTTTCCTGAGTGTGTTTTAACATGTCGTGTTTAGCATGCAAATCAACTTATTTTCCTTCTGGCCCATAATTTAGATTTCTACTTGCGCTGCCAACTTTTTTTACTGAGCTCAACATAAAAAATGAGGAGAGCAATAGAAGAAATTTTTGTAAGTCGCTTTGGTTAAAGGCGTTTGCTAAATGATTAAATGTAAATGTAATGTGTATCAATATTTTGTATTAGTGCACCCCCCCCCCCCCCCCCCGTGGTGAAAAAAACCCCAGGTGTTCTGGAGTACTGTTGGGGTTAAAAAGCGGTCATCAGACCAAGTGATGACCACAAGTAAGTTAAGTCATTATGGAGATCACTCAGCAGGAGCCCTTGTTGAATCAGGAAGAGCCACTTTGAATTTGAAATTACTGCATTGTTGAATTCACTTTGGATCGGAGAAATCCTCTATTGCAGGCATTGTTCTGTTGTGGCCATTGTCGTAAGTATCAGATTAAAATGATAAAAGTTCTACTCTCCTACTCTGGTCTTCTGCATCCCCTTTTAACACTGGAATCTTTTTATTGACTTGCTATAAAAAGCCTTGCGTTTCCGGTGAACGGCAGTAATGGTTCTCCACTGCTTGACAAACTTCGGTATTACCATGCAAAAGCACAAGTGTAAACAGCTGCTCTCACTTTATCAGAGGGGGGATCTGCTTGCCCTCAGCCTAACCTTCAAGTAGGTGATGGAAGAATTGTGGAGGAATGGCGTTGGTGACTCTCTCATGTTTACTTGCCTAAGTGCGTCTACATTTTTTCCAAGCCAACACTGGAAAACATCCACCTCTTCTCCTGCCGCTCCTCTTTCCCATCATTCTCTTGACCTGCATTGACCCCCTCAAAGCAGCAGTGGGGTCAGGTGTCAGGCTCGAAGCTCAAGTTCCAATGCGTTCTGGACATGCCTCACCATTTTCTCTTCCTGTTTTTTTCCCCCACCTAACTGATATCCATCACTGTAGCATTTGGAATAGCGATGTCAGTGTTTTTTTGGCTAGGGATAAAATTAGCCACTAGTTTCACACCTTTCAAGTAGTAGGTGTATGTGATACCCCAGAGATGCCCAAAACTCTGTTCCGGTTTCACTGCTACTATCTGCTCCTGTCTGGAAAATGATGGGCTGTCTACTTAGCCTCTGAGAAAAGCATGTCGTAGTCTGAGCTTAAGTGTCATGGTTTTAACATCCTCTCTGGCACTGGAAAAAATGGAATTCCATCTCAATTTCTGATGACACCAGGAGATCATAATCATCATCATCATCACTACTATTGCTGCTAATAACAACAACAATAATAGTTATATATAAATAATTAACAATGCTTAAAATATAATAATAATTATTAATACTGTTACTAATTACTGTTGGGGGTGGTGATGGCGCAGTGGATAAGACACATGCCTTTGGTGTGAGAGACCCGGGTTCGAATCCACTGTGAGACACCAATGTGTCCCTGAGCAAGACACTTAACCCCTAGTTGCTCCAGAGGCGTGCGACCTCTGACATATATAGCAATTGTAAGTCGCTTTGGATAAAAGCGTCAGCTAAATGACTAAATGACAAATGACTACTACTATTTATACTACTAATATATACATATTAATATATAAAGCATTAATAATATATATAAAACTAATTATTATTATTATTATTATTATGATAATTAAATAAAAAAAATTTGTATATATATATATTATATAAAAAATGTAAACAAAAATCGTTTTATATATATATACACACACACATGTATGTATGTATGTATGTACATACATACATACATACATACATACATACATACATGTGTGTGTATATATATATATATATATATATATATATATATTCTGTTGTATTTATGTGTGTTATATGTGTTTCTATTTAATTCATCATTAAACATTTAGGTAAGATAAATGTAATTTACTCCCCATTCACATTAAAAAATCATATATGATAAAGTGTGGTATCGATATATTTTGCAACCCTAATTCTAAAGAAATGCTCAAATCCAAATCAATTTATATCAGTTGTTAACAGATGATGAAGTCTGCCATTAGTTCTTTAAGTCTAAACATGATCAGAATTAGTCATCTGGTCTTTTTATTATGAATACATTTAATTGCATTTCTCAGCTTCACTTAAAACGTAGAGGAGGCTTTTTAGGACATTAATGGAATGCACAGGCCTCTTGAGGCCAAAAGTTTGAGCAGACTTCTCTAAAGCTGTAGGTTAACTTTGGACTAATAGGTTTTCTAAGGAATCAAATTGTGGGAACTCACAAAGAAAGGGTCCAATACAGGCGTGATTTCTCTGTGAATGGCCTAATCGGCTTGTACTAGAATGAAAAGGTTTCACTGTCTTTAGTTTGTTGGCCATGCTGCTTAAGCAACACCTTGCATCAGCTTACAGCCAGACAGATAGCCTCTTTGTAAGTCTTGGATAAAGTGAGACGGCATGAGATCTCGCTGTATGCGAAGGTCTGTCGATTGAACCTGAATTGCTCACAGAAAGCAACATCCATATTGAATATCCTTGATTTTCCAATTATATTGGAAATTTGGCTTGTACAGTACATGCCAAAACACACACACACCACCAACACCAAGCAGCAAGTTAAAGAGTGCACCTGTAGTTTTACATTTTCAATTTGAATTGCAGATGCCATACCTATTTAGAGCAACAGGAAGCTCTTCTCACTAATCTGCCGCCTCTGGCACCGGCTCATATGAGAGGAAGCGCAGGGGAGCCTTGATATTCTGCTTTATGGGGTTGACCTAGGGAAATGCTGGACTCGAGCTTGCGGCTTTTTCACATGGTGACACTATTCTGAGACTCCCCGCCACTGATTTCATCTCCTCTCTGCTTGTTCATCAATGCCTCATTTCTCCAGTGGCGCGGGGGAAAATGATAGCATCCAGTGGGGAAGCTTCTGGAGATACTGTGATGGTTACCTTGATTTACAAAGAGTATAATGTTAGTATGTTGCTAAAGTAATAGAGCAATACTCTTATAAAAGTAGAGATGCATGATACATCTACACTATATTGGTTATCAGAAGATATTAGATTTTTTTCAAGGCAGTGTTATTAAAGTTTCTACCTTTTGAATCAGCCTTGTGGAACAGTGTTTCTTAGGAACAACAGAGTCGCCAGCCCATGTAGCTCTCAGGCTGATTTGACGTGAAGGTTCTGTCCGTCCGCTTTAGGGAGTAACGGTGGAGTTGAGAGGTGGCATGCTGAGACTGAGGCTCCCTGACGGAGCTCGGTGAAGGGCACAGGCTCAGCTGGACCCCATGCCACCTGCTGCTGTAGCTGTCAATCAAACGGCTGAACTTTCACTCTGTCCGCAGTCTTTGCTGCAGTGCTGCAAGCTCATAAGCTGGAAATAGTGAGGAATACATGCCAAGACACTTTCTACTCCTCTCTGCTTTTGAGAAAAGGGATTAAAAATGAGTGAATCTTGTATGTGTTTTTGATCCGTTGATTTGCAGATTAAATGCAGCATTTGGTATTCATTACTGGCTCATGCTTAGGACGTTTCCGCCTGTTCTACTTGTTTGTTTTATGTATTAAGCACTGTAATACGGAAATGATTTATTTCCATGCCTGCTGAGTGCGTCATTTGGCATGTTTTGCAGAGAGGGGTAAATATCTTAAAAGTGGATAATTCTTTGAAAGCGGATTTAAAATAGGTTAATGATACGAAAAGACGCCTGACAGACTCCTGCGAGGGACGCCGCCCGTCTGCCAGTATTCGACTCAGTGGGGAACAGAAAAACAAGCAGGCGAGAAAGTGCAAGAACAAATCTGTAGTCCATAGTAAATATGAAGACTACATAATAATGAAGTTTAATGAATTTCTCAGAGAAATTTTTTTTTTCATTTTTTTTTTTTCATTTCTGAATATCATAAATTGCAAATTACTCAAAGGTACCTTACAATAGGGCAACAGCTAGGGGTGCACGATACGACTAATTAGACTTTCAATTAAGCTTTGTAACCGACTAGTCTGAAACTAAGAAACACCCAGAAGACATTAAGCACTTGGCATGTTTGGTGCGATTAAACAAACTCTGGTGCGATTGCTCTGTTAGTGCAGTTCTTTTGAATAAATGTGAACGCTGACATCCGAACCCTGGTGGACAGCAAACAAGTGGACCGAGACCGCTGAAAAGATGCTTCCAAACAAACTCTGGTGAGATATGAACGCAACACAGACCAAAGACATGTAAACGAACAAAAAACAGGACATGATGTCACAAGATATGACCCAAAAAGGAAAGAATGATCAAGCATATAGGCCCTACCTGTTTTTTAATCATCAGTCACGATGTTGCCCATCACAGTTCGGTACAGGCATAAGAACCACTTCTCCTCGCAGCAGATCGTCATTTGTGTGTGTGACGGAGGGATTCCTGATGCCGTTTTGACTCCTTTACACATTTTATAAGCCTTTCAAGAGTTGTCAGCTCCATCATATGTACGCACATACGGTGAGCGCATTTAGCAGTGCACAGCATTGTTTTGGATGTTCAACAAGTTCTGTTGCTAAATATATGTCATAAAAGCCCGTTTTTTTGTATCTTTAGATTTGGTGTTAAAAATGACTGTGTGAATCCTAAGCGAACCAGGACTAAAAGTGTTCCTTTTCTTTTTTTGGTCTGGACTCTGGACCAAAATAACCAAGAGAACTGAACTACAAGTGTGAACACGCAAAAAAAAAAAAACTTGTGTATATATATATGATCAATTTTAAATACTTAATCTATTAACCAAACAGTCAAATCCCATAATTAATGCAGCTAAAAATAGGTCCTAAATATGTGGTGCTTGCCTTTTGCTATGATCATTTAACATTTAGGCTGTCTAAAAAAAAATAAAGCAACCATTTAAAATTAGCCAATTTAGGCATATTTATTCAACTCAACTGTATCAGTGGAGGATCAATAACTACAAACAACCAACCTTGACGTGATCATTTTCCGCCCTGTTATTTAATGGCTCAATGAAGTTTTCGGAAACCTTGTCCTTCAACAAAACTAAGTAGTAACATGTCTCTTGCTGTCATCTTTAGGATAAGTGCAGTTATTTTTTTAGAGCCGACGGGATCACATCGGCGGCGAGTTGAAGTGAATGACGTGATGGGGATTTGCTTGATTTGGCTACTCTCTCCTATGCTAGGACTTATGTGCCAGTGCTGAATATGTTTACGCATGTCTCCAGTTGAATTATTATATGCAATAACTTGCATAAAACTTTTCCATTTTCATGAAACTTAATTTTTTCCCCCATGCTCGTCTTTCGAGTGGTCATTTCTGAGGCTGCCGCGGAGAAAACGCATGCGAGATCTGAAGTAAAATAAAAAAGATTTTGTATCTTCTCCAGATACACTTTTGAAAATAATGTATTGTAAATGTATTATCAGCAGCATTTAGAAGCAAGTAATTTGATACCAACAATTCTCCAGTAATTACCACTCAAGTACACCTTAAACAGAAGGGTCACCGCTTAGCTTTTGTTCCTTTTCCAACCCATTTTCCAATTTAGCGTTCAGACTGCACACACTCTTGAGTGCACATCTGATAGTGTTTGAGGTCTCACCAACTCCTCTCTTTTCAGCACCAGCATGTCACGATTTTGTGAACCGCAGGTAGCAATGTTCTGTTTTAGTTCAAATGCATTTGGATCATTGCAGAGACCATGGGCTTTGGATCAGGTAATTTCTGACAATGTCCCACTCTTAAATGGAAAATCCACAGAAAATCCACAGTATTCTGGCTCTCACAGCTGTGCACAGACGCCGTTGAGCAAGAGAATTAAAAATTAAAGCAGAAATTAGTGATTGAGAGAGAGGAAGAACGAGAAGAGGAGGGGGTGAGATCGGAAACAAATGTGCTGACTGCACCTTAAAATAAGTGGAAGTGCAGTGAGGATGGCGACAGGCTGGGACAAAATGTTAGAAATAAAAAAAACTAATTGAATTTACACAATGTGCCAATTGTTACTATTATTATATTTAATTTGCTGCATCTTGTACTATTAGCTGCGTTTTTTAAACATGTTAAAAGTAATTCAACTTTATATCCTGTTTTATATCATTATACAATATATTACATATAATTAAATTATATGTTACATTTAATTTTGTATTAATTAGTTAAAAATAAAATAAACATGTTTAATATAAACATGTTTTTTTTTATTAATATTGATTATTTGTGTGTATATATATATATATATATATATATATATATATATATATATATATATATATATATATATATATATATATATATATATATATATATATATATATATATATATATTATTGGTTAAAAAATTGGATAATTGAAAAGTGGATAGCATTGAAATAAGGAAAAGGAGCATTGGGGAGAACTATCGAACATGGGAGAATATTCTGTCACGTCCAGCCCACATTAAACAATGCTGGCCACTTTCATCGTAATGCAACTGACAATCACCCACTTGCATGTCATATAATGTTAATCCCATTTTCTTTTCACACATTTTATGAGAGTTTTAAATGACAACTCTATTAACACCATCAGATCTCCCAATGTCACTTACGATTGCACAATGTGCCACATGTACAGCACAAGGCCTTTATGCGTCAAACATTTTTACGGCATGGTAGTACATCATGTTCTCATTTAACCTTGTGCAAGTGTTTTCTTATCTTTTTTTCTCCCACACTTAAAAGAGCATTTGATAATGAAGCCACAAAAAGCAGAAGAGAGGATGTGGACTCTCTTGGTGTGAACAGTTTGTCGATGGGGGTTGGATCCAACACGTCTCAATGAGGTGTCAGTTGGCGGCGTGATATCTCCTGCTGATAGCAAAGCTTTTACAGTCAGTGGGCTGTTGACCCTGGCGTTAATCATTGGCTGTAAGATCAGTATGGTTGTGCATAAAAGCCAAGATAAGCATGGTACTTTAGTGTTCAATTGGGCAGCTTGTGTTTTTTATTGCAGTTTTGGATTTCCAATGATGTTGGACTTTGCCCTTTTTTTCTTTCTCATCTTTCTTATGCAGCCTGGCAGATATGTGCTATGATTGTCAACATGTGTTTGCTCATAACCAAGTTTTTCTATAAATGGTTTGGGGGTCTATGAAATCCAAATATGCTTACAGTATATGTATAATATCGGTTTTAATTTATTACATTTATTATCAAATTATAATCAATTGCTCTTATTTTTATTATAATTCATTTTGTTTATTTGTTTATTTTATCGTCGACATGTTTGATTTCATTTTATTTTGTGATTTCGCTAACTCAAATAACATGACCTCCTTATCCCTTCTTCCTGTTTGGCTTCTAGACAGATGGCAACATAAGTGAGATGGGGTGACAGGAAAGGAAGTATAGTGTACAGGGAGCTGAAAGTATCATAAAAGTAGTCAATGAGACCTGAGTGCCATATTTTTCCAAGTCTTTTGAAGCCATCAGCTTTGCAGGAGCAGATTTGAATCAGTCAGCTGGAATCAGATTGAATCAGTTAGTTGAACTCAAGAACTGAATCAGTCTGTTTAGTGAACGAATCATTCAGACTCAAACTCTCCATACCTCTCTGTTTTCCTCATCTTTGCATGACCCACATCCAGGGTGCTCTTAGCCAGCAGAAGGCAGTAATAATCAATTACCCACAGGGAGAGCTGTGACATCAGTTACTCAAAGACAGCCAAATTTAATTTCCTGCCCTCCATCCGCCGCGTAATGCCATGTTAATGGTTTCCTGCTTAGAAACATTATGGCTGCCACAACGGGCATCAATTTGTATCTGCTCTGAGCAGCGCCACAGTGAGCTGACCTGAGCCAAACACACACTTTTCTCTGCCTTGCATGATATTTGGACTGTAGAGTTTAGACTGTACGCGGAACTTGCATTCTCTACTGATTTTTTTATTTTATTGTGTTGATTATATAGCGGGTAGTGTTGAAAAATGCTGCTACAATGTAACGTTTTCAGAGACAGTGTTTTTGACACAGAGTTGGTTATTTCAAACGAGTTAGAAAAAAAAGTCTGAATCCCTTTAAGTCTGAATCATTCAGACTGTTTTATAAGAAATTTGCTGTCTACCCAGAAGACTAATTTGCCACTGGTTCCTTTGAGATTTTCCTATGGGTTTTTATAGTGAGGCTTTTCAATTTATGATTTAAAATAAGGTCTGTGGTAAACAAGTTGACTATACTTGGACACCCCAAATTTGCTTATCTAGTTACTTATTAGAAACATTTTTTTTTTTTTTTACTTTTTTTTTTTTTTTATGAACATAACAGCTTAAAAATTTGCATTTTCAATTTGTGTGTCTAATTTCTGTTGTAGAACAAAACATTCTAGTATCATCAACTTATGTATAAAAACCCATAGGAAGATCTTGAGAGAACTACTGGCGAATTAGTCGTCTGGGTTTTGACATCATATCAGCACCACTCAATTGTCTATGAAATTTCGGAGTGAAAATTATTTCTACACCAATTTTTTTTCAGTGTAGCTACTTTGTGTAAACACATTTTTGCTTTTGAATAGTTGGTAGCTTAGCTAGCTTCATTTTCTTTTAATCCGAATACTGAGGCTGACTTTGTGTCATGCTAAGCCTGTTTTATGCCTGTGATATTTTTATCTACTCCTAAAGTAGCATTTTACCCGAGGATAGTAAACAAATTTCTGTTTGTCTTTGTTATAATGAATTAAAATAGTGCATAAACTGTACCTTCAAGACTTAACCTTCACCTTAACCTTTTCTCACAGTGACTCATCTTTGCCTACTCTGAGAGGCTAAATTTCCTCCTACTCATCCTCAGTTAACACCACTACCACCTACAATGCAGCCTGTATGTTTAACCTTGCATGCATTCCTGGCAACAGGGCACTGCGTTCCAGACAAAACATGCGTTTCAGGCAGCGAACTTCGGTCGCTCTCGCAAGGGCATTTAATGGTGCATTTTTCCATCACGCCTGCCAAGCACCGGGAGTCACAGGCACTTGAGTGAAAATGAATGGGGGTGTTTGAATGCTGTAGAATGTGAAATGATCGACATGGTTTCCAAGAACTTGGTCCAAAATTCTAAATTCTTCTTGTAATCTTTTTTTTCCTATTCCTATTTTCTAAATCAGCATATTAGATTGATTTCTGAAGGATAATGTGACACTGAAGACTGCACTATTGGCTGCTAAAAAGCTTTTATTCACAGGAAATTTAATTTTAAAATTATAATAATATTTACCAGTATTAAAAAAGAAACTACTTCTACTAATAATAGTACTAATACATAAATTAATACTAATACATAAATTAATATTTTTATTTAATAATATAACTTATTTTTTATGTACAGTAACTTATTATTATTATTTTACAGATTTGTTCGTTATGAGTTTAATAGGTTATTAATGTGCTTTTAATGTTCAAGATGTGATGGAATGAGTGTCTTCCCTCATGTCAGCGTCACCCGACCTTCTCAATGCCCACTCACCACAAAGACACGTTGCCCTCCTTCATACACGGGACACATTGTTTTAATTTTCCATACGTTTCGGTTTTGTGATTTTTAGGGCGTTTGGAACCATTAGGTGTGTGTGTGAGCGTGAATGCGCCTGATGACTCATTCAGTCGGTGGGATCTGAAACGGTAACTCCAATAGGAATTGGGTCAGAACACAGCATTCATCATCCCTCTTTGCCTGTTTTGTGGAGGGATCCCCCATTTTCTTCAAACGAGGGCTTCTGATTTGAGTTTCACCAGTCGAATTTTGATTCTAATTGAATTAATTACAAATAACCCCCTAATGATATCACATCATTCAGTCTGATTGTTTTTAAATCCATTCTTTTTATTCCAGATACATTTATTCAGTGCATCCTGGTTTGCATAATCGAGTTATATCATATCCTTTGGAGTTGGCATTTAGTGGTTTCAGGTCACTGGCGGTATCGCCACTCATTGTGAACACGGCTCATGAAGAGCAGATGAGATTGTTCTGACAGCGATCTGCAGGTTTTATTGCTGTGTTTGATTGTGTTGTTCCCGTTGAGGGCGTACACCTCAGTCACAATCGAAATGTGACATAACCACTTAGTCACAGAGCTGGTTATAAAATGCTGCAGTTTTGTGGTATCTCTGAAAACGGATATTTATCTTCCCTGAAGCCAACGTGTGGGCGAGCGAATGGTGGTTTGATACGAGAACAGACGGAGAGGGAAAAAGGAAGCGTCTGCTTCCCCTACCATAGCGTGCTGGAGCCATCTCTGATATTCCAGTTTTTCAGTATATCTTTTCATCTGGAAGACTAACCAAACAGCTCTGCTTTTAAAGCCCAGGGTCAGGTTTTGCGTGTACATGCATGTGTTTGTTCGTCTCGAAAGTGTGTGTTTCTCATTTCGGGACAAAGACCCTTTTTAAAGCCCATTTCATGAGCACCGATACACACCAAAGCAAAAGCAGGTCCTCTTTGGGCTTCACCCATAACCTGACCTTCTATGTGAAGCTCATGGTGCTGCAGATAGCTGTGGTTTTGGTCCCCTGACAGGATATGGCCTACATTCAGAGTGACAAGTGTTGGTTTCACTTTTCCACTAGGCCAGCCAGCGCGAGGGTCAAATACACCATATAATAAAGAAGTCGGGCTTGGCTTGCAAAAATAGCCGTCATCGAAATCAGTGAAGTAGGACATGTGCAAATATGATAACATGACATAGCAGTGCAGGGATTTTTAACTATAATGAACTGTCCAGACAGTAATGCTTATCATTCACAAGTCTATTTTTGTGTGTGTGTGTCTGTTTGGATTAATGCTTAAGAGTCTATAATTGTATCATTATTGCAGTGATTATTATGTTTCTAGCATGTTATACATTTGGAAACTGTTCTTCTAACCCTAATTGATGGTGTGTAGCTTTTCATTTCTTAAACAACCACGTAAGAAGACACGTCATGGCCATATACCAGGATGACAATATCAAGATGCATCAGGCTCAAATTGTGAAAGAATGGTTAGGAGGAAGCAAAAATATGTGCTTGAGTAGACTTTACTGGTTGCTTGACTCGCATTGCATTATTTCCATCAAGAGGTGCATAAATTTTTGGTCAAGATCATGTATTGACAATCCAAGAGTCAAGCACTCAGTAAAGTCTCCTCCAGCACATCCCAAAGACTTTCAATGAGTTTAAGGTCTGGATTCATGTGCAAAAAAATCATAATTATTCATGCTTAGGGTTAGAAGAACTGATGTCAAACATATGCAATAATGCAATTATAATCACTGCAACAATGATTCAATCATTGACTCTTAAGCATTTGCCAATTTAAATTCAAACAGCGACTTAAATCCAAGATAGTTCACTTAAAGTCCCTGTAAAGGCAATTCTACAAAAAAATTCTAAACACATTATAAATGTTACAAATGTATTGCTAAAACATATTACAAAGACTGTGAACTGTGAAGTACTGAAATGCGGAGTTAGACCGTTAAACAGTTTTTCACCATTGCTATTTTACGGATTTTTTGGGCGGGGCTAAAACAGGGCTCGATGACGCACTGGAGCCCATGAGCTCGTGGACACGCCCCTACTTGATGACACACGAGGCCACTGAGGCTGATCTCTCCCGACCCCATTCGCATTCGCCGCTCAAACGCGAGTTACATGTCAGTACTATTAGTTACTACAGCCTGCTGTTTGCTAGCTAGCTATGCCTTCAACACGGAAATGCATATAGGCTACTACCTGGATGCGATCATGTACAAAACAGATCGGTGTCTTTATTTAAATTTCCTAAAAACGATCACATCAAGAAGAGGTGGATTCATTTTGTGTAGAGCCAACCTTGATGAAGAGCTGAGGATCACCGCCAACACCCGCCTCTGTAGTGATCATTTTACACAGGATCGTTTTACAAACTTTCCTCAGAGACAACTGGGATTCACTGATAATCCGCTGTTACTGGTGAACGGGGCCGAAACGACTATCCCCCGCCAGCGTTCATCCTCCCGTCCCGAAAGCAGTATCACCTATCGCCAATAGCTTTCCCGCTAGTGGGCGTGGTTTCAGCGCAGCCAGCGGACACGCCCCCAGCGTTTGAGAGCAGAGAGTAATGCTCATTTTTTCAAGATTTTGATAGCTTATTTTATGTACTTGCCGGCTTTTTTTATCATTCAAATTTGGCTGGATGGCTAATAACACATTTTTCTGTGGTGTGACATACTCAGAACACATACTTAATTTTGACTTTACAGGGACTTTAAAACCAATGAATCATTTTTCAGCATTATTTTAAAAGGTTATGAATCTAAAATAGTTTTTTTCTTTTTCCCATTTTCCCTGTCAGTTGTTTCAGAATCTCAGTTGAGTCCCAAAATTGAGTTTTATTGGGTTCTGGAGCCAGATACTAGCTTAAACCCCATTATAGCCAGCCTTTAGAAGACACTTCACACCGCAGAAACCAGCCTCTGATCCATAGAAAGACTGTTGAAAGAAAAAGATTTGGAGATATTGGGGTATAAAGAGGCTTGCAGGTCAAAGAGCTAATGCCTCCTTCCTTGATCTCAATGAGGATTTCCTTGTACAAGAGAGCTCACTTTAATGGCATTACATGGCATCCTGTGACAAGGAAATATCTTCTGTCACAAGACCAGATCAGCGAGTGGTTTAGTGGCTGTGAGAAGGGGTGCTTATCTATTTAAAATATAAAAGCTAACCGTTTTGGGACTTTCAGTGCCTATCCTTGAGGACAAGCATACGCTTCTGCAAATGAAGGACATTTGACATTTATCGCACTGGCACGGACACATCGTTCTAATATTAGCGCTAATGAGGAGCCGATATTGTTGTGAGGGGGCCGTTGAAGAAGGTGTCTTCCCATTTTTTTAATGAGTAGACGACACGACTTCAACGGCTGCTCTGATCTTGTCAAGTATCCAGTCATTATGCTCCATTTCCCAGGTGTTCAATGAGGAAAGCAGTGATATTTCAAAGGGTTGTTGGGGGGTTTTCGGTGTTGTTTAGGGAGCTCATAAATATTCCCAATGGTCCAGTGAAGTACCTGCTTATCGGCCAGCAAGCCTGTTGACATAAATTATATCTGCGCTCAGTGCGCTGGCATAAAGACCCTTGGTCTCAGAGCTGAATGAATATGTTCAAACTGTAATGACCCACCTGTGCCCACTTCAAACTTCAGACTGCAACACCGTTTTTGACTGAACACAACAGTTGTTAATAAGATGCACATTCTCAGAATGGTCCAGGAAAGATTGAAGTCAGTTCACATATCGCTTACACTGTCACTAAGGGAACAGAATGAGTGTAATTCTTTGTGAGCAACCCCAGGTACCCCTATTGTCATGGCAACTGGTGAAGCAATCAAGAAGAGGTCACTCATTCACCCTGCAACACAGGATAGTCTCTTGCCTAACCTGAGCCCAGTGAGTAAGAAACACTAGGCCAAATCTGACCTTTCTGCTTTGGTAAGGCAGCGTTATGTGCGATTAGATATGACAGTATGAAATACAAGATAACTCTAATGTTAAAGCTGTTTCTGTTTTGAAAAGGTTGCCTCTGATTTTTCCTAGAAAACCTTAAAAAAGTCAAATAAATGAATTGTCTTATGCAATAAACGATATGATTGTGTGTTTTTTTAGTGAATCGAACGCATACAGCTTACTATTGTATGACTCACTGGTTGTTCATATTACAATGTGTAGTTAAAGATGCACATTATTAGCTTTGTCAGTAGTATTTTATAATAAAAAAATAATAAAAATAAAGTATTTTTATAAAAAATAAACTTTTTTTAATAACACCCTATCTATTTCTTAATGATTGATCTTATTGTGGACCATTCATCCATACATGTTTTATTTTTTAATTATTAATTCTTTATTTTTACATCATAATTTATAAACATAATATTACTATTACACATTACTTGTGATTATCATCTTCCGGTGAAGCAACAGTCGTCAACCGTCGACTTCTTCAAACGTTAAGTCTGCTTAAAGCCCGCCCCAGGAAGCTCACATTCATCGGTCTCAATTCTTTCAAAATCAAAGAAATTTTAATGGAACTATTAAGGAACCAGAAGCCTTAGGGGTTTTCAAACCAGATGAACATTTTCATAGTTCCTATAACTAATGGTGGAAGTACCTGCTTTTTGTCGTGTTCGCAGCGCAGGAACTGGAAACGATTTTAGTTCTAGGAACGCCAAACTAACTAGCTCCTACTTCAGAGTAGGGTCTAACCCAGCACAAAAGGATCTACCAGTGACGTAAGTGTACACTGATTGGACAAATGCATGTGGAACACTGGAACCCGCCGTTTTTAAAAAGCTGTGCAAACACAGTTTACAGCCTATATATTTACTCCACGAACATGCAAATGGCGATAGATGGACCGACGCCAAAGTCCAGGCACTTCTCAGCGCCGTCAAAATAAAAGTCCCGCACAACATCCAAAGAGGCAGGACATAAGTGATGGCTTAAATGACTTGAAAGTTCCAACTGGTGGTCTGAATGCAGTCAGGAAAATGGTCCTAGGGGAACATTCAGTTCGAGGGGGACTGCTCTAGTTACTATAACTTAGTTCGGTGCAAAAGCCCCTATTTAGAGGAATCTGAGGTGGAGATTTTTTCCTGGTTTGAACCGTTATGACATGCATACACAGTGAACCTTACCTTACCTCAGTCATTTTCACAAATGAGACACTGCTACTAGCACAGACGGCATTTTCCAAGGGCTGTTATCCACTAGGATAGGGAAACTAAACACACACGGAAGAATATACTAGATTTGGAGCGTAGCATGATCGAGGTCGGAGCGTGAAGCGTGTAAATGAGGCTAGCAGATGTTTTCCAGATGTGGCTGGTGGGTGCCGGAGGACCCCAGAACCAACCCTTCAACACACTGACAGCTTTGTTCACCTACTTCCTCCCTTCCTAGGCCGTGATGCTGTCTCTCAGGTCTGAGCTTTGAAGTCAGGACGCTGCACAGGAAGTAAGGGTCTGCAATCGATTTTCTTCCTGCATTAGGGCAGGAATGTATGACCCTCCCCTCCTCCTCCTCGCTTTGTCTCTCTGTTCTGGAACTGTTCAAGATTTTGGTTGTGTGCATGATAGGGTCAGAGGCCCATGTACTGAATCTGTATTTCTATCATGTATTGTTAGCAAAAAGATGACACTGATGTGGTGCATTTTTTCACGTTCAACTAATGTCTACTACAATGAACTTGAACATTTAAATCATTCACCTCATGTTATTCCAAACCTGTATGATTTTTTTTTTTATCTGTGTAATACAAAAGAAGAAATGAAAACATTGTTAGTGATGCACCGTTTTGGATGAAACATTTTTTTAGGGCCAAAATCAATGACCAATACTCATGTTTAATTAGTGAAAAAAGATTATCGCATTTGCCGTGTGGCCAATGTTGCTAGCTGAGCAGAAAAACATTTATGTTTCGCTTGGTTCCTTCAAAGTTGTGTTGGATTTCCTCAGCGGTCGCCGGCCCTTCTATCGCTGTTGGAGTAAATAAGGCTATAAACTGTGTGTGTACATGCCTTTTTAAAAAAGGGCCCACTCTTAAGTAGGAGCTAATTTAGTACCCCAAAAAGGAGTTCCTATATCTAAAGTCATGGGGTACTTTCACCATTATTTATATGAACTATGAAAAGGTTCCTCCGGTGCAAAATCCCCTTATGAAAGTGAATAGGGATCATTTCTTTCAAGCTCCAAAAATGACAAAAAAGGACCATAAAAGTAGTCTTTATGAAGTCTTATGAAGCCATAAAATAGCTCTGAGTGAGGAACAGACCAAACTGTTATCTACTTTTATGTTGATTGTTTCATTGGAAATAAGCACCTGGTACATTCTTCTAAACATCCCTTTTGTGTTCTGCATGAGAAAGAATGTCAAACCGGTTTGGAATGATATGAGGGTGAAATGATAACAGAACTTTTAATTTTGGTTTCTTAATTCCTCAGGATGTAAGGAGCCATGATATTGGCACAAGCAGCAGAGATCAGCACATCTCAGGTAGTGACTCAGGTCCAGCTCGGACTCATAATCGACCCAAAGATGGGGAGGATGAAGAAGAAAGGTTTCCTGGTGGCATGACAGCATCTGCAGCCGAGCACTCTGGTATCCCATCAAACCTTACTAGCACTCTGGAGAACATTGTACAGCAGTTGGACATCCTGACCCAGGTGAACTGCTTTTAGGTCATCTAAGTGTTGAATAGTGCTATTTTGTCTAGATCTACCCAGCAAATCAGCTTGTTTTTCCTAGTCAAATCTGAACTTCGTTTAAAGATAAGGTCATATTTATTATTGTTTGACCATTTTTGCGGGTAAAATCAAGTCATTTCATTAGAAATCTATGCAATGGGGAATTTTGTGTGAGGGTGAAAGATTTCCTCATGCAGATTTCGCAACAAATTTAAGTTGGTCATGCAAATTTGCTGTGTTGCCCAACAGAAAGTGACTTCTGTGTGAGCTGTGATTCATAAATAGCTACACTAACCCAGTCTACGAAATGTCGCTAATGTGATTGTGCCTTAAACTGTTGGTTTTCATATCTCAGACCGTTGCTGTCCTCGAGGAGCGTCTCACACTGACCGAAGACAAACTGAGGACATGCCTGGACAACCAGGTCCTGCTTTTGCAACAGACACAACAAGTGGACCGATCTGACGAGGAAACCGAAGGATCATCTGTGTGAGGGATACCCAACCCCAGTGGTCCTCACTTCAATGGTAACTTCCTCTGGCCTGCAGAGGGGGACCAAATCCCTTATTATTTTTTCATTTTAGCTTAAAGACATCCAGCTGTGTCATTCCAAATGAGGACATTGGACTTAACAATGCAAAAATAAGGACACAAGATGAAAAGACTGAAAGCTGGATGAGGGTAGGGCAAAAGGGGGATTTGAGGGATCGTACAGCAGTCTCACCCAAAAAAATGTCATGTTAAGAGGACAGCTGCAGCTAAGACAACATCCCAGTCACGTTTTCACAGCAGCGAGGGAAGAGACTGAAAGAATAGACATACATGCACAGATTTTTACTGTATCCAAAGGTTTGTGTCTGCTGCATGTATTATGTAAATATAGACCATTATGAATGAATTACAGCTCAAGTCTTTGATGCGATTGTGTCCCAGGCAGCATGAATGGCTTGTGCATGTGTATGTAAGAGAGAGAGACTGAGTAAGTGTCCTCAGAGACACTCGCAGTCTTGTTTACTCTTTCTCAATCAGTCGCAGCCTTGTGGCTTTCCTCTGGCTGGAGGTCAGACGGAAGTAGGGAGCCAATCGACAGAAGGCCCAGCGGTGCTTGTTTGCTTTGTGTACCGCATCCGTCTGTGTGCAGCCGTTCTACCTAAGTCTTCACCACAGTCTTGTATAAAAAACAATGCATCCAACGGCAGTGAAAAAAAATAATGTACCTGATATCTTCAACATAATGGTATATTAAAATGTATAGATATGCATGTGTGTGTCTGTGTGTTTATATTAGGGCTGTCAAAATTAACACGTTAGCGCATGCAATTATTTATTTCCGTTTAACGCAATTAACGCAGCATTGTTTTTTTCCGTCATCCTTTGGCTGCGGTGCAGTATATGATCGCTCTATCATTCATTCAACTGCTATTAAACCATTCGAGCGTGATAAGACATAAAAAAGACATAATCTCACAGTCTTAAATGAGTTAAATAAAATCTTAAATGACCGTAAAGAGTTGAGGCCATGGGATATGTGTCAGATCCGCATCATGTGCTTCTGATCTTAATGTGACAGTAGCCTAATAAACCTGTGGCTGTGATGTCTTTCATTTATGTAAATCAAAGAACAAAAGACATAGATAATCACTCACTGCTCATGACTGCATAACATTCGTAGCTTTAATTAAGGAATAAGGTTCGAGAGGCTGTGCTGTATCGTGAATAAGTCACGGCTGAAGGGCGTTGTTAGGCACGTGACTTATTCACGATAAAGCGCTAGCCTCGAGTACCTTATTGCTTTTATAAAACGTTTACCACACAATAAAAATATTAAAGTAAAAAAAATATTTATTAGTGCAACTTTTTTTATCTAAATTTATTAATGTTATTAATTTAGTTGCTAGAATGCTGCCTAACAAGAGATACAATTTTTTCAATGCTGTTTATTTAAATTTATTTGAACATCTCGTTTATGTTGAATACGGGTGGTTGCTAAGGGTGATAAATAGAACCGTTGGGTGAATCGGTCATAGCTGTGTTTTATCATGAATAAAGCACAGCTATTGACCAATCAGAATCAAGGATTGGAAATAACCGTTTTATAATAAGGATTATTATCTTTTTAAATTGTGAAGTGCTTGATAACTTAATATTATTTTACATTCATTTGGAGATTAACTGTGAAATTATAACAATATAAAAATATATTAAAAACTATAATGTTAGGTGCACAAAAATGTGATTAATTAGTTTATTTTTTAATCGATTGACGGCATTAGTTTATATATATTCTCATGAGAATTTGTCATAAACACAACAAAAAATCCAGCATGTGACTGTTGTTGTTGCTGCAAATTCCAGCCAAACATCTCTCCAACTACTTCCTGTGCAGCACACAGTCTCGCACAGACAGCAGGTGTGCGTGTGACCTCTCTGTGCACAACACGAGTCCCTTGTCTCCGGTGGGGCCCTGAAAAAGGGCTAGAGCAAGCAACCAACTTACGAATGAAGAACAAAGAGAAGACAATGGAAATGTATGCATGTGTGCCTGTGTAAAAGGGGTTTTGTGTGGCTGTCTCAAGCATGTGTCTGTGTGCTTATGGATTTGTGCGCATGCACGTTCTTGCAAGACCCACATATGGTAAAGTGGTTGCCTGCTTATGAGGCAAGGGAAGGTTAACATTATCCCCCCCACAGACATCAGAGGACGAGTTCTTCCTTCTGTTAGCCAGGACTGGCTGGCGTTGAATCAGAGCACTTTTAGGAAATTCCCTCTGACCTTCTGCTCTAGGGAAGAACAGATAAAGATAGAGGAATGGAAAAGAGGTCGCTCGTATTGTTTCTGCAGTGCCACCTGCACAGAATAGACCTGCTCCATTTTTTAATTTTATTTTTAGATTAGGGGAACGTCTGTTGAGAGGTTTTCTCTTTCAACAAATATAGATAGCGGAAAGTTTAAAGATAGGTAAACATCTGTTGTGGGTCGGAGATCTTTCTTGAAGTTTCTGAACTGGTAAGAGAAACCCTGGTTTGTGCAGTACAGGATGAGAGTAAACGCATTGCTGTTGAACAGTGTATTAAAGCCACTGAACATTTGAGGAGCAGAACTAACTGCTGCTTCCAAGCGCTTTGATCTGTAGGGCTGAATTGGATGCACTTGTTTTAGTCTCGTCTTGTCATAAATCCATCATGCACATATCTTAGGATCTGTGGCTCACACTATGACCTTTAAGTCATATATTCCTATTCACAGCTGTGTTTTAAAGCGTCCTCACACCTGGTTTATTGAGCGGGGTGTTTTCCAAATCCAGGTGGCTTCACCCCAGTTTTGATTATTTTTGGCTAGTACATAAACTTGTTCCAACCTCACAGTTTTGGGGGGGCTAGATAGGCATATACTTTCCCTTTTTAATAAAAAATTATACATTTAATGTTTTCAGTCTCCATTTTAATCAACTTTTATTTACAATAGTTGATATATACGTATAGCGTGTCACACTTCTTGATGTCATGTTTATTATTAAATATTTTCAATATTACTTACATATTTTTAATACTTTTCTGAATAATTCAGGAATGATTTGTAATATTTCTAATAATGATTATTATCTTTGAATATTTAAAAGGCTGTGGAGTATTTGCACTATTTTTATCACAGCTGATGGGATCTTGTAGGCGTTTGCGAACAGCTGCGTGTTTTCAATGGAAATTAGGACAAAAATGATGAATGAAAAACAATCGCTTGGGTTAACACAGACTCTCACAGTGTTAAAATCCCCTTAAGAGAGGTATTTAAAAAGGTGTGAAGGGTTAATAACCCCCCACCCAGACACTTTCCTCCTTGGCTTTTCCTCAAAACCTTAAAACAAGTCTTTCCTGCTAACCGAAAACCCCCTGTGCTCTTATCTCAAACTGTTTTTTTAAACCCTATGTCCTTTGAAGTCACACATTTGCACTGCCTGTAGCAAATCCTTTGACCCCAAGTGTGTTTTAGTTTTCTTTGATTGAATAACACAAGGAACCTGATGTGTTTTCAGAAGAAAGATGTCAAGTTCAAAGGACACAGAGGTGTGTTGATTACAACAGCTGCACTTAATAAAATCTTGGAACATGAAAAGAGAAAGAGAGTGTTTTTATTTCACACCAAAAGGAATTTTTGTTGTTGTTGTGGACTTGTTTTTTACATTAAAGTGATTCTTAGTGATGTTTTTACATATTGTTATGTCTGTGGTTTTGCTTTTTTAAACTGTTTTTACCTTGATAGGTTTTTTTATTCTCCCTGGAATGCCATTTCTGTGGGAAAACACACCAATGTTGGTGAGCTTTTACACCATTTGCCATGATTTTCCAAACACTGATTCTGTCTCTACAATTTCCTCTCACTTCTGAAACTACCCTAAATTAGTTTTGCTGACATTTCACAAAGTCTAGAAAAGGGCCATTTTCCTGTAAAGTCTCACGAGCTTCCGGTTTTCATAGATATCAGTTTTTTTCTTTCTTGTGTCCATTCAGCTGGAGGAGGAAATGTGGGAACAGGCTGCCTCTGCTGCTGATAAGGACATACAGAACTTCCCACCTTCCACATATGGGACCGGTCCTTTAACTGGAAAGAGGTGCTACCAGGGGTCATTGCAAAAGCTAGAACATCCGTCCTGTCTCCCCACAACCGGTTTGAGAAATCTGACCTTGTCAAAACATATTTACTTTGTACAGTAGAAATAAAAAAAAAGGAACAGAACTTCCTGTAGAAACTTAATTTTTTATTTGTATACCTATCTCATAAGTAATCCTAGGTATTCGTACATAAAGTGTGGTTACAGCATGCATACTTTTGCATAGACATTTATTTATTTTATTGTTTCTTTTATTTATTCTTTCTTGAATACATTATTGGAATATTGGAAGCATTTTACTTCTTTTAGGTTTTTTTTATGCTGGTTAAAAGTCTCCACATCCTTATAGCAATCTAGGTTAAGTGGTCTAAATGTAACTTAACTAGGTTAAGTGGTCTAAATGTATTGTGTGTATATATATATATATATATATATATATATATATATATATATATATATATATATATATATATATATATATATCGTCTGTGGAAGGCGAAGGACCATAAAATGTCCGTCTAATCATTGCATTCGGTCCGAATGCAATGGTAAGATTGTCCTACCAGCCAGTCAACGCATTTCCATATCTCCGTGCACCTGCTCGCACAGACATCACTTGTCATCAGCACGTTTCATGCTTCGAGTTAGACAGACGTCAGTCACCAAAACAACAAGCTTATGCTGCATTCACGCCATAACTACTGCCATGTGGAAGAGATGGAAACCTGTAACGTTATACTCGGAGCGGTTTGTTACTCGAATTTATGCGTTTAAATGGCAACACTATCAACACCGAAATTAATCTGCAGCCGTCAGGTGGTACAGGTCAGTGCTTTTTAAGTTGTTTATGTTCATTATGAGACATGGGCTTGTTTAACGCCGTCTCTCGTCTTGTGGCGCTTTACAAACTCTGCTGTGTGCGTTGATGTGTTTGGAAGGAGGCGTGGCTTTGAAGGGAGGGTGGGATCCTATGCTTTCAAAGCTAACTTGCTATTGCTAGCTGCTCTGAAAATTGCCTACCCTACCTTTAAATGAGTAATTTACCTTGCCTAAATTTTAAAATGTTCCACTGAATGAAATTAGTATAATTGAATTATTAATTAACCAATTAACTTTTATCGTGTTTACTATTTGAGAGCTATGGGTAAAACAATTACAAACACATCATAAAATTGTAAACGTAATCCATTCTTAAAAATTGATTCAAAATATCAGTAACACTTTACAATGATGCTCCATTAGTTAAAGTTAGTTAATGTAATTTGTTACAGTAGCTACTTATTAATATTTGTGAACATTATTTAATAAAAAAATACAACTGTTCATGTTAGCTCAAGTTTAGTAACTAATGTTAACAGATACAACTGTTGATTTTAATCACGTATTAGTAAATGTTGAGATTAATAAATGCTTTAGAAAAAAAATTTGTTTACTCATGTAGTTACAGTTTTTTACAATCACTTTGCTACTATTTTCAGAACCTTGATGTCATTTTTCACAACTCTAGACACAAAACTCACAACCAATTATCAAAATGCACATTTTTCAAAACTCTAACCATTTTCTCAATTGTTTGGATACAATACACATAAAACTTAGATCATTTGTTCATTCAACAAAAATCACTTGTTCAATATGACACAACTTAACATCAAAGTACTACTATTTCAAAAGGCAATTCACACATTACATTTCAAATGAATGTCTATTCATTTCCTTACACTGATCTAACTATCAATTGATACAACTGCTCAAAATGATAAGTAACTGTTGCATTACTCTTAATGCATAGTTGTATGGAAACAGACAAACAATCTTCCATGTTTACAGTAAATCATGAAAGTTTCAAGATAACGAGATTCATTGTCACCAATTAGCGTGGAGCATGAACCAATTAGACTACAATATCCATGGATGTAGCCTAATATTTTATATCATACTGTAATGCTTCATCAGACACTGTGTCTATGGTCCCAAATACTGTACCACCTTTTCAGCCTATTTAAAGTATTGACAGTACTGCACTGTAGAGATGCAGGCCCTTGGAATTGCTTGTCCAATTCTGCCAACTCGTTACTGATGATTGAGGGCACATTTTGGAATGAGTATATAAAGAGTTGATTGGGATCCAATTGCAAGAGCATAGTGATACGTAACATGGAGCCAGCAGGTGATCCAGGTCACAATGGAGGTCAAGCAGTGGTGGGAGGAAGACGAGGAAGACGTGTTGGTCAAAGGAATGGTAGGGGACAGGCAGCCCTTCTGAGAGGTGGCCGTGGGCCTCGTTTGAGAGGTGTGGGGGAACGTGGTAGAGGACAAGGCCACGGACCAAGACAGCGGCAGCAACAGCATAGAGTGTCCAATGAAATTCGGGCAATAGTTGTAGACCATGTCATAAATCATGGCATGACAATGACTGAGGCGGCTACAATGATACAACCAAACCTGAGAAGGTCAACCGTGGCCTCAATAATCAGAACTTTCCGCGATTAGAACCGGTAAGTTATCAGCATGCACTAAACATTATGCTACTCTCAATTGTCAAATGACTGCATACCAATGTGTATCACAGAATAGGTGATGTGACCAAGTGTCTTCTTACTCTAATGTTCCCTGTAGAATTGTGACTAGGCCAAATAGTGGAGGCAGAGGCAAAATTCTAACTGACCAGCAAGAGCAGGCTGTGGTCGATTTGGTTCGGGCCAGAAATGATATTCGCCTTACAGAAATTCGCCAGCATATCTTGGACAATGAAGACATGTTCAACAATGTGGGATCCATAAGTTTGCTGACTATTGCACGCATACTGAAAAGGCACCAGGTATCTATAAAACAACTATACCATGTGCCTTTCGAAAGAAATGCAGACAGAGTGAAACAAATGAAGACTGAGTATGTTCAGGTAAGTTCAGTTTCAAGACGGCTGTTGTAAAAACATTCCCAAAAATTCTACATTGTACGGTAATCTCTAAATCTCTTTCCAAAATGTATTTTTAGAGGGTGATGGAGCTGGATGCTGATGACGACCATCACAAATTCATATATTTGGATGAGGCAGGTTTTAATCTGGCCAAGACAAGGAGGAGAGGTCGGAATTTCATTGGCCAGCGGGCAACCATCCAAGTACCTGGACAACGTGGGGCCAACATTACCATGTGTGCGGCTATATCAGAAGATGGTGTGGTGGGACGCAGACCTCATATTGGACCATATAATGCAGCTCTCCTTGTCACCTTTCTTGATGAGCTCGAACAGGTTTGTAGAGCTGAAGTTGTGACCTATGTCATTGTCTGGGACAATGTCAGGTTCCATCATGCTCATGTGGTGCAAGCATGGTTTCAGGCCCATGCACAATTTACCACCCTGTATTTACCCCCATACTCCCCCTTCCTTAACCCGATTGAGGAATTTTTCTCCGCATGGAGATGGAAGGTTCATGATAGGCACCCTCATGAACAAGTCACTCTTCTCCAGGCCATGGATGACGCCTGCAATGACATCACAGCAGACCAGTGTCAGGCCTGGATTCGCCATGCCCGAAGGTTTTTTCCAAGATGTTTGGCTAATGAAAACATCCATTGTGATGTAGATGAGAACCTGTGGCCAAATCCACAACACAGAGTTGATGACAATGTAGAAGTACAGTAATCACTGCTGTTTTATTTCTTACAGTGCAAGCAAGTTGAGGAACACTGCATTTGATGGTTTACAGTACTGTCTTTTCTTTTCTATTTCATAGCTAATTACTGTATTTTTGCTTTGATTAAAATAAACCAATGTTGTGATTGTACTGTAGTGTTTTGCATCAATATATTACAAACTTTGTTCAATGATTCCACTTTGTCTGTATTCTCTCTACTACTGCAGTACTTTACAGTAACAGAGGTATTTACTGTACATGTAGTACCATAATGAAACCTGTATCACCTATTTTGTTCTACAATAGTTAATGATTGTACGAACAATGACAGAGTGAAACTATCGGTTGCTTGTGTGTGGGTGATCTATAGTTGTGTTTCAATGGTATTTCACAGTAAATTTGTTTTTTGAACCAATGATTGTGCAAGTGCAAGATTTCTTTAAAGATGTGAATGCACAATGCAATGTTTTGAACATTAGACAACCTGTGTTACAAGTGATAACCGTTTTGAGTTTTGTGTCTAGAGTTTTGAAAAATGACATCAAGGTTCTGAAAATAGTAGCAAAGTGATTGTAAAAAACTGTAACTAATGTTAACAAATGAAACTCTATTGTAAAGCGTTACCAAAATATCGTTCAAAATATAAGAGTGTAATATTATCAGCCAATATTTAGGGTATGGTTGGGGTTAGGGGCTCGATATCTATGGTACAATAACTATACAAATATGCATTTATAATATAAATATAATAGAAAGCTGTTTTAAAGACTTTTGCTTTCTAAAGCCATGCATATGCAGGTACTTTTACATTTTAGATGCTGTCAATACATCCATATGTTTCAGCATATTCAGTGTAAACGTTATGTATGAATGCCTACAAATTCAAATGAGATCAGACTTGACAAATCATTAAAAAAAATTAATATTGGGATAATTGCTGTTTTTGTGCCCACTATAAATGGCATACGTGTTAATAAATCCATTTATTTACTAAAGTAAAAAGTGTGACAACTAGCCCAGGTCTTCCCTTCAAAAGTGTTATTTGTTACAAAGCCAGCATATTTTTTAAATATTTAACTTTATTTAAAGCAATTCTCAATTGAATCAACTGAACACTAATTGTGCCTGGCTACAGAGACCTTACGTGTGTGTGCGTATGTTATGGTGTAGGACTGCATCACAGCGTTTGTCTGTTCTAGTGTCCATGTGCCTGTCCAGTCATGTGCCACTCGAATAGCCAGACTCCATCTCCACATCTCAGTCCTGATGGCTTTTCCTTAAGCAAGAGTTTCAGCCTATTGCCTTGATGCCTCCTGTCTGAGAGCTGGCAGGTGGAGACATCTGTGTAATCTTCCTTCACACCCTCTCTCTAGCCGAGTGGAGTGGGTCTGAATGAATCTGCGATGTTTGTCAATTCACCCTTTAGGAGTGTATGTGACAGTGAAACTCATTGACCTCGGTGGCTCAGCTTTCCATCTGGCCTGATTGGATTGGCTGCATGACAGAGTTTTACTTCAGCTTGTTGAAAAAAGTTAGGTCAAGTTAGGCTCCTGCTCTAAACTCCCTGAGCCTTTCATGCTTAGAAAACACTTTTTTGGTTTTATTAACTTTTAAATATCTCTGTAAGTAAATCTCATGAATAAATGGTCATATTTCACCCCAAAATAATAATAAAAAATAAAGTTTTTTTTTGGACAATCAATTTTTTTTTCCATTGAATCTATGACATTATTTTATTACATTTCTTTCAGTTTTACCCAAAACGTGTGTGTGTGTGTGTGTGTATATGTGTGTGTGTGTGTGTGTGTATATGAATATGTATGTGTTTATATGAATATGTATATATATATATATATATATATATATATATATATATATATATATATATATATATATATATATATATATATATATATATATATACACTCACCTAAAGAATTATTAGGAACAACTGTTCAATTTCTCATTAATGTAATTATCTAATCAACCAATCACAAGGCAATTGCTTCAATGCATTTAGGGGTGTGGTCCTGGTCAAGACAATCTCCTGAACTCCAAACTGAATGTCAGAATGGGAAAGAAATGTGATTTAAGCAATTTTGAGCGTGGCATGGTTGTTGGTGCCAGACGGGCCGGTCTGAGTATTTCACAATCTGCTCAGTTACTGGGATTTTCACGCACAACCATGTCTAGGGTTTACAAAGAATGGTGTGAAAAGGGAAAAACATCCAGTATGCGGCAGTCCTGTGGGCGAAAATGCCTTGTTGATGCTAGAGGTCAGAGGAGAATGGGCCGACTGATTCAAGCTGATAGAAGAGCAACTTTGACTGAAATAACCACTCGTTACAACCGAGGTATGCAGCAAAGCATTTGTGAAGCCACAACACGCACAACCTTGAGGCGGATGGGCTATAACAGCAGAAGACCCCACCGGGTACCACTCATCTCCGCTACAAATAGGAAAAAGAGGCTATTTTGCAAGAGCTCACCAAAATTGGACAGTTGAAGACTGGAAAAATGTTGCCTGGTCTGATGAGTCTCGATTTCTGTTGAGACATTCAGATGGTAGAGTCAGAATTTGGCGTAAACAGAATGAGAACATGGATACATCAGGCCTTGTTACCACTGTGCAGGCTGGTGGTGGTGGTGGTGTAATGGTGTGGGGGATGTTTTCTTGGCACACTTTAGGCCCCTTAGTGCCAATTGGGCATCGTTTAAATGCCACGGCCTACCTGAGCATTGTTTCTGACCATGTCCATCCATTTATGGCCACCATGTACCCATCCTCTGATGGCTACTTCCAGCAGGATAATGCACCATGTCACAAAGCTCGAATCATTTCAAACTGGTTTCTTGAACATGACAATTTGTAATTTGCAAACATACTAAATCAACAATTTGGGAATGATGTGGGAAATGGGAAAATCGAAAAGAAGTAATTGGTGATTTTAAAAAAGAACTTAAAAAGCTACCTCTTCTTTTTGCGGAATATTGCTTTTAATTTTAATATCAATATGATTTATATATTTTTTTATATAAGTATAATGCATTTAAAATATTCTTATAAATAAAAAATATTTTGTAAACAAATTATTTAATAATAATTAATTTTAATACTATAATAATAATTGTATATTCAATTATTAAGTTTTAAATATAATTACATTTTTCCCCTTTTGTTTTATTGGGTGAAATATGGGTATTTCCGTTTTTGTGAGACGCCTGTATTAGTATATAATAAAATTATATAATTTTTTTGTCACACCACTAATCCTTGATAGGTGTAGCTTAAGTCTTCCTAATTTGTTTTTATTATTTAAAATTTTTCACATTCCATCAAATGAATCAGCCTCTGGTTTCATAAATTGTGCTGTTATTGTCTTAGCCTACTGCTTATTATTAGATGCGGAATATACTCTAAGCAGCATTATGCAATGACTGCGTGTCTCGGTTACCTCTTTTTTTTTATGACACGTAGTAGGATAATACACGCTTAGTCCACTTATGTCATGTCTTCTTCCTGTCTGTAAGCCTTTATGAAAGCAAATGATTGCCATCCATCCCACACTGATATGCAGGTGTGTTATGGGAAGGCCCTGCTAATCCCAAAAATTGCCAACAAAGCAGTGCCCTAGAGAACAGAGCGCTTTGTATGTGTCTCTCCTTGTCTGTAATCCTCTCCAGGTGCTCTCGACCATTCTCAACTCTTCTAATCACTCTGCTTGTCTTCGGCTGAGGGGGTGGTACCACTGTCTATGGGTGGTACCTGCCAACTGCTGTTTTTCTTTTAGATTAGCCGCTTCCCTAAGTCCCGACCCTCGGCCGGATGTCCCAAACCCATCTGTCACCGAGCCCTCTCCCAGAACAGAGTCTGAAAGGATATAGAGGAGGAGGCCAAGAAAAGAGGATGAGCTAGTGAAAGAAGCTAGGAAGTAATTGCATCTGGTGTTATTCCTCTCAGCGCTAGAGTCCGTTTTTGCTGTTGCAAGGGCTACATGCTAATGTCCTGATATTCACAATGACATGATCTGGTTAATTAATAAAGCCAAGCCAAATGATCGCATTCATATAGCGGCAAATGTTAGAAATGATTTGTAGTGGGGTGGGGGGAGTGTTTGCAAAGTATAATACGAGAACAACCCATAGATATCAAGAATATGCTAATTGCTAAGTCCATAATTCTTGTTATGCACTTAGCAATTAGCATCAACTTGATGTCTATGGGTTGATCTTGTATTTGCAAACACTTTTTTTATGTGTAGAATAGGTGCGTTCTATTCAACCACAAGTGCCCTACGAGGTGGACTTCACAGGGTATTCCTCCTTAAATCCGAAGGGAGCAAACATGTTCTTTGCTAGTTCCGCTAGTTTAATGTATTTGTCAACGTCAACCTCATTGGTTTTATTAAATGTTAACTTATTGTACACTAGGAAGAAGATATTTTCCCCCTAGCTAGTTTGCTAGCAAGCTAATTTTTGTCAATAGTTTGTAACAACTTTTTCACTCAAATAGCGTCTATGACTACTTAAAATCATGATTTTCTTGTTGCCTGACAAGCTACAAATTGATTTTATCATCCAGCATTGTTGTTGACATAGCCTACATGTTGTAACCCACTAGAAAAATCTCGAGAGTGGGAGACTCAGACTCTCAGTTGAGATAATAAAGAGATCTCAGTGACTTTCACAAACATATGTGCCTGCAATGATCCTTTGTGGATGTGGGTGTCACATTTGGTCAGGTGAGCCTGTGTTTCCAGCAATGTTTCCGGTAGTTTTGTGTTAAGCAGATTAAGAAGCATTTCCTAATCTTTTAAGATGCTGTTGCGCACGAGACCATGCAGGCAGCCCGCCTGGATGAGGGGATGACAGTGTTTCATACGCAAACCTTCATCCAACAAGCTGGCAGGAGCACGTCACGCTGAGGTGGGCAGTATGCTGTCTGTCTCAGACCTGTCCCGCCATTGCGATCTCGCTGTCAGATTAACAGGAAGGATGTTTATGTCTGTTTATATGGTTAGGCTCTTTTAAATAGCATTTGTGATTGAATTTGACATGAGATGTGAGGTGAATCATAGCTGAGCTGCCGCTAAGTATGTTAAGTTGAATCACTACTGTTTATGGTATGCATTTAAAAATTGCTCCTGGCTCAATTTAATTAAAATAATCCCATTTTTTTTTTTTTTTAAAGCTACATGAACAAATTGGGACTACATGTACGTTGTTCGTAACATTGCTAAAACAGTCAGGGTTTATATATTAAATGTATGTCGGCCTTTTGGGAGTTAGTATTATGCTAGTAAAAGTAACGTTACGCCTACAATTTATATTTTATGTGTTAAAAAAGTTACATTTAGCATAATAACATGTAGTTAAGCTAGTAGTTAACTGCAAGATCGAAATTCAGCTGAGTTGGTTTCACACACCTAAACTTTAATGGGTTCATGTTGAGAATGTTATTGCTTAATGTTCTGTTATCTTGTCGTTTTGCCAGTTAGCATGATAGTTATAGGCTATTATACTGTATATTGCTCCATAATATGCAGTAAAAATGTTGTTTGGCATGCTAATATATGCTATTACTAGCTAGTAAACTGCAAGTGATTCATTTGAACTAATTTTAAATGCGTAAACTTTATAGGATTTATCGGTTTGAGAATGTTATGCTTAATGTTCTCATTATAATTATTTAGCGTTATGTTAGTTTATACTTTTATATTGCTCTGCAAATTGCTAGCATGGAAAGAAAACCTCATTTGTATGCCTCCTGCCCACAATTGACATAATATTTTGTAAGGAAATGTTGTATTTGGCATGTTAATAAATGCTAATGCTAGCTAAGCTAATAGTTAACTGTGATTCATTTGAGGTATTTTTAAATGCTTAAACTTTATAGAATTTATTGGTTTCATGTTGAGAATGTTATGCTTAATGTTCTGATTTCTGTTTTGGAAGTTAGCATTATGCTATTTTATACTTTATATTGCTGTGCAAATTGCTAGCATGGTAAGAAAACCTCATTAATGTCCTTCCCGCCTACAATTTACATAATATGTTGTAAGGAAATGTTATATTTGGCATGCTAATATATGCTAATGCTAGCTAAGATAATAGTTAACTAGAAGTGGTTCATTTGACCTTGTTTCAAATGCTCAAACTTTATTGGGTTCATGCTGACAATGTGCTAAATATTCTGTTATGCTGCTGTTTTGGGAGTTCGAATTATGCTAGTTATCTTAGATTGTATATTGCTGTGCAAATGTTAGCATGGTAACAGTTCTCCTCCTCAAGCTTCCCATCTTCAATTTACATTATATGTAACAAATTGGAATTCACAATTATTTTTACATGTTGGTAAATTGGTGGCTATATTCGTATGAATTTTTACAATGTTATTCGTACGTTTTTGTACAATCTGCTTATGGCCCACTGGTTTATTTAGTTCGTGTTTCCACTAGACACAAGGTATTTGAGTTTAATAATGTTAAAGAAATCAATTTCCAATGTGTGGATCCACTGTCCTTTTTTGTCCCCAGTATGTATAAGTAGAAAATAATGTGTGAGTTGCGCTTCCTGCTAGATTTGACGAAGTGAAAATACAAAGACAACTTGCAATATCTCACCCTTTTCCTTTCGCACACTTTTGCAGGTTGTGAAAATGAGACGGTGGAAATGATTCGGGTTGCATCTGCTCTTTTCCTCTTGTTAAACCTACATCTGCCAGACCATGACAGCTTTAACACCCTCACATGCTGACAGTGATTTGGACATCCGCAGCTGGTGGGGGCTCACCTGACCTCAGACTCTGTAATTATTGCAGCTTCTGTTTTCCCTCAAGTCTGTTAGCATCCAGAAGCTCTCGAATGAACGCTGTACAGCTAGGCTTTACAAATCTAGAGGGTGGATTGTGGTTCAGAAGGCCCCTACATTTTCAGAAATTACATTACAAATATGAGTGAAATAGTCACAGCTGTGAGATATGATTAAAGTAATTTGTCCTTGGGCTTAACAATTTAAACCAAGACACTACAGGCAAAAACAATGTTCTTTCATCTTTCATGCACTGATCATTTTCTAGTGATATCTATAGTTATTTTATACCCTATTCACCTTGCAGTGTCTTGCTTTAAACTCAACTAAGGTGAATAATGCAGTTTGGAATGAGACAACCAAGTGTAAACTCGAATGAGAGATATAATACTCTTGTAATTAAATTGAGGACTTGTTTAGTCTGGGCATTAAATATGGGCAGACCAGCATGCCAGTCCAAGAACGTAATGGGTGCCACCAACTCCTTTTACATAAACCCTTAATGCACCACTTTGAAAGGCACTGAGCCGAGTGGGACTGCATCCCCTTTAAGATTTTCTGATCATTTGTCTCAATTGCCCTTGAGAAAATTTGAATGGCACTTGAGTAATTGTTTCAGGACGTCTTAATCTTTTCTCAAAAGAGGGGAAACAATAGTCCCATTGAGGCGGTGGGACTGACCATAACCTTGTGGGTGGTCCCGGAGCAATGCACCTCAGATATTATTATGGAGCAGGGCTGCTTTTTGAATCCTCGCACCTTCGTATAGCGTGACCTTTGTGCAAGACTCCCCTCACAGAAGGATAAAAGAGATGCTGTGAATATGCTAGTGGGGTGGCGTATCACTCAGCTCCCGGCCTATCGACCGTCTCCAGCGGCTCTATCCAGAATAGCCCCGCCGTCTTGCTTGAGGAACTGTTGAAACTCTTTGAGGGGTGACACAACGCTTTGGGTCTGACTTACCTGGCTAAAAATGGGCATGTGTTGGACGAACACTCAGCCTTGGTGGGTGGTCCGTCCTTATGAGCCGTTTTCCGAGCAGCTTTTATGTCTTTGTTAAGCGAGGCTGAATATGAATCCTGCCACTTTTGTATAATTCTCGTTACAGAGGACGGGAGGAAACCCTTGCTGATAGCCGAGATTCATTTTGCCAGTTTAAACGAATTAAACAGCAAGAGTATATATCAGGAAAAATATTTATTTAATAAAAACTTGCGTTGATTGACAAAATGGCAAATGTAGTGAGGCTCAAATGTCTATAAATAAAAAGCTTAATATATGATATTTAATATATAATAATATCAAAATACATAAATATATATAAAATATAAGATTACAATTTAAAATAAATGTAAATATATATTGGATAACATTTATGTGATAGTATGTTAATATAATAATATAAAATTATTTTTTATTAAATAAAGATATATAAAAAAACTTTACATGTCATACAAATGTTGTGAGGCCAAAATGTCTGTAAATAAAAACAAAGTTTCCATATTGAGGTTGAATTATATTGTAATAATACTTCTTGTTTATATGTCACAACCAATTGTGTCTATAATATACAAAGAAAACTATCCTTTTCCTTCATCTCAATGGCAGTTGCTCGGCTGACGCAAGACTTTTAGATTTGATTTAGTACTAGATTTTTTGGAAACTTTTGATGCATCCGCTAGACCAGGCACCGCAGGATTCATATGAGTGAACTTGCGATCATTATGGTGTACAACATTAATTAAGAGAACAAAGCGTAGAGGTGCAGATACTGTATACTGGAAGTTAAAGGAAAGAATAAACACATTCCACTATCCCTCTGCAATTTGCCTTTCCATTACGCCTCAGCAAAGACCAGTGGGTCGCTGCTGGGACTTGCAAGAGGATGTAAAGTGTTCCCCTCTCAGCCAGCACTGTAATTACACGCCATCAACTCCTCAGTTGCCATACAAACACATAATAACCTTCATCCTGCTCTCCTTCAATTACCCTCCCCTCTCTCCGCTATTACCCAGGATACCCCGGGGCCCCCTGTCTGCCTCTGTTTACAAATTCCTGCCATATTTCAGGATCTGCAGGACCTCTGTTAAAGGGGTTGAGGAAAACAGCTGGGTCTGGAATGACGCCTTGCAGAAGGGTCTTTCTCAACAGCTCTGGGCCTCTACCATTCATTCATCAAGACAAGTGTTGAAATAAGAACATTCATTCTTGGTGGAGGAAAAGGCGTGCGGTGGGAAGGATGACTTGAGAGAATGATTATGGGTGTTTCTTCAACTTTGGCCACTTTTACATCCCAGGGGTTGATGTTTATTAAAACTAACAGTTTCGACTTTTTTTCCTTTTGTTATCAGAAGGTCACATTAAAACTTGGAAACTTTTTGCAATGTGTTCATCTAGATACTTTCACAGTCCTTTTATTTATAAATTTGACTGTTTTATACTTTTGGCCCACACCAAGACCTTATTTTTATCATAAATATTTGATTTATTGCATTTTTTAAATGTTCGAAGAGAAATGCAAAGTACGAAAATAATTATTTATTTGTGTGTATTTAGGATACATTAAATGGCAGCACTGAAATGATCCTTGGCCAGAAAAAAATCTTCAGTCTTCAGTTTTATTATTCAAAATGACTTCAAATCTTAATTTTTTTTTTTTAATTGTGATGGAAATGTGACTGCTTGGAATTTTCATTATATATTTATTCTTTTTTTCTGAAAGTAAAGACAAAGTTATCCTACTGTTTAAAGGTTTGCACTGCACTGATGATGTGTCTGAGTTGCACCAGAGGTCTATTTCAAGAACTATACTTTTATTCAGCAAGGATGCATATTAAATTGGTCAAAAGTGTTTCTGTTTCAAGTAAATGCTGTTTTTTTTTTAGTTGTCTATTCATCAAAGAATCCTGGAAAGAAAAATCCAGCTGTGGTTTTTTTTTCAAACCTTGATAATAAAAAAAATGAAAAAGTATTTTGAGGACAAAATCTGCGTATTCAAATGATTTCGGAAGGACAATGAAGATAGCAATGAAGAGTAATGATGCTAAAAATTCAGCTTTGGTCACAGGAATAAATTACATTTTTAAATATATTCAAATAAACAACAGTTGATTAAAATGTAAATACATTTCACAATATTGCTGTTTTTGTCTGTATTTTAATCATAATTGCAGCCTTGGTGAGAGTATAACAGACTTCTTTAAAAAAAAACGTTCAAAAGTTTTGGACATTGTTAATGGACAGATTAAACTGACTAAAACTAAGTGTTTCTAAATGGTCAAAAGTGCCAGTTGAGCAAACACTCTTAGACATAATTGCAATTTTGATGGAATTTTTCTAAAAGTGGAATTTCAGAGTTCAAGAGCTTTTTTAACCTGATGAAAACGAACCATCACAAAGGGCGTTTATGTGTTTAAGGGTCGTCTGACAAGACATGCCCTGTGGGGTGATAATGGTTTTATAGTTGTATGTATCCAGATTGATAATGTGTCCTGGACATCTTTAACAGTCACATGACTGAATGGCCATATGTATGCATGAAATCACATGAATAATGTACTAAATCGGAGTGAAAGCCGTCCTGACTTAATAGTTTGTTGATGACTTCTTAACGGGATCTCGGTTTCTGAGCACTTCCTGTTTGTAGGGCTGTTGTTTGTTTACTGTGGTTCTCTGGAGAGACCCTCATGGCTCTGCTTCCTGTTTTGATTCAGAGAGTGCATTATTGTGCACAACTAAAACCCGCCCAGCCTCGAAACCTCTATTAGATTCCCAGGAGTGTCCTTTAATGTGTCCCTCCTCTCAGCCTAAGGCAAACGCATTTATTGTCCTGCTAAGAGTTCAAACAAGTGCTATTCAAACACACAGACTGGAAGCCAATTATGAAATTACTAGGAGAAAAGCTGCATTAAGAGGAGTCTCATTCAGGATGAGGATTTGTATAAAATTAGGCAGAATTTTAAATATTGTGATGGCTTTAATGGGCTTCATTTTAAATGACTTTTGTCACCTTCTTTTAAAGGGATTGTTCACCCAAAAATTAATACTATCCCATGATTCACTCACCCTCAAGTCAGCTAGAATTTTACTTTGTACCGTGTTAAATATGAATATTTTTCTTACACAAACTCATCGCTTCACTTCAGAAGGCCTTTCTTAACCCCCCGGAGCCGTGTGGAGCACTTTTATCATGGATAGATGCACTTTTATGGACTTCAAAACAGAAACAGCAATTCACTGCCATTATAAAGCTTGTAAGGGCCATGACATTTTTTAATATAACTCCAACTGTATTCGTCTGAAAGAAGAATGTCATATACACCTAGGCTGACTTGAGGGTGAGTGAATCATGGGCTAATTTTCATTTTTGGGTGAACTGTCTCTTTAAATGACTTTTGTCACCTTCTTTTAACCTCTCAAACAGTGTTCTTTACAGGCATGACTTGCAGTTCTGATGTTTATGAAAGTCCACCAACCCCCTGGAAGAAATCGGCTCACAAAGAGGAACAAAAGGAAGTCAACAGGAGAGAGGAAGTAAACATCACGAGGGCAGGAAGTTGCACTGTATCATAGGTAAGAAAGGAGGAGGTGGGGGCAGCAGTTAGTTTAAGAAAAGAGAAACCCTGGAGATTCCCAAGACAATCAGATTGACCTTTCATCCCATGAGCACTATGGGCTGCTCTCAGAGCTGGCGGGGGGTCAGCAGAGACCCTGATGCGGGACAGAGACCCGGCAGATAAAAGCGGAGCCGGTATTGTCTAAACCTCACAGTCTAGTGGGCCTGTTGAGCGGCAGAAACTTCCAGCCCCACCCAGGAACTGAGGAAGAGTAAGGGAAAGAACTGTCACTCCCCCCCCCAAACCACAAGTCTACACATGCTATCCAAAACAGTTCCCTAAAGGTATTTGAATGTATTTGGATAGAAACATTGTAATTCATACACGACTGCAAATGGTCTGTAACGTGCATCTGGCTAAATGAAAATAGCTGCAAAGTTCAAGAGTTTTGTATGTTCCAACCACAGGGCTATTTTGTGCTGCGCTTGCTTCTGACACACAAGATATCATCAGTTCTGTGATAATAGCAGGAAGAACTGAGCGCTTATCAGTTTGCATGCCGGTTGCTGGAGCCGGATGACCTGCATGTGTCTGTTTAAAGGTTGACTTTAACTGGAGTCTGCTTGATGATTTGCACCATTTCTTGTTGACAAATATTACAGATCGATGTATTATAATAAGATGTCTAATAAATTAGGGGATTTCTCAAAATAAGTGTTCGTATTTATTCTAGTGTACAACACATGTGAATTTAATTTATTTCTTTATTTATTATTTTGAATTAACTTCTAAAACATTTTCATTTAAGTTTGAATGAAGCTTATTTCAATTTTGTTTTTTATTTAAAAAAAACAACAATTTTATTTTGTTAAATAAAACATTTTACAATTTTGTTAACATGTTTTATTATTAAGTTTCATTAATGTAATTTTGTTAAAATAAACAAATAAAATGATTATTAACTTATGTATCTGCCTTTAATTTTTTACACAAAATATTCTATTCTTTTTATTTTTGTTTATATTATATTTAATTTTGTTACAATAAGTCATATATATAGGTCTATAATTCATATTATTAATAGATTTCTTTAAATATAAAAAAAACAACTTATATATAAACTATATATGATAATATCTGTCTGTTTATTTTAGAATTTTGTTAACATATTTTAATATTATAATTAAGTTTAATTAATGTGTTTTTTGTTCAATTAAAATACTCTATAGTTTTGTATGCAGCAGCCATTTTGTTTTCAGTTGTGATAGGTAATATTTTTTATTTTATTATATTTATTATTATCTATTTTATTGTTACCATAAAAGTCATATTAAAGTATATATATATATATATATTTATATATATATATACAGAGAGAGAGAGAGACATATACATGTGTGTGTGTGTGTGTGTGTGTGTGTGTGTGTGTTTTCTTTTTAAATTTTGATCAAAGGAATAGCAAATGAAAATATAGCTGCGAGCAGCGATTACGGGCCCAAGCCGGTACCTAAAGGCACCGGGGTGGCGGTGCCTCCGGCTTTGGCCCTTCATCGCTGCTCGCAGCTATATTTATATATATATATATATATATTAGTGCTGTCAAACGATTAAAATATTTAATCGCGATTAATCGCATTAATGTCGTAGTTAACTCGCGATTAATCGCACATTTTTATCTATTCTAAATGTCTCTTGATTTCTTTTTGTCCCATTATTTTTTCTCATTTTAATGCTCTTATCAACATGGAAAAGTGGATCGGCTTGTTTTGTGCAAATGTTTTTATTGAAAACAACATTGGCATATACTGTGTTCAAATTCACAATAAAAAATTCTCACTTGGAGCGAATAATCTCTCACACAATGTAACACTGTCCATCAATAAAAGGGCGAAAGAAATACTGACGAGGTCCTGATATTGACGAGGGGGCGGAGAATTTGCATCAGCTGTGTGTGTGTGTGTGTGTGTGTGTGTGTGTGTGCTTGGCCATCATCAAGCGGTATTCCAAACTGGACGCGCTGCGATGATGATAGCTCAGTTCACAACGACAAAACACACAGATCACTTTGGTCTTGTCAATGGAACCATTTGGCAACTTTTTAAAAGTAAACTTTCCATTCAGAATCTTATTGGCATCCATTTCGGCGTCTCGCGCTCGCCATCCACTCAAAGCGTAACGTTAACCAACTATTTGGCCGCCGCGCAAGCCCAAACGAGTGTGTGCGTTGCGCCTGTTGTTTTGTTTCCGGTCTAGCTAGATCCGCTTGCGCTTTGGTCAACGAAGCAACAAACCGTCCTCGCGCGGCGCAAGCCATTGAAATTAATGTGTTTCATAGCGCAGCGCCGCGCATGCCGCGTCCTGTTGCTAAAGCATATGAAAAAAACTACAAAGTTTGCTAGGACAAAAAGACCGTTAATCGCGCGATAAAAAAATTGACGCCGTTAAAATGGGTTTGCGTTAACGCCGTTAATAACGCGTTTAACTGACAGCCCTAATATATATATATATATATATATATATATATATATATAAAAAGCCGGTGGCACCGCCACCCTGGTGCCTTTAGGGTTATTGTGCACGACGTGACACAAAATATCTTCTCGCTCTCTGCCGAACGGCTTTGGTAGTTCCGCTTCAGCACTGATGATGTTGTAGAAATAGTGCGCTCTGGTTGGTCTGGATTATTCGGGATTTTTTATTTTATACAGAAATAAGTTATTTATAATTCAGATGAGAATAAAGTTAGTGTTGATTAAAATGCAGGAAAACAAATATATTGATCTGAAATATAGCACATTAATTTTAAATTTATTTAGGTTCAATTACCAAACATACAATCTTAATTTAATTTAAAGCAAGCAATACATTTAAAATATATGGGTTGTATGCACATTTTTTTTTAATAAAAAAAAAGATATATATCCAAAAAGACAAGGCCTTAAAGGGTTAAACTCTTGTCACTGTAACAGACACAATCTCTCTCTCTCTCTCTCTCTCTCTCTCTCTCTCTCTCTTTCTCACACACACACGTCAAGTCACTTACATTTTAGATGCAATATTGAATAAGCAGAAAAATCGGATTTTCTGCTCTGAAAATATAAATAAGCATAAAAATTGAATAAGCACTTTGAATATTCTAAACAGAATAAGCACTAGTCGCTAATGAATAAGTACTAGCACTTAGTGGAATAGATACTAGTATCTAAAAAATAAGTACTAGTAGCATGAAAATAGAGACTAGTAGGTTAAAATGATTAAATGTTAAAACGGCTTGCCACATTGGCCCAGAGAGAGAGGGAAAATGACCTTTTAGATACTAGTACCTATTAATAGATACTAGTATTTATTCAATAAATACTAGTACTAAGTCATTAGATACTAGTACCTATTAAATAGATACCAGTACTTATTCATTAGCTACTAATACGTATTCAAAAGAATATCTAAAGAATAAGCACTAGTATCTAAAGAATAGGCACTAGTACTAAAGAATAAGCACTAGTATCTAAAGAATAGGCACTAGTACTAAAGAATAAGCACTAGTATCTAAAGAATAGGCACTAGTACTAAAGAATAAGCACTAGTATCTAAAGAATAGGCACTAGTACTAAAGAATAAGCACTAGTATCTAAAGAATAGGCACTAGTACTAAAGAATAAGCACTAGTCGCTAATGAATAAGTACTAGCACTTAATGGAATAGATACTAGTATCTAAAAAATAAGTACTAGTAGCATGAAAATAGAGACTAGTAGGTTAAAATGATTAAATGTTAAAACGGCTTGCCATATTGGCTCAGAGAGAGAGAGAAAGAAAATGACCATATTCAAACCAAAATATCTGACTTCCTCTTGGTCTGAGCTAATGACAGTTAATTAGAAAGTTGTCCGGCTTGATCTGAACAATATGCGTACCGAGTTGTATGATTGTAGGTAAAACTATAAAACTAACACCCCCACGTTTGTCAAAAGGTGGCGCTACTGAGCCCCTGCACCACGCCCATTTCTGAAACTTTGCACATGTCTACTGGCTAATAAATGTGATGTGTCTGTCGAGTTTCATGCAATTTCAAGCATGTTAAGAGTCTCAAAAGCATCAACAAAGAATAATAAAGTTTGATGCGTTGCCACGGCAACAGTATCGAAGATATCAATAATCCTTTCACAGGTCTACATCTGCCGTCTGTTTACATTATACACATAAAGTTTGAAGCAAATCGGGTAAAAATAAGAGGGTAATTTCAAAGCATTTAGAAAGTGACACACTTCCTGCTGCCAGTTGGTGGCGCTATAACTTTGACTCAAAATAGTCACATCCATGTGATCGTCCTCTTACAGCGAACACACTGCTGAAGTTTCATCAAGATCAGTTAATGTATGCAGAAGTTATAACACACTTCCTGTTTCACGTTTCTCGACATAATTTCGTTTCCTCGCCACGGTCAAACCGTTCGAGATATCAAAAATCCCCTGGCAATTTTTCATCCTCAGTGTCTTGACTTCACGCTGACCGAGTTTCGTGCCGTGTGTTTGAATTCTCTAGGAGGAGTATTTCAAATTCCATTGCATGCGTTTTCCAAACAACCCTAAATAGACGACTTCCTGTTGGGCTGGGGTAAAAAGTAAGAGCATGAAGGATATATGAACCGGTGAGATCTATATGTGTACCGAGTTTCAGATTATTACATGCAAGCGTGTTTGATTTATGGACCAAGTGTTCAAACCCCGTTCAAGGTGGCGCTGTCGAGCCCCCCTGCCACGCCCGGGTACCAGCTTCAGCCCGGCCCTGATGGCTGCGGGTTCTGACCCGTGTGCAAAGTTTCAAGAGTTTAAGCACGTTAAGTGCCCCAAAAGTGCCCAAAAGGTAGTAAAATAATAATAATTCGGAAGAATAATAATAATCCTTAGGAAAACAATAGGGTCTTCGCCTTTTCAAGGCTTGGGCCCTAATGATGGTACATCTGTTTAAATGACATTCTAGTAATCATGATTAGTATCAAGTTTTATTTTTTTATTTGTTTTATTTTTAAACCACTGCCAATTGAAAGAATCAAGTGATTTATAAGATTTAAGATTGTGGAAACTGAAGAGGGACCACGTCTCTCAAAGACAAAAGCTCATCCAGATGGACAGTAAAGCAGCCAAAGTGGATTACAATGAGAATACAATCCAGCCTCCCCAGAAGGATCTCCACAAGCTACAGGATAATGGCCATTATCTTGGTACTGTGTGCGGCGTTTCATATGTTAAGCGGGTGAAACTGAACACACCTTTGGCCCATGTGACTCCCGTGCATGTGAATGATGAGAGAGAGCCTTGATGGACAGTTAATGAGCAATTCACTGCCAAATGACACAGGAGACAGGAAGTCTGACAGCATGTTAATCAGGTCACCCTAATCTGGGCTACATTCACTTGAAGATTACACATATTTCATGAAGATTATTATTTTAACATGTTAAATATCAGGTATTCATATAGGATAGGCAGAAAGCAAAATTATCTAAACTCGCCCACTTGATGCAAAGTTAAATAACATTTAGCCTCTTGTTTTTAAGCATCTGGTTTAATGTATGCGCAGGAATCCGGTGCAGCTGTTGAAGGATTTGTGAGTTTTTTTTTTCAAAGCTTGCACGCACGTGGTATGTCGACACACAAGATGACAATATAGTTTCAGTGTAGGAAATGACTAGGGAGGTGAAGAGAAACTCCCAATTCACATCTGGTGTTAAACTATTTTGATGGCCCTCTTTGTGTGTTTATTGGGGGGATCATTCGCGCTCCCCACCTTCAATGAATTCGGATTGAGCCATCGATCAAGGCAATAAATTCAGGAGAATTTATCAAATCACGCACGATTTTGCCTGAAATACTGGGGTAAAAACATGGTAAAAAATCTTACCATGATTTTATCTTTATGCATTGTCTGTTTTATTTGACATTTTATGCAATTCAATTTCTGGCACTGTCAGTTTTCTTATGCAAATGTTTTGTTGCATGGTTATTTCATTGCATATTGTTATTAGGCTATTATTTATTGTTCTTATACTGACAAATAATGTTGCTTTATTTATTTATTTAGCCATAGTTTTATTGTGTGTGTTGATCCTTTTATATGATGACAATTTGAAATGTAGGCTAACTTTGTTGGTTTATTGTTGGTTTGTTATAAAATATTTGTTTTACTTAAAAAGAAATGTTGAGTTCATTCAAATTAAAAATTTGATACGATTAAATATTATGTTATCTGAACCACATTATCTAGGTTGAATTGACAATTTTAAAAAAGATCAAACGTGATAACAAATAATGAAAATATATTTTGTACAGTGTATGAAATTCTAAACGACTTGACACAGACAGCACATTTATGAAATAGGCTACGTTCATTTAATCGTCGGCAGGCAGCGACGCACAAGACTCCACAAACCGACCTACAAACAGCAGCTGAAACGTGGCTAAAAAGAGTTCAAGTGTGTAACCTGAGCATGAGGTAGGATATAGACCCCTCACCAAATACTCCTTCCTTCCCGTGCATTGCCTCTTTACTGTTTGTTTGCACTCCGCTGATCCGGAGCGGAAATTCCTTTCCGTTTTTGTGAATGACAAACTTATTAACAATTCATCAACACAGTCTGTTTCATCCGGCCCCGTTTCCACAGCGACGATTGCTCGGCGCCTCCTGATTGGCTGGCCGACTTAATGTATCCATTGAAACGCCTCGAGCTTGTATCCATTCACGAGCTCGCTGTGACAGAGAGCGCATCTAAGACTAGAGGACGCAGTGTCTCCGGGATAAATCACGCAGGGAAATAAAGCTACGAAGCGTTTTGCATTCGTTATTAGTCTACTATCAATATTCGACTGGATATCTAGATTGATTCGTGCGAAAATCGACGGCGCGAGAGAAAATAGGTTATATAACAGATGATAACGTCAGTGGCTGTGGCTCGCGCACTCACTGGCTAGTGTGAGTCATTGATAAATGCACACAGTTGCATGAATGGGGTGGAAGTAGAGCGAGTCTGTGATTGACTCTCGAAGGAAAACCCGAGGATTTAAATCATCTTGACGGTGCAGAAGAAGAGACTTTGACGTGATAATCTCAAAGCTCCAGGCCTGAGACGTCCACGGCCTCTTGCAGCGCGTCTTCTCCGCAGTTTAAGGTCTCACGGTACCGTACCTTATTTCACTAATGCTCGATAAGTTCAAACCCGTGCAGTTCGATTCGGTCATGGCTATAAGCAAGACGGTAGAGTGGCTAAAGGAGCAGCTGGAGACGCGCAGGGACTGTTTGCTCGTAATGGACTGTCGAGCGCAAGAGCTCTACGAATCGTCGCACGTCGAAACGGCCATTAACGTGGCCATCCCGAGCCTCATGCTCCGGCGACTCAAGAAGGGCAACCTGCCTATCAAGTCTCTGCTCTCCAACGGTGAAGACAGGGAGATGTTTGCGCGGAGGTGCAAGACGGACACTATCGTGTTGTACGACGAGTACAGCCGAGAGTGGAATGAAAACATCGACGGCGGGTCCGTGCTGGGTTTACTCCTGAGGAGAATGAAGGACGAGGGATACAAAGCTTTCTATCTGGAAGGTACGTTCATTTCCACTGCATTTTATGATTTTACTTGGTATATTTTTGGCAACAAAATAGTAGGGCTATCTGTTTTATGTTACTAGCATTTATGAATTGCTCACATGTATTTCACTTGTAACCATTTATTAGAAATTTATAGTACTATTTATATTATCTATTCATCTAGTCACAAGTACTTATTTGTCACGTACGTTGTTAACTATTTCAATTGTACTTGAAACAAATTTCAAATTTTACCATTTGTTTCTATAAAAATCTGTGGTTCATGCTAACAAATATTAGGCTATATACTGAAAAATGGCCTGCTGGTGATTTTTTTTTATTCAAAAATAGTATCTCTTTATGATATACTACCAAATATCTCAGTTGTTACTTGTCACATTTCTTAATCCACGGTAGTTGCAGTTGGCTACTTTATAGTTGAATTAAAAATAGTAATAGTCATATTGAAAATATTACAATAGGAATACACACTAATGTCTAATAAATAGGTACTCTAGTGTCTTTTCAACTATAAATTTTCAAATAGTTACTAGAAAATAAAGAGTACTGGCATCTAATGAATGGTGAAACATAAAATGATACTAGTCACTACTTCTAATTAAAAATGAGTACTCATCAGATAAAAAAAAGGATAGTTTGTTAGTTTGAAGGAATACGTGTTAAATGGTTTTCTAATTTGAACTTTACAGGTGGCTTCAGCAAATTTCAAGCTGATTTTCCCACAATGTGTGAGACGAACCTCGACGGTTCCTCCAGCAGCAGTTCACCGACCTCCCAGGTCCTGGGTCTTGGAGGGCTTCGGATCAGCTCTGACTCCTCAGACATCGAGTCAGACATCGACCGAGACCCAAGCAGTGCTACTGACTCAGATGGCAGCCCTCTGTCAAACCCCCAGCCCTCATTCCCCGTGGAGATCCTGCCGCATCTGTATCTGGGCTGTGCAAAGGACTCCACGAACCTGGATATCCTTGAGGAGTTTGGCATCAAGTACATCTTGAACGTGACCCCTAATCTTCCCAACATGTTCGAGAATGCTGGGGAGTTTAAGTACAAGCAGATTCCCATCTCCGATCACTGGAGCCAGAATCTCTCACAGTTCTTCCCAGAAGCAATCAGCTTTATTGGTAAGAATCAGTTTTAAACACAATTATTCTCACTTTAATTAGCTTTTTATTCAGTCCCTGTTTTGATTAAAACTATAGGCCCTTTCAATGTTTTGAAACCAAACGGACAGGACCGTATTTATTGTTTGCATAGTAACATATCCTGCGGCTTGTGACACAAAGGCTTATGATGAAACAGGAGACGGAGGGGGGAGGCAGTAATATGAGCTCAACAGGAAGGAAGCAAGCAGCATTGAAAGTAATCTAGGACAGAGCAATGTTTCGCCACACAATGAGGACCATTTACAGGGCCGTGTTGACATCCTGTTGGCCTTGACAGGGTGCTGCCATGACTTCTACATTTACACGCCCAAATGGCACCATTGTCAAGTAACCTGGCGAGCGGAAGGATCATTTGATTACCCTTAATAGCCCATTTCCATGTCGCATTCTCTGAGAAAATGAGCGAGTTGTTTTCAGTCATGCACTAGAAATCCCGCTGAATGAGGCCCCTTTTGTCAGCGCAGGGACCGTAATAAATTCCGACAGCCGAGCTTATGTACAATTGCATATTCATAAGTCAGTTGCACACAGATAACTAATCATCTCGTCTTTTTTTCCCCCTCAGATGAGGCCCGCGGACAGAAGTGCGGCGTGCTCGTTCATTGCCTCGCCGGTATCAGCCGTTCTGTAACTGTGACGGTGGCGTACCTCATGCAGAAGCTCAACCTGTCCATGAACGACGCGTACGACATTGTCAAGATGAAGAAGTCTAACATCTCACCCAACTTCAACTTCATGGGCCAGCTCTTGGACTTTGAGCGCACGTTGGGCCTCAAGAGCCCATGCGACAACCGCGTGGCGGCCCCGACCCAACCATTGTACTTCACCACGCCAACCAATCACAACGTTTTTCAGTTGGACCCTCTGGAGTCCACGTGAGGACCCTTCTTTTTCTCAAATCGAGCGAAACACAAGTTTCATTTTTTTCGACACTTGTCGAGGGATTCCTGACGTTATTGATGTTGGCTTGAGATGACAGCCGACCAGAGTAGCCACTGATGGGGCATGCGGTGTGCCCAGAGCTTCTACGCTGCTGTTAAACGGAGAGAGATCATGTGACTCTGTACCTCCAAGACTCTATAAAGTAGTTTGTTTCATATATATACATATACATACATATTCAAGCATGGAAAGACCGTCCGATGTTTTGGGGCTGGTGTGCCAAAGAGACTTGACTGGAACTGAACAATGACAAATACTAATTTGTTTTGTTTAGCGCTTGCACCTTGACATTTTCTAGGTGTGCTCTTCTTGTCTTCAATGAAGACTTGCCTGTTTTCGGGATGAGACTCCCCTTCGGTAATAATGGCAGAGTGTACTGTACTCCAACTTATTTGTGTGGAGAAATTTTTAAAAACATTTATACATGTGTATATTAAGAAGCTGGTAAGCCTTGCCGTAGTTAGAATACACCTGTTTTAAAGGAACGGCTGTAGATTTTTCTTCTCCTTTTCGTCCTTTTTATTTTAAAAAAACTGAATATCGATCAATATTATCTTTATCCAAGAGTTAAATGCCAAAAAGTTTAACAGGTTTTTGCAAGATCATCAATGTGTATATGTATAATATATTTATAGTTTTGCTTTACGGATCAATTCCGCCTTTCTAAGCCTTTTAACCACCATCACGGATCAAAGTCGTCATTCTCTTGCCTTAGTTCTGTACATACGTAAGTGTTATTGTGCAGTAAACTTTTAGAGCAGTTCCCCATATGCTTCTTTTCACATTTTTTTTAGCAAACCTGGCCATACCAACTTGCACGTTCAGAGGGGTTGTCCAAACTTGTACGTGTACGAGGCATTCCTCGAATGCTATGCGGCGGGGTTTCAGATGCATGCTCATTTAGGACCCATACGCCTTTATACTACTCGCTTTTTGTAATCTTTCTGGGGACAATGGAAGGGTCGAAGCAAGTAATGCAGATTTTTTTGTGCGCAAGGGTTTAAGGTCTGTGTTGACAAAGCTGGGAGAATGTTTTGTCTCCTGTTCAGGGAAGTTCTGTGACATGCAGTTTTTTTTGTGAGAAAAGTGATGGTTTTCAAGAGTGTTTTGTTGTCCCTCAAAGCGAAGGCCTGATTGGGGGGAGGGGCTGTTTTACAAAACCAATACCCCACCCCCACCCCCCAATGTTACGAATGTAAAGAAATAAGTTATTAATAAATTGCTATTTTGTCTATTCAAATGTATTTATGTCTCTCTATTTTCTATGCTCAAGTGAAACATGAATTCAAACTAATTACAAAATCCAAATATATTCAGAAAAAGTGCAGAATAATAGATACACTAGCACACAGTTCATTAATCACTCACAAAAATATATAACTTAGTAATTAAATGTCAAAGCCAACCAAAGACTAGATTAATCTTTGATATAGAACAGTTGTACAATGAAAAACAAAAGATAAAGTGTCACTGAGTGTTAAGTGAGCCAAACAACTTTCCATGTGGACTGGCTGGTATTTCCAGGTATGGGTTGGTTAGAGTGAAATGTCCCCCCCTGCGGCACTTCCTGTCAGGAGATCAGGCTCCTGCTCTCAAAGCAAGTCCAGGCAAAACAAGCTGTAAAACCTGACACCCTCTTGGCTTTTGCCTACATCAAATAAAGGGATAATCCCTGAGTGGGAGTAAGAAATAGGGTTAAAATGAGTAATTATTATTTTTGATGGCAAAATAGTGTATTTTTGTTATAATTATAACAATGATCTATTCTACATATCTGCCAACATGAAGATATATACATATCTGAGTAGGTGTAGTATTAGAGAATGGATTTTCTCATAATAGACACTCCTGTAGTTTTAATTCGGTGATCTGCATTTGAATCCCATTAATTTATTTTGCATCCTTATAACTATTAGATCATTTTAGACATTCATATATTATATCACAATAAAATACATATATATATATTAAGACTAATGAAAAAGTTTAATTAAATATAATAGCCTTGTAAATAGTCAAAATGTTGTGTGTGTGTTTGTAATTATTCAAAATGTATTTCAATTAAATGTAATATCTTAGCCTAATATATATATATATATTAGTGCTGCTGTCAAATCGATTAATCGAGATTAATCGCATCTAACATACATTTGTAAATATATTTGCAATTTACAAATAATATGTTATTATTATTGAATTATATGTTATTGCTTTTAGGGACCAAGGCACAATGGTTTTAGGACAACATGTGTCCATTGTCCCAGTATTACTGTTAGACGTCTGTAAGTCTTTAAAGCATTGAAAATAAACCCAACAGATTGTGACTATACTTGGCCAATGTGCTAATCCTGTGTGAAGGGTTTCAGTCCCTTGTCGTCCTCTTGTTACAAACTGTGTTGTGAAGGATTTGCCAACATGCCCAGCAATTTCCGGTGCTCAAGTTCCAGCGACCCAAACCCCACCCGCCCCGTAGTCCCATCAGGCAACGTCCACCCACCACCTCTCTGCTCACCAGCTGCACTCCTCCATTTGTGTTGTTATGTGAGTTGCAGGAGTACAGGCCACCCCTGGCTAGATGACCTCGCCTGTTGTCAATCACTTTTAACGGGCAGGTGCATAACCAGCCAGTCATTGGGGCCAAAACAGATGGTGTGATGATCCATCCCCTTTCTCCATCGATGGGTTCATTAGTGTATGATTTTCTTTGCAGTTTTACATTTTACAAAAAAAAAAATGTTTTACAGCCTAATGCCATTAGAGAACCTTTTATTTTCCAGTCAGTTCGTCAGAATCCAAAAAGCTGATCTGGAAAACCTATCAAGAACATATTCAGCCAAAAAAAAAAAAAAAGCATCAAGAACCTGATACAACTAAAATGTGTAAATCAAGCCATGGACTCACATACCAATTAAAAGCTTACACATCTGTGCTTTTTCTGTCAACATGGTGGAGGTGTACAGACTTAAAAGAAATATGGAAGCATGTCTATTATCTCATCTTTCTTTTCTTCCATAACAAACAGCTTATCAAGACTAAACATCCTGGAGGTTATACACAGGGCAAAACAGAGTTTGAGTGCTGTGAGTAAACACCATAGTGGGCACAGTGGATACGCTGTTATCACACTTAACTGCTACGGGCTCTTCTCCAAACCACCCACATGGAGAGTAAGAACTTCCGCCAACGTGGGGAGAGAACTCACCCCTGGCAAAGTGATCTCTTTACCTCCTGCTCTCCATCTCGCACTTACTTTGAATACAAAGAGGCTTCAGAATAAGCCAGAACTGCTTAGAAGACATCTGTAATGTTGATATTTTTCATCAGAAATTGAAGAGCCATGCATACCGTACATGGGATGGGAATCCAGATAAGTTGCTTTTACAGCACATACTGTATATGTATATATATACATTAGTACTGTCAAAACGATTAATCGCGATTAATTTGCATTGCGATTATTCGCATCTAACATAAAAGTTTTTGTTTACGTAATATATATATACACACATATATATATATATATATATATATACACAGTATATGTGTGTGTGTGTGTGTGTGTGTGTGTGTGTGTGTGTGTGTGTAGGTGTGTGTATAAGGTAAACAAAAACTATTTTGTTAGATGTGATTATTCGCAATGCAATTAATTGCGATTAATCGATTTGACAGCAATAATATACGTATATATATATATATATATATATATATATATATATATATATATATATATATATATTCCCTTCCCATGTACGGTGTATACATGTAGCCTATATATAGCCTATATATATATATATATATATATACACACACACACACTCACACACACACACACACACACACACACACACACACACACAGACATATATATATATATTATATCTAAATATAATAATATATATACATACATTTATTATGTAAACAAAAACATTTATGTTAGATGCGATTTTTATATCGATTTGCCAGCACTAATATATACACACACACAAAGATATAATACATTTTTGGATATTATATATAATTTCATGTCTATCATATCATGTATGTAGAGAGAGAGGGGTAGTCCGACAGCGACAAAGAGGTTTCAGGACATTCAGTGTGTGTAGGTGGGACATTTCATTAAAAATTACAAACTTAATTATCCTCAGACCCAGTGGTCGAGATCTCCACCTACACAAGCTCTGGAATGCTGTATTGGAATGTCTTCCAAGAACGGACACACAGAAGTGCTTTGTTTGGAATTAAAGCTTTTGTTTTTTTTGTGTTTTCACTCGCTTCTGGACTTTAGCAGCGGAAAACAAGAGCCCTGTCGCTCTGTGCTTCATCGCAGCCCACGCTTGTCTCTCCATGACAAAAACTCCACGAGATTCCTTCCGTTCCTGCTCGCAGAAATGAGTTGTGCTGTTGATTTAGACCATGATGGACTTGTAATCTTGCAATCAGGTGTGCAACACATTTGAATTCATAACATTGGCATCTTGTTGTTCATGTGTTTAACACTAAAACAGGAAATTGTGGTGACTTGTATTGAGGGACACTTCACCTTTTTAGCCATTATCTTTTCATTTTACATCACACCAAGGAACATGATTTGCTAATTCTTATTGCTAGTCTGAAGTAGGTGGGCGGGACAAACTCATTCTAGAAAGCCTCTGATTGGGTAAGATCTATGTAGTGCAAGATGAGTCAAGAAGGTTTTTAGTTTGTTTTTCCAGAAGAGAAAGACTAACGTATTTGATAAAACGTATTAATGTGCTAATATTAGGCTTGTGCTAATATTTAGCTAGCAGACACAAACTAAAAGATTAGGTTTCTCGCAAGTTCCGGCAATGTTCTGGATTTTTTCCTTTGTATTATCGTTCACCAGGTAAAAACCATAAGTCTATTCAAACTTAGAAACATAAACAATGGGACAAATTTAAGTTTAAGCATGAACAACAGATGTATTAGCGAAAGAACGCTAATGGCATCCTGATAGTCTTACATGCTGTACATCACAAGCTACAACAACAGGTGCAAATGAAATGAAGACGTTTAAACCTTGAATTTCTTTGAATAGATTTGCTCTGTGAATGTCAGCCCAGAGCTTACAGATCTGTTTGTGTTGATTCCATCCATTTCAAGGCCCTTCGTGGCTTCATTTCTATGAAGGCCGTGTTACAGCAGAGATGTGGCGGCAGCAGTTCACAAAAGGACCACTCCAACCGATATGAATCACCCGCCGCTGTCTCTGTGTGAGCCCACGCAGCTTGATGGAAAAGGAGTAAAAATAGTCATTATCATTTAAAAGTGCTTTTAAAAATAACATGTGTGAGGGGGAGAGCGCGACAGAGGCAAAAAGGGAGTGAAAAAGTAAAAACTTTGTGCCTCAACGACCCACTACCTCCAGCAAACCAGGCTAGACCGCTGTTATACAGACACACCAGAGACCTGTTACATAAAGTGCGCTAAGAAAATTGGGGATTACAATCCAAAACCTGACTTGAATTAACCTAACAAATCAGTCAGGGCTAAAGCGGTTCCATAAATTCACGCAATTCTACTAATTTGATCAAGGTTCAATGAGTTAAGATCATTTGATGTCAAGTCATCACACTTTATTTACAGCAGATCTGGAAGAAAATAGCTTCATAGTTCAGCTTAAGTATGTTCAGTGATGGTTCTTTTTTGTTATAAAAAAGTTATTCATTTAGTTAATTTATATTCAATATATAGCCGCCCTGGAGAAAACAGTGAAGTCATCGTTCAGTTCTTATGTAATGGTGTCAATGCAGGCAGATCAATAAAATTGTTGAAAATGAAGTGTCCCCCAACTAAGCAAGCCAAAAGACAAAGGCGCCAAAGGCGACAGTGGCAAGGAACCAAAACTCCATCAGGTGACAGAATGGAGAAAAAACCTTGGGAGAAACCAGGCTCATTATCTCTCATTATCTCAGTTAATTGAGTTGAAGTATTTGACAAAATCGATGACAAAATGTGTGTAATATGGTTAAATAACAAATACGCCCTCATAAAACCAACACCAGGTGGCAAATATTGCTCTTAAAAATAAAAGTTAATTATGACACGGATACACACCTACAGTACAGATTGTGATGCAGATTTATATCCTCACCACGTCTTTGTCTTTCTAATTCTTTTTCCAGTGCTGTGACACGGCTCTAGTCATTTCAGCTCGCCCACTCAGCACACAAACTCAGCCAGACACAGGAAGTGAGTTAAGACTCACTCAGATCACAGGAGCTCAGGCCTTGTGAGTGGCTGCAATCCAGGAAATGATTAATATGCCTCATTGTTCCGAAACAAGAACAGAGGAGTGAGGGAGAGAACTGGGTTAAAGAAGGAGTGTGAAGAGTATAAACCTGCAAAACAATTCAAGGTGCCTGCAAATGAGCACACTGTACTCCAAAGTGCACCAAAAAGGACACTGATCCAGTGGGAAACTTAAGTTGTGCATCTGACCCTCTGTGACCTTTAACAGCACACATTCATTTTAACACAACTGAATGTGTCCAATTTCTCACCTGGTTTAGATTAAATTCACATCACTTCAGTCTGACAGCATCTCTAGCTTATATCATCTGTCCTTCCATCTCTCACCAGTACGACAGCAGGTTGACTCATCGCTGCAGTGCTTCACTTTGCGACGCGGTTGCTAAGCAAACCCGGGAGATAAATAAAGAAAGAAAGTGAGTGAATGAGAGAGAGCGAAGGCAGGGCTTGTGCTGCGCATGAATGAGTGTGCAGTGCACTCTGGGCTTCTGAATGGATCGGCCTCTGTTTGAATGAACGCTGTCAGATAGGTAGAGCAGAGCATGTCATTTACAGAGAGGACTGCGTTTGGAAGTGTAGAGGCAGGGTTTATTGTCTTTACAAATATGTTATTATACAGACAAAGGTACAACCCTGGTATTTATGATTACATACCACTACGCACACCTGGCCTGGATGAAACCTGGGTCATATTTCACATTAAAAAAAAATAAAAAAAATAAAAAAAATTTATAATAATTATATATATATATATATATATATATATATATATATATATATATATATATATATATATAATTACATTTTTTGCATTTTTATTGCACCTTATTTGTGACAATTAAGTAAATTTTTACTATTAAGTTCTTGTTCCAAATTTCTTTACTTTGAATTATCGTGAATGACTAAATATTGAAAATATTATATTTAATATAAATATTCAAATAAATTATATATATATTTATATTACAAAATAACTTTCATAAATTTCATAAATTACTAAATATATGAAATATAAAAAAATTTAAGAATATTAAACCTTAATTATATAATACAATTATATAATAAATATATAACATAAAAATATATATAAAAAATATTAATGTATTAAAAGGGAAAAAAATATGGTTGGTCCTAAAACCAGAACTAATTTTCTTTATGCTAATACTATTGATTTTGTGATGACATTTAGTCTCAGCTCAGAGATGCACACACACACGCATTCATACACGTTACATACACAGTCTGTTAGAACACTGTGTTCTCTCTGAAGATTGACACCAGAGTGAAAGCTAAGAACAGGAAACACATTACAATCAATATTTTCCTTTTAGCCCTGTCCTTTCTACCTTTAATGGAGACTCGACAAACACCAAAACGGATACACTTCTGTATAATTTAAGGCACTTCAGCAATGCTTCATCTACAGTAGCCCACGACACTTATTGGACTTGATGCGCTGTCACGTGTCTGTCCTGTCTTGTATTGCACATGGGTGTATTTGTTATGTTGGGCCATGTGCTCTTGTCATTGTTTGATCCCTCCCACTCGTTACCTGATTAGTGTTTGAGTTCTTCCACCTGTTCCCTCTTGATTTGTTCCCTATTTAAGTCTCTTCTTGTTTGCTGTCTTTGTCGGATCTTTGTCTTATGTTACCCCTGTTCCTTGTGAGGGTCTTCGTGTTCTTGGTCAGTGTTTGTCATTCTAGTTCAGTTCTGTTTTATGTTTCATTGATTATGTTTTCCCCCTTGTGGGTTTTTGCTTTGTGTTTTTGTTTTCATTTATTAATAAATATCCTTTTACTGCGCTTGAGTCCTCTTCTCCACTTTTTGTAAATTGGATCGTGACATGCGCAAAACCATATATAAAAAAAATTACATCCCCAGTGGCATAAAAACATGCAAGTGGAGGTGAAGTAACAACAGACATAAATTCAACTATGACAAATCGTTTAATGGCGCCAAACAAACTAGTTTTGCAACACACACAAACTAAGAATGAAACTTCACACTGGCCCTAAATGACTCACTCCCATCCTAGTCATAGTAACATCCTCATAAACAAACTCAAACAAACACATGTAGAGACACAGAGCCGCAACAGGAAGCTAGCTAGCGCTGAGAACAACCACCACTTTTTCTCCTTTCAGGACGCCAGCAATTGTGAAACCCAACACTGCACAAACCTCCTCCCCTCCACATGCCAAAACACTGAGGCTATAGCAGGCCTATTTCTGTTTCAACTAAAGCACCCCCAGCCCGTATCTCCCGACATTCCAGCTTCCCATCGTGTCAGATGCCTGTGTGCTGGTATTTACTAGCGTAACAGTCCTGCTTCCTGTCTTGCACAAACACACACAGAGAGAAGGCAGACACTCTTGTGCTAAACTGACCACCACCTGCCCAAGCATGACCTAACCCTTTGAGCGAAGTGGTGTTAAATTGCTCTGACCTCTCATTCAACCAGTCTGAAATTCACTTGGGGCAAAGGCGAGCCTAACGTCCTTCTCCATTGTTTTCCTCTCAGGTTTATTGCTGCCGTCAGGATATTGTCATCATAATACTCTGATGGGTTTGTCCCATTGCCCATCAGTTCATTCCAAAAAACCTAGCTTGATTGTAGTTGAACTTCTTATCTTAGTTCGCCAAGTGACACTTTCAAAGTAACATCCCCAACACTGTTTATGAGAACAAAATGTAAACACTGATCTTAAATGATATTATAGGCTTAGATCAGTGGTTACATTTAGCCTACTTGGGATGTTACTCACTTGTCAAACTAAGCTAATCCTTATTTAAAGTAGTTCAACTACAATCAAGCTAGGTTTTTGTAAAAGTAGTTTGCTGCTTTACGCAACTATCAAAAAGTAGCTAACTACATTGAAGCTATTATTGGGGGCAATATGTTCTTAAATATATAGGCTAACTATATACACTATTGTTGTGTATTTAGTATATATACTGTATTAATAGTATACACACCACATACAAATGCAAAAATCATACAAGAGTGGGGTCGGTAAGATTTATTTCATGTTTTTGAAAGAGGTCTCTTATGCTCACCAAGGCTGCATTCATTTGATCATAAATACAGTAAAAACAGTAATATTGTGAAATATGCCTATACTATATAATAGGTGAAAACAGTATGAGAGCCAAGTATAAATTCATAGTATTCATAAAACAGTAGGCGAAAAGTACCCGGATGACCTACTACTTCTGGCGACATTCTGAAATGCGCATTCGATGGACCAACCTGATCTCACAGAATTCCGTGAAATGAACACGGACTCTTAACTCAAAATTCCATGGAATATTTAAACATTTTCTTCATTGACTTTCTGGGCCGTCAGGATTCATTCCCTTAGGCAGCCTATGGAGGAGTGATCCAGCTGTCACATTTAATCAAAAATATCTTCATTTGTATTCTGAAGACGAACGAAGGTCTTACGGGGTTGGTACAGCATGAGGGTGAGTAATTAATGACTTAATTTTCATTTTTGGGTGAACTAACCCTTTAAGTAGGCTATTCAAGTTGTCTGTGTTTGTGATGCATGTTGTAGTCTTATTAAACTGTGAACTGATATCTCCCCTGACCAGTTTCTGTAGCCTTTTGCTTATTGACAAATTCTGTGATGTCACCACGGAATTCTTCCGTGACACGGAATATTCGGTTTTCGCCACAGATTGTTTCACCTTCACTGGACGATATTGCCTATTGCTGATTTTGACACTTTAACTATTCTAGTTGTCTGTGTTTGTGATGCATATCTCTCCCCTGATCATTTTGTTTATAGGCCTAACAGTTTTCCTTATTGTCAAATTCTGAATCCGTGGTGGAAACACGGATAACCGGATTAGAGGCAGGCTTGATCAATCAAACTCCCCATTCATCCATCATCCTAGTGTAAATAATATTTGGACTAATTTACATTTTTTTTATTTTTTTTATTTTACTCAATTGACAGATAGGCATATACAGACAACGAAAAAAAATGATAAAGACTTATAATAAATTAATGTTAAATCGGACGTGTTGCCATGACGGCAACCCCACTTTCGCGTTTTTTCCGTCATTGCGAGGATCCCCTCTACTAATCGGTATGTATCTCTAGCTACTTATTTACTATCTATAAATGTTGAAATATAAGTTTTAATGCGTTTTAGATGGCTTGTTTTGTTGATTGCTAAATATTTGACATGATATCGTGTCTGTAAATAGTTGTTTTTCTCTAAAAAAAAAAAGTATGCATTTTTACATTACAAATATTTAAAAGACGTTTTCTCAAAATTAGTTTTTTTGTCATTCTCCAGTAACGTTACCAACATCGCATCCTATGTAGCACCATGTACACCAAATATAGCGAAAATCTCTTTTTTTTTTATTATTTCCTAAGTAATGAAAGCACATTAGGCCCTATCCTGAAATCCATCTGATATTCTTTTTCCATCTTGTGTATACAAAATGAAAAAATAATTTTGCACCTGGCTTTATCATATGTTCAGATTTATGTTACCGAATATATATATATATGCAAAAATTGTGCATATTTAATGAGATAATGCCTATTTTGCATAATTAAACATACAAATTTCAAAAACTTATAATACATTGTTTCTATACTTGTGTAATTAATCAACTGAGGAAGGTTCATGGTGATCATGGTAATAGATTAATCTAATATTTTAAAAGTTTACCCTATTCACCTGTAGTGTCTCGCATTAATGTAGACATTACATTATTTCTCAGAGATATATCTAATTATGCTTTCTTGTCTGTTCTACAGATTATTTGCTGTTTTACATCTTATCTCCATTTCTCTATCCCTATATCGTTTATATACAGAAAACAAAGGCACTTTTAAGAGCCACTCTCTCTCTCTCTCTCTCTCTCTCACACACACACACACGCACACGCACTCGCACACGGACACACACACACACTCACTCACTCACTCACACACACACACTCACTCACTCACACACTCACTCACTCACTCACTCACTCACTCACTCACTCACTCACTCACTCACTCACTCACTCACTCACTCACACACACACACACACACACACACACACACACACACACAAACACACACACACACACACACACACACACTTATCTTCATATCTGTATTGTGTGTCTATTGTCTGTACTTTTGTATTGTATCTGTGCTTGCACCATGTCGGAAAACCACCCAGCAGTCTTTGAAAATCCTAGTGAGGTCAGGGGGCATATGGCTGCTGAAATAAGCAAGGCTCTTCTCCGTGAGGCCAGGGTGAGAAATTTTGATAACTTTACACCCATATCTATGTCAAATAACTATTGGTATTACATATTGTTTGTTTGTTGTATTTGCTGTTAATGTTCTAGACATTTAATGGACATTGGAGTAGTGTAGTATTTTATATCTTGTAGTTTTAGTTTTAGTTTTGTGTTTTTTTTTATTGTTAGTGACTTTGGAAAAAGCGTCCAAAGTCCAAACATAACCATAAGTCTGATATTCTATCAGAAAACATTAATATTTTATTTTCATATAGGCTGCAATGGCAATGGGAAGCCATGTCCCTCAAAAAAGAAAGAGGACTAAGAGAGGGAAAGCAGTCGCAAGCGCAGCGGCCACAAGTAACAGACGTAAGGAACGTCAAAAAAAAGAACGTCATGCATTAGGTTCGTTGTTTATAGCACTGTTATAGTTTAATAATGATAATTATCTAAATGTTGGTGAGTGAAAAGATGGTTTGAGCTCACTGAGCCAGATGTATGATGGAATTTTGTGAATTTTCTGGGCTAAAATATATGATGCTTTACAGTAAGACCCTGATAGAATAGATAACCTATTGTATTGGCCTTTACAGCTTCTGAAGTTCAAGTGATCACAGTGTCTGAGGAAGTCCCTCAGATCGAAGAAAAGATGACTGCAAGTCTTGGTGAGTATGTCTGTATAATCCCTATAACTACATTTCCTATCCCTCCATATCAACAACTTTTCTACTGACCCTGTAAACTTTTCCTCGATTCATTGTTGTTGGTGTCTCACACTTCTTCTCCACGCAACTACATTAAAAGTGGTTTGTGTTTGTATTTTGTTGTTGTAGAAAGAACATGTGCATTATATTCTAATTTTTTACAATTCTGCACTCATTGCTTTTGCATTGCTTGCTTTTGGAAATTCTTCCCTATTTTGGGAAGTGATAGACACTCCTACTCTTCATTTCAAACTGGTCTATTATCGGAAGCATATTACACGGTTTGTGATACCATTGTGATACAATGGTTTGTGATACCATGATCAAGTCCATATACAGTACTCAGAGCCGGCCCGAGCCTTTTGGGGGCCCTAAGCAGAATTTGATTTGGGGGTCCCTCCCACTATGCGGAGCCACCTGTGCTTGACGATTATTGGCACAAATATCACGCAACAATGATACATTATAAATTAATACAGTGAGGTTATGTATAAATACAAAATAAATACTTAATAAAAAATAGATAGCCTACTTAATTTTTTTTTTTAACTTTTACTCAACTCTTTTACTAACTCTTTGAAACTTCTTAAAACAAACTGTCTCAAAACATATCAAATAAATTATTTGCTAAAATAATGACAACAGAGAAATCAAAAACATAATAAGAGCAAGGGTTCAACAATGACAATTATTGTTGAAAACTGTAAAAATATTATTATTTCTCAACTGTCTCAATACAGTGTAACTGTCCACAAAGTCTTTTTTTATTAGTATTATTGTAACAGACTTTGTTAGATGACAGAATCCAACAAAGTCTATTACTTTAATACCGGTAATGATGTACTGGCGCTCGTTGTATATGTGTGTATGCAATGTATTTCCCCCCTCTGGGCTTGCCGTAGAGAGGAATGGTTCAATTGCTGCACAAAACATACCGTAAGTAATCATGCAAACATACTTTTATCTTGCTCTTTTTTTCTCCTCCTCTGTCATTTTCTTCGTTCTATTTTCGGCACCAGAGGGATACGTCCTTTTTTGTGACATGGCTTAACATTACCGCGAGTCCGCGACTATGCGCAGTTGCGCACGAATTGTCTATGCACGCGCGAGGTGTCTAGATTATGACTTAAACGCTGGCAGACACAGCAGCAGTTGTAGGGAGGTATATTGATCATGAAATTAGAATTTTCTTTTATTGTCTTAATAATGGTTCATTCATTCATATTAATTTATTCATTTATGTCACTTGTTTAAGTTATCTAAAAAATTATTTTTCGATTTTTCGACTCGATTGGGGGGCTCCCTGGTGGCCAAAGGGCCCCAAGCAGCCGCGTAGTTCGCTTATGCCTCGGGCTGGCCCTGACAGTACATTAAACCAACATGGACACGTGGAGAGAGGATTTGTGAATGACAGTGAAGCGACGTAGTACGTCCGAATTTCATTCATACTACACACGTTCATACTATATATATAGTAGTACTTTTTTAACGGTCGCAAAGTAAGTTTTAAACCAAATGTAACTATATAGTATACGCTACGATTTCGGACACAGCACAAGTGTCGACCAATTCATGTTTTTGCCACACAGAGAGAGAACGTCCGCTCTTCTGTTTGATCCAATCCTCTAATCCCTTTAACAGAGCCCTGACTTCCTCTCCTCAGGGACGCAGGATGAGATGGACTCTGGAAAGAGTGGGGGTGCAGCACCTGTTCAGTTCCCCCCACATTCCCTCCCTCTTTAAAACAATGTCCAACTCTTGGCTTCTACTTCTTTCCCCTTTGTGCTGTGGATCGAAATTCAAGACCACTTTTACGAAAACTAAGTTTTAGATTTCGACATCTTTTTTCCTTTTTGTTATATGAAGGTCAAATTAAAACTGACTTGGAAACCTTTTTTTATTATGTGTTCATGTTTTTTTTTCAAACGCCTTTCATGAACAGACTTTCAATCTTAAGCTATAAAAATGCATAAACACTGGCTGCATCCGAAATCGCATTCCCTACTATATAGCAGGCGAAAAACAGTATATGACAAAAGAGGTATTACCAAATTAACAGTACTATCAGAAACTATCTCACATGCAGAAACTATGCAGAACTATGAACTATGAGAATTTCAGAGAATATGCAGAAACTATCTCACAGCTGTGATGTCATTTCCATGACGCGAAACAATTTATTTTCAAAGTTGAGTGAATAAAACGCAAGGTAATGTGAAAAAAATCAAGGTAAATATCACTTGTGCACAGAATATAATTATTAATTGTATGTATTTCGATTGCATACAATTTTAGCTTTGAAATTAGCTTTAGCAAGACAAATTAGTTAGCTATTTCTTACCAAAAATGTTGAAAATGTCATTTCCACAGCCGTCATTTCCAAGTCAGATTGCCTTTAGACACAATACATGGCGGAAATGACACTCAAGTGGGGATTTTGATTACTTTCAGAAAATTCAGGGTTGAACTATAGTGTCTTGTCACTTACACAATGAAAACTTTGCAGTAAAATACATTTGCTCTCAAGAAAGGCTGTCATTTGGGATACATCCATGAATGGCGTCACAAGTCGGCCTCACTGCCAATAATGTCCATGTATGCTTGTTTGAGCAGTGTGTTGGTTTCTCGTACAACAGCAGGCCATCAATCTCAACAAAGGGGGTTATGGGGCCCCTGAGTCAAGCTGCGGAAAATAGATGAAGTTGGGGTCGAAAAACGGCCGGGCGCCCCCCCAAAACCACCATACTTGTCACCCCACCCAACACCCTACCCTCCCACCTGCTCGACACAGGCTGAATAACAAATTTCACGCTGTCTGAGGAGGGAGGTTGAGAGCAGATTGTGTGTGCGGAGGAGGATGGGAAGTGGGGGCCACCATTGAAAGGTGTTAAATGATAGTAAAATGGTGGGATTAAGGCAGGACAATGCCGAGCAGTAATCCCCTTTTCCATAATAACCCCCCTCTATCCATTTCCCTTGTTCCAGTCCTCTGCTCTCTTTCTTTCTCTCCCCCTTTGCTCCTCTCGGGGGTCTCTTATAATGCGAATGGGAGAGAGTGATGAAAAAGAGAAAGAGCGACACGGAACAAAGACCGAAGACATTGAATCAGGACAGCGTTCCCGAATGTACCGAGTGAGTCACGTTTGCAAGTGGACGTTAGTTTGAGAACTTGAATATCCATAAATGTTTACACACGCAATTGCGCGTTCTGAAAGCCACGGTGACTTGAAAGTGTGACTCTTGACTATTGTGATGAATGCAGGAAGGTCAAGGGTTGGGAATTCCTAAGTGATGAGCACAGTTGTTGTTCTTGTCAAGTCCCTTTCAAAGAAGCGGTGGAAGGGTTTGGAGGGCAGCGAGGTTGACAGCCGGGTCAAAAGGTCACCTTTGAGTTTCAAGTTAAAAAATCCAAAGAGAGATTCAAAGAGATAAGGGCAAACCGTTCTTGCGGAACATCCAGCATTACAGATCTGATGAGACCGTGACCGTGGAAGAAGAATTAATGCTTGAACTTCGAGTCATTTACATCTTTGACACATATTCCAATGATCCTTCATACAAAAAAAAAATACTAAAATAGCTGATTGAACAATACAGATCTTAAAATATTTAAATAATGCTCTTACTCCTTACCTAAATGAATGACTGAATTTATTTATTTTCCAAATAAATAAATAAATAAATAAAGGTTTATTATCTCCCACATAACAACATATTCCAAAGCCTTGGGATGCATTGAAAAGTGGCCTAATTTAATTTATTTGGCCTTATTTATTTGTATTTGTTTGTTTGCTTTTTTGAAATTTATTTCCCAAATAAAATAACTATATATTCCAAAGCCTTAGGATAACATAAAATTGCCTAACTTTATTTATTTACAAACACACAAATAAATAAATAAATAAAAAATGTAAAATTCCAAAGAAATATATAACTCTATATTCAAAAGTCTTAGGATGCCATGAAAATGACCTACATTTATTTTTTTTTAAATAAAATTATTTTTCCAAAAAATATCACTAACCTTGGCTTGACAACAGGAGTCTTAGTTAAATTAGTTATTTTAGTTTAAAAAGCCCACATGAGCGTCTTTCAAAATGTCACTAAATGACTGAATCATATTTTCAAGGTTTTTTGCATCTCTTTTTGCAACACTTTTAGTGCAGTCTAACTTTGCGTTTGTACACGTGTATGTTTTGTGTTTATTGCTCTGTGCAAAGGAGTGGAATGAAGTGGCAGACATGTTGTAAACCTGTTGCTGAAAGGTATGCCAGCTGCTCACCAAATCGCACTCCTATCTGGGGTTCATGAAGGGGGCATGAATGAGAGAAGTGTAACAGAGGACAGATATGAGAACACACACACACACACCTTCATCTACCCTCTGAGCGGCGCTGACAACCCTGGTGTCACCGGGTCATTTGACTGGAACATTTTGTAAAGTGTTTTTCTTGAAAGACATACAGACAGATTCCCGGTGAACATCAGATATGCGTCAATGCACCAGTGCTGATCCTTTCACAAACTTCCTGATTGAACACACAGTGACCAGAAAATGTCTGAAAAATATCTGTTTAAATATCCTCTTAAAATAAACGGCATTGCATTAAATAAAATATCAATCCAAGAGGTTGTCTTTCATTTAAAGAAACACACATCTACACTTTTACTTACACGTTTGTTTGTTAGGTTTGGAATCATAAAACAATATTTACACTACCATTCATAAGTTTGGGGTCAGTATTTTTTTTTTTTAAAGAGAAAGGAATAAGGCCTGGTTTCACTGACAGGGCTTAGAATAAGCCAGGATTAGGCCTTAGTTCAATTAGGACATTTAAGTAGCTTTTATAAATGTGCCTTAGAAGTAACATTACATGTGTGTATCTTGAGACAACACAATGGCAGACATATTTTAAGATATGTCAGTGTAAGTTGCTTTCAGTTAAAATAGCTTAAACATGCATTTTAGTCTGAGACTAGCTTAAGCCTTTCTGTGAAACTGAGGGTATATTCTATATTCTTCTATTCAGGAAGTAAATTGAAACAGTAAAGACATTTATAATCGTGCAAAAGATTTATATTTCAAATAAATGTTTTTCTTTTGAACTTTCAGGGTTTCCTACATCAACTGTTTTCAACATTGATAACTGAGCATCAAATCAGTATATTAGAATGATTTCTGAAGGATCATGTGACACTGAAGTCTGGAGTAATGATGCTGAAAATTCAGCTTTGCATCACAGGAATAAATTATTTTTTAAAATACATTAAATTCGTTTTTTATTGTAAAAATATTTCACAATATTTGAAATAAACGCAGCCTGAGTGAGCATAGGAGACTTCACATTAAATTTACCCACCCCAAATGTTTTTACATTTACCAGACACTTTTATCCAAATCGACTTATATTGCATTTCAAGGTACACATTTACATTCTTATCAGTTCTTGCTTTCGCTGGGAATTGAACCCATGACCTTTGCGTTGCAAGCGGCAACACTTTACTGTGTGAGCTACAGGAAAGCTTAGTTGGAACAGTAGTGTATACCGTTCCAAACAAATAAAACAAATATTTAGACAACTTCTAGTTTTCAAATTGACCCCATACATCCAGTAAAATCCACATTTTGTAAAACGTTTTCTACATTACTAAAGGCTTTGAACAGAAACGCTTCTCATAGTGCAGAGAGTGCTGAAAGGTGGTACAGGAAGTGGAAAGACTGTGGGCTGGGGGTGTTGAGAGGGTGGCAACAACACTGTTGCTGTCACCACAGCATCTGTGAGCCAGTTCCATGTTGTGTGTGTGAGGCCACAGTCACGAGCTCCCATCTTTAAAAGAAAATCCAGCTGTCTCACAATTCTAATACACAGGCAATACTTACTACACACACACTTAGCAGAAGTTTGCTATAAACTTCCCATCAGCACAAAGTAAAAACGTGCTCAACTCTCCACTAAACAACTGAAGCCAAATTCCAGTACTGCCACCACATTAACAGATTAACAGGCGTTCACCTACATTTATTGGGGCCCGTATGAGCCCTCATGACCTTAGAGAATAGAGACAGAGCAAATGCGAAGCAAAATTAGGCTTTTTACGAGACTCCAGACAGGATACAGCCACACCACCTCCTCCGGATATCATAAAACTGGCAACTAAAAGTTGACTGGCGTGTATGTTTGTGCATTGTGGGGTTTATTTAGTCCGACCTTGTGGAAAATGGGTATGACGTGGGCGCTAATGAGAAGGAGAGGTGCCGTTGTCTGGCCTATAGCTGTGAGGTCAATAAAAGCGAGTGTCCAGTGCTAATCATCTAAGGCAGGAAGGAAGGACAGAGGGGACGCATTAGTCTGGTATAGGCCCTCTTGGACGGAGCGTTTTGACTGTTTAATGAAGTAGAGGAGGGTTGGGTGAAGTTGTTACAAGGCAAAAACCACAGGAGCCTCTACAAAGACCTCCACATAAACGCCACTACAGTCTTTATGGCAGTTAATGGACATACAAGAATGTTTTCGCCGGAGATGAGGGGAGTGGGACGGGTTTCCTCTGTAATAAACAACTGTTAGCTAACAATTTCCAGTCTGGTGGCAATAACAGACCTGCTAAACAGGAACAATGACAGAGTGAATAATTAGAAAGAGTGTATGATTAAAAGAAGAAGTGCGGTTGCCGTCTTTAGCTACAGTTTTAATTTTAAGCTATTGATCAGGTGACCAGAAGCTGAAGTAGTTACTGATAGTGACACACACACACACACACACACACTTAAATGAATGTTATTGCATTAAATAAAATATCAAACCAAGAGTTGTTATTTATAATAAATTAATACTTGTATTTAATAAGACTGCATTTAATTGATCAGAAGTGACAGTAAAGACTTTTATAATGTTACAAAGAATTTCAAATTCAAATAAATGCTGTTGTTTTGAACTTTCAATTCACCAAAGATGCCTGAAAAAGAAAGTATCACATTTTCAACAAAAATATTAAGCTGCAAACATTGATAATAATAAGAAATGTTTCTTGAGTACCAAATCAGAATATAGAGGAGGGAGAATGATCATGTATTTGAATTATAATATTAATAGTTTATAATATAAACAAAATAGTTTATTCAGAGTCATTCAGACAGTGGGGTTTTTTTCAGTCCATAAAAAAAGTTAAAGTACTGAAATGTATGGCAGCCTCAGTGTTGCCAAGTCAGTTTTCCCGTGGAATTGGGCTACTATTACACTGTTACCCAGCCCGGATCACGACTAGGATTCGGCTAGTTTTGATTAGCATTTAGGCAAGTTTTGTTTTGCAGACCTGGCAACCTTGGACAGCCTTGTTTTTTTTATGTACAGTACAGCTGATTTTTTTGTGTGTACTTTTTCATATTTACTTAACAAAAATTACATAGCAAAAATACTTTTGCCAAACTTATCCAGTACTATGTCCTTTCTCTAAAAGATAGCTTTCAGTTTAGCTTAGCTATGTGTTTTAAGTCAGCATGCCCCAAACTGTTTGCTTATAGGTTTGAACATGTTACTGGGAAGGTAATCTTTAAAATGCCTTTTCCATGTGCCTGATCTGAGCCAGCTTTTGTTTTCTTAACCAAAACCTATATTTATAAAAACACAAAATGAACTTCCGATCAACTCCAGTAGGCAACGTCACACTTGACCAAAATGAAAACAGTAGCTCCCAAGCATATCAATTATGCCCAAACACAAGTCTCAGATGTTTTGGCGGAGGTCACAGGCAGTCCAGGCAGGCTTCTGTAGAGTGATTGATGACAGAAAACCAGCCATCGGTTGCATAACCTGGACACACAGCCCTTACCCCCATTAACAAAGAAAACAGGGATCCAATTTCCACATTAACACCAGAGTGCATTTGAGATGGAGCCCGGAGTTGTTAAAAGCCAGATCTGCTTGAATTAGATTAGATCATTGGGATACAACGCTGGTTTTTGTTTTAGGAAATGACCATGACTCAGTTCTATTTGTCTAAATATTAAGATGAAGTTGATCACTTATATACATCCGCTCAAAAACATCAGATGATTACATATGTTTGAAAAAGGTATTTGTTTAACAGGGAGTGGTGACAGGTTTGGTCTTGTAGGTGTTGGTTCTAAACCCACAATCACAACAATCAGGTTTTCCAGAGAAGCAATGACACACCTTTACAAACAGGTGCTGTCACGTCTTTTTCTGCAATGACGGTTTGGTCACATGACGGATGTCTTTTCAGGTCTAATCAATGTGAAGTTAAAGGGATGAGCCGGATTCCTTCACGCTGCAAATAACCCTGCAGTGTGTTATGGGAAAACATTGACTTGACTTGCTGTGGGTAAATAAGTGGAATGCTGATTCCACATATTCAACATCATGTTATACAGTAAATCTGTTTAAAAATAATTATTGCATCTGGATTTTCTACATCAATATGTATTTCCTTTTTTTATATGTACAATGTGTTTTACTGTAAATAAAATGTTTTAATAACAATCATTTTAGTAACTACTTGAAAGAATTATATTCAGAAAAAAGAACTGTGATTTCATTACCTTAAAAGAATTTGCAACCGACTACACTGGTTGTTCTATTTGTTTTTGCTTCACTAAAAGGACCGACGTCTTTAGTTCTAAGGTCACTGTAAAAAAAAATATTTTTCATGATTTGTTATCACAACTTTTTTTTCTTTTGTCAAATCAACTTAAATAATTAATGTGGTTCAGATAACATATTTGGATTTTCTGTTGATTAAACCAATCTCTTTCAATCAATTTCAATGAACTCAAAATTTTAAGGTAACTAACTAGGTTACTACCGTTTTTAAGTTGAACCAACAATATTTTTTTACAGTGTCAATTACACCAGTTGCACTCGGTGTTTTTGAACCAGATAAGAGTTCTTTTCTTTGAGAATCAGTCTACAATAAACACACTGCCTCTTTCGCCCTTTAGACTCAGTAGCGTTGTTGCACGAAACTCTAGAGTCAAAGTATTTTAGCACGATGTTCCATCCACACCATCGGAAGAATGCAAGAACCATTAACACAATGAACCGAATGACACAAACTGCATTTTCAAATTCATTGTGGACAGATATTTCTGGTCACATTGCTCCTAGTTTGGACACAGTGTAAAACAAAAAAAATATTTCTGTCCATCAGTTTTTTTGTTTGTGTGTGTGTGTCTGCAGAGGCCTGCAGAACACAACCATTCAGTCATAGCACTGCTGCATTTTCCAACATCTCCTCGTTTGTCCTTGTGAGAGCTATCGTTTCAGGCAACAAAATGAGAGCATGAACAGTTTGACATGAACTAAAAATAAAACCTCCTAGAGAATGTTTCTCTCTCACGCTTCTCTCTGCTTCCTCATCCTCTGTACAAATGGTATCATGAGATATAAAGAGGAGGCCAGATATAACTGCTAATGTTTTGTGTCGAGGTCCACATGACCACCCGATAAATGGTGCTATTCATTAGCTTTCACAGCGAGGGAAGATCCTACTTTACAACTGCAGACTGGCTTTTACTGCTTTAGAGGGTTTGGTCTTGTATGACCCCTATTTAGGTTTCATTGTGTTACATCAATGCTTAACAGTGAGGTGATCTTTTGTAAGAGGTGATTCATTGGTTTAGAGATTATTAATGAATTACTGTGAACATCTTACACATTAAGTCATTTGTCAACAAGTTACAAATGAAGAGAGTCAGAATGAATGAATTCAACAACCCCGACTGAGGCAATTTCCTTCTAAATAACAAAACAAATGGCACACCTAATCTTCCTGTCAGGGTGTCATTTGACCCTTCATTCGAGGGTCAAACCTTTGGCTCCTCCCATAAACGCGGACGGACACACACTTCTCCCTCAGCATAATTATATCCTGTTGTAAACATTCCACTGTGTTCTGGTTGCACCTTGATGGCTGAGACTCCTCAAGACAGGCGTATTAAAGAGAAGTTCAAAAGGTTGCTCCTGAGGAGGGGGAAGCGTCACACCTGATAAGGAATAGATGCAGGGCACACAGGTCACTTTGAACCTTTTCATCTGGGTAGGAGGTAAAGAGGTTTGAGCTTGACGACCACACAGAAGTGACAGTAGCACATTCTTTCAGTCGGTGCCAGTCTAATTGGTGACAATATACTTAGCCATTCAAAACTGAATGTTTTCATCACATAGTTGATACTTCTTTTTTTTCCGCTTTAACTCCTCTATCTTCCTGTTGCTGAGCTAAGAATGCATTAAAGTCAAATTATGCAAGAATTACCTTCACTCAACCATGAGAGAGAGAGAAGCAGTAAGCCGAGCTGTTTAAATATTGATGAGTTTAAAACAGCCGTGCCGTGCTCAGTAAACTGTTCAGGTCTTTTCCTTTCAGTGTTGCACAAAGGGTGTCAAATCATCCACCCTGCCCTCTGCACAAGATAAAACAGATCACAGATACCTCATTGACCAAATGATTCACTTAGCTTTTGTGTAAAACAATAATCTGTTTAAAATTACATAATGAGAATTTATAATGGGTTTAAAACATAAAACTACACTAAAAAAAAACAATAAGCAATAATAAATAAACGTACATGAATTAATCAATTTGGATAAATTATTATTAATACATTTGTCTTATGCTCAAATTGATTGAAATTGGTTTTGTAGACACATATAAAATGTACTTGAAATCAAAATGTCACAAATACTATACTAAAATACTAAAAAATTTAGTCCAAAACTAAAATGTATTACTTTTTCACTTTTCTTATATAATATATATATAATCATAAAAAAACTAAATACAAAACATAATGTTTACTTTTTAATAATACATTTGTGTTATATATATATATATATATATATATATATATATATATGTGTGTGTGTGTGTGTGTGTGTGTGTGTGTGTTTTATTTAGCTACGTTTTGTTGCTGTATTACATTTATTTATGATCATTTGAGCCCATTTCCCTTTCAATTATTATTACTGTAAGTGCATATATATCGGTTACAGTAATAATAATTTAAGTGCTGAAATTTGGGGGGATTTATGGGCTAAATATGACCCTGAAATTTCTTTGTGAGACTGCCCTGGTTAATGTGTTACTTTTGGCGTGTAAAGCAGTTGTATAGTCCTCTAATGCGATTTTGATATAGCAAAGGTCACAGCACATTGTACATGGGTGTCTACGGTGGATTAGCAGTCATATCAGTAGGAAGAGTGCTAAACCAGAGTTCAGGATGTGGTCTGTGGCTGTTGGTGACAAAGGGAGGGCTGGGGTTGAACTGTTTGACAACGAGGAAGGAACTCATGCTCAGATGACACCATAACAAAACTTATGACACCATGTGGCTACTGCCAGTCACTGCTCCACTGGGAGCCGTTTACTCCCTTTCATGCTAAACTCCCTCAGCTCTGATCCAGCAACGGTTTCCCATTACCCACCAGCTTCTACACCCATATTGGCCAAAAAAAAGAGGTTTACTTCTAAAAGGACACCACAAAAAGTTTAATGGTTCATCTTGTGTGCAGAAATAGAACATTTGTCACCGTAGAGCAGAACGTCCTGTTCCTTCACAAAAGAGTAACTGGATTATCGTGTTTCGTTTAATAAAAGTGGCACATTTGCTACGATTAGGGATTTGGAAAGATGTTTACCTCACTCTCTGATTAAGTAATGTGTGATAGAAAAACAACAACAACAACAACAAAGCAAGAAGAATCAGTGTGACTTCTGCATATATGCTAAGAGTTTCTCTGGAGCCCATGCATTATTGACTCCTTTTGAAACTTTAGCCTAGTACACAATGAAAACACTTCAATCTTTAACAAGAGTACCATGGTGGTGACTGTATTTGGGGAAGCTGACGTGTTTTGTGCCTTCACAGAGTCAAGGATCCATGGTTGTTTGTCTCTAAGACACAATGGGGCGTGAAACACCATTGGGTGCACCTGAGCGGACAGGAGGTGACGTGCCAGTCTCATGTCACACTTCTGAGATGAGATATGCCGTGGTAAGACTTGCAGATGAGTTTCGGGTTTGTAGCAGTGATCGCTAGAGAGGTGCGTGCCGAAGCCTTTCATCCTGTCGGGGAACAACACCAAACAAGTAGTTGAATCCTTCCTTGTAGTATCACACAAACTCAGATCTTGGAATCTGGCTGATCACAAATTGTCCAAGCAGAATTGTATGAAAGCCCTTGTCCGAACCAGAGTAAATATATATATATATATATATATATATATATATATATATATATATATATATATATATATATATATAAAGGTAACTGCAACTTTATATCTCAAATTTGCTGCATTATTCCTCAGAATTACAGCTTTGTTTCTTGTTACTGCTTTGTTTCTCATAATTGCGACTGACTTTGTCATATTGTGACTATATTCCTTAAAGGGATAGTTCACCCAAAAAAGAAAATTCTGTCATCATTTCCTCACCCTCAAGTTGTTCCAAACCTTTATGAATTTCTTTCTTCTGCTGAACACAAAATAAGATATTTTGAAGAATGTCACTAACCAAACAGTTAATGGGCCATATTCCATTTTTTTTTTTTTTACATACTATGGAAGTCAACAAACTTGAGGGTGAGTAAATGATGACATACTTTTCATTTTTGGGTGAACTGTCCCTTTAACTTTGTTTCTTAAAATTTTAACTTTATATCTCACTTTCACAACTTTATTTCTTATAATCACATCTGTATATCTCACAATAGTGACATTATTTATCAAAATTTGTGCTTAATTTCTCGTAATTGTAACCTTATTTCTCATAATTGCGCCTGTATATCTCACAAAATGACTTTTATATTTCATAACTGAGATTTTATATCATCCATTTGTAACAAAATTGCTGCTGTTTCTCATAATTGCAACTTTATATCTTGCATTATAACTTTATATTACCCAACTGTGATTATGTTTCTCATAATTGCAATTTTATATCACACATTGTGACTTTAAAGTCCTAAACTGCAACTTTGTTTCTCATAATTAACTTATATACGTGCAAGGGCTAAAGAAGTTATTCACCAGGGAATGGCACTTTAAAAGCATCTAGGGTTGAGCTAGAGAGATATTTGGAGGAAACGCATACAGATGCAAAAAGGCATGAGCCTATGTCAATTCCATCAGACATACCACCTATCAACCCACCAGAATACCAAATGGAGGTCTGTGCACCTAAGTGGAAAGAGGTAGAGCAGGCTGTGAGAAAGGCAAGGGCTTCATCATCTCCAGGGCCTAATGGAGTTCCGTACAGAGTGTACAAGAGTGGTTCAGGAGTTCTGCGAATTCTGTGGAAATTGATAAAAGTGGCATGGGAAAAACAGGTTGTACCTAGAGAATGGTGCAGAGCAGGTGGAGTCTTTATACCTAAAGAAAAAGATGCTACAAGCATCAGTCAGTTTCACTATTAAACGTTGAAGGTAAGATTTTCTTCAGCATTATTGCCCAGAGATTGTCCACCTACCTATTAAAGAATGGCTTCATTGACACTTCAGTTAAAAAAGCGGGCATTCCAGGGTTCTCAGGATGCTTAGAACACAACAATGTTATCTGGCAACGAATTCAGTCAGAAAAAAAGGAGAGGAAGGAGCTCCATGTGACATTCCTGGATTTGGCTAATGCATATGGTTCAGTGCCACATGAGCTTCTTTGGGCAGCATTTGATTTTTTCAGAGTACCAATGTCAATAACAAATTTAGTGAAAGCCTATTTTGGAGATTTGCTATTTAGTTTCTCAACTCCAAAATTCAGCACCGCATGGCAATGCTTAGAGGTTGGAATAATGGCAGGATGCACCATTTCTCCACTGGCTTTTACCATGGCAATGGAAGTAATCATTAGGGCATCAAGATGGGTAGTAGGAGGAGAGCGCTTGGCTTCTGGGATGCGACTACCACCAATCTGAGCATACATGGATGACATGACAACCATGACTACAACAGTAGCCTGCACTAATCGGTTATTGGTTAAGTTAACAGATAATATTGAATGGGTACGAATGCAATTTAAGCCCTCTAAATCAAGGAGCATCTCGATAGTTAAAGGAAAGGTAGTAGATAAAACATTCTTCATGGTGAGGCAATACCAACAGTTTCTGAGAAGCCAGTGAAGAGTCTTGGGAGATGGTACGATGGGAATCTAAAGGACACAGTTCGAGTGGGAGAAGTTAGACGACAAGCAGTGGAAGGGTTGAAGAGCATAAACAGCTGTGCTCTACCAGGCAAACTAAAACTCTGGTCCTTTCAGTTTGGTCTACTGCCAAGGTTGCTGTGGCCACTGGCTGTGTACGAGGTTTCTTTGACAACAGTGGATAAGCTGGAAGCGGTCATAAGTTCAGGAAATGGTACATCAGGAAATGGTTGGGAGTTCCACGCTGCCTCAGCAGAGTGGGACTTAATAGTAAAGGAATATTGCAGCTGCCAGTCTCTGCTTTAACCGAGTTTAAGTGTGCCAAGGTCAGACTGGAAATGACCTTAGTAGAGTCACGCGACAAATGTGTAAGGGAGGCTGTTAAAAACTGGTAGAAAGTGGTCAGCAAAGAAATCTGTAGTAGAGGCAAAGGCTGACCTTCAAATTGGTGATATCGTGGGACAGGTACAGCATGGAAGAGGGGGTTTTGGGCTCAGTTTAGGTCCTCCTAAATGACATAAGGCAGGCCCAGCTCAAAGGAGGAAGCTGGTAGTCAATGAGGTGCGAAAGCAGGAGGAGAGGATGAGGTGTATAAAAGCCATTTCCCAGGCGAAGCAGGGAGAGTGGATGAGATGGGAGAGTGTGGAACAACGCAAAATGGGCTGGCAAGACCTTTGGTCAATGGAAGAGAGTAGGATCAGTTTCCTTATTAGGTCAACATATGATGTTCTCCCATCACCGCAGAACCTAAACCTCTGGGTAGGAGAGGATCCCTCTTGTCCTTTGTGTTCATCACCTGCCACATTAAGCCACATTTTGACAGGATGTAAGGTGGCTCTTAGTCAAGGTCGGTTTACTTGGCGCCATGACCAAGTATTGCGATGTTTGGCTTTAGCATTGGAAGGCAAGCGTAGTATGACCAATAAGTTGCCGCCTGTTCTAGCAAAACATTACATGCAGAAGACAATATTCCTCCGCCCAGGCGAGCAACCACCAAGAAAAGGTGTTAACACCAATTCTCGCCCAGGACAACTGGAAGCTGCTAGGGACTGGAAGATGCTGGCTGATCTTGATCAACGGCTTATTTTTCCACCTGAGATTGCCACCACTAACCTACGACCAGATATGGTTTTGTGGTCTGGATCAGCACGCATTGTTCAACTGATAGAGTTAACAGTGCCATGGGAGGATGCAGTAGATGAGGCATATGAGAGGAAGAAACTGCGGTATGCTCATCTGGCCGCTGAAGCAGAACAGCGAGGATGGAGAGTCCAGGTTTATCCAGTGGAAGTGGGTTGTCGAGGTTTTGTGGCACACTGTCACGACACACACGGGAGATAGACAGCAGATCCAAGTGCAGTAAAGATGTTTTAATGGGTAATCCGTAAAGCGTAAATCCAGTCCAGGCAAAGGTCAAATACCGTGTAAACAATCCAAATACAAAAATAACAAAACACAAGGAACAGTCAGGAACAGACCAAGAAGTGTCAGACATAACAACGACTCCGTACACATATTAACGCAGACAGGGAATATATACACAGATCTAACAAGACTAACAATGAACAGCTGGGAACAATGATGACGGGGAACAGCTGAGTGCAATGACCTGATGAGTGACAATGACAGACAGAATGCTGGGAAATGAAGTCAATAGTGAAGGACACCGTGAAGAGGACCTCTAGTGGAAACCAGGAAACATAACCAGACACTGTGACATAACCTCCCCTCTACGGAGCGGCTACCAGACGCTCCAAGACCATACAAACAAACAAGAGTCTAGGCCGGAGGTGGAGCGGTGGAGGATCAGCGGGAGGGATGGGGGGCCAGGTCCATGAAGGGGAACAAGAACAGGGGGTGATGGCTCAGCCGGCGGCCAAGGCGAGACAGACAGTCTATCAGGTGGCCAGGGCGGAGAAGATCCCTCGGGCGGCCAGGGCGGAGCAGGCTGTGCGGGCGGCCAGGGCGGTGAAGACCCCTCGGGCGGCCAGGGCGGAGCAGGCTGTGCGGGCGGCCAGGGCGGTGAAGACCCCTCGGGCGGCCAGGGCGGAGACTTTCCCTCGAGCGACCAGGGCGGGGACGACCCCTCGGGCGGCCAGGGCGGAGACGACCCATCGGGCGGCCAGGGCGGAGCAGGCTGTGCAGGCGGCCAGGGCGGTGAAGACCCCTCGGGCGGCCAGGGAGGTGAAGACCCCTCGGGCGGCCAGGGCGGAGACTTTCCCTCGGGCGACCAGGACGGGGACGACCCCTCGGGCGGCCAGGGCGGAGACGACCCCTCGGGCGGCCAGGGCGGAGACGACCCCGACCCCTCGAACAGCAGGCACCGGCTCCGGAACAGCAGGCACCGGCTCCGGCTCAGGAACAGCAGGCACCGGCTCAGGAACAGCAGGCACCGGCTCCGGCTCAGGAACAGCAGGCACCGGCTCCGGCTCAGGAACAGCAGGCACCGGCTCCGGCTCAGGAACAGCAGGCACCGGCTCCGGCTCAGGAACAGCAGGCACCGGCTCCGGCTCAGGAACAGCGCTTGCCGTAGCGGGCTCTGGAACAGCGCTTGCCGTAGCGGGCTCTGGAACAGCGCTTGCCGTAGCGGGCTCTGGAACGGGCATTGGGTTCAGCTCCGAAACACCGAACAGCGGCCTCTCTAAGATCCGAGCCAGACGCTCCAGATAGTCCCAGCTCAGGAAGGCAGACGGGGCGTGAACAGTCTCTAGCTGGACAGACGGGGCGTGAACGATCTCTGGCTGGACAGACGGGACGTGGACGGTCTCTGGCTGGGCAGACGTGACGTGAACGGTCTCTGGCTGGGCAGACGTTACCTGGACGGTCTCTGGCTGGGCAGACGTTACCTGGACGGTCTCCGGCTGGACGGTCTCTGGCTGGACGGTCTCTGGCTGGACGGTCTCTGGCTGGACGGTCTCTGGCTGGACGGTCTCTGGCTGGACGGTCTCTGGGATAACAGCGGACTGCACTAGGACGGCCTCTGACACCACCGCATGCTGTACAGGGACGGCCTCCGAAATGAAAGCGTGTTGCACAGGGACGGCCTCCAAAACGCCTGCGCACTGCACAGGGATGATTTCCGAAACGGCCACATGCTGTACAGGGACGGCCTCTGAAATGGCCGCATGCTGCACAATGACGGCCTCCAAAATGATCGCACGCTGCACAGGAACAGCCTCTGAAATGACCGCATGCTGTGCAGAAACGACCACCGGGGCGTTGGGGAGATAAGAACCCCTTCCCCTCCTCCTCCTTCCTTGATGGCGAGGTGCAGTCTCAGTACCAGACGGGACCAGCGGTGAGGACTCCAGACCGGATGAAACCAGCGACGGAGATCTTGTGCTGGGCGGAACCAGCTGCGAAGATCTTGTACAGGGCGGAATCAGCGGCGAGGATCTCGTGCTGGGCCAGTCCGGCGGCTCCGGACCAGAAAAATCGTTAGGCAGAGGACGGTGTCGTGGAACTTGTCGACCACCTCCTCCCCTGCAACCTCCCCGAGTTCCGGAAAACCTCGCCAGCCGTGTCCCCAAAAACGACTCACCATTTCTGCTGGAAGACTTCGCTGAAGTTTTAGCTGCTGCTGCTTCCTCAGTTAGCTGGGCCCATAAGGCAAAACATTGGTGAATATTTAGTCGGGACGCTTCCTCCCCAACCTGCAATCCTCCTTTCTGCGGCCCCCTTCCTTCCCCATATACGGGAGAAGGATTACAGAAACCCGAACTGCTGGATCTGTTCATGTGGACGGAGGCGTTCTGTCACGACACACACGGGAGATAGACAGCAGATCCAAGTGCAGTAAAGATGTTTTAATGGGTAATCCGTAAAGCGTAAATCCAGTCCAGGCAAAGGTCAAATACCGTGTAAACAATCCAAATACAAAAATAACAAAACACAAGGAACAGTCAGGAACAGACCAAGAAGTGTCAGACATAACAACGACTCCGTACACATATGAACACAGACAGGGAATATATACACAGATCTAACAAGACTAACAATGAACAGCTGGGAACAATGATGACGGGGAACAGCTGAGTGCAATGACCTGATGAGTGACAATGACAGACAGAATGCTGGGAAATGAAGTCAATAGTGAAGGACACCGTGAAGAGGACCTCTAGTGGAAACCAGGAAACATAACCAGACACTGTGACACACACTCTACAACCCGGTTCCTCAGAGACGTCGGATTCAGTGGCCAAGAGTTGCGTCGCACAGTAAAGAACTTATCTGAAGCAGCAGAAAGGAGCAGCAACTGGCTGTGGTTGAGACGGAAAGATTCTAGCTGGCTGTGTACAGGCCGCCACGCTACGGTTTCGTAGAATTCTTGAAAACTTGAAGAGTCTGTTGGTTTATTTGTATAGGTTGTATAGTATTTACAGTCATTAGATCCTGTGTATATTGCGTGAATGACGGGTGGTTGGGCAGATATTGTGTTTTGCGGTAGGTGGTATGCCATACGGAACCGTTGCCGCTAAAACTGCATAATAACGCACCAGTGGGGCTCGACAGCCTTAGTCAAACGGGTTGACGCGTATGATTGGGTTGCGGAGAGATTGTGAGATTGTGGTTAGGTCTCAGCAGCAGGAGGGATGTAAAGGTCAGTAAGCTGGGCTGAGTTGAGAGGGGGACGGAGGGGGGTTACTCTGGGATGCCAGAGTCACTGTCGAGTCCTCTTGAGGTGTCGTGGGCTAGTCGATGAAACACTGAGGACGGAAGGTGCCCACTTGAAGACCCTAGAGATGTCCCCTACTTGGCTCAATCCAGACGGTTGTCGTGCTGGTCCACTAGGGAGACCACACTGTAGTTGCAGCCGTCGTGTGTGCTGACGCGCCAAGTACACTGCAGTCGTTAATGCCGGACAGAAGGGGAGTCACACCACAATATGGAAAGAAGCGTAAATGGGTCAAGCATAGTTTACTGTAAAGCTACGTCTTAGTGTTGCTTATCTTGGTGAAAGCCGAGTACAAATCAGCATGAAGTTTTAACATCTACTCTCGTGTAATGGAAATCATATCGCATTCATATATTTTTCCTCATAGTTACAATGCATATGTCACAGTTTGACTTTATATCACACAATTTTTCATTTTATAAATACATGTAAAAGAATTTGTTTTTAAATTTTAACTTGCATGAGCTCATCCTCAGCCGTGTTGTTCCAACAGTCTCGGGTTCCCTACATTTTTTAATTTACAAATATTAAAGTGTGTTGCATATACGTGTTATGCAGGGCTTGACATTAACACCCGCCAACCCGCCAAATGCGGGTGGATTTTGCTCGTGGCGGGTAACAGAGTCACTCCAACTAGCCACTTTGGCGGGTTGAATAATTGTAGTCTTTTCAAAAGGCGCGACACTACAACTCCCATGTATTACATGCACGCAGCGCTGCTTTGCGCTTGCGCGCTAGTGACCGACAACACTGAAACCTGACTGAAACGAAGAGACAGCTAGCTGCCCTGCTTGGTGAAGTTATGTGGCGACATATCAAAGGTGTAACAAAACCCGGTGAGCAGATAACACACAAGAGAAAACCTGACGATGAAAACAAAAAGGAAGAAGAGACAAAGAAAAACAAAAGACTTTTCAACGAAAAGTGGAAGTTAAATCGAGAATGGCTGGTATATGATCTAGCAAACAAAATAATGTATTGCTCCGATTGTCGGGCGTACGGCGGTGAAAAGGTAAAGGGGGCATCTTTTGTGGTTGGGACAAGTAATTTTAAAGTTGAAACCGTAAAGGACCATGAACTTTCAATTGGTCATATCGGAAGCATTTCGACTAAACGGCTGAAGGCAGCTGGTTTGCTACAAGAAAGTGTTCAGTTTAGTTTTTTATCTTTTTTTTTATTAATCTTCTACATCCATGTACCACTTTTATTATGTAATAAGAAGCTACTTTTTTATGTCTTTATCTTAATACATGGTTTTATTTAAAAAAAGGAGCTTTACACACAACCTTATCAGAGCTAATGATAATGACCTGTATTGTTATACATTTATGTAGTCTTGATTTGCGTGTGTACAGTGGTTTTACATTTAAAAGGGTTGTAAATCTAGTTCTAGTTAATTTTAGCACGCCATAGTCAACTTTAATCAGGTAATTTCACAACAACAAAAAAGTGGCTAGTAAAAATGCTGTGTGGCTAGTAACTTTTGAAAACCACTAGCCACATTGGCTAGTGAGCAAAAAAGTTAATGTCAAGCGCTGGTGTTATGTGTAGGCTATGTCGGGTAAAAAATCCTTTCTCAGCAGAATCAGCACTTGTGTGAACCCAGACAGAGAGCCGATCAATACGTTCGGCCGCTGGAAGTGGAACCACTGGGCTAAAACCAAATAGAAAACATCCTTCCTAAATCATTAAATGCTTTCCACTGATTGTGACTTAAACTGGAGTTGGCATGGACACATCATCATTTAATTAAACAGGCTTCTCCCGGATCATGAGGCAGCAGGAAGAAGATAAGCTAGCGAATACAAGAGACTTAGTCATTCAGCCAAAGCATGAACAAAATGGCCAAATATACTTGACTACCTCATTTGTGTTTACATCAGCATGAAGAATGAGTAAACATCACAACACACTAAGAATGAATAAAATATGGTTGTAGCCACATTGCACATTAAAATTCTGATGAATACTTCAGGTTGACCTGTGTTCATTCGATCTCTCTTTAAATCCTTAGAAAATTCTGACATCATAGGCAAGGGAGCTGCATTTGAATCCGTTCCCCCAATATTCCCCTCATCTGTTTCATTTTTGATAAGATGATTTCATACCGAAAGATTTTATGAGCCCGCTCATGAGATCTCCATACACGTGTCATGACATCATACTGGATAATGCACACTAAGCTCCCACCACTTACCAAATGCACATTAATAATGAAAAACATTTTTGCATTTTAAAACATCATGTCATTGCATGCTTCCATGCCGGCTCTTTCTTCTCAGACTAACCAAATTGGTTCACGAGAAAAACATAGACACTGATGCACTAAAAACGGAAAAGTTTTTGCATTTTTCGCATACACGACAACATTGTCAAAACAACTAAAAACGCAGCATGCCAGTGTTTATTAATTAATTATGCTGTTTATGCTCATTATTCATTTTTAAAGACAGTTTCACACGTTTTGGCCCTTTTGGCCATCCATAGTTGGCGATGTCACTGCGCCTTGAATGAAACGAGTCATACGAATGCAACACATGATGTCACCTTTTTTACAAATTTGCATTTTTTGTAGTTATTTTTGTAATCGGTTTGTCAGACAACAACATTGGCTCAACCAATGGCATGGGTCTGGGGCGGGGCGGGGCTATCAGGTTATTTGACCAATGGGAGCAGATCGAAGTGTTTTTTTTTAAACCTGTTTAAAAACAGTTATTTTTGTAGTTTTGTTTGGTCTCACAGTGGCACAGAAATTACATTTCACTAGCTAGTTTCAATAAAACACAATTGAAAATTAACTATGCTTTTACTACAGTAACCAGAGTCTGACTATAGGCTTTTTGTTGTAAAAACACACTAACCACAAATTTACCTTTTTTTTTTTTTTACTACAATAAAATAAAACAGGCAATTATGCAGAACCTTGTTAATTGTCTAGATTTGTACTAGATAGATTGGTCATTATTGGACATTAATGATTATTTCTAGTTGCTTGGGTGTTCTGTGTGGTTAAGGAGATCACAGCAGTCTTTTCCATTAGCTTCTAACACAACAAACTTAGGTTTAAGTTTAGTGTTACTGTGTGTTCCTTACACTTTCAGATGACTCACATTCCCACATTCTGAAACACGTGAGATTAGAAAGAGAGTGTGAGGTTTTATTCTTAGTCTGGGCTCAGTGTTCCTGTCACTGGCTGGCCTGGAGGATTATGAGGCCTCAGCCACCTCATGCCCGCCTACAACTTCACTTTCATGTGTGACTTCTGCTAGAGAAACAGAACCATGCCAACCATCATCATCATCACAGAATCAAGAACAATCCTGAACTTTATCTGACCAGATGACCCTCTTTTCGTTCCTGGAAATGATGGATAGAGATAAAATGAAGTGTGCGTCAGTGTAACTTCTGGTCTTTGTTTTGGATCTGTGAGGGAAATATTGCACCTCTCTAGTGAAACGTGCATCAAACGCATTCCTTCAATCCGCTATTGACCAGCTGGCGCCGCAAACACCTTGGTTCTCCCTCAGCCCATCTGTTCCCACACCTCTCCAGTATTCCTTATTTACTTGACCTCCTGATTGTTGTAAACATTGAGGAGTGGAGGGATTTATCTTTTTGTTGAGGTGGAACGACAACAAAAAAGACCAAAAAAAATATATAGACGTTACCGAAGGTCAAATGAAACATTTCCTTTCTTTGTTTTCATTTTGCTCAGTATAGCGCTAACTGGTTAAGAAAATCACTTTCTATTAATTAGAACAATATGTCACAATAACACCATATATTTTATCAGCCTTCAAGGAAGGGAGATATTCTTGTATGGCACTAGCACTTAAACAGATATAAAAAATATATAAATATTTTCAGTTAGCCTTAGGTTAGCACGCGAATAGCTTAGCCTATTAGCTTAGCATAGCATAAACAAAAACTTAGGGAGGTGAAGAGGATTCTAGGACATTAGCTGTGTCCCAATTCAGAGGCTGCATCCTTCGAAGTCTGCGAAGGTCAGACCGAGCATTGTTAAATGGGATGTTCTAGCCTACGGAGGATTGCTCGTTGCTTTTCAACCGTGACAGCTGCTAAATTTAGCAATTTTTGCATCTAAGCAAAGACTTTATATACAGAAATACGGTGCACTCATATTACTATGAATGTGAGAAAGTGCAACGTGCAATATGGTGGAATAAGTCCCGCCTTCTAAATAAAAGATCCAATCGCCTATTGGCCTATTAGCTGCCAATAGTAGCTTCGGTTCCTATAGAAACAGTCAATGTTCTGAGACGTGCGCTTAGCACTGCGCTTATGCATTAGCTTGGTCCAGCCTGAAATATGCAGTTTTTTCAAGTGAGTAGAAACAAGATTTTTGAGACAGTTTTGTCCGATTTCATTGGTGATTTCTAGGGCTGTGAATCTTTGGGTAGGCAGTGAATCGATTCGATTCACGATTCATCGGTTTTCGTTTCGATTCAAGAACAATTTTTGCAAATTCAGAAAGATTCGATTCAATGCGATTCACATTAAAATTTGATTCGATTAATTCGATTCGATTCTTCATTTTTTTATATGCATTTATAGGATTATTTAAATGCTTCCCCCAATGGGTCTTAGTCAGGGTGTGAATTATACAGCTGCCTTCGGGGGTCAGAGAGTTGGAACAAAAAAAACCCAACAACGACATTTTGTCTATTGTTAACGTTAGTTCATGATAGTTTTTAATGAATCTATTATTATAAAAAAATATTTCCAAAGCCTATAAATTAGCATTTGTTGAAATGTAAACCAAGATTTTAAAAGGCTTTAAAAGTATTGTTAGTTCATCATGCTAACTATTTTTTAGGATAGTGTAAATGGAGACACAACCTTAAAGTGTTCCTGCTACATTAAACATTCTTCCATTGTGAGACTAAAAATACCATGAACTTTCCCAACTAAACTTTAAAGCTACACTATGTAACTTTTTTAGTTTATTCTTAGCTAAAAACACTTAGTTCTTTCAAAAATATATGTGCTCATTAATGTATATTTACTTCGTTCAAGTAATAAAGTGTTCTCGTTAGTGTATAATATGCCATTGAAAATACATACGGGTGAGGGGTTCTAATGTCGGCCGCCATGTTGCCTCTCCATCTTGAAAGTACTTTAGCCAAAGAGGGACATCAAGCTTCGCATTTCGCGTTTTAACACTCGATGGCACCGTGTCGAGGAGGTCGTACTGGAAGCCATGTTAATCTTGGACTTCATTGGCCACCGTAGGAGTTAAAACGAAATCGAAATTGAGAGGAACAGAAACTAACATTCACTGGATGGTCATATACCTTTTCACCGCTAGATGGGGGTAAAAATCACACACTGTAGCTTTAACTAACTTTTCCTCATGGAATAGCTACTCCTTGTTCTCTTTATACTGAACATTTTCCTTGTGCTTCTGAAAGAAAACGCGCCGGCAGTCTATGCTTGTGCTATATTATATTATAGCGATTACGAATGCAACTTTAATGCGCATCTGATTGATGGATAAACCACGCGCTCTTATTTCAATGTAATTAATGTTGTAGTTATTTCATCAGTTTTCTTCGTACATTCAGTTTAACGACATTAAATTACATTTCATTCATCATTCATGATTAATCGGAAGCGTGTGCATTTTAGAAACCTATGTTTTCTCTTTTCATGTAATAAATGCGCACCCTTGAATATGTGGGGTTTAACTTTAACTGCTCAGGACGGGTATGACCCATTTCCGTAAAACTTCAGTATCTTATCTTAAAGAAAATAACGGCGACGTTTCCACGTAACGAACGCGTTATTTCATAGCAGTGCCCGCGCAATGATATGGCAGCTTTATCAATGGCTTGCTTTCTCGATAGAGATCTGTCATCTGCTCATGTGTACACCAGTGGCTGTCCTGAGGAGAGCTCAAACATGGACTGCTCAAAAATCAGTAGATAAGAGCTATATGGGACCGAGCACAAGCGAAATCCAGTGAAAGATGGTAAAGAGTGCAGCCAGTATGTGAAGGAGAGCTGTGAGGACGCGAAATGACGTCGCACAACGCCTCATTAATTCGCGCATGTAGTCATTTAATGTTTATATGTTTTAAAGCACTGAATCGCTATAGAATCGCAAATTATTCGATTCTTAGCATTTTAAATCAAATATTGACCGAAATAAAAGATTCACGATTCAAAATACATGTTTCAAGATCGATGCATATGCATCGTCAGGATTTGCATCGAGAATACGAATTAATCGTTACACCGCTAGTGATTTCAAATATTAAATTTACTCTTAAGCTTGGTGAACAGTTTTGAAGAGTTTGATGTTTCCCCATTCAAAGAGATAGGAGCTGCACTTGTATGCCCGAGAGGCGTTTCAAAGATGGCCGCCGACTAAAATGACTGGTCTGAAAGGGACTTTGATCTTTGTAAGACAACATTTGAACTGCTTAGGTGTTTGTTTTTTTGTTGTTGTTTTTTTATCATCATCGGATATTCAAGTAAGTTGACACCCAATACTTACATTTAAAAATGTAATCTGGCAATTTCTAAAATAAATAAATAAATAAATCCTGTGTTCACCGGCACACGTATAATATTATCTGTGCTAGGCCGCGAAGGATCCATCTGTTGTATCCCTCATTACCCGGGAAACAAAGGCCGCATTTCAAGGCCACATTTTAGGACAGCCTTCATCACTCCGCTGTGATGCAATCCGTCTTCGAATGCAACCTTTGAAGAATGCAGCCTCTGAATTGGAACGCAGCTGTTTCTGGTTAGCTTTTGTTTTATCTAGTAAGCACTTTCTGTATACTTAAATAATGCAACTGAACTGTTATGCAACTTCTAAAATGCTTCCTGATGTGTTTATATGCCACTTTTCTGGCTACTTTATTCTAAAAATGCATCCCCTTTCCAACCAGCCTCCCAAGATGATTCCAGATGATTCAACTCTTCTGCTGTCAACACATCATCCTCAAACTCCTTCTAACTTCGCTAACAATACGACTCATGACTCAAAATAAGACGTGACAACCGGAAAGCAGCAAGATGCTAAAAAGAGCAAACAGAGTGGGTGCTGGAAGAAATGCCCCACTTTGAAAAAAAGAAGAAAAGAGAAAAGAAAGACGCATCGAGACTCCCTTGAAATACGTAATACTGAGTGAAAAAGGATGGAATGGGAATAGGGAGGAGGGAAGAGGGGGTTGACTGATTCATCCGGTTTCATAGGCAATTTATTTTGGTTCAGTGGAATAACAAACTCTCGAGGGGGAACCTGAGGAGAGGGAGCGAACATAATACAGGCCAGATATGGCTGATGACGTCAAAGCGGAAGAGAGCTGGATTCTCCATCTCAAACAAAGTAGGACAAAATACAGGGACACGCAGTTTGATTGTGTCAGACATGACATCCTTGAGGAATCCCTTCCAAGCCAGGCCATGTCAGTCCTATTTCCAAGCGAACAAAAGAGTTCATTAATAATAATAAGCATACTCTTTGAGAGGACAAATGGAAGTTGAAATATATTGACAAGAGGTCAGAGTTTAAGTTCTCTCTGATTATTATGTCAATAGACGACAATAATACAACATTCAATCAGCGTTCCTCTTTTATAAACAGAATCTGTTTGCTTTTGACGGCGCAGTGCGAATACCTATGGTGGCTTGTGATGATTGGCGGCTGTGAATATTCACAGGTTTTGATCTTTTTGAAGGGAATGTGGGAGGGTTATGAAATCCAGCCAGCCCACCGCCCATTGATAAACACTAGGAGGGATTCTCAGGCAGTTATGCAAGACATTAGTCATCCTGGCATGATTCATTTTGTCTTTCTCTCCTCACACTCCCCCGTTCGAAATCTTCTTCCGCTATTTTTTATTATTTTTTTATGAGATGGAGGGGGTGCTGACCTCATTTTCAAAGGGATGCTATTCTGGGTCAGTGGAGGATAGACCAGTCAAATGCACGCTCAGCAAGAGTGAAGGGTTTATCTGTCCTCATGCACCATTGATGATTCTGATCATAATAAAGCATTTACAGGCCAAGCAAATGGTGAAACATCACAGTAGGACTCCAGTGGTTCTCAAGTGTCTGTTCTCAAAACTTACTGTTCTCATATTTACAAATAAATATGTAAATTAATGTTAATCAAACAATAAATAAATACATGTAAATAAAAAATGTTATATCCAAATATATATGTAAATATACTGGTCAAATTTTTTTGATTTAGACTTTAGACTTCTTTCAAGAACATTGGTAAATTGGCTTTGGTAAAATATCTACTATAGCCTGCTACTATAGAAATATTTTAAATGGTTTGTTACGTATATTTGTAGAAAGAAAAAAAATCAGAATACACAGTTACTTTTGAATATCTGTCATTGGAGAAAGACATAGTTACGGTATCTACCAAACGTGTCAAACCTTGACCTGCTAGTTGAAAGACACTGCTTTATGACATCATCAATGCTATATTGGATGGATGCATCTATGGCTCCTCTATGGATCCATTGTTGAAAGAGTTTTTGCAATCGTCTCTACCTCAATGCAGCAAATAGTAGATTTTTAGTGCAATGTCACATAAAATCATGCTATATTTTGTCTCTTGGAGTTTGTACACTTGTTCCAGAATTTTCTTTGTTAGCACTGACAACTACAGCGCCAAAAAAAATAAAAATCAGACTGCACCTAGTTCTCTGTGCTCCTGAATCAATGACATCATCGTCCCTACGTCAAGCCTGAACCACTGCACTGGCATGTGCTCTGCCCCCCTTTTCCCAAAACGACCTGTCCTAATAAAAAAGCTTGCGTATGGAAAGACTTTCCACATTTTTTCCAGTACTATCCTACCAATGGTTTGAAACGTTTTCAGCCAATATAAACCCACATCTTCAAATCCATTTTTGCACACCAGTGTTTTCCCACAATTCGTGGGATTTTTGGCAGAATGAGTGCACGTCTGTATTCCATTGCAACTTTGCCTTTGTACTGCGGTGCCTTTGCAATGACGTCATTAGCTCCCTCCTCTTCCTCATCGCTGATGAAGATGGGGGTGTGGATGGATGAAGCTGTGCTCGTCCTCACTCGCCCTCTTTCATCTTAGTGATGCCCATTTTTTACTATACACCCCCCCCCCCCCTCCCCCCTCCACACACACCCCAGTGCAGGCTGGGAATGTGAATAAAGAGGAAATTATATGAATGAATCAGCAGCCATTCTTAATCTCATCTCTTTTTTATATCTCATCTCTTCTCTTCTATATCCTCTTTCCTTCCATCATCTCAGTGAGAGAGAGAGAGAGAGAGAGAGAGAGAGGGGCTGTTGCTGTGCAGATTATGGGCTGTAATCCTCAGGCAGGGTGAGTGTGGATGACAGAGTTCCCTTACCCCCCCCCCCCTTCCTCTACATCGAATGGGAAGCTGGATGTTTCAAGCTTGCACATGTAGTGGCGACAGAAGCCACTAATACCTCCAGCATCCCTCCCTCCCTGAGCCACAGCCGCAGCGTGGAAGCTGCTGGTCCCTGAGCTTCAGCATCCATTCAGGAAAAAGTCAGCAGGAGGGGGGAAGGGGAAGTTCATATACCGCAGCATGCGTGTGAGAGTCGCATTGTGAATGGAAAGGTTGTTTGCCATTCACAAGTCAAATTTAAATTGAAGTAGCAAACAGGATGCATAAATGAATCTTCAAAGTCTATAAAATATATATATTATACTGTATGTGTATATATATATATATATATATATATATATATATATATATATATATATATATATATATATATATATATATATATATATATAAAATGCTTATTTACTGAGCATGGTGCAGATGAGTCTTAAGTTGAAATTGAAATGTCTGGAGGTTAGGGGTGGCCCGAAGATTAGGGGGCAGCTTATTCCTTAGCTTAGGGCCTATAACACTAAAAGCCCTACCACCCACAGTAGAGAGTTTATACTTGGGTACCACAAGCAAATTGTCATTGCTAGATCTAAGGGTCCGGGCAGGAACATATTGTTGCACTAACTCAGCAAGGTATTGGGGTGCGGAGCCATGACAGGCTTTATAAACTAAGACTAAAAGTTTAAACTAGACGCAATTGATCACAGGAATGTGGTAAAGGATGGAGTGATATGTGCAGATTTTTTATTAAGGGCTCAAGCAGCAGAGTTTTGCACCATTTGAAGGCAATGTATAGCTTTGGTGGGTAAGCCGCTATATAAGGAGTTACAGTAGTCCAATCTGGAGGTTATGACCATGCCGTCTGATGATCTGTACTAGTGGCAGCACATAAATGAGAAATAAAAGAGGACCAAGTACAGAACCTTGAGGTACACCATGAGAAATAGTGACGGTACGGGATCGAACCAGGATACTATGGGCACCAGAATCAGAAACCAGAAGGAGATCATTTAGCACTTTTAAAAGGGCTGTTCCTGTGCTGTGACAGGGACGAAAACCAAATTGAAGCGGTTCAAAAAGATTATGTTTCCCTAAATGTGACTTCAGTTGTGCCACAACTACCTTCTCAAGTGACTTGTCAACGAAAGGGAGGTTACATTATTGTTACATTTTAAATGCCTTTACTGCCAAATCATACTTACCCGAAACTTTTGAATGGTAGTGTATCACATTTTCCACAAAAAAAAAAAAAAAAAAACATTAAGCAGCACAACTGTTCTCAACATTGATAATATAAGAAGCATCAAATCAGCATATATGATTTCTGAAAGATCATGAGCCACTGAAAATTCAGCTTTGCCATCCCAGGAATATATTTTATTTTGAGTTTGAGTTCTTTTTAAATAATTTCTTTAAAATGTATAATCAAATATCAAATAAATACTGCCTTGGTGAGCATAAGAAACCTCTTTCAAAAGCATTACAAATTTAAATTATTAATTAAATGACTTAATTCCTATGTGAGGTGCAAATTCAATTTCCAACTAATTCATGAAGGGAAGCTAATTCTTAAGTTCTGAATTTTACTCAACCAGAGAGAGAGAGAGAGAGAGAGAGAGAGAGAGAGAGAGAGAGAGAGAGAGAGAGAGAGAGAGAGAGAGAGAGAGAGAGAGAGAGAGAGAGAGAGAGAGAGAGAGAGAGAGAGAGAGAGAGAGAGAGAGAGAGAGAGAGAGAGAGGGGAAAAGAGAGCGAGAGAGTGGAAAAGAGAGAGTCTGTGTAAAGAGAATGCATCTAGATTTAGACCACATTTTCTTCCTTTGTAAAGGAGAGCTAAAAAATAATACATAATGGATTCAACAGATATTAGCATTGAGTGTGGCAGACGAATCAAAGGAACGAGGGATGAATGAAAGCTTATGAATAATGAAAGTAGGCAGACAACCAAAAGAAAACGAATGGATGAAACAAATGACAGAGAAGATACATCTGAGAGAATTTTTTGTTCAAATCCTGAATGAATCAGACATCAAGACTACCGTTTATAAAAAGAAGGCCATCATAATGACCATTTTACATAATATTACACAGCGATTTTCAAATTTGATTGGCTGATCGCTGTGCATTAGTGGTGGGGATTTTGCCCATTTGCATTATTATGCCAGTAAGCAGCGACGAGTGGCTTTTTTTATTCGTTCAAACACGCTGATTAATTTCAGGAAAGAAGCAAGCAAACGATCTTCATGGACGGATTCATTTAGATATTCACTGAACCAATGAGTCCAAAACACTGATTCTTTCATTGAACTGCCTTTGAGTAAGTTATTGAATCATTCACTCAACTAATTTGTTCAAAAACACTGATTCATTCAGGAACAAAACACCACTACTGTGTTGCTCTGAGACACACAATGGCATTGACTGAAACTATTTCCATTGATGGAGTAAAAAAAAGGCAGTAAAGGGCCATTCACAATGATAACTATAACGATAACTATATAAGTTCACACCAATGGATGATAATGTTCTTTTTACCATAAGTGCATGCTGCATGTGGTCTGCTGCTTTATATGCTCAAGGCTTTTAAAGTCGGGTAGATTATGATTGGCTATTAATGTTTTTATTGTTCAACAGCAGTAAAACATTGTTCTGAAAGTGATTCCAGCGATATTTTAAAAACTTTATTGTTATCATTTTTGTTAAGGCCTGTTCACATCAGGAACGATAACTATAGTGATAACTAGTGTCCACACTGCAGTTGATAACGTTGGCTGCATTGGAAACTGCATACTTCCGTACTAACTATAATCGGCTAGTAGGTGAAAAACAGTATGTGACAAAAGTAGTATGTCCAAATTCACAGTACTCATAAAATAAGCAATATATCCCATTAGGCCACAGGAGAGGATTTGTGAATGGCAGTGAAGTGACGCAACTGACGCTTGTAGGTCACGTTACAGTAACTACATGACTGATGTAGGCTATGTCTGGATTATATAATAATACTATAGAGATTCATACAATATAGAACATACTTTTTTTAGTGGTCGCAATTTACTTATTCAAAATTAGTACCTCAAAAGAACATGCAGCCGTTCTGTTTATTTTAATTGTGCGCTGCAGTTTTGTCATCTGCCACTTTAAATGCTTGAGCATTCTGACTGGCTGCTAATGATTTTCTTGTTCATTAGTTGGACAAAAACTTTCTGAAAGTGATTCCAACTATAAGCTTCTCTGTGATGTTATCGTTATAGTTGGGGGTGGTGTGAACTCTGCTACTCTCATAGAACTAGAACGATTTATAAAGCTTTATCATTATAGTTATCGCATTCGTTTTTGTCCTTGGTGTGAACAGGCTTGAACTGGCAATATGTGTCATGGCTACGGCTGAATGATGTGATATTCATAACAACAGCAATCTTGCTCTTATAATATGTAAATATGTTCTCTAAACCTAGCTTGGTTAAAAACTCTAGCTGTACAGAAACAACTGAGACTGTTCACTCAACAACAACAAAAACCTAGATAGGCTATATAAAAAATACATTATTCCCCCATCACCAAGTATGCAGATTTCCAAAAAAGGCGAGTCATAAAGTGATCTAACTTGGATGTAATGTAACACAGATGTACTGAAATCTATTGTGTCTTCGAGAAGTCATACTAAGACTTGAACAAATCAGGCATTCTTGCTGCATGAAGCAATATAAATTCAGCCATCCACTGTATGATTCAAAACAAGCAAATAAATCAGAGGAAAGGATATCGGTACACCTCGTTTTTTGTCATCCACAAACCTTCTTTCTCTGTGTCTCTTTGACATTAAAATGGCATGAGTTCCTTTATAAATCGACACAGAGTAATAGAAATGTAATTTAGGGCACAGTTGCTGGTGGCAGGGATGACATCATCCCTCACTAATCCTGCGTCCTCTCAGCATGTCATTAAAAGCCAGTGGCTATAGTGACCCTTCCGTGTCACTATTGACTGTCCACTCTGTGTTCACAGGAAGCTAATTGGCCTGATTCGGTTGAACAGATATGTTATCAGTCTCTTCCTGTTGGACATGTAACTGTTCTAGAGATTAATAACAGATGCAGAGGCCATTGTGGTGACCTGGAGAAAGACAGAATGGTGTCGTTTCAGCACTTTCCATTTGAGGCTAAACTGGACCATGAACCAGCCAAATCTTGAGCCCTAAACATGATGTTAAATATTCACCAGGTGTGATCAAGTGCAAATCCTAATGTTTAAGTGTTCATGTGACAGGAGTCATATTTCTTCTTTGGGTTAATTTTATTCATTCCAGTAAGCTGTGAGAATTCATTCATGGGTTACCATGGATATTTCTGCCCCAAGGTTGATGATGTCAGGAGTTTGCTTTGGTGCATAAGATGATACATGCTGCCATCTGCTGGACAGACTGATTCAAAAAAGGGTTATTTAACAGTTGGAGGACATTGAAATCAGTTATACAACAATGGAAGAGTAAGAAGAGGAAGGGTGTAAAATGTTAAGTGTTTCTTTAAAAGGGATATATAGCAAATTTGTAGCATAACATTTGATTCATTTCATCTAAATTATTATTTGAAAGTTATTTAAATAATTTCATCATTTAAATCCAGGTTTCTAAAAAATGTTAATGAAATTTTACATGACCTTTTTCTTACAGTACCTTTAACACATTCAATTCACCGTGATACAGTTCAGTGTCAGCTATTGTTATATATTGTTTTACCCGTTTTTAGAATTAAATGCTTTCATTTAAGAATAAATTTTATACATTTGTGTCTTCAAATGTGAGAATTTGAGGGGTAAATTTGCTCCCTCAAGACCGTATCACTTTTAAAAGCCATTAAAAACAGCAAGTAAAACTGTGCAGTAAAATTTTAAAAAGAATTAATGTCCGCCCTGTAAAGACTGGCATATGAAATATAAACAATTATATTTGTTATTATTATTTAAATGGAACAGTTTATTGAACATTTAGACAAATATTTTAAAAAAAATTATATTGGGTGTACATGTGTTCCCTATCAGTCGCTCACGTTCAACGTAACGTCGACGTGACGACGTAATTGAGATCACTTCAGGGAGCCCTGTCATCTTTGAGTGTCAACAAAACGAGCCAATGAATATTGGTGTGCGTGAATCGCATCACGCGCCCCGCCCTGCAGCGCAGGTATAAACAGGAAGCTGGCACACCCACTCATTGTCTTTCACTTCGGAGCCGAGCTTCTGTTTGACTTCAGTTTTACAAGCCTCTACAACATTGAAGACACTTCAGATTCTCTCCCTCAGTGTTGGTGTGACGGCGCGATCAGTGGTGGCCGCGAGCATTACAGCTCAAAACTGCTGTTTTCACAGCACTGTATTGTGTATGTGTGTCGATTTCGCTGGGCGTTCATAAAACTGAGTGTGTAAACCTCGTTACACCGCGGCTATCCCTGGGTGCCTCAGCACTGAAAAAGTTTTTTTATTCTGTTTTTTGGTTTCTACTAAAAGAGTAACACAGGCGTGACACTGCGTCCTATTCAGGATGTCATTCCACCTGTGCGTTTCTGGATGCGGTCGTTCCCTGGCGCCAGCAGACAGCCGTAACAGTTGCCTCTTATGTTTGGGCATGCGGTCCCCTCGCCTATGCCCCGATCTAGTGTTTATTCTGGACCTCAGAATAGGCCTACTTCAGTGCTTAGCCAGGGTGATCTGAGGGTTACCGTGAGGGCTTCCGCGCCGAGGCAATCTCCCTGGGCCCCTCACACCTCACTAACGCTGCCGCTGATGGAGCCTCAAAAAGAGCGTGCTGGTCCTTCACATGGACAACCAGTCATGTCTTTTGGAGCTCCTCCTGACGACCAGATGTCGGTTGCAGCATCGAAGGGGGAGCTTCAGTCCTCTGGAGATGAGGACTTGGCTGTGTTATCCCCTTCGGGGAGTGTAGTGTTGCCCAAGTCCGATCCAGAATGTTGTAGTTGCGGCTATGCTTTCTCGGGCCGCCGAGAAGGTCGGGCTTGCGTGGAATTCTCCACCACGTCCCAAACCTTCTCGGTTGGATGATTGGTTTCTCGGGGTGGGCCGTGCTGGTTTTCAGCATACAGCCCCGATGCCTTTCTTCCCGGAGGTGCATGAGGAGCTCACTAGGACGTGGACGGCACCGTATAGTGCCAGAAGCCGTCCTATTGGCTCCTCCCTCCTCACCACCCTCGATGGCGGAGCGGCTAAGGGGTGTGGATGTCCCGCCGGTGGAGCGTGCCATTGCAATGCAGCTGTGTCCAGTGTCTGCTTCCTACTGCCAAACCAGGAGGCAAGCGAAGGTGCAAACGACCCTGAGACAGGCGACCCAAAGGTGGATCAGCGCTGCGGGGCGGGGACGCGTGATGCGATTCACGCACGCCATTGGCTCGTTCTGTAGACACTCGAAGAGGATACGGCTCCCTGAAGCGATCCCAATTACGTCGTCACGTCTTCCGTTACGTCTTCCATTCCCTGCTTCAGGGAACAAGGGTTACATTAGTAACCGAGACGTTTTTTGTTGAGTATCATATTTGATACGTCAGGCCTTTATGGCTTATACAGTGATATAGTGAGAATATGTAGCGCTATATGCAATTTGTTGCAGTTGCTGTTATTTATATATGACCAAAAAGTAAGATTAAAAACAGCTTGAAATGTAAAAAATCTTTAAGAGTATAACAGACTTAAACAAACTGCATAGAAATATCAGTTGTCATTCTATATCTCCCTTAGATTCGTTTTATTAAATGCTTAGTTTTATGATAAAAGCTCTCTAGTTTTTACTGTGGGTGCAAAATTTATAACGCAATGCAATAGAATGATGATTGATAAATGTACAAATAATAAATGTTCCTCAAAAGTCTGATCATATTTGATACTCACAATGATATTATAACATGATTTTTCTAATAAATTATGAGTGGATAAACAAGTAAACTTAAGTTGATTCAGTCCAGTAAGCGTCCATCTTGAAATAGGGTGAATTTCCCTAATGTGGGACACTGCCTAATGTGGGACATCAAAACATAGTGTAACTTTATGTGTATAAACTATATATTTTATATTTTTATCAAATTTCCTAGTGTCCCACATTAGGAAATGTGGTTTCCAAATCCGGGACAGTATGATCAGCCTAATGTGGGACAGTACTTCAATAGTCAAAAATGTGTGGTGGGGCATGTTTTAAACATTTATTTTTTATTTTTTTAATAAAAATATGAATAATGTTTATATTAGACAAATCTTAACTAAAGAAAAAATGTTTCACCCAAGGCATTGATGAAATGGAAACAGGATTTCCATGACCTTTTTTCAGAATCTGTGGTCAGATATTAATAAATATGTAATTCCTAATAAATAAGTCAAAGAAACTCACTTTAAAATAATAAATAGATATTATCCATTGTAATGATTTTATCAGTAAGTTTAAAGAAGGGGTTTCTTCATTATGCTGTTTTGGTAACGAGGAAACAGAAACAATTGTACATTTATTTTTTGTTTGTAATTATACCAAATTATTTTGGTCCAAAGTTTATCTGTTTATTTTTTAGGTGCAAATGCATCACTATAACTGATATAATGGTCTTGTTTATGGATTGTGATACTGGTTTACTGGAAATGGATAATATAACTAAAGATTTTGTTATTTTACATGTTTCATTCATTCATAACAAAGACAATTACTAACTAAGATTTAAGAGAGAATCTAAAATAAAATAAGATTTTACTATTCTACATGTATCAATGTGATATTTGTCCCACATTGGGGAAACAACTGTCCCACATTAGGGAGCTGCAGATTATTTCAGACAACTTGCAATAAGAGCACTAATATGTCTATAATTTCTCTTATGAATGGGTTATCTGAATTTTCTCTTTTGATGTGATTAGGACACATACTGGGGTTTTTAAAATGGTATTAGGTGTGGATTTAATGTTTTGGTTACACATCGCAATATGTCACAGAAGTCTGAAGTGCAAAAAATGTCCCACATTAGGGCAATTCACCCTATTACTAACAATGTTTACTTTATAAAAATAATTAAAGATTTCATAACAAACAGACATGCGAACAACAACCTGAAGGTGGACATTTTTAGAAGCCTTTTACTTCCTAAAAAAGTGCTAAACTCAGACAACAAAAGGCATGCAAGTAGATTGTGTATAACAGGTTTTCCAGCAAAGTTTTGATCATGTAGATCATTAAAGGCCTTAGAAATGTGTATATCAAATCTTTAAGGTTAATTTGTTTTTGTGTTTCATTAATTTTTTAGTAATTTTGGAAAAGGGCAAGTTATAAAAAATGATGGGTGCATAAAAGTTATTTTAGTTTAAAATGGAATGAGGGGCATTACAAAAAAGTCACTGTACACAAGTATCATGCTCAAAGCTAAAAAGCTGCCCAGATGTTCATAAAATATTATTATTCTGTATTGTATTGCTAGATTACATTAATTCTGAATATATGTTACAAGCATCATGCAATGTAATCATGCAGGGCCGGAGTGGGACTCATTTTCAGCCCTGGAGTTTCATGCCTTAGACCGGCCCACTTTAGTTCCCGTCTGACTATATTAAAATAATGTAATTGAAACCTCAGCATATAAGTCTGCAATAGTGCAGTGTTCTGTACAGCCTTGTTATTCATTGTATTTTAAAAATATATAAATTTCTATTCAGTGCAATAGCCGTATACAGGGTTTTATAAATACAGAGGTCCGAAAAGTGATCTTGGGGGTTCGGGGGCATGCCCACCCAGACAAGTGAAGTAATACAAACAGTGAAAAGTCCCAGTGCTGATACTGGGGAAATATAAACTCATTCGAGGTATACACATATGTATACAATAACAATGGCAATATATTATATAGGTGCTTGCGTTGGTAAATTGAGCTTATTTTTACACTGATGATCATCATTGGCAAAGAACATATGTATGTCTGTGTTAAATAGGAATCTATTGTAATAAAGTTATTCTCAATCTGGGCACAGTATGCAATAGGCTATTCCTCTGTTCTCATTTCTCATCTCCATCTTCCCTCATTCTTCTTTTCTCAGTCTCTTTATCTTTAGGTTACCTGTAAATCTCCCCTTCCCGAAGCTGAGTTTTGATTGATACAGTCTTTTACATACTGATTATTTCTTTCGGTCGTTTAAAACTTCTGTCGTAATTAAAACAGCTGTTTACGTAGTTTAGCCACTTGCATCTTATCTCGTGAAACGTCGCGTTGGGATTCGCGCGCGGCCGCGGCTCGCGCTTCTGTGAACATACATCCCGCTTGCTTTGATCGGTCATCTCAAACATTTTGCCATTGCCGACGAGCGGTGTTTTAATACTGAAGCAGCTCAGATTATGAGGTCGGTTATCCTCGTGATATGCAAATCATTGCAGCACCAAATTAGAGTTAATATTAGGCAATTATTTCACAACGTTCATTATACACTCTGAAAAATATACACTCAGAAAGCTGTGACTGGAGCCTATGTAAAGCATTCAACCCAGTGCCATGACAACACCGGCCCTCCTGGCCAATAAAACAGACCGGCCCACCGGGATTTCTCCCGGTGCTCCCGATTAGCCAATCCGGGCCTGTAATCATGTAATCCCTGCCCTGTAGCAATATGAGCATGCAATGAATGCTCAAAATTGATGTTCTATGGAACTGTCATGATACAAAGTTTAGGATACTGTGGCCTGCATATCCATGTCACCACATGCAAACAACTCCACCGCAAACAAGACATAAATCAACTGCAAATCATATTATGTTTGTGGGGGGGTTTATCATTAGTAGTATATTCTCTCATTCCCTTTACTTGAGTTCACGGACTTCATAGAGATCGCCCAAGACCCCCTTTTGCTTTGGGGCCTCTAAACAAGCTTGTATTGAAACTCTGACCATTCTTGGCCAGTTCTATGAGAAAACAAAACGATCCCATTGTGTGTTTGCTGTCACAAAGCTTTGGGTGTCTACAATGTTTATTTCCACTAGATGGCGCTTGTGTACTTCAACACTCATTTATTTCAGCAACTTTTAATCAGTTTTAATCTGTACATTTTTATATTTCAACTATTTTATAATGCTTGTTGTGATTTATATACTCAACTGTTGTATATTTGAGCAATAATTATTCTTTCTAAGAGTTTTTGGGTATATTTTATTTTGTTCCCATCGTGTCTTTGTATGTCACTTCCTGTTTTTTGCAACGGAACAATGAGTCAGAACTGCGGTCGGAGTTTTACAATTCTGCTGATCATATAGAACGATGTAATCATCGCAAAGTTTAAAGTATTTCTTTTTATGATCATAAGTCATGCAATCAAGAAGCTTCAAGATGTAACCCCCTCTCTTAGCTCACAAGCAGGCAAAAGTGTTCTACGGTGTTGATGTTGAGTCCAGAGAGCATTAAACATCAGTTAAAAGAACCTCAGCCTTCGTGTTGTGACTAAGAGCGGTACAGTAGAACACTTTCTGCGTCGGTGAAGGCCAACAGTATCTGATCGTAAAGCTGCACGAGGAAGACGGCCATCAAGAGGCGCCACGTGTTGAATGAGGGAAGTACAACATGAAAATATCGTAATTGACTGACTGAAGCAGCCAGTGGGCAAGTGAAGGCTGAACAAGCAAGCACTATTAAAGTTAGTGACTTGGAAGCAGCACAAAGTCTTGTGAACTGTCGCTGAAGTTTCAATTGTTCTGGTATTTCCGTCATCCTCATTCTAAGATAAAGTTGGACATTTTTCTATTATCGTTTGGCTTATTAAGAAACTAAAGGGACTAAAAAGATGGGCAATTGTGCTACTATTGAATAAGACAAAAATTTGAATTTTCTGTTATATTCAAGTGTTTTGCATACCTTATAATTTAAGCATGTTGATATTCACGTTTTACAAGTTACAAGTTCATACTTTTGCTACTTGACAGTTCTGCAATTTTTTATCATTTACATGATTCAATCACATAAGTCTAGCTGAGATAATCGCTTTACACTAAACTTTTGATTTATTTTGAGCCTTTGAATATTCACATTATAGTGCAACACAGGTCTAGCATGTCATACACAAGTGAAAAAACATTGCTGCCTACTAAAGAAGTCAGCTCTTCATACCCTACTGCACAAGACGTAGACAATGCAGAGCAGGTTATCCCACCACAGCAGGCTGATATAACTGAGCAAGTTGAAGTGGCTGCACAAGTACAACAACCTCAGTTTGACGCAGATAATACACAGCTCCCAGATATTAGAAGTCAGCGAGCACGCACACTTACCGAGAAGGGTAAAACACTGCAAGACGCTAGACTAAATGATCTGGAAAGAAGCTTTGAGCAGAAGTATAGAAGGTGGAAATATCACATCAATGGTTTGAAAAGAGCCATTAAGAGCAATGATGATGCAGAATTGATTTGTGAAGTTGTGAGCACCATTAATGCCATTCAGTCTGAGGTCGACCATATTTATGGCGATATAAGAAGCATCACAAGCCCGGAACCTGAAATCCGAAGGAAAAATGACACTTGTCTTGCCAATACTAGCACTACAAATGAGAAGTCTCAGAGCTTTCTCAATGGAGATCCTAAGGAGATTCCCTGGCCTGATTCAGTTTCAGTGTTTGAAGCCACCGTGTCCAGCATCATCTCAGCAACCTCCAGTAAGTCAAAGTCTGTTTCCAAGATGTCCAGTCGATCTTACAGTGGTTCTCTGCAGAAAAGATAAGAAGCAGCAGCTGAAGTAGCGGCTACACAAGAAGTGATTAAAATAATGAAGACACAACATCAACATGAAGAGGAAATTAGGAAACTGGAGGCAGAGGTTGAAAGGTTAACGGCAGAAAGAGAAGCTCAAGAAAGAGAAACCGAAGCGGAGAATGCAAGGAAAAGGGCTCAATTTATTTCGGAAAGCACTGCTAGGAAAATAAAGCTGGAAGAAAAGAAAAAGGAAGTGGAACGGTTGGAGGAACTAAAAAGACATAACGCAGCACAAGCAAGGCTGCAGGTTTATGCTGAAAGCATCAAAGGTGATGAGGGAGAACGGCGTTCTGCTTCTCTTCTTCAACAAAGACAAGAAGATTATATTTTTCAATCAAGCATTCCTTTTTCTCTCGCTAAGCCGTTCATGACCACACAAGACACTGCTCCTTTCAACCAACCTTCTTGTTCCTCTCAAAGGTTACCAATTCTCCAAGCTCATATCTCTCAGTCACCTTCATTGCCTGCTCCCAACGAAGCTTCTAATGACCTTGTGAAGGCACTCGCTGAAGCGATTACAGCCAACAGGATCCCAATTCCAGAACCTGTTGTTTTCTCTGGAGATCCCCTAAAGTATAATGACTGGAAGCTGTCTTTCCAGACATTAATTGATCGCAAGAACTTGCCACCTCAAGAAAAGCTCTACTTTCTACGCAAGTATGTAGTTGGTCCGGCCAAGAGAGCTATTGAAGGACATTTTGTGGCTGGAACAGAAATAGCTTACATGGCATCCTGGAACATCCTCGATGACCGGTTCGGCAATCCGTTCGTAGTTGGCAAATCTTATCGTGACAAAATACAGTCTTGGCACAAGATTGCTACCAAAGATAGCAAAGATCTCCAGGAATTTGTAGATTTCCTTAGCAGTGTTGAGTCAGCCATGCCTTATGTTCAAGGTTTACAAGCTCTGAATGACTGTGTTGAAAATCAGAGAATATCAGCCAAATTGCCAGACTGGTTAAGTTCACGTTGGAATAGAGCAGTCACCAAGTTTCAAGACGAACACAAAGGGTTCCCAGATTTCAAATACTTTGTTGAATTTCTCAACAAGGAAGCTCGAATTGCATGCAATCCTATCACGTCACTGCAAGCAATAAAGCCAGCAGAGCAAGAAAGGTACAAGCAAACAGATCAAGATCATAAGTTTCAGCGAAATCGCAACTCAACTGCCAAGACATTCACCACTAGTTCCAACGAGGAAAGGACTAGCTTTATGTGTGTCTTTTGTAAGAGATATGGCCACACTCTTCATAAGTGTCGTAAGATTATGGAAAGACCGATTGAGGAAATTTTGAAGTTTGTACAGTCTAAAAGGTTGTGCTTTGGCTGTCTTAAGACTGGTCATAACTCCAGAAGCTGCTCCTCTAGGAGCGTGTGTGAAAAATGTGAGAAGCGTCACCCAACAAGCCTACATCAGGACCGTGTAAATAAATCCCCAGTACAAAGATCTAAAACCAGTCAAGATCAGTTCAAGGTTAATCACGGTTCTGCAGATAGAACAGCCGAATCACATAAGGTACAAGAGTCTAAGCATGTGACTTCAAACAGAGTAGTTCAAGAAAGGAACGGCACTCATACCTCATCGATCATTCCAGTTTATGTCTCAACAACAGCTGAACCAAGGAAGGAGATTTTAGTGTATGCCTTGCTTGATACTCAGAGCGACACTACTTTCATTCTTAAGGACACAGCTGAGACACTTGATATCAGGAAAGAGCCTGTCAAACTCAAGATTTCTACAATAACATCCAAAACAAAGGTTGTGTCCAGTCACAAATTGAATGGACTACAAGTAAGAGGATTCCAGTCCGAAGTAAAAATAAAACTTCCAACAACTTACACTAGAGACTATATACCTGCAAATAGATCTCATATACCCACATGTGAAACCGCAAGGAACTGGGCTCATCTAGAACATCTGACAGATGTAATGGCTTCTGCACTTGACTGTGAAGTAGGTTTGTTAATAGGATACAACTGTCCTCAAGCCTTACTTCCCAGAGATGTTCTCAGTGGCAATCAGAATCAGCCATTTGCACAAAGATCTGTGCTGGGTTGGAGTATCGTTGGATACAACCATGACGACAGTTATCAAGATGAAATCGGTGTCACAGGATTATTATGAAGCAAGTTCTACCAGCTGGTGATCCATTTCACAAACTCAAGTCTGAAGTCTGCTTTGTACATAGGAACAAGGTAAAAGAGATGATCACTCCAGCAGAGATAATGAAGGTTTTTGAGTCAGACTTTGTTGAAAGGGATAATGAGGAAGTCTCAACGTCACAAGAAGACTTGAGGTTTTTGGCTAAATTGAATGAAGGCATTAAGCAAAAGCAAGATGGACACTTTGAGATGCCATTGCCTTTTAAGGGTGAGCGGCCAGAGTTGCCAAACAACAAAGCATGTGCAGAGCATCGACTCAGATCTCTAGAGAAGCGTTTAAGGAGAGATGAGCAGTACCAAAGGGATTACCTGGCTTTCATGAAGGACATAATGGCAAGAGGCGATGCTGAAAAGGTCCCAGAGATGGAGTTAAGTAATCAACCAGCATGGTATATACCTCACCATGGAGTATATAACCCGCAGAAGCCAGGCAAGATTCGCATCGTCTTTGATTGCTCTGCAAGATTTCAGAATACTTCTCTGAATGAGCATCTACTGACTGGGCCTGACCTCACAAATACCCTTGTTGGAGTCTTGTGTCGTTTCCGGAAAGGAAAAGTAGCCATCATGTGTGATGTGGAGCGTATGTTCCACCAGTTTCATGTTGCTCCAAAGGATCGGGACTACCTCAGGTTCCTCTGGTGGGAAGATGGAAACATGAAAGCCCCACCATCAGTTTTTCGAATGAAGGTTCACTTGTTCGGAGCGGCCTCCTCGCCTGGATGTGCAAACTTCGGCCTCAAATACCTTGCCATACAAGGTCAAGGCAAGTTTAATCAAGCCACAGTGAAGTTCATACAACGTAATTTTTATGTTGACGATGGCTTAGCAAGTGTAGACACTGAAGCAGAGGCAATCCAGCTTGTAAAGGAAGCCAGGGGTCTCTGCAATACCGGGAAGCTTCGCTTGCACAAATTCATCACCAACAGCAAGACTGTGATCGCCACAATTCCAAGGGAGGAATGTACTGAAGGGGCGACTGACTTTGACTTGTCTCTAGGAGAGCCTAAAGTAGAGAGGGCGCTTGGAATCCAATGGTGCGTAGCTGCAGACGAGTTCCATTTCAGAGTGCTAGTAAAGGAAAATCCTTTTACTAGAAGAGGAGTGTTGTCTACAGTTGCTTCTATTTTTGATCCTCTTGGATTCGTCGCTCCCTTCATTTTAATTGGGAAAAGAACCCTACAAAGGATGTGTCAAAATAAGATAGGCTGGGACGAACCACTTCCTGATGACCTCAAGCCGCATTGGGAAGCTTGGCTGCGAGACCTCCATAACCTGTCTTTGGTAAAGATACCACGTTGTTATGTGCCATCAACATTCAAGGATGTTAAGCAATATGAGCTACACCATTTCTCAGACGCCAGTGTGTCAGGCTATGGAGTATGTTCATACCTCAGAGCTGTAACCATGTCTGGAGAAGTCTACTGCACTCTCGTTATGGGTAAAGCTAGGGTTGCTCCATCAAAGGTGGTAACAATTCCCAGACTAGAGCTCTCAGCTGCAGTGGTTGCCACAAGAATTGGTGATTTGCTAAAAAGAGAACTAGAATTGGACGACATTCGTGAATACTACTGGACTGACTCCAAGGTTGTCCTTGGTTATATTAACAACGATGCACGACGTTTCCATATATTTGTAGCAAATCGAGTTCAGCAAATTAGAACAAGCACTGAGACTAGTCAATGGCGATATGTGGCTTCAGAACAAAATCCAGCTGACCACGCCTCTCGTGGGCTCACCGTAAAGGAACTCATGGGATCGAACTGGTTTACTGGTCCAAGTTTCCTATGGCAAAGAGAACTCCCTAAGGAAGACTTTAATGTGGGAGAGATTAATGATGGAGATCCGGAGCTCAAAAGGGCACAAGTTCTTACGACCAAGGCAAGAGAAGAGTGGTGTCTGTCAGATCGCCTGCAAAGGTTTTCAGATTGGAAGAGGGCAGTGAAAGCCATAGCGAGACTCAAACGTTGTGCAAGGAGTGCGAAAGGGTTGGTAGAAAGATCCAACAATTTCACAACACTTGAAGAAAGAAAGGATGCTGAACAATTCATTATTCGTATCGTTCAAGAAGAAGTGTTCAGTGACGAAATCAAGCATCTAAGACAAGGCAAGGAAGTTCATTCATGTCAGTTCAACAAGCTGTACAAGTTAAGTCCGTTTATCGACGACCATGATGTCCTACGGGTGGGAGGACGATTGACACAGGCAGAACTTCACCCTCATGTAAAGCATCCAGCCATTCTTCCTAAAGGGCATCATATATCTTGTTTACTCATAAAACACTTCCATGAAAAGGTTCAACATCAAGGTCGTGGCATGACCACCAATGAAATCCGCTCCAATGGTATTTGGATTCTGGGATGCAGTAGTGAAGTTTCATCTCTCATCTACAAATCCATTAAGTGTAGGAAGCTGAGGAAATGCAATCAGGAGCAAAGGATGGCTGACCTGCCACTAGAAAGAATGGAAGCTACTCCTCCGTTCACCTATAGTGGCATGGACTGCTTCGGTCCGTTCTATGTTAAAGAGGGAAGGAAAGAGTTGAAGAGATACGGACTACTTTTCACCTGCATGTGTTCGCGAGCTGTTCATCTTGAGGTGCTGGATGATCTTAGCACTGATGCCTTTCTTAATGCACTGCGTTGTCTTATTGCTATACGTGGCAATGTAAGTCAACTGCATAGTGATCAAGGTACCAACTTCATGGGGGCAAAGGGAGAGTTCCTGAAGTTAATGAAGGGAATGGATCAAGAACATGTTAAAGAGTTAGGCTGTACCTTTGTCATGAACCCACCTGCTTCCAGTCATATGGATGGTGTCTGGGAGAGACAGATTCGGACTGTAAGGAGTGTACTAACGTCCATCCTAGACAAGTCTGTAGCAAGACTAGACAGTTCTTCTTTAAGAACATTCATGTATGAAGTAATGGCGATCGTGAATAGTCGACCATTGACCTCAGAACACATCAATAATCCTGTGGGACCAGAACCATTAACGCAGAATCATATACTAACAATGAAGTCCACCATCATTGCACCACCTCCTGGGGAGTTTGTAAGGGAGGATCTTTATCTTCAGAAGAGATGGAAAAGAGTTCAGTTTCTGGCGAATGAGTTTTGGATCAGGTGGAGGAAGGAATATTTGTTGAGTTTGCAGCAGAGAAGTAAGTGGAATAAGAGCAGGAGAAACACCAAGATAAATGATATTGTTCTGCTTCAAGATGACTTGGCTCCACGAAATCAGTGGAAGCTAGCTAAAGTGGTAGAAGTTTTCCCTGGATCTGATGGAATGGTGAGAAGACTTAAACTTCTGGTTAGTGATGCAACACTAGATAGCAAGGGTGCACGCACAAACAACTCAGTCTACTTAGAAAGACCCATACACAAAACAGTGTAACTACTTGAAGCTGATTAAAGGGTTAGCTTTGATTAGTGTCTAACGGTGTATGTTAAACGTGTACAAATACTTACCCTCTGAATGTTTATAAGTTAATGCTGAGAACTTCTATTACGAATCACACATTGTGTGATGGTGGGAGTGTGTTTGCTGTCACAAAGCTTTGGGTGTCTACAATGTTTATTTCCACTAGATGGCGCTTGTGTACTTCAACATTTTATTTTGTTCCCATCGTGTCTTTGTATGTCACTTCCTGTTTTTTGCAACGGAACAATGAGTCAGAACTGCGGTCGGAGTTTTACAATTCTGCTGATCATATAGAACGATGTAATCATCGCAAAGTTTAAAGTATTTCTTTTTATGATCATAAGTCATGCAATCAAGAAGCTTCAAGATGTAACCCCCTCTCTTAGCTCACAAGCAGGCAAAAGTGTTCTACGGTGTTGATGTTGAGTCCAGAGAGCATTAAACATCAGTTAAAAGAACCTCAGCCTTCGTGTTGTGACTAAGAGCGGTACACATTGGTTTTAGGGGAAATGGAATGAAACGGGAGGAATATGTTTGGTCTTATTTGATATGTTAAAGTTCTTCTTAAATCATTGATCTCCACTGTGTTTCTTTGAGGAGTTTCCTCTGTGAACTGATAAAATGTATAACGTCATTCCTTTTGTTTTAATTTTATGTGCTTGTCATATAAATGTTAAAATATCCCAGTTACAGAATATTACATATCCCCAAATATCCTTGTTATAAAGTACCATATATCCCCAAAATATCCCATCTACATATCTCTAAAATATCCCAGTTATAGTGTATTATTTCCCCTACCAAAATATACAGAGTATTTGTATCCCAAAATATCCCAAAAATATCCCAGCTATTGAGTATGTATCCCAAATTACCCCAGTTATACAGCATTATATTATATAACCAAAATACCCCTTCAAAAATATACCAGTTACACTCTTTAAAAAAGTGATGTTATAAAAGAACCATTTTTGGTTCCCCACATTTTTGGTTCTTAAAATAACCTTTTTCTTAGTATTTCATTCATTCATTCATTCATTCACATATATATATATATATATATATATATATATATATATATATATATATACATATAAGTATGTCACATTACATTCTATATATAGCATTGACACATCTATAGTCAGTAAGTCAAACCATGTGAGGTTCATGTGAGTCAATTTACATCTAATTCGCATTTTCTGTCCATGAACAGTGCATCGATAAGGCATGATTACAGACGACATGCTTAAATGACAGAGTGTTTGTATAGGCTGGGTTTCTGCCACATCAGAATAAATTGATTTGACTTCCTCTTTAAGGGTCTGGACTCATGAATGTGGTCTACTCAATGAGACCATATCACTAGATTACAGAAGGTTATGGTGGGCAATTTTTGTGTGTGTGTGTGTGTGTGTGTGTATGTCCCAAGACTGTGTTTGAACGTAAGCTCATTTGAATGAGTACTTTTATTCTGCAAGGATGTATTATTAAATTGATCAAAAGTGACAGTAAAGACATTTATAATGTTACATTCCTATTTCAAATCTTTCTAATCATCAAATAATCTTGAACAAAATGTGTCACGGTTTCCACGAATATATTAAGCAACACATTGATAATGATGTAAAGAGAAATAAAAAAGAAATGTTAAAATAAGGAATGTTTCGAGAGCCAAATAATAAAATTTTAAATTGTAATAATATTTCAAAATATTTAATTTTTTACTGTATTTTTAATTAAATAAATGCACCCTTGGTGAGCATGAGAGACTTGTTTCGAAAACATTAAAAAAAATCTTAAAATAAAGTATATTTATAATGACCTTAAACCTTGAACTGATTCATATATAATATAATATATTACAATACAATACAATACTGTATAATATAATGTCATTTAAAAAGGGAAATCTGGACAAGGGAAAGAAAAAAAGAAACCATTTGCAATAATTAACAAAGGCTTGAGAGTTACCACTTTTAAGAACTTACAAGGCCTCAAAAAAACTTTTGTTTATTTAGACATTTGTCCAGCTGTTCGACATAGGGGGTTGGTGACCATGTTTGAAAAAGCAAAAGACACAAACAGAAAAATTCCAGGTGAAAAGTTACGCAAGTCACATCTCAGCATCTTCTGACCCTTTCAGCCAAGCTAGTGTTACCTTTTACCCAGATTGTGATCAGTTTATTACGGCTCTTACGCTTTTATTTGGTTGATGGCTGATGAGGGGGGCAGAATGAAAAAGAGGTCACAGAGATCAATTGATTCCTTTGTGTATCAATCAATCCAACAGACAAATGCAAAGCCATAATGACAAGACAGCTTAAAGAGAGCTTCTCTGACACACTATTAATCAATTATAATTGTGACAGTGAGAAGGCATTTAGAGAAAATAGAAAAAATGACATCAAAATGACAGTACATGTAATGATGATTCCACAAAACTGCCATTAACTTCAATGCTGGTCTAGGCTGACCCTTACGAAAAAGAAGTTTATTCACGTGTGCTATTAGTATACTTCTTTTAAACTAAAAATAGTAGTGTACATAGGAATTTACTTTAATTCTACTTTACACTTTCCCCGCCATTGACTGGATTTTCCAGCTATTCATGTTTTCACTGTTATACGGTAGGGTGCGTTATGACACATCTTCTAGAATCTGCGTATCAAAACTTAGGAGAAGAAGAAGCTGAAACAAGTGATAGAAGATTGCTCACGCACATGTAAAATAACATGATCATCAAACATTAAAAAGCGTGTAAATCAAAACTGCTTAATGTTACCAAATGAAATAAAGCGTTACTCATGAAGAGAAAAGGACTGTGAAGCTTTGGGGTGTTGGACTCGATCTACTCCATCTGTGTTTTGATCATCATTCTGAATCTGATCAAGGCGTAGTCTTTAACAAAAATTAGGTTTTTTTTTCAACTTTTTTGTTTAAAATGTTGCCTTTCTTTATGAAACTTACCAACATTCAAGTGTTGATAAAAGAGAATGCATGAAGCTAATAAAATGTTTTTTAAATTAAAGGTATTTTTCAAGTATAAAAAATAACATTTGAACATAGTAGTATAGGCCTACTGCAAGTGCAAAAATAATATACAAATAGTAAACTATAAGTATAATGTTAAGTTCACTTAAAGAAAAGTTTAAAGAAACTTTAGTATAAAACTACTAAACTAGTAGTTCCCTTTCGTCTGGGAACTCCTACGTCTCGTCGGAGAAGTTTCCAACGAATTGGGATCACGCTAGGGAGACCAATTGCCTTCGAGTGAATAAAAACGAGCCAATAAATATTGGCATGCGGGATTTGCAATCCGCGTCCCGCCTACCAATGCGGGTATAAAGCGGAAGCAAATGGCACACACCTTTGCTTTTAGCTTCGGAGCCGAACTTAGTATCCTCTGAGTGATGAGCTACAAAGATTGGTTTGATATCTTCACGCTCAACGAGTCTGCTGTTTCAGGAAGAGCCTCTCTGTGTTGGTGTGACGTCGCTTCGGTGATCCTCGCGATCTCCCGGTGTCAGCTGTTGCTTCACGCGATCTGCCTTGTTTTAAAAAGAGCTGTTGTAACAGCTGGTATTTGGTTGAGTGCGCGAAGCGGGCTTGCAGTTTCCCCGCCGTGTTGCCGCGTTGGTCCCTGTGTGTCTCGACACAATAAGAGAGCGTTTCTTTTCTGAAAGAGCAACACGAGTGAAGTTCGCGTCCTTTTCAGGATGACGTTTCACCCGTGTGTTTCTGGATGCGGTCAACTTCTGCCTCCGGCCGATGGTCACGATCGCTGTGTCACGTGCTTGGGCCTCGCGCACGCTGAAGCAGCGTTCGTGGATGAGTCATGTTCTCATTGCGGGAACATGACCGTCGCGGTGTTGAGACTAAAGGCCATTGCACACTGTTTTTCCACAGCGTTCTCCCATATTGGCGGAGAAATAAAACATGCCATTAAAAAACACTGGCACATTCTGCAGAGTGATCCAGCTCTTAAAGCTATATGCGCAGAATCGCCACGTATAACTTTTAAGCGTCCTCGCTCACTGAGAGATAGGTTGGTTCACACGACCATGAGCTCTCCACCAAAACCTACGTGGTTACCGGCACCTCCTCTTGGTTTTTACAGATGTGGGCACTGCATCCATTGCTCGAACTCAAATGATACAAAGCAATTTGTCCACCCCCATTCAGGTAAAAAATATAAGATCAATTCTTTCATCAATTGTAACACCACTCACGTGATTTATATGTTGAAATGTCCATGTGGATTGTTGTACGTAGGTCAGACTAAACGCCCCCTCAAATTACGCATTGCAGAACATAAAGCCGCTATTCGTAACAGAAATATGGATTATGCAATTGCAAGGCACTATGTACAAGCTAATCACTTAACATTTAAAAAAAAAAAAAAAAAAATCCTTTCCTTTAAATCATCGCTTGCCTGGCTTATGCTACTCCGAGCAATGTCTGAACTTTGTATTTTGAACACTTCTTGCGTTGTTTTTGCCTCTTCACGATGACTCGCTTGGTTTAGTCCTCAATTGTAAGTCGCTTTGGATAAAAGCGTCTGCTAAATGACTAAATGTAAATGTAAATGTAATCATGGTTCGAATGCGTCTTTAAAATTTTGGGGTATTGAAAGAATCCTACCCTCCCAGCGAGGAGGTGACATAGTGAAGTCCTTATTACAACGGGAGGCGTTCTGGATTTTTACTCTTAACACAGTAGAACCAAATGGCCTTAATGAGGAACTGAGCCTTTCGTGTTTTTTATAATTCAGGTTTCTACAATTATTATTTTTATTTTATTTCTTTTTTTTTTTTTTTTTTTTTTTTTTTTTATAATTAATGTATTTGTGTGTTTTTGTGTAATTGTGTGGGTTTTTTTTTTTTTTTTTTTTTTTTTTTTTTTTAATTGGGGGGGGTTTAGACTTGAGTTCTTGTCTAAGATTGGATAATTGTTGCACCACCCACCTAGGCCTGTGGCCAATACCTGGAATTTTGACTCTGGAATTTTAAATTCTGTATAGTGTTGCTATTGACTGTTTGACTCTGAAGAAGACGCATGTGCGTCGAAACGTTGGTCTTTTTGCATTAATAAATTTATTAAAACGTTCTGTGCTCCGGTCCTGCTCCTTGGTCCCATAGACCTTGGGTCCTTTTCTCAAGATTGTTGTGTCCTGTTCCGAGAGCACAGGCTAGGCTGAGGCGCAAGTGATTCCTTTTTGCCATTGCACACTGAGTCTGAAATTTTCGCATGTGTTTTTTCGTGTTCGTCAGACTAAAATTTCGTCACGCACAGAAACCTTGCACACTGAGTCCGATGCGTATTTATTAAACCTTTGCGGAAAAAAACGCAAAAAACACAAAATGGATTCGTCAAGCAGTGAGGATGATTTTGTTGCCCTCTCTCTTATTAAAAAGAGAAAAAGAAAGAGAAAATATTGGGTCCATCCAATCCTGAAATTGCGCCGAGAGGAAGGAGAGTTCCACCTCCTTATCAAGGAGTTGCGAATTTATCCCGAGCGATTCAAAATTTACTTTAGAATGTCAGTGGAACAGTTTGATGCTTTGCTAGCGATTCTGGAGCCACATGTTAAAAAGAAGACCACCAATTTCCGTGAATCAATCGATCCTGAACAGAGACTGGCAGTGTGTCTAATGGCGCTTTTCCACTACACAGTACCAGCTCGCCTCGGCTCGGCTCGACTCGACTCGACTCGCCTTTGTTTGCTTTTCCACTGTGTAAAAGTTGTACCTGTACCTGCTTTCGGGTACTTTTTTTCGTACCACCTCCGGCGAGGTTCTAAGCGAGCTTAGGCGATACTAAAATGTGACGTGAAAACAATGCCGACTGCTGATTGGTCACAGAGAATCTGCGTCATCATTGCACGCGCCAGATGGAGTATCCAGAATAAATAACCCCGCCATTTTTAAATAGTTTGGCCAGAGCTAGTTACTAAACTTACTACTATTATTATGGCAACTCGGAAGAATGCGCCGTGGTCAAACGAGGAGGTGCAGACATTCCTTTGTTTGGTTGCCGAAGAGAGGATCCAGCGAGAGCTTGATGGGGCAACGAGGAACGAAAGGCGTCGCTATGACGACCGGGTACTATTTGTGGCGGCACTTTCTGCAATGGAAAACGGAGCGAAAAGCGAGCCGAGTCGAGGCGAGCCAAGGCGAGTCGAGCTGGTGCTGGTAATGGAAAAGCGCCATAAGGTATGGACACACACACACACGGGCACACGGGCGCGCGCGCGCGCGCGGCCGGGTGAAGCGCTGGGCAGACAGAACAGCTGTATAGGCTACAGGTTATATATTATACCCAAATAATACATTAGTTATCGAATTGGCTGCTCAATCACACCATAATCGATCCGAAATTTCGATCTGATTGAAAGGGGAGGTTTATTCCTTTTCTAATCCGATCGAGAGAACATGTAAACAATTGATCGAATTGAAAACCGAAACTGAAAGGACTGCGCATGTGCAATGATGTGCGGAACGAGCTCCCCCCCGGCCCTACACACACACACACACACACACACACGCACACATTATTGAAACAACATTATTTTGTGTTCTAATAATATATGTATAATTTTAGGTATCTGAGCACTGGGGATTCATTCACCACCATCGCCAGCAGTTTTAGGTTGGGCATCAGCACTGTTGGGAAGATTGTGAGGGAGACCTGTGACCAAATCTGGCTGCAGCTCAAGGACACTTGCATGCCAACTCCAACAGAGGACATCTGGAAACACACGGTGATGAGGTTCAATGAGAGGTGGAACTTCCCTAATTGTATTGGCGCTCTCGATGGGAAGCATGTCAAGATTGTGGCCCCTGCAAACTCAGGTTCCCTTTTTTTTAATTATAAAGGCACTTTTTCCATTGTCCTCCTCGCATTAGTAGATGCTGATTACCGTTTCCTGGCCATCGATGTGGGGAACTATGATGGGAACAACGATGGAGGCATTTTTGCAGATTCTGCGCTGGGACGGGCCCTCCAGCGTGGGACCCTGAATGTTCCACCCCCATTGGAGCTCCCATCTGCTCCTGAATTGGGGAAGGTCAACCATGTTATCGTGGCAGACGAGGCCTTTCCCATGAAGCAATATTTGCTCCGACCCTACGGTGGAAAGCGCCTTGAAGAAGACAAGCGCATCTTCAACCTTCGCCTGTCAAGAGCCCGTCGCATCTCAGAAAATGCGTTCGGCATTTTGACCCAAAGATTCAGGGTGTACAAAAGGCCAATGGAGGTGAACCCTGATCTGGCAGACAGTATCATCAAGGCAACCTGCATCTTATGCAACTACCTGCGCCATGAAGTAGTGGGACAAGCCAGCCAAGGTGAAAGCTTTGATGTTGATGATGCTGGCAGTGGCAACGCCTGTCTACAGGAGTTTCAGAGGCCAAGGGGCAACCGCACATCTGAAGAGGCTCTCCACATCAGAGAAACATTTAAAAAATATTTTGTCTCACCTGCTGGCGAGCTACCATGGCAGTATGACCGTGTGCGCCGTGGACTCAGATTGTAGACACACACAACCAATCACACTGTATAGTCTCAGTCGCGCATAATGGATTCCTGTATGCAGTGTAGTTTGTAAACACAACCAAATATATACAATCAGTTAACATTATTACTAAAACTATTATAATATTATTATTATTACATTCAATGCAACACTGATCCACAAATTGTTATATATACACTATACTCTGTAAAACATGATACTGTAGGCTATATAGTTTATACATTTCTATTTTTTACATACAATATGTATTTATTTTTGTATTGTAGTTTTTGTTGTATTATTTTTTGTATTTTTGTAGTTTTGTTGTATAAATTTTTGTATTATTGTAGTATAAAACAATATGTATATATTAAACATAAAGAAAAACAACTAAAGACAGTTGAATTAATCATTTCTTTTTTATTCTGCTTTTAAAAGAACTTGCTGCCCAGAAGAACAGAACCAAAATTCAAGTAAACATTTAAAATGTGTTTCTGCATATCAAAAATAATAATAATTTAAACTGGAATTTTAGATGAACCACTTAAGCCCCAGTTTTCCCAGGATACAAACTACCGTTCTCTGTAAACTTTACAGAGAACGGTAGTTTGGATCCTGGGAAAACTGCTGATAATAAAGCCCTCCAAATGAAACATTGTGAATCAATTCCTGCATTTTAATTTTTAGATAGGACAATTTCTCTGGGGCGAGTCTCCTCATGCTGGGGGCCAAGCTGGAGAGAAAGGTGGACACCTCATCATTTTGCAGGTCCTGCCAGGCCTGACGCTGCTGTCGCTCTGCCCCTCTCTCCTTCTCTCTCCTTTCATCCCTTGCTTCTCTCCATTGACAGTACCTCTCTAGGTTGTCTTCACTCTCTGCCTGCATCTTCTTGCTTTTTGCACCACAGCTACCTGAAGGAGTTCTGCTGCCCCCTCTCTCTGTCTCCATCACTACACTGTCACTCTCCTTCTCTGTCTGCGTGCTATCATCTTCCCCTATTCCATTCTCATCCTCCTCATCATCATCATCCACCTGGATATTTCCATCTGACCTGTTGAAAGTAGGCTATCTGAGTTATGAAATGATAGGGTACACTGCACTCTGCAAGCTTTCTGTGGTGCATTTCTGGATAGGCTAACATTACCTTCTCCTTGCCAAAGAAGTTTGCAAGAAGGACATTGAATCCATATGGATCCACTTCTTTTTTTTACTGGCCCCTTGTCCACTTCTGCCCTGTCCTTCTTTCCTATAGCGGACATAAGTGTCCCGCAGGTTTCGCCACATTTTCTTCACTGCTTCAACTAACATCATGTAAAAAAAAAAAGGTACATTATTGTTATTATATATGTATTACAGTTATTTATTCATAATATCTAATATTATATACTAATATCATATATTATAACATAATAGATATATTGTTAAATACATTATTATAGTAATTTAAGTGAACCGAGCTTTGCATGTATTAAAAGTCCAAGTATGCTAGCAAATGAATGAATAAACCCTGGACTACGTTATCACTATTCACTACGAATGAATGAATGACATTAGCAAAAGAGCTACTTGTATAGCTAACTTGAACACAATACTGTACACTTTCGTACACCCTTTGTTTTGAAATCAATGCCTACCGTGTCCCAAGCTGTTCAGCAATCATCTGCCACAATCTGTCTTTATATTCAGTGTCTTTGTAATCCGCATTTTGTTTTTCATACAGTACTTTGTGCTGCGAGACGAAGTGTATCAATTTGTCAGACGCCATTCTGGATTTTGTCGTTCGCTTGTACGGTGGCTCTGAATTGTCAAAAACCTCTCAAAATGCTGGCTGTGGATGCGAAAAACGCAGAAAATCGAACCCGATCCGCATTTTTTTATGACGGACGAAAGTTTCGGAGGCGGTGTGCAAGCGTGATTGACATAACGTGAGGTCGAATTTTTTTTTTAACGTGCGAAAATTTCGGATGCGAATTTCGGACTCAGTGTGCAATGGCCTTAAGACTGCGATCCCTCACCAGAGGGGAAGTCCCTTTGGAGATCCCCCGATCTAGTCTCCCCCAACATTGTTCGACGAAGTCCCTGTGGAAAATTATAAAACAACAATAATGTTTATTATTATGTGAAAATTATATTTATGAAGCATTATACAATGCTGATGATGGTATTGGTCAATTTTGAGGGTGTGTGGCCCCTCCCTCCAAGCCTATATAAAGCTGGAGTGTACCGGGTAGAGAATTCATTTAAATTCACCTGATGAGAGCTGTGGTGGGCTCGAAACGCGTCGTGAAAGACGGAAATGAGAGACATATACAAACATTTCTAAACCTACCATTTGAATTTTCACGTATCCCTACTTGAAACAGCCCTAATTTATTTAGCCCGGGTTAGTGAGGAGCCCGTGTGGCTTGTTAGTGAGCTGTGGGGATTTTTTACAGGGCCTGAAAAATTATTTAGACCAGCGTTGGCTGGCTTCGGATGAGTGTTGGCTGTTGTGTGTGTTTTGGGTGTGTGCTTGTGGACTCGTGGCGGCCATTAGAACCTGGGCCCGTGCATAACCGTTTTCGGATCCTTCGGGATCCGAATCCTGGATTTTCATTCCCCTAACCAAGCCAGTGCCAGGAACTTTGGACCTTGAGTTTCCTGTGTTCACCTGAAATGTGCACAAAGGTGCCTACTTACCTGCTGCAAGTGCCTGTTGATCGACATTGTTCGACGAAGTCCCTGTGGAAAATTATAAAACAACAATAATGTTTATTATTATGTGAAAATTATATTTATGGTGAAAATTCAAATGGTAGGTTTAGAAATGTTTGTATATGTCTCTCATTTCGGTCTTTCACGACGCGTTTCGAGCCCACCACAGCTCTCATCAGGTGAATTTAAATGAATTCTCTACCCGGTACACTCCAGCTTTATATAGGCTTGGAGGGAGGGGCCACACACCCTCAAAATTGACCAATACCATCATCAGCATTGTATGATGCTTCATAAATATAATTTTCACATAATAATAAACATTATTGTTGTTTTATAATTTTCCACAGGGACTTCGTCGAACAATGTCGATCAACAGGCACTTGCAGCAGGTAAGTAGGCACCTTTGTGCACATTTCAGGTGAACACAGGAAACTCGAGGTCCAAAGTTCCTGGCACTGGCTTGGTTAGGGGAATGAAAATCCAGGATTCGGATCCCGAAGGATCCGAAAACGGTTATGCACGGGCCCAGGTTCTAATGGCCGCCACGAGTCCACAAGCACACACCCAAAACACACACAACAGCCAACACTCATCCGAAGCCAGCCAACGCTGGTCTAAATTATTTTTCAGGCCCTGTAAAAAATCCCCACAGCTCACTAACAAGCCACACGGGCTCCTCCGTATCCCTACTTGAAACAGCCCTAATTTATTTAGCCCGGGTTAGTTAGGTTCACTCCAGAAGAAAGCTACTTCGGCTGATCCCATTGGTGGTCTGAGGGTTACAGTGAGGAATGATCTGCCGGGTGAAAGACCCCCTCGGACATCCCACTCCTCTTCAGCCGTGCCACTGGGGTCTTCGGAGGAGCGTGCTGGGTCATCACGTGTGGCTCCAGTCGTTTCCTTCGGCGCCCCTACGGAGGACCAGATGTCGATCAAGGCATCGGAGGGAGTTGAGTCGCGATCTGGAGATGACGACTCGGCTGCATTGCCCGCCTACGGGTGTGGTAGTGTTGTCCGAGCCTGACCCGGAGATGACACTTATGCTCGCCCGGGCGGCCGAGAAGGTCGGGCTCGTGTGGAACCCTCCACCGCGGCCCGAACCGTCTCGGCTCGACGATTGGTATCTTGGGGCGGCCCGTGCTGGTACTCAGCGCACCGCTCCGGTTCCTTTCTTCCCGGAGGTGCATGAGGAGGTGACGAAATCTTGGTCGAACCCCCTGGCGGCTAGACTGAGGTTGACTCCCTCCTCCTCCCTCACCACTCTCGATGGCGGAGCAGCTCTGGGATACGAAGGCATCCCCCCCAGTGGAGCGCACGGTGGCGATGCAACTGTGTCCCACCTCCGCTTCCTCCTGGCGGGGTAACCTTTCGCTCCCCTCCCGCGCTTGTAGGACAGGGTGCCGGCCGTAGTAGAGATCAGCAGCCTGCTCAGGCCTCGTCTAAACCACCCGGCAAGAGGAAAGGTAAGCGACCCTGAGACGGGCCACCCAGAGGACGTGGTTGCTGCTCTTCAGGAGAGAGCCTCTGCACCTCTCCTTCCCCTGGAGGAGGGCCGGGTGGAGAATCTTTTGTTTCCTTTTAGTTCTGTTCCGCCAAATTCTGGTTCCCAAATTCTCAATAAAAGAGCAGTTTCCGTTTCCTCTGGGTCACCCACGGTCGAGACTGGCCATCAAGAACGACGCTTAATTGCCTCGTCACTCTCAGTCTCCTCCGTCGAAGAAGGCGAGAATGTCTGTGTGCACCACCACGTTGCCTCGCCACACTCATTCCCTTCGCTCCAGCGCTCAGATGCCAGTGATGCCGCCCCGGCCTCATCACTCTCGTCTGTCGTTGGCCAAGGAGGCGTGGAAGCCAGGACTCGACGCCCCTCAGCCTCGCTCCTCGTTTCCCCTCCGACGTTCGCCACGGGACACTCAGCAGTCGAACGCCCCAGAGAAAGATGGGCCTTCCCTGCTGTTTGCCCCCCAGAGGAGGCAGGTAAGTGTTGCACCACACACACAGACCCCACCTTCGGCCACAGCAATGCCTCCGAGGGCGGGTCCCTGCCTTCCACCTCGCTGCCCCTCCGCGGGTACGCCGGTGGTCTGAGTGGGCTCGTTGGTTCAGTCTCTCGAAGCCTGGCTAGCGCTTCCGAGACCGTCCAGGTGGCTCATTCGCACCATCCGGTTCGGCTATGCAATTCAGTTTTCCCGCCGGCCTCCTAGGTACAGGGGTGTCCTCTTCACCCAAGTGCGGAGTGGCGACGCCCCTGTCCTGAGGAAAGTGATCGTTGCCCTGCTGGTGAAGGACGCGATCGAGCCGGTCCCTTCAGCCGAGATGAGGTCTGGGTTCTACAGCCCTTACTTCATTGTACCCAAGAAAAGCGGTGGGTTACAACCAATCCTGGATCTGCATGTTTTGAATCGGGCCCTTCACAAGGTCCCGTTCAAGATGCTTACGCAGAAACGCATCTTCGAGTGCATCCGTCCCCAGGATTGGTTTGCAGCGATCGACCTGAAGGACGCGTACTTTCATGTCTCGATTCTGCCTCGACACAGACCGTTTCTTCAGTTTGCGTTCGAGGGTCGGGCATATCAGTACAAGGTCCTACCCTTCGGCTTGGCCCTGTCGCCCTTTTGAGCCCTTAAATGATATAGAGCTAAAAGTTTTGTCTGAAAAAACTGCTCTTCTATTGGCTCTAGCTTCCTTCAAGAGGGTCGGGGATCTGCAGGCTTTTTCGGTCGACGAATCGTGCCTAGAGTTCACACCGGGCCTTTCTCACGTGGTTCTGAGACCCCGGCTCGGATGTGCCCAAGGTTCCTACCACTCCATTTGTAGATCGGGTAGTGAACCTGCAAGCGCTGCCCGTGGAGGAGGCAGACCCAGCCCTGGCTTTTCTCTGTCCCGTACGTGCACTACGTTGTTATGTGGACCGAACACAAAGCTTCAGGACCTCAGAGCAGCTCTTCGTCTGTTACGGAGGCCAGCAGAAGGGGAAGGCTGTCTCCAAGCAGAGGTTAGCCCACTGGCTAGTGGATGCTATCGTCCGGGTTTATGAATCCCAGGACGTACCTTGCCCACCCAGGTTGACGGCTCACTCCACTAGAAGTGTCGCTTCCTCTTGGGCTTTGGCGCAAGGTGCCTCACTGACTGATATCTGCAGAGCTGCGGGCTGGGCGACACCTAACACGTTTGGCAGGTTTTATAGCTTACGTGTTGAACCGGTTTCCTCCCGTTTACTCGCTACGGTCAGTGGCGCGAGGGAATAGGTTCTGTTGGCTTGCTGCGCCATTCCGTCTTATGAGCTGGATCCGTGCGCCTTTTTGCTCCTTGGTTCCCCAACAAACGGCTTACCTTCTGAGCTCCTCCATCACCCCTCGGCATCAGGCGTAGCGGACCGCCTGACGCTAGGTCTATTACCTCTCTTAAGAAGTTGGTAGTAGACTGGGTGACCTTCACGATGACTTCCTCGTGATTAATTTTCCATGTTCCTGCTACCCTACGGGCTAGCTCCCCTCGACAGACTCACTCTGTCGTCCTTGCTGAGTATGCTCCCCACCCTACGGGCTGGGACTACCTCGAGAACTCCCATATGTTTTACTACCCTACGGGCTAGTTCATGTGTATTCAGTGCCTCCCTTCGGGCTGGCCGGGGGCTCCGCAACGTTCCCACATGGGCACGTTTCCCGAGTGTTATCCAAATCCACTGAGCGGGTCTTGCGGAACAGCAGTGTGATTTCCTCTTAGCTAGCTCCCGCCCAGAAGAAACTGAGAAACTGCTTGGCGGGCAGCTTAGCAGGGCGCTGGAAGGGGCCAGCATCATGGCGTTTTATTTGGGATCCTAATTCGTTGGAAACTACTCCGACGAGACGTAGGAGTTCCCAGGCGAAAGGGAACGTCTCGGTTACATATGGTAACCCTCGTTCCCTGAGTGGGGAACGGAGACGTCTCGTCCCCTCGCCATGCTTGCTGTACCTTCGCGAGGACTGGACACTGTCCGGCTCCTCAGCGTAAAGCAAAGGTGTGTGCGTTTGCTTCCGCTTTATACCCGCATTGGTCAGCGGGACGCGGATTGCAAATCCCGCATGCCAATATTTATTGGCTCGTTTTTATTCACTCGAAGGCAATTGGTCTCCCTAGCGTGATCCCAATTTGTTGGAAACTCCTCCGACGAGACGTCTCCGTTCCCTACTCAGGGAACGAGGTTTACCATAAGTAACCGAGACGTCTTGTTACAGTTCTGTCACCCTTGTCTGGGTTTTCTCTTGGTTTAGTGACAGAGCTGTGACCCTCCTGGTTTGTCATGCGTTTGCGTTTAGTCTGGTCTTTTGTGAGCACATGGCTGTCATGTTATTTCTTTGTGCCATGTGGTCTCCTGTCAATTGTCAAACCCCGCCCATCTTGTTATCTCGTTATTGTTTAATTTTCCCCACCTGCCTGCCTTGTTACCCTCTTATGTTTGTTCCCCTATTTAATCTCCCTGTGTTTGCAGTCCTGTGCTGGTTCGTTGTCCATGTTCTTTGTGTTGCCTAATCCTGCCTGTTATTGTTCTTGTTTTTCCCAACGAGGGAGTTTTGTTTGTTTTTTACCTAATAAATATACCCATTTGTAATGCACTTGATTCCTCGCACCTTGAATCCACCCATTCCGTGACAAGTTTACTGAGAGTACATTAAAAGAAACTGTGCAAGTATACTTGCAGTATAAAACTACCAAACTAGTAGTTTACTGAGAGTACACTAAAATAAACCGTGCAAGTATACTTGCTGTATAAAACTACCAAACTAGTAGTTTACTGAGAGTACACTAAAAGAGCAAAAAGAATATATAATTAGTAAACTATAAGTTCACTTAAAGAAAACTTGTAGTATAAAACTACTAAACTAGTAGTTTACTGAGAGTATACTTCAAAGTGTACTTTTATAAACTAAAAATTTGCTACAAGTATTAAAATAGTAAACTACTAGTATACCCATAAGTTCACTTGCAGTACAAATGAGAAACGTAATTATGAACTAGTTGTGCACTTAAAGTTTACTAATGTTAAACTTATAGTACACTTAAACATATACTTTTATATACTGCAAGTGGGCCAATTTAGTCCCAAGCGGTATTAAAATAGTATTAAAATAGTACACTTACAAGTTTACTACTAGTACATATGAAGAGTTCAGATGCAAAAGATGCCATCTGAAATTTTCTTCTAGAATGATCATTTTCATCAAACTAATTTAAGTTCAGTAATTTCACTTAAATGACAATTAATAGGTCATTTTCATTGTCATTTAAGTGAAATTACTGAATTTAAATATACGAGCTTGATAAAAATGATCATTCTAGAAGAAACGAGACTTCAAGAGATTTCCACGACGCATGCGCGAGAATTGCGATCTCCTTCAAGTACTTCAGTTAAGTTCTCGGGCGTGCGCGTCGTGGAAATCTCTTGAAGTCTCGTTTCAGGCCTACGAGGAAGAAAAGGAATAGTCGAATAAAGTTGTTATTTTTGTTTGTTTTTTCGCACAAAAAGTATTCTCGTCGCTTGATAAACTTATAGTTGAGCCACTGTTGTGACATGGAATATTTAAACATTTTCTTAATTGACTTTCTGGGCCGTCAGGATTCATTCCCTTAGGGAGCCTATGTAGGAGTGATCCAGCTGTCACATTTAATCAAAAATATCTTCATTTGTGTTCCGAAGACGAACGAAGGTCTTACGGGGTTGGTACAGCATGGGGCTGAGTAATTAATGACTTAATTTTCATTTTTGGGTGAACTAACCCTTTAATTTTGTATTCATTGTCAACGCAGTGCAGCAGCTAGCAGACCTAGAGCAGGCAGTCTTGCGTGTTCATTGGCTGCCCTGCAGGCATCTGCTGCAGCCTACCAGTGAGCCCCGCGCGACGTCACGCCCAATGAAGGGCACCCGCGCCTTCATAGCGTCATAGCCCCCCAGAATGGGCGTGGCTTAGCGTATAAAATAAGGGGCTGTAGGCTGAATTCCCTGATTTTCGTCTCTTCAGCGAAGCCCTTCGCATCGCTGGATCTGAGAGAAGTCGCCGCCGCCGTCGAACAGCGAACAGCCAGCTTAGGACAGCGCTGAGGAAGCCGGCCGTCTTCGCCACCTTCAGCCATCCGTGTGAGCTACGCTATCCGGCAACGTATCCTTTTTACATTGCATAAAATTGTATTCTCTTACTCCTAAAAGAGCAGCGAGCGTCTTTTTCAAGATGCCTTGCACTTCCTGTGGCTCGTGCAGGGCCCCGCTCAGCGTCGGAGACCGCCACGTGATCTGCGCTCTCTGCCTGGGCCTGGAACACGCGGAGCTCGCCCTCGCGTCCGGGGGCTGCGAGTTCTGTGAAGCGCTTCCGCTGTCGACCCTGCGGGCTCGACTCGAAGCCTTCAACCCGGTGTAAGGGGTATACAGTCAAAGACCCAGAACCAGATATGAAAAATGAAGACCCGGAGTCAGGATTATAAAAAATGTAAGAAAAGTTTTACTGAAGATAGTTTGCAGTTTCATCAGCAGAAGTCAGCTTCAAGACTCACACAGGAGTTCGTAGGCCGCCCCCATTACAGTTACAAAGATCACAGCAGTTATACCATTTCCAAGGTCTAAGCTACGTCATTGCTTACAGGTTGAATGATTCTCATTGGCTAAGAAACATTAAGAGCCTAAACAATTTAACACATGTGAGGAGATAGGGGTGCCTATCGCCATTAGTAAAGATAGTTGTCGTCCACTCAATAGATTTAGGTCTGTGGTGGCCTCGCAGGTTAGAGAAGGGCGCCGGGTTGTCTGGTCCGAACGTCCAGAACCTACATAGAATGTCATACGCACACACACAAATAACAGACACTAGCAAATAACAGCTCCCATCAAGGCTGAAGAGAGTCTGAGCTCCTTATTATCAGTTAAGTATACCAAAACATAATGCTAAAACATTCACTTGTTTGGGAGAAAAACAGATAACTGGCATTTACTCCCAAGGAAGGAAATATACTGGAAAGAGTACATTTTAATACAACAATTAAAGTTCGATAGTAACGCTCAATATAGCTTGACCATCTGTCCAGCGAAGGATCATATGTGTCCACGCTGCCTTTAGGACCCTATATCAACCTTTCTACTGATCCCAGAGAAAGAGGCAAACGGCCTTGTGGGTTACATGGCCTTCGTGTCCTGCGTGTACTACGTGCAATCTCAAAGTAAGATTGGAATGCACCTAAAAGAAACTGGTTACTTCCATCACATGCTTTTAAGAAAATATAATTTCACAAGCACAAAGAATATAAAAATGAGTATGTGACAATGAATATATTTGCTTATTGATTTTTATAAAGGAAGTATATAAGCATTCAAAAGGATTTATGATTATAGATGTATTTGAAGAGGCAAGGGATTTTGACCAACCCTTCACCGGAAGCAGTCACTCCGCCCTTCGCGGGACCGCGCAAGAAGAAGCGCCGTTCCCAGAGACGGCCGGAACCCGTGGCCACAGTGACGCGCTCGCCGGAAAACCTCCCTCGAGCCTCGCCCTCGCCTTCCCCGCCTCACTTCACCGACGCGCAGCTGCCGCTCACGAGCCTCACTGCCGTCGCGTCTGAGGATGAGGCCGAAGGACACGCCACGAGAGACTGCTGCTCCATCCTGGCATCGGATAGCGAGGAATGGTCGCTAAACTCCGCCTCCTCGTCGATCCAGGAATCCGGCCGTACCCGCGCTGGAGCTGATGCAGAGCTGATGCGTCTGCTGATGCAGGCGGTTGACCGACTCGGGCTCGAGTGGTCGCTGCCGAAGGAACCCGCGCCAAACAGGCTCGACGGATGTTTCCTGCAAAGTCGCCGCCGTTCAGCGTGGAAGTCGTGGAACGCACCCTTCTCTTCGAGGCTTCAGCCTCAGACCTCCGCGTCGCTATCCCAAGTGGACGGCGCTGCCGAGAAAGGATAAACGGCGATTCCTCCTGTGGATGAGACGGTCGCAGCGCACCTTTGTCCGCCCTCCGCGAGATGGCGATCAAGGTCAGCCCTCCTGTCCAAAGCATGCAGAGCCACGTCCGCCTTGGTCGGCCACGCATATGCCGCCTCCGGCCAGGCCGCGTCTGCTCTCCACTCCATGGCGGTTTTACAAATCCTGCAAGCCGACCTCCTCCGTGAATGGGACGAGAAGGCCCAGGACCCAGCTGCGGTTACAGATCTGAGAAGCGCGACGGATCTCTCTCTCCGCGCCATCAAGACCGCAGCTCAAGCCATCGGACGAGCCAGCCCACTATCTGCCCGCACTGTCTGTTGACTGTGACAGACAGGCCGCTCTCACGAGAGACAGAGCCAGCCTCCGGTGCGAACCAGCACCCAGCGTCCAGCAGAGCCCCAGCCTTCGCAGCGACGCCAGGGCGGCCGCCCTAGGTCGCGCTCAGAGAGCCGTCACAGACCGCCGCCCCCCAGAGGGCCTCGGCAAAAGATCACGTTGAAGTCTGAGCATGCGAAGCCATCCTAACCAAGAGAAAGAAAAGACGCGCGCGTCCCGCTGCGGGCGGACCGCCGTCAAAGGTTATTTCCCTGACAGTCCCCTTCAAACAGGCTACTGCAGTGGTTCATTTGGCAGCCAACGAGCCGGTTCATTTACCCTCTCGCCTGCACGCAAACGCTGTTTTCACGGCGACCCAGAGAAATCTCAAAAAGAGTATAATGTCTGGTCCGGCTCACGCCGTTGGTGTTTTAAGTGTAGTGAAAGTGCCCATGCCCCAGTGTTCACCCCTACACACAAGCACATCAAATCTCATGTCACTCACAGAGCACACTCTCATAAACTGCAGAAAAGCCGCTCGAGTGTTGAATATAAGAAATGTGTCCACAGGTTTGTGCCCACTATCTGCCCGCTCTGTAACACGGTCAATAAAACAGGTTATGAATGTAAGTCTCGTGCCCGCCGGAGAGCGCTCACGCTTACTAACACACACCTCCCCCCGGGCGCCGCCCGCGCGTTTAAATGTTATCACAAAACGCAGGGCATTGATAAGACGCTCCCCAGCCGTTATGATCAGGGCGTCAAATACACTTGTAAGTCTTGTGCCCGCACACACGCGCTCACGCTTACAGAAAGCTTTTCCGCCCGAGAAATAGCAAAACTGCTGTGCAAAGGGGCTATAGAAAAAGTACCGCCTTCTCTAAGCGAGTCAGGCTTTTACAGCCGATTTTTTCTCGTACCCAAGAAAGACGGAGCTTTCAGACCCATCCTAGATCTGAGACTTTTGAACAAGGTGCTTGCAAAAAAGACCGTTCAAAATGCTTACGACCAGAAAAATCCTCGCGCACGTTCGCCCGAGAGACTGGTTTATTTCTCTAGATCTGAAGGATGCCTATTTTCAGATTCAGATATTACCCCGTCACAGTCAATTTTTGAGATTCGCCTTCGACGGTCAGGTATATCAATACACCGTCCTGCCGTTCGGCCTGTCTCTAGCACCCCGTACATTTACGAAGTGCATGGACGCAGCCCTCACCCCCCTGAGGACTCAGGGGCTGCGAATAATGAACTATCTGGACGAGTGGCTGATATTGGCACAGTCAGAGACGGAACTGTTATCTCACAGAACAGTGCTTCTCAGTCACCTGGAAAGCTTCGGTCTCACGGTCAACTGGACCAAGAGCTCATTAATGCCCAGTCAGTCAATTTCCTTTTTAGGAATAGAACTGAATTCTGTGGCCATGACGGCTCGTTTGTCGACACAGCGCACGCGCCGTGTTCGCCGCCTAGCCGCGTCTTTCCAGAAGGGCAGCTTTCTCCCTTTGAAAACGTTTCAAAGGATGCTGGGCTGTATGGCTTCAGCGGCAGCGGTTCTCCAGCTGGGCCTACTGCGCATGCGCCTGCTCCAACGCTGGTTGAATGCTCACGCGTCTCGCCGAGCCTGGGTTTCTGGCGGCCAGAAACCCAGCGGCTTGCATAGCGGCTCTGCCCTGGTTAGTAGCCGACTGGTACCAGTGTAGTGATGATGGGAACCATCTCTTATCGGAAAGCCATTTCGACAGACGCGTCCAACTCGGATTGGGGCGCGCTGTTCGAAGGCAGACCGGCCTTTGGCCAGTGGTCAGACCAAGAGAAGTGTTTTCACATAAACTGTCTGGAAATGATAGCGGTCGAGAACGCGCTGAAGCGCTTCCTCCCGTTCATACAGGACCAACATGTTCTCGTCCGCTCGGACAACATGTCTGTGGTTTCCTATGTAAACCGTCAGGGCGGTGTCAGATCCAGAAACCTCTGCAATCTGACGGAACGCATCCTTATTTGGTCCCAGATGCACCTGCGCTCGCTGAGGGTGGCGCATGTGCCTGGCCATTTGAATGACGGCCCAGCGAACGCGCCATTTGGAAACGCGCCATTTGGTGCTCCTCATAGCTCCGCACTGGGAGAATCAGAATTGGTTCCCGGAACTAGCACGGCTGTCACATGCAGCTCCGTGGCCGATTCCGGTGAGGGCAGATCTCCTCTCTCAGGCTCGCGGCTCGATCTGGCATCCTCATCCAGAGCGCTGGTCTCTGCAAGCATGTTTGATCAACGGGTACTCGTTGCCCTGCCAGAAAGAGTGATGAACACGATCACGCAGTCTAGAGCTCCTTCCACGAGAAGGCTCTACGTGTCTAAATGGTCGGTGTTCTCCAAGTGGTGCACCGACAGAGATCTGGACCAGGGGACGTGCGAGGTTGCGCATCTGCTCACTTCCTACAAGAGCTGATGGATAAAGGGAGGTCCCCATCCACGCTCAAAGTTTATGTGGCGGCCGTGGTGGCGTTCGCAGAATCGACGCACGGCCAGTCACTGGGAAGACATGAGCTGGTCATCCGCTTCCTTAAGGGAGCTAGAAGGATGAATCCGCCGCGCCCCCGTCGGTTCCTATGTGGGTTCTTTCCTTGGTCCTCGAGGCCCTGAAAGCCTTCCCATTTGAGCCACTAGACTCCGTGGAGTTAACATACCTATCACAAAAAAAAAACGTTTTTCTGACCGCACTGTCGTCAGTCAAACGTGTGGGGGACCTGCACGCGCTGTCAATCAGCGCGACGTGTCTTGAGTTCGGGCCGAATGACTCTAAAGTCATCCTCAAACCTAGACATGACTATGTTCCAAAAGTGATGGGCACTCCTTTCAGAGCGCAAGTCATTTCACTGTCGGCTCTGCCAGCGTCAGACAGTGAGACAGATGTGAATCTCCTTTGCCCGGTCAGGGCACTGAGGTTTTACACTACGCGCTCCGCCTCTTTCAGGCGCACGGAGCAGCTGTTTGTTTCATTTGGTGGGCGCTCCAAAGGTCTCGCTGCCTCGAAACAGACTCTGTCCAGATGGATAGTGGACGCTATAGAGGCCGCGTACGCGTCAAAAGGTCTGCAATGCCCTCTGGGCGTTAGGGCTCATTCCACTAGAGGCATGGCCTCATCGTGGGCGTGGTCCAGCGGGATTTCTATCCACGACATATGCATAGCGGCAGGCTGGAGCTCCCCGTCTACCTTTGTCAGGTTCTATAACCTAGAAGTTCCCGCCCTGCAGGCTAAACTTCTGTCAGTCTAAGCGAGTTGTGCGTTCTGCCCAGATATATCATGCTCAGACCACTCTCACGTGACTCAGCTCTCCTGGTTGAGCTGCACTAGTAGGAATGTGCTATATGCTTATACAGACCAGTGCTCTGCTCTGTATTCCCTATGTGTGCTTATGTACAAGTGATGGCCCGCGTGGCTGGCCACCTTATTTTTTCCACTTATTGGGCTCCCCGAGAAACCTCGGCGACTCATGGGTGGTTGCTTGGCGCGCACGGCGTTGACAAAAAGTTCCCGTAGCGTAAGCTAAACTTACGCAATACGAGAGAACCTCTCGTAAGAGAACGTACTCGGTTACTAACGTAACCTCGGTTCTCTCTAGAGAGGGAACGAGTATTGCGTAACCGGCCGTGCTCGCGCCACGAGCGACTTCGCTTCAGTCGACGAAAACCAGGGAATTTAGCCTACAGCCCCTTCTTTTATACGGTAAGCCACGCCCATTCTGGCGGGCTATGACGCTATGAAGGCGCGGGCGCCCTTCATTGGGCGTGACGTCGCGCGGGGCTCACTGGTAGGCTGCAGCAGATGCCTGCAGGGCAGTCAATGAGCACGCAAGACTGCCTGCTCTAGGTCTGCTAGCTGCTGCACTGCGTTGACAATGAATACAAAATTAAGGATAATTTTTTGGCTTCAATGTCTACGATCTTTCCCGTAGCGTAAGCTACGCAATACTCGTTCCCTCTCTAGAGAGAACCGAGGTTACGTTAGTAACCGAGTTACGTTAGTAACCTAACGTAGGGTTACTACGTTAGTAACCCTGTCAATCAGCGCGACGTGTCTTGAGTTCGGGCCGAATGACTCTAAAGTCATCCTCAAACCTAGACATGACTATGTTCCAAAAGTGATGGGCACTCCTTTCAGAGCGCAAGTCATTTCACTGTCGGCTCTGCCAGCGTCAGACAGTGAGACAGATGTGAATCTCCTTTGCCCGGTCAGGGCACTGAGGTTTTACACTACGCGCTCCGCCTCTTTCAGGCGCACGGAGCAGCTGTTTGTTTCATTTGGTGGGCGCTCCAAAGGTCTCGCTGCCTCGAAACAGACTCTGTCCAGATGGATAGTGGACGCTATAGAGGCCGCGTACGCGTCAAAAGGTCTGCAATGCCCTCTGGGCGTTAGGGCTCATTCCACTAGAGGCATGGCCTCATCGTGGGCGTGGTCCAGCGGGATTTCTATCCACGACATATGCATAGCGGCAGGCTGGAGCTCCCCGTCTACCTTTGTCAGGTTCTATAACCTAGAAGTTCCCGCCCTGCAGGCTAAACTTCTGTCAGTCTAAGCGAGTTGTGCGTTCTGCCCAGATATATCATGCTCAGACCACTCTCACGTGACTCAGCTCTCCTGGTTGAGCTGCACTAGTAGGAATGTGCTATATGCTTATACAGACCAGTGCTCTGCTCTGTATTCCCTATGTGTGCTTATGTACAAGTGATGGCCCGCGTGGCTGGCCACCTTATTTTTTCCACTTATTGGGCTCCCCGAGAAACCTCGGCGACTCATGGGTGGTTGCTTGGCGCGCACGGCGTTGACAAAAAGTTCCCGTAGCGTAAGCTAAACTTACGCAATACGAGAGAACCTCTCGTAAGAGAACGTACTCGGTTACTAACGTAACCTCGGTTCTCTCTAGAGAGGGAACGAGTATTGCGTAACCGGCCGTGCTCGCGCCACGAGCGACTTCGCTTCAGTCGACGAAAACCAGGGAATTTAGCCTACAGCCCCTTCTTTTATACGGTAAGCCACGCCCATTCTGGCGGGCTATGACGCTATGAAGGCGCGGGCGCCCTTCATTGGGCGTGACGTCGCGCGGGGCTCACTGGTAGGCTGCAGCAGATGCCTGCAGGGCAGTCAATGAGCACGCAAGACTGCCTGCTCTAGGTCTGCTAGCTGCTGCACTGCGTTGACAATGAATACAAAATTAAGGATAATTTTTTGGCTTCAATGTCTACGATCTTTCCCGTAGCGTAAGCTACGCAATACTCGTTCCCTCTCTAGAGAGAACCGAGGTTACGTTAGTAACCGAGTTACGTTAGTAACCTAACGTAGGGTTACTACGTTAGTAACCCTGTCAATCAGCGCGACGTGTCTTGAGTTCGGGCCGAATGACTCTAAAGTCATCCTCAAACCTAGACATGACTATGTTCCAAAAGTGATGGGCACTCCTTTCAGAGCGCAAGTCATTTCACTGTCGGCTCTGCCAGCGTCAGACAGTGAGACAGATGTGAATCTCCTTTGCCCGGTCAGGGCACTGAGGTTTTACACTACGCGCTCCGCCTCTTTCAGGCGCACGGAGCAGCTGTTTGTTTCATTTGGTGGGCGCTCCAAAGGTCTCGCTGCCTCGAAACAGACTCTGTCCAGATGGATAGTGGACGCTATAGAGGCCGCGTACGCGTCAAAAGGTCTGCAATGCCCTCTGGGCGTTAGGGCTCATTCCACTAGAGGCATGGCCTCATCGTGGGCGTGGTCCAGCGGGATTTCTATCCACGACATATGCATAGCGGCAGGCTGGAGCTCCCCGTCTACCTTTGTCAGGTTCTATAACCTAGAAGTTCCCGCCCTGCAGGCTAAACTTCTGTCAGTCTAAGCGAGTTGTGCGTTCTGCCCAGATATATCATGCTCAGACCACTCTCACGTGACTCAGCTCTCCTGGTTGAGCTGCACTAGTAGGAATGTGCTATATGCTTATACAGACCAGTGCTCTGCTCTGTATTCCCTATGTGTGCTTATGTACAAGTGATGGCCCGCGTGGCTGGCCACCTTATTTTTTCCACTTATTGGGCTCCCCGAGAAACCTCGGCGACTCATGGGTGGTTGCTTGGCGCGCACGGCGTTGACAAAAAGTTCCCGTAGCGTAAGCTAAACTTACGCAATACGAGAGAACCTCTCGTAAGAGAACGTACTCGGTTACTAACGTAACCTCGGTTCTCTCTAGAGAGGGAACGAGTATTGCGTAACCGGCCGTGCTCGCGCCACGAGCGACTTCGCTTCAGTCGACGAAAACCAGGGAATTTAGCCTACAGCCCCTTCTTTTATACGGTAAGCCACGCCCATTCTGGCGGGCTATGACGCTATGAAGGCGCGGGCGCCCTTCATTGGGCGTGACGTCGCGCGGGGCTCACTGGTAGGCTGCAGCAGATGCCTGCAGGGCAGTCAATGAGCACGCAAGACTGCCTGCTCTAGGTCTGCTAGCTGCTGCACTGCGTTGACAATGAATACAAAATTAAGGATAATTTTTTGGCTTCAATGTCTACGATCTTTCCCGTAGCGTAAGCTACGCAATACTCGTTCCCTCTCTAGAGAGAACCGAGGTTACGTTAGTAACCGAGTACGATACCAAACACATAGTGTTCCGTCTCCATTACATATGGTTTATAAGCCCAAATGTAAAAATAGAGAAAACGGACCAAAAAGGGCTTAGTCCCCAGAGGGTTAATTGATTAACTGTGTTTCTGTTACGATCACCAGCTGGAGTGCCCTTGAGAGCCACCACTTGAGAGCCACTCCACAAAAGACTATTGTCATTTCCTCACAAACTACATCTCCCATAATTCTCTGCCTGGACTCATCAGCACTCATTGTTTTCACCTGTGTCTCATCATCTTGCTTGCTCACCCTATATATAAGCCTGGTTCTTTCTGTCATTCCCTGCGAAGTCTTGTTAGTTGTTTGTTCTACATTTCTGAGCGTTCTGCCTGTTATTCCCGTGTTCTTGGTTTTGATCTCTGCCTTTCCTTAGATTTTCCTTTTTGCCTGTGACCCTGTTATTGTTTGGACTGATTACCCGGTGTTTATGACCTCTTGTTTTTTTAGGGCCCAAGCCTTGAAAAGGCGAAGGCCCTATTGTTTTCCTAAGGATTATTATTTATTATTATTATTAGGGCCCAAGCCTTGAAAAGGCGAAGGCCCTATTGTTTTCCTAAGGATTATTATTAGGGCCCAAGCCTTGAAAAGGCGAAGGCCCTATTGTTTTCCTAAGGATTATTATTTATTAGGGCCCAAGCCTTGAAAAGGCGAAGGCCCTATTGTTTTCCTAAGGATTATTATTTATTAGGGCCCAAGCCTTGAAAAGGCGAAGGCCCTATTGTTTTCCTAAGGATTATTATTTATTAGGGCCCAAGCCTTGAAAAGGCGAAGGCCCTATTGTTTTCCTAAGGATTATTAGGGCCCAAGCCTTGAAAAGGCGAAGGCCCTATTGTTTTCCTTAGGATTATTATTTATTATTAGGGCCCAAGCCTTGAAAAGGCGAAGGCCCTATTGTTTTCCTTAGGATTATTATTTATTATTATTATTATTTTACTACCTTTTGGGCACTTTTGGGGGCCTTAACGTGCTCGAAAACTCTTGAAACTTTGCACACATCTCAGAACCCGCGGCCATCAGGGCCGGGCTGAAGCTGGTACCCGGGCGTGGCAGGGGGGCTCGACAGCGCCCCCTGGAACGGGGTTTGAACACTTGGTCCATAAATCAAACACGCTTGCATGTAATAATATGAAACTCAGTACACATATAGATCTCATCGGTTCATATATACTTCATGCTCTTACTTTTTACCCCAGCCCAACAGGAAGTCGGCTATTAAGGGTTGTTTGGAAAACACATGCAATGGAATGTGAAATACTCCTCCTAGAGAATTCAAACACACGGCACGAAACTCGGTCAGCATGAAGTCAAGACACTGAGGATGAAAAATTGCCAGGGGATTTTTGATATCTCGAACGGTTTGGCCGTGGCGAGTAAACGAAATTATGGCGAGAAACGTGAAACAGGAAGTGTGTTATAACTACTGCATACATTAACTAATCTTGATGAAACTTCAGCAGTGTGTTCGTTGTAAGAGCCCGATCACATGGATGTGACTATTGTGAGTCAAAGTTATAGCGCCACCAACTGGAAGCAGGAAGTGTGTCACTTTCAAAATGCTTTTAAATCACCCTCTTATTTTTACCCGATTTGCTTCAAACTTCATGTGCATAATGTAGACACACGCCAGATGTAGACCTGTGAAAGGATTATTGATATCTTAGATACTGTTGCCATGGCAATGCATCAAACATTAATATTCCTTTTTTTAAGCTTTTTCATGCTTTTTTATGCTTTCGGGCACTTTTGGGGTTCTTAACGTGCTCGAAAACTCTTGAAACTTTGCACACGGGACAAAACCCGCGGCCATCAGGGCCAGGCTGAAGCTGGTACCCGGGCGTGGCAGGGGGGCTCGACAGCGCCCCCTTGAACGGGTCAGACAATTTGGTCCATATATCCAACACGCTTTACCCTATTTGCTTCAAACTTGATGTGTATAATGTAGACACAAGCCAGATGTAGACCTGTGAAAGGATTGTTGATATCTTAGATGCTGTTGCCGTGACAACGCATCAAACTTTAATATTCTTTTTGGATACTTTTGAGATTCTTAGCGCACTTTTGGGGCCCTTAACGTGCTCAAAAACTCTTGAAACTTTGCACACGGGTCAGAAACCGCGGCCATCAGGGCCGGGCTGAAGCTGGTACCCGGGCGTGGCAGGGGGGCTCGACAGCGCCCCCTGGAATGGGGTCCGAAAACTTGGTCCATAAATCAAACAGGCTTTACCCGATTTGCTTCAAACTTGATGTGTATAATGTAGACACACGCCAGATTTAGACCTGTGAAAGGATTGTTGATATCTTAGATGCTGTTGCCGTGACAACGCATCAAACTTTAATATTCTTTTTGGATACTTTTGAGACTCTCAGCGCACTTTGGGGGCCCTTAACGTGCTCAAAAACTCTTGAAACTTTGCACACGGGTCAGAACCCGTGGCCATCAGGGCCGGGCTGAAGCTGGTACCCGGGCGTGGCAGGGGGGCTCGACAGTGCCCCCTGGAACGGGGTCCGAAAACTTGGTCCATAAATCAAACACGCTTGAATGTAATAATATGAAACTCGGTACACATATAGATCTCATCGATTCATATATCCTTTGTACTTTTACTTTTTACCCCAGCCCAACAGGAAGTCGGCTATTATGGTTTGTTTGGAAGCGTATGCCCCTGGAATTCGATATACTCCTCCTAGAGAATTCAACCAATCGCCACGAAACTCGGTCAGCATGAAGTCAAGACATTGAGGATGAAAAGTTGCCAGGGGATTTTTGATATCTCGAACGGTTTGGCTGTGGCGAGGAAACGAATTTATGGCGAATAAAGGAAACAGGAAGTGTGTTATAACTTCTGCATACATTAACTGATCTTGATGAAACTTCAGCAGTGTGTTCGCTGTAAGAGTCCGATCACATGGATGTGACTATTGTGAGTCAAAGTTATAGCGCCACCAACTGGCAGCAGGAAGTGTGTCACTTCCTAAAGGCTTTGAAATCACCCTCTTATTTTTACCCAATTTGCTTCAAACTTTATGTGTATAATGTAGACACACGGCAGATGTAGACCTGAGAAAGGATTATTGATATCTTAGATACTGTTGCCGTGACAACGCATCAAACTTTAATATTCTTTTTGGATGCTTTTGAGACTCTTAGCATGCCTGAAATTGCTTAAAATTGCATGAAACTTGACAGACAGATCACATTTATTAGCCAGTAGACATGTGCAAAGTTTCAGAAACGGGCGTGGTGCAGGGGCTCAGTAGCGCCACCTTTTGTGACAAAAGTGTGTGTGTGGGGGGGGTTAGTTTCATCTACAGTTACAAAACTTTTTCAACTTGATGAAAATACTTTAAAGATGCTAAATTGTGAACGGATATTGAATATCTCAAACGGTTTTGCTATGGCGAGGGATTATGTCAAAAAAAGAATCAGGAAATGTCTCATATCTTTCTAAAATGTAATTATACACCATTTATTTTTCTATAAAATTATACTAATATTAGAACTAAACCCATTGTATTCCTTTTTTTCAATTTAAGATTTATGTTTAAGTTTAAAAACAGCCAGAATGGTTGTTTAGCCAAAAAAAAAAAAAAAAAAAAAATCATTCATAGTGCTTTACTGCCCTCTTGTGTTCAAAATCAGGTAGGCCAATTGATGCTACTATGGGAATATTTTCCCACCGTGACTCCGCTGGGGGCTTTAAAATCGCTAACTTGAAAGCGAAAGTAACGGACGTCTCCACAAGACGTGCAGCTGTGAGCATTTTCGTTTCATTTTAAAAGAAGCCCCATTTCGGGGGCGGATTTCTTGAATGTATTTTACAAAATCACAATGTTGTGTTTGATTGCGAGTATCCAAAAATAAGTAAACACTTTGCAGTTTGAATGATCTTCTTGAATAAAATGACGGAGTAGCCAATGTTTCCACTGTTCGATCGCGGACGTCCACACGGACATTGATAATGGTGGCGCGTGCAGAGCGCGTGCTTGAATTGTGAGTTCAATAGTCTATTATTTTTCACGGAAAACACAACAACAAAAGAGTATAATGATAGATTCGCTTAAATAGGCGCTTTTACATAAAATAGCCTATTCCGTCATCATCTTTTCAGTCAGCTCTTCACTCTCGTGATTAATGAAATTTGACTCCTGTTGCTGATATTTGCTGCAACTTTCGTTCAGCTCACAATTTAGTAAGCAAACACGCTTCAAATGTGTTTATTTTATTTTTGTGTATATATATGTGTGTATATATATATATATATATATATATATATATATATATATATATATATATATATATATATATATATATATATAGCTTATGTTTCAAATATGAGTTAATTTTCAATCGTTGGAAAGAATGATACTTTTAAACATATCACTAAACCGTCATTAGGTGTCGCCAGGCGACCGTCTTAATGAGCGAGTCATTGATTCATTCGTTCAAACGATTCGTTCGAACGGCTGAGTCATTCATGAATGAGACAGATTATGGATTGGTCGTTGAATCTTTGAGTCAACCGATTTGTTCAAAATGCTGAATCATTCAGTAATGAGAACGCGTTGCTGTGAGATGCTCGATGGTTCTGCTGTGATCTTTGTTGAACTATTTTCGCTGCTGAAACAGAAAAAAAGTCAATATTGCATCTAAAATGTAAGTGATTTGACGTGTGTGTGTGTGTGTGTGTGATTGTGTCTGTTACAGTGATTGTTTAACCCTTGTTAAAGTTTAGGCTTTGTATTTTTGGATATATATCTTTTTATATATAAAAAAATTGCATACAACCCATATATTTTAAATGTATTGTTTGCTTTAAATTACATTGAGATTTGTATGTTTGGTAATTGAACCTGAATGAATTTTAAATGAATGTGCGATATTTCAGATCATATTTTTGTTTTCCTTAAAATTTGAACTAACACTAACTTTACTCTCATCTGAATGATAGATTATTTATTTATGTCTAAAATAAAAGCACATTTGATTTTTCTTTTTTAATCAATGTAGAATGTGTAACTGAAAAAATAAACAGATTAGGGCTCTGTTCGAGAACAAGAAATGAAAACCAATGCAATATGATGAATGTCCAAAAGATTTTTTTGCTTTTAAACTATGTGTGTGTGTGTGTGTGTGTGTGTGTGTGTGTAAGAGAGTTTGGTTGGGTGACAGTTGTAGTTTACAGTTTGACAAAAGCACAATGTTGTGTTTTATTGCGATTGTACACAAATATAAGTAAACACTTTGTAGTTTGAATAATGTCCTGTATGAACAAAAGGACGGAGTATGTTTTTATGTCTACATTGTTCAATCACGCCTCACACACACACACACACAAAAACTATTTTTCTAATCAGATCAGGCAAATATTCTGTCTTGGCACACTTCATATAACTTTCAAACTTGTGTACTTATTTCATGTGTCCATTAAGTCCATGAGACCGTAGGGTGTCTCATTTTTCATTTTAGGTTTCAGAAGGTTGCTCACGCATACTTTGTGGTTGATATGTGCGCTCAATGCACACTTTTGCAGAGCCCACACTGATGCAAGCTCTACAGCACACATCTTCTCAAAGGTCAAAGCGGGGTTACGTTATTGCCCGTCACGCACAGTAACCCTAAAGGCACCGGGGTGGCGGTGCCACCGGCTTGTTTATATATATATATATATATATATATATATATAAATATAGCTGCGAGCAGCGATGAAGGGCCAAAGCCGGCGGCACCGCCACTCCGGTGCCTTTAGGTAATTAAAGGCACCGGGGTTGCGGTGCCACCGGCTTGGGCCCGTAATCGCTGCTCGCAGCTATATTTATTATTATTTTACTACCTTTTGGGCACTTTTGGGGGCCTTAACGTGCTCGAAAACTCTTGAAACTTTGCACACATCTCAGAACCCGCGGCCATCAGGGCCGGGCTGAAGCTGGTACCCGGGCGTGGCAGGGGGGCTCGACAGCGCCCCCTGGAACGGGGTTTGAACACTTGGTCCATAAATCAAACACGCTTGCATGTAATAATATGAAACTCAGTACACATATAGATCTCATCGGTTCATATATACTTCATGCTCTTACTTTTTACCCCAGCCCAACAGGAAGTCGGCTATTAAGGGTTGTTTGGAAAACACATGCAATGGAATGTGAAATACTCCTCCTAGAGAATTCAAACACACGGCACGAAACTCGGTCAGCATGAAGTCAAGACACTGAGGATGAAAAATTGCCAGGGGATTTTTGATATCTCGAACGGTTTGGCCGTGGCGAGTAAACGAAATTATGGCGAGAAACGTGAAACAGGAAGTGTGTTATAACTACTGCATACATTAACTAATCTTGATGAAACTTCAGCAGTGTGTTCGTTGTAAGAGCCCGATCACATGGATGTGACTATTGTGAGTCAAAGTTATAGCGCCACCAACTGGAAGCAGGAAGTGTGTCACTTTCAAAATGCTTTTAAATCACCCTCTTATTTTTACCCGATTTGCTTCAAACTTCATGTGCATAATGTAGACACACGCCAGATGTAGACCTGTGAAAGGATTATTGATATCTTAGATACTGTTGCCATGGCAATGCATCAAACATTAATATTCCTTTTTTTAAGCTTTTTCATGCTTTTTTATGCTTTCGGGCACTTTTGGGGTTCTTAACGTGCTCGAAAACTCTTGAAACTTTGCACACGGGACAAAACCCGCGGCCATCAGGGCCAGGCTGAAGCTGGTACCCGGGCGTGGCAGGGGGGCTCGACAGCGCCCCCTTGAACGGGTCAGACAATTTGGTCCATATATCCAACACGCTTTACCCTATTTGCTTCAAACTTGATGTGTATAATGTAGACACAAGCCAGATGTAGACCTGTGAAAGGATTGTTGATATCTTAGATGCTGTTGCCGTGACAACGCATCAAACTTTAATATTCTTTTTGGATACTTTTGAGATTCTTAGCGCACTTTTGGGGCCCTTAACGTGCTCAAAAACTCTTGAAACTTTGCACACGGGTCAGAAACCGCGGCCATCAGGGCCGGGCTGAAGATGGTACCCGGGCGTGGCAGGGGGGCTCGACAGCGCCCCCTGGAATGGGGTCCGAAAACTTGGTCCATAAATCAAACAGGCTTTACCCGATTTGCTTCAAACTTGATGTGTATAATGTAGACACACGCCAGATTTAGACCTGTGAAAGGATTGTTGATATCTTAGATGCTGTTGCCGTGACAACGCATCAAACTTTAATATTCTTTTTGGATACTTTTGAGACTCTCAGCGCACTTTGGGGGCCCTTAACGTGCTCAAAAACTCTTGAAACTTTGCACACGGGTCAGAACCCGTGGCCATCAGGGCCGGGCTGAAGCTGGTACCCGGGCGTGGCAGGGGGGCTCGACAGTGCCCCCTGGAACGGGGTCCGAAAACTTGGTCCATAAATCAAACACGCTTGAATGTAATAATATGAAACTCGGTACACATATAGATCTCATCGATTCATATATCCTTTGTACTTTTACTTTTTACCCCAGCCCAACAGGAAGTCGGCTATTATGGTTTGTTTGGAAGCGTATGCCCCTGGAATTCGATATACTCCTCCTAGAGAATTCAACCAATCGCCACGAAACTCGGTCAGCATGAAGTCAAGACATTGAGGATGAAAAGTTGCCAGGGGATTTTTGATATCTCGAACGGTTTGGCTGTGGCGAGGAAACGAATTTATGGCGAATAAAGGAAACAGGAAGTGTGTTATAACTTCTGCATACATTAACTGATCTTGATGAAACTTCAGCAGTGTGTTCGCTGTAAGAGTCCGATCACATGGATGTGACTATTGTGAGTCAAAGTTATAGCGCCACCAACTGGCAGCAGGAAGTGTGTCACTTCCTAAAGGCTTTGAAATCACCCTCTTATTTTTACCCAATTTGCTTCAAACTTTATGTGTATAATGTAGACACACGGCAGATGTAGACCTGAGAAAAGGATTATTGATATCTTAGATACTGTTGCCGTGGCAACGCATCAAACTTTATTATTCTTTGTTGATGCTTTTGAGACTCTTAACATACTTGAAATTGCATGAAACCCGACAGACACATCACATTTATTAGACAGTAGACATGTGCAGAGTTTCAGAAACGGGCATGGTGAGAGCAATTAGAGAATAATGTTTAAGTTTAAAAACAGCCAGAATGGTTGTTTAGTCAAAAAAAATTTTTTTCCAAATCATACATAGTGTTATACTGCCCTCTTGTGTTCAAAATCAGGTAAAAAGCGAAAGTAAAATAAGGACGTCTGCACAATTCATTAATAATGGTGCAGAGTAGAGTGAGCTTTTTCAATTAATTCCTATGGAAGTAGGAATGAACTAAACAACGTTCGCTCTGTTCTGCTCGTCCCTCACCGTGGGCGCGCAGAGTTATGAATGCCCGTGCAGCCGTGAGCATTTTAGTTTCATTTTAAAATTAGCGCCATTTCGGGGGACGTATTACTTTAATTTATTTAACAAAAACACAATGTTGTGTTTAATTGCGAGTGTACACAAATATAAGTAAACACTTTGACGTTTGAATGATGTCCTGTATGAAGAAAATGACGGAGTATGTTTCACTGTTCAATCGCGCTGAGCCACCCAGACCCCCACACACACACTGACACACACACACACACACACACACACACACAAACACACACACAAACACACACACACACACACACACAATAATAAAACATTCAACCTAACATATACAAATTACACTGCTATGTTGAAATAGTCAGTAGTACAATTTGTATCATTCACAGTAAGCACCGCTCCACTGTGATTTTTCCAAGCACATTTTTGCACAAGTGAAGAGGATGATTTTTTCCGTCGATATTGGAACGTGAGTGAAGTACAAAGCCTGTAATAAAGAATAGTTTAGCATCCAAATACATCGCAAATGTTGCAACATTTAGATTCTAAAGAGAGATTTACGTGAGCCTAACACCACTTACTTTTACTTTTGTTTTAAATTATTTCGTTTTGGCTTTATTATAGTTATTTTTTTTATTTGTGTTCTGTTCTGAATATCATTAAATTTAAAGGATTTGTTGTGGAATATTTTGAGTGTATAATCAAATAACACTAAACCGTCACTAGGTGTCGCCAGGCGACCGTCTTAATGAGCGGGTCATTGATTCATTCGTTCAAACGATTCGTTTGAACGACTGAGTCATTCATGAATGAGACAGATGTTTATGGATTGGTCATTGAATCTTTGAGTCAACCAATTTGTTCAAAATGCTGAATCATTCAGTAATGAGAAAACACGTTGCTGTGAGATGCAATGGTTCTGCTGTGATCTTTGTTTAACTATTTTCGCTGCTGAAACAGAAGAACAGTCAATATTGCATCTAAAATGTAAGTGACTTGACACGTGTGTGTGTGTGTGTGTGTGTGCGTGTGAGTGCGTGCGTGCGTGTGTGTGTGTGTGTGTGTGTGTGCAATCAATCCCAGGTAAGAGGCATGAATAATGAGAATTGGACTTCTAGGAGTGAGGTTAATATTCCGGAGATGGTTCCCTCGGATTGTGAAAAGGAGGCGGCGCGGGAGTGGCCAGGCATTGCGCTACTTCTGTTTCAAAGTTTAAAACAATGCTAATATCATTTTTTTGAACGATTTCATTACAAATGTTTATTTTATATATTTATAAAATATTATAAAATATAATAACTATGTTTTGTCCTATTAACAAAAGACAGGCAATGTACTATTAACAAATGTTAATAGTTTTTTAAAAGTTAAAATGATAATTTATGCATTTGTTTTGTGTCAGATGATTAACAATATAAATTAAACAAAGCTTAAAACAAACAAAATAATAAAACGAAAACAAAGCTTGAACATTTTATTTAATTGAAAAGCCTTTTTGAAATAAAATGTGTTTTTTTCCCTCTGAAATAGCAAAAGCATCGCACACTTAGCTGTACCTGCTCTAAATAAATAATAGTATTTAAATAAAAATACAAAATCGAAATAAATAAATTATATAAAACAAAATCAAATCAAAGAAAATAAATCTTATTAAAGTTATGCAGGCACACATTTAACAATAATTTTCAAGTGACAAATAAAATCAATCAAAATTCCTTACACATGGAGTTAATCCTGACGATTCCTGAGGCGCCTTTCCTCATGACACTCGCTTTTTTTTTCGAAGATATATTTTCTTTGGTTTGATTTTGTTTTTGTAATAATTTATTTTATTTAGTTCGATTTTGTATTTTTATTGAATTACTCTTTTTTATTTAGAGCAGGTACAGCTAGTGTGTGATGCTTTTGCTATTTCAGAGGAAAACAATAATTTTATTTAATTAATAATTTTTGTTTCAGTCCACCATATAATTATGTTGTGTTTGATCTATGGAAAAAAGTTAGTTGTGAAATGGTTGAATATTAACAAAAGTTAATAGTTTTTTACAAGTTAGAATAATACGATATATATATATATATAAACAAGCCGGTGGCACCGCCACCCCGGTGCCTTTACGGTTACTGTGCATGACGGGCAATATCGTAACTCCGCTTTGACCTTTGAGAAGATGTGTGCTATAGAGCTTGCATTGGTGTGGGCTCTGCAAAAGTGTGTGTGTGTGTGTGAGGCGTGATTGAACAATGTAGACATATATATATATATATATATAAAGGCACCGGGGTGGCGGTGCCACCGGCTTGTTTATATATATATATATATATATATATATATATATGAATATAGCTGCGAGCAGCGATGAAGGGCCAAAGCCGGCGGCACCGCCACTCCGGTGCCTTTAGGTAACTAAAGGCACCGGGGTTGCGGTGCCACCGGCTTGGGCCCGTAATCGCTGCTCGCAGCTATATTTATTTATTATTATTATTATTATTTTACTACCTTTTGGGCACTTTTGGGGGCCTTAACGTGCTCAAAAACTCTTGAAACTTTGCACACGGGTCAGAACCCGCGGCCATCAGGGCCGGGCTGAAGCTGGTACCCGGGCATGGCAGGGGGGCTCGACAGCGCCCCCTGGAACGGGGTTTGAACACTTGGTCCATAAATCAAACACGCTTGCATGTAATAATATGAAACTCAGTACACATATAGATCTCATCGGTTCATATATACTTCATGCTCTTACTTTTTACCCCAGCCCAACAGGAAGTCGGCTATTAAGGGTTGTTTGGAAAACACATGCAATGGAATGTGAAATACTCCTCCTAGAGAATTCAAACACACGGCACGAAACTCGGTCAGCATGAAGTCAAGACACTGAGGATGAAAAATTGCCAGGGGATTTTTGATATCTCGAACGGTTTGGCCGTGGCGAGTAAACGAAATTATGGCGAGAAACGTGAAACAGGAAGTGTGTTATAACTACTGCATACATTAACTAATCTTGATGAAACTTCAGCAGTGTGTTCGTTGTAAGAGCCCGATCACATGGATGTGACTATTGTGAGTCAAAGTTATAGCGCCACCAACTGGAAGCAGGAAGTGTGTCACTTTCAAAATGCTTTTAAATCACCCTCTTATTTTTACCCGATTTGCTTCAAACTTCATGTGCATAATGTAGACACACGCCAGATGTAGACCTGTGAAAGGATTATTGATATCTTAGATACTGTTGCCATGGCAATGCATCAAACATTAATATTCCTTTTTTTAAGCTTTTTCATGCTTTTTTATGCTTTCGGGCACTTTTGGGGTTCTTAACGTGCTCGAAAACTCTTGAAACTTTGCACACGGGACAAAACCCGCGGCCATCAGGGCCAGGCTGAAGCTGGTACCCGGGCGTGGCAGGGGGGCTCGACAGCGCCCCCTTGAACGGGTCAGACAATTTGGTCCATATATCCAACACGCTTTACCCTATTTGCTTCAAACTTGATGTGTATAATGTAGACACAAGCCAGATGTAGACCTGTGAAAGGATTGTTGATATCTTAGATGCTGTTGCCGTGACAACGCATCAAACTTTAATATTCTTTTTGGATACTTTTGAGATTCTTAGCGCACTTTTGGGGCCCTTAACGTGCTCAAAAACTCTTGAAACTTTGCACACGGGTCAGAAACCGCGGCCATCAGGGCCGGGCTGAAGCTGGTACCCGGGCGTGGCAGGGGGGCTCGACAGCGCCCCCTGGAATGGGGTCCGAAAACTTGGTCCATAAATCAAACAGGCTTTACCCGATTTGCTTCAAACTTGATGTGTATAATGTAGACACACGCCAGATTTAGACCTGTGAAAGGATTGTTGATATCTTAGATGCTGTTGCCGTGACAACGCATCAAACTTTAATATTCTTTTTGGATACTTTTGAGACTCTCAGCGCACTTTGGGGGCCCTTAACGTGCTCAAAAACTCTTGAAACTTTGCACACGGGTCAGAACCCGTGGCCATCAGGGCCGGGCTGAAGCTGGTACCCGGGCGTGGCAGGGGGGCTCGACAGTGCCCCCTGGAACGGGGTCCGAAAACTTGGTCCATAAATCAAACACGCTTGAATGTAATAATATGAAACTCGGTACACATATAGATCTCATCGATTCATATATCCTTTGTACTTTTACTTTTTACCCCAGCCCAACAGGAAGTCGGCTATTATGGTTTGTTTGGAAGCGTATGCCCCTGGAATTCGATATACTCCTCCTAGAGAATTCAACCAATCGCCACGAAACTCGGTCAGCATGAAGTCAAGACATTGAGGATGAAAAGTTGCCAGGGGATTTTTGATATCTCGAACGGTTTGGCTGTGGCGAGGAAACGAATTTATGGCGAATAAAGGAAACAGGAAGTGTGTTATAACTTCTGCATACATTAACTGATCTTGATGAAACTTCAGCAGTGTGTTCGCTGTAAGAGTCCGATCACATGGATGTGACTATTGTGAGTCAAAGTTATAGCGCCACCAACTGGCAGCAGGAAGTGTGTCACTTCCTAAAGGCTTTGAAATCACCCTCTTATTTTTACCCAATTTGCTTCAAACTTTATGTGTATAATGTAGACACACGGCAGATGTAGACCTGAGAAAGGATTATTGATATCTTAGATACTGTTGCCGTGGCAACGCATCAAACTTTATTATTCTTTGTTGATGCTTTTGAGACTCTTAACATACTTGAAATTGCATGAAACCCGACAGACACATCACATTTATTAGACAGTAGACATGTGCAGAGTTTCAGAAACGGGCATGGTGAGAGCAATTAGAGAATAATGTTTAAGTTTAAAAACAGCCAGAATGGTTGTTTAGTCAAAAAAATTTTTTTTCCAAATCATACATAGTGTTATACTGCCCTCTTGTGTTCAAAATCAGGTAAAAAGCGAAAGTAAAATAAGGACATCTGCACAATTCATTAATAATGGTGCAGAGTAGAGTGAGCTTTTTCAATTAATTCCTATGGAAGTAGGAATGAACTAAACAACGTTCGCTCTGTTCTGCTCGTCCCTCACCGTGGGCGCGCAGAGTTATGAATGCCCGTGCAGCCGTGAGCATTTTAGTTTCATTTTAAAATTAGCGCCATTTCGGGGGACGTATTACTTTAATTTATTTAACAAAAACACAATGTTGTGTTTAATTGCGAGTGTACACAAATATAAGTAAACACTTTGACGTTTGAATGATGTCCTGTATGAAGAAAATGACGGAGTATGTTTCACTGTTCAATCGCGCTGAGCCACCCAGACCCCCACACACACACTGACACACACACACACACACGCACACACACACACACACACACACACACACACACACAAACACACACACACACACACACACAATAATAAAACATTCAACCTAACATATACAAATTACACTGCTATGTTGAAATAGTCAGTAGTACAATTTGTATCATTCACAGTAAGCACCGCTCCACTGTGATTTTTCCAAGCACATTTTTGCACAAGTGAAGAGGATGATTTTTTCCGTCGATATTGGAACGTGAGTGAAGTACAAAGCCTGTAATAAAGAATAGTTTAGCATCCAAATACATCGCAAATGTTGCAACATTTAGATTCTAAAGAGAGATTTACGTGAGCCTAACACCACTTACTTTTACTTTTGTTTTAAATTATTTCGTTTTGGCTTTATTATAGTTATTTTTTTATTTGTGTTCTGTTCTGAATATCATTAAATTTAAAGGATTTGTTGTGGAATATTTTGAGTGTATAATCAAATAACACTAAACCGTCACTAGGTGTCGCCAGGCGACCGTCTTAATGAGCGGGTCATTGATTCATTCGTTCAAACGATTCGTTTGAACGACTGAGTCATTCATGAATGAGACAGATGTTTATGGATTGGTCATTGAATCTTTGAGTCAACCAATTTGTTCAAAATGCTGAATCATTCAGTAATGAGAAAACACGTTGCTGTGAGATGCAATGGTTCTGCTGTGATCTTTGTTTAACTATTTTCGCTGCTGAAACAGAAGAACAGTCAATATTGCATCTAAAATGTAAGTGACTTGACACGTGTGTGTGTGTGTGTGTGTGTGTGTGTGTGCGTGTGAGTGCGTGCGTGCGTGTGTGTGTGTGTGTGTGTGTGTGTGTGTGTGTGCAATCAATCCCAGGTAAGAGGCATGAATAATGAGAATTGGACTTCTAGGAGTGAGGTTAATATTCCGGAGATTGTTCCCTCGGATTGTGAAAAGGAGGCGGCGCGGGAGTGGCCAGGCATTGCGCTACTTCTGTTTCAAAGTTTAAAACAATGCTAATATCATTTTTTTGAACGATTTCATTACAAATGTTTATTTTATATATTTATAAAATATAATAACTATGTTTTGTCCTATTAACAAAAGACAGGCAATGTACTATTAACAAATGTTAATAGTTTTTTAAAAGTTAAAATGATACTTTATGCATTTGTTTTGTGTCAGATGATTAACAATATAAATTAAACAAAGCTTAAAACAAACAAAATAATAAAAAAACGAAAACAAAGCTTGAACATTTTATTTAATTGAAAAGCCTTTTTGAAATAAAATGTGTTTTTTTCCCTCTGAAATAGCAAAAGCATCGCACACTTAGCTGTACCTGCTCTAAATAAATAATAGTATTTAAATAAAAATACAAAATCGAAATAAATAAATTATATAAAACAAAATCAAATCAAAGAAAATAAATCTTATTAAAGTTATGCAGGCACACATTTAACAATAATTTTCAAGTGACAAATAAAATCAATCAAAATTCCTTACACATGGAGTTAATCCTGACGATTCCTGAGGCGCCTTTCCTCATGACACTCGCTTTTTTTTTCGAAGATATATTTTCTTTGGTTTGATTTTGTTTTTGTAATAATTTATTTTATTTAGTTCGATTTTGTATTTTTATTGAATTACTCTTTTTTATTTAGAGCAGGTACAGCTAGTGTGTGATGCTTTTGCTATTTCAGAGGAAAACAATAATTTTATTTAATTAATAATTTTTGTTTCAGTCCACCATATAATTATGTTGTGTTTGATCTATGGAAAAAAGTTAGTTGTGAAATGGTTGAATATTAACAAAAGTTAATAGTTTTTTACAAGTTAGAATAATACGATATATATATATATATAAACAAGCCGGTGGCACCGCCACCCCGGTGCCTTTACGGTTACTGTGCATGACGGGCAATATCGTAACTCCGCTTTGACCTTTGAGAAGATGTGTGCTATAGAGCTTGCATTGGTGTGGGCTCTGCAAAAGTGTGTGTGTGTGTGTGAGGCGTGATTGAACAATGTAGACATATATATATATATATATATATAAAGGCACCGGGGTGGCGGTGCCACCGGCTTGTTTATATATATATATATATATATATATATATATATATATGAATATAGCTGCGAGCAGCGATGAAGGGCCAAAGCCGGCGGCACCGCCACTCCGGTGCCTTTAGGTAACTAAAGGCACCGGGGTTGCGGTGCCACCGGCTTGGGCCCGTAATCGCTGCTCGCAGCTATATTTAGGGCCCAAGCCTTGAAAAGGCGAAGGCCCTATTGTTTTCCTAAGGATTATTATTTATTAGGGCCCAAGCCCTGAAAGGGCGAAGGCCCTATTGTTTTCCTTAGGATTATTTTTTTTTTTTTTCTCTTTTATTTTTCTTACGACTATTCGGGCACTTTTGGGGCTCTTAACGTGCACGAAAACTCTTGAAACTTTGCACACGGGTCAGAACCCGCGGCCATCAGGGCCGGGCTGAAGATGGTACCCGGGCGTGGCAGGGGGGCTCGACAGCGCCCCCTGGAACGGGGTCCGAAAACTTGGTCCATAAATCAAACACGCTTGCATGTAAGAATATGAAACTCAGTACACATATAGATCTCATCGGTTCATATATACTTCATGCTCTTACTTTTTACCCCATCCCAACAGGAAGTCGGCTATTTAGGGTTGTTTGTTAAACGCATGCAATGGAATTTAAAGTACTTCTCCTAGAGAATTCAAAGAAATGCCACGAAACTCGGTCAGCATGAAGTCAAGACATTGAGGATGAAAAATTGCCAGCGGATTTTTGATATCTCGAACGGTTTGGCCGTGGCGAGGAAACGAATTTATGGCGAGAAACGTGAAACAGGAAGTGTGTTATAACTTCAGCATACATTAGCTGATCTTAACGAAACTTCACCAGTGTGTTCGTTGTAAGAGGACGATCACATGGATGTGACTATTGTGAGTCAAAGTTATAGCGCCACCAACTGGCAGCAGGAAGTGTGTCACTTTCAAAATGCTTTGAAATCACCCTCTTATTTTAACCCGATTTGCTTCAAACTTCATCTGTATAATGTAAATACACGGCAGATGTAGACCTGTGAAAGGATTATTGATATATTAGATACTGTTGCCGTGGCAACGCATCAAACTTTAATATTCTTTGTTGATGCTTTTGAGACTCTTAACATACTTGAAATAACATGAAACTCGACAGACACATCACATTTATTAGCCAGTAGACATGTGCAAAGTTTCAGAAACGGGCGTGGTGCAGGGGCTCAGTAGCGCCACCTTTTGACAAAAGTGGGGGTGTTAGTTCTATAGTTTTACCTACAATCATAAAACTCGGTACGCATATTGTTCAGATCAAGCCGGACAACTTTCTAATTTACTGTCATTAGCTCAGACCAAGAGGGAGTCAGATATTTTAGTTTGAATGTGGATGTTTCTGAGAATTTTCTCTCCCTCTCTTTCCGTCTCTGTGTGTGAGGGATTTGTCTATTGATTTTAATGCATTTCAAGGTTTCAGGGGATTTTGGGACTCTTAACGTGCTCAAAAACTTTTGAAATTTTGCACACAGGTCAGAACCCACGGCCATCAGGGCCGGGCTGAAGCTGGTACCCGGGCGTGGCAGGGGGGCTCAACAGCGCCCCCTTGAACGGGGTCCGACAATTTGGTCCATATATTCAACACGCTTGCATGAATTAATATGAAACTCAGTACACATATAGATCTCATCGGGCCAAACATTTTACCCCTGGTCAAGTTTTACGCCAGCCCAACAGGAAGTCGGCTATTATGGGTTGTTTGGAAAACGCTTGCTGTGGAATTTGAAGTACTACTCCTAGGCAATTCATTCAATCATCGCCAAACTAGGCGTGCATGAAGTCAAGACATTGAGGATGCTAAATTGCTGACGGATTTTTGATATCTCGAACGGTTTGGCCGTGGCGAGGAAATGAATTTTCATGACTAAAAAAGGACATATAAAGTGTGTTATAACTTAGTTAGATTTACCTACAGTTACAAAACTCAGCTTGTATATTCTTCTCCTCAAGCCAAACAACTTTCTAATTTACAGTCAATAGCTCCAACCCTCAGAAAGTCAGATATTGTGGTTTGAATGTGGATTTCATGAAATGGTATCTCTCTCTGTCACTCTTTGACAGAGAGAGGGCCCCCTCCCATTCTATGTGTGTGTGTGTGTGTGGCTGTCTGTGTGGGGAGGGAGGGGGAGGGAGGGCTGGTGTCTGTGTTTATATGTGTGTGTGTGGCTGGCTGGCTGTTACAGTGACATGATATTAAGCCTTTCATTGCTGTGTGATTTTTCCTGCATTAAAGGATAAAGAAATCTCTAAGGCCTTGTCTTTTTGCATAACAATTTTGTATTTTTTTTAAATTACAAAATATGCACAGAACCAAGATCTTTTAAATGTATAGTTTGCTTTAAATAAAATTAAGATTGTATTGGTAATTGAAGCTGAATGAATTTAAAATGAATGTGCTATATTTCAGAACAATATATTTGTTTTCCTTTAAATTGTAAAACACTAACTTTATTCTCATCTGAATTATAAATAATTTATTCCTGTATAAAATAAAAACACATTTGAATTTTTCTTTTTTAATCAATGTAGAATGTGTAATTGAAAAATAAACAGATTAGGGCTCTGAGGACAATAAATGAAAATCAATGCGATGTGGTGAATGTCCAAAAGATGGCACCCACAGACTGTTTTAAATGGGGTTGGATAAATATTTTTTGCTTTTAGACAGTGTGTGCGTGTGATTTTAGTTTGGTGACAGTTGTAGGTTACAGTTTGACAAGAGTTTATAGTTTGAAAAAAGCACTTTGTTGTGTTTTATTGGACGGAGTATGTTTTTATGTGTAACAGTTCAATCGCACCCGCACCTCACACACACACACACACACACACACACACACACACACATATTGAAACCTGAGTGCAGTACAAAGCCCATAATAAAGAATAGTTTAGCATCCAAATACATCGCAAATGTTGAAACAGTTTGATTCTAATGAGAGAGTTACGTGAGCCAAACACCACTTACTTTCACTTTCGCTTTCAATTATTTCGGTTAATTCTTAATTATAGTTTTTTTGAATTCTTGTTCTGTTCTGAATATCATTAAATTTAAAGAATTGCTTGTGTAATATTTTGAGTGTATCATCAAAACAGAATAATTCTCTCGGTTTAGTGATTCCCTAGTTTTTTTTATTGTTTTCATTGTTCTCAGGTAAGGCAAGTGAGATATATATATATATATATATATATATATATATATATATATATATATATATATGTATATAAAAATATATATATATATATATATATATGTATTTTTTATATATATATATATAATTTATATATATATATATATATATATATATATATATATATATATATATATATATATAAATATAGCTGCGAGCAGCGATGAAGGGCCAAAGCCGGCGGCACCGACTATCCGGGCACTTTTGGGGCTCTTAACGTGCACGAAAACTCTTGAAACTTTGCACACAGGTCAGAACCCGCGGCCATCAGGGCCGGGCTGAAGCTGGTACCCTGGCGTGAAAGGGGGGCTCGACAGCGCCCCCTGGAACGAGGTCCGAAAACTTGGTCCATAAATCAAACACGCTTGCATGTAATAATATGAAACTCGGTACACATATAGATCTCATCGGTTTATATATCCTTTGTACTTTTACTTTTTACCCCAGCCCAACAGGAAGTCGGCTATTATGGTTTGTTTGGAAGCGTATGCCCCTGGAATTCGATATACTCCTCCTAGAGAATTCAACCAATCGCAACGAAACTCGGTCAGCATGATGTCAAGACATTGAGGATGAAAAATTGCCAGGGGATTTCTGATATCTCGAACGGTTTGGCCGTGACGAGGAAACGAATTTATGGCGAATAATGGAAACAGGAAGTGTGTTATAACTTCTGCATACATTAACTGATCTTGATGAAACTTCAACAGTGTGTTCGCTGTGAGAGGCCGATCACATGGATGTGACTATTGTGAGTCAAAGTTATAGCGCCACCAACTGGCAGCAGGAAGTGTGTCACTTTCAAAATACTTTGAAATCACCCTCTTATTTTTACCCGATTTGCTTCAAACTTGATGTGTATAATGTAAATACACGGCAGATGTAGACCTGTGAAAGGATTATTGATATCTTAGATACTGTTGCCATGGCAACGCATCAAACTTTAATATTCTTTTTGGATGCTTTTGAGACTCTTAGCATGCCTGAAATTGCTTAAAATTGCATGAAACTTGACAGACAGATCACATTTATTAGCCAGTAGACATGTGCAAAGTTTCAGAAACGGGCGTGGTGCAGGGGCTCAGTAGCGCCACCTTTTGTGACAAAAGTGTGTGTGGGGGGGGGGGGGTTAGTTTCATCTACAGTTACAAAACTTTTTCAACTTGATGAAAATACATTAAAGATGCTAAATTGTGAATGGATATTGAATATCTCAAACGGTTTTGCTATGGCGAGGGATTATGTCAAAAAAAGAATCAGGAAATGTCTCATATCTTTCTAAAATGTAATTATACACCATTTATTTTTATATAAAATTATACAAATATTAGAACTAAACCCATTTTATTCCCTTTTTTCAATTAAAGAATTATGTTTAAGTTTAAAAACAACCAGAATGGTTGTTTAGTCAAAAAATTTTACATACATAGTGCTATACTGCCCTCTTGTGTTCAAAATCAGGTAGGCCTATTGAATTTATATATAAATATTATGGATTTTACTATGGGAATATTTTCCCACCGGTCAATCAACGTGTGACACCGCTGGGGGCTTTAAAATCGCTAACTTGGAAGCGAAAGTTAAATAAGGACGTCTGCACAATACATTAATAATGGTGCAGAGTAGAGCGAGCTTTTTCAATTAATTCCTATGGAAGTAGGAATGAACTAAACAACGTTCACTCTGTTCTGCTCGTCCCTCACCTTGGGCGCGCACAGTTATGAATGCCCGTGCAGCCGTGAGCATTTTAGTTTAATTTTAAAATTAGTGCCATTTCGGGGGACGTATTACTTTAAAACACACTGTTGTGTTTTATTGCGAGTGTACACAAATATAAGTAAACACTTTGCAGTTTGAATGATGTCCTGTTTGAAGAAAATGACAGAGTATGTTTTTACGTGTAACACACTGTTCAATCGCGCTGAGCCACCCACACACACACATTCCAGCATTGCAATCTTGATATCGCAAGCCTGTTCATTTATACATATGTGCTATATATATATATATATATATATATATATATATATATATATATATATATATTAGATCAATATATATGTTTTCCTTAAATAATTTTAAAACCTATGCAATATGGTGGATGTCCAAAAGATGGCACTCACAGACTGTTTTTAAATGGGGTTGGATAAATATCTTTTTGCTTTTAAACTGTGTGTGTGTGTGTGTGTGTGTGTGTGTGTGCCTTGGTGTCTGTTAGTGACAAGAGTTCAAGCTTAAGTTTAAGGCCTTGTCTTTTTGTATGTATATATATATATATATATATATATATATATATATATATATATATATATATATATATATATATATATATATTATTATTATTATTTTTTCTCCAAAATATTCATATAATCCATATATGTATTTACATGTATTGTTTGCTTTAAATTAAATTAAGATTGTATATTTGGTAATTGAACCTAAATGAATTAAAAATTTATGTGCTATATTTCAGATCAATACAATCAATGTTTTCCTTCATTTTAATCAACACTAACTTTATTCTCATCAGAGTTATACTACCATTAAAAAAACACATTTGATTTTCTATTTTAATCAATGTAGAATGTGTAACTTAAAAATAAACAAATCAGTGCTCTGTTTGAGGACAAGAAATGAAAACCTATGCAATATGATGAATGTCCAAAAGATGGGACTCAGACTGTTTTTAAATGGGATTGGATAAACATTGTTTTGCTTTTAAACTGTGTGTGTGCATGTGTGTGTGTGTGTGTGTGTGTGTGTGATTGACAAAATTTTAACCCTTGTTCAATTTAAGTTTAAGGCCTTGTATTTTTGGATTATATATATATATATATATATTATATTTAATTATATATATATATTAGGGGTGTAACGGTTCACAAAATTCACGGTTCGGTTCGATACGATACACTTGTGTCACAGTTCGGTACGTTTTCGATACAGCAAAAAGAAAGAAATGCCAGAGAAATTTCGTTGATTTAATTTTTTTAATTATACTTTTATTAAAACTAACATCATAAAGTATGATATTTTTTTACTTTGAGCAATGATGGAGCTATACTTGACTTTTCTTAGGAGCATATAAAACAAAACAGCTCCTTGGACAAAATTAAATGTGATTGAACTAAAATAAACCTTTGTTTATAAGTACTGATTAACATTTGAGGGCAGCAATTGTATTCATAATGTCAAAATAAAACCGACGTAATGTTACTTGAAAGCATTATAGCCTACTATTCCTGCCAAACTCCCATGGTTACAGTTAGTAGTGTTACTACAGTACATCCATGGTGAATGTTGCTGATCTGTGGACACTGGATAGTTCATTCATGGCACAATGTTTTGATGTTGGGCAATGTTGTGGTCACGCCAGAGTCTCTTACATTATGAGCGCGCTTGCCCACGCACGACGCGCTTACATTTGAAATAACGACATTTTGGTCGGCAGGAAAAATGGTCCAACGAACCGTTCGGTTTAAAAATGCGTACCGAAAACCGAACCGAAAGCCTCGTACCGAACGGTTCAATACGAATACGTGTATCGTTACACCCCTAATATATATATATATATATATATATATATATATATATATATATATATATATATATATATATATATATATATATATTTATTATTATATATTATTATTTAATATTTTTCTACAAAATATTCATATAACCCATATATTTTAAGTGTATTGTTTGCTTTAAATTAAATTAAGATTGTATGTTTGGCAATTGAACCTAAATGAATTTAAAATTAATGTGCTATATTTCAGATCAATAAAATAAATGTTTTCCTTAATTTTAATCAACACTAACTTTATTCTCATCTGAATTATAAATAACTTATTTCTGTATAAAATAAAAAATCCCGAATAATCCAGACCAACCAGAGTGCAATATTCCTACAACATCATCAGTGCTGAAGCGGAACTACCAGAGCCGTTCGGCAGATTTTCAGTCTTGTGTGCTTATTTCATGTGTCCGTTAAATCCATGAGACCGTCTGTAGGGTGTCTCATTTTTCATTTTAGGTTTCAGAAGGTAGCTCATGCATACTTTGTGGTTGATATGTGCCCTCGATGCGCACTTTTGCAGAGCCCACATTGATGCAAGCTCTACAGCACACTTCTTTTCGACAGTCAAAGTAGGGTTACGTTTTTGCACGACGTGCACAATAACCCTAAAGGCACCTGGGTTGCGGTGCCACCGGCTTGGGCCCGTAATCGCTGCTCGCAGCTATATTTATTATTATTATTATTTTACTACCTTTTGGGCACTTTTGGGGGCCTTAACGTGCTCAAAAACTCTTGAAACTTTGCACACATCTCAGAACCCGCGGCCATCAGGGCCGGGCTGAAGCTGGTACCCGGGCGTGGCAGGGGGGCTCGACAGCGCCCCCTGGAACGGGGTTTGAACACTTGGTCCATAAATCAAACACGCTTGCATGTAATAATATGAAACTCAGTACACATATAGATCTCATCGGTTCATATATACTTCATGCTCTTACTTTTTACCCCAGCCCAACAGGAAGTCGGCTATTAAGGGTTGTTTGGAAAACACATGCAATGGAATGTGAAATACTCCTCCTAGAGAATTCAAACACACGGCACGAAACTCGGTCAGCATGAAGTCAAGACACTGAGGATGAAAAATTGCCAGGGGATTTTTGATATCTCGAACGGTTTGGCCGTGGCGAGTAAACGAAATTATGGCGAGAAACGTGAAACAGGAAGTGTGTTATAACTACTGCATACATTAACTAATCTTGATGAAACTTCAGCAGTGTGTTCGTTGTAAGAGCCCGATCACATGGATGTGACTATTGTGAGTCAAAGTTATAGCGCCACCAACTGGAAGCAGGAAGTGTGTCACTTTCAAAATGCTTTTAAATCACCCTCTTATTTTTACCCGATTTGCTTCAAACTTCATGTGCATAATGTAGACACACGCCAGATGTAGACCTGTGAAAGGATTATTGATATCTTAGATACTGTTGCCATGGCAATGCATCAAACATTAATATTCCTTTTTTTAAGCTTTTTCATGCTTTTTTATGCTTTCGGGCACTTTTGGGGTTCTTAACGTGCTCGAAAACTCTTGAAACTTTGCACACGGGACAAAACCCGCGGCCATCAGGGCCAGGCTGAAGCTGGTACCCGGGCGTGGCAGGGGGGCTCGACAGCGCCCCCTTGAACGGGTCAGACAATTTGGTCCATATATCCAACACGCTTTACCCTATTTGCTTCAAACTTGATGTGTATAATGTAGACACAAGCCAGATGTAGACCTGTGAAAGGATTGTTGATATCTTAGATGCTGTTGCCGTGACAACGCATCAAACTTTAATATTCTTTTTGGATACTTTTGAGATTCTTAGCGCACTTTTGGGGCCCTTAACGTGCTCAAAAACTCTTGAAACTTTGCACACGGGTCAGAAACCGCGGCCATCAGGGCCGGGCTGAAGCTGGTACCCGGGCGTGGCAGGGGGGCTCGACAGCGCCCCCTGGAATGGGGTCCGAAAACTTGGTCCATAAATCAAACAGGCTTTACCCGATTTGCTTCAAACTTGATGTGTATAATGTAGACACACGCCAGATTTAGACCTGTGAAAGGATTGTTGATATCTTAGATGCTGTTGCCGTGACAACGCATCAAACTTTAATATTCTTTTTGGATACTTTTGAGACTCTCAGCGCACTTTGGGGGCCCTTAACGTGCTCAAAAACTCTTGAAACTTTGCACACGGGTCAGAACCCGTGGCCATCAGGGCCGGGCTGAAGCTGGTACCCGGGCGTGGCAGGGGGGCTCGACAGTGCCCCCTGGAACGGGGTCCGAAAACTTGGTCCATAAATCAAACACGCTTGAATGTAATAATATGAAACTCGGTACACATATAGATCTCATCGATTCATATATCCTTTGTACTTTTACTTTTTACCCCAGCCCAACAGGAAGTCGGCTATTATGGTTTGTTTGGAAGCGTATGCCCCTGGAATTCGATATACTCCTCCTAGAGAATTCAACCAATCGCCACGAAACTCGGTCAGCATGAAGTCAAGACATTGAGGATGAAAAGTTGCCAGGGGATTTTTGATATCTCGAACGGTTTGGCTGTGGCGAGGAAACGAATTTATGGCGAATAAAGGAAACAGGAAGTGTGTTATAACTTCTGCATACATTAACTGATCTTGATGAAACTTCAGCAGTGTGTTCGCTGTAAGAGTCCGATCACATGGATGTGACTATTGTGAGTCAAAGTTATAGCGCCACCAACTGGCAGCAGGAAGTGTGTCACTTCCTAAAGGCTTTGAAATCACCCTCTTATTTTTACCCAATTTGCTTCAAACTTTATGTGTATAATGTAGACACACGGCAGATGTAGACCTGAGAAAGGATTATTGATATCTTAGATACTGTTGCCGTGGCAACGCATCAAACTTTATTATTCTTTGTTGATGCTTTTGAGACTCTTAACATACTTGAAATTGCATGAAACCCGACAGACACATCACATTTATTAGACAGTAGACATGTGCAGAGTTTCAGAAACGGGCATGGTGAGAGCAATTAGAGAATAATGTTTAAGTTTAAAAACAGCCAGAATGGTTGTTTAGTCAAAAAAAAAATTTTTCCAAATCATACATAGTGTTATACTGCCCTCTTGTGTTCAAAATCAGGTAAAAAGCGAAAGTAAAATAAGGACGTCTGCACAATTCATTAATAATGGTGCAGAGTAGAGTGAGCTTTTTCAATTAATTCCTATGGAAGTAGGAATGAACTAAACAACGTTCGCTCTGTTCTGCTCGTCCCTCACCGTGGGCGCGCAGAGTTATGAATGCCCGTGCAGCCGTGAGCATTTTAGTTTCATTTTAAAATTAGCGCCATTTCGGGGGACGTATTACTTTAATTTATTTAACAAAAACACAATGTTGTGTTTAATTGCGAGTGTACACAAATATAAGTAAACACTTTGACGTTTGAATGATGTCCTGTATGAAGAAAATGACGGAGTATGTTTCACTGTTCAATCGCGCTGAGCCACCCAGACCCCCACACACACACTGACACACACACACACACACACACACACACACACACACACACACACACACACACAAACACACACACACACACACACACAATAATAAAACATTCAACCTAACATATACAAATTACACTGCTATGTTGAAATAGTCAGTAGTACAATTTGTATCATTCACAGTAAGCACCGCTCCACTGTGATTTTTCCAAGCACATTTTTGCACAAGTGAAGAGGATGATTTTTTCCGTCGATATTGGAACGTGAGTGAAGTACAAAGCCTGTAATAAAGAATAGTTTAGCATCCAAATACATCGCAAATGTTGCAACATTTAGATTCTAAAGAGAGATTTACGTGAGCCTAACACCACTTACTTTTACTTTTGTTTTAAATTATTTCGTTTTGGCTTTATTATAGTTATTTTTTTATTTGTGTTCTGTTCTGAATATCATTAAATTTAAAGGATTTGTTGTGGAATATTTTGAGTGTATAATCAAATAACACTAAACCGTCACTAGGTGTCGCCAGGCGACCGTCTTAATGAGCGGGTCATTGATTCATTCGTTCAAACGATTCGTTTGAACGACTGAGTCATTCATGAATGAGACAGATGTTTATGGATTGGTCATTGAATCTTTGAGTCAACCAATTTGTTCAAAATGCTGAATCATTCAGTAATGAGAAAACACGTTGCTGTGAGATGCAATGGTTCTGCTGTGATCTTTGTTTAACTATTTTCGCTGCTGAAACAGAAGAACAGTCAATATTGCATCTAAAATGTAAGTGACTTGACACGTGTGTGTGTGTGTGTGTGTGTGTGTGCGTGTGAGTGCGTGCGTGCGTGTGTGTGTGTGTGTGTGTGTGTGTGTGTGTGTGTGTGTGTGTGCAATCAATCCCAGGTAAGAGGCATGAATAATGAGAATTGGACTTCTAGGAGTGAGGTTAATATTCCGGAGATGGTTCCCTCGGATTGTGAAAAGGAGGCGGCGCGGGAGTGGCCAGGCATTGCGCTACTTCTGTTTCAAAGTTTAAAACAATGCTAATATCATTTTTTTGAACGATTTCATTACAAATGTTTATTTTATATATTTATAAAATATTATAAAATATAATAACTATGTTTTGTCCTATTAACAAAAGACAGGCAATGTACTATTAACAAATGTTAATAGTTTTTTAAAAGTTAAAATGATACTTTATGCATTTGTTTTGTGTCAGATGATTAACAATATAAATTAAACAAAGCTTAAAACAAACAAAATAATAAAACGAAAACAAAGCTTGAACATTTTATTTAATTGAAAAGCCTTTTTGAAATAAAATGTGTTTTTTTCCCTCTGAAATAGCAAAAGCATCGCACACTTAGCTGTACCTGCTCTAAATAAATAATAGTATTTAAATAAAAATACAAAATCGAAATAAATAAATTATATAAAACAAAATCAAATCAAAGAAAATAAATCTTATTAAAGTTATGCAGGCACACATTTAACAATAATTTTCAAGTGACAAATAAAATCAATCAAAATTCCTTACACATGGAGTTAATCCTGACGATTCCTGAGGCGCCTTTCCTCATGACACTCGCTTTTTTTTTCGAAGATATATTTTCTTTGGTTTGATTTTGTTTTTGTAATAATTTATTTTATTTAGTTCGATTTTGTATTTTTATTGAATTACTCTTTTTTATTTAGAGCAGGTACAGCTAGTGTGTGATGCTTTTGCTATTTCAGAGGAAAACAATAATTTTATTTAATTAATAATTTTTGTTTCAGTCCACCATATAATTATGTTGTGTTTGATCTATGGAAAAAAGTTAGTTGTGAAATGGTTGAATATTAACAAAAGTTAATAGTTTTTTACAAGTTAGAATAATACGATATATATATATATATAAACAAGCCGGTGGCACCGCCACCCCGGTGCCTTTACGGTTACTGTGCATGACGGGCAATATCGTAACTCCGCTTTGACCTTTGAGAAGATGTGTGCTATAGAGCTTGCATTGGTGTGGGCTCTGCAAAAGTGTGTGTGTGTGTGTGAGGCGTGATTGAACAATGTAGACATATATATATATATATATATAAAGGCACCGGGGTGGCGGTGCCACCGGCTTGTTTATATATATATATATATATATATATATATATATATATATATATATATATATATATATATATATATATGAATATAGCTGCGAGCAGCGATGAAGGGCCAAAGCCGGCGGCACCGCCACTCCGGTGCCTTTAGGTAACTAAAGGCACCGGGGTTGCGGTGCCACCGGCTTGGGCCCGTAATCGCTGCTCGCAGCTATATTTATTATTATTATTATTATTTTACTACCTTTTGGGCACTTTTGGGGGCCTTAACGTGCTCGAAAACTCTTGAAACTTTGCACACATCTCAGAACCCGCGGCCATCAGGGCCGGGCTGAAGCTGGTACCCGGGCGTGGCAGGGGGGCTCGACAGCGCCCCCTGGAACGGGGTTTGAACACTTGGTCCATAAATCAAACACGCTTGCATGTAATAATATGAAACTCAGTACACATATAGATCTCATCGGTTCATATATACTTCATGCTCTTACTTTTTACCCCAGCCCAACAGGAAGTCGGCTATTAAGGGTTGTTTTGGAAAACACATGCAATGGAATGTGAAATACTCCTCCTAGAGAATTCAAACACACGGCACGAAACTCGGTCAGCATGAAGTCAAGACACTGAGGATGAAAAATTGCCAGGGGATTTTTGATATCTCGAACGGTTTGGCCGTGGCGAGTAAACGAAATTATGGCGAGAAACGTGAAACAGGAAGTGTGTTATAACTACTGCATACATTAACTAATCTCGATGAAACTTCAGCAGTGTGTTCGTTGTAAGAGCCCGATCACATGGATGTGACTATTGTGAGTCAAAGTTATAGCGCCACCAACTGGCAGCAGGAAGTGTGTCACTTTCAAAATGCTTTTAAATCACCCTCTTATTTTTACCCGATTTGCTTCAAACTTCATGTGCATAATGTAGACACACGCCAGATGTAGACCTGTGAAAGGATTATTGATATCTTAGATACTGTTGCCATGGCAATGCATCAAACATTAATATTCCTTTTTTTAAGCTTTTTCATGCTTTTTTCTGCTTTCGGGCACTTTTGGGGTTCTTAACGTGCTCGAAAACTCTTGAAACTTTGCACACGGGACAAAACCCGCGGCCATCAGGGCCAGGCTGAAGCTGGTACCCGGGCGTGGCAGGGGGGCTCGACAGCGCCCCCTTGAACGGGTCAGACAATTTGGTCCATATATCCAACACGCTTTACCCTATTTGCTTCAAACTTGATGTGTATAATGTAGACACAAGCCAGATGTAGACCTGTGAAAGGATTGTTGATATCTTAGATGCTGTTGCCGTGACAACGCATCAAACTTTAATATTCTTTTTGGATACTTTTGAGATTCTTAGCGCACTTTTGGGGCCCTTAACATGCTCAAAAACTCTTGAAACTTTGCACACGGGTCAGAAACCGTGGCCATCAGGGCCGGGCTGAAGCTGGTACCCGGGCGTGGCAGGGGGGCTCGACAGCGCCCCCTGGAATGGGGTCCGAAAACTTGGTCCATAAATCAAACAGGCTTTACCCGATTTGCTTCAAACTTGATGTGTATAATGTAGACACACGCCAGATTTAGACCTGTGAAAGGATTGTTGATATCTTAGATGCTGTTGCCGTGACAACGCATCAAACTTTAATATTCTTTTTGGATACTTTTGAGACTCTCAGCGCACTTTGGGGGCCCTTAACGTGCTCAAAAACTCTTGAAACTTTGCACACGGGTCAGAACCCGTGGCCATCAGGGCCGGGCTGAAGCTGGTACCCGGGCGTGGCAGGGGGGCTCGACAGTGCCCCCTGGAACGGGGTCCGAAAACTTGGTCCATAAATCAAACACGCTTGAATGTAATAATATGAAACTCGGTACACATATAGATCTCATCGATTCATATATCCTTTGTACTTTTACTTTTTACCCCAGCCCAACAGGAAGTCGGCTATTATGGTTTGTTTGGAAGCGTATGCCCCTGGAATTCGATATACTCCTCCTAGAGAATTCAACCAATCGCCACGAAACTCGGTCAGCATGAAGTCAAGACATTGAGCATGAAAAATTGCCAGGGGATTTTTGATATCTCGAACGGTTTGGCCGTGGCGAGGAAACGAATTTATGGCGAGAAACGTGAAACAGGAAGTGTGTTATAACTTCAGCATACAGTAACTGATCTTGATGAAACTTTAGCAGTGTGTTCGCTGTAAGAGGCCGATCACATGGATGTGACTATTGTGAGTCAAAGTTATAGCGCCACCAACTGGCAGCAGGAAGTGTGTAACTTTCAAAATGCTTTTAAATCACCCTCTTATTTTTACCCGATTTGCTTCAAACTTTATGTGTATAATGTAGACACACGCCAGATGTAGACCTGTGAAAGGATTATTGATATCTTAGATACTGTTGCCGTGACAACGCATCAAACTTTAATATTCTTTTTGGATGCTTTTGAGACTCTTAGCATGCCTGAAATTGCTTAAAATTGCATGAAACTTGACAGACAGATCACATTTATTAGCCAGTAGACATGTGCAAAGTTTCAGAAACGGGCGTGGTGCAGGGGCTCAGTAGCGCCACCTTTTGTGACAAAAGTGTGTGTGTGGGGGGGGGTTAGTTTCATCTACAGTTACAAAACTTTTTCAACTTGATGAAAATACTTTAAAGATGCTAAATTGTGAACGGATATTGAATATCTCAAACGGTTTTGCTATGGCGAGGGATTATGTCAAAAAAAGAATCAGGAAATGTCTCATATCTTTCTAAAATGTAATTATACACCATTTATTTTTCTATAAAATTATACTAATATTAGAACTAAACCCATTGTCTTCCTTTTTTTCAATTTAAGATTTATGTTTAAGTTTAAAAACAGCCAGAATGGTTGTTTAGCCAAAAAAATAAAAAAAAATAAAATCATTCATAGTGCTTTACTGCCCTCTTGTGTTCAAAATCAGGTAGGCCAATTGATGCTACTATGGGAATATTTTCCCACCGTGACTCCGCTGGGGGCTTTAAAATCGCTAACTTGAAAGCGAAAGTAACGGACGTCTCCACAAGACGTGCAGCTGTGAGCATTTTCGTTTCATTTTAAAAGAAGCCCCATTTCGGGGGCGGATTTCTTGAATGTATTTTACAAAATCACAATGTTGTGTTTGATTGCGAGTATCCAAAAATTAGTAAACACTTTGCAGTTTGAATGATCTTCTTGAATAAAATGACGGAGTAGCCAATGTTTCCACTGTTCGATCGCGGACGTCCACACGGACATTGATAATGGTGGCGCGTGCAGAGCGCGTGCTTGAATTGTGAGTTCAATAGTCTATTATTTTTCACGGAAAACACAACAACAAAAGAGTATAATGATAGATTCGCTTAAATAGGCGCTTTTACATAAAATAGCCTATTCCGTCATCATCTTTTCAGTCAGCTCTTCACTCTCGTGATTAATGAAATTTGACTCCTGTTGCTGATATTTGCTGCAACTTTCGTTCAGCTCACAATTTAGTAAGCAAACACGCTTCAAATGTGTTTATTTTATTTTTGTGTATATATATGTGTGTATATATATATATATATATTATATATATATATATATATATAGCTTATGTTTCAAATATGAGTTAATTAACAATCGTTGGAAAGAATGATACTTTTAAACATATCACTAAACCGTCATTAGGTGTCGCCAGGCGACCGTCTTAATGAGCGAGTCATTGATTCATTCGTTCAAACGATTCGTTCGAACGGCTGAGTCATTCATGAATGAGACAGATTATGGATTGGTCGTTGAATCTTTGAGTCAACCGATTTGTTCAAAATGCTGAATCATTCAGTAATGAGAACGCGTTGCTGTGAGATGCTCGATGGTTCTGCTGTGATCTTTGTCGAACTATTTTCGCTGCTGAAACAGAAAAAAAGTCAATATTGCATCTAAAATGTAAGTGATTTGACGTGTGTGTGTGTGTGTGTGTGATTGTGTCTGTTACAGTGATTGTTTAACCCTTGTTAAAGTTTAGGCTTTGTATTTTTGGATATATATCTTTTTATATATAAAAAAATTGCATACAACCCATATATTTTAAATGTATTGTTTGCTTTAAATTACATTGAGATTTGTATGTTTGGTAATTGAACCTGAATGAATTTTAAATGAATGTGCGATATTTCAGATCATATTTTTGTTTTCCTTAAAATTTGAACTAACACTAACTTTACTCTCATCTGAATGATAGATTATTTATTTATGTCTAAAATAAAAGCACATTTGATTTTTCTTTTTTAATCAATGTAGAATGTGTAACTGAAAAAATAAACAGATTAGGGCTCTGTTCGAGAACAAGAAATGAAAACCAATGCAATATGATGAATGTCCAAAAGATTTTTTTGCTTTTAAACTATGTGTGTCTGTGTGTGTGTGTGTGTGTGTGTGTGTGTGTGTGTGTAAGAGATTTTGGTTGGGTGACAGTTGTAGTTTACAGTTTGACAAAAGCACAATGTTGTGTTTTATTGCGATTGTACACAAATATAAGTAAACACTTTGTAGTTTGAATAATGTCCTGTATGAACAAAAGGACGGAGTATGTTTTTATGTCTACATTGTTCAATCACGCCTCACACACACACACACACACACAAAAACTATTTTTCTAATCAGATCAGGCAAATATTCTGTCTTGGCACACTTCATATAACTTTCAAACTTGTGTACTTATTTCATGTTTCCATTAAGTCCATGAGACCGTAGGGTGTCTCATTTTTCATTTTAGGTTTCAGAAGGTTGCTCACGCATACTTTGTGGTTGATATGTGCCCTCAATGCACACTTTTGCAGAGCCCACACTGATGCAAGCTCTACAGCACACATCTTCTCAAAGGTCAAAGCGGGGTTACGTTATTGCCCGTCACGCACAGTAACCCTAAAGGCACCGGGGTGGCGGTGCCACCGGCTTGTTTATATATATATATATATATATATATATATATATATATATATATATATATATATATATAAACAAGCCGGTGGCACCGCCACCCCGGTGTGCAAAAGTGTGCATATAAATATAGCTGCGAGCAGCGATGAAGGGCCAAAGCCGGCGGCACCGCCACTCCGGTGCCTTTAGGTAATTAAAGGCACCGGGGTTGCGGTGCCACCGGCTTGGGCCCGTAATCGCTGCTCGCAGCTATATTTATTATTATTATTATTATTTTACTACCTTTTGGGCACTTTTGGGGGCCTTAACGTGCTCGAAAACTCTTGAAACTTTGCACACATCTCAGAACCCGCGGCCATCAGGGCCGGGCTGAAGCTGGTACCCGGGCGTGGCAGGGGGGCTCGACAGCGCCCCCTGGAACGGGGTTTGAACACTTGGTCCATAAATCAAACACGCTTGCATGTAATAATATGAAACTCAGTACACATATAGATCTCATCGGTTCATATATACTTCATGCTCTTACTTTTTACCCCAGCCCAACAGGAAGTCGGCTATTAAGGGTTGTTTGGAAAACACATGCAATGGAATGTGAAATACTCCTCCTAGAGAATTCAAACACACGGCACGAAACTCGGTCAGCATGAAGTCAAGACACTGAGGATGAAAAATTGCCAGGGGATTTTTGATATCTCGAACGGTTTGGCCGTGGCGAGTAAACGAAATTATGGCGAGAAACGTGAAACAGGAAGTGTGTTATAACTACTGCATACATTAACTAATCTTGATGAAACTTCAGCAGTGTGTTCGTTGTAAGAGCCCGATCACATGGATGTGACTATTGTGAGTCAAAGTTATAGCGCCACCAACTGGAAGCAGGAAGTGTGTCACTTTCAAAATGCTTTTAAATCACCCTCTTATTTTTACCCGATTTGCTTCAAACTTCATGTGCATAATGTAGACACACGCCAGATGTAGACCTGTGAAAGGATTATTGATATCTTAGATACTGTTGCCATGGCAATGCATCAAACATTAATATTCCTTTTTTTAAGCTTTTTCATGCTTTTTTATGCTTTCGGGCACTTTTGGGGTTCTTAACGTGCTCGAAAACTCTTGAAACTTTGCACACGGGACAAAACCCGCGGCCATCAGGGCCAGGCTGAAGCTGGTACCCGGGCGTGGCAGGGGGGCTCGACAGCGCCCCCTTGAACGGGTCAGACAATTTGGTCCATATATCCAACACGCTTTACCCTATTTGCTTCAAACTTGATGTGTATAATGTAGACACAAGCCAGATGTAGACCTGTGAAAGGATTGTTGATATCTTAGATGCTGTTGCCGTGACAACGCATCAAACTTTAATATTCTTTTTGGATACTTTTGAGATTCTTAGCGCACTTTTGGGGCCCTTAACGTGCTCAAAAACTCTTGAAACTTTGCACACGGGTCAGAAACCGCGGCCATCAGGGCCGGGCTGAAGCTGGTACCCGGGCGTGGCAGGGGGGCTCGACAGCGCCCCCTGGAATGGGGTCCGAAAACTTGGTCCATAAATCAAACAGGCTTTACCCGATTTGCTTCAAACTTGATGTGTATAATGTAGACACACGCCAGATTTAGACCTGTGAAAGGATTGTTGATATCTTAGATGCTGTTGCCGTGACAACGCATCAAACTTTAATATTCTTTTTGGATACTTTTGAGACTCTCAGCGCACTTTGGGGGCCCTTAACGTGCTCAAAAACTCTTGAAACTTTGCACACGGGTCAGAACCCGTGGCCATCAGGGCCGGGCTGAAGCTGGTACCCGGGCGTGGCAGGGGGGCTCGACAGTGCCCCCTGGAACGGGGTCCGAAAACTTGGTCCATAAATCAAACACGCTTGAATGTAATAATATGAAACTCGGTACACATATAGATCTCATCGATTCATATATCCTTTGTACTTTTACTTTTTACCCCAGCCCAACAGGAAGTCGGCTATTATGGTTTGTTTGGAAGCGTATGCCCCTGGAATTCGATATACTCCTCCTAGAGAATTCAACCAATCGCCACGAAACTCGGTCAGCATGAAGTCAAGACATTGAGGATGAAAAGTTGCCAGGGGATTTTTGATATCTCGAACGGGTTGGCTGTGGCGAGGAAACGAATTTATGGCGAATAAAGGAAACAGGAAGTGTGTTATAACTTCTGCATACATTAACTGATCTTGATGAAACTTCAGCAGTGTGTTCGCTGTAAGAGTCCGATCACATGGATGTGACTATTGTGAGTCAAAGTTATAGCGCCACCAACTGGCAGCAGGAAGTGTGTCACTTCCTAAAGGCTTTGAAATCACCCTCTTATTTTTACCCAATTTGCTTCAAACTTAATGTGTATAATGTAGACACACGGCAGATGTAGACCTGAGAAAGGATTATTGATATCTTAGATACTGTTGCCGTGGCAACGCATCAAACTTTATTATTCTTTGTTGATGCTTTTGAGACTCTTAACATACTTGAAATTGCATGAAACCCGACAGACACATCACATTTATTAGACAGTAGACATGTGCAGAGTTTCAGAAACGGGCATGGTGAGAGCAATTAGAGAATAATGTTTAAGTTTAAAAACAGCCAGAATGGTTGTTTAGTCAAAAAATTTTTTTTTCCAAATCATACATAGTGTTATACTGCCCTCTTGTGTTCAAAATCAGGTAAAAAGCGAAAGTAAAATAAGGACGTCTGCACAATTCATTAATAATGGTGCAGAGTAGAGTGAGCTTTTTCAATTAATTCCTATGGAAGTAGGAATGAACTAAACAACGTTCGCTCTGTTCTGCTCGTCCCTCACCGTGGGCGCGCAGAGTTATGAATGCCCGTGCAGCCGTGAGCATTTTAGTTTCATTTTAAAATTAGCGCCATTTCGGGGGACGTATTACTTTAATTTATTTAACAAAAACACAATGTTGTGTTTAATTGCGAGTGTACACAAATATAAGTAAACACTTTGACGTTTGAATGATGTCCTGTATGAAGAAAATGACGGAGTATGTTTCACTGTTCAATCGCGCTGAGCCACCCAGACCCCCACACACACACTGACACACACACACACACACACACACACACACACACACACACACACACACACACACACACACACAAACACACACACACACACACACACAATAATAAAACATTCAACCTAACATATACAAATTACACTGCTATGTTGAAATAGTCAGTAGTACAATTTGTATCATTCACAGTAAGCACCGCTCCACTGTGATTTTTCCAAGCACATTTTTGCACAAGTGAAGAGGATGATTTTTTCCGTCGATATTGGAACGTGAGTGAAGTACAAAGCCTGTAATAAAGAATAGTTTAGCATCCAAATACATCGCAAATGTTGCAACATTTAGATTCTAAAGAGAGATTTACGTGAGCCTAACACCACTTACTTTTACTTTTGTTTTAAATTATTTCGTTTTGGCTTTATTATAGTTATTTTTTTATTTGTGTTCTGTTCTGAATATCATTAAATTTAAAGGATTTGTTGTGGAATATTTTGAGTGTATAATCAAATAACACTAAACCGTCACTAGGTGTCGCCAGGCGACCGTCTTAATGAGCGGGTCATTGATTCATTCGTTCAAACGATTCGTTTGAACGACTGAGTCATTCATGAATGAGACAGATGTTTATGGATTGGTCATTGAATCTTTGAGTCAACCAATTTGTTCAAAATGCTGAATCATTCAGTAATGAGAAAACACGTTGCTGTGAGATGCAATGGTTCTGCTGTGATCTTTGTTTAACTATTTTCGCTGCTGAAACAGAAGAACAGTCAATATTGCATCTAAAATGTAAGTGACTTGACACGTGTGTGTGTGTGTGTGTGTGTGTGTGCGTGTGAGTGCGTGCGTGCGTGTGTGTGTGTGTGTGTGCAATCAATCCCAGGTAAGAGGCATGAATAATGAGAATTGGACTTCTAGGAGTGAGGTTAATATTCCGGAGATGGTTCCCTCGGATTGTGAAAAGGAGGCGGCGCGGGAGTGGCCAGGCATTGCGCTACTTCTGTTTCAAAGTTTAAAACAATGCTAATATCATTTTTTTGAACGATTTCATTACAAATGTTTATTTTATATATTTATAAAATATTATAAAATATAATAACTATGTTTTGTCCTATTAACAAAAGACAGGCAATGTACTATTAACAAATGTTAATAGTTTTTTAAAAGTTAAAATGATACTTTATGCATTTGTTTTGTGTCAGATGATTAACAATATAAATTAAACAAAGCTTAAAACAAACAAAATAATAAAACGAAAACAAAGCTTGAACATTTTATTTAATTGAAAAGCCTTTTTGAAATAAAATGTGTTTTTTTCCCTCTGAAATAGCAAAAGCATCGCACACTTAGCTGTACCTGCTCTAAATAAATAATAGTATTTAAATAAAAATACAAAATCGAAATAAATAAATTATATAAAACAAAATCAAATCAAAGAAAATAAATCTTATTAAAGTTATGCAGGCACACATTTAACAATAATTTTCAAGTGACAAATAAAATCAATCAAAATTCCTTACACATGGAGTTAATCCTGACGATTCCTGAGGCGCCTTTCCTCATGACACTCGCTTTTTTTTTCGAAGATATATTTTCTTTGGTTTGATTTTGTTTTTGTAATAATTTATTTTATTTAGTTCGATTTTGTATTTTTATTGAATTACTCTTTTTTATTTAGAGCAGGTACAGCTAGTGTGTGATGCTTTTGCTATTTCAGAGGAAAACAATAATTTTATTTAATTAATAATTTTTGTTTCAGTCCACCATATAATTATGTTGTGTTTGATCTATGGAAAAAAGTTAGTTGTGAAATGGTTGAATATTAACAAAAGTTAATAGTTTTTTACAAGTTAGAATAATACGATATATATATATATATAAACAAGCCGGTGGCACCGCCACCCCGGTGCCTTTACGGTTACTGTGCATGACGGGCAATATCGTAACTCCGCTTTGACCTTTGAGAAGATGTGTGCTATAGAGCTTGCATTGGTGTGGGCTCTGCAAAAGTGTGTGTGTGTGTGTGAGGCGTGATTGAACAATGTAGACATATATATATATATATATATATAAAGGCACCGGGGTGGCGGTGCCACCGGCTTGTTTATATATATATATATATATATATATATATATATATATATATATATATGAATATAGCTGCGAGCAGCGATGAAGGGCCAAAGCCGGCGGCACCGCCACTCCGGTGCCTTTAGGTAACTAAAGGCACCGGGGTTGCGGTGCCACCGGCTTGGGCCCGTAATCGCTGCTCGCAGCTATATTTTTTTTTTGGTTTACCCTATGTTCAATAAAACTGCGTTTGGATCCTCAAACTTTGTGTCTCAGAGCAGTACGTCAAGTCAAGTCACCTTTATTAATATAGCGCTTTTTACAATACAGATTGTATCAAAGCAGCTTCACAATGTATACATGAAAATAATACGACAAAGTTTGCTTCTAGAAGAAAATTGTGTCATCGTCCACCTTAAGTAAGGCAGATCAATAATATAGTTGAATATTAAACATGACAGTTTCCTTACCATATATGTTCAAAACAACACGTTGATATTATATTATATTGGTAATTTATTTGAGATTTCTCAGTTTTTATTATATTTTTACTGTCAATGTACTATAATGTTACTAAAAAATGAAAGGCATGTTTTTAAGACATATTTTATTATTAATTGTATTTAAAATAATGTTGATGGGAGAATGAGAAAGCATAGTAAAAGCTTGTTATGTGGTTAACGGTTTCTTTTCCATATGGTCAAACATTACATATATAAAACAAACATTAAATGTAATTTTACAGTCTATTTTGATGAACTTTAATTCATCATGTGTTCTATTTTACTGCAAAATAGATAAAAAAAAGTTCAAGTAAGTTGACACTTTAACATCATGGAATATCTGTTCGGTTCTTGATAAACACTGGGTTGATTCCTTCTGTTTCTGCTTTACAAAGTGTCTTTCCCAGACTGGAGCATAGATTTTGATTTGCACCGCTCTAGTCAGCGTGTCTCCTGTTCCACTCGACGTAAAAGAACACCCCCTGGTCCTCCTCATGCTCAGTCAGGGTTGGTTTGATCTGCCTAAAATCAACACAAACACTGGGAGCACTCGTGTGGTCTTGGGCTCTATCAGTGGCCGTATAGTGGTCCTCAGAGAGGCACATGACTCCAAAACCCTCAGTCAAGCTGCCGATTACATAAATGCTTCAAAAGTTCAAGGCGCATGTAAAACACAGCTGTGGTTTCCTTGACGACCAGCAGACTGCAAAGGCCAGTGTCTCTCTCTCTCTCTAAACTTATCAGAAGTGTAGCCGGTGTCTCTCTCCAAAACATACAGGTCAGCTATGCATCTCACACAACAGGACCAAAAGCTTGACATTGTGTTAAGAAACCAGGGAGCCACAGACTCAACTTTTGAAGTAAGTGCCAAAAATGCTCTAAATAAAAACAGCTCAATTGCAGCTTGTTTCTCTTCATCACATGTGATTTTATAGAAAGCCTTGTTTTGTCTGTTTTAGTAACAAGCAAGTCAATACATGGGTATCACTTTACAGAAAGTTTTCATTTGTTAACATTAGTTAATGTATTAACTAATGTATTAACTAACTTGAAGCATTTACTCATTAACTATGAGCAATATATCTATGATAACTCTAGTTAATAAATATAAAGCTGTTCATTGTTTGTTCATGTTAGTTCACAGTGCATTAGCTAATGTTAACAAATACAACTTTTGATTTTAATAATGTATTAGTAAATGTTGAAATTAACATTAACAAAATTAATAAATGCTGTAGAAGTGCAGTTCATTATTAGTTAACGAATGTGAAACAATACTAGTGTGTATTGTTTCCTGGAGCCATGTGGTGGATTATGTGTTAACAGAGGTTAATATAGTTGTGATTTTGCTTTTTGAATAATGAGGTCAAAATGTTTCGTGACAGAATGCAACTGTTCAAACTGGATTCCAAATTTCTTTGGATCATTTTCAAATCATCATAACCATCTTGTCATAATGGAATTCTGCAGCACTAGCATGAGTAATCTGAGAAGTTAATAAGACATCATTTGTGGTCTTGAGAGACCATATGAATGCTGGGCTTGTTGAGGTCATATTTAGCCAATGGTTTAGTGAAATTCTTGTTGCCACCACATTATGTATTATTAATATGCTTTCAGGGCCAGTAACACACATAACCGCAAAATCAGAAAAATGTCATATGCAATGAAACTACATATGAAGTTCAGTTTTAAATAATTAAGTCTGATTCCAATATGATGTAAGAAAAATATTTGCAAGTATAATTAATGAACACCCTAGAAAATTTTTTTTCCTAATCAGTATTACGACACTAGTATATATTGCAGAATATCCTACAGTTATTGAAATAAAATAACATTGTAAAGCATAAACACACACACACATATATATATATATATATATAATTTATTTATTCATTCTCTGATAATGCATCTTTAATAATTAAGTTTATTATTCATTCATTACAGATATATAGGATGTGGGTTAATAATTTGATGTAATAGCCTACTATTTTGGGGGCTTCTTTCATAAAAGAAAGCATTATTATAAAATATAGCATAGCAGATATGAATAAGTTTAGCTCTTGTCAATTTGTTTCATATGTTGTGGAGGGAAAGGCTGATAAAGACCAGAGTAATTTAATTACGGACTGAAAACAGATTTAGAAAGGTCAAATGGCTTTGGGGGAAACAGTGGGACACCATCTTGTTTTTTTAGATAAACACACTACTTACTTACTTCCTGTAAAGTGCAAAAAATAGACACCATAGTCCAACAATAACCAACACTCCTCCCTCAACCAGCTTTTAATATTTTGCAGATATAGGCCAACTGGGTTTTATGAAGGATCAGTCACTATGTTGAATTTCATGTCATGAGCAACTACATCATTGATTAAACATTTATACAACAATCATATCTGCAAACCTAAACAAAGCATTAGTCAAAAATAGTGCATAACAACACAGCCTGGTTGGGAGGCACTGTGATTACTTATACATAGTCTACTTAAATTAGTAGCCTATTATAGGCCTATTTAATAAAAAATATAACTTACAATTTGTACAGACTAATTCTGCCTTCACGTGATATTGGAATCGACTTAAGAAGTGGGAAGTCTCCGATAGCACGAAGGCAGAATTTATGTTCTTGACAGAGGCAGCGGTGCTAGACCCGATCAGGCCTAATAATGTGAATGAAATTTCCCACCAACTACCACTACGAGGCGGCAGCGAAGCGTGAATGCATAGGTTTTTCTTTTCTTTTCTTTTTTCTTCAGCTGATAAACGGTAAACCTCAGATGAAATGTGTTTACTGTATGCAAATCCTTGAACAACATTAACAAATATGTATCCATATCCTTAATGGCGGATTTGATGTGTTATTAGACGTGACTGGCTGCTGGTACAAACAGCGTCAGAGCTTGAAACAGAAGCATGGTTGTGTACGAAACAAGAGCTGAGTGGATTTAAATGCCACACATACAGTACGCAAAAATGATAATCTTCTTGGGAAAGCAGACTGGAGAGTTTTATAGTAAGTGAGATTTGCTTTCAACACCCACGGTGTCGATATGAACCAGAAGGTATTATAGTCTACCATTCAGAAAAGCCTCGTCAGTCGAGTGCCTGAAGCGGCGTTGCTCAGGTAAACATGTGTAATTCGTTTAATAAATTTAGTAGCGTTCATGCTAAATTCAACCCCTGGGCCTCAACCAAAAGCGAAGTGGTAATTTATGTATTTTCACCAGATGGGATTGAATATAGTGAAGTAATATATCCCAGTTTATCTTCACATTAAAACAACTGTCAACACAAAGTGTATGTAGCACCCATTTCCTAATCAAGAGTTAGGTGCTTTCCAAGAACTGTCATCATTACATGTAGCCTAACTATGGTATGTCTGCAGAAATTACATGCTGATTGATACATTCCTGTAAAATCATTTTGACATGCGTATGACATTAATTTAGCTATCAAAAAAAATCTATTAAAAAAGTAACTATCAATATCGGACTGTCTGAGTGGCTGGTTAGCTAGCTCTTATTTATTTTTATTTATTGTTCAGACATTCTGTCTGGTTACCTAACCTGCCTGTTTATTTGTTAATCTGTTTGACTGGCTAACTAACTGGCTAGCTACAGTTCTCTTACGAGAGGTTCTCTCGTATTGCGTAAGCTAGCTTACGCTACGGGAAAGATTCATCTTTGCTGAGATATTGAAGCCAAAAATTATTTCATAATTTGTATCCATACACCACGCAGTTCCTCTGCGGCAGACCTAGAGCGGGCTAGCTAGCAGCTCATTGGTTCGCTCAGAGAGAACTGCTTAAGCCTATGGGAGAGCGGGGCTGAACCCGCTTCCAATGAGAGGCGCCCGCGCGCTCATTGCGTCATGGCCCGCCAGAATGGGCGTGGCCATGGTGTATATAACAGTCTCTCCCAGGCTTATATGTTGATTCATTTCATCTTCAGCGAGCTACACGCTTCTGCTGTCCTGAGAAAAGCCGCCGTCGTGGAAAAGGCACCTTCTAGCGAGCATCTGGGAGTCTGAGGAAGCCGGCCGTCTTCGCCACCTTCAGCCGTCCTGCAAGCTAGCGCCATCCGACGGATTCATATCCTTACCAAAAATCTTCTTGTATTGTGTGTGTGTGTATCTAAAAGAGCAGCGAGCGTCTTTTTTAAGATGCCTCGCACACCTGCGGCTCATGCCGCGTCCCTCTCAGCGCCAGAGCCCGCCTTCTTCTGCGCTCTCTGCCTGGGACTGGGACACGCAGAGCTTTCTCTCGCCAACGGCGGATGTTTCCTCTGCGTTTGGGCTTCTGTTGTTGATCCTGCGGGCTCGACTCGAAGCGTTAAGCCGCCTCCCCCTCTCACCGCCTACGAGCGCTGAATGGGGGACGAGCCGCTTACAGCTGTGCCAACCGCGGCTAGCTTTCTTTACTTTACAAGAGAGCTAGCCCGGCCGTCACCGGCAAATGGGTTTATAGTGCGTTAAGTTCCGTCGAGGCCGAACTAGTCATTGCAAAGAGCTCCCTTCTTCCCAGTCAATCGATTTCCTTCCTAGGAATAGATTTGAACTCGGTCACGATGACGGCTCGCCTGTCTACACGGCGCGCGCGCAGTGTTCAGCGTCTAGCCGCCTCGTTTCAGATGGACACCCGCACACCTCTGAAAACTTTTCAGAGGATGCTGGGTTACATGGCCTCAGCCTCCGCTGTACTTCAGCTGGGCCTTCTGCACATGCGCCCGCTTCAGCTCTGGTTAAACAGCCGTGTACCCCACCGCGCGTGGAACACGGGCCGCCAGCTGATCAGGGTTACGCAGACATGTCTCACGGCGCTGCAGCCATGGACAGTAGCAGAATGGTTTCGACAGGGCGTCACGATGGGGACCTTTTCCTGCCGAAAAGTCATCTCGACAGATGCATCCAACACGGGTTGGGGTGCAGTCTGCGAGGGCTCACCGGCCTTCGGCCATTGGTCGACTCAGGAAAGCCCCTTACACATAAACTGTCTGGAAATGCTTGCGGTCGAGAACGCGCTTTCGCGCTCTCTCTCGCTCATTCGGGGACACCACGTCCTGATCCGTTCGGACAACATGGCTGTGGTCTCCTATCTCAACCGTCAGGGCGGTGTCAGATCCAGAAATCTCTGTCTACTGACACACCGCATTCTAGTTTGGTCTCAGAGCCGCCTGCTCTCGCTCAGAGCGACGCATGTGCCGGGCCATCTGAACGACGGTCCAGACATACTGTCCAGGAACCTCATCTCCACAGGAGAATGGTCCCTGAACGCACAAACGGTCCAATTACTGTGGCGGCTATTCGGCAGAGCAGAAGTAGACCTCTTCGCGTAAGAAGAGAACGCTCACTGCCCAATATATTTTTCGAGGAGCGAGGACGCGCTAGCCCAGGAATGGCCTCGCCGCCCGCTCTATGCATTCCCTCCGATCGCTCTGTTACCACAGGTAATTCAGAGGATCAGGGACACACGCCACTCGGTGCTCCTCATTGCCCCGCGTTGGGAGAGTCAGAATTGGGTTCCGGAGCTCACCCAGCTGTCACAGACAGCCCCGTGGCCCATCCCAGTCAGAGCAGATCTCCTCTCTCAAGCTCGCGGCACGATCTGGCACCCCCATCCACGGCGCTGGGCGCTACATGCATGGGTGATCAACGACTATTCGTCGTTTTGCCAGAGGGAGTAAGAAACACTATCATACAGGCTAGAGCACCTTCCACGAGAAGGCTCTATGCGTATAAATGGTCTGTGTTCTCAAAATGGTGCACCGACAAACAGCTGGACCCATGGTCGTGCGAGGTGCCGTCTTTGCTTGTTTTCCTTCAAGAGATGTTGGACAAGGGCAGGGCCCCCTCCACTCTCAAGGTTTATGTGGCAGCCGTCGTGGCGTTCGCTGAACCCCGACGCGCTCAGTCCCTGGGCAAAGACGAGTTAGTCATCCGCTTCCTCAGGGGAGCTAAGAGGATGAACCCTCCGCGGCCCCCGTCGGTTCCTATTTGGGATCTTTCTATAGTCCTCGAAGCTATGAAAGCACCCCCGTTCGAACCGCTCGAGTCTGTGGACCTAAAATACCTCTCGCTCAAAACCGTTTTCCTGACGGCTCTGTCCTCAGTAAAACGCGTAGGGGATCTTCACGCGCTCTCATCCAGCGCCGCGTGTCTTGAGTTTGGGTCGAATGATTCTGTTGTCATTCTCAAACCTAGGCATGGCTATGTCCCGAAAGCGATTGGTACCCCGTTCAGGGCTCAGATTATTTCCCTATCGGCTCTGCCTGCATCCGATAGTGAGCGCGACGCCAATCTCCTCTGCCCGGTGCGGGCTCTGAGATTGTACACTACGCGCGCTGCCGCGTTCAGACGCGCTGAGCAGCTTTTCGTGTCGTTTGGGGGGCGCACCAAAGGTCTGGCCGCCTCTAAACAGACACTGTCTAGATGGATAGTGGACGCTATTGCCTCTGCTTACGCATCTAAATGCCTGCCCTGCCCTCTGGGCATCAGGGCGCACTCCACTAGAGGCATGGCCTCATCGTGGGCATGGTCCTGTGGAATTTCTATTCATGACATTTGTGTGGCCGCGGGATGGGCCTCCCCGTCCACTTTTGTCAGATTATACAACTTGGAAGTCCCCGCCTTGCAGGCAAAATTACTAGCTGTCTAACGACCAGCTCTCTAAGAAGCTGCATTACTGGGAGTCCCTCACAACCGGTTCGCCCCTTGTGCTCTCCTTAAATGCTTATACACTTCATGTGCCCGCTCTGCTGGCCCCATACATGCTTATGTGTACACTTCATGTGCCCGCTCTGCCGGCCTCATAATACATTCACTCCACGTTAAAAATCCCCCGGTATATCCCTGGGATTCATGAGTGGATTCATAGCGCGCACGGCGTTGACCAGGTGTTCCCGTAGCGTAAGCTAGCTTACGCAATACGAGAGAACCTCTCGTAAGAGAACGAATCGGTTACCTAACGTAACCTCGGTTCTCTCTAGAAGAGGGAACGAGTATTGCGTTCCCGGCCGTGCTTGCGCTACTAGCGTTTTCGCTTCACGCTGAAATAAATCAACATATAAGCCTGGGAGAGACTGTTATATACACCATGGCCACGCCCATTCTGGCGGGCCATGACGCAATGAGCGCGCGGGCGCCTCTCATTGGAAACGGGTTCAGCCCCGCTCTCCCATAGGCTTAAGCAGTTCTCTCTGAGCGAACCAATGAGCTGCTAGCTAGCCCGCTCTAGGTCTGCCGCAGAGGAACTGCGTGGTGTATGGATACAAATTATGAAATAATTTTTGGCTTCAATATCTCAGCAAAGATGAATCTTTCCCGTAGCGTAAGCTAGCTTACGCAATACTCGTTCCCTCTTCTAGAGAGAACCGAGGTTACGTTAGGTAACCGATTCGTTTCAATGACTGTCAGTGCAACTGTCTGTCTATCTATCTACCTGTTAGTCAGTCAGTCTATCTGTCTGTCTATCAGTTTATCTGTCTGTCAGACTATCTATCATCTGTCTCTGTCTGTCTGTTAGTTAGTTCACTCAAAGCTGAAAATTAATCTGTCATCCTTTGTTGATTTAAATCCATATGTCTTCCATGGAAAACACAAAAAGATTGTTATTTAGACATCATCAGTCACCATTTACTGTTTTTGCATCTTTTTCCCCCATTCAGTAACAGAGAATGGTGACTGACACTGTCATTCTGCCAAAATTGTTCTTTTGTGTCCCGGAGAACAAAGAAAGTCCGACAGGTTTGGAACGACATGAGCTGAGTAAATGATGACAGAAGTTTCATTTTTTGTGAACTATTCCTTTAAGACATCATCAATCTCACTACCTCATGACTTTTTCGTTCACGCACGGATGAATCATTATTCATTCATTTTAAACAAATTCTATGTATTGAAATTGACCTGAGGATAAGTAGCTTATGAAAAGAAAAGAGCAAACTCCTTAAAATCATTCATACATGCATATACGCTGGACCGTATCGAGTTAAATAAAGTCAGTTGTTTGCTGTATCCCCCGTGAGGTGCTCTGGCCTGGTTTTTCTTAAGATCAATCACAGAACAAACACTGTTTAAAAGGCCCATTATTTGGCTGCATGCATGCTCATCTGAATGAACTTCTCAATGAGCATGAAGCGGAAGGAAAAGGGGTGATTGGGAAACTCATTGACTTGAATGAGTCACACGAGAAAGTAAGTATTTGGAAGGAGAGTTATGAAGATAACAGATGATGAGACAGGAATGCATTAATGTCTGGTAGTGTGTTCCTCTGAAAATGAACCAGTGTTTTCTTCTAGGAGGCACAGAAGACAGGGCCTCCTCAAAAGAATTAGCATGACTTCATTTAAGAAGAAAATTTTTCTAATATAAAACTAATGGATAATGTTTCAGGATGTAGTATTTCTTTTGCCTCAGGTGAGGGGGTTATTGCAAAAAACTAGTGAAAAGTCACATGAGAGGAGGCAGTGCGTCCTCGTCGCTATCATTGGGTGATTACAATATTAGCAGGATAATGTTGACCTATCATGTTCACATCCACTTGGCAAATCAGCATGCGGACTAAAAAAAACAACCGGCCACAACATTGTGAAAGTAGCCCAAGTCCGTAGGAAAACCGCAGACTTGGCAACACTGTAATGCTGGGCAGAGCAAGATATTTTTTTGTCAATACTGAAAATATTTTAGAAATTGAATTTGATTACAATATATAAATTAGAATTAAATAAGAAAATAAAGATGCATAATTTACAAAAAGGTCATTAATTCTTCAATAGTAAGGAGCCCCTAAAAGGACCTGTGTAATTTCCCTCATGTCATCTATACTGAAATGCTGCCTTATAGTTTGCCAAAATGATCACTTATGAGGTTCCATAACTGTTAAGGTGCTGCTTCCTATGTAGAGAATAAAGCAGCTCCCTAGGTTCTGGAACAGAGCTTTTCTCTGAACATTAAAGGTCTCCATTATCTTGTTTCTCGAAAGGATTCAGTGGTTACTGCCCTTTGCTCTCTTAATTAACCTCAATGGTGAGTCTCCTTGAATATGCTGTAAATAATCCCCACTACCTTCAGATTTCAGATGGCAGCAATGACCCTGAGAAGAACGTTATCACTGAACCCCGTGCTGACAGTTTGGAAGAGGGCCTGGACCCAAGGCCCGATGGCAACCTTATCTACTCCATCAATGATCGCCCGCCCTGGTACCTCTGCATTCTTCTGGGTTTCCAGGTGACACAACATGCAACAAATCTCTAGTTAGCCTTTCGAGAAAGGTGGCTTAACCTCCACCACACGTAAAGACCCCTGCACACATCTCTTCTCAAGCGAACAGGTCTCTCCTGATTTAAACAACTGACCTTTAATGGCCTTTTTAGGGTTAAACTGAGCCCGAGGGTAGAGTTCTCATCATTGCATGCCAAGAAAAAGGTGTGTAAACATCTGGATGGTAGAGTTGCCTTGAAGGGCATGAGCAGAGTGACTAAATATAAGGTTGACTCCTTAATACCCAGGAATGTTGCACTGAAGCTTGGTCGCATCTGATATTTCACAGATCCGCTTATTTTACGTATCATGTTGTTGCAGATTAAATATAATGTGGATAACATTGAATAAACTTTTTTTGTCAGGTTAGATACTGATTTTTAATCATTCAAACCCCTTTATCTAAACCTCTCTACTTAATCGTCGTTGGTTGCTCATACCTGGCATGTTTGTATTTTTAATTTTTTTATTGTGTGTTTGTAGTTCTCATCGAATCCTCGTCTAACGCCCAATGGGTTGTGGGCTATATTACCTATTGAGTGTACATGGATCTTCACTAACCAGTATTCTAACGAAAATAGTAGACCATCTGGGTATCTTTGGAATACTCACTTCAACATGCTATGATTTGGGACACACTCATTTTAATTTCGAATACTATTTATGACGGAAAGTATGTGAATGGTACCAGTCTACACAGCAAGTCTGCTAGTCACCTAGCTAGTTTGCAGTGCTTAGGTGCTTAAAATAGGAATGTTCAAATTCTCAATTTATTTTTTTCTTGCAACACACATCACACAGTTTAGACACGGTGTAAAGTCTTGTTAACTCTAAAATGATTTGCTGTACTGTTACTTTCTAGTAGCTTTTCCTGCTATAGGGCTGGGAATAGATATATATTTTATGATGCGATTTTGCAGTTCCCAAGCTCATAATTCGATTAATTTGATTTGATTTTAGTATGAATCTTTTGGGGTATATTTCAGTTACACTTTGCATTTTGCTTACATAGCTTAAAGGGATAGTTCATGAAAATATTTTACAAGATATCAATGGTATTCAAAACTGTTTGTTTACCAACATTCTTCAAAATATCTTCTTTTGTGTTCTGCAGAAGAAAGTCATACAGGTTTGGAATGACATGACATGAGAAAATGATGACAGATGATGAATTTAAATTTTTGTGTGAACTATCGCTTTAAGGTTCATTCCAGCCAAGAACAAAAACTATTACATCAACTATAATGCTAACTACAATAGTGTCCGTTCACACTAGTGGACGATAATGTTACTTTTTTTTTAAGCGTGCACTACAGCTTTAGTTCATTAATTGAAAAAAAAACTGGTCTGAAAGTGATTCAAATGATATCTTTCCTCTGTGCTGTTACATGTTGTTGCCATTTGTTTGGCAGTTGGCTAATTTCTTAAGGTACGGTCACATTAGCAAAACATTGTCCATTATCTATTGTCAATAGTGTAGGTCACACAGAAATGAGTTTAAAACCAAGCAGATTTTGTTGATCAAAGCAGCGAATTTGTGCAACCAACTTGATAACAAGCTAAATCTGCTAGGGGAACCTTTTTACCGTCACACAAAATTCCAGATTGCGGATTCCTAATGAAATGCCTGGATTTTGCCAGCGAAATTTTGCCGAACAGCAACAGTTTAAAGAAAAAGAAAGAATTGTGGTTATCATTCTTGGTGTGAACAGGAGTTCACAGTTTCCATTTTGTAAATGATCTCTTTCATTTCAAACCGCCAATTCTCATTAAAAACGAATGACTGATTGCTTTGACGCTGCTAATCATCATCGTCAGCCTAAACGCCTTAAGGCTTCACTGCCACTCTTGACCGTGTTATTCCTTATTATATGCATCTGATGTTTAAGGTGAGGGGAATATGAGCCAAAGCATTCCACTTACTCGTCCTGATGACACATGGAGATCAAAGGCAACTGGGTGGGGGGAGAGAAAGGGCAGCAAGGTACACGGGGGACTCGCATTGACATGTGAGGTAAGATGATGTGCTGAGCGTAAAGAGGAGTACAAAGAAGAAGTCTCACTCCTCCAGCATGCTCGCTTTCATCTCTCCGGTGTCATGGAGGGGAGGAAAAGGCAGGGAGAGACCTGGTATTTCATGTCAGCGCAGACTCCCTAGCCCCCAGCCGTTTCTGCTTTCATTACCGGTGTTTTTACGCTAATGCACGTCCCTCTTGGGTTATGAAATTTTAAATTCAATTTTAAACTGTTTTACCCGCTCTACTCTACTTGACCTCTGGGGGAAGGCAGCTGTGGAAGCATAAACTAGAATAGCCGAAAAACAATAAAACAACAGGAATTTAAGTGTGGATAACATAAAGCATCAAAACTTCTTATTTCCAAACCTCACCTGCTGTGTAAATAGTCTTCCGTGCATCATCTCCGTATCCGCACCGTAATCTCCTGTCAAAGCTGCTGAGCATTCTGGCAAGTTTAATTTTTTCTGAGCCTGACAAATTTATGAAGCTTACTGGTGAGAGTAAAGAGGTACTATCAATTCACAACAGATAGGCCAACATCTGTCTTCCATTTCTCGCACGACTCCCTGGCTTAGTCAGGCCGGATTTAAGATTTGCTACATTTTTTGTGATCATCTGTCTTCGATTGTGTCTCGTCCCGCATAACAAGTTGTTTGCGATGAACCTAAGCCCGGTGTCATCCATGGTAGCTCTTCATACCCATTTCTTGCATCACACAGCATTACATACTGGCATTTGGTGGCATCCTGGCAATTCCTCTCATCCTGGCTGAGCCGTTGTGCATCAAAGAGAACAACGCTGCCAAAAGTCAAATCATCTCTACCATCTTCTTCGTCTCGGGCCTGTGCACCTTGCTACAGACCACCTTCGGGACCAGGTACGAGGATCAACATTCCTCAATATCTGAAGTTATATACACTGCCTGAACAAAATGCCTTCACTCTTAAAAAATTCACGGATGTTAAAGGTTCCATAAAGATTTAAAGTTCTGTCATCATTTACTCAGCCTTATGTCGTTCCAAACCCATAAAGAGATCGTAAAACTTATCCATATGAATCGAGCGGTTTACTCCAGTGTCTGTAGAGACACCATCGCTTTATATGATGAACAAGCTTTTTCACAAATAAACATTCATTCATCTGTAAGCCTGGAAGCTTACGCTGCTATTTTGAACCAATATTCGGAACAAAAGGCAGCTGAAGGATGACATGTATAATTCAAATATTTATCTAACTCTAATATAATTAATCTGACTCCATTAAAGTTGTTGTTATTCTTTAACCTCTTATTCTTTAAAGGTAAAGGTCTTTCTTAGAACTGATAGGAAAACGTAGGATTTAACCTGAACGTTTAGATAACGAAAGTTATAATCACTTTAGCTTTCAACATAATCAGTGATAAAAAAGAAAGATTCTCAAAGCCTTTAAAGCAGGCAAAATTATTTATTAAGTTACATGTTTAAATATACAGACAGTAGAATGGAACAACATACTGTATAGAAAAATTAGTTGTAACAAATAATGCACTGTTGTGCAAACAAGGCCGTAAAAGCCTTTCTTGTAGTATGAGGTTACGCACTGGTGTGCGGGAGTGACGGGGTTAACGCCTTTCTCCCAGATCAACAGTTACCTTTCCTTCTTATACCCTGAGCAATGCATTGTTAAACATGAGTGGAATACCAACACCTAAACCGACCGACAGGAAACCAAAAGATGAGGCAAATGGGTAGTGATCAAGAGGGGGAGTAGAACATTAACATATTCTCCTCAATGCATGTTTAACCAATTGTAGATTGTACATTAGGATACTTTAATATCTCTATTAAGTTCACCACCATTCATTTCAGTTTATAAGCTGTCAGATGAGACCAAACATGGCATAGTTACATATTAGAACACACTTGCAAATAAACAGTATGCAGTTGAAAGCATATGTCCCGTGAAGCCAATGGTACAGACGTGACATTGAGGTCCCAACAGTCCTCAATCAGCATATTGATGAAATCCCTTGCCGTAGATAGGCATTAGCATACTGTGATGATGAAGGCCATTGTGCCATGTTTAATTCACATGTATACCTTTAAAAGGCTTTTTGAAGTACTAGGGCAGTAAAGAGTTCTGCCCATATTTGCTCAGCCCTACACATCAACTCTCACATCAGTTGTGGTAAATGGAAGCTCAAGCATGTTCACTTGACTTGCAAGAACCAATGAGGTTCATTCTCATGTCACGCATCACGTTTGAGCTTCCTCAAGAACCAATAAGGTTCATTCTCATGTGTTACGCATCACTTTTGAGCTTCCTCAAGAACCAATGAGATTCATTCTCATGTCATGCATCACGTTTGAGGTCCACAAGAACCAATGAGGTTTATTCTCATGTGTTACGCATCACGTTTGAGCTTCCTAAAGAACCAATGAGGTTTATTCTCATGTGTTACGCATCACGTTTGAGCTTCCTAAAGAACCAATGAGGTTTATTCTCATGTGTTACGCATCACGTTTGAGCTTCCTAAAGAACCAATGAGGTATATTCTCATGTGTTACGCATCACGTTTGAGGTCCACAAGAACCAATGAGGTTCATTCTCTTCTTACGCAGCACGTTTGAGCTTCTGCAAGAGGTTTGTTCTCGCTCGTCAAGCAAGTTCGTTTGAACTTCTGTTTATGTTTGCTGATCAATGTTTATTTGTGAATAAAAGCCTAAATTCAATCTGTTCCACATATAAAGCGATCAAGTCTCTTCAGAAAATTTGGACAAAACTGCTCAATTTTTATGGATTAGTTTTACGATCTCTTTATGAACTTTTTAAAACATCACAGTAGTAGTTGCGTAGCTGCCAATGGAGGGACAGAAAGCTCTCAGATTTCATCAATAAAATTTTCATTTGTGGGTGAACAATCCCTTTAACATCCACGGAATCTTTGCAATGCACAAAAAGGTTCTTTATAGTGGAAAAAGTTTCTTTAGTTATTACAATCTTTTTTGCACTAAGAAAATAATGGTTCCTTGGGGAACCTTTCAGTGAATAAAACATTTTATTCTAGCTTCATGCATTCTTTTTGAAAATCATGTTTTTGTCAAAGACTACATCCGAATTAGATTCAGAACGATGATCAAAAGATAGATCCAGCAGATCTCATCCATCAACACCGTGTAACATGTGCATAAGCAATGCTTCGATCCTTGTTGTTTCTGCTTCTTCTCCTGTGTTTTGATCCAGAGATACTGTACTATATCAAAAAATGTGTAATAGTGCCTAATAGTGAAAACATGAATTGCCAGAAAATTCTGTCAATGGCGGGGAAAGAGTTAAGAGTCTAGAGTCACATTAGTACAAAACATAAGAGTACTGGTTCCCTTTCGAAGGGAACTCAACAATACGTCATCGACGTTATGGGGAACGCCTCAGGCGTGACAGGTGTCTGAAATCAAGTATCAACTCACAGCATGTTGACCGGCGACATTCCGTGCATCATCAGCTCGAATGATGAGCGTGCAACCTGGATGTATAAAAAGGGTGCCTTGAAACCGTGATAACATCCTTTCGTCTTCAGGGACTGTTTGTCTGTTTTGAGTAATCAACAATGAAGCGTGCAGAGAAGGGGAGAAATACGTTCCGCAAGTGTGCCGACCCGTGTCCCAGATATTTGACACCGGAGGATTCACACGATCTGTGCGTTTTCTGCCTGGGAGAAGAGCACGCGCGGGAAGTTCTCGAGGGAGCTTCCTGCGCAAACTGTGACCGTTTTTCTCTGAAAACGCTCCGTTCTCGTCTGTCCCACTTCTCGAGGGAAGTGGCCACGGCATCTGAACCCCGCGGTTTCGGTCCCGCTCGGGCTGAGGCTCAGCGGCGCTTGAGCTTGTGGGGCTCTCAGATGGAGCTAGCAGATCAGCTGGAGAGGGGCGTTAACCTCGTGGATTATCTGCCAGCTGACGAGGATGAGTTACAGGTCGATGTAGAAGAGGTTCTTTTTCTTTCTGATGAATCTGTAACTGGTTCTCTTCGGGCCGGGCAGGAGTTGGCTGCTGATGATGTCAGTCTGGTTGAGACTGAACCGCCTCAACCCTCCTGCCCAGTGTACACTGAGTTGGTGGACGTTATGGGGCGCGCCACCAATAGATTGCAGCTGCAGTAGAGGCACGTCCGGGAGGAACCTGCTCGTGGTATTTTGGACGATCGGTTCCTCCCCACCCGTAAGCCACCAGCTCGGACGAGCCTTCCATTCCTTCCCGATCTCCACTCTGAGATCGAGAAGGCATGGAAGAACCCGTTCTCCGCGCGCATTCATCTGTACCAGCGGGCTAGTTTCCCGGCTGTGGAGGGGGCCGCGGAGCACGGGTATGTGTCGATGCCACTAGTGGACGAGACGTTGGCCAACTATCTCGCTTCTGGTCAGTCATCGTCACTGGGAGCTCCGACCCTGCCATCCAAGCCATTTAAGACGACATCACGCTTGAATGGCAGAGCGTACACGGCAGCACGTCAGGCAAGTGCGGTTCTGCACACCCTCGCGGCCCTTCAGGCGTACCAGGCCGACCTGCTGCGGGACATCGATCAGGGGGCCGGCCTGTCCCCTGACGCGGTCGCAGAGCTGCGCAGCACCACGAATTTGGCTCTCCGGGCCACCAAACAGTCCGCCGTTTGAGGCATCGGAGAGGCATCTGTGGATCAACCAGGCTGACATAGGGGAGAAAGAGAAAACCTTTCTCCTTGATTCGCCGGTTTCGCCTTCCGAGCTTTTCGGACCTTCCGTCGAGACGGTGGTCGATAAGTTCAGGGAGGCGAGGGGGCCCTCTGCGGCGTTTAAGAGCTGCATACCGCGGAGGTCCTCGGCCCAGCCCAGGCAGGCGGGAGAGCCTGGTCCGTCGTGGTCTAAGGATCATAGACAGACCCAGAAGGCCAGTGTCGCTTCCCGTGCACCCCCTCCTCCTAGTAGGGGGAGCAGGGCGCGCAGGAGGCGTAACTCCCGTGGGAGGCAGGATCCTAGGGAGGTGATCCAGAGGAAACGTTCTCTCACTGAACGTTAGACATCACCTCCCTGGATTTTGTCTCCTAACACCATCGCTCCCAGGCTCCTCCTACATCAGGCCTGGGGCGGGGCCCATGATGAGCTCTGAATTCTGAATGGCCCGCTTCAGCTTGGCTGACAGGAGCGCCTTCCCAAAATTGTCTTGTGAAACGGTAGAACTCAGGTTTCTGAGTTTCTGAGTCCTGGTTTGCTTCATTCCGCACGCTGCAGGTTTTTATGTTGAGTGAAAATGTTTTTGTTGCGCAAATAACATTTTTCTCTTCTTTTTCAGAACTCGTCTCCTGTACAGAGCCTGGGACATGTTTGGCAAGCAAAAGGTAATGTATTGTAAGGTGAGCTGAGCTCCCACATGTTGTGGTCGCCAGGTTACAGGCCTCACCGGCCTTCCTGGTTATTAGCTCCCACAAACTGGGTTTTAGGTTACAGGCCTTACTAGGCCTTCCTGAATCTGAGCTCCCACACACGGTGGTCGCCAGGTTACAGGCCTTACCGGCCTTCCTGATGTGAACCCCCACATACTGTGGTCGCCAGGTTACAGGCCTTACCGGCCTTCCTGATCCCACATATAGTGGTCGCCAGGTTACAGGCCTCACCCGGCCTTTCTGAGTATGAGCTTCCACATGCTGTGGTGTTCAGGTTTCAGGCCTCACCGGCCTTCCTGATGTGAGCTCCCACCTACTGTGCTTGCCAGGTTACAGGCCTCGCCGGCCTTCCTGATATGAGCTCTCACCTTCTGTGCTCGCCAGGTTACAGGCCTCACCCGGCCTTCCTGGTTATGAGCTCCCACATGCTGTGGTCACCAGGATACAGGCCTCGCCAGGCCTTCCTGGTTATGAGCTCCCACATGCTGTGGTCGCCAGGTTACAGGCCTCACCGGCCTTCCTGATATGAACTCCCATATACTGGGTATCAAGTTACAGGCCTTACTAGCCTTCCTGACATGAGCTCCCACATACTGTGGTCATCAGATTACAGGCCTCACCGGCCTTCCTGATATGAGCTCCCACATACTGTGGTAGCCAGGTTACAGGCCTCACCGGCCTTCCTGGTTATGAGCTCCCAAATACTGGGTATCAGGTTACAGGCTTTACTAGGCCTTCCTGAATATGAGCTCCCACACACGGTGGTCGCCAAGTTACAGGCCTCGCAAGGCCTTCCTGGTTATGAGCTCCCACATGCTATGGTCGCCAGGTTACAGGCCTCATCGGCCTTCCTGATATGAGCTCCCATATACTGGGTATCAGGTTACAGGCCTTACCAGCCTTCCTGATATGAGCTCCCACCTACTGTGGTCGTCAGGTTACAGGCCTCAACCATACTTATGGGAAGTCACACGACGGAACATCTTGTGTACTTTCTGAAATCCATTTTCATGGTAAGGGTCATGTGCTGTATGCTTCGGTCCCTTCCTATGTGGCCCAGACCCAGGTCTTTCACCGCGGGTCCCACTCTAGATGCGTCCTGTCGTCAAAGTTTGCTACAACAGACGCCTTTTCTGATCCAGGCCTTCCTGGATTCGGAATTACTAAGTACACACACTTTTGTTTCATGTACTTTCTAAAATCCATATTTATGGCCTTTCTGAAAGTAGCCCCCACATGGTGTGGTTGTCAGGTTACAGGCCTTGTCAGGCCTTCCTGGTATGAGCTCCTTCCTACTGTGGTTGTCAGGTTACAGGCCTCGCCGGCCTTCCTGGTTTTGAGCTCGCACATTCAGTGGTCACCAGGCTTCAGGTCCCTCGGCCTTCCTGGTTATGAGTTGTCACATGTCAGGTTTCAGGCCTCACCAGGCCTTCCTGAATGTGAACTCCCACTCACTGTGGTCGCTAGGGTGTGGTTGTGAGCTTTCACATGTCAGGTTGCAGGCCTCATTAGATGCGTCCTGTCGTCAAAGTATGCTATGACAGACGCCTTTCTAGCTAACTTCCACATTCTGATCCAGGCCTTTTCTGGACTCGGAATGGCTAAGTACATGCACTTTTGTTTCATGTACTTTCTATGTAGCGCCCACGTGGTGTGGTTGTCAGGTTACAGGCCTTATCAGGCCTTCCTGGTTATGAGCTCCCATATTCTGGGTATCAGGTTACAGGCTTATCAGCCTTCCTGATATGAGCTCCCACATACTGTGGTCGCCAGGTTACAGGCCTCACCGGCCTTCCTGATATGAGCTCCCACACACGGTGGTCGCCAAGTTACTGGCCTCGCCAGGCCTTCCTGGTTATGAGCTCCCACATGCTGTGGTCGCCAGGTTACAGGCCTCACCCGGCCTTCCTGAATGTAAGCTCCCACATACTGTGGTCGCCAGGTTACAGGCCTCACCGGCCTTCCTGATGTGAGCTCCCACATGCTGTGGTCGTCAGGTTTCAGGCCTCACCGGCCTTCCTGATATGAGCTCTCATGTACTGGAGCTCCCCACATAGGGGGTAATCAGGTCCTTGGCCTCAGCAGACCTTCCTGGTTTTTATCCCTCTCTTACTTTCTCAGTGTTAAGATCGGGCACTGGGTTGACCCATGGATTGAGTGGATGACTTCCGTCGTTTCTTGAGGTTGAGTTACACTCTCCAGGGGGTCCCGTCTCTGTGATCCAGAACTGAATGGTTTCTGCCAGCTTTGCAGGCCTTCGGTTTTGGATGCCTTTTCCAAGGCAGTTTTCAGAGGCTCTGTCTCGGACAGACAGGCAATGGCCAGACTGTGCGTCTTAGTATAGATCACCAGGCCAGCCTGGTGGCATGTCAGGAGGCATGCTCTTCTGAATAGTGACTGGCTGGGTGTCCCTTGAGTCCCCTAGCCACACTCCCTAGAAGGGACCCCTTCTATTAGGAAGTTGTGGTCCTAAGCCTTTGAGCTGGCCCAAATATACCTCCCATAAACTATGTTCTGGCAGTTTTTCTCGGTTCATTAGCTTGGGCTATGATCGGTAGGGAGTGCTGTCACTGACAACCCAACATGACCTAGGGTGAGTGGTTTTAGTGTCCTTTGTATTACTGGTTCTGACAGTTGTCACTGCCATTGGGCATGCACTCCCCTCAGTATGGTGGCGTTGGTATTTCGTTCCCCATAACGTCGATGACGTATTGTTGAGTTGCCTTCGAAAGGGAACGTCTCAGGTTACGACTGTAACCTATGTTCCCTGAGAACAGGGAACGAGACAATACGTCTCCCTGCCATACCTCGGGGCCTGCCTGCAACAGTCCCTTCAGACGATAGGATGTTGTCACGGTTTCAAGGCACCCTTTTTATACATCCAGGTTGCGCGCTCATCATTCGAGCTGATGATGCACGGGCTGTCACCGGTCAACATGATTGCTGTGAGTTGATACTTGATTTCAGACACCTGTCACGCCTGAGGCGTTCCCCATAACGTCGATGACGTATTGTATCGTTCGCTGTTCTCAGGGAACATAGGTTACAGTCGTAACCTGAGATGTTTTGTCCATACAATGAAAATCAACAACATTGAACACGGACGGAAAAAACCTCTGTAGTGATGTTCCACAGAAGAAAGAAGTTTGGAATGACATGAGAGTGAATAAATAATGACAGAATTGCAATATAAGTACATTAAAATCAGTCTGGCTCTCGTCTTTTAAGCTGGGACCTTTGTATTCAATGATTTTTATGTACTCCATAAGTCAGTGAAAGGAATATATCAATGTTTTGTATGACTCCTGCCAATGTTTTTATGATTTAACTGACATAATCTATTAAATAGCCTCAGAGCAAAATAAACGTTCTTTATGACTTCCCAGGTTGCCGATCCTCCAAGGGGGGACGTTCACCTTTATCACCCCGACCTTGGCTATCCTCGCCCTCCCCAAGTGGAGATGCCCAGACATGAGCGCCACCGCTCAACCGAACACCACAGATTCTGCAGCCCCCCTCGTGGATGGCGACGAGGTGTGGAAGGTCCGCATCCGTGAGGTACTGTAGGAAATATTATTTCAAACCTGAACCTAATTGCATAATTTGAAACAAGTGTGTCTGTTCTTAGCTGCGAGTCATGTGTCAAAAGGAAATGTGTGTCAAGAGCAAAAGAAATGATGACAGATGGACGATAATGATCCACTATGTGGAAAGTAAGCACATACATTTTAGTGAGTTTTGGAGACTCACAAATCTTTACGAAACCTCATCCAAACTGAAATCGTTGGAATCTTTGTGAGCGAATTCAATCCTCGTAGTGATACTCTCATTGAACTTTTAAAGACATTTTAAATGGCAAAAGCTCCACAAGAATGAAATATAAGAAAACATTGTTGATATGTATACGCAGTAGAGTAAAATCGTTGTATATGTGTTAAATTAAATATCATTAAACCAGTTTGATTTCATTTATATTAAATGCCTCTAAAGATTTTCAAATGTAAAAAGGTCTGATTTAAAAGCTGTCATGGAAATTGTAATTATCAGTAATGTACAAAAATGTAAGAATGCTCTTATACCTGTACTTATGATTACTAATGAGATCATGTTGAACTATTGTCTGCTCATTTAAAATAATGAGTGTTGACTGTAAAATTAGAGAATTTTTTGTTACTGTAAAAATTTGACCTTATTTAAAGTAAAGTCTGAGATGTGAATAGCAGCTTTTGTCTTAAGGGGGTTACAAAAGGAAAATCTATAATATCTAACATCTGAATGACCAGATATTTTCAATCAAAGGCATTTTTAAGCTTTAAGGTTAGTCTTAAGTATTGCAAAAATATATTGATGTTTTTTGTAAATTATCGGGAGGCTTTAAAGTTATACAGTTGTATAGGGTAATTAAAATCTGTACATTTACAATAAATGGAGAATGGAATTGAATGAATGCATGTAACAACCTATATGAGGTGAGCCAACCACTAAATCAGGGAGTTAATTATTGTTATCATTTTGAAAATGACAAGGTCGTATATATGAGATGTCGTACTCGTCACTCGAGATTCGCTCATTCATATTTATTGTGATGGGAAGAGAAACCAGTTTGTGATGTATGTAAGAATTGCTTGAATGCAAAACATATTTTAAAATAATTGAATAGAATAAATTGAACGGGCAGGAGATAACCAGGGTATAACTCACAACAAAACGTCAATGACGCGAAACACAGAACTCAGGCAACTAAGGAATTAAATACTTAAATTAAAGACAGAGAAATCAAGTTAAAACAGTACATGTGCACAGCTAATCAACAACCAAAGAAACTAACTAGGAACAGGCAGGCAGGCAGACAGGGAAAACCAAACCTCAATGAACGCACCTTGTTTCATGAATAAATATTGACAATTTTCATATATTTTCTCAGAACATTCTGAATTTTTTTTTCACATTCCGTAGATCCAAGGTGCTATTCTTGTGGCCTCAATGCTTCAGCTTGTCCTGGGCCTGTCGGGTCTCGTGGGGCTAGTGCTGAGGTTCATCGGGCCGCTGGCCATTGCTCCCACCATCAACCTCATCGGACTGTCGCTATTCATCCAGGCTGGGCAGAAGTCAGGAGCTCACTGGGGAATTGCTGCTCTGTGAGTTACTGCAGAATTATGTGTAACTTCGAGAGCCGAGTCACTAATCTGTATTTCTAATTGTGTGTGGCTTTCGTGTGGCTCTCACAATGCAAGGCCCCTTTAAAAAACAAAACACCCTCAGGGTTCAGTATTTATCTGTACAGATCAACCCTCTTCAGTGTTTTCATTTAAATGATAAAACATCGCTCAGATCCTTTGATGAAAAAAACGCTGTTCATTACTCATCCCCAAGCATCCCTAAGAGAATACATTAATCCTGCCATCGGTTTGAGCGTCTCACCCCTCAGACCCTCCCTGTCCAGGTGCCTCAGAGTAAACAAAGGTTTAAGGCACATATGTGTGTGAGACCCATTAGGTCACATAGTGACCATCTCATTTTAAGCCCTGTAAATAAGATTTAGGTTGTGGAAGCATTAATTAGTGTACAAGACAAAAGATGCCTGTTTGTTTTTTTTGTTTGTTTGTTTGAACAAATAACATGTTGATTTTTGTGTGTTTTGCTGCTATACAATTATTTGAAGTTCGTTGTTGTCAGCTACTTAAAAAAAATCAAAGCAGATGCTATTTATGAGGATTTTTAATTCAGTATCAAAATAAATCCAATCCTTATTCATAATCCTCTTCCTCATTCTTGTCCAGTCCTTAATCTGATCCTCACTAGTCTTAATCTCAAACCTTACCTACAGCATATACAATATGGCAACCTTTGTTGTTAAAGTGAGTAAAAAACCTGAATGGTATGCACATTCAAATTATGGTTTAGTTAAAAATGGATTATTGACATTTTATTCTTGAAGAGAAGATTATACGTTTAAAGCAGTCCAATCAGGGTTTACACGTGGCAGATACTTGGAAATAATTTAAAGGGGCATTATGCAGGAATCCCGTTTTTGTCAAACAGCGACCCCTAGAGTTGCTGTGGAGTACTTGAATTTAACGTTACTGTCGTAAATACCAATCACTCAGAGCGTGACATGGCCTATTACATAGTATACAATAGTACATTGTGTTTAATTTGTCGTTTAATGAGATATAATATATGTTGTTAGTGGTGAGAATTTTCACGTGATTAAATACATAGATCCGACAATTATCCCATGAACTTTAATGGTCCAGAGGCAGAACTTTTGCCAAGTGTGTCAGAGGTTCTGGGTTCTAATCGGTACTAGTAGTATAGTTTATTTTCCTCATCAAAACCGATTGTTTATTAGTGGTTGAATTTCAAGCAGGGACATGTTTTTTGTGCATTAGGTTTTGTGATTTCACCATCGCCTCCGTGTGCAGTCTATGGTGAAGACAGTGCGCGCGTCACAAAAGAACACTGTAACTTATCTGCACCACTGATCGCAGAGGCAACGAGCACTTTGGTCACTTGATTTAAAAAATAACACATTTCAGATCGCCTCTTATTTAACAAACAAACGAAATGAATGCTCTACTGGAGTTACCTGGAGATGTTTTATTTGTTTGTAATGGTACATCCGTGCCGCGAGAGGTTTCAATGGGGACATAACACACCCGCAAATTATGCCTATGCTCGTGTCCGACTCCTCGCTCGGTCAGTCTGCCGTTTCCTCTTTCTCTGTTCCTCCGACAATGCTTTCCTAGCTTTCTGCATCTTATATGCCGGCTCAGCCATGACGATAGTGTGACAAACTCCATCCCTCTATACCTTGTTCCTGTGTGTATGTGTGCAGTTGCCGTAAAGGAATATGTTACATCGCGAGAGCTGATATCACGCGATACTTCCTGACACTGAGCACGGCGGCCCGCCGCATCGAAGTTGCAAGTGAGATTTTTGCGCTCACAGGCACCAGGGGGGATCGAGACGCCCACCATTCAACCCGAAAGAAGTTATATAACCATTTCAATAACTCTGAAGCTGTTCAGTTAAGCTAAAAAAGCTGCATAGTGTCCCTTTAATTTAGCTTTGCTGGACCTACAAAATAGATAAAAGTAATGGATTAAAACAACTAGAATCATTTTAGAATAATTATGTTTTTATAAGATGTTATTTTATACGGAAACAAAGATAGAGATTTTTAATATTTGTAAATTGTATAGATCTGTGCATATGAGCTACTATCATTCTAACGCTGATATCTTGTCATCTTTCTACAGAACTGTTTGCCTGATCCTTCTATTCTCCCAGTATTTGAGTAAAGTTAATCTTCCTCTCATTGCTTATAAGGACAAGAAGTGGAAAGTCTTCCAGTACCCTCTCTTCAAACTCTTTTCTGTGAGTGTATTTTATATAATTATAATTATGTCTGTATAATACAATTATGTAGGTATAGCTACCGTGGGATCCGAAGGTCTGAGGCCAGTAGAGAAAATGTTTCTGCATTGCTGTTTAAATTGTCATAACAAATGTATAATAGCAAAACAATTCGAATGAAAATGTTAATTTCTTGATATTGGGTATGTCCTCATTTTGCTTTAGTGACAAACTGGCATGAACTCCACAAGTTTGTGCCTGGTGAACCACGTTTTTGAATCCTTCAATCAATTTAGTACCCTAGAAATAGTACAGATTTTCAGTGCAACCATTTTCCTGGTTGCATTCACACCGCCAGTTGGAACTCTGAAGTGACGAAGCCACGCTTGGTTTTGTGACTTTTATTTTGACGGCACGGCAGACCTTTATTTTGACGGTGCTGAGAAGCATTATAATATAACAATGGAATATGTAATGTTAAAGTTTGCAGTGGCTTCATAAATTAATTAAAAACAAAAAAAACCAAAGCACACTGGATGCACATTTCTTTGTTCTTCATTTTCTAGAACTAGTTTAATAAACTTTATCTATTCGTGTGTAATTAATTAAGATAAAGTACACCGCCATCTTACTCCCACGAAAGTGACTTGAACGCACATTTCGTCATAAACACGACTTCCCACCTCGTAAGTACGAACTTCCCAGGAGGACTTGAACGCACCATTAGACCCTGACGTAGGAGCTAAATTAGTCCCTCTAAAAGGAGTTCCTAGAACTAAAATTGTTTCTCCTGCGAACACGACAAAATGCAGGTACTTCCGCCAATAGTTCTAGGAATTATGAAAAGGTTCATCCATTGCGAAAGCCACTACTGATAACAGATAAGATATTAGATGTAATCTGTCACATGATGGTTTTGAAGTAACTACGTCTAAAATACCGCTCAGTCTGTGACAATCTTGTCAAAAGAGTTGTGGGATGAGGTCAAATAAAAAAATAATAGTTTCAATTTTTACTCTTGGCAAAAATCAAGAAATACCCCAGGGCTAATGCTTCCCTTGTCACATTTTACATGCTACAGATACGGATTACAAAAAGATTCCTGGCATTACTAGTCTGACATTAATTGACATGAGTGAGATAATAAATCCAGCCGGATTAAAGGTTCAAAAACAAGAAAGTGTACATTGTGAAGTCCATGACAAGGAGACGTAGAAAGCCATATGTTTATGTATGTTGTATTTAATGTACAGGCTTTATTTGGGATGTGTGGAGCCTGGCTGGTGTGTTTCCTGCTGACATATTTCAATGCCCTGCCCTCATCCCCGAATGAGTACGGATACATGGCCAGAACTGACATCAATCTCAATGCAGTAAAAAGTGCTGCATGGTTTTATGTGCCTTATCCAGGTGAGCCACCATCAAACAACTATACAGCAAATAACATGGGCTTTTATTTGCTACCCTGCAGTTTTTTAAAATAATTTTTGCTTATGAAGCAATGTGAAGATGATCAATGTACACATTGCCTAAACCACATTTGTGTGGCTATTAATACGTTTCAGATTTTTAAACGAAAAGTAAACGATATATTGAGAAATGCTTTTTTCTGTGTCTGAAATTGCCCCCATTTCCTTAAATAGGGGACTATTTAAGGGGACTGCCCCTTTTACTGGTGTCCGAAACCATAGTAGACGTTATCGAGTGCACTCATTCAATCCCAGAATGCACCGCAATAAAGAGTGTGCAACCAATGTACGCTGAACAGCTAGAGCAGTGTTTCCCAACCCTGCTCCTGGAGGCACACCAACAGTGCACATTTTGGATGTCTTCCTTATCTGACCCATATATTTCTGGTCTTGGAGTCTCTACCAACGAGCTGATGAGTTGATTTAGGTGTGATTGATAAGGAAGAGTTGGAAAATGTGTAGGGTTGGTGTACCTCCAGGAACAGGGTTGTAAAATACTGAGCTAGAGAATATCCATAACTCATTTCGGTGGTCATACTGAATCAATTCCGGCGTCTGACCAGAAGGTGGCGCCCGCAGCTGAATCATCTATCCTTCCAATTTTCAAAACCGCTGGTCCAATGTGGGTACAGCGTAATATCATACAGGTATAAATTCATTTTTACTTGATTATTAAATTGTTTAATTAAGGTTTATACATGCTAGTTTCCATGACAGAGTTCAAGATACATCTTATCATTACTACTGGAGCTGCCAGTTTTGCAAGTTTCAAATAATTATTAAACGACAAGCACAAACTATGCAAAAGCAGCAGCCCTTCTGGCGCACTCAGTGTCCGAATCCGAACTCATTTTTATTCACTCCTTTAAGTGGACTATATTAGTGGAGTAACGAAGTAAAAGTGACATGAATGGGGTTCCTCTAATTCATCCTGAAGAAAATTTAGGAACGGTCAGTCACCGAGAACCATAGTTTTCTTTGCTAGGGTCAATTCTCACTCATAAAGGTGTGGTGTATTATTGTCTATGACAGTCAGGCTTTTGAGCCCTCACTCGTTTCAGCGTGCTACCCACTCAGGTCTTTTATATGTATAAATATATAAATAAATAAATAAATATATATGTATTTGAAACAGCGTTAAGGTTTCCATCGTTAGATAAAGCCTAGTTGTATCACCCAGGGGCTTACATGTTCAGGAATGTGGTATTTTTAACATCAAATAGCTAATACAGGTTTGACTGCATCAGTGTCTGAATGTTAGTTAGGACAATCAGTCATTTCACTTGACCCACTTAAATCCCTTGAGACATGTATGTGCTCCGGGCTGATATACAAGAAAAACTAAACATGGGCTTCATAGTTCAACGTGTTGTGCGTTTAGAAATGTTTGTTTGCACACCTCGGTTGTAACAAGGGATTATTTGAGTTACTGTTTCCTTTCTATCTGTTGAAAAGTCTTTCTAAAGTCTTTCTAAAGTCTGGCCATTCTCCTCTGACCTCAGGCCATTCTCTGTAAACCCTAGAGATGGTTATGTGTGAAATACTCAGACCAGCCCATCTGTCACCAACAACCATGCCACGTTCATAGTCACTTAAATCTTAGTCACCTTTCCTCCCCATTTTGAGGCTGAACTTCAGCAGATAATCTTGACCATGTCTGCATGCCTAAATGCATTAGTTGAGTCATTGAGAAAACTATGCTTACGTATTACCCAGAATTACCCATTAAAAATGGTATTTTGAGTATTTTTTTGGCTGAAAATCTGATACAAATTTGAATGGGAGTCAAAGCAAACATACCTTCATGACACCATAACAACCCATTCAAACTTTGCTTCCTTGTGTCAATAGACAAAATGAAAAAACAACAACACAAAGGTTTCTTTTGGTTAAGTTTCTCCACCTTAAACGGTTAGAAGAAATGGTTTTCCTAGTAACCTCATAATCCTTTTATGCTTCCAACCATACTATAATTATGTTTTACTCTCAACATTCCAATGTAAAACTCTCCCTTACATATTCCTTTTATTTTTTGCATCATAAAGTATACTAAGGAACTTCTTATTGTCCGTAACGAGCATTTCCTCGTCTATTAACTCTTTAACAGGACAGTGGGGTTTACCCACTGTGAGCGTGTCGTCTGTACTGGGCATGATGGCTGGAGTGCTGGCCTCAACAATGGAGTCTATTGGAGACTATTATGCGTGCGCCCGTCTCTCTGGTGCACCTCCACCTCCCACGCATGCCATTAACCGCGGCATTGCGGTGGAAGGCGTGGGCTGCATCTTGGCTGCCCTGTGGGGTAGTGGTAATGGAACCACCTCCTACAGTCAGAATATTGCCGCTCTGGGAATTACAAGGGTAAGATTTCTCTGTTTATTGACAACAATAATATTAATAACTAGAACTATCTTTATTTTTGTGGCCACCAACACCAAAGCAAGTTCTTCATTATATTTCAACACTTTATATTACTATTGACTAGGCTTCTTGAAGTCACACATTAGTAATCCATACTCGATTTTATTTTATATAGCGCTTTTCACAATACACATTATCTCGAAGCAGCTTTACAAAAAATCATTATGTTATTGTTTATAAGATTTCAATATCTTCATGCTTTATATACGAATTCAACAGATTAGAGCTGGGTGAACTTATAATAAACATTTTGTGAAAATATAAACAATCAAGCAGATTTGCTATATTCTATAGATCTCTTTATTCGACTGTACTGTATGTATGAGAATAAATTTGGATCAAGCTTTATATCATATCAAAATGTAAACTATTATCGCACAGCTCTATATAAACAACCATGCAGTTGAGACTTGCTATATAGTAAATATCGCTTTACGTGGGTATGCTGTATGTATGCGGATAAAGTTGGATATACATATAGTAAAGTACACTATATTTGAGAATAAAAATGTGAGAATGACATGCTATAAACATAAAACTTTAATGTAGGCCTACTTCAAAATTAAACTAATTTCAGATGAAGTTCTTCTGAAATGATTTCTTCTTAATATTAATATTACCATTTGCATATGTTCTTAATAATAATATCACCAGAAAAACTGTATGAGGCCATGCTGCATGTTTTTTCACGTAACAAATATTTACATACATTTCTGCTCATACTGTAAGTTTACATACATCTTGGACAATCTGCACGTGCATTAAAAAAAATTTTTTGGGGTGATTAAGCTTTTCATAACTTGTCATTACTGATATTTTGGTGATTAAGTTTTTCATAACTTGTCATTACTGATATTTACACACATTCCAGAACATAAAATAACTAAAATAATAATGTTTCACTTCTTAAAGAGAAGTTTAGAGCAATAAATAAATACATTTAATTCAATAAAAGAATATGCAGTACACAGATATACATATAATCCCCTGTCACAGTCACCCACTACTAGTCACATGTCTTCCTTTGTTCTGTTTTTCCGCCACTCTTCTGTTTCTATTGTTAATGTCATTTAGTTTATCATCTGTTCCACCTGTGTCTAGTTAATCATCATCTGTGTCACCTGGTTTCTGTTCATCTGTGTTCATCAGTGTTTGTATTTAGTTCCTTTCAGTTCAGCCAGTGTTTGGCCGTTCTCAGTCTTATTGAGTGTGTGTGTTCATCCTGTCTGTACCCGTTGGAATTATATTAATAGTAAAAGTTTGTATTGGAGCTTTTTGCCTCTTCGTCTTCTTCAGCCTACGCCACACCGTGACATTCCCAACCCCACAAAATCAAGAATTTCAGGTTATTTTGGTACTAAATATTTATATTTAGTGTTGACTTCCCGAGCATCAATGGCTATTTGTGGCCTTTTATGATCTTTCCTGTGCATGAGTTTTGAGTAATAAAGGTGCCCACTGTTCTCAAACATCCTGCACTTCCTGTAAATTATTTTGGTTTGTGAGCATCCTCTGCACATTAAGGTCTTCCCCTCTCAGGATAATTGAGGGTCTCATCTACATCTATCACCAACAGCTGCAAGCCACCATTGATGCTCGAGGAAGCAACACATGACATGAGATTAATGTCATTTTTTGAGGAATGCTTAAACATCTGCTGTGTAGCATCTTCAGACCTTAAAAAAGGTCTTATTTTAAAAATGTTATCTCTTTTTTTGCCAAGTGGTGTTTAAATGTTATCAGGCCATTTTTCTTAAAATAGTGTATCTGTTTCATGGGAATGACAATTATTGCATTCCTGCATGTTCATGAATGTTTTTTTTGGTTTGGGTTTCATGACAGTATTTTGGATGATTTATATTTTTGATGGCTGATCCCTACATTGTGTGCCAGGTTGGCAGCAGATTGGTACTTCAGACCGCTGGGCTTCTTATGATCATCTTGGGACTCTTTGGTAAATTCAGTGCAGTCTTTATAACTATTCCAGACCCGGTCATTGGTGGAATGTTCCTCATCATGTTTGGCATGGTAGCAGCAGTGGGCATTTCCAATCTGCAGGTATACTTGATAGAGAGTTGTCATACATTTTCATTTCATTGTTATAAAATTTAATGCCAGGGCGACTTAATCTAATAAAATACATACTAAGAGTTTGTTTCTTTTGTATTTCATTTATTTTCTTGCAGTATGTGGACTTGAACTCCTCCAGGAATCTTCTAATTCTTGGCTTCTCGACCTTCAGTGGTCTTGTGCTCCCAACCTGGTTTCATTCAAATCCAGGCATGATCAACACAGGTGAATATAACATTGAAACATATACAAAATAACATCAGTTATATAACAACGTTACTACCTAAGGTATGCAGCATTTAACCCATTAGCAAACATATTTTACTGGAGTATAATACTTCCACCCAGGGGCGTAACACCAATTATTGGGCCAAAGGGTCAGGCCTCTCACCACAACAAAACCCATTACTGCTTAATTTTCACTATGATTCACAGCTTTATTTCAAAATGTATTTATTTGCATTAAAACATTATAATGTACCTTTCGAATATTTTCAATTAAGCCATCATTCCTTTAAAAAGACCAAGTGAAAAGTCAGTTAAAAAAACACATTACATATCATTTTTTCCTTCCGTCTATTGCTTTAATTATCACTGTTAATCATTTAAATTTCCAGGTGACTTGACAAAACAATAATTTAGCAGATTCACTCTCGGTTGTCACTCCTGAAACTGTACACTTAGTGTGTTGGTTGCATGAAAAACACAACATTTATTGAAATAGCGAATGGGATATAGCCAATACAAAAAGCTTGCAAAGTGCTCTCTATTTAATCATTGAAGCTGTCAATAACTTCAGTCTCGGTTCTGCACTCTTGCGAAAATCCCATTATAATCAAAGAAGCACAATGAATCTCTTATTTACATCATGTTTACACATAAAAGGATTCTTCATTAAAACTCAGTGAGCTCAGGCTGAAAGAAAACTTCTGACTAAATGAATCACCTCTGATTGGTCACTGCATTCATGCGCTCAAGGTGGACAAAGTACACAACTTCTTTACTTGAGTGAAAGTACAGATACTACTGATCAAATATTTTGAAAGTAAAAGTTGTAAAGACTGATTTTTACTTAAGTAAAAGTACAGAAGTACTTGTTTTTAAAAGTACTTGAAGTACAAAGTAAATGTCAATGCATTGTTATATTATTGTTGCATTATTACAGGACCTTATGCCTCTGAAGCAACCTAGTGAATACACTGACCAGTTTGTAGTTTTGTAGTGCGGAGATTTTAGAATGTCACACAACCTATAGAAATTAAACTACTGAATTGATAAAAAAAAACTGCCACAATCATCTTCGTTTTCTTTTCTTTTTTTTACACTCCTACCACCCCAACTAAAAGTACACATGTGTATCCATTCATGCACATTTGAATCAAGTGGTCTGTAAAAACAAAATCCCTAGCTATACAACCATAACTGTATAACTGCTTTAACAAACAGCACAACAGAAATACATATTTGCCATGAAAACAAAACTTTCAAACCATTAAATGACAACGATACTGTCTCTGACAGATCACTAGTAAAGAGAAATCTTACTAATCGTCAAACTTCATGACACGTGACCCCACAGGAGTGATTACTGATAGGCTGTCTGTCACCTGCAAAAAAAACAATCACGTTTTAGAGACGGAAAAAATCATGCCCTGACTAACATAACTGCTTTCTACTCATGGACTTTGACAGAGATGTAGTAGAGTAAAAAGTACGATATTTGTCTTTCAAATGTTGTGAAGTTAAAGTAAAACGTTTCTAGAAAAAATAATACTCAAGTAAAGTACAGATACTCAAAAAGTGTACTTAAGTACAGTACTCAAGTAAATGTACTTCGTTACTGTCCACCTCTGCGTGCTCAGCGTTTTCTGTGATTGACTACAATGCTCAACGCTGCAAATACACATGTTGTAAACGTTATGTTTTGTACTCTTTTCAGAATGCAAACATGAATAGTCAGTTTGAATGCAGCCGCCTATCAGCGGGTATCTAATTAAGAGAGACTGGTCTCGTCACATGTTTTCAATTTCAGTATCCACTTTGTACCAAAGTACCGGTAACTTTGACAACACTACTACACTGAGGCAAAGGGATAAGAACAGTCATGCTTCTCTCATAAGGCTCACCATTCTTCCAAAATAAATCTGTAGGGTCTTCTGTAGTATTCAGCATCTGTGCTGGTGATATCCGACTGGTCTGTTTTAGAAAGACTGTTGGTAATATAATACTTGAACACATGGATACTTTGTAGTGTGGCCAGATCAAAAGAAACGAAACCTGGACAGCAGACAAGCGTTTGCACGTGAAGTTAACCCAATCTCACAACACTGTAGGCGCATAACCTGATGACTTCTGTTATGGTTTCAAGAAGCATTCACACAAAATTAATTTTAATTTTGTTTTGTTGAATCTTGATGGCTTTGATATAATTGTTCAATAAGTTTTCTCTGAAACTGAGTATAGTTGAGCCATACCTACTGCATTTTGCCAAAATATAAACTAAATTGTGTATATATATATATAATGCATGTATGTGTGTATGTATGTATACAGTCATGTGAAAAAGACAGTACACCCTTTTGAATTATATGGTTTTGCGCATCAGGACATAACAAAAAATCATCTGATCTTTAGCAGGTCTTAAAATTAGGTAAATACAACCTCAGATGAACAACAACATGGGACATTTTACACAATGTCATTATTTATTTAACAAAAATAAAGCCAAAATGGAGAAGCCATGTGTGACACTTAACAGCAATAATTTAAAGTAATCGTTTTCTTTATCAGTCTCTCAAATCATTCTGGAGGAATTTTGGCCTGATCTTCTTTACAGTGTTGCTTCAGTTCATTGAAGTTTGTGGGCATATGTTTATGCATAGCTCTCTTTAGGTCGGTTAGCATTTCAATCGGGTTGAGTTCTGGACTTTGACTTGGCAAGTGCAACACCTTCATTCTCTTCTTTTTTTAGCCATTCTGTTGTAGATTTGCTGGTGTCCTTGGGATCATTGTTCTTTTGAATGACCCCATTTCTGCCAAGCTTTAGCTGTCGGACAGATGGCCTCACATTTGACCGTAGAATACTTTGGTGTACAGAGAGTTTATGGTCGACTCAATGAATGCAAGGTGCCCAGGTCCTGTGGCTGCAAAACAAGCCCAAATCATCACCCCTCCACCACTGTGGTTGACAGTTGGTATGAGGGGTTTGTGCTGATATGCTGTGCTGGTTTTTGCCAAATGTGGCGCTGTACATTATGGCCAAACATCTCCACTTTGGTTTCGTCTATCCAAAGGACATTGTCTCAGAAGTCTTGAGGTTTGTTCAGATGCAACTTTGCAAACCTAAGCCATGCTGCCATGTTCTTTTTAGAGAGGAGAGGCCAACCCTTCCAAACAAGCCATACTTGTTCACCCTTTTTCTAATTGTACGGTCATGAACTTTAACATTTAACATGTTAACTGAGGCCTGTAGAGTCTGAGATGTAGCTCTTGTTTTTTTGGTATTTTTTTGTGCAGTTTCTCTGCGCATTGCATGGTCTGACACACACATCTGACCTTAACTAAAAAGTTAATAACACTAATAAAAAAATAACTAATACATTAAAAGAACAATTCCAGTCTGAACTCCTTTGCTGCGCATTAGACACAAATATTGCTTCAGCAACTGAACAGGGCAAGAAACAGTAGTTCTTTGAGATCGCATTTGAGAGTCATAATTACAGCTATGTGGCGGGTCACTCAGGTCAAGTGGCACATCCCGAGCTTATCTGTAGTGGTGAGAAGCATTGTCTGGACTCCTGAGGTTAGGGCGACTTATCTGCCAATCCTCTTTACAAGTCTCCATTTGACTCTGCTATAATCTCCTCCCTCCGCTTCAGCGCAAACCTTTCACGTGAAAACCAGCGTTCCCCCTTAGACATTTGTACCAGTCCAACCTTTCGATGAACTTAGTTCTAAACTTTGTCCTGGGTGTTGGGTTAACACTGCTTAAAATTTGGGGGGTTCATCAACATGTCTTATAGTGCTTCATCAGGGGCTCTTTTAAGCAGTTTCTTGATTAGTTTTCAGGAATTAGTATTTTAAGCTGACACATTGAACTCCTGACCAATGCTTGCTGTGTTGGTCTCGTCAGATGGATGTTAATTGGCCCTAGAATATTTACCCTATTAAGACATAATAATAATAAGATATCTTATACCAAGAGTTTTTACGCCCACCCGTTGACTTGCATATACCGTATATATACATGCATTGGGCATCTGTCACTGTCCGCCCAGCTCTTTGTGACCTGAGTGGTTTGTATCTGTCAACAGGCATAAAAGAGTTGGATCAGCTCATTATGATTCTCTTCACCACCCACATGTTCATTGGTGGATTCTTTGGGTTTGTTTTGGACAACACAATACCAGGTAAGTCGTAAAAAAGCATAACTGTTGGGCATGTAAATCTGCAGGGGCACGCTGTGGTCAAAAGGTTTAGCTAGCGTGCCTGTTACACCTTTGTACGGGCTTGTTTCAACTCTTCGGAAGCCATATGGAACTCACTGTTAGTTGAAACGGTCTCTGGGAAACCAAAAATGGTTCTCCTATGACATCACTGCAAAAATAACTCCAAAAGGTCATTTTTGCAGTGAGTCATAGAAGAACCATTTTTGGTTTCCCAGAGACCGTTTCAATTAACAGTTCTTAAAACAACCATTTTTTTGTGTAAAGAACATTTTAGTAATCAACAGAATCTTTTTCCACTATAAAGAACGTTTTGTGCAATGGAAAGATTCGATGGATGTTAAGGCCCATTCACACCAAGAACGATAACTATATTAGTGTTCACACCAATACCATTCTTTTGCACACTTTAAATCCTCAAGCTCTTTAAGATTCGTATTGACTGTTAATGGAAAAATAACAGAAAAAATAATTATGAAAGTGTATCCAACAATATTGTTCCTCTGTGACATTGTCGTTATAGTTGTGGTGTGGACTCTGCTATTATTTTACATTAGAATGATTTTTAAAACTATATCTTTATTGTTAACCTTATAGTTATTGTCCTTGGTGTGAACAGGCCTTTAAAGGTTCTTCATGGAACCAGATGCCAATAAAAAACTTTCTAAGAGTCCAGATCTAATTGGCATATAACATGACTGAAATCTATTTAAATGAATGTTTGCATTATGAAAAGAATCAAATATCTGCTTTTTCTTCTACTTGTGTCAAAGTATTGTTAATATAATTGATAAAAATCATGTATTTTCCTTAGGAACAGAAGAAGAAAGAGGAATAAAGAGCTGGAGGAAGGTTGATGTAGGGTCTAAAATACACATGACCGATCATTCCTGTTACAATCTGCCTTTCTGCACGAACTTTATTCAGAGGTTCAAATTGCTCCACTACCTCCCATTTCTCCCATCACTTGAGTCACAGGAACTGGGAACGCATCTGTAGCACTGTAGCTTTCTGTGGTGAGGCTTGGTTTTTGAATGGCACATTCCAGGCAAGAGGTGAGCAACATTCAAGCCCGGCTCCAACGTTAAGCTCATTAGAATAAGAGTTCACCCTAACCACAGAATTGCTCCAATTTTTCATGGGACTCATACAACCTCATCCAGCATTTTCAGCTATTTTTGGATTTTTAAATTACATGAAAGTTCCTCAAAAGCTCCTACTAATTTTCATTATAATATACCGTCGATGTCGGGTGGAAAGTAACCTTGTATGTCCAAAACAGCTAGTTTTCAGGAAATGGAAAAAATATATATAATATATGTGGCTTTATATATGGTCATACACTTGCATGTGTCATTTATGTTATTTACATTTACCAAAATCAAGCACAAATGGAGTTAAAAGATTTTTGACCAGCAGGTTTTGTAGAATTTCGGACATGTGTTTTGTCTGGCATTAGAATGGCCGCATCTGAGGCATTACGTTTTCATCAACTTACAGTTTATTGTAACTATGTGGATGGCCGCTCTGTTTTTTTTTTTCTGTCATTTGGCCAAAATCTCATGTTATAAAAGATAAAGTGCTTCGCACAGACTGACAGTATTGGCTATGACTCAATGAGAAATGCTAGACTACAGGTCGAAACAAGTTTTTGTCAAAGTACTAGCAGCGACAAAAGCCGACTGTTTTGTCACCTTGCCAAAATAAACGCTTGCTTATACACTCTTTTCCCTTTCTCAAATACATAAAAAATTTAAATAATATATATATATATATATATAATATACACACACATATATATATATGGTATTTCTTGAGTAAAGGAAAAAAAAACTTTATTTACCCTTACATTGCAAACAAGCAGGGATGGTCCAAAATGTGAACGCCACTTCATTCAAGTTTGAGGCAGGGAGGAGTTATGAGGTTTAACTGACAGTTTCAAGTTCAAGTTTTTTTCATTGGATAAATATTTGCAAATCCCACAGACATGTACAGTAAAGGATAACCAATAGTAATGATTAATAAGAAAAAAAATTAAATGCTTTCTGCCTGACAGCAACGATATATATGTATAATAACACATTGGTACATTTGAATCATAATATAGAAGTTACTTTTTCAAATAAGTAACTCACATTTACAATTGTAAACCCTTCGGTTCGAGTTCTTGAGCATGATGGCTGTACATCACTTTTCTGTGACGTACAAGTCCCACCCTAAGATTTAGGTTTCAAAAAGTTTATAATACTCATAATAAATCAAATAAACCCCATTTGCGACAGTGGAATCTGGATGCAGTCGCTGTTTGTAGTGGATAAAATAACGTCATCTCAGGGCTGCGGCGGATTTGCTGTACCCTGGAGCTCAGAGGTACCGTTGCCATAAACGCTGCCATTGCCATGACAATAATTGCACTCCTTTCATGGTATAACACATTTGTCATCGCATGCCAGCTTTGTTGGCAATAAACACTTGTATAACACAATTTAGATTTTTGATCCTGAATAATACTTAAATAATTATAGCCATTCAAATCTATTTTTAGATTTATTTTATATTAGACATGTGATTTTGAGGACATTGTTGTATCCATAAATTATATTGTCACATGATATTCAGATGTGAAAATACACTGTGTGTATATATATATATATATAATTATATATATATAATTTCAGCAAGATTATTTTATGCTACCTCTACCGAAAATTAAATGTTCCTCAAATGCAAATGTGACGCTATCTTCAGTACTGTGTTTTGCACACTTGTGCATGTAAATGACGGTGTGCCAAAAATAGACAAAAGCAACAAGTCCTTTCAAGCTGAAAGCTGAATCTTTACATCAAAGACAAGCAGGTCTATGAATAAATACATTCATTTGTGTTCGTCTTCCTTGAACTGGACAGTGCCGTTCATGCTTACATGTGTAACCAAATAAATATCTTGTTGACTTGTATTCCTATTCATTTTATTTTGTTTTTAATTTGTTCAAATGTATTTATGTTGGAAACTAAGACACTGAGAGAAAATATGAAAAAAATTAAAATTTGCTTTAACATGGCCTTATACAACGCAAAATTATATATATATATATATATATGTATATATATATATATATATATATATATATATATATGAATAGTTCAGATGCAAAAGCCTCTAAGTGCCATTGAAATTTTCTTCTAGAATGATCATTTTTATCAAGCTTGTATATTTAAGTTCAGTAATTTCAGTCAAATGACAATTAATAGGTAATCTTCAATGCAATTTAAGTGAAATTACTGACACTAAGAAAAGTCTAGAAATGAGAACTAGTAGGGAAAAACGTTGAAAACAAACTGTGACTTTAAAGCGTTAGATAACTAACAAGAGTTTAGACACTGGTCACTAGAGGATCTGGACTCCTCGGCACCACAATATTTAGCTCACTTACCAAAGAGCCTTCTTTTTTCTTTGACGTAGAACAGTTGCGTCAAAGTATCAGTAAACAGAAAGACAGACATCGCCATGACATTTCAGTTGTGCCAAATGAAATTACAGCTCTGCCAGTTCTCATTCCATTTCATGCAACAACATTTGTTTTAAATACCTATGGGAATCCATGTGATAACTGCAGTGCTGTCTGAGGCCACGCTTGACTAAACAAGTAAAACACAAGTAACCAATTTTCAAAGTCACCCTCAGTCAATTACAAATCTCTTATTTGCATCTGAACAATTCCATGGAACGAGTTCAGTTTTAGGCGCCACTTCTGATGTTTCTTTATCACACAATTGTGAATATCCTTTCATTTTACAGGCATTATGTCATGAGGAAGTAACTTACACCAAAATTATTTTTCAAGAAACTCCTTTTAGACTCTGAAACATCCATACATGCAAGGCAGATCACATGCGGAGCCAACGACTAATCGACGTGTGTGTGTGTGTGTGTGTGTGTGTGTAACTATAGCGTGCCATTCAACTTTCCTTTTTATGCACGTAAACACATAATCCAGTGAAGTTCTGATGTATCGCTTCCAGACAAAAAAAAGCATACATAAACCTATAAAAACAGATGATACGGGCCTTTACTATACATCTGGTTTCTGCTCTTTTATTTCATTCGCTCATGTGGCTTCTCAGCTCAGTCAGCTGATATCAGTTGGACGTACTGGCGACATCTTTGGCATTATTCAGTCGTGGACTTGATTAAGATATGGGACATTTTGGAATAGATGCAGAGAAAATGCCTTAATGAAAATATTATATTAGCAATGGAATGCTTTCTATTAATAAAACCTGCCCAAATTTGTAGACAACGAACCCTGTCATGAATGTGGTTTGATTGAGATGTAAAACATTCTCTCTCTCTCTCTCTCTCTCTCTCTCTCTCTCTCTCTCTCTCTCTCTCTCTCTCTCTCTCTCTCTCTCTCTCTCTCTCTCTCTCTATCTATCTATCTAAATATCGTTCTAAAAACAGAGCTCTTGAGATGCATTTTTCAAAGTTCAGCTACTTTTGACTTCACTTGCTGCGCTCATGTTCGAGATGTTCATTAATTGAGTCGTTAATCTCCACGTAATGTTATTCATTCAATAAAATGTTTTATTCAAATGACGGCCCTAGTTGTAATGCAACAAGGCTTGGAGGCAGTTTCACTACAGTAACTATTAGGTAACAACTGTGTTCACACTTACAGGGAAGCCAGTGTGGTAACTTGACTCTCAGAAGTACTGGCGTAAATCTAACAGCATTACAACTCGGCCTCCTAATCTAAGTTGGATTGCTAGGATTGGATTACATTAACAGATGTATAGGCTGACTAAGCAACAAATCGCCTGGTAGGCCTTGTGTATTAGTGAAAGTCTGTCCCCACCTGCCAAGAGATTTGGTCCAATCCAGGAGCGGTTGACGCCATTTCTTTTCTTCACTGGAGCAAATATGACTCATTGAGGAATAGTTCCCCCAAACTGAAAATTGTCACTTTACTTATCCTCAAGTCATTCCAAAACGAACCGGTTACCTAACGTAACCTCGGTTCTCTCTAGATGAGGGAACGAGTATTGCGTAAGCTAGCTTATGCTACGGGAAAGATTCATCTTTTCTGAGAAATTGAAGCCAAAAATTATCCTATAATTCTGTATCCATTGTCAACGCAGTTCAGCTGCAGCAGACCATGAGCGGGCTAGCTAGCAGCTCATTGGTTCGCTCACAGAGAACTGCTTAAGCCTATGAGGAGACGCAGATGAACTCTCGGCCAATGAGAGTCTGACATGCTCTCATTGCGTCAGAGCCCGCTGAAACGGGCGTGGTCGGAGAGTATATCTTGGCGTCCCAGGCTGTCAACTCTGGTTTTCATGAATGAAGCGAGAACGCTAGTAGCACAAGCGCGGCCAGGAACGCAATACTCGTTCCCTCATCTAGAGAGAACCGAGGTTACGTTAGGTAACCGATTCGTTCTCTTACGAGAGGTTCTCTCGTATTGCGTAAGCTAGCTTACGCTACGGGAACACCTGGTCAACGCCGTGCGTGCTAAGCATCCACTACGAGTCCCAGGGGAGACCCCGGGGAGCCCTTATGAGTGGGAGTAAATATATGTACATATGACAAAGGCCAGCAGAGCGGGCCGGTGATTGTGTCGTACATAAGCACATGAAAGAGAGGGACAGAGCGAAACCGGTCTGTGTGAATAGCTCCCTATAGTGCAGCTCAACCAGAAGAGCTGTAACATACTAGACAGCTAGTAGTTTAGCCTGCAAGGCAGGAACTTCCAGGTTGTAAAATCTGACAAAGGTGGAGGGGGAAGCCCATCCCGCTGCCAAACAAATGTCTTGAATGGAAATTCCGCTGGACCATGCCCACGATGAGGCCATGCCTCTAGTGGAATGAGCCCTGATGCCCAGAGGACATGGCAGGTCTTTTGATGCGTATGCGGCTGCAATGGCATCAACTATCCATCTTGATAGAGTCTGTTTCGAGGCGGCCAACCCTTTGGTGCGCCCACCGAACGAAACGAAAAGCTGCTCGGATCGTCTGACCGGAGCAGTGCGAGTAGTGTATAATCTCAGGGCCCTGACCGGACACAGGAGATTAGCGTCAGATTCACTATCGGATGCAGGCAGAGCCTATAGGAAAATAACTTGTGCCCTGAACGGGGTACCAATCGCTTTTGGGACATAACCATGTCTAGGTTTGAGAACGACTAAGGAGTCATTGGGCCCAAACTCGAGACAGGAAGCGCTAGTGGACAGCGCGTGAAGGTCTCCCACACGTTTTACTGACGCGAGCGCGAGCAGAAAAACGGCTTTGAGCGAAAGGTATTTGAGGTCCACGGTGTTTAACGGTTCGAATGGGGGGGCTTTCATAGCTTCGAGAACTATGGAAAGGTCCCAAATCGGCACCGAAGGGGGGCGTGGGGGGTTCATCCTTCTAGCTCCCCTGAGGAAGCGGATGACCAAGTCATTTTTGCCCAGTGACTGGCCACGCCGGGGTTCAACAAGCGCTGCGACGGCTGCCACATACACCTTGAGAGTGGACGGGGACCTGCCCTTGTCCAACATCTCCTGGAGAAAAACTAGCAAGGAAGGAACCTCGCATGACCGTGGGTCCAAATTTCTGTCACCATTTAGAGAATCCACGCGTCCACGCTCTTTGTGAAAAATATTGGGCAGTGGGTGTTCTCCTCTGAGGCGAAGAGGTCCACCTCTGCTCTGCTGAATATCCGCCACAGCTTTTGAACTGTAAGAGTGTGCAGGGACCATTCCCCGGGGGGAATGGGGTTCCTGGATAGACTGTCTGGACCGTCGTTCAGATGGCCCAGCACGTGCGTCGCTCTGAGCGAGAGCAGGTGACACTGAGACCTAACTAAGATGCGTTCTGTCAGCCGGAAGAGATTCCTGTATCTGACTCCGCCCTGACGGTTTAGGTAGGAGACCACGGCTATATTGTCCGAACTAGTGTTGTCACGGTACCAAAATATCAGTATTCGGTACCAATACCAGTGAAAATCCACGGTTCTCTGTACCAATTTCGGTACCAAAGCTTAATTTAGATTAAATTTACACATATTAAAGTGTATATCACGGTTACAAAGATGGAAACTGTAGTATTAAAAACAATTTACAATAAGATTCTATTTGTTAGATAACATTAGATCAAATTACCTAACAATAAACAACAGTTATATACTGTAGCAATTATTCTCCATGGGGTTAACTTAAAAATGTACTAAAATATTTTTAAAATCAAAAGTTTTATCTGTTAAGATTATTTAATGCACAATGAATGAAGTGAACAAACATGAACAATCAAGTGTTTGTATTAAATAACATTCACAAACATTAATTAATGTTGTAAAAATATATTGTTCACTCAATGTGTTGATGTTGCATTAAGTAATATTAATGAATGGTGTCTTATTGTAGTGTTACCAAACTATACAGGAGATAAAACATGTTTTATTTGACTTAACTGTACTTTTATTTAATCCAAAAATGTCACTCTTGCCTGTCTTCAAAGCTTGAGAACCCTGTAGCTGATTTCTAATGCAAGGGCTAGAAATCAATTAATTCTGATACTTCCTCGTCATCATGGAGAGCGCATCGCACCGCTTTCTCCTTTCCACAAGCGCTTGCTTTCCCGTGTCTCCGCTATGCAACCATGAAGAGCGGCGAGCCTGGAAAGACGAGCTCGCACGTCTCTTCTATTATGAGCGCGCTTGCCGCGCGCCTACATTTGAAATTTGCACGCGCAAAAAAACGCGCTATATGAACGTGTGAACGGCCCTTTATGGCAACGTGACATTAGCCTAATTCAAAATATTTCCATATGTGGCTCTTTCCTCCTTTCTTGTCAACAAGTGGATTCAGAGCCACCGCATTAGCAGGGCCGGTCGCCGTGTCTCGGAGTGTTTTTATGAGAGTCCGACAGCGCATCAAGAACCGGATTAACCCGGTACTCGGTACCTAGAAAAGCTGGGACCGTAACGGTTTAATTTTTTTAGTACCGACTTGGTAACGAAGTACCGAGTTTTTTGACAACACTAGTCCAAACGGATCAGCACGTGGTGACCGTGAATGCGCAGGAGAAAACGCGTGAGCGCATTCTCGACCGCCAACATCTCCAAACAGTTTATGTGGAGGAGGCTCTCTTGAGCTGACCAGGGGCCGAAGGCCGGTGAGCCCTCGCAGACCGCACCCCAACCCGTGTTGGATGCGTCTGTCGAGATGACTTTTCGGCGAGAAAGGGTCCCCATGGAAACGCCCCGCTGAAACCATTCTGCCACAGTCCATGGCTGCAGAGCTGTGATACAGGTCTGCGTTACCTTTATCAGCTGGCGGCCCGTGGTCCACGCACGGTGAGACACATGGCTCTTCAACCAGAACTGAAGCGGGCGCATGCGCAGTAACCCCGGCTGGAGCACCGCGGAGGCTGAGGCCATGTAACCCAACGCCTTCTGAAAAGTTTTCAGAGGTGTGAGTCTGTTCATCTGAAAAGATGCGGCGAGACGCTGAACACGGCGCGCGCGCTGTGTTGACAGACGAGCCGTCATCGTGACCGAGTCTAGCTCTATACCCAGTCGTCCAAATAGTTCAGTTTTCGCAGCCCCTGACTCCGGAGGGGGGCGAGCGCCGCATCCATGCACTTCGTGAACGTACGGGGTGCTAAGGATAGGCCAAACGGAAGGACGGTGTATTGATAAACCTGGCCTTCGAAGGCTAAGCGTAAGAATGGCCTGTGAAGGGGATTTATCTGAATCTGAAAGTAAGCATCTTTCAGATCTAGTGAAATGAACCAGTCCCCCTGGCGCACGTGCGCGAGGAGTTTTCTGATCGTGAGCATTTTGAACGGTCTCTTCATGAGAACTTTGTTCAGAAATCTGAGGTCTAAGATTGGTCTGAGGCCGCCGCCTTTCTTGGGAACAAGAAAATAACGGCCGTAAAACCCCGACTCGCTCATAGACAGAGGAACTCTCTCTATAGCCCTTTTGCACAATAGTTTTGCTATCTCTGAACGGAGCAGCGTCACTGCTTCTGGGTTCACAGTAGTTTCTAGCCGCGCTCGAAAACGTGGAGGGCGACGGTGAAACTGTAAGCGATAGCCTAGCCTTATTGTGTTTAGCACCCACTGGGAAATTCCCGGAATAGCTTCCCACGCTTTGAAGCGTAACGCTAGGGGGTGAATGGCTACATGGTCCCCGTCGTTGCACATAGCGGGCTGTGTGAGCGCGCTCATATCACTGTCAGAGCGAGAACGAGGGCGGCAGCCCTGGCGTCGCTGAGAAGTCTGACTGTGTTGAGCTGGGCGCTGGGGTGGGGCTCGTGCAGGAGGCTGGTCACGTGAGCGGCCTGCAGAGGAGCTAAGGGATTCATGGCCTGGGAGGCTTTCTGCACTTCGGAGAAACGGTCAACGATACCCGTGACAGCAGATCCGAAGAGGCCGGATGGAGAGAGCGGGGCGTTGAGAAAGGCGGCGCGCTCAGAATCTCCCATGTCGGCGAGTGTGAGCCAAAGATGTCTTTCAGACACACAAATGTCGGCCATGCATTTCCCCAGGGCTTGAGCAGCAGATTTTGAGGCGCGAAGGGCAATGTCCGTGGCGCTCCTTAAATCCGCGACTGAGGGGGGATTTTTTCCGCTCTCGTCCCATTCACGAAGTAAATCGCCCTGTAGAATCTGAAGGACGGACATGGAGTGGAGTGCAGAGGCTGCTTGACCGGCGGCTGAGTAAGCGCGGGCGTGAAAGCTCGAAGTCGCTCTGCAGGCTTTAGAGGGAAGCACAGGTGATGAACGCCATCTTGTGGAAGGCGGGCATAAATGTGCGGCGACCAGGTCCTCTACAGGGGGAATGGAGAGATACCCCTTTTCTGCGGCTCCATCCACAACGCGAAGCGGGGCGGAAGAGTCAGAGCGAGTTCTGGCAGAGAGCGGGGCATTCCAGGACTTCGTGAGTTCCACGTGCAGTTCAGGCAGGAAGGGCGCGGCCCGTTTAGTGATGGGAGTCGAGCGCTGGCGGAAGTAGCTGCCGTCCATACGGTTGATGGTCCCATAGAAAAATGAAAGTAGGAATTGTGAAGAATGTCCTGGCTGCTTTTTTCTTTGCTGTTACAACAAATGGGGACTAGAGCTATTAGATCCAGAAAAGACAAAACACCATAAATATTCCAAGTCTTCTGAAGCCGAACGATTGCTTTATGTGAGAAAACATTCTCATTCGCTGATAGTCTTTTTGCACTGATCATTGAGTTGAACAAATCCATCAATCATTGTGAACTGCATCAACAACAAAAAAAGATTCCACTCAAAAGAACAATTTGTTCACTAATTCCCCTTTTATGCCGCTTACTGTAATTTATGCCAATTTTGTAAATATGCGACATGTTGTTCAAACCGTGCCAGACGCATAAACTAATGTCTTGCACCTGAGAAACACCTATCCAAACCACTTTAATTAAATGAATGAGTATGATATAATGTTACACATGCGCCTGAAGGGTTTGTGACCTGCTCTTTTCTTTACTTGTTCATATACGTGATTTTTAAAGCTATCGTCCCAGTCCCCAAGCAGAAACACTGAACTACATTGTTGTGACTTTTGCTCTGTACCTGTTCCAATAAGTCCCTTGATCCAGCTTTACCCAAAGGTACATCATATTGAATTATCACCAGCAGACCAAATGGCCACCAGCTGGTACTTGCGCCCTGAAATGGGGCAGTGCATTTAGTGCTCTCATTTGGTGAGTAAAGTTATCCAATTAGGGTGGAACGCTACAGCTGGCCCTCTCTAGTGCTCCAAGATGTTAACACCTATGCAGTGATTCCCTACAACAGCAACCTTGAGCAAGAGCCAGGTGATACATGGAAATATTTTGGGTTGGTAAACCTGCTGGACAGAAATTACGATTTGTTTGTTTTTACTTAAAACTTTTGACTGCCCTATTTTTTTTATTATTATTATATATTTTATTTTGGGTTGGTAAACCTGCTGGACAGAAATTACGATTTGTTTGTTTTTATTTAAAACTTTTGACTGCCCTATTTTTTTTATTATTATTATATATTTTTTAATGGCTTAGCATATTCAAATAATGTTGTTTTGTTTTTGTATTGTTATTGTATAATAACAAGAAAATCTAAAGATAAGTGTCTGTTATTATTTATTAATTTATTGTTATTAACGCTTGACACAGTCAGTTGAATTCTTAAGTAAAATGAAAATAAATAGCATGCTTAGATTACTAGTGACATATATGTATATATATATATATATATATATATATATATATGTATATATATAGCATTATTTATTTTCATTGTCTTCTGTTTATTAATGCTTTTGTTTTAATTTTTTATGAAACCGCACATGCTCTTTTGTTCTTGAAAGTGATAGTTTATCAGGGATGTCAATTTTTTTAAATAAATGTAATTATTAATCTTTTGACTAATAGTTATATTTTTCTAAACACGAAAAGAAACTTAATTGCGGAAAATATAAAAATGTCTCAAAATCTTTCTTTTTTTTTTTTTGTTGCCTTACCAGGAAGTTAATAACTCTTAAGCGGTCTTAATCTTATGTCATGTTTTGTTATCCAGTGCACACCTACTGTAGCTTCTGTTGTAAAGCTGGCAACAGACATAACAGCTTTATTTGGTGAGGGAAACACTTGTGTGTTCTGAATTTCTCAATTAAATGACATTTGATAAGTTAATCCTTAAGTTTGTGGCTTTGGGTTCTGGCAGGGTAGTCAAGCATAATTAAGCTGGAAATTAAATCCATCACTTTTTATGAGATGTAATGTTTAGACATGACTGTAATTCTAGAGTCGCATGAAGAAAACAAGAGCGGTGCCTGCCACGCATGCAAAGCACGCTAAGGAGTTCTCAGTGATTTTTAGAGTAAATTCTAAGTGCTATTTTTACATTTACCTTTGCAGACATCGTGTGCATGTCTTATAGTTCATCTTTAAAAAATACTAATAATTTAAAGTCGATAGTTTTTTCTTCCGCTATTGCAATGTATGAAACGGCTTCTTGCACAAGAAAAAATGGGTAACGCTTTAGATTACAGCCCGGAAAGTACTGTGTAATTAAGAGGAATTTACAGAGTAACTTTCGGTAATTATAGTGTACCTATAAAGTACTTACAAGTATAAGGGAACAATATGTAAAGTTTGGGGAATAAAGGGGTAACAACCAGGAGAATTAAAAAAATATTTATACTGTAAGTATTATAGAACGTACTCGGTTACTAACGTAACCTCGGTTCTCTCTAGAGAGGGAATGAGTATTGTGTAAGTTTAGCTTACGCTACGGGAAAGATTCATCTTCTCGAGATATTGAAGCCAAAAAATTATCCTTAATTTTGTATTCATTGTCAACGCAGTGCAGCAGCTAGCAGACCTAGAGCAGGCAGTCTTGTGTGCTCATTGGCTGCCCTGCAGGCATCTGCTGCAGCCTACCAGTGAGCCCCGCGCGACGTCACGCCCAATAAAGGGCGCCCGCGCCTTCATAGCGTCATAGCCCGCCAGAATGGGCGTGGCTTGCCGTATAAAAGAAGGGGCTGTAGGCTGAATTCCCTGGTTTTCGTCGACTGAAGCGAAGTCACACGTGGCACGAGCACGGCCGGTTACGCAATACTCGTTCCCTCTCTAGAGAGAACCGAGGTTACGTTAGTAACCGAGTACGTTCTCTTACGAGAGGTTCTCTCGTATTGCGTAAGTTTAGCTTACGCTACGGGAACTTTTTGTCAACGCCATGCGCGCCAAGCAACCACCCATGAGTCGCCGAGGTTTCTCGGGAAGCCCAATAAGTGGAAAAAATAAGGTGGCCAGCCACGCGGGCCAACACTGGTACGTAAGCACACATAGGGAATACAGAGCAGAGCACTGGTCTGTATAAGCATATAGCACATCCCTACTAGTGCAGCTCAACCAGTAGAGCTGAGTCACGTGAGAGTGGTCTGAGCATGATATATCTGGGCAGAACGCACAACTCGCTTAGACTAACAGAAGTTTAGCCGGCAGGGTGGGAACTTCTAGGTTATAGAACCTGACAAAGGTAGACGGGGAGCTCCAGCCCGCCGCTACGCACATGTCGTGGATAGAAATCCCGCTGGACCACGCCCACGATGAGGCCATGCCTCTAGTGGAATGAGCCCTAACGCCCAGAGGGCATTGCAGACCTTTTGACGCGTAAGCGGCCGCTATAGCGTCCACTATCCATCTGGACAGAGTCTGTTTCGAGGCAGCGAGACCTTTGGAGCGCCCACCAAATGAAACAAACAGCTGCTCCGTGCGCCTGAAAGAGGCGGAGCGCGTAGTGTAAAACCTCAGTGCCCTGACCGGGCAAAGGAGATTCACGTCTCACTGTCTGACGCTGGCAGAGCCGACAGTGAAATGACTTGCGCTCTGAAAGGAGTATCCATCACTTTTGGAACATAGCCATGTCTAGGTTTAAGGATGACTTTAGAGTCATTCGGCCCAAACTCAAGACACGTCGCGCTGATTGACAGAGCGTGCAGGTCCCCCACACGTTTGACTGACGACAGCGCGGTCAGAAAAACGTTTTTTAGTGATAGGTATGTTAACTCCACGGAGTCTAGTGGCTCAAATGGGAAGGCTTTCAGGGCCTCGAGGACCAAGGAAAGAACCCACATAGGAACTGACGGGGGCGCGGCGGATTCATCCTTCTAGCTCCCTTAAGGAAGAGGATGACCAGCTCATATCTTCCCAGTGACTGACAGTGCGTCGATTCTGCGAACGCCGCCACGGCCGCCACATAAACTTTGAGCGTGGATGGGGACCTCCCTTTATCCATCAGCTCTTGTAGGAAGTGAGCAGATGCGCAACCTCGCACGTCCGCGGGTCCAGATCTCTGTCGGTGCACCACTTGGAGAACACCGACCATTTAGACGCACAGAGCCTTCTCGTGGAAGGAGCTCTAGACTGCGTGATCGTGTTCATCACTCTTTCTGGCAGGGCAACGAGTACCCGTTGATGGCCAGGCACATGCGCCGCCCTCAGCGAGCGCAGGTGCATCTGGGACCAAATAAGGATGCGTTCCGTCAGATTGCAGAGGTTTCTGGATCTGACACCGCCCTGACGGTTTACATAGGAAACCACAGACATGTTGTCCGAGCGGACGAGAACATGTTGGTCCTGTATGAACGGGAGGAAGCGCTTCAGCGCGTACTTGACCGCTATCATTTCCAGACAGTTTATGTGAAAACACTTCTCTTGGTCTGACCACTGGCCAAAGGCCGGTCTGCCTTCGAACAGCGCGCCCCAACCCGAGTTGGACGCGTCTGTCGAAATGACTTTCCGATAAGAGATGGTTCCCATCATCACTCCCTGCTGGTACCAGTCGGCTTCTAACCAGGGCTGCAGAGCCGCTATGCAGGTCTGAGTCAATTTCTGGCCGCCAGAAACCCAAGCTCGGCGAGACACGCAAGCATTCAACCAGCGTTGGAGCGGGCGCATGCGCAGTAGGCCCAGCTGGAGCACCGCTGCCGCTGAAGCCATACAGCCCAGCATCCTTTGAAACGTTTTCAAAGGGAGAAAGCTGCCCTTCTGGAAAGACTAGGCGGCGAACACGGCGCACGCGCTGTGTCGACAAACGAGCCGTCATGGCTACAGAATTCAGTTCTATTCCTAAAAAGGAAATTGACTGACTGGGCATTAATAAGCTCTTGGTCCAGTTGACCGTGAGACCAAAGCATTCCAGGTGACTGAGAAGCACTGTTCTGTGAGATAACAGTTCCGTCTCTGACTGTGCCAATATCAGCCAATCGTCCAGCTAGTTCATTATTCGCAGCCCCTGAGTCCTCAGGGGGGCGAGCTCCGCGTCCATGCACTTCGTAAATGTACGGGGGGCTAGAGACAGGCCGAACGGCGGACGGTGTATTGATATACCTGACCGTCGAAGGCGAATCTCAAAAATTGCCTGTGACGGGGTAATATCTGAATCTGAAAATAGGCATCCTTCAGATCTAGAGAAATAAACCAGTCCCTCAGGTGAACGTGCGCGAGGATTTTTCTGGTCATAAGCATTTTGAATGGTCTTTTTTGCAAGCACCTTGTTCAAAAGTCTCAGATCTAGGATGGGTCTAAAAGCTCCGTCCTTCTTGGGTACGAGAAAAAAATCGTCTGTAAAAGCCTGACTCGCTCAGAGAAGGCGGTACTTTTTCTATAGCCCCTTTGCACAGCAGTTTTGCTATTTCTGCGTGAAGTAGGTGTGCTTACTTCCGCGTTCACTATCGTCGCGGTCCGGGCTCGAAAGCGTGGGGGACGGCGAATGAATTGAAGTGTATAGCCCTGCTTATTGTGCTCAGAACCCATTCAGAAATCCCTGGGATAGTTTCCCACGCAGCTATGTGAGCCGCTAGGGGGCGAATGGCCTCCGGGTTCAGATCGCCGCCATATGCGGGCGCGTGAAACTGAGCCGGAGCCGAAAGCGTGGCGCGCGCGCTCTCGGTTCTGGGGAATGGCTGCTCGCTGAAAACCGAGATCGTCTGATTTATATGAGGTGTCCCAATCATAAGGGATGGGGAGCATTTTATTCTCACTTTTTGACGCGCGAGCAGCGCTTTGGGCGGAAAAGCTTTCTGTAAGCGTGAGCGCGTGTGCAAGAGACTTACAAGTGTATTTGACGCCCCGATCATAACGGATGGGGAGCGTCTATCAATGCCCTGCGTTTTGTGATAACATTTAAACGCGCGGGCGGCGCCCGGGGGGAGGTGTGTGTTAGTAAGCGTTAGCGCTCTCGGGCGGGCACGAGACTTACATTCATAACCTGTTTTATTGACCGTGTAACAGAGCGGGCAGATAGTGGGCACAAAACTGTGGACACATTTCTTATATTCAACACTCGAGCGGCTTTTCTGCGCTTTATGAGAGTGTGCTCTGTGAGTGACACGAGATTTGATGTGCTTGTGTGTAGGGGTGAACACTGGGGCGTGGGCACTTACACTACACTTAAAACACCAACGGCGTGAGCCGGACCAGACATTATACTCTTTTTGAGATTTCTCTGGGTCGCCGTGAAAACGGCGTTTGCGTGCAGGCGAGAGGGTAAATGAACCGGCTCGTTGGCTGCCAAATGAACCACTGCAGTAGCCTGTTTGAAGGGGACTGTCAGGGAAATAACCTTTGACGGCGGTCCGGCCGCAGCGGGACGCGCGCGTCTTTTCTTTCTCTTGGTTAGGACGGCTTCGCGTGCTCAGACTTCAACGTGATCTTTTGCCGAGGCCCTCTGGGGGGCGGCGGTCTGTGACGGCTGTCTGAGCGCGACCTAGGGCGGCCGCCCTGGCGTCGCTGCGAAGGCTGGGGCTGTGCTGGACGCTGGTTCGCACCGGAGGCTGGCTCTGTCTCTCGCGAGAGCGGCCTGTCTGTCACAGTCAACGCGGCCATGACTCGTCCGATGGCTTGAGCTGCGGTCTTGGTGGCGCGGAGAGAGAGATCCGTCGCGCTTCTCAGATCTGTAACCGCAGCTGGGTCCTGGCCCTTCTCGTCCCATTCACGGAGGAGGTCGGCTTGCAGGATTTGTAAAACCGCCATGGAGTGGAGAGCAGACGCGGCCTGGCCGGAGGCGGCATATGCGCGGCCGACCAAGGCGGACGTGGCTCTGCATGCTTTGGACGGGAGGGCTGACCTTGATCGCCATCTCGCGGAGGGCGGACAAAGGTGCGCTGCGATCGTCTCTTCCACAGGAGGAATCGCCGTGTATCCTTTCTCGGCGGCGCCGTCCACTTGGGAGAGCGCCGCGGAGGTCTGAGGCTGAAGCCTCGAAGAGAAGGGTGCCTTCCACGACTAAGTCAACTCCGTGTGAAGCTTCGGTAGGAACGGAGCGGGCCTGTTTGCTGGGGCTGAACGGCGGCGACTTTGCAGGAAACATCCGTCGAGCCTGTTCGTCGCGGGTTCCTTCGGCAGCGACCACTCGAGCCCGAGTCGGTCAACCGCCTGCGTCAGCAGACGCATCAGCTCCAGCGCGGGTACGGCCGGATTCCTGGATCGACGAGGAGGCGGAGTTTAGCGACTATTCCTCGCTATCCGATGCCAGGATGGAGCAGCAGTCTCTCGTGGCGTGTCCTTCGGCCTCATCCTCAGACGCGACGGCAGTGAGGCTCGTGAGCGGCAGCTGCGCGTCGGTGAAGGGAGGCGGGGGAGGCGAGGGCGAGGCTCGAGGGAGGTTTTCCGGCGAGCACGTCGCTGTGGCCACGGGTTCCGGCCGTCTCTGGGAACGGCGCTTCTTCTTGCGCGGTCCCGCGAAGGGCGGAGTGACTGCTTCCGGGTTGAAGGCTTTGAGTCGAGCCCGCAGGGTCGACAGCGGAAGCGCTTCACAGAACTCGCAGCCCCCGGACGCGAGGGCGAGCTCCGCGTGTTCCAGACCCAGGCAGAGAGCGCAGATCACGTGGCGGTCTCCGACGCTGAGCGGGGCCCTGCACGAGCCACAGGAAGTGCGAGGCATCTTGAAAAAGACGCTCGCTGCTCTTTTAGGAGTAAGAGAATACAATTTTATGCAATGTAAAAAGGATACGTCGCCGGATAGCTTAGCTCGAACGGATGGCTGAAGGTGGCGAAGACGGCCGGCTTCCTCAGCGCTAGGGTTGGGAACCGAGAACCGGTTCTTATCCAGAACCGGAAAAAAACAAAAAATACCGGAACCGTGCAAAATTCCTAAGTTTCGGTTCCGAAAACGGTTCTGGTGCAATATGTGGGCGAAGTGCTGGGAGTAGATTATCCTTTAGCGTCTCCTCAATGCGCAGACAGCGAGAGAGAGCGAGAGAGAGAGAGAGAGAGAGAAAGAGAGTAGAGCTGCATGATTAATCTTTAAAAGATTTCGATTCAAACACCCACGCCATCTTATTCCTAAATGACAAAAACTTCACCCCTGAAGTTGCGGTTTGCTCTCACACGCGCTGCATTTGTCACACACACGGCGCGCGCGTGCCCAGTCACTATCTAGTAGCCGACATTCAAATCTGTTTGCGCTGAGAGAGAGCAGTTGTCCATATGAAACTGCTTTACAATCACACAATAGTGTGTTACAAATATTCAAATGATTAACGTTACAGAAGTACTGAGATAAGTTTATAGTTTGAGTAAACATTGACGGTAGTCAAAACAGATGCAGTCCGTAACTTTTTTGTGTTCAGAATTTACAACATGTAAGTTATACTATGAGCGAGTGCATCATGAATGCCTTTTTTTCAAACCATGTTTTTGTCTTATCTTGAATCACTACGTTAAGCCTGTAATAAGCGTTAATACTCGGACTTCTTGTTTAGACTGGCCGGCGGATCGCAGCCGCTGCGGAGTAGACCAATGCCTGCGTGACTCGTCATGGACATAAACAGAGAAAAGTAGCTCCGGCAACAATGTTCTTCCACAAGACGCATGCAGTTCTGTTAGAGCGCCGATTTATCCAGTAATTAAATAAGTAAAGTCTTTATGAATCAATCATTCAAACCGTTTAAAAAAATAATCTGTTCTATACCATCTTTCATGTGTGTTCAAGCATATTCTACCCCTTCTGAGAGGGTATTCTTCACTGTTGGAGATACAATAAGCAAGGAGAGGTCCTAAATTATTCTAGAGAATGCAGAATTTTTTTTTCTTCAGAATTATTTTTTTTTATTATAATTTTTTTGCAAAAATTGCTTGATATGTTGAATTTGTTTACATTACCAGTCTGTTAAACTCATTTGTCAAGTACTATAAGAAATAAACGCAAAAAGGATTGTGGATTTTTCTCTTACTAATATTTTTGAATGAATGGGAACCGGAACCTGGAACCGGAATCGGAACCGGTAGTGATGTGACATCTGAAGCGAGGCTCCGGAGCTTGTGTCGAGCAAAAAGGGGCGTTCCAGATGAAGCCCCGATTCGAGGCTTGTGTCGTTTCCGTGAAAATCACGTGACGATAACAAACGAGGCCTCGGATTGTGTTGAATACGTCATTGCTTCATTCTGAGTATCGCTTCCGGATAAAAGTGGTTCGAAACCTCGCGCCTCTCGTGGGTTTTGCAGTAGGCGTTTGCATTGGTGTTGAAGTGTTGGTTGTACGAAGTAGTGAGTAGCGAGTTGTAGTAGCGAGTTTGTAGTAGCATAGTTATCATTATATATCATAGCCTGTATTATATATTATATTACATTATACATAGTTCAGTAGATTATTAGAGTAAATTAGCCTATATCTAGTTCTAGTTGCTATATATATATACATATATTGGTAGTAGTGTTATTATTATTTGTATATATATATATATATATATATATATTATTGCTATTATTATTATTCTAAGACTAGACTGTAGGGAAAGCCTTAGAGTGCAAACGTTAAAGGCAAACCTAGAGCCCTTACAATGGAGCCAGCAAGAAAGAGGAGAACTTCTCCTGTCTGGGAGCATTTTGAATTGATTGCTCATAACAAGGTTTGTATACATTTATATAATTTATTATCATAACATCACATAATCCTCACCATATCGCTGTATAATCACAATGTGTATTATCTGCATGTTGAAGGTGAAATGTTTGCTGTGCCATAAAGAGCTGACTTACAGCAACAACACCTCTTCAATGCTTAGGCATTATCGTGCAATGCATGAGGATGCACAACCTGCTGCAAACAGACCAGCCACTAGTCAAAGTAATATTTAATCTTAATTTTTTTATTATGTAAATAATGTGTTAGGCTCCTACAATACACCAGCATTGTACTGTGTTATAGATTACAGAAAGAAAATGGTGGATGAGGCTTTGGTCAACATGGTCATCAAAGACTCCCAACCCTTTTCTGTTGTGGATGACGTGGGGTTTAGGGAGCTTGTGCATGTGCTGGATCCATCCTATGTTCTCCCAACAAGAAAGGTATGTATGTGAATAGACTAAAGTAGTTTATTGTTATAAAGTCAGAATGAATAGTAACAATTAATATTTTCATTCTCAGGCTTTGAAGTCCATGGTTGACACCCGGTATGAGGAGGCTAAGGAGAAGGCCAAAGAAAAATTGGACAATGTTGTTGCTGTTAGCCTTACGTCCGACATGTGGACGTCCATCAACATGGAGGCTTACCTGGCTGTGACTTGTCATTTTATTGATGCCAATGACCAGCTTGGGACAATCTTGCTTGGGGTGCAACATTTCCCAAACACCCATACGGCAGACAACTTGGCTATTGCCCATACCATGGCCATGGAGGAGTGGGGCATAAAGGATAAGGTGAGGTGCCTTGTCACGGATGCTGCTGCCAATATGATTGCCTGTTTGAGGGCATTGAATATTAGGCATGCGATATGCATTGCACATGCATTGAATTTAATTGTCAAGAAATCTTTCGATGATGTGCCAGGCTTAAATGAGCTTCGCACCAAATGTAGGAAGCTTGTAACCTACTTCAGGACCAGCACAACAGGAAAAGAAAGACTGGCCCAAGTGCAGGTGCAGATGGGGAGGCCTGCTCTGAAAATGATTATTGAGGTGGACACTAGATGGAACAGCACTTACAGCATGCTGGAAAGGCTCTATGACCTGAGAGAGCCAGTGGGGGCAGCTCTAGCCTCTTTGAGGACAGATGTAAGCCCTCCTACTTCATTGGAGTATGAAACAATGAAGGATGCTCTCGACCTACTGGCCCCATTCCACCAGGCCACAGTAGAGCTTTCTGCAGAAAAAAGAGTGTCTGCTTCAAAGGTTATTCCCCTAATGAAGATGCTGAACCACACAATAGTAAGAAAATCCGAGGGCTTAACATCAAATATGGCAAGGCAGCTGGCTGACAACCTTGTCCGTCGCGTCAGAGAGCATGCGTTACAAATGGAATCCATTAGTGTGATGACGATGCCTACATTGCTGGACCCTAGGTTCAAAAAACTAGGGTTCCTAAGTCCAGGGAAGCTCCAAGAAGCCATTACAAGACTAAAGTCAGAATGTGCCAATGTTATCAGAAATTCTGAAACAACACCCCCAGCTCAAGTACCTGCCTCACAAGCTGGGCCATCTACAACCTGTGGTAAGTAGTCTATGTCTTATGTGAATTTTCACATTTGTAATGTCATGTAATGTGAACCATTGAGAAGTGAGTGTTTTCCCTTGTATAATTATAGGTGACCTTTGGCATCTACTGGACAGCACAGTGGATAACAGCAGACGGAGCTCCAGTGTGACCGCAGATGCTACTATTGAGGTGGACCGTTATTTGTCAGAGACAAATCTGGCAAGGACTGAGGATCCGCTGGGTTATTGGAACAAACAGAAGCTCCAACATCCCAATTTATATAAGCTGGCACTTACGTTCTTATGTTGTCCGGCATCATCGGTGCCCTGTGAAAGGGTGTTTTCTAAGGCTGGAGAGGTGGTTTCCAAAAAGAGAAACCGCCTCAATCCAAATACTGTAAAAAAACTTTTGTTTTTAAATAAAAATCAGTAAAAATGTTCCCATCCCTGTTGCAGTTTGCTGTTCCACTCCCAGTTCCATAAGCACTACATAATTGTACTCCCAGTTCCATAATCACTACACTATTGCACTCAGTCAGCACTGCACTTTACACTCATTTGGGGCATTCACTGTCATCACTAACCCAAAGAACTACTGAATACAAAGTTATGTGTGTGTGAGTTGTGTGTGCATAGGTAAACACAAGCAGAGTAAAAAACTTTATTTAATACACAGGCAATAGAAAAAGGGTGTGCCCACACCATGACAATTTGGTTGCTCAGGATGAATAGATTTGTGTGCGATACATTGCTTTGCACAGCAGGTGTCACTAGGGAGCACACTGTTTCATGAGGCTTCAGGTAAACGAACCTTTTGGTGAACCAATGGGCTGGAAAGCCTCAGTGGTTCAGGAAGCCTCATTTGGCCATCACTAGGAACCGGAATCGGAACCGGAAAATTTCTCACGATTCCCAACCCTACTCAGCGCTGTCCTAAGCTGGCTGTTCGCTGTTCGACGGCGGCGGCGGCTTCTCTCAGATCCAGCGATGCGAAAGGCTTCGCTGAAGAGACAAAAATCACGGAATTCAGCCTACAGCCCCTTCTTTTATACGCTAAGCCACGCCCATTCTGGCGGGCTATGACGCTATGAAGGCGCGGGCGCCCTTCATTGGGCGTGACGTAGCACGAGGCTCACTGGTAGGCTGCAGCAGATGCCTGCAGGGCAGCCAATGAGCACACAAGACTGCCTGCTCTAGGTCTGCTAGCTGCTGCACTGCGTTGACAATTAGGGCTGGGCAAAAAAATTGATTTTTCGATAAATCGTTTTTTAAAATGTGGTCGATTCAAAATCGATTCTCAACGGCCACGAATCGATTTTTTCCATATTCAGGGCTCGCGGTGCTGCGTCTTCTCTCTCTGCACAAGGCAAGCGTGAAGCACTGCAGGCGTCGATACACTCGTGTTTAGGAGTCGGGACATGATGGAATATTCACTTGCACAATCGGGCCAGCATTGCATCGTAACTAACATTTAAGCAATTTTAAACTATCCCGTGCTCGCGCACTCTCAGAGATGTTTTTCACTGCGTGCACACATACAGTAAAGCCTAAATCCGCCTCACAAACAGCTCGCCAGTAACAAAAGTTCTTTTTCGTGGATTATATCGCTTTAACAGTTAAAAACACGCAAAATGTCAAAACTCTGGTCTTGGTGAGTAACCTCGTAAAGACAGTCGGTTATGTCTTAAATAAGCATAAAACGCGTGTGACAGACAGTAGGCCTATAATGAAACAGTAATGGATCCGTGCACTAGTTCTTAAAGTGAACGCAGCCATATGTGTCTGTCATTAATTTTGTTGTCAAAACAACATAATATAGCATTAAATTAATTGTAAGGAATCAGAATTAATAGCCTATGTATTTAATTCAGTCTTTACTAAAAGACTATCCAGTGTTATTTTACATTGGATTACTTTATTCAGTTTCTGTATTTCTGACCTACCCAAAAACTTTTATTTTTATGTCTCTTTATTTGTCTTAATTCTATTGTATTTTTTCGAGCTACTTTTTTCAATTTAATTCAAAGATTGAAATCAAGCTTCCATGTGTTGCTTAAACTCTTAACAAAAAAATTACCCCATTGTAAAAACAAACATTTAGGTGAGATCAATGTAATAAAAAATTGTCAAAAAAATTATAACTGATATTTATTTATCTATATATCTTAAACACAAAATAACCTGATCCTGTTTGATCAAGGCGTGCAACTGTTCTGACTTGTCCAATTTTCAGCATCAATTTTGCATCTTGCATCTTGCATCAAAATCCTGTCTATTCATTGTATGCATTTAGTGTATAGTGTACCTAAAATAAAAAGAGTTTAATACACAGGTTTGTGGCTCTTAATTTCTTTGTATTAATTAACCACTTGTAAACTTATGTCCACTGTTCTTTTTTATAAATATAGGATTTGTATTACAGTACATCTATGTTCATTATAGTCGAATCGAGAATCAAATCAGGAATCGAAATCGAATCAAGAATCGAAATCGAATCGAGAATTGAAATCGAATCGAAGAGCTTGAGAGCTTGCGAATCGAAATCGAATCGAATTTGAACATCTTAATCGATACCCAGCCCTATTGACAATGAATACAAAATTAAGGATAATTTTTTGGCTTCAATATCTCAAGAAGATTAATCTTTCCCGTAGCGTAAGCTAAACTTACGCAATACGAGAGAACCTCTCGTAAGAGAACTAAGGTGTACTTATTCTACTATATGATACAACAATCTTACATTTGGGAGAAATTTAGTGAGAACATACACTGCATACTTTTTTGTAATAATTGTGTACCAAGGCAATACATACTGTATAGGCTTTTTAAAAATGACAGGGTACATATCTATGCATTTATACTTTTGTTTTATTTTTTTTATAGCAAAAGTGCAGATGTTTAAGTTTGGGCTAACATGTTTCAAGGCAAGAAAAGCTAAGACTATTGCAATTTTTTTAAATACTGGGAAATATATCTTGTTTCATGTGGTTACAGGTTAAGTGGTGCTTGTATAATAAATAAAGGTTTCCGAGTCAGTGATATAAGATTGTGTATGCATTTTTATTGTACTTACCCTGTAACTACATGGAACAAGAGGGTAACAAGCACCACTTTAATTTACAGCACGCAATGTCACACTTACCCAGTGGTGGAAGAAGCACACATACCATGTACTTGAGTAAAAGTAAAGATACTCAAGGTAAAATATTACTCAAGTAAAAGTAGAAGTGCTGCCTTTAAACATTCACTTGACTAAAATTAGTATTTGCCTCCAAATGTACTTAAGTATCCAAGTACTTAGATTTTTTCATGGCTATAATGTCCTATTATAATTTGTCACAAGACTCTTGCTTAACTCAGTCTAAGTGAAGACTAATGTCACTCTTGGCACACCAAAATCTATTAATGAAATGACATTAATTAGTCTGATATATATATATATTTACTGTATATATATATATAATGTATTTGAATTGAAATACATTTTTTGTGTGTTTAATTTTGGAGGGAAGGGGACTGTTCCCATAAGGTAGCCTATAAAACATTTACAGTGTGTAGGCTACTGTATATGTTTTTCTCCAGCGCCAATGGTCATAATTATTAACATCTTAATGTTATGATACATTCGCATAAACCTGCACAACGCCATTATATATATATATATATATATATATATATATATATATATATATATATATATATATATACATATATACATACACACATACATATGCGTGCACACACACACACACATTCACAAGCGCGCGCGCACACACACACACACATATATATATATATATATATATATATATATATATATATATATATATATATATATATATATATTCTATATTCTATGTTGGGAGCAGCCCAACATATTAAACACAAATTTCCCTCCAAAATTAAACACAAAAACGTATTATTGCAGTGTTTCTGCTAGGCTACTCCCCAGGAAAAAAGCTATTATATGCAAGTCATTTTAGTGGCAACGTGAGCAATGTACATTATGCGTCAATACTTACCGATAATTGCTGCTATAATAGCTGTTGCTCTCTGTCCCGCTTAAAATCATTGTCAACGCGATTTGTTTGGAACTATTGAGAGCTACACGAATAACGTGACCGCGCAGCGGCGAGATCACTGTCACAACCATCTATGTCCCAACTCTCATATTTAACAGCTCTGGTTCGCGCTTAGGAGATATCGCCAAGGCAATAGTGATGGGCGGATCGATCCTGAAGTATCGATACTTCGATACTGACGTGGTATCGAAAAGGATCGATCCTCACATTAAAATATCGATCCATATGTGTATTTATTTTTACCAGTAATTTTTTATTAATTTAGCACGCAATTCAGTGCGTAAAATAAGCTTCTAAGTGGAAAAATAAGCGAATGTTAGCGGGTAATTGTGTAGGATAGAACCTTTTCTCCTAGTCATCTGTATACAAGACGAAACCAATCAATCACAGAGAGCGTTCGATGCTGGTGCTTCGCTGAGCTCACAGGCCCAGTGCGTTTGGGAAATGAAGCCTTGCTTAGATGACAGAGAAACAATCGGAAGTTATTTCGCAATAAACAAACCAAAACTGTACATAACGGTTTAAAATGTTGCCGTCAGTAAGATCTTTTTTATGAAATTAATATTTTTATTCAACAAGGATCGATGCATTAAATTGATCAAAAGTGACACTCAAGGGTTTTACACTGTAAAAAAAAATGTACAAAAAAAATCTACTTCTGCTGTTCTTTCAACTTTGTTCATCAAATAATTCTGCATAAAATGTAGGCCTATCATGGTTTCCAACAAAATATGAAACTGTTTTCAACATTGATAATAATAAGAAATGTTTCCTGAGCAGCAAATCAGCATATTAAAATGAATTATCATCATGACTGGAGTAATGATGCCGAAAATTCAGCTTTGATCACATGAATAAATTACAGTTTACTATGGCATAGAAAACAGATAGCCTATGTTAAATGGTTAAATTGTAATATTACAGTTTTTACTAAGAGAAATAAAAATCTGGTAACACTTTATTTTAAGGTGCTTGTAATAAGCAGTAATTAACAGTTAATAAGACACTTATAAGACCTTATAAGATGCATATAAGCATGAACTAATTATATTAAATAAATTCAATTAAATAATACATTTCTCAAGTATCAATACATTGCACTTTTAGAACAGCCAAACAAACATAAATGGTAACACAAACTCCCAGTCCCTTAAAAATTGACCTTCCCAAGAGGGAGTAGTTTCCCTGATCTCTTCAGGGCCTGGACCTTTAATTAACCCTTATATAAAGTAGTTAATGCTTATATGCATCTTATAAGGTCTTATAAATGTCTTATTAACTGTTCATTACTGCTTATTACAAGCACCTTAAAATAAAGTGTTACCAGTTGACTTACAGACCCCAAACTTTTGAACAGTAGGCTAGTACTATAATTAGGGTAGTTTTGTAAAAGTCACTGACTAATTAAAGGTGGAGTTGAGAGCACAAATCACAAAATATGTAGGCCTAGTAGTCATGAAAACGTGTTCAGATTTAGCATATTAATGATGCATTCACCTCATAAATCATGACACACTGCTCTAGCACAGGAAAGTGCATACAAGTTCAAATGCATGCTTTTAAAATGAAAAAGTATCGGTATCGATATCGGCGATACTGGCCCTGTATTTACTTGGTATCGGATCGATACAGAAATTTGCAGTATCGCCCATCACTACAAGGCAAGTTAAAAAACAAAGCGCGCGCGCTGTAGCCCTACTGTGATTGGTGGCTCGTTTGACCAGTTACGTTTTTATCCACTCATAAATCAAAAGGAACTGATTATACTGATTTTGAAAATGTAGTAGAGTAAAAAGTAAGATATTTGATTTTGAAATGTAGTGGAGTTAAAGTAAAAGTCTCCCAAAATTTAAATACTTGAGTAAGTACAGATATGCAAAAAAGCTACTTAAGTACAGTAACGAATTACATTGGGGAGACTGGGGACGGTTGTAACACTTTTTTCTTCAGCACCTAAAACTACCTCTTTTTTTTAGCTACACGTCTGAAACTTTTAAGCAAAGTACCCATATGTGTCTACTACAAATGGCAAGAATTTAAATTTCTTCAAATATATCACAGACTTTGTGAGATGATCATGAATACAAGGTGGTCCTTTGTTACAACTGGGGTAAGTTGTAACAGGTAGAAAAAATGCACAATAACTCCAAGTCATATGCCACAAAAACATTTTTATTAAAATTAATGACTGCAACAATAAAATATGTGTGAATATGGAGAGTGTATGTGCATATTTTGTGTGTTTGTGCATGTCTGTATGTGCACATTCATATGGGTGTGTGTGTGTTTGTGTGTGAGTGAAAGCAAATTAAATAAACACTTACCCCCATTCCACAGAACAACGAACAAATGAAATGCATTTTAAGTCACAATGGTGACAAGAACAAACAGATGAAATGCATTTCAAGTCACAATGGTGACAAGAACAAACAGATGAAATGCATTTTTAAGTCACGGTGGTGACAAGAACAAATAAATAAAATTAATATTTTAGCCACAATAGTGACAAGAACAAACAAATGAAATTAATCTTTAAGTCACAATGGTGACAAGAACAAACAGATGAAATGCATTTTAAAATCACAAAAATGTTCATAGTTGTATGTACGGGGATGGTTGTAACACTTTCAAAACACGTGTTACAACCATACCCCGCCACTGTCACCATTTTTTAAATAGCTGTATTAGCATGGTGCTTTGAAATTAGGTTGATACACCATTCTTTACTATAAAAACTACAGTTTGACCTGATATAACTCATACAACATTATCTACAACGGTAGAAGTACTAAACAAAATATTATCTTATGTTTTTTTACTTTCTTACCTCAGAATTTGATTTTCTGCTGTAGCTTCAGGAGAGATTGCCACACAGACTTGAAAACCTCCGTGCGCGATCGTAAAGGAAGCCTGAGGAAACTGAAACAACTGTCACATGACTCCTATCTTATCCCTGATTGGTGGAATTGGTAGTGTTACAACTAGCCCTGTGTTACAACCGTCCCCGGTCTCCCTACTTCGTTACTGTCCACCACTGCACTTACCCTGTAACTACATGGAACAAGAGGGTAACATTTTGGTAACGCTTTAGATTACAGCCCGGAAAGTGTAATTAAGCCCGCCACTTTAATTTACAGCCCGCAATGTCACACTTACCCTGTAACTATGGAACAAGAGGGTAACAAGCTACATGAAACAAGAGTATCTTTCCCCAGTATTTAAGCAAAAGTTGCAATAGTTTTTGTTTTCAGTGCACTTTTGTTAAAAAGATTACATTTTGAAAATTACAGGGTACATATCTATTATATCTATAAAGCCTATACAGTATGTAGGCTACTGGTTCACCATTATTTCAAAAAGGTACGCAGTGTATGTATGTTCTTGCTAAATTGATCACAAATCTAAGATTGTTATATCATAATAGTAGAATAAGTACCCCTTAGTTCTATAATTCTCACAATATTAATAATTTTTTAATTCTCCTGGTTGTTACCCCTTTATTCCCCAAACTTAAAATATTGTTCCCTTATACTTATATTGTAAGTACGTTATAGGTACACTATAATTACCGAAGGTTACGCTGTAAAATTGCTTTAATTACCCAGTACTTTCCGGGCTGTAATCAAAAATGTTGGGCGGGACATAATTTTGTCCATTGGGAATTGGTTGAATGGTTGTGGTTTCCCATTGGTCGATCTCATGTGAGTGACAGCTTGTCACGCTAGTAAACACGCCATCAGAGAAGAGAAGAGATGTCGCATTATCTGGATGGGGAGGTCTTCACACAAATCAAATTCAGCACTTTTTCTTTGGATCATGTTATCAGCCTCGCCACTGTCCAATGTGTTTTAAAATGAGAACAAAATAAACAGTTTGACAAATTAAGATAAGGCAATACGCCAGAACGAACCAAGAAAAACAGTTGTTTTGGTGATGTTTGGGGGGGGGGGGGGGGTTGCTTTTCTCTGCTTTGTTCATAAATGAGTGAAACTGGCTGGTTTTCTCACTCTGTGTGAATGAAAGACGAGGGAAATATTCTAGGAGGTGACTATGTTTCCGCTGTTTGGATTTTTCTCTTGTATTTCTTGACTTGAACAAGGAATGTTGTTCTGACATTTTTTTTATGCCTTGTATATACGAATTTCGGTTCTTGACCCAATAATTTAGGTTGAAACAGTGCACCAAATGACATTGACATTGCCCTGGGAGCAGACTATTGGAGATGGACAGTTATTTGGGTGGGTTCCAGTAAATAGTTTTTAATGAAATATCTCTCTTATTGACGGGGAGCACATTTAGACCTTCAAATTACACTTGTGTTCTTCTAGCTAAGCTGTGCATACCAACTTTTGTCTTTCTGCACTCTCCTCCTCTTTGGGAACACCCTGCTCCAGCCCTCCCAACATGTGGTATTGCTTATAGCAGTAAATTCTGATCTATGGGAACATGCAGTAGCTTAAGAGAGGCTTTGGTCTCATAAAATAGTGGCAGCATTTATCTCCAAAAATACTTGGTTAAATATTTGTGATACATAATCTTCAAAATAAATAAATAAATATATATATATTTCATGATATTATATATATTTTAACAATTATTATGACTATTTAAAATAACAGATTTCTCTTTGAAAATATTTTAAAATGTAATTTATTCCTGTGTATGCCAAGCTGAATTTTCAGCATCATCCAGTCTTCAGTGTCACATGATCCTTCAGAAATCATTGTAATATGCTGATTTGAAAAAAAAAACATCTATCAATGTTGAAAACAGTTGTGTACTTTTTTTCATGATTCTTTGATGAATAGAAAGTTCTATTTCATTTATTCGAAATCGAAGCTTTTGTAACATTATAAATGTCTTTACTGTAACGTTTGATTAATTTAATGCATCCTTGCTGAATAAAAGTATTCATTTATTTTAATCTTAAAATCTTACTGACCCCAAACTTTTGAACGGTAGTGTATACTGTTACAAAAGCTTTCTATTTCAGATAAATGCTGATCTGAAGAAGTACACAACTGCTTTCAACATTGATAATAATAATAAACGTTTATTTTAAGCATTAAATCAGCATATTAGAATGATTTCTGAAGGATCCTGTGACACTGAAGACTGGAGTAATGATGCTGGAAATTCAGCTTTGCACCACAGGGATAAATTATATTTTAAAATATATTCAAATAGAAGAAAGTTATTTTAAATTGTAATATTATTTCACAATATTACTGTTTTTGTTTGTATTTTTAATCAAATAAATGCAGCCTTGGTGAGCATACAAGACTTTTTTAAAAACATTAAACATCTTACCGGTCCCAAACTTTTGACCGATTATATATATATAATGTGTGTATATGTGTGTGTATACTGTATATATATATATATATATATATATATATATATATATATGTTTATACTTTATATATATATATATATTATTTATGTATATACTTTATATACATATATTTATATACATTCACCTAAAGGATTATTAGGAACACCTGTTCAATTTCTCATTAATGCAATTATCTAATCAACCAATCACATGGCAGTTGCTTCAATGCATTTAGGGGTGTGGTCCTGGTCAAGACAATCTCTTGAACTCCAAACTGAATGTCAGAATGGGAAAGAAAGGTGATTTAAGCAATTTTGAGCGTGGCATGGTTGTTGGTGCCAGACGGGCCGGTCTGAGTATTTCACAATCTGCTCAGTTACTGGGATTTTCACGCACAACCATTTCTAGGGTTTACAAAGAATGGTGTGAAAAGGGAAAAACATCCAGTATGCGGCAGTCCTGTGGGCGAAAATGCCTTGTTGATGCTAGAGGTCAGAGGAGAATGGGCCGACTGATTCAAGCTGATAGAAGAGCAACTTTGACTGAAATAACCACTCGTTACAACCGAGGTATGCAGCAAAGCATTTGTGAAGCCACAACACGCACAACCATGAGGCGGATGGGCTACAACAGCAGAAGACCCCACCGGGTACCACTCATCTCCACTACAAATAGGAAAAAGAGGCTACAATTTGCAGGAGTTCACCAAAATTGGACAATTGAAGACTGGAAAAATGTTGCCTGGTCTGATGAGTCTCGATTTCTGTTGAGACATTCAGATGGTAGAGTCAGAATTTGGCTTAAACAGAATGAGAACATGAATCCATCATGCCTTGTTACCACTGTGCAGGCTGGTGGTGGTGGTGTAATGGTGTGGGGGATGTTTTCTTGGCACACTTTAGGCCCCTTAGTGCCCATTGGGCATCGTTTAAATGCCACGGCCTACCTGAGCATTGTTTCTGACCATGTCCATCCCTTTATGGCCACCATGTACCCATCCTCTGATGGCTACTTCCAGCAGGATAATGCACCATGTCACAAAGCTCGAATAATTTCAAATTGGTTTCTTGAACATGACAATGAGTTCACTGTACTAAAATGGCCCCCACAGTCACCAGATCTCAACCCAATAGAGCATCTTTGGGATGTGGTGGAACGGGAGCTTCGCGCCCTGGATGTGCATCCCACAAATCTCCATCAACTGCAAGATGCTATCCTATCAATATGGGCCAACATTTCTAAAAAATGCTTTCAGCACCTTGTTGTATCAATGCCACGTAGAATTAAGGCAGTTCTGAAGGTGAAAGGGGGTCAAACACAGTATTAGTATGGTGTTCCTAATAATCCTTTAGGTGAGTGTGTATAAATAATTTGTATATATTTATCTACTATTCATAATATTTATCTTTAATTATTAAAATATATAAATATATAAAATATATTTTATATTTATTTTATAAATATATATCTCTCTCTCTTTATAAATGTGTGTGTACAACTTTATACATTTAAAATGTTTTATACATTTATTTTTCCTATTTCTAAAATATATTCTCTCTCTCTTTCGAGATATATATATATATATATCATAGAAAAGACATATATATTTCTCACGTTTGGTCTATATAGATTTTTTTGTCACGTTTGGTCTATATATATATATATAAGCCTATATATATATATATATATATATATATTTGTCACGTTTGGTCTATATATATATATTTGTCACGTTTGTTTGCATGTCTTTTCTTACAAAAGTCTGCCACATAATCCTCAACGGGACGATTCCCCTGGTGCAGACGAAGGAGGGAAACTGCTGGGTTAGTAATCGGTCGAGTATTCTATAACAAACGTCAACTAGAGGCGATTATTACTGAACCCATGCAGTTTCTTTATTACCATAAACGTGAACTAAATAGCCTACAAAATAAACGCACACTTGACTTGATATTAACTTGATCAAAAACCATGAAACAAGAAAAGAGAAGACAAGAGAGCAATGAAACATGAGGGCTATTCATACAGAGAGACTAATGACTAACAAGGAACACCTGTACATAATCAAACAATGAACCAGTGAGAACATGACACAAGGGAACCGACGGTGCGTTTACACCTGTCCACATCAAGAGGCTTCTGTATCTGGATAACAGATCGGATCTCGCATCTCGAAAAAAACAAAAAGGATGGCTCCGGTGCAAAGTAAACCTGAACTGGTGAATAGTAATAATCATGCCATACACAGTTCACCTTTATTATAAAAGTTTTCTGCAATTTTTCTGACCCTACTACAACAAACATGTCCTCTTAATCTCTGAAAAATTCCCTTCACGTGTTCTAGGGCTCAGCAAGGGCTGATGGGAATACGTTTTTGAATAGACAGTCATGATAAGCCTGGAGGGCTAAAAGAAATCTCTGAAGAGTCTGAAAGTCCCTGTTTTTTCTTGGTAATGCATGAGCTCTAGAGGGACAAGTGATGAAGTGATGCATTTTGAGTGTTGAGGGAAATGAAATTGCAAGTTTTCAGCGGCTTGATTAAATTAGTGTCTGTCATGGAGGAGGTGAAAAATTAACCCTCGGTCTGAACTTAAGTTATTAAGAAAAACATCAATATTAAGAAAAACAGGCAACAGAAAATAAAAGACGATTAAGTTATCACTCCTACATGCACAGATGCACAAGGGGAGGTGAAGCGAAACTTGACAACCTGATGAGAGCAGGAGAAAGAGGAAAAAGCTGTAATAATAGATGAAATCATTATCAGAGGTATGACAGTGCATTAGTTCATATAGCCATACCCATACTTGTCTTCTGATACTGTGAAGCAGCTTTGGTACAATCTGTATTATGAAAAGCGCTATATAAATATATTTGACTTGACTTGACTTGACCCATAAAACAACACACTTGTTGGAGAAAGAGTGCAAGGGATTAGTTAAAGGTTGACACTGAACACTGTTCTGTAAGAAACGCAACAAATAAACACAGAGAAATGTTGCCCTGCAGTAGAGAGTGGGGTAAGATGTGCCAGTTTTGTTTTGCTCAACTGAAACAACTTTTTTCTAAAATGAATATTTACATGGCATCTTTAACACATGTGGGCCATTTATGTCAAGTAGCAGCTTGCCCCATACCATGATGTCGAAGGATAAGTTGATCCATCTTGGGTAAACTGACCAATTTATTTTTAAGTAATAAACAAAACATAATTGGCCCATTTGCAAAGCTCCATCCCTCTTGGTTCATCAGACAAGCTTTGAAGAATATCCCACAGGAACGAAAACAGAAATGGAGATTTTGTAAACAAAGTAGTTTTCGGTAAATGTCCTCTTAAAATGTGCTCGAAAAAAAAAACTGATTGAATATTATTCTTATGTGCAATTAATAATGCAAATATGATATTGTGGAGATTTCTGCACTAATACTAAACACAAATAATGATAAAGATATGGTTTATGGTTATGGTTGGCCCTTTTTAAATAGCGACATACAATTGTGCATTGTTATACTTATACAAGTGGTGGTTCTTCCACTGGCACATCCATGAAACAAGTAAGACATCATAATAATAATACAAATGTCTGAAGTTATTTATGGGGAACAGGCACTTTCATATCTATATTGACAAATCATTTATGAATTATGATTTGAAGGTGTTACATTCTGAACTTCTAATCCACATTGAAACTTTACAGTAGACTGTATACCAGATATCAAGCGAAGCCAATGTTTTATGCTTGCTATATCAGTCTAAAGTGTATTAACAGAATATTTTAAATCTGCCCACCTTATGTATGTCATCTTGAATGTTCAGCTTTTAAGTTTTTAAGTTTAGAGAATACAATTCAAATAAAGCATTCGGGGTGCTCTCATTGTGTAAGTAGGGTAGGATGGGGTAAGATGGGTCAGTGGATAAGCGGTCACCTCCTTGTCTATCTATCTTTCTATCTAGAGCCCTGTGCTGAGATTCACATGAGAAAAGTGACAAGTTTTTTATTTCAAAGAGTATTTGCTACTGCAGGTAGAATTCATTTTGTGATGAAGTATATTATATAGTATAATAATTATATTTTAAATTGATTTATCAAGTTCAACTAATATAGTAAGCTTTGTACTATATTCAAATAACGCTGCATTTTCTTTCATTGCAATCAAATATTCTGAATAGCCTATTGAAGCTTTCTGTTTGCAAAAAATAAGACTTTGGAATGGGGCTATGCATTAGTACATTTCAATTTTTATTTTTTTTTTGTATTTTAGTTCATATTTTTAGTCTTACCCTAGTTTAGACTCCATCTAATTTCTCCTTGCCTAAAGAGTAACTTAATTTAAAAAACAGTTAGTTTTAGCCAGAATACTGTACTACTGCTGTAGATGTCACTGTTTACCTCAGTGTTAGCACACGTCTGTCACATTTGACCATTTATAACAGAAAAGTGAACACGTGTGATTTGAGCACATGAGATTTGCACATTTGATTTGCACATAAACTTCAAATAGCCTATGTGCAGTATGAAACCAACAAAATCACTTCGCTGTTTACACTCAATTTTCCGTTGGCGAAACTTTGAATGGTCTTTTTTATTCAAACTTTGAATACATTTTTTTTTACAGTTTCCATAACAAAATCTAATTTGGCCGTTTGTTTTGCTCTTCATCGTCTAGGTTAAGACGTTTTGACATATCGGAAACAACGGAATAATAAGATGCAGGAAAAACGCTCCCCGTGATGGAACGTTTTCCAGAAAGGTACCAAAAACCACTAAGCATTTCTATTACGCCTCAGGGCTAAAACACTCCAGCGCCATATAGCTACAAAACATCTTACAAAGTATTTGCTGTCACGACGAGCCATAAACAAGCGACCCCATCCTGTGAAAATTAGCAGGAAAACATCTCCATTTAAATAAATCTCAACTGGACGTTTGCGCGGTGATTGTGAAATCGATTGAGTGAGACCCAGGGCAGTAGATGACCGAGAGAAACTGGGGTGGGCGGGAGTGCGCAGAAGTCACACGATAAAAAGGGTTTGCTCTTGGGAAAAAAACTCTTGATTCTTTCCGCAGCCTTCCGTTCTCCATCGTGCGGTATGAAGCGTCTACCTGGATACTTACCATCATTACGCAGATTTAGGTGACGTTCTTTCCCTCCCGACTTGGATTCTACTTTATGATGATTTTGGATATGTACCTTTGGGATGAAGAAAACCCTTTCCCTGCCCGCCGAAGTAAGATAAAATAGGGTTTCGCTGACATTGGAGTTACTCCTCTCGTTCCATATGAAGAAGTCAAACGTAAGTGAACGGCTTTTGCTTTAATTTTGCTAGTAATTTAGCGTGAATCACATGTGATTTGCATTTGTTTTTCGCTTCGTTGCGCTTGCAAAACTGCGCTGTCTGCAGAAGATAACTGGAGGAAATGTAAATGAACACAATAGCATGTTTATATTACAACACGTTAAAGCGATAGTCTTCTTCTTGTCAGACTTTCTTGCATCGAATTTTAAGTCCGCATTTAAGTAGCCTAGGTGGGGGTGTGAAAGGAGCTACCTAATGGTTTATTTGAAATTATCTTGTCGCTTAAGTGCCTTGATTTAGCAGAGGCTGGTGTCATTATAACAAAAAAATTGCTTCCGTCAACTTAACTTGTCAACTATTTAGTCATTTCTACTCCATTTGCCTATGAATTTTCGGAGTTCGGTCAAATGGTCGAAAGTGCAATTAAATTATCACCTTCAAATTGTTTGAAACATAAGGCAGGAATAAGCTTAAGTTTTCGATTTCAGTGGGACTGTTTTACAATGATGCGATCTGATCAAACGTGCACCCTGAAAAAAGAAATCAGCTTTTTATTGACGTTAAGGCTATATTAGCCTATATCCTGGACAATATGTGGTGTCCTCTTGATTTTGAATAATATGACAATTAAAACATGATAAAATGAGCGATAAAGTAAAGTCCTCGAAAACGGATAAGAGCAAAATAACTACGATAAAACGGAACGACCTTTGAACGTAGGCCTACACAGGTGGTATATAAACATATTTTGTGAAAACGTGATTTTCCTGATACGTTACTCACTATCTTGGACATGTTGTAGGCTACAACGAGAACTAAGCCAGTGGAAAGGGTTTTCATTGACTGTGGGGGATTATTTAACTTTAGTCGAAATGCATCGTGTATCTCTACCAGCATCAGTAACGCTTTCCCTCCTTTCCTTGAAGTGAACTATCAGGCTTTGCGCTTGTATGCCTATTGTAAATTATGAGCATTCACCTGAAAAACATTTGCCATGCTGTAAGGATATTTTTACTCTCACTTCAAGACTGCTTAATCTATAGTGATGTATAAAGAGCACTAGAGCTGGCATAAGTCACTCATTCCCCTCTCACCTTTGCCCTGCTTTGAATTTGCATTAGCCTACCTCTTGCTGGGAGTAAGGCAGTTTTAAGATGATAGATTGGCATGAAATGTTGGAACATTTACTTGCTTCAATAAAACACTTTTTGAGTAGGCTTGCCTACCATATACATAATTACCGGTATTTATTTCAACTTCAGCAGTTTTCATCTGCACTCGTAAAAATAAAGGTTCTTTTTTTTTTTAATTGAAGAACGGTTAGCATCCATGGATCCTTTCCATTGCACAAAATGTTCATTATAGTGGAAAAAGGTTTAGATTATTAAAATGTTCTTCTTAAAAAAAAGGTTCTTTCAAGAACCTTCAAGGTTCTATAAGGGAAACCAAAATGTTGGTTCTTTGGCATCGCTGCGAAACCCCCCTTTAGAAACTTTATTTTTATATATTTTATATATTATATTTGAATATCATTGCTTTCTTGTTGCCATTATCACTTGTAACATTATTACACAAAATAAAGTTAATCATTGGCAAACATAAGCACAGGGAAGCTCTCTCATACTGTACACGTGACAGTTTTGATTTCTGATCAAGATTGAGACATTTCATCTTGTGGTTATTCTATTAGAAAGAATTAGGTGTATGAAGTGTGTGCAGCTCCGTTTCAGTGTACAGTGTTCTGTGGCTGCAGTTAAAAAACCAAACCTAGTATGTGAATACTCATTGAACTCATTTTTTTCCATCACCCGTGACATACATTGGCCCCTTTGCCAAAACGAATGCACAATTATGTGTAACATCTAGCATGAAAGCAAACACTTTTGATCATGTGCCAAGCCCAAAGGCAAAAGTAAGTGACAGTTTGCAATGTGACTATGAGGAAGTATGTTATGCACCAAAAACTAGCAATCTTGAAGTAGGTGAAGATTGGGAATTTTGCATTATTGAATTTCCTTTTCATGAGTAACTAATACCAGATGTCTGTCTGGTATGTTCTTCACACATGTCCACATGAAGCGCACACTACACCAGTGCTTCTTCCTGGAAGACTCCATTGTAAAAAAAAATTTTTTTGAAATGTGCAGGTATTTTGACAGTTGACATTCTTGTGTATGGAATGTATTATATGTACAAATGTGATTTGTGTGTTTGACCTCTGAAATTAGACATGGAAAATGGTATATTAGCACCTCAGCTGTGAAGTCATTGCAAATGATATAAGCTATTCAGTATTGTTTGCGTAACGTATGTTGTATAGAGACCATAGCAGTAATTCCATTCATAATCTTTAAAACTGGTTTTCATGATAACAAATCTTTTAAGACACGGCTAGCATGAACAACGAGATTTTTAAACAATGGCATATGCTTGAGTATAAGTCATAAGTCCTTTTTTTTATTTAGTAATTTCAACTTATTTAAAATAAGTTGTAAATAAGTAATTTCAACTTATTTGCACATTTAGTTAGCAAATCCCTGAAAGGTCCTGTTACTCTGCAAAAGTCTTAGCTAGGTAACTACCAAATGTTAGTTAATATGGGAGGTTGCAGCATTACCGCAATAAAGGCATAGGTAATGTGTTCTGAAAATATATTTAAAAAAACACAGATGGCCTGCATTATTTGCAGGGCTTTATGGGATGTGTTGTCCATCAATTCTCTCATAAATTGGCTGTCATGTATCATTGTCTTTTCCCATCATTTAAATACTTTGTTACTTCAATCAAATGTTGTAGATAAACATTTATTGAAGAATTATTATTTTAAATGATTGTTGTAGTCTACTAAAGCAATAAGCCATTTTTCCTCCCTAAAATCACTGTAACGTATATAGCATAATGTTTTATATATATATATATATATATATATATATATATATATATATATATATATATATATATATATATATATATAAAACTGCAGCAATAGCACTATAACATGTGAAGACAATGTTTAATAAAGAGTTATTATTGATGGGCAATTTTGGGGTATATGGTGGAAGGATCTTGGTAACAACAGATTTTCTGGATTTTGCTAGAAATGTTTTTGTGATGCAGTTAAGTAATTTTGCTTGGGCTGTAGATGAACGATAGTGTGTTGTTGTGTCTACGTTTAAGAAAGTTTATGGACCGTAAATCTGATTGATGATTCGACTGGTGCTGTAAAGTCACTGACGAAGGGAAGATATTGTGTAAAGTAAGAAGCAGAAGTCCACTAGGCACTAAATTACCCACTAACCCAAATACACAATGAGCTGAGTCAGTGTTCAGACAAAAAAAAATCTGTACAATAATAAGTTAATACATAAATATGTGGTTTGAAATAAGAAGATAAAGTACCAGAAATTACCATTTGTGTTGTGGGTTGAACCATAATTTAATGGAGCATTATCGCCAACATCATTGCAGCCATTCCATGAAGCCTGTTCACCTATTTACTTTGTTTCCATATCCTTTTAGTCCTTATACTTACCTGGCTTTGACACTGGCTAAGCCTAGTCCAAATAAAAAGGTTTTCAATAGCGGATGGCCATTTAAAATAAAGGGTGAAACTTCATCCGTGTTTGGAAAGAGCTTAATTGTATAATGGACTCTTTAAAGTGAATTGAACCCAATGATAGAAATGAAATCACTGGACCGGCAAATAAATCTCTTGCTTTCATTGGGGCACTTTGTAAACTGGATGTCAATCAAATTAAACTCAGAGCATATAATATGATCCTCATCATTTTTTTATTATTTCTGTATTATGTGTTCTATTAGCATAACTACTTTTCTTGGTTAGTTCCTGAACAAGGCCTCCCTCCAGGACAGACTATTGCCCAGGCTATTGTTATTTTTGCTCCCACCCAGTCATAGAGTCCCTCTAAATTAGCTATCAAATAGGCAGATCACATTTCATTGGACTCCTGTGGCACTGTTGCCCTCTATTTAAACACTCATAAGGGGGCAGTGTAATTGATGCTGCCCCAGCTACTGTAAAACCGCTATGTCTTTTCCAATTCTTTCATTTGGCTTCAGATGTTTAGCAGCACCCAATGACTTTGAATTAACTGACTAACCCCATTGAAGAAATAATACGAAGCAAAGAAGTGTATAGTCATGGGTGGTGAGGAAGAATTTGGCATTCTTCTGTCTTGGCAACATGAGAGATCACATATATTCTTTGGGACATGTGATAGCATCTTTAGCTAGTGTTTATTCGGTTAGCCAGAGGTTTGTAAAGTGCACCTGAATGGACACAGGCAGTCTGAGTGCAATTTGCTGAAGCAAATTTGATTTGAGTAGTTTTTGAGTGGATACTGGTCGCTGACTATTCAACAGAGGCTGAAACGATTATGCTATTTTTCCGGCCACTGATGTTTGTCCTCTTGCTATTCTGGCCTGCGTAAGTTGATCACATGGCTTTACAAAACTGTCTTCCGGACTCACATCTGGTCACTTTTTTAATCAAAATTAAGAGACTGTATGTTCAGAATCTTTAAGCTTTTTCCTTGTAGCATGAATTGTTAGCATTTGTGGCATTGCTAATACGCAGCTAGCTGATATCAGTCATTGGGATTCTGCTTGTATTTGAAGTGTTAGACTGATGTACACCATGAGATATATAAGTGATGACTGTGAAAAGAAGGAAGATAGATGGTGACTAGACATTTTTCCGGGCACCACGTGTACACTGGGCTCTGTTCTTACTAATAAGATTATGTAGTGAATGGTACATTGTTCAGAATGAGCTTGTACGTCTGGGGAGCTTGCAAAGTTAATAAACCCTTGCGATCAAAGTGTCTGGTCAGCATGACTTTGGTGATTATCTTATTCTCTAGCCGACAGAGTACTATAACATGATGTTCAAAAGGAAGGGTTGAGTTGGTGCTCTCTTTTTTTGTCACTGCCGGTGTTTAGATCAGCTCATGGTCAGCCATAATGAGATATTGTTCTCCTTTGTCCAGCTAAGTGAAAGTCACCTCTTTCATTTAATCTGTTGTAGCTAACACTTTCGATATTTATTTGTTTATCATTCAGGGGTCTGTACTATATCCTATCAAAAGCCTGTTTATTTAGACTAAGAGTTTAAAAGAAATTTGCACTTGTGAGATATAGTCACGTTGCAGGATATGACGTATCTATTATGAGGGGGGAAAATGCAATTGCAATATATAGTGTCAGATTTCAAAATGTGACTACATCTTTCAATAGTACAATTATGAAAAACAAAAATTCAATTGAGATATAAAGTCATGTTGTTTAATTTTGCAATTATAAAGAAAAAAGTTGCGAAAGAGTCACATTATGAGATATAAAGTTACAATTATGAGAAACTAATTTGAGACTGGGATATATAGAGTCACATTGTGAGAAATAGGCCTAATTACTTTTTATTTCGTTTTTTCTTAGGCAGAAACAGCTATAAGCTACTTATAGAGCAGAATAACCCTATTTTGGATCATTTTTTTTCTTTTCTTTATATAGAGAGCTATTTGTAATGATTTTTTTTATCTTGGAATAATCTTTACCTGTTATATTTTACATGTTGTTCAGTTGATCCTGTCATCGGTTCACTTTGCTTACACTATATTGATTTATGACAGTCAGCGTTGAATATGAGCCAAGTGAGTTTGAATGATTCACATTTAAAAGGGAGACAGTCAGACAAGCATTTGTTCCAAAGTACTTGCTGAAATCGCAGTTCTTGCTATGAAGACACTTTAAAGTCAGGGAGGAAGTCAAATATTGGATAATATAACCATTAAAACATCTGGGCTTTCATATGTTGCTTCAGTCACCAAATTTCAACAAATCCTCCTCATCTGGTTCACGACACGCAAGAGCCCTTTACAGTCTCTGATGATGCTGTCTGAAAGACTTGCTACAGATAAACTGCTTGTTCGAGTGCATACTAAATTCCAGATGCTGTGTACTAGCTTTGTTTACTTTGTTTGCAGTCCAATAATTCAAAGCAAGACCTAAGCATTTACATATGGTTAGTCTTATTTATAGTTCGATGCAAATAAACATGCCCTATTTAACCAGGTAGAAAATTTTAGGAGAGTTAGTTGGAAAGGAGATATATTTGTGTCTTTGAATAGAAACTCACGGTTATTGCATAATTTTCATCTTATAAATTTTTACATTTGCTTAAAAAGCCTATGACCTGCCTAACAGTATCAATGTATGTCAATTTAATGTGAAATCATCGATGCCATGATGTAATCAGTGATGAAACAAGGCTATGGCTGTTGGTAGGACTTATTTACTTTTCATGTCAACAGCTGAGACCTTCCAAACATGGTCTTCAAGAAAAACCTGGTAGCAAGGAATTGGAGATATTTTAAACTGGTGGTTATCTAGTGTTAGTGAGGTAGACTAGTTTATCTAAATTTTCTTATATTTAATTTTTAGTTAAGTGGTGGTGGTGCTTTAATTTGCATGCTGTTTTTATACTGTCAATAAATTCATAAGTTTAGAAGTTTAAATTCTGTAAAATAACCATTAAAGCACCACTTCTGCAACCATTCATATTTAGACTAAATGTTTTTGGTCTTTGTATTGAACTGTGTCTCACTGTTTTTTGAACGTCCTGCCATGGTGTTTGCATTTTTAAGATGCTATGTCACATTTCCGAAGGAATCAGGATATCTAATGAGAAAAGGTGTAGAGGTGGATTTTATTTTATTTTATTTTGAACAATGAAAAGTATACATTACGTACATTTACGTAAAACAACAGCCAATTAAAATGTTAGTTTGCTAAAACTATTACTAAATAAAATGCTAGTTTGCTTAAAAAAGGCTAAATAGAATGTTAGTTTGATAAAACATAAGCTAAATAGAATGCTAGTTTGTTAAAAAAAGACAATGAAATGTTAGTTTGCTAAATCAATGGCTAAATAGATTGTTAGTTTGATAAAAACAACTACTAAATAGAATACTATTCTGTTGCTATAAATTAGACAAATATAATGCTAGTTTGTTAAAACAACAGCTAAACCGAATGCTAGTTTGTTAATGGCTAAATGGAATGTTAGTTTACTAAAACAACTACTAAATAGAATGCTATTCTTTATATAAAAAGACAAATAGAATGCTAGTGTGTTAAAACAATAGCTAAATGTAATCCTAGTTTGCTAACAAAAGACAAATAGAATCTTTGTCTAAAGAATGGCTAAATAAAATGTTAGTTTGCTAAAACAAAGGCTAAATAGAATGCTAGTTTGCTAAAAAAAAGAAAAGAAAAGACAAATAGAAGCTAGTTTGTTAAAACAATGGCTAAACAGAATGCTAGTTTTCTAAAAACAACAGCTAAATTGAATGATGGTTTGCTTAAAAATAAATAGAACACTGCTTGCTTAAAAAAAAAGACTAATAAAATGTTACTTTGCTAAAACAACATCTTAAAGGGTTAGTTCACCCAAAAATGAAAATTAAGTCATTAATTACTCACCCCCATGCTGTACCAACCCCGTAAGGCCTTCGTTCGTCTTCGGAACACAAATGAAGATATTTATGATTAAATCTGAGAGGTTGATCACTCCTCCATAGGCTCCCTAAGGGAATGAAACCTGACGGCCCAGAAAGTCATTAAAGACAATGTTTAAATATTCCATGTCGCAACAGTGGCTCAACTATAAGTTTATCAAGCGACGAGAATACTTTTTGTGCGAAAAAAACAAACAAAAATAACGACTTTATTCGACTATTCCTTCAAGAGATTTCCACGACGCGCACGCGCGAGAACTGAACTGAAGTAGTTGAAGGAGATCGCAATTCTCGCGCATGCGTCGTGGAAATCTCTTGAAGTCTCATTTCAGGCCTACAAGGAAGAAAAGGAATAGTCGAATAAAGTCGTTATTTTTGTTTGTTTTTTTCGCACAAAAAGTATTCTCGTCGCTTGATAAACTTATAGTTGAGCCACTGTTGCGACATGGAATATTTAAACATTGTCTTTAATGACTTTCTGGGCCGTCAAGTTTCATTCCCGTAGGGAGCCTATGTAGCAGTCATCCACCTCTCAGATTTAATCATAAATATCTTCATTTGTGTTCCGAAGACGAACGAAGGCCTTACGGGGTTGGTACAGCATGGGGGTGAGTAATTAATAACTTAATTTTCATTTTTGGGTGAACTAACCCTTTAAGAGAATCCTAGTTTGGCTAAATTGGTTAACATTATCCAATAGCCTAAACAGCCTTAGTGATTTCAGTAAAAAAGGAAAGTTGTTTCAGAGGAAAATGATTGCATGTTAATGTAAAAAGTAACTTTGGAATAGCATGATTCATTCACAAAAGACAAGAAACATGCATTAAGAAAGTAAATATGGTCAGTTTTGAATGATTCATCCAGTTTACACGAGACACTTGCATTGTGCTCAAGCTGTTTTTGAACTTTTTTAAAATGTAAATGCCTCCTCTCCTGAGAAATGCATTCGATCAGGTCACGTGATCCCAAAACCAAACTAATTTTCGAAAATACGTAATATCAGAGCATCAATTTTGTAATTGTGCAATTACATACTCAGAGCATCTCTCAGCTGAACAGCCTGTCCTCGAATGATTCTGCTCTTCACCTCTGTCCACTCCCTCTCAGAGCAAAGCTGAAACTCTTTCTTTTACTGGCCCGTTTCTCCTGACAAGGCTCATGCATAGTTTGTCTGGGATCACCCTTGTAATCAGGGCTAAGAGCAAATCTGCCTCTTGTTATGCAACAAGCTCTAATCGCAGGTCTGGAAAGAGTAGAGCAAAAGCTTTAATAAAGCTCTAAGCCACCATGGGACAACCAGCTTTATAGCGGTGGAAGGGAAGGAGAGTTTGCTAGACAAAAACGTTCATTTATTCTAGTGAACCTGACCCGGATATTCTTAAAATAGCAGTGAAAACATTTTCCGTTTTGCCTAACACTCTTCTAAACAATGCGATTATAAATTAGGACACAGATCTGTATTATTAAAAGATTTCAGATATGATCTGTTAGCCTAAGACTGATCTTTTAATTCTTGTTTTTTCAGATTTGGATATGCACCTGTGTCCATTTATTGCTGTACATTACAGTTGCTGCCTATTCCAGTGAAATAGGAAATCCCATTACAGATGACATCAGGAAAATTTCTTTGTTGGTAAGAGCTTGGACATTCTTATCTCTCCAGTGCCGTGGGGTTTTTTTTTTTCTTTTTTTTCTGATCTTATTTTTTTGAAAGACAACAGCAAAGGCTGATTTATCGATTGCCAAGGGAAAAGAGCTGAAATTTATTTCATGTGTGTTGGAATGAATGCTGCAGACATATGGTTCAAAGTATGATAATGGAGTCGTATACATTAAAAAAAAAAAGCTTTTCTGCAGACTGCCCCTTTAGAAACATCAAAAATCATTGGCCTGTTGAAAGTATTATTGAGTTTATCGCTTTGTTTGAACTTGTGTGTTGTTTAATGGTATTCACTTTCCTTTAGCAAAATATTTATGAATTATGATGCAATATCATTGTGCGTGCCATTTGCTGAAAGGTTGATGACCAGTGATTAAAATGTAGATCTTTTAAAGTAAATATTTAACACATGTTGGTAGTTTTCATTACTATACATAAGCCAAGGTTATAAACCAAATTACAGTAATTCTTTGTTTATATTGTGGTTACTTAATAGTCAATTTTCCGTTTTGCATTTTTATTGATGATCAAATGACCATGTGCAGTGTAGTCTTTGGCACTTAGAATTGGCTTTTTATGATTTATTTCTCTCCCACTAGAAACAGAATATTCCAAAAGACTACAAGATTACAGTACGTTATATACCTAAAGAAGTGGTGAGTTGTTGTTGTTCAATTTTCGTTGAATCATTCATAGCAATAAAAGCGAGCAGGGTAATAAGAAAGTAATGTCTTTCATTTTTTCTTGAAGAGTGGTATGTGCTGGGTGAAGCTAAATGTATTTCACTTGGAGGTGAGCTTAAAAGGCCTGGCGCAGAAGTTTGGGAACATATCCTCCAATAAAGATAATATAGGCACTTTTGTCCAAATACTGCAAGAGATGCGGTATCACATTGGACATGGCTTGGTAAGTTACCTTAACCAAATGATAACAATAAACCGTTTTGCATTAGCAATTTTGTATACCGGTGACATTTCTTGTATGTTTTATTATTTTGATATTTTTGTCTTTTCAGCAATAGTTTCGAAAAAAAAATTGGTAGCACTTTATTTTACAGTCCTGTTCCCCATGTACATACTATGTGCTTAGTATAGTAATTAAAATAACTGGGTAATACTAATAACTAGGTACTACCCCTGAACCAACCCCTAAAACTAACATTAATCCATATAGTTATATTACCCAGTACTTTCTTAGGTAAGTACACTGTAAAATAAAATGCAACCAAACATGTATCTTTTTATGAGTAAAACATTGTAACCAATGACCAACTTTTGTAAAATGAATAATTTTGTGAATAATTTATTTGAATAAGTGTATATTACTATTTATACAATTTATATTTATATTTAAAACTATCTTTAAAACCAAAATTTTATTTTTCTGTACCTTTAGGAGGATTCAATGCTAGAATTCGAGTGTCATTATGTAGAGGAGATGTGGCTTACGGCAAAGTATTTTGAATATGTGGAGGACTTTTTCAACACTGCCAATTCGTCGAGAGAGGCCGAGGATTGCGAACCCCCGCCATGTCCCACGTCCACAAAAACAACAGTAACGACAACTACAACGATGTCGACAACGTCAGCGCAACATAGTACAAATGGTGAGCATGTTATAACCAGTCTTAAAGACCTTTGTATGAAGGCATGGACACCATATTGCAGAGTGTTGTCTGTGTCACTTTTTAATGAAGCTATTGAGAAACTGCAGAATGTCGTTTGTGGAAGACCGCCCATTTGCAACTGAGGTTTTAGATGTTAACACCCGCTTTTAAATCATATCTCTTGTGGCAGCTTTGGTTGCAATTTTGTGCATGTTGTGTGTGTGCGTTGGTGTATGTGTGTGTGTTCCATGCCTTTTCAAACGAAGCCGCTGGACAAAACAAGAGAAGGCAACATGTTTTTGTCAGCCCTATTATGACAGAGTCTCAGCTGAGTTTCAAAACCAAGAGATGCTCCCTAGTGAACGGCATGAAAGGGAGAACAGAATCGAAGTCCAATTGTCACCATGTTGATTACAGAGCAATCTTCAGATCTTCCCAAGCGCAAGCTCTTTCTTTCTAAAAGCGGACAGATCAGATCTTTCATGGGGCGGAGAGAAAAGGAGATTGTGTCCGACTTTTTAAGCATCTAACAATGAACGGTTTCTATCTGCGACTTTTAATGCTTCTCTGTTTCTGGCTTTCTCTAGAGAAACGTAACGGTTTGCCTGATGACCCCAAAAAAGGTGAGATATCACATAAATGTCCTCAGTCCTCAATCACTATTGTACACTTCTAAGGGATAGTTGATCCAGAAATGAAGAGAAAAAAAAACACTTACTTATCCTCATGTTGTTCCAAACCTACGTGACTTTCTCTCTTCCCTGGGACACAAGAAGAGATACTATTTTCCAAATGATACAATTGAATAGAGAATAAGGCCGTTTTATGTTTTTTTGCTTAGTCTTATGTTTTGTGGGGGAATCCAGGAACAACATTGAGTTGAGTAAATGATGACAGAAATTGTATATAATTTTTAAAGGTACGCTTAACTTTTGGCTCTCTAGCGGTTAAAAAAACAAAACGGCATGCATTTTGCGGAAACACATTGTTTTGGTTCGGCTCTGCGTGAATGTGCAGATGAATATGGTTCTTTCTCATAACTAAAAAAAGAGAGAGAGATTATCCTACTGCTCATAAAACATGCCCTATTAGGCTTAAGAGATATAAGATGGAAAGGATCTCAAGCTGACTAGCTGAAGACATTACTGTAGCTATACCCATTAATAGACATGGTACTTCCTTGAAAATAAATTCCAGCACTGCGCTACAATAGCCCATAGTGAAATGATCCTTCACAATAGATAATGTTTTAAAATAAACTCTGTTAGAGAGCTACATATGGCAATTTATCCATTCATTTCCAATCCCTCAGTTCTTGCCATCTCCGAAAAGCCAAGCCAAAGTTGGTTCTTGTTTTATTACGAGCTCTGTCGCGTTCTTTTTTTGACAGCAGACTCTCCTCCGTTCCTTAAAGGGGTGATTCATCGGAGGTTCGAGATATAGCTGCTCCATGTAAACCTTTCTCGCTTGTTGTGCCAACTAACCTATGCCACTCCCACACCATACATGCGGCAAAGTAGCCAGAGCAACTTTTCTTTATTTATGGATATGACGATATACACACGGGCGAGTGACGTATGTACTCAATTTTCAGCGAAAACCATCTCGCCAGGTCTAAAGTATAAACACTTATAATAGCACAGTGAAAAACACATTTTGAAAGAAGGATTAATGATGTATTGACTCATTATTTAATTTTTTTTTCATTTTTAACAAAAAAAGTCCATAGTGTACCATTAAAACATTTTATTTTATTTTCATTTTATTTCATTTTTGGTGATCTATTTGTTTAAAGGTGCTCTAAGAGATGTCACACGTTTTTAGGCTGAAACATTTTTTGCCACATACAGCAAACATCTCCTAACTATCCACTAGGTGCCGGTCCCCTGAACACACTGTAAAAAAAAACCCCGCTGTCTCTGTAGACAGCACAGACAAAACAAACTGGGCAAACCTGCACCACGAAACATAACAAACAGTGTTCCAGCCAATAACCGACAATAGTGATTTGGGGGTGGGGGTTGGGGGGTTAGTGCGCTTGCACATGAAGCGGGGTGTGGAGAGTGGAGGAGAGAGAAGCATGAAGAGGGAAGTTAGCTAGAGGAGAGATGTCCACGACAACGACTAACGTTAGAATTATATTCTCTTGAGTTTTGATATGGCCGACACACAACCAAAGAGACGACGTTCCGATGAACAAATAGCAAAGAAGAGGTAAAAGGAGAAGGAACGCACGGCGAAGTCCCGAACTTACATCGGAAAAGCCTGTTTCAGGAAGCACGGAGGCGACGGGATGAGGAGGAGGGAGGGTCGATCTAGCCTCCATTTTGTTTGACAATACTTCAAACGTCAACAAGAAGTGACGTCAATCAACATCGCTTAGAGCACCTTTAAAGAAGACACTATCTATTGAGGAAACAAGGAATGACATGAAGTCAATGAGATGAGGTCAAATTTGATTTTATCTATCGAGGAAAAAATAACATGATGTTGAGTAAATCATGACAGAATTTCTATTTTATTTTTTATTCTTTATTTTATTTTGGTAGATCCATTCCTTTAACATTTATTTGAAGAAAACGGGCCAGCTATGTAGGCCAGGTCAGTTTAGTTTAGTTCGTAATTATAGACAGATGTGTCCTGTAAGGATCAAAGGTTATCTTGCTATCTGTCACTGTCTAAGTGCATATTTGCAAACTAATAAAACCAGTCTAATTTGTCTCTAGGGGCATTCCTTCCGAAAGTTGTGGAGAGCAGTCTTATGTCACTCCTCGCCATCCCGTTCATCGCAGTGGTGTTTTTGTTGGTGTGGAAGGTACGTGTGGTGGCTTGCCCTGCTGAGCCTTCAGGATCACAGCATTTTCACTTTATGTTCTGATTGGTATTGTTTTTTGTCCGTTTGTGATGCAGATTAAATCTAGAAGAAATGCCCCACAAACTGAACGAAGTCCAGAAGAAGGTCCCGCCCTTTTCTCAGGAGACGAAGCCAGTGTACCGCCATTAGATGTGGAGATATCTGAAAAGTAATGTTTGCAACAGTCAAATCTGCATAGTGTGCTGTTTTTTACACTTTCATTGACCCTTAAAATATGGATATGGATACTTAAGTTTTACTTCAGATTGGGCACTGCCTAAAAATAAATCACATTAAATGTCACTATATATATATTGTTTTATAATATGAAACCTAACTAATTAGTTTTGCTTTTAAATTTTTAATAAACAAACACATATATGTATATATATATATATATATATATATATAAGTGTGGCTTAAGTGGCAAACATTTTTGGAATTTAGTTTTGTACTCATTTGTGTGCTGATTCAGTTGTTTCACTCCAACTTTCTGTTTTCCTTTTCCAGAAACAGATTAAATATTATCATGGCAGTGTAAATCCACTCCCATCTTAACCAACGCAGGTGAATAATGATTTAATAAGTTCTTAATATAAATTTAAAACTTAACCTACTTTAACACAAGCTGTTACTGATATATCAAATTTTACAGTCACTGCTTCAGACGGTTCAACGGACAGGAACAAACAAGCACCACCTCCGAAAGATTCTCTTACTGAATTTCTAGCTGTGAAGGACACATACAGGCCTGAAACTGCTCTTTGAGAACTGATGCCCTCTTATCAACCACTGCTGAACCCATTGGGGTAGATACGGTTGCTCCTTCTGAGAACTTCTGAGAGTCACACTTCATGCTCTTTAACACTTCCTTCTCCTCTCGGAGACCGCAAGGAGACTGTGCAGGAGGAATTAGATAAAAAACAGAACGAAAGCAACACGGCATTGGATTCACCCGGAGATGTCAAATAGCCAAGCGCATTTTTTCGAGCGCAGGATCCACAGTTCAGAAGGAGGGCAGCCATATTATTGCTTGAGAGCAGATGGCTATCGAAATGGAGCTAAAGCAGAATCGACTACCTCTAGCGGCTCTGGTCCATCTCCTTCTTTCTTTCTTAATCCTTGATCTCTCTCTTTCTTTTGGTCTGGGCGTCCAAATAGACGCCTTTTCAGTTTTTTTTTTTTTTTGAGTGCTTGAATCAGTAAAGTCATTTTCAGATTGTATCATCTGATTTGTGAATTGTTTTTATTATCACTATAGACTGGTGGTGTGGACTTAATTTATTTATTTTCTGAATATGACATGGCACCTGCATGGCATCAAATATCCAATGAGATGACCAATACACAATCATCTCTACCTTAAAAAATATCTCGCAATCCTTAATCGCTTGTGTACAGTAAACCCTACGTTCATACTAGCTACAACCTTGTAAGTACCATTAGCTCCTCATCTGATAGACGCCGTTACGTGAATGACTTTAGTTGCTATATATCATATATTCTTTTCATATAAGTCTTTTCAGTACATCCGCGATTAATGCACTTAGTTCCGCATTACAGCTTTTTATAAAGTCTGTTGCAGTGTTTTTGAAGTCATTCTGGTGGCTGCTAATTTTATAGACGACTCCGCTTTTGTCAATGGTCATGAGAGTTTTATAGCTTGTAGATTTTGATTTAGAATAAAAATCAGATTTTTCTGCCATTCCAGAAGCAAATGTATTAAAATGCATCAGTCAGACTTAAGATCAAAACAAACTCAAGTAGTGTTACGTCAAACAAAACGGTAAACCACAAACAACAACAAAAACAACTTATTCGAATACAGAAATCCATTGGTCCTTTGACGCTGTCGGAAGATCTCGCTAACAGTACAAACATGTAATCGTAATAGAAAACGTACATGTATGCTTCTACTCATATTTTTGTGCCTTTTCACAGCATGGCTCTCCCTGTAAAGATTCTTTTTGGATAACCAGCCATATATTTATTACGGAAAAAAATAATGTAATAATGTTATTGCACTAGTTATATATATATATATATATGTATATATATATAAAAAAAATCCTCTAAGACATTTCAGATGACTTTCCAAGAAAAGCAGAACACAATCCGGTTCCGGCTTCGGTCTCCTGCTGAGTACGAATCAATTTATGCATGTTGACATCTGACGTCTTGCTCTTAATCTGTACATACTGATTTATGATAGCTACGACTCATATAGACAAGTGCTAATGACTTTGAGACGAAACTCAGTGGAGATCAGATTTGATTTTGTACCCTGCTTTCTCAAACTGGTTGTAATGATCTATATCCTGTGTTGTGGGGAATAACCTGTTGGCTGCCCTATCTTTGTTTTCTTAGTTAGAGCACGACAGTTTTTAAGATACAGCATGTAATGTGAAGTTGACATTTGGTAAATAATATCTTGTAGCGATTAAGGTGGATGTTTACAGAGAATCGTATTAACATTGGCAGCGATGGAAACGTCTCTCATCGTAGTGTTCTAACCGTTTTCATGCAGTTATTCCGACAATCGTAGTCATTTTGAAGCTCTCGATGGGACATGCCAGTGAAAACTATTTACTTTTTCCATCAGAGATTTCCTGTAAACTGCTTTAGATCATCTCAGTGTAGTTCAGGGCAGTGCTGGTAATGTTACAGCGTGAGGTCACAGATGATAAACATGCAAGATTCATTTTTATGCTCAAATTGATTCTGGAAAACTCTGAACTGGAAGTTCTGTCTGTCTAGAGGGTGATGAGGCTTCCTTTGGCGTTTTTGTCGGTGCCCTGATAAGGAAGTCAATAAGTAATAGTGACAAATAAGCTGCACCAACTTCAAAAGTGGGAACAATCCTACATCATGTATGAATTTTTTGTGTGCATATGGCATCGTCTTAAGACCCCCTGAATCACAAACCATAAACCATATGAGCCAGCCCGTGAAATTCCCACCACTGCCCTGTTGGCGAAGTGTCGGAAAACACTGTTGCTCCGTTTTGTGATGCTGAGATCTGAGGAACGTACAAGGGAACCATTTTTTTTTTTTTTTCAGATTTGGCACGTCCCAACTGCCGCAATTGGATGCTGCATCATATTTGTAAGACTGCAGAACACAGCTAGTCAGGAAGCCAGTCAGGGTGCCAAAAGTAAACAAGGAATTGTGGCCCAGTCATTGTCTGGGTGACAGTCTACTGTATTCTGTATTTTATATGAATATAAGCAAATATATGTATGAGATGTGAATAAAGTTCATTTATCCACCATTGCTGAGGCTTGGGTGGGCTTACTTCTCATTATGACTAATAAAACCATCATAAGGACAGTTGTGCTGTCTGCTTTAATTAATCTTTTTAATATTTTTGATAGTTTCCTGTTTTTGACTTTGTTTTAAAAATGTATGTAAAATCCATTTGACTTGACGGGTCACTCATTAACTCATGCTCATGTTGTTCCAAAGCCACCATTACTTTCTTTCTGCAGAAGGAAGTATTCAATTAATTTCCTTGTCATCCATTGTAGTTCATGAAAGTTCATCAGAGAAGTGGCGAATAATTTTTTTGTCTCACATCTTTTCCACAAATGAATTGATCTTTGATTCAGTCAATTGGAATAGAAACTATCTGACTCCTTGATCAGGTTGCAATGAATTGAGTAATGAGTAAAAAATGTATTGCACAAAAACTATTTTATGACTTCAAAAGACTTGCAATATAGATTTTGATTCATACTGACCACTTTAATGATGTTTTGATTGATCCACAATGACAAATCATCATACATTTTCTTTACACTCTTGAAAAATTTGGTTCCCATTTTGTATATAGCGTCAAAATTTCTTCTTTTGTGTCTCAAGGAAGAAAAGAAAGAAAAACATGAAATAACAGAATGTTGATTTTTGGCTGAACTCTCCCGTGTAAGAGTGTGTGAACTTTGTTGATCGGTGATATTTACTAAATAGCATGTCATTGTCACACAGTAATCCGGTTTGGGATTCAATTTCATTAAAATTTAACTTTCCTCTTTCCTGTTAAATGGAACAATACATTTGCTATGTAATTATCGTGAGGCTTTTTACAAAAGACATTCCAAAGAAGATCCATAAGGTCAAATCTGCTGGGAACATTTTTAAATAGCGTTTACTTCAACAATCTTTTGTATTTCAGAGCCATTTAAAAGTCATGTCACCATTCCAGTATGATCAAGCTCCACAAGAAAAACTGTTTAAACACAGAAACTGAAGGAAAAGAAAATACCTAAAGAACATTTTTAAAAAAAAAGCACTTGATGCTGAATGTTCTTAAAGTGACAGATCACCCAAAAATGACAAATCTGTCATCATTTACTCACTCTCATGTCGTTCCAAATTTGTATGATTTTTTTTTTATGTAGCTTATTGTTTTGTCCATACAATAAAAGGCGCTAAAGTTGTTTTGGACCCCATTGACTTTAACTGTGTGGACACACAGGTTGAGAATTACACTTTGGCTAAAACTATCCTTTTAAGTGCTTTAACTCCTGCAGCATCTAAATCCCCCAATTGGTTCAAGTCTGTTTATGGGCCCAACTACAAGCCTGCGGAGTGAAAATGCACTAAGCTTAAGATGACTGATCACATACCATCAGGGAGTCATTACAAAAGTTAGGCCCAAGCTATAACAAGAAGGACGAGGCTTCATGAGGTTATCTGGATGGTGCGTAATATAAACCTGCTGCGTGCAAATTCTCAAGCCCCTTTTACTGTTCCCTTGTTAACTCAGAAATTTTGCTCACTCCAGAAGTTTACAACCTTAGCAGGAGGAAGAACCCGAGCAGCGAGTGTTGTAGAGTGCTTTAAGTATGAAATAGCGTCAAAATCTAAGTCATTCGAACTTGTTTATTTGTGCAAGTAAAGTATATATGGACAGTCATCTCTCCCTCCCATGCATGTGTGGGCAGCGGCGTCCCGCTGCGCAAATATGCAGGCGCTTCAGCAGCACGCTACAATAAACTCTGCCGTCTCTTGAATCTTGAACCCAGATTGCAGAAAGCATAATATAGAAGATAAAAATGGAAGCGATTTTGCATAACAGTCTACGGCTCGTTCTCCTCTGCCCTGCTCGGCGGCCCCCTCGGCTCTCTCGCGCCACATTAGCGTGGGTTGGTACGCTGGTTGAGAGCCCAGGCAGATGACACTATAAGCCTGTCCCCCTGAATGCCAGCCTCTCCTGTGACAGTACGTACATTAACAAAAAAAAAAGAGCTTTTGAATGGGTGACAAAGGTCTTTATGAATTTAAATGTGTGCGTTTTTTCTCGGCGGTGGGAATCGGCACAGGACCTTAGTCACAGGTCATGTGGTTTAGGGTTACTAAAAGCCTCTACCAATAGAGTTGTGTTGTGCGCTTTTTGCCCTTTTACAAAGCCCTTTCTGCAGCCGCGAGAGAAAGCACTCACCCCCAGGTGGGGAGCGGAGACGGACGAGTCGGGTCCCTGGAGGCCGTAACCAGAGGCTTATCAGAGCCCGACGTTGTTCTGTAATACTCCTGTGAAAGGCCTTCTCCGCCACCTCCCAATAGCCGCGTCTCTGGGCAGAAGGCTGTAATGGAGATCTCCGTGGCCCCTCGGTAAGCAACCAAGGAGCGAAAGGGGGGGTCTGTCTCGGGATGAGGCGTCCCGCTCCAAAGCCGAGTGAGGACGGTTGGAGAGATGACACGTAGGCGTGACAGAAGAGAGGAGAGGTCCAGTGAGTCAGAGGAGAAAGGCTCGGGTTCTCCTCAGGGGTCCCCCGCCACGAAGCGTCACCTCACGGGGGCGCAGGTGGACACGCCCGGCATTCGAACGCCACCGCGTTTCAGGCTCCCCAAGGAGTGTTTGTGTCATGGCTCAAAAGGATTGGATAAAGACCGGGAAGGTTTACAATGACATTAAGATTAAAACCAAGGCCTCGCCGATTCAGCCTAGATGAGTAACCTGAGATTTGCTGATATGACGAAGACAAATATCCTACATGGTCGGATAAAGATAAATGCAGTGTGTAACTATGAGTCATGCCAACGGAGGAGCATTGCTCACTGCTTCTTGGCTGCTATGGCGATTGAAATCTTAAAAGTTGTTTAGGCTTTATTTTTGCCAGCTGAGACAACCGCCGTTGTGGCCTACTATAGCGGGCTGAAAGTCTTCGTGAAAACATAATTTCACTTCATTTTAGGCACTTCGTGAGTGTCTAAAGCAGTGAAACTGATTTGAGACCTCAAGATGATGCATTTATCACACATAAGCTTTTAAAATGTGGTTAAATGTCCTTTCTACGCTGGAATAATATATAATGCAATTCATAATTCAATTCAATTATCATTAATGGGTCATGTAAATGCATTTTTAGTTTATTTGGTTCCTTAAAAGTCAGCCACTTCAGGGAGATTATTTCATTTCAAAATTCTTTATATAACCCCACACATCATGTTGATTCCCAGGAGAAAAAAGGGTGTGTAAGAGGAGTTGTTTCATTTGATCAACAATGAGCACTGTTGGGTGTTTATATTGTTTGCTGCTCTTTGAAATGCTGATTCTTTTCACACTATTTCATTTAATTATTTCAAAAGAGTAACTTGATAACATTGAGGGTTAAGATGCCCGTCTAAAACATATTCTTGATACAAAGGCATTTCCTCCTGGAGATTATCGTAAAATGAAATGAAAGGCATCTATTTCATGTATAGCCTACCAGTAGCTATGATGTCATATGGGATACAGCAAATGCAATCTTTTATTTGAACAATATGGACCAAATTAATGTCAATATTTCAAATTGTTGCTGATTATTTTTGATTATTTCAAATGAATAAATGTTTATATCAATTCTAATGTAGTTTATGCAACAGTTCATTCTGGATCTCGAATCTGATTGTCTGGGAGCCTTTTTTTTTCAGCTATGCAATATTCTACCAGTATCACCACAGGGACCGTTTCACCGTTTGAATCACTCCGCTTTCAGAAACTATTTCTTCCCACAGCGAGTGAGTGTCATAGCAGATGAGCAAACTCACCATCGTTTTACAAATACTAATGTTATGTCACAGAATGTAGGTGAGAATCTAACTATTTAGACCTTGAATATGCAACTTATATAAACATAGCGCCTATTTGACAGTTTGTTTAAGATGTTTTCAGAGATGTCAGCTCCAGGCCGTCAGTGGCCGTTCAGCGCTCATGTACCCGCCACTTTATCTCGGCCAGTCCTTCAGGAATTATGTAGATAGTGTTTAACATGAGGTATAATTCATTTTGGGTTTATCAAACAGGCAATCTTTGGTCTTATTAAAATATTACTTGTTCCAGAGCAAATCCATTTGGCTAAGGGCAAAGTTAAAGGGTTAGTTCACCCAAAAATGAAAATCATCCCATATACTCACCTCAGGTGTCCACCCATCGCATCCATCCATCCATCATAAAAGTAATACATGGGGGTTAATAGAGGCTCCAGGGGGCTCCAGGGGGTTAATAAAGGCCTTCTGAAGTGAAGCAATGTGCTTTTTGTAAGAAAAATATCCACATTTATAACTTTATAAGCTACAATCACTGAATTCAGAGTGAACTCTGACCCGACGCATGATGTATTGACGAACGCGGAAGCACAAAGGATAGAGCAAAATGAAACACTGGTCACGAATTAGAAGTCTAAAATGAGAATTTTTTAAAGAAATTTCAGAGGAGCTTGAGTTTGTTGCCCAGCCCTATTGGTTTGAACGGCGAAAGGCGTCTACTCTCACCTAAGCTTACGCTACTCCTACATCCTACATCATATGTCGGGTCAGAGGTCACTCTTCCGCCAGAACTAGACTAGCCTACGGCCGTTACCGGAAGCCAGTGATTATAGTTTATAATATAAAGTTATAAATATGGATCTTTTTCTTACCAAAACGCATTGCTTCGGTTCAGAAGGCCTTTATAAACCCCCTGGAGCCGTATGGATTACTTTTATGATGGATGTATGTGCTTTTTGGAGCTTTAAAAATTCTATTCACTCCCATTATAAAGCTTGAAAAAGCCTGGATTTATATATATATATAAAACTCCGATTGTGTTTGGCTGAAAGAAGAAAGTCATATACACCCAGGATGGCTTGAGGTGAACTAATCCTTTAAGTTTCATAACTTTATATTTTTATTTAACTGAAATGAGGTACTTTAATAGTCCAGCCATTTTAAGCCAAAATGGGAGTCAACCTAGAACAAATTGCAACAGAAGCAAACTCAACTGATTTTGTATCCTCAATTTGTCCTGAGTAAGGGAAAAAAAAGCTGTAAAGAATCCCATTAGGGGAAAGTTTCGAAAAAGACCCAAATATAGCCTATTCATCCGCCTATTCATTCTTTTTCTCACGTGAATAGGGTAAAATGTTTAACTATCATCAGGAGTTTATTTAGCCTGGCAAGCCAGACCTACATCAAGATGTTAGGTCTGGGAACTCACAATTGGCATACCTCAATCCGAGGGGCGGGATAAACGGTTGTCTTTCAATATCCCTCTACACGCCATAGGATAGCCAACCAGAGCAACGAATGGCTGTGGCTGAGTGAGCCCCATGCGTTTTCCCACCAGCAGAGCTATTGATATATTAAACTTTTGCCGTATCCGGTCGTCAAAACTCCGAACACATCTTCCTTTTTTAAGAATGACTTAAGTGACGTTCTCTTAACTCCAAGTCATCCAGAGTCGCAGCCAAAGCCGAATCGAAAGACCGTTGTTCGCCAGCAGCATCTTGTTTGTTTTCAAGTAGCAGGGAAATCACCTATGGAAATCACGGCGCAGAACCGTCACAACTCTGCCGTCATTGTGTTAACCCCGCCCACCAACTCTATACACGATGTGATTGGCCTGACCAGAGTTTGGTTTTTCCACTTCGAAAGCCAACGGAGAGTTGCGTCCTGTCCCAAATGGCGCACTTCATGCGGACTTTCGGTCTCGTGGACTTAAATTGCGCGTGCTCGCCGAGTCTACGAGTCCGTAGGCCGTCCCATTTAGCATTTTATCGCTCTGAAGTGTGCTCAGCAGCGCCCCCTTTGTACCCTTGAAGCGGTCTACCGCGAAGCCCGCATAGATGCAGGCTCCACGCACTTTAACTACCCAGGAATCCTTGCGAAAGGCCAATCAGACAACGGATGGGAGATTTCGCTCACGGACAATTGTTAACATGGCTGAGAAGAAAATATTTAAGTGTAATTATCATTACGGTTTTTATGACAAGTTTATACAAACATTATGATCATCGACCAGTGGTTGATGTCTCAAACATAGGCTAATAATAGCGAGCTGAATAATACGATCGCATTATGATTCATTAAATAAATAGAGCAGAATGTCAGGGCTTTACTGAGTCATATGTAAACACAACAACAATAGGCAGCATATTTCCCCGAACCTGTAGCTCCTGTCCATAACAACAATCAGACCGTCTTCCTGTTTCCGGCGTGACGATCGAGTCTGTCCCAAAAATACCTCTCAATGCGCCCTCGCGGACTCACGCTAAGGGCCCTATAGGTCTGCACTACATGACGTCACCGAAGTGTGGACTCTGAGGAAGGCCACAAGTCCGGAGTGTGCCATTTGGGCTAGGCCACACTGGCTGCAAAATAATTTTTGCTGTCGCTAGGGTGCGTCTAGATTTCTAGGCTAGAGTTTATTACTTACATCAAGACAAACAAAAAATTTGGCTACTACAAGTTTTTTTAACTTGTTTGTTAACATGGGCAAACGGTGCATAATCTAATTACGTATGTGCTAATTTGCATAAATAACACAACATAGGCTATCTAAACATTGGGTATAGCCAGGTGAAAATGTCTTGTAGAATCTTGTTGACATCTTACAGTAAAAGACAATAGAGGCAAACAAATGTCACCATTAGGGGCAGAGATTCAGTCATTCATTCAAGGTCCACTCGACTGTCACTCAGGTAAGAAAGATTTCCTTTTGTTTCTCCTACATGGATTAATTTGATTGTTTGATCCAGACAGCTTTATCCTACCTTTTGTCTTCTGCATTCTCCTTACCCGTGTCTCCTGTTCTCCCCTCAGACTCATCCCCTAGAAACAGTCCCACGGACCCAGCCCCAAACACCATCTCTGCAATAATAATTAATAAAGGCTGCACTTCTTCCTGCCTCTGTATTAATACTCATGGGTAGCCTAAATGGGTTCCATTCAGTTAACATTAAGTATTTTACTGTTATGTCAACAAGATTCTACAAGACATTTTCATTTGGCTCTATCCAATGTTTAGATCTGTTGTGGTATTTATACACATATCATGTAATAAGATTATGCACCGTTTATCCATGTTAACAAACAATTTAAAAAAAACTTGCAATACATTTTTTGTTTGTCTTGATGTAGGCTAAGTAATCAACTCAGTAATTTTCATGATGATATCTAAAGGTTAAAACCTTTACCCTATTCACATGAGAAAAAGAATGAATAGGGCCAAGGTTAAATTTGGGTCTTTTTCTCAACTTTCCCCTAATGGGATTCTTCTGGGCTTTTTTTCCTTACTCAGGACATATTGAGGATACAAAATCAGTTGAGTTTGCTTCTCTTGCAATTTGTTCTACCTTTTTCATAAAATGACTATAACTGAACTATGAGTGAATCACAGCTGTGCTGATATAGAGCAATATCACATGTGAATAATGACTCATCAGTGTAGGGCTTATTAATTATTCCTGAGAAACAATAAATAAAATAAAAATGACATGGCATGACAAAATGCAGATTGTATAGACGTATAAACAGTTGGAAAATTTGTCCATGGCTGAATCCGAAATTGCCCTCTGTACCCTCAAATAGGGCGTAATTTGAAGGGACAGCCATTTGAAGTGCTGTCCGAAACCATAGTGGACGTTATTGAGAGAACTTATTCATTCATTGCACTGCAACGAGTGTAGGCCTACAGCCGATGTAGGCTACTCTCAACGGCTATGCGAATTCACTCACTTCTTTTCATTCACTCCTTCAAGTGAACAGTATTAGTGGACTAAAGTAGGGAATAGTGAATGAGGGTTTAAGCCTTGTTTATACTCGCCGCGTCCGCAAGAGCGCGAAGGTGCACGCGGCAAAAATGACGTCATTGCGGTGTGGGCGGTCGTGCGCGTTGGGTGCGCACCTGGCGGTGTGCACGGCACTTTTTGTAACATCGCGCGCGGCGCCGCATCCGAAGATGAACGACTTCGAGCCGAATCTGGCCGAACTGGTACGTCTGTACCACCATGTTTATGATCCTTCTATACACAGAGACATTTGCATTGATGGGCGACCATAAAAGCATCTCATTTTGTGAATAGGAACACACTTGCATTAAGCACCCAGTTTGCACTTGTCTGAACTGCCTATATTTAAAAAAAAAATAAGCCTACAATAGCAGAAGTAAGCCCTGCTGATGAAATTAAGGTTTAAACACTCTTCAATAAGGCTTCAGTTGTTTAACTAGTTTACATGCAGTGAACGTACAATAAACCTACTGCATTTATTACTCTTTTTATATGAATCAGCAATTAATAAACTACTAATAAACGGCAAACTACTTCTTCACTACTGATTCCTGGTGTTTTAGAGGAGAATTACTCGGAGTCGCCCCCTGTCGTTTCACAGAATAGCACAACGGCGAGCGCGTCAAGTATAAACGCCTCGTCCGTTTGGAGAGGTGCGCGCGCAATCAGCGGAGACTCGCGCTCGTGCGGATGCGTCGAGTATAAACAAGGCTTTAGGGGGCGATTTTGGAATCAGCCCTGGTCATTCGTCAACTTACTTCCTGCGCATGCTCTGTCAAGTGACCGAGGAAAGAAAGCCCGGCCTAACGGATATGGTTTAAGCGCGTTTTATGCAAATTAGGCCTACTAATGGTACTATTAGTCCGGATTCGTCAACTTTACAACGAAGGTAAAAACATGTACGCTTTAACTCACTTGTTGAATACGGAGCTATATAGGCGAGAACTTTTTCTACACACAAAACAGATTTTACCACATGGAGTTTCTTTGACTCTAAAAAATGGAAATTTCTCAATGAGAAAGTTTATTTGAAACATAACGTTTCAAATCAATATCACGTGCTGCACTGCATTCCTTCCTATCGCATTCGTCCTCATTAATCATTTCTCTGACCATTATTTATAATTATTAGCATGTGCATCCGTTAACCTCAACGTATGCAATTAATTCTCAGGGGTTACTGCCAGTGCATACCTTTTTGGCACATAAGGAAAAGATGTTGAAAGTTTACCTAAACATTTCCATCATTAACTCTTGGTCGGCCGCCAAAATACAGTATAACAATTCTATAGAGTGTGTCGACAGTCAATGTGACATTCAATGTGACACCATAGAGTATGATAAATTAAGCATATCAGAGGTTAAGCGTTTAATTAAATATGGAGAAACCCAGTGAACACGGCTTTCTTAAAGTTTATCCAAACACAGAACCCCTGCCAGACTGTCAAAATGAAGAATCACTTGTATTAAACCTGGAACATTTATCTCATATATGAGGAAGCAGAGTAATGATTTAAAAAAAGCCTAACAAAAAAGGACATAAATGTCATGGTTTCACCCAGATGCTTCCTTTTCAACCTTATCTTAGGGATATAAACACCTAATGTGCAACTGGGTCAAGGCTTATGTTATCACTGCAATGGATCTTGGGAGACACATGTTATATCATTAATCACTGGGGATGTTAATGTATGGCAAGCCGTTTTAACATTTAATCCTTAAAACCTAGTATCTATTTTCATGCTTCTAGTACTTATTTTTTAGATTCTAGTCTATTCCATTAAGTACTAGTACTTTTTCATTAGCTAGCTACTAGTGCTTATTCTTTAGGTACTAGTGCCTATTCGTTAGATACTAGTGCTTATTCTTTACTAGCATGGGCGTCAGTTTGGTTTGAAATGTGCTGGAGACAGAGATTGCATTTTCAGAAGTGCTGGGTACAATGACGCATTAAAATTTTTCCTCTTTCGCGCAGGTCATGTTTTGAAAGACGATGTCCTGTAGCTTACTAATGTAAATAAATAAAAATGTATACAAAAATGTGATGATGTCCGACTCGTTTTATGAAGAAGAAAGCCTTAAGTTTTCAAAAAGCATTAGACATGACTCACTATTCTGATTCATAAGTAGGCTACCATGTTGACAATATGACATGACGTGGTTTAATGTACCTAAACAATGATTACCAAATTTCTCTCTCATATTGCTCCTCATAACCACTGAAAACGGTCAAAAAATCAAACCCAAAGTCCAATTATTCCTCGTTATCTGACATTAAGCGTTTCTGCTTCACATTTTCAGCAGGGCAGCGGGGCGGCTGTGGGTTGACTCCCCACGGTTCTCATGGGCTTTATATATAAGTCCTAACGTAAAAAAGCTTTACGTGGTTTATTGTACCTAAACAACGATCACCAAATTTCTCTCTCATATATTGCTCCTCATAACCACTGAAAACTGTCAAAAAATCGAACCCAAAGTCCAATTATTATGGACGTTATCTGATATTAAACGTTTCTGCTTCATTGAGGCTATTGTAGGAAAAAGCTACACTAAAATCGGTTTAATGTACCTAAACGACGATCAGTGATCGCCAAATTTCTGGTTAGATTTTTTGACAGTTTTAAGTGGTTATGATGAGCAATATGAGAGAGAAATTTGGTGATTAGGATTAGGTTGCGGCTACAATTGTCCAGCTCAATGTGGCCTTTATCCGATTGGCTTGAGGAAACGGTGTCTGCACGTCGACGCTAGAAGTGTTTCAAAAACCACAGATGCGTGAGGGGATTTACAAATGCACAAGAAGCTATTAACAGATGTATGCAGCGAGTTACAAATGCACAGAAAGTGGTTCACAAATAAATGCCAGGCAGAGTTGTGTTTGTAAAATAATAAAACATTTGTAAATATTTTTTTATTTGCAATTCTCATTTTATTTATTTGTGAATTTTATACATTTTTGTGAAACTCTTTACATTTATTTGTGGATCTTAATCTTTTTATTTGTGAATTTTATCAATTTTTGTAAAAAACTCTTTACATTGATTTGTGAATCTTAATCTATTTATTTGGAATAATACAACTAACCCCATATTTAATAGGTAGTAATAGGTCTAATGAATAAGTACTAGTATCTAATAAATAAGTACTAGTATCTATTTAATAGGCACTAGTATCTAATGAATGAGTACCAGTCTCTAAAAAAATAAGAACTAGTATCTAATGAATAACTACTAGTATCTTTTAAAAAGGTACTAGTATCTAAAGAATAGGCACTAGTACCTAAAGAATAAGCACTAGTACTTAATGGAATTGATACTAGTATCTAAAAGAATAAGTACTAGTAGCATGAAAATAGATACTAGTAGGTTTAAATGTTAAAACGGCTTGCCATAATTAATGCTAATTTTGTGTGAATTCCATTCACGTGGTATTGCAGTTGGTTTCACAACAAACATCTGATACAGATTTCCCACTCTACAGATAAAGCGTTGTTGAAAATCCGGCTCGCGTAACCCGAAGTGATAAAATAAAACAAAATTCTGTATCAAAATTTATAGGCAAGACAAGTAGTTGTTTAGGCATGGGTTGTATGGAATTGCAAACCTGTGCACATATTTTCAAAAGTACATAACTATAGAATCAATTCTTAATGCGCATGTGAACGCATGTGAACGCTGTCCGCGTTAATCACAGGTTCGCGTTTAATGTCTGTTTAGAGGTAACGGCGTCATCTTAGTGGCCCCTAATTTAATAACAAATGATCATTTCAATGGAGGTGAATCAATCAAAACTAACTTTAGCTGGAAATAACATTATTCAAGAACCGCTATAAAGCCCAAACAACCTCTGTTACATTAAAGTTTATCTCTGTAAAGCTGCTTTGGAAAAATCCATTGTTAAAAGCGCTATATAAATGAAGATGACTGGACTTGACTGATACATTCTCCTAAATTGAATGGTCCAGTCATTAGCTTTGCTCACTATAAATGTGCACGGTATGAGGTCTTTGTCAAAAGTTCCACTTAAACTACATATTTTAAAAAATAGGTATCCCTACCCCTAAACCTAACCCTACCCATAACTTTTCCCTAAAATCAGAGGGTAATGAAAGGTGAATGACACTGATGTGTAAGTACTTCACCTTGGTTCTAAGCCTAAACTTGACATAAACTGTAAACTTGTCCCTCAAATCTGATTGGTTGATTGGAAAGTTGATCCAGGATCAACAACGATGTTGATCCAGGAACATGTGGTACTTGGTGAAATCACGTTCACCATCTTTTAATTGAAAATCAAGGCTAAAGTGACTTGTTCCTGTTGTAAAGAAAAATCTGCAGTCCGGCGTCTTTCCTCTTTGTCGCCATCTCTGTTCGAAATCTGAAATTGCAGTCATTCGCGGAATTGTACTTCAACACCCTAGACACGGCACAGCGCGGATGAACACAATGTTTGAGGAGAGTGTGCAGCTGTCAATCACCGCGCCGATGTGGATACTGGCATTCAGAATCACAGATTATTCTTATTGGAAATATGACCAACATAAGAATTTTCACCGGAAAATGTCATCTGATTCTGAACTAGTAAGAAACATCCACTTTTGTTCTGGTTCTGACATTGCAGTAAATCGCGCTGATTAAATCTAACAATCGCTTATAAGTTATCACGCAAAACTGTGCAAATTATACTTTGTTCTCAAATTGTTAATGTTAACAACATAAGCAAGCATTGCGTGACTACATGTAATGTCCTTCAGATATGTATCCTTGTTTTCGTATGGGTCCGGTTGCAGTCTCTTTTTTTCTGTAGCCACTCGAAGTCCGAACGAAGTCTTTTGCATTTTACAGCGGGTGAATCTGTTGTCACTGGTGATTGTCGTTTGAACCTTTCTGGATCCGCCATCAAATTGATAAGTTTATTTATATCAAGTGCTGTGAGAAAAGGCTATAAATCTCCACCTCCAGCATCCTCACACGCAATATAGCCGAGACTCCTTCTTTATGTGTACAGATGTGACGTAATGACGCAAAGACATGCTCGAATTTCCCGGGTGAAATCCACCAGTACCACTGGAATTAAAAACATTATTACAAGCTACCGTTTTGAATCGAGCTAAGGCAAGCAGAGAGTTTTGAACACTGGCTGGTTATGTATTTTCTCAAATATGTATTTTGGATAATTTTGAACCCAAAAAAAGCTACGGACTGCAGCTTCAAACAAGCTCTAAAAAAAACACCTCTGTAAATTGGTTCCTAAGCAGAGAACAAAGCAGTTCACATGTGCTTCAAATCTGTTCAATTGTTTTTGGGGTGTGGATTTGGCAAAGTGGGCGTTTAATGGCAGCACAAATTTGGGATACTGTACATAACCCCAGAGAAACGTAATTAATTTCTAATTAAATTTAATAACAGAGCAGCTTAGGCTACCGACCCATTCCTGTGCCCAATCTTTTATGATAAAAAAGGGGAAACAGCTCTGCGCAACTTATTTGTTTGAAACTGTATTACATCTTGTTCTTGGCAATGAAAGCGTTGATAAAGTTGTACACAGCACTCTTGATTGGCATTTTGTGGGTTTGTTAAATATGCTTTCTACCGCACCCTAACGCATGCACTTGCAAGTATTATATCTTTTCATATGGTCTTTATGCATGTCTGATAAATAATCTTGCTTATATGAGTATTTCTAAGCACTAACAGATCCAATAAAACAACTTCCCTGCAAAAGAATGAATGTCCAAGCATACCTTCTAGAATGTTCAAGACATTGGCTGCTTGTGTTGTACTGGGAATTTTGTGCAGCTGTAAGTGTAATCTTCCTTTTTTCAGAGCTACAGGAAAAGGCTGTGGTTTCCTGTGATTATCAGATCTGGATATAAGGATATCAAATCAAATGTGAATTGATCATAAAGAAATCAAAGCATTTTATGTATTATTAGACATCACTTTTAATTTAATTTAATTATATATTTTTATTGATATATTAATTGATTTATTTGATATATTTAAAAAAAATGTCAGTGTGAAAGCCAGTTATCGTCATGCATTTTTAGCACCATGAAAAAAAGAGGCTTCATCAATTTGTAGCATCATGAGGGTCAATAGTATCAGAGCAAATGTAAAATTTTATTATCAAAGATAATTCGGTCAAGAAGTTGCATTGAGGGGACACAGTTTAAATGGCAGAGCCATTTGTGGTTTTTCAAATAGGGTTTTCATGGGAATCGCAGTGACCGCACACGATGCACAAGCTACTTTTTATCAGAATTTTTAAAAATTATTAGAGAAACACAAAACCAAATAAATCCTGATTGTTGAATGCTGTCCATGGATGGGATAGTTGCCACTTTCTCTTTAATGAACACAATCCATGTATCATATGCCCTAGGCGATCTTCAGTTTCTTGTGTTAAGCCTTTACTGAAGCGTTTAAATTGTTTTACAAGTTTTGCACTACCGCTTCTTTGTAGTGCCAAGAAATTTGATTACATATATGGGTCTAATAGGGTCGGTTTCATTGCAAAAAGAATAACTGTGAAATGGAATTCCCTTTCAGCACTTCAGTAATATAACCGTAAAATACGTCAGGTTCAATAAACTTTGTCATAAATGTAATGATGTAACAGCTTTGCACCAGCTGCACTTCATGCCTGATAAACTCTTTTAATGGTATGCAAACGATCTTCAAAGATTTTGTGGCTGACAAGCAGTAACACCTTTACGGCCCTTCATGCAGAGTCGAGTGTCTTTTTGATCTTCAAGCTAATGATCCGACCTGACAGAAAATTGACTTTGTTTCCTTTGTTAGCATTTTTGAAAGGGCGGTGATAAGTCTGAAATGTAGCACAACAACATGTGGGAGCTGAAGCCTCAGGTCAGTCACCCTCCAGGATTTTAACTAGCTTGAACTCAACATGCATCCACATAACAGATGTATCTTCTGTTAGATATTAAGCAATGTTTACCTACATTACAGCAGCGGCACTGGAAAGACCGTAAGTCAATCACTAGTAAGATTCGATGTAGAATTTTGGCCTTTAATGTAGAATGATGAAATAAACAAAAACAATCACACAAGGACATTGAACTCCCACTCTGATGGATCTGTATTGCTGTAGAAGTGCTCACAAAAGCAAACAACTGAACTAAAATCTGAGTAATGATCTTCTGAAATTCTATTACTATAGTAGGCCTAATCTTAATGATCTCCGGGAGTAAAATATAAGGCAGGCAATACATTCTTTTTTCTTTTTTTTTTAAATGCGACCCTCAAAACAAAATCTTGAAGGACAGAAAAATCACAAATGAGATCTCTTTAAAATCTTAATGGTTTCTCCTATACAGCAGTGAGTTGTAATTTAGACGTTGTTTGTCTGCTCTCAAACGTTCTTCTGCAAAAAAAGATCTTAAAATGGATTGTCTAATTTGCCATCCATATTTTATCGCTCTGTATACTTACTGTAGCATGTGTCTTCTCTTCTCTAATATGTTTCCAATGTCATTTCTTCTGAGGCAATGCACTTTTAAATTATATCTCCAATTTAGGAGAAACATCTGCAATGAAATTGATACTTCAAGCTGCGAACTCCTGAGATCATGGGGTAAAAGGTTCTGGAAACTCAACAGGTAAGACCAGTGAGTGTTGTGATCAATAAGAAACGAGTTACAGTGATGAAATCAATACCGTACGTATTTAAATAACACTTTCATAATCCAAATGTGAACATATTCTGGTTAACATCAGAATATTCTTTTGCATGTAAACCCAGTCAGGCTGACATATGATGCAATCATGAGAAAGACTAACACACACACACACACACACACACACACACACACACACAGTGATTACGTTTTATGTATTTGGTCAAATTGTATTTGTCATTTTGTATTAAAAGGGCTTAAAGATGAAATAATTGTTGAAGTAAACGAGTGGTATGATGTATGTTTGACAAAACATAAAAAAATGTAATATGATTACCACAAGACATGCACAAAATTTAAACTGATGCCCATGTTTTCTATTAGGTAGTGGGTAGAATGCCACTCTTTGTACTTGACTTTTTACTTATTGACATAGTTTATAGAGAAGTAGTACATTTATATGTAGCGGATGAATATATGACCATTAAATCAATGTTTGTGACAAATAACGCAAAAAAAAAAAAAAAAAAAAAAAAAAACAGCATGTTACGACACTCCCCGGTCTACTCTATTCTGAACTTCTTCAGCAAACCCCTTACCGATTACTGATCTTCAAAGAACACGTTTAGAATTATGTGATTGTTTTAACTGTCATTAACTTGACAGGAATAATACTACCTGCAAACTAGGAGTATTACTGTGTAAATAATAAGACTAGACTGTCAAAACCTCTTTCGCATGCCAGACAATAGTTGAGTAAATTGAAATGTCAACAAGAGAACATTCATAAATGCCTTCTCTCCAGACATTTTGGTGCCTGCTTGTCTGTGGAATGAAATCACATGAAGCCGATATCAAGTGCACATCATTCGTGGAAAACCAATTTATTTATTTTTGCCCAGCCCCCAAGCGGAAGCAGACTAATGTGGAGTACAATAAGTTCTAAAGATTAAGTTTTTGTTAATTATTATTTTTAACCTGTGCTGGACAGTATATTTTATTTTCTCAGCATTTACGGGGACAGCTTGAAAGAAAGTTTATGTCTTATAATATGGGATGTGTGGTGAACAACTTTCACTTTTTACAGTTCCTGGATAAATGCCCTGTTAAAGTTTTAGAACAACAGCTGTAAAGAATGTTAGCTTAACAACCAGATGGCTTTAAAGTTGGTTTACCCTCCATATGTGTTGTCAACCATGTTAAAATAGTGGGACATATAAGGAATAAGTTAGCCGGTTTACCGTGACTTATCTATTAGCTACACTTCCACTATAAGAAAGTACATAGCAGTGGTTTAATAGTAGCTATAACTTTTGTGCTGCACAACTGTTTATTTGGGTGCTCCTCTGTCTCTGCCTGTAATAATAAATGAGTACTTAAAGGGATAGTTCATCCATTAATGAAAATCCTACATCATTTACTCCATCACCATCACCATCATCATAATCATTTAGGACCTGTTGGACTTTCTTTCTACCTTGCAGTACAAATGTTTATGCTGCTCTTTTTCATACATCATTTTTTTGTGTGTTCCAAGAAAGTCACAAAGGTTTCTTACCACCCCTGTCCTCTTGTTCTTGCACTTTCTTTTCCTTCTCACTGAGTATTATTCAGCGTCTGAGATTAAAGCAGGTCACTTTGACTTCCTATCACCCAAGTGTCTGCAGGACCTTTTTAACATCTTCAAACAGACAAGGCCTGTCGAATGGCTTCTCACCCCTGACCCCTTTGATGATGCCTGACACAGCATCTTATTGTAGAGATAGCAAGCTCATGTTAAACTGCTCCTGTCTTATCCACAGGCTTCAGGAATGCATAGACATAGAGCTTGTAATTTCCTGGCAACTGTACCCTGTCTGAAATATGAGTCTTCATCAGGAATAAATTCACATTAATGGATTTGGTAGATGTTTTTATCCAAAATGACTTACAGTACATTGTATTCCACCCATATATTATTATACTATTATCAATTATCAATGCATTCCCTGGGAATCTTTCCATGTTAGCGCCATGCTTGAGTTACAGGAATTCTAGGTTGGGGTAAGTTGTCACCTACTGTATGTTTTAAAAGTTGTAATATTATACAATAAAATAACAATATATGTTTTCCAAAACAGTGGTTTGATAAATCACTAATTTACTAATCAGATTTCAGAATGATCATGGCACAGAAACAGATCTGTTTTGCTTGTGTTCTGTGTATTAACAGATTGTTAAACTAACAATGTATTATAACGCAGAAACACACGCTGGCCATTTAGAGTTTTTATTACTCATGCAAACAAAATAGTGACAAAACAGATGTTCGGGAGGATATGCTACAGCTATAGGCGCACCCAAACATGTTTGAACCATAAGCCCCTTGTTAGATTAAATTTGATTAAATATTAAATCAAAACAATCCCAAGTGGATTAGCATTAGCAAGAGGACTAACACTTCTGAATTGGCTAATAAAGTTGCCCATTTGCTTGCACTGGTTGAATTTTAGAGGTGCCTCCTCAAGAGTATCAAAGTTATTTCAGAGCTCACAAGTTATAAGATTGTATGAACATGAAGTACACACCCACACCCCAAACTTGCTTACCCCACATGACCTTTTTTTCCCCAACCCAGTCTGTCCTTGTGAAAAATGTTCCCAGATTCTTTAGTAAATCAGGTCCTCATGGAGAAATAATATTTTGCAGAGTTCGACTGTTACATGTGTGTCCTGAGTTTCCCCCCGTCATTGTGTATTTGGTTCAGTCCTGTATCTCAGTTTTCCCGCTCCTCGTTTGTGTTCAGTTCCTTCACCTGTTTCTAGTTAATTTGCCCCAGCTGTGTCTTGTTCCCATGATCCGTTCTCTGTGTATGTAAACCCTGTGTTCTCCCTCACTCCTGGTCGGTTCTCGTTTGTATGTACGTTTGTATATGGTGTGTTAGTGTTTTCTGGATTCCTGGTCTGAGTTATTTAGTAAAGATTATTGAATTTGATCTTTTGACTGCTGCCTCTTCATCTGCCTGCACCACACCCGTAACAGAAGAACCGACCGTTACAGCAGCATTATGGGCATCTTCCTCTACCCTCAAGATTCCACCGACCTTCTCCTCAACCTCTCCCAGAATCACCATCCGATCGAGACCTACGTCGAGGAATTCCTCCACCTCGCCCATCAGGTGTCCTGGAAAGAGGCAGCCCTCAAGCACTCCTTCTGGATGGGTCTGGACGATCCACTCTTTGGGCAATTTCCAGCTACTGCCACCACATGTTCCCTTAGGGAATATATCGACAACATCCTGTGGGTGAGTGGATCGTCCTACACCGTTGATGTAACCCCAGATCTCCCTTCTGTTCCTGTCTCTCCACTGTGTCCAGTGTCTCGTTCTGCCGAGACCGTCATGCCGATGCATCACGTCATGCCCACCGTGCCAGTTGGAATTTTGGTGGAGCTAAAAGAGGAAGACTGGCTTATTGACTGGGACACAGAGCTACCGCCACTGAGCCCAGCCAAGCCCGCGCCGCTGGTTCCGTCCAGCCCAGCCAAGCCCGCGCCGCTGGTTCCCTGCACGCCTGCCGGGCCTGAGCTTCCCTGCACGCCTGCCGGGCCTGAGCTTCCCTGCACGCCTGCCGGGCCTGAGCTTCCCTGCACGCCTGCCGGGCCTGAGCTTCCCTGCACGCCTGCCGGGCCTGAGCTTCCCTGCACGCCTGCCGGGCCTGAGCTTCCCTGCACGCCTGCCGGGCCTGAGCTTCCCTGCACGCCTGCCGGGCCTGAGCTTCCCTGCACGCCTGCCGGGCCTGAGCTTCCCTGCACGCCTGCCGGGCCTGAGCTTCCCTGCACGCCTGCCGGGCCTGAGCTTCCCTGCACGCCTGCCGGGCCTGAGCTTCCCTGCACGCCTGCCGGGCCTGAGCTTCCCTGCACGCCTGCCGGGCCTGAGCTTCCCTGCACGCCTGCCGGGCCTGAGCTTCCCTGCACGCCTGCCGGGCCTGAGCTTCCCTGCACGCCTGCCGGGCCTGAGCTTCCCTGCACGCCTGCCGGGCCTGAGCTTCCCTGCACGCCTGCCGGGCCTGAGCTTCCCTGCACGCCTGCCGGGCCTGAGCTTCCCTGCACGCCTGCCGGGCCTGAGCTTCCCTGCACGCCTGCCGGGCCTGAGCTTCCCTGCACGCCTGCCGGGCCTGAGCTTCCCTGCACGCCTGCCGGGCCTGAGCTTCCCTGCACGCCTGCCGGGCCTGAGCTTCCCTGCACGCCTGCCGGGCCTGAGCTTCCCTGCACGCCTGCCGGGCCTGAGCTTCCCTGCACGCCTGCCGGGCCTGAGCTTCCCTGCACGCCTGCCGGGCCTGAGCTTCCCTGCACGCCTGCCGGGCCTGAGCTTCCCTGCACGCCTGCCGGGCCTGAGCTTCCCTGCACGCCTGCCGGGCCTGAGCTTCCCTGCACGCCTGCCGGGCCTGAGCTTCCCTGCACGCCTGCCGGGCCTGAGCTTCCCTGCACGCCTGCCGGGCCTGAGCTTCCCTGCACGCCTGCCGGGCCTGAGCTTCCCTGCACGCCTGCCGGGCCTGAGCTTCCCTGCACGCCTGCCGGGCCTGAGCTTCCCTGCACGCCTGCCGGGCCTGAGCTTCCCTGCACGCCTGCCGGGCCTGAGCTTCCCTGCACGCCTGCCGGGCCTGAGCTTCCCTGCACGCCTGCCGGGCCTGAGCTTCCCTGCACGCCTGCCGGGCCTGAGCTTCCCTGCACGCCTGCCGGGCCTGAGCTTCCCTGCACGCCTGCCGGGCCTGAGCTTCCCTGCACGCCTGCCGGGCCTGAGCTTCCCTGCACGCCTGCCGGGCCTGAGCTTCCCTGCACGCCTGCCGGGCCTGAGCTTCCCTGCACGCCTGCCGGGCCTGAGCTTCGCGTCACGCCGGCCGAGCCAGAGCCTTCTCCGCTGGTCCCGTCCAGCCGAGCCTTCTCCGCTGGTCCCGTCCAGCCGAGCCAGAGCCTTCTCCGCTGGTCCCGTCCAGCCCTTCAGAGCCCTCTCCGCTGCTCCCGTCCAGCCCTTCAGAGCCCTCTCCGCTGGTCCCGTCCAGCCCTTCAGAGCCCTCTCCGCTGGTCCCGTCCAGCCCTTCTAAGCCTTCACCACTGGTTCCATCCAGCATAGTCTCGCGTAGCCAGACCTTCAGACTGACGGCTGAAGGTCTGGAATTCATAGCAGCTTTCTTTGGCCAAGGCCCGCCCATAAGGCCGTTTGACCGACATGTAAAACAACCAATTACAGTTCGTTTCGTTCAGCGTCACGTTTCGGTGCGTGGAAATGTCCCCACAACAACAGACCTGCGTGCAACAAGTCAGTCAGCATAGAAAATCAAAGAAGGAGAAGAAAACTTCAAGAGTCTTTCCCGTGAACCTCGCATACTTTTGAGAATTCTACGTTTAGCTGATCTTGATAAATGCTCATTGTCACTCATGTAAACACAACAGTTTTTCTTCCGCAATCACACGTCTGCGCTTTGTTTCCCGGCGGACCGAAAATAAACGCGACACTCGCGCCCCCCCCCCGGAAATCCGATAAAATTCAACCAATCAGATGACGACTTCGACATTCCTGAAGTGTTTCCAGTTAAGTGTACCATATGCATCAGACGTTTAGCCAACGTTCCGTGGGCGTGACGTCTGAGGCTGAGACTACATCCAGCATAGCCGGGCCTTCACCGCTAGCCCAGCCAGAGACTTTCCATGTCCCTTCTGCCCACCCAGAGACTGTCCCAGAGCCGGTGATTCCCCCCAAGAAAGTTTTGGGGGGGGGATATAGGCCGCCCGAAGGTGCGTCTCCGCCATGGCCGCCCGAAGGGGATTCTCCACCATGGCCGCCCGAAGGGGATTCTCCGCCAGGACCGCCCGAGGGGTGGTCTCCTACTCCGCCATGGCCCCCTGACCAGCCTGCTCCGCCCTGGAGGCTTCCTGCTCAGGGTAGGCCACGCCCTCGTCAGCCTCCAGGGCGCCCGCCCCCCCACCCCTTTTGAAGTTATACGGCGCGAGGACGCGCCTTTTTGGAGGGGGCGTTATGTTACATGTGTGTCCTGAGTTTCCCCCCGTCATTGTGTATTTGGTTCAGTCCTGTATCTCAGTTTTCCCGCTCCTCGTTTGTGTTCAGTTCCTTCACCTGTTTCTAGTTAATTTGCCCCAGCTGTGTCTTGTTCCCATGATCCGTTCTCTGTGTATGTAAACCCTGTGTTCTCCCTCGCTCCTGGTCGGTTCTTGTTCGCATGTACGTTTGTATATGGTGTGTTAGTGTTTTCTGGATTCGTGGTCAGAGTTATTTAGTAAAGATTATTGAATTTGATCTTTTGACTGCTGCCTCTTCATCTCCCTGCACCACACCCGTAACATCGACAGGGCCCTCACACATGTGCTCTTTCGCAGTATGTACGTGCAAGAGGTCATTTAGTCGATGTGCTAACCAATTTGTATGGTTTGACGCAGTCCCTTATGTGCATACTTGTCAGCAACAATAAAATACTCAGTTTAAGATATACGCAATCAAACAACACGCTGAGGACTTGTTAATTGGATTTTAAAAAAAACGTATTTTAGGTGCGCAGTGCATTCTGCGTTGAAGTCAAATGGTTGCACTTGCACTTAGTGAGCTACTGGCTCATATTGTTGATATTTTTACTGCAACACAACTAGGAAAATACAATTCTGATACGATGCTACATTATACAGAGCCCCTAAAGGGACGTGGTGGTGGAAAAAATGGGATGGAAGAAAAACTTTTGCGTTCCCCCGAGAAACTTTGCATTCCCTAGCAAAGATATTTGTGTCCCCTCGTAAAACGTTTGCGTTCCCCCGCAAAGATATTTGCGTTCCCTCACAAAAACTGTTGTGAGCTCAGACAGACACTTCCTGATTAATGTCCCGCTGGCAGGAAAGGGCAACAAGAGAAGCAATGCAAGTATTCAATACTTTTCTAGCTATAAGAGAAAAGAATGGGAAGGTGCCAGCGACCACGCGCACACACACACAGGAGACAGCGAATTCATAAGCCGTGACATTGTCTCTCTCACTGTCAAAAGAATATCTATATAAGATACTTTTAGTTGTTATTATCTTGCTCTGAGTTATGTTGAATGGATATGGAATATATAGCCTATCTGTTGTGAATATGCGATAATTACGGGCTAGCCTACTAATGATATTATTATTTATAAATGTATAATTAAACTTGTTTAAATGTACAGTTTGGTGTTGTTTTGAATTCAAAAGATATCCTAATACAATAAATGCATTAATCTCTCAATTGGGTATTTATCATTAAAGATATAGAGTTTGCAATCTAACGGTCAAAATGACCGCTTGTGGCAGTTCTAGTACGTATGGAATTCTGGCACTTCTAGTGTTAAAGGGGACTCAAACCTCTTTTTACTTGTGATATATTGTCTCAGTCAACATTACCATACATAAAACCGTATTGTTCCGAATATAAGACAATGTTTTTTTCTAAATACATCTGAAAAAACGGGTTTGTCTTATATTCAGGGTCTTGACTTTTACATCAGTTTAAAAAAATGTTTTTATCGTTGGTACATTTTACCAGTATTTACCATAATTTCAGTACAAAAATTTTAATATTTTCAGTATGAAAATTATTTTCAAATAAAAGCATTGTGGAAAAAAAAGGGGGGGGGGGGGGGGTCATCTTATAATCAGGGTCGTCTTATCTGTAGATTCAGTGGTACTACTACTACTACTACTAATAATAATAATAAGTAAAGCTAGCAGCATTTATCGGGGTTCAAGCGGTTTAAGGCCTTTAAGCACATGCGTAAAAAGATATTATTTAGCAAGCATGTAAACACTTAGAAAACGTAGGAAACCGAAAGTAATTGATAAAAGATCATATAAGAGATTCAGTCAAGAATAATTTTGTACAGACGTAAATAATGTATGTTGGATTGATGTTTATGAGGAAGTTCCTCCTAATAATGCAGTGTCAGCATTTGAAAGATTATTTTAACCTTTGGTGGACAAACATGCACCTATGAAAAAATGTACAGTGAAGAATGTTAGGGCACCATGGATTGTTAATGAGTTGAAAAACATTATGTTTTAGAGAGATGTGGCAAAGGGTACAGCAAACAGAACAGGGAACAAGGAGGATTGGGACGTCTATTGCAGTAATTGATAAATTAAGAGAAGAAATGTTGTTTGGCAGAACCAGTTTGCCATATCTTTAATATCAGTATTGAAAAAGGGATTTATCCTTTAGCTTGGAAAGATGCAAAGGTTATTCATCTACAGAAAAATGCAGCAATGGTTTTAATAGTCATAATAGTTGAACAATACGTTTGCTACCAGTTCTTAGCAAAGTATTGAAAATGATAGTTTGTGAGCAAATTCAATTATTCTCATACTGTACATTGGTTTAAAAGTTAACTGTCTGATGGGACAATGTGTATTTTATAATGGAAGTTATTCAGATGTGAAAGAGTTGCAATGTGGTGTGCCTCAATGAAGTTGTTTAAGACCAATGATCTTCCTCTTGTTTTAAAGTGTGCATGAACAGTCATGTACAGTATGCAGATGAAAAAACATTATATTTACCTGCAACATCAATTAGGCAGTTGTCTACTGCTTTGGATGAGTAAATAGAATTGGTCATAAAGTATAGGTATAAGTTGGTTCTAAACTTGATAAAAACCAAAAGCATTGTGTTTGCATCAAATTCCATCAAAAGTTGATTGCATCAAAAGTAAAATTTGTCTGTAAAGAGTGTGCATATTGAACAGAGGAAATAAGACTTCTTGGAGTTATATTAGACAGTAGGCAGAAGGGGTCAAAACAGATAGAAAATATGGTAACAGGTATGGGAAGAGGTTTGTCAGTTATTAAGGTCAAGGTCAACGTTTATTTCTATAGCACCTTTTAACAACACGAATGTTGACCAAAGTGCTTCACAGATACATCAAAAGTACACATACAGTTAGGTAGAGCATATAAAAATAAAAAATAATTCAAACCACGTAGACCTAAAAAAAAAAAAATAGAATCTTTATAATAAGTACAAATTTTAAACCTAGCGAATATTTAAACATTTTCTTTAATGACTTTCTGGGCCGTCAGGATTCATTCCCTTAGGGAGCCTATGTAGGAGTGATCCAGCTGTCACATTTAATCAAAAATATCTTCATTTGTGTTCCGAAGACGAACGAAGGTCTTACGGGGTTGGTACAGCATGGGGGTGAGTAATTAATGACTTAATTTTCATTTTTGGGTGAACTAACTTGAAGTGAATTTTTCAATTTAATAAGCTTGAGAAAAAAAGTTAGGTTTTAATTGATGCTTTAAAAACATTTAAAGTAGGAGAAGCTCTGATCGATAGTGTATTCCAAAGTTATTGAGGTCAAGGTCAAGGTCACATTACACATTAAGAGATGTGTAAACTTTTTACCACAATACTGTATTTCCAAAATTGGGCAAACAATGGTTCTTGCTTAGATTATTGCAGTGGTGTGGTCGAGTGCATCAAGTAAAGACAAAAAATGTGACTAATTAAAAAATTACAAATAGTCCAGAACAGAGCGACAGGACTCACTTTAAACTGTAATATAATATTATAATATAATAAGCTAATATAAAAAGAATGCACTGGTAAAGGATTGTCTCTCTGCTTTGTTTTATAAGAAATATTTCCGTGTCTTGAGTTCCTAATTTCCCGTACTCTCAACTTTTTTATAGTAGTGCTAGTCATAATTTTAACGCCACACAGTAAATGCCCCTGTGTTTATGAGAACCACCAGCAGGGAGTTAAAAGTAACACTGAAGCAGTGTTAGAGTTAATTAGATAATTAAGTGATTGAGTGATGATTGCTCAATTATTTGAAGACACTTGATGATAACAAGTAGCCTGGCTAACGTTAGTTTATGTAACACACAGACAGCTAGATAGGCTAGCACAACCCAAATCAAACCCGAGTGTGAGGTTTAATTGTGTTTTGTTTTTTTATCCGCGGAGTTTGCAGTCTTGTAAACATATCAAAAGTATGGCTGAAACTAATAGATTATTAGTAATAGATTACTAATAGCAGCTATACTGACGTAATTGTGAAACAAACGCCTACATAAAATAGCCTATTTTTAGTGATGTTTTTTAAATAAATGTCAATTAAACGTTTTAAAGTCAGTATTTTTTTCCTCTGTTGTGGCAAAAATTCTCAAACAAACATCACTGCGTAAGAGACACTCAGAGTCAAATTATATAAAATAGAAGTATTTATTCTTGCAAGAATAGGAGCAGTCTAATACACAGTTGTTACCCTGTGCAGAAGAGTGACACACCCCCCAGACAGACTGAACTAGCTTTTATCTTAGTTTCAAGGCCTTCTTCCCCCCAGAGCCTTCCTCCCAGTAGTTTTCCATAGACGTCACTAGTTGGCCCACTAAGCTCCCCTGCACCAAATGGCCTTCTGACATCTAGGTCAGAGGTCCTTGTTCGTCTGTTCTCTGGAGTGTCTCCCTCTTCTGCCTCCCCAGGTATCCTTTCCCACTACAAGTGAGAGACACACATGTGACATTCTTTGAATCATCTATATTTAACTAAAGATCAATGAATATCATTAAAATTGCCACCACAACTCCTCACTTTTTATCATTCTGATTACCCATAATCACAATAATAAACAATAAGACAAATTTTAAGTCATATCATCACACTTATACTTTTCATCTCTGATTTTTGCATAAATGATCACTCTCCTTGAACCTGTGAAGAAAAGTTTAGAATGAAGAAGCATAAGGCTGTTTTTGTGGGGGAAAGGCCCCGTAATATTTTAGCAAGCAAGTAAACATTTCACTGCGCCGGGCTAAGCGAGAAATCACTGTTCCTGCGCTCCTGTAAACAGACCCTCAGTCACGACAGTAAGGAAAAGGTAGTTATAACATAGCAAGGAAACAACCAGATAAAAGTAAAATAAAAAAATCCCTCAGTTTCAAACCCTATCTTTGTACGCCATCTCGTAACACGGATGACTGCTGCTTTTAACCCCCTTTAAATCTTTTGCCCTTAATCTTTCTCAGAAAATAAACAAAATAGAAGAAAAACAAACAGAACATACATTTAACACATATCTCACTGTAGCTCCCGCTACCTGTGTCGTCACATAATTTTGTTCATCCTTGGGATAGACTGTCATTTTCACCAATTGAACAGACAGCAGGTTTCACCTGTCACTGTAATCATATTCACCCATGAATAACAAAATTATTAGAATAACAATCCTATCATTAAGCCTTTTCCATTAATCTCCGCCCATCTCCATATTTCATTTACTTCTAATTCAATTTAGTAAGCTCTATTTAATGCCATATTTAACAAAATCTAACCAGAGAAGTCTTATAATTTTATCCATTCTTCTAACCAATGCAGTTGTTCAATATTAACTCTAATATTTCCATTACGGACACAATCAATATATTTTCTACATTTACAATCAAATCAATACTTTTTAATTCAAACATGCTGTGGTTCTACTTAATAAGCTTCAACAATTATCCCTATAATTTACATTAATAGATCTTCTCTTCCCAAAAACATTTTCCCTAAATATTTCCTAATGAATAAGTAACCAATCAAATCTTTTGATCTACTGTATATCAATACTAAGCCCTATTTTGATTTAATCAAATCAAATCCTCAAAATCATCACAAAAGCAGATTCTTCTGTTAAACTTAAACCATCAGTTGGCAGTTGGTTCCTCCTCCAGGCGTGTTGATAATCTCGTTCGCCCCATGGACTATGGGATGGTTGTGGCCTGTTGGTGTTGTCTAAGGTGAGAGGCTTGGACCCAGGTGTCACACTCCTTATAAGGTTTTCCCTTAAATCACGACCGCACCCCCACTGGAGTGAACCATTTCTTGCCTGCTTTCACCTGTGAATGGAGACCTTAAGTATTTTGTTAGTGACCGCTTGTCTAGCCGCTCTTCCCCTTTTGGTGTGACCTGTGGAATCAACCTGAAACATTATCACCGGATAATTTCTCGCTCACTTAATAGCACTCAGGATCCTTTTCCCCTGAAAAACAATATTTATACATTTGGAACAGAATCAGTTCTGTTTTCTGCAACCCATCCTGACATTCTGTAAAAGGAAAATTTAAGTTATGCGCTGCGCAGGTGTGGCCTTGTTTCTTTCTGCTACAATAATAACCCAGGCCAGGATAGTTAGTCAAATTCATCCATAGTCATCATTTTATAGGGGACATTCTCCCCTGTATCCAAAAGTCTGCATGCTCTGTAAAGAAAAACAAATGTCGAGGTTATTTTCAGATAGTAAAATACGTAGTTTCTTTTGTCTGCTGTGCTGCCACGGCCTTCGCTGCTGCATCTGCCCTAGCGTTCCTGTTGAAACAGTCCTGCAAATACATGTACAGACAGCAAATTTTGTTTGGGACCCAAGTAAACCATATTTGGCAATTGTTATACCATCTCCCTCTTTGTTCACAATTATCATAAATGTTAAGGGCTCTCTTGATACTTCGAAATTGACTTAGCCAATATGTCATTTTGTTGTTGCCATCAAATCTACAACATTTTCATTTATCTCAGCCCATGCCAGATGGTGATCTACAACTACACAATTCCAATTTACACAAATACTTAAACTGATCCAGAACATAATTCAAATCGACATCCTGCATGACAAAAGTATTACTACCAGACAGAGCTTGATGTCCAATCAACTTAAAGCTCGTCCCATGTTCTGTATTGTCTTTTCAACCGATCCACTCAGAATTATCGGCTTCTTTAAAATTTGTCATTTGCCTCAACCCATCTGTAATGATAAAACTGTTCTGTTCTAATTTCAATACTGTTCTAATATTAGTACCCCAAACTAATACATACAACATAAAGTGCTGTCACCATCACACACACACTCATACTAGACACATATATGTTAACTGCTCATTCTCAATGTTTGCCCTTTCCTTATATCATCGTTAAAAGGATTTAAATTTTAAATAAGATTTTAACCTTTCCATTTTTCCTGTAGCTTCTATCTAATTTTACATGGTCTCTTAACCACTTTCAAAGCATGTCTTGTTCATTATTTATTAGATTTTTAGACAAGTCAGCTGGGTTGGTTTGTTTCATTATCATTATTTTTCTTCAGCTTGCTCTAGCAGGCCGATAACAGAAAGACAGACACAGTTACCATTCCTTCTTCAGCTCAAGCAGTCTCTCTCACTATAAATAAATTTCTAAGACTGTAACTTATACACAATGTAATATTAAATTCATTACAATAACCTTTGACCATCCACCTTTGTTATCCAGACTTAAATCTACAAAAGCTGTCTTCATCTTTAGTCACCACCATGTCTAACGACCTTCAGGAGTTAGAACTATGTTATAGACTAGTTCTAAATCAACTTCTATACATTTTCCTTGCCCATAAGGCAACCGACATCAAAAAGTTTTATTACTGTCTCCACAACAATTAATAATGGCAATCCCCTCACGGTCTCAGCTGGCTCTTGAAAGCCCATTGCCATTAGCTCCTTGTCTATAATTTTCTTCTCCTCAGGGTGTTGTCCCCCCTGGGTATAGTTGCAGACACTTGTCACAATGAAAACAAGCCATACAACTAATGCGGTTTCTTCTGGTGAGTGGTATAGAGGAGCTTTGCATTATGGGGAGACATGCCGTAACTCGTCACCGCGTCATCTCCCCTTAACGGCATAAGGACGCTGCTGGCCTCACAGCTCCTGCTCAACCCTCATACCTGTCTCACATAACACATCTCCATTCAGGAAATGCCCAGTGACTTTACGTGAGCCCTCTGGCTTAGGTTGCCCCCTGTCTGGCCAAAGAAGGTCTTACCCGTCATAGAGATGGTCACTCGTGCCCACTGGTGACCGCTTTTTTCCCATCACAGAATCTTTGACCGTTTTCTTCAACAAAATCTGTTGTTCTCTGGAGCTTAGGAAAGGCACGTTCAAGAGTCACCAGAGCCATTCTGATTGCCTAATAGTGTTCACACAGGGAGACAGGTCAATAACAGCTGTATTTAATCACTTAAATCCATTATTTTATCTTAAAAGCAGAAACCTAGCTGCTTAGACTATACTCAGCGAATTTGGATCATCCGTACGTTCAGTGAACTTTACCTGTAGACGGAGCCATCGGTCCTGAATGGTGGAGACTAAATGAGACAAAGAAGTTACTGGTCCTAAAATAAAATAAAATGTCTTCAAGTTCTGCATTATTATTTTAAAGACTTCTTTAAAGTCATTCAGTTTTACATTTAAAACATTTACAAATACAAATTGCCCTTTATGGCAATTGTTTCTATGATTCTTCAACTGAAACTGTGCTTTACTACAAATAGCTTATCACAGATAACAGCTTTGAGCTGACATTGAATGAGAGAGACTCTGAGGCATTCAGGACTGGCACACTGCACTCTCATAAACTTCTAACATCAAACTTTTATCTACCATCCTATAGCTTTATCCCATCTTAAGGCATATTTGCCAGAAATTACCTGTGTTTCCAAATAAACATAATTTTTATAGTTGTCTTTATTTAGACATTACAAATTTCCACTCAGATTGAGTCTCTGTTGCACTGGCAGTTTCAGCCACAGTACACATCAGATCCAGATAAGCAAACTGTTTCATTACAGCCAATAACAAACTTATCTTTTGAAAGCAAAACTTTCATGGTCAACTTTTCAAGCTGTTTGTTTAATCAGCATTTAGCAACTGTTAATCCAGTATTGCTTCTGCTTACTTGATCTTAAATAATTATTCGTTTCACATTTCTCAATCAGCATTTTAGTTGTCAAGTTCTCAATTACGTTAACTTTGACAAGGCTAGCACTCTCTGCTTGATACATCTTTTGCAATTATTATAAATCATTCGTGAGATTAGTCTCTCTCCTTAATCTAAACCCTTCCTAAAATGTTTAATTAAAACACAATCATCCTGTTAGTTACTTTGATATATTTTGCAACTCACATTTGTTGGAGTCATTAATTTTACATCAACCTGTATTCATCAATTCACTATTATAGATCTTTTCTTCAAAAGGATTCACTTTAAGACTTCAATCTTTTGACCTTGTTTTCTATCTCTTATTTCTCAGACAAAATGTCAATGTCGTCGTTTAAACACTGATCTACTTTCAAACCCACATTATTATCAGAAATGTGTCACTATCACATTTTCAAACACCTTCTCTGCTCCATCACATGATTAGTCTGCAGATTCAACTTAATATTATCATTATTGTCTCAGTCTTATCTCTACTGTTTCTCCAAAGCAGATTATATTACTCAGTCCGTAAATTACACAGACAACCATTACAGCTACTTGATTCAATACCCTTATTTTCTTAACATTAATAAAATAAAGCAGATATATCATCATTTCATCCTTATTTTATCAAAATCTAGAATTGTTCTTAAAACATTCTTCATATCATGTTAATCCCTGTCAATCATACAATGCCTTATTTTATTCTAAAACTGACTTTTCATTTCACCATTTAAACAGTTAATTTGACTTCCATAAATTCTGTCAGACCATGTCTATTTTCATCACATATAGTTTTCTACTATATTTCTCCTTTCTTTTCTCAAACATGCCAGTTCCCTCATTATCCTCTCCTTTCTTTTCTCAAACATGCCAGTTCCTTCATTATATAACCAGTACATGATTGTTTGAACAATCCCCACACACACATATCTCACACACCAACCTTTTTGTTTTTTCACTTCCCTCTTCCACCAAGTCTCACTTACAGTTCCCTCTATTTCACACAGACAGCCTTATTGCTTCTTGCTACTTCAATCCTTGTCATATAAATTTAAGTTCTATAGACATCTAATGTCATGCATCCATTTACTGGATGAAGTAAAAAAAACATTATTTCTCCTGGCAGTTCGACATTTTATCTTCAAGCCAACAATCCATTATCTGTTCACATTTTTTTTTTACACACATGTTGAACGCAGACACAACTTTTGTTTTTCACTGCTCTGTTCAACTGATTCCCGCACCATCTTTAATGTTGTGGCGCTCAATACCTCATTTGACAAAACACCGGTGTACCAAATTTCGCAAGCTTGCTTTTGAGACATCCCCATACCGGCTGTTTTCTGTTCTCTGTGGATTTTCTCTTCAACGCGCGTTTTCTTTAATCTGTTAGGCGTCCCTAACAAATCCGATCTTTTCTTTTAACCCAAATCGGTCGGGTTGCACTTATTAGTGCCCTCCTAATTATGGTTTACCAAAAAATTCTGGTTCCCCCTAATTAGCCTCAGTACCTAAAAACAATTTGCTCCGTCGTGGAACAACTGATTTTCAGGTTACCTATCTGTTTGAAACCTCTTGATCCGTTACAGATCTCAGTTAATCTCAGATAATTTTCGTCTCTGTTTGAAACCTCTTGATCCGCTACAGATCTCAATTAATCTCAGATTACGTACCACAGAAACAGCCCTCAGCCAATATGGTTCAATTTCACTCTTCCCCCAATTAAACCGAATTTAAATGACCCTTACCAGAGACGTTGTTTCATGCCACTTGCGGGTTCTTTAGATTCCAGTGGTCGATTCTCCCGGCCCTGACATCGGTCGGCCCCTCTCTCTCAAGTTTACGAGGTAGAGCTGGAACTTACTTAGTCCAGGTGGCCAAACACCGTCCGATCTCAGGTCCAGGAGGCATGTCCAAGGAATATCACTTCTGACACCAAAACTGTTGTGGCAAAAATTCTCAAACAAACATCACTGCGTAAGAGACACTCAGAGTCAAATTATATAAAATAGAAGTATTTATTCTTGCAAGAATAGGAGCAGTCTAATACACAGTTGTTACCCTGTGCAGAAGAGTGACACACCCCCCAGACAGACTGAACTAGCTTTTATCTTAGTTTCAAGGCCTTCTTCCCCCCAGAGCCTTCCTCCCAGTAGTTTTCCATAGACGTCACTAGTTGGCCCACTAAGCTCCCCTGCACCAAATGGCCTTCTGACATCTAGGTCAGAGGTCCTTGTTCGTCTGTTCTCTGGAGTGTCTCCCTCTTCTGCCTCCCCAGGTACATAAACAGTATCCTTTCCCACTACAAGTGAGAGACACGACACACATGTGACATTCTTTGAATCATCTATATTTAACTAAAGATCAATGAATATCATTAAAATTGCCACCACACCTCAAACATGTCAGTTTAAACATATCGCGACGGTTTAAATTTGTTTGAGTAGCAAAGTAGGCTACAGTAAGACGGTAGCAAAAATGAAATAAAAAAAACGAGTAATCAGAGTCTGATGTCGATATAAAAATTAGTGGATAATTTATATAATATTATAATAACAATATTACTGAGCTATAATTTATTTAAGTACATTATTTACTAAATTTATAAAATATAAATAAATTTACTAATTAATTTATATATATTAAAAAGTATTTACTAATTTATAAAATATAAATAAATTATTTACTAATTGTTTAAATTGATATCAGACAGACTCTGATTACTTTTGTTTTTGCCTATACTCATCTGGCTTTTATATTTTACAAATACAAATACAATAAATCTGAACATGCATTCCTTCTGTAGATGTCATAATGTTACATCTACATAATGCTCCAGTAGACAGGCTGCGCAACTGGAGTGTCATAACATACAGGGACATGTACTGCGACAGTGTCATTTGCACATGCCACTATCCACTGACACGTCACAAGTTTTATTGTGAATAGGTGATTTTTGTCTCCAAATATGGTTGATGGAGGAAACTCGCCAGACAGTTCTATCAAGGCAACGCTATTTAAATGGTGTTCAAACGGTCAGTCTAAACCATAAACTGTAAAAAATAGGTCTAAACAGAAAAAAATGTTCTTTGGCATGAGGCATGTTCAGATTTATAAAAAATGTGTTTATTTCTTATTACATAATTCCTTAAATGTATTTGTAAAATATAAAAGCCAGATGAGTATAAGCAAAAACAAAGTAATCTGTCTGATATCAATATAAATAATTGGTAAATAATTTATTTTTATTTTATAAATTAGTGAATAGGCCTACTTTTTAATATTTTATAAATTAATTAGTAAATAATTTACTTACATAAATTATAGCTCATTTATAGACTCATTAATCGACATGATTACTCGTTTTTTAATTAAATTTTTGCTACCGTCTTACTGTAGCCTACTTTGCTACTCAAACAAATGACAAATACACCACAAACCGTCGCGATATGTCACAAACTGACATGTTTGAGGAAAAAAATACTGACTTTAAAACGTTTAATTGACATTTATTTAAAAAACATCACTAAAAATAGGCTATTTTATGTAGGCGTTTGTTTCACAATTACGTCAGTATAGCTGCTCAGCTCATCTGTCTGTCACTACTGAGGTGTCGTGCACAAGACGGCAACCTGTTCCGCGACAGTGTCAGTGTTCCGCGATAATGTCAGTGACACATGTCACTATCCACTGGCACATGCCAATAATGTCAGTGACACATGTCACTATCCACTGGCACATGCCAATAATGTCAGTGACACATGTCACTATCCACTGGCACATGCCAATGGAGACCGGATGTGCCACCGGATGTGCCAATACGCATAGTGACATGTGCCATTGGCAACTGTGCGTCAGATGCCCATGTCACTTAATGTTAATACCGCCGCTCCCGGCCTCGCGCCGTTCTCCCGCGGCCCTCAGTCTCGTCCTGCTCGCCACAGTAAACATAATGAATGGCGACTGTAGAACGCAAAAGCCGAATCCCGGACATTTTGAGCGATCTCGAAATCCCGGGCAGACTCATCACAGAGACTCACTAGTAGCCAAGACTTGTTGTTTAACTACTGCGCTCTGTTACCGGTAGGCGTGGCCTCCTAGGGCAGAGAAGCAAGTGCATTCTGGGAGTTGTCTTTCATCCACATAAGCCAAAAATACATTTTCTGGCTTTTCTCAGTCTAGAAAGCTCCAAATTCAAAAATAATTTCACATTTCTTCTACATAAATGACCCATTTTAAATACACATTCATCTTTCCAGAGGTGAAGTATCCCTTTAAGAGCTGCTGAGACATTACGTCACATCGATGTCACGTGTCTTTACGGGATTTTTACGGGTTGTGTGTGAACGCACTCTCTGATTCCATAAAATCACTGGCAGTGTGAATGAACCAAAATCAAACTAACCCGGGTTAAATCCCTGGTCACTTTATCCGTGTATTTTCCGGAATCTCTGTGTGAAAGGGGCTTTAGTGTAACAGCGCAGCGATTCTGTGTTGTCCGTCAGAATGTAGGCTCACTATTGGCCGATGCTGGTCATATGTGTGATGCGTGTTACGTACAACACAGAAGCGCTGTGCTGTTACACTACGTGAACTCACTCAGAGGCCCACAGAGAAGGAAATGAATAGGTTTTTTTTGCACACAAAAAGTATTCTCGTCGCTTGATAAACTTATGGTTAAACCACTGTAGTCACTTGGACTATTTTAACAATGTTTTTACTTTTCTGGGCCGGCAAGTTTCAATAACATAGAAGCCTATGGAGGAGTGAGACAGCTCTCAGATTTAATAAAAAATATCTTAATTTGTGTTCTGAAGATGAACGAAAGTCTTACGGGGTCGAAACAACATGAGGGTGAGTAATTACTGACAGAATTTTCATTTTTGGGTGAACTATCCCTTTAATCGTAACTCGATCTGCTCGTATGTGGGAGGTGATGAAGCGTGAGCACTCAAGGTATTAACGCTTAATCTGAGGTCAGGGTCAACTTCAACACTTCAGCACCTCGGCTTCAGTAGCCAACGAGCGGCTTTGCTCGTATCCAGCTGTTTTACAGCTGAGAAGTCAAACCCAGCTGGAGAGCACTATGAACCAAGACTGTCTGCATGTACCCTGGGAATTCCCACAATTGTTCTAGCTGAGGTCTCTGTATCACTGTTTACATGATAGGACCAGTGACCACTGCATCTTAAAATAGCCACTTCCAGATCAAATGCAGGAAATCGCCATTGTGGCTCCTCAGCAAGTGACGCTCACGCTAACCATAGCGAGACGATGGCTCTTAAGATTAAGCCACTTCATGTCATTTGTCACTTGGTTTTTGGTGTCTTAAAGGAATGGTTGACAATTCAAAGCAAAATCATACATTTTTAACATCTTCAGTGTCACCAAGCATTCAAACTCCTGCATGTTCCATGTTTTCTGCTTATGTTATCGCGTAAAAAAAATTTTTTTAGTAACGATTTATGTTTTTGTAGAAATATTTTATGCTTAAGAAACACTTCTTATCATCAATATCTATGTTTCCATCATGAGTTGCTAATTTAACATTCAAATTTAGAATATTGCATAAAACAGTTGCGAATAAAGCATAGTTTCCATCCCATGTGTTCGAGAGAACAAAATTGTCACTTCCTGGGAAATTGGCGCAAAATATGTATAATAAAAATGGAAGTTGCTACAATCTTTTTTCTACATCATAAATGACTTGCAACTCAGATCACGCAGACAAAATGCAATAAACACTGTCATGTTACAGTATCTTCTGTTCGGATGGTGGTGTTTGGGAGCACAATCGTGTGAGATGCTTCTGGGAAGGAATTAAACCACATCATTCTGATGACAGACTTTGGCTCAGGTATTTCAGAATGATCAAACTATTATTTGAGATACTGTGCGATGAGATCGATTCGCTGGTTAGTAAAGTTATCACATCTACTGTTGAGGCAGTCACGTGAGTTTTTTGTTGCGCATTGAGGGATGTAAATTCGATTTCCATAGTTATGCCTTCTTATCGGATAAAAAAAATGATCTGCCTCATTATTGACCACATACATGTTTAATTAGCATTTTTAGAATTTATGCACATGTTGGCATTTCCATACAGCGTTTTTATGCGATATCCCAAAATTTGGGATTTATTTGAAATAGTAACGTTATTAATATTTTTACTGTCACTTTTAAAATGTATTCCTACTTGCTGGATAAAAGTATTCTTTAAAAAATATTTTTACTGATGCCAAACTTTTGAACGGTATATACAGTGACGTATATTTTGAATTCAAAATGACAAATATTGCCAAATGACAATGAGTTTGCAGCAGCGAAATGTTGTACGTACAATAATGGTATGACTTGAATGATAAATGTTACATCAAAAAATAAAATTGTTTGACTTTAGAAAACTTCAAAAATATAATTTGTGTTTCATTAACTAAAGTAAAAACAATAGCACTTGAATTTGTAAAGACATAGGCAGAGTAAATAATGACTGAATATTCATTTAGTGATGAACTATTCCTTTCAAAGGTCACCAGATAAAAACCACATGAACAACGCCATTCATGTATTCTGTTTGGTAAGGTGCTAATGCAGAGTGACAAGTAAAGACAAGACAGTTTTTTTTTTTTGTGATTGAAAGCTTACTGTATCAGTCAGTTTAGTGTTACAAAACTCCCATTTTGATTTCACTGGCATATAATAATAGTAAATAAACAAACACATAATTTACAAATAAATACATTTAATAATAAAAAATAATTATTACAAATATTGTTTTTGCTCAGGCTTGACACTTCTGCTGTTGGTAAGAAGGTATCTTGTTATTTTAAAGGGATACTGTACATAACCACTTAAAAGTCCCCCTGTGATGAAAATAAAGCTTTTAATTTTGATTATATGTCCATGTGGTATTTTTAATGTGCTTTAAGACAAACAATGTGCAAATGCATCTCAACACCATTGCTGAGTATTTTCTCCTTAAAACTGCAGTGAACCAAAGACAGTCTCAAAAACGCAATTTGAAATCACTGGTATTTCTGAAGTCACAAACTACATTGTCAACGAGTGGATCTCTGCGCTGGTGTGAGTGGGTGGAGGCGGGGCTAATTTGCATATTCATAGAACCGCATATACTAAATGAGGCAAGGGTGTAGTTACATTCAAGCTATTTTAAGGCATGAACATTTTTTTTTCAAGGAAAAAGTTTTTTTTTTTTCAAGTTTTAAGGGACAAAATTATTGACTACAGGGGGACTTTAAAAAAAAAAAAAGAAAAAAAAAAGCAAACATTTATCCCTGTACAATCACTATATTTTAAAGAGATAAGAGAAAATAATCAAGCATTGGATTATGTGTCTCATTACCATGGCTTACATCGAAATACTGTTACTAGAGGACAATTGCGTACATTGCATCTGCCATTAAAAGACCTGTGGTTTACAACTTATTGGCAGACGAATACAGATTTCCTTTGTTCAAAGATATTTTGAATATTATAAGTTAACAAATGTACTGTATTTCTATATAAATTATTTATATAAACGTGTTTCCTCTTAAAAATAACCTCTCTTCAGAAATTAAATATATTTAGGTCTCACAGATCAGACTCGAGACACATTTGTCTTTTATTAAAAAATTAACATATGGAAACCGCTTTAGATAAGGATTTACATCCACCATGTCTTGACTCACACCCATTCCATAGGGAAGAGCAAGAGTCACTGTTACAAAACTTAACCTCACTTCCATGATGCATTGATTTCACATGTTGGTTTTTTTCCTCACTTATTTGATATCTTCAATAGCTAATGGAAAAACAAATGAGTTTAAACACTTGTCCTTAATGATCTTGTAATACATCTGTTAAACTACACAATTTAATAACTAAATGGAATGATTAAATATAATGAATCTAACACTATGTGCCTGGGGGGTCTGATAAACGCATGTTTTATACTTGCGTTTATCAGGTATAAATAGGAAGTATTCGCATACTTCCTATTTGAAAAATAGAGAGAAAGAAACACTAGTCAACCATATCTAATTTTTTTCTGAATACAAAGGCAGTGACTCATTTAAGCTGACGCATGTGTGAAGTATTTAATTTAACTCTGATTCATAGGCACACATTGTTCAACTGACATTTGTGAGAAACTAAGAAAAAAGAACAAGATGACCAAGTTGAAATAATCACATTATGAACCGCAAAACATAAAAGCAAGTTGTGACTAAATAGGTTATGTCGTCAGACTGGTGTTGTGAGCAAAAAAGAGTGCAGGATCACTCCTAACTTTGAGGACACTGATGCCCCTGGGGTAGGTGGTTCTTTACTACAAGGTGACAAGCTGACAAATCATGCTCACACCATGCCTTTCATTTTGTAAAGACAACTAATCTTGTATTGACAAGTGACATGATCCAACGATTCATTGTCAATCTGCTTCACTGAAATTTTCATTCCCATTTTATTTTCCAAGAAATGTTGCATTGACTACCTCGATTGTGCAATATGACGGCTATCACAGCATCCCTATATATAAGACCCATTCAGTATTAGCAGCAGCTTTATCGCATTGCTCAGGAGATTTCAATTACCCTCCATCCCCAGCTCCTCTCGTCTAGTCAGGACTCGGCCTTCTGATCCTCTTCGAATAATTGAATTTGTGAATTATGTTGTACATTAAATTATTGAACATTTCGGCACGGTGGCTCAATAAATATATATATATATATATACACACACACAGTGGCCACTTTTATTAGGTACACCTGTTCAACTGTTTGTTAACGCAAATGTATGGCGGCAATATAATGTCAATAATCGCGAGAAGATTTGAGATCCTCGCGAGAGGAATTGAGATCCTCGCGAGAGGAAATGAGATCCGCGTGCGCACAAGCGAAAGCCGCACGCGCGCATATTACTTTTGCGCGAAGAATTTCTCTGCTCGCGCGAGCATGATTGTAACCCGCGAGGAGAAAACTGTGCTTTGAGCGCGTACAGAATCCCATGTACAAGTCGTTGCTCTGCTGCTCGCGAAACTTTAACCTGACCGCTCACTCGCGGTTAATCTTTTTGGCAGTAGGTGGGCGGATCCAGTCGGCATCATTTCACTACACATGATTGGTTACAATTCCTGTCCTCTGTGATTGGCTGTACCATTTCACTGTGTGCCAAATTATTCAAACATGGAAAAACTTTATATTACTGTTCAACTGTGACTTCATAATTTCCAGTAATAAAACATGAATTTATTTCACTTCTTAAAATCCCCGTGAACCGGAAGTTGCAAACGACTTTTCTCCAGTGTTGTGACGTATTTCCATGAGAAAAGGAATACTAAATGATGCAAAATAGTGGGCGTGGCTTTTTTTCCCAACTAGCACCTGATTGGATCTAGAAAAGTAGGTGTTTTCATTCCCCCTGTCTACTGTCAGTTGGAGGGGCGTGGTTACGGATGTTAAGCAGACACCCAAACCGTCAAACCTACGTCATCAGGGAAGGTCCTCCAATGCAGAGGGGAGGGGAAATTTCAGATTTTGATTAAAGATTACAAAGCCAAAAAATTTTTTGGTGTGGATTGACTTGCATGGATGAATTGTTCACCACAAAACGATCAATTTAGGCAAACAAAGTATGGTTAATTTTGAATTCATGGGGACTTTAAGAGAGAGTAAAGGCTCTTCCCTGGTTGATATTTCTGTATAATACATTCTTTATTCTAATATTCTGAGATATAGAGTTTTGATTTCCATGAGCTGTAATCATTGGCAGAACTATTCAGATAATTTAATAATTAATTTAGTCAAAGTAATATCACACTGTAAAATTAAAATTAAAAAAGTTCGGTAAAAAACCTCATGTGAATAAACCTGGTGAAAGTGTGTTTCCATCAAATGGCTTTAAAGCGAATAAAAACCTGTGCGTAATGATGTCACATCCTGTTTTGCGATCAAATTGGTATATCGAATTGATTTGAGACATTTTAAGGTGTTTCTTTATTATTATTATTTATTCGCATGAGGTTTTTTACCGAACTTCAGATAATTCAATTGACAAGTGGATGGAAACTTGACTAGTGACTGACAGTGAACATTTTACTGTACAATGAGTTTTTACACATCTATTTCTACTTCATACTCAGTACTTGCATTCATGTTTTTTAATTTTACAGTGTGATATTACTTTGACTAAATTAATTATTAAATTATCTGAATAGTTCTGCCAATGATTACAGCTCATGGAAATCAAAACTCTATATCTCAGAATATTAGAATAAAGAATGTATAATACAGAAATATCAACCAGGGAAGAGCCTTTAATCTCTCTACTACATGAACTTAAGAAGTGAAATAAATTCATGTTTTATTACTGGAAATTATAAAGTCACAGTTGAACAGTAATATAAAGTTCCATGTTTGAATAATTTGGCACACAGTGAAATGGTACAGCCAATCACAGAGGACAGGAATTGTAACCAATCATGTGTAGTGAAATGATGCCGACTGGATCCGCCCACCTACTGCCAAAAAGATTAACCGCGAGTGAGCGGTCAGGTTAAAGTTTCGCGAGCAGCGGAGCAAGGACTTGTACATGGGATTCTGTACGCGCTCAAAGCACAGTTTTCTCCTCGCGGGTTACAATCATGCTCGCGCGAGCAGAGAAATTCTCAGCGCAAAAGTAATATGCGCGCGTGCGGCTTTCACTTGTGCGCACGCGGATCTCATTTCCTCTCGCGAGGATCTTATTTCCTCTGGCGAGGATCTCAAATCTTCTCGCGATTATTGACATTATAATGCCGCCATACAAATATCTAATCAGCCAATCACATGGCAGTAACTCAGTGCATTTAAAGGGTTAGTTCACCCAAAAATGAAAATTAAGTCATTAATTACTCACCCCCATGCTGTACCAACCCCGTAAGACCCCCGTAAAACGAGACTTCAAGAGATTTCCACGACGCATGCGCGAGAATTGCGATCTCCTTCAACTACTTCAGTTAAGTTCTCGCGCGTGCGCGTCGTGGAAATCTCTTGAAGTCTCGTTTCAGGCCTACAAGGAAGAAAAGGAATAGTCGAATAAAGTCGTTATTTTTGTTTGTTTTTTCGCACAAAAAGTATTCTCGTCGCTTGATAAACTTATAGTTGAGCCACTGTTGTGACATGGAATATTTAAACATTTTCTTCATTGACTTTCTGGGCCGTCAGGATTCATTCCCTTAGGGAGCCTATGTAGGAGTGATCCAGCTGTCACATTTAATCAAAAATATCTTCATTTGTATTCCGAAGACGAACGAAGGTCTTACGGGGTTGGTACAGCATGGGGGTGAGTAATTAATGACTTAATGTCACAGTGTCTAGTTGTGTTTCACTGGGTTATCACTAGAGGTCCTCATTCTCATGGTGTCATTCACATTTACTACATTTCCCAGCATTCTAGTCTGTCACTCATCTAATTATCACACTCAGCTGTATCCCGTCACCTTGTTAGTTCTGTGTGTATATATTCCCTGTCTGTGTCATTGTTTGTTACGGAGTTCTTGTTTAATGTCCCCACGCTTCCGTTCCTGTTGTTGCTTCTTGCTCGTGTTTTGTCGTTTATGTTCTTGGACTGTCTTTGTTGGAATTTGACCCTTGCCTGGACTGGATGTGAGTACGGATTACCCCTTTTTAATAAATACCAGCAATTGGATCTACGTTGTCTGTGTGTGTGTTCGTGACACTTAATTTTCATTTTTGGGTGAACTAACACTTTAAGACCCGTTCACACTACACGCGACGCGATACCATTCATTTCAATGGTGAGCGGGCGACTTCCAGCGACCGTTGGCGACCGGTGGGGCGTGTCCAGCGACGCGACAAAGTTAAGAAATTTTTAACTTTATGCAAATGAAGAGCGATTTTCGCGAGTCAGTGGAGTGCGTCACTCTTCAGTGCTGAGTCTGACCGAGGCAAGTTGAACAAGAAGCTCATTTTAGCCATCAGAAACTGTCCTATTTTTTATGATATATCTCCGTATACATACAGTGGTATTCACTGTACTGACTCCATGACAGAATGGTTTCGGGAACCCAGATAGACCGATATTTGCCCATTTGCTGCAGTTAAATTGCCGCGATGGCAAAGAGCACTCACTGTTTCTCGTTCATCTTTAATATTATGCATTTTATGTACTGATTCCATTTATATTTAGACTTTTCCTTCCAAAATATTTGTTTGTAGCGGCAGTAAAACGTGTTTGTTGTCTAGAATATAGTAACATCCGTGAATGTCGATCACAAACATTACTAGGCAACCAGTTAGTGGGAACGCCCTCCAGCGCAGCCACTGGCGACCTGCAGCGACAAAGTCGCGTGTAGTGTGAACGCAGCTTAGGCATGCAAACTGAGCATCAGTATGGGGAAGAAAGGTGATTTAAAGGGGTTTACATGGTTTGTCTTAAAGCATATTAAAAACACCACATAGACATATAATCAACATTAAAAGCATGATTTTCATCACAGGGGGGCCTTTAAGTGGTTATGTATAGTATGCCTTTTAAATCACAAGACACCTTCTTACCAACAGCAAAAGCGTCCAGCCTAAGCAAAAAAAAAAAAAAAAAAAAAAAACTATATAAAAAGGGTTTAAAGAGAATGGCCCGAAAAAGAGAAAATATCCAGTAAAGCTGCAGTTCTGTGGGCGAAAATAGCTTGTTGATGCCTGAGGTCAGAGGAGAATGGCCAGACTGGTTTGAGCAGATAGAAAGGCAACAGTAACTCAAATAACCACTCGTTACAACAGAGGTGTGCAAACGAATATTTCGAAATGCGTTGAACTATGAAGCAGATGGGCTACATCAGCAGAAGACACACCTAAGCCACTCCTGTCAGCTAAGAACAGGAAACTGAGGCTACAATTTTTATGGGCTCACAAAAATTGGTCAATATAAGTTGGAAAAACTTTGCCTGGTCTGATGAGTCTCGATTTCTGCTGATACATTTAGATGGTTTGGTCAGAATTTGGTGTAAACAACACGAAAGCATGGATCGTGTATCAACGGTTCAGGCTGCTGGTGGTGTAATTGTGTGGGGATATTTTCTTGGCACACTTTGTAAGTTAGTATAGTAATTGAGCATCGCTTAAACACCACAAGCCACCTGAGTATTGTTGCTGACCATGTCCATCCTTTATGACCACAGTGGACCCATCTTCTCATGGCTACTTCCGGCAGGATAACATGCATGCCACAAAGCTCAAGCTGGTTTCTTGAACACGACAATGAGTTCACTGTACTCTAATGGCCACCACAGTCACCAGATATCAATCCAATACAGCACTTTTGGCATGTGGTGGAATGGAAGATTTGCATCATGGATGTGCAGCTGACATCTGCAGCATCTGCATGATGCTATCGTGTCAGTATGGACCAAAGTCTAGGAGGAATGTTTTCAGCACTTTGTTGAATCTATGCCACGAAGAATTAAGGCAGTTCTGAAGGAAAAAGGGGGTCCGAACCGGTACTAGTACTTTAGCTGGTAAAGTGTAGCCTATATGTTTGTTTATACATAGATCATTGATAAAACTTTAGTTTGGGGTCCAATACTCACTATTAACTAGTTGCTTATTAGCATGCATATTACTAGGATATTGGCTGTTTATTAGTACATATTAATGCCTTATTTTGCATGACCCTATTCTACATCCCTTAATCCTACTCAAAACCTAACTACCTTACTAACTAGTAATAAGCAGTGATTAGGAGTTTGAGGCTGAATTTGTAGTTAATATCATATTAATAGTGAGAATTGGACCCTAATATAAAGTGTGACCAGATAATTTTATATTCTTTTAATATTAAAGAAAAGTTATAGATTTTTTAAAAAGTGCAAAAAAATGGTCAAACTATGACCCGCATGCAATAATATAAATCATGTTAATTACAACACTGTGAATGTTTTATAAAATTGCAAATGCTTAACAATACTCATCAAGGACTTAGTCTGACCATCTTTCATAGTTTGTCATCTCCAACAGCTAATTTTCATTCCTCCTCCATAGGGCATGGACCAGTTCATGAATTCTCAAACCAGAGACATGGCCATTTAAAATGTAATCAGGCATTTCCACTACAAAAGAGTCATTGAGCCTTTAATCCAATAATATAAATTGTTCTCTCACATGGACTGAAAGCATAATCATATTAAACATCTTGTGTGATCAAATGTCAATGTGATGACTATCTTGTTTTTTAAACTGGAAGCTCTGCAGACGTTTTAAAGCTCAAGTTTCTGCGGTTTACTCTCCTCTGCCTGCCAGATTCTGTGCATAATTACGTTTGCGACGGATCTCACGGTTTTTCAACAAATCCTAGTTATGGGCCTTCCACTCTTAGCATAAGCCTATTTCCACAAAAATCTGGCAGCTTGAGTTAATGGGTTACACAAATATTTGTTAATTACCAAGATCAATATCATGCCAAAATGTTTAACAAATGCAACAAAGTACCACTTGTTTGCAGCGCACTTCATTGCGCACATATCACATTACAGCGAATGCGTATTGCAACACAAGCTCAATGCTGAAACCTGAGGCCTTGACAACAAGTAAAATGACAGTTACAGCCTTTGGGTAGCACACGAGTCAAAGGCGTGGGGGAGTAATTTTGGACCGTGTGGATTTTGCAAATCGAAAAAATTGATCAGGTCTCTGCGTTGGCTTGTTTGCAGCTGCCAAAATGCATAAAAAAAGTGGAATTTATGAGACATTCCTGATGTAAGTTGTTTTTATTGGAAAACCATAGGTCCCACCACCACTCATAAGTCAAACATTAGTCCAAGTAAAAAAGCAAATACTATAAATCAAGATGTAAGAAATGGGATTTGGTGTAAAAGCACAGCATGAGTAAACATGAGGAAAAGGTCCTAAAACATCATTAGGACTCAAGCTGAGCCGAGGGAAACTTGAAATATGACATATCACATACAGCTGAATGAGAGTTGCGTGAGATGATTTAGTGGGAAATGAACCTCTTAGAGAGGTGAACTCCTAACACTAAATATTTTAAAATTAACATGATACAACCATGTAAATCTGTCCTTCTAGAGTAGACTATCAAACTTACAATAAAATAAAAAAAGTTGCCAAAAGAAAGAGCAAACAGGTGTAGTTATCAGGTTTCTCGCTCAAGTTTTATGGGTGATCTCAATTGGCAAAACAGCTGATAATACTGTGAACTACTTGAGTCCACTACTTGGGCAACAGTTATGCTACTTTAAGTGTCTTTATTTAATGCAACAAAATAACACCCCAGAATTTTCATGTGTTAATACCGCTAGCTCTCAGTTAGCTTTTTTTTCCCTGTGAAGATCTTCATAAAGGTCAAAGGAGATAGAAGATATTTCAGGGCCTGCCTTCAAAGTAAACCGTAAAACGACGACAGGATTCCTGCGAGAGCGCATGGTTGTTTCAGCTCCACAGGAAACAATATGCCCAACTTGACTGAGCACAACATATGTATCTGCAGCACATTATAAAATACTGAAGTAACACAGCGCGGATAATCTTAGCTTTTAAAAACGTGATTGATTCTTTTCAAAAACAAAGCTAAAAGAACCCTCAAAAATGTTGGGCTACACAGTGATGAACTGTACTGTTCGTTCATGTCAGTGCAATTGCAATGGATGGAGACTGGAGTTTAAAAAAAGCAACATTATAGTTTCATGGTCCAATGATGATAACTGTATGAGGAACAGGCCAAAATTTTAGTAATTCATGGAAAATCTTCTCTTCCAGTGAGCTGTAAACTGCTTTGAGTGTATCGTTGGATCAGCGAATCAAACAAATCACTCACAGAATTAGATTGAATGCTAAATTGAAAAGATCAGATTCAAAATGATGGGTCAATCCGACATCACTAGTTCTCTTATGAACTTGCCTAGGTGAGCTTAAGTGTGGATTTTCATTGAATAATTTTCATTTAAATTTAAAACAAATAATTTAAATTTGTTTTTGTTAGTCGAACAAAGCTATTGCACAGCTCAGAAGTCATATAATGCTTTTGCATCATTTATAACATTAGGAGGTATAAAAAAAAATATTTTATGTTGCAGAGAAGAAAGTAAGTCATACAAGTTTGAAATCACATGAGCTTAAGCAAAGGATGACAAGTTTAATTTTGGGGGAATTAATCCTTTAAATGAAGGTTTTAATTTTTTTCTGCTTAGTGCTTGATTTTAATGTTATGGCTTAGTCTTTGTGGGGAGAACAAGAAAAAGAGCTAAAAGCAGCAGAAAACAAAAAATAAAAACGAAAAGTTCAAATAAAAAGCAAAGTCTGGCTCTGCATGACTAATCTGTGAAATCAGTAAGAGCCCAAAGAGAATGCAAGCCATATTGAAAAATCCCAGAAGCCTTCAAAAAGAGGGCTGGCGAAGGGAGGTGACCCTAATTCATAATTAGATTATGTCAAAGAATATAATTAAACACTGACACCATTCAGCGTCGAGACTAAAATAACAACAATGACATCAACAAACAGCAGCTGAGAATTGGAGGAAATCGGTGATGTCATGCAAAGAAGGGGAGGGGTTTGCTGATCTAAAACCCAACAGCCAAGTCACGGACCACTCAGAGGCCCTGCTTTAAAATGGGCTGGCTAATATATCAACATTTTATTAGTGATTATGAGTAATACTTGCCAGTGGTAAGTTAAATCAATACACAAAAGTGACAAAAACTAATCCAGTGACTCAAATATAGACAATCATAAATAAACAATATGGTAAAATAAGATTTTTTTTTTGCAGTTTCTTTAAAAAAGTACCTAATTTTGTGCTTTTTCAGTGCATGTTGTGAATGCACATCTGGTTTCCTTTTTCAGCCAAACAGCTTTACATAATTAAAGCTGTGGGAAAAGGAAGTATAGCGCACCTTATATATATAAAAAAAACAATCAAACAAAAGCGCAACAAGACATGCATAAACAAGGGCTCAATTTGTGGAGGAAAAACAGGAGTCTCGTTCTTGCGCTTTAAATAGTTATATATAAAAATAGTGTGGTGGTTGGTAAACAAGGTTAATCGCTGCTTAATATGCGTTCAATCTCCTCCAGTCTCTTCAAGGCAGCGGCCCTTTTCTTTTCTATATCTTTAATCTCTTTTGTGGATTTGCTGTTAGTCCTCTTGTCAGGCTGGCCTGCATCCAAATTCTTTGATTGGCCGTGGCCGTGGCCCTGGCCGCTGACGCTTTCTGTGGGGGAGGATTTCCTCATATTCTTCTCTTTCCTGGCCCCCTCCCCTGCTCCTGAAGCAACTTCTTGCCCTTCCTCCTCCTCCTCCTTTTTGTCCTGTTGATGTTGCTCTTGCTCTTTGTCTGCCACACTACTGCCCTCTGTCTGCACAATCGGCTGCCCCGCGGCACTCATGGCGGCCATTTTGTTGCGTACAATGGCGAGGTGCCGTCGAATGTACTCTTCGTGTGGGGCCATAGTGAGCGTCTCTACCAGACAGCGTTCGGCACGCTGGAGCTCGCGTTCTTCGAAGTACACCACGCAGAGGTTGTGCTTGGCCTGCACATTGCTGGAGTCCATGTTTAAGATGCGTTCGAAACAGGCCTTTGCACCACGTGTATCCTTGCGGTGGTTCATGAGGATGTCTCCCTTGAGGATCAGGCCTTTGACGTGCTCCGGGTGGTACCGCAGCAGCTCCTCAAGAACTGGGAGAGCATCCAATTCACGTTGTGACTGAGAGTAGAGCAGAGCCAAGTTAAACAAAGCACTGCGGAAGCCGGGTTGCAGTCGAATGGCCTCCTGCATCCAGCGCTCGGCCTCTTCATTCTCGTTCGCATCCATCGCCAGCATTCCCAGGTTGAAGTAGCCGTTAGCATCATCCGGCTCCTCTTTCACATAGGTGAGAAAGCGACGGTTTGCCTCTGGACGAAATTTTGCCTCACCTAAAAAGAAGAAAATTAAGACATAGGATTGGTGCAAATGTTACAGATAGATTAATTCCAAAATAAAATCAAATGGTTAGTCTAATCTCTAAACTTTTAAGTAGAGTTCTGTTTTGGTACTTATATTGTGGAGAAAAAAAGTGTAAAGGACAAGAAACTAGGGATGTCAAATGTAACAGTATTTCAGTACCAAGTTGAGGCCAAAATAGTTGGAAGAAAACAGCAACACCACAAAATTATGCCAAAATACCCTTTTTGTTGAATATCCTTGCAGGCTCAATCAAATAGGCTACATTAACTACGTTCTTAAATGAACGTAAAGAGAATGTGTAACAGATCCGCGTCATCTGCAGCAAGTGACAGCAGCCTAACAAACCCGATTTTGTCTATCATTAAGGATAATCAAAGAACAAAAGAAAAAGAGAAAAATCACTCACTGCTCTTGACTGAATAATTTTTGTAGCTTTAATAAGAATTAATCTATATTTAATTTATAATTTATGCAGTGAAGAGTTTGATAACTATTTAATTTCTGTATATATCCTACCTTCACTGCCCCGTCAACTGTTCCGAGCATTGTTCACATTCACACAAATTTGCATTTAGAATTCATAGTAATGTTACTGGCCAACTGGCGATTGATACCATTTCATATACACAAACATCGCATTTGGCACTTGCAGAGTGTTCATTTTAGGCCTTTTATATATATTTATATACTGTATATATATTAGGGGTGTAACGGTACATGTATTCGCCCCGAACCATTACGGTTCGGTGCAAACAGTCAGATGACGAATACATCAGTCACAGGCGATCCACACTCCAATCCAGAAGGGGGGCATGTGCAGTAATGCAAAACTGTTTGCTAACCACCACAAGAGGAAAAAGAGCAGAAGAACAAGTGCATGTGTGAATGACTCGAGTGCTTGAAAACAAGTCCTCTAGTGTGCATGCGTCGAATGCGTCTCTACGCTCACTGACAAAGGAGTAGGGCTATACTTTGAAAGGTTTGTGCACTCTACTGTGCGCGAAACGGAACGTGGAAAATGAAGTATAGGAGGGTTAGGCTTAAAGGTTCCGTGACTTTTTGGATGCTTTATATGGGCCTTAGTGGTCCCCTAATCCTGTATCTGAAATTATCTCCCGAAATTCAGCCTTGGTGCAGTATTACAGCAACTACGAGCCAGTCCCACAATGAGATTTCCTTAGGACGTGCCATTTCGGTGTCTGTAGCTTTAAATGCTAATGAGGAGGAGAGAGGCGGGGCAAGGTGGAGGCTGGGGGTGTGGCCTTGACCAGCTTGCGGCCACGGTACCATGCGCTAATGTTTACAGTGGATATAGACACGCAGTCGTTCAAGCTTTCCAGTTTGACCCAGAATCTGATCCGGATGGAGAAGCACCTGAAGAAGTTGCAACTCAGCGGCTACAGAATGGTTAGTTTAAAATATGGTGTCTGGATACGGGACTTTAGTTGGTTGGTTTATGTATGGTGTTACAGTTATTATCATGTAGCTAATGCTAGCCTACGTTGTTGGCTTTTCATGGTGCTCTGATTTGCTATCGTTCTAAAGCTGAATTATCATCTATATCAGTAATCTTTGTAGTTAGAGAAGACTGTACTCTCTGGCAAATTTTTTAATGACAAAGTCCTCCATGTCCACGTATATTGAAGTCATGTTACACATAAACCATGATTTACTCCTGAAGATTTACCTCTACTCAACACCTGCTTGTCCACTCTGTAATATATATATATATATATATACACACTCACCTAAAGGATTATTAGGAACACCATACTAATACTATGTTTGACCCCCTTTCGCCTTCAGAACTGCCTTAATTCTACGTGGCATTGATTCAACAAGGTGCTGAAAGCATTCTTTAGAAATGTTGGCCCATATTGATAGGATAGCATCTTATAGTTGATGGAGATTTGTGGGATGCACATCCAGGGCACGAAGCTCCCGTCCCACCACATCCCAAAGATGCTCTATTGGGTTGAGATCTGGTGACTGTGGGGGCCATTTTAGTACAGTGAACTCATTGTCATGTTCAAGAAACCAATTTGAAATTATTCAAGCTTTGTGACATGGTGCATTATCCTGCTGGAAGTAGCCATCAGAGGATGGGTACATGGTGGCCATAAAGGGATGGACATGGTCAGAAACAATGCTCAGGTAGGCCGTGGCAGTTAAACGATCCCCAATTGGCACTAAGGGGCCTGAAGTGTGCCAAAGAAAACATCCCCCACACCATTATACCACCACCACCAGCCTGCACAGTGGTAACAAGGCATGATGGATCCATGTTCTCATTCTGTTTACGCCAAATTCTGACTCTACCATCTGAATGTCTCAACAGAAATCGAGACTCATCAGACCAGGCAACATTTTTCCAGTCTTCAACTGTCCAATTTTGGTGAGCTCTTGCAAATTGTAGCCTCTTTTTCCTATTTGTAGTGGAGATGAGTGGTACCCGGTGGGGTCTTCTGCTGTTGTAGCCCATCCGCCTCAAGGTTGTGCGTGTTGTGGCTTCACAAATGCTTTGCTTAATACCTCGGTTGTAACGAGTGGTTATTTCAGTCAAAGTTGCTCTTCTATCAGCTTGAATCAGTCGGCCCATTTTCCTCTGACCTTTAGCATCCACAAGGCATTTTCGCCCACAGGACTTCCGCATACTGGATGTTTTTCCCTTTTCACACCATTCTTTGTAAACCCTAGAAATGGTTGTGCGTGAAAATCCCAGTAACTGAGCAGATTGTGAAATACTCAGACCGGCCCGTCTGGCACCAACAACCATGCCACGCTCAAAATTGCTTAAATCACCTTTCTTTCCCATTCTGACATTCAGTTTGGAGTTCAAGAGATTGTCTTGACCAGGACCACACCCCTAAATGCATTGAAGCAACTGCCATGTGATTGGTTGATTAGATAATTGCATTAATGAGAAATTGAACAGGTGTTCCTAATAATCCTTTAGGTAAGTGTATATATAAAATATCAGCTATAGACACTAACCAGCGCCACTATATTAGTCAGACCTCTGCCATTATTACATCTATGTTTTTGGATAGGTGCCGTTGTGATGAAGGAACTAAAAAAAGACTTTTGGGTTAATTTGTACATCCAAACACTGAGCAACTGCCATGCCATGCTTCGCTCGTTTGCAAGCCATGATGTCTCTCGAGGAAAAACCAATATCGAGCTTGCACGGTCGTAGCTCATTTTCTCATGGGCGGGCCAAATTCTCTGGGCGGGCAAAGCAGAGAAAGGGGAGGTAACCTTTCCCCGTATGATGACATGTAGGTAAGATTCCAAATTGGCCCATCTGAGCTTTCATTTTCTCAAAGGCGGAGCAGGATACCCGGGGCTTGGTTACACCCATCGCCATTTCTACCCACTGGCCATAGGCAGGCTAGGGGAACTTATAATAATGTTAAAAAACTTCATACAGTGAAATTTTCATGCCATGGGACCTTTAAGCTTTGAATGTTTAAATATAGTTTAACTGGAGCAAATTGTAACACTCTTAATGCACAAGTTTTATTTTTTTATTTTGCACTTTTAGAACATGAGATGCTGTTCAGTTTTGTAGCTGATTGTGGCCAAATACCTTTGTTTTTATTTATCAGCCCTGCAAAACAATATGACCTATGCAATTCTGTTTACTGCTTTGTGCTTAATACACTAAAGGAGGCTGTACTGTACCAACTACCTCAGGGAGACTAAATGCCGCTAGGTGGAACAAACTGTAATTAGCACTACTGTCATGTCAAAATAAAATAAAATAAACCTGGCATTGTGGATTTTCTGATTTTTCCAGTTACACTTTAGTTTAGGGTCAAATTCTCACTATTAGTTGCTTATTAGAATGCATATTATTAGGATATTGGCTGTTTATTAGTACTTGTAAAGCACATATTAATGCCTTATTCTGCATGACCATATTCTACATCCCTTAATGCTACCCCATGCCTAAACTTAATAACCATACTAACTAAAAAGCAGTAATTGGGGGTTTGAGGTAAAAGTCATAGTTAATAGTTAGTTAATGGTGAGAATTGGACCCTAAACTAAAGTGTGACCATTTTTCCTATTCTGTATTGAACCGTGTCCCCAAAACCAAGGTATGTACCGAACCATAACTTCTATGTACCGTTACACCCCTAATATATATCATATATGCATAATTATTATCACAATGATGATGCTTAAGTTATACAAATTATTATTTAATAAATAATATTTAATGCAATAAATTATCAATATAATTATAATAATCTTATCTTATCTATAAATAACAATCATTGTAAAGGTAATTATAATTATTAATATATTACAAATTATAAGTCATGTCTTAAGTGACTGTAAACAGGTGGGACAAAAATTATTATAATTAATAACTTGATCATTGTAAAGGTAATTATAATGATTAAATATATTGTAAATTATTATGTTGTCTTATGTGAATGTAAAAAAAAAACCCCGGATTCTGTTATAATTTAATCATGTTTTTCCAATCCATATGACTTTCCATATGAAAGTTATTCATAACAGAATGTACAAACTTTTCCACACAATGAAAGTGAATAGCTTTCTTTTTTTGGTTTCCTTTCCTTAAATTAAGGCGTGTTCAATAGCACATTGGGTGTTACTGGTATCAAGTGATTAAGTTTAAAAAAAAAAATAAAAAAAAATTATATTGTAATAAACAACCCAAACAACAAATGTGAAGAGAGTATTGTTACCAGATGTCCCCGATTCTGCAAATCTTGTGAGCAACTAAAGTCAATTATATTCAAACATCGCATACCCAAAATATAGGCTATTTACATTGTTAAACCATTAACTAGGTTCATGCATTTTAAGTCATGCCATGGTCATCATTTTTAATAAAGTCTTATTAAATCACTGTCCTGTCCGAATTATAAAGCTTTCTTTTTTTGTTTGGAGTAATATGCCAAAAGGCCTGACCTCTGTTTTTTGACAAGATCTACCTTCTGCACCATCCTATGTTGCAACAATAAGTTCAGAATGAGGGTAAGGAGTGTCGGTCAGCTTCTTATTACCCCATGAAGACTGTTCAAAATAACTGTAGGCCAAAAGTGGGGAAACCGTGGAAAGCAGGTTTGATTTAAAACAAACCTGCTTTTATTTGAAAACCAATATGGATGGGCATAACTACAAAACCAAATGCAAGAATAACAGTTGTGTCAAGCAGGTCTGTGAATTGATCGCAACATGCTTCCTCAGTCACATGATTAAACAGTCTGAACGAGAGGCCTAAAACCATGTGCAAATAGAGCCGTTGTATTCGTCGTATTTACATTGCTGCAGCGTAGGTGTGCTAATCTCAGAAAAATGACAAACTGATGCCTCGCTCGAACTGCATGAATCCATCAGTCTTTTCCTGCTATTCAAAGTTAAGAGTGAAAAAAATGGCATAAAACTCAAAGTTAGGGTCAATGAGACAAATTCAATTTAAACGTATAGCTGCTGGATCAAACGCTAACATTTTCAGGCATGAGAACATGACCGAAGTAGGTGAGAGGTCGCTGTCTTCCCTTGAGGTGGCACGCAAACAATCCATAGGTTAATAACTTGGCTTGTCTAACCTCGTGTGAATCAAAAAACGCTTTCACAGAGATTATTATTGAGCACCTTAACGTTTCTTGTAAGGGACCTAATGTTTTTAAAGCTCAGTGCCCGGTTGCATAAAGCACCTTAAGTGTAATTTTCCCTTAAGGTCGCCCTTATGTTTCCCTTAAACCTAAGGGTGTTGCAGAAAAATACCCTTAAGTGTTACTTAACGGTTTTTTTTAAGTGAAACGTCATAAACACGTAGAATTTCCCTTAAATGCTGTTTTTTTTCACTTAAGTAATCGTTAAGTGTTGCATAAAACCCCTTAACGGTAATTTCCCTAAGTATAACTTAAGGTTTGGAAATCGTAACCTTAAGAGTAACGCGGACAAAAATAAGACGACATGGCTGAATTTATGGAACCAGCTGAAGATCATAGGGAATAGGGAGAACCCTTTGGATCAATTTAGCGATAAAAATTGTTGCAAGAATACCGATTTGATCGACGCGCAATATTTGACAACGCTATCAAACTAGACGGCTGTCTGTCTGTCATTAAACGCGACTCGCATGTAAACTATCACAACGTTAAGTCAGTGCGCGCACGGAGTGTGTGGCCGACCCGTGCAGAAAAAGATTCACAGGAGAACGAGCTGATTTGTTTTAAAAGGAATCATGACAGAAGAAAACAGGTATGCTATGGAAATATACTCAGCTGTATTTCGAGACACAGAGCCAGAAGTGCATTCACAAAACCTAAACAAATGCCAAAGCATGAGACGGTGAACAACACAAACAAAACTGCCGCCACTTTCGGAGCTAACGCGGTGTTGCGTGATAGCGTCACTGGACTGACACGTGATATTCCGACATGTTAGTGTTTTGCGTATCTATGGCAACAATAGACTTTTATAACGTGAATCCAGGATCGCTGTCGTGAAACACTTAAATGTTTCCCTTACCTAAGAGAACCGTTTAAGAGATTATATGCAACACCCTTAAGTTATTCTCTTAGGTAAGGGTAAATCGCCCCTTAAGTATCATACTTAAGGGAAAAACTTAAGGTGCTTTATGCAACCGGGCACAGGTCTGATAAATAAAAAATTAGGGAGTCTATTTTGCAACCTTATTTCTTCAGAACCTAGTGAGCTTTCTAAACATCCTGACGCAAACGCTGTTTCAAAAAGTGGGTCTCATAGCCAAAGATGCATAATCAATTTCAAAGGCATAGCATGTAGGGATGCACAATATATCGGCCACCATATCGGTATCGGCCGATATATGTCCAGGTTTAATGTTATCGTCCTAATAAGAAAAGTTGGCCGATAAATTAAGGATTATTTCCTTCAGTTAATACACTTTAAATGCGTGCTGTTCACCATGATGGTTTTGAATTTCTTAAAAAAAAAATAAATAAATATGCGCAGCGCAAGTCTGTCATATAGGCTACATAAACCTATAATGAGAACATTATAATTGTGTGCTTGGGACATGGCTTTTAATGCTGAGACTTTTGTTTTTGTAATAAGGCTCTTAAAAACTATAAAAAAAAATGTTTTAGATTTATCGGCCAATATATGAAGAGGTCTTTTCCAAAACGCTATAAATCCATTTCAATAGTTTTCAGGAAAATTACATTTTTTACCTAGACCCACACATTTTGTGAATATTCAATTTATCCTGTTAAAATGTTTTATTGGCTCAGTCTGAACATGTTGAACAATGATTATTAAATCAAACAACAATATTGTTTATGATAAATTAAAAGTTAATTTATTTTTTTTCCAAAACGCTATAAATCCATCAATTTTTTCCAAAACTGTATGGTTTGTCTTAAAAAAAAAAAAAACGAGAGCATGTAACATATAATCAGGGGCTCATACTATAAATTAAATTTAGTAACACATTTAGGCTAAAAGTCATTTGGTGCAGAACCTGAAAATAGTAATGATATCAATAGCTATTCAATAAGTTATTTAGTAATACATTCAGAGTCATTTTTAGTAAAGTGTCAAACCTGTAACAAGTAGGACCAATTTGTCCACTACATATGCGTAAAAAAAACAAATTATTAAAAATATTTAATAATGATAACGATATTCCAAAGTAGTGATGGGCACCCCTCCACCACACACACACACACATGCTTGTATAGGCTACACAGCATGTGAACAAAGCGGAGCGGCGTGACGCTTACATATAGGCTAAGTTTAAAAAAAAACTTAAACATACGTTTCATATTTATGTTTAATAATATAGGCTAATGTTATTTTTTTTTTTCATCTATGTTGATTATATGAAAAGGGAACCGCATGAGATGAGTATGATAGGATCATAAGATGACCAATATATCGGAAAACATTTGGAATGGGTCAGACATGATTTTGACCACTTATTAAGTTTTGTTTAGTAGAAAGCCTTGCTTTAAAGTGAATTTCGTTTTGTATAAATTGTATCTTCATTTTAATCAATGTTTCATCAACAAATTGACTGGATTAATAATAAATAAATAAGCAAATATAAGCAGACATATAATCAGGACACGGAAGCGCCCGCGCGTGATCTGGAGAGCATCACATAAATGAACCGAAACACAGCGATACTTGCCTCACAATCCTGAGAAGTATATCTATAAAAAGCTTGAAATGTCTACATTTAAACAAAACAATAAAAAACGAAAAGAAATTGGCTACTCTCTGCGTATGTAGGCTAATTCAAAGTGTGCATTTCTCTCTATAGGCGCGTTCACTACTGCGAAGATGGCGAGTCAGCATAGTCAACTTTATCTTTTCAGCTATATCTGACAGAAAACACTAATTAAAAAATAAACAATTCAAAAGTTTCATGCATAGGCCTAATCATTACTTTTGTCGGTTCTTTGTGGCAAGCTTTATGCGTGAAATGCGGAATAGGCAATTAAAAAAATGGTCATTATGGTTTCTCTCCCATATTTAAATAATTAAATCAATAGAAATATGTGATTAAACTTAAATGAACTACTACTAGTCGACTAGAAAACTCACTCATTTTGAGGAATAAATGAACATAAACAAACCTCTGTTCAGAGCGCCACCCTGTTGGATTGCGTAGAACGTTCACCGAATTCTGATTAGTTGAGAGGATTTATCGCGTTTAGGCTAAAAATAGGTTTGGCGCTTATCGCGTTTTGGAAAGAAACTGCATCTTGTAGTACATTTTAAACAAGGAAATGTAGCGATTTGGCATGAAATGTTGATGGAGCAGTGAATAGGTTCAGTGCACAGCAAAATGACATGACAAACTCATTTTTTTTAAAAATGGCGTTTATCGCGTTTTGGAAAAGACCTCTTCATATATAGATTATCGGCTTACAAATATAAATAAGAAATATCAGTGCATCCCTAATAGCATGCATATTTTACAGAGAAGGCAAACCAAAGACTTCAGCTCAGTAGAAAAAAATAAATCCAGGATGAAACGAGAAAAATGTAACTTATTGTTTTCTGAAAAGTATCGATGAAAAAAAGCTTTCTTTTGTCCGAATATTTGTGTGTATGAATTGTTATGCTTTTTTGTATATACGGTTTATCAATATGTGAGTCACAAAGTCCTGAAACGTATCAATAAAAATAGCTTTCCAAATTAGTTGCTTATGATGGTTGGGTGATGGCTAATTTAATTGGTTCAAATGGCCTTTGCCCACACACCTGACTCTTGCATGAGAAGTGCGGAGTTGAACAGTGCCAGTTTGTGCCGTGGATTCAGGTCCAACGCACGATTAAAGTTTCTCAGAGCCTCTGAGGGGTCCTTCATCTCGATATTGACAATAGCCAGATTGTACCAGAGGTCTGCATTGGCATGGTCCAGCTCCAGTGCTCGTAGGTAGGCGTCCTTCGCCTCACTGGGCTTGTTCATTTTCAGAAGAAGCTCCCCTCTGAGTTTTGAGAGAAACAAAAAGACATTTTTGGAATACCTCTCACAGGACACCTCGGAAATCTAATACACATGTACAACAAGAAAGATCAGTTTCTTTAAGCGATATTTTCTTAGCAAATAGTTTGAGTAATACAAAGGTTTAGGTTTAGATTTTTTCTTGGGTTAGCTTTGTTAGTTCGTGAGAACCAAGGCATTCCAGTAAATCCACTTTCAATAGCTTATCTGATGAACATTTCATTTACAGGATGAGACATGTAGAGAGACATCACAAAGTGTGAAGGCTAAGTACATTTTCACTTTATGCTAAATGTAACAAAAACAGCAAACTCCGATACTCTTTTAATATGGCATGCAACTTCAGCCAATATCTATGAGAAATGTTTTCTTAGGGATAACAAAAAAATCCAGGATGGGTGTGAAATTGTAAGACACAGATGCTCAATTCTTTTACAAGATCGTATCTCTTGAACATCATCCAGTGTACACATGGGCTGTACAAAGCCAAAATACTGTCTGAACTACAACACGTTCAGTTTAATTTCGCCCTGTCAGTAAGTTAGCAAGTTTACAAACACATTTTTGACCCTGTCAGCATGAACGGAGACTTGCCGACTGATGTAGGCCTGCTTGAAGTCCGGTCTCATGCTGATGGCCTGTCTATAGAGTTGGTCGGCTTCCTCCAGGCGAGAGTCATTCGCCCGAATTAGGTTAGCCAGGTTGATGTAGACGTTCAGATGGTTGGGGGCCACACGGGTTGCATACTTCTTCCCTGGAATGATCTGCCAATGTGTTTTGGAAAGATCAGCCAAGGTTGTAAGCATTTACATATACATACATTTGACTCAAAGTATAACAATTATATATTCAGTATGTTCCTTCTACATTCCAACATGAAATATAGACCCAAGTGAAGTTAAAGGCCATAAGATTGGTTTCAAGAAAATTGGTCAAGACGTGGATGGAGCATTTTTAAATAGCCAATATGCTTTAGGTACATCACAGCTATGAACCATAATTGGCTACTTGCTAATCTGCTGCAAATGATATTGAGGGGCATTCTCTTTCCAGAGAGCATCTGATTGGACAAAAATATGTGCAGGTCAGGATGAGTCATCAATATGTTCAGTCCATTTTCCTAGTACAAAAACACAGTATATTTTGAATGCGTACAGTGTTCAAAAGTTTGGGGTCAGTAAGGTTTTTTTTTTTTTTCAGTAAGATTCCTAACTTTATTCAGGAATAGGGTAACCACCGGGACAATCCCAAAATAGAGAGCTTTATCCCATGTCCTGCATTTTATTTGTCTGCATTATGATTTTTTTTAATAATACAAAAAAATATGATTGCCGTTTAAAAATCCATTTGTACAGCTGTCATATTCTAGCTAGAGCTACTTTTTACCTACTAGCCTGTTATTTAGTTTACATTTAGTAGACTGAATAGGTCCTTTAGAGTAAAACACATTGTATCACTCGAACCTGGCCAAATTGAGTGATAGTCAGAGCCGGTTACAATTAACAGTTATCATCCATGTGATAGCACATAGACTTTCAAACTAATGTAAATCAATTTTACATAGTATAATAGTAGTACATTTAAGTTTCAACAAAAATATTTCACAGCACAAATGTTTTCAACATTGATCAAATTTAGGAGTACATGGGCATATAGATTAATGCAAATACACATGGACTAAAAGCCACAAACTATTAGTTATTCAGCATTTTTTGCCTTCTATTTGTAGAAAAGAGTGAGAAAAGAGAAAAGGTGGACAGAGATCACAGACCTTTTAACAGTCCCTGTGAGCCAATAACTCACAGGCCAAAACTTCCCTTAAATTATGATCATCTTCAGACGAGCTTGTTGGGTTTTGTAACATTCAGGCAGTGATAGTTTATCACTTCATGCAGTAGGAGAGGACAGGAGGAAACAGGTTCTCTTGTGACAAGACTAAGTCATTTCTGAACTGCAATAAAAACTACTAATAAGCACAGAAGGCTACTTAGAAGATTATTTTGGTTGGGCGATATATCCAGCTTGATATAGCTAGGCAGTCGACAAATAACATGGTCATGTTATTTTATTTTTTATTTTTTTTAAATCAACAATTTATACAAATGCATAGGTAATTTCTGTGCCAGTGCCACTGAAGAGAATTGCTAAAAGTATTGAAAAGTAAAAGTATTTCATCGTTTATATCAAAGTTTGTTGACAATCTAAATATAAAAAATCTCTCCTTTTTTTCCTTATATGGGATGTTCATACCTGTGGCATAAGGGACTTTGCGATTAGATATGCCTTCTCTGCCTCTCTGGACCTGTTTAGGTTCTTGTAGGTTCTCCCAACGTTCATGTGGGCCCCAATATCATCTTAGAAGAGGACACATGTTTAGTATAAGTCATAAATCAAGAAAATAGTACAGACTAAACGTCAAAGACAGAGTACATAGTGGAATGTGAATTATATGGCTCGAGTCCAACAAATTATAACAGTTACAGGCAGTTGACCAGTTTAATACACATTTGGGACGAGAAATCGTCAGGAAAGACTGGGAGGAGGAAAAGCACCTCCTGTGAAAGCTTCTCCCTTTACAAGCTTTTATAGCCATGTGGCCCACGTAGCCTCGAACAACAGAGAGCTAACCATTAGTGTTGGTAGGTTTCGATGTGTAAAACTGATAATGCTACCAGCATTTTCTGAGAAACGTCTAATCACACCAAAGCGGTACAGAATTTTTGTTATGAAAAGCAAACTGACGCGTATAGATAGCCTGCCCAGGATTTCCTAGTCCATTAATGTGCTAACAGAGTTAATCTTGGAAAAACACATCTTGGGTGGTGGATCTCTGAAGTCATGTTAGCTCAATAAACCAACATAACTTAAACAATTAAAGTCAATAGTTTAATGACTTTGGCAGCCACAGTCGTCTTTCTCACAGGTAGCCTGACAACGATACAGCAGAGCCAATACAAAGCCTAAATCCACATCTTCTCGCATCAAATCCTTAAATCCACATATTCTCAAGACACTAAAGTGCGAAAGTAGTTTTATAGGCCAATGTTTTCATACAGTCCCATGAAATACTACATAAACTAATTCTTGTTAGCTTATACACAATTTGAAATTGTCCTTACCAAACGCCTTCAAACTTATAAGGCAGAATTTCCCACACGTCCCTAAAACAACATATCCGATGGAGAGTTTTGTTTAAAATAGGCTCATTTCATTTTTGAAAGAACTGTTGGAAATATTATGAATTGAAGTCTTTTTAGTGTTTTGTGTCTGTGGAAAACAATTTGGTGCAAAATCCTTCCCAAAGAGTGCAAACTGTCACTTGAAAGTCAGCATTAAAATATAACTGACCATTTACTTTCTTAATGGTCTTTCTGTAAATGATTCATTGGTGCATGTTATCCCCCCTCTGTCCCAAAAAGTTTTTTCATGATCTTAAATTAAAATGCAACAACTTTCTCTTCCTCTAAAACGACTTTCTTTTCTGCTGATGTCATTAATTACTCACCTCATGTCGTTCCAAATCCATTAGACTTACATTCATCCTCATAACACAAAGATCTTTTTGATGAAATCTGAGTTTTCTGTCCCTCCATTGACAACAAACTGAAACTTTGACGCTTCAAAAAGTTCATAAAGAGATCGTAAAACTAATCCATGTGAATTGAGTGGTTTAGTCCAAAATTTTCTGAAGAGACTCGATTGCTTTATATGATGAACAGATTTAATTTAGTCTTTTATTCACATTTAAACATTGATCAACTCACACATCAGTTATCAGTTAAACAGAAGCTCAATTCAACAATTCAATCTGTTCATTAAGAGACCCGAGTCTCTTCAGACAATTTGTGACTAAACCGTCACAAATTCGGTTTATGGATTTGTTTTATGATCTCTTTATGAACTTTTTGAAGCGTCAAAGTTTCAGTTGCGTAGCTGTCTATAGACCTTATGGCGTCGCCATCTTTAGAATATTGTCTTTGAACTTCCGTTTTTGCGGTCGCTCTGTATATTTCTATGGCATCATTGTCCAGGAGTAATTAGCTGGTGAAGTTGATTTACTTATTGTAGAGTTAAGGAAAGTTATCATGAGCATTGTAATGTTTATCATAAGCATTGTAAAGCATTATGTCTTAACAAATGGACCTTGGGAATTTTTTTAACGAAGGAAAGTTATCATGAGCATTGTAATGTTTATCATAAGCATTGTAAAGCATTATGTCTTAACAAATGGACCTTGGGAATTTTTTTAACGAGCCGTTCATTCATAACTACGCAAGATCGCTGTGAAAATACAGACCGGAAGTCAAAAGACAATGAGCTCAGCGCTGGAAAGGGGCGTGGCTACATAATGTCTATAGAGGGACAGAAAGCTCTTAGATTTCATCCAAAAAGATCTTCATTTGTGTTCCGAATATGAACGAAAGTCTTTCAGGTTTGGAATGACATGAGGGTGAGTAATTAATGAAATAATTTAATAAAAAAAAAATTTTCATATTGAATATCCTGTTTCACGCAGAATTACGTGAGTGAAATGATCGTGTTTACTTTAAAGATGCTTAGGTAACCTTAAAATGATTACCTGGTGGAGTCAATTACCTGGCTGCACTCTTGTGGCCTGAAGAAAGTATCTCAATGCTCTCTCATAACTGTTCTGATTCTCCAAAGCATGTCCGACATTGTTCCAGAGTTTGGCATTGTCCCTGTTCACCTGGAGGAAAACAATTTTAAAATGTTTCAGGTATGCCAGGCTAAGATTACAGATCATATTTTCCTGACATTATTTCATTGTACTCTTGTTAACGTCTGGAATCCTCCTTTGATATAAGGCAGTGAGCTGGATTTATTCAAAGTAATGGTCTCAAAATAATATGTATGAGCCTGTGGCCAGATGTGCATCTATAAATGAATAATGTGTCCTTGGATGTGTTCATACTTTCAGTGCAGATGTAAAAAGCGTGTATTCGGACTCCCAGTCCCAGTTTCTGTTGAAAGTCTTCAAGGCGTGTGTTGTTATAAGAACTCCCACGAGCAACCAAGACATTTTCTTTAGGCCTCTGGATAACATCACAAAAACGAGAGAATTCGTCTCTGACCAAGTCACTCAAAAGGAATAAAGTATAAGGATTTGTTCAGTGGACCTTTACCCTCTTTGGGACAGGAGTTTGAATCCATGGGCCACCAAAACACAAAATCCCATGCTGGGAACATACAGGACCCTTTCGGCAACAACAAAGCCCACAGGGAAAAACAGGTTGGATGCAGGGATGAAAGGAAGGACGATCAGAGACAATGCCTAAAGGAGACAAAAACACCAGAGAAATAATAAAAACATTTGTATTAAAGGAATAGATCAATTGCATACACATTTCTTAGTACTGTGGAAAATAGTACTGTACACAGGAAAATAGTACTGTGCCATTTTCCACACTTTCGCAACAGTGAATAAGCTATCTAAAAGCACAGCTCATATCATAGAATTAAAAACTAACATTTGATTCATTGTTTATTGATAATCTTTGAATCATTGAGTTGACCAAAACTTAAACCAGTGCATTAGCAAGGGAGCAAAAGAAGCAATCAGCACTTTATTCAAAAATATTATAAGAAAGTCACGAAAGACGTCAGGTTTGATACAAAATAAAAAATAAAAATTTGTAAACTTGCATTGAGATGTCAAGGTATAAAAGTTGATGTCTAAAAGTCTCACTCATCAGAAGTTTGTGCAAGCTTCGAGATTTTTTTATTTAACTAATCAAGACTATCAAGCCTTTTAAACACAGTCCATATCCCCATACAGGAAAGTGTTCATGACGCATTCAACAATGAAATGGCCTGTTTTGTCCGCTCTCTTTGAAATCTAATGAAAGGAAGTAGAAACGCCAGTTGTTCTGGCATCCAGTCAGGGATTTGTCAAAGTGGCCACCCTGAGTGGGCACAAAAATGACCCAGTAAACTAAGAAATTCCATAAGCAAAAAAATCTTGGATTTAAATGTTCTCATTGTTTGGTTCAGACAAGCTTGTGCAGGTCTGAATGCTAATCACTCTGGTTTCATAAAGCTTTGTCTGAAACCAAGACCATAAGTTTGATTAATCTGTAACTAAACCCAATTATACACGATTGACCTGTAGAACAAGTGCAAGTAATCTACAGAGCTACGTAATCACGATGGTCCAATTTCTCTGAATGGTGATAATGTTCAAACAAATATGATTGATTAAACAAAAATGAGAACATGTAAATGCAGTGCTCCTCAAACATGGTCCTTCTCATCAAAACCACAAGCAAACACGCCTGTCTTGCACAATGCATGCCAGGCCGCAAGATGTAAGATTGGGATTATAGGTTTTATTTACGAAAAGCACCTTATGACAAGGTGATGGATCAGGATTTTTTGAAACACTGAACCGCTGCAAGGGCACAGCCCTTGGACACCCTGTTTTGAAGAACAAACTAATTTTGTTTTGTCTAGCTACGGCTAATCTCCCCCTTTTCATCAGCAGAAGAGTCCCTTTTCGAAGCACGCTCAAATGTATTAGTTTTATCGTCAAGTAAACCACAGGGTGTCATATAGAGAAGCCTTTTTTTAAATCGCACCATTCCAAAAAAACAGGGGCGTTTATCTTGCATTGTGCGGTCTTGAAAGTGAATCGCAGAAATTGGTTTTGGCAGCAGCTTCAGAGTACGTCAAGGCCCAAACCGTCAGGCGTTGCTTACGTAGGGGTGGATTTAACAGAGCCGAAAGCAGCAATACAGGGAACATCATATTTATCCAATTTGCTTGATGCTTCAGAGGCCAAAATCAATCATGATGAAAGAAGTTTCTGCACAAACAAAAGCTTTGTCTGTGGTTTTCATCAGCTGTGGTGCTGTGTGCTGTTTGGTTGCTTTGGAACATGCAAAAGTCAGAAAAAAAACTTCAGTCAAATTAGCCAAACTTTCACAACAAAAGTGTTTCCTGTTTGCTCAGAGTGAGTGTCGAGGGTCTACGCACAGGGAATCATTAAAATAACTAACCATGGCCAAATAAAACAGATTCTGACCAATATCCTCATGCAACCTGTTCTCTGTCTCCTAACCACAGCGTCTTTGCACATTGTCCGCTAATGATTTGTGCGGTCTCGAAGGGCGGCCTCTGCCAACAGAGCAAGGAAGTTCACCAAACTCTGTTGACAGCGCGTGGAGACGCGGATGAAGGATTCTTGACATTGTTACACAACAAACGAGTGGAGAGCTGAACACACAAGACAAGGGGATTTCAACTGTGACATTGTGAACTCTTGTGGAATCAGTCAGTGATTGAACATATGTAGACATCAGAGCTGCAGTGCCAGACTATAAGACGATAACATCTTTTATGGCGGATGGAAAAAACACAGCTCTTTTGGGCTGTAAATTGAGAAGAAGAAAACGTTTAAAAACATGAAATAGTTGCAAAAGTTCAGTGAGGGGGAAATCTGTATGTTCAGACAGATGACATTAATCATTCACTGAGAGTTGAGACAGTTTCCAGGAGTGGTAAAAAAATGGTCCAGAGCGTACTGCACTGTGGGTATGAAACAGTGTTAACAATTTTTAAGTGCAGCTTTTAGACTTAAACTCAATAATTAATACCCTGCCCCATAAATGTACCATTTTGGGTTATAATTACCATCTGTTTATAATGAAAGGTTATGACGCACATGCATTTCTAGACATCAAGTGCCTTCTTTAACTTCTACCTAGTTAAAACGGTCAATCGCCTTTTCGATTGAGTCATGAGCTACTTTTAGTTTCCACCAAATTGCGCATAAGCTGAAGCAGCCTGAAAAAATCTCTTTAGAGTGATTTGAGCTTAAACAGCAAAAATTATGTTGTCAGATTGTATTACTGATTTGATGTGATTGAAACAAAATCCTAACAAACAGAATCCAAAATTAATTTACCGTATATACCCGAATATAAGACGACCCTGAATATAAGACGACCCCCCCATTTTCCAGACTTATTTTTGTGGAAAAAATCTGGTTTTCAACAGAAAATAATTTTAAGAGCAAATTTCCGAGGCGTTGTTCCAAATGCCTCGCATCACCTGTGCCTCGTATAGAGGCCCGCTCGTCGGCGGAGACCGGCACATCTGCGCTTCCTGATTGGCCATGACTGCGGCTGCCCTGAGTGCGGCGGGATGGATTTAACCCTGTGGGGTCGTCTGGCCGTTTTCGACGACGATCTGGCTCCCGCTCTCTCTCTCTCTCTCTCTCTCTCTCTCTCTGTCTCTGTCTCTGTCTCTGTCTCTGTCTCTGTCTCTGTCTCTGTCTCTGTCTCTGTCTCTGTCTCTGTCTCTCTCTCTCTCTCTCTCTCTCTCTCTCTCTCTCTGCTCGAGCCGCGCAAGAAAAAGCGCCGTTCACAGAGGATGCCAGAGCGGACGGAGAGAAGCGAGCAGAGACACGCCCCCCCCCCTGTTCACATATCGTGTCTTTTGCGCGCTCAAGTTCGTTATTCAAATGTAGGCGCGCGCTCATAATGAAAGCGACGCGCTCGTTTTTTCCAAGCGCGTTCGCGCCGCATCGAGATCCTCTGCGATCTCGTCAGTCGACGGCGCGGGAGAAAAAGGCTATCAATCGATTCCTCCACTCGAATATAAGATGACCCTGAATATAAGACGACCCCCCCATTTTTCAGCCTATTTTTAGGACAAAAACCTCGTCTTATATTCGGGTATATACGGTACTCGCCAAGCACCAAATGAGAGTAAAAACTGGCTTTGAAAAGAATGTAAAATGGAGTAGTGCACCAGTTGGGCAGAAACTTGGGCAGGAACTGCAATATAATACTTTGTCTAAATGAAATAAGAACAATAGTGCGTATTGATGAAGTGACACAATCGATTCAAATCTAAACAATACATTTGTACTCAAGTTGAAAAAAAATCCATGGGAAGTTTATCTAGGAAGTTTGTTTTCACAAATTCCTCAAATAAAGGGACTAAAGTGAAAACATCCACAATGGGTTTTAAGCATTTTTTTTTTGTGCTACACTCTCAAAAATAAAAGTTCTTTAGGATTCAAGTGTATAGAAGCTGTTCTGCCAATTGCTTACATGGAAAATAGCTGTGTGTGACATTGGCCAGATGGCCTTTGAGTGGAGTGACTTGCATGAAAGGGACTTTAAGGGATACCCATCAAGTTTCCAATAATTTGTAATCACCATCATGATCGAATCCTGTAATTGGTGTGATGCTGTTGACGCAGATACCCCTCTCATCACTAGTTCTTTGATTTTGATTATTTGAATATGATCGTTTTAACTATGATGCATATTTAATGGTTTACTTGGATTCTGGGAAACCAGTTCATGTGCATGGTTCATCCCGTATGGATGAAAACACCCCTAAATTGTTTCTGACAGACTGCAAATGAGGAAGGTATTATTTCAAAATGTTTTGGAATAAACAATTTCCTCTGTGTTTTTCCTATGCGCTTATATAGACAACCGTTAAAAACCCAGAAAGAATCAGCATCTTGTCATTTAGTTTGTGGTTACACAGACATGCGTCTTAACTTTAAAAGTTCCAAATAGTCTTGTTCTTTCAAATCACACATAATACAATTTTCCATAAGCCCCACCCACAAACGTACCATCATGACGATCTTGGCTGAACTGTGGGCGTACCAAAGGCTGTGAAAAGCCAGGAAGCTCAGCAGACCATAGAATACCAACGTGGCAAGGTTGCGGGGGTCCAGTAGGGACTCCACGAGGGGAATAGTGCCCATCGTCCAGTCACAACACAGCTCAGAGGGGTTGAGCAGCAGCCAGGCGTTCACTGGCAGGAGGTAGTTGAAGGTCAGCTGCCTCGTCGGGGTGGAGCTGACAGCAGCTGGATTATCAAACCTGATGATAGATGGGAAAGAATTAATTACTAAGAGTTACTCCTCTCCATTAAGACATACCACACCAAGAGACACTATCCATTCGGAAAAGGTTGCATTGATAAGAGGAATACAGATAAGAAAATGCTGGTTTTATGTTTCACCAAATCAATTAACTAAAAAAATGTTCTACTGGCTTAACTTATTTTCAGATGTTTACTGGAGATTAGTGCAACAACCTTTATGTTTCATATTACTAATAAAAAGTTTAAGGCAATATTAATACAATATTTATAACATTGTATGGCATATTTTAAAATATTTTTTATTTTCCAGAATGGCTGGAGAAATACTCTAATAATTGTTTGTTACTGTGCAAGTTCAAGAGCTTGTGCTAGTACTGTGCTTGTGAACCATTAACCAATATCATAAATATAATTACATGGGTCAAAGTTCAATAGATCACAACTGTGCCACATTGTCTAAAGATCTGAAGAGAACTGAACACAACTTGAATTCTTACAATTTTAAATTCTACACTGAAGGGTTGGTCAAAATCCCTTGCCTCTTCAAATACATCTATAATCATAAATCCTTTTGGATGCTTATATACTTCCTTATAAAAAATCAATAATCAAATATATTCATTATCACATACTCATTTTTATATTCTTTGTGCTTGTGAAATTATATTTTCTTAAATGCATGTGATGGAAGTAACCAGTTTCTTTTAGGTGCATTCCAATCTTACTTTGAGATTGCACGTAGTACACGCAGGACACGAAGGCCATGTAACCCACAAGGCCGTTTGTCTCTTTCTCTGGTATCAGAAGAAAGGTTAGAGGGTCCTAAAGGCAGCATGGACACATATGATCCTTCGCTGGAGAGATGGTCAAGCTATATTGAGCGTTACTATTGAACTTTAATTGTTGTATTAAAGTGTATTCTTTCCAGTATATTTCCTTCCTTGGGAGTAAATGCCAGTTATCTGTTTTTCTCCTAAACGAGTGAATGTTTTAGCATTATGTTTTGGTATACTTAACTGATAATAAGGAGCTCAGACTCTCTTCAGCCTTGATGGGAGCTGTTATTTGCTAGTGTCTGTTATTTGTGTGTGTGCGTATGACATTCTATGTAGGTTCTGGACGTTCGGACCAGACAACCCGGCGCCCTTCTCTAACCTGCGAGGCCACCACAGACCTAAATCTATTGAGTGGACGACAACTATCTTTACTAATGGCGATAGGCACCCCTATCTCCTCACATGTGTTAAATTGTTTAGGCTCTTAATGTTTCTTAGCCAATGAGAATCATTCAACCTGTAAGCAATGACGTAGCTTAGACCTTGGAAATGGTATAACTGCTGTGATCTTTGTAACTGTAAGGGAGGCGGCCTACGAACTCCTGTGTGAGTCTTGAAGCTGACTTCTGCTGATGAAACTGCAAACTATCTTCAGTAAAACTTTTCTTTAATTTTTTATAATTCTGACTCCGGGTCTTCATTCTTCATATCTGGTTCTGGGTCTTTAACTGTACACCCCCTTACAACACTATTCAGTAGAGCTGCACGATTAATCGTTAAAAGATTGTGATCTCGATTCAAACAGCCACGCTGTTTGAAGGAAGGCATCAAGGCACGTCCGAATCCAACGTTAGCTTCACTTCCTGTCTCCTGAGATACCTTCATCTATTCGATTTTTGAAGGCAGCATAGATCCTTTGCTGCCTTAGATATCCCACAATCCTGTGCTTTCCATTCTCTGGCAGTTGAACTAAAAGTTGAGGTTGGTGGTCAGTTTGTGTGTAAATGTAAGCTTTTGACAAACGTTTTCCACTTCTGATTCCACTCTAATGTAGTAGTATTAAATATTTTCTTAGTTATCACCAAAGCTCGCTCTATTTGGCTGTATATCAATAAACCATTACGCTGCCACAGAAGTCTGTCCGAAATCAGTTTCGTGAGGTACCTTCATGCACAAATGGTGCCTACAGTTTTCAGACGCTGCCCAAATGCATTTGTCAATGAATCACTTATTCAAGAGATTCATTTCAAAATGCTGATTCATCCAGTAATGAAACAAGTGAAGTCTTTATTAGTGAGTCATTGAATCATTCACTCAAACCGATTAAAAAATAATTCAAATTAATAACATATTTTTAAATAGACAGCAGTATTGAAATGAAAATGCTTTTTACATTCCAGTTCAAATCAAGTCTTGAAAATAATGTGTTCAGATCATGATACTGCAAGATAAACATTTCCAAGCAAATTAAACCTTTTTTCTTTAGTGCATTCATTTAGAGCATTTTTTTTTGTTGTTGAATTCAGCCCATGGCGATTATTCTGCAATGCATCTTGTTCCATATGCATGAAAAACCACAGAGAGATTTAAAAGGGTCCAAGCCACACTGAAAAACAGCCAGACTGAATGATAGGCATCAGGCGGCTAAAAAAAAAAAAGTTACCAGAACAACGATGCTACCAAGTTGGCAACACTGATCTGTGGCAACAGGCCATTAACTCTGGTTCAAGACTCACAAAACAGATTAAATAAAGTGTTGATGTTCTTTGAAATCACAAGCATTCAAAGATGGTGGCCTTTACCGTATTAAACAGCAACACTTTCTGGTTAATAATGATTATGAACCCATGACCTTGCCGTTGATAGTGCTATGCGCTACCAGTCAAAAAAAAAAAAAATTGCAAGAAAAAAAAAAAAAAAAAAAAATTTAAAAAAATAAGAAGTGCAGAACATTGACATGGGCTTTCAGTCTTCACTAAAAAACACTTGTTATGTTAATGTTCCTCCTTTTAAGCTCGAAGCTAATATTTTCCAAAGGCAAAATATTTCCGCTGTTTGAAATGGACACAAACCGAAGTTTATCACTTGGCTTTCATAGAAGGGTGTGTTTTGAGAGAGAGGTTTGAAGTGTGGGAGAGCCAACAAGTATTAAAAACCAAATAAAATCCTTTGCACAACCCCGTCATAAATCCAATCTCTTGGAAGAAGAATGTTTTTGTTTTGGCTGGGGCATTACAATATTATCACAATATTCCCAAATACAACACAGGGACAAAATAAACTTGGAAAGTATGTTAATCCAGTGTATTATGTCTCTATAGAGAGCTGTGCGATAACACTAATTCAGACGGTCGGAGACAGTCGATGGATTATGTCTTGGGATTAGCTTCCGTGACAGATCCAAAAGGATTTTCAACTCAGATCCCAATCAACTTCCCCGGGGATGATGATCAGAGGTTGGGAGGATGTCTAGGCATTTTACACAGAGCTCTTGGATTTAGCGAGATGCTTCTTTTGTTTAAGGGTGGGCAGAGTGATCACTATCTAAGGACTCTATAGGGGTGGTTCCAGATCAGATGATATATAGGTCATGTTCAGTTCAGGGCCAGGCTGTTGATGGTTATAAAAGCATCATGACGTCCCTCATCGTTTCAAAAGCTTATATACTACTAAGAATGATGCTGATGCTGAATGATGCTATTTGATGCTGATGCTATTTTTGTTTGGCCAATGAAACCATAACCATGTCCTTTTTAAAATGAAATGTTCCGTAATAAATATTTTTATTAAGGCAATAAACCACTCGGGATTGTGCATTACTCCATGCTTGATGTGACAAGTTTCCAGTGACAAACCATTTGTCCACGCTGGATACAATACTGTTGAGCATTGTAGGGCTGCATGATTAATTGAAATAAAACCGAAATCACAATATGGATTAGTGCGATTATCAAATCAAAGGCTGTGATTTAATAAAATAAATATATGCGCTACATGTTTATTAGGGGCCAAACACTGAAGATTCCTTCTTAGGGAAGGTCTTAATAGATTCCTCGGGTCATGCAGGGAACATAGATACCAATTGAGCCATAATCAGCCAAACTTCCTGTCCTCCATTTAGATTTTCTTTAAAACCCTAGTTTTTCCGAACTCCTCCTAGACGTCACATCATCTTCAGACTGTGCCAACAAAAAATTATAGATTTCGTTTCGATATACAAAACCGTTTTCGTATACCGCAGCAACAAAGTTGAGGCATGATGCCAAAATGACTGAGCCTTAATGCTTTGGCAAATTAACACCAAACTTAGCATGTGTCATTGTCAGCCCACTCTGACCCCACTACATCAATTTGGTCACAGCACCACCTATTGGTCGAAAGTGATGAATCAATATTAAATCATTACTAGTAATTTATGATTTTTCAGCCATTTTGCCTGAAATCATCTTAAAATGTCTCGTTGTTGCAGTTGGCCTGATGCTTATACTTTTGTTTGTGCTTGGTCCCAATAATTGCTGCACTTTCTTTTCATCAAAGACTCCTGAAAAAAGTATCACGGTTTTCACAAAAATATTAAGCATCACAACTGTTTTCAACATTGATAATAATAAGACATTTTTCTTTAGCAGAAAATCAGCATATTAGAATGATTTCTGAAGGATCATGTGACACTAAAAGTGAAACTGAATTTTCAGCATCATTACTCCAGTCTTCAATGTAAAAATGATACATTACTGAGGTTTCACTGGTCTCACCTGGTGAACACTGGCAACTGGGACTGAATGACCTGCACCCTGACGATGACCAGCAAAAGTGTGCTGATGATCAGGACAATGAGCTTCAGAAGGGTCTGGAGGACAGCGTAGGGAAAACCATCTTTTCCTCTCACCACCTGAAGTAGGGTGTCAATCAGCATGGGCAGAGTGAACTGTATTTATAAAATAAAAAAAAAAGGAGAAAATGACTGACATGATTAAGGAAATAAAATATAAATAAATATATTAAGAACAAATTTTATAGAAATACATATTTAATGAATATATGTGCACTTTATTTATTATAACCATCAAATAAATGTAAAATTTTTACAATTTAATTTACAAGTATACACAACCATTCAAAAGTTTGGGGTCGGTAAGATTTTATTCATGTTTTGGAAAGAAGTCTTATACTCAAGGCTGCATTTATTTGATCAAAAATACAGTCAATTATTGCAACTTAAAATAAATTTTCTTGGTCAACATGAAACATTTCTTATGCAACAGTTTTGCTGCCTAATATTCCAGTGGATTTTTTAGTAAAAGTATTAATTTCTATTAAAAAAAAATATCTTACTGACCCAAACTTATAAAATTATTTAAAGTATTAAGTAAAAAGTTGTATTTAGTAATAATTAAATAAGAATAAATTAAATACAGTTTGTAATAAATTAAATCTAAAATAATGAACATACATTTAAGTATTTAATTACATAATTTTATATTTTCAATTATTTAACTAGTAATAATTATATAACTTTCTATAATTCTTATATAACGCTTAGGGCTTTTTCCATTTTTGTTGAAAAAATTGTAGAGAAGACAGGAAACGATGACAAGAAGAGACACAATACAGCTGTATTCAAACCCACACCTCCCATTTGACCACAACAGCTTAATCTGTCTGCCAGCAGGTTAACCACTAGACCACAGTCCCGACCCCCCCAAAAAAGAGAAGCTATTTCACAGCGATAAATGCTACGTTAGAGGTCGCTGCAACGAAACTTTCACACGCCACATTGGCTCTGCTCCGGATACATTAGCTCAACATTACATTTAATACATTATGGTTTAAACGCTACACCTCTAACGACTTAGGCCGATTAGAGTAATTACTTAAGCTACATGTATTTCAGCAAAACATCAAAGTCAATGGGCTACTCGTGCATATGTGTTGAATTAAAGGCATAGCTGAGGGCTGCGTACGGGGTGAACGGAGCAAAGATTTGTCCAAGGCAAAGAGCCACAGACCTCAAGTTCCTGTCAGAAACAGCTGCTTACATTCATTCGGTTGCTAGCTCACATAAGATAGTTATGCCACAGTCCATTATGTAAAAATGTAATTGCATTATGCAAAGCGAATGGAAGGCTGTCAAAAGAGCAAAGACCCCGGCGAACATCCGAACACTAATGGACAAAATGAACTAATACCGCTGAGTGGCTTTCACTTTATATTCAAATGCAGATGCTAACCGGCTGCTAGCTGGTAACAATAGATATACAATTAAAATGGAACATTTGAAAATACTCTTTGAAAGGACACTGCATCCTAAATGCATGTGACATGCAATGTGTACAGCAGCTAACTCGCTTCAGTGCGTCAAAACATTTTGATTTTTGAAATCCTGTAGCTTGTTTTAAACGGAATAGGCAACAGGGTGTTTTCACATCTGGTAAGACTTATGGTTAACAAAACTATGAGACTTTGCTGTTTTGTTTCACTGCTATTAGAAATGAGAGATGTTGCCCCGAAGTTATTTACTCAACTGTCACTTTCAAAATAGTTATGTCTTGAATAGCTTTTTCCAGGCAGGAGGTACTGCATGTCGTATCAGATAAGGAACCTGTATAAGCTGTTGGTTATCACTTGGCTGATGCCTCAGTGTTGATTTTCACACTCTTCTTTGAAAAACTCAATGCAGACATGCCCTCTGGGGTTTTAAACGTATTTTATATTCACACCAAATGAACTAGTGACTGTCAAAACGCCAATGAAGTATATGGGGCAAGTTGTTGAGCAATTTCCACTGCGAGAGATGGATTTAGAGCCTTAGACCCAATATGTTTTACACTTTTACAAAACGGCACAGGAGATTGCTCCCACTTTTACAGCAAACCGTTTTATTTGCTTTACGTTTAATTTTTGAATTTCTTCCACCGCAACGATATGCAATCGATAGATTTGTTTCAAGGTTTTTTTTCGGTATTAAACTGTCAAGATAGTGACACCAACAGACAAAAGTGTACAGATATTTCTGTAGTCATCGTGTGAGGCTGCGCCCCATGAGGACGCATTAAGTCTTTCCATCTGGGTAGCGGTTTCACTCTCCCTCTGTCTTTCTGCCAACAAAATAGGGCTTTTAATATAATATCAAAAAGAGAAGGATGTTTTATGACTTCCCTTAAAAGCAATTTTTTTTTTTTTTTTTACTTTCTAAGTAATAATCTTTTGATCCTAAGACCCCATAGCAGATCATATTGGCTTTAACCATGCATGTCACACGTCCTTTATTTACGAGATGATAAATAAATGTCAGTCTTACCCCTTGGGCAACAAAGACCTCGTAAATACAGCATATCCCAATAACAGTAATTCCCTGCTCCTTGCATAGCGTGGCAACGGCAACCAGGAATACGGTTGAAATGATGGGAGTCCACACTGAAAGAGAAAGTTGAAGACACAGAGATGATCCAGGAAAGTGATATGACTTAAGTCTTCATCTCATATGCGCGTACTTCATTTTTAACATGTCGGATGTGCTTTTGAGTAACTTAATGCATCTTTCAAACATCATTCAGATGAAAGAAAGTGGAAGAAAGATGAGCAAAGGAAAACAGCCCGGTGTTGTTCTTCATTTGGAAATTGGGGGATCTCGTCCCACAAGTCTTTTCAAGAGAATCAGAAAAAAACACTTAACATAAATAGAGATGTCAATTTAACTTGTTCATTTAGCATGATTAATTATCACAATGTGACTTGCCAAACCACTCCCAACATCAAAAGCCGTTCACATGACCGTGTTCTTGTGTTCGAAAACAGATGAATGGAGTACAACAGAATAGAATAGACAATGGGGATCTAGAGATTGTTTTTAAATTCATATGGTGTCTTAAAAATGCGGCACTCGTGCTGTAAGATGTGATGCAACAGTCAAAGACATGAACAAAAATAAGAAATAAGACAAGGTGAACAATATATTCAATTCTAAATTACTTTTATCTATTCAATGTTTTTGTCTGTAATAATATAGTAGCTTAATATTGATATATATGCAATTATTTGCAATTCATTCAATTTAATGATTGGCATATCATATAATTAATTAGATTATTATTGATTGACAGTCATAAATACATATTTATAAAACAACACAAATACAATCTTAAAGCAACACCCAGGAACTTTTCCTCTGCGGTCGCCCTACAGGTTGGAAGCGGAATTGTCCATTACCGCTGTCGTAAATAATTTAGCCTACCGCAGCCTACTGTCACACGCGCACGCTCGCTGTTTATCCAGCACCGACTTTGGAATCAACAATGGCCACAGACAAGGTAGAGTATTATATATATATATATATATATATATATATATATATATATATATATATATATATATATATATATATATATATATATATATATCACACTCACCCTTTTCCTCTTCCGAGTCTCCTCCGACAAAACCTGTTGCTTGCTACTGCTTCGGCCATGACAAAAACATAAGCACGAAAGCCGGAAAACAAAAGCTGGTTGGCCTCTCACGTCCGAATTTGAGGAAGTGGTGGGGGAAGTGTCGTTTGCCGTAAAGCAGTCGATTTTTGTAGTTCTTTTTGTGCTCCGGTTACTACCCGAAACCCGAAGTTACAGTGCAAGTAAAAGCGATACAGACCATGTCAGGCTATGGTAGACGAGTCATTTAACCTATTGTAAATCGATGTACCATCACAAAGGTCTTGGAAATATATTATGAAGGTTTAAAAACTACATAGTGTTACTTTAATGTAAATGTTAATATAAAAATAAATATATAGTTCAGAAGCAGGGTGGCCAAGTACTGTGCCAACTGAGACATTAATGATGCGGATTATAGGTCATATTATGACCTATAATATGTAAAGAACATTTAGCATACAATACACTTGCATGCACTATTCAATCATACAATTTCTTTTAAAATAACGGCGACGGCTTATTTAAGATGAACAAAATAAATGAAAATGAAATTAAATAATCGCTTGTCATCACACCTTGGACAAGGTAAAAACTAAAATATTGTGACAGGATTAACATTCTTGTTAAAAAAATATCAATAATAACAGTGGGAGGTTGACAGTATAATATAATAATTGTTGTGTACATCAAGTCAGAAACAACATGCCAATTTGATCGATCTGTGAAACTGGAGCTGTGTACTCAAGGATTCTGGGTGGGGAGCTCGGTGAGCTTTTGAATGGGAGGCGAGTCACAGCTTGTGCGTCATGTCCTAGAAATGAACTTGTTGAAGCGTGAATGTATGCATGGATTATGAGGTTATGCGATGGCAACGCTTACCGATGGAGTGATCGGCTCCTTTCGATTTGGTGTACGCAAGGAAAGCAGCCAGCAGGAAAATGGAGGACAGCAACTCAGCCCTGCCCACGACACCTGTTACCTGCACATACCGAAGGAACGCGGTTAAACATTTCAACAGCTCGATGTGTGAATCTCTTAACACTCATCATGGGGAGTTTCATTTGATCAAAATGTGCCAAACTCAAGACTGTAAAATTAAATGTCTTATGACTTAAGCAGGTATTTACAGTAGTGCTTCTTATTATGAAAAGTATGAGTTTGGATGGGGATGTTTATGCCATGAAGAGTCATGTGACAGGTGCAAGAGGAACCAGTTTTAAGCAATCAATCATAGGTGTAAAGCAGTAATAATTTTTCCCTTTCATTCATCCTGTGAGAACCTTTGCTAAAAATAATGCAAGCAGTTATATAAGATAATCATGTTATAATTAATTGTTATATAATGTTATAAACAATCAGTGGGGTTAAAAAAAAAAAGAGACCAAAAGTGCAAACGCTGTTAACTTTAATGCAATTTTTTTATTACAAATAATAGTGTACATTAGAGCTGCATGATTAATCGTTAAACGATCGCGATCTTGATTTAAACACCCACGCAATCTCATTCCTAAATGAAAATCAATTCGGTAATGAAAGTATTCATTGAATCATTAGTTATGCATATAACTACTGTTTCCAGAAATCCTTATCCACACTTGAAAGGCTGATGACACATGACGACGTGGGCGGGGCTACATGCCCTCAGCATATAAATGCAGTCCCATGCATCATTCCCTTTCAGCTCAGTCCAGCTCTTGACCGAGCCTTCGACTGCACGTGGCTCAGAGGAGTTGTACCCCGTTTCCCTCTTTCTGGGAACAGTAGTTATATGCTTAACTCATTGTTCCCATTCAGTCGGTTCACTCGGTACAGCACATGACTATGGGACATAATTCACACCCTGCAAAGTCGCTGAATTAAATGTAAGGGACCAGCATCGCCACATACCCCTTTTCCTTTTTCAAGGGAATGACGGCCTCTTGGGGAAAAATGAAATAAAAATAAAAAACGCCTGCAGTGAACACAGACTGAGCTATCGTCGCTGCAGTGACATGTAGTCGGTAAACCGGACAAACATGGTAATGCCCAACTGGCAGCCGCACAAAAATCTTACACCATGCCCATGATGTTTCCCTGCCCCTCCTAGTGTGTGCACACACCCCTGCAGGCAAAACCAACTCCTTAAATGCTATAGACATATCCATGCTTTCTACAATGCGAAATACGTCGCTTAGATAGCGGGTTCCCAATGGGCGAGTTGGAAAAGATGACAAAAAGCTGGTCAGATGAGCGCACAGCCAGCATCTACTCAATGTACCTGCGTACAACTCCCACAGGGCACAGAGCAAGTCACCTTTCTTCCTCTGAGTGAGAGATTTTACAGGGCAGGCAGCTCGAATGGGAGCACACTCCCGACATGACTGTAGGAGTACCCTCCGCATCCAGACTCAACAGACTCCTCCAGACCTACCTTGAAAGCACCATTCATTTTGTAAAAAGTATACTTCGGTCGTCCGTGTTCTGTGCACTGTGTCTGCATGACATAATTTTGGTCAGCAGAAAGGTTCGTGGACGTCTGCGCACACTGTCCGCATAGTGCGCATACAGCCCAATTTTTGTGTCCGTGCATATGGTGCACGTACAACAGCGCAGGTGTGAGTGACTTGATCGCTTGGAAACAAAGTCCACTAGCAAGTGTGCGCTCGCCAAACGTGTGTTTCTGCACTAACGGCCAAAGGAGTATACCTGGAAAGGCTTGCACGCTCAACTGTGCGTGATACAGAGCGCAATGCGGAAGTTCCACGATGGTCGCCCAATTTTTGTGACTGCGCGGACAGGAGCGCATGTGCGAGTGACTTGAAAACCAAATCCGCTAGATAGTCTGCATGCGCCAGGCGCGTCTTTCCACGCACACGGCCAAAGGAGTATACTTTAAAAAACTCGACAGTGCTAGAGACTAAGCGGATCGTGGAAAATGAAGTATACCCGGGCCTTTAAGGAACCGAAAGGCAAGCATGTGTACACTTTGCCGCAGCACCCTTAATCCCCTCATGACAAGTCAAATCGGCTATCCAAAAAACTTCCAGCGTGGAACAGGAGTGACCTTTCTTCAGATAAAAAAATCAGTATGCCCTCAATCGGGCACTGATACGGCGATAAAGATCTTCCCTCGCACTAAGCTTCAAATACGTGCAACGCACTTCAAAATTAGAGATGCACCGATTACAATTTTCTAGGCCGATCCCGGTTCCGATTTTTCCTTGAGTTTGACCTGCCGATACCGATTTTAGCCGATTCCGATTTTATTTTTTCAAACCACTTTACAGCACACACAAATATTTATTTTCTTTCTTCTCTTTAATAGAAAATTTTGCATAGAAAATTTTTTGAACAGATAATCGCTATAAAATAGAACTATAGGCCTATAAATGACTCCTAGTGTGGGAAATTCACACACATCTAAAGTGCAGTGTTATGGAAGAACCATTTCCTTTTCACATCCAATATCCAATTTAAAAAAATTGATATATTTAGCAAACTAAACTTCTGTATGAAAACAGGTAATGGCAATAAAATAATATATAAATAACAAAACAAAAAAAAATATATATAGCCTTGCAGTATAAAGATATTTCTCTCTCACACACACACACACACACACACACACACACACACACACACACACACACACACACACACACACACACACAGGCCTATTGCAATCACTTGTTGTATATCAATGGCAAGTTATATTTCTCAAGCAGTTCTTCTCTCATCTGACACATGTCCAGCCAAGCTAAACAGGACAAGTGGAGCATGTGCAGGGAAACAATTGGGAAATAATAAAAACAAGTTTAAATGGGTAAATTTTCTATAAATATTTTTGAGTCTTCATTTTCTTTCTGACATAGCCTAGCCTACTTTAGTTCTTGTTAAAACACACCAGACATGCAAATTCTTTGCATTTTGGGCACTTTTTGGATGAAATCATATTTATTTTTGTCCATCAAAAGTGTGCTTTCACTTAAATTGAGCGCAGCAAAAACAGATGCGGCGCCGAAACCCACGCTTCACTGTTGCTCACACGACGCTCCTGCTCGACGCTCACGCGCTGCTCCGGCTCCCGGTGTGAATGCACTCATTGATTAACATGCACGCCGAACAAAAAAAAAACAACGCGCTGCACCTTGCGGTGTGAAACCACAGTAAATCATGAGGTGTCCTACATGTGCGCGTCCCGTGTGCACGTGTGATGCTGATGTTGCGCGATGTTAATCATGCGGCACCCGAGTGCATTTGACCAGCATAAAATCGGAATTATGTCAGACTGACCGGCCGGTCGCCGATCATGGCCGATTACGTGAAAATCGGCCGATTCCGGTCACCAGCCGATTAATCGGTGCATCTCTATTCAAAATCCAAGCACTCTGTATTGTAGCTACAATCAGATTCTCCCTCTGTCAACAGGTAGGCCCCTAAAGACCACAGTTCCTGCCGAGGGTGCAGAATCTGCCTCCTGCCTGGGACAGCAGGTCCCTCCATAGAGAAGGACACCATGGTGTCCTTTACAGCAATGTCATGATGCTTGCATACCATGACTTCGCTGGCCAGCAAAAAGCCACCAAATCAGTGGCAGACCCAGGAATGCATACAGCAGAGTCCAGAGCTATACGTGTGACAGGGCATTCAACCCCAGCGGGTTGAATAGAGAAAGACACCATGGTGTCCTTATACAGCAATGTCATGATGCTCGCGTACCATGACTTCGCTGGCCAGCAAAAAGCCACCAAATCAGTGACAGACCCAGGAATGCATACAGCAGAGTCCAGAGCTATACATGTGACAGGGCATTCAACCCCAGCGGGGCACTCCTGTCCATAATCTTGCAGATCACACATTTTCTTTTATTGACTTAAACCTGAACACGCTATCTTGCAGGGTCATTTCTACCAAAACTGGGTAGATCGGCAGACAAGTTCTTACCACTGTTTCTACAGAGGAGTCAAATCTGTATCTGATATCCGTCTTTGGATCGTAGGAGGATAAGGCCACTCTACCTACAAACTATGTTGCCACTCTTCGATACAGATAAATGACTCCAAGTCGAGTCAATGGAGTTGGACAAAAAGTACGATAAAACCTGTTGGAAAGCATCTTTTGCAGCGATTTTTGTGTGAGCATATCAGTGAACACCCCAGACCACTCGGTGAGTTTCACGTCTTTGTAAACTCTCCGGAGTGATGATATTACTGCACCGAGTCCATAGATATATATGCGCCGAGTCGAAGTGCTCCCAAGCACTTGCTATGGTATTCCGCCATATATTATAGTTATCCACTTTACACGCTTAGAAAAGCGCAACGTTTTATTTTGTGTCACCATTCTTGGTCGAGTTACACTACTCGTGTAACTGTATTTAAATAGGGAAAACGTGGAGGTGTTTGGTCGCTTCTCTGTTTGGATCCTAATGAATGAAATGGGCTAAGTTAAGTGCTATCAAAGTGTCTCGCGCGCCAGACCGATTGAGTGCACGCACTGAGACGAGAGAGGCATGTATCAACTCGTCTTAGTTAAGGGAATAACATAGTTTAATATGAAAAAACTGTGGAGTATCCCTTTAACCATTCTATTTCATCAGAAACGATCTTAAAACAGAGCTTTCAGTGTAAAATACCGAACTTGTCCTTTAATTACTTCGCTCACTCCAGTAAAAGAGTGCATAAGCACGGTCTAGTGTGTGGATGGTGCACACATATTTAAGGCAAGTTTATGTTTATAAATCCCAATACGTGCATGGAAAAATTGTGTAGGCACTTTTCAATGCAATTTGTGTGCATACGAAGCGTTTATACATCAGGCTGCTTCAATGGAATCAAAATCTGAACTTTGGATGAGTTCTTGGATGATGCTCAATGTCACAAATTTTCTTATTTAATTAATGACCTTAAATTATTACTCATTCACTGAACATTATCAAATTTTCCTCCTAAATTTTATTTCCACATTTAAATTAGATTATGATAAGCCGTTTTATAGTGTGTCTGATTTATACCTCAGTAGCAAAAATGGCATTGGAGTTTGTGCATTTCTGTGAATAGCTAATCAAAATAAATCGACTCATAACTTTGAAACAAAAGATTTGTTTGCTCATATCATCACTTAAAAATGTTCATGAAAGACTCATCGTGGCATTTTTCAACTTTAAACAAAGCAATGTACTATATCATTTCTATAGACATCTAAAGATAAGCACAATGGTAGATGGTATAACAGTTTTAGAGATATCTCGCTTAAAAAGAAAGGACAGCATACGAAATAGGAAGCAAATATTGACTGAAATGAAAAGGGCTCCATTTCAAACAGTGTTTCCATGGTAATGTACAACTGTTTACATGCAATGCACACTGGGACATGAAGCTCTATCTATTACTGCCATCATGAGGCGGCATCTGCAAAGTCGCTTCATCCATGTTGAAGTGTTTGTTCCTCAACTTTGTGCCAAAGTTCATTTCCGCAAACAACAAAGGCAAAATGACCAACGAGGAAACTTCAACATTATAACAAGATCAACCAGAAGCATCAGGATTAATAAAGAAACGTTACATGAAAGTAGCAAAAACTAATTCCACAACTGGAGTTCATTCACATGTCAGATACTATTCAATAGAATAGAAAACTTTATTGTCATTGCATTTAAAATACAACGAAACTGCAAATGCCCTTCCAACTACATAACATACCATACATAAAACATGTTCATAAATCTGTTAAAGTGCCCCTATTATGCTATTTTAATGGTTCCTAATTTTGCTTTGAAGGTCTCCTACAATAGGTTTACATGCATCCAAGGTCAAAAAACACATACATTTTCTCATAATATATACATTGCAGCATCACCTCTTTTCTCACAAGGTCTGAAACAGCTTGATCAAGGATCTTGTCTCTCTAAACTCCTTTCTGAGAGCCTACTCTGCTCTGATTGGTCAAAAGGCCCAGTCTGTTGTTATTGGTCTACTCTGCTCTGCTCTGATTGGTCAGATGACCCAGTCTGTTGTGATTGGCCCACCACTTACAGGGCATGTCAGAAATGAAAAGGCCATTACTATATCTGAATTTCAGCTCCGGATCTTCCTCAGCACTTAATACACAGTGGTACGAACAGTGATGATGGTGTCGGCATTACCATATCAATTCGTACCGGAGTCCTCATCCTTTGGATGAGGAAAAGCGCAGCACAAAGCAATACAAAGCGCAGCATCTTCTCAACATACCAACAACACGAACCAGACTTTTCCAGGCCTCAGCTACAGAATTTGAGAGCGAGTCGAAGTATTAGTTCATGGGCAGCCAATGGAGACCATAGACTGGCATTTGCACATTTGTTACAAGCCTACATATGTTCAAGCAGGAAGTAAGATTGGAATTACTGATGACACGTTTCAGGCAGTTCAGAAATGCTTTTTTATTTTGGGAGACAATAACTCCAGTCGATTTATAATGCACTTTGATCTTTGAAACTTTGCAGACCTTTTACATTCACAACCAGCTATGTTACATACTACATGAAAGGTAATATCTGAAAAAGCATAATAGCGGCACTTTAAAATGACATAAAAGCAGTTACTTACAGCCTCTGTGTGAATGGGATGGACGGCAAACAGCAGGGCCGCTGTGAGGCTGGTGCTTCGGTCCAGGAGCAGACGGCAGAAGTTGAGAAAGAGGACACACACCACGGCATGAAGAACCACATTGAGGAGGTGGTACGACGAGGAGCTCAACTCGCTGAACAGGTAATTGAGGCGGAAGGTGAGAACAGTAAGTGGCCGATAAGACTTATGGCTCCTCTCCTGGAGAAATAGACAAGGTTGGATACGACGAGCCTCCAAAACAAAAACATATCTCATTGAGAAAGCAAGCTGAAGTTCTTCACTATGCAAAAGAAAGATGTACTACCTCTGACATAGGTGTGCCCCAGAAGTCATTGAGGAAGAGGTTCTTCAGCGGTGTGGTGGGCCGAAGGTCTTTGTTATCCAAGATAGCAGAGACATCATCGAACACAAAACCACAGAACAGGCTGTTCCAGTAGCAGCCCACCACCAGTCCAGTCAGAAGACAGATCTCCTTCCACGAGACTACAGCCATCGCTGACGTGAGACCTCATTGAGCACTGCAAAGGCAGACAAGTAACAATTGGGCCTCCTGACATGATTACAAAATCATTTGAATTCAGGCAATGTTGCCAATAAATCTTTCAGACCTTTGTGTGAACTGGTTTGATTCATTTCAAAGATCTGATTGCTGATACCAGGCATTTTAAAACTGGCTTCACATATTAACATAGGACCTTTCAATGTTAATGATTTTATATCGCCACCAATAGGTTGAGACGAGTCAGATTTATGTAGCCTCCCTAGAGTAACGTACTACATACATTTTCTAAATTTCATTACTTACTTATTTGATCTAGAAATTATAGCCTTTTTAGTAAACTAAGCCACACCCTACATTCTTCATTGGCTTCAGGTATCCATGTTGAAGTTAAAAATGATTTTGATGACTGTTGACAATGACAATTTCTATTTCTGTGCTCTACAGCGCCATTGACAATCTGATTTATTTTTAATCGCAAAAATGTGTCAACATTTTGACCAATGTTTAGTCACTGCCATTTACGGTTTGGTCGATATCTTCTATTGTAAGACAGAGGAAGTATGTTACTATTATTTTATTTAATATTTAATGATGATAATACTGACAAACCGTGTTCACAAGCTCTACGAAACAGTGTTTTGTTAACTACTACTATTAAAATTGATTCTGTTCATTAAAATAAATCTGAAATATAATATACCGTAAGTAATGGATCAAACTTAATTTAAACAAACTCTGCAACTCAATTAAATAAGTTTAAGAAGTATTACAATTACTACAAATGAGATAAAAAATAAAGCTAAATAAAAACATTAAAATAAAATAAAAAAACTACTAAAACTTAAACTAAAATTAAAGCTGCAGTCCGCAGTTTTTCCTCTGTCGCCATCTCTGTTCGAAATCTGCAATTGCAGTCATTTTCAACTTTACGCGAGTTGTACCTCGGCACAGCACAGCGCGGATGAATCCAATGTTTTGAGGAGAATGTGCAGCTGTCAGTCACCGCGCAGGTGTGGATACTGCCATTCGGAATCACCGATTCTACTTTTTGGAAGTATGACCAACATAAGAATTTTCACCCTAAAATGTCATCTGAACAAGTATCACTTTTGTTCTTCTGACCAACTAACAGCATTGCAAAAAAAGCATTGCAATAAATCGCTCTGATTAAATATAACGATCAATTATCATATCACGTCAAACCTTGCAAATTATACTTTGTTCTCAAATTGTTAATGTTAACAACATCAGCATTGCGTGACTACATTTAAAGTTTTCGCATGGGTCCGGTTGCAGTCTCTTTTTCCAAACTCTCAGTCCAAAGTCTTTTGCATTTTACAGCGTGTGAATCTGTTGTCACTGGTGATTGTCGTTTGAACCTTTCTGGATCCGCCATCAAATTAATAAGTTTAATTATATCAAGTGCTGTGAGAAAAGGCTATAAATCTCCACCTCCAACATCCTCACTCGCAATATAGCTTATACTAGCCGAGACTCCTTCTTTATGTGTACAGATGTGACGTAATGACGCAAAGACATGCTCGAATTTCCCGCGGAAATCCACCAGTACCACTGGAATTAAAAACATTATTACAAGCTTACCGTTTTGAGTCGAGCTAAGGCAAGCAGAGAGTTTTGAACACTGGCTGGTTATGTACTTGCTCAAATTTATTTTGGATAATTTTTAACCCCAAAAAAGTTACGGACTGGGGCTTTAATATTACATTTATTTTTAAATAATTTTACTAATATTTTAGAGCAGAGATAGACAAATATATAATCACTATCAAAATTCCCAATCCTATTAAATTTTTATTTCGGTTTGATACCGGAGTAAAGATAGTTTGCGGTTTGATTTTCAGTTTTCGTTTCGCTGTGGTCCCGCAGTGCGGTGTCGTGGACATGCAAATAATATCTCATGTCGTTACTCATGATTTGTGAATTTGTGTTACAGTGTTTCTGCGGGTCAAAATATATATTTTTTAATTTAAAAAAAAAAAATGTGATTGGGTATAGCTCCAAAAGTCGGTCACTTAGGAGTCTGAACCCAGTGTCACCTTGACATGCTCGATTTGTGAATTTTTTCACAGCAAAGCTCTTGTCTGTAAAACGTTCGCTATGTCCGGTAGACAGGAATGTGGAAAATAGGCGTTTTTCATGTTTAAACAATGGATATTAACAATTTATAATAAATACACACACTGCTGGATTACAAAAACACTTGTTTTAGATTGAACCTGATTTGTGAAAACTTTCACAGATCAGTTTGGGTCCGTTAACCCCTCCCTGAGTGGTTTACAAGGTCATTCTGATTTGTGAAAACTTTCACAGATCAGTTTGGGTCAATTAACCCTTCCCTGAGTGGTTAACTAGGTCATTCTGATTTGTGAAACCTTTCCGAAGGTCAGTTTGGGTCAGTTAACCCCTCCCTGAGTGGTTAACTAGGTCATTCTGATTTGTGAAAACTTTCAGAGGTAAGTTTGGGTCAGATAACCTTTCCCTGGTTGGTTAACTAGGTCATTCTGATTTGTGAAACCTTTCACAGATCAGTCTGGGTCAGTTAACCCTTCCCTGAGTGGTTAACTAGGTCGTTCTGATTTGTGAAAACTTTCACAGATCAGTTTGGGTCAGTTAACCCTTCCCTGAGTGGTTAACTAGGTCATTCTGATTTGTGAAACCTTTCAGAGGTCAGTTTGGGTCAGTTAACCCCTCCCTGAGTGGTTAACTAGGTCATTCTGATTTGTGAAAACTTTCACAGATCAGTTTGGGTCAGTTAATCCCTTCCCTGAGTGGTTAACTAGGTCATTCTGATTTGTGAAACCTTTCAGAGGTCAGTTTGGGTCAGTTAACCCTTCCCTGAGTTGGTAACTGGGTCATTCTGATTTGTGAAAACTTTCACAGATCAGTTTGGGCCAGTTAACCCTTCCCTGAGTGGTTAACTTGGTTATTCTGATTTGTGAAACCTTTCACAGATCAGTTTGGGTCAGTTAACCCTTCCCTGAGTGGTTAACTAGGTCATTCTGATTTGTGAAACCTTTCAGATGTCGGTTTGGGTCAGATAACCCTTCCCTGGTTGGTTAACTAGGTCATTCTGATTTGTGAAACCTTTCACAGATCAGTCTGGGTCAGTTAACCCTTCCCTGAGTGGTTAACTAGGTCATTCTGATTTGTGCAACCTTTCAAATATCAGTCTGGGTCAGTTAACCCTTCCCTGAGTGGTTAACTAGGTCATTCTGATTTGTGAAACCTTTCACAGATCAGTTTGGGTCAGTTAACCCTTCCCTGAGTGGTTAACTAGGTCATTCTGATTTGTGAAAACTTTCACAGATCAGTTTGGGTCAGTTAACCCTTCCCTGAGTGGTTAACTAGGTCATTCTGATTTGTGAAACCTTTCAGATGTCAGTTTGGGTCAGATAACCCTTCCCTGGTTGGTTAACTAGGTCATTCTGATTTGTGAAAACTTTCACAGATAGGTTTGGGTCAGTTAACCCTTCCCTGAGTGGTTAACTTGGTCAGGGAAGGGTTAACTGACCCAAACTGACCTGTGAAAGTTTTCACAAATCAGAATGACCAAGTTAACCACTCAGGGAAGGGTTAACTGAGCCAAACTGACCTCTGTAAGGTTTCACAAATCAGAATGACCAAGTTAACCACTCAGGGAAGGGTTAACTGACCCAAACTGATCTGTGAAAGTTTTCACAAATCAGGTTCAATCTAAAACAAGTGTTTTTGTAATCCAGCAGTGTGTGTATTTATTATAAATTGTTAATATCCATTGTTTAAACATGAAAAACGCCTATTTTCCACATTCCTGTCTACCGGACATAGCGAACGTTTTACAGACAAGAGCTTTGCTGTGAAAAAATTCACAAATCGAGCATGTCAAGGTGACACTGGGTTCAGACTCCTAAGTGACCGACTTTTGGAGCTATACCCAATTTAAAATATATATATATATATATATTGACCCGGAGAAACACCGTTACACAAATTCACAAATCATGAATAACGACATGAGATATTATTTGCATGTCCACGACACCGCACTGCGGGACCACAGCGAAACGAAAACTGAAAATCAAACCGCAAACTATCTTTACTCCGGTATTTTAACATGACCTTTCCATGCCTGGAAAACCATTTTAAAATCCTCTTAAATTTCCCATGACCTTTAAATCCCTGTTTAAATCAAAATGTTGCATTGCGAGTTGCGACCTTTTTGCAACCATGTTGCAAACCTAAATACACAGATAGATCAGTAGAATGATCGTAATAATAGAATAATTCGTGCGGACTGAACGGAGCAGAGAAGGCGCACCCCCATAAATCATGACCAGCCCATCTAGCCTAGCTATCAGCTAGCATTTGTTTTTATTGAGATTAATCGGATAATGCATACATTACATTATGAAAACATCAAAGCAATATCCATCTCTAATAAATAACATCAATGTACTGATGATTAAAAGAAATTGGTTTAAATTTACAAGACACTTGTCTGATCAAAGATCAAGTCTGACTTAAGCTGTTCCATTAGCATTCAATGACTCTAATCGTTTAAACAATCAGTCTCAATGTGTCATCAGTGATCGTCAGGATTTAAATAGATTGACAACTCACCTTGTCATGTCTGGTAAAAAAAGAGATGAAAACAGAATGTGTGTTTGTTTATTTTGGCTGAAGCAGCAAGTTCGATCTAAAGCATTGAATTAACAGGGACAAAACCGCTTCCGGGTCAAAATTCTTGGCAGAATAAAAGTAATGAATTACAAAGCGCTAGTTATAGGACTTTATGTTTCGGCAATATCAGCTCAATGAAAAGATAGCTACAAATAAATATTTTCCATATTATATCCATAGAAATAAAGGTAGCTAGCTACAGTATAATATAATATTTTATAAGCGTCACAAATCGTATGGCGTAAAATCAAGAACCCACGGAGACGAGTTTACGACGTTCCGCTTTACGACTGTTTTCCTGGTTGCCTAGAAGCAGTAGAGAAAGGGGAACACAAGATGGCTAGGCTGTTTTATCAATAAGGTCTGAATGCGTTATTTACAGTCTTTTTTATGAATATATACAAAATGTGCATGTGTGACATTAAGAAACGCATTTTTATAATGTAGCTAACAAACAAAACAAAATGTGACCAATTGCACAGTGCCAATCTTGTGTTTTCTGAGGTCTGTATTTCTTGCTAATATCTAGCTTGTCTTTTGATCCTTTATTTAGAAATATACTATTACTCTACGTCTTTATATGAAAGTGTATTCATTGTGTCCTGTGAAAAGCCTTTGTGGATGGATAAGATTAGAATATTGTACATTAGCATGACATTTCTTTGTCTGTAACGTTAGAAAATCTGATATCACACTGACATTTACCAGGTTCAACTGTTGGACATTTGCACCGGAGCTGAAAGATGCCTGCCGCCGCAGACTGGAAGCTGCTCATGGGATTAGACCCAGAGGATCTGGGAGATGACGATGAGAAAATCTGTCATTTGATTTTAATGGTATGTGTGTTTTGGTGTTTTGATCAGTTGCAATGATCAGGAAATCATATTATTGAATTATTTCTTATGTGTTTAAAAACATTCTGTAGTGGAAATTACAAAGATGGAATGTGAAAAAAAGGGTTATGGACTTTTAAGCTTATTACCATGGCTGCATTTATTTGATTAAAAATACAAAACAAACAGTAATACTGAAATATTATGGTACAATATAATACATTATAATATATTTTAAAATGTAATTTATTCCTGTGATGCAAAGCTGAATTTTTAGGATCATTACTCCAGTCTTCAGTGTCACATGATCCTTCAGAAATTATTCTAATTTGCTGATTTGCTGCTCAAGAAACATTTATTATTATTATTATTATTATTATTATTATCAATGTTGAAATTCAGGATTCTTTGATTAATAGAAAGTTCAAAAGAACAGCATTTATTTTAAATATAATCTTTTGTAACATTATAAATGTCTTTACTGTTGCTTTTGATCAATTTAATGATATCAATAATCAATAATATTTCACAATATTATATTACTGTTTTTTTTTTTTGTTGTATTTTTAATTAAATAAATGCAGCCTTGGTGAGCAGAAAAGGCTTATTTTAAAAACATAAAAATCTTACCGATCCCAAACTTTTGAACAGCAGTGTATATATATTGTATATTTAGTGTCAAAATGTTGGTAGGTTGTTGGAAATTATGCCAAAACTGAGGGACAGTTGTAATTTGTGTAAAAAAAAAGAAAAGTGTTTTAATTTTTTTATTTTTTATTTCAGTGTTACTATGTGCAAATGCAAAGTTACAATGCTTGGGTATTGTTTGTATGAAAGGTTGCATGTTCACAATAAAATTCTATCTTTCCAGCAAAACTAGAAAAAATGTTGAACATCTCTATCCTGGGTTTTGTTTCTAGACTAACATCTGCTTATTGGAATGTGCTAGGGACAAAAACATTCTTCCTGCAAATTCATCTGACAATCATGCTTTTCCTTCCCATGTAGGTCAAACCACGGGACCTGAAAGCAGATGATTCAGAGAAAATGATTCAGCTCTTTAGAATCTCACGAACACTCCTGAGGGTACGACTAATGCACCGTCACCACACATCTGCTCTTTCATTTGGAAACCTTTGAATTTCTTTCAATTCAATTATCTGGTCATTGAAGTCTTACCATCTGCAGTTGCTGTTATATTTGATGCCTTTCTGACCCTCAGATGAAACTTGATGAAATTAAATGTGCCTATGAAGTTGTAGACAGCGCAGGTGTGGACCAAGCAAGAATTGGTATGTACAGTCATTATTAGATTTGCATTTCCTACTGAAAAGTGCTGGCAAGGAAATAAAAGAATAGTGTTCAACTTTAATAAATAAATAAATAATGGATTAAATGAATGCCTTTTTTGACGTCACTTTACACAAATAAAAATGAAATAAATCATGCACTGGTTTGATAGACCAATCAGAATTCTTCATGCAAATTTGACATCAATGGCAATTAGCTTTTTAAATTCAAACCTAAGGCTGAAATGATCTAACAACGCTTGAATGGAGGGAGTGAATGTGCATTAAGCGCTAGAGCTTTGCAAGCACTGTTTTAATTGTTTGAAACAACATTGTAAAAGCATGTTTGTGCAATTTATTTAGTAATATATTTATGCTTGCATATTGACTGATTGCAGAAAATGAGCTGAAAGCTAAAGTTCTAAAACTGGAAAGTGAGCTGGAGGTAAGAGAGGAATATTTCATACATACAAGGTTGTTTATTATGTGCGGTTTGTGAACAGTCTGTGTACAAGTACTTAAGAGGATTACTGGTTTAATTCACTGTGTGTTGCTTTCTGTTATAAATTGTTCCACACATCACATTTCCTTAAATACGTTTATTGTTGTGAAAAGAAGAGAGATGTCATTGAACCGCACTGCTCACCAGTGTCACGGATATACACAGATGGAGAGTTTTGGGTCTTGAGCTTTATTCAGATCCGTCTCACTTCCTGTCCAGATGGCCCAGCGCGTGGTGGGAGGGGGGGACACACGTTTCCTCCGGGATGAGATCCACCAACTAGAGAGTCACCTGGAGCGCAAGGAGAGAGAGGTGACCCAGCTGGAGAAAGAAATGGGCAAGGAGAGGAAAGTCAATGAGGAGGTAGGCAGCGCTTTCCACGAATAGGGTACTAAATAGTGCCAGAAACACTAAAGTTATTTTTCAGGTAACACTTTATTTTACAGTGTCCCTGTTACTTATGTATTTACTATAGCAATAACAGTTTATTATGCATAATTGCAAGCAACTAACCCTAACCATAATGTAATAAGTACATGTTGTTAATTATTATTTCTCAGTTTATATACTTATTTGTATAATTACACTGTAGCCTAAAAGACGTCAAGCATTAAGAGCTGTTACATTTCCTATCAATTAAAGAAAAATCTATTTTTTACAGTAACTTTGGTAACAAGGTTGAATGCTTGAGTTGATGAACGCTAAAATGTGTGTAAAAATTTCGAAAATGGAATGAGAGATTATTCATTGTCTTCCTTCTATGCTGTAGAAAAGGTTCAAGTGATGATTTTAAGGAATCGTACTTTTTTTCATAATAAAGAAGGAAATTATGTGTGCATTCAAAATGTGGGACACTGCTTAATATAATGTTTTGGGTATTCAAATATACAATTATTAATTGAACGAATTGGTTATTAATCCAACTGAAGATGTCAATATGATATATTTTAATTGAGTAAATGTCTTTTTTATTAAAACCAGAAGACCATAAAAAGTCAAAGTATAGAATAATAATAAGAACAATACTGTAGCTGCAGGTGTAGGATTGATAACAGACTGATGCATGTTTTCACACAGCTGGCTGTCCGTGCTGAAGAGGCAGAGGAGAAGAACAGGAAATTAAAAAGAGAGGTATGTCCAATCCTTTTCTGGGCCAGTAAAAATGCTTTTTGGGGGACATCTTAAATCTTCCTCTTTCTATTACTTCCAATTATCCATTCCATTATATCTCTTATATCACCTTCTCTTCTCAGCTATTTCCCTGACTGACCATTTCATTTTTTTTTATGCATGCCTGTTATTGTTCTTTTTTTATCCTTTTCTTTCCTTGCTGTCATCTCTTGTCACTGCCCCTCAAGATAAAGCAGCTTACAAAGAAGGTAAGACCCCAGATTAGGCAGAATTAGAGTAGCCAATCTATCTATCTATCTATCTGAAACATGTTTATGTCAAATGGAACTGCACCTCCAGTCTGATCTGGTCTGGTAACCAAAAGGTGGCCTTGAAGAAATTCAAATCGCCATCTGGTTTGGAATATGATAGACTTGTTCGATTAAGTTCCATTCATTTAAAACTAAAAATTTTCCCAAGGAGTAATTTCACTTTCACGTTGTTTAATTTTAGTGATGTATATCTGTATACACATTTTTCTTTATAATACAGTTTTCTTCATAATTTACCATTCAAAACCATTTTTTTTCCATTAAAAATAAAACAGCTTATAACAATTTTAATTGTTATTGCCATTGTTAAGTTATTCATTTGGAATATTATTTTGAAATTATACAGCTATAACTTCATAAACATTCTTTTGCTGGAAAACAAGAAAATTTTGCATATAATGCAGCATATTACTGATTTGTTGATCATACTTTCATTCTTGCAATTTCAATAAAACCTCATCTGCATTAGCTGGTTATCTTGTATTTAAATCAGTGTAACTAGCAACAATGCATAGCATAAAATCAAATGTACTTGATCAACATAACACTCTCTCCTCGATAGAGCAAGCTATAACCGTCCTGAATCTAGATCTAAATCATTTTTATTCCTAAGCGCTTAGAGACTGTTCCACCACTGTGTAGTTAAAGAAAATGAATCAATGCAAGTCAAATGATTGGAATTAGTCATTCAAAAGTGCTGCTATAATATGCGACCTTATAATTGTATATGATATCCACTCATTTAGTAGTAAATCATGTTTGACAGCAGGATGAGTGATGGATTTGTTCATTACTGCAGAACGAACAGCTGCAACAGGATGTTGAATTCTACAGAAAGGAAGTAGAGCAGAGAGAGCCTCTTCAGACCAAAGAGGAGAGCAATGAGATTCAGAGGAGACTTACCAAAGCCAACCAACAGCTATACCAGTGTATGGAGGACCTGCAGGTAATTCCCACATGACCTTCAGGTTGCCATATAATGCCATCATAACATGGCAGGATCACTGCCAAGCATAATACACCTCTAATGCTTTTGGCACCCCTTTTAAACAGGCCATATTTTACACCTTTTTTACACATAAACTGCAAGGTGAAAATAAATTCAAGGTGAAATTGTTTTTAAATTTAATTTAATATAAATTTTCTTTTTCTTTTTTTAATAATACACATAATCACTTTAGTAGCATTTATATTTTTTAAGGTTTTAAGTTCCAACTAAATATTTACGGCAGCTCCGATCAGGAGTAACGGTTGGAATAAAATATCAGACAGACTGAACTGCATCAATAAGCTCTTCTTTTACCTGACAGACTTCAATTCTTTAGACATATATGATAATGCTGACATTTACACTCGCTTACATTTTAAGAGAGAGAACATTATGTGAAAAGATTACTTTGTTAGCAGCTCTTTAACACGAACCCGTCCTAAACAGCGCCGCTGTGTGCATCGGTCCATGTTGTGCATGTCAAATATCAGTCATAATCAATAAACGTAATTTCTTGTTTTTTGCATGAATATTTATTTATTGATCCTTATTGATTCATTTCATTCAAATACAGTTTCTGAATGTTATTTATATATAAAAACACTTATGTTATTCATGATCGTATCGTATTAAATGGAAACTTATTTTTACCGTTAGTAACGTGAGGCAAAAGAAGTTAGAATGAAGGATAAACTGAAATTCACGGCATTTCAACACAACTTCTGCTCACGTATTTGAAGGCTGCTATTGGTTCATCGAGGCTATACGTCATATTATGCGACTACGCATTACTTTACGGAGAGTTTACGACCTACTAGCTAAGTTCTACCTTACGAACAAATGGTGCAACGGAATAAAGTACAGAGTTAGTTACAAACTAGCTAGTAGTTACTAAGCCTCTAGTGTGGACTTAACGTTACAATTTAAGAAAGAAGTTACGAACGGCTGGTGCAACTCTGCCCTGGTGAAGAACCCCTCCCTTGTGAAACTTAAAATGTATTGACATTGTACATCAACCTCAAAAGTAGCTAGGAGAAACCTGTATGTGTAACCTTTTAAAGTACATTTCAAATGCAATCTGTTATGTGACATATTTGTGATCAACATATTCTCCCTATTCCCAGCATGCCGAAGACATGGCTGCCAACCTGAAGAGCGAGAATGAGCACCTGCAGACGAATCTGGAAGAGTCTGTGAAGGAGATGGAGAAGATGACGGATGAGTACAACAAGATGAAGATCGCGGTCCAGCAGACGGATAGCATTATGGATCAGCTGAGAAAAGAGAGAGATCATGCCAAGCTTCAGGTGCTTTAATCACGATTATAAGATGGTTAAGGCCAGTTCTAGAAGATGATTGGTCAATTAAGTGTTCCAGTCACATAAATAAATAGCTGCCATTGAGCGACCGAGTAGTTTATGAATGTGCGTAAATGGGTCTCTCTCTTTTATGATTGAAAAATGTAATTATTGCTATTATTATTGAACCTCATTGTAAAAGGATGTCTTTTCACAGGTCAGAGAGCTAAGTGAACAGATCCAGGCTCGAGTTGAAGAGGACGACCCAGTAATGGCTGCTGTTCATGCCAAAGTGGAGGAGTGGAAGGTGAGCCAACAAACAGCTTGTATCCAAATATGTTGACGTTTCTCGGTAGTACACTGTTATTGTTTTCTTGTGTTTCTATGTGGTTTTACCTGTCTGAAATTGGAGTCATTTTCTGAAGAATTTTTTGAAGTTCTGAAGAATGGAACTACTCTTTGTTTGAATAGATGTGATACCTGATGGAAAAGATCCAAAAAGTTGAATCGCTTGTAATTAGAGTTGCAAGTCTGGTTTGAAACACCATGACTTCGGTGAAAATAAGTGCCAAATGTCTAACCCGCAGAATGTATCACACATCCTAGCAGGGTGACATTTCAACCGAGGGGGGCCCACAGCAACCAGGGGCCCTGGATACCCTAACTACGGCCCTGAATCCTTGCAACCTATACCCAGCAATGGTCCTAAACAGTCAAATACAAAATACACAATGAGTCTAATAAGAGAATATTAGGGAATAAAAAGGTGTTATTCTTTTGGTAGTTTAGGAAGTTCTACATGCTGTAACTGTCATGTGTTTGTGTCGGTTTCAGAGTGTTTTATCAGTGAAAGATATGGAAATTTTGGAGTATCAACAGATGATCAGAGATTTGAGGGAGAAACTTCGAGCTGCTCAGATGGACTCCGACAAAAGCAACATAATTGCACTGCAGCAGGTCAGTCAGATATCATATCTCACAGCTCTCTATCCTGAAAAAGGTTGAACACTAGGGGTGTCAATATGTACTTATCAAATGTTCAATTTGTCATTTATAATATCCAATATGTTTGGTGTCAGTAAGATAATTGCATTTCAATCAGTGCTGTTCTTTTGAGCTTTCTATTAATCAAAGAATCTTGGAAAAATGTATCCCTGAAATCAGCACAACTGTTTTCAACATCGATAATAAGAAATGTTTCTTGAGCAGCAAATTAGCATTAGAATGATTTTTGAAGGATCATGTGACACTGAAGACTGGAGTAATAATGCGTGAAATTCAGCTTTGCCAGTACATGAATAATTTTAAAATAGAAAACAATTATTCTCATTTTTAATAATATATCACAATATCACTGTTTTTACAGTATTTTTGATCAAATAAATGCAGCCTTGGTGAGCACGAGAGACTTCTTTCAAATACCGTACATAAAAAGTCTTGATACTGGCCCCAAACTTAAGTTTTTGATTTATTTGTTTGTTGAATTTGTAATATGTAAGTATACAAATTACATTTGTGTTTTAATAAAAAATTATAATTATTAAATTATCAACTAAAATTGATTTCATTAATCAGGTGATGGCATTCATTGTAATACTCACTGTCATTGTTTTTATTCTTTCTCTCATATTTTATTTATCAACCAAACTCATATTACTTCAAATTTAGTTACATTTTTTGCCCTATTAATTAGGATACAATATTTGTCTTAGGCCTTTTTCATACATCCTGCGTTTGCAGTGTGACAGCGTTTCTGCAGCATTTCTATACAGAAATAAAGTGATTTCTGAGTTATGACATTGAATAGTGCCTTTATTAGCGGTGATTAATAAAATGAGTATTAGAAGTTGGCCATTGATCATTTTAACAAACTTGTTTATTGTGAAATTGATTTTATGTGAGTAAGACGTGAATGAATGATTAAGGAATGGAACAAAACCCCAAAATATGGCTATAAACTGCTCAAATCATCTGGATTCAGTCAGATTTGCTGAATGGAAAGTGTTTATGTGTTTGTCATGTGGAACGTAGCCCGCCAGATGTATTGTTTTAAAGAAATGTCTCGCTTTTATTTGATGTTTTCTTCATAATAGCCTGTATTGCAAAAGATTGTATTGATAACACCGATCTAGATAGATAGATAGATATAAGTTCTTGATTAATAGGTTTATAGTGCATTTCAATGTGTTTTCTCTTAAGTTTAGTACATGACGCATGACAGAAATATTTTCAGTGGCAGAACTCACCATCGCCACTGTGATGCTTCTGGGAACACAGCATGAATGCTGTAACCTGTTAACATGAGTGCTGAAACTGGCCACAGACGCGAGATGTGTGAAACAGGCCTCAGATCTATGCTAATGCATTGCCAATTTGGCTTAGTTCGTGTGCTTTATTATGTCTGTCTCTCTATTTGTGTGTTCTTTTTGATGCACGCTCCTTTTAATCATTACTACTTCCTTTCAAATGCTTCATTGGCTTGCGAATGTTTCCTTTTTCCATTGTCTCTCCTTTACGACTCGGCCGAGTCAGGTCATATATGAACTGTGTGCTGTGAGTATCTCTGTTTCTCATTTCCTTTGCTTTATGTGTCATTCATCTGTCTTCATTCATTGTTTCCGTCATATTGGTTCATCTCATTCTATCCCGGTTCAAAGAAGTCACTGACTTTGTGTTTGACTTCAAAAGGCTGTGCAAGAGAGGGACAACCAGATCAAGATGCTGTCAGAGCAAGTCGAGCAGTACACTACTGAAATGGAAAAAAACGCTCTGCTCGTCGAGGAGCTGAAAAAGCCATTGAAGAAAGAAGGTCATGTCAGTGTGCAGCAGCGTAGGTTGGAGGACTTGAGCAGTAAACTGCTAGTGGCTGAGAGGAGAGCTCTGGAGGCCGAGCGTGCCGCCCAACTGGCTGAACGTGACGCCAGGGACAAAGACAAAGAACTCAATGACACCCTCAGTCGAATCCGTCTCTATGAGTCTGTGAGTTTATACCTTGAGTATTACCTTCAGTATTGTAAAATTCACTACCGTTACAAAGTCAAAATACTTGTTGCGGTTGCTATAAATAGTCTGAGGTTTGGTTGACAATTAGTTACTCTATTTTCCAATAGAATCTTCAACTCAATAAGGTCACAAAGCATCTTAACAAGATATTTTTCTTGAATCTACGAGTAGAAGTCGCATGATGCGTTTAGGAACAATATGAGCCAAAGGATCTGTTCCTTATAAGCTCACTTATAAGTTTTATTTTATTTTATTTTTTATGGAATCTTCAAAAAAAAAAGTCAATAAATGTACATAAATTTAAATGTAAATATGAATTAACTCATATAATTATTTGCTCAAGCAGCTTCGAAAAAGTTTCTATTAATATGATTATCAACAGTTTCATTCATACTTTGATCTGTCGCATCTACCTTTATGACAAAACTCATATTTAACGAAAATAATATGTGTGGATAAATGTCATATTTATACTTTTTAATTAAATATTTAAATTATGAATTTAAATATAAACATTATACATTTAATGAGTAAAATAATATATGTTTGAATATGGTTATCAACAGTTTAACTTTTTTTTTTTTGTTCTGTTGCATTTATCTTCGTGACCACTAGCTAAACATAATGAAATTTATGTTCATATAATCAGGTTGTATCTAAGTTAAAAATATGATTTTAAAAATAAAAAAAATGATCACACTATATTCTTGCAATAACGTTTTTGGGTGGCTTCTCAAATAGAAAGGTTTTGGTGCAACTTTTACAATGTCTGACATAAGTAGCAACACTTGATCACAAATAATTGAAGAGTTAAACGTTTAGAAAACAACAAAGGGACACTTTAGCTTATAGAAAGTAATATTATGCCTACATAGACACATGTCTTGAAGCACTTCACTGTCTTTCAGGGGACGGATGGTTTGGAAGCTGCAATCACTGAGATCAAAGAATGTAAAAATCAAATACGAGTGAGAGACCGGGAGATAGAAGCCATGATAAAAGAGATTAACCAGCTGGAGATCAAAATCAACAATTTACTAGATGAGAACGAAGACCTACGAGAACGGCTAGGTAATTTTCTTCAACCTGCTTATTATTTTAAGATTGCCATCATGGATCTTCTCAATTACTGTATCTCTGTTTTTATCTACACCTAGATATAAAGATGGTTTTCATATCCCATATTGATTTTGCTAAGATTATAATCACCTTTGACCCTCATTGGGATCATGTTCCCTCACCAGGATTAAATCCAAAGGAAGAACTGGATTTGAGTGAATTTCAGAGATCAAAGGTTTTGAAGCAGAGACAGTACAAAGCAGAGAACCAGGTCCTGCTGAAAGAGGTAAAAGTTATCTCTACGGTCTGGCTTTGGTCCGTTATCCCATTTTACATTTTTATTTTGTCTGTGACTTAACGGAACTCTCCTTAGATTGAGCGCCTTGAGGAGGAAAGGCTCGAGCTGAAACAACGCATTCGTGCGCTAGTTAAGGACAAAGGTGAGATCTTAACTCCAAGATACTGCATATCAGTTATAGACTCATGTCCTATTCACATAAACAGATCATTTGTTTTGCATTGTAACATTATATAATAAAACCTGACAGCACATTTCCTTTTTTTAAGGCATATCGGTAGTCAGTAGTTCACTGCTTGATGACAGTGTTGAAGAAAAGCCCAGCAGATCTCTTAGAGAGAGGCCTGTCTCTGGATCTAACGATGAAGAGATCAAACGCAAAGTAAGCCTTTATCAGAGAATGATGAGTTTTGAACTTCATAAGCATTAAAGCTAAGCTAACTACCTGTTTGTTTCTCAGAACGAGCGTCTACAGAAAGAGCTGAGCAACAAAGAGAAAGAACTGGAGCTCAAGAGAACAGAATCTGCCCAGTTCAAGGCCAAATGTGAGAAGCATCACTGTGACCTTCCAACACTTGCAGTGTCAGGTGGTTTCTGTTACTATAATGTTTTCTCTCTCTCCTACAGTGAATGAAATGCTGAATGAGAATAAGCAGCTGGAGCAGGGAATGAAGGAGATCCTGCAGGCCATCCAGGACGCTCAGAAGAAAACACCCACACCCACTGGCGTCAATATTCCCAGCCTGGAGAGACTCGTCAGTGTACGTTCACCAACGTTTAATGGGCCCACACTGAATCTGTGTAGTATTGCATTATTTTCTTTGCAATATCTAAAGAAAATAAATAATGTATATTTATGTGTGTGAATTATAAAGAATATTAAGTAAATAATAATAATAATACATTGTGGAAATTGTAGTAAATCGCAAGAGACAACTTCTCACATTGAGCACACGAATGCGTGTGTCGTTTATTATTGTCGAAAACAAAAACTCTCAACTCCAAAATGGCGCTGACTAGCGTCTCACGTCATCACAAATACAGAACATTTAAAGGGACCACGATCCCTGAACAACAGTGAGGAACAATGCCAAGAACAAAGGTGAATTATGTATGTCAAAGTCACTACACACGTCCCCCCAGAATTCACCATATCAGGAGAACGAAACAGTCAACGGGGGGGTGGGCGTATCAACCTGCCACAACGGCTGTGCTGCACGGAAGGTAGAGGAGACCGCACTGCAGCCAGCAACCCGCCCTGGCACGGGTGTGGGACATGGAGTGTGGGAGGCTTGGGAGGGCGGGGAGCAAGGGGTGGGGGCAGAGCAGGAGGCCGTCCGCGCCGTGGGACCTGGGCCGGGTCTATGGGCCTGGCCACGTCCAAGTGAGCCGGTTTGAGGCGGTCAATGGAGAGTCGCTCCGGTTTCCCACCCCTGTCCACCACAAAATGTTTGTCCCCCCTCTCCAGAACCCGAAATGGGCCCTCGTAGGGCGGACGTAGAGGTCCCCTGTGGGCATCGTGGTGAATGAAAACGTAGTCAGCCGTCTGAAGTCCAACGGGTATGTGTGACTGAGGAAGGCCGTGATGGGAAGTAGGGACAGGTGCGAAAAGCCTCGCATTGTCCAGTAGAGTGGACCGCTGAAAAGTAGCAGACCAGGGAACCGTAGTGCTAGGGACAAAATCCCCTGGTACCCGCAGTGGCTGTCCATAAACCAACTCCGCGGATGAGGACTGAAGGTCCTCCTTTGGCGCGGTCCTGATGCCCAGCATCACCCACGGGAGCTTTTCGACCCAGTTGCTGTCTTTGAGGCCAGCGCGCAGGGCAGCCTTCATTGACCTATGAAAACGTTCACAGAGCTTGCGGGTGATATGCGGTCGTACGGTGGAGTTTCACTCCGAGGCTCTGTGCGACAGCGGCCCACAGCTCAGAAGTAAACTGTGCGCCTCGGTCAGAGGAAATGTCCGAAGGAGTGCCGAAACGTGCAACCCAGGTGCCAATAAATGCCCGTGTCATTTCGGAAGACGTCACTGACGTCAAAGGCACAGCCTCGAGCCAGCGGGTGGTCCTGTCAACCATGGTGAACAAATATGTGAAACCGTGAGAGGAGGGCAGAGGACCAACCAGGTCCACGTTTACATGGTCAAAATGTCTTTCCGGAACCGAGAAAGACCCTAACGGGGCTTTAGTGTGGCGATGGACTTTTGCCCGTTGGCATTCAACACAGGTGTTAGACCAATCCCTAACGTCCTTCTTGAGGCCGTGCCAAACAAACTTCCCTGCCAACAGTCTCTGTGACGCTTTCGTTCCCGGGTGGGAGAGACCATGGACAGCATCAAAAACTTGTCGCCTCCATCCCGAGGGAACGACCGGCCGAGGACTACCTGTGGAGATGTCACACAGGAGCTTGGTGCCGGCATCGCCAAAAACCACGTCCTCGAGCTGCAACCCTGTAGCCGAGGTCCTCAGGAGTTGCACATCTGGGTCTGTGGCCTGAGTCGCTGCCATGCGGTCGTAATCCAAACCCAGGTGGACTGCCCCAGCCTCAGCCCGTGATAGGCAGTCCGCCACTCGGTTGGTCTTACCGGCGACGTGCTGCAAGTCCGTGGTGAACTCAGAAATGTAGGACAGATGACGTTGCTGGCGGGCGGACCACGGTTCGGCCACCTTGGCCATGGCAAAAGTCAATGGCTTGTGGTCCACAAAAGCGGTGAAATGTCGGCCCTCCAGCAGGGAACGAAAGTGTCGGATAGCGAGGTAGAGACCCAGCAACTCCCGGTCGAATGTGCTGTACTTCCGCTCACAGGGGCGCAGCTGACGGCTAAAGAAACCCAGCGGCTGCCAGGCCCCGTCTACCCACTGCTCATATACGGCACCAACAGCATAGTCCGAGGCATCCGAGGAGATGGAGATGGGGGCTGTTGGAGAAGGATGTGCCAACATGGCGGTGTTTGCTAGGGCCGTCTTAGTGGCAGCAAAAGCCCTGTCTCTACTCTCATTCCAGGATACAGCGTGCTTGGGTTTACCCTTCAAGGCCTCGTGCAAAGGCTGCATGAGCTGAGCGGCTCGAGGGATGAAACGGTGGTAAAAATTTACCATGCCGAGGAACTCCTGCAGGGATTTGACAGTGAGAGGGCGCGGGAACTGTGCGACCGCCTCCACCTTTGACGGGAGGGGGACTGCCCCGTCCTTAGTGACTCTGTGTCCTAGGAAGTCGATGGTGGTCAAGCCGAACTGGCATTTGGCGGGGTTGACAATCAGTCCATGCTGGCTAAGCCGCTCAAAAAGGGTTTGGAGGTGCGCCAGGTGCTGAGACTTGGACGTGCTCGCAACTAGGATGTCATCCAAATACACAAAAAGGAAAGGCAGGTCCCGCAACACAGAGTCCATGAGTCGTTGAAAAGATTGGGCGGCGTTTTTAAGGCCAAACGACATGCGCAGGAACTCAAACAAACCAAACGGTGTGATCACTGCCGTTTTGGGAATGTCCAGTGGATGTACCGCAACCTGATGATAACCTCTAACAAGGTCCACCTTCGAAAAAATCACTTTGCCAGACAGGTGTGCTGAAAAATCCTGTATGTTCGGGACTGGGTATCGGTCAGGTGCCGTTGCCTCATTAAGCCGCCGGTAGTCGCCACACGGACGCCAGCCGCCACCAGGTTTGGGGACGATATGAAGAGGCGATGCCCATGGGCTGTCGGATCTGCGGACTATTCCCAGGCGCTCCATGTTCGCAAACTCAGCCTTTGCAACGGCAAGCTTGGTCGGGTCGAGGCGCCGAGCACGGGCATAGACGGGCAGACCAGTAGTGGCGAGATGATGCTCCACACCATGCTTCACGGCAGATGCAGAGAAAGTGGGCTGAGTGAGAGCTGGGAACCTGGCAAGCAGACGGTGGAAATCATCAGAAACTGAAAGCATGCTAGACAGTCGTATGGAGTCGGGCCCGCTGAGCGTGCATGTGTAAGAGCAAAACGTGATGGCGTCAATCAGGCGGCGGTTCTTTACATCTACCAACAGTCCATGTGCACACAAAAAATCAGCACCGAGGAGGGGAACGGCCACCTTTGCTGTAACAAAGTTCCAGCCGAAGCGCTGTCCTCTGAAACACAATTCGACATACCTTTGTCCATAAGTGCGGATGGGGCTACCATTGGCAGCTTCCATAGGGGGGCCATGGCTGTCAGTCACCATGTCCAAACGGGATGCAGGCAGGACGCTCCTCTGTGCTCCTGTGTCGCACAGAAAACGGCGTCCGGAGATGCTGTCGTGGATGAAAAGCAGCCTGCCTACGCGGCCGACACTCATGGCCACTACTGAGCGCCGGCCCCTGCGTTTCCCGACCCGCCAAAACTGCATGGTAGGCGACATTTGTTAGCCTTAGTTTCAAACTTCGCATGGTAAAAACACAAGCCTGAAGGTTGTTGTGGGCCAGAAGACTGCTGCCGCCGAGAAGTGGTAGCCGCGATAAAGGTGGAGTCGTCCCGTGTCACCGAAGCGATGTGCGCGGGAAAAAACGCGGCCGCGCAATGTCCCTGACTCGCCAGGAAAAATTTATCAGCGTCCTCGGCCAGTCTCCGACAGTCAGTGATTGTGGTGTTGGCTAATGCAGCTCTCACTTGTGAAGGCAGCTGACGCAGGAAAAGCTGTATAAAAAGAAAATCGGGTCTGTGCTCACCCAAAAGATCCAGCATATGATCCATGAGCTCGGACGGTTTGCTGTCACCCAGTCCTTGAAGGGAGAAAAGCCTACCGGCTCTCTCAGCGTCCGTCAGTCCGAACGTTTTTAACAGGTGGGCTTTGAGTGCTGCATACTTCTCAGTTTCTCAGAGGGTTTGTAAGAAGGCTCACCACTCTCGATGCCGTTTCATTACCGAGAGCCGACACAACGTAGTAATACTTTGTTGTATCCGCGGTGATCTCTCGTAACGCAAACCGCGCTTCCGTCTGGGCAAACCAAGCCGATGACGACGATTCCCAGAATTCGGGGAGTTTGAGGGTGACAGCGTTCGTGGCCATGGTCGTGTTGGGTCACTGGATACGTCCAGCAGACTAATGTTCGGGTCACCAGTGTGGAAATTGTAGTAAATCGCAAGAGACAACTTCTCACATTGAGCACACGAATGCGTGTGTCGTTTATTATTGTCGAAATAAAAACTCTCAACTCCAAAATGGCGCTGACTAGCGTCTCACGTCATCACAAATACAGAACATTTAAAGGGACCACGATCCCTGAACAACAGTGAGGAACAATGCCAAGAACAAAGGTGAATTATGTATGTCAAAGTCACTACAACATAATGTTTTAATTTATTTTTAATAAATATTATAATTATGCATGTGAAATTATACATTTAAATATAAAAGTATACATTTAATAAGTAATATAATAATTGAGGAAACAAGAAATTTATGTGTGAAAGATATAATAAATAATGCTTTTAATTAAAAAAATATATAGTATATATATATATATATATTAGTGCTGTCAAATCAATTAATCACAAATAATCATATCTAACATAAACGTTTTTGTTTATGTTATATGTGCATATATATATATATATATATATATTTGTGTGTGTGTATATATATACACACACACACACACACACATATATATATATATATATATATATATATATATATATATATATATATATATACAGTATCTCACAAAAGTGAGTACACCCCTCACATGTCAGCAAACATTTTAGTATGTCTTCTCAAGGGACAATACTATAGAAATTAAACTTGGATATATTTTAAAGTAGTTATTGTGCTGCTTGAAAAGCAGTACATATTTACTGTGTTCTGAAAATAACTCAACATACAGCAATTATTGTCAAAATAGCTGACAACAAAAGTAAGTACACCCTAAGTGAACATGTCAAAACTGTGTCCAAAGTGTCAATATTTTATGTGAGCACCATTGTTATTTATCATTGCCTTAATCCTCCTGGCCATGGAGTTCACCAGAGCTGCACAGGTTGTTGCTGGGACCCTCTTCCACTCCTCCATAATGACATCACGGAGCTGCTGGATGTTAGACACATGGCGCCTCTCCACCTTCTGCTTGAGGATGCCCCACAGGTGCTCAATAGGGTTCAGGTCTGGAGACATACTTGGCCTTCAGCTTCCTCAGTAAGGCAATTGTCATCTTGGCGTTGTGTGTTTGGGGTCGTCACAGTACATGTTGGAATCCATGTTTCACTCAATGAAGCACAGCTCCCCAGTTCCAGCAGCACTCATGCAGCCCCAGACCATGATGCTCCCACCACCATGCTTAACTGTTGGCAAGACACAATTTTCTTGGTACTACTCACCAGAGCGTCGCCACACATGCTGGACACCATCTGAGCCAAACAAGTTTTTGTTTGGGCCAAGGACGACGGCCGTGCAAACCGACTTGTTGCAGTGTGCGGCGTATGGTCTGAGCACTGACAAGCTGACCTTCCGCTTCTGCAACCTCTAAAGCAATGCTGGCAGCACCCATGCGTCTGTTTTTTGAAGCCAGCACCTGCACCGCACAGCACGAGGACTCAACTTCTTTGATTGACACTTGCGAGGCCTGTTCCGAGTGGAACCCGTCTTGGAAAACCTCTGTATGACCCTGGCCTGTACTGTAACTCAGTTTCAGGGTTTTACCAATCTTATTATAGCCTAGGCAATCTTTGTGGAGAGCAACAATTCTAATTCTCAAATCCTTAGAGAGTTCTTTGCCATGAGGTGCCATGTTGAACATCCAGTGGTCAGTATGAGATAATTCTACTCAAAGCACAAATTTTAACTGCTCTAATACAAGATACAACAATTTGAATGGTCCTGTCAAGCAGACAAAAATATGAACATGATGAATAGGACATGTGGCTTTGCATGGTTAAACGACGTACTGCTGTTATCACTTAGGGTGTACTCTTTTTTTGTTGCCAGCTATTTTGACAATGATGGCTGTATGTTGAGTTATTTTCAGAGGACAGTAAATATATACTTCTCTTCAAGCAGCACATTGACTACTCTAAAATATATCCAAGTTTCATTTCTATAGTATTGTCCCTTGAGAAGATATACTAAAATGTTTGCTAAAATGTGAGGGGTGTACTCACTTTTGTGAGATACTGTATATACATATTGATGTATGTATATGCATACATACATGTAAGATATATATATATATATATATATATATATACACACATATTATATAAGCAAAACTTTTATGTTAGATGCGATTAGTCAAGATTAATTGAATTGACAGCCCCAATATATATATATATATATATATATATATACACAGATAGTCATCTTGATAACTTTTTTTCAGTCTTACATTCTTGAATATGAAGTTTTTGGTCTCTAATCTTGCAGCGAAGTGACATTACTGTTCCTAAATATCCTGTCACAACATATATGAGTGATAAATGTGTTTATATTAAGGCGTTGGAGATGAAGTACTCGGGGGGAAAGTTTGATGCAAGCCTCCACCTGAGAACGCAGGTAGATCAGCTGACCGGCCGCAATGAGGAGCTACGCCAGGAGTTAAAGGCTGCAAGAGAGGAGGCAGCAAACACCCTCTATCAGTTAACGAAAGCTAATGAGAAGGTATTACTCAAAATACCAAGTCAAGCATTTACTGGATTAAAAAATGGTTTTAAATTCACTGGCACATCCTCTTTTTTGTCTTTGTTTTTGTAGGTTGCTCACTTGGAAAGTGAGGTTGAAGCAATGAGCAAATCAACTGGCACTTCCATCCCTTACAAGACATTAGCTTTGCCTGAAGAGATGACGCCAACTAGTGTCGAGGTCATCAACGCTCTCAATGAATACATAGTACAACTCCTACAGGTGTGTGTCAGTCCGGTAATTGTATTGTGTTATAATGGAAACCAGATGTAAGGTACATAATATTAAGACTCCCAACTGTGGATGTTCAGGAGATCAAAAACAAAGAAGATTCCATTGAGCAGATAAGTTCAGCTTTGGAAGAGTATAAAAGGAAATTTGCAGTGATGCGCCATCAACAAGGACTTCTATATAAGGAGCATCAAAGGTATGCCAAGCTATAAAGATCATTTATATTGTAAAATATCATATATATAAAAGGTATGTATAGCCAAAAAGATTGTTTATATTATAAAGTATAATATAATGTAATGTGTTTATATATATATATATACAGTATATATATATATATATATATATATATCATACATATGAATGGTAATCAATAAAGCATTGTTTTAATTCACGGTGTCTGTCTGCTCCAGTGAGAGGGAGTCTTGGCAAAAAGAGATGGACTTTTTTACAGAACTGAAATCCAAACTTGAGGAGCAAAGAGAGGTGGATGTAGTAAAAATCAAAGAGTACAATGTAAGTCTCTTAAAGACTTTAACAAAGTCACTAAGTTTCTAATTTGTGTTTGTAATCCTTTAAATAATTCCCATTATCTGTTTGACTCATTTCCAGCACTGGTTAGAGGCTCTTGAAAAGGACCCAAATGAGATCAGACAGCAGCTGGCTGAGACGGCTCGGAAAACCCTGGTTCTCAGGGTCAACGAGAAGTGTCTGACACGACGTTACACGACTCTGCTTGAGCTTGAGCAACACTTGAGGAAGGAGAACGGCAAACTGAAGGATGATTTCAGACACATGGAGGCCGTGGTAACAGAAAGAATTGGCTACCTCCAGAGGTTCAAGGTATCAGGCAACACTCATACAACTCATACAGATGAAAAAGATAATTGTGAATGATGGGATTTATTAGAGGCCGACTGATATGGGTTTTTTTAGTGGCTGATACTGATTCTGATATCTAGAACAGGATTTTTTTTTTAGTTTTGGGAAAGTAAAAAAAAAGTACATATAAGCACATATAAATAAATAAATAACTTAAAGTTATAATTAAGAGAAATTGACATTTATTACAGTTTCTTTCTGCTTACAAATTAATCATTAATCACAATTATTTTATTATTTATTATCACATTAATACTCTAATTGTTGGTAGAATAAAAAAATATATAAACTAAATATTTTGTAAATAATATTCTACACATATTTACAATATTTTGTACAGCATATACATATATGGATCGCTACTATTTATATTTTGAGTAGAGAGTCTCTTACAAAGGGAACATCATATTTTTAGGACCATAGTGTCAAAAAGCTTAAAAACCCCTTATAAAGAGTAGTATGTCTGGCTGAGGAAAATTTACATTTTCATCCTTTATTTAAATATTATTAAAACATTTTGATTGTTGATTTTGTAATCATATTGAGTCATGCAAAATTGTAAAGACATCATTTTTAGTCCAGGATGTCATACAAAGAAAACGCATGCAAAAACAAGAGAGAACCAACAAAATATTAATAGCTTATTATGTTGTAGTCAATGGATACTTTTTCTTGTGAGCTTTTTTTCTATGCATTTTTGTTTTGCATAATAAAATAAAGCCTGTAGCTTGCCTTTTTTGACAAATATAGTATAGTGTTTTGTTTTTCCTTCATATTTAAAATATTTAAACAATATAAAATATTTGCCTCATGTTTTGATAGTTTAATTTCATTAGTCACTACTACTCTTTTTGTCATGTAAAACAAATCTCCCCTCCAGACAACACTTTTGACCACTACTGTTTATGAATTATAAAACAATGTCAGCAAAATTACTGAAATGAAATAAACACTTCATGAACTCTCAACACAATATTAACAAATAATAAAAATGTATAAATAATGAATGTATTTTTAATGACAAATTTAGTTGTTTTAGTTTTGTTTTGTTGTTTTTCCAAGGCTAGTAGTCATCTTCGCTGAGAGCTGTAACTGACCTCTGCTGACCTCTGTAAACTTGCTTTGCCCTCAGGAAATGGCAGCGTTTAAAATAGCAGCATTGCAGAAATCCCTTGATGGTAGTGTTTCTGCATCAGAGCTGGAGAGAGCCAACAAACAATACACTAAGCTCACCATCAAGTACAGAAACCTCCTACAGAAAGACAATCACCTTGTTCAGAAGACAAACACACTGGAGCACCTAGAGGTACATCTCTTGGCAAATTACGTAAAGCAATGGAGGTCTTTCTTCATTTTTGTTACAGCACTCTCCTTCACTTTCAGAGGGAGAATGTGTCTTTACATGAACGCATTAACTCCATCAATAAAGAGCTTGAGATCAGCAAGGAGAAGCTGCACACATTGGAGCAGGCCTGGGAAAACTTCAGCACGACTGGTAGACGTCACTGCTAATTGATTAGACAAAAGCAATGTTGAAGCATTGTGAAATATGTCATTGAATAAAAAAAGTTTTCTCTTCAATATCATATAAGTTTAACTATTTCCCATGATTTCGGGTGTTCACAGGTGGTGAGAACAGCATGGACAAGGCAGCCAAAGCCCTGGCCAACAGCGAGATTGTATCTGTGTCCAGGCGCATCACCATGCTTGAGATGAAGGAGCTAAATGAAAGACAGCGAGCCGAACATGCTCAGAAGATGTACGAGCACCTGAGGAACTCCCTCAAACAGGTGGAAGAGCGCAACTTTGAGCTAGAGACCAAGTTTGCTGAGGTGGGTCTGATTTATTTCTTGCATCCATCACCTAGCATCCATCCCGAATACAACCATATAGAAACATGCCAAAAAACACCTTCAACACCTTAGCTTGAACATTTTATTTTATTTTTTATAAAACACAGTATGCTGAACATTTAATAAGCTTTTAGGTTATTTTAATAAAACACAGTATGTTGAATATTAAATGTTGAATCATTTTATTTTTTATAAAACACAATATGTTTAACATTAAATACGTTTTTATGCTAAAACGTTTCATAAGCTTTTGTTTTATTTTAGTAAAACAACTTTTTTTTAACAATATGTTGTTCTTTTAATAATCTTTAAATTTATTTTTATAAAACACATTATGTTGAACATTAAATAAGCTTTTAATTTATTTTATTTCCTTTTTATAGGTTTTATTTTATTTGATTTCATTTTTTAAAACAGTGTATTGAACATTTAATTCGCTAAATTTAATATTTTGCATATATTTCTGTATGTCGGTGTAGCTCACAAAACTAAACCTGGAGGCTCAGCGGATAGAGCGGGAGCTCAGGGACGAGCTGGCGGACAGTGTAAGCAAACACATCAGCGACGCCGATCGCAAGCGAATCACCGAACTGGAGAAAACTGAGGCAGAGCTGCGGATTGAAGTGTCCAAGTAAGCCTGTGGACTCAACCTGTGCACATGCTTGCTATTACAACAGTATCACAGGGCTCTCAAGTGTCACGCATTGAGTGTGACAGTCACTCATTTCGGTCTTTTGTCACGCACCCCCGCCACACATTGTATTTCTCATGCTGAAAAACTTTTTATAATATATTTAATATGCCGCAGCGCCCAAAATTTATCTGGCTGCGCCGCTCTCACTATGGCAGCAGGAATGAAGCACGTCTCCCCTGGAGTTCTTAGTCAAGCCTGCCACCTATCAGCCAATCAAAAAAAAGAAAGGGGCTACACAATAGCCAATCAGAAAATAGCACTATTGTATATGGGTAAGATTCAAGAAAAGTCATGATCTCCTGTTTTAATGTTACAATAAATTCACAACTTGTTTGACACAAACAATGACATCTTGACTTCTGTTGGAGAATGTTTCCCAGATAATTAGCATCAGTTTTTTATGAGAGTCTGTAATTCACCCAACAGTTTTACAGCCTGTTCACTGACAACACCTATCACTCTTGCCTTTCCTTTAAAACTTGAGAGCCCTGGTATCATGAGAAAATGTATACAAACATCTGTTTTAAGAGGTTTAAAATGTTTGCAGATTGAGGGAGGTGTCAGATGTCGCTAAAATGCAGGTGTCCGCTCTGGAGGCCAGACAGCAGTCGAGAGAGAAAGAAGTAGAAAGCCTGAGGAGACAGGTGTTGGACTACCAGGTATGTTTTTCTCTTTTCAGCTGTGCACCCTTTAGATCAAGCCACTAAATGCACATCTCCTCTTCAGGCTCAGTCCGATGAAAAAGCCCTTATCGCCAAACTCCACCAGCACATTGTAGCTCTCCAGTTGAGCGAGACCACAGCAATCAGCCGGCTGGAGGCCGCCAACACGCGCCTGCAGAAACTCGAAGCGCAAAAGCTCAGAGTCGAACAGCAGCTGGATGCCCAGCAGCAGACGCTGTGGCACGCAAGGCAGGAGGGGCATCAGCGGGCCAGACACCTGCGCCACACCATTCAGGCCCTCCGCAGACAGTTTTCAGGAGCCTTGCCGCTGGACCAACAGGAGAAGTTTTCCAACACCATGCTCCACCTGCAGGAGGACAGGGCACAGGCCAGGGAGGAAGCGCAAAAGGCGGCGGAGGAAAGGAGGAAAGCAGAAGGGAAGGCACAAGAACTGGAGCTAAAGCTGAAGGGGTTGGAGGAGCTCATAGCAACACTGAAAGATGCTAAAGGAGCGCAGAAAGTAGGTTGATTGAGTTGTGATGAGGTTCTTGAAAACATATTTTCTTAATTATATTGAAAAAATATATATAATTTTTTTTATAATAATTACTCATATATATTTATTATATATATATTTATATCTTATATCTTTTTACTTATATCTTATATCTATTCAAGTTAAGTTACTCGTATTAATAAAGGAAATTGTTCCCATAAACAGTCATTTACACTCAGCTGCAGAATTTACAGCTTAATATCAACCCCTACAGGTGATCGAGTGGCATAAGAAACTGGAGGAAGTTCGTCTGTTGGAAATGAGGCAGAGCAGAGAGCTTAATACCCAACGGGAAGAGATAAAATACTTGAAGAACATTATGGCGGAGCAGGAACGCACCATCAGCGGCCAGGAAGAGGAGCTGGTGCAGCAGAATAATGTCAGTATTGCATTTAAACAGGTTTTTTCTCTATTTTTACACTGTATAGAGCATACTTCAATCATGATTTCTAATAATATTTGTTATCCTTGTATCAGCTTCTCGAGGAGCGGCAACTAATCTGGGATCAGAGAGAGGTGCAACTGGAGCGCCAGCTCGACTCCTATGAGAAACAGCAGAATGAAATCCTAAGCACAGCTCAGAAGGTGGCAGACTTGACAAACATTTGTTTCTGGATAGTGATAAGCTGTTTAATGAACTACACATTAACTTACACTTAACTTGTCCTGTTTGAGTTTAGTTTGAGGAAGCCACAGGCTCTCTGCCGGATCCAAATCAGCCTTTAGCACACCAGTTAGACTACGCTCTTGGAAAAATTAAAGAGCATGTTCGTACCATCCTTGAGACAAAAGCCACCTGCAAAATTCTGGAAGAGGTAATTTTTTATTCATCAAGTAATTGTGGAAATTTGACCAATTGCAAACCTTGTTATTGAATTAAGATTATCTTACAAGGAGTTTCTCTGTGCAGAAGCTGAAGGAAAAAGAAGCTGCTTTGTGGACATCAGAACAGAACGTCTTATCTCGAGACAAAGTGATCAATGAACTGAGGCTTCGCCTACCAGCCGCTGCTGAGAGAGAGAAGCTCCTGGCTGACCTGAGCAAACAAGAGGACTCTGAGAGCCAGCCCACCCTAAAAGTCGCTCACCAGACGATTAATAACTTACAAGGGCGTCTGGATCAGAAAGAAGAGGTTCTCAAGAAGTACCAGAACATGTTAGCAAAGGCTCGTCAGGTGCCTATTTAAGTTAAAAACTGAGGCTTCATAAACTGGTGATATTTATTGCACAATAAAACGCATAAAAGCTCATATATCTTGATTTTAAATTTTCCCAGGAGCAGGAAGAGATTGGCAAAAGGCATGAGGAAGAGGTCAGGGCTCTGCATCAGAAACTGGACGGGTATATGGACACATCGCTGGACTGTTTCAAACAGACGGCTCTGGTATCTAGCGTATTCATTATAAAGCTCAATTTGAGATAGCGGGCCAGAAAGTAGAAACTAGTGCACATAATAAATATAGTAATGTCATAAATCATGGCTGCTGTCAACTTTAGTAGGCTATACTCAGTTTTATTCTTCTCTAGGAGCTAATGAAGAAACCCACCATCACCGTACCGACCAATAAGCACTTGGTGCGGTTGGCAGAAATGGAGCAGACGGTGGCTGAGCAGGACAATTCGCTCTCCTCACTGACACACAAGCTGAGGGGGGTCATTGCAGAGCTGAACCAACAGAGGCAGCTGGCAGCAGCACAAGCCATGGAACACGCTGCAGAAACAGCCAGGTGAGACATTAAAACAAGGGGCCCTATTTTAACCATCTAAGCGCATGGTCTAAAGCGCACAGCGCAAGTGCACTTAGGTCTGTCCAAATCCACTTTTGCTAGTTTAACGATGGGAAAAATAGTTGTGCTATTTACGTGGCGGAATTTGCAAGCGGAATAACTGGACGCTTCTCCAGAGAGGAAACGGATCTGCTCGTGCGCACCATCTACGAGACAAGCCGGATTCTACCATATCTTTATGTACACAATATTAATCTTTTACATTGTAATCCTTTTATTTTGAATATTTGGCTAGTTTGTGTGCTGCTGCGTGTCCCTTTGTGTGTAATAAGCAGAATTCACGCGCATTGTGCACCCGCCTGTAGGCGCATAGTACTAATGCGTCCTTTAAATAACAAAAAGAAATACTGCGCCATTGACTTTAGACCAGGTTTTTGTTGGTCAATGGCACGGTCTAGTTTAGTTGCCTCCAAATAGCAACGCGTCAACAATGCGCCCGAACACACCTCGTTTTCAGACCTGCACGCCCAAGGGCGCACAGATGGGCGCAAATGCATTTCCTATTTAAACAACCTGGCGCAGGACGTGAAAATAACTGCGTCGGGCTGAAACTAACAAAAAACACTTGCGTCGCGCCTGGTGCCGCTTTGCGGTGGGTGTATGATAGGGCTCAAGGCCAGAAACAATCACACTTTTTTGATATTGATCAATATCAAGATATTTATTCCTCATGCCACTTTTAATGGTCTTTCATTTCCAAGACTGGAGGAGAGACATGTTGCCCAAATGAAGGGTCTGTCCCAGGAGGCAGAAGAGCTGAGAAGTCAACTCGTTCAGATGGAGAAAGAGCTGCATTACCTCCGTACGGAAGTAGAGGCCCAGAAAGAGGCCAATGTCAGATCACCCTCCAACACCATGAAGAACCTTGTGGAGCGGTTGAAGACACAGCTGGCACTCAAGGAGAAACAGCTGAAGGTACCACACAGTGGACAACTAGTGTAAATGTGCAGTCAGATTTACTGTTGATTGGTGAATTTCATGGGTGAAACTGTCATTTCAATTGAAATCCACGCTGTTGGGAATGTTTCTTGAGATGCCCATGAAACTGCGCCAAAATTTAGCTAATGTGATATCACCTTAATTCTTCTGGATAGGTTTTTCCGCTGTGATGTTTGAAAGTGACTAAGATAAGAATTCGGTTCCTCATCTGCAGGCTCTCAGTAAAGCTCTCTTGGAACTTCGTGGAGAGTTGACATCTCAAGCAGAACAGCAAATCATCGCCAATGCTGCTCAGAAGGAAGAGGCCCTTAATGTTCAACAGATCGTTGACAAGCAGACCAAGGAGCTAAGGGTAAAAATAAGGAAGAAGCCTAAATGGAAATGGAAATGAAAATGATTCCCTTATCTGTTGTCTCTATACTTTAACCGCCACAAATACATGTGTCATTTTGTAGAAGCTCACCAAATTGCAAGGTAAAAATTAAATAAAATATATAGTTTTCATGGAAGATTAGGAGGAAGGTGACTTAAACATAAATTGAATGAATATATTATCCCTTCATTAAAAATACAAATTGATCTGAATAAATCGCTTTCAAAAACCAATAAAATAATTTATTTAGTTAATGATTAAAAAGTTTGCTAAATGTAACAATAAAAATATATTACTCATAACTTGTTTTAAATGCCTCTTTTAAATTTCACTGTTGCTTTTATTAATCATTTGTCAATCAAGTTTAAAAAAATATGCCATAGGACAGTTAATTGATGGGAGCAACCAACAAACTTTCAACTTTCTGGTTTTTAACACACGCTTTAAAGATAAAAAAAATGTAAGATACTGAATTGTACCCCAACCCTAACCAAGCAATTATTTATCCCCGTGTTCCTCATCAGGCATGTGTGAGGGACCTTAATGAGGAGCTCCAGCTGGCTAAGGATGGCGTACGAGCGGCAAAAGCCAGAGAAAACTCACTGAAAGAGGAGCTGGAGAACTTGAACATGGATCTTCAGAGGAGCCAAAAATCACATAACAAGCTGCAAAGTGAGAAAGAGGCTCTGGAAGATCAGCTGAATGAGCAGAAGAAGAAGGTCCAGAGGCTCAGCAGCGGCCTACAGGTCAGACTGCATGTTTTTCCCATCCAGAAAGGTTCTTTACCCTTGTTCACTTGTACCATAAATGTTCACGGTCACAAAATTCCTGTCTTGCTGATCTTGAGTAATCCTACCAGCAGCTCAGAGCATTTGGACAGCGAGTCATCGGCCCTCTTTTCTCTGCAAATGAAGAGCTTCTGCTCGATGTCTGGTTGAACAGAGCACTTCTTTGACGGCGGTGAATACGTCTAGACACAATTGTGTTGCTGCTCGCTTTTACTCCTATTGGAGTTTGTGGTCCTTGGGAAGAAAAATAACAGGGGCTTTATTTGTATGTATAATCATAGTCCTCTTAACCTTTTAAAGTAAATAAAGTTATACTTTATTTATAAATAAAGTTATACTTTATTTATATAGTACCTTTCAACTGTTTACAAAGTGCATAAAGGGATAGTTCACCAAAAAATGAAAATTCCGTCATCATTTACTCGCCGTCATGTTGTTCCAAACCTGTTTGAGTTTTTTTTCTTCTGTTAAACACAAAAGAAGATATTTTAAAGAATGTTGGTAACCAGACAGTTGACAGTAGCCTTTGACTACCATAGTACAAAATACTATGGAATTCAATGGCTACTGTCAACAGTCTCTTCAAAAATATTTAGCATCACAACTGTGTTTAACATCGATAATTATAAGAAATGTTTCTTATGCACCAAATCAGCATATTAGAAAGATTTCTGAAGATCATGTGACACTGAAGACTGGAGTAATGATGCTGAAAATTCAGCTTTGCCATCACAGAAATAAATTACATTTTGAAATGCATTAAATTAGAAAACTGTTATTTTAAATTGTAATCATATTTCACAGTATTACTGGTTTACTGTATTTTTGATAAAATAAATGCAGCCTTATGCCAAAAACATTTAAAAGTCTTACATGCATATGAAAGGAGAGAAAGAAAATACAATTGTCAGTGTAAGAATAAAATGAGAGTCTAAAATAATAAATAAATGTGACTTTTTCCACGACTGTATATCAGAGCTGATGATGTGTGTGTGTGTGTATTTGGTGTGTGTGTATTTGGTGTGTGTGTGTGTGCAGGCTCAGGCTGAGAATGATGGACCCACAGTAGAGGCTCTTCAGAAGAAGATTCGTAAGTTAGAGCAGGAGCTGGACAGGAAGTATATCTCAGACCCTGCAGACAAGAGGAGCGTACTGAAGGAGGACAAGGTGAACTAGAACTGCATTTACTGTGGGGGGGAAATACAGTTAGGCAGTTAAAGATTAATTAATTGCAGAAAAATGTGTGGAAGAATCCTAAAGAAATCTTTATATCTTTTAATGGTAAATACAGTAGTCAACATTTGAAGTGGATCAAAACCTTTCATCAAAGTTATACATGAATTTTGAACAATACCCGTTCTTGTCTTAGGACAACTTTGATTAAAGGTTTTGTTCCACTTCAAATGTTGACTACTGTATTTTATTTGATGTTACATGTTCGTTTGAGCTCTTATTCTTTCATACCCATATTTAATGTAATATTTTGTGGTCACAGTCTAGCTTTCTGACTAAAACTGGTTATATTTGAAAAAATATTTATATTTAAATCATTATATGTAATCCTTGGTGATTTATTGACATATTAATCATGTATGAATCTTGTAAATTATTTCTATATTTGCAGTCTTCTAAAGAAGAAATTGTGAGATGGGAGGAAGGTAAAAAGTGGCAGGCCAGGATGGAGAAAGTGCGGAACGTCCTCAAGGAGAAGGAGAAAGAAGTGGATTCTCTGTCTAAACAATTATCAACGATCAAGGAACTTTACAGCAGGTCTGTGCCATGACACTAATCCATCCACATAATGGACAATTTCAAATGATGCATTAATAGTTTGAAGAATCTTAAATAAATATGACCTACATTTATGCAATAGATGTAAGCTTAACTTTACCATTTATTAAATGCAAGAACAAAAGTTGAAGATTTCCACATGTTTATGTTGGCTGATGTCCATGAAGGTTGGAGCAGGAGAAGTTGGGTCTGCAGAGGAAACTAAAGGGCAGAGGAGTGACCGCAGATCAGGTCGTTGGTGCACGGACCCTTGAAGCTGACAGAGAGACTGAGGAACTACATAAAAGAAACGCTGAACTGGAGCAGCAAATCAAAGTCATAAAGTGTGTTCCAAATCGTTCCCCTTTGTATCAAAGCAGTATGTGCAATTTAGCTTTTTGCTTGATGAATGTTTAATATGCATGGTTGGTTATGAAGGCAGCAGCAGGCTTTACCCCGTGATGCTGCAATGGAGGATATTATCATCAGGAACCGATATCTTGAGGAGAGGATTCACTCCCTGGAAAGTCAACAATCCAAAGAGTCTCCATCCAGACCATCTGTAGGTGCAACACTTTCCATCTTGCCGTCTTTTAACTCTTTTTCATGAATTTCACTCCACTAATATCACTTCTCATGCTTCCTCTCAAACCCGTTTCCTTCTCCATACCTCTATTCCATCAACGATAATGAAGGACAAACATCTGACATCAACATCTCAGCTCAGTTCTTCATCAAAAGTTCGTTCTATGACTTTTGATGTCAGCGAAGCTGAGCAAACTCAGTCTCCATTATTAAATGACACAATCCCTGGATCAACTGAAATTGAAAAGGAAGTAGCAACTCAAACTTTCTTCACAAGTGCAGCAGAAGTGAGTCGAAATGAGGAACAGAACAAGGAAAATTGTGCTGTTGATTTACAACCAGAAGATGTGGTGAATGAAATCGAAAAAGAGGAATCTGTTGAGAACGAAAAAAACGAACCAGATAAGGCTCAAGGAGGACAAGATATAGTAGTTTCGGAACATTCACAGGAAGAACTGAAGACTAATAGAGAGACAGAAGAGATAAAGTCAGGGCTGACACATCAAGAAAAGGCTTTGGAAGAAGATCAGCTGGAAGATAAACCAACTGATAATGGAAATACAAATGCAGAAGAAATGTTGGACAACAGTGGGACTCGCACAGAGCCAGAGACTTCAAAAGTACAACTGGAGGATGATCCACAAGACAGATATAAGGAACAAGAGCCTGAAGAACAACATATTGAGATCACAGAGTCTTTAAAATCTGAAGATGATCCAATACATTTGAAAACATCTGCAGGGTCTAAAGAGGTTGAGGAAGAAGAAACGGTGAAGAAAACAGAAGAAAAAAACAGCAGTTCAACCACATTTGATGTCAAACTGGTGCCTGAAGAACCAACAATGGAGGAGACCATGTCCTTCATACCCGTGGAAGATGTGGACCCTATTTTAAGTGAGGACGTTAAAGGTTCCTCCCCTAAGGAGCTGAACGCTGATGTTGTTGAAAGTAAACTTGATGTCTTGAATATTCTGCAACCTGTAGAATCAGACTTCACCGCCTTTCATGACAAAGAGCAGACAATGAAAAGCAAAGTGAAAGCTCGAAAGGTACTTGACGCATAGGAGTTCCCACTGAAGTGCTAGCACAAAGCTTACAGTTGTCCGCCCTATAGCAGTGTTGGCTTTGAGCTTGTGACTTTGCCTTTCCAGACCCGGAGTGTCTGCTTTTGTCTCATAGCAACTTTGTCTTTGTATTGCACCCTCTCCATCTTGCATCGAAACATGTTTTTGTTGTCTGGGTGTTGTTTAGCTATGCGTTTTCTATGGCTTTAACATCTCTTTGTTGTTTCTGTAGACGTCTGGTCGTGGTTCTGGTACCCCATCTCAAAGAGAACATGAGTTCCAAAAAGAAAACCTCAGGTTGTCCACTGAGAACCTAGAACTTCGTTTCCAACTGGAGCAAGCAAACAAGGACCTGCCTCGATTAAAAGTACAGTCAAATCTAAATTATTAATAGCATGTTACAAAAAAAAACCAACATTTTAACCACCTACCAACTGCATAACATAATTTAACCTGAATTATTATTCAATCTGTTGTACTTACTTTCCTCTTCCTGTAATGAAAGGATCAGGTGTCTGACCTCAAAGAGATGTGCAGTGTTTTGAAGAAGGAGAAAGCTGAAGTGGAGAAGAGACTCAGCTATATTCGTGGGGTTGGTAGCAGCATGTCTGAGCTCTTAAAGGGGTCATGACATGTTTTTTTGTTTTGTTTTATTATGTTCCCTTATGTGCAATTATAGTATTACTATAGTTTTTTGTACAAAAAACTTAAAAAATGTAGTGATTTATGACCTTTTCCCACCCTGTTTCTCCCCCTCTGATTCAAACAGTCTGTTTTGGAGGTGTTTCCCCTTTAAGAGTTCAGTGTTAACGCCCATTGTTATGATTGGCTAACGTCAGTGCTGCTTATGCATAAATTATTAACGTTAATCATTTTGTATCACATGTAGGCTACACAATTCTCCGCCACGTGAAACTTCGGCCTTCCGATCTTTTACCATCGTGTCAATTCTCAATTGATTTTGATCCGTATGCGCGAGGGAGAGAGAGAGGGAGAGCAAGACAGTTTGAAGGCGCGCGCGCGGCCGGGGCTCTCTCTCTCTCTCTCTCTCTCTCTCTCTCTCTCTCTCTCTCTCTCTCTCTCTCTCTCTCTCTCTCTTCGTTCTTTCAGTAACATGCGTCACACTCATCTACATCACTCACCGAACAAATAAGGCTTTGGCAGTCTGCATATGCTGCAAATAAACTCCATCCAACTGCTTTCCCTGACGTCTGGATCGTTCGGCAGCATTCAAACATGTTGTTTGTCCACAGACAGGAACAGCACATCTGCGTGGCGTATACAGACCCACTCGCTGCACTTTAACGCATGCGATGATGTCAATGAGGCGTAGTTGTCTTGCGCCGGAGGCGGTCATATGCAAACGACTGGTACGTCACTTCGTACCGTGACGTCACTAAGTTCAAAGGATCTAGAACGAGCTGTATTTAGAGCTTGATTAAATAAATGGTTTGTTTATAATGGGGAGGACGTCTTAAGCTATGAAACTTGCAGGAGGTTTTAATGGTACAAAGACCTCTTAAATACCAAAAGATCAAGGCAAATTTGGTTTCTCATGTCATGACCCCTTTAAAACACTGATCCTCTCATCTCCCTAATTCAATTTTTTTGCTCCTCTCATACAGTCTGGCCGCAGCGGGAAAACCATACCTGAGCTGGAGAAGACTATCGCACTGATGAAGAAGGTAGTGGAGAAAGTTCAGAGAGAGAATGAGAGCTTGAAGAAGACATCAGAAGCCAATGTGCGTGAGCAGCTCGCAAAACTGGAACAGGACCATGTGAAACTTAAGGTACATTTTGTGAACATCAATGACACACTACCATTTACAAGTTTTTTGAAAGAAGTCTCTCATGCTCACCAAGACTGAATCAAAAATACAGTAAAATCATTCATATTAATCATTATAATTTAAAATAACTGTTTTATATTTTAATATATATTTTAAATGTAATTTATTCCTGTGATTTTTCAGCATCATTACTCCAGTCTTCAGTGTCACATGATCCTTCTTCAGAAACCATTCTAATACGATAATTTGCAGCTCAAGGAACATTTTTTATTATTATCAAAGTTGAAAACAGTTGTGCTGCTTAAAGGGATAGTTCACCCCAAAATGAAAATTTGCTGTTAATTTAGTCATTTTTTCTTCAGTAGAAATGTACAGAAGATTTTTAGCTGAAACCTTGGTCCTTGGTGGTTTATATAATGCAAGTAAATGTCTACCGTCTCTTTTGGATTAAAAAAAAAAAACATACAGGCAGAACCAAATTAATACCCGTGGCTCCTGATGATACTTCGAGGTCTTATGATGCGAAACGATGAGAATTTTGCTTAAACTGTTTAATTTGTGGAAACAATGCAAGATTGTGATAGTTTTGTTCAAGTAAATCACTCTTTTCTACATTCTGTAATAATGTTTTTTGTTACAGTCAGAATATGAAAAGCTGAAAGGAAAACAAGAGGAACAGCTAAACGCAAGACTTGAGTCAAAAACCAAGGGCATTGAGAAAATCATGATGGAAAATGAACGCTTGCGTAAAGATATTAAAAAGGTTTTTTTGTTTGTTTTTTATAATTTCCAATACCTTCATGTCAGTAAAACTTTCATGTATGTGCCCTTAATACATCACATGTCTAAGATGCCTGAGTTTTTGGTCAATTGCAGGAAGCAGAAGCTGTAGAAAAGCTGAGGGTCGCAAAGGCCAGTCTTGAAGCAACCAATGAGAAACTAAAGGCGGAGCTCGAGGAGACCAATCAGAGTCTGTTATTAGCACAGTCAAAGGGGTCATCTTTAGGGGTGGGAGACAGCAAAACCTGGAAATCTTCAGTTGTGACTAGGTAGTACATTTACTTGAGTACTACTTTATCAATTTCGTATTCATGTATGGTCATTATTCATTTTTCCCTTCACAGGTTATTTGAAAACAAGATGAAAGGTCTTGAGAGTGAAATCGCTAAAAAAAGCTCCACCATATCAGAACTGAAGGTGCAGCTAAAAGAGGCTAATGAGAAACAGCATGCCACAAAAATCACTGTCAGCCAACTCAAGGAACAAGTGAGACACTGATCTGTATAATAAAACAATACAAGCTGAAATACACCAAAGGTGTTTTGCACAGGTTTTTTTACCTGATTTGAGGGCAAAAGGGGACTTTGAAGGTGTGTTAATGTGGTTTTTTTTTTGTGTGTGTTCGAAACGACTTGAAAGTCTGGTAGTGTCTGGAAGTCGTCAAATGGTTTTTTGACTCTATTATATCCTGTTCTGTTTTTAAAAGCCGTGTAGTTTATTCCAGCTTTAACATCCGCACATTGCCTAATAACCTAATGTGTATCAACAGGTGGAACTTCTTAAAAATATCCCAGTGGAATCGACCACTGACAAAGGGCTTGCCAGAGAGTTTCAATCAGTGAGGTGAAGCACTCAACAGGCAGAATATCCATAGACTTCAAAATACATAAAACAACTCAAACTCATTCATTGCCAAATGTCCCATTTAGATTGGCCAATAAACAACTTGAGAGAGAGAAAGCTCAACTTCTTCGCCAGATCCAAAGGTACGATGAGCAGCTTGGGATCAGCAAAGTAGGACCAGGTAAGATCACCATTGATTAAGAATTTCATATTATTGTACAAGACGACATGATGCATATATCATCAGCCTGGACCCCGTTTTGTAGGATTCAATGAGCTCCAGGAACAAATTAAGGCCGCAAATACTGAAAACAAGAAATTACAGGTATTCCTAAAAAACAATCTCTAAATAATCTGCTTTTTTTTTTAAACCAAGTCACATTCTAAATGCTTTCATTTTAGGATGAAGTAAGGAAACTGACCCAAGAGCTGAAAAGCTTTGACCCGACATTTTTCGAGGAGCTTGAGGATCTTAAATTTAATTACAACGAGGAGGTGAAGAAAAACATCATCCTAGAGGAACAGCTGAAGAAGCTGTCGGATCAGTTTGGTGTGGCGATTCCTGTAGACGTGTCTATCAGCTAACAGACATCAGACCAGATTTTATTGCTACTGCTTTATTTAGAGCCAAATATGTACATGTAACAATGTTACTTCACTTTATATTCAAGTACAATTAAGTTGAAATGTTTCATAAGTAGACGTAGGAGAATATTTATTTATTTTTTTAGTCAAATATTAAAACATTTTCATACAAAGTTAGGTTTTACAATATTTGTGATTTATGGCCTTACTAGCAAGAACTGAAACTAAAAGGTTGTTTTTCTTTTTGCATGTATAATTATCAATCACTGCCTCATTTTTGAGACCCCTTATAAGTAATAAACATCAGTTTGCTTCGTTTATTTATATACATATTACTGAACGTCCTCTGAAACCTATTTAAAAAAAAACTACCATTCTCTAAAAGAAATGAAAAAGTGCAAAATATAAAGCAATCATAACATTCGCATACATCACATACGCAAGTGCAAATATGAGCAAGGTGTCAATGGGAATTCGGAACAGGCAGTTTTGGCTAATATTGAGTGTTGGGAAACCAGTCTTCACTCTGGTTAAAGCCAGATGTAGTAGGAATGTTTGGTAGTTATATTTGATGGGATCAGGGTTCAAACTGAATGTCCTGTAAGCAGCTGAAAGGTTGTCCATTTATGTTGGAAAATGATTTGAATAAGTCCTTCTCGGAAGCATCTGGATCACATGTCGTTTCATCAACGTGGACGACCACGGGTCTGGTGTTCAAGAAGGTGTCATCAACAGGCCATTTCAGACCGAGATGATGGCGGTGTATCTGAGGATAAGATTTAACATGATTTAATCAGAAGAAAACAGCAGCAGAATGATGTTTACTTAGGCCTTGTCCACACTAATACGTTTTCGTTTGAAGACTCATCTTTTTATTTTACGTTTTGGCCTTACATCCACACTGTTTTCAACTAAAAACGTAAAACTTTTTATGCGTTTTGGCCATAAGTTTACACGATAATGGTGTTTTGGGTGCCTAAAAACGCAAACTTTTGAAAACGGATTTCAAAGTGCACGTTTTTGAAAAAGGTCTCCGTGTAAACAACAAAAAACGTGAATCTCTGAAAAAACAATGATGTCGTGCACATGCGTATTACATGTTCAGTCTATAGTTTTTCATCGCCATCTAACGGCCTGGCAGCAGAATAGTCTTTTTAGATCGTTTTGACAATGGTGTCGTCTGTACGCGGAAAACTCAAAGGAAAAACTTCTCCATTTTAAGCAAATCGTTCTCGTGTAAAGTAAACGTACCCCGAGATAGCGTTTTTGTCCTATGAAAACGGAGCTTTTTTGGAAAAAGCTTTCCCAAGTGGATAAATTTGTAGTGTGGACAATGAAAACAATGACGCTTGTTCCTTTGCGCCCACTTCATATCGCAGTCCTCCAAAGATGACAGAAAACGTACTCGCATTTGCTGTCCTGGGACAAAACATCAGAGCAGTCGCGTTATAGACCAAACATATAATGGAGAGCGAGTGCAACCTGGACACATCATCTGGAATAAAAGGATCCTGTCAGAAGAATAGCAGGAGAACTTTATATCCGTTCCGTCTGTATAATCTCAGTGAGCTTTTATGGGGTTTCACGTATGCACGGTAAGGTGAATTCAGCATTTTCCGACGTTTCAGTGTGGACGATAAACTTTTGGAAAACGCTGTTTCCAAATATATCCGGATTAATGTAGATGTAGCCTTATAAACCCTTTGTTTACCTTAACCAGTGTCCCGTCATCACAGTGCCAAACAATTCCCTCCATTCGCCCCTCTTGGCATTCCTGAAACCAGGAAAACAGCTGCTGGAATTCCACTGGAGGAGCGTTCCGGATGCGCAGGACCCCGTGAGGCACCAGAACATGGACTGGATGCTTCTTACTTCCCAAACCTACAAAATCCCACAGTCAGTTGCTTCCAAACCCAACAGGATTTCAGTTGGTTTCTTACTTCCTAAAACCCTTACACTACCATTCAAAAGGTTTTTGAAAGATATTATTACTTTTATTTATCAAAAATGACAGTTATGACATTAATTGATTAAAAACTGATACAGTATTTCTATTTCAAATACTCCTGAAAGAGTGTATCTCAGTTTCCCACAAAAATATTAAGCAGTAGAACTGTTTTCAATAACAAATGTTTCTTCAGCAACAAACCAGCATATTAGAAAGAGTTCTGAAGGATCATGTGACACTGAAGACTGGAGTAATGATGCTGGAAATTCAGATTAGACATCACAGGAATAAAATACATTTTAAAATATATTACAATAGAAAACATGTATTATAAATTTAAATACTATTTACAATTACTGTTGTATTTTTGATCAAATAAATCCAGCCTTGGTAAACATAAAGAGACTTATTTCAAAAACATTAACCCCAAACTTTTAACCTTTCTACTTGCCATATGGATTTCCGTTAACATTGGTCCCAATAAGTTCAAGGGTTTGCTCCATGAGGTCAGCCAGAGGAACGCTGACAATTTCAAGCAATCCTTCATCGTCCCCATGTGTCTTCAGGACAAGGGCAACACCAACATCATAATTGACCACAGAGGCGTGCCAGCAATACTGCTTGTTGGTTTGATCCACCGGAACCCAACCTTCATAACAAAGAGATATAACTACTATGCCATCAGCTGCCTTTATTTTCAAGTACAGTGTAACATTGCAACAAGAAGATGAGAAACAAGAGCGTGCTTCAGAGACACCAACCCACCGGGTATGTGTCCATGTTCGTCAGGCACGGGATGGCCATTCTCATGCTTGACTCTGTGAGCAGCGATCCAGGATTCTGGCACTTCTCGGAAATCTTCATCCATGTTCCACACAAATCCTGTTATTTAACAGAGAATCAAAAAAAATCTGATGTTTAGCTCTTTTCATACACATTCACTGCTTTGAGACCGTTTCTTGTGAGCCAGTGAGTGAAAATAACACTGTTGTGTTCGTTCTAATATTTATACAAGTTAAATAGCGAGACAAGATTAATTTTGAAAAAATCTCAAATAAAATGATTTAGACCGAAATACCTTTATAGGTCTTCTGTGAAAACTGATACTTTTTGAATCTCTTGTCCGCCTGCTTGGTGGGTTTCCGATCCAAGCGAGCCCAGAGATAAGGTTCCCCTTAATAAAAAAAGAAATGATGACTTTTATTCAGCAAGGACAAATTAAATTAGTCAAAGGTGAATTTAATGGGGGAGGAATGTATCACTGTTTCCACAAAAATATTAAGCAGCTGTTCTTACTGTTCTTCAACATTGATAATGATAAGAAATGTTTCCTACAAAAATCAGCATATTGAAATGATTTCTGAAAGATTCAGCTCTGCTATCACAGGAATTACATTTTAAAATAGAAGTTTTTTTATTTTTATAATACTTAGTGGTACTGGTTTTACTGTATTTTAGACCAAATAAATAACGCCACAGGTTAAGACTCGTTTATGAGCCAGATTCTACCTTTGTATGTGGTGACATAACAGCAAGTCCCATCAATCTTCTCAGTTGCTTCAGCACAGTGAATGCCTGAGGCAAGAGCAGTAGGGTGCACTTTCTCAGTGGCCACCACCTGGAACTGCTGTACGAGAATAGAGAACCAGAGCATATACAATCTTATAATAATCAATTCAATCTACCATATACAATGCATGATGACATTTTATGTCATACGTTTTATGTGATTATATAGCACTTTTAGATCAGCCCGTTGACATGCATATGGCTTTGGGTGCAGTTTCTCCCTTCAATGCACCGACTAAAATAATAATTAAAATATGTATGAAACATTATGATGCGCCATATTGTAATGCATTTACAATGTTTATAGGGTTTTGGTGATAAGACAACATGGAATGTATGTAACAAAAATGCAGCTGACCTGACCAGCTCACCCACCTGACAGTCGCGTTTTCTGGATGGTTCGTTTCTCACTTCCGTCAGGAAAACGCATGGGATTTTCTGTTGCACTGAACCCAGACGCCGCATTATCACCGCTGTTAATCCGCTTCAATAAGGGGTGTATTGCTTTACAGACTGAATATGGACTGGTGAGATCAACACATTATCAGATCAGCCTAGCGATCAGAATATGCGCCTAGTGCTATTTTGTTCAGATTTCCTTTTTCTGTAGATTTATGTTAAGTTGATCTTTGTCGCCATCTATTGGAACGGAGAGTAAACGGTTTGTTTTTAAATTGAGCAGGTTTTAAGCGAATGAAAGCCCGTTTCTGCCTCGGAGCAAAAAAAGGTAATTGCGACTTTTTAATATTTTATTTTTAAAACCGTTTTACACATAAATAAACGAAGAAAGATTTAAATTAATACGCTTTCATCTACATGGAGCGGGTCGTCTCATGGGGGCGCCATATTGAGATTCACTGACTCTTAGTCGGTAGCCATCGTACTTTCGCACGAGGGATAAATCTATCATCGCTGACTAAAGCGAATTTCCACGTTGTCATTTGAAACTGATATTTTGAAACAATGTTTTTGTTTTGACTTCATGCTCCATCATTTCAGTTTTGAACTCAAAATAATTACATCCATTTAACTAAACATTTAAGCATAACTGAGAATTCACATTCGCAGGAATATTTACGATCCTAACATCACATAATGTAATACAAGTTTTTTTTAAATCTGTCCTCCAAAAGGATTGTTCTTAATAAATATCTTTTGCAAACAGAAAGTGTATAAACAATTTAATGCCAACAACTTTAATGACACGAGTCTATGGACAGCCTTTCAAGTGCATATGCATGACTTCTCATTAAATAACATTTTATATTACAAAGCCAGAATTTTATCTTCTCGTGCCCTTTAAAAGCACACAATTAAGCCTATAAATATATACACATCTTTACCATTTCAGTATTACAGTTTTAAATTTGTACCATGTAACTTGTTTTAAGCCAGAAAATACCTTATCCAGGCAAAGTGTGAAGTTCCATAGGTAAAGACCAGAGGTGGGTCTATAAAGCACAAGTTAATCAGTATGAACCCACTATGAACAATTTTTTCTAACTGATGCCAAAATCTATTTGATGTCTCCATCAGGCTTCATGCTGAAAGCTTCCAGGCGCTCGCTCTCGGGCAACAGGTTGTTGAGACGCTCCATCAGTGGGATGGTCTGGTCGATGCCCATCTGGATGCGTCTCAGAATCATCGACATCTCATTGACCTTTTGGATCTGTTCGGCGTACTTGGCGTAACGCTTTTGCCTCTCCTGCATGATGCTGAATAGCGCCTCCACTGACAGATCCATCTGAGAGAGAAAAAGTTTAGCATTTACAGATAGCTTGTAAACAGTATAATTTAGTAGAAATAATGGTGAATACCTCTTTGATCCTCTTGACCAAAGCATTCTGGTCAAAGGCAACAGCCTCCGCACACTGGTGAAGATGATCCTGATATCGGACGCACAGCTGCAGTAGCTGTGCGGAATCCAGCTTTTCTAAACAGACAGTGCTTGGGGAGGTTTGACCACTGAGCACACCTAAGACGAAGACACCAATATTAGGCCCAAACTGTGATTCATAGCATTATGAACTAAGGCTGAATTGATACAGATTTCATGAATCGATTCGATTCCGATTCATTTGAAATTTTCAATTAACTACAGAGCCCAAATACAATTGTTAGTTAATTTTAGATAAAATAATCAACACTTACATAAAATCGTATATAACTGGAGTTGTATACAAACATTTTAATGCACATAAGGCAGTTTTTATATCAACTTTTTAATGATATAATTATGTTCCTATGGAAGCTTAACTCCATCACGGAGTACAGGTAATTGCAACTTTTTATCTCACAATTCTGACAATTTTTATCTCACAGAAAAAAATAGTTTAGAGAGAATTTTATGAATTCTGATAAAAAAAAAGTCGGAATTGTGAAATATAAACTTGCAATTGCGAGAAAAAAGTCAGAATTGTAAAATAATTAGTCAAACATTTATAGTTTTATTCCGTGGCAGAAACAAGCTTCCATATGTTTTACACTCCAATTCGTTATTGAAATATAAATGACTGTGAATTAAAAAAAAATCTTTCATGAGCATTACAGATACATTATTAAATGACGAAGACATCACTAACAGGTTAAGTAAAATAATAATGAATAGCCTATGTAATATATTGCATATATTTATCACAATGTAACTCTTTAAAAAAAAAATCTAGATGACTGATTGGTTAAACTGTTCGGTTGAACTGAGGAAGCTACAGTGATCTGTAATGCCACATTAAAGAATGTCAAAATTAAAATTATTTGAATTTCATGAAAAAATTTAAAGAATTTGGAAGCTAAGACTGTTTCATATCAAAAGTAACAAAGCTTATTGCGATTTATTAGATGGGAGGTGCACTACAAAGTTTTGATCATTCATCAACTGAAAAGAGCATAGGCCAAAAAAATCTATCTTGGGATTTATAAATTCATATGCGTTCATCAAAATTAAGATAGATTAATCAATATTGTCAGCCCAGCCCAATTCTAAACAATTTATTTGCTTATAAAAAAACATCTAAACTAACAGCATGGTTGTTAGCATGATCAGATTAGTTGGCATTTGGACTGCTGCTTACCTTTTAGAAGAGGCTGAAAGGTGGGAATTTCCTGTAGCTTTATGACATCTGGATCATTATGGATATTCCGTAATGACTGAGTTCCTTGGGTAACAACTACTATGTCATCCATTTTGGCTCTTTGCTTGGCTGGAGAGGGTACAACTGAAACAACAAGACAGAACTTACTGACAGGTAATGCTGGGAGAATATACACAACATAAGAAACATCTCAGTTTCAGACATAACAGATTTATGTCTGTAATTAAAACTGACAAATTACAGATAATGATGCCATTCCCATGTATAAAAATCAGCTGATATTATGTTTAGTACCTGAAGCACTGAAGTCTGAATGTTTATGTTCAGCATCTCCACTCTGTTCAGCACCCATGGTGCACTTGGCCTAAACACTGAAGAAAAAAAGACAACACAATTATATATATAACTTATATATATATATATATATTAACACGTATAATACATCTAATAGTGTAATGCAGAAGTACGATACAAATATGTTTTTTAAAACTTTATTTAAAAAAATTTTATGATAAATAAACTACATATGCTTTACTTACCTTGATGTTGATTTTGTTAGTTTAACGGCTGTCTACGTGTGGCGATTTCATTCGGCTGACCGTTTTATTGAATGAAAGGTCTGCTACTGTGTTACATTGTAGCTTACGTAAATTACAAACATCGTGAGATGCCAAACCACAATACTGACTGCAGATAAAGTGTACGTTGCTATATTTTTTTGTAAATAAGGTTACAATCACTGGAGGTACACATGAAACATCCGGTCTAATAACATGAGACGCGTGATGATGACGTCATGGGTTTGTTTTCATGTGACCATTCAAGCATGTACGATTTTATTTTACAACTAAAATAAAAAGCACTTTTCCACACTTGTATCTCTCTATTCAACTTACAGAGAAAGCGAGAAGAAAAACAGTATATGCTTATAATGATGATTGAAATATTAATTAATGTTTGGATAGCCAACTTTATATACACAAAACTGATAATGTACATCCAAATATATATTTAGAATTATATACATTATATATTATAATTATTCTTTCTAAAACAGATTTCTTTTTATAGTAAATCGTGTGTAAAAGAAAATGTTTATCTTCTAAATGTATTAACTAGTCATCATTTTTAAATCAGATGTTGTCTTCATTAGTTCGTTTTAAACATTCATGTGGTGTGACAAATAAGCTGCATGAATAATACATTTTAAAAAATATATGCTTTTTCAAAACTTTTTGATGGCTGGGCACCTTGCCCTGATCCCGCTTCTCGCAACACAAGAAATTATTAATTAAATGACGAATGTGTAGATTTATTTAAAAAGCCACATTTTTTATTAAATAATATAAAATATTGCGAATATTGTAATACTGTTACATATTACATACCTGGGGAAATCCTTTGAAATTCTTCCCCTTTTGTTTTATTTATGTATTTGCTTGTCTCCGCTACCTTTGTTTTCATTAGGATGTTTTTTAACACATTCAAATTCGGCTAATTTCTCTCAAATGAATTATGTAGATTTATTTAAAAAGCCACCTTTTTTAGTAAATAATATAAACTATTAAGAATACTGTAATACTGTTACATATAACATATCTGTGTAAATCCTTTGGAATTCTTATTTTAAATAAGAATTTTGCATCTAGAATTAAAGCGTATGATTCTCAACAATCTCATCCATTTCTCCATTGAGCAAGAACATGAGCAAGAACCATCACTGTAAAAAAAAAAAATAGGCGAGAACATTAGACAATGCAGCAATATGCGATTGAGAACCACCCCTTACTGGGATCATCAGCCATGTCGGTGAATCGCAATAAACCCTGTTTGATTGGCTATTCTGTATGTCAATCATTCTGCCGTGAATGTAACCTCCCTTCTGATTGGCCAAAATAAGTGCAACTATTTATCCAAAGATCTTATTGGTGGAAAATATAGGTTAGTGGTCCGACAGTCACACGAAGGAAAGAAAAGTAGGTCAGAGACTGATTCCGTTTATGTCATAGTTCCTCACGGACCGGACGTCAAATAACCGAATAAACTGTGATGATCAGCTATTCCTCCGGTAAGTGTGACGTTTTAACGTTTGACAATTATCTCTAAGTATCGCTTAATGCTTATCGATGTATTATGTGCGGTTTTTTGTCCTCTCGAATATTGATTTCAGTAGGAGGGGCGTCTGTGACATTTCTCAGGTTGAATACCTTAGAACCGATGCAGCTGCTGCCACCACAACAAAATCGACCATGGTGTCAGTGATTTAAGTTAGATAGACATCAATCATAGCAGAACGCAGCCACAAAGACACCCGTCATCGATGTGAGGTTAATGATCTGCGTCGCCTTTAAGTCGGTTGAATAGAGGGAGTGCAAGTGTGCTTGAGCCTCCTGTGTGGGTTAGTCACTTCAAAAGCTACTTCTTGCATTTACATTATATGACTGCTGTATTCGCCTTCTAAATTGGGGCTCTCGGATCCTTATGGGCTGGCTGTCTATCTAGGCAGCATTTTGTGAGGCTTAGTAAGCTCTCACAAGTGATGCTTTCTATGTAGGGTTTGAGTCAGGGCTACATGTTAATCAGTAGCGTCATTGTGCTTCCGATTGTGGTTTACCCAAGTCCGTTACGTCGTTGTAAAGATACCAGTTTAAAGGTTGTGAGGTTGGCCACCATCTATATGTGCTTTTTTGACCTGTCCGCGGAAGTAATAAGAGCTATAGACAATTGACTTTATATATATATATATATATATATATATATATATATATATATATATATATATATATATATATATATATATATAAATATGTATATAATTACATTTAGTTATATGCTTAAACACACATAGTGGGGTCCAAAAACCCATTAAAAAATCTGTCATTTTAAACGTGGATTATTTAAAGGGATAGTTCACTGAAAAATGAAAATTCTGTCATTAATTACTCGCCCTCACGTCGTTCCAAACCCTGTAAGACTTTCGTTCATCTTTCGGAACACAAATGAAGATATTTTTGATGAAATCTGAGCGGTTTCTGTCCCACCGTTGACAGCTATGCTTCAAAAAGTTCATCGTAAAAATAATCTATATGCATTGAGTGGTTAACTCCGCATTTTCTGAAGAGACTCGATTGCTTTATATGATGAACCGATTGAATTTAGGCTATTATTCACATTTGAACATTGATCAGCGAACATAAACAGAAGCTCAACCAAACACAACACGTTAGAAAACAAATCTCATTGGTTCTTGAGGAAGCTCAAACGTGCTGCGTAACACGAGAATGAACCTCATTGGTTCTCGCACGTCAAGCGAACAATCTTGAGCTTCTGTTTACCACAACTGATGTGAGCGTTGATGAATGAATGTTTATATGTGAATAAAAGCCTAAATTCAATCTGTTCAGTGTATAAAGCGATCGTGTCTCTTCAGAAAATTACCTGTTTGTGACACTGAACATGTAAACTCATTTTTACAAAAGGTCAGATGTTCTGTGCATCACTCTTAGGTTATGTTGGGTAAAATTCATGTTCATTTTTCAGGTCAGCTTTTCCGTTAAACTTTTATACTTATAATATAATTTGTAATGTCAAGAAAAGGGAAAAATCCAAAATAGAAGTTGCAAACCACTGTACAGTGCAGGCAGGGCTAGTTGTCACATTTATGCTTTAGTGAATATTTCTGAGCATGGGTTTATATTTGAAAGATAATTTCTGTATAGGCACAAACCTTAAACTATTAATTACTTTAAATATAAATATTTATTTTTAAAATGTAGTTAATATATTTGTATTTATTTTTAATATGTATTATTAATAGAAATGTTATTTTTTTACTTATATATTTCAGTGTAATATTAAAAAAGTAATGAATTAATATCGACAACAAATAGTACTTAAAGGTATTGTAGGTAGGAATTGTATAAAAAAAACTTTTTTCCAAATTTGTTTAAACTTTCTGTATTTATCAATGCATAATTAAAATGTAAGTACTCTGACAAAGAAAGTATAAAAATCGAGTGTCTGTAGACCTCTCACGACTGTTTTAAAGACAGCTCATTATTTCCATTCACTCCACCCCCTCCCTTCTGGGCTCCTTCCAAAGCCACGCCTCCAAAACACATGAACGCGCGACTCCAACCGCTGAGCTGAAGACGCATTATTTACCTGAGACGAGCGGAGAGGAAGGAGCGCAGTGCATGTAGTGACATCATGTCAGAATCACATGTAACAAAAAATCTAACTTTATCATTATGAAGATAAACAAGTAAGATGTATTTTAGTACTCACTATCAAGTAGCATATTGATATTGGTAAAGATTAAAATATATATTTATTGATTCGCTAACGAGCTAGTTATCTATAAGGCAAAGCTAAAAACAGGTTGCATGATGCACGTTTTTCCATTGCCATCATTTACACTGTGATGAAGATGAATTTCGTGTAACATTCATAACATATATGGTGTTCTGCATGTAAGAGTTTCCATGATGAAAGCATTGTTGACTCTGATGAGGACTACACTCCAGAGAAGAGTACCGCATCGTCAGGTCGAGGACAGATCCGGGTCGAGGGATTTTTTGTTTAAAAACAAAACAAAGGCGAAAAAAACGTGCAGGTAAACTTCCAGGTGAACATGGTAAAAGAGTTAGACAGAGGGTAAATATAATTCTAAGAAAAGTTCCTGGATGCGGATCGGCCTACTATCTGTTAAACATGTATTTAGTTATCTAAAGCAAAATTATGCACAATTCAACACTATAGCTATCATCTTGAGCTAGGCATATATATTATTTATCATCTCTACTACGGCTCGCTAAGTAATGTTATGTTAGCTATATTAGGCAGCTACGTGTGCTAATGACACATGCTTCATGAAAACATAAAGAAAAAAATATGTATGATCAAAATACAAAAAGAAAGATTTACCTGTCCAGCAGAAATAAAGCCATCCAGGCGTCACTTTTCAGCCCCTTGAGGTCTCTCTGTTCTCGCCATCGCTGGAAAGCCACGCCGATATTGACATGCGTTTTATTTTGTTGTTTATCCAAATACTTTTTGTTCATTACCTTTTCTAGTAACGTTACTGTCTTCCTTTTTTTGCCTGGTTTGCCTTCGCGAACTGCATATGTGAATTTTGGTTGGTTTTTCTCTGCCATGGTTTTGCTATTTCTAGGTTCCGTGCCTCTTGAATTCCTCAAATCAAACGGATGCGCGTGGGCAAATCAAACGCAATCAAGTGGGCAGGTCCTGTGTGGCAAAAGGGTGGTTGCCATGGTTGCGAGAGAGTGACAGTCGCCTAAGCCAATCCCTTGTTTCGTCCCGAATGTAAATAATGAGCTGTGTTTAGTGCAGATTAAACTGTCTAGAGTCACTCGATTTTTATACTGTTTTCATCAGAGTACTTACATTTTAATTATGCATTGATATATACAGAAAGTTTAAACAAATTTGGAAAAAAGTTTTTATAAAATTCCTACCTACAATACCTTTAATGAATTTAAAACAAATGTGGCAGCTTGTCCCAACCTGATATTTGTAAAAACTACTATACCTTAAAGGACAGTTTGCTTTCAGTCATGAAAAATCAAACAAGTTATTATGTGAAAGTGCTGCTTTCATATTGTAAGATGGGTGTGCTGCATTCCTAAAGCACAGCATCAAACTCTCATCATTAGGGCGTTCATCACTATTGACTTCCAGAATGAGTTGTTTTTCCTTTAACCACATCTGGACTTTCTTCCATTCATCCACACGTCACGTTTCTCCTGAATTTGTCTGTAACTTTAACAAAAAATTGAGGCTCATAATTGGGATGAGTAATACAGGTATAATGCAAGGGAGGTTTAATATGCATAGTTGGCTTTCGTCAAACTGAAATCATCTTGAATTCAAATAAACTGAGATGACCTACTTCTATCTTTTTTGCTCGTCACTTTCTTCCTCTTTTTTTCTTTTCTTTATATCTGGCAGTCTGAAGGCAAGCCCACGCATTCAAGAATAGATCATTTAGAGATGGGAAGAGTGCCGGTGATGCATGAGCTATGCATCTGTATGCTTGAATAAAACCAGTTTTGTTATATACCCAATAACACTGTGTTATTATAACACTATGACTGATTTGTTGTCGCATGTAAAACTTTGCTCCTGCTCCAGAGTGGGCATTTACACGGCTGATTGAAGGGTCTGTGAACACTATTTCAGCAGAAAATCCCGTTTGAACACAGGGGAGTCCTGTTTCATTTACGGCTGGAGAAAATCGGTCTTCTGGTCCTTTCGTTCTGCCAGTTGCGTTTCTGTAATCTAAATGTGGCCTAGATTGCGTGCTTTCCAAGGGTTTCCTGGCAACCAGATCAGGTCATTGATGAAGCTCAGTCATTCCTCCTGGTGTATGTGAGTGAGTGTGGGAGTATGAGCGAGATAGTTTTTCCTCATTTGCTTGTTAATAACAAGGTTGCCCAAGCTACCTATTAACAACTTAAAGGGATAGTTCACGCCAAAATGAAAATTCTGCCATCATGTTTTCACCCTCAAACCTGTATAACATTTTAATTTAAGAAATGTCTGTTTTTTTTGTTTTTTTTTTCTCCATGCAATGGAAGTAAATGGGGGTCCAAAACTGTTTTGTTAAAAAAAAAGAATGGTTCTCAGACAAGGTGAAGACAGCTATTTTCTATTAATGAATACTGACTAGTCTTAACTGTAACTCATAACCTCAAGTGTGACGTCTATGTGAAACTAAAATATAGTTTTTCGTTGTTCGAAACCCATTTGGTAAATGCAGCTATATATTTTTTTCACACAGGATCTTGCCACAGGTGGAATGCCATGTATTGAACACAGCTGATTGACTGAATCTGTGCAGTGAGCATCTTTTGTTTTCTACACACACATTGATATAATTTATAGCATGTTGTCGCCATTTTGAAGAACTGTAATGTTCTCAGAAAAAAAAATGTTGTCCCTGTTTCTCTTAAGATGATCTAATGGCAGACCAAAGAATGGACATCTCCTCCACGATGAATGAGTTCATATCCCAGAGCTCGGCAGATCTCATCAGCAGTTCCATTGGCACCACGGGCATGGACTACACCCGCAAGAGGAAGGGCAGCACCACCGAATACCAGTGAGTAAACTCCTGATAGTATAGGATATAATAATAGTAAAAAAAAAAACATTTATGGTTTATTGTACCTTGCAGCTAGGTCTGAGCAGTTCCGTATTTTTTTTTATTTATAAAAAATAAAATAGTTACAGAAAACAGTAATGGGGACTTTTTTAATTGTTTACTCTTTTTTTTGCACTAAAAAACTTAAAATAATTGTAATTATTTTAAAAAAAAGTTACATGTTTTTCAGCGCAAGCATCTTTTTTCCTCAAATATCTGAAAAAAAAAAACAATGTCTTTTTCACTCATTGTCTTAATTATAAATAAGTTATACAATTATGTTATTTTAAAGTAAAATATTGGAAACACAGTGAGGTCCCATTACTTAAATTGTTAATGCATTAACTAACAATGAGCAAAACATTTGTTATAGTATTTATTAGTCTTTAATTAAATAAAAAAAAATTAAAAAGCAGCTGTTCATTGTTACTTTATATTAGCTCTGGTCTTTTGATTTTAATAATGTATTATTACATGTTGAAAATAACATTAACTAAGACTAATACATGCTATATAAGCATTTTTCCTTGTTAGTTAAAAAAATAGACTTATTTATATAATAGGATGTTATTTTTAAATATTTATAAATATGTTTTTTATTTTGTTTTTACAGAATTGATGGCTTTTCATTTGAGTGAGTACAATTCTCACATAAACTTTGCCCAACTGAGGTCATTCAAAATAATTTACATCATTTGTTGTGAAAACTTGTTTCGTTCAACTCTGGTGCCGTTCATTTTCACAGTGATAGCATGGACACAGACAAAGATAAGACACTGGGAAGGTAAACATTTTACCATAAACAAATTACATGCTGTTATCTTTAAATTCACAGTTCTAATACATAACGAGATTAATACATGAATGATTAATAATAAGTAATAAATAAATCAATCTTTTCTCCTAAATCCAGGGATGAACAGCAGGGCCGGATAAAGAATGCCAGGTAGAATGAAGATGAGGCTTTTCTCTGCTTAGTTAATATGTTGTATGTAAATGAGATCTGTTGCTTGTATCTTTTCAGCTGAATTTTTTTTTTTTTTTTTTTAGGGAGGCTCACAGTCAAATAGAGAAGAGGCGCAGGGATAAGATGAACAGTTTTATAGACGAGTTAGCATCTTTAGTCCCCACTTGCAATGCCATGTCTCGCAAGTTGGACAAACTCACTGTATTGCGCATGGCCGTCCAACACATGAAGACATTACGAGGTGAGAGTTTTCTACCACAGCATGGGCCAAAATGGATCTAAATGAGCATATTATGATTTTAAAAGCAAACTTTTTCCATATTAATTATGCCTGACTTTTCCCTTTCTTTCTTTTTCTTTTAGGTGCCACCAACCCATACACAGAAGCCAACTATAAACCAGCATTCTTGTCAGATGATGAATTAAAGCACTTGATTTTAAGGGTGTGTTTAAAATCTCAACTCCAAGGCTTGCGAGATTTGATTATATGGAAAACTGGTGAGGATCTGTTTTAAAACTCTTCTTCCCCCTCTTTCTACAGGCTGCTGATGGCTTCCTCTTTGTAGTTGGTTGCGATCGTGGAAAGATTCTCTTCGTCTCGGAGTCTGTTTATAAAATTCTCAATTACACTCAGGTATATTTTCTTTACACTGATCTCTTGCTGCTATGCAGTAAAGTTTTTGACGTTAATACAAACTGTTTTGTTTTGAACCATCAGAATGATCTGATTGGCCAGAGTTTGTTCGACTACCTGCATCCAAAAGACATTGCCAAAGTGAAAGAGCAGCTGTCATCGTCAGACACGGCTCCACGGGAACGACTCATCGATGCCAAAAGTAAAGTTTGGTTTATTAAGTGTTTGCAGTCATTTGATTCACAGTTAAGCAAAAGGCACATGGACTGATGTTCAGTTCTCTCTGAAGCTGGTCTACCAGTGAAGACTGACATCACTCCCGGACCCTCCAGACTGTGTTCAGGGGCTCGCCGATCATTCTTCTGTAGAATGAAATGCAACCGTCCTTCTGTCAAGATGGAGGACAAAGACTTTCCCTCAACGTGCTCCAAAAAGAAAGGTATTACTAGCTTTGCAGTTTGTTTGCATGAGTTAAACGGTTAGTTCACCTAAAAATGAAAATTAAGTCATTAATTACTCAGCCCCATGCTGTACCAACCCCGTAAGACCTTCGTTCGTCTTCGGAACACAAATGAAGATATTTATGATTAAATCTGAGAGGTTGATCACTCCTCTATAGGCTGCCTAAGGGAATGAAACCTGACGGCCCAGAAAGTCAATGAAGAAAATGTTTAAATATTCCATGTCGCAACAGTGGCTCAACTATAAGTTTATCAAGCGACGAGAATACTTTTTGTGCGGAAAAACAAACAAAAATAACGACTTTATTCGACTATTCCTTTTCTTCCTTGTAGGCCTGAAACGAGACTTCAAGAGATTTCCACGACGCGCACGCGCGAGAACTGAACTGAAGTAGTTGAAGGAGATCGCAATTCTCGCGCGTGCGCGTCGTGAAATCGTATGAAATAAAAGGCATATTCACACACGCACACACACACACTTACACCCTCACCCACTGGCCACTTTATTAGGTACACCTGTTCAACTGCTCATTAATGCAAATATCTAATATCTAAATTTAAACTTCAGTTCATCAGAATGAGGAAGAAAGGTGATTTAAGTGCTTTGAACGTGGTATGTTGGTGCCAGACAGGCTGGTCTACTTCCTGGACTTCGGCTTCGGTCCGTCTATCGCAGTTTCCATGTTCGTGGAGTAAATATATAGGCTATAAACTGTGTTTGCACAGCTTTTTAAAAATAGCAGATGCCAATGTTTCGCATGCGTTCAGCCAATCAATGTACACTTGCGTGTTGCGTCACTGGTAGATCCTTTTGTGCTGGGTTATGCATATGGCACACTTTACTGTCATCATCTGATTGGTTGAATTCTACAGGATGTGCGGGAGACGTGTGTGTTGCGTTCTTTAACAGTCCGCCTGAAAAACCAAGATGCCATCGTGTTTACACCTGTGACAATAAGCGCTTATTAGGATCAATTAAATGCTGTATTTTCAAAAGTATGTAAAGTTCGCAGCATAAACTACGAAAATACGTCCAAGAGATTTGCACGCCGGTCTGTTATTGTAGGGACATTTTCACGCCCCTAAACATGACGTGAAACAATACGAACTGTAATTGGTTGCTTTACATGTCAGTCAGACGGCCTCTGGGCGGTCCTCGGCCAATGAAAGCTGCGATAGTCCAGTCCTTCTGCCATTAGTCTGAAGGTCTGGCTACGTGAGACTAGACCCTACTCTTTGCTAATGTAGTTCCCCCAAAAGGCGTTCCTAGAACTAAAATCGTTCCCAGTTCCTGCGGCGCGAACTATAGGAACTATGAAAAGGTTCCTCCGGTGTGAAAGCCCCTTTTTAGTCCCCTCTGACTGTGCGGATGTCTCCACTCTTTTTTCACACAACAAGTAAAGAGACAGGGTCACTGAGATAATGCCCTTCTAACTTCTGTAGAGGTCACATCTCTGGTTTGAGTTTGGCTTGACCAATGAAAAAGGTGTAACTCCGAGCATTTTCCTGATCAGAGTGGGCTGGCAGTTTTGTGTCCCTTTATACTCTGATTAATATAACAAGCATGCACTGCATGTTATAAGGAGGTGATATACACTAATGTGCAGAACGTTTAACAAGGATTATTTTAATATGATACATGCTACCAATAAGGTTTCATTATCTAATAGTTCTATCATAAGGTATGCATATACAGTATACAAAAACATAATGTCCTGGGGATATGCATGTTCATTCATAGAAGGTTTGTCTGTGAATTAGTGGAGAGAAGCCCTTTTTATAAATATTGGGTGTCTGTCTTTGGATGTGGCCATCGTTCCCGACCTGCAATGTCTCTGAGGTCCACTAGTGACCTGGCTTGTGTCAGCAGGGGAAATTAAAGTTTCTAATGATCAGTGGGAGACCAGACTTCTTGGAGCCTGCTGGGACCGTTGTTCTTTTAAATACTTCAAATGCATTGCTTCAAAGACTGATGGGTAAATCTCTCCTCTCTACAGCAGACCGCAAGAGTTTCTGTACCATCCATAGCACTGGCTATCTGAAAAGCTGGCCGCCCACCAAGATGGGTTTGGACGAGGATAACGAACCTGATAATGAGGGCTGCAACCTCAGCTGTCTAGTGGCCATCGGCCGCCTCCATCCGCATATCGTCCCTCAGCCCATGAACAGCGACATCCGCGTTAAACCCACAGAATACGTCTCCCGCCACGCTATCGATGGCAAGTTCGTTTTCGTCGACCAGAGGTGAGAAGAGGCCTTTTGCTCTATTTCACATCATCTACAGAGTGATTTGTTTGTGAGATTTCCTGAATGTTTACTGAATCTCTCAGGGCAAACCACCATTTACCAAACCACTAAGATTTAATATGCAGTTTAGTCTACACTTAAGTATACACTTACACTAATAATGCCTGAGGTGAGCAGATTTGGTTACTCTCTGAAATGAGACTTGAATTGTCACAGAAACCTCTAGGGTCTACAAGTATTGATTTCAGTTCTCACATCAGTGAATTAGCGTCTCATCTAATCTGTTTGCTCATCCCTGCAATTCATTGTTTCCATTTAGGGCGACAGCCATCCTGGCGTACTTGCCCCAGGAGCTTTTAGGGACGTCGTTTTATGAGTATTTTCACCAGGATGACATCGGTCACCTCGCCGAGTGCCACAGACAAGGTTTCGGTTTTATTTACTTGATCCTCTCATTCATACCATTTGTAAATAAAAGTTTTATTTTACTGTTATAATGCCAGTCAGTATCACATTTGTAATAAATGCTCACTTTTTTTATTTCAGTGCTACAGATGAGAGAAAAGATTAACACAAACTGTTACAAGTTCAAGATTAAAGACGGCTCTTTCATCACTCTAAGGAGCCGCTGGTTCAGCTTCATGAACCCCTGGACCAAAGAAGTGGAATATATAGTCTCTACAAACACTGTGGTTTCGTAAGTGTCGCATCACATTTCAGTTGTGAATGTTTGTTTCATTAAGAAGATGCTAGGCCAAAATGATTAAAACAGCATATACTTTGATAGCATACACATTTCAAAGGAAATGTGCTCACAGTTTACATACTTTTTGATCTAATAAATTTGCCTTTCATAGACTATGAGCCCATTTACTTTCTTAATAAATCACCCTGGTGTTACTGTACACAAATAACCAGTGCAAGTGATTAAAAAGCACTATAAACATTTATATTCTTTAGAAAGACCATTTAAGTTACATTTAACAAAAGATTTCTGATGACATAATGAAGAAAAGAATGTTTTTAAATAAATCTATATATATTAAAAACTAAAAATACTAATATATATGTGTGTAATATATTTAGTAATATTAGTACTATTTTGTAGTATTATTTATCATGATATATATATATATATATATATATGTATATGTATATGTATATGTATGAAGAGTTCAGATGCAAAAGCCTCTTAGTGCCAGCTGAAATTTTCTTCTAGAATGATCATTTTTATCAAGCTCGTATATTTAAGTTCAGTAATTTCACTTAAATGACAATTAATTGTCATTTAAGTGAAATTACTGAACTTAAATATACGAGCTTGATAAAAATGATCATTCTAGAAGAAAATTTCAGCTGGCACTAAGAGGCTTTTGCATCTGAACTCTTCATGTGTTCAATTTTGTTAATGATACTAATAATAGTATCATTAACTGATAATAGTATATTATTGATACTGATCATTATCAGTATCAATAATAATATATATATTAAATAACATTTAATGTAATACATTTTTATTATTAAGAATACAACATAAGAGAGTATTATTTAGTATATAGCATTATTTAATATACTTTAATATTTAATATACTTAATATACTGTGTGTGTGTGTGTGTGTGTGTGTCACATTTTTGACAGATATGTTTATTTCTGTTAATGGAGTTACTACTAATACATATTATTGATATAATATTACATATAAATTAAGTTATTACTGCATAAATTCATATTAGTATGTTTTTTTCTAATAATAATAATAGTGTAATTATTTAATATATTATTAACTGTGTGTATACATATAATCTGATATTATTTATTAAATAAATAAAAAATAACAAAATATATTTAGTACTATTTTATTTTTTATACAGAAATGTTAAGTTTCGAATGTAAATGGATTTCAAAATCTATTTCTTGTTGACTTTAATACAGAATAATATTGTTGCTTGTTTCAGGGGCAGCGTGCTTGAAGGAGCAGATCCTAGTTATTCCCAAACAGCCTCGTCCCCTCAGAGCATGGACAGCGTTTTAACATCAGGAGACGGTGAGATCATTTCCCAGCTGTTGAACAGCAGTTTCTCTTCCACGCTGTTTTTAACAGTTGTGTACGTTTATGGCAGGTGGAGGGAAACGCCCTCTTCAGACGGTTCCTGGTATTCCGGGAGGGACAAGAGCGGGCGCTGGCAAGATAGGACGCATGATAGCTGAGGAAGTGATGGAGATTCAGAGGTACTTGCAGCATCTGGCACATTTAGGTTACACCGTCACAAAAATGATCTTGATTCTATAAAAGGATGTCCTGCCCCCAGGATTCGAGGCTCCTCACCCTCCAGCTGTGGCTCAAGTCCTTTAAATATCACTGCCACTCCCCCACCGGACACCTGTTCTCCAGGGGGCAAGAAGGTGAGACACTTTCCTCGTAAATAGGTCCTTGACCACATAGTATTAAGACCAAGATATACTCACGGCGAAGGGGTGAAAAGAAGAAAGCTGAGAGCCCTGTTTAGATGAGTATGTAAATATGTGAGAACACAGAAAGCTTCTGATCATAGTGATGTGGATAGGAGAAATGAACTGGAGAACATTTCCACGTCAAAGAATGCGGAGTCCAGAGCCACACCTTTACATAATCGCCATGGACCAATGGTAGTTCGAAGGTGTTTATCAGCCAGAGTGAACTTTCCTGCGATGTTCGCTTTGGCAATCTGTTTCTTCGATTCGGAAACACTTCTTGTTTTTCTTTAACATTTATCTCTTATGTTGTAGATTCAAAATGGTGGAACTCCAGACCTGCCGTCAGCAGGAATTGTGCCTGGACCCGATTCGATAGGATACCCATATTCAAATAATTCATTAATGAGTGAGTACACGAGTCAGTCTCGCTTCAGTGAATCGCATATAGTATTCTCGTGCAAGTGCACTAAACGAATCTCTCCGCCTGCAGGTGATAACTCGCATCTTAGCATTGACATCATGGAAGAGCCCGGATCCAGCAGCCCCAGTAATGACGAGGCAGCCATGGCTGTTATCATGAGCCTCCTAGAAGCGGACGCTGGCCTTGGTGGACCTGTGGATTTCAGTGACCTACCCTGGCCCTTGTGAAACCGCAGCAGACTCCGACCACAGGATGCTTGATGGGTCCAGGGCTAAACTGGTCTAAGGCCACAGCAGAGGCTCATGGGACAGGAAGTGCACCGCAGAGGTGTGCGGAGGCTAAAGAGGCTGCGGTTTTAGAAACAGGACCTCATACTCAAAGCACACCAAATGGTTCAGCTGCATACTTCCTGCCGAATGAGGATCTGTGCATTTCCCATCTCACACGGTTTTATTCCCGACCTGCCTGTTCCTGTGTAGATATCGGCCTGGATTATTCCTGTGGTACCCATCAACAAACATGGATATCTTTCTATAAATATATATACCATTTTGTTTGTGTTTTAATGTTTTTACACTACAAAAGTTGTTGAAATGTTAAATATTCTATATGCAGATTGTAACTAATATTGTAATTCTATTATGTAAGATTTCTTTATGCAAAATATATATGTGTAACGTATCAGCAGTGGATATTTTTTAAATAAAAAAATCTTGTCTTAACAGTGCTTTTTTTATTTTAGATGGACACTTTACTACCTTCTATTAATATTATATGATTAATTTTTATCTTGATAAATAATAAATATACTGGCTGCCACAGATTATCGATGTCCTTTGGAAAAATGCTAGAGAATTTTCCTCATCAAGCTCTTCTCATGTCTGCTTTGGCCAATGTCTCTTTCTCTGCCTTTTGATTGGTCCTTGGCTGGGATATTTTTGTTCTATGTTGCCATCCAGTGGTAAAATCTTTGAGGAAATGAAATGTGTTGTCAGGGGAAAGAGACTATAGCTTGGCAGTTGAGTTCTGGAATATAAAATCAATTAGAGCCATTTTGAATTATTTTTTAGGTCAAGTAAAAATTATGTGCATGGTTTTGAGTATTCTAAATCAATTTAAAGCTCCAGTCCATAACTTTTTTTAGGTTAAAAATTATCCAAAATAAATTTGTGCAAGTACATAACCAGCCACTGTTCAAAACTCTCTGCTGGCCTTGGCTCAACTCAAAACGGTAAACTTGAGAACAAAGTATAATTTGCACGGTTTTACGTGATATATAATAATCGATCGTTCAGCGCGATTTACTGCAATGCTTTTTTCCAGTTAGTTGGTCAGAAGAACAAAAGTGGATATTAGTTACTTGTTCAGATGACATTTTAGGGTGAAAATTCTTATATTGGTTATACTTCCAAAAAGTAAATCTGTGATTGCGAATGCCACACCGGCGCGGTGACTGACAGCTGCACATTCTCCTCAAAACATTGGATTCATCTACGCCATGCTAATTAAAGCTGCAGTCCGCAGTTAGTTGGTCGTCATGCGAGTAGTACCTCGGCACGGCACAACCGGGCACAACTCGCGTAAAGTTGATAATTCCGTGAATGACTGCAATTACAGATTTCGAACAGAGATGGCGACAAAGAGGAAAAACTGCGGACTGCAGCTTCAATTAGCATGGTGTACAATTGATAGAACTTTAATAGGATTTTAAAGGTGATTCTCACATAAAAAAAACATTAAAAAATGTGAGGGTCAGTTAGTTTTTTTTTAAGAAATTATATGTATTTGGTTAGAATGCATTAATTTGATTAAAAGTTACTAAATATGTTTACATTGTTGCAAAGTTTTCTCTGTTTGAAAAATTTGTTTTAACTTTACAATAAACAATCCTGAAGAAATACCTGTCTCCACTAAAATATGAAGCAGCATGACTTTTCAACATTGATAAGGAATGTTTCTTGAGCAGCAAATCAGCATATCAGAATGATTTCTGAAGGATCATGTGACACTGAAGACTGGAGTAATGATGCTGAAAATTCAGCTTTGCATCACAGAAACAAATTACATTGTATTACAATTTTACAATATTACTGTTTTAAACAGTAGCATATGTATATAAATATGTTTGTTATTTTTTTTTTTTTATATTTCATAATGCATTCAGATTCAAGATGCATTTACGCAATGTTGTACTAAAACGGAAAAGTTTTTCCTTTTCTTTTTTAATGAACAGGCGACAACGTTTGTCTCCGCTCACACGGATCTGCAAAAGACAATAATGATAATGTTTTCAAAAACGATAATGTTTTCTGAAACACGCTTTCAGGCCCCTAAATGTAAATGACCGGCCAAAACGCATAAAAAGCTTGCTATAGCATAAAAGTTTTTAGTCGAAAATGCTGTTAAGTAAACGGCCCCTCGATTTAAAATGTTTGCATGACATTTTCATAATTTTTGCATTATAATGAATAATGGGGGGCAAATATTGTCAAAAGAATGCATATTTTAAAATGGCTTAATTTTGTTTTGGGGTGAAAACATGGGATTCACCTATAAAATTCCTTTAAAATGATAAATGAGTGGCATGTAGTAATTTCTAGATTTAGAAACAATGAACAGAGCTGATTTCATCATGTTTATTAAAATAACATTTCTCAAGTGGTAAACAAGAACTTTTCTCTCGATGCACCGCAATGCAGCTACAAATAACAATAAAATGAAAAGTACGGTACAATAAAAACGTGACATCACTTCAGGACTCATTCAGAGGAAATGCATCAAAGTGAGGCTCCACAAGTGCTCCGTTGCATGACGTGACAAAACCAGAACGCTTAAAGACTTTAATGGAAGCATTCTCATTTTATCGCATGATTTCGCTCACTTGCAGGGTGTTCCAGCTGGTTGTGCTCCTTTTTATTGCCAAGTTAAACAGCAGAAGTCTCACAGCACCACAAACATAGTACAATCTATGGAAGCTTGTTTCTGCCACCAAATAAAAAAATAAAAAGGTAATTGTGACTTTTTATCTCACAATTCTGACTTTTTTTCTTGCAGTTCCAAGTTGTAAACATGTAATTGCAAGTTTGCTGTACACAATTCTGACTTTTTCCTCAGAATTCCAAGTCTACATCTCGCAATTCTGTTTATCGTTTCCGCCACAGAATAAAAAATGTACTCATTTTTTATCTCACAATTTTGCTTTATCTTGCAATTCTGAGTTTACATCTTGCAATTAAGTTTATATTTTGCAATTAAGTTTATATTTAGCAATTTTGAGTTCATCTCACAATTCTGACGTTTTCTAAGAATTGCAAGCAAAAAAGTCAGAATTGTGAGAAAAGTCACAATTACTTTTTTTTTTTGGGGTATAAATATGCTTCCATAATAATCACTTCAGATACTAATCAAAGGATTGATTACCAACTTTTGAGTGTGTTCTTAAAAATCCTCCTTTGGTCAAGTTCTGTGGGAAAGAAAGGCATAGTGTACAAAGGTCATGTGCTGCCGCAGCGATCAGTTTGACACTCGTAAGGCGGGAGAGGACTTGAAAGGCAACGTGGTCTTGGCTGACCTCTCTCTGCAGTGCTGAAGTGGCGGGTGTGTGTGTGTGTGTGTGAGTGGGAGTCAGATGGCCGGGGACGGGGCATCGGGATCTGGCTCGTAATGGGGGCTGGGCTGAGGGTGGTTGGGGAGGATGTCTAGTTCGTCCACCTGAGGTCCAGGGTGCATGACCACCAGCTGGTCCTGAGGAATGTCTGCAGCGGCTGCAGCGAGGTTGGTGATGGACTTGCTTTTCACGCACTGGAAGTCCACGTGTCGGCTCTTGCCTTCCTCTTTCTCCCAGGACATCCGGATGAAGGGCCGCTGGACGTAGTTGTAAATTACCTCCGGACGCCCGCCGGGTCGCTTCTTTACTTTCTCTTTGTAGGTTGGGTATCCTAAGTGCAAACACAGGTACGGCATTAACAGGAATGCTAATACAAGGGTTAGTCCACCCAAAAATGAAAATTCTTTCAGTTTTTAAGAATGTTGGCGACGATGTTTCGGTTCTCACTGACTTCCATTGTATTGGAACCGAAACGGTTTGGTTGCCAACATTCTTAAAAATATATTTTATTATGTTCCACAGAAGAAAGCCTGGTTTAAACATGCCGCATCCGCACGAGAGTGAAGTATTTAGTGCGCGAGACCTCATTTTGGTCTCCGCTTCTGATGCACGAAAATGCAAGACTTCGAGACGATTCTGGCCGAGCAGTTACGTCTGTACCATCTTACCGGCACCCAGTTTGAGCTTGTCTAAATTAATTGCTTACATTTACAAAATGAGCCTACAACAGCAGAAATTAAACTTAAGCAAAGGTCCATGTTTAATAAAAATGTTCATGAAATTAAATGAAATGTTTAATGAAATGACAAAATGGGGCCGCGGGCCGGGTTCGGGCAGATAATTCATGTTGATGTTTTGGGTTACATCGGGTCCGTGCTTTAAAAGCCACGGGCCGGGTCGGGTTGGGTTGTAATTTCAGGCCCGTTGAGAACTCTAACATGGACTATTTTAACGATGTCTTTTCTGGGGCTTGACCGTGGTAATTACGCTGCAGTCTGTGGATGGTTCAGACAGCTCTCGGATTTCATTAAAAATATCTTAAAGGGGTCATGACATGAGAAACCAAATTTGCCTTGATCTTTTGGTATTTAAGAGGTCTTTGTACCATTAAAACCTCCTGCAAGTTTCATAGCTTAAGACGTCCTCCCCATTATAAACGAACCATTTATTTAATCAAGCTCTAAATACAGCTCGTTCTAGATCCTCTGAACTTAGTGACGTCACGGGACGAAGTGACGTACCAGTCGTTTGCATATGACCGCCTCCGGCGCAAGACAACTACGCCTCATTTGACATCATCGCATGCGTTGACGTGCAGCGAGTGGGTCTGTATACGCCACGCAGATGTGCTGTTCCTGTCTGTGGACAAACAACATGTTTGAATGCTGCCGAACGATCCAGACGTCAGTGAAAGCAGTTGGATGGAGTTTATTTGCAGCATATGCAGACTGCCAAAGCCTTATTTGTTCGGTGAGTGATGTAGATGAGTGTGACGCATGTTACTGAAAGAACGAAAAGAGAGAGAGAGAGAGAGAGAGAGAGAGAGAGAGAGAGAGAGAGAGAGAGAGAGAGAGAGAGAGAGAGAGAGAGAGAGAGAGAGAGAGAGAGAGAGAGAGAGAGAGAGAGAGAGAGAGAGAGAGCGAGCCCCGGCCGCGCGCGCGCGCCTTCAAACTGTCTTGCTCTCCCTCTCTCTCTCTCCCTCGCGCATATGAATCAAAATCAATTGAGAATTGACACGATGGTAAAAGATCGGAAGACCGAAGTTTCACGTGGAGGAGAATTGTGTAGCCTACATGTGATACAAAATGATTAACGTTAATAATTTATGCATAAGCAGCACTGACGTTAGCAAATCATAACAATGGGCGTTAACACTGAACTCTTAAAGGGGAAACACCTCCAAAACAGACTGTTTGAATCAGAGGGGGAGAAACAGGGTGGGAAAAGGTCATAAATCACTACATTTTTTAAGTTTTTTTGTACAAAAAACTATAGTAATACTATAATTGCACATAAGGGAACATAATAAAACAAAACAAAAAACCATGTCATGACCCCTTTAATTCATGTTCCGAAAATGAACGAAGCTCTTACGGGGTTGGAACGACACGAGGGTGAGTAATAATGACAGAATTTTCATTTTTGGGTGAACTAACCCTTTAATGATGACCATTTTTATGGGGGGCACGTGACTATGACTGGCTGAGGACGTGTTTTCGCTGAGCTCCCGGCTCCCACACAACATTAACTAGACTTCCTGCAACTTACTACACCCCTCTTAGCTTAAAATAGCAACTACATAAGTGGCAACAAACAAGTGAACTTTGCTGGTGACTAACCATGTCGAAACAGACGAAAATTCAGTCACGGAAGCTGACAAATACTTCAGCTGCTAATGCTAGCTCAGCTAGCGACTCTCAATTACAAGACGATTGGCCTCTGCCTATTGTGGACGCCACGACTCTGATCCGCGAGGTAACCCAAAGTTTTACAAATGCCATGGACGAAAAGCTCTCTAAATTCTCAGAGACTCTAGAAAAAAATCTCCTCAACTTTGGAGAGCCAGTCCAAACACATCACCGCGGCGGAGCAGCGAGTTTCGGATGTGGAAGACACAGTGGCCGGGCTGAAGCTAAGAGTCGCTGAAGCAGAGAAGAAAATTAAGATAATGGCAGATAGCATGGATGATATGGAGAACCGGAGCAGGCGGGACAATATCCGTGTCCTCAATCTGGAAGAGGGCACGGAGGGGAAACGTCCTATACAGTTCTTTGAATCCTGGCTCCCGACTGTACTCGGCTTAGAGGGTAGCCCCGGTACTAAAAGCCGTATTAAGATCGACCGAGCACATCGCAGCTTGGGACCACGGGGAGCGCGCCCACGTCCGGTGATTATTAAGCTCCACAACACCAGAGACAAACCCAGGATAATGGCAGCACTGAGGGCAAAGCTGAACCTGGAATACGAAGGCAAGAAGATCTTTATTCACCAAGACCTGTCTACCGCAGTTCGAGAGAGACGTCGCGCCTTCAATAGCGTATGTCAAGCCCTCATTGACAAAGGTATCCGTTTCAGCATGCGATTCCCAGCTACACTCATCGTGAACCACAACAGTACGGAACACAAATTTGAAACACGGAGAGTTGCAGAAAACTTTCTCAATACGCTGGAATAGAGTCAGAAGATGACTCCGGTCTGTGATTCTCATCTGCTGGTTCGCTAAGGACTGAGTAAGTTTTATTATATATATACAGAAGACTATATATTCTAAAACTATTACAGCAAACTAAAACAGTTTGTATGAGAATTTAAATGGGTTCAGAGCCGAGTTGGCTCAACTATGTTTCGTCCTCTATTAAGATACGAGGGATTTGATGTCACTGGTAATATTGTAGCTATAGGAGCTTTTTGCTGATCTGACTGATCACAATAATAATGTGCTTGCTAACTTTATGTTGTGGGGGTGGGAGTGAGATATGGAAACTGTTTTGTTTTCCAGAAGTGATTACTCCTTTCAGCAGCATGTGCTCTTACAACACTACCCATTGGGTAGCTTTTTGTTTTTGCTTATATACATATATATATATATATATTTTTTTTTTTCTTGTTTCTCAGAGTTCTGACGTTCTCTCATCTGTTGGAAATGGGCATGTTTATCCCAGCACAGTGTATCTGTCCAATAAGTGTGAACTGCAATGTGTGGGTTTTTTTTGTTTGTTTTTTATTATGTTTTATCTACTCTAAATGGATCACTATCACTTGCTACTCTATAAGTAGTCCACGCCATGAGTAACACAAAAATGATTACATTAAATGTCAAAGGGATCAATCATGTGGTGAAGCGGCGGAAAATTCTCTCCATGCTCAAAAAAAGATAAGGTACAAGTGGCACTATTACAAGAGACCCACCTCACTGATCTGGAACACTTGAAATTAAAGCGGGACTGGGTCGGTCAAATTTATTATTCTTCATTTAACTCAAAGAGCAGAGGAGTAGCAATACTTATCCATAAAAATCTTACATTTACACTTGATAAAGTCATACAAGATACTGAAGGAAGGTATGTTGCGGTTACTTGGTGTCTGTATGGAGAACGTGTTCTCATAGGAAGCGTCTATGCCCCCAATACATTTGACAGCTCGTTTTATTCTAAATTATTGGCTGATATCTCCTCAATTTGCCCTCCAAATGTCATACTTGGAGATTTTAACTGCGCTTTGGCCCCAGAAATGGACCACAGCCCACCTAAAACTCTACCCCCCACCAAAATGGCCCAAGCTACAAAGGGGCTTTGTTCAGATCTGGTTTTATTTGATGGATGGAGGGTAATTAACCCACAAGATAAAGACTTCACATTTTTCTCTCGCCCTCATCATTCTTTTTCAAGAATTGATTATTTTTTTGTCTCGAGGTTAACACTGGACAAGACTATAGCCTGCTCTATTAATCCATGTGCCCTCTCAGACCATTCATCGGTCTCTATAGAACTCATGCCACCTCACTATAACCCCCTATCTAGACACTGGCGTTTAAATACTTCTCTTCTAAGTGACCCTGCATTTTTAACATATTTGGAATCACAATGGGACCTTTTCATTTCAACAAATGATTCACCTGAGATCTCTGCATCTACTTTGTGGGAAACAGGCAAGGCCTTCCTGAGGGGAGCCATAATTTCCTATACTGCTGCAAAAAGAAAAAGTATACTGGCAAAACAAATAGAACTTGAGCAACAAATTAATGCTCTGGATAGGGACCTCAAGACCACAGCCTCATTATCTATACTTAAAAAATTAGAAGCAGCCCGCTCTGCCCTAGACCAACTTTTGTCTCAGAAAGCAGAATATGCCATCTTTTTTGCTAAGCATAGATTATTCGAATCTGGCAATAAACCTGGGAGGCTCCTAGCTCGACTAGCCAGGGGCCAGACAGGGCCTCATGTTATACCATCACTTAGGGATAGTAAAGGCACAGAGCATTTCGAAACCAAAACCATGTGCAAAATTTTTAAGGATTTTTATCAGGAACTATATTCCTCCGAATGCCAAAACACTTCAGAGCAGAGGAAAATATTTTTTGATAGAATACATCTTCCCACTTTAACTGAAGATTGTAGAAATGACTTATGTAGACCAATTACAGCACAAGAAGTTACAGAGACCATTAAATCACTACAGACTGGGAAAGCCCCGGGTCCGGATGGATTCGGGCATGAATTTTATAAAAAGATGATTAAGCTGGTGGTTGGACCCCTGACTAACATGTTTACTGAATCGTTTGAAAGAGGCACGCTTCCACCAACTTTAAATCTGGCCCACATCTCTCTGATTTAAAAAAAAGATAAGCCTTCTGATTGCTGCAGGTCTTATAGACCAATAAGTTTGCTTGGTGTTGATTGCAAAATATTATCAAAACTCCTGGCTAGAAGGCTGGAGGAGATGCTACCTGTCCTAGTTAGACCAGACCAGACTGGATTTATCAAAATTAGATATTCTGTCTCTAATGTTCGAAGGCTCCTAAACATAATACAATTTTCGCATAGTACAAAGAAGAGGGTCCTGGCGGTCTCATTAGACACCGAAAAAGCGTTTGACCAGGTGGAGTGGGAGTACCTTTTTGATGTTCTTGATAAATTTGGGCTGGGCTCGGATTTTATTCAGTGGGCTAAGCTTCTATACAGGTCTCCTGCCGCCCGGGTCATGGTAAATGGCTCGGTGTCTGATATTTGTAGAGGTACACGTCAGGGTTGTCCCCTCTTACCACTTTTATTTGCACTTGCTCTCGAACCACTTGCTGAGACTATTAGGAATCACAATGGACTGTCCGGTGTAACTTTAGGAGACATTGAACACAAAATATCGCTTTATGCTGATGACATATTACTGTTTATCACCAAACCAGAGAATTCTATACCCATTTTGGTAGCAATTATAGGTCAATTTGGTCAAATTTCAGGGTACAAAATTAACTATGACAAATCAGAGGCCCTGCCACTGGGTGACTTTGGAGATAGTGAAACCCTTGTTAATTTTCCATTTAGATGGTCGAGTGCTGGCTTTGTTTACCTGGGCGTCAGAGTATCAGCTAAAGTTGAAGAATTGTATAAATTGAATTTTAAGCCAACTTTGACAGCAGTTAAATGTGATCTCGAAAGATGGTTCGATCTCCCTCTGTCTTGGATGGGCAGGATCAGCCTGATAAAGACGAACGTGCTTCCCAGAATATTATATCCAATGCAAATGCTACCACTTAGGATCACTAGAAGGGCATTTTTAGGTATAGAAAGAGCTCTCTCAAACTTCCTATGGCACGGAAAGAGACCTAGATTAAAGATGAAAACTTTACAATTACCCATTAAAAGAGGGGGTCAAGCCCTTCCCAATTTTTTGTATTATAACTGGGCCTGTCATGCACGCATAATATCAGGCTGGCTCAATCATTTTCTCCACCAGGAGGGAACCCTGGTGGATGCCTGGTGCTGTGCCCCTTTTTCCCCCATCAGTCTTATTTCAATTAACAAAATCATGGCAGAGGTTAAAAATAATCCCATCATGCTAAACACTCTAAAGACTTGGCGTGATATCACTAAACATGTTGGTCGGAGAGGCTTTTCATTAGCATTACAACCAATAACCCAAAATAAAGCTTTTCCTCCTGGTGTGGGGAAAAGTATCTTCAATTTTTGGTACTCAAAGGGGCTACGATTCGTGGGTAATCTATTTGAAAACAGTAATTTTATGTCATTTTCACAACTACAAAATAAATACCAAATACCACACAACCACTTTTTTGGTTTTCTTCAGGTTAGACACTTTGTACAGTCCAATCTTGTACTCTCAACAGACCAATCAATATAGAGTCCAATTGATGGCTTCCTCCTTACTTTTAATTCAATTGCTTCCAATAACAGAACATTTATCTCACTCTTTTATGGAAAACTGTACTCTCTTAATTGCGCCAATGTTAACAAAAGCAGGGAGTCATGGGAAAAGGATTTAGAGATTGATCTTGATACTGATATCTGGTCAGATGCATTTGAATCTGTTAAGAAACTGTTTATGTGTAATAGACTTAGAGAGAGTCAGTACAGGATATTGCATAGATTGCAGCGCAACTCATTTTCTAAACAAGATTAACCCTCAAGTCTCTCCCCTCTGTAGGAAGTGTAAGAAGGAAGTAGGGACCTACTATCATTGTATTTGGAAATGTCCCTTAATACTCAGCTCCTGAGAAATATTCCTCCAATACCTAAGTTCAATCTTTCACAAAACAGTTAAATCAGAACCAGTCTTGTTCCTTCTGAATCTACATTTAGAGCAGCTCTCTCTATCTGCAGGGCAACTGTTGTTAATGGGTAAACTCTTACTTCTAGCAAGGCGTTGTGTTTTGTTCCAGTGGATTGAGGAAAAACCTCCCTCGGTCACACAGTGGTACAGAGAAATATTTAAGGTTTTTCCTCTGGAACGCCTCAGTGCCATATTAAGGGGCAATGCCAATTTGTTTTCTAATGTTTGGCAACCTTTTCTTGACTACCTTCCTGGTGATCTTGCTGGTTTGCTGCAGGATGGGAGACCACATTTTGTCTTCACCAATAAGTCATAAATGATGACCATTTTCATTTTTGGGTGAACTATCGCTTTAATGCGTGTAAATGTGTGAGCGAGCAGAAAGCAGCCGAGTGAAAATCTTTTTTTTTCTGCACAGTTTCTTACCTTCGATGCCTAATCGAATTTTCTTCAGTCCTCTGTCCTTCAGAACAGACTTGGCAACGTCTCGGTTTTCAATGTATTTGAAGAATCGGTATAGTTTGGTGCTGTATATAACTGCATTACACAAAAGACACAAAACCATTATGACCTTGAGTGCAAAGATTACACATAATACTACTAATACATTCCTTACAAAGCTACACTAGCCAGAAAGTCCGGATCTATCAAAGATCAAAGACAAAAAACTCGGCCTTCCCCATGTTAGCATGTTGCTAGCTTTTGCATCTGAGAAGTTAGTAGTAGCGTGTTGCCATATGCTATATAATGTTGTTATGCAGTGTTCTATGATTGTTGTTATTAGTATTGCAATGCAGATGCTAGAGAGTTCTATACAGTGCTTTGTTCACCCATTTTATTGTCTTCAAGGGCAAAATCATAAGATATCATTCATGCCTGTACAAACACTAGGGTGAAGGTTGTTCAAAAACCACAAGCACACATCACTAATGACCACAAACAATCAGTTCTCATAAATTACCCATAATGCAGTAGCACTGTGATTGACAAATAGGTAATAGTGTGTAACTGAGATGCAGGTGAAGTAAACTGACTCTGTGAGTATTCCTCTCCCATCTGCGGCGGATACTCTTCATCCCAGTCGACCACGTCGTCATCCGTCAGCACCACCACATGACACTCCCTCTCCCCGCTCTGAGCGCTGGCCACCATCAGGGGCAGCACCATCTCTTCCAGATAGAACTCAAACTGCCGGCGGGCGCCATCATTAGACAGCTCATGCATGAGCGCACCTGCAGTTGACATGTTCCAGAGCGTTATGTTATTCAAATCGACTCATTACGATTCGGCAGCTGACTCACTGATTTAATTTAACCATATAAATCACATACACATGATACTTTAAACAAACACGCCATAACATAAATGCTTACAATGTAAACAGTTCACACTGACAGCATCTAGTGACCCATATCTGGCAATCACATTGGATACGGCACTGACCTACTTCTGTTCTCTCGCATCTACCATCCACAGACATCCAAAAAGTGCGGAATAATGTCCAGTTTCCCGGTTGCCGTGACAATCAGAGGGTTATCCAGCACAAAAAGCCGAATCTGTTTAGTGCATTTGTCATGTTAATGAGTACTCACTGAGGTCTCTGCACTTGATGGTGCTGTAGTCGAAGGCGATGCAAAGGTAGTCGCATGCCTCTCTCAGCTCCGGGATGGATATCCCATCAGGGCAACGGATTATCCCTGATTTGTAGTAATCCTGCCAGTTAAAAGGGAGAAACGCAGAGGAAAAACAAACAGGCGGCCATTACTGAAGCAGCACTTATTCCAAAGATAAGCAAATGGCTCCGATGCCAGAGACACACACACACACACACACACACCCCCCTGCTTTTCCCACTCTTCACACGCACAGATCCATTTAAAGCCAGCCAAACGTGGAAAGAGCTCAGCACACAGACAGCATGAAAACGCTGAACAAAACACTTCACTGAAAAAAGGGAAAGATTCAATATGGCTGTTATTTCTGTGGTGCTGTCCTGATTTTTCCACTGAGCTGAGCCTCATGGTAGAAGCTTAACTCTTTCAATGCCGCAGAGACGGGCTTGTAACGAATGCCATAGATGTCCAGATAATGCTGGCTGTGACTGTCACCTAAAATCCAGCTTATTTATTATATGCAACATATATATATATACAAAAACACCATTAAAAAAAATGTAAGATACTATATATAAAATATAAATTCTAAATATGTAAATATATTCTATATATATATATATATATATATATTTCATTAAAATGATTTATAAAAAAATAATTACATATATTTATATAATAAAATAATTACATAAAATAATTCTACAAAATAAAATTGATATATTTTACATACTTATAGTTTATATAAAATTTTAAATGTATTTTTCTTTAATCTTACAATCCTGAAATTAAGAAACTTTACTATCATAATTATTAATATATTCTTCATAAATCACATTTTAAAATATTATACACAGCTATGCTAACTTTTAGATAGGGATGCAAGATATATCAGCCACCATATCGGTATCGGCCGATATATTAAAGCCGATAAATAATGGATTATTACTTCCATCTGAGACACTTCAGATGCGCGCTGTTCTCCATGATGGTTCTGAATTGCTTGAAATTAGGGATGTAAATTTTCACAAATTCCCATGATCGATCGTCGTTTAAATTGACGATCAATTAATCGATTAATCGTTAGCATTAATGGCAAACAGCATTACAGGGTCTGCAAATGATGCTCAAAAAGCTATGTTCCTCACCAAATTAATAATAATGGTTTTTAATCTAAATAAAGGGTTAGTAGGATTGTAAAATGTTTTGATGTGATTGATAAATTAAATTAATATATTTATAACGACAAATACAATGTGTCACCAACGCCGCCTCAGATGCGTGCTTGTCAGAATGTGTGACTGTTTACGTGCTGGAACAACGCACTGAAAACGGCAACTAAACCCAATGAATTCACAACCATTTAATAAAATAGTGTTCTCATGTTATGTAATATGACAGTCCCAAATTAACCATCGTTATTATTAGTCGTGCATTCTGCTTGAGCGGTGCGCGCTGAATGAAGAACCGTTGAGCACTTTGTTAGCGTTTATTTAACTCAAAGAAACGCATCCTATTTGATATTAATCAGATATATACAAAATAAACATAATCTTACAAAATTATATCTGCACAAAATGACGTGAATGCACAAGTGAACTTAAACTGAGTTACGTGCCAATCAGAATGACTCATGTTGTGGTGGACGCACTCTCCTGGAACAACGCGACATGGCATCTAAACCCAAATAATTCACAATGTTTTATTACAATATTGTTCTCTTTATAATCTTGTGTAATATGACAGTCACAATAATCATTATTAGTCGTGCATTGACATTTGAGCTGAGCGCGCTAAAGATCACGTCAAATCTTAACCAAATGCATCCAATATGAGATAAATCAGATATAGATAGGCATACACAAAATAAACTATTACAACTTACATTTGTACAAAACAAAAGGCTGCGAATGCACACGCAAACTTATAGTCATGATGAAGGTGTAAAATAGACCCAAACAACTCATGTGTGTGTCATTCCGGTGTGTCATTCAGTGGGACTCAACACTTCACCACACCGGCGCGCTCGCTTACATGTTTCGCGGTTGAGCAGCACGCACGCGCATGATCCTGCTTAATCGATGATCGATAAGTTTTATCGATTAAATGTATTATCGACAATTAATCGATCGTCGATTAATCGTTGACATCCCTACTTGAAATGTGATTGGAATCACTTCAAAATGAAAAAATGTAGCTATAGTTAAGTGCAACATCCCAGTCTGACATATCGGCTACATAAAATTATAAAGAGAACATTATAATTGTGTGCTTGGGATGTGGCTTTTAATAGTGAGACTTTTAATATTGTAATCAGGCTTTTAAAAATTTAGATTTATCGGCCAATATATCGGTTATTGGCTTACAAATATAAAGAATTATCCCCTATGCCCTAAAACCTCTGAAAATCTCATGCAAATACCACTTGTGTTGGGAAATTTCAGGAAAGCGAAAAAGAAATTCAGAGTATTTGCAATATTACCCATTTAAATTCATCCACTTTAGAAACATTGCCCCGCTACAAACCTTTGAAACACACCGCTTTGAAACTTTTTTAATAAACAAAACAATTAAGGCTCACTGCTCAAGCCCTGAATGTTTCTATTATTATGCAGAATACATTTGTACATTTTTGTGAGGACTGTGCTAGTTTTGTGCAATAAATATTTAAGGATTTCTGTCAGTTCATTTAGAGCTGCATTTAGTGTCCATCTGTCTGATAGTGGTGAATGTAAACAACTTCAGACAACCTACAACTAGTGGATCTTGAAAATTTGTAGTTTTCTACATTCATAATATAAAACCCCTGCAATTTTTTTTTCAAGACCAATAATCATCCAGGATCAGACCTATTCGTTTTATTAAACACGAATAGATTTTAAGGTCAGTACAGTGACGAGGCCAGAATGGGGGACTAAACACATCGCAGATAATAAAAGAAACCAAAGAAACCAGACATTCTGCCGAGTTGTCATTTCTATATGTGAAATATATCTGCAATAAACTAACAAAACAGTTCGCTTTATGCTGAAGTCATGTGAATTTTGATACTGCAGTCTAATACGGCACTTAATCAATATGTGGTACACTAGGCCAAAGAGATACACTTAAAACCTCAATAAAGCTTTTAAAGCATAGTGCACTCACCAAAATGGCTCTGAACATGGTGGAGCTGATTCCCTCAGCAACCTCATACTCTCCCTTTTCATTAGGACGTGTGAAGTTGTGTTCCCGTCCAGATCCGAACATCCTTCAAGACAACGGCCAACAGTTACAACATTGACACAATATGTCAAATTGAATGATTATATTTAAGTAATAACAAGCAGACAAATTGAAAGAGGTGACCGAAGTTCATCCTAACCTGCCGAGCATAGTGTTGGGTTGGGCAGTAAAGATGGATGGGTCGACCACAAAACGTGTGTTATCTACAATCAGAGTAACTCTCTCTGTAGTCCTCAAACTGCGGGGTCCCTCCTTGACGTTTTCACACACGTAGATCATGTCAGAGCTGTGGGTTTTACCGTGGGAGTCGCCATAGAACAGGATGGAGGTGCATGATTTCTGAGGCCTGGGACTCGTGGAGCGCGATGAGCAGCCAGAATCCCGTTCACGGTCTGAGGAATCAATGTGAGAGATGGACAGGAGTCAAACAATATCAAGTGAACCTTGCCAGTACAGACTTAAGTAGGACACAGCATCAGTAACAGACGCCGACCAACGAGGACAATCACCAGATTACAGCATGCTACTTCTCAGACATTCCACGACCAGACAAGTGCGGATTCGATGTGTTCAATCGACGAAAACAAGCTCTGACAGACTCCAAGAGAACAAGTGGTAACACTGAACCGACAAAACCCAAAGTTGTCGTCTGTCTGCATCTTTCAGTGCAGTGTGAACTGGCCTTTATAATCCGTCATGTATACAAACAAAAAAATAAATAATTCAGTGACAATTTTCATAGTTGTAGCTAGAGATTGTAATAATCTGATGAATTAATTATTAATTGAATAAATAAAAAAATGACAACCATTCAAAACTCTTTTGTAGTTACTAAGTTTTTTTTTATTATTATTATAAATGAATACTCAATTGAGCATGGATGCATTCAATTGATCAAAAAGTGACAAAGACATGTAATATGTTACAAAAGTATCTATTTCTGGTCTTTTAAACTTTCTATTGATCAAATACTCCTTAAAAATGTATCACAAAACTTATTTTAAAAAAATGCCTGTCTTTTCCTTTGTTTGTGTCTGTAGTACCTTCATTGGAGATTTGATTGACCTTCTCACTGATAATGATAAAAAATATTTCTTGAGCAGCAAATCAGCATATTAGAATGATTTCTGAAGGATCATGTGACACTCAAGAGTGAACACTGGAGTAATGATGCTGAAAATTCAGCTTTAGCATTTCAAAATATATTTTAACAGAAGAGTCATTTTAAATAGTAAAGATCTTTTTTTTATGTTTTTGATCAAATAAATTCAGCCTTAATGAGCATAAGGTACTTATTAAAAATATTGAAATGCTGTAGTGGGTAATATATATATATACATACTCTTTATTCTGTTTTAATTAATTATCATTATCTGTCTATAGTTAATTTATATATATATATATATATATATATATATATATTAGGGCCGGGACTTTAACGCGTTAATTAAGATTAATTAACTACAGACTTTAACGCGTTAATTAATTACACAAATTATTTTTAATCGCACTTATTTTTGCACCGCGGAACGTTTCTCACTGGATGAGTTTCGGCGGACCGATTATACTGGCGCACCAACTAGCGTTCATGAGGAAGAAGCTGACGAGATCGCTTTGGTTGGCCGGTGGATGGGAAATTTTGTTACAAAAACGAACGGATGGAAGCGTCGATAAGAACATGGTTGTGTGCAAGCTATGCAACAAGGAATTCGCTATTGCTATTAGTGTAGTGTAGCAATATGCTATTGCTACACTTAATGGCAAAAAAAAACACTGGTCTGCTGGACTTGGTTGAACAAAAATAAACAATATTTTGTTGCTTAAGCTTATGTATTTATTCAATGGTATACTAAAAATCCATGTGAAAAAAAAATACTTCTCACTGTTCTCAAGTCAAATATTTATGCAATTAAAATGCGATTAATTTCGATTAATTAATTACAAAGCCTCTAATTAATTAGATTAATTTTTTTAATCGAGTCCCGGCCCTAATATATATATATATATATATATATATATATATATACTTAATTCAAATTATATATGATTAATATTAAAATAATAAAATAAATATATTTTGATAGAGTTTGTTATAAAACTCAAATGCATTAAAATTGGTACAGAATGAGGAAGCCAAAACTCACCAGTGAGGTGCTGGCGTATGGGTGAGGTGACGTTCCTGATGCAGGGGGTCAGCTGTCCTTCACCTCTCTCGTGTGAAGAATCCCTGGAGCGATCTCCAGAACGCCGCCTCTCCCTGAGGTGGTCCAGGGGTCCTCCGCTGGCTCCGTGCAGGCTCATTTTCACCAGCTCACCCTCCAGCTGAGCTCCACGCGGCTGACCACTGCCAGGAAAAGCCAACACACAGTCAGACACACACACGTGAGCATTCGACTGCTGAGGGAGGGGTGGCCCGAGTGCATCTCCGCAACGTGAGGAACTCGGCAAGCGCTTACAATAAACTTGGATGAACTCTGGGGCTCTAAAAGAGATGCTGAGTGCAGGATGTGTGATGACAACAAAGCGAAATTTCTCACTACTTCCTTAAAACATGCTGCATGAAACAAAAACACAGCAGCCCAGGTTCACTTTCAGCACAGCTTTATCCGTCAACAAGCCACTGTATTGACCCGTGTAATCAGAGAGGATTCATTCCCATTTTATTTTATTCACCTCTGTGAAATGTGCTGTGCTTGTGAGGAAAAAGTCACTGGGGTTTAATTTAAACCTAATCCCTTCAGGTGATTTTTAATACATTAAAAATGCAATACTTCATATAACTGAATTTGGAAATCCCGGACAAAAACTGTGCTGAAAAAAAATGAACATTTTTATAATAAAACGGAACTATATTAAATTATAATATTAAAATAATAATATATAATAAGCTGTAAAATACAAATAAATCCTTTATAAACACAGACTGTATCATCCAGACTGCCTATGCCCAGACCAGGTGCTGTTAATTTTTTCTCATTCCCCAGGGGGCTGAAACAGGATCATTACAAGACAGATGCCCTTGAAGCAAGGAGACTGGAGTACAGCATAGACCAAAGTAGAAAACACGGTTTTAAAAAATGGTCTCCGCATGGAGCTGATATGCCTCTTTCTTCCCCTGCACTAAAAAAAACATAAAGGGTCCACTGAAGCGTGCACAGGCAGAATATTCTGTTTGAATAAATGATTAATAGGCTGGAAATAGGGCTTGATTTATCCCAGCAAAAGTGCTGCCCAATATGGACCTCTTGATTCATTTTGACTGTCATGACAGTACCAGGCAAGAGCTTTGTGACCCCATTAACCAACTCAAGCGTGACCAGTGCCCACAGCACCACCATACTCAACAGCAGCTACAAATTCAATAAGTTGTGCTGCATCTGTTTAGCTGCAAGTTCCATTATCCCACCTGCTTCAGAGCACACATACAATGACCTATAGTATCCCACTGATAAAACTGAATAAAATCAGACTGTTGAATAAAATCAGACTGTTTTTACTATTCAGTGTAAAGTGGGGTCACATTAGTCTTTGAGCATGCAAAATCACTCTTAATTCAACCAAGAGGTAACTATGTGATGTTTAGATGGTTTTAATGGTCTTTGCATGTGCTTGTGTTTCCATAAATATGAATAGAAATTTAATGGACCGCAAAGTGTGTCCTTTACAGTCCCTGTCAGACATAGATAATTGTACAGACACTAACACTTCTCTATTCAATCTAAAAACACAGACAAAATGGTCTCTAAAGAATTACACACTGTGTTAACAGATAAAGGAACTTGTTTCATGTATTGTTTGCATAATTAGTGATAACTATTCTCAAAATAAAATAATAAAGACGTGATTAGAATATAAATAATGATATGTATATGCAAAAATAATATAAAAAATAAGTAGTTATTATAATGACACAAATAATAATTATAAAATATTACTAATATTGGTAGGTATAATATAAAATGTTATAAAAATGTATGCAATTATTTGTATTATATGCAAACTCTCTTAAACAGAATAAATTAAAAATCAACAATTAAAATAAAAGAAATCATAACAGAACAGTATATAAAATAATATAATGAGATAATTATTATTATAGTGTCTATTAAATGATAATAATAATATTACTAATACTGTTATTATAAAATGATTATTGTATATACAAACTTCGTTGTTTCATTGCTAGTCTAAAGATTCTTTGTGCAAAAAGTAATAAATAAAATAAAAACTCTGTAGCATACAATGTAGCAAATAAAATAATGGCATAATATTATTAATAGTTATTACTATTATGATCATTATTTTATTATTATAGTATCAATTCATTAATAATACAATAAAGTTGTATTATAATGGTGATTATTCAATAAAAAAATGATGATGATGATGATGATTATTACTAACATTGTTATTATTATTAAATCATTATTATATTCAAACCACAATCTTTTATTGTTGTTATAGTCTTACAATTATTTATTTGTGCAAAACAGAATAAATGGTTAAAATAATGGTTTTGGATATTGCTTATAAGACTTCAAATACAACAAAATCATCTGATTCGTTTGTTAAAAAATAAATAACAGTCTGACCTCTTACTGCTATGCAAACAATTGATCTACCAACACATCTCAGCAGCTTCCTCAGTCCTGCTTTATCTGATTGATGTTTTAGCACAGCCATTAATGTGATGGTGAAACCTGAACTTCAGCTGCAATAAGCATCTAAGCAGTCTGACGATTCCCTAAGCGGTTCACACAGAAATTCATTCAGCTCACAGGCATTCATTCAGCTTCTGAGTATTGTGCATGTGTAGTGATCATTTCATGCATCCACTGCCAATCATATCCACAATTCTCAGCAATATAATTACAAGTCAAGATCTTGTTTTGCTTCTCTATTGCATCAGCTTATAAATGTGCCAGGCAGAAGTAGCACACAATGAATTCAGATAAAGCCATGTCTGTGGGGTCTCCGGACCCCTTAGGGGACAAGATCATGTTCTTGACAAGCCAAGCTGATGATCTGTCCTTCATGTCAATCAGTATGAATAAAAAAAAGACCAAATCAATGCATTTTTATACTTGACTCTTGTTCCAAATAACCAGTGCACAATCCATTCTGTTACTTACAGAGAAAGTAGCATCAATAATTCAGTGCACTGCTGACACCGCTCCTCTAATGTTAAACAGCAAGACAATGCGTTTCTGAAGGGCACTGCATGCAGATGTGGTTAAATGACGCATACAACTCATTTCTAAACGATAGAATATTTGATGGGGGAACTGCATCGGGAATATTGTCTACAAATAAGACTTGTTACGCAGAGGTAACGTTTTCTTATAATCTCACGACTTTCTTAAGCGAAGCGACACTCTTTTGAGATTCATTCACACAGAGAGGCGCGTATACGTACCCGCCTGTCTTTAAAACAAAGCAGCAGGGCAGCAGCTGATGAATGAACGCACAAAGGATGCGCGCTCCTTCGCACAACGAGGGCTTGCCAGGCGACTTAGCATCCTCGGGCATTACTTTCAAACTTCAGCATAATCATAATGCGAGCACTCCGGTGTAACTTATTCGCTGCGAACACAGCCTGTAAATGCTGTTCTCCGGGAAGAAAGGACGCCCTCAGGTAGCATCAGCTCGAGACAAGGTAGGACGGTAGCATAGTAACCTGACAGAGACGTTCGCGCGAGCATGAATGGCTGGTCGCTTTTTCCGCTACTGTGGCACGCGGAGGCAGCCTCGATGACGTAGCCCGACCCTTATAATATCTCCTGATACTGTAGATTCTCTCACGCACGAAAACACAAAAGGCTGATGAAAGAAAAAGCGCGATGGGATGGAGCACGACAGTCATGCCAATGCGAAATTAACTCAGTGAACCTCTCCGCAACCGCACGAGTGTCAAGGAAGGTAAAAAGTGTTATCCAAGAATAATTATTATGACCTTCTATCCTGAGTATATAAGAAGCCAATTTAAAGGTTTAGAAAATGCGGGTGTTGTAATGCACAATCAGCTATCAAGTAGACCTAAAATCAATCAAAATAGTACTTTGATATAACCTTTGACAATAAAGGGTGCTCTTATAATGAAAATTACCCTATATACACACGTACGAATATATATATATGCTTTATATATATAAAGTAGGGATGTCAATTTTCACAAATTCCCATGATCGATCGTCGTTTAAATTAACGATCAATTAATCGATTAATCGTTAGCATTAATGGCAAACAGCATTACAGGGTCTGCAAATGCTGCTCAAAAAGCTATGTTACTCACCAAATTAATAAGAATGTTTTTTAATCTAAATAAAGGCTTAGTAGGATTGTAAAATGTTTTGATGTGATTGATAAATTAAATTAACTATTTAATATATAAATATAACGACAAATACAATGTGTCACCAACGCCGCCTCATATGCGTGCTTGTCAGAATGTGTGACTGTTGTGGAAGTGCTAGAACAACGCACTGAAAACGGCAACTAAACCCAATGAATTCACAACCATTTAATAAAATAGTGTTCTCATGTTATGTAATATTTAAGTCCCAAATTAACCATCGTTATTATTAGTCGTGCATTCTGCTTGAGCGGCGCGCGCTGAATGAATAACCGTTGAGCACTTTGTTAGCGTTTATTTAACTCAAAGAAACGCATCCTATTTGATATTAATCAGATATATACAAAATAAGCAGAATATTACAAAATTATATCTGCACAAAATGACGTGAATGCACAAGTGAACTTAAACTGAGTTACGTGCCATTCAGAATGACTCATATGTTGTGGTGGACGCGCTCAAAGTCTCTGACAGCTCTTCCTGGAACAACGCGACATGGCATCTAAACCCAAATAATTCACAATGTTTTATTACAATAGTGTTCTCTTTATAATCTTGTGTAATATGACAGTCCCAATAGACTCATTATTAGTCGTGCATTGTCGTTTGAGCTGAGCGCGCTAAAGATCACGTCGATTCTTAACCAAATGCATCCAATATGAGACCAATCAGATATAGATAAGCGTACACAAAATAAACTATTACAACTTACATTTGCACAAAACAAAAGGCTGCGAATGCACATGCAAACTTATAGTCATGATGAAGGTGTAAAATAGTCCCAAACAACTCCGGGGTGTGTCATTCAGTGGGACTCAACACTTCACCGCACCGGCGCGCTCGCTTACATGTTTCGCGGTTGAGCAGCACGCACGCGCATGATCCTGCTTAATCGATGATCGATAAGTTTTATCGATTAAATGTATTATCGACAATTAATCGATCGTCGATTAATCGTTGACATCCCTAATATAAAGCATGGACATACTAATATATATATATATATATATATATATATATATATATATATATTAGTATGTCCATGCTTTTACCTTTAATTTAATTAATAAACAAGAGCTTTTATGGCCATTGTTTCCAATTACATTTGACAAGCTGTCTATTTCTCAACGGCCAGCAGGTGGCGCTGACACATAAAGACGTGCAAGTTGTACATTATGTACAGAGGTGCTCTTAATCCTTTTTCCTCATTTAAAAAAAATATATTTGAATAGTCCCTTTGAAAAGAAGCATGACAAGAAAAGAAAAGTTTAAAATCGTGTACACTCATATCAGTGGCGTAATAACAGCCGTTTAATTTTACATGGAGCGGGTCAGCAACACAATGAGAAGAAACCAGATGAATACTACAGGCTTTCGGTCACTGAACATTTGCTAGTATGGTGAATAGTGTATTTCTCCTATGGGATTGCCAAATTTGTCATTTTGCATGATGCAGCATGAAAGTCACTAACAGGGTCACTAAGATGACCATATCAGCCAGCACTGATAAACAAAAGATTATGCAAGTTGTGTTGCCCAGGAGCTAAATCCTACTATAATATACTATAAACAGACCCTCATGATAAAAGCACAGCAGATATGATATTAAAGGCTGTGATATTCCTTATAATACATCTCTGAAGATCCCTTATTATACATCATAATGCAAAGTTCCCAATATAAACACTAAAACAACCAGCTTGATGCATTTAATTATAATATAAACTAGGACTTTTTTGCTTTAAAATAAAATTTGTAGCGTTGACACCTCATAGCTGGTTGGCTTGGTTCATGGCTTATAATCCTTTAACAAAGTCTTTTTTTATATATATCCCTATGGGAAAAATGAATGGAAAAAATGCTTCTGGAACCACCAGCGCAGCTGAAAAAAGGGGTGGACACTCTACTCCAATTTGTAGAGAAATAGTTGAAAAATAAACATTTAAAACGTGTCAGTCATGAAAAGTTTTTTCATATCAAAAGTAACAAAGCTGCAATTATTACATCTTTTTGTTCACACATCAACTGTAAACCGCATAGAGGAGACCAAAAGATTGATTTTGGAATTTGAGAACAGACCTCAAAATGAAGATCGATTAAAATCAATTAATTGGTATAATCATCAACACAGCCTTAATATATGAACTATATAAAAAATGGATTTAAAGGCACAGTACATAGGTTTCAGCGCTTGAGGTCGCTTATTAAAATCAATAAAGGCGTAGCTTTATGGCGCCGTGAATCAGCATGGAATCATGGGAGTTGTCGACTTCACCTCCACAGTCGATGGAAAGCAATCCGACAGGACTCAGGCAGAAATCATGTTCATGGGTAAGCTAATGTATTGTAGTTTTATGAACGTTACTATCGTATGCAGGGCTGGCCGAGAGCCAGAGACATTTTTACATTGCTGTTTTTATTATGCTTATATCCCGTCAGTCTGCCGCTGGCGCTCATTTTGCTGTTTGTTTATTTTATGATTAAAGTTAAGTTTAACATTCGCCGCCTCCTTTTCTAAACTTGAACTTTGTTACAGTTACTTTTGATCACCTAAATACACTTTTTTTTTTTTCATTCAAGTGAAACAGCCGCAAGTGCTGAATTACTACAGGTCAGTTTATTTGATTAATTAAAATTGTGGGGTAACGCAGTGCTGTACATTTGAGTGTGTCGAAAGTTATAACGTTACTCTCTGCGTTCGCTCGGTGGCTGCTATTAGACACTTGTCGCACACTGCAGTAAGCTAGATTGATATTAAAATATCATATTAATAAAAGCTGGATGACTTGTGTTGCTTAATGCCGTGCATTTCATTTTAAAATAAATCGTATGGTGGAGGTAATGCTCTATTACAGTTACTACAAATAAAGTTATTTCTAATTATGCTATGTTAGCCACTTGACAAAAAAAAGTATTGTCTCTGAGGCATGGTACAAACATGTTACTCGCGGTAAACCAAGAAAACGGGATTCAAATACTGTTTTGAGCTGTATAACACTAGTTTTCTGTCAATTAAGATGTAACAGGGTAAAACTTTATTTTACAGTGTCCTTGTTGCATATACTCACCATAGTAATAACAGTAAATTATGCATAATTACATGCAACTAACCCTCAACCAAATCCTACCCTAACCCTATAGTAAGTACATGTAGTTGCTCAATATTACTCAGTACTAAATGTATATTACACTGTAACAATGACACCTTAAAATAAAGTGTAACCCAAAACAGTTCCACGCCTGTCTGTCTAATAAAACATAATATATTAAAGCAGCACTCAGTAGGAATTCTGTTTTTGTCAAACGGCGACCCCTAGAGTCGCTGTGGAGTACTTGTACTGTCGTGAATAGCACTCAGGCAGAGATGGCTCGCACTCACGGCCGGATCCCCTCCCCCTGTACACCGGTACCTGTTCAGTAGGATGGACGCTGTAACGAGTGGAAATAAGGTATGGCCCCTTTAAGAGCTGTGCGCGCCCAACACCACATGTATACGGCGCCGGGTTATTTTTGATTGATGCTCATTTTATCAGATCTGTTTTTTGCCGTAAAGCAATTCGTTACCTCGCGAGACCTGATATCACATGATACTTCCTAACACTGAGGCCGGCAGCCCAAAGTTGCAAGGGTGGTTTTGCAGCTCACAGGCACCAGGGGGGTGCGAGACGACCACCATTCAACACGAAATCAGTAATATAAACATTACAATGACTCCAAAGCTGTTCGGTTAAGGTAAAAAAGTTACTTAGTTCACCTTTAAATGCTTCTTTGGTGTTTCCGTGGTTTCTACAGAGGTAAAACCGGAAAACAAGGGGAACACGGATATGACGTCATTGACAGGCGACGCAATGACACGGGCCGTTACACTGGTTAAAATTGCTGATTTCTCTGGATTTAAATTTTTTTGGAAACATTTGGGAGAATGGAAGTACACAAGTCAACAAAGTATTAGGGCAGTCAACTTTAGTCGTTTAGTCGACTAATCGTTTGATGCCGTCTTGGTCGACTGACATTCTCATTGGTCAACCAGTTGCATTTTATTTATTTATTTTTTAGTCGACTGATCGTTGCGCAGGACAGGACTTTGGTCGACTAATGATTTCTTTGGTTGACTACAGCCCTACAATGTATATAAAATTGTTCTAGTCATTTCTAGTGAAAATCTTACATATTGTGCCTTTAACATTTGAATTAAACCGCAATGGGTTTAATTGTAGAAGAAATTTCAAATCCACATATTAAACTCCAAATGCATCTATTGATGCTAATGTAGTAGACTACTAGACTAACTTTAGGAAATCCATGCAGCAGGTGGACACTCCTATGACTGGAAATATTTGTTATTATCCAGTCTTACCTTAAGTGTCTGCAGATTCTCCCAGACCGACACGCTGTCCTCTGATCCCAATTGTCTGAATCGCAAGAGTGGCTGTCATAAGAGATAGGGCATGCTGCCATCTCAACAGATTTGATATTACTGGACCTATATGCCTTCAGATCTCATATCCTAACAAAGGAATTTAAAAAAAGTAAAAGAATTAGTTTTTGCTCTAACTATTCCAAAAATGTGCCTTTTCTTTTATTAATTTCTTCCGTCCAAATGCATAGAGTACTTTTATGGACAAACATACACCTTTTGACATTGTTGACACAGAAGCTGAGTTTTGACTTATGATCCTTGAATACATGATCCTTGTCAAATGGATCCTAAAGGAATACAATAATATAATAGAAGAAGAAGAAATATGATATCATATAAGAAGAAAAATCCTCTAAAAGTCGAATAAGATCCAACTGGATAAAGTGAGATTCTGGGATTTTGATTTGATTCCTTGAGCCCTACTGGATATTGCGTAATGTTTATAAGAACTATAACGTTACGTCTGTACTGGAATAATGTTTAGCTGATGGACAGTTAAATGAAATGGGACCTATAAAGGCAGCAAAATCAAAAATTGTCTCAAATTTTCTAATAACAAATGATTCCTCTCTCTATAAGAAAAAATTTATCCTAGGATCCTTCTAGTTCAATATATTATCATGCTTATGATATTATTTTGATATTATATAAAGAAAGAAAAAAAGACTATACCGTATGCGGTTTTAAAAAAAAAGAACAATTGCACAAGTGTCCACTTACTTTGTTTGAGATAGTATGAATAAAATGTTCCAAAAAAGCCCACAAAACTGACAACGTATTCCAACTTTGGTAACCTGATTCAATAAGCTATCTAACGTTAGTTAAGGTTAGCTGATCAGTTAGCTTTTAAAAGTGGGCGCTAAACAAACACAGACGATCTCTCACCTGACTCTGCTTAACGCTGAACTTTCTCCGCGATGTGTCCGCTTCTGACTCTCTGTCAAAATAGCTAGCATGAATTTACTTTAGTTTGATCCTCACCGCTCACGACGGGATACAGTGTTGACAGACTTGGAAGCTACATGGCTAACCAAGGAGAAGAGAGTGACTGTGAGTTATCGCGAGAACACACGAGACGTCGCCGTAGAAACCACCTTGCGTCCAATCAACTGGTGAGGAGAATCACGCTGCTTTTGAAACATTTACATTGCTGCCATACAAGGAGCCATACAAAAATAGAATGCAGAGGATGTAGGAGGCTATAAAATCATGTTATTTAAAATTATAATAACAAGAATACAACAAAAACGAGAAAGGCAATACATAAATACAAATTTAAAGAGCACTTGTTTTAAATAACCAAAAGGTAAAGTGCATGACAAGAAAAGAAAAAACACAACAAAACAGGAGGCATGCGCAATGATTTTTTTGCTTGTTTTTATTTTATATTGTCATCAAAAATAGAAAACACCTTGAAAATTTACTTTTTCTCCATTTTCTCTTAAGATTTGGTCCTCTTTTACATTTTTCTTTTGGGTTCAGTTAATCTATGTTACAATCAAATAACTCATAAATACATAGAAGTGCTTTGAGCTTTAATGTTATACGGCTTAGCCGCCAAAGAAAACTGGAAAACTACATAAAAAATATAAATAGTTTGTGTATAGAAAAAAATAAATATTGTTAATAGAATAATAAAAGGTGAACAGAATGGCTTGATTTCAGTCCCTGAGCATAGTCCACATTAGGTGTCAAATTCTGTTTTTACGATGGGTTCATAAGTTTTTCCAAAACGGCAATGATGTCTTCAGCTTCCCTTGGACTTAGATCCTTGAGATTGGGGAAAATGTCTGGAAGAAGTGCTGTTCTCTCTGCGTCTGTGTTCTTGATTGCGGCCGTGTGGATTTCCCGCAGTTTCGTCTGAAGCCAGTCTTGCCTCAGTTCAACATGTTTATGCACCCCGAGGTTATGCATAAGTTGGACTTCATTGATAGCCCGTTTGCTTTTTGAAGAGAAAAAAACAACAACATTATAATACAATAATAGAGCAACAAAAAAATAATGTGGGGAAATATTAAAGTAGCGGGTATTACCTCAATGGCTTGCTATCGGCATTTGTTGAATAGAATAATATACAGATGGAGAAAAATACAGCTGTTTTCTCCAAAAATCCAAGATTGATGCTGGAAACCATTTTATGAACCTGTAAAATAAAAGATAAATGAGCTTATATTAATCATCATTTTAAAAATGCAACAAAATTATATTGAACTAAAGATCAGTAAGGTTTGAAATAAAGCAACAACGCAATAAACTACTCTCAACTCACCTTATTGAGTAACAGGTTGCGGGAGTTCGTGCATCAGTGTATCAGTTCATTAGAGTTGGTTCACAGTTGACAGGGTGAGCTCCCTTTATACCCCTGCGCCCATTGATGAGACGCCTTCATTATTGGTGATGATGTCACCCCTTGCCCTGATGAAGAATGCGCGTTACAACACCTCTACAACACCACCCATAATTCACTCTTCATTACCTCTCTTGAAATCCCACCCATAAAATTTTAACTTCTGTCCGTAAATTAGAGAGGTCCAATTTCCTTAACAACAATTAGCCTATACTCAAACAAACAAATAATACATTAAAAAAATAAAAAAGATAAAAAGAACAACAAGAAAGTTGTTAATTCCAAAAGACAACTGAACTGTTAAAAGAAAATTGAAAGAAAGCTTGTTCATACAGGTAACAAACAATTTATGATTATTATATTACATTACATTACATTACATTACATTATATTATATTATATTATATTATATGAATCTAAATTTCAGGAAATGTAATCTGTTAGTTGTGTTTTGTTAGATAAATTATGTAAAAAAGCTCATAATTTTGAAGGATAATATACACACACACACAGAGAGAGAGAGAGAGAGAGAGAGAGAGAGACACACAGAGAGAGAGAGAGAGAGAGAGAGAGAGAGAGAGAGAGAGAGAGAGAATTTAAGAAAAGACTGTTATTGTAAAATAACACTTCTGAAATATATGCTATAGCCTATATATTCATGCATTTGTAAATATATCTTTTTCAAAATTAATTGGTTGTATTTGTGTTATCATTTTCATTTGTGTGTGTGTAAATAGGCTATTTTATACATATATATATATATATATATATATATATTTAAAGACTGTTATACAACACTCATGGAATATATATCATATTTATATGTGTATATATATTTTTTTTTTCTAAAATTAATAATGTGTATTTGATTATCATTTGTGATTATCATTTGTGTATATAGGCCTATATATAAAACATATATATATATATATATATATATATATATATATATATATATATATATATATATATAAAACGCAAATTTCTGAAATAATATTTTTCCATTCACATAATAGACCAATAAAAAGATTTCCTCTTAGACTATGCAGAAAAGGTATACATTTATAGATTGCAACTATATGTCATAGCAGCTACTCCATGTTTCCTCCATCAGAACGCTCCAGTCACAGGTGTCCAGAGAGGCACCCGGAGAGCCTACTTTTATGGCCACAGATGACAGATTAGGTAACTATGAGAGAAGTTTTCTAAATGTAGCCCATGGCTATGTCATGACACAGAGAGTGCAGGTCTGACCCGGAGATCTTGCCTCGTGGTGTGGTTAGGGTTTCTCTTCAATCTATATGCCTACTGCTTCATGACTTCAGAAAAAATGGGGTATGACGACAGGGAGCAGGCAGTCTGATGACACACGAGGCAATAAGCATCTCCTGAGTCTGTGAATTAGAGAGTGCAGGGGAGATCATCACCCAATATATGTGTATTAATGCAATAACCAATAAAGTGCATGTAAGCTGTATCCAATACTGCTTATTCTGAAGATCCCCACTGCATCTCATGCATTGCACCTGTCGGTGAGAGTACTGTTTCATCCTCTGGCATTCTGCAAAACAAACTTCACAGGTGGCAAGCAATTAAAGTTGTTTACATACCATATTTGCAAGATTTATGGCTGACAAAGCCCGTGTGGTGGAGATGGTTGACCTGGTCCTGGTCTTTTGCGGGACTGATATGGGCCGAAGTGGACATGGCCTGTTTAGATGACACCCGCCAAACAAATAGACCTTTGACCTTTGCATGGGATCCCTAGCACAGCCCTAACAATCTTAAGCAGTATTTAGACCCTTTAAAGGCAGGAGGGGGGACCTTTCAACCTGAGAACTGTAGTTCTCATTACCTCATGCTTTATCAATGCAGATCATGTCATCGGCAGTGTGTGTTACCACTACACATGATTATTCAGGAGAATTCAGGGGGAGAATATCAAGTCACCTAAGGACACCCAATGTAATCATTCCACAGGTGTAAAAGCCATGTCATCAAGACACATTGAATTGAATCTATATTAGGTGCCACCATGTGGCTATTTTTGTTTTTTTTTTCTCAAGGTTTAGCAAAATGTTTATTACATGGGCTGACTTGAAAACAACATCTGACAACAGGTGAAATATTCAAGTCATAAAAGGCTGTATTTGCATGAAATATTGGTTCTAAGGATAGTTTAAGATTTTATGTTATTTCATAAAATCTAATTTGTGTAATATGTTTTTATAGTGATTTTAACAGTTTTCTGATGTAGCACATAAAAAAATCAAATGCAACAATATTTTCTTTTCATAGAACAAATTTTAAAATGTTTAAAAGACTAGTGTAAGAGCAGAGCAGAACAGAAAAGAATAGAAATAGAATAGAACACAGAATATAATATAATATAATATAATATAATATAATATAATATAATATAATATAATATAATATAATATAATATAATAGAATATAATAGAATGGAATAGAATAGAATAGAGAGAGGGCTAGCGTGTATTTCTGTATTTACAGCTAACAGTATAAACACAGAATGTATAGGCTACAATGCTATTATAACCAACGAAAATAAAACCATACTACTCTAAGAATGTGCAGTATGCAATGCAATACACAGAACAAATGATAAATAAATCGTATAGAAATCACAATAAATACATAATAAAAAAATAAAAATAAATGTATTTGAAAAGATTCTGGGAAGAACTGAATCCAAATTGATGTCGTTTCGTATGCGAATAAACCTTGAACTTTGTGACCTTTTCTAAAGAAGTGACGCTGACTGAGTCAACCTTACGTGCCGAAAGACATTAGTTGCACATTTAATGCACGTTCACATGCGATATTGCCATTGGACCGTAAAAAGACTGGCAGTAAAAATCATTTTAGCTGCTGTTTGATGACGCCATAGACCACGGAAGCCATTTCTTACAAGAAAAGCTACAAAAAGCGCCCTTTATGTGAGAAAGTGATTTCTTCAGCAGTGAAAATAGTTGCCTGACAAGCCGAGTGACGCACAGAGAAGTGATGCTTATTCATGAATGGACTGAAGATATAAAGGTTACGTAGCTCTTCGTCTCACAGCAACGGTGTGATTTATGAAATGGCACATTTTCAGGACACACTACTGTGAACAGTTTTTTATGTCTTTGTTCTTCAGTGTTTTTATACGTCGTCTTTACAAGCTAATTTTGTTTAACAATAATTTTGTTAAGTTTTTCGAATTTATTTAATAAAATCGGAGCATGCTGTTGATAGATGCTGTCAATGCTTACTGAGCATGCGCAGTGGCCCACTGCACTGAAACAGTAATTGGCGGAAAAATATGAGAGCGTATTTTCTTTATTGACAAAACAGGTAAGTACATGACAATTTTCCTGTTGATTTTGGACCAAAACAAAAAAATAACATTAAATACGTTTTAAATTGACTGCAATGTCAAATATTTAGTCGCTAAGGAGGAGCAGCAGTTGAACAAGTTGCTTCCAGTAACAATGTTTCCGAAAATCTGTGGAAAATGACGTCGCGTTATATTGTAGAAGTCAACTTTAGCTACAGTGTTTCTCATGTTTTACAAATGTAAACACAATAATGCCCTTGTACTTTTAAGGTCCATCTCTCTGAGAGAAAGGTGACCAGCTGAATGCTCAGAAGCCTGTCAGGTAAGCCATACACGATTTGGCACATAGGCTAGTTGATCAAATTTGCAGAGGTGGACAAAGTAACCTACACAACTTCCTTACTTGAGTGAAAGTACAGATACGAGTGGTAAAATATTACTCCGTTACAAGTAAAAGTTGTAAAGACCGATTTTTAATTAAGTAAAAGTACAGAAGTACTCGTTTTTAAAAGTAGCTAAGCAAGTAAAAGGTAAATGTCAATGCATTTTTATTGTTGCATTGTTATTCGTACCGTATGCCTCTGAATCTATGCCTGCCTACCTACCCTCATATCAATATCACATTAAGCTATTGTGCTCCAAAACAGTGACAAAACTCGCATTTAGAAGACCAACCCCAACGTTGAAAACGAAAATCAGGTTGATGTCAGAATTCAACGACAGATTGACGTTAATCTCCAACGTTGGACAGACGTATTATGGTTGAAAATGAAAATCGGGTTGACATCAGAAACCAACATCAGTCAGGTTCTGACGTCAACCCTACTTTCATTTCCAACCAAAATGCAACCCCTGCAACCAAAATCATACCCTGACTGACTTTACAACTTTCTACTCAAGGACCTTGACAGAAATGTAGTGGAGTAAAAATGACAAGATTTGTCTTTCAAATGCAGTGAAGTTAAAATAAAAAGTTTCCAGAAAAAAATAACTCAGGTAAAGTACAGATACTCAAAAAGTGTACTTAAGTACAGTACTCAAGTAAATGTACTTTGTTACTGTCCACCTCTGCAAATTTAATTCCATACAATTGAATTAAATGCATATTATCACATCAACAGATGTTATTTGGGGGGAAACAGGACAAATAGGACACATTACTTTAATGAAGCATGTGAGTATTCACTAACAATTATACTAGAACTTGGTAGAGCATTCATGTTTTTACATCAGGTTACATGGTGGTTTATGGTAACACTTTACAATAAGGTCAAATCCATTAATGTTGGTTATTGCATGAACTAACATGAACTAACAATGAGAAATGCATTGGTTATAGCATTTATTAATTGTTAACTTCAGTTGAAAATACGACTGTTAATTTTTCATATTACCTCAGGTCCATTAACTAATGTTAACTACATCTTTTGATTTTAATAATGTATTGGTAATTGCAGAGGTGTGAATAGTACTTGGAAAACATACTTGAGAAAAAATACAGATAGCTTACAGCAAAAATTCAAATACTACTTGAGTAAAAGTAAGGATTAAGCCAGGATTAGTTCAATTAAGTAGCTTTTAAAAAACAATCCTTAGAAAAAAACATTACCGGTGTGCATCTTGAGACAAAACAATGGCACTGACATATGTTAAGAGATATCAGTTGCTTTCAGTTAAAACAGCTCAAACATGCATTTTAGTCTGGGACTAGGCTTAAGCCTTCTCTGTGAAATCGGGGGTTACTGTTTCTGATTTTAACAGTACTTAAGAATTTTTCCCGTACTGAATGTAGGCTCAAAGATGCACTGCAATATTGCAATAAATCAAGGTCGACACAACAGCTTCTTAAACGAATTGTTCACCCAAAAAATAAAAAAGTTTTCATTATTTACTCACCCTCATGTTGTTCCAAACCTGTGTGAATTTTTTCTTTTGTTGAACACAAAAGAAGATATTTTAAAGAATGTTAGTAATCAAAGAGTTGACGAAAGCCATTGACTGCCATAGTAGGAAAAAATACTATGGAAGTCAATGGGGTACATCAACTGTCTGGTTACCAACATTCTTCAAAATATCTTCTTTTGTGTTCAACAGAAGAAAGAAACTCATACAGGTTTGGAACAAATGTCTACAGAAACCCAAGTCTCAGTTTAGCTCAAGTGCTCAAAAAGGGCATAAGTAAACCAATATTCTTACAAAAGATCTCTTCTGGATAAATAAAATAATGTTAAGTTAAATAAAAAAATCAAAGCCAACTTGCACTGGACGAAAAAATATATTTTTCAAATCTTTTGCGTTCCCACGAGGATTTTTTGCGTTCTCTCGCAAAACATTTGCGTTCCCTCGCTAAGATATTTGCGTTCTCTCCCAAAACCTGTTGTGATCTTGAACAAACACTTCCTGTTTAATGTCCCGCTGGCAGTGTTTCAGACAGCTCCATCAGAGAGCTCGGGACTCAAATTTAAAGAAATGCGGGCAGTGCTTAGTTCAAAGAGTTCAGTAAAGTTGGCAATATATTCACAGATTCAAACTTCTCGGATCAATAACTCATGAGCTAAATGTTTTTAAAACACAAATGACACCTATTTCCATCATAGTAACGTAGACAACGAGCTACAACCCAATTTTCCTCAAAACGAGCTATATAATGTAAATTGATCTCTATGTGCAGGCGGCTGAGAGACAAGTCCGAATGGACCGTCTGCAAAGTGCAAAACCCAAATAACGTTACTACAAAAATAGTCATTAACTTCAATGTTACACACTGTAGAGTCACCAAATTCAGTTTACATATCAATGGTCTACTACTGGTCATACTACAACACTTATTTTGATCAAATGTGCTTTTGCACATTTTATATTATGAAAAATATTCAATAACTTCACTGTAACACACCAAATTCAGTTTACACATCACTGCTCTCCTGCTGGGTATACAACACTTTTGGCAAGTAATAGCAGTAGGCCTATTCTTTACACAAATGATGTTGGTACGCCGCTAACATACTAGTTACAACCATAGCTTTTGCATGGTAATTTGCTTACTGAATTTGATGGTATTACAGTGTGAAGTTATTGAATATTTTTTCTAGTATAACCACCAGGAGAGCAGTGATGTGTGAACTTAATTTGGTGACTCTACAGTGTGTTACAGTGAAGTTATTGCATATTTTTCATTACATAAAATGTGCAAAAGGATTTTGCACTTTGCAGACGGTCCCTTCGGACTTGTCTCTGCACATAGAGATCAATTTATATTATATAGCTCGTTTTGAGGAAATTTGGGTTGTAGCTCGTTGCCTACGTTACTATGATTGGAAATAGGTGTAATTTGTGTTTTAACAATGTTAAGCTCACGAGTTATTGATCAGGAAAGTTTGAATCTGTGAATATATTGCCAACTTTACTGAACTCCTTGAACTAAGCACTGCCCGCATTTCTTTATATTTGAGTCCGGAGCTGGAGCTGTCTGAAACACTGCCAGCGGGACTTTAAACAGGAAGTATTTGTCCGAGCTCACAAAAGATTTTGCAAGAGAATGCAAACGTTTTGAAAAATATTTCTTCCTCCCATCCCAATTTTTTTCCACCACCATGTCCCTTTAGGGGCTCCGTAGGATTCTGCTTGGTCTCTAGATGTGTATTTCTTCTATTTTCCTATTTTCTACAATGTCTTTGTGCGTTTGTGCACACTTCTAAATCTAATTCTGATGTACTAAATTTTGGTCAAATAACCCCGGTTCTTTATTGTTACTCTCTGATTTTTTAGAGGAAATGGCTTCGTTCCCAACAAAGAGGATTTTTCCTATTGTTGAAAATGCTTTTAAAGCATCCAAGAAGCATAAAAACAAGAAAGCGAAGAAAGAAAAAAAGGATAAGAGCAAAACCAAGTGTGTGCCCAGCTTCTTGTTGCATGATGGCTGCTGTGAGACAGATTTAACTCAAAAGCAAGAGACTAAGAAAAGAAAAAAGGCAAGGAAGAAAAACAAACGCGAGGAAGACTTCCAGAAACCTAAAATCAAAAAACAGCCCAACAAACCCGAAGATACGCACCAACTTCAGCCCATTATCTTCATCTCCCCTGATCAGGAGACAAAACAACAACATTTAACTGAGAACGAGAGTCAAAGAAGAGTGAAAGAGATAGGGAAGATTAAAAAGAGAGTCATCTTTAACTTGCCAACTGAGAAAAACCAACCTCCAAGGAATTACAATGAACATGGAAAGAAGCAGTTTGTGGGTGAAAGCAGCTTGGAATCCAGTACAGCTGAAGAAATGAACAGCCAAGATCTGTTTATCACACAGAAATCATTCTTGGATCCATATGTGGAGATCTCCAGCAGCTCAAGCTGCAATGAAGCCACTATTATGAAGGCACCAGAGAAGAGTTCAAGTAGGTCAACAGCTGAAGCGACCACTCAAACCGAGAACTTCTTTACCTTCCCAGCGCTCTCCAGCTCTCTCAGGTTTCAGCAGCAGCAGCAGAACACGGCCATGTGCTCGGAGGAACCGGTGGACCTGAGCTTGGCGAACAGAACAAGGCGAATGCACAGGCCAAAACATCCCGCTGTAGAGTCTGCAAATCCACCCAAGCTGAAGATATCGGACACGTCGAGTGAAGATGGTGATGCGGGATCCAAGAGCAAAGGTGATCTGCTCCAGCTGAAAGTCGTTCAGACTCGCTTGAACGAGTCTTTCTTTTTTAAGGTGAAGGGCGAAGATTCACCAAAGCCCATGTGCCCTTTGATGAAGTTCACGGAGAGCGTTGAGAAAAGAGGGAAGAAGTGAAATCGTACCAAGCTAAAATGTTACAGATTTGTGATGGGAAAAAAGTAGAGTTCTGTGCACATTCAAACTAAGACACAAAGCTTTGGCATTTGGAGTTTTATTCTGTATTTTTACATTGTTCGCTTTGATGTTAACATCCAGTTAAATGTTCCTGTATATGAATCTTCAATGTCTATTGTTTACAAGCAAACGTTGTTCACAAAAATGCATAACATTAAAACAGTCTCATGTTGTGTGGGGAAAAAAGGAAACTACAGTTTAATTGTGTCTAAATAATTTGATTCCCATCCACTTCCAAAGGTGAAAGAAAACATAAACAGGAATAGTGACTGGCAGCAGCAGACTGTAGAAACACACACTGCTTGCACTCGTGCAGCCTTGTGGGAAATTGTCATCCACCGTCGCGGAGTAAAACAGTCCAGTCAAGGATATCAGCGGCACAAGAACAGTTACAGTAGACTGGGAGAAAAACATTGTGGCAGAAAACTATTTGCTTTATAAACTCAAGATTCAGTGGGGTTTTCAGTTGTTTCGGTGGTATGGATCATTCGTGCATCCTGTGGGATCATGTTAGGAATACCATCAATGATAGGATATGCGATGCCAAGCTCTTCGTTTATTAATTCATTGCTCCTTTCGTCATACCTTGAAAAAAAACAGAAGCAAATACATGTATTAGTATTACAGTTAATGATGATGAACATCCCTTTTGCAGATTTACCACGTTAAACAACGTGAATTACAAAATACAGCTTTAATAAAACATACTTTTTACACAAATGATGTTGAAACAATTAGCTAATTGAAGTAATGAATATTTGTTTAAATAAATGATCAATATTTAATTATGAGCATTATATAATAAAAAATAGTCATTGTAATGTTATATCTGCCATGTTAAAAGTTCGCAAGGAAAATTATCAACCGGTGGTAACGTTATATAACATCAGTCCTGCGATTAAACTCCTCTGATAACTAGCATTACATAATGTAATAATATTATGCATGATAAACTATCATACCTCAAGGGTTTTTTGGACAGTGGACACACAAGAAACTCGAGGAGGGACACATCGAACGTCTGACTCTCACTGCCCTTCACTCCATCACTCCGACTCCTCTGTTGTCCTCGGATCTTCACAAGACGCAAGAGTGTCTGGGCGCTCACAGATCTCTGCACGCTAACAACTCCAGTGGCAAGTGTCCTTAATGCATGAGACATATCCTAAGAGAGATGAATGCTGGAAAACTAAACTTGTTTTCCCCGTTTGACAGATGCCAACAGTGAACCGGAAGCGCTAAACTTGGCGCGTCTGTAAACGTGTCCCCTGATCTTTTGCATTGGTGAGAGGTTCCGATGACAAAACGTTGCACAGATTAGTTTAGTTCTAAATGTCATACATACAAGATATAATAATAATTCAGTTGACATACAAGATATAATAATAATTCAGTTGGCATTGAGCCCTTATTTTGATTTAGAACAGACACAATTAATAATAATTGTAAAATAATACTATTGTTATACAGTTTTTCCATCACGTTTATTATTAATAACTGCACTGATCAATGTTAATATTAAAAAATATAACGATAAACGTAAATTAATAATCTAAACTTTAAAAAGGCTACTACTACCACTACTACTACTTATGCAGTTGGCAGTGGATTCTATTAATTTAGATTTAAGACAAGAGATAATGATCAATAATTGCGAAAAATATTGTGCAATAATGGCATTATGTCAAATTAAATTAAATTAAAAACCTAGAATGATGGAAATAACGTGTTGGTTCCAAGAAATCATAGTGAGAGGAATGCATACGCATTTAAAATTTATTTATTGGATAGAATTGTCTAATTGTATGCCTCATTTGCATAATAAAACCAGTTTGTGTCGCTCTTGCCTAACGCAATACAAAACAGAACCCCAGCATGTGACACTGAAGAGATTACTCATGACCAGCAGATGTCGCCATTGAACCGTTTGTTAAACATCACACACTCTTGCAGCGGTGACGAAACTTTTTAAGAGCTTTACTTGTTGTGTGAAAATAGCGGAGACTTAAATCATAGGCAGGAGCTTCCAGGAGTGCATTTAAAAGTAATACAAAGTCAAGCGTTAGACCAACCTCCTGATTTTTAGAGGTGGCCAGAACCTCCTCAAACTGCCCTCTTGATTTTATTAGCCACTATATATATAATATATATGTATAATACTCTCTCGCCTATCAATCCTGCTTGTTTTCTCCAGACTCGACCTAGTTTTTATCAGCCATTCATTTGGCATGTGTTGTTGAGGCAGACCTATCGGTCTTTGTCAGACACGTGGGTTTGTTGTGTGTGACGTCACCGCGGCGCCATTTTTGAGGTATCGCTACTGACTGTGAACATTGAAGAGATTACGAGAGTAGAGATAACAAGTAAATAACTCGCAAAACGGGATAAGCACAAGAAAACTGAGAAAATGCCGTACCGCAATAAACTCGATAAATATGCCAGGTATACTATTATTTGGAGAAATTGTCATCCATTCAGAACGTAGATCCATATATGAGCTCAGCTGACTGCAGTAAGTTGAAGTGCTGATCCCGCATTGCTTTCTTATCCTCATACTTGGGCATTGTCAACTATCTTGTTTATGGTATAAGCGCATATAACGTTACCAGTGAACAATTTGAAATCTCTTAAAGCCCGCGGACATTTCACCAAGTTACTGTATCCTTCGGTAGGAATGTAAATAAATCCTGTAAAGTTAGTAACAGCAAAGATAGCTTTGCTGTATTGATTATGATGATAGTGTCATGTTAAGGATGGTTTAGTTTGAAAAAAGAATGAAAAAAAAAAACAATTCTCCAACAATTGAGAATGAGAATGTGACGTCACGCGTATCACTCCGCGTTGCATTGTGGGAAGGATGCGCCATCTTGGAAGGATACGCTATCCGTTGTCGTGGTTACTTCGACCGCGAGACCGAGAGAAATAGCTACAGAGAAAGAGAGCAGCTTGATATTTGTTTGCATTTTTGCGATAAGGCACAGTTTCTTGGGAATAAATGAAGAAGGGGGAAGCAAAAGGAAAGGGGCTCTATCGGGAGAGACAACAACACCAAGCAGCGTTATTTAGAGAAACTACTTGACATCAACAACATGGACCCGTACGACCTGCTACAGAATGGACGAAAGACCCAAAGCACTACCACCTTTCACATACCCTGACACAGTCAATTAGCTGGTTTATGGAATCAGTGCCTAACGTTAGTTACTGCCTACACATTACAATGCAAGAGTTCAGAAGCTTTAAGTCATTAGAAGCTTATGAACAATTCTGCTACGGCTGGGTGCAAGACTTAGAAACCCCCAAACCTGTAACGTTAAACTGTGAGAGTTCAGTCATACTTGATGTTTCAGGCCTCATTCATATGTGGAAATAAATCTGATATGAATCAGATACGTGCATTTTCACCTGCCGTGCAACATTAAGCGGACAGATCGGACATTCCCGTCACTGCGAGACGTACGTCATTAAAAAAAGTGTATTTTTAAAACCTTTCGCGGTACAGATATATCTATAACAAATTAAACAACTCTAGTTGAATAACAGAGAATTAATTTCGTTCGTTTGTGTTAAATAAAAGGCGAACTGTGCTGAAATGTGTTCCTTTTGAAATCATGCTTTGCTCGCTGTTGCTGCTGTCAGTTTATTGACAAGCAGTTTTTCTAAATAAAGCTGGCTAGCATTGTTATTTAGTCTCTCCCGATAGAACCCCTTTCATTTCTCTTCCTCCTTCTCCATATCTTCCAAAGAAACTGCGGCGTATCGCTAAAATGAAAAATGTAAACAAATACTAAGCTGCGCTGTCTCTCTTTCGTTATTTCTGGAATGTTTAGTCGCGAATCTGTGAAGTTCTGAAGGCGTTGCCCCTGGCAACCGATAGCGTCTCCTACCATCATGGCCGACCGGCTCAGACCCCGCCCAAATCGGCACGTGACTCCTCACTCTCAATAGAATACCCCAGCATCGATACCTTACAAATGGCGGCCGCGCCCATAATGCACTTCGTGTATCACGAGTGTGACATCACCTGACAAAGACCGATTGCGGCTCGAGGCAGATTGGGTGTAGCCTACTCGGTGATAAGGAGGATGCCCTGTTGAGCATGTTTGCATGGATTTATATGACCTCTGTAAACATCAATGGGACACACTCCCCCCCAATATCCCTAAATATTAAAGCCGTTTCTTGTCAATATTTCTGCGGTTTTGAGCTGATGAGAGTAAGAGGCTCGGGAAGAAGCTCGGAGGCTCCACAGAGCTCAGTTCACCGACCTGCCAAGCATGTCAAATGAAACAAACCCGCTCAAGGACAGACTGGTGTGTTCTTCGTTGCATTGAATGAATCGATTGCCTCTGCTATGTGAAATCTCTCTAGGCCTTGTCCCTCTTGCTCTTCGGAAGATGTTTACTTCTGTGTCTGGGACCTTAAATCTAATCACTGGGAAAACAAGGCTAACAAATACATTAGGCTACATGTTCCTAATAATAAATGTCCTCTATGGTTCGCAAAAATGTTTTGAAAGTATGAAAAGAGACAAACCTGAAGCCAGTTATGCAAATGTCTGTGTGAGCCGAAGGGTTCTTGCATTTGGCTGTGATTTTTTTATCTCCATATTAAACTGTGTCAGTGATATCTGCTTGTAATTCTCTGGTGTGGTCTTTTCAACTAAAACAGTTTGTTCTTCGTCAAACGATGACAATTAGACAATTTCGCTATTTCCTTCTGCTATGATTTCCTGCCAGCAACCTTCACAAACGGTTTCACAGTTGCTAGTGAATCCATTTAATCAAGCTTGAACTCTTTTCTGCTCCATTATCCACCACAGCAGGAACGCTGAGCAACATACGATTGCATGAACTGTCATTATTTCCTTTCTTTTCATTTTCCATTAATGCAGATGGTGCCAATAGCGAGATAGCCTACGATTGAACAATATGCTTCTCGAAATGTGTGTGTGGGCCAGCACACACCAGATGGGACTGGCTAATTTCTCGCACACTAAAGAATTAAAAACCATACGGTTTTACTTCATTTAATTCAGCTGAATTTAAAGATTCTAAATCTCCTTGTTTTTTGTTTTGTTTTATTTGTTCAGACGGAAACATCTTCATTTATACATTAACACATTTAAAACACACAGGCCTATAATCCCACAATAAAAACTCCATAGTCTGTGGAAGATATATTAAAAGTGATCTCAATTGTTTTCATATTTTGTATGGCATTTGGAATGAAATTTGCTAATGATCCATTAAGCAACAGGTAATAATATTAGCTAATGTTCATAATTAAAGTTAGGCTATTATAAAGTGAGACTGAGAAAGTCTTGTTTTTTATAGGAATTTTTTAATAGTGGTCCATGGACTGAGGAGACTCCTGGATCTTAGCTCCTGCTAAGAAAAAATATGGTATGGTCATCAGGTATGGTCACAAAAAATTTAATGGGCAAAAAAGGTCAGTTGTCCATTGTTAATAGTGTAGTGATGCATGAATCACAACTCAAACAGGATTCACTTTCAAACCAAGCAGCTTTCTGTTGATCAAGCAGCGAATCCGCATGACCAACTTGTACACATTCTGAAATCTGTGTGGGGAAATCTTTCGTCCTCGCGCAAAATTCCAGATCGTGTAGAATCCTATTGAAATGACTGTATTTTGCCTGTGACAATTCAATGAAACATGACCACATCTTAAGTTTTTGACCTAGCAACATGACAAACACCGCAAACAACATTACAGTAATATTATTACCCCTGCTGAAAAAAGCTAAAACCATATGACGGTTGGCTGGTCTTTGCTGGTTTAAGCTGGATGTAGCTGGTTTAAACTGGTCAAGCTGGTCTCCCAGAATTGGTCAAATGCCTTCTAAAACCAGCCTGCTAAAAAAGCTATGAACAGGCTGAAAGACCAGCGAAAACCAGTCAACCATCTTAACAGACCTAGTACGTTTACACGACAGCGATGTACTAAAACGGAAACATTTTTCCTTTGCGTTTTTTGCTTACAGACGACAATGTTGTCAAAATTATCTCGTTCACAAGGATCTGCGAAAACGATTAAAATCACTGTTCTTTATGCCAGACCAGTAGGTGGCGATGTCACTTTGTAAAGAAAAACTACACGCCTATAGACTGAACACATGACGTCACCATTTTCACAAATTTGCATTTTTGTAGGTTACATTTAAGACAATTTTGGTATCGTTTTCAGAAGTTTGCGTTTTCAAGCCCCCAAAACACTGTTTTCGTGTAAATGAATGGCCAAAAAACGGTGTAAACAGCTCTTTAGGCTATTATTTTTTTCAGGAGAGATAAGGTAATTTTCACTATTCGATTACCAAGGGGTCACTTACACGAAATCGTTTTCTGACACATTTTTTTTTCTTGTATAGGCCAAATGAAATTTCTTACTACTGAATTTTTTTTCCCGCAGTGTTTCGTCAGCAGAACAATTCAAAAACACATTATATAACAGTACAACCCACTGAAGAATATGTCTATCCCTCACAGCCTTGCTTTCATTCTATTGCATAGACAGTCTATTGCCCTGATCTCATGTGAGTGACAGGTTGTCCTGCCCTCACGCCACACACACACATCTTCAGAGAAGAGAAGAGATGTCGCTGTATGGAGGAAATGAAATGCGAAAATGAATGCGAGGCTGACATCTCTTTAGTGGACAGTGGTTAAATTGGGCCGGGCCTCGCCGGGGTTCTCCGGGGCTCAGCCCCGGCACATAAGCCTGCTCGTTTGTGCCCTGATGTGCCTGTTTGCAGTCAGTTGCCTACTGGAAATTATGTATGAAGGTAAAAGAGTAGCAAAACTCGAGAGCATGTAGATGTGAATTTGAGAACTTGTCCAATAAATATTCGTAATTGTATGTGAACATTTACACTCACAGCTCCAATGTGAAAACCTGTAAAATAAAAATCTGAACTTGAACGCTGAGATTTGCACTCGCAGACAATAGTCACAAACCTGTATTCTGAATCTGAGCCTGCAGACAAGTAGTCACAAATGTGTAAAATGCCATTCACAAAGATACAATAACAGTCACAAACATGTAAAATATATTTGCACTTCTTCTAACATTCAAATTCGCAATACAACCTCAAATTGGCATTTGCAACTTCTCAAATCTGTCACTGCAAGTTCAAATTTCGCGCCTTGACTTTTGCTACTCTTTTCGCTGTGCAAAACTGATTTGTGGACTTGTAACTCAGTGGCGGCGAGAGAGAAAGGGGGGCGGGAGCGGGGGTGTTCAAAGGATCCGTTTTATTGGTTGGCGCCTAGCCAATGAAATGGGACTTCTATTGTACGCGATGATGTCAAGAAACCCGCCTCCTCGTGGATGTTCTGAAACGCTAACATGGCTAACATTAGACTGATTTAAAAGACATAAATGATATTATCAAACTTAGTAAACACCATACTAATAATGTATAGGCTACTACAGATGAGCACAGAATATGACGAAAGAAAGCAAATTTGTGTTCAGTGCAAATAAACCAGCTGCCTGTGTTTTATTAATAATGTATAATGAATTGTGTGGGTTTTTTTTATAACTGTTGGTCCATTAAGCCTCATTAAGCGTTTTCTTGGTTTTCTATGAGAGGAAAATGCTTAACGTACAATTAAACGAGTTGCGTTCATATTCTGCTCAATTGCTTTTCTGTATGCTTTATTTATGGTGTTTCCTGAGTTTGGTCTTTTAATACCACTGTCTAAATTTAACGTGTTGCGTTCATATTCTGTGCTCATCTGCACCTCCATAGTAGTATACATTATTAGTATGGTGTTTACTAAGTTTGATAATATCATTCATTTCTTTTAAATCAGTCTAGTAACCAGTGGTGGAATGTAACGAAGTATAAATACTTCGTTACTTTACTTAAGTACATTTTTCACGTATCTGTACTTTACTTAAGTAGAATCAATAGTGCATACTTTTTACTTTTACTTCGTTACATTTTGCAGCAATTATTATACTTTCTACTCCAGTACATTTCTACTATATTCTGTGACATTTTCGTTACATTTTCTGAACAGTTTTTCCTGCCAAAACGTCATCCTGACCGTCCGTTCGTCGCACGTTTGTCTCACCACTCACCAGTGAAGTTTGGTTGCCATAGATATATGAACCCGGTCACACTAAATGCGTCTCTATAGCACGCAGTGTTTATCGTGCAATTTATACGTGAAAATTATTTTTTTACGTGCATATGGTACGCATGGGTAGGTTTAGTAGTGGTGTGGGGTGCGTGTGAATTATACGTTTGGTTAGGATTAGTATGGCAAGGCAAGAGGTTCAGAATTACGCCATATATTAATCGCGTTTACAGCCAAACGCCGTCAAATACTAGTATATAGTAAGGATATAGTAAGCTTGATGTGTGTATTGCCTAATTGCAAGCTTGTTCAGAAATGGTGACAAAAACTTAAAAAATAAATCCATCATTATTGAACATCATTATAGGAGTAGGCTATTAGGTTGAATGAGTTAGAATGAACTGTTTTATTAATCATTAGAATATACATTAAGAGAAAAAAAAAAATTATGCAAGTACTTTTACTTTTAATACTTAAAGTACATTTAAAATCAGGTACTTTTTACTTTTTACTTAAGTAGGATTGTCATTGTGGTACTTCTACTTTTACTAAAGTAAATATGTCTCTGGTTATTTGTACTTTTACTTAAGTACTGAGACTCAGTACTTCCTCCACCACTGCTAGTAACGCATTAAGCCATGTTAGCGTTTCAGAACATCCTCGAAGAGCCGGGTTTCGTGACATCATCGCGTAAAATAGAAGTCCTATTTCATTAGCTAGGCGCCAACCAATAAAACGGCTCCTTTGAACACCCCCGCTCCCGCCCCCTCCCTCTCTCGCCACTACTGAGCTGCAAGTGCACAAATCAGTTTTGCACCTCATATATCGCGAAAAGAGTAGCAAAAGTCAAGGCGCGAAATTTGAACTTGCAGTGACAGATTTGAGAAGTTGCAAATGCCAAATTGAGGTTGTATTGCGAATTTGAATATTAGAAGAAGTGCAAATATATTTTACATGTTTGTGACTGTCATTGTATCTTTGTAAATGGCATTTTACACATTTGTGACTACTTGTCTGCAGCTTCAGATTCAGAATACAGGTTTGTGACTATTGTCTGCGAGTGCAAATCTCAGCGTTCAAGTTCAGATTTTTATTTTACAGGTTTTCACATTGGAGCTGTGAGTGTAAATGTTCACATACAATTACGAATATTTATTGTACAAGTTCTCAAATTCACATCTACGTGCTCTCGAGTATTGCTACTCTTTTACCTTCATAATATGAATATTTATTGTACAAGTTCTCAAATTCACATCTACGTGCTCTCGAGTATTGCTACTCTTTTACCTTCATAATTATGTCACATAAAATTTGATGAAAGTCAAGTGATGCTTTTGAAAACATATTTCTGACAAATTAAAGATTTTTGAAATGGCATGTCTATTTTATCTCGGCGGAGCTGAGATGAGAACAATCAGGTGCTTAATCTCGTTGTCAGTCGACCATGATCGCGGCATCGCGCACAGCTCGCGCATGCGCATCTAGGTGACACGGATAAATGTACGCAGCATATTATGAATGTTCCTAGGAGATCCGTAGTTGCGCGGGATGTGGAAGCGCGCAAAAGTGTCCTGGCCTTGAATGACAAGGTAAGGAAAATAAGACTTAATCAAAATGAAATAACCAAGATAGGTTGACCATGTGATTTTTCTCAGGAGATGTTTTGAGCATTTTACTTCAGTTCAGACACCAGATTATCAGCAAACTGCCAAGAGAACTGCTAACGTAGCTCAAAATAAACTAGCAATCTATTCAGTCAGCTTATCTGTGTTTGATCTGTGTGAATTACAGAAATGTGTGTTGTAGTAGTAAAGAGATAGAGAATGGGAGAAGGAAGTTTGTGTGAGGTGGACCTGGTCACCACAGACCTAAATCTTCTCAGCTGTTGTTACTGTCATATGCTCCACTGTCTCTTCATGTTGCACATTATGTTTCGGCATACCCTCGGACCCCCATAGGGGTCTTATTTTTTCTTGTTTGAGAAGCCGTTTTACCCGGATACTGTAGCCTACGTCACAATAGAGAAGAAAAGTCGATCACAACTTCCATTTCATGCCTACTGTTTATGTGGTGTGAATAATGTAACTGGCAAAAAAGAAAAAAACAATTCCCTGTTCATTATAAGGTTGAGATAAACAAAATGTTTAGTATTCTTATTGTTTGCCCCATTTGAACAACACTTGTAGAAGCACTATTGCAGATAGTGGAAGTTTCCTTATAGAGTAGGCCTAATTGAATAAACTCAGAGGGTTTGGCTTCTCAGCCTGTGGGATTATGAAGTTCAGAAGTGCTAACCCAACACTTTTAAGGCCTGAATCTGATAACAAGCTCTTGAAATGCTCTGGGCTTCTTACACTTCTAATACTCTCATCAACGAGACAGTGAAGCGGGGACAGTTCTGCCTTAATACCTTTGATTAATGATCATGCTCAGAATTTAAACTGCTAAATTAATTCTTCTGGTTACTCGGCAGTAAAATACAGCAGGGGAAGGAGAGGGTTTATCATCAAAGCCAAATTTATGGATGTATTACACCATTCACTATACACACTACAATGTTATTACATTAGTTCTCTTACGAGAGGTTCTCTCGTATTGCGTAAGTTTAGCTTACGCTACGGGAAAGATTAATCTTCTCGAGATATTGAAGCCAAAAATTATCCTTAATTTTGTATATGTTGTCAACGCAGTGCAGCAGCTAGCAGACCTAGAGCGGGCATTCTAGCGCGCTCATAGGCTGCTCTGCGGGAACTGCATAGCCTACCAGTGAGCCCGACGTGATGTCACGTCCAATCGAAAGTGCTCGCGCCCTCGCCGCGTCCTAGCCCGCCAGAATGGGCGTGGCTTATCGTATATAAGCGGGGCTCGGAGGCTGATTCTCTGATTTTCATCTCTTCAGCGAAGCTGCTCGCATCGCTGGACCTTGAGAAGCCGCCGCCGTTGAAACAGCGACAAGCCAGCTAGGACAGTGACTGAGGAAGCCGGCCGCCTTCGCCACCTTCAGCCTTCCGAAGCGAGCTACGCTATCCGGCGTCGTATCCTTTTTTTCTCATTGCTACCGAGCATCTAAAAGAGCACGAGCGTCTTTTTAAAGATGCCTCGGTCCACTTGCGGCTCGTGCAGAGCCCCTCTCAGCGTCGGAGACCGCCACGTTATTTGCGCTCTCTGCCTGGGCCAGGAACATGCTGCTCTTGCCCTCTCTTCGGGAGGATGTGAGCACTGTGAGGATCTTCCGATGTCGACTCTGCGGGCTCGACTCGAAGCCTTCCAGGACGAAGCTATCTCTCCGCCCTTTGCTGCACCGCGCAGGAAAAAGAAGCGCCGTTCACAAAGGCCGCAGGAGCCGGAGTCCCTCCCTCTAGCCTCGCCGACGCCCTCCCCACCTCTTCTCACCGACGCACAGCCGCCGGCTACGGCCCTCCCTGCCGTCGAGTCTGAGGACGACGCGGATGGACCCGTTGCAGGAGATAGCTGTTCCATCCTAGCTTCGGATAGCGAGGAGTGGTCGAGCTCTCAACGCTCCGCCTCCTCTTCTATTCAGGAGTCTGGGAGAACAAGCGCTGGAGCGGAAGCCGAACTGATGCGCCTCCTTTCGCAGGCCGTCGACCGCCTCGGGCTCGAGTGGTCACCGCCTCAGGAGCCCGCCCCAACAGGCTTGATGGCTGCTTTCTTCAGAGTCGCCGCCGTCAAGCGCCCGCTTCCAGGCCCGCGCCCTTCCTCCCTGAGCTGCACACGGAAATGGCTAAATCGTGGAATGCCCCTTTCTCCGCGAGGCTTCATTCCTCTGTCTCCGCGTCGCTCTCCCAAGTGGACGGCGCCGCCGAGAAGGGATACAGCTCTATTCCTAAGGTCGAGGAAGCTGTCGCAGCGCACCTTTGCCCGCCCTCCGCGAGATGGCGCTCAAAGTCTGCCCTACCATCTAAAGCCTGCAGGACCACATCTGCCCTTGTCGGTCACGCATACGCCGCCGCCGGACAAGCAGCTTCCACCCTGCACTCAATGGCTGTTCTGCAAATTCTCCAAGCCAATCTCCTCCGTGAGTGGGACGAGAAAGGCCGGAACCCAGCTGCCGTTACGGACCTGAGGAGCGCGACGGATCTCTCCCTTCGCGCTACTAAGTCTGCGGCCCAGGCCCTGGGGAGATGCATGGCCTCGTTAAATGTAACTGAGAGGCACCTTTGGCTGACGCTGGCTGACATGAGAGAGTCTGAGCGGTCCGTTTTCCTCGACGCCCCTCTCTCTCCCTCCGGTCTCTTCGGCCCAGCAGTGAACTGAATCGTCGACCGCTTTTCTGAGGTGCAGAAAGCGTCGCAAGCCATGAACCTGTTCCTGCCGCGTCGCGCTGGCTCCGCTGCAGGTCGCTCTCGTGACCAGCCGCCTGCACGAGCCGCCACGCAGCGCCCAGCTCAGCCCAGACAGAACAGCCACTCTTCGCAGCGACAGGGCGGCCGCCCTAGATCGCGCTCAGCTAACCGTAGCAGGCCGCCCCCTCCCCCCCCCCACGAGGGCCTCGGCCGAAGATCGCGTTGAAACCTGAGCACGCGAAGCCCTCCTAGCACCATCAGGAGGGAAAAGACGGTTGTGTCTCGCCGCGGCCGGACCACCGTCAAAACTTCTAGCCCTGTCAGTCCCCTCATCTCAGGCTACTACAGTGGATCATTTAGCAGTCAACGAGTCGGTTACACAACCCGGTCGCCTGCACACAAACGCCGTTTTTACGGCAACCCAGAGAAATCTCATAAAGAGCAAGTTATCTGGTTATCCGGCTCATGCCGAAGGTGTTTTATGTGTAGTAAAAGTGCCCACAACCCAGTGTTCACCCTTACATGTAAACACAACACTTCCCGTGTCCCACATAGAGCCCACTCTCATGAAGCAGGCAAATGCTGCTCGAGTGTTGCCCATAGCAGATGTGCCCACGTGCACACACCTTCTATCTGCCCGCTCTGTCACACGGCCAAGCCGTGCGCTTCACATAAAGCCGCACACGCACCACAGTGCGCAGTCCCACATGAGCCACAATATAAACGTAAGTCTTGTGCCCGCTCACAAGCGCTCACGCTTACTGACACGCGCTTCGCCAGTGCTGTTAAACACACGCCACAAAGCGCAAGCTCATGCCGGTCAATCTATGGTTGTAAGTCACGCGTCCGCCCACGAGCGCCCGCGCTTACAAGCCTGCACAGCGCATCACAATGTGATCACAAAGCTCCCCCATTCACAGTAATCGGGAAGCTGCATATAAAACAGCCTGTCACTGTTTTCAGCGAGCCGCCCCATATAAGCACACCTCCGGTTCAGTCTCTCGAGCCCGCATAGCGCGGCGACCAGAGCCCGGAGTCCATTCTACCCTTAGCCGCACACATAAAAGCATGGGAAAACATCCCAGGGGTATCGAAGTGGGTGCTAAGCACTATAAAGCAGGGTTATGCGTTACAGTTCGCTCGCCGTCCCCCTCGATTTCGACCGCGGACCACGACGACAGTGAAAGCAGAAGTAGCACACCTACTTTGCTCGGAAATAACAAAACTGCTGTGCAAAGGGGCCATAGAACCGGTACCGCCTTCTCTGAGCGAGTCAGGCTTTTACAGCCATTATTTTCTCGTGCCCAAGAAGGACGGGGGACTCAGACCCATACTGGATTTGAGGCATGTGAACAAAGCTCTTATGAAAAGACCGTTCAAAATGCTTACAACCAGACAACTCCTCGCGCACATTCGCCAGGGGGACTGGTATATATCTCTCGATCTGATAGATGCCTATTTCCAGATTCAGATAATACCCCGTCACAGGCCATTCTTGAGATTCGCCTTCGACGATCGGGTTTATCAATACACTGTCCTGCCGTTCGGCCTGTCCTTGGCACCCCGTACATTCACGAAGTGCATGGACGCGGCTCTTGCCTGCTTGAGAACTCAGGGCATGCGAATTTTGATCTATCTGGACGATTGGTTGATTCTAGCACAGTCAGAGACAGAGCTGTTATCTCACAAAACTGCGCTTCTCAGCCATCTGAAATGCCTAGGTCTCACGGTCAACTGGACCAAGAGCTCATTACTGCCCAGTCAGTCAATTTCCTTTTAGGAATAGAACTGGACTCAGTGACCATGACGGCTCGCCTGTATACACTGTGTCCGGCAACTGGCCATGTCATTCACGACGGGCAGCGTTTCCCCTCTGAAAAAATTCCAGAGGATGCTAGGCTTGACGGCTTCAGCCTCGGCGGTACTCCAGCTAGGTTTACTACGCATGCGCCCGCTACAGCACTGGCTGGCCGCGCGTGTGCCACACCGAGCTTGGAGGTCGGGTCGCGAGCGGATCAGAGTGACTCAGAGCTGTATCACAGCTCTCTGCAGCCCTGGTCAGCGGCCGACTGGTACCAGAGGGGAGTGACTATGGGGGCGGTCTCTTACAGGAAGGTCATCTCGACGGACACGTCCAACTCAGGTTGGGGCGCCACCCTCGAGGGCAGATCAGTCTTCGGCCTGTGGTCAGACCGGGAAAAACTCCTCCATATAAACTGTCTGGAAATGATAGCGGTCGAGAACGCGCTGAAACGCTTCCTCCCACTCATTCAGGACCACCATGTTCTAGTCCGCTTGGACAACATGTCTGTGGTGTCCTATTTAAATCGCCAGGGCGGCGTCAGATCCAGGAACCTCTGCAATCTGGCGGAACGCCTCCTCGTTTGGTCTCAGCACCATCTGCTCTCACTGAGAGCTGCACATGTGCCAGGTCACCTGAACGACGGCCCAGACAGACTGTCCAGGGACAACGTTCCCCCGGGGGAATGGTCCCTGCACCCCCAAACAGTCCAGTTATTATGGCGCCTTTTCGGCAAAGCTGAAGTCGACCTCTTTGCGTCACAAGACAACGCTCACTGCCCGGCGTTCTTTTCGAAGGACAGGGACGCGCTTGCCTGGACATGGCCCAGCCGTCCGCTATATGCATTTCCTCCGGTATCTCTGTTACCACAGGTGATCAAGAGAATCAGGGAAACGCGCCATTCAGTGCTCCTCATAGCCCCGCGATGGGAGAACCAGACTTGGTTCCCAGAGCTAATGCGGCTGTCACAGACAGCCCCATGGCCTGTCCCGCTGAGAGCAGACATCCTCTCTCAAGTGCGCGGCTCGATCTGGCATCCCCACCCGGAGCGTTGGTCGCTACACGTGTGGGTGATCAACGGGTATCCCTGCCAGACGCAGTAATGAACACAATCTCGCAGTCTAGAGCACCTTCTACCAGAAGGCTCTATGCGTCCAAATGGTCTGTGTTCTCTAAGTGGTGCACTAACAAAAACCTTGATCCGCAAACGTGTGGGGTCCCGCGGCTGCTCAGTTTCCTTCAAGAGCTGCTGAATACGGGCAGATGTCCCTCCACGCTCAAAGTCTATGTGTCGGCTGTCGCAGTATTCTCTGAATCAATGCACGGCCAGTCAATAGGCAGAAACGAGTTTATCATCCGCTTCCTCAGAGGAGCCAGAAGGATGAACCTCCCGCGCCCCCCCCCCCCCTCGGTTTCTATGTGGGACCTTTCTCTGGTCCTAGAGGCCCTGAAAGCATTCCCCTTTGAACCCCTGAACACAGCGGACCTGAAATACCTGTCGCTCAAAGCTATTTTTCTGATCGCACTGTCATCAGTCAAACGCGTGGGGGATTTACACGCGCTGTCTGTAAGCGCGTCGTGTCTTGAGTTTGGCCCGAATGACTCTAAAGTCATCCTCAAGCCTAGACATGGTTACGTTCCCAAAGTGGTTGGCACCCCATTCAGAGCACAGGTCATTTCTCTATCGGCTCTGCCAGCATCCGATAGTGAAAGTGATGTTAATCTCCTCTGCCCAGTCAGTGCTCTGAGATTGTACATTATGCGCTCCGCCCCATTCAGGCGCTCTGAGCAGCTGTTCGTTTCGTTCGGTGGGCGCACTAAAGGTCTCGCCTCCTCGAAACAGAGCCTGTCCAGGTGGATAGTAGACACAATCGCAGCCGCTTACACGGCAAAAGGTCTGCAGTACCCCTTGGGCATCAGGGCGCATTCCACCAGAGGCGTGGCCTCGTCGTGGGCATGGTCAAGTGGAATTTCCATTCAAGACATATGTGTGGCGGCGGGCTGGTCCTCTCCGTCCACCTTTGTCAGGTTTTATAACCAAGAAGTTCCCGCCCTGCTGGCGAAACTGCTGTCTGTTTAAGTGAGAGGCTAGCCCTGTCCAGATACTATCATGCGCAGACTACCCTCACGTGAATTCAGCTCTTCTGGTTGAGCTGCACTGTTTCAGGTTATGTACTATATATGCCTAATACACCAGCCTCACACGGCCGCTCTGTATTGCCTGTCAGTGCTTGTTTACACGTGCTTATACGCTCATGGTACTCGCGCTTATGCTCGCGCTTGTGTACATGCGTGTGGTTCCCACTTTCTGGGTTCACAGAAGTGTTGTGACTAGGGATGTCAATTTTCACAAATTCCCATGATCGATCGTCGTTTAAATTGACGATCAATTAATCGATTAATCGTTAGCATTAATGGCAAACAGCATTACAGGGTCTGCAAATGATGCTCAAAAAGCTATGTTCCTCACCAAATTAATAATAATGGTTTTTAATCTAAATAAAGGGTTAGTAGGATTGTAAAATGTTTTGATGTGATTGATAAATTAAATTAATTATTTAATATATAAATATAACGACAAATACAATGTGTCACCAACGCCGCCTCAGATGCGTGCTTGTCAGAATGTGTGACTGTTTACGTGCTGGAACAACGCACTGAAAACGGCAACTAAACCCAATGAATTCACAACTATTTAATGAAATAGTGTTCTCATGTTATGTAATATGACAGTCCCAAATTAACCATCGTTATTATTAGTCGTGCATTCTGCTTGAGCGGTGCACGCTGAATGAAGAACCGTTGAGCACTTTGTTAGCGTTTATTTAACTCAAAGAAACGCATCCTATTTGATATTAATCAGATATATACAAAATAAACATAATCTTACAAAATTATATCTGCACAAAATGACGTGAATGCACAAGTGAACTTAAACTAAGTTACGTGCCAATCAGAATGACTCATGTTGTGGTGGACGCACTCTCCTGGAACAACGCGACATGGCATCTAAACTCAAATAATTCACAATGTTTTATTACAATATTGTTCTCTTTATAATCTTGTGTAATATGACAGTCACAATAATCATTATTAGTCGTGCATTGTCATTTGAGCTGAGCGCGCTAAAGATCACGTCAAATCTTAACCAAATGCATCCAATATGAGATAAATCAGATATAGATAGGCATACACAAAATAAACTATTACAACTTACATTTGCACAAAACAAAAGGCTGCGAATGCACATGCAAACTTATAGTCATGATGAAGGTGTAAAATAGTCCCAAACAACTCCGGTGTGTGTGTGTCATTCCGGTGTGTCATTCAGTGGGACTCAACACTTCACCACACCGGCGCGCTCGCTTACATGTTTCGCGGTTGAGCAGCACGCACGCGCATGATCCTGCTTAATCGATGATCGATAAGTTTTATCGATTAAATGTATTATCGACAATTAATCGATCGTCGATTAATCGTTGACATCCCTAGTTGTGACTCATCATAGATATAAACACTAGATGTCGCCTTGGGGTTCTAAACATGCGTCAAAACCGCCGCCATCTTGGAACAGGGGTCTTGTCATAGGAAGTAGCTAGGTAACGCTGAATTCATGGATGATGCTGGACTTTTGTGCTGCGTATGGATGTTCACACGAACGAAATCTAAAAAACAGACATCAAGGGATTACATTTTACAAGATTGTGAAATTTTGTACATTTTTTTAAATATCTCTGGACTCAATGATAAATACATGTCTGACCGTTGGAACGAACCAAAACAACTAGAAAATCGCATTCATGACGATTTATGGTGATTTTATTTCCGTTAGAGCATTTCCTACATTGACGCTGATGAGGGGTTCCCCTGTTTCAAGATGGCGGCTCTATTGACGCATTCGTTCCAATGAACTGCCGTAGCCAGGCGACATCTAGTGTTTATATCTATGGTGACTCATGAGGTGGATGCGGGCGCGCACGGCGTGGACAATGGGCTCCCGTAGCATAAGCTAAACTTACGCAATACAAGAGAACCTCTCGTAAGAGAACGATACTGGTTACTAACGTAACCTCGGTTCTCTCTAGAGGAGGGAACGAGTATTGCGTAACCTGCCGTGCTAAACGCCACAAGCGCTATTTCGCCTTAGTCGATGAAAACCAGAGAATCAGCCTCCGAGCCCCGCTTATATACGCTAAGCTACGCCCATTCTGGTGGGCTAGGACGCGGCGAGGGCGCTCGGACGTGACGTCACGTCGGGCTCACTGGTAGGCTGTGCAGTTCCCGCAGTGCAGCCTATGAGCGCGCTAGAATGCCCGCTCTAGGTCTGCTAGCTGCTGCACTGCGTTGACAACATATACAAAATTAAGGATAATTTTTGGCTTCAATATCTCGAGAAGATGAATCTTTCCCGTAGCGTAAGCTAAACTTACACAATACTCGTTCCCTCTTCTAGAGAGAACCGAGGTTACGTTAGTAACCAGTATCGTTTACGTTAGTAACCAAAGATGTTTAATAACAGAAATAGCTAATCCTACCTTCCTTTACAAATGTGCTGAAATATTTTACCAACTGCATTCACTCAGATATATATTTTTGATATCATTGTCTTCCATTTCCACTCCAGGCCAAACAGATCTTATAAGGACTTTTGGTGTACAGCCATTGTGTTTCCAGACATAAAATATGTTCATTTTCCCGCCTCAGAAGGTCAGTCGGAATGGGAGTTTTATCATCTTAGGAGGCAAACTGCATTTCTGACAGGTCTAGAAGTGCAGAGAGAAATAGAAAGAAGATGAGAAATTGTTTCATGTGATCGTCTGAGTGTTGATGTGTCTTTTCCCCCCTTCTTTAAAAAAAAAATAAAAAATCAATACAGACAATTTCAAGGATGCAGGTATATTTGAGACTTCCTGACAAATGCACTTCTAAAACTAGATTTCCTATCTCAGGGGATGTAGGAGATTCATTCAAGTTGCTTTACCAAGAAGAGATTGTCACGAGAATGTTGAGACACTTATGTGGCTTAAATATAGCAAGCCAAGACCTTCAGTTCCAACACGATCTCATGAGAAGACATTTTTACAAGATCGCAATTTCACATGAAATTGCATGTGTGGTTTTTAGAACGAGCATTTTTAGAAAAAGCATGATGGCCCACTCCTAACCACTAAACCTGTGTCAGTGTCAGTGGGGCGTAAGCAGATTGTATGAATGAGATTGTACAAATTCATGCAAATTAGCCACAAAGTCACCAAAACGTAAAATAGTCGCATTTTCAGAAATCTGTTTAATTTGTATGAAAATGTATGATTGTTAGGAAAAATAGTAAGCATGAAGGTCCACCAAGTCACCAAATTGAAAAATATTGGTGATTTCGAATTAAATTGTACAATGTTATTTATATAGTAATATACGAAAAAAAGTAGCCTAACCATGAAGATCCACTGATAACCTTAACCGTCAGTGGGGCGGAAGAAGATCATATGAAACCGTGCAGATGAGATTGCCATATGCGTGTTGCCAGTTGTCTTTGGAGCTCCAGCGCTTGCAATGTCGTCGTCCCCCCACCCCCATTTTTTTCTAGTAAACCTTTTTAAACAGAACAACTCGTGAAACTGTTGTTACTTGTTAAAGCAACGTGTGTGTCTGCGCTTTAAGGATTTGAGGGATTTGGATAGCTCAGAGCTCAAGTGAGGTTGTCAGGTGTTGCTGACTTTGATTAAATGGGTTTTGTCCCATGGTAGATTGTAAGACAGAAAGTTTTTCTCAAAAGCAGAAACTGTGAATGTGGAAATTTAATTTCGGTGAATGCCAGAGCTCACTTTAAATGAATAGAAAACTATATGAACAGAGATTTCTGCCATTTTTTTTTACCATTATTACTTTGATGAAACCGTGTTTTAACCCGCTTTAGGTGGTTAGATGGCCCTCAAGCAGGTTAGACTTGTGTTTTAGAGGTTAAAAACACTGAGGCTTAACCAGCTTAAACCAGGAAAAACGTTTGTTTCATATGTAAAATTCAAGCATGAAGAGTTAAAAGTTTTTAATATTATTTATAAAGATTATTTACATTTATAAAATATCCTTTCAGATCAAATAATCACAACCATCATTCACGAACTTGAGAAAAAGAAAAACACTTTTAAATTAGTGCTACACAGTAGCAAAATGACTAAATGCTTAAAGACACAAGAGCCAATCATACAGAAGAACATTTGAAGGGACAGTTCACTCACAAATTAAAACAGATTTCTGTCATCATTGACCCCTCATGTCAATCCAAACCTGTATGCCATTCTTTCTTCTGCAGGACACAGTATTTTGAGTGTTATTTTTGTTTCTCCATACAATGAAAGTCTATGGCCAAAACTGTTGTTTACCAACATGATTCGAAATGTCTCCTTTTTTTTGGTTTGCAGAAGAAGGAAGTCATTGTAACTCGCTGCTTGACTACTATAGTATGGTACATTGTTGAAGAAATTAACTAGCTAGTAACGACTGTTTCCCGAATGTTGTCACAAAATGCGTCCTTCAACCACGTTGGTTAATGATGTCACGCAGGTGGTGGAATAATAACTTCTTTCAATTAATCAGTTTGAGATCGAATTAATGCCAGAGTTTTGCCATAAAGTATGGACATGGCATCATGGCACATGCACACTCTTCAAAAACACACTTTAAATCTCTTGACAAACTAAAAGACGTAAATGAAATTTGCATATATTCTAAATGAAAGATATAGGTTGTATTGAATGTCAGCATGTTTATTTTGCTCAATATAAGGATTTATTAAGCCCACATGTCATGCAAACAAGAAATTATGCTTCTAAACTCAGGTCAACCACACAACTTTGCGATGCTGTTTGCTTTGGTTTCAGGAAACACCGACTCGCTGAACTATGCTGATAACAACGGAACTTGCAACCATGGTTGGCTAACAACGGTTTTGGGAAATGCGCCCCAGGTTTGGAGCAACATGAGTAAATGATAAAAGAATTTTAATTTTTGGAGAACTATCCCTTTAAGCATCAGTGTTTCTAAACCAACCATCTCTTTTGGTCAAAATTAAATTCAGGAGACGTTCCATGAAGTCTTTGAGGTCCGGCACAAGACATGAAAATGTTTACAGTGTTAAATAACAGAGAACAGCACCCTGTCCTGACACAGCGATGTGTGTAAAGGGACAGTATATCCAGTGATATGTCCCTTAAGACACCATGCCTATAGAACGTTCCCAGGCAATATGTTGGTAATTGTCCATTTTTGATTGCTGCATTTCTGAAGGGCCAACTGATATCCATGATCCACTTCCACACTTTCCACCAATTCCAAACATCGCTTCGACTTCCTATTCTGAATGGAGCCTCCCTGCAAGACACAATACACATCAAAATGAGTGAACAATGACAAAGTTGTTCCAGGACCAAACAGGATGTTGATTTATGGCGCTTTTCCACTACACAGTACCAGCTCGCCTCGGCTCGGCTCGGCTCGACTCGACTCGACTCGCCTTTGTTTGCTTTTCCACTGTGTAAAAGTTGTACCTGTACCTGCTTTCGGGTACTTTTTTTCGTACCACCTCCGGCGAGGTTCTAAGCGAGCTAAGGCGATACTAAAATGTGACGTGAAAACAATGCCGACTGCTGATTGGTCACAGAGAATCTGCGTCATCATTGCACGCGCCAGATGGAGTATCCAGAATAAATAACCCCGCCATTTTTAAATAGTTTGGCCAGAGATAGTTACTAAACTTACTACTATTATTATGGCAACTCGGAAGAATACGCCGTGGTCAAACGAGGAGGTGCAGACTTTCCTTTGTTTGGTTGCCGAAGAGAGGATCCAGCGAGAGCTTGATGGGGCAACGAGGAACGAAAGGCGTCGCTATGACGACCGGGTACTATTTGTGGCGGTACTTTCTGCAATGGAAAACGGAGCGAAAAGCGATCCGAGTCGAGGCGAGCCAAGGCGAGTCGAGTCGAGTCGAGCTGGTACTGGTAATGGAAAAGCGCCATATGTAACTGTAAGCAGGATACTTCTCATAAAAACAGGTTATATGATTCATGAATCTTAAAATCCCTCGGAGCTAAAAGCATTGCAGAATCCAAGTGACTCTTAAGTGAGAAATCAAAGCTACATTTTCACCTGAAGAAACATTCTTCTTTTAGCCAGTAAACACAGTATGAAATACACTGCTAAAGCCCAAACCCTTTCAGAACAATGTCAAAAGGAAAGTGATGTTCCTAAAGTGGTTGCATCTGAAGAAGAGCCTCAAGGATTCGGAGTCTTACAGTATTGAAGGAGGCTCCGGAGACAGCTGAAACATGAAAGAGGAGGCCGTGGGCGAAGTGTCGCCCTCGTCCAATCATCTGCTACCATATGAAATCCAACTCAGACAAGTTGATTGAAACGCCAAATGTCTTGCTTCACAGGCTAAATCATATTATTGAAGATACACAGTTGGAATATTTGGTAATTTTGTGCCGCTTTATTATATTCATGGCTGTAACATTGGCACGTGAAAACAAAATGTGATATACTGTGCTGAATGTGAAACTATATTATTGAAGAGAATACCATATGGTATGGAAGACATTTTTTGAACAATTTAGAAGGTAGAGTACAAAGTGCATAACTATGTCAAACTTTAGACACACTATAACAACAACAACAAAAAACGTACATACTATTGAAATCTCTGAAAATATAATTTTTAATTCAAGTAGTATAACTCCACATCATTCCTCGTGGTCATGTAGATTATAAGCCAGGCATTATTAAGACGGCTGTAATTATAAAAGAATCTGGCATGCATCATTTAACAGGTGTGTGGCACCGATAGGGACCACTACATCTGCTTCAATTATGTCCCTGAAATTATAATATCACTGTTTTCACCCTGACTGCTGGTGGTGCCAAATGACCTAAAGAGCTAAATAATATATTTCAGCTGGGTACATGTGTCAGGTAAGCTTAATGGCGCATTCATTCACGACCTGCCAAGCGGTATCCTGGATGCAGACAGATTGTCAACAGACAACGGGAGTCGATAAAGACTTAATTAAAGCCATTTCTGATGCTCTCCAATGAGCCAAAAGCCAGTTCACTCTTTCACTGGTTTTGTCATCAATTATTCATCACATCTAAAAGGCCACAATGGATTTGGTGCACTTGATTTCATTTTAAGAAACTCCTGGGGAAAAAAAGGTGGCCGCCATAAAGCCTTTATCCCACCGAGCTCATCTGAGACATAAAAACACGTCCCGAGGGTTTGTGTGAGAATTGATATCCTTCATACTCTTACACTTTTCTCGATAGCGTGTGATTGTTCATCTACTTCGACATCTCTCCCAAGGGGTTAGCATTACCCTTTCCTAATAACCTGTTCTGACATTTCCAACACACTTCAACTAAACCTTTTAGATGACACTGCCCGCTGTGACATATATTAATTCATCCACCTTTTAATAGAGACATTCATTACGCGGACCGTGTGCAGATGAAATCAAGATGTCTGCTACAATCCAGAACGACGCTTGAATTGAATTAGGAGAGCTTTACAGCACACACAACTCACACCTCTGAATTATTAATGCTCAATATCCAGAAAGTGTCCATTGCAGTCACACAGCCGGAGGGCTAACAGATGCTGCAAATTGACAGTGAATTTTAAGGGAAAGTTTTGGACTAGTACTTAAATGTTCACAGAACTTGATAAAAACAGTTTTGACTTAGGCTTTAAAGAGGACCTATTATGCTTTTTTATATGTTCAACTTTCTTTAGTCTGTAATGTTGCTGTTAAAGCCCACTCCGAAGGGAGTTATTCTCTATATCAGTAAGTATTGTTTCTGAACTCCCTGAAACAAAACTCATGGTTAAGGTAAGGCGGTGATATTTACGAAACACACTGAAAGCGGTTGACCAATTGCAACACACTGGTCCAGCGGACCAATCAGAGCACATTGTGCTTTTCAGAAGGAGAGGCTTAATTGAGACAGGAACTAAACAGAACGTTACTGACAGACTGGAAAGAGAGGTGCTGCAATACTGTAAAATACGTGAAAAATAATGTTTTCAAGCATTAAAGTTGACTCCAAAACAAAATCAAGACTTAGAAAAGACTTAGATTAAAACTCCTTTTAATTGAGCTGTGCAGTAAGGTCTATGTGTAATAAGCTTTGTGTAGAATGTAATGCACACTATGAAAAAGTGAAGCTCTTCATGAAACTTCATTCAAAAACAAACCAGACAGCACAAACTGACCATTCCAAATACCATACTCATTTAGACTAATCTAGGCACCAACCAATAGTTAGCATAAAAGTAATTTATGCAATAATCATACAATTTATCTAGCATATTTTTACTTTACAGAGTATGAGAATAATAACCTTTTTGAGCATGTGATTCATTGTTTCCTTTGCATGTATACCTGAGTGAAGAGCCAGGAGAGCTTCATGTGCTTGTTGCTGGCGTAGCTGCATTCCAGCAGTCGCGGCCGGCCGTTCACGTCCACCAGGCACTTGTTGTCATCGTCGTCGATGGTCGGACTCAAGCCTCCGACATGCAACTGCTGAGAGTTTGAGTAGTACACATTCTGAAACAACAGAAGAGAAAAACAACTTTTAAATTATACATGTATAAAAGTGTATAAAAAAAGTAATAATTAAGCAAGAGCAGGTGTGAGCGGTCAAAAATGTAGGCTACTTATATATATATATATATATATAGGCAAAAGTTTCCATGTAAAATTTAATGAAAAAGTAAAATACAATGCTTTAGAATAACAGAAAATATAATTCACAAATGGAAAGTATGGGAATTATACAACTGTTCAAAAGTTTGGGGTCAGAAATATATTTGAAAGAAATGGATATTTCCTTAAATAATTCTAAATTTTTACAAAGATTTCTATTTCAAATAAATGCTGTTCTTTTGAGCTTTCGGTTCATCAAAGAATCCTGAAAAAAAAAAAAAAAAAAATCACAGCTTCTAAAAAAATGTTAAGAAGCACAACTGTTTTCCACATTGTTATCGTTACATGATCCTTCAGAAATCATTCTAATATTATCAATGTTTTCATCCACCTATTTTTGTGCATTTTGGGATATCACATAAAAAAGCTGGATGGACACGCCAAGTTGGACATCAATTCTAAAAAGAAAAAACTTCAATTGAGGAGGATACATTTTTTATGAGAAAAATTAGAAAATTTTGAATTTTCAAAATTGAGAATGAGAATGAGAATACATGCTCATAAACTACGATAGAGACACATTTACGAAATAAATCCCTTGATGCTCAACAAAACAAACTCATGACATTTTTATTACAGAAATGTTGCACCAATTTCCCAGGAAGTGACGATTTTGTTCACATGGGATGGAAATGGTGCTTTATTTGCAAATGTTTTATGTGATATTCCAATTTTAACAAAGTTAAATTCACAATTCCTTTGGATGGAAACATACAGTGGCTATTGAAGACTGGAGTAATGGCAACTGAAAAAATGGTAGTAATATTTCACAAAATTGCAGTTTTTACTATATTTTTGATAAAAAAAATGCAATCTTGGTGAGCATATATGTTTTATTTCAACAAGATTATAAAATCATATACCAATCCCAAACTTTTAAAAGGTAGTGTATGACATCAGTTTCAATTGTTTGTACAATTAACATTTTATAAAAGAAAGTTTTGTAAAGAAATTTGTACATGAACACTTTTGTTAACAACATTTTAAATGTTATTTTATTAAAAGCATATGCATGAATTGCAATAACAAGAAAGTTGTAATGCCATGACATGCGTTTCATCATTCAGATTAATTCATTTGGGCCGTCTGAATGTCTGTTTGTAAATCGTGCTTTATTCAGCTCTGTATTACATAGGCAATAGAATGAATTATTCATGTTTGTTAATGGTGTCTTTCCTGTGAAATCTCTAAGACGATGTGGCTCAGTTCCAAATCCCAGTGTTGATACCTAGTATTGCATCTTAATGGGCTCAACAGGAAAGATTAACTTTTTTTAATCAAAAGACTCATTTGTTCATTTCAAACATGGGCTGAATGCCAAATGGCCACTTCTACAAAGCATTTAAAGTGTGTGTACATCACTTGTGATGGGAAAGTATACTTTTAAGCATGTAGAAAGAAAATCTGCAAGTAATGTGACATTTTACTATTGCGCCTTGATAGAAATGCAAACAGAACATGACAAAGAGGTTTGTACTATGTAAGTATTAACACCTATATAAATACATTTCTTAATTTAACTGTTATTTTGGGGTTTATACATTTAAAACTCCTCTTCTGTAGTGCAAGGTTTATGGGTTATATTAGCAAAAAGCATGCACCAACGCATTCTTCACAAGTGCACTAGAAATAATACACCACCTTTAGCAAACTATTTTCATCATAAGATGATTTGGCATACTCTCAAAACTACATACTATAAAATATGGAAATTATTCAGCCCTGATTTTCGCTTATCACTCTAGCTTTTTTTTTTTCATTTATTTTTACCTACAGCAGGCAACTGACGTTCTGACGTATTGTGAAATTAAATGTTCTACTTACAGAAACATGACATAAAAAAAAAAGTATTAATTTATTCACGTTTACATCACTGTTTGATGGCATGTGGGGCAAATGGAATGGACGGAGTCCTAAATCAATAGCCCTTATACTTTAATCCCTTGCCATACAGGAAAAACAAGCATTTTCAGAAAGAATTCATTTCATGCAACATGCCCACCATTTTTCTTCAGGGTTTGGATGGATTGATATTTTACTTTAAAACCCAGACCTTGGAGAAGTGCTAAAAATATTATTGATTAGATATCCCATGCGGTGCATCAAAGAAATGCATACTTTCTCAAAAACATAGATTCAATTGGTTGTTTACCATCTAGAGCGATTTTGGCCATCCAAATTTTTTTGAGAGCTACCATTGCTTTGCGTGTGTCAAGACTTTTTTTCTCTCTTTTTTTTTCTGTGGTACACCTGAGCCTACAGTAAAATGAAATCAAGTTGTTTGACTTTGGAACGGCACCAATGCAAAACGGCTCAAACTTATGTGAGACACCTTGAAATGAAAATCTCTGTGAACACAAAGGCTGAACAGGCAGCAAGTGCATCTCCACGGACATGTAAAACAACTAATCATTCATTCACAATGGAAACAATGCATATCCTTCGGGATCCTTTGATGAGCACTGGAACTGTGACGGGAAGGAATGGAGGGCTAAAATGGGACAGGGAATAATGTAAGAGAGAAGAAAAATAAGGACTCAACTTGCAAGGGACCGATTTTGCACTGTTTCTGCTTGAAAAACCTTGCTTTTTACAGCTTGGGAGATTTATGGCTGTTGTATGGGAACAATGTTCCTTTTGCTGAATGAATGGAAGATAACGCACTGAAAGAAAGAGTAAGCATGTCTATGCTCCCTTTCCAACATGCTCAAATCCCCGAGCAACTGCCACGGTGTTAATACGCTTAGCTGAGGTATTGTCTACCAGCCCATTAAAGATAAAACAAATCCAGCACCACAAGTACAGAGACAGTGATATCAGAATGCTTGAAATTAGTTTTAGTGTGCAAAAAGACATGAGATGCACTGTAAATCATGCAGAAATGACAAATATTTTTTTTTACAAGTTATGCACAGTTCAACTCATTTTTTTTAAAGTTTAATGTAATTTAAGTTCAAATGCCTTTAGCATCCAAGTTCATTGTACTTAAAGGGTTAGTTCACCCAAAAATGAAAATGAAGTCATTAATTACTCAGCCCCATGCTGTACCAACCCTGTAAGGCCTTCGTTCGTCTTCGGAACACAAATGAAGATATTTATGATTAAATCTGAGAGGTTGATCACTCCTCCATAGGCTCCCTAAGGGAATGAATCCTGACGGCCCAGAAAGTCAATGAAGAAAATGTTTAAATATTCCATGTCGCAACAGTGGCTCAACTATAAGTTTATCAAGCGACGAGAATACTTTTTGTGCGAAAAAACAAACAAAAATAACGACTTTATTCGACTATTCCTTTTCTTCCCTGTAGGCCTGAAACGAGACTTCAAGAGATTTCCACGACGCACGCGCGAGAACTTAACTGAAGTAGTTGAAGGAGATCGCAATTCTCGCGCATGCGTCGTGGAAATCTCTTGAAGTCTCGTTTCAGGCCTACAAGGAAGAAAAGGATAAAGTCGTTATTTTTGTTTGTTTTTTCGCACAAAAAGTATTCTCGTCGCTTGATAAACTTCTAGTTGAGCCACTGTTGCGACATGGAGTATTTAAACATTTTCTTTAATGACTTTCTGGGCCGTCAAGTTTCATTCCCTTAGGGAGCCTATGGAGGAGTGATCAACCTCTCAGATTTAATCATAAATATCTTCATTTGTGTTCCGAAGACGAACGAAGGTCTTACGGGGTTGGTACAGCATGGGGGCGAGTAATTAATGACTTAATTTTCATTTTTGGGTGAACTAACCCTTTAATTTAAGCCAGCAACTTTTTTTTAATTTAAACTGACTAAGCATTCTGATAGCATGTGACCAGCACATATACACACATATCATTTATTTAATTTTATTGTAATTTTAACAATATGTACATATAAAAATAATTATTTTTATAACAATTATATAAAATCCATTCATTCTCCAAATTGCGTATCCTCTGAAGGGTCGTGGGAATTATATAAAATTATTAATATAATAATAATAACAATAACACTAAGAAAATATATAATTTTATACATAAGTTAATATTAACTCTATTATATATAAAATTATATAAAAATTATATATTTTCTCATAACTCTAATATACAAATAAATATTTTATAGTACATAAAATCAATCCATTCACTAAACCGCTTATAGTCTGTATGGGTCGTGGGAATTATATACCATTTTATATTATTAATAATAATAATAATAATGTTATTATTATTATTTACAATATTACACTTTATATATATATATATATATATATATATATATATATATATATACTGTACATTATATATGTATTATTGTCACAGTGGCTGTAATGATGCGCGTAATGACGCAGGAGCAGAGAAACAAAAAACTTCAAATGAATAAATCCTTATTGGAAAACTCAGGAGATAGCTGGAGACACAGTAAGCACAACCACTTCTAACATAGACAATACCAGACAATGAAACACAGGAAACTGAGGGCTTAAGTACACAGAGGATGATTGACTGAAACAAAACTTGAGTTATCTAATTAAGAACCAAGGAGATTAACAAGGAAGTAAAGAAAACAGGAACAGTATATTATATTAAGTATATTATAACATTGTACAATAATAGCCATGGAGCCACTAAAATGTCCTATAATTAGCAATAGTGTAATTTTGAATTCCTAAACAGATTCTAGAAAGTTTTGAATCAGCAAAAATAGAAACATTACTGCATTGCTTGGTACCATTGTGTCGTTTCCAATAGGAAAGGCGGAAGCACACACGGATATGAATTCAGCAGGTGTAAGAGACCTAACTAAGTAGTTAAAATCATGCTGACAGTGCTGTTCTCTCTCTCTTTCACTCCCTCCCTCTCACTCGCTCTCATTTATATATCTCTGACACACATTCACATTCTACAATTGTTCCTCATCTAAATGATGCCTGTGGTGGTGAAACAACCCTCCCTGCTTGTGTTCCAAGTCATTGCTCTTTATTGAGATTCATTATAGTGACTATAGCCCTGGAATCTGTCTAAATCTGAAATCCCCCGGTGAGTCGATGCTTTATGGAGAAAGCTCCCTATTTTTACAGTATTTTTGCAGGATATCATTTGTTGTGGAACCTGGTGGTGTAATACACTCCGAATATGAAAAAAAAAAAACAGACTGGATTGCCTCAAGTAGCCCAACTGCTCAAAAATTCATATTTCGGGCATCAGCACAAAATAATGAAGAGGTTTTATGCAATATAATGACTGTTTTATGGGTTGCAAAAAAATTGACAGTCTATCACTGTGAAACACTGAGCTCAGTTATAACGGGAAGATGGGAAAGCACAAGCCAAGCGCATTTAAGGAAATGCCGAAGCCAAATCTTCATAAAAGAGAAATCTTCATAGAGGAAATGACTCACATTTTCACCACGAATTAAACAAATGAAGTGTGCAGAGCCTTTGTACAGTAGATGGGGAAAAGGATGAATGATATAGCTCTAAAAAATTCAAACGTTATATTTTCAGGCTTTTGATATCTCAATATTTATGTATTCGCTCTGAAATAGTTTAAAATATATATTTTTTTCAACAGCCGTTGTTGTCAAATAGATTCAAAGTTTTTAACACAAGAACTAAAATACAGTGAAAAAAATGTGTTAAAATGAATCCAGGCATGTTTTCCACACTGTTTTCACAAAATGAACTGAAGGAAGAATCTTTTTAAATATGTATATGTAAATTTGGTAACACTTTAAGTTCCATTAATGTTAGTTAATGAAGTAACTAACAATAAGTAATACATTTGTTGCAGTATTTATTATGTGTACATTAGTTAATACAAATATTAGTTCATGTTAGCTCAGGTCCATTAAATAATATTAACATATACAAATTTTGACTAAGATTAAAAAATGTTTTAGAAGTATTTTTCATTGTTAGTTCATGTGAACTAATACAAATGGAACCACCTTATTGTAAAGTGTTACTGAAAATTGTAATTAACACTTTTTGATTCAAAGTTTCATTCGATTCGTTGGAATGGACAGTTTTAACTGACCCACCAAAATTAATTCTTTATATTTGAAATCCGACAACCGATATATTGGCCGATAAATCTAAATCCAAATTTTTATATAATTTTTGAGAGCCTGATTACAAAAACAAAAGTCTCACCATTAAAAGCCATGTCCCAAGCACACAATTATAATGTTCTCATTGTAATTTTATGTAGCCTATATGACAGACTTGCATAACATGTAGCACTTAACTGTATTTTCTTTTTTGAAGTGATTTCAATCCTATTTCAAGCAATTCAAAACCATCATGGAGAACAGAGCGCATCTGAAATGTCTCAGCTGGGAGTAATAATACATCATTTATTGGCTTTAATATATCAGCAAATTTTTCTTATCAGGCCAATAACGATAACATTAAAAATGAACATATATCGTCCGATTCCGATATGGTCAACTTGGTACATTTCCTGATCCTGTTTAACACATTATTTCCTGTTCTGGATCTCTAGGCCAAAAATAAGATCTTAAAGATGTTTCAGTTCACATACTGTGCTGCCATAGTGAGAAACATGGAATGACAGAACAGGAGACATGATGGAGTCAGACATGAGCACTTATATATAAATGAATTACACACACTCTAAGGGCTGAAAAGTATGAAAGCCAGAAGGTGCAGTGGACTGGACACTAACCTGAGGCGTCAGGCCGTGGCAGATGTACAGGATGGGAATGTTGTCGGAGTCGGGACCTTGATCCACACACAGATCCGGCCTCAGGCTGTTCCTCAGCTACATGCAAACACACACACACAACAAAGATGAACTAAATTGACTGACACATTAGACCCATTTCCCACTGAAAAAAAACGCAGAGGAAGAGATGAATTAAGATCACAAAAAACATCTTTCTTCCTCTGTCTGCTAATGGCCAATGTGTGTGAAAATGGCCTGGAGCTCAGCTTTCTTTTATCTTCACAATGGAGCTGTTAATTATGCTATTCCACAAAAGAATGCCAATTAGGAAAACCACTCTGTTGGCCTTGCATTGTGATAAATGATGAAACAGCAGGCCATGAGAAAGAAAAATAATACTCAGTACAAACTATTTCTATAACTCAATATTATAAGAAACAATGTCCTTTATCAGATATAGTGATGTCATGTCTTTGAGTGCTAATAAACTGCATTGTCTTTTGTCAAGCTAAATTAATAAATGCTGTTATATAATTATGCCGTCAGAACGGTAACTGAGTTTTACAGCTTAATTTGACATTACAAGCCTCGTGAAATGAGGAAAAATAATTTAATGCTTATATTTATACAAATATCTACCCTATGTATTTGAACTATTGATTGATGTGAAAAATTATGGTAATATTTATGATCCTATTTATTTCCTTCTATTTCTTTTATGAGAAATCTTCTATCATAAATGTTTTTACTGTCACTTGTGATCAATTAGAAACATCCTTGATAAAAGTATTAACTTCTTCAAAAACTAAATCTAATCAAAATATGCATTTTTGCGAATACAGCAAAGTATTGGAAACACAATTAAATTAATATATTCTAAAATTATAAATATAAAATGAAAATAATAAAATAATGTATTTCTGTTGATGTGTTTAGAAAAATGTCTATATTTACACAGTCAAAATTGCCATCATCTATTAATTAGGTCATATTTACACGTACAGTATATACGAGGGACACAAATGACACCGGTTTTGTTGACTACTATTGGAAAAGAAGTGGATACTTACTGCACCAAAAGCGATGGTGTCTGTGTAGGTTCTCATCTCAGAATAAATATTCTTCAGGAACCAGCTGAAGGGTTTACACCGGAGTCTCTCTCTGAGAGCTTTTCGGTCTCTGATATCACCAATATCGATCCCTGAGTCCTGCACACAAACACATGCAATTGTGAACATACAAGAATTCATTTATAGAGTTCAGAATCGAATAGCTGCTAGAACATGAAAGCTCTCATGTACATCTATCTCAGCCCTTCAGGTTCAGGCACTTATGCTGACTTTAAGTGAAGTGATTCTATATGCAGCTGCATTTCAATGCGTCATATACATTACAGCTCAGAAGTGAGAGCTCGTTAAAAAGCCCTAACGCCTATTCTAGCTTAAATTATTCATGGTCCTTACATCTCAACCCATTAAATCTTACCTCAAATTGACAAAACAGCATGTGTCCTTTAACATCTATCACATTCATGTACTGATATGGAACTGTAAGCCCCTCAAGGGCGTGTGTCTCAGAAAATCTGACATGGTTAATGTGTGTTGTTAGGAGCAACCTAACCTAAGTTACGCAGAGAGCCTAAATAATCCCCTTTAATCATAGTAAAAATGGGTTGAAAAGTATGGTGATTGACTTCCAGAGGCCTTGACTTTTAATAAAACAGTGACTACTGAAATATGATAAAAACAATGTTCAATGGATAATTACATTTAACTGCATGCTACGTATGGTTGTAAAGCAATTTAGCATATTAATAATATACAATAGTTTAAAAAAATCTAAAACGTCAAGTGGAAATTGTTCCATCTTGAATTTTCCTAATTTATATACTACTATTCACAAGTAGTATTCACTACTATACTATTTTTTACTTTAAATACTTTTAATACTAGTGGTATCAAATCGATTAAATCGCATCTAACATAAGTGTTTGTAAATATGTAATATATAATTATTAAATGCTGTTAATTGAAAAGTGCATATCGGTTTCCACAAAAATATGAACCAGCACAACGGTTTTTAACATTGATAATAAGAAATGTTTCTTGAGCAGCAAATCAGTGTATTAGAATGATTTTTGAAGGATCATGTGACACTGAAGAGTGAAGACTGGAGAAATGATGCTGAAAATTCAGCTTTGTCAGCACAAGAATAAATTACATTGTTTTAAATTGTAATATTTCACAAATTGATATTAGTGTTCCCTGTATCACTGTAATGTTGATCAAATTAATGCAGCCTTAGTAAGCATATGATTTCTTTAAAGGGGTCCTATTATGCCCTTTTACGAAGTCTTGATTTTGTTTTTGGGGTGTACTTGTTTTCATGCTTGATTGTTCAAAAATTGTATTATTTTTCACATATTTTACATTATTACAGCTCCTCTCTCCCCAGTCTGCCTTGAACACATCGATTTCTATGAAACTCCTCCTTCTGAAATACAAAATGTGCTGTGATTGGTTAAATGGGCCAGTGTGTTGTGATTGGCAGCACTTAGCCCATGTGTTCGGGAAATGTCCCGCCCCTCCATGACTGCAAGCTCTTCTCTAGAGTAAATATGAATAAGGATAGCGTCAATTTCATAACAATTTGAGCCCGATTCAGACCCTGACAATGTTAACAAACAAGAGGATCATGCAGAATGGATTTAATGCACAGACTTTCCAAGCTCAGATTTCACAGGAGGTTTCAGAGTGGTATGTTTTTTGTAATTTTCTTATACAGTAGATTATAGATACGATGTTATCCACCATTTAATCGTGATATTTGTCAGAAAACTAAGGTAAATTTTTAACCATAAAATGTGCAGATAAACGTTGAGATTATAATGTTCAGAAACAGTGTTTAAAATAAGTTTTAGCCACTCTAAGTTCGTCAGAGTTTTGGAAACATAGCGACAACACTGTCTTTTCTAATGCGGCTCGACCAGGCCTTGTCCTCTTTTCTGCGTATTCCGTGGGCGGACATTATAACATGGTGAATTCATAAGATTAGGAAAAATCACATTGCAGTCCAAACGAGCCGATCGTTGTGGTTCTTGGACAGTGGATTCTGTTAAATAAAATGTTTGACTTTTCGACTTTGAGCTTTGTAACCTTGCAGATCTTTTTTATGCTCAAACAGCAACATTACACACCAACTAAAGTTGAAAAAGTGGAAAAGCATTTTTTTGGGATTAGTGATTCAGAAATATTGCAGACTCTTAAATAGTTCTTATCCATTTTTTATAATGTGGTTTCTTTTAATTCCACACTTATAAAAACTATTAGTTTATTTGATATTTATTTTATCAGTTTATTTTAAATCCCAGATTTTCAAATTCTTTAAACGTGACCCATCCAGTCAACTATTCATAGGTTTAGTACCTGTTGTGGAACATTCCAGGCCATGTAAACGTGGCTCTTGAACTCGTCCATCCACACCTCGGCCACTCTCAGAGCGTTCCTGCGTACGTGAGTTGCCAGGTCCTCCGTGTAGGGCTTGTGGGCGCGCTCAATATGAGCTATTCTGGAACAGGGCATGACCTCCACACTTCCTCCGCACAGCCATACCTGATTACACACACATGAATGGAATGACGAAGAAAAATTCGCTCTGTAAAATGCCCTTTCACATCCATTAGGCAGTCTACAAAAACAAATATGATTCATTAGGGAGTATGTGAGTCCATTTAGCAGAATAAACCAAATTACTGAAAAAAAACCCCACATTAATCAAACTCCACAAGGAACAAAAAGCACTTTTGTACTTAATTAGACAATTTAAAAAGGGTTTGTAGAAAAAATAAGCCAAACAATACACTTTAAATCAAGGATGCTCATTTCCCACAATTATCATCTAAAGGTTACTCACTTCCACACAGCGGAGCTCTTTGTTCAAACTAAACTCCTAAAACTGCTCTTCATTTACAATAGAGAGGCTTTCTAACGCATGACAAGAAGAATATCAAAAGAACCTATTTGAGAGCTCAAACAGACCATTTAATTAGTTATAATTTAACATATTTCCCTTACATGCTACTGACATTGAGCAATATAACCGCCTTTTGTGTCAGTAAAGATGGGAGAAAAACCACAAACCGCTGCTGTTTTCCAGGAGTGCTTTCATATACAGTAATACACATTTGTTCAATAATTTACCCTCAATTAATGCCTGTTATGCAGCTGAAAATGGAGAGTGGCAGCTTATTTGTGTGTGTTGGTTTGATTCCCTGTTTTTTTTTTCCCACCCACTGCACTCATGCAGAGCTTCTAAACCGGAAGCATCTCTCTTTGTACATCTCTCTAGTAAATCTTCACTCGGGATTATATAGGCCACATGCCAGCATGCTGCACTTCATTCAGACATTCACACCCAAACACTTGCATTCAGGCCTGGTTTGGTGAAATATGAAGTGCAACATCTGGCTGGGACATATGTCAGGGTCGTTTCAGTCAAAAAAAATGTTGATTTATCAAGAGACCCTAGTGCCCTATTTTGAATATGAATATTTGTTTGAAAAGGAAGGGGGGTATCACATTTGCTCTGTCTGATCTGCTTGTTTGGCAGGCTTTTAATGCCAAGACTTGTTGGGCGGGATTCAACAGGAAGTGGACAGATGCGTGTTGTTCCTATTTGCCAGGAGAATGATTTATATGCATAATCATTGACAGCAATCCCAATGATCCATGACTGAGCCGTCTGTTCTCCCAAAGCATTAAAAAATAATTTTTCACATTTGCATACAATACCTGCTGCAGACAGAGATATTCAGACCGTAATCGCACAGAGGCAAATTTTGCAAAGCATGAAATGAGAATCAAACCGGTTTTATATTGTCTGGGAGACATTCTCTTTCCCAAAAAAATTTAACCAAGAGTGATCTAAAACGCAAAAAAAAAAGCACAAAAAAAGCAAAAAAAAGCTACAATTTATATAAAATATTCTTGTTTTAGACTAAAAATATAATACACTGAACAAAATTATAAACGCAACACTTTTGTTTTTGCCCCCATTCTTCATGAGCTGAACTCAAAGATCTAAGACTTTTTCTATGTACACAAAAGGCCTATTTCTCTCAAATATTGTTCACAAATCTTTTTAAATCTGTGTTAGTGAGCACTTCTGCTTTGCCGAGATAATCCATCCACCTCACAGGTGTGGCATATCAAGATGCTGAAAAATATTAATATTATAATAATGATAATCAAAAAATAATAAAATCAACACGGTGTTAAAAAAATTATTTCATTATATATTTTCAGAAAAAAATTATAATAATAATGATAATATTGTTGTTTAAATAATAGTAATAATAATTATCATCATCAACACGGTGAAAAAACTTATTTCATGATATAGAAAATATATTATTATTAATATTATAATAATAATCATTATCATCATCATAAATACATTTAAGGACATTTAGATATTTTTTTAACTAAGAAAAGGGAAACATTTTAGATTAAGAAAATATTTTTTGTTGCATATTTTTTATGATGCACGAATAATAAAATGACCTTTTATGTGTTCAACGCCTCCCTACCTTGACTGAATTAACCACCAATAAACATGTCGCCCAAGAGACATTATTGACAAAGTCATTACTCTTTACCTGGAACAAAACTGACATTCTGTGGCAACAGATTGCAAAAAAAAAAAGACTATGGCTGACATCTTACATGATCAAAGACAGTATTCATTCTCCATCATCACTGATAAACAGAGCTCTTTAGCGAGGGCTAAGAATAGAAGAGCACAGATGCGTTGACCTTTTATTGAGTGTGCACCCTCTTCCAAAGCGCAAAATAACTCCCGTCACCACAATGTCAATGAGGGTCAGCAAAACGATAAAAATGTTTTTGCTACAGACAGTGCCTCCAGGCGTGAGTTTGACTGACAGGGTGCAAACCCAGAAAACCATCAATCCAAATATCTGCAAATAAATAACTGCAGCATAGAAGATTGTACAAAAACAGTAACATCTTCATCTTAAAGGGTTAGTTCACCCAAAAATGAAAATTATGTCATTAATGACTCACCCTCATGTCGTTCCAAGCCCGTAAGACACATCAGTGGGTTAGTTCGAATATTTTGAAGCATCGAAAATACATTTTGGTCCAAAAATAACAAAAACTATGACTTTATTAAACATTGTATTGTCTTCCGGTTCTGTCCGCAGTGACGCTGGTGACGTAAGACGCTGCTGACGTGTTCTCTGGTAACCAGTAAGCAGAGAACACGTCAGCAGCGTCTTACGTTACCATTGTCACTGCGGACTCGTGAACGCAGAACCGGAAGACAATACAATGTTTAATAAAGTCATAGTTTTTGTTATTTTTGGACCAAAATGTATTTTCGATGCTTCAAAACATTCTAACTAACCCACTGATGTCACATGGACTACTTTGATGATGGACAGAAAGCTCCCGGACTAAATCTAAAATATCTTAAACTGTGTTCCGAAGATGAACGGAGGTCTTGCGGGCTTGGAACGACATGAGGGTGAGTCATTAATGACATAATTTTAATTTTTGGGTGAACTAACCCTTTAAGAATCATAGTATTCTTAATCATAAGATTCGAAATATTGTTATAGTATTTAAAATACTATAACAATACTATAATTCTGAATGTGAAAAATATCTTGTTTTTTTTCCCGCTAGGAATGGCATTCCATTAAAAAATTTAGACAGATCTGAACGTAAGTTTCAATCAGCCCAAGTCATCAGAGAAGGAACGCTATTTTGGAGAGGAAATACATTTTCAGATTTTAATGAAAGATTATCAAGACAAATTTTTTTTGTGGATTGACTTGCACGGATGAATTGTTCACCACAACACTAGTAATGAGTGCTAACAAAGTAAATAGAGTCCATTTTGATTTCATGAGGACTTTAAGACTAAAAATATATATTATATATTTTTTTATTGCTATAAAACAAGACAAAAATACTGATCTAAAACGATTTTTTGCAGTCCATATAGCATTTGTTGATCTAAATTGACTAAACATGCAACATTTCCCAAAAGGAATGATTATTGAGATGAATGTTCATTGTCATTTAAATGAACATTCATCTCAATATCATTCCTTTTGGGAAAGTCGGGGTTGCAACATTTGTGCGATGTTGCATTTGGAGATTCGGAGGCACAAAGGAGCTTAAAAGATGAGAGTGAAGAATTAGGTTGTAGAGACACAGCTGTATGAACAGATGTTGAGAGCCATTATCCGAATCCCGCCACACACATGGTGCCTGCCTCTTCCTGAGACATTTCCATTTCCTCTCTGCTCAATAAGGCCCTTAGTGATGAAATCAGAAAAAAAAAAAAAATTCATAATGGATGTCTGTGCGTGTAATGGGGGGGTTTGATCCGCTCTGTATTGTGACGGTGCACCCCGCGTGGAGTGATTGCAACTTTGCAAGGCCAAATCACAGTAAGAGCAAGTGGCTGTGTGTCCGTTGGCGAGCTCCATTCACAGCCTGGGCTTGGATTCTGGCTGCGGAGGCAAATTACAGTGCCGCTGGGTTTGATGGGAGTCGGCAGAGGTCTCGATGGGGCTCTGTACATGTGTAATACTGAGAGGTTAGGACCCCGCCAGTTTGGAGCAAAACGTCTGTATGGCAGGTTATCATTAGCAAGCTGCAGAGAGCTCCACTTTAATTGTGTGTGATGATACACACTAGGGCTTCACAATGTTGGAAAAAACATTTCACACACGCATACACACACACGCACAGACACACACCAGAGGCTGCAAACCCCCACATATCCATCTGCCCTCAAAGAACAACCTGTATAAAGCATCTTTTCATCAAATGAAACAGCATTATTCATTGGCATGCGTCTACTTGTCAACTCAAACTCCAGACATCCTGTCTCCTGCTGCACTTTCAAAACTCTCGTAGGCATTCTGAATAGCTCTTACCCTGATCCCCAGCTCCACGTTTTCCCCTCCATAAACTTCCATCCCTTCATCCAGCAGACCAATCTCCTCAAAATACTCCCTATCGACTACAAAGCAACCGATCAGAGCGGGACTCCTGCAGAGAGAGGAGATCCACACGGCAACAATGAACTCAAATGAGTTTTGAAAACATATTTTACTAAATTAAGGGTATATATAGTCATTTGGAATTGGCATTAAATTGTCTGATCCAATTTCTTGAGTCACCATTTAACACAGGAAACAGGTTGTTAAGAGGGCAAGGAGAGTGATTTAAAAAAAAAATAATTAGTGTTGTCAAATCGATTAATCGTGATTAATCACATCTAACATAAAAGTTTGTTTACATTATGTATGTGTATACATATTAAATTAATATATATATTAAAAATGTCTGTGTGTGTGTATATACTATATACACACACAGAAATGTATAAACATGTATGCTGTATATGTGTGTATATGTACATATTAGGGTTGTAACGATTCATTCGTTTTCTCGATGCATCGATTACAAATCCTGACGATGCATATGCATCGATCTTGAAACATGTATTTTGAATCGTGAATCGTTTATTTCGGTCAATATTCGATTTAAAATGCTAAGAATCGAATAATTTGCGATTCTATAGCGATTCAGTGCTTTAAAACATATAAACATTAAATGACGACATGCGCGAATTAATGAGGCATTGTGCCGCTTATTTCGCGTCCTCACAGCTCTCCTTCACATACTGGCTGCACTCTTTACCATCTTTCACTGGATTTCGCTTGCGCTCGGTCCCATATAGATCTCATCTACTGATTTTTGAGCAGTCCATGTTTGAGCTCTCCTCAGGACAGCCACTGGTGTACACATGAGCAGATGACAGATCTCTATCGAGAAAGCAAGCCATTGATAAAGCTGCCATATCATTGCGCGGGCACTGCTATGAAATAACGTGTTCGTTGCGTGGAAACGTCGCCGTTATTTTCTTTAAGATAAGATACTGAAGTTTTACGGAAATGGGTCATACCCGTCCTGAGCAGTTAAAGTTAAACCCCACATATTCAAGGGTGCGCATTTATTAGCCTACATTAAAGCAACACCAAGGAACTTTTCCTCAGCGGTCGCCCTACAGGTTGGAAGCGGAATTGTCCATTACCGCTGTCGTAAATAATTTAGCCTACCGCAGCCTACTGTCACACGCGCACGCTCGCTGTTTATCCAGCACCGACTTTGGAATCAACAATGGCAGACATCCCAACCTGCAAGAAGTCATTTCAGGGAGGTATATCTTGGTGACTGGATTGTTGACGGGGGGTGGCGGGTTGGTTGACTAGCTTTCGTGAGGCACACTTGCAAGGTCTCTCACGCTCTACCTCTCTGCCGTGCTCGCCCTATGTATGTTATGCGCGCAGTATGTTCTGTCTCGCATGTGCGCTCTAGATTCCGGCAGATTTGAACTAATTTGCGGGCATCAGGGAGACGCTATAGACTTGGGATGTCTGCAATGGCCATAGACAATTTGAGGAAGTGGTGGGGGAAGTGACGTATGCCGTAAAGCAGTCGAGTTTTGTAGTTCTTTTTGTGCTCAGGTTACTACCCGAAACCCGAAGTTACATAGTGCGAGTAAAAGCGATACAGACCACGTCAGGCTATGGCAGACGTGTCATTTAACCTATTGTAAGTCGATGTACCATCACAAGGGTCTTGGAAATATATTATGAAGGTTGAAAAGTTCCATAGTGTTGCTTTAAAAGAGAAAACGTAGGTTTTTAAAATGCACACGCTTCCGATTAATCATGAATGATGAATGAAATGTAATTTAATGTTGTTAAACTGAATGTACGAAGAAAACTGATGAAATAACTACAACATTAATTACACTGAAATAATAGCGCGTGGTTTATCCATCAATCAGATGCGCATTAAAGTTGCATTCGTAATCGTTAATATAGCACAAGCATAGACACCCGGCGTGTTTTCTTTCAGAATCACAAGGAAAGTGTTCAGTATAAAGAGAACAGAGAGTAGCTAGCTATTCCATGAGGAAAAGTTAGTTAAGGTTTAGTTGAGAAACTTCATGGTATTTTTAGTCTCACAATGGAAGGATGTTTAATGTACCAGGAACACTTTAAGCTTGTGTCTCCATTAACACTATCCTACAAAATAGTTAGCATGATGAACTAACAATACTTTTAAAGCCTTTTAAAATCTTGGTTTACATTTCTACAAATGCTAATTTATAGGCTTTGGAAATATTTTTTATAATAATAGATTCATTAAAAACTCATGAACTAACGTTAACAATAGACAAAATGTCGTTTTTTTTTTTTTTTTTTTCAACTTTCTGACCCCCGAAGGCAGCTGTATAATTCACACCCTGACTAAGACCCACTGGGGGAAGCATTTAAATAATCCTATGAATGCATATAAAAAAATGAAGAATTGAATCGAATTAATCGAATCACATCGAATTTTAATGTGAATCGCATTGAATCGAATCTTTCTGAATTTGCAAAAATCGTTCTTGAATCGAATCGAAAACCGATGAATCGTGAATCGAATCGATTCGCTGCCTACCCAAAGATTCACAGCCCAGTACAGACACACGCACACAGACACACACACACACACATATATATATATATATATATATATATATATATATAAATACATTGAATAATATATATACACACATATTATGTAAACAAACTTTTATGTTAGATGCGATTAAATCACGATTAATCGATTTGACAGCACTAAAAAAAAAGTCACACAAATGTGACAAAAGAACACATTTGCTAAATTATATTAGTTAATTGTGTATTTTGTAAAAAATAAAATAAAAAACGCACTTATTTAATTTTGTTTCACTCGTATTTCTATTTCTGTCTAAAAGTCTATTCTCTTCCTGTATTGGATATTGTTTTATTCTTTCTGTATAATATTTTTTGGATTTCGTTTATACATGTTCAACATTTTCCATACATTTACATGTTTCCCATTTATCTGTTAATATTTTGTTCGTGAGAAATAATTAGTATTCTTATAATAGTTGAGTATTATTTCATCATGTGTCCAAATCTAAGCCTAGAATATACTAGTTCTTCTCATCTGAATCTTGCAGTTTTGTCAGATATCATCTGGCGTTATTCAATGGCGTTAGTTACTTCTTAAGTTAGTTTAGATTTGGCACAGTGTTTCCTGCATGCAGCAACGAACATATCACAAGTCGGAATGTCTGATTCGCTGTCAAATGATTCTTAAGAATTCAGTCAAAACTTAAGTGTTCATGAATCCATGTTAAACTTAATTATGAGTTTGAATCAGACTGACTCGGTAAGTGAATCAGAGCCATTACTGAGTTGACAATTGACTCCTTCACTGAACCATGAGCCAGTTTGTGGTTATGTATTAATGGAAATGAACCAGGAACCATTTCTCTGAAATTGAACGTTTTGTTTTAGTTTAGGACTTGCATAAGTCTATTTACTGGCTGGTTGTTAATATTCCAACATGTAATTAAAGATATATATTCAAATCTGATAATCTGGTAATCTAAAAAAGCATTCAGATTAAATTTGGCTAAATTTACTGGTTATTGATTAACATATGAGGTTCACTGTAAGGTACCCTAAACAGTAATTTTGTAATTTGTCAAAAAAGGTCCTAAATGATTTTTTAGTTTAAAGGCCCGTCTTAAAACAAAAACTAGTTATAGATAGATCAGAACCTGTATTTGTAGAACCATTGAGCTGACACTGATTGTATCTTCCTTGAATACCTGATTGGAGCAGTTTGATTCTTCTGTGTCCACCAGGATTTGGGAGGGTTTAGATAGCGACACCAAAGTTCCCAGTCGAACCCTTGAGCCGACAGGGGATATTCTTCGATCTCAAACGTGTCGTATTTGATGTTGTCGAATGATGGCGAGATGACCCGGGTTCTGTCCTCTTTGATTCTGTGAAGGATTGGTTCAGCCCTTAGATCAATAGAAATAGAACATGCTTTAAGTTCAAGGGCAGTGGTTTTTGATGGATCTATCAAATTTTGCCTCTTGGAGCTCCGAAATCGTAGAATACAATGTTTAATGAAGCCCCTTTCATGCCACTGCAACTGAAAGGTGATTTCACACTTGATTATTAAAGCTGATTGTAGTTTTCAGAACCCATCGATCTAAAACTTAAAATGTCACTGTCGGAGATAATGGTACTTTAAAAGACCATCTCAAAAGTTGTGAAGACAGGCATTAGTGCTGCATTTGGACTCAGAAAATAGCCTCAGGCAAGCTGAAAGTTGTACCATCCACTATATAAAAAACACATCGAAACCCAGAGAAACTTCCAGGTACATCCATGGACTGATGGAACGCAGCATGAATTTCGAGCAGGAATAAGATGACATCCATAAGATACACTTTGGACCCTATCTAAGCTCTTTAAGAGGTTGTTTTTTTTCGACATGTTGCACTGAGAATAATTAACAGGTATGCGAGTTGACAGCTGTGCCTAGAACAGTAATTGCAGTAGACAGACACTTCTGCTAATATTCCTGGCCTCACACCCACAGGGAACTCACATTGCACAGGCAGCAGCATTTCCATCCACATACAGTTGGTCTCCATCTACATTTGAACAGTTATATTGACTTAATGTGATTTGTTAAGCAAGCAATTATTTGAATTCACTCGTATTGGGGGTCAAAAGAGCAATCAGGGTCACAAGTTATAATGCTCTATACAAACAATGATCAAAAACAACATTATGCAGAAGGCCCATTCACACCAAATCTGAATTCTTAGCATGAAAATGCCAGCACGACTATGTCTATGAGTTTACTTGCAGAAATAGTTTTTTTTAAATTATTATTTGGAGGATAGATTGATTTTCTATTTGTTTGAATGCCAAACAGAGAATGGCATTCTCAGAAAACTGTCCAAATAGTTTTGTTGCAAAACTTTATGAATATGTTGTACTTTCATGCTGTTTAGTCATATCAGACTGGGTACAAATAGGCTGTAACAGAACACTGGACGTGAAAATGAGATTTATTCAGAAACCTTTGGGCCTCTTTCATGAAACGCGTGCAAACTGTTTATTGGAAATTGTTCCTAAAGCCATTGTTACATAGACTGCCTTGATCGATTTAATCTGGAAATTTCCATAATACTAGTTTTATGAACAATTTTCACTGATTATAATTTTGTTTAGCATTTTCTACATTTTTGTTCATTGCCCACATTCAACTAAAACTCTACCTGCCATCATTTGCCAACAGTATCATTAAAATATTTATATCAAGAAAAATGTGATGGCAAGGATGAAGCATAGTTTACTGTAAAGCTACATCTTAGTGTTGCTTATCTTGGCGAAAGCCGAGTACAAATCAGCATGAAGTTTTAACATCTACTCTCGTGTAATAGAAATCAGTAATAGTGTTTGGTCATGTTTTGGTCTAAATCAGTTTTACTGAACCATTTTGATCAGCAGATAAAAGTTTTGTACAATATAAGGAAATGTACATTTTAATACTTTAAAAATCAAATCCTTCAATTCAGTCATACTGCTTTTCTTTCATAAGTGGTGATAAAATTACACCTGATCTGTTAACCAAGATAAAATTGTATGTCAGTGACAGTGACAAATTTACATAAATTTTAACCAACAACCTGGAGATAAGATAATAAAAAAAATTATATATATTATTTTATATATATATATATATATATATATATATATATATATATATATATATATATATATATATATAAAATAAAAAATAAAAAATATTTAACATGTAAATTGTTTATAACTTTTATAATAATATATGAACTTTCAATCATATTTTGAATACATCAAAATGTTAAGACATTTTCTTGCTCAGTTCTGGAAGAAAATAATCTAAAAATCAAGTCACTGACCATCCGATGTTGAACTCCACGTGAGCATCAAACAGGGCCACGATGGGGGCGGTTGCAGCTCTCCAGCCACTGACCCGAGAGCGAATCAAGCCCTCCTGTTTCTCATGCCGAACCACTTTAATGAAGTCGGGATGCTGCTGGTTGGTCTCATCCACAAACCTCTGCAGGTTTTCCGACAGTTCAGCTTTGAGTCAATGGAAGGGAAAGAGGGATTTAGTTGAAAAACCTGCAATATAAACACTCATACCTGCGGTTTACTAAATCACCCTTGTGGCCACTAAGAAGGTTTCAGTGCTCAGGAGAAATGAAGTGGGAGACCCTAGTGACACGTGCACCTGACTTGCACCTGACTTTTATTACATTCTAATCAAAATTCGTTTATATAGACTCCCCCCTCGACCTCTCAGGGAATTACGAACATGTACTGAAGCGCTGCAAACATCAGACACTAATATTTGCCAGGGGTCTGTCTTCACCGCTGTCTGCTGGTGATTACTCCCCTCCCATCCGTCTCCCGTGCTGTTTGTTTTTATTATACAGAAAGCCATCATCCTGTCTCACCATGGCAACCAGATGGTGTTACGTGGGGCCACTGCCAATCTGTGAGAGAATGAAATGTCCAAACCTCTGTACCTTACGTTAAACCCCCTGCCCCCTCGCTATACCTCACACGCGCAGAGTAAAAGGTCACTGTAGCATAACCACTGTGAAGTCATTATTCTGGAAAAAACAAATACTCTAGAGGTGACTGGGAGCAAATAAAAAGCTTTACTTTCTGATGCGCCTGAGATAAACCCACCTAGTGTACTTTACCCCACAACAAAGCAGTTATTTTCAGAAAATAATCATTTTTAAGCCAGCACCAGCAGTCTACACCAGGGCTTTTCAAACGTTTTAATGCAAAGGAAAAACAAATCATTGACCCCCTTGCTAAAATATAAAAGCATTATATATATATATATATATATATATATATATATATGTGTGTGTGTGTGTGTCTACAGACCCTTTTATACTGTGTGTGAAAAATAATCAGTTCAATACTATATGTAGATATCTGTTTTATTTTTTTTAATTTTTGAAATACTTAATTGTTTTCACTTTTACTAATATAAAAAATATACCTGTAATATAAAATACAATCTGTATAGTTATGTTTTAATAATTTATTATGAACACCTGGTGTTTATACAGTATATATATATATATATATATATTATATATATATATATATATATATATATATATATATATATATATCAATCTTATAGTATAACTTTTATTACATTGACAGTGTACCTTATATTTAATAATATTATTAAAATATTACCTGTAAAATATTAATATTATTAACAATAATTATTATTTATATCTTTAAAACTTTTACAAAATATTTTTACTTTTAGGTCACTGTATCGTATATATTTTATATGATGATTATACAATATTAAAATATGATCTCTGAAATATTAATTATTATTGACAATTGGTATTTCTAATATTACATTTTTATTTATTATTATTTAGGGTGCTTTCACGCCTGCCTCATTTAGTTCGGTTGAATCGCACTAGAGTTCGTTGTCCCCCTTGGTGCGGTTCGTTTGGGCTCGTTTGTTTGTCGACCTCGAACAGACCCAACTGCCAAAGAACTGCGGACTAACTTTGGACAAAATTTTTGGACTAAACCAGCTGCGTTGTGCATTATGGGATGAGGACTAATGTTTGTTGACAGTTTGCACGGACAAACTTGGAGTTGTTAGGAGTTGCGGAGCCTCATAGAAATTTGATGACCATATTAGGTCCCAACTTTCAAAAATCTCGAAGAACAGCGAAATCTGTTTAGCAAACAGCTCAGGGAAAGGGGGTTTCATAGATCTGTGGAATTTTCCCGCACGTTTTTTCTGACCAATCGAAGTGCAGTTATGGAAATACGTTCAAGACACATCTGGCCAACGAGTGATGTGGATGTTGTCACGTGACTGCATTTTGGTTCTTTTATCAACTCATCAACTGATTCGGACCAGAGCAATCAGTGTGGTGTGAAAAGGAACCAAAACGCCTGAAAATGCTACAAAGTATCATTTTTCGCCCTTGGTCCGGACCAAATGAATCGAACTACAGATGTGAAAGCACCCTTATTTCCACCACTATGAATGTGAACAGAAAATTATTTGTATAACAAATTTATTTGCTAGAGCAGCTTTACAAAAAATGTGCAAGTAAAATGTAAAAATAGTGAGGAGAAGACACTCACTATGTATGTCACAATATGTAAGGAGATACATATGTAAATACATTATTTTTCCAGAAGGGAAGCTAGCAGCTATGCATTTTTATGTATACAAACCCATTTATACCGAATGTGATACTGTATGTGCTTTTATAATGTCCTTGCACGTTAATAAAAGCTACTTAAATGTCCTAATCAAACTAAGGCCTACTACTTGCTTATTCTAAGCCAGGGGTCTCCAACACGTCGCTCGCGAGCTACCAGTAGCTCGTGGCCTGATTGGAGGTAGCTCGCCAAGGGTCCGTTCACATTAACTGTTCGTTATTTCAAATGTAGGCGTGTGGGCAAGCGCGCTCATAATTGAAGCGACACGCTCACTTTTTCCAGGCGCAGCGAGATGAGAAAATCTCAACTTTTCAGAATGCCGCAAGCACACCGCAGGTCATGTGACAAGAACCAACCAATCAGCTTCACCCTTTCCGTAACAACATTGAAAGCTCAGTCAACATGAAGGATGGGGGTGCACCCAAACACTACGGGTGTTTTTCTCTTCTCCGTAAATAAATCTTACAGCAAGCGTTTTTCGGTCGTGGAAATCCATTAGCTACTAAAACTTCTTTGTCGTTGTGGAGAGCGCAGTGCAACGACAGACGCCACGGGAAAATCGGACCGAATTTTACTATTAATAATAAAAGATAAGCTAATGTGCATTGTAAATGTCAGTAATTTATCTTTTTTGACTCATTCTTTGTATAAAACTGATTTAAAGGCTAAAATATGTGAGGTTTATCTTTTTATAAAACCTTTTTTGTCAAAACTTTATTTGAACTTGTACATGTTAGTAGATAACATGTTGCAAGACACTCCTTTAAAATCTGGCCATCATTTTTAATGTTATTATTTTAATATTTATGCAAACAAAAAGTGCATATTGATACTATTTTTTTGTTATTTGCTGGTTTTCGACATAAAACTTGGTGAATTGATTTTATTTAGTAGTATTAGTACTTTTTGAACAGGATTCTGTGATAACCGTGATCATTTTGGTCACTATAATCATGAAATGAAATTTTCATGCCATTTCATCTCTAGTTATGATCCACTATAAAATCAACTATAATTATGTGTTTACAGTATAATATGCAAAGTACAATTTTCTATAAAAAAATAATCTCTGATTCTGTTCTTTTCTCTGACATTTAAGGGTGACATATATAGGCCTACAAAAACTCTTTTAGGTCTAAAACTGTTTGGATAGCTGTTAATATGAGAGTTATGAGACATTATTTAAGAGATTTAAGTATTGTATTACATGAGTAGCTCTCGGCCACTTTCATTTTTAAAAAGTAGCTCTCAATTGAAAAAAGGTTGGAGACCCCTGTTCTAAGCCCTGTCTGAGGCCATAATATGCAAGTTGGCACACTGCCTACATAGATTTCTCTTTAAATAATGATTTTACTTGATTAAACTGGTTGCTTCAAGACCAGAACATTTGTGAGAGAAAAGTCTCGCTTCAGATGCCAAAGCATAAAACATTTAGATGTGCAGCAGCATACTGGATACACGTACATCTGCTGCCCATAATCCCCTAGTCTTATCATGTTACAGACCTCAGATATCCTTTCCACATGAATCCACATTCATATGCATTATTCACCGTAATCTGTCATACAAGAATCAATCCCCACTGAAGGAGTCCCTGTCTGCCTCTGGCAAATCAAAAAAACAGTGCTGGGGCAGCAACAGGCCCTCACCGTTGTTGCTGTTGTCATCCACGAGGATTATCTCCTTGAGCAAGTGAGAGGGCGTCCGATGGATCACCGAATGAACGGAACGCAGGATGACCGACAGCGCCTCATTCATAAAGATGAAGATGATGCTGACTTGGGGCTGACTGGAGGGATATGAGATGTTTCTGCACCTGCAGGAGGGAAAAAAACAGACATAAATAGAGGATCACACACCTGGAAGAGAAGACTTTGCGTGATTAAATATCTCTCAGTTTCCTTGGTTATGCCTTTAATCGCACTGGTAGCATTTAAGAACAGAATTGAATTTCAGTTTGAAGAGTCTAAAAGGGGATGATGTATTTTTAGTTTTAAAAATGAAAGTACAAGACTGTTTTGATTTTAAACGACCATTTTACATACAGTATGTGCTATAAATAATCACAAAACCAGAGGTGTTTAATTAAAAGTTTGACGCTTTGAAAGATTAGGTCTGGGCTACATTTACTATTGCGTCAAATAAATTCATGGGTGAACTACATGGGTGCAACATTATAAAAACATGTTTTAACTAAATTAAATAAATTAAATAAATGGGTTTTATATTGTACATACAGACAAAATAATTTATTAAAATATTATCTGTATTTTACTATATATATTTATACATTTTATAGATTTAATATAAAGTATAATATTTTCTTATTAATACTCTAATATTTAAACTTATTATAACAACAACAATACGAAAATGTATGGAGCCCTTTAAAGGGATATGGTGGTGGGAAAAATATGGAATGGTAGGGGGAAACAAATATTTCTCGCAAAAATTTAGTTACCTTGAGAAACTTCGTGTACGCTGGCAAAAGTTTTGAGTTTTGTGAGAGAACGCAAAGGCATTGAAATATTGTTTTTTTTCTCCCAGCCCATATTTTTCCCCCACCATATCCCTTTAGGGGCTCCAGAAAAATGTACATTACAAATTAATATACATAATGTATCAGAGAAATTTCTGCATGCATATGCATTTATTCTTGGCTTATCAGTCAATGTTCTATGACAACTGCCTGATATGAAATAGGTATAGACATGGTATAGACTGTGGTCAATAAAACTTTCTTTGTTTTGTTCACCATGAACAAAATGATACAGGAAAATCAATGTTTGCACAAGAACAAAGGGTGAGTGCATAAATGCCAATAAGAGTGATTCATTTACCCGTCTGGCCTGAGGTCTGGGATGGCTCTGTCTAGAGAAAGCCTGTCGCTGAGGTAGCTGTTGTAACCGTAGTACTGGAACTTCTTCAGGGCCACCTTGCGGCTCTCTGGGCCGAGGTCATGACCCCAGCGTGCAAAAAGAGAGTCTGAGAGGGACATGTCGGCTGTGTCGTCTCCATCTTTCAAAGGTTTCTCTAGAAGTTCAGACAAAAAGAACAGTGTTAGCAGTGTAAGCCCAAAGGCTTCTGGGTAAAGGTGGTCAACACCTGGGCTGTCACAAAGTCTTTAACAATATCTCATGTTCACTCATGCTGAGTTTGTAAAATCAAATAATGTACAAATTGCATATCATTCATAAACTACAATAACAATCATTTATTTTAAAAACAATAACAATATTATTAATTTTTAATATTTGAATTATTTTATTAGAATTAGTATTATTATTGCTCTTGCTGTTAAATAATAATAATAATTATTATTATTATTATTATTAATAAATAAATTATTGTTATTATTTAATAATAATAATTGTAATATTTACTAAGTATTATTATTGTTATTATTATTCATACATAATTAAATATTTGTTTATATAAATATTAAAATTATTATTATTATTATTATTCAACAACAACAGTAATAATAATAATAGTATACATTTTAATAACAACCGAAATAGTATTATTAATAATTGACATTTAATAATAATTATTATTATTATTAATGCATTAATATTAACAATGCCATAAAACAATACATTCTAATATAATTAAATATATCACACACACACACACAAGATCAATCAATCAATCAATCAATCAATCAATCAATATTTATTTATAAAGCACATTTAAAAAAAAACAAAGTTGACCAAAGTGCTGTACAATGAATGAATAAATAAATAAATAAATAAACTAATATGAGGAACAACACAATAAAAAAAAAAAATCATGTTTTACAAAAAAATACCATACTAAGGTAAAATCATGTGTTTTTACTATGTACCATGGTAAATCCATATTTGGACATGTGATAATATCATATACTATATAGTACCTGGGAGTACTGTATACAATAGCATAATTTAATACTACGGTATTATGGTACGATAACACCCTACTTTGCAATGGAAGACAGCCCGTTGCAGTTTGGAAACTATTACCATGAAAAATTATGATTCCGTTTCTTCTGTAACTTCCATTCATCAACTTGGCGATCCCATCAAGGTCTTGAGGAAAGCTAATCCTTCTTGCAGAAACTCTCCATCAAGCTGCAGACAGCAAATATCTGCCTTCCACTACATCAAATTCAAAAACTATGACAGGTTGTAGAACTATGACTGCTGAGTACGCAGGCAGAACAGGGGGAAAGAGCCCTGGCAATGCTCAAAGAATAATGAAAGGCCAATGCAATGCAGGTAATTAAGGAATGCTAATTAACAGCAGAGGTTATTTAATTACAGCCACTGCAAAGAGCTGGTCTGGGGAGAATCATTCATCTTTGCCACTGCAGACACACAGTTTGAAACCAACTTCACAGCAAGAAGACACTGCTTTCACAAACTATAAACGTGTAAACATTCCATTTTAGGCTGCCATTCCTTTACATTTACATCCGAAAACATAAATAATGATAATTTAAAAAAATCAATCCTTGATGCTTTTTATTTCTAGCTTACTTTGTGACCATTATCTTCTTTTCAATTATTTCCAAACAGCATCAGCGATCTCAACATAGGACTGTGGCTCAAATTAGTAAGGCTATAGGCATGCGGCTTGAGAGTCACGTTTACTGTAAAATAGAGCTTAGCCTCGTTCCAGATCTATTCAGCATACTAGCCTACATTCAAATAGAGCCAACAGAAAACAGGCCACAACGTTTTACTGGCCGGGAATCAAGCTGCAAGATGAATAACAGTATTTATGGTCCAAAAAGCCTCCATTATTGTGTTTGGAAGTTCAACTCAACATGTAATTCAGGTAGTCTCAACATGACCACACTGATATGCAGAGTAAATACTCTAAATAGGTGTCCTCTGTACTTGTGCTAGACATGACTTTAGATTCAGATGATAATCTATGCAGCTTCTATGACACTTGTTTTGTATCATGCTAAGAAAAGAGAGAGTCAAACAGAGACTCTGCAGGATCAGTGGGAGTAGGTTGAAAAAAATGATATTTTCTTCATGATGTGAACAAAAGGAAGAATACTTTAAAGTTTGCTTATTCATTTCAGCCTTGTCTTCTGGACAGCAGTAGGTATGTGGAAATCACACTGATAATAATTAAATTACATACAGAAATGCTAAGCAACAAGCCAACTGAAGTTAGGGACTAATGCTAAAATTAACTTAGCCATTCATTTTCTTTAAATCATCACCCTTTCTGACATTTTGTTCTTATTTTTGTTAGGAATAAATACAGGTTAAAAATGTATACTTGCGACAATCAAATGTTATGGATAGGTTCCAACAGGGCTAATTACTTATAATTCTATATTATATCACAATAGCTCCTCTAACCCAACAGACAAAGGCCCCTTTAGTTGCCTTTATATTAGAATTATCATCATCATCATCAAATAAATACACGTTTTCATCATTATACACTTTGCACACAGCAATACAATAATATTAAACATATAAAATAAATATATAATGCATAAAATAATTATAAAACATAAACAATCCTTCAAATTACCATAATTTAATAAATTCATAACTATACAACCTCCTGCAGAAACGCCAAAAAAAGATTTTTAATGCAATAACCATTTTCAAACTACTTTGTCAAAGCAGTATGAAATAAATAGCTATTTGCTAATAAAAATATTCATTCTGGCCAAAGTAGTACTAAGATGGTCTTTACTCACCAAATATAGAGCTATTTATAATCAAGTCCACAAAAATAAATACATATTTTTCCACCATCATGCACTTTTCCCCCTTTATATTAATTCATTTTTTTATGATTTGACACCATATCAGCAGCAATGGCAAAATCAACATTATTTCAATTCAAAAAAACTATTATGATTACAATATAATTTCTCCCCAATCTTTTTTTTAAATAATATTAAATTCTTATTTTTCAGCATCACACAATTTGCACCCAGCGATACAATATAAAATATAGAAAATAAATATTTAAATAGTAACATTTAAAAGACATATAGCTTTGCAACGACCTCATGCAGTGACAAAAATGCACTTGTTTTTAATGCAATAACCATTTTCAAACTATACTGTTAAAAACGTGAAGACTTATTCAATGTATGAAATAAGTGACTAATAAAAATATTCATGCTTGCAGAAGAAGTACTAACATGGCCTTTACTCAGCAAATAGAGAGTCCACAAAAACTATAAGCTCATTTTACAAGGATGTTTGAAATCAATTATTATAATCCTTAACCGCTGTGCTCAGTAAAGTTGATGAGACAAACCCCTACACTAGACATGTATGTACTTACAGCCCTGATTGTTAGATTAAGTTCTCACTGCTAAGTCAATTACTTTTTCATCTCTCTGGCTATCAACAAAATAAAAAACACTGTAAGCTACAGATTAAATATTTTTTTAAAGGGTATAGTAATCAGGTAGTATTTCCATTAAAAATATCTATTTACTACCAAAACCTGGCTTTCTTTTTATCTGTGGAACACAAGAGAGATTTTTGAAGGCCAATCTTTTCAATATAATGAAAAACAACCCTAGCTTTGAGAGAATACGTTATCCAATATTTTCCACGGAAGAAAGAAAGTCAAACAGGTTTGGAACGACATGATGGAGAACCATTCCTTTAAAACACGGCTACAGGAAAAGATTAAGGTTGTGAGAGAAATATAGTAAGGATCCAATCCAAAAGAAAGTAGTTTCTCCTTTTAAAATGTGAACGCCTCGGGAGGGTTGCGTCACAACGGACGGCTAGCATTTCTGACCTCGCCTGTGGCATGCCGGCGTCTGCCTGTCAGTGCCAGCTCTATGGAGCGAATGTAAAACAAGACACTCAGCATGTAACCCAAACTATTGAAGAGCGCATGCAAACAGCCTGCAAATGCAAAAACATCATGTCCTTCTGACATTTCTGAGAATCTCTTTGCCACAAATGAAGGGTTCACATGAGCGTGCATGTCACTTGTGGTTTGTGAGCATTTGTATTTTTCTGAAGCGGTCTGAGGATGACTCTGACTCACAGACCCAAGACGACATCGAAAGCCAAAATATGAGAGAACTCACATGACCCTAATGAGTTACATAGCTGACCTAATGTTTTGCTGTCAAACCCATAGACCGATGAGACAACGCAGCAGGCCAACAGCTCTGATTCCCGAAAAAATATAATACAATACACACAATAAGCTTATATGATATGCATATCACTGGAAAAACAATATATGGGTGTTTCTTCATCTACAGCCACTTTTATTTCCCAGGGATTGATTTTTATTAAAACTAACTGATTTTAACTTGAAGGTTATTAAAACTGTCTGGGAAGCTTTATTCAATGCTTTTCAAATGTATTTTATGTAAAGATTACTTTATTGTATTGTTTTATTCTTTTAACAGACCCAGATATTCGACCATTAAAAGTGACTATTCTAATAATAACACAATATTTCTTGAGTGAAAGTGATTTTTATGAATTTTTTTTTGTTAAAAAAAAAATCAGACGTGGTGTTGTTTTCATCATTACAAACTTCTTTTTTTTTTTAAGTTAGCGTACTTGCTTAAGCCTGGTTCACACGGGACGATTTTAAAATTGTCGGCCGATTTTCCAAACCTGAGAGACTCCACACACGGCGATAAAAAATCACGGGTCTAACAGTTTTGGTCGTACAGTGTGTGGTGCGCAGCCACACGGCAAAATCAACACATCACACGAACCGATTTGACTCCAGAGCATTCCCAGGTCAGACGGAAAATCTCGCAAAATCCCACGAGATCAAACGTGACTTCAGAGTAAACAATCATGGCGGACGAAGAGGATGCAGTGGCGATAGTTTGTAGTTTGTTTTTAACCGTAAAAAATGTTATCAAAAGAAAAGGCGATGGTCAAAGAATTGGAGACAACGCGAGCATGGACGGCTGTTTTGATTTTGTTTCCCGGTGCTTCCTCTGCGCCTCGTCACCTCGCTTTCTGATTGGCTACACGCCACAGTCCACAGGCTGCGTGCTCGTTTGTCCCCGGGGGACACCACACACGAGGAGAAATCGGGCCAAAAAAATCCAATATGTTGGATATCCCCGATTTGAGATCGGAGCGGTCCCGACGTCCTTCCGAGCAGACGAGAGCACTCTTAACACACCACACACGGCAGGAATATCTGATCAGATTATTTTACGATAATCGGAGCATACTTAAGATTGTCGGAAGGGGTAAATCGGGGCTAAAATCGGCCTAATTATCCTGCCGTGTGAACCAGGCTTTACCAAGGAGAGAAAAGACAAGTGTAAAATAATGCATGATTGAGATAAAATAAATGTATATTATATAAAATAATTCTGCAAAAATAGCAAAATAGCTGAAATAAAATAAAACATAAATATTAAATGATATCTAAAATGAGAAATGTTGCCTTGAAATAAAATAAGTTTAAGTACAGTACTAAAATGAATAAAACTGAAATAAAAATAAATGAAAGCTAAATAGAAATAAAAAAAAAACAGGCTAAAGCACAAAATTGACAAAATTACTACAATTTTAAAGTCTCCCTCCAGTCAATAAAATTTTACAAATGCATTATTTTAGTAAAAGATACACAATGACAAGTGGAAATATTGGTTAAATTCAGCCATACTGTATATGTTTGAACCAGAAACTGATTCAGAAGAGTGAATTATACAGGGTCGTCTAAAAGTCGATATCAGAATGATAATGCATTTATGTTTCGCTCTCTACAACGTCAGACACATAACGGTAATTAATATGATTAGCCTTTGGCTTGACTTCTTTCTATCTCAAACAGCTAATAATGTGTTGCTAATGTTACATATACCATGTTCCCGTTCGCCATCTCAGAGTCAGACAGCTTTGAGTTAGAAACGCTTTGAACAGAACATTAGTGAAGCATATAGTTCATCATTTACATAATTCACCCGCTATATTTTAGTAGTCGATTTTACCTGTCCCTTCTTAAATGTGTTTTTGTGTTCACTGTGGAAAAGTCCCGGCCCGCACGTCAACGGGATTGCTTACATGTTTGTGACGCCAATAACACCGGCGATTTCAAACCGCGTTTTTGAAACTCTTTAGATCACTTCCGTTTTAAGGAGAAAATACTCAGCAATGGTGTTGATTGATTAATTTGATTTTGCACATGGCTTGTCTTAAAGTATATTAAAAAACGCCACATAGACATACAAACAACATTAAAAATTCTTTAACATTAAAATTAAAAATATTAAAATAGTATAATAAATACTATAATAGTATATAATTAACAACACTGCTGTACCATGTTATCAGATACATTAAATATGAATAAACATTTAAATATCATTAAATATAAATTATTTATTTTCTAATCCATTTAATTTGTTAGTAGACAAATGAAATCAGTTAAACAGAGTGAAACGTGCATTTTAAAAGAGCTATTTCAGAAAGTACACAGGACCAAAGTTACCCATTGTTATAGAACACCGGTAATAAATAATGAATAATGTTTTCCACCTGCATCTCCTAAGACACATTAATTATGTGAAGATGCAACAATAGTTTTAAAGCTATGACGTCATTAACTTGTTGGCCTGATGCGGCTGCTGTAAGAAAGGAAGTGCATGACTAAGAGGTAACGGGATACTCTACTTGATTAAATTAGCCAGTAGTGCACGGCTCTAAGTGAGGTGAGCACAGGTACACAACAACGATTTTTTCACATTGTCTAAAAAGTTTTTTAAAATGCCGTGAATAAATGATGCCATACTACATACACAGTCCACTATCTCGAAAATCACAGACCAATTTGGTTCACGTTATTATGCCAGTGCAAATATTTGGCACAGACATGATCATAAAACAGTTTATTGCTTTCTTTCAATGCAGTGTATCTTAATCCAAATAGCTCTTGTGTTTCAACACATCTGAAAGTCTCTCGTGATGTTTTGCACGTATCCCAGTGCCGGATCGTCTCTCTGCACACTAACAGCGTCATTATACATTCAGGCCAGTCAAGAGCTGCTAGAAAAGCTTCACATTGCAGAACACAATGACCAGATGCCCAAAGCCATTTCCACAAGCTGTACTACACAGCAAGAGCATCTGTAACCATGACAGATAGTGCTGTGAATGGCTTTGAAATGCTCCATCAATTCTAGTATTACTCGTTGCATAAGGGGTCTTTTAGACAGCATTCTTGGATATAATATTCCATACACATCTATATATTATGGAAAGCCTTATTTATTCCACAACCATCATACCTGCAACATTATTAACGGATTTGTATATTTATATTACTTTTGTAATATTGTACTTGTACTTTTTTATATTACTTATATTTCATGTCGGTACGTGTATTTCCTTATAGACTCAAAGGTTTGGAGTCAGTAAAATGTTTTTGAAAGAAGTCTCTTATGTTCACCAAGGCTTCATCATTACTCCAGTTGTCAGTGTCACATGATCCTTCAGAAATTAAAATAAAATAAAATAAAATATAAATAAAAATCTTATAACTGTACAATGACAAGCTTGAACTTACTTTTTCCAAGGACAATGGAGGTCAATTTCTAGACACGTTTGTATTTCCACAAAAAAAAAGAGGTTTTAAGCCAGTTATTTATATCTTTTGCTGTAGTCTGTCAGTAGGAAATAAGTTTACATTTCCAAACATCCTTTTGGCCATTAATTGTAATAATCCAGTGAGATTTTTGTATGGACAAGGAGTCTGACAACAGCTGATATGATCTGATCTCACCATCATCGAGTCCATCGTGTAAATAACTAGCTTAAAACCTTTTTTTTTTTGCCAACGATTTTTCAACAGTACTCAATGCAGATTCCTGTGCTATCTAATATGTTCATGCCACTTTGCGTTTCCTGGATCTGATAGACCTGTTATCTGGCTTCCTCCCTTTTCATTACACAGTTTTCAAAGTAGACTAATTATACTGATATGGGTCAGACCGACCTTATTCCCCTCAAAGCGATTATATTAAGCGCGTATTTCAGATGAAAGACATCAGAAGTTAGCGAGCACTCAGCGAAATTCATGTTTCCGATATGTTTGTAATTACTTCTGCCTTTTCCAAAGAGCAAGAATGAATCACATTTAATTGTTGATTTCTTATGCATATTTCTTATACATGGCCACTGGAATATTTTAGAGCTTCCCTTGCTGGAGAATTTTTAAATACACAATTCTTCCATCATAATAATTAAACTAATATTTCCAAGCAAAGTAGAAACCTGCATGCATTAATATAGACTGGTGTTACGATTCCCTCATGTCATGATTCAATGCATATCACGATACTGAACTCACGATACGTTATTTTTGCGATACTCCAAGACATGGTAAAAGGTTAACAAAAAATTTACTGATTAAAATGGTTGAATTTGGTATTACATTGTGGGTGTAAATGAATAGGCTTGGACTTGGTGCTGCAGGACAATGTTGACACCAGAATGAAAATATTCATGATTCTGAAGCTGACAATACAGAATTATTTTACACAAATTGCACTCTGTCACTGACTAGATTATATTTAAAATAATGTAGGCCACTTTTTACTGGTAACATAATATATTTGGCATTATCAGGATCCACAAATATTCCCCCATTGCATTATTATACATTATATTCAACATTATATAGTAGTTTAATATCATACTGACACTAAAACTCTGAAAACTTGAATTTCTTCTCATGTAATTTTCATTTTGGGTGAACTAGGCCTATTCACAATACATATCGTCACTATCCACGATACATATTGTTGCATTTTTGTATTGCGATATATTGTGACATGATATATCGTTACAACCCTATAGAATATGCAATATTAGGTGTACACTTATAGTCATTTTAACGATTTAAATGCAGCTGACCCATTCCAAATTCACTATTTATTAAGATTAATATTTCCAGAAAAACTCATAGAGATTTTTGGAGTCAGTGAGATCTTTTTTTATTTTTAAAGAAATTAATATTATTATTTAGCAAGGATGCATTAAATTTCTTTAGAGTGACAGTAAAGACGTTTATGATGATAGGAAATATTAAATAAATGCTGTTCTTTTGAACTTTGTTTATCAAAGAATCCTAAAAAAAAATGATCACGGTTTCCACAAAAATATTAAGCAGCACAACCGTTTTCAACATTGATAATACATGTTTCTTGAGTACCAAATATTAGAATTGATTTCTGAAGGATCATGCGTCACTGAAGACTGTGATGCTGAAAATTCAGCTTTGCAATCACAGGAATAAATTACATTTTGACATTTTGAAACATTGATATTAAATTGCACAATATATTAGCCAACTGTTTTTACTGTATTTTTGATCGGTAAATGCAGCCTTGGTGAGCATAAGAGACTGTAAGAGAGGACTAGAGAGGAAAAAGGAAGAAAAACAGTGGGGAAAAGAAGGCTTGGCCTTTAAAACCCAGAGATTCATATCTATCTTCCCTGACCATTAATGCCAGACCATAACCCAGGACTACAGAATGAAGAAACAGAAGGTACGTGTCCTGACAGTTTAAACGCTCCATCTGCACACATTCGCCTTCCCCTCCATCACACTCTGAGCAGCTTATGGAACAGGACAGCTTGCTGGCAAACACAGGAAATATATTTTATTCAATTTCTCTGAGAGTTTTTGCAGCCTTCCGGGGATGGTGACAGAGAGAGCAAGTGAGGCTGGATTCGATGACCTGGCTCAGCCTGGAGCCAGAGCCGGTCCTGAGGAGAGCGAAGCAGAACGTGATCCGCCGTCCAGGCCGGCCATCTGTCTGACCACAAGAGAGGCAGAAAATGGGCCACTATTGAGCAATTGCATTGCAAAGTCATTTCGAGATGAGATCACTTCAATTAAAATGCAGCATTAATGCAATCAAATAATTGGCCTAAAGGGATAGTTCACCCAAAAGTGAAAATTCTGTTCATTCATCATTTTCTCACCCTCAAGTTGTTCCAAACCTGCATGAGTTTCTTTCTTCTGTTGAACACAAAAGATATTTTGAAGAATGTCAGTAACCAAACAGTTGATGGGCCCCATTGACTTCCATTGTATTTTTTTCCCATACTATTGAAGTCAATGGGGCCCTAGGCTTGTTTGGTTACTGACATTCTTTAAAATATCTTCCTTTGTGTTCAGCAGAAGAAAGAAACTCATACAGGTTTGGAACAACTCTAGGGGAAGTAAATAATGACAGAATTTTCACTTTTCACCCTTTAGTCTTCAACAACAGTGCTAAACAAGCAAAAATCCTGCCATTTTTCATTCATTAACATTTATAAAATACTGACAAAACTTCACCTACACAATGTCATTTGAATAACCAGTCAGTACAACTGATCAAAATCTTACAGTTAGTTGACGATGTAGGTGTTTGACTCACTAAAAAAATTACTTAAACTTTATTTGTTTAGGAATTGGACCACACAATTTTTACTGTATGTTTTGGATTCACTAAAAAGAACTAGTTCACAAGAGTAATTTGTTCAGAAGTCAGACTACACAGGTTACACTATGTTTCGCAGTGTATATTTAGTAGTGGTGTTGCGGCGACACCGAATAAATAATATTTTAGTATGTAGGCCTAATAATATTTTAGAACAGTATATCATCCACATCAGCAGAAGAAAACAAGTGGGAAAACTGTTGACATAATATCATTTTGGTTGCTCCATTTATTTTCTCAAAATACATGCTTTTGCAGTTCCTTTGCAACCAAAGTTTCAGAAAATGTCTTCCACAAATACAATGGACAGAAGACTGAAACCATCGTACAGTGACCCAAATTAGGCACTGAATGCAACTGACAACAAATGTACTACTGACATCCTGCTCCTCCAATTAATTGAATCCAAATGTCTACCTCTGAAAATGTCAGGCCTAATCAGATCACATAAAACTGTTAAAGGGTTAGTTCACCCAAAAAATGAAAATTAAGTCATTAATTACTCACCCCCATGCTGTACCAACCCCGTAAGACCTTCGTTCGTCTTCGGAACACAAATGAAGATATTTATGATTAAATCTGAGAGGTTTATGACTGCTACATAGGCTGCCTATGGGAATGAAACTTGACGGCCCAGAAAGTCATTAAAGAAAATGTTTAAATACTCCATGTCACAACAGTGGCTCAACTATAAGTTTATCAAGCGACGAGAATACTTTTTGTGCGAAAAAACAAACAAAAATAACGACTTTATCCTTTTCTTCCTTGTAGGCCTGAAACGAGACTTCAAGAGATTTCCACGACGCATGCGCGAGAATTGCGATCTCCTTCAACTACTTCAGTTAAGTTCTCGCGCGTGCGTCGTGGAAATCTCTTGAAGTCTCGTTTCAGGAGATTGATTTTCAATCAAAAATATCTTCATTTATGTTCCGAAGACGAACGAAGGTCTTACGGGGTTGGTACAGCATGGGGGCGAGTAATTAATGACTTAATTTTCATTTTTGGGTGAACTAACCCTTTAAGAGCGCATAGGTGTTATATTCACAACAGTGGAAATGACCAAGCTGCTAAGTGAACCACTCACTGGTGATGAATGCCATTTTGGCTGCTCTTCTCATTAAGAGCTGTTATGTAAGCATAGGGTTCAAATATCCTTCCGGCGCCATGACGACAGCAGATGAGACATCCAAGTTTACAGATCCTGTCGCCTTCTTTAAGGCACATTAAATACCCAACTGAAGCTAAAAGACACATAAATTAATAGATCAGACAATGGCCGTGAATGTCCTGGCAACTAAATAATCAATACATTTTTTATGATCTGGATATATTACACCCGAGTGCATGCTAAGTACCCCACTTGAGAGGCGCGTACCATTACGCAGCAACAAAGTCGGTTTCAATTGGCGTGTTACTATGAATATCCCATCTCCACAAATCTGAAGTGCTTCAGATGTTAGAAGCACTTGATGCCTCCAAGATGCCACTGATGTAACCGAAACGCAATGGTTTCAAACTTCACAGAGACATGTTTGAGCATGTGAATCATACATGTATGCCAAAGTAAGCCTTACTCGGAGACACACAGCTAAAACATCACAATCCTAACAGCCCCATTCTGTCAGACTGTGATGATTTACAGTCAGTCTGACAAGACAAGACCACAAATACAATAGAGACTTAAAAAGATTCTGTCATCAATTGCTCACCCTCATGTTATTTCAAACATGTTTGACTTTCTTTCTTCAGTGGAACACAAAACAAGTTGTTCTTGGAGTATTCATGACAATTATTGATGAAGGAATCATTCAGATATTCGTCAGATATTCTCAATGAATCAGTCTGATTCAATCATTCAGTGAATGATCTGGTTACTGAGTTCAACTTAACACGACACAATGATCGGGTCGGAGCAGTAGTGAAGAATAATGACTTGGATTTCAGTATGTTCCTTACAGAAATGTTATGGTGCTTTTGCATCCTTCTTTGATGTTTGAAAGCTTGAGTTTTTATTCATTGTGTGTGCATTAAAAACAAACAAGCACAGCCTTCCAAATTTCCACAGGAGAAAAAAAGCCATAGAGTTTTCAATCAACATTAAGGAGAGTTAAATGGTAACATGAAGTCATTAGGTTTTAAAACAGCATGAAGGAGAGTAAACTGGTTAGCTGACAAATTCAAAATGGGCTCATTGGAAAAATATGCTTCTACCTACATTGTTGCAAAACTCCAAAAACGTAAGCAATACATACAATTCACTGCAGTTTCCAGCTGAAATTAACACTATAGTGGCAGTAAAACTTTTATTCCTTTTCACACAAATTATGATTAAAAAATACTTTTTAACAGTTCCTTACACTATTCTATGCTATGATGACCTCAAAATACTTTGACCATAGTGCTTGATTTGAAGAGGTGTGAATCTTCACTTGCCTCACGATTCGATAGAATTATTATCGGTTATAAAACGATTCTCAATGCATCACGATGCATCTTTTCCTCCCATTCTTTTATTATTAATAATTACTAAATTAATAATCACATATAATTATTTTTGTTTTATATCTTTGTTATTAAAATAAGAACAAAGATGCAAAAAACAAACAGCAGAACAAATACAATATGAGAATGAAAAATAAATTAACAGTACTTTACATTTTTTTCATTTAACATCTATTTAACAGAAGCATTCAGGTAAGAAATAATACAGAAATTTAATTATTAATCAAATGTAAAAATAATTAAATATGTATTAATTACAAATAAACTGATCATTATTAACGCTGCAAAAGTTATTTCGTAAAGAGCAGTGAGTGATTCCCTCTTTCCTTTTGTTGATCAACATTAATAACAGTTTTAAACAGCAGGTTTATGTTAAGACCTAATTCATAGATCTACTAAAATATTACACATTCGATTTTTTGTGGCTTATTGCGCTTTATAACATCCTGCATCCTGCTTAGTTTTCACATTCATGCATGATCGTTTTGTAAAAATCAAAATGGAAACATCCGACAAAAGTAGACTGGGCCTAGTTTATTTACAATAAAACAGCTCATTAATATGTATTACAGGCCTATTTAATTACATCGAAGCATCGAATGTATGCTTAATGCATCGAAGCAGAATCACATCAGCATTGTGATGCATCATTAAAAAAAATTATATTCAACACAGCTCTATTGATTTGTAAACGAATACATTTTGACATCAGATTAGCATCACATAACCTGCTCCATATGTTTGGTTTTTCTAACGTAGTGTGGTAGTAAACTTACTCAGTAGCTCACGTGGTAGAGCACTGCACTTGAGATGCGAAGTATCAAGCGCTAGCTTGGTATCACGAACATTAGCCTCTTTAACTGGAGTGTGCTAACAGCCTTTCAAAGTCAAGCCGAAGCTGTCAAACGACACACAGCTGGGGGTTCATGCAACCCTGCAGAGTGTGAAATGGAGGCAGGTCTCACAATTATCAGTTCTTCTGGGTAATTAAAAGTAATTAAGAGTCACTGGCAATACCTCCATGCTAGCTTGACATAGCTACAGGCAAACTGCCATAATGTAAATGTATATGAATGTATATGAAATGGTCTCTCTTCCTAGAGGTTTTCACTTATAGACTACAGCCCACTGTGCTTTCCGCAGAAATGACTTTAAAACTTTTTGTTGCTAATAATTTGGTGGGCCTGCTGGTAAATGCTGGCCATGATGTGCACCACACTGAGCTAAATGCTCATCGGTCAAAGCATTTCCTAACCCGTTCAAAGAGCTTGTGAATAATCATAATAACTAACAAGACTTTAAGACAAGGTAAGTCTGTAGGTAAGTCTGCTGTTCTAAATAGATTCCACACTCCGACACGGACCATTATTCTTTCATTGGCAAAAAGAAAATAGTGGGCGATTTTCATATGTCTTGCAATTAATCCATGACACAACATTGAGCAGTGAATTATTCACGGATTTCAGTATTTCCACAATCACTTTCTCATTAAAGCAGTGCTAAAAGGAATGAATGTTATGCAGAACTGAGGTTTTTAAATGCTCAGGGTTGTTTCATTAGAAACCTTATGTAGGACTAAATTAAGTTAATCAAATAATTTCTTTGAGCATGTGTTTCACAAAGCAAACTTTTAAAAGTCAAAAACTAAAGGCAAAAAGTCATCAACAAGTCATATAACGTTTGTTGTGATTAAGGCTGACTGTTATAAAAATATAAATAATGTGATTATTATTTGTTGTTTTTAATAAAATGATGCTTATTAATCATATGAGCACAACAGAAATATTTATTTTTATGATGATAATTTTCTCTAAAGGTGCTTTGAAATTTTGAAAAGCGCAATACAAATAAACTTGAATTGAATTAATAATGATCATCAAATTATGTTTTTAAATGTATAATATTGTCAACTAACCTTGTTTATTTGCAGGTTTAAATTAGATAAATTAACAATAATAATAATAATAATAATAATAATAACCAGAACAACAACATTAATAAAATTTAAACCTGGTATAAATGAAGAAGAATTTTTTCAGCTTGGGGTAGAGGGTGCATCTTTGTAATTTTTGGCAACAGCTCTGTTCTAAAAATTCGTTCAATTCATTTTATTGCACTCACAATCCTTAAATCATGTCAGAGTCTATCCAATCAGATATCTTGTTTAGCAGTCCTGTCCTTGACACCAGTATTACAAAAGGCCACAAAAACCCATTTTCTTTTTGCAGCATCTTATTAGATTTCCTGTCACACTGATAACATTCACTGGCTTGTATTAAACTGTAGAAAATTAAAGGACTAGCAACAAAAAGATGCTCCAAGAAAACTGGGGTCTTTCGGTTGCTTTGAAACTGAGCTAGTTAATGCACGCCTTGCATGGCCTTTTGTTCACATGGCCGGCCGTGGGCTGTGCTAGTAATTGCATTAGCAGGTGACCTAGAAGTTACCAGGATGTTCATACGAGTGCATGGGCGGCCCCGGATGGCCATGTTAATCGTCAGAAGTTCAGAACACCATTAGAAACAGACATGGCAGTGAATGTCCCTCAGGTGATATAATGCATTATTATATGTGGGCTCTGAATCTCAAATCTGTGTCTGAACCATTAACAAGCTTTGCATAAAGGCAAGAGTGTTTTTTCCCTCTAGAACAGAATGTTTGTTGATTTCCTTGCAAAATGAATGACTTTGGCCGCATAAATCAAACGTTACAGCTCATTGCCTCTAATTTCTACATGCAAAACACAATCCTGGTGAAAAAAAAGTATACAGCCTCATCCAGCTTCGTCACTTCTGCCAAACAAATTAAAGCACAAGATGCTCTAGATGAAATTACTGTAGTGACCTTGGAAACACAGAAGCAGAAAACAGTGCTCTCAAAGGCCAACAATAGCTTGAAAAAAAAAACCCCAGACCGAAACACAATTATATGACAAATTTCAACACATAAATTGTGACATTTTGTAGAACAGTGTATTCATGTTCCTAAAGGCCGCATTATATAAGAATAGCATAAATTAATAAGACTGTAAATTGATTAAATTATTCAATTAAATCAAGTAGGCCTACACAATTTGCACATTAATCAGAATAACCTTAATTGTATATCAGAAATCACAAGAAGTTGTACAGATTTTACAAATATATATTTGTCAAAGGTTTCTATTTACATGTTTTTGCAGTGTTGCGCTTTGTAGCCAATCAGCAATGGACAATCAGATGTGTTTAAGTTAGTCCGAATCTACTCAACTCCATTCAGAACGGCAGAGTTTTTGTTCAGTGCGAGTTCCGCATGCTCACGAATCCTTTCATTACAACAAAGTAAAATATGATGTCAATAAGAGATTCGTTGCAAAGCTTCATTGATTACGGGGAGTTTCCACAAGAGTGCAGCTTTGTTTACTTTGCGTTGTAATTGATAGCTTCAGTGATCATAATCTTTGCTCTTTCATAATCATAATCAGTGATCTTTGCTCGCTTTCTGTATAATATTTTTCATGCTGCTAACTACACATTGCAAAGTTTTTGGATTGGCAACCTTTTTTAAATGCACGATTGAATCTGATTGACAGTGATAACCATAGCAATGGACAGAGCATTTTTAGGAGCATGGAGCAAGTTGATTTTTTAAAGTGTAACTGAAATAATTAATCAATTACAAGCTCTCCCTCACTCTCATGTCAGTTCATTAACAGGTGGCCTAATACATACAGTGAGTCTTGACAGCCCAGCACAGGTCCCTATTGCACACATTAAAAAAAGTCAACACTCCACAATCTGTGATTCTGTTGAGCTACTTATTTATTTAAATAAAAACATGTTACATAAATGCCAGATCAGAGAGTGAAATGTGACAGAAAAATAATTCCTAGGGGACATGTTTACAAAGTGTCTGCCAAGTACTGACTTACAATACATTTTCCAGTCACAACATGACAAATACGACCGACCAGAACTCATATGCGTGTCATTTACACCAATTTTGCCATGGTTTATTTTGTCCCTACCAATTTCTATAAAATAGCTTGCAGCTGAGATGTGTCTAACATCTCTATTGTTGAGCAGAACAGAAGTCATCGTTTAAATTTAGATCCATAAAAAAACCTACAAAAACCAGAGACAATATAAGAATATATAAAGATGAAGTTATAAAACTGAATAAGAACTCAGTGCAGGATGTGGTTTGATAGTTCAGTTAAAATTAAGTACATGAATTTGAGATTCCAGCTCTAAAATGTAAGCTGAAAGCATTAAAAAAAGGTGATTGCGTCTTTTTATTTCACAATTCTGACTTTTTCTCCTCACAATCGAAAGTTTATATCTCACTTTTTGAACTCAGTTATGAGTTATAAACTCAGAATAGTGACCAATAAAGTCAGAATGCCAAGGTATAAACTTGCAATTGTGAGAAAGTCAGAATCGTGAGATAAAAAGTTTGAATTGTAGTTATAAACTTGGAATTGAGATTTTTCAATTCTGACTTTTTTCCTCACAATTGTGAGATTGATATAAACTCGCAACTGTGAGTTATAAAATTACAAATCTGAGAAAAAGTCTGAATTGTGACAAAAAAGACAATTACTTTTTTTATTCCGAAACAAGCTTCCATAAAAATCTGATTGAGCCACATAGGTATCTGTTAAATATAGTTCAAGTTCAAGTTCAAGTTTATTGTCATATGCATATTAGCACAGAGTACCACAGCAATGAAATTCAAAGTGCCTTAGCACTCTCTCAACACCAGTCAATAAATAATTAAAATTTAGATTAAATTTAAACATCTGCTCAAACCTCAACCCTCCTTCCTCTTGAACTATCGTTCAGTAGCCTTACAACCTGTGGGTAAAAACTGTCCCTAAAACGTGATGTGCGCGTTGGGATGCTCTGCAAACGTCTCCCTGATGGAAGTTGGGAGAAGAGATTATGTGCCGGATGACTAACATCCTGTATAATACCTAGTGCCTTCTTTGTGCTGCGTTTCCAATAAATGTTTTGGAGCGATTCTAATGGAACCCCAATAATTTTGGATGCAGTTTTAACCACCCTTGTCAGTAGATTCAATTCACGTGAAGTAGCCCTGCCAAACCACACTGTAATATTACCTGTCAAAATACTCTCAATTGTACAGCGGTAAAAATTTTGTAAAATGTTGAGTGACATACCATATTTCTTGAGACACCTCAAGAAATAAAGCCTCTGATGTGCCTTCTTAATGGTACAAGTGATATGAAAAGACCATTGAAGGGAGTCTGAAATATGGATGCCTAAAAATTTTAAAGTATTAACAATTTCGACTGCAGAGTTATTAATGTAGACAGATGCATGTGTGGGTTTATGTCTTCTAAAATCTATGATGACCTCCTTAGTTTTCACCACATTAAGGGACAGATTATTTCTTCGGCACCACATGATCAAATTACTCACTTCATCCCTATAGGCAGTTTCATTATTGCGGTCAATGAGTCCTACCACAGTAGTGTCGTCTGCAAATTTAACAATTCTATTTGTGGGATGTTTTGCAATACAGTCATAGGTATACAGACTATATAATAGAGGACTAAGACAGCAACCTTGAGGTGCTCCGGTATTTAACACAATAGAGGCTGAGTATTTAGTGCCTACTCTGACTGTCTGGGAACGGCCTGTTAGAAAGTCCTGTATCCACCTGCAGATGGAATTACAGAGACCCAGGTCTAACAGCTTAGATATTAAAATAGAAGGTCTGATGGTATTGAAGGCACTGCTATAATCAACGAACAGCATCCTGACATACGTATCCCTACCCTCTAGATGTTGAAGTGCAGTATGTAAAACCAAAGATACAGCATCGTCCACAGCTCTATTTGATCTATATGCAAATTGTAGTGGATCAGTAAAGACAGGAATGCAGTTGTTAATATATGATTTCACAAGCAGTTCAAAACACTTCATAACCACCGAAGTCAAGGCTACAGGTCTAAAATCATTCATACAGGTGGCAGTTGTTTTCTTAGGCACAGGAATTATGATTGATTTTTTAAAACAATTTGGAACCATACAAAGAGAGAGTGACAAATTAAAAATGTCGCTAAAAACAGATGCAAGTTGTCTATAACATGTCCTTAAGACTCGCGGAGTAATGCCATCAGGTCCAGCAGCCTTCCCTATTTTCACAACTTTAAAAACTTTACATATATCAGCAACTGAGACCTGATATGCTTGACTGCCGAAAGCATCCCCATCGGGAGATAATATGTCTGTGTGTGCGTTCCCATATGAAGGTGCTTTAACATGCACATCCCCAGTAGGAGATGTTCCCTGCGTCAGCGCTTCCGCGGCGCATTCAAAACGAGCATAAAAATTGTTCAAGTCGTCTGGGAAAGAGACAGAGCTTGTTATGACGCCACTAGGTTTGGCCTTATAACTAGTGACCGCTTGTAGGCCTTGCCAAACACGCCTAGAGTCCCCTTCAGAACAATACCGCTCTATCTTGTCCCGATGTTTTTTTTTAGCCGACTTGATTGCATTCCTAAGCTCGTATCTCGCACTCTTATAACGAGCATCGTCTGCAGATTTAAAAGCCACTGTCCTCTCACGCAGTTTTGCACGTATATTGTTGTTTACCCACGGCTTTTCATTAGGGTAGACACAAAAAGTATGTGTAGGAATACAGCTGTCCATACAGAATCTAACATAATCCGTAACTGCTTCAGTGTACTCATGCAGGGTAGCAGAATCACTAAAAACTGACCAGTCAATAGAATCGAAACAATCTTGCAACATAAGCTCACCTTCTGCAGTCCAGCGCTGTACTGTCCTCACAATGGGTTTCTCCCTCTTTATCTCCTGCTTATACACAGGGAGCAGCAGTACAGATAAATGATCTGATTTCCCAAATTGCGGGCGGGGGACAAATTTATAAGCTCCCTTGATGGTTGAATAACAGTGGTCAAGAGTTTTGTTGCCTCTGGTTACACAACTGACGTGTTGATAATATTTTGGAAGCACTGACTTCAAATTACAATGATTGAAGTCTCCGGCTACTATGGAGAGGGCTTGCGGGTACAGCCTCTCACACCTGTTGACAGCGTCACAGAGTTCATCCAGGGCTTCCTTGGCGTTGGCTTGGGGAGGTATATATACCGCAGTGAGTAAAACTGATGGAAATTCTCTTGGTGCGTAAAACGGACGACATATGATGGTAAGCAGTTCAAGGACCGGCGAACAGGAGTGAGAGATAACTTCCGCGTCAGTGCACCAGGAGTCGTTTACCAAAAAGCACACACCCCCACCTTTCGATTTACCAATCGTGTCCTTAGCTCGGTCCGAACGAAATACGGAAAAGCCGTCCAAGTGTACAGCACTGTCAGGATGATCCGATGTTAGCCATGTTTCAGTAAAACAAAACACACAGCAATTTCCCAGATCTCGCTGGACATTAACACGGCAACGAAGCTCATCCATCTTATTGCTGATAGATTGCATGTTTGCCAGCAGCATGCTTGGTATTGGAGGCCGCATGGGTCGATTCCGTAGCCTCACCAGCAGTCCCCCACGTCTTCCTCTCTTTCGCACACACCGCCTTTGATTTCCAGAGCGCCAGGTTTCTGATCTTTTGATAATATCCACAGGTATCATAGATGTTGTAGACAATTTTGGAGCATTTTGTCCAATGTCCAATAAAGTCTGTCGATCATAAGTAATAAAGGAGGACATAGGCTGTATTATCAAACTAATAAATAAGGTTAAAACTAACACTAAGCGTGGCGTGAGAGAGGCTCGTAGCGTGTCGCCATACATCGGCGCCATCTTGGTTTTATACCTTATACAATATACCAATATACCTTATACAAACATGATGTGAAGAAACATCTATTTTTGAGCAAGCAAGCCGCATGACGCATCAACTTTTCCAAATGCATCAAGACAGTCATACAGGTCTTTTTGCAAACACAATGGCTCTCCAGCTTTAGCACCATGATAACAAGAGACAGCTCCACTGATCTGTTTTCTGCTTCTGTTCAGGAAGCATTATTGTCCTGATGCACACAACTTGAGCACAATTGTCAGGATGCTGTGTGGCGCATTTGTGATTAGAGTTTTAAGATGCAGCTTCTGCTGTGGGCGATATACTCTTGCACTCTCTAACCAGTGCAAAGGTTAATAAAGTCACAGAGAGACATTTGAATTCAGTCCCTCAGGTGCGCCCGCTGGGTGAGCCACGGCCCAGCCTCTGTGAAATCCTCATGGGTCAGTGTATGAGATGTCCGGCTATGACAGACAATCGCCATGGTTTGTTTTCGGCTCTATGATGAACCTAAAGGCTCTTTCATTGTTTTAGTTGAGTGGTGTTTGCTCTTTTCATTATGTATACATAACTACAATAATATAGATTTTTTTTTTATGTTTTATGCTCACTATGGCTATTTATTTATAAATACAGTGAAAACGGTAAGATAGAATTAAAAAAAAAATATTACCATTTAAAATAACATTGATATATTTTCCAGTCTGTAACTTTTTTTGGGTTAAAAATCATCCAAAATAAATTGAGCAAGTACATAACCACCCAGTGTTCAAAACTCTCTGCTTGCCTTAGCTCGACTCAAAATGGTAAGCTTGTAATAATGTTTTGTAATAATGGTACTGGTGGTTCTCTTTCATCATCTCGTGTTCGAGATCCACCTATGGGAAGGGCATCCGTACCTGACCTCTGCAGAAGCATCCAATTGCACCAAGTCTGGCTAGATAGACAGAAGCGCGCAGCCAATGCCAGGTGAGGCCACACCCCCTCACCTACGGGCATATAACATCTGGGCGCGCTGCTATTCCTCAGTTGACATTCGCTTCTCGCGATCTCTGCATCTCACAGCTCGGTTGTTTTTTACACTGCTCACCTTGTGTCTTCAGGAGGACATATCGATCAGATCAGCCTCCGCCAGACGTGACAGTTGTTTATATTTCAACTACTGCTGCTTTGCATTCGGAGCCGCCCACGCTCTCGCTATTTTCACCGTTTCTCCACGGCTGCCCGCCACGGATTTCTCCGTTTTCTTCGCTGGTATGTCACTGTCTAAGCCTGCAGCCTCTCCAGGGGATAGCACATCACGGGCCTGCCCGGCCGTGTGTGGTGCCCTCATCGCAGCTAAGGACCTTCATCAGCTTTGCGTGGTCTGTTTGGGTCTTAAGCACGCTCGGGAAGCCCTGGAGAACCCGGAGAATTGCAGTTTCTGCCTCATGCTGCCTAGGAAGCTGCTTAAACGCCGTCTTAAGGTGGCAGTGACACAGTGCACCGGGCTCAGCCCTTCTGACTCGGACGGGGGACACGGTGATGACGACGCGCTACCGGGGGCCTCCCAGGGCGCAACGTCTCTCATCTGGGCTGACCAGCCCAATCCCGCCTTCCCTGAGGAGGACATCTTCGGGGACAACCTCGCTCTCGTCCACGAACTGCCCGGTTCTGGCGAAGAGGAGGATGCGGCCATTCTTGGGGTTTCAGAGGACGAGGAGGCCATCCCGCCCTCTGGCGTTCCCCAGGCTACCGCCCACGCGGTTCTGCCTCAAGCCATCCTCCTGGAAGTGTGTGAGCGAGCGGCCGCTCGTCTCAACATTGAATGGCCGGCACCACAGAGCGCCACGAACCAGGTGAGGGATATTTATGATGGGAAAGTGCTGGGGCCTACCAGGCGGAGATCCTCGAAGAGTTAGGGCAACAATTGGAAAAGGGAAATCCCTCTGAAACCCTGTGGAAGGAAATCCTCGCGGTGAATGATCTCGTCCTCCGTAACGCTCGGCAGGCTGTCCAAGCTTGCGGGCGCTATATGGCTTTCCGTGGTTGGAGAGCGCGCGCTCTGGCTGAACCTGTCAGCGCTCCCCGACAGTGAGAAACGGCGCATCGCGGGCGCGCCGGTGGAGCCCGGCCGGGCTCTCTTCGGCCCCGCCATCGCACTGATGCAACATCGGTGTGACGATAAGAAGGAGGATGAGGCTTTCAAGCTTTGCCTTCCCATGAAGTCAGTCCCACGCCAGGCGCCCCCTGTGCGTTTGCCTAACCCACCGGCCAGGGGACGACAGTTTCATCAGGGCAAGGAAAAGCCCCGCAACAAACCACCCCCTCGGCAACATAACCGAGCACCTTCACACAAGCACTGGGGTAAGCCCGCTCCCGCCGCGGCCGCGGCCGGGAGACCTGCGAATTCCAACCCCACCGACTCGAAACGCCAGCCTGATGTTCAGTCGATGGGTGCATCGAGTCCATGTTCACGGGCCGCAAGCCCTTCGGACTCCCCTCCTCTTTTAGGACCCCCGTCCAAAAGACCCAGGGGGTCCCGCGGATGGGTCAGCTCTCCGCCTGTAAACGAGACTGCCCAGCTCGTGTGTTCGAGAAGTGTGTGTTTTCCCCCCACATTCAGGGGGCCCTTTGTGAGGGAAAGTTTAAGCTCAGTAACACCACACTGCCCACACTCTGTTCCCCTCACTCTCTCAATAAAGGCTTCGGCCCCAGTGTTTGCCCAACACAAAACACACAAAACACAAAAAAATACAAATCGAATGAATTCGTTTTGGAGAGAAAACCTCTCTCCGCAGAGAGAACTCATCTCACTGCAGAGAGAGGAAATCCCTCCGAACCCCTGCATGTCGCCTCTAGTGTGCCCACTAGATGGCGCCATTGCATCACAAATAAACCTGTCGGTCTCACAAAGCTCCGCTCTGGCCCGAGCGGGAGCACTCGCGAGTCACGAAGCGGCTTGGCGAACCGTTTCAGCTCCCGAATGGGTGATGCGTACAGTAATGCAGGGTTACAGATTGCAATTCGCAATAAAACCCCCGCATTTCAACGGCATTCTCCTTTCTCACACGGAGGAGAACGCCTCTCACATTCTGAAAGAGGAAATTTCATCTCTCTTAAACAAGGGAGCGATTCAGGCGGTACCCCCCAATCTGATAAACCAGGGTTTTTATTCCCGTTATTTTCTGGTCCCGAAAAAAGGCGGCTCTCTCCGCCCTATCTTCGACCTTCGAGTGTTGAACAAACATTTGAGGAAATACAATTTCAGAATGCTGACACAAGGCGCACTCGCCCGTGCCATAAAACAGAACGACTGGTTCACATCAGTCGATCTGAAAGATGCTTTCTTTCACATAAGCATCTATCCTCCGCACAGGAAGTTTCTTCGTTTCGCCTACCAGGGCATATGTTACGAATTCACAGTTCTTCCGTTTGGACTCAGTCTGCGTCCCCGGTCTTTCTGTCTGTGCGCGGAGGCGAGCTTAGCACCTCTGAGAATGTCAGGTCTGACTTACATAGACGATTGGCTCATCATAGCCGAATCAAAGGAGAAGGTGTTGCGGGACACCGGCCGTGTGCTCGCGCACATCACATCGCTCGGGTTCCAAGTGAATGTGAGCAAGAGCAATTTCACGCCCAGTCAAAATGTCATTTTACTGGACTTAGAGTTGAATTCGGTCTCCATGCGAGCGCGTCTCTCTCAAGAGCACGTTCGCTCTCTGATGAACTGTCTGACGCAGTTCAGAGAAGGGGCGAAAGTGCAATATCGCACATGTCTCAGGCTGCAGGGTCTCATGGCTTCATCCACCCAAGTTGTGCCGTTGGGACTCCTGAGGATGAGGGCGTTCATGAAATGGGTTTTGTCACTACATTTCAGCCCGATTCGCGACCTTTGCCGCTCGGTAACAGTGACACGCGCCTGCTCGGCAGCCTTGCGCCACTGGAAGAGCGAGGACTTTTACGCACGGGGAACCCCTCTGGGGGCGGTTACGATGCGGAAAGTTGTGACGACAGATGCGTCCTTGACAGGCTGGGGTGCCACCCAGGAGGGCAGAACGGTGAACGGTCTGTGGCCAAACAGACTACGTTCAGCGCACATAAACTATTTAGAGCTTTTAACCATTTGGAAAGCTCTGAATCATTTTCTGCCTCGCCTGCAGGGACATCATGTTCTAGTACGGTGCGACAATACCACGGCTGTGGCTTATATCAACCATCAGGGTGGCATGCGCTCGTCAAAACTCCATGCTCTAGCTTACAAGCTTTTGGTGTGGAGCAGACGGGTTTTCCTGTCGTTATGCGCAACTCACGTTCCGGGCATTCTGAACAGAGGTGCGGATCTGCTATCGAGGGGAAACCCAATCTACGGAGATTGGCGTCTTCACCCTCAGATAGTGGAAATGATATGGATGAGATTCGGACGGGCGAGCGTAGATCTATTAACCTCGCGCGAAAACTACCATTGTCCTATGTTCTTCTCTCTAAGGGACATGGACGCGCCCCTCGGGGTAGACGCACTGGCCCACCCATGGCCCAGAGTGCTCCTGTATGCTTTTCCTCCCCTGTGCCTGTTAATTCCCACATTGGCCAGGGTGAGAGAGCAGGGCCTGTCTCTCATTCTGATAGCACCCAGGTGGCCCAAGGCACCGTGGCTGGCGGAGATAATTCCTCTGTTATACGCCGAGCCGTGGCGCCTTCCCGTTCGCATGGATCTATTGTCCCAAGCCAACGGGGAGATTTACCACCCCCACCCGGACAGGGTGGCTCTCTGGGCTTGGCCCGTGAGAGGACGAACCTGAATGCACTTGGGCTTTCGCCGCGTGTGGTCGCCACTATTCAGAATGCCAGGGCCGTCTCTACACGGTCCTTATATGGCTGTAAGTGGCAAGTGTTCGAAGGGTGGTGCGATGGGCGCGGTCTCACATCTTATCAGTGCTCAGTTCCTGATATTTTGTGTTTCCTTCAAGACCTCATGGAAAAAGGCAGGTCTTCTGTCTCAACATCCTTTTGAGCCTCTGGGGAGTATTTCCCTTAAGCTGCTGTCCTTCAAGACAGCTTTGCTCTTGGCCTTGGCATCTGCTAAATGTGTCAGTGAGCTACATGCGCTCTCGGTTCACCCCTCGTGCACTAAGTTCTCCCTCAGTGGAGATAAGGTTTCCCTTAAGCCTAACCCGGCCTTCATGCCGAAGTGCTTCCCTGCGTTCACTTCGGAGGTGTTGGAGCTGTCCGCTTTTCACCCTCCACCTTTTACCTCTCTGGAGGATCAGAGGCTGAATGCTTTGTCCAGTCCGTGCTTTACAGGCTTATATGACCAGGACCAACGCTTTCCGGAAGAGCGACCAGCTCTTTGTTTCATGGGCCCCCCCCCGCACAGAGGGGGTCCCATATCGAAGCAACGCCTCTCACATTGGGTTGTGGACGCTATAACTATGGGTTATGGAGCAAAGGGGGTGCAGCCCCCAAGGGGCATCAGAGCTCATTCCACAAGGGGCTTAGCCGCCTCTTGGGCTTTGTTTAGGGGAGTGTCACTGCAGGACATCTGCTCCGCGGCCAGCTGGGCCTCTCCTCATACCTTTGTGCATTACTACCGGCTGGATGTCACCAGAACCTCGGTAGCACATTCGGTTTTAGGGGTGGGGTCTTCTTAGCTCTTCCCTGTACCTTGTTGAAACCAATAAGAATGAATGGGCCGGCTGGCCATGTTCATTCCTGCCACCAAACATCTACTTCCCGTTATGGGTATAGTTTATGTGCCTTGGTGGGTTGGGGTTGCTATCATGTATGTGTCTCATGCATGTTCATGTCCTGCTTGTCCACAGCAGTTTGGTGTGGCGTCACCTTTGCAGGTTCATGATTAATGGACGTGTCAGGCACCGCCTCCCCGAGGTGACCGTCCTTCTCTGGCTTTCAGAACCTCACTGTGAGTGTATTGGGCAATCGGGGAGCTGTCCATGTCTCTCCCATAGGTGGATCTCGAACACGAGATGATGAAAGAGAACAATAGGTTACTATCGTAACCCCGGTTCTCTGAAACATCGAGTGGAGAGATCCACCAGCTTTGCCCCGCTTGCCGCACAAGAAGCGAATATACTTACTGAGGAATAGCAGCGCGCCCAGATGTTATATGCCCGTAGGTGAGGGGGTGTGGCCTCACCTGGCATTGGCTGCGCGCTTCTGTCTGTCTAGCCAGACTTGGTGCAATTGGATGCTTCTGCAGAGGTCAGGTACGGATGCCCTTCCCATAGGTGGATCTCTCCACTCGATGTTTCAGAGAACCGGGGTTACGATAGTAACCTATTGATTTCCGCAGGAAATTCGAGCATGTCTTTGCGTCATTACGTCACATCTGTACACATAAAGAAGGAGTCTCAGCTAATATAAGCTATATTGCGAGTGAGGATGTTGGAGGTGGAGGTTTATAGCCTTTTCTCACAGCACTTGATTTAATTAAACTTATTAATTTGATGGCGGATCCAGAAAGGTTCAAACGACAATCACCAGTGACAACTAGAGATTCACCCGCTGTAAAATGCAAGACTTTGACTGAGAGTTTGGAAAAAGAGATTGCAACCGGACCCATGCGAAAACAAGGATAAATATCTGAAGGGCTTTAAATGTTGTCACGCAATGCTGATGTTGTTAACATTAACAATTTGAGAACAAAGCATAATTTGCACGGTTTGACATGATATGATAAATTATTGTTAGATTTTAATAAGCGCGATTTACTGCAATGCTTTTTTTCCCTTAGTTGGTCAGAAGAACAAAAGTGGATGTTACTTGTTCAGATGACATTTTAGGGTGAAAATTCTTATGTTGGTCATACTTCCAAAAAGAAGAATCGGTGATTCCGAATGGCAGTATCCACACCTGCGCGGTGATTGACAGCTGCACATTCTCCTCAAAACATTGGATTCATCCGCGCTGTGAGGTGCCGAGGTACAACTCACATGAAGTTGATAATTCCGTGAATGACTGCAATTGCAGATTTCGAACAGAGATGGCGACAAAGAGGAAAAACTGCAGACTGCAGCTATAAAAAGTTATTTATTTCTGTGATGCAAAGCTGAATTTTCAGCATCATTACTCTTCATTGTCACATGATCCTTCAGAAATCATTCTCTGCTAAAGAAACATTTCTTATTACTATTTTGTTGAAAAAAAGCTGTACTGCTTAATATTATATTATATTATATTTTTGTGGAAACTGTGATACCTTTTTTCAGAATTCTTTGGAAAATATAAATTTCAAAAGAACAGCATTTATTTGAAATAGAAATCTTTTCTAATATCATAAATGCGTACACTTGAAATCAATTTATGCACCCTTTAATATACAGTATATGTATGTATATATATATATATATAACCCAAAAAAGTTACGGACTGGAGCTTTAAAATATATCAATGTTATTTTAAATGGTAATATTTTTTTTTTAATTCTTACCGTTTTGTATATATATATATATACAAGCAAGGACATCTCAACCGCACACAGTATTTGGTCTCGCTCGGTTAGTCAAGGGCAGCTGATTCAGTTTTTCACCCTGGGTCATTGGCTCAGTCAGTGTTTCTGCATCACTATTTAGGAGCAGCACCAGTCAAATGTTTGCTTGGCTAACGCCATACAACAAACGAACATACAGGCCAAAGTGCTGTCTAACGTGTGAATCAACTAAGGTGATTCTTTCTAACGGATCAGATCACTGGACTGCATCACAAGTCACCTCACTGTAAGTTTGTATCTGCATCTGTTGTCAGACTTCAGTAGATGCAATCATAAAGACAAATGACTGTCATTCATTCCAACCTCCTCCCTCAGCTCACATCTGACTGGACGGTGAAATAAAGCTGAATGGTTTCTCTGAGGATTACTGAAGCTCTAGCTTGATTACGGGCTGTTCTCCGAATGACAGACATACGTGAGACAAGCTGACAAATCAGTGCAGTCGGATGCACCCTAATCGGAGCTCACTGACAGAGGGGAAGAAACGTGTTTATCAGGAGCTGACCTCATCATGAAAGGCAAACAAAAGCTACAAAAACCAGAATCAAACGGAAATGCCTCCCACGCATTATGTTTAACCATAATCTTGACCCCAAACATGACTTAAGGGCAATTTACACGCTTAGCTTGTCATATTGCCTCCTTTCGTGTACAGACGTTTTCCTGTTGAGCAAACATAACGGCGCCTGCTTCAGCTCAATGCATGTTGCACAAGAAGATTAGTATAAATAATGGATTCTGTGTTGCAATCTAAGTGATAGCTAATATAATTAACCCTAATAATTTAATTCTTAAATGTAACCTTTAGCCAATCACTAATTTTTTTTGTTGTTTTTTTACTGTACGTTATTATGTTGTGATGCCTAAATTCACTTGTAGCATTCCTTTTTTCAATTCAGACAAATTCGAATTTTAATATCTGCTAAATGAATAAATGTAAATGTAATCCACCATGACATGAAAATAATTATTGGCTTAATGTTAAAGTCGCCCTCAAACACTGGAGTTGTAGCTGAGGCCTGAAAGAGTGTAGTTCATGCTGCCAACATGTCGATGTGCTCTGTGAAACCAAATTCACTTTGCATGCACTTCCAAAGAATGAGGACTCAAACTGATACAGTAAATCCGGTGCCATTGTTACTGTCCATTTCACTTTGCATCCAATTGCTGAGGAAGCCTTCGATACTTTAAGTCCCCCTGTGGTGAAAATCCAGTTTTTAAATGTTGTTTGTATGTCTATGTGGTGTTTTTAATATGCTTTAAGACAAACCATGTGCAAATTCATAAGTCAACACCATTGCTGAGTATTTTCTCCTTAAATCTGCAGTGAAAAAAAAAGAAAAGAAATCGCCGCGGTTTGAAATAGCTGGTGTTTCTGATGCCGCAAACTACATTGTAACCAATCACGTCAATGTGCCGGTGGCTTTAGCATATCATTAACTGCTGTGAAGCAGGGGAGTCTCAAGAGAAGCCAGGTTATCCCAGTATATTTTTTCTGATGATATGAAAAATTGGGTACATTTAGCAATATAGTGGGTGAATTATGTATAAGATGTATATTATGATGTTATGATGAACAATATGCCTTTCTCCACTGACGTTCTAAATTGTTCAAAACGTTTCTAAGGATGCTGATTTTTAGATAGCATACAGAGATTGCGAACGGGTTTATGTAACATTAGCAACACATTAGCTCATTATTACGTGTCCGACGTTGTAGAGACCAATACATAAAATGCATTACCATTCTGATAAATCGACTTGTATACTACCCTGTATGAGTGAGTGGAGGCGGGGCTCATTTTCATATTCATGGATTCGCTTATGCTACGTGAAGCAAGGGTGTAGAGTTACTTTCAAGCTATTTTAAGGCATGAGTAAAATTCACAGGGAAAAACAAACGTTTAAAGGTGCATCCCTACTTTTATCTTTTATCTATCGCAGTTGTGTACAACAAATCTTTCAGTGGTTACCATGTACCCTGATCATAAAAACAAATAATGTTTTTCACAGCAAGAACTGCTGGTAATACATTTTCACTGTCTAGACTGAGAACGCCTTGCCACCACAGAGACAACTCATTTAATTATCAAAATCTGATTGGTGTCTGAGCAATTACTCGCCTTTAATTAAATACAACACATTTAAAGAGCCAATCAAGACATTCTGAGGAAACAACTTTCCACACCGAAGTCTTAACGCTCCTTGTGACCTCCATGTTATCAAGTATCCTCTTCCCACTTCACTCCTTCCCTTTGGCATTTCTCCTTCATTTCCCATTAGCAAGTGAAGCGTAGTGTTAAAACTAGCCCTTGTGTGTCCTTTCCTACACACAAGAGAACCGTGGACAAAAACACCTTTGATAACGATAACGATCTCAGGTGGTATTTAACAGAGGCAGTACGACAGAACAACACATGCCTGCGGGGTGTGCATGCAAAAACATCCAGCGTTAATTGTCAGGCAAGCGCACCGTAATGAAACAGTCCAAAATAAATTAGCCGGGTAACACTCGGCTCGAAAGTGTGACTCATGAACTTATGAACTTGTGAACAGGCACTGAGAAGAGAAGACAATTGTATGAAGATGGTATTTTTATAGCACTCAGACACCCTGCTGATCTCCAGTGCAGAGCTGTGTGAAGAATGGGTAAGTTACAGCACTGCTGTTCAGATGTTCAGAAAAACACAGCAGCTGTTTGCGCAGCAATCACCCATGAGCAATCGAACAAGACTCTACTGTACCCGCCATAAACTGGATCCAGTTCTTGGCTATGTTTCTGAAGGCTTTAAAGAGGAGGGAAGCTTGTTTAATTGGCCATGAGCAGATGGAAACTGTGGATTCACATTTTAAGCACTGATTTTGGGTGGGAAATCTGTGGAATGGATTTTATTGTGGAAAGTGTGTCAAATGAAGCTGTACTTGTCACATGCCTGTCCTGTCTTGTGTTGCACTTGGGTGTTTGTTGTTTGATACCATGTGTTCTCTTGTCATTGTATTCCCCGCCCATCTTGTTATCTCATTATTGGTTCATTTGCCCCACCTGTCTGTTCGTTAGCCACTTTGTTTGCCTCTCTATTTAATCTCCTTGTGTTCTCAGTACTGTGCTGGTTCGTTGTATCCATGTTACCCTGGTTCATGTTTTCGTGTATCTTGTATCCTGCCTGTTTTCCCCCACGAGGGAGTTTTTGTTCTTGTTTTATGTGTTATTATTTTCCTAATAAATCCCCATTGTTTGCATTTGAGTCCTCACACCTTTTTCCCAACCCGTGCCGTGACAGAACGAACCAGCCATCTGAGGATTCAGCACAATGGGTGAGGAGGATTCCGATTGTTGGGATTATGACGATTGCATGGATGACGATGAATTGGATTGCCCTGACTATCATGTTGCTACATTTGGATCGACACAATTCTCGACGATCTGTTGTGACGGAAGGACTTCGCCAAGATCTATTTCCAGCGGTAGGGTTTCGAACTTCTCTTCCCCAGCCATTGAGCGGGAGAGGACCAGTTTTCAGGGGACCCGCCTGGTAATTTTTCGTGGGACTCGTGGAGGTCGCAGCGGAGGAGGGGGTCGAGAGGAATTCCAACACCATTTCTCACTCAGGCCACTCTTCGACCCAGGGTTGGTGCAATCCAGTCCATAGTTTCATCCGGCGCCGTGTCCATCCAGCCCAGAGCACGCACTTCACAAGTGGAGACGGCGGAGGAGGAGGAAGACCCCTAGCCTCTCCAAAGATCCGGAAGCCGTGTCCCAGCAGCCCGCCGTTTTTCTGGAGGCTGAGTCGGAGACCGTTCACGTTCCGTCTGCCCAGCGAGAGACCGTTCACGTTCCGTCTGCCCAGCGAGAGACCGTTCACGTTCCGTCTGCCCAGCGAGAGACCGTTCACGTTACGTCTGCCCAGCGAGAGACCGTTCACGTCCCGTCTGCCCAGCGAGAGACCGTTCACGTCCCGTCTGCCCAGCGAGAGACCGTTCACGTCCCGTCGGCCCAGCGAGAGATGGTTCACGTCCCGTCTGCCCAGCGAGAGACCGTTCACGTCCCGTCGGCCCAGCGAGAGACTGTTCCTGTCCCGTCTGCCCAGCGAGTGACTGTTCCCGTCCCGTCTGCCCAGCGAGAGACTGTTCCCGTCCCGTCTGCCCAGCGAGAGACCGTTCACGTCCCGTCTGCCCAGCGAGAGACTGTTCCTGTCCCGTCTGCACAGCGAGAGACTGTCCCTGTTTCCTCTGCCTTTCTGAACTGGGAATACCTGGAGCGTCTGGCTCAGATGTTGAATATGCCAGTCTCAGCCGTTCCTGAGCCGGAGCCGGTGCTCGTTCCAGAGCCGGTAGCAGAGCCAGTGCCTGTTCCAGAACTGGAGCACATGTCGGTCTCGGACCCAGTATTTGTTTCTGTGTTTGTGTCTGTCTTTGTGACTGTTTTTGTTCTAGTGTCTGTTCCCGAGCCGGTGTCTGTTCCCGAGCCGGTGTCTGTTCCCGAGCCGGTGTCTGTTCCTGCTCCCGAGCCGGTGCCTGCTGCTGCTCCCGAGCCGGTGCCTGCTGCTGCTCCCGAGCCGGTGCCTGCTGCTGCTCCCGAGCCGGTGCCTGCTGCTGCTCCCGAGCCGGTGCCTGCTGCTGCTCCCGAGCCGGTGCCTGCTGCTGCTCCCGAGCCGGTGCCTGCTGCTGCTCCCGAGCCGGTGCCTGCTGCTGCTCCCGAGCCGGTGCCTGCTGCTGCTCCCGAGCCGGTGCCTGCTGCTGCTCCCGAGCCGGTGCCTGCTGCTGCTCCCGAGCCGGTGCCTGCTGCTGCTCCCGAGCCGGTGCCTGCTGCTGCTCCCGAGCCGGTGCCTGCTGCTGCTCCCGAGCCGGTGCCTGCTGCTGCTCCACCGCCCGAGAGATCTTCTCCGCCCTGGCCGCCCGAAGGGTCTTCACCGCCCTGGCCGCCCGAAGGGTCTTCACCGCCCTGGCCGCCCGAAGGGTCTTCACCGCCCTGGCCGCCCGAAGGGTCTTCACCGCCCTGGCCGCCCGAAGGGTCTTCACCGCCCTGGCCGCCCGAAGGGTCTTCACCGCCCTGGCCGCCCGAGAGGTCTTCACCGCCCTGGCCGCCCGAGAGATCTTCACCGCCCTGGCCGGCCGAAGGGTCTTCACCGCCCTGGCCGCCCGAAAGGTCTGCTCCGCCCTGGCCGCCCGAGGGGTCTGCACCACCCTGGCCACCTGATGGACTTTGTGTTTCGCCCGGGTTTCCCAGGACTAAGAAATTTGTTCCTCCCGTTCCGCCCTGGTTTGTCCCGCCCTGGTTTACTCCTCCTGTCCCGCCCTGGTTTGCTCCTCCCGTCCCGCCTGATGGAGCGTCTGGTAGCCGCTCCGTAGGGAGGGGGTAATGTCACATGCCTGTCCTGTCTTGTGTTGCACTTGGGTGTTTGTTGTTTGATACCATGTGTTCTCTTGTCATTGTATTCCCCGCCCATCTTGTTATCTCATTATTGGTTCATTTGCCCCACCTGTCTGTTCGTTAGCCACTTTGTTTGCCTCTCTATTTAATCTCCTTGTGTTCTCAGTACTGTGCTGGTTCGTTGTATCCATGTTACCCTGGTTCATGTTTGATCGTGTTTTCGTGTATCTTGTATCCTGCCTGTTTTCCCCCACGAGGGAGTTTTTGTTCTTGTTTTATGTGTTATTATTTTCCTAATAAATCCCCATTGTTTGCATTTGAGTCCTCACACCTTTTTCCCAACCCGTGCCGTGACAGTACTACATTTAAAATAATTAAATTAAAATTGCATTACCAAATTTTCAAGCAGGTTTCTCATACAAGCTCCTTGCATGCTATTGCTCATCCAATTTGGTAACCCATTGGTAGCTTAGCCCCAAATTCACACCATTGGTCGAGTCAATGTTACAGTGTTATTGGGCATGTTTGGGGTGTTAAACAAAACAGCAAGTCAGCTCATTTGGTGGCCATATTTGGCAGCTCTGGCAGCCATTTTGGGCATGCAAGACCAACTCCAATCAAAATACTGAAATCTCAAAAACTGCTTGCCAAACTCACATATAAAATCATGAACTGTCCCATGAATGTTGTTCTCAAATAGCATTAAAAAAGCGTATATTTCTAACCAACGCGCATGTGTAGTCCCAAGAACGCGTCTCAGGACACTGACTGTTTTTATGGGAACAGGAAATTCTACTGGCAACTACATTGATGCGATAACGACCAATTTGTGATTGGCTCTTTTATTTAAAAGGCGGGACCAAAGACAATATAGAAAGATGGTTCACTTCTATTACTTATGAATGGGAGAAACTCCAACTTGCAAAATGCCGTAATACGTCCCGCCTAATAGTAGAATAGATAAAAGTAAAGTCATTGCGTCACTGCAGCTGAAACTACAGTCTCCATAGAAACCTGAGACTTGTGCTTAGGACTGCACATTCACATTGGTTGGTCTAGCCTGAAAAATAAGCCTTTTTAACGCAATTTGAGCATAAGAGACAACAATTATGGGAAAGTAAATGACAGATTTTGTTGCTGATTTTAAATGTTACTTAATTGTGAGTTCGGCAAGCAGTTCTTGAGATTTCAGGATTCCCCCATTTAAATTGGTCTTGGATGCCCGAAATAGCTGGAGGCGTTGCAAACATGGTCGCCAAGTGAAGAGACTTTCCTTGAAAGGGACTTTGGCGGGACTTATTTCATCATATTGCGCTTTCTCCCATTCATAGCAATATGAGTGCACCGAGTTGGTATAGATACAGTCTTTAGACACTAGTCATTTGGTTTGCACTTGACTTGTGTATATTGACCGACAAATTATTTTCTTAAATATAATTTATTAAAGATAAAAGTAGTTAAAAATATTGCAATGTTTATTATTACTGATTAATCCCTGGACATCATTATCCAAACAATTCCTGATGGACTAAATCAAGTCCAAGTATTATTTTTTTCATTCGAGAAGCACTCGGATATACTGTACATCACAATAGAAAGAAAAGACCGAATTCCACAGGATTTCTTTTGTGTTCCACATATTTAAATTATGTGGGTCTGAAACATGGCAGAATTTTCCTTTAGTGTGAACTATCACTTTAAGGAATAAAAGTTAATTTGCTAATTTAACAAATTTTTATATTAGACAAACATCTACACATTAGACAGACATAGGCTAGACCTGGTTTTCTTACTTTCTCCCCAACACTCTGCATTTCAAATGACACAACAACACCAAAACACGTAACCCTGGCTGTCACAAACAAAGCCATGTAATAAACATAGTATTTTCACAGTGACCTTCCAGTAACCAAAGTTCACATTTGCTAATTGAAACTGGGTTACAAGGGAAGAATTGGCTGCATTTCTTTCTCTCAGTAAGACAGCACATCAACGCTGTTGCTCATGCCAACACAAACTGAAGGTCTGTTTTCAGTCTCTGCCAATGACAATGCAATCAGACAGTTCAGATGGGCGTGAAAACCGGACTCTTCCCTTTTAATGGATCTTGGAGAAATAAGACTCTCTGGCAGGAACCACTGACTCAGTTATCGTAAAACTGGAGGAGACTGCAAGCAAATCTGAGGCGCCTTGATTACCTATGACTTATGTCTTTGACTTATAGTACAAAGGAGCCGTTTATATATGTGAATTGGGAGTTTGAATACATAAAAGATGAAATGTGTAATTTTACTTCCCAAAGGTATTCCCAAACTTTTTGGTCAGCCCTTTGAACTAAAATATAAGTAGCCCCCGAGATTTTAAAGTGTTAGTTCACCAAAAAAAGTCATTCCAAACCCATAAGACCTTCATTCATCGTCGGAACACAAACTATGATATTTTTGATGAAATCTGAGAGCTTTCTGACCTGTTGTCGGGCTAATCAGGAGGCTCAATCAAATAGCACAACATTTTAACAGGACCAAAGAAGAGCCAGAATGTTTTTAAGGCAATCAGACGATGAATGGCTATGCTTTTCTCTGTATAGCATTTTAAAATCCAAAAAACACATTTCACATAAAATACTTAATGTCAAGCTAGGAAGGCACAATGTGATATCTTCTTGCAAAACCGTAGTATGATACACTCAATTGCTTAAGTGTCTTACCGTGTAGGTGTGCAGGGTATATTTTGATTGACATTTATGGCTTCACTGTGACTGCTCTGAGCAAGAAGCAAGCTTTAAGACCTTGAGCTCAGCACAGGAGCTGTATATAGTACAGGCCAACATATCCCATAAATCCAGTCAAATGCTTCTCAACAAGATTAATGCATGCATTAATACATTACAGAAATACAATTCCTCACACAAAGCCCTGTTAAGGCATGAATGTGAGTTTATTTTGGAGACAATACCCTCTTATTTCTTTCCAAGGCCAGAATTTATGACACTACTGAATCAGATTTACATCAGTACACTAATGATGATTAATCATCCAGGATGAGAGGCAGGTCAAACTCTTGCAGGATATCATCATCACTCCCCAGCTGTCCTGTTTGAGTCCTGCAAAGCAACATGATGGCACCAGCTGCAGGACTGATGTTTACGTGAGGACTTTGCCAAGTGCTAAATTTATGCACCCTTCTCTAGCTATAAACCTGAGTTTACACTGCACCAGCTCCAGCTGAATACAGAGATCTGTTAGGAGATGAATACAGTCCAGATAGAGGTGCTAGTATTATGCAATGCATCTCTATGAATATGTGATTCATGCATGTGGATGTGTATAGAAGTAGAGGCAGAGCCATAAAAGAGGCTCATCAGCAAAGCCTCTTTAAACCTGTATTGATTTTCATGTCTACTGAAAGTACGACAGTTAAATAAGCTACTGTAAAGAGAGAACATGCAATTATTATAAATCATATGCTGCCATATACAAACATCATTACCTTGTATGTGTTGGTTAACAACATTCTCCAGCCTGTCCAGTCTCTCTATAATCCTCAGGGTTTCTCCTCTGTTGTCATCATCAAACTTTTTCTCATGCGTCCTCCCTGCAACTTTGACGTTGCCGTTATTAGACACATAATTGGTGATCCATCCGACGTAGAGCAGACACAAAATATTGGTCATACCGCTTAAAATCACGCACGTGGACACCAAAGTTTTGGTTCTCCTCGTGCATGCCATCGCAACATCCCCACGTGCGCAGGGCGCGCAGAAACAGGCACAAATCCTTTACGCGTTTATCGGCGGTTTTGCTCTCATATAGCCCTGCGGAAGAATCTCCCGTATAACGTTTCGGCTTTGCGTGTCCAGGACATCTTATGTGACAGGAAGCGGCAGCTGTTCGGACAGGCGATTATGTCTCTCGCGCTCGTCCGCACTGTTTGACAGCGGGTTTACAGCTCGGCAACACGCGCACGGCTTGCTTGACGGCGTCATGAGCCAGGGGTACACGCGCACCAGCAGCGCGCGCTGCTGTTGACAGCCAATGAAGTTCAACAGCAGTAATGGAACTGGTTTTTACTCAGATCTTACATTGGACATGCAATGGAGAATAATACCAAATTGTTTACTAGGCGAAAATGTCGTTGGTCAAACACTGAAATGTATTATATGCTAATTTTTATTTGCCTAATTTGGCTAGCTTATTCCAAGCGCCAAAATGATTGGACGCACGACGGCCTTTGACTGACAACAAATATGGAACAACAGGAACGTTGTCTCCTCTTTTTAAAAAAAAAAATAAAAAACGGTTTTGTAATCCTACCTTACCTATTAAATATTCATTGTGAATATTTATATTCATATTTTCTTTCAGTTTGATAGGCTATTATAAGTTTACACATTGCTGTGGACAGTATAGGCCAGCCTTGTCTGCAATAATAATGTAATGTCTTTTATCCTTATTTGAGGACTTTTCTCACCAAAATATACAATTAATTTGTCATCATATCATGCAATTATTTGATTTAAATTTCAAATGGTTTGTATTTTTTATTTGCATTTTTCCCTATTATCCTTGCAGACCTGCAACTTATTTTTGGATCCTAACACAGTTGAGATCACTGATTTGACTCACCCATACTCCACACTACAGCAGGAGTTATTTTTAACTGTTGTTGAGATGTGTTGTAAATCAATCTTGACATAATGTCTTGATAGATGCGCAATAGTTTGTGATTTACTGTATCTGTATTTAAATATCTGACAGTGCTCGTGTGATTATTTTCTTAGAGAGAGTAAAGGCATTTTAATGAAGCCCTTTACATATTCAGAGGATTTCTGTTTGAAGGCAAGAGGTGCCAAATTCCCTTCTCTGTTCTATCCTCTTAAACGGTCAGGTTGTAACTCAAATGAAAGAGTGCAATCGAAAAACAGCCTTCAAAGATGCTCCTCATCAGCCTTCCCTTTTCAGGGCTTTCAGGCTGATCAAGCGAGGAAAAAAAAGCATCAGAGAAACATTACGTTAACAGATGGAATCAGAAGCAAACTACCCTGAGGTTCTGGCTTTGATCTTTGTCTTTGGCTTGCCAACTTACTCTTTCACCTGTTTAGTTTACCCAAATGTACACAGAGACACCAGATCATGAAATGATGCATGCAATATGAATGGACACTGAAATATTAAAGGATAGAGAATTTCTCGGTAGAGACTTAGGCCTGTAATTACTTAATAGGGGATCTAGACCAAAGGTCTATGAATGACTGATCTTAAAAGACAAAATGTCATGGTTCGTTTTAGATTTACCGAAATCATGGTAAAAAAAAAAAAAAGGTGAGAACTTACAGTGTGTCTTCTAGGAGATGCGAAGACCTTGAGTCTTTATCTACTATATTCTGCTCCACCTGCTGAAATGCTCGCTTTAATCGCTTTAGAGACCTACATTTTTTTAATCGCTTTTCAGACTTGTTTTACACTAAAATTATCTGTACAGTATCCTTAAAACAAGATAAATCTCTGCACCACCTGGTTACTGGCACGTCCAGCCATGACTTCCAGTGGCAATGTATTTAAGCGTGGAGCCTACTGTATGCATAAGATCAATGAGACAGAATACGCTCCGTTCTGTCTGCCACAGCCCCCACTGCAGTGAGATATTATTGGGCTGTAATTTAAAATGAGAGGTCTAGGGTCTATCGGCTGTGTAACAGAAGGAAGGAGACACTGCCTGGAATATCAATAGCAATGGTGGTTCTTGCCCAGAAGAGCAATGTGAAATTTCCTTAATCAGAATCCCTAGTCCTGATGCAGAGCATGCGATGGTGCATTAATCTGATTGCTTTTCATGAGAACTAGTTGACCTCACAGTACTGGTTGATTACAAAATCCTGAAACAAATAACCCCATAACCATAATCTTAGATAGCATTGATAGCATATCCTGATATATAGCATTACTGTTTGCCATGATCAAATCCATCCATTTTTTTCCTGAACTCTTGACAGAATTCTGAACTTTTGCTGACAGACTGGTGGTGATCAATGAAATCGGTCACGGGACGGGTTTACGTTTAACTAGTTTTGGGGGGGGGAAATCATGGAACTCCTCCTATTGTTTTTAGGAGTTGTTGTTTTACTGCTGTTTTAGCTCATTCTTATTTGAGACAAATGGTATTTTGCATTGACCCTTGATTTTGACAAAGGTTATTATAGAATAGAAATAATACAAAAAATATTATTTTCGCTTCATAACATTAAGGTTGAACCACTGTAGTTATGTTGAAAGATGTCTTTACTAACTTTCTGGGCCTTGAAAGTGGTAATAACATTACATTCTATGGGGGGTCAGAAAGCTCTCGGATTTCATCAAAAATATTTTAATTTATGTTCCGAAGATGAACGAAGGTTTTATGGGGTTGGAACGACATGAGGGTGAGGGTGACATGAGGGAAGCTGCGGTGTAATTGGTTTGAATCAAAACATTTTTTGAAGATATTATAAAGGATTTCTTTTGCTTTTTTTGCTAAAAATAAATTATTGACAATACCTAAAATTGCTAAATTCATCTGTCGAGAAAAGATGCTCTGAAGCTCAAGTTCAAGTGTAAAACGTTTCACTTGCAATTTTATGTTTCAACCACAGAGGGTGATAGAAATCCCAGAATCCTAGAGTTCTTTTAAAGTCACAGTGAAACAGAAGTAGCAAGATTTTTTCTTTCATATTGTGACACACATCCGAATGTAACCGATTATCGAAAAAGAAAAAAATGTAGGGCGGGGACTTCTGGGTTCATTGGTTCTTCTGTGCATTGTTTTTTGAGATGTGGGCATTGCACTCAAAAATATAGGCTGATGAATGTGAGCTTGCAGAGATGGGGTCTAAATGGATCAAATGACTGCATACATCACAGTGTTGTTTTAGTATTATTCGGATAATATTATAGTTTCATTCATATTTTGAATTTTTTTTGTCATTTTTATTAGTTTCTGTTTTTTACAATGTTTATATTTTTAATGGTTTTAGTTTAATATGATAACCCTGATTTAGAAAATGGATAGGGGGAATTTTCATTGCCTTAAATTTAATATGTGCAAAGACTGGACCGACCAAACACACCATTGTTCCACTTAATCTCCATAACCCCTCACCCAGGCAGACTCCGTGATGTAGTTTCCCCTCTGAGAATTACCACCCTTTTGCTCACCTCATACACTTCAAAGACACTCCGTTGTGAGATAGTGCCTGCACAGAAAAGTACAGGCTACAACAAACAGACATGCAGTCCCATAGAAATGGAATTCTCTCCTCTAATTAATTGACAAATCTGTCTAATAAATGAACATGCATTTCCCCAGTACATTTTTGTATAATATTACTGTTTGTAAATTGCCTTTTTATATTGTATAGTGTTATGCATGCCTGATAGAACTACTAGTTAATGTTGCCCCATCTAGGTGGTCTCCTATCAAAAGATTCCTTGTTTAATGACTCACACTTTGGTTGACATCACCATCACACATGCAGTGTATGTTTGTTATATTTATCAAATATATAAATGAGTATGAGTATAATGAAGTGAGTATAAATGAGTATAAATGGACAGAAATTGCCAGCTTACTCCAATCATGCAAATTAATCAGCTTTTTAAACAAAGGAATTTTCCCGCCTTTCTCATTAGTCAAGCCAAAACTTAAAGGTGTGACCTCTGTGGAACTTAAAGGGTTAGTTCACCCAAAAATGAAAATTAAGTCATTAATTACTCACCCCCATGCTGTACCAACCCCGTAAGGTAAGGAAGGGTGAGTAATTAATGACTTAATTTTCATTTTTGGGTGAACTAACCCTTTAAAAGCCGAAACATAGGCTGCATCCACAATCAAATAGTATGCTAAAAACAGTACGCCAACAGAGTAGTTTGTCCGAATAGTATTCGAAAAACATAGGCGAAAAGTCCCCGGATGACATACTTCCGGCGAGACTCTGAATTGTGAATTCGATGGACACTTTACTATCCCATATCCTATGAGGCCACGGGAGAGGATTTATGAATGGCAGTGAAGCGACGCAACTGACGCTGGTAGGTTGTGTATGGTAAAAACATGGAGGATGTAGTACGTCCGGATTACATTCATATAGAACATCATACTATATAGAACTTTTTTAACGGTCGCAAAGTAAGTTCAAATTCAAATGTAGTTCAGTACGTGATTTTCAGATTTTAAAATATATTACCCCTGACTTTATTATTTAGTTTTATTAAATTCCTGACTCCCTGATTTTACTGATTCAGAAAAGTATTTTAGCCTTCAGTTAAATATGATTGTTATTTTTAGTTGTTAAGCATGATATGTTTATTTTTTATGCATCTGATGTAATTATACTATGATTATTTTAATTCCTTTTCTATGTTGAATCCTACTTACTTTGAATAACCATTGTGTATGAAATGTGCTATAAAAATAAACTTGCCTTGCCTTACTTTTTCATAGTGTAGCATGACTATAGTTTAACAGCTTTAAATAATGATTAGCCTGGCAAGATACAGTTTCAGCTTCTCCAACACTGTATTAGATGTCATTTAGATAGTGGAAGGGTTTGGGATTGCAAATGTGGACTTCACATTGCAAAATCAATTGAGAATTCTAATGTTGGGTCATACTGTCCTGCGGAGAGATTTTTAGTGAATTAAGCGGTGGTCAGATCAATTCAAAAGCGGCTGAGCTTATTTAACATTGAAAGATTGTCCATACTCTGATAACAGTGGGAAAGCAGGCTCAATTTCATCGAGAACAAGACATACTGATAATAATCTTTTGCTACAGTATGTGTTTCAGAAGTAATGCACAATACAGTAAGACTATGTCAACATACAGTTTAATTTATGAAACGCATTACTTCTATTACAGATGCAAACTTGTATCATAAAGTGAATTGTGAGACCGTCTCTGTTGTGCAAGTCTATTCTCTGATATGAAAATCTGTGTGCTTAGTTTGTATTCATGTTCCTGGCAGTTTTAAGATAAGGGAATGTTAGAAGTTCCTGCCTGAGAGAATCTTATTTCCTCAGAATCCATTAAACACAGAGAGTCCGGCTTGGCTTTCATTCCCATTCAGACGGTATGATTACACTGTCATCGAGGTACAGCAAGCTTTGTGATAGGCCATACAATATAATTTCAAGTTCTCTAGGAAAAACGATCAGGGTTCCCATGGTCATTGAAAACCTGAATTTTAAATAGTGATTTCCAGTCCTTTTTTTTTTACGCAACCATGAATAGATGTGTACTGTGTGTCCTTCAATAAAAAACATCTGCTGATTGAGGTTGAATATTATTTAGGCAAACGTTATTGCAGTATATTTTTCAATCAGGTAGCCCATATTTTTCATCAAGTTCATTTGGTTCAAAGGCATTCAGCAGATACATTATTTATGGAATGAGGAACTCAATAAAACTTCCACTCTGTGGTAATTTACTTTATAAAGAGTGTACAGGAGAGCTAATGCGTTTAATCAAGAGAGGGCCAAATGTCGAAACTAAAATAAAAAATGATGAAATGCATTTGACAGAAAATGATGCTCTTAAAACACCGGCACAATTACTGAAAATTAGTCAGTGAATCATAACATAATCTGATAAACACAATGGATTAAAATTATTTTAACTCCAAAAGCCGTTAATATGAATTATCTAACAGTTGAATCATACACTCTGTTGAAGGCAAAATTGAGGCTGATGTAAGATTGTTCAGTGATTACGAAAAGATGACCCAGCGATTTCATATAGGCTATAGGGTAAACTGCTTCCTGTGAAAAGCGTAGGCTTCACAACAAATGAAACTAAATAGAAACACTCAGCAAGCACTTTAAAAACCATGTTGCCACTTGATTAAAAAAATGCAGAAGCCATTTAGAATCATATTCCATGCCAGCTGGAAGACTTTATTGGGTCCTTTCAGTGCCTCACCTCATAATATGTTGCAGAGGCATACCTGTATAGGTCATATTTGTTCTGCTTTTAGTTTCAATGTGTGTTTGTGTGAATGTGTATGAGAGAGTTTGAGATGATAAGAACCTTTTAGGATTTTTGGCCATTTTGCTTAGTCAAGTACTTGACAGATAAGTAGGCTACTCAACTCAAGTACTGATGGGGTGTAGTATTATGTAGCTTGGTGAGTTGTTGAGCGCTTGTGAGAGATTCATGAACAATTTAATCATTCAAGTTTTACCTGTTCAATGAATTGGTCTGTTCAGTTTACAAAACGGTTTCTCAAAAGCAACGTAAGCCAGTAAATTGTAGAAACTATGCCTCTGATCTACTTAGGCTTAATGCTTTTAAACACAGATCTGGTTGTGATTGAATTGGTTGCAGCGGATAGGAAGATTGTTAGTCAATAAGGACTTTTCATCACACAAAATTATTGTGTGGCTTTAGAAGACTTGGAATATAGCACACAAATCATATGAACTATTATACTTTGTGGTGAATTTGCATCCTCTTGAAGCATGAAAGCCTCATTTATTGTAATTGCTTGTAAAAGATCAACCAGCACATTATAACATGTTCCTCTTTTTGATTTCCACAGAAGAAAGAAAGACATAAAGTTTTGAAATTACATCCTTTTTCTATCCTGGGTTCTCTTGGAGAGGAGTCCTGTCATAGTCAGTGTTAGTTGTGATAATGGAGCAAGAGACTTACAATACTTTGCCTTCACAGTTTATTTGCTGTAAGTTCTGGCATTAAATTCCACATAAACATCCTCTGGACAATTTCATCCATAATGGAGAAATTCAGGCTAACCACTGAGTTACAGGGTAACAGAAGGGGTTTCTACTTCGAAAGTCTGAAGCGAGACAGACATTGGCTTCTTGCTTCTGCACTAACATCATGTGGTTGAGAATATTATATGTGGAGTATTTGCATTGCGCCTGGTTTAAATGTAAGATAGCCATGTAAGATACATTTTAATCATGATGACATGCTTAGTCCTATAGGGTAAAGCCTCAAACCCCTGGCAAAGAATGATGTCCAGTCTCTCATCCACTTCATGAGATTGTTACTACTCAGCAGAGCATTGTTAGGAACAGAAAGCTCCTGCTATGGTGAACAAGGGAACTCTATCACTGTTCCTTGCTCCCTATACTGCCATATACAGCAGGGTTATAACTGAGCCTGAGTCTTGGTTCCTTTACAACAACAGAGAGAACGAATACAAATATTTACTCTGAAAATTATTTAGTAGATTGTGATTCTTTACTTAATGATGTGGTAAATCATAAAATCTGCAGTTTGGTCTTGATTAGGTTTGTAATTATGACGATGGTGATGAGCTACTGGGCCAACAACCACATCTGTGGTGGATTAAGGGCTCCCAACTACCTCAATTGGACCAGAAAAACTGCACCTCCAATGAGTAAAATATTTTTTTGTGCAGTTCTATGTAAGTTCATATTGATACAGCTATAGACCAAAGAAATCATGGACATGATTCGAAAGGGTTAAATGGTCCTGAAAAAATTAGTCACACTTGTGCTCCTCGTAGTAAAAAATGACCACATTAGAAATGAATGGGAAACAAATATCATCGAGTGAAAAGGTTTGGTACTGCGCCCAAACAAAATCTTACTGAAAGCTCATTTTCTGAGATATCAACCTCAAATTTGGAACACAAATAGTTTATTATGGCTTTGATTTTCTCACAGTTTTAAAGTAAAACTCAACTGTTCACTTTCTTAACAGTTCACTTAAAAGATGACTGTGTTTACGTGAATACTCGCCAAGCACGGCATTTTGACATTATTTACTGTTTAAGCGCAATAAGCAGCGAAAAATAACTCAAATTAGTACTGAGAGGCAGATTTATACATGTGGACTTTGGGTGTGAGCACAAAATGTGCGGAAATGTGTAAAATTATGCACAATACGCTCAATCCCACGCCGAAACTCTCCACTGCAGAAATCCACCCGCATTAGGCGGGTGTTCATGACAAGTCCTGCATATACTATACTTAATATATATATATATATATATATATATATATATATATATATATATATATATATATATATATATATATAGAGCATCTACCCATTCATTTACATGTGCACTGTTCAAACACTTTCATCTGTGACGTATTTGTACCTTAAAAAGTTATGAGATCCAGTAAAGATGAAATAATCCCAAATCAGTGTGGCAAAGTCGTTTCTTATCTATTCTGAGATCCAACTGTTTTTGTTGTTATTTTTATAATTTTCTTATGATGAGATCGATTCCTGAGGCATAAATGGGCATTAGAATCTCATCACAGTCAGGGCCGAAGCTACGGAGATTAAGATGTGGTGTTTTGTATCTTATTACCTGATTTCACAGCTGCTTGTGGCCTCAAACATACGAAAAACACACGGCAACGAGTCCTCAGGATGGATTAACTCAGTTCTGCCTCTCTCATTAACTCCATCCCAGACAGCAAGGCACTGCTTCAGAAAAGGGCTCAGAGCTCTATGAAGCCATAATTATCATCTCTACAAAAAGATTATGTGCTGCATGCAGAGATGGGAGGCAATGGGCTGTAAACTCAAATCATTAGGCAGGCAGAGAGAACCTGAGGAGTAATTCAGCAGGGACCCAGGGAGAGGGTGAGCTGTCTCCAGAGCCCACACTACACTTACACACTGAACTACATGCACTTACATGCAATTCCCTCCCTCTGAGAGGTACACACACAATACATTCTGCTGAGAAAAAAAGAAAATGGAAAAATAGTGTTCTTGCACATGTTGCCTCCACCCACCATATGCTATATCACAGGAACTTGATTAATTGTTCTCACAGCCACTTTTGCTGTATTGCAGATTGATTGACCACATGTGGAGAGCCTCATCTAAATCCACTCCACTTCTTCTCCATAGCAAAGCCATTAACACACTCCAATCACTATGGAGACCTACGACCGGCCACCCGCAGGTACTGGAAAGTGCTTCAACAGTGAAGAAAAATGTCTAGCCATCTCTGGGTGCATAACCAACTCTATTATTACTAGCTTTCTAAAATTGTTTCCATTTGAAGTCCGAAACCCTAAGATATGTAACATTTTCAAGACTTTTACAATGGTGGATTTCTAGCACTAATACAATGTAAGTTTACATGTTTGACAAATCATACAGGCCATATGTAGCACTGGTAGCTTGTTAGCAACTTTAAGCAATGTTTTTTTTTAGCAAAAAACAGCACCGTTTTAGAGCACAAATTTGTTTTTAAGGGAATGACAATGTGTAATTTATGATGTACTGTAGAAAATTCTTTACAAGTTGTACAGGACATTGTAGTGTTTATGTAGCATTGTTAGCGTGTTAACAACTTTTATCCTGTCGAACAAAACTGGAAAGTTTCTTCTCTACAATCAGACAGACCAGCTTGTTGGCAACTTAAGCAATGTTTTTACGCAAAAATTCACGTTTGGGGTACAACTGTGTGTCATTAAAATAGTTGTACATACAGCCCATTGGAGTCCTTATGTAGCATTGTTAGCTTGTTAGCAATGTTTTTAGAGTGCAAATTGATATTTAAGGTGTCTGACTATAAAGGTTTTATAGAACAAAACCGGAGAGTTTCTTTTTGACAAATCAGACAGGCCAACGGCGTTTTTTTTAGAGTGAAAATTCACATTTGAGGGATGACTGTGCATAATTTATGCTATAGAACAAAACTGAAAAGTATCCTCAATAAAACACTTATTTTGCAGAGAATCGTCTAAAAACACATTTGAAATCCTAGAGGCAGCTGAGTCAGGGTGGACTAGAATTGAGCAGCTCTTTTTGAATGCAAACACTGATTGTGCTGTACTATTGAGGATAACTTCATAGGTCCAATACTAAATGTTCTGAACATGTATCTGTTTGATGTGGAAGCTCATGGTAGCTCCTAATACTGAGGGCATCAGCGCTTGTTTGAAAAGCAAATGTCAGAGGAAAACATGTTTTAATAACAATACTGGCCAAATGGAAAAAGGTCACCACAAAAGGTCAAGCTACAGATGTGGGATGAAAGGAAGCTTTGAAGTCTTGTGTTCATGCCTAAATACAGCATAAGAAAGCCAAATTGGCCAGAAGGCAGCTGAGGAGAAATAAGACAGCCCCTCCTCAACAATGTTTCACAAGAAAATGTTATTTAAATTCAGACTGATGATTAAGGAAATGTATTCACTCTTAACATTTGCAATGACACTAATAAATTATCTGAGCAGTTTTAAATGGCAAACCATGTGTCAACTCTTATAAATTACCTGAAAGCTTTAAAATTAAAAAAAAAAAATTATTACCCCAGACTAAAAATGCATGCTCCATGAATGATATTGCTTTGATCTTTAGTCATTACTTATGCCATACCATATTTTTTTGCATTGCATGGGATCATTAAAAACAAGTTGAATGACTGTTGCTTTACTTTAACCTGGTACAGAGACTGTATCAGCATATCACCCTGTATATGTGTGTGTGTGTGTGTGTGGTGTTTGAATTTCATCCTCTGACATGATGGATAATTGTTATAGAACGAGTGTTTATAGAAAGAGGTGAGCCACGTCCTGAGAGAGAGAAAGATAGAAAGAGAGAAAGAGAAAAGAATGGCACAGTGATAAATTAGGGTTATGTGAATGCATAAATATGTTCAGTACGCTCTTCCAATCCATTAATGACGGTCAATAAATTCAGGTAACGACGCCAAGTCAAGACTTCGGCAAAGGTCATCTTGATTTCAGAACTTTGGAGCCTTTTAAAGCACAAACGTAAAGCATTGTGCGGGTTTTTGTGAGCCGTTTCTTTACTTTAGCAACATTTACTTTAGGATCATTTTCAATGATCATTTCATCCCTTCCAGATCCATATCTAGAGACCAAAATATAATAGACCTGGGACGGCATCCACTTGGACAAGAGCAACACCATGGCAGCAAGTTTTCTATAAGCACCATTCACATCTTAGAAGATATAAAAATATTTTTTAATATTCAGTCATTTCCTCCATAATGTCTTTAGTAAGAACAAATAAACATATGTATTCATATTTATCATTTTCAAATATAATATGTCCTTGGAGTCATTATTAAGTTCACATATACAAGCATGTGAATCACAGTTTTGCCAATTTCAGACCATGATTTAAACTGCGCAGGACGGTTGCCTCACTAAGTGTCTGTTGCAGTAATGCAGATCTTCTTATGGATCTGAAGAATTGTGACAAACTGTCTGAAGAATTATTCTGCATAGAAGCACCATAAAGCCATTCTGATGTATCTGGGGGCTTTGCTTGCTGCCCCGTCATCCGAATGGCAATGCTTTCCCAGTGTAATGGTCGCAAATATATCATCACTCCATATTTATTCAAGCTCTGTCATTCTAGATCAACAAGAAAGTGTGGATCACTGCAGTCCTGTCGACCCTCAAGATGAATGGTTTCATATGAGCAGGTAAAACTCACACTTCAACAGAAGAACAACAAAGAGACTAGGCCAAAAAAATCGCATAACAACAAGTTCTGTATGAAATAGTGATATTTCATTCTTGACATTTTTCCTGAACATTAAAGAATTTTTTTTGTCATGATCCAGTTTACAAAGACCAAAGCTAACAAAACCCTGTCAAGCGCATTTCCTTGAAATGGAAATTGTCAGATAACTTTTTTTTTATTCTGCTGTATATACAGTGAAACCAAAAACATCCTCCATTTCAAATGAGTGAGGAATAAATGACTGAAGCTCATTGAAAGAGTAGCTTTTTAATTTCACTTTTTTAAGTTAAGTTGATGTAATTTACTGTATGTATAGTGTATATATATATGTATATATATATATATATATATATATATATATATATATATATATATATAATTTACTCAAAGTTGTTTATTTCATATCATGTTTAAAGCTGTACAAAAATGCTCTTTTAAAGATCCAACTTTAAAAGGCACCTGTTTAAGAGAACAATCCATTTCTTTTTTCCTTTTTTTTTTGTGCTGTTGGAAGCACAGGGCCTGATTACTTATGATGCAGTTCAGCTGACTCATATTAATTATTCATGAGCTTTGGGCATTTCTTAATACTTTTGTTTGTGATGCTTTATATTCACACAGGAAATATGAAACAAGATATTGATTCAGACACATTGCATGGGACAGTATGCAAATTAAACAAGCATCAGTCAGAAGACACCAACATATTTTGCCAGTATGGAAGGAGCCACAGCAAGTGAGACGCCTTAAAATGTAGCATAGTAATAAATATATCAGATATTTAAATAATTGTAGTGCACCAGAATTTTAATATGAAGTCAATGGGGTCACGTGGGTTGTGGGCAGTAGACAGGTTGTTTACATTCAGTAGATGTAAATGTTATTTAATATTTTTATTTATGTATTCATTTTATGAAGGTGACTTACAATAACCAACACTATACAGTTCTCTTACGAGAGGTTCTCTCATATTGCGTAAGTTTAGCTTACGCTACGGGAAAGATTCATCTTCTCGAGATATTGAAGCCAAAAATTATCCTTAATTTTGTATATGTTGTCAACGCAGTGCAGCAGCTAGCAGACCTAGAGCGGGCATTCTAGCGCGCTCATAGGCTGCTCTGCGGGAACTGCACAGCCTACCAGTGAGCCCGACGTGACGTCACGTCCGAGCGCCCTCGCCGCGTCCTAGCCCGCCAGAATGGGCGTGGCTTTGCGTATATAAGCGGGGCTCGGAGGCTGATTCTTTGATTTTCATCTCTTCAGCGAAGCTGCTCGCATCACTGGACCTTGAGAAGCCGCCGCCGTTGAAACAGCAACAAGCCAGCTAGGACAGTGACTGAGGAAGCCGGCCGCCTTCGCCACCTTCAGCCTTCCGAAGCGAGCTACGCTATCCGGCGTTGTATCCTTTTTTTCTCATTGCAACCGAGCATCTAAAAGAGCACGAGCGTCTTTTTAAAGATGCCTCGGTCCACTTGCGGCTCGTGCAGAGCCCCTCTCAGCGTCGGAGACCGCCACGTTTTTTGCGCTCTCTGCCTGGGCCAGGAACATGCTGCTCTTGCCCTCTCTTCGGGAGGATGTGAGCACTGTGAGGATCTTCCGATGTCGACCCTGCGGGCTCGACTCGAAGCCTTCCAGGACGAAGCTATCTCTCCGCCCTTTGCTGCACCACGCAGGAAAAAGAAGCGCCGTTCACAAAGGCCGCAGGAGCCTGCCGCCGCCGCGACGCGCTCGCCGGAGTCCCTCCCTCGAGCCTCGCCGACGCCCTCCCCGCCTCTTCTCACCGACGCACAGCCGCCGGCTACGGCCTGCCCTGCCGTCGAGTCTGAGGACGACGCGGATGGACCCGCCGCAGGAGATAGCTGTTCCATCCTAGCTTCTGATAGCGAGGAGTGGTCGAGCTCTCAACGCTCCATCTCCTCGTCTATTCAGGAGTCTGGGAGAACACGCGCTGGAGCGGAAGCCGAACTGATGCGCCTCCTTTCGCAGGCCATCGACCGCCTCGGGCTCGAGTGGTCACCGCCTCAGGAGCTCGCCCCCAACAGGCTTGATGGCTGTTTTCTTCAGAGTCGCCGCCGTCAAGCGCTCGCTTACAGGCCCGCGCCCTTCCTCCCTGAGCTGCACACGGAAATGGCTAAATCGTGGAATGCCCCTTTCTCTGCGAGGCTTCATTCCTCTGTCTCCGAGTCACTCTCCCAAGTGGACGGCGCCGCCGAGAAGGGATACAGCTCTATTCCAAAGGTCGAGGAAGCTGTCGCAGCGCACCTTTGCCCGCCCTCCGCGAGATGGCGCTCAAAGTCTGCCCTACCATCTAAAGCCTGCAGGACCACATCTGCCCTTGTCGGTCGCACACACGCCGCCGCCGGACAAGCAGCTTCCACCCTGCACTCAATGGCTGTTCTGCAAATTCTCCAAGCCGATCCTCCGTGAGTGGGACGAGAAAGGCCGGGACCCAGCTGCCATTACGGACCTGAGGAGCGCGACGGATCTCTCCCTTCACGCTACTAAGTCTGCGGCCCAGGCCCTGGGGAGATGCATGGCCTGGTTAACTGTAACTGAGAGGCACCTTTGGCTGACGCTGGCTGACATGAGAGAGTCTGAGCGGTCCGTTTTCCTCGACGCCCCTCTCTCTCCCTCCGTCCTCTTCGGCCCAGCAGTAAACGGAATCGTCGACCGCTTTTCTGAGGTGCAGAAAGCGTCGCAAGCCATGAACCTGTTCCTGCCGCGTCGCGCTAGCTCCGCTGCAGGTCGCTCACGTGACCAGCCGCCTGCACGAGCCGCCACGCAGCCCCCAGCTCCTGGGCGCTGCGTGACGTCAGATCAGAGAGAACAACCACTCTTTGCAGCGACAGGGCGGCCGCCCTAGATCGTGCTCAGCTAACCGCAGCAGGCCGCACCCCCCACGAGGGCCTCGGCCGAAGATCGCGTTGAAACCTGAGCACGCGAAGCCCTCCTAGCACCATCAGGAGGAAAAAGACGGTTGTGTCTCGCCGCGACCGGACCATCGTCAAAACTTCTAGCCCTGTCAGTCCCCTCATCTCAGGCTACTACGGTGGATCATTTAGCAGTCAACGAGTCGGTTACACAACCCGCTCGCCTGCACACAAACGCCGTTTTTACGGCGACCCAGAGAAATCTTATAAAGAGCAAGTTATCTGGTTATCCGGCTCATGCCGAAGGTGTTTTATGTGTAGTAAAAGTGCCCACAACCCAGTGTTCACCCCTACATGTAAACACAACACTTCCAGTGTCCCACATAGAGCCCACTCTCATGAAGCAGGCAAATGCTGCTCGAGTGTTGCCCATAGCAGATGTGCCCATGTGCACACATCTTCTATCTGCCCGCGCTGCGCCCGCTCCTCCGGTTCAGTCTCTCGAGCCCGCACATTGCGGCGACCAGAGCCCGGAGTCCATTCTACCCTTAGCCGCACACATAAAAGCATGGGAAAACATCCCAGGGGTATCGAAGTGGGTGCTAAGCACTATAAAGCAGGGTTATGCGTTACAGTTCGCTCGCCGTCCCCCTCGATTTCGAGCGCGGACCACGACGACAGTGAAAGCAGAAGTAGCACACCTACTTCGCTCGGAAATAACAAAACTGCTGTGCAAAGGGGCCATAGAACCGGTACCGCCTTCTCTGAGCGAGTCAGGCTTTTACAGCCGTTATTTTCTCGTGCCCAAGAAGGCAGGGGACTCAGACCCATACTGGATTTGAGGCATGTGAACAAAGCTCTTATGAAAAGACTGTTCAAAATGCTTACAACCAGACAACTCCTCGCGCACATTCGCCAGGGGGACTGGTTTATATCTCTCGATCTGAAAGATACCTATTTCCAGATTCAGATAATACCCCGTCACAGGCCATTCTTGAGATTCGCCTTCGACGATCGGGTTTATCAATACACCGTCCTGCCGTTCGGCCTGTCCTTGGCACCCCGTACATTCACGAAGTGCATGGACGCGGCTCTCGCCCCCTTGAGAACTCAGGGCGTGCGAATTTTGAATCTGGACGATTGGTTGATTCTAGCACAGTCAGAGACAGAGCTGTTATCTCACAAAACTGTGCTTCTCAGCCATCTGAAATGCCTAGGTCTCACGGTCAACTGGACCAAGAGCTCATTACTGCCCTGTCAGTCAATATCCTTTTTAGGAATAGAACTGGACTCAGTGACCATGACGGCTCGCCTGTCTAAACAGCGCGCGCGCTGTGTCCGCCAACTGGCCATGTCATTCACGGCGGGCAGCGTTTCCCCTCTGAAAAAATTCCAGAGGATGCTAGGCTTGACGGCTTCAGCCTCGGCGGTACTCCAGCTAGGTTTACTACGCATGCGCCCGCTACAGCACTGGCTGGCCGCGCGTGTGCCACACCGAGCTTGGAGGTCAGGTCGCGTGCGGATCAGAGTGACTCAGAGCTGTATCACAGCTCTGCAGCCCTGGTCAGCGGCCGACTGGTACCAGAGGGGAGTGACTATGGGGGCGGTCTCTTACAGGAAGGTCATCTCGACGGACGCGTCCAACTCAGGTTGGGGCGCCACCCTCGAGGGCAGACCAGTCTTCGGCCTGTGGTCAGACCGGGAAAAACTCCTCCATATAAACTGTCTGGAAATGATAGCGGTCGAGAACGCGCTGAAATAGGCTTCCTCCCGCTCATTCAGGACCACCATGTTCTAGTCCGCTCGGACAACATGTCTGTGGTGTCCTATTTAAATGGCCAGGGTGGCGTCAGATCCAGGAACCTCTGCAATCTGGCGGAACGCCTCCTCGTTTGGTCTCAGCACCATCTGCGCTCACTGAGAGCTGCACATGTGCCGGGTCACCTGAACGACGGCCCAGACAGACTGTCCAGGGACAACGTTCCCCTGGGGGATTGGTCCCTGCACCCCCAAACAGTCCAGTTATTATGGCGCCTTTTCGGCAAAGCGGAAGTCGACCTCTTTGAGTCACAAGACAACGCTCACTTCCCGGCGTTCTTTTCGAAGGACAGGGCGCGACCGGACGTGGCCCAGTCGTCCGCTATATATGTATTCCCTCCGGTATCTCTGTTACCACAGGTGATCAAGAGAATCAGGGAAACGCGCCATTCAGTGCTCCTCATAGCCCCGCGATGGGAGAACCAGACTTGGTTCCCAGAGCTAATGCGACTGTCACAGACAGCCCCATGGCCTGTCCCGCTGAGAGCAGACCTCCTCTCTCAAGCGCGCGGCTCGATCTGGCATCCCCACCCGGAGCGTTGGTCGCTACACGTGTGGGTGATCAACGGGTATCCCTGCCAGACGCAGTAATGAACACAATCTCGCAGTCTAGAGCACATTCTACCAGAAGGCTCTACGCGTCCAAATGGTCTGTGTTCTCTAAGTCGTGCACTAACAAAAACCTTGATCCGCAAACGTGTGGGGTCCCGCAGCTGCTCAGTTTCCTTCAAAAGCTGCTGGATAGTGGCAGATCCCCCTCCACGCTCAGCTGTCGCAGCATACTCTGAATCAATGCACGGCCATTCAATAGGCAGAAACGAGTTTATCATCCGCTTCCTCAGAGGAGCCAGAAGGATGAACCCCCCGCGCCCCCCCTCGGTTCCTATGTGGGACCTTTCTCTGGTCCTAGTGGCCCTGAAAGCATTCCCTTTTGAACCCCTGAACACAGCGGACCTGATATACCTGTCGCTCAAAGATGTTTTTCTGATCGCACTGTCATCAGTCAAACGCGTTGGGGATTTACACGCGCTGTCTGTAAGCGCGTCGTGTCTTAAGTTTGGCCCGAATGACTCTAAAGTCATCCTCAAGCCTAGACATGGTTACGTTCCCAAAGTGGTTGGCACCCCATTCAGAGCACAGGTCATTTCTCTATCGGCTCTGCCAGCATCCGATAGTGAAAGTGATGTTAATCTCCTCTCCCCAGTCAGCGCTCTGAGATTGTACATTACGCGCTCCGCCCCATTCAGGCGCTCTGAGCAGCTGTTCGTTTCGTTCGGTGGGCGCACTAAAGGTCTCGCCTCCTCGAAACAGAGCCTGTCCAGGTGGATAGTAGACGCAATCGCAGCCGCTTACACAGCAAAAGGTCTGCAGTGCCCCTTGGGCATCAGGGCTTATTCTACTAGAGGCGTGGCCTCGTCGTGGGCATGGTCAAGTGGAATTTCCATTCAAGACATATGTGTGGCGGCGGGCTGGTCCTCTCCGTCCACCTTTGTCAGGTTTTATAACCTAGAAGTTCCTGCCCTGCAGGCGAAACTGCTGTCTGTTTAAGTGAGAGGCTAGCCCTGTCCAGATACTATCATGCGCAGTCTACCCTCACGTGAATTCATCTCTTCTGGTTGAGCTGCACTGTTTCAGGTTATGTACTATATATGCCTAATACACCAGCCTCACACGGCCGCTCTGTATTGCCTGTCAGTGCTTGTTTACACGCGCTTATACACTCATGGTACTCGCGCTTATGCTCGCGCTTATGTACATGCGTGTGGTTCCCACTTTCTGGGTTCACAGAATTGTTGTGACTCATGAGGTGGATGCGGGCGCGCACGGCTTGGACAATGGGTTCCCGTAGCGTAAGCTAAACTTACGCAATACGAGAGAACCTCTCGTAAGAGAACGATACTGTTTACTAACGTAACCTCGGTTCTCTCTAGAAGAGGGAATGAGCATTGCGTAACCTGCCGTGCTAAACGCCACAAGCGCTATCTCGCTTCAGTCGATGAAAACCAGAGAATCAGCCTCCGAGCCTCGCTTATATACGCTAAGCCATTCTGGCGGGCTAGGACGCGGCGAGGGCGCGAGCGCCCTCGATTGGACGTGACGTCACGTCGGGCTCACTGGTAGGCTGTGCAGTTCCCGCAGAGCAGCCTATGAGCGCGCTAGAATGCCCGCTCTAGGTCTGCTAGCTGCTGCACTGCGTTGACAACATATACAAAATTAAGGATAATTTTTGGCTTCAATATCTCGAGAAGATGAATCTTTCTCGTAGCGTAAGCTAAACTTACGCAATACTCGTTCCCTCTTCTAGAGAGAACAGAGGTAACGTTAGTAACCAGTATCGTTTTATAGTGAAAACTATAAAGAACTTATTAAAGAACTACCTATATAAAGTCCTCAGTTCTTTTACCCAAAGAACTTAAATAAGTTTAAATTAAGTTAAAATTATATGATCAATAAGTTATGACAACATGTGTTTGTACATTACTTTAACTAAGTTTAAATACGTTTTTTGAAATAATTTATGCAAGATTCAACTAATTTTTTAAGTCGGTTTAATGTAATTTAAGTTGAAATGACTTAAACATCCAAGTTGATTGTACTTAAAAATTTATGGGAGAAACTTTTTTTACAGTTTAGAGCAAAAATACATTTCCTCTCACCAAAATATATATTTATGTAAATAAATGCTGTAAACAGCAGTCAAAAGTAATATTTTTTTCTTGTTTTATCCTAAACTTTCTTTTTTTAATGTTTTCCCCAAAGTGAAACTGTGGCTGGATAGTATGGTCCCAGCAATAGGCCTATGTATAAAGAGAACAGAAAGAGTCTGAGTACCAAACCTTGAGGTACCCCAGCAACAAGTTGATGTGATTTTCACAAAGCTCTTCCTCAAGACACCTTGAAAGATATACGGGTAAGGTAGGACTCAAACCAGCTTAGTGAAGTTTGATGCTCAGTGTCAAGAGGATGTATAAGGTAGAGAAAAGACATGTTAATGCCAAACAATCAATTACATAACTGAACATAAACAATGTTTATGTCATGATATCCAGTCACCTCATCATTACCTGTCCCCTTCGCACTACATTTCCCATTGTCCCTCCTGACTCCAACCTGTACTCACTCCTCAATAATCCACACCTGCCATCATTCACCTTCATCAACTTCACTCCATTTAAGCCAGCTCCACACACTCATCAGGATCTGGTCTATGACTACTGTCAAACAGTGTATGTATGGACTACTTACCTGTAGTTTCCTCATCTCTGCTACCTCCAGGTATTGTCTCCAGTTCCTCCAGGGGTAATCTTCAAAAACTTGTAACGGAAAGTGTAAGTCTGTCATTCAAACTATTCAGTGACAATCATTTCAAAGTGTGCGTGGTGAAACTTATCAGGACTGTAACTCCTCTGCTCTGTTGCCTGCAAACCCTTTACCTTGTGCATATTTGTTCATCAATAAAACACTTGTTCACCGTATATCTATGAGTCTGTGTTTCCTGACAGTTTATAGTCACAGGAACAATATTATAATGATGTATCAGGTACAAAAATGTTTTTGTTCAAAAGAATTTTCTAAAAGCCTAGTCTTATATGAGTGAGTTGTAAGCCATAAATTGCTATTCAAAAAGCACTCTTTATATAATTAAATATTCATCATACATCTGTGCATGAGTGATTTAATTGGCTCACAAAAAGAATAAACAGTTTTAATGAGGAAAAGATGGCCAGAGGCAAACTACAGCCAAGAAAAAAAATAAGACTACTATATGCTGGACGTACATGTCCGGCTCATAAATTTGTCTGCCAGAAGAGATATTGCTGCATGTTTTTAAAACATAAGTCACAATAAGAAGTTCTAATAGTGAGTAAATATGGATTTGGACTTCAAGGTGAATGTATTTCTATGCTTTATCCACATTTACAGGATTGTAAACAATGTGTATTGACAGACTAAGAGCTTAGTTCAAGAACATTCAACTAATGCACCACATAAAATCTTCATACATGCAAGATTCATAATTCTAATTGCAGAACAATTGCTCTGACTCGTCTTTTTTCCTGTGTGGTGTATGTCAATACAGTGTGTGTGCCTATATAAGTGTGATACAGTGTGTATGCCTATACCGCCTGATTGACACTGTATGCTTTAAATATGCCAACAGCTATAAAAAAAAAAGTGTTATTGTTGCTTAGCCTATCAAATATCTATTGCTAATTAAACCATGTTAGCCTACACTTTCAGCAATCAATAATGTGCTGCCTGTGAATGATTTTAGGATTGTAATATATATGTTTTCTCGCTGCTCCTCTGTTCCACTCTTGTAGCTGTGCTAAAAAGCAATGAAGTGAAATGCCTGTGCACTAAATCATTTTTGACTAGTCAATTTCCTTTAATTCACCTCTTTAATGAAGATAAACAACTTTTGTGTTGTTTGGAATTTGTAGCTTAAGTAAACCGAGCTGAAACAAATCTGCATAACATTATGCAAACTGAAAATGTTTTTTGTTCTTTTCAGAGCTAAGCTTGTCAGTGGCACTAATGTGTGGGAGTGAATGGATGAGCGATATAGAGACAGAGAAATACTCTATTTGAGGTCCGGAGGATCTAAATCCAATCTCTCATTGAAGAAGTCTTTTCACAGATCAGGGCTTTTTGACTAAGGAGCAAAATTTCAGAGGCCATCTTTCCGATTTGTGCTTATTGCAGGCAGAGCTTTTATTTGAATGAGTTCTGTCTGTTTGCACTCAGCTGAACATGTAAGATTTCTTAAGCAAACAACTCAAAGGCAGTTTGCTGAGTCTATATGAGAATGTTCTGAGAAATAGAGATATCAAACAGGCTATGAAAATCATAATTAATCAAATTAGCCTACATTTATGCCCAACTTATCCACAGAACAGAAGTTATTCAAAAATAACAATTTGCAATAAATGTATTATTATTTTGCTATACTCAATCCTACTGCTCAAAACCTTTTTATTAAATAAATAATAAATATAATAAATTGTTAGTCAAGATACTCAAGCTCAGAGGATCATATCGCTCTCATTTCTTGACTTGTTTTAAAACATAACTTATGTTTTAAAAACATAAGTTATGACAACATGTTTTTACATTGCTTTAACTCATCAAAATAAGTTAAGTTATACAAGATTCAACTCATTTTTTAAAAGTCAGTTTAAAGTCATGTCTGCGTCTGCGTCTGCGTTATTTTCTTTGCTGAATAGTTTTTAGTAAACAGGTTTCTGTGATGAAAAATACTCTTGACCTTCTTCTTCAGTTTAAGTTGATGGCATGATTAGGTTTCTAAACCAATCAAGCCCAGAAATATATTCAGTTTCTTTGACAAAGAGATATAAATGTCCTGTCCTCCAGTAATACTGAAGTGAAGCTCATGAATACACAAGGAACAAAAGTTTTTTATTTATTTTTATTTCCCCATAATCTGTTTTCAAGAGCATTCACTCCATTTCATTACCTAGTGCATCATCACTAGAGAATCATGTCAGCATTCCTATTTGCATATCTCTGTAGGAAACACCACAATGTGGAGATTGAATGTGGTTGCAGGGGTGAATTGTGAAAATGAAACTCTTCGAAATCTATTGACTTGCCTCAGGGGCTTTGCGTTTTGTAATCGCAACCTGGTGGTACAGGGGCCAGGATCCGCTCTTGTGCTATGAGACCCAACTGCTGAGATTCTGATTCCCATATATTATGAGTGAACCTCAAGGAATATATTCAAATAAAAAAATAAAAATCCATATCCCATATTCCTTTAAGAGGGCATTTCACGTCGTATTTTGCAGTAGTTTCAATTGTTACCCTTGAATTATCTGCATCTTTCTAAATTAATAACTTGTTAACAAATGATGCCAATAGCTATGTTTCCATCCACCTATTTTTATGTACATTTTGGGATATTGCATAAAAACACGGTGAATGGAAACGCCATGATGCGCATACATTCTAAAAATGTGCATAAAAGAACGAACACGCTCAATTAAGGCTAATCAATGTTTTATCCGATAAGAAGACGTGCATGATGGAAACACATTTACCAAATAGAGTGGTGCAGGTATGATGTCACTTTGTAAACCAATCGGCTTTAGCATCATAAGGGAATTTTGCAGCGGAAACTTTAGTTCTAGGAACTTTTTTGGAGGAACTAATTTAGCTCCTACCTAAGAGTAGGGTCTAAACCAGTCTATGGTCTAAACCAGCACTATAGGAACTATCCGTGACGTTAGTGTACGCGGATTGGCCGAACGCACGCGAAACACCAGCACCCGCCATTTTTCAAAAAGCTATGTAAACACACATATTATAGCCTATATATTTACTCCAGAAACTATACGAACATGGAAAACAGTGATAGATAGGCCTCTTAACCTTTACGCTGAGGAGAAAATGCAACACTGCAGCAACACATCAACCACACGGCATACGCTAATAACTTTTCATATACTAGCCTACTGTCTCTATGTATAACAGTTCTATCTAATAATGTATCAGACAGGACTGTTAGACAGATCGTAAACTAATGAACACGGAGAATGCGAGCACTGTTGCCTGCCTAGTTCCTTCGACAAAACCCAATAGGATTTTCCCATAGGCTTTTGGATTATCGCAACAACAACAAAAACTCTGTGATCAACAAATGTTTATGATACTTACAAATTTTGCCCATCAAGATAATTTTCACAGATGACCAAAACTTTGATTAATTTTGAAGCCTACCCTGCAAACACGTCCACTTGGGGCCCACATGGGCCTCACTTGGGCTAGTTGGGCTTCGGCTGGGCATGGGCTCAGAGTGGGCTTTGTTGTTGGGCCCCACATGGGCAGCAGATGGGCTAAACTCCTATATTATGTTTTCATATATAAAATATTCAAAATTGATTATGTCAGACATGGATGCTATTTTTAACAATATAGCCACTGGGCTAGGTCCACTTTTTATACGTTTTATAACATATACATTTTATTAGACTATTAAACTATTTAGAAGCCATAGCAATTTAATAGTGGTTTTAAGCACTATACGATTTTCAACAGATAAGTTTGCCACAGCAGGTTTCCCCACAAAATGTTCAAACCCTAAAGTAATAGTGCGCACATCCGGAAAGCTCCACCCCCATCACCGGGCGATAGAAGTTTGCCCAGCAACAACTTTACCGCCTTTTGAGTCTGCTGTCTGTTAAGGATCCATTACGGTGTCGTGTGGACAAAAGACAGGTAAGAGAATCTGCCTCAATGTATAATAAACAGGGGATAATTTTACCGTATGATGTATGTTAACCAAAAGCTTTTTTGGAAAGTATTAGTTAAGAGGCCAGGAACTAGCTTTTAGCGAATGTAAGTTAAACCAAACCAGTGAGGTAACTTAGCTGTGTAGCTTTGGTAACGTAAATTAAACCATGGTTAAAGCATGGCGTTGAACAGACGAGTTTAATTTATTAAGTCAATATCATGCATATGTTGAGCTTATTTTGAGTGGTTGACTTGAATATATTGTTTAGAAGGATTTGGTTGTGAACTTGATAGCAAGGCAGTCGAACAGGCATAATTAGCAAGCTGTTAAAAAAAAGCTGTAAAATGTATTTACAGTTAATGCAAAAACACTGATGAAAGTTCATTTGAATGTCAGCAATGTTTTATCGGCTAAGTTAGGGTGTCGTGTCAAGGCACTTATTCGCGCCAGGATTTGCATCCACTGGCCGCGGAACAGAGAAGCGGAGTTTAACTGCTGCACTACAAATTCACCTCTTAAATAGAACAAATAGCGACATGGAAGGGTTTTCCATAGTAATAAGGGACTCATTTATCTACATAAATATGTTTATTTGTCTTTTACATTAAGGCTACGTGTGAATTGTTTAATGCGTCGTTTAATATTGTGGATTAATCGACAGTGTTTTCCAAAGTTCCATATTGCTATGCACCTTAGCTACATAGATCGACTGATACAGGGGTTTTCCTGCATTTTTTCGCGGCCGCCAAAGCAAAAAACAATTGTCCCGCCAAAGCCTTATTTGATCGGTGAATTTGATCAGTGCTGGGCGAATATAAGAACGAGCAGAGAGTCCCGCCAAGCCGCGCGCGCGCACTCCCACCGTCTTCAAACAATACGAACGAGAGAGAGAGAGAGAGAGAGACCCGCCCGGCCGCGCGCGCGCACTCCCACCGTCTTCAAACAACACGAACGAGCAGAGAGAGAGAAAGAGAGAGAGAGAGAGAGAGAGAGAGAGAGAGTGCCCCGCCCGGCCGCACTCTCACCTCTTCAAACAGCACGAGCGCTGTCTTGCTCTCTCTCCCACGCATATTAATCGAAATCAATTGACACACGATAGGAAAAGGTTAGACCTTAACAGAGACTAATGCCACGTTTAAAATAGTGTACTGATCAAATTGAAGGCTACCAGAAGAAAATTTGGAAAAATCAGCCACATTAATACCAGCTTCACCAAACAATATGAATTGCAATTTTACTCTAGAGTTTGTCCTTCCCGATCCCCTGTAATCATAGCTAAAAACTAAAATGTTTTTTTTTTTTCTATTTTTTTATAGAAATAATGGAGTGTTCAGAAAGAACTAAAAGGAGGAAAATATCAGCGAAAGTGGAGGAACATTTGCGTCTCCTTGAAAAGGAGTCTGTGATTGATGATTTGTTGGCACATGATTCTGAAAAGGAATACCCACTGGATGATTTGTTAGAGCATACTGAAAGTGAAGATTCCACGGACACTTTCTACGATGCTTGTGATGAGATTTGTTTTGAGAATTCATCAAATGATTTAGAAGATGAAAATTCCTCAGATTCTTTTTATGATTTTAACACATCCTCCTTTGATGATTTGGATTCTGAAAACTGGGTGCCTGGTTGTGATAGTGACTGTGATTTGCATGGAGATGAATGTTCTGACTTGGAAGATGATAATGATGATGATTCGCATGGGCTTGCAGAGTGGGCTGCAGAATTCAACATACCACAAACAGCGCTGTCTGCACTTCTTAAAATTCTAAGGAGAAAGGGCCTTGATATCCCAATGGATGGCAGAACGCTTATGTCAACTGACAGATCTTGCAATGTGGCGAATATGGCTGGGGGGTCCTACTACCACTTTGGAATCGAAAATGCTCTCATAGCTGAACTAACATCTTTAGGACATTTAGCAAATGTGACTGATACTCTCACACTTCGAATTAACATCGATGGATTGCCCTTATTCCGTAGCTCCAGTATGAGTCTGTGGCCTATTCTGGGTATGATTAAGGAAATTCCAGAGTGTAGTGTCTTTGAAATTGGAGTGTACTCGGGTGCGTCCAAACCCGCAAATGTGCAAGAGTATTTACAAGAATTCATTGTAGATATGAAAGCCGTTTCTCAGAGTGGTATTGTGTACAATGGTGTACATTTCAGGGTACCATTACCCGATGCTTTTATTTGTGATGCACCTGCCCGTGCCTTTCTTAAATGCTCCAAAGGCCATACAGGCTATTATGGGTGTGAGAGGTGCACTCAAAAAGGCCAGTACATTAATGGGAAGGTGGCTTATCCTGAAATATCAGCAGAGCTCAGGACAGATGAGCAATTTGGTAGGCAAGGGTATCAACAGCACCAACTGTCAGCCTCCCCCCTAAATGATCTGGGTATAGGTTTAGTTACTAGTTTTGTGTTAGATTATATGCACCTTGTGTGCTTGGGGGCAATGCGTAAGTTAATATTTCTTTGGTTGAAGGGGCCGCTGAAATGCAGGCAATCTATGAAGTTTTTTGTTGTAATGTCAGCATATATGGTTTCTATCAGGCAATATTTACCTAGCAATTTTGCAAGGAAACCACGATCCTTGTTTGAATTCAGCACATGGAAAGCTACAGAGCTTCGGCAATTTTTACTTTACACTGGCCCTGTTGTTCTCCTCAATAATATACCCAGTATAATGTACAGAAACTTTTTGCTTCTATCGGTATCTATGAGAATTCTTCTGAGTCCTGCCTTATGTTCTCCTGACAATTGTGACTATGCTGAGGAGATTTTGAAACTCTTTGTAACAGATTTTGCTGCAATTTATGGCACTGAATTTGTCAGCTATAACATGCATTCATTGATCCACCTAGCTCAAGATGCACGAAAATTCGGCCCATTAGATAGTGTTTCAGCTTTTCCCTTTGAGACATTTTTAGGTAAACTGAAAAAACTTGTCCGTCGGCCTCAAAACCCTGTCCAACAACTCGTCAGGCGGATCCATGAGAAGCAGAAAGTGGCAAGCCAAAAGACCACATCAGTTTTCAGCCCACTTAAACAGCTCCACTTTTCTGGACCATTGATTAATTCAATTGCAACATGGGAACAATACAGGCGTTACAATGATGGACAGACACTGATCTCCTCCTCTCGTGGCGATAACTGTTTTTCTGTAGGGGGAAGGATTCTTATTGTGCGGAACATTTTGTCACATTCTGGAACTGTTAAAGTCCTGTGTAATTTCTTTGAAACTGCCCAATCCTTTTTCACCTATCCAATGGACTCATCATGTCTTGGAATTCTTTTTGTTTTTAATTTATCTGAAGACTTGCAGCTGTTACCTGTGGAGGAGTTAAAAACTAAAATGGTGTTATTGCCACTCAAGACTGGATATGTGGCATTGCCACTCCTGCACTAGTGTGCTATTTATTTATTTATTTGTTTTAATTTTTTGTATATATTTGTTTTTCTTTAAGCATGTTACCTTTTGCAATAGTAGAGTTTATAAATAGTGGAGGATTGGCAGTTATACCGACCAAATGGTTTGTCGGGCCTGAGGAAGATGAATGCTACTGGCCACCAGCAAGGATGAACATGGCAAAGCTGGTCATAGAGCAACAGGACCCTCACGTTGACTGGGCGACATACAAGTTGACTGTCAAGAGAAAAGTCGGTAAGGTGTCCATTTGTATGAGATTATCTGACACGAGTTTCACTGTTAATTCGGTTTAAATTAGCTCTGAATGAAACTAATTGACACTCATTTGTCTCTTTCCCAAAGCAACGTATGAAATTGCCCGCAAAAAATTAGTTGAGTATGAACAGAACACAGATGTACCAACCGAGTCCGATTCTACAGAGAAGACGGGAAGGGGGAAGCGGAAAAAGCGGTGAGGGTATTTGAATTACTACTACTAAATGGATGATGAAAATTTGAATTTCCCAATGACACAGGAAGGACAAGTTTTGTGGGATATTTGTTAAGTGTATTTGGCTCAAAGCTGCCAAAATGGGGACAACAGATATACAATTAACCAATAAATAAAATTAAATTTAATCAATTAATAAAAGTAACAATCACATGTTTAGGGGGAAAAGAGATGTATACAAATGGATGTGTGCATGCCTGAAGGGGGAATGGGGTGTTGGAACAGATGTTAAAGGAGAACTCCGGTCAATTTTGACATTGAGCAAATTTTTTTGTAAATTTGGAGTGCTGTCAGTACAGAGAACAATGACAAAAATCGGTGTTGCCTACACCGTGTTATCCTCTCTGTAAATTTGGACCCGGTTGACTTCAATGGGGCACGTTTTAAACCTGCTTTTAGCCTCTTAACATCCTTGATGCGTCATTACAAGTGTCCAGCCATTGTGAGTGATTCCTTCAGAGTAAACACGGTGAATTTAATTCAGCCAGCGCACATACCTGTATTTATTTCCTGTTTTCGGTCGAAGTCCACATAGTCGATTGTCGAGTTCACGCAGTTAGTTACCTATGATCACGCGCGTGAACTCGACAATTGACTACTGTGGACTTCGACCGAAAACTTCTACTGCAGTCAGATTCACCGTGTTGACTCTGAATAAAATCACTCACATGGCTGTGCACTTGTAATGACACATCAAGGATGTTAAGAGGCTAAAAGCAGGTGTAAAACTTGCCCCATTTAAGTCCACAAGGTGCAAATTTTAAAAAGAGGATAACATGGTGTAGGCAACACCAATTTTTGTCGTTGTTCTCTGTACTGACAGCACTCAAAATTTACACAGAAATTAGCTCAATGTTAAAATTGACCGGAGTTCTCTAAGGATCCATGTGAGGGTCTCTCTTGTACCCAGAGTGTTGTCATACTATATAGATCAGTCATGGAAATTCTCTGGTGGAAATGTGTATGAACCCTGTGTATAGTAGTATCACCTGTTGTCCAAAATGTATTTTTTTTTTTAACCATCTGTTTTTAAAATGCTTTAACTCGTTGATTGTGCTTGTATATTATACATTTCTAGGCGAGTGATTTTGTCCAGTGAGGATGAGGATGATTACAGCCAAATCAAGCCTACACCTCCATCGACCCTCAGGTAATCACCTCCACACTGTATTTTTTATTTTTTGGTGATGATCGTTTCCTTTGGTTGGGTGGTTTGATTCTTGGCTTTTTTGTGTGAGGTTTTTGTTTTTGTTGTTGTTGTTGTTGTACGAGATTTTTACAGTGTGGATTTTTGTACAGTGCACCGGCTCCATCCACCCTCAGATCTGTGCTGACACTTCCACCGCCTCCATCCACCCTGAGGACTGTGCAGACACCTCCACCGCCTCCATCCACCCTGAGGTCTGTGCAGACACCTCCACCGCCTCCATCCACCCTGAGGTCTTCACCTCCATCTGCTAGGCCGACACTTCCACCACCTCTAGGTAACCTTAGATGGCCCAATGTTTCAACCCATCACCACGACACCACGTCACCAGAAACCCCTCAAAGACAAATCAGGGACAACATGTTTGTTCGCATCTTAACACTGCTTGAGGAGATGAAAGAGACACAAAGAATCTAGGGGAGGATTCTACAAACGCTTCTTCAACAGCGTGGCAACATGAGCACCACCGTCTCTTCTACCCCAGAGGGTTTCCCCCTAAAGACAGTTAGGGATGTGGAAATCATGGAAGAAAAACTGGCAAACCCAAACTTCATGTCCGAACTGGTATGTATGTTAAGTCTAGGGTAGTGCAACTCAATTAAATTGTTATTGGGGGGCTTGCAGTGAATTTGATCTGAAACTCCCCAGGTGTGCTCACACTAGGGGTGGAACGGACACAGAAGTCACGGTTCAGTTCATACCTTGGCTCAGACATCACCGTTCGGTACGAGTTCGGTACAATGAAGGGAAAAGCAAAAAAATAAAAGCTTTTTATTTTTTTGCATATATCAGGCTGTACCACCAAAGTAAAATAAATGTCTTAAACCTTGTATTTTTTAAATAAGTTTTATTAATAAAGAAAAGGCGTAGAACCAGTTTATTTGTAGTGCACTGACAATAGTTTTATATAATTAGTTTATTAATTAAATTAATAAAAAGACAAAAATATATTTTTTGTTTGTTTAGATATGTTTGGTAATTGTACCTGAATTAATTTAAAATGAATTTGCTATATTTCAGATCAATATATTTGTTTTCCTTCATTTTAATTAACTCTAACTTTATTCTCATCTGAATTATAAATACTTTATTTCTGTATAAAATAATACTACCATTAAAAACATTTGATTTTTCTTTTTTAATCAATGTAGAATGTGTAACTTAAAAATAAACAGATTAGTGCTCTGTTCAAGAAATGAAAACCAATGCAATATGATGAATGTCCAAAAGACGGCACCTACTGTTTTTAAATGGGGTTGGATAAATATTTTTTGCTTTTAAACAGAGTGTGTGTGTGTGTGTGTGTGTGTGTGTGTGTGTGTGTGTGTGTGTGTGTGTGTGTGTGTGTGTGTGTGTGTGTGTGTGTGTGTGTGTGTGAGAGAGAGAGAGATTTTGGATGGGTGACAGTTGTAGGTTACAGTTTGACAAAAGCACAATGTTCCGCAGTAGTTCCACATTACATTAATTTGCACGCAAGTTTTATTTATTTTTATACCGTGTATTCTCCGTGTATATTCATACACCGAACCGTGACGCCCGTACCATTTCGGTTCAATACGAATACATGTACCGTTCCACCCCTAGCTCACACCTATGCCTCTGGCAGTTTTTTCATGTTGAGTGGTTTGCCCCAGTGAGCAATATACTGTAGATAAATTTGCTTTGTATTGCCTTTGTTCCCCCTCAGGTTGCAGCTGTGACTGACATAGGGGGGGGAACTGTTGACGAGGCCACAAAAAGGATGATGACCTTCCTCCTAGACCATGGCCTATCCAGGCAGTATAACTTTATGGGCCGAAATGGGAAGAGAGAGTTCAAGGCCTTAAAACTGTATGAAGTAATATATGGTAGGTGTGCATGTGGATAATGTTTTAAGTTGTACCGATAATAGAAAGGTGTCACAATTCCCTAACATTATAAACATATCAATTTTAAATATTGTTAATGGAGCGTCTGTTGTCCTGGCTAAGCAGTGTGTTCGCACATGTCTCTCAGTTGCTTAGCTTGTGTGTTTAAGAGAATGTGTGTATTTCTTATAATAATCTCAATTTATATAGTGCTTTTCTTAACATAGTTGTCTTTACAGTCCTGGCTGAGAGTTGTGTTGGCACATATGTTGTAAGTGAACGTTATATTTGTTTCTTGAAGGAGGCTTAAAGAAAAACGTCATGACCAGCCAAATCACCCGTAAAGATGCCGAGAAGGCGGTCTCCAAGTGGCTCATTGGTGCTAGGGACCGGGGGGGTAATAGACAGGCCCGACAGGCAACCCCTCAACAAGGACTTCAGGCTTCAGGCTCATTTGAGGTGGAAAGAAACTAATTCTGTCTGTGAAACTGAGGGAACATTGCAAAAGCATGTTGTCATAAATTTTACTTAAATAAAAACGTAATTAATTGGATTACTGGTCTCTTTGTTATTGTAGCTTGTTGTGTTCGGGTCTGTGGGACCTGTTTTCAATGTTTGCTAAAAGAAAAAGTTATGCTATTTATTATTTCTTCTAACTCAAACTCATTGGCCATGGCTCATTTTTTGTGAAGAACATAAAAAATAACTTATTTTCAATGGCTGCACATGCTACACCCTCCTACACATACAGTAACTATTACATATGAGGTGTTCGGCTCTACTGAACCCGAGAGTAATAATTGTAGGTGCTATGAAACTTAACTGTGTCCTCCTCCTAACTGGGCCTGCTGTGTGTGTGTGTGTGTGTGTGTGTGTGTGTGTGTGTGTGTGTGTGTGTGTGTGTGTGTGTGTGTGTGTGTGTGTGTGTGTGTGTGTGTGTGTGTTGTCTGTGTGCGCGAATGTTTTTTTTCTTCTGCAACTGCTATTCCCACACAAAGTTACAAAATTGTTACATTTCAAGCACTTTCACCTGTTCTGATTAAGTTCTAAGAAATGAGCACCTATAATGATCAAATTTTGTTGCTATTTTTTTAAAAACATTTTTTATAATTGAATTTTTCTTGTTTTCTCACAAAAAAAAACTATCATATGATCATAATTGTGATCTCACAGGGGTAAATGGCGAATAAGAGCCATAAATTATGTAAATACCATTGGTAATATTGAGCTAAAGTAAACATCTGTTACGTATTTTTATATAAATTGTTATGGCTGTATTGATTTAAAAGCCTAATAGTGTGGTGGGTCCACCAGACCCGTGAATATTGGCTGTGTAACAAAAATATTAACATCTTACAATTGTTAAAGAACTGTATGGGCTGACTGTAAAATAAGCCCCAAAAATGATTTTTTTAGCCCATAATAATATGGTTATTACCCATATGGGTAGAATAGCAGGGACCCATAATCAGCCCACATGGGGCCCAGCTAGTGTGGGCCCCAGATGGGAGAAACCTGGGTTGCCCATGTGGGTTTTAGCTAGGGCCCATGTAAAGCCCACCTTCAGCCCATCTGGGCTTGCCCACATGGGGCCACCATGGAACCCCCGGACAAAATTAACTGGGCCCCATCTGGGCAGCCCACATGGGGCCCACTCACCAGCCCATATCCATCCCTTATGGGCCCCACATGGGTGTGTTGACAGGGTAAATGCAGTCGCCAGAATAGCCTATATATGTAAAAATCTATAAACGAACCACACCACGGTCCATCGAATTCAACTAGTCAAGCTTAACTCTGACAACTCTTTCAGTTTTTATCTAAATACATTTTCCCATAAAGTTTGAGTTAGAATAGTTTATTAGAGCACAATTATAAATTCACCACAGACCTTATTTCAGCCATTTAACCAAAATCCCATTCAAAAAACCCATTGACTTCGGGACGATGGAACCGGACGTGCTAAAATGCTAACTTGTTTCCGCGTTTTGGCCATAGACTGTAAAGTGGTTTCATACCTGCACCACTCTGTAAATCCCTCGATGCGCAGCAAAAAACTCACGTGACTTTGCCTCAACTGTGGATGTGATTGGATAACTGGACAAACCAGCTGACCAATTTCATCACACAGTTTCTCAAATGATGGTTTGATCATTCTGAAATGCCTGAGCCAAAGTCTGTCACCAAAATGATTTGGTTTAATTCCCTCCCAGAAGTGTCTCATTCGTTCCCAAACACCAGCATCCAAAGCCAAGAAAACATGACAACGTTTATAGCGTTTCATCTGCACGATCTGAGACGCAAGGAAAAAAGAGTCACAGTGGCTTTCCCGATTTCAGGAAACTTCCATTTTATTACAGATATTTTTCACCAATTTCCCAGGAAGTGACGATTTTGTTCTCTTGAACACATGGAGTGGAAACAAATTTTTAATGCGATATACCAATTTTGTGCATAAGTTAAATTCGCATCTTTGGATGGAAACATCTAATGTCTCCATCCATTTACCACCCAGTAGCCTACATTCATCAAACTTTCTCGTTTTATGTTCCGCAGAAGAAACTCATACAGATTTGAAACGATATGATGGTGAGTAAATACACAGATTTGAATTTTTAGGCGAACTCTCTTAGTCAAACTTCATTATCATTTAACATGCTACAAGAGTTCCGTATGAATTTCACTTCTAATCTTTATTTGGCAATGTTTATCTTGCTAAGTGATTTTTAGACTTTAACAACAACTGTTTTTTTTTTAAATGGTGAAAAGACTAGCTGAATTAAGTCTACTGCAAGGCACTGCAGATTTTTACCCGAAAAACCTTGTGCGTCTAAACGAGCTGAGATGTAACAAAATGAAGTATTGACTGCTTGTCAGAAAAAAGAACACAATCATTTGTCTCCACTGAGAGGCAGGAACCAATCTTGAGAATGCAGGCCAAACAAATGATGGTGTGTTTGTCCGAAATAACAGAGTGTCTGCCACGGCAAGGTGAATACTGCAAACAGTGAGGAGAAAAACTGTCTGCAAACCCTCTCTGGCACAAGATACTTATATTGGATCATCAGGAAGCAACAGAACTATACGCAGTTTGCCGTGCATTTATTTCCCACATCTCTATAAATAATTATTTATTGATCATTGAAGGAACTATGGTTTATGAAACTGCTAGCCTAGACAAAACCCTCCATCATTGAGTCACTATGAGTATTTCAGAGCAGGGTGAAAATGCAGTGCCACGCCTGGCAAGAAATGTAATCATTTTCTGTCATTTATTCGGCACATGATTTAAGAGACTGCTGCAAGAGGATCCTTGACTGCTTTATGCAGGGACCGTATTAGGAAGGAAGTAAAAAAAAAAAATAAAGATGGCACAAATAAACATTAAAATGGCACAAAAAAGTCTTACTGCCTTCTTTTATGTTCCACGGAAGAAAGTCATAATGTTTGAAACAACATTAGGTTGAGTAGACATTTACTCATGTTGTTTCCCTTATCAAGAAAGAGGTTTTATGAGGCAGAAACTTCATATTACTTGTATTGATATGACTCAAAGGTGGTTATTTCAATTTCCCAGACTTCTCAACTGTGAAAGGAAGCAGAGATAAAGCAGTCAGTGTTTAGAGTGGTCATGTCGACTCTGATCTGCTATAAATAAAAGAGCAGTTTTTGATTATTTCTGCATCGGTGCACAATCATTGAAAGCAATATACAAAGGTTCAGGACTATTCATGTTACCTTTAATAGTTGATCTTTTGAATCTATTAAAATACTTCTGTAAGAATAGAGTATAAAAAACGTGCTAAGTGTTTTTACAGGTTTTACCGGGTTCTGTCCTTTCTTTTTGAAACAGGAATATTGGCCATGGCATATCAAAGGGCTCTTTCTTTCTTCCTTTCTTTTTTTTTTTAAATGGCCAATAGCCTGTAGATACATTATCGGGGGTGGGGGTCGGTGGGAGCATTCTCATTTTAAAGCATTTGATTGGACAAAAAATTGTGTAGTGCAGGATGAGTCATTAATATTTTTGATCCAGTTTCCCAGAAGTTACAAACATTATTAAATGTGTCTTATCTCCTAGAACGTAATGTTTAGGCATACACTAGCATATTTATGGCTTCATTTATATTTTATAAGCTCTGTGAAAGTTCCGATTTATTTAACCTTGCTTGTTTTATTGTGTAGGCCTATTGGCCTACTCTCAAACTATGCATGAAAATACAAAAACACATTTTACACTCATTTTAATTAATACAAACAGTATTAATTAAAATGATGCACAGCACAGTATTTTCAGACAGTATTATTCATCTCGAAATAAACAAACATTTCATAACTCTGAGCAGAAAAAAACAAACCGTTTGCCTGAGGGCAGCGAGGAAAGTGGGAACTGGCTACAGGGTCATTTGTCATCTCTGTACAAAGCAAAAGCCCCCAGGACCTTCATACTGAGACACACTCATATATAAGGACTTGCTCACAGTGAGAGGATCCTGGAAAGCAATATACAACAATTCTCATTCAGACAAAGCAAGAGATTGCCACCTATTTATCATCTTAGGCCTGGACAGAGAACAGCAGCTTTTCTTTGAGCATGTCTCCTATTGTCGACCTCTTTATGGGATTTGGAGGAAATGGGTCGTGACTTCCTGCGCTCATTTTATAGTTGAACGATCTCACCTACAAAAGTGAGGTTTAACAAGAACTTATGAGCCTGTGTGGGGAACATAAAGTTTGAAGGGAAAATTCTCCAAGAGAGGTATAAGGCCATTCAGGGTTGGATTTATAGGGTTCTGGGGTGGGCTGTGCCTCCAAAATTTCTCAAAATGAAATTCATTAAAATTATTATTGTTAGCGGAAGTGACACAGGATTGTGTTATTCATATTAATTTAGGACTGAGTATGCATCTTTTCTAACTACTGATTTTATGTCATATGTCTAAATTCGTTTGAGTTCGTTTAATGTCGGCATGCGATAGTCTTGCAATTTTTCATAGAAAATAAGAATTGTCCATTATATTTCATAGTAACTTGATTTTAATTATACTGAACTGATGTTATTATTATCTCAGTCATAAACAAAACATTTGGCCTCAGGCTATGCATATTTATGTACGCAGAAAAAAGTTGTCATACAGATTTGAAGCATACAGTATGAACATTTGTGTTTACCTTCGTTCTAATGTGGATGATTTAAAAAAAATGACGCATGTCCGGAGCTAACACGTCCATATAAGGGTTTTCCGTACAACCACTTTTCATCTCCTGCTCGCTCGTGCAAGCTCTTTGGTTTAAGTCAAAATGTGCCATTCACAAAACCAGTTTAAACATGATAAGCAATTTTCGTCTATAGACTCTACCCTCTATTTCATCTACAGTATGTCTAGGCAATCATGTTTCGGATCACCCATTTCCCAGCTGCATTTTGGCATGTAGCCTATTTTTATACTTATATTTTATGTATTGTATTTTTAAATAATTCATACTTTTGTAGAGCCATTTAGCTATTCCATTTTAATTAAAATATGTTATTTTTAAATGATCATTTAGTCAGAATACAGGGCTACTTTTGAATGGCCATCATTGAAGGAAGAAGTTTTTTTTTTAGAATGGCGTTATATTATCTTACCAGTAGGGTTAAGCAGATAAACTCAGACACCTTGTTCACATCAATCTAGATCCGATTTCCTTCATTTTTCATTCGTCTTCAAATACCTGTCTTTTCACCATAAGATCTGATTAAATGCAGTCTGAGAGTGTTGCTGAAACTCAACAAGATGCACCTGACAGCCTGAGGAGTGGGAAATGATGAATATCTGAACTTTTCTGCTCCGCTAGCTAGAACAGCAACACTGGAGGCAGAACCGAGCAAAGGCACAGACAGAACAGTTGCACACTGCATATCAAAGATCGTCTCCTGCAATCTATTATTAATCCAATATCACTGATAGCCTACTGGAGAATGGCATTTTCTCATTCATTCTACCATTTGTCTTATGTCCACAGTTTCATCAAGGTACAAACACTACCAAAATGAGTCAAAGTTTTGCTAAAAATCAGTCAAGTGAAGCTTTCGTTCACTCCAAATGTTTGTATTTTTCTCTTCCTTTTTGAAGTTTGTAATGGAGTGGATTCTAAAATGTCCCTAGAGAATCAGTGTGTGATTAAAAAAAAAGCCCTAGTGAGCCAATTAAACCTTACAGAGCAAATAACAAACATAATATAGCATGCGTAACAATCTCCACATGGAGTGCATGACTTCAGTTAACTAATAAATGTTTTATCAAACCATTTACACTGTCTTTCTCTAGATACTTTCTCTCTGCACTAGCCATACTGGACTTTTCATTGTTTTTCTATTTACTATTCTGTCTGTGTAGACTGCAAATATTGCTCTGAACATCTGAGCCACTTATCTTGAAGTTGATCTGTGAATGGTGATACATGGTTTCTTATATTATATATTAAATTTATAATGGTGTTTTTCCCTTTATCTTTCAGCAGCCTATACTCTTAAGCAGAATATTAAAGAAAAAGTCTTTCTTTGTTTTATGGCATGCTTGCAAAGTAGAAAGACAATTCATTGACCATTGGAAGGCAGAGAAATGTTATAGCCTACTTGCCCTAAGTTTTAATTGGTTCATAAATCAGTGGCTCCTGACGTACTGGGGTGCGTTTCCCGAAAGCATTGTCAGCCAACTATGGTCGCAATTCCCATTGAACTCTATTGGTAACGACGGAACTTGCGACCATATGGATATAACGATGCTTTCGGGAAACGCACCACAGGCTAGTTAAACCTTCATTTGTGTGCTGCCTGACTGGGATAGTTTTGATAGAATTGTTGGCTGGGAGGACCACATCTGGGCTGTTTTGTGATGATTTTGGCAGGGTTTCATATGTTTTGGTATCCAGTACCTATAACTTTTTCTGTTGGTAAAAATGAACTAAATTTAAATTATGAGATGCTACGTCATCAATTATTCTTCCAACACGTGTTTTTGTCTTACCCTGATTCACTATGCTAAGCCTATTATTTATAAGTGTTTATATTTTGGATGGTTTTCGAACGTAAATTGGGTACATATGTAACTCGCCCATGCATGAGTCTCTGCCATGGTCTCTGCGTGTCTCTGCCTCGTCATTTCCGTAAATGGAGATTAGTTCCGGCTACTTTGCCGCATGATTGGTGTGGGAGTGGCACAGGTTAGTTGTCAGAACGAGCGACATGGAGCAGCTATCGCACACCTCCGTTGTTAAAAACAACAACACACCGAACAGAGGAGAGTCTGCAGGCAAAAAGAGAACGCGACAGAGTAATAAGACGAGAATCAACATTGGCTTGGCTTTTCGGAGATAACTGAGGGATTTGAAATGTTGTAAAAGCGACGCGGTGAGTATTTTATTGAACAGCTATATGGACTGTAGCTGTCTCTACAGAGTTATAAAGCAGTATCTACTGTGAAGAATCACGTCATTTGTGCCGTGTGCTAGTCATCTGAGATCCTTTCCATTTAAACTGCTTAACGTTATATCTCGCGCCTAGTTGTGAATGTTTTATGAGCAGTAGGATAATCTCTCTTTCTTTTTGTAGTTATGAGAAAAAAAAACACATTCATCCGCACAGTCATGCAGAGGTGAACCACAACCAAAACAATGTTCTTCCGCAAAATGCATGCAGTTTTGTTTTTTAACCGTCAGAGGGCCAAAGGTTACATAGTGTACCTCAAAAGCAAACATAAGAAACCCTATTGTAGCAAAAATAAATTTTAATGTCCTTGTAAGTTATAGATAATTCAAAGACTCTCAGTGTGATCACATTGCTCATTTCACCCATATTTAAGGTTCATGTGGAGAGTAAATCACATCATTACAGCTTCTCCCCGGTATGCCCAGGGCTACACGGGATATGGTTAAAAATATTGAAATTCATTTGATCATAGAGCATAGACGCATAGGCTATAGGGTGAAAACCATGGTGAAAACTCAAAAAACGAATCTAGGTCAAATTGTTGTTCAGTGTGTGGATGAATCGGCAATAAGAGGACTTGAGAGAAGTGTTATGTTTAATGTGAAGTTAGATCTTTTTTTGTGCGGAATGGAGAATGTTCAAAAGAATCCCTGATCAAAGGGCAAGAGAAAAAGAAAAGTTTCAAAAGCAGATCTTCATGTCTACTGCAGACAAACAGGGCAGTTTGGTGTTGTCGTGTCAATATAGTGCAAGCACATATTCGTTTTAAAAGCTAAAAAAAGATTGTAAATACTACTAAATTGACTATGCATTTTATAACATTAGCCTTAAGGCTTAGTCTACCTTACAAAAATTGCAATGGTATTAAAAAAACAAAACAAACGAATTAATGCATTTTAAATAAAATCACTCTGAACCCCTTTTTTTACAGTGTGAAAGAGATCAAATTAACCTTGTGATCTGCAGACATCTGATTTTAAACATCACAGTTCTGAATACTATGCATAACAAATTATATTATTTTAAATGTTCCCTGTCTGGGAGTCGAACCTCCGTCTGGGATCTGAAAACAGATAATCTTGAATGCTTATTTATTTTCCCTAAACGTATCCTATTAATTCCCTATGGTAGTGCCAATCACTACCGATGCGATATATTTTTGGCCACAAGTGGTTTTCTTGGAGCTGTTCCGAGTTTGTTTTCCTGCTTCCTGTTACTATTCAATTAAGCAGCGCATAAATCATCTTCCGCCCTGCACACGGAAAGAGCTGTTCTCGTTTGAATAAAATAACTACTATGTATGTGTTTTAGTTCAAAATTAAAAAAAAAAGTGTTTAAACTATAAACAAGCTTAGTCATACCCATTGATTTCCATAGTAGAAAAAAAAAATTCTATGGAAGTCAATGGGTGCTGTCAACTGTCTGGTTACCAACATTCTTTAAAATTTCTTCTTTTGTTTTCAACAGAGGAGAGAAATTCAAGAGGTTTGGAACAACTTGAGGGTGAGTAAATTATTAAATACATTTTTTTGGGTGAACCATACCTTTAAAAAAAAAAGGGAAAAAAAGAATGTTTCTCCCCGTCGGGGAATCGAACCCCGGTCTCCCGCGTGACAGGCGGGGATACTTACCACTATACTAACGAGGAGTAAATATCAGTTATTTTTGGGCATTTAAAAAATGTTGCAACAACGTTTGGAAGTGTGAAATTATTAAATTCCTCATAAAAGAAATTCATAACTTCGAACTCAGATTGTAGATTCGTTATAATTAAATGTTATCAATCAAGAAGCGTCGTCTACGGATTTTCGGTGAGAAATTATGTTATTCTTACAGCCTGATGTTGAAAGGTTTTTCTTAGAAAAAGTAAGACAAAAGCGCCACCTGCTGGATTGCAAAAAGGGATATTTTCTGGGGTTCTTGTGATGAATAAAAGAATCAGATTAAAGACAACAAAAACGAAATAATGATCGTTCCACTTTATTGTAACTTTGTCTTCACATTACAGAGAAATGGCTTGCATGTACATAAGGCCAAGAGTGAACGTGTTAATGTGGAAAGAACGATGAAATGAACAGACAGACTCCCCTGGGAATGCTAAGAAAACAGTGAAAATTATTGGATGTGGATTGTGTGGGATAAAATCACAATACAAAAAAAGACATTATCCATTCAAGACTCATTTACAGTACATGTCATGTTTGAGATTAAAAGTTCTGAATAATAATCACTCAGGGGTACGTGCAAGGTGATCTGTATAAATGTTCTGGGGAGGGTTACATTAAACCAGTGATTTGGGAATGATATAACCATTGGCCCTTAATCTGTAACAGATTACCAAGTCAAATTATGTCCAAGTAGTACATACAGCAACAACTCCAGCACCTGAACATAAAGCACTTTACGTATCTTAAAAATAAAGCACATCAAAGTCCCTTATGCCTATAGTAGCTCAAATACATAAAAATTTGAACATAGGTGATACATGAATGCCCACTACAGGTCCTACTGAGGCTCCAATCTCCCATGTACCATAGTTTTTGGACAAAGGCTACGTATTCTCATCCTGTCTGTGACCCTTTACAACATCAGCTTCCTGTCTGGGTGCTCAGAGCGACCCGCCCTCTGATGTCTCACTTCCAGATGTTTGCTCTGGACTCTGTCGAAGTGCTGGAGCAGTTCACTGTAGTCGATGTGCGGCTGGGCCAATCGTTTGTCCTTGACGGGTGCCTTTGGGTGATCTCTGGAAAATTCAAACACGCAAGAACAGGCTGACTATTCAATCTGGAAGATATCAAACTTTTTACTAAGCACTATGAGAACAGACCGACTCTGATTGTTTAGTGTGGTTCTGGTACTTACACGGTCCTCATGAGTTCAGGGTTTGGCACACAGCTGAGCCGATGCGAGAGCAGCTGGAACGCCTGACTCTGAGGAAGCAACATCAACAGGCCGTACAGAGCCTTGATGAGATACGGGTTATGCTCTACATCCAGTAGCTGAAGACGAAGGTCTGCAAAGAGAATGAGTGTTAATGTGGAGGAGAGACAGTTTGAGAATATATGAGAAACACTCACAGGTGAAGATGGGGCTCTCGATTAGCTGCACAAGTTTATCCACCTCCATTAGGAAGTCCACAGTTACCTCCAGATCTCCGCTGATCAGCTCTAGTAAAGGTGTTTTTTGGAATTAAAAGTAGGACGGATTAAATGATTGACAGTAAAGATGCTAATAACTATTAGCTAATATATATGGTAATATAATATTTCAAATAGATGCAGTTCTTGTGAACTTTCAAAAAAAAAAAAAAATCACGGTTTTCACGAAAATATTAAGCAGCACAACTATTTTCAACATTGATAATAATAAGAAATGTTTGTTGAGCAGCAAATCCGCATATTAGAATGATTTCTGAAGGATCATGTGACACTGAAGACTGGAGTAATGTTGCTGAAAATTCAGCTTTGTCAGCACAAGAATATATTACATTTTAAAATATATTAACTCAGAAAACGGTTATTTTAAATTGTAATAATATTTCACAATATTACCTTTTTTACTGTATTTTTAATCAAATAAATGCAGCCTTGGTGAACATAAAAGACTTTCAAAAACAAAAAATCTTAAACTAGCAAACAAAATATGGAGTCATTCTGGAATAGAAAGATATATTGTAGACTGTTTACAGCAAGGATACAATTTCTGGATGAGGTCGTAGGCATGCCGATAGTTCTGGGTCAGGAAGCAGAGGGACACAGTGGCCACTGGATTGTGACACCAAGAGCGATAGAGGCAGCAGAAAAGAGCACAGCTTTCCTGAAGGGGAAAAAGTAGAAATGAAGAACAATAATTATTAGCACAATTTGACTCGATTTCACGAGGCATTCTTAGTGCGTTGGATCTGTTTTAAAGATTCTAGACCTCAAAGCAAATGTTACCTGTGTGTGCAAGTCCTTGAGCTGGTTCCGCAGCTGGAACAGTTCGGCTGAGGTAAGCAGAATAGTGTTAAGTGTCTGCACCATGGTGGATGCAAACTTCAGATCTTCCTCCTTGAGTAAGATGTCCGCCATTGAGTGAAATATGTTCTCCGCGTGCAAGAGGAGACATAGCTGCCTGTTAGGAAGTAGAGGAAACTTACTAAAATAATCTGACATTGAAAGATTAGTGGTGTCCTCAGATTTACAGGAGTTTCTTCTTGAACTACTACAATTCGCACAGGTTTAAATCTTTGAGGAACTAGTCTTTGTTAAAAGGAACTAGGACGGTTTTACCTGATAATGAAGGCCCCTCTTACTTCTAGAAGTTTCCGCTCTAAACTGAAGCGCTTGAGCAAATTAATCATGAACTTGTAGAAGTATGAGTTCATGCTGGGAGTTGAGGGAGACAAGTCTGTCATCTTAGATCCTGTCAAATAAAAAAAAATGTTGGTTTGATTTCACAAATCGCAATTTTTTGGTATTATTTGGCTTTTCTGGTTTATAGCCAGATATAAATAGTACCAGGAATTGGTTACCCACCAACTACCATTGGCTGTCCATCTTGGACCCCACCTGGAATATGGAGCTCTGTTTTGCTATCAGAGCTGTCGCACAACCCAGAAGTGTCCGTCTGCCCAGCAGGTGATGATGCAATTTCTGCTAAAACCTCCAAGTCTTTTAAAATCACCTGTGAGACATATTTATTCTTTAAAATAGCTTTCGCCTTGGTAGATCGGCACTGAGATGATTGGAATTTATGATGACTTACTTCATCAGACTCGTCTGATAGTGTCTTCAGTAACATGGGGAACAAACTATCTGTGTGCTTGAACATCTGCCATGGACATACAGTGGAATTAATCACTTTTAACATTGCATGTTTCAGTATTACCTGAAACTGCATATTTAAAGGAATAGTTCACCCAAAAATGAAAATTATGTCATCATTTACTCAGCCTCATGTTATTTCAAACCTGTATGAGTTTCTTTCCTCTGTTGAACACAAGATATTTTGTATTTTTTTCCTACTATGGAAGTCAACGGGGGCCGACAACTGTCTGTTTACCAACATTCTTCAAAATATCTTCTTTTGTGTTCAATAGAAGAACGAAACTCATACCGGTTTGAAACAACATGAGGCTGAGTAAATGATGACAATTTTCATTTTTGGGTGAACTATCCCTTTAAAAGGACATTTAAAGAAACCTTGCGAGGGGTCTTGATGTACAAATGGTACAGCCACTTCAACACAGCGATGCGAGTCATCATTCCGGTGGATGAATCGTGTAAATGTCTGTCCAGTACTTGCACTATGCCATCCAGATCCAGATTTACCACAGACCTGTCAGAACTACACAGCATAGTGTAAATCAGAGATCTTGCAGAACTCAACAATGGCTTCTGATGTTGTAAACAATTTGATGTTTCATTTATTCTGAGGAGTAAACTACTCAGGTTTAAAGCTACTTGTTGACTCCTGTCTACCTATGTTCAATGTGTTACATCATAAAAACAGAAAGACATACAGTGTTTTCTAGTCAGTGAATGTCAAAAAGTACCTTGCTGGAGTGAAGAAAGAGATGTTGCTAAAGCCTACAGACTCCTGAGACTCATTTAGGGAATCTAAAATCAAAAACAGACATCAAATCAAAGCAGGCAATGTTACTAAAAGTATTGCAATGTACTTAACATTATGCATTTCTTTTACATTAGGAAAACAATGTGGAAACAAGTACTGGCACTATCAAGGAAACGTTATTTTATTAATTACACTAACATGATCCTCCAAAAATCATTCTAATACCCTGTTTTGAATTTCTTATGATCAATGATGAAAACATTGGGAACTATGATACATTTTTTTGCAGGATTCTTTGATGAATAGGAAGTTCAAAAGCACAGTATTTGAAACTATAATTTTTTTGTAAGAATTTAAAATGTCCATTTTAATAAATTTAATGCATTCTTGCTCAAAAAACAAACTGACCCGAACCATGTTAATAAAATACCTATTTAGAAAATATGAATGAGCTTGTGCAAAAAGAAAAAGTTTGGATGCATTGGCCGGGAATCGAACCCGGGCCTCCCGCGTGGCAGGCGAGAATTCTACCACTGAACCACCAATGCCTTCCTGAAATCTAAATGTCGCCCTCTGGCTTCCAAAGTGAGGCCCCTGTCAAAGACAATTTCTATATTTGATCACTAGGTGGCATGTTTCCATCCCTCCATTCCTCTTATTGACATTGTCTGTGCAGATATGCATTGGTGGTTCAGTGGTAGAATTCTCGCCTGCCACGCGGGAGGCCCGGGTTCGATTCCCGGCCAATGCAGTCAAATATTTTTCTTACCGTTTCTTCCACGAATATAAATAAATACGTAAAAATATAATAAAATGTACCAGAAAAATATATAATAAAAAACATGCCATTCAGATCTCCCTCTTTCTTTGGCGTCTCATCACTTGGAGGAGAAGTTTTGGTCTGTGATTCTTCATCATCTTCATCGTCTTCAGGCGTCACAAGCTTCATCAGGCTATGATTGCATGCACTGGCAGCCTCTTTAGTACCTGGAGGGAGTTCATTGAGGAAATAGATCTGAGCGGTGACAACCTAATATTTACAGAAACACATTTAGCTGAATGGCACTGCACACAAAACATCTAACATAAAATGAGACTGAGAGTATATGCAAACGCAGTGTAGGATACTCTTTTTGCGGTCATCATATGAAAGGCAAGGCAGCACTGCTGTCAGTATGCCAGAGGAATATGGCAGTACAACTCTCCCAGCAAGCTGGATGAATTCTCTCATCCATGTCATAGACGTCAACTGGATGAGATCGTTAGCTGCAGAAAGACAAAATAGATAATTACACTACTTACCTATACACTCCTTGTACGTATTTTTACATCCGACTCACTGGATTTTGATTCATCAGACACTTGACAGTGGATGACTAAGATGTTGGCCATTTCTGCAAATTTGACACTGGAAGGATTCTTCTTAATTTCTTTCAGGAATTCCCCCAAAACCACCTCACACCTATTGAACAGCAACCGTTAATGCTCTTTAAAAATGAGAAAAGGGAACAGAAAAGAGGAAGAGGGAGAGACAATCTCTGGTAAAGGTGGAGATGGTGAGACATACATCCGCCTGATCTCTTTGCTGCTGTCTCCAAGAATCTGGAAGAGTCCGTCTAGAAATTCTGGCAGATAATCCAGGAGGTTGATATCAGGAACTGACTCCAACACGTGGATCTGGAGTCAAACCATCACAGGAAGTCCCAAAAGCATAATGCAACTATTATCAATGCTGTTATCATGAACTAAAACTATTAGAGTGCTCAACTCACCCAGGAGATAATGAATTGCCGGGCATACTGGTTGTTCGAGTAAATTCTCTCACGCAATAGAGGGACAAAAGCCACTAGGTCAAATTTGTTGCTCTCTGTTACGATGTCCTTAAAATAAAAGACAAATGGAAGTCAGATTTTGTCACTATTTCATCTGATAACTGAATCCACGCGTTTCTCATCAAACTCGCCTTCAGAAGCCGATCCAGGAGCTCAGATCCACTCTTTACATTTGGATCAGGATCTGCAGCAAGCTATAAAGAACAGATCACATGCGAGGTGAGTCTGGGTCAACTCAACAAAAAACTGACTTAACAATAGGAATTATGTTCAAAATGAAATGAAAATGTTCAAGATGAAAGAAAGTCTTACAGGTTTGGAACGGCATGAGGGTGAGTAAATTATGACAGAATTTTCATTTTTGGGTGAAGTAACTTTTTGTAAAGTTTTTGACCTAATATTTATATTTGATTTCATTTCAGCTTTATTTCAATGGCCAAAAACGAGTTTCATTGAGTGTTCTTTTAGGTTTTTTTAAAGGCATGTCTACATAGTTTTTAATTCATTTTTATTACAGTTTTAATTTTAGTTACATTACGGTAAACAAAAAGAAAATAAGAAATGTTGTCGTTTAAGTTTTTTTATATAAAAAAAAGTGTTTTATGATTTTAACTATAATAACCCTTTATTTGGTGACAACAACACTGCTTTTTACCCCACAGAAATATTACTTTCTATTTAAATACTTTATGGTACTGATTACTAAAGTCTTCAAGACTAGCATGAAATACCATATGTGACTCATTTTCTACCTTTCATGCGTGCATCTATACATGAAGGGGCATCAGCTTACCTTGCTAAGCCCATCGAACAGCACATTGAAGTGGGGCAGCACTGCTCCTCTGGCAACCTTCACTATATTGTAAAGGGCTTCACAGGCATAGTAACGCAGACGGCTGTCAGAGTCATTGAAACAGGTAAGAACCGGATCAATGAGTTCCTTCAGGTACAATCCAGAATCCTGAGAAGCACAAAAGATAAGATAACCAAACAAAATCACCATATTTGCTTTGGAATTTCATGCATACTGAACGTCTAGCAGTCAATTTCAATAACCACCAATGAATCAAAGACCTCCTGTTTTGCACAGTTAGTTCACATACTTTTCCAAGGGCAATGGAGCATGCCGCCAGCCCAATGAGGCCTCCTTTTCGGCTGTGAGGGTGCTGGGACAGCGCAAACTCTGTGGCCAATATCTGGATGACATGTCTAATCTGTGCAGAGTTGTTCTGGGCTACAAATTCCCGTACAAGCCTGGCAGAAGAGTGGGGGAAAGCATTCTAATAATTCATTTGAAAATACTGGCTAGGCTTCAAGACTACTTTTATTTATGTAATAGATGCTGTTTGGACTATGGGCTATTGATCATAAGCATGACTAATGAGATCATGTGGCATGTCAGATGACCAGCTCTCCATTGGGCAAAATAACAAATACCAATGACTTAGTACAGAGAGAAACGAACTAACGTTATACATGTTAAACTACTGCATGCAGTAGAATGTGTATCAGTGCAATAAGAAAGAATACAAGTAAATATATGTATATCCTTTTGCATTTCCTCTTATTTATGAGTATTTTGACCAACCAAATAATAGGTTATGACTCACTTTTCAATCTCAAGAGCTGCCACCTTCCTCTTCTCGTACAGTTTGTCGTTGAGAGCTCTCACAATGTTTGGTGTCAGTGGAGAAAAATCCTTTTCTGTGTTCATTTTTTCCAAGTATTTCAAAACAAAACCCTTAACTTACGCATAGGACACAACTATGAATGTTAAAACTGATCTTTGAATACAGCTCAGTGAGTGAATAAAGATAATGTCTCATTAGATGACAGTTCGGTCAGTGTATGACGGAATACATGTGTTAATGTTTCATCTAAGAGATTTTCGTCATCACACGCTTGTATTGTTACAAACAAAAACGGCGCCCTAAAATCTGTTTCCGAGGCAGAATCTCATCACAAGCATCACTTATAAAATAACAGGACCTGCTGTCTGCGACACTGAACTGAAAGCGGAGAGCAGATGATGAGCAGTTACAGCCAAAGCAGAATAAAAGCCTTAACACCTCTATAACTTAAATACTTTAGAGCCGATGATCCGGGGGGAAACGATTGTTTATGTACAGAACATAAACCAGATAATTATTTCCTCGCCAGTGATGACAGAAGCAGATCGCAGTGTTTTTCAATGTAAGAAATTGACCATAGCCGCCATATATCCCGACTCACATGACTTCCTATAAACATCTACGGCTGGTAAATCGAGCTCCGATGAATGGATTTGTTTTGATTACGTCAAGAGTCACATGTTCTTTGAAAACACATGACTTCTGAATTCGGAACAGCTAGCATACTACTTTTACTATTTCTGCCACAGAAAGATATGGTAAAAATACTAATATAAATGGCTGAGGTCTTATTTCTTGAAAAAAGGTGGTTGTGTGTACATATAGCTAATGTAGGCCTATCTATGACCTATCATTAGGCTAGTTATCTTTTTAAGAATATGTTTATTAATCGTCACTTTATATATATGTATATTTGTTAGTTTTTTTGTCTGCCTGTACCGACCTAAAAAAAAATGTAATTAGTGTTTTAACTTCTCAGACGGCCAGTCCACTGGTTAGTTAGTTGTGTTCAACTTGAAGCGGCGCTGCGCAGACCAATCGGTGTGTGACATCAAAGTACCGCGAGAGCGATTCGAAAGCATACGAAGCCGTGTACTCTCTAATCGCTCTCGCGTTACTTTGATGTCATACACCGATCAGCAGGTGTGACTCATCAAATTCATTTAGGGTTTCATGTCTGAAGTATTTAATCCATGTTTACTTCAGTAAGAACCCTTTGACATATAGACTAAATATTAGGCTATTTAAAATTGCTATTTTCTAAAATTTTCCAAACGCTAATTAAAAAAAACTAAAAACTCTAAAGAAGGATTTTGACACAAATGGCACGGTATCAGAAATCAAAGGTGTGAACTCTTAACTTTATTTTATTTGGGGTGAAATACAATATCAGTGTTTTAGTGTGAGATTTAACATGCAATTTTTCCTCACACAGGTGCTTCTGCATATTGTAGCCTTACTTTGTGCCGTTGGGAGTGTTTCTGGTAAGGCAACGTGATAGAAATGGTGTCATCTCAGTGAAGTGTAGTTATTAAAGCCATTTTTCATCCAGGTGAATGTGAGATATCACAATGTTCTGACCCGACCACCTGCATTTTGTCGCTGAGGCAAACTTGTAAATGTGCAGTTGGCTACTTCGGAGATCTCTGTGACCAGGGTAAAGGACAGTCAGCCTTGCTGAAAGAGACTGCTTAAACCAGTTGATTTGCTTAGCTGGTTTAAACTTATCTCCCAGCCTAGCATTTAGCTGGTTTGATTCACAAAAAGCTAAAGAAAAATGTGTTCTTAAACTTTAAAAAAAATCCTAAAATGTTCATTTGAATAATCCTAATAGCAGTTATTGAACACATCTTAAGTTTTGAAATATGTCCTTTATTATTATTAAAAATATATATTAAATATAAAATGACCGGCTCTACCTTGGAGGTTGGAGGTAATCATCTTTTAAGTTGTTTACAATGATTTTGAATGTCTGTCTTAAGAAAAAAGACAAGGACATTAAGTATTTGTGTGAATACGAAAACAAATCAGTTTATCATCTCTTAAGTTACATAAACTTTGTTTTAGAAAATAAAGAAAATGGGCATTAATAAGAATTTTATTCTTAAGAATGTTTTGTGAATCTGACCCTGTGGCCGGTTGAATAAACTGCTTGGTCTAGTCTTACAAGTTAGTCATCTAAATTTTCTTCTCAGACTGGTCATAACCTTTTAAAAAGTTACATAAAAAGGTAGATTGGGCTAGTTTGAATCTGAAAAGTATGACTGATTAGCCATCACTAATTGCTAGTTGGTCCTAAGACACAGTCTTAACTTAGTGGCTGTTTAAGCAACTGGCCCCATGCAAGCTCTTTGCCAAGTACTAAGACCAAACCAACAGTTTTCTTTGTCATGTTGTTTTAACAATTTTCTTTTTAAGTCGCAACAATGAATGTGACGTGTGGCAAAGACTTCATTTCCATCCTGGTGGACGAAGAGTTCTTCAAATACTACAATGTGGGAGTTGAAGCGGTTCATTTGATTAACGCCAGCTGCCGTGCACATAGAGAGGAGATCTCTGGATCAGCTTATTTTACAGTGCACACACCAATGGACCAGTACTCTGCCTGTGGAGGTAAACCTCTGGAGGTAAAGTACTGTTTTTCTCATTTAAAAAAGCATTTACATATTACATATTCCTAAATAGTATCTACTCTTCTTAACAGAAGAACATAACACATATTGTTTACTCTTTAACACTGATGTCTGACCCACCTGTCTATGGAAACATTGTGAGAGATCCGATTGTGCAGATTGAGTACAAGTGCATCTATCCATACATCCGCAGAGTTAGCCTGGCGTTTCCAATCATCTCTTTCTCTAGGTAATGCTCTGATGTTAAATTACATTGATAAAGGAAGTGTATTCAACCGATTTGATTGTTTTTAAAGTGAAAGAATGTTCAAGGTGGATGAAGTGGATGCCAAGGTGGAGATGAGTTTGTTCAAAGATCACACATACATTGAGGCTTTCACCAGCCCACCTACTATCAAGCTCGGGGATCAAATCTACGTGCAGATTCAAGTGACGGAGCCAGAAGACTTCTTCCATCTGAAAGTCAATGAGTGTTGGGCTTCGCAGACTCCTCAAGCTAATGATAAGTCAGGCTTTAGCCACACACTGCTGGCAAACGGGTGAGTATTGGAAATCGTTTTATCTTTAAATGTTAAATCCAAAACCAGGTGTCTCTAATTAGCATCAATAACCAACACACTCTCATGGCAGTTCGTAACTTTTTTTATTCGTTACTAGGTTTGGCGAATTGGTAAGGTGTGGACTCATTAGGGAAAGTCCATTATTAACAGTGTAGCGATGCATGAAGCATATTAGGCTAATAAGAGACATCGCAGTAAAATGTAAATGGGGGGGGGGGGGGGGTGTAATTGTCAATATTGTAGCGATGCATGAAGCACAGCTAACTCAGAAGTCACTTTCAAAACAAGCAGCTTTCTGTTGGTCAACATGGCAAATTTCTGTGACCAACTTGAACACAAGCAAGATCACAATTCTTTCTCCAGATCGTGCAAATTTCGATTTAAGGGTGGTTCTTCAACTACAGGCACTTTTGGCCTTGTGAACTTGAGGGGGAAAAAGTGTTTAAATCAAAATTGTCACAGTCTAACAGTTAAATATAACTAGTCTAGTTTAATGATCCATAAGAGAACACACTTACATTATAAGACAAATTGGTGTTTTTTGACATATTTTCCACTCCGCACTGAACAAATGTCATTTCCATCACATATTTTTAATATTTGATTATTATTTTAAAATATTATGATGTAGATAATTTCTTAACAGTGTAAGACCACTTTCACACATAGTATTACCAGTTTATACCTATATTGCAATTACCATAGATTTGTGGATTAAGTAAATTAATTGTCATGAGGCCCAAACACAAAGCTTACATCCACCACAACCTGAAATATAATATTGGATTGGTTAGATACATTTAAGAAAAATAACTACTTGTGTTATTACATTAAGTGGACCATTATCCTATAAACTATGCAGAAGTTTTTAATGAGTGATTAGAATTTTGTATATATTTTTTAAAAAGTTATGAGGGGGTGGAAATGACTGGTGTTGTGGAAATGACAATGAATGGACGTCCATGTAGAAAAACAGAAGACATTTATTTGAAACTTTCTGAAACAATTACATTTTACAAATCATTAATCTCATTAGTCATTAGTTTGTTTGGTTCTGTTTCGGTATAGGACTGAGACCTTTCTGCAGTTGACTTCCGCGGCATCTTAAAAATAGATGAAAATGCATTTTAACAAATATATATTTGAATAAATACATTAGCAATGTACATTTCAATAAATAAATATACATATGTAGCCCCACAATCTATGAATTGCACCTTGTAAGCATAAATGTCATTTCCACCTCACCTTTGTCATTTCCACTCAAGAAGAAATGTGTTGGAAATGACAGTGGTGGAAATGACAATCCTGCAGTATTTTGTAAAAAAAAATCCAAGCTAGTATTACTGATTAGCTATGAATTGGTAGCTAGCATTGCATGCATGCAAAATACATCTATTTATGTTAAAAATCTATTTATTTACAAACTCAATTGATGTTATGACATGTTTGGAAATGACATACAATAAAAATATTTTCATTTCAAGCAATATTTACCTTGAGTTTTCTTCTCCAAGTTGGTGAAGAAATTAAAAATCTCCTCCATGTCAGACATGTGCTGTGATGTCATTGTTCATTTCCATAGAAACTACCAAACAATCTTTCAAAAAAATGTTTTAAAAGGGACATTACAGCTGTGGTGGAAATGACGGCAATACTGTGGGACAACTACATTTTGTATATAAAATCACATTAATAGTTGTCTGACCTTAAATACCACAATTATGTTTTGATTATTTTACTGATACTGTATACAGTCATATTAAAAAAAAATAGATAAATAATTTTTTTACACTTTTTCATTATTGAAGATCAGAAGTCTGGGTGTGGGACAAGCACAAAACAGCAATATTTGCATTTATAATGTTTAGTAAGGTGAAAAAATCATCGTAGACTACCGGTAAAAAGTTCCTAACGTACTTTCATTGTAAAGTTAACTATGAAAGTGTGAATTTTTCAAAATTAAATGTTTTTTTTATAAAATTTGATCAAAGGACATGAAAGTGCCCATAGTCTAAGAATTGCCCTTAAATGACTGGATAATGAATGCGAAATTTCCCTGAAAAGTGTGATTGGACCTTTACTCAGAGGTCACTAAGCAAATTCGCCGTGTTTATCAATATGTTTTGAAAAAGTTCAACGAACTTGAATCCAATGGGTGATGTGCAAAGGAAAATGTTTCGTCTCACTTGTCCCTCATGCATAAAAAAAACTACGAAAATTCGCCAAACAGTGGTAAATGTGACCGCACTCTAATTCATATGAATTCACACAATCTAATTTGTATGTTTTTTTGTATTTGCTTGCGTCTCAGTGATGGTTAGGTGTAATTTGGGTGTAATGGTGAAGCTAAAAGGTCCAACTACACCCTATCCTTAACTCTATCCCTCCACCCATTAGAAAGATAGATTACCTGGACTTGGTCAGCTCAACCCATGACATCCAGAGAGGGGGAGCTTTGATGTCATTTGGCTCTGCAGGGAGCACCACTTGCCTTCATGCTTACTTTTCTAATATTTGTACGTTTCCATACGAACCGCGTTGTATGATTTTGTACGAAATCGCCACCTTGTAAAATAGTTACTTTTTCTCACGAGATTGAGTTGAAATAATTTCCAAATAAATATTTCACCCTTCAGAATATGCCTTGACGTTTTCCTATTTGTCTTTAAGGTGCGCAAATGACAAAACGACTTCATTTGGTAACGGTACGCCGCACCCTGCTGGAAGAAACGGTGAGGGTTCGACTGTCCGTTACTCGTTTGATATGTTTCGGTTTATACACGAGCCCCACAGTTTCTACCTGCACTGCACTGTGCATCTCTGCACACCTGAGGATGGATGGTCTTGTATTCCTGTAAGCATTTTTTTTTTACCTGTTAGGATTTGGACAATCACGTTTTCAATTTTTAACCTGACCTGATTTATTTTTAGGAATGTAAAACTATATCTAAAAGAGAGGTTGTTGTAGAGGAGCAGGCTCAAGGCCTACTGTCTTATGGACCAATCAGACGAGAGCTACCAGTTAGACCCAAGATAAGTATGTTTATATATGGCGTTTAATATATAAATACCATATGTAGCAAATGCTTTATATCATATTTGAACTATATGGATTCTCATTTTAGATCTGCTCACATTGGCGCTTCCATTGGGAGTGATTTGGACTCTGGGAATCTTCTTTCTCATCCTTATCAGCATCGCTAAAGCTGGAATAAGACGACACATGACAAACACCTAAATAAAACGAATTTTCACCCAACACATGTGGTTTGTGTTGGGTACAAAAGCTACTCCAAGAATTTAAGCTAACTATTAGAATGGTATCCTGCTCGGACTTCATGATGGGCCCTTACACATGGTATATGCTCTGTCAAGAAAATTTTGTTTTTGACTTAAAATAAGCTTGAATGTGATTTCCAGAGAGACGCATATTGATCAACTAGGGCTACTATTTTTTTGCGTATCGAACTTTTTTACAGTACTGAATATGGCCAACAGGTGGCAGTGAGAACTAAAATTTGAACAAATTTGCTTAATTTTTTCGTTCTGTAAATAAACCGATTTCTGTACTGTTCCCCTCATCTGGATTTTCTTTTTAAATATGTGGTTTGTGTATTATAAAAGCAAACACATCTCAGGGGTAAACCGAGAAAGTGGGCAGGGATTCGGGTGCGGCTACGTGCCGAAGATCAGCATGAGATCCAGATGACATTTCATGCTCATATTTGGTGTCCTGGAAATAAAATTTAAGGATCACCCCGAGGACGCGCCGCCTGGTCCTCGACATTTCTTGATGGGTTTCCAGGCGGCACATACTTACATCAAACATAGACAATGCAAATATCAACAAGTAGTCTTTTATTTAGGATTGAATAGGTATAGCTGCTGCTCATGCTAATGTTGTAGTTTACAGTCGTGCGCGCGCCACTGGAGACCTTTACGAACTGTTTGCACGAGGGAAAACTTGACTCGAGAAGAGAAACGTGCGCTAAATTGGTGGGTTTGTAGTCAGAGAAGAACAATGACCTTGTTTTGGTGGTAAAAGACTGCACAATCTCTCAGGTTTCCATTTAAGCGGGGAGAAGGTTGTGTGTTAATTTCTCATTGCTGTCCCGGGATTGAAGAGATGTCAGCCCGCAGGAGTAGATCGCATCGCTCGCTGAGACCCATTAGTATGATTTTCATCCTGCTGTTTGTCAACATTGCTGAAACAGCTGCAGAAGAAGAAGCTTTCAACGCAGAGGTTTGTAGACTACCTCGTTTTGAGTGTTGTACAAAAATACACGAAAAAAAAACTGTGTGGCTTTGTTAATGCCGAGATGTGAAATTCTGTTTGGCTGTATTTTTTCGGTGGCCATGATTGGAAAATGATAGCGCTGTAAGATCGATTAATCGCATCTAACAAGTTTTGCTACATAATATATGTGTGTGTGTGTATACACACATTTATACAATCATATGTACACAGACGCGCACACATAATATAAATATATGTACACACATAATTTAAACAAAAACTCAAGTTAGATGCGATTAATCTCGATTCATCGATTTGACAGAATTAGAAGTTTTAGGTTCAGTTTAGGGGTAACGGCATCACATTGGCCTTTCACATTGACGAGAGAAAAAAATATTTATCTGATACATTTTTACAGCAGTTTATAGTGGCTGTTTTCAGCCATGAACATAACGAAAGGGTAGTGAATTTGCCCACAGTGTACCGTGGAGTTTTTAAAAATTTTCAAAGTATTTTCCCAAATAATGTGTCAAAATAAGATTTGTCACCAAAAATCATTCCATTTGCTGAAACACAGAGAAAGTTATGGTCAAATTAAGACTCAAAAATACCCCGTAGTGGCTGAAAACATCCCCAACAGCTCATGAGGGTTAAGAAAACTTTACAATCAGAGATGGGTGTTTTTTTATGACTATCCTCCTACTTTTCAATTCTCAATCGGTTCTTTAATATCAGGTTTAAATAGCCATTCACTCTAAAGTGAGAAATGCCGACAATTTACATTTAGACATCCCAAAACAAAGATGAAAATATATGTATGGTCATAGATAAGAACAACTTTGAATAAAAATGATACTGTATAAATAACCACAATAGTAATTAATATTATTAAAAATATTAATTAATGGATATAGCTTTTTCTGTCATAGTTTATTGATCATTCTATAATTGCATCAGAAAGCATCAATAAAATGGTTCCAAATATTGGTTATTGGAGACATAACCAATATATAAAAATAAGCAGTATCTGTCTTAAAATAAGGAATCTCAGTCTGTCTCTCTTTACACTTAGAACTTTAATTTATAAGCTTTTTTTATTCGTTTTTCAAATAAAAGCACATTTTAAAGTGTTTTTTCGCTCCTCATAGGATCATATAGGTTTTTATTGGTTTACATGTAAATCTGGGGCTGTATTACAGAAACAACTCAGAATCTTATCCTGTCTGTTTACTAACCATACAATATAACCCCTGGTGAACATCTCCAAATCTATCATATGGTGTGTAAGGATGTGCCTAAGGATGTTTACATCTGTCCTCACTCATAGCCTTACCATGTGGCAGAAGTCTTAACTGTGAACAGATTCAGATTATTAATAAGCAGTGCCATTCAAAACATGTCTCTGGTGCATTTTTTAAAATATGGTTTGAGTTTAGACAGTGTTTATGTAGTTTAACATTTCCCTTTGGATTCTAATGGATAGTTGCTGTGTAATCCCATCCTCACCACACTACTTGGTAGTAGTTGTTTCAATACATTGTCCACTCTCCAACTTTATCTGTGTCTGTTGTTTCCTAAAGTCATGGCTGAGGACATATGGCTACCTGTCCCAGGCTAGCAGACAGATGTCCACCATGCAGTCAGCCCAGATCCTTTCTAGCGCCATCAAGGATATGCAGCGCTTCTATGGCCTGGAGGTTACCGGACACATGGACTTGGCCACTCTGAAGTATGATTTCCTCTTATTCAACTGCCCATGAAACAACAACAGAAGCTCAGTCTGTTTTAATTGCATGGAGTTAACTGAGAAAATTGAAAGTCTCATGAGTTACTGTCCTACAGTGTAACTAGGTCATGTAGATTATCCATAATACTTATTACTTAATAATTATCAATAAAATGAGTATTTGTAATAACAATAGTAATAATAATTTTATTATTATTAAAATAATTTAGTTTATTTTAAGAACGCATTTATATTTATTGTTGTTATTAAAAAAGAATATTTTATGTTGCTATTGTTAACTAACTAAAAACTAAGAAAAAAATTGTCAATGGAAAGCTGAAATTAAATCTTAAATAAGTTTAAGTTGAAATACTAAAATTACTAAAACTAAAACTGGACAAGATATAAATTAAATCTAAATAGAAATGTCAAAAAACTAATTAAAATTACAAAAACACATACAATAATTACTTAAACTAAAATGAAATTGAAAACTCAAAATATATATTTTTAAAAGCACATGGTAAATGATAGTATAAAATGAATACTAAAATAACACTGTTTATACTTATTTTAAAATAATAGAGATAATAATTTTAAATAAGTTAATGTTTTTTAAATATGTAACTTATGTTAAAATGTGTGTGTGTGTGTGTGTGTGTGTGTGTGTGTGTGTGTGTGTGTGTGTGTGTGTGTATATATATATATATATAATGTGATTTTTTCTCCAGGGCCATGAAAAGACCTCGCTGTGGAGTGCCTGATCGTTTTGAGGAGTCAACGAAGCGAGGTGCTCGGCGTAAGCGGTACGCACTTACTGGCCACAAGTGGGATCAGGACAAGCTGACTTACAGGTGAATGAAACATCAACACAAAAACAAATTCAACTTACATTGATCACGTTAATAATGACCAGAAAAAAAAAACGTCTTTATTTCCTGCTCAAGTATTCAGAACCACTCACCCAAAGTTGGCCAGGAGCAGACCTATGAGGCTATTCGCAAAGCCTTTCAGGTATGGGAGAAAGTAACGCCTCTGCGGTTCGAGGAGGTCCCATATCATGGGATAAAGAATGGCAGTGAGGGGCCTGACATAATACTACTGTTTGCCTCTGGGTATCATGGCGATATGTCTCTCTTCGATGGGGAAGGAGGGTCTCTGGCACATGCTTTTTTCCCAGGTCCCGGAATGGGAGGAGACACACATTTTGACATAGACGAGCCATGGACCTTGAACCAACGGGAGGGCTCAGGTGTGAACAATTTTCTGCAATCATTTTCCTACTTCAAAGAAAATTTACTTTATATTAGCTAAGCATTTACTTTCTCACAGAACCTTTAGATGTTAGCAGCATTTAAATGTCTTAAAATGTTCACCAACAGATTTAACCCTTTGTTTTTTCTTAGTATAAGGTGTAGTAATTTGGTTTACTGTTTTTGTTTGTGGTTGTAGGTGTTGACTTGTTTCTGGTTGCTGTTCATGAGTTGGGTCACGCACTGGGGTTGGAGCACTCCAAAGACCTTTCCGCCATCATGTCGCCTTTCTACCAGTGGATGGATACAGAAAGCTTCTCATTAGCTGAAGATGATATAAATGGCATTCACCAGATCTATGGTAAGCTAGTCTAATATACCTCCTGTTTCAGTTCATTTATCTTACTATCCATTATAGTTAGTTGAGTTAGATTCATGATATGAATTCACATTCATTTGTGTGTGTGATGCTGCTTTTACAGAACAGTTCTATAAACAAGAGGTTAATATTGAGTTACTTACATTTGAGAACCAATATTGACGGTTACTTTGTCTCTTTTTGTTCTGCAAACAAATAAGTTCCAACCAAAGCAAAAACGGAAACGTTGTGTGTCTGCAAGTAACACACAGTAGTGGTGCGTTGTTCATAAATAAGTGAATGATTCAATCATTTACTCAAAAAGACAGTTTCGTACCTGAATGAATCAATGTTTTTTTAAATAATTGGTTTACTGAGATATGCAGGGATCCACTTATAAATGTAGTCACTTACTTTGTTCCTGAATGGATCAATGTTTTTAACGACAACCCTCTACAGACACTCTGAAGCTCGACCCATTGTTTACTTGAGTCACCCAAAGGTTAAGTCAAGAGCAGGGAGTTATTTTTTTGTTGTTGCAGTGAGTCTAATGTTGTTTGATTAACATTAAAAACACAGACACCTTTTGCAGTCAAAAATGTGTATCAGATGCAACTGTGAGTTCTCACAATGTAGCTCATAATTTAGTTATCCACATTTTTCTATTGTATGAGCTAGAGACTTCAGTCCAGTTGCATTGGGTTCTGCACCAATGATTTTATCAGTGTGTGTCTTTGTTTGAGTCTGTTTTCTCCATTTGAAAGCCTTCCACTGCAGGCTGAATTAACCTCATGGGACTTCTGGTGCTGGATGGAAAAGTGTGACGCGTTCAGAGTCTATTTAGTGTGGAAAAGAGTATGATTAGCTAAGTGTGAAAATGCATTATGGTTTGGTATTTACAGGCCCTCCAGAGATTGCCATCACTCAAGCAACTTCCACCACAACCCTGTTTACAACCACTGCTGAGCCAGAGCCAACCACTACAGTGGCCCAACCAAGAACTACCAGACCCTCGCTGCAGCCCACCAAGCCCTGGGTGCCTCCGGTCAACCCCACCCATAGACCCCGGCCCACAGCACGCTCGGATCAGGATGCACCTGACATCTGCGAGGGGAACTTTGACACGGTCACCATGCTGAGAGGGGAGATGTTTGTGTTCAAGGTTAGAACGAGTGATCTTCAGTAAATGCAGTTATAGTGGTTCTTGATAAAAAAACATCCTAGCAACTGCATAGCAAAGTGCTAAAAACCACTTTGAACACCTTAGAAACTGCATAAGAACATTGTAAAACACTAGCGATGTCTTTTGTTTGTTTTTGATAACAATTTGAATCAGGTGTCTGCAAGAACATGACGGTTGAACTTTTCCAACAAAGCATACAAATCCACACATCTTTCTGTTTGAGTGTTCGGATTAAATGAATGTTGTTTTACTTTTTCAGGGTCGCTGGTTCTGGAGGGTTAGAAGGAACCGGGTTTTGGATAATTACCCAATGCCGATCTCCTTCTTCTGGATGGGGCTTCCAGAGAACATAGACGCTGCCTATGAACGGCATGATGGGAAATTTGTATTCTTTAAAGGTCTGAGTCATGAATTCAATATTTAAGAACTTAATTTTTGTGAGGTGTATTCTTAAAAAAATAAAATAAACTATCTTATGCAGTTTTGCTTCTCAAGTATTTATCTTTTTTAAGGAGGTTCACAGATTTACAGGGCTTTTTTCTCCCAGTGAAGCTGCAGATTGCGATCCAAAAAGCAGAGAATGTGCATCTTGTTTGTATGAGAATTATAGACTATAACATCTTCAAAAATGACAACACCAAAATCATTAAATATTTCCTAGATATCAATCCTTTTCTCCTTTAAACATCTGTTCTTGCTGTAACAGCATCTTGAAGTCAAATTATGTCATTTGTAAAACACTCTGAGAGGAGAGAAGGAAAGTCTGGCAGCATCACAGGACTCCGTCTGCATTGCGTCAGCTTCAACTCCAGATGCTGACTGCTCCGTTTTCATTCTGAGAGAAGAAACCTGGAGAACTTGCTGTAGGGAATGTGTAGTGGAAAGAGCCACAGTTATTGTCTTGTTTGTTTTTATGCAGATTGTGAGACTTCATGTTTCATTCGTGCATTTGCTTGAAAGGAAATTTGCTTTCATACAACACAAAACATCTTTTGTGCAATCTCACTAGTTGAATAGAGAGCACTGTGATATCATCTCTCAGCCATGCAACCCCTCCCTTTCCCTCTAATGTGGCTCTTTGTGTTTTGTATCAATCCTGCAGGAAGTAAATACTGGCTTTTTAGAGAAGCAGACGTGGAACCTGGATACCCGCAGGACTTGTTTCGTTATGGTCAAGGCATGCCTGACAGAGTGGACACGGCAGTGTGGTGGGAACCATCTGGCTATACGTACTTCTTCAGAGGAGACAGGTAAACATGCCGGGAAAAGGCCAGATGTGTCAAGAGGTTGGGAGTTAGATATCGACAGAGCAGTCAATAGAACAACATAATATTTCATTTAAACTTGCTTTAGAGTGCAGTTTGATCTGGGATTATCATTACTGCACTTTGAAAAAAAGGTTTAATGTATTATTTTAATGTGAATTAGCATAGCTTAAAGACAAATTTAATACTGTATATAAAATAAAAACTAAAACAAATAAAACTGACTATGAAAAATACATAATCTGTGTGTTGTGGGTATATAAATATATATATCAGTGATTAATTAGTTGCATCTAACATAAAAGTATGTGTTTATATAATATATGTGTGTGTGCTTACAGTATGTGTGTGCGTGTATATATACACGTATATTATAATAACACAAACTTGTATGCTAGATGGGGTTAATCGAGCCTAGGAAAATGTATATCTTCACCCTTTATTCAAATAATTAATAATGTGTTAAAGATTTTTAAAGCATATTGCGTAGTTGTGCTTCGAGTCAATTGTTTTATTTGTGAAACATGCCAAATTGTGCGGACAAATTTTTGGCCAGGCTCGCATACAAAGAAATTATGAACACATGTTTTTGTTTTTATATGCATTTTTTTTCCATAGTAAAACTAAACCTGTAGCTGTTGTTTACCCCTTTTTTGCCTAATAATTTTGTCAGATAAATAGCTTAACCAAATTGAGTGTTTTGTTCTTCCCTCATATTTAAAATATTTAAAAATGAGAAGTTCAAAAAATTTTCCATTATTGCTTTCTCTTGAAGATATTGGCGGTTTAGTGAAGAATCCCGTGTCATGGATAAAGATTACCCTAAACCAGTGAGTGTGTGGGGTTCCATTCCCGGCTCCCCAAAAGGGGCCTTCCTCAGCGATGATGGAGGTGAGTCAGGCTGGGGGGATGGCTGCCCAAGAAAATGTCACAGCTGAATGCAAGAAAAAAGAGAGACAAGTCCATTAATCCAAAGCTGAGAGGGAAAATATGACCTCATTGCTGAAAAACTGGGGCGCAATAAGACCTTTGACATGGAAATGTTCTGCTCTCACTTCTAATTTCACGCCATTGTTCATGATCGTCTTTGGCACATCTTTTTATAGCTTTGGAATTCGGAGTTCGCCCGCCTACGATTGGCTAGCATCTCCTTTGATCAAACATTTGGTGATCATGACATGGAATTTTATGTCATCATTAGTCACTAGTGTATTTATTTACACTAATTCCCATTTTAACTCTTTTCCATACAGCGTACACTTACTTCTACAAAGACACCAAGTACTGGAGGTTCGATAACAAGCGAATGAAGGTTGACGCTGGATACCCGAGATCAATTTTAAATGATTTCATGGGCTGCCGGGTGCACTTTGATGTGGAAACGAATGTAATTCCAGACCGCCGATCGCCAGAGACAACCAACAACAGTCAAGAACCTGACGACAACAGAAATGGTGATGAAGAAGATACAGAGGACAGAAATGATGACAAAGAGGACGAGAAAAAGGAAGTAGATGTTATTCTAAGAGTGAATGAGACTGATGAGCATATCATGACCCTCATCTTGGTGACTGTGCCTCTGGTTCTGGTGCTCTGCATTCTGGGAGTGATCTACATCATAATCACCACACTTCAGAGGAAACAGACGCCCAAAGCGTTAGTTCACTGCAAAAGGTCTCTGCAGCAGTGGGTCTGACAAAGTTCGCACACTTTCGCTACCCAATTGCCAAGTATTTCTGCACATACACACCTTGTCATTCGATTGTTCATGGTGCTCATCCAATCAAAAACCCTCTTCCCAACATAGAATTTGCACTTTTGATAGTATTTTGATTGTTTTGTGGTCATTTTACGGTTGTGTGTGATGTTGCAAGTGAGTCGTCCGTCTGCAAGGTTTCTTTTTTCCTGTTGAGCCCGAACTGTTCGGTTGTACACTGTGGGAAACATTGTATGTATGAAAACAAGCTCAGATCAGCACATTTCTTTCACATCCTCTGCTAACCAGCCTCAATAATGGAGGAAACCGCAAACTCAGTGTCGAGGTCTTGCAGAAAGTGCAGGGTTAAAAGAAAAGCCAGGCTTAATAAATTGTCTTGCGCACATTTAGCAGGGTTTATAGTCTCTTCCCTGTGGAGCCTGGCTTGCATTACACAGATGTTGCTGATTTTGGACTTTATGGAGAGAAAAGGGGGGATGGGGGCTTGTAGCCTGCCAGCATTTCCTCTGCCTGAGTTCCACTGAGCGTGCCAAAGACAAGGAGGAGGGGGAATTGAAGAGATTCGAGGCGTGGCTGTACTGTCATCATGACCTACATTCGCGCGCCCCTACTTCTTTTTCCCCCCTCAAAGTTTGTCTTCCTGTGGGACTTTCCTTTGTTTTCCCCGCCACACTTCCAGTCTCCCCAGTTGTGAGTTTTTTTGTTTTTGAGAGGCAATTCTGGCTTTGGATTGTGTCCATCAGTGCCTGAATCTGTGCCTTAATAGTGCAGACCATCACCACTGTGTTGGAATTTTTTTACTGACCGCCACAGGCTTTTCGTAGTAGCCGCACAGTTTGAGCGAAAAGCGCAAATGCTTTTTATTGTTCACATGGCCTTCTGTGTTTTAAACCTGTGTCATTTTTGTAGTTTATGTCAATATGAATGTCTCTGTGCTTTTTGTAGTGCCAAATGAAAAACTCCCTTGACTATTAATTTGATGTTTTATTTGATTTATTTTTTATTTGCATTGTTTTATATTAACAGTTGAGTAAATCATGCAGGGCATGTATTGCTTTTGTTCACAGATATTATCTGGTATATAGCTTGCTTACAATAAAATGGAGTATACGGCTGTAAGTATGCCTTTTTTTAACTTCCTCTACTGATTTTGTTCTTCCTCTGTTTTGGTTTGAGAACAATAACACTTTTAAAACTTTTTTCTTTTATTCTAAGCATATCAGTTACGTATTGGTAGTGTTGTGTCAATGTTATTTTCCTGCTATTGTGCTGAAGGTGCAGAATGTAGCTGTCTACCAATTGAATTTCTTTTTAGAAAAAGCCTAAATATTTTAAATACTACAATTTAGAGTTATGTATGTCATATAAACTGGTATCTTGACCATTATGGCCTGGTTTCACAGACAGGGCTTAGAAAAAAACAGGATTAGGTTAGTTAAATTAGGACTTTTAAGTAGCTTTTATTAACGTGCCTTAGAAAAAAACATTACCAGTGTATTTTGAGACAACACAATGGCACTGACATATTTTAAGATATATCAGTACAAGTTGCTTTCAGTTAAAACACCTCAAACATGCATTTTAGTAGGGACTAGGCTTAAGTGTTGTCTGTGACCCTGGGCAAAAGTCTTTTAAATTACATTTACATAGAATATTATGTAATATACTATATAACCAAAACTATATATTGTGTAATCAAACATTTGCTTGTTATTTTTAGCTTAAATTTTGCAAGCTAACTAGTCAAGATGGCAGTTTAGCATTCTGATAGCTAATTAGCCTGCTAGCTTAACAGTTACCCTTCCCAAAAGTTCAATTATACATTTTTGTTTGATCGGACATTAAAACGGCTACCAAAGCAACGCCTTAATTGAACAATCTTAGCATGCCGTTAACCAATTAGTCCGTTAGTAGCTTAAGTTACCCTTCGCAAATACTATTTTGTTTGATTAGGCGTTAAATAACGCTATCCTAGCAACTTTTCCGTGAACTAGCTTAGCATACCGCAAGCCAATTAGTCTGCTAGCTTAGCCTATATCGTTTGCAAATGTTCAATTAGACATATGTATGCGTATTACTTTGACTTTTTTTGTTTGATCAGGCGTCACAAACAGCTACTCTAGCTACCCTTTCAGTGAACTAGCTTAGCATGTACCCTTCACAAATGTTAAATTATACATTTTTATAAGTATTATAATATTTTGTTTGATAAGGCGTTAAAAAAAACGCTATCCTAGCTACCTTTACAGTGAACTAGCTTAGCACACCCTAAGCCAATAGTCTGCTAGCTTAGCCTGTAGCCTATCCTTCGCAAATGTTAAATTATACATTTGTATACGTTTACTTTTTTTTGGGATCAGCCGTCACAAACAGCTACTCTAGCTACCCTTTCAGGTAACCAGCTTAGCGTACCATTTGCCAATTAGTCTGCATTTTTATACTTATATTGTTTGATCAGGCATTACAAACGAGTACACCAGCTACGTTTTCAGTGAACTGGTTGAATACACTGATAGTCAATTATCCCGTTAATTTTGTTTATACCCTTCGAAAATGTTTCATTTGACATTTTTATATGTATTATTCATTTTTGTTTGATCAGGTATTACGAAAGGGCTAACCTTAAGGGTTTTAGGTAGACTTAATGGTTAGATCTAATTGTTAATGATGACACCATCAATCCTAAAAAGATGCTTGTTAGAGTCAGATGGGGTAGTTACGACATCTACCAGTAGAGGCTAACGGGATCAGCGGTTGAGGCTGCAGCCATTTTGGTGCTTTTTTCTTGACGCCAAACCTGTCAAATGAGGCAAATGCATAATCACCACAATAAGTTCAGACATTCTGTATTTTCCTCTATCTATGGGTATCTTAATCTTACTCATAATTTACTTTAAAGCCACAATTAGTTATAACAACCAGACCAAACAAGCTACGCCCTTCATTTCTCATTTTAATTATCAAAACGAACTCACAGGACCCCTCGCTTCACTCTCTCCACCAGTATCCTGTTAGAGGATTAGATGTCTCTTCAACTCTCTTCTACATTCCCTCCAATCACATTCGAGGACACTGTGGTGACACTGGCCTGTGGGTGCTGATAAGAGATATGCTTTAGGGGCTTACCTGAGATCAGTTCATGGTTTGCCTGAAAAAGGCTGTGGTTTGTGTTTGCAAGGCAATAGCCGGCCCTTGATCAGTTGCATTGGCCCTTCACTGGTTCGGAGCTTATCCTGCCTTTATCTCATTATTGGATCTGCTGCCGTTTAGCTGCTCAGACCTGGCATAGCAATGGCGTTGGCTTCCAAAAGCAACAAGTTAGATGCGCTCACCCTCAAAAGTCAAAGAATCACAGTAACTGTGTTACTTGTAGCACTCAATTGGACCAAGATTAAATAGTTCAGGTGCAGGATAAAGAGAGGCATCTTAAGCTAACAAAATTAGCATATAGCATGAAATGGCTTTTTTGGATGCTACTTTCTGCTAATTTCTTTTGCTGTCAGCTCTGATTAGTTAGCCTAATTACATGTAACCCAAATCTTACCAATTGGGTATGAGAACGTGTTTTCTGTATGTTGCATACTTTTATTTGTAGCTTAGCAACAGGGTTAATCTCAGAGAGGGGAACTGATGACGCAGGTTATGCTTTAGTGTGTTTAAATACCATCTAAAACAGTGTTAGCCCTTATACTGACACAGGGCTACCGTAATTAACTATTATACTCTTGATATTAGCTGATGATATTATATTTTAGCTGTGTGTGCTAATAAAAACTTAGGGTTTAATGTCTTGCCATTTTTTACCTGGGAAAGTAAGCATAATCACAGAACACCTTCACATCAAGTTTTACAAATAATTAAAAATTTAGACATTTTGTCATGTGCAAAACAATAGTTTTAGATCTATTGTCTTTTCAAAGGGAAAGATTGTGGTTTGCACACTTACATGATAAAAAAATAAAAAAATAAAACTTTTGAGCTATAAAACAAGTTCTTGACCGAAACCTTACAACTTCAGCATTGTCTTCTCATTGACTAACTTTGACTGTACCTGGTTAACAGCTACCATTGTTTTTAACAGTATAATCTTATGTGGGGTAGCACCGTCCTTCAAGATTTAATCCCGTTTGCCCAGTCCTGCCTCAATCCTAATCCTCACAGACTGCTGAAGTCCGCTCTGGATGGTGTCAATCCCCACGGAACGCCCAACCACTGCTGAGCATTCAGGTAAGAAAACCGAACCCCCCCCCCCCCCCCCATTACTTGATTATGTATATATTAATCCTTTTTGTCATAGGAAAAATTTAATTTCTAAACGTTTTAGCAAGTGGACTTACTTTATATATCCGATAAGGTGTTGGCCTATATCCAGGGCAATAAAACAAAAAAAACGGGCAAGCCCAAAATGGCTAAACGCTAAGCTTTTAATGTTTGAAGCCATTTACATTGAGTGGAACAACACTGACTCTTCTTCCTGTAAAAAGCTGCCTGCAAGTATAGGGAAGGCTTCCATGCTGAGTTACTTTATCTACAGTATTTATGCAACTCTTGCTAATTTCCTGACCAGTGATTTGTGATTAAAATTGTTATCTTTAAAAAAAAATGTGGCTTGTACTTAGCATAATAGTAACATGAACAAACAAAACAATAGGTTTTCAACATTTATTAATTTTGCTCAATGTTAATTTCTAGACTACCATTACAAAGTTTGGGTCTGTAAGATTTCTCTGTGTTTTTGAGGAAGTTTCAAGTTATGCGCACCAATGCAAGGCACATAATGCTCACCAAGGCTGCATTTATTTGATCAAAGATACAGTAAAAGCAATAATATTGTGAAATATTTGTACAATTAAAAAAAAAAAATTTCTATTTTAATATATTTTTAAATGTAATTTATTCCTAATGGCAAAGATGAATTTTCACCAAATTTGTCTGATTTGGTGTTTTAAGAAACATTTCTTATTGTTATTAATGTTGAGTTTTTGTTGCTTAACTTTATTGTGGTAATATTGTATATAATATTGTGACTGTAATACATTTTTTCATGATTTTTTGATTAATAGAAAGTTAATTTATTTGAAATAGAATTTTTTTGTAACATTACAAGGGCCTTTACTGTCAATATTATGCATCTTTGATAAATTAAAGTATTAATTTCTTCCCAATTTTTTTAACAGTAGTTTATATAAATACATTGTTAACATTGCATTAGCAAAGTTAACATCTATATATTTTATTATAAGTCTTGCAAGCTTAATGTACATTCAAATAAGATGTAAAACTACAACCTGCAAGGTAATTGTAAAACATCAGCTATGCTATGCTATGCTATGCTAAGCTCAGAGATAGTTAGCATCTTTCTCTATAGGCTAAACCTGATTGGACTGTTCATTTTGCTTTGTGCAGAATATTTGTGTAGATAAAAGACAGATGAGTCCATTTAGATGAGCAGAGTGAAGATAAAGGAAGTGATTAACTGCCTTTGCTTGACTCCCTGGTCACCCCTTGCAGTGAAACTGCTGACTGCTAATCGTTTTAACGGCTGCCATAATGGGCCTGAAGAATCTTACAAAATATCTTGGTTGCTTCAATTATGGGGTACAACTGTGTCCAAATCTGTCTGAGAATTTTAGAGTGAGAATTAGTCTGTACACACATGAAAAACTACATTCATTGTTCATTAACAAGCTTATCAAACAAACCTCTTATGTTTGCAATGTATGTGACAAACATGGCATCATTCTATTTCTAAACCGGTTGTGGGATTTCCCTGTAAAGATGCTCTGTAGGTTTGGATAAATAGGAACTTCATTGGGCTTTCCATAAAGATGAAATTCTTGTCCTAGATACAAATCTCTTTGAACATTTATGGACTGAAGCATATGAAGCAAGCATTAGCTCTCAGCGAGGGTCCTGGGTTTTAGGTTAAGCTTGACGAGGATGAAACATAATTAACTGTAACTTGTTTCAGGTTAAGATCTATACTTACTCCACGATGATTCAAAGAATGGAAGTTTATGCCATTATTTCATAGTCTATTCCATCATTACAGACACTGCATATGTGTTTAAGAGATATTTATTGATTTAATAGAGTTTTATCCCCTTCTCTCAGGATGTTTAACTGGGTGGTGAAGGTCGTGCCACATCCTCCTGATACACAGGACGATCTGAAGGATGAGTCGATCACAACGGTAAACCCAAGCCTGCGCTCATAATACACACCTCACTAATATTTGTGACTGAATTTCTCAGTAACAGTGCGGTAGTTAGAGACCCCTGACTTAGCGGTTAGCGCATATGTTCTGACATATTCTGACATATTGTATTGACCCATGGTGCTCATGTCGGTAATGGAGGTTCAAATCTGGCTCGCTACATTTTATGATGCCATTCCCTCTTCTTTACCCTATCATTTTTTGTCTTCCTTTTCTCTTAAAAAATGTCAAAAAAGGCCAATTCTAACTTCACAAACCCCTTCACGTAAAAAAAAAAATTAATTAAGTCATGTTCTCTCATGTATTAAATCTCTGATTCTCTTATATCTTATCTTATTTTCTCTGAAGAATGGGAAAACATCAAATCAAGGTACATTCACAGCACCCTTACCGCTTAAATGTATTCAAAATGTTTTTTGGGGGGGAATAATGTAAAATATAATACTACAGTACTATAAAATCAATCAAAATAGTATACCAATGCACAATGCGCCTCTTTCTATCTTCTTCTCATGCAGATAAGTTCAATTCATACAAAACAGGCAGGGGGGAAGACCAATCATCCCAAACCTCACAGGGCAGGTGAGTCTTGACTGATTTTATCCATAAAATAAGACACTCGGTGAATGTTTGAACCTGAAACCTGCTTCTCTGTTTCAGTGTTCAGAATGGCATGTTGAACTGGCTTTCCAATGGTTTTGCGAGTGCGCTGCCACAACCTGCAGGGAGTCCTCATCTTACGAGAGCCAACTCTGATGCTAAAGTATTGATTTCATTTCAAATAATTGATATTTAACACCATTTAGTATTGCATATAGTGTGCATTCAAAGCAAATCTTTTCTTTGGAAATGAACTCTTCTTTGAACCATCTTTCAGTCACTGCAGGAGGAAGGTGCTGCTGACAGGTAAGGCAATGAACAATATTCTTATCAGCAACATCAGTGAAGAATCCTTGTGCATGAAGTGTCCATACAGTGAGTGCTCTCTGTCTGCCAGGGCAAGAGTTATTGGCTGGATCTCGCAGGGAATTGGAAAGGTGGTCCCACAGCCTGATGAGAAATACATACAGGAAGAGACTCCAGAATCTGAAGAAGTCACAGAGGTGCAAGACTTTTTTTCTGTTTTCATTTTCTTTTTTTCATTTACTTCAGATCTATGATGTACACCGTAAATTTTTTTTTAAGTACAATCAACTTGGATGTTTAAGTAATTTCAACTTATATTACATTAAAGTGTTTTTAAAAATTAGTTTAATTTTGTAACTTATAATTTTTTTGTTGTTGAAAATTGCTTAACTTATTTTGACGAGTTAAAGCAACGTAGAAATAATTATGTTGTCATAACTTATTGATCAAAGAAATGTTTACAGTGTAGACACATAATTAAAAGCTTAGATAAAATGTATCAAAAATAATGATTCATTTATGTTTCTCAATTTAATGTTATTGAGAACTGTGGCGAGCAGGGCGAGGCCGAGGGCCGTGAGAGAACGGCACGAGCCCGGTGGCGTGATTGATAAATTTCAATCTTGAATTGAAATGAAAAAATTCTGCGTGACGCACCGGTCTCGTATCTCTCACGGAGGAGCGGAAGCATGAAGGAGGAGCGACGACAGTGGAGATCGAGACAGTCGCGCAGGTGTCACTCATTATCAATCACGGCCAATCACTCGTCCTGCTCGTCACAAGAACATTTTCAAAATGTAAATAGAAAATCCAAATGCAATTGTTGTTGTTATTATTAGTCATTTGGTAACAAAATCTATTTAATAATAAATAAAATATAAACATTGAATTCTTGCAAATCAAAATTAATAATGTTCTGCTGTTTCCTTTTGTCTTATTTTCTGTTTTAATTTTCTTTTTCTGTTTACCTTAGGTTTATGAAGCCAAGGACCTCCCAGGTGTGTATCAGACAGTTTGCATTATGGAAAACAGCGAAAGTATAAGTTAAATGAATAAGCTCTATAGTTGAATTAGTATCAGTGACTGAGTTCATACTTGTGTATCTCTTCCACCAGATCAAGAGCCTTTGCCACATATACCAGTAGTAGAGCTGGTGTCAGAAGACGAGGTGTCTGAGGTGGAAATCCCTGCTCAGTTCCCTCCCAAGTGAGTGTCATTCTGTAAAGCACACAGGGGAAAATGGTGACATATGGTGTATTATGTGCCTTAAGTTTTTGTTTGTTTTTGCTAAGGCAAGCATCATTATTACATTCAAAATCACATGTAGGGAATCTCACAGAGACTTAAAGTCAGAATGAAACGGTAGTTCTGATGGTCTTTTCCTCCCTATTGTGACGTATATTCGAGTGAAACAGCTTGTCGAATAAGAAAAAATGTAGGACGGGACTTGATTTTTCCCACCGTCAATTGATTGGATGGTTAAGGTTTGCTATTGGTCGATCTCATGTGAGTGACAGGTTGTGCTCTGCCCTCGTGCCAGTAAATACATCATCGGAGAATAGAAGAGATGTTGTTGCAAGAGGGAGGGGAAGTTATTTTGATTAAAGATTATGAGGGCACATTATAAAAAAAAAAAGAATTGTCAATTTTGATTTTACAGTGACTTTAAGCCCCTTGCAAAGTTCTTTTAAGAAACATTATTGCTTATTTCAATGTGTGACCAGTGTAATAAGCTGGATAAAGAGCGGCTTCCAGAATGCTATACCGCACCATGTGACCAGACCCCCAAATTCCAATTCTTCAACACCGAGGTCATCACAATGCTCAAACAAAGGTATTGTTCAAACTGTATGATCTGGAAAAAGCTCGATTTTTAAAGGCCGTAACTGTTAGGTTCATGTTTGGTAAAAACACAATTTCTCAAATCAACAGTATATTCACCTCCTCCAGAGTCAGTAACCAGCATGACGGAGATTGATCCAAAAACTCCCAGGTGAGTCATGTCAAATTTGATTCATTCTTTTGCAAGTGATTACAGGCATATTGGCATAGATGTCCACTTGATGTCCCATGCGGTCTTGTTTTCAGTATGGTGGGCTGGATTGTTCAGGGCCTGGGACTTTCAATGCCACAGCTGGTGCTTAAAAACAAAGAATGTTTGGTAAGTAAGGGGCAATGCTTTGACGTTATTACCTTGGTTTTAATAGATCTTTCTCCGGATTGACTCTCTTTCTTTCCACCAGGAGGACGGGAGGATTGTGCAAAATGGTGAGTAAGACGTTCCTCCTTCAACACTGTTTACGCTGGTTTTCTTAACAAACTCAGTTTGTTTCCTGGAAACTCTAGTGTGGTTTCAGTAGAATATGAAAACGCATAAAGATCATTGCATGCGTAACAACATGACCCACTCTGTGAGACATCAGAATACAAGTAGAAAGACTTCAGGGTGAGCGATTCTCTTACAGTGTAGGACAAACTCATAACTCAGTCCATCTTCTCCTTCTGTTACAGGGGGGAGGACACTGAGAACCCCTTAAACAAAAGGAGAGAGAGCACGCAACAGCATTACACAAAGTCACAGACAAATGGACAGTGGAGACAGATGCATTTAAATAGTGGCTTTGTAGCTCTTTTGAATGACCAGGCAGCTATGAAAATCTACTGAATGTAATGCTTGACATTCTCTGTACTATATAACTAACCGACTCTGAATATTGTATGAATGGCTGGCATCTCTCAGATGGGTGTTTGTTGTTGCTGCAGTGATCTTTTTGAATTGACGTTTAGATTGACTGTACAAGTCTTAAAACATTTGTAATCCTTATGAGATGTAATTATTCATTTTACTGCATGTTTCATTAGTTGACTAGTATATGTTTTTTTTTTTAATTACTTAAATGGAATGAGTCGTGAGAAACCACTATTTAAAAACATATTGAATTGCCTTGACTTGTATTTGTGGCTGCTTTTAAGTCATATACTAAAGTTTAGGGTTTGTAAGATTGTTTTTAATGTTTTTGAAAGAAGTCTCTTCTGCTCACCAAGGTTTCATTTATTTGATAAAAAACAGTAATATTGTGAAATACTGTTACGATTTAAAATAAATATTTTCTATTTTAATATATTTTGTATATTTTAATTGATTTCTTTGATGGAAAAAAAATAATTTTCAACAGCCATTCGGTCTTTCGTGTCACATGATCCTTCAATAATCATTCCAATATTCTGCTAAGGAAATATTTCTTATTATTGTCAATGTTGAAAACATTGTGCTGATTAATATTTTTGTGGAAACCATGATATAGTTTTTCAGAATTCATTGATGAGTATAAAGTTATGAATACAAAGGAACAGCATTTAGCCTATATGAATGAGAAATCTTTTATAACATAAATATTTTTATGTCACTTTTGATCAATTTAATGCATCATTGCTAAATAAAAGTATTTCTTAAAATAAAAAAATCTTACTGACCCCAAACATTTGAACAGTATTGCACACTTTGTTTTTATTTATTGTCATTTAATCTTTATGTATTTATTGTATATTAATATTTGATATACTTCATGTCAATAATTATTAATATTGTATTCATAGATTGCATTAAAGGAAAATGCATGATTGCACACGTGTAAAGGGTTCAGTCTCTATTGGCTAAAACAATATATAAAATTAAATTCCATGGAAAACGCATGCAAATAACTTTGCTCTCAACCAAAGTAATTAACCATAAGTAATAAAATATTTGAGAGGAACATTAGAACTCCTTTTATAGGGGGCCTTATTTAATCTTACAGATGTTTCCTATTTTCTAAGCACTCAAATGCCAATGTATCCTGATGTTTGAAATGTTAAAAGTAAAGGAAAAACAAACCAGGCTAATTATTGACTTGAATGACTGTTCCGTTCAAAAATGCCTTATCACACTAAATTTAAAGGAACAAAACCCAGCACAGTAATGGAAATCATCCCCCACAGAATCATGTGATGACATTTTAAGTTGTAAAAGCAGTCCTCAAGCATGGTTGTGTCCTCAGCAGGCAGTGCTCGATCAGTTCCTGCAGATCTCATTCTTGAGGAGGTTGACTCTGAAGATGAGGCTCAAGCAAAGGAAACACGTCCAGCAGCGAACTCACCTCCATATTCACAGCATCAGTCCCATCCACAGACACCTTGGTCACCGGAACAATCTCTTCCGCTCTCACAAGCACACATAGAGCTGGAGGACGCAGAGACCCAAACTGCACGATGGACGCCCATGATCGAGAGCATCAGGAGAGAGGCGGAGGACACCGCCATATTGATCATGGAGGAAAGGTAATAACTAAAAGCACAGTGGCAGCATGATGATCGAATAATTGAAGTAACTTTAGAAACAGGCTTACTTTGTGGTGCTGTTCTCTGGTGCAGGTTGATACAGGAGCGTCTAGCAATGGCCCGCATGGCAGAAGAAGTGGCACGGCACACAGCAGAGATGGCTGTCAGGGAGTTAACACAGGCCCGGCACGGCATTCAGACCATTGCGGAAGAGCCCGAAGATGTTGATCAAGAGTAATTCATGCAAACTCATGCAGCACAATATAACAAGCAATCGATCAGACCTTTACCCTTTTTGTGTATGACAAACATATACAGTACACTGTATATGCATATAAATATAGCAAAAGCATCCAGTGGGCCCAAACTTATATTTATTTATAAATAAATTACTTATAAATGTATTATAATATTTTATTATGATAAATGTATATACATTTTATTTAATTATTTAAAATATTTAAATATTTTATTATAACAATTCATTTATTATATATAATTATTTATTATATTTAATTATAATATTTTTATTGTAATATTTAAAATACTATAATTAATTTGTTGAATTAAATGAATTTAATCATTTAACTTTTTATTATAATTTGAAAAGTGGCATTTATCTGAAAGAATTATAGCACATATGCACTTTTCAAGTAAAACATTTCTCAAAAAGAAACTTGTTAGGTTTCAGAATATAAAAATATATATTTAAAAATTTGTGCTGTCAAATAGATCAATAGCAATTGATCACATCGAACACAAAAGTTTGTGTGTATATATATATATATATATATATATTGATATCTTTCATTTATATATATTTATTAATTAAAATGTGTGTGTTTGTGTATCTACAAACACACACACACACAAAATATCAAGCCAAGTGGCGTCTGCAATGAAATGCACTTTTAAGTGTGACTTTTTAGGGCTATATACTGTATGCCAGGGTCCCATTATTCAGATTAGCAGTCCATTAGTATGGTCTTTAAATGACCGATTCTTAACATTCTACATTTTGTCAACATAGGCTTGAAATATTTTGTAACATTTAGGCCTAGTCTAATAACTTGAATGTTTCTGTGTCACAGACTACAAGTGTTGCAGGAAGAGGACAGTGATATAGAAGTCCCACGGAGTCAAATTGCAGAGTAAGACATCTGAAAATAGTATAATATCATGGTGAACAATCTGGGATGTCTCTTTCAGCTGAGAAGAATCATTTTTTTTATCATAGTTTCTATTAACTGTTGTCATGCTTTCATTGCTGTGTTTTCACATTGGTCTGTGTTTGCAATACAAAATTGAACTGAAAGTAGCTTCTGCGTATTTGTAGATCTGTGTTTTATATTAATATGGCCACACACAAAATTACAATACGGGCCTAATTACAATACACGCATTTCCTAGCAACCGCATTGCATCCCATATTAGAGGCGCGCGGTGCCCCCTCTTCGGTTGTTATAGTTACTAATCCCGCCTCAGATGCTTGTTTTCTGCCTCGTCGCAGTGATGGATGGCGCAGGTTCTTTACTTCCAGAATGAACATTTATCTCGTTCTAATTAATACCGTCAATATATAACATTTGTATCACGCTCATTTATAAACAAACGCCACAAAAATGGAAGGATATGAACACCTGAAGCGCTCAGAGACCGGGTCTGATTTCAAAGTAAGTAAATTAACGTATAATAAAACGACGATGACGCGTGAAGCTAGTTTATAGCTTTCGGTTTTAATATTTTGTGAATGTTTAAAATAAATGACCATACCGTTTAAAGGAGGTTTTTGGAAAACAAAACATACACATCTCGCCTCGTGTTGTTCCATCATGCAAAAATTGTGCTCATGCGAGTTTATTTATAGCTGACACAGATGTGTTAGTTGCTTACATATATGATTAGCCTGTTGTTTATGTAACGTTAATAGCTGATTCATGCGTCATGCTGTTTGTATCCACAGGTGTCAAGTACCTTTAGTTAAGGAGTTTGTTCCAGAAGGACAGGAGGCAGAAGCTGTAGACACTGCGTTTGCAGTTGAAACCCCTGTGGAGGAGTTTAAGTCCTCTTCACCTCTTCAGGAGGAACCAGAGCCTGAACCTGAACCTGAACCTGAAGAGATTCATGAGGAGGAGGAGCCCAGAGAATCCAGTGAAGCCGAAGAAGAACCTGACCCGATCACTCAGCAACCTCAGTCCATTACCAGCACCTCCGTTTCACAAACTGATTCACCGGTAATATATTTTTACTGTCCATCTAACTTTAAACTTTAAGTATCATCACGTTGGTCATACGGCTTTATATCTGTTACACAACATATGTCATTTTAAATAGATTGTTTTACCTCTGTGTAAATGGCTTTTCACAGGTATTATCATCCATTGTTTACACCAAGTACATACTGTAAAACCCTCTCTGAAGTTACACTGAATAAAGTACGCTGTGCTCATAAGCACCGTACTGCAGTGATCATATTTTCTCTTTGTACTAGTGCTGCTTTTTTCTTCTTTGTTACAGTGTTTGAAATAAATGTCTCACAATTCTGTAATTTTGCTTTATGAAGGTGGAGAGTACATTTACTGAAGAGGAAAGTAGTGGTGAGTGTTTATCAGTCATTCGGAAATTTATTACGCAAACACCTTGATGCTAACATGGTAAAAAGTCACAGAATGGCATCCCAAATGACATATATTTTACATTTTTATTACTCAGATGTAATAAATCATATTAAAAAAACAATTAATATGTGCTCTAAAAAGTATTTTGACACTTATTGATTCACCCAAAAATGAAAATTCTGTCATTAATTACTCACCCTCATGTTGTTTCAAACCCGTCAGACATTCGTTCATCTTCTGAACACAAATGAAGATCTTTTTGATGAAATCTGAGAGCTTTCTTTTCCTCCATTGACAGCCTGCGCAGCTACCACTTTCAAGCACCAGAAAGATAGTAAAGACGTAATAAAAGTAATCCATGTGACTCCTGTGACAGTGATTTAACCTCAATTTAATGAAGCGACGCGAGTGCTTTGTTTGCGCAAAAACCATAATTTTCCACTTCATTTTCTGACGCGCATTCACGCAACAACGTCTGCTCTCGTGTCATAATAAATACGCATGCGTCACGGTGCTCCTGTGAATGTGCGTTGGAGATTATTATTTTGTACATAAAGTGGTAAATTATGTTTTTTTGTGCAAACAAACCACTCCCGTTGCTTCATAAAACCAAGGTTACACCACTGGAGTCACATGAATTACTTTTATGATGTCTCTTTACTACCTTTCTGGTGCTTGAAAGTGGTAGTTGCGAAGGCTGTCAATGGAGGGACAGAAAGCTCTCAGATTAAATTAAAAAGATCTTCAATATCACTTAATAACTTTGAGGGTGAGTAATTAATGACAGAATTTTCTTTTTTGGATGAACTAACCCTTTAAGCCAAATGGATTAATATCATTGCATTGTATTTTACATTAATGATCACTTACGTTTGACAACCAGAAAGTGTAATGTAAATAGTATGTTTTACAGCAAAAGTGATTATTAATTAATTGCCATCTCTGAGTTTTCTGTATAGGCCTAATTATAATAACAGTATAATTTTCAGCTAATTGAATGCAAATTTTCCTTGTAAAGTAAGCTTAAAACTTGTTCATCAAAATGTGTATAATAATAATAATAATAATAATAGGATTCTTTAAAGAATTAAATAATACATATTAAATAATTTGTGTTAAATTAAAATAACAATTGTTTAAAATTTTCATTTATAAATGTAAATAAAAAAAGTTACAGTTTCATAATTGTCAGTTTTGGGGCCAGTGAAAGAATCCTTACTCTTGAATTCTAGTATATATCTAGATTTATTATTTTGTTAATCAACAGATTTATTTTTGTGAATTTATTATGATTAAAAAGTGTGCTTGTGCTTTTTTTTTTAAATAATACATAATAATGTGCTTGTGATATTTTATTTTAAAAATAAAATAAATGCCATTTGGTTTGATCATTTATCTAATGCAATATTTTTTGGGGCCAATGTAATTGGCATTTCCCGACGTTATTCTTAGAATATTCTGTATGACTGAGCATCAAAAAATGTAAACAAATCATGCAACATACAATATAATTGAATATGTGCTGCTCTCCCCACAGTCCCTTCCAGATGTGATGCGCTGAAGAGCTGTTTCATGCGTGTACCATATGCATCACAGGCCCTCAACGGCTTCAACCAGTTCCTGATAGACATTGACGTCACCCTGCCCAAAGTGCCTTCCATGCCCAATCTGCCCCCTGCTTTGTCTCAGATCACCCAACAGCTGCCGTCGCTCCCTTCTCAACTGGCACAGCTTCCGCAACAAATCTCTCAGCTACCCCAACAACTTTCCCAGCGATTCTCCAAAATCACCCCACAATTCCCCAACCAGACGTTTTTTAGTGCTCCTCAGTTTCCCAGCTTCCCCGTGCAGTTATCCAGTCTCCCACAACAGCTGTCCAACATTCCGCAACAAATATCAAACCTACCGCAAAAGTTGTCTAACTTTTCACAAAGGTTCACCAGCATTCAACGGTTTTCCATCCTTCCGCAAGAGATCTCCAACATTCCACAACAACTCTCCAGCATTCCACAAAAAATATCCAGCATTCCACAAAAGATAAGCAACATTCCACAGTGTGCCCAGCAGTGTTACACTAACATTCAGAGCCGCCTCAACAAACTTAAGCCGGAACAGGATGCCCAAGGAGCAACCGCTGAAGAGTCGGGATCTGGAGTTGGACCGCCTTGTCCGCCAGTCCCCGCTTAATTCCCCCCGTACCCCTTCGCCCTCTTCCCCATGCTCCATCCTAGACCTCCCCAATGTGCCCTCTTACCCCCGTCTGCCACCCATCACCCCTTCCAGGCAGTTGTCAGGTGTCTCCAACCCTGCCTTCCACATTGAGGATGACCCCACCTCTGCTAGACCCTCAGGTGATCCACATTGTTGCCTTTTTCAATTAGATTAGTCTGTGCTATGCTTTGCTGTACTATGCCTTGCTGCCAAGTGTGACTTAGGGAACATTAGATTGTGTGTGCCTTTAGTGACCAAAGTGACCTCTTCATGTACCAATCATTGACCTCAAACTCTAAGGCCCGGTCACCTCAAGGTAAGTCTTGAAGAGGACGGTACTGAAAGTGTCAGTGTCAAGGTTTATTTTATGTATAATCTTTTGTCTTCAGTGAGCTCCAGACTGAGTGTGCACCCAGCCGTGAATGTGGAAGATGTTGATTCCGACCGAGGGAGTTCTCGCCCTATACCCCCTATAATAAACCCCCAGGATCCCAACCTCAAAACCCTTACTGTGCCTGGTGTCCGTAAAGCCAATCGAACCAGGTAAATCTGCCTTTTTTTCATTAATCACATTGAATGTAGAAAAGGTGCAGTTTTATGCAAAATCCTATGTGGCAATGTATGAAGCAAAGCTCACACAGAAGTCACTTGGAATCAAGCAGTGACCAACTTGAACTTGAAATCTTTTGCCTTCACGCAAAATTCACGATCGTGTGGATTCTTATAGAAAGGACTGGATTTGCCTGTGAAAATTCGCTGAACAATGGTAAATGTGACTGCACCTAAAGAGTAAATGTTTTTTTGGACTGCACTTGACCTGAGCTAGCATAAAGCCCAAAGTATACTTCAGTTTTGACTCGAACGCTAGTGTATGAATACAGCGGAACATATCCTTTCAAAGTATACTTCATTTGATAGCGTGTGCTCAACAACCCATGGACACTAGAAAGTTTCATCAGTGTCCCGTGTCTGCACTATATCTCTCCATATGTTTTGACAGATAAAAATGTCTTTGGACCAGGGCTCCAGACTAACTTTTTTCACCTCCGTCCTGAAACCGTCCTGAAAAACAATTTGAACCGTCCTAAATTGAATGTCAACCGTCCCAAAATAAAAATGTTGTTTCTGTACTTTGTTATTATCATCTATAGTTGTTAGTTGTTAGTCACATAATAAACACCATTAAAGTGTTTATGATATATATTATTATATTTATTTAGCTCCACTCAAAGTAGTTATCTGTAAATAGATAAAACACAGATTTAATAAAAATTAATCTATTAACCTGTTAAAATGAATCATTTTAAAGTTTGAACATGCAATACAGATACAGATTTAACTACTGTCACTTAAAAAATATCTTAAAATTAAATAAAACCACTTTTCCTGGAGTAGGACAGTCTTCATTTCAATTAATGATATTTGCATTATTTTTAACTACTTGCATAGCCTACATCATTCTTTATTTTTTCAAGCAGCAGACATATTTATTTGTATGAATTAAATATAATGAATCCTTATTAAAGCTATAAACGAGCAGTGAATGCTTTTCTCTTTTTCCTTTGTTGCTTGAATATTAAGGACACAGACCGCATTAGGTTTATTACCCACTGTCACTTTAAGACATTGGATCATGTCCAATGACATGCGGATACAAATGCACTGATGCACATCCGATATACTCAACTGTTTGAGACATAACCGGCATAGTTTACATGAATACTCTACAAAACGGACATTTAGACATAAGGTTGTGTGTATTTGTCCATTCAGACACGAAAGAGAGCTCAATTCAGTACTCGCGCGCTGTAGGCTAGGTGTCTATGGCTGCACGCTTCGGTCGTGTGTGCGCCAGTGGTGGAAAGAGTACTGAAAAAGCATACTCAAGTAAAAGTACTGTTACTTGTCAAAAAATGTAGTGAGAGTAGAGTAAAAGTACCGGTCCTAAAAACTACTCAAAGTAGGAGTAAAAAGTAGCCCTTTTAAAAGTACTCAAGAGTAGTGAGTAGTGAGTATTATGCTATGAATGTTAGTCCACCTTATACCCTGCAAATTGAAAATGTAGCTTACTCTTTTATCACAGATTCATAGAAAAAAAGAAACAGTATTTCAATATTTCTCCAACAGTTTTATTTTTGACTGCTAGCACTAAAAATACAGAGTTTCCCCTACCATTGTTTTGGACGACCCCCGCCCCCCTAAAATGCTGACAAAATCCAGTCATAAAAAAGGAATTTATAACTCGGAATTTCACGGAATTTGTAAATTTTTTGAGGAATAAATAGAAAGCAGTTCAGTACACTTGAAATCAAATTGCGATATAGTGTGCGTGTGTGTGAATATTAAACCACAAAGACAATTTAAATACGAATCCTGCATGTTCTGTGTGAATGAATGGTGCAGCCGACGCGCAGTTTCATTTACCACACACACACACACACACACACACACACACACACTGAAGCACGTGTGAGGTGTGACGCTTGCGCTGTTTTTTTGCCTATATGAAGACACAAATGCATGAACTTCCTCCAGGCTCAAGATCCACTCCGAAAGTCACTTCGTGAACAAAATAAATTGGCGCCAGGTGTCTCGAAGTCTGTTGATGCTGGTTTGATGCACGCGTTTTCCGCGCGCGATTTGATTTGACGGGAATCACGCATGGAGTCACATGATGACTTATTATAAAAATAAATATTAATATAAATGTAGCGACGGCAGGTTCATGGAAAATAGCGCAGTAAAAGTACCGATACAGCACTTAAAATGTACTCAAGTAAAAGTAAAAGTACACTGTTTTTAAACTACTTAAAAAAGTACAATTCCTAAAAAAAACTACTCAATTACAGTAACGAGAGTATTTGTAATTCGTTACTTTACACCACTGGTGTGCGCGCACAGAAAACCGCACGGAATATAGCTTTTTTTGCGTCGTCACTCTTATGCAGATCTATATGTGTGCTTTACTCATTCTCCCAGACGTTTACATTTTTTAACGTTTTATGAGACATGCAGTGCATGCCAACTCGTGTGCCGCTGGGTAGATCAGCACGTTACAGTAGGCTACAAATGTGCGCAATCGCATCTACCATAAAGCAGGACATCAGTTCTGACTGGATCTCTACCCAAATCGTCACTATCTAACATTTTTGTCAAGTTTTTATTCGTTGAATATCCGTTGTTTAACCAGCGCAACATATTTGCGATGTCATTAAGCCATTTTATAGATGTACCGCGGAACAGGTGAGTAGCCGGCCAGTGATAGTAACTATAGTAACAGCATGAAAAGACGCGCTCCGTTGTAGTCAGCGCTTGGTCGGGTAATTTTGGCATTTTTGAAGTCAGTTAGCCTAATAGGCTAGTAATAAATGAACACACATACAAAAATGCCTCTCGTCCTGTAGGCGTCCTGGAGAATATTTCTGTTCGTCCTAAACACATTTTCTATCGTCCCCAGGACGATAGGACGCCGTTAGTCTCGAGCCCTGCTTTGGACTCAAGACACAAGCGCTTGCCAATGTGTGCATGATCCATCTATTGTTGTTATGTCTCCAGGAGTTTGTTGTTCCGTCTCATCAGTTTCTTTTTCGACTGTGAAACAATGTCCCTGGGTAGTGTTATGATCTTGTGGAGAAACTAAGTAAAAAAAAAATGGAGGTGCATGTTGCCAGCTGAGCGTACAGACTCTGCGTAGTTAGAAAAATCTGGCTGGTTATAACTGGAACCGTTCCTTAACATTCTTAGAACCGTTCAGCCTGATGGTGGAAAAGCAGCTAATGCTATTGATCTCATAAATATGCTAATTAAAATGTTAATTCAGGGTTTAAAATGTACAATGTGAAACATGGTTGACAATATCATTGAGTTTACAAGTTCAACTGTGAAAAGCCCTATTGAAATCCAAATATACATTTCATGTTTTGTTTCTTTTCTGTTCTGTTGTCTGCACACACACTTACTTACGCACATACACACACTTATTTTTCTGGATGCAAACGGTGTATGCAGAGACAGAAAACCACAGACAATTTGGACCAAGATGTAAGAATCATTAAGTCTATTTCAGGACTCATCTCAATCTACTCCATATTCCCCACTTTATTCTGTACATTTGTGTGCGTAATTGAGTTTGTGAAGACTACTCATCATTTCCTTACTTATCATATCCAAATGTCATTTGTTTAAAGCATTTATAGTAACTTGCTCTTTATTTTATAATTCCAGTCCTGTAGAGGTCCATCATAACTTTCTCTTAACTCTCTCTTACAGCAAGAGACTTTACTCACAAGATGATGAGGAAGAGGAGGAGTTAGAAACCTCAGTCCGGGCCTGGCCAAGCCAGAATAGCATCTCAAGTGCAGATGACGGGTAACAAATAAACTCATAAAATGTGAATTTAAAATGAATGCACGAAAATTCAATATTGATATAATTGATGTAATAAAAAACACATCATGGATATAGGTTGGTTGCAAATTATGCATGTTCTATAATGTGCTTTGGGAAACCTAGCAACAATATATACAAATACGTAATTATCTAATTATTTAAATGTTAAATTTACTAATTATGTTCTGTCTTAAGGCTTAATCAACGGCCATCCTCTTCTGCCAGCCAGACTAGTACCGTAGTAAACGAGAGATTACAGGAGCTGGTCAAGCTGTTCAAAGAGAGAACAGAGCGGGTCAAAGAGAAACTGATTGATCCAGACCATTCAGACGATGAGACACCACCTGGCTGTGAGTTAAGCCCAAAATAACATGCCAATGGCATTTATTTTAAAGAACAGCAGCAGATGCACACTTTTCAAGCAAATTGTTTCTCAGAAAGGAATGTGTTGACAAGACAATAGATACTAGAGCTGCACAATCAATCATATTTTAATTGTGATTACGATTTCTGCTTCTTTTAATGAAATAAGCATAATCATCTGCGATATTGGCTCGCTGGTTATTTATCCTCACAAAAAAGTTTCAATTTAAAAGTAATTGGATGCTGTAGCATCATTTGTTTGCAGATGCCACTTAATTAGATTTTTAATGTAATAAATTAAATGAAATTAATACTTTTTAAGTTACTTCAGTGTCCAAATATCTAAGTCTACGTAGCAAATAATATGGTCTTTTATGAACAGCCCCAGCTAAGCAAGCTCCAGCTCCTCCTCCGGAACCTCCAGCAGAGCAGAAAACTGAGCAGGAGGTGCCCGAGGTCCCCGCCAAGAAAGAAGAGGAGAAAACGAAGCTCCTGTGCTGTAAAATGAAACCTCAGTCCAGGATTGCTCGTCTTCTGCAGTACCGTTTTCCAACCAGCATCGACCCCTTCACTAGTGAGCACTCCTTCTCTCCTCTCTTCATTGTAATCCTGTGGACTCATTTAGACTTGCCTACAGCTGTCTACATTTTAGCTGTCTCGACATTCCATTACTTGCACATAAATCCGATCAGTTATTGATTTTCCTTCATTCTTTGTTCTGTTCTCACACCCTTTTTCCAAGCTGCACATTCCACTCTCTTTTTAAAACATTAATAGCATTTGGCAACTAGCCATAAGGTTTATAAATTATATTTGTTTGCATAATTTACATTTGGTGCATATTGATGGTTTAATTCATTGAATTGAACTTAATGAGTCATGCTAATTGTTAATTTGTTTATATCAGTTTACTTTAACTAAATACATTCAGTATTCAACATTTCAAGTTTCAACTCAAAAAATGCTGTTTAGTTTTAAATAAAATTTTAGTGCATCACAATATTTTCCACAAACCATTTGAGTAAAACAAACGATAAAATCTCACATTGCTCTGTGTTCTCTGTAGATCTGATCTACGTACTTTGGCTGTTTTGCGTGTCTTTGGCGTTCAACTGGAGCGCCTGGATGATTCCTGTGCGTTGGGCGTTTCCTTATCAAACACCGGATAACATCCATGTGTGGCTGTTGATTGACTACTTATGTGATGCCGTCTATATTCTGGACGTCCTGGCCTTTCAACCCCGACTTCAGTTTGTGCATCATGGGGACATTGTGGTAAATATAGTCAAGCAAAATATTAGAATATGTAAAGTAAAATAAATGCTTTTTTTCACCCGGTGTTTTGCAAACTTTTTGTTTTTAGAGCGAGAAGAAAGAAATGAGAGATAATTACATCAAAGCTGTACGATTCAAGGTAATGAGACATTTATGCCATTTATTGTTTCATGTTTATGCTCTGAGATACTGGACACATTCTGTATTCTAAGGGGTGGTTCACACTGAATGCGCTTTTGCTGTTAAAAAAAAAAACGCGAGACGCAGGTCAGTGGAACGGAAAAAAAGGTCTAGAAAAAAGGTCTAGAGACCTAGTTGAACTTTTAACTTGAGCACCGTGTTTTTAGAATGCCGTGTCATGTGCGAGATGCTGCAAAAGACACGAGACGTGAGCGCAATGGTTGAAGACGTCTGTCTAGCGTGTTTACATTGAAAAACAATGCGTTCTGTGTGAACGGCTCCTAAGGGTCTCATTTCCTGTGTTGCAGCTGGATGTTGTCAGTCTACTTCCTCTAGAGCTTCTCTACTTCAAAACAGGGTTTAATCCACTTCTCCGCTTACCCAGGATCCTGAAGGCAAGCTGCTACTCTCACCGTTTAACTGGGCTTTAGGAAGATCAGTCCATGATGAACTTTGTTAATTCTTTCATGTGTCTTTCCTTTGTGCAGTTTATGTCTTTCTTTGAGTTCAACAAGCGTCTGGAAGCTATCCTGACCAACGCTTACGTTTACAGGTTAGCTGTTATTTTCTTTAAACTTTTGTATTGGGCATTTGTTATCTGAATAATTTATTATCTTGGTTCATATCTCTTATTTCGTTTATCAGAGTCATTCGAACCACCACCTACCTGCTTTATGCGGTCCACTGCAATGCCTGTTTGTACTACTGGGGCTCTTCATATGAAGGTCTGGGTTTCTCAGATTGGGCCTATGATGGGACAGGAAATAGGTATGTGAATCAATTTTGTTATTGGCTTTCATTTACATAAATTTACCATTGATCTTTCACATTATATTCAAAGTCCCACTTTCTTAGCTTCAAAAAGGATTCTACTTTTATTTTTTATTTTTTACAGTTATTAAAATGCGCGTGTGAGTGTTAATATATTCTTCCGTTCCACTCACAATATCAGTCCAGGTTTTCCGCACCAAAAACAGTTTTACATGGTAATTTTCCACCTTCTCTCGGATGAACAGTATTAAACTGATTGTTTTTGCTCCTGTACCTTTAAGAAATTTATATGTAAATGACCTCTGTTGTGATTGACTAGGATTGATGCATCAACATAATATTGTTGTTTATCATAGTTGGCCAATCTGCTGGATAGGCGTTAATATGTAAATGTGGGTGGGAATATGTTCATGTATTCATGTGAATGTAATATAATCACAACGATTTCTAAAAGGAAAATCAATAATATGATTTTTTCCATGATATGAAACCTTTTTTCATAATATTTTCAACGTTTATGTTTTGAGATATAAATAATTACTATTTATGTTTGCTTTGTGACATTTTCAGTTACATTCGCTGCTACTACTTTGCTGTGAAGACTCTTCTGACTATTGGCGGCCTGCCAGGACCCACAACACTTTTTGAGATTGTGTTTCAGCTCATCAATTACTTTATTGGAGTGTTTGTGTTCTCCATCATGATTGGTCAGGTAAGGCCATTATCATGGTGTGAAAGGGATCAAAAGACTTTAGTGTTTAATATCATTGATTGAGCCTTGTCTTTTGTCAGATGAGAGATGTTGTGGGTGCAGCTACGGCGGCTCAGACAAACTATCGTGCCTGTGTGGATAACACAGTTAAATACATGGCCTCCTACCGCATACCTAAAGACGTGCAGAACAGAGTGAAAACCTGGTACAGCTACACGTGGCAGTCCCAAGGCATGCTGGGTAAGCCAGACATCAACGTAAAAATACATTACAGACATTCATCCATAATCCCTCTGGCCATCCATTATCATATAATAAAAATTAAACTTTTGTGGTTTCACACAGATGAACAAGAGCTACTAGATCAACTTCCTGATAAGATGAGGCTGGATATAGCAGTGGATGTCAGCTACTCCATTATCAGCAAAGTGCCACTCTTTCAGGCAAGTGCTATGGCTGTAATACACAACACAACTTTTGTTTACATTTTTGCAATCTCCAGAAGACAATGCTAGTTACTAAAAGTCAGAGCCAGTCTGCAGATTTAGATTTTTAATATATATTTTTTTAAACTGGAGGGAACCCAGAACAGTTCTTTAACCTGGCTTGACATTTTTCATTGTGTCTTTCTCAGGGCTGCGATAGACAGATGATCTTTGACATGTTGAAGAGGCTCAGATCAGTGGTGTATCTTCCAGGAGACTATGTCTGCAAGAAGGCAAGAAACACAAAGAAGATGTTTAGCCTACATAACAGACTTTTATACGTACTTGTGTTTGTGAAGACAAGCCATTGTACCAAAGGAATATAAATCTGAAATGTTTATCATGTCAACCTCTCATGTTACAGGATGAAGTGGGCCGTGAGATGTACATCATAAAGGCAGGGGAAGTCCAGGTAGTTGGTGGTCCCGATGGAAAGACTGTGTTTGTGACCCTAAAAGCAGGAGCGGTGTTTGGAGAAGTCAGGTAAGGGCGGCTGTATCTAATTTAGCTGGTATACTGTACATTGTCTTAAATCCCTCATTGTCAAATTTGATCTTAGTTTCTGTCCGTTTCCCCAAATAAAGCTTGCTTGCTGTAGGCGGAGTAAACCGACGGACAGCTAACGTTGTAGCGCGTGGTTTTGCTAACCTACTCATCCTGACCAAAAAGGACCTGAATGATATCATTGTGCACTATCCGGAATCCCAGAAACTGCTCCGCAAGAAAGCAAAGTGAGTGCAACTGCTGAAAGGAAAATCATCAATGATAAATATTTCCCCTTTTTACTTTCATTTTCCACTATGATGATTCAACGATATTTCACTATGTCATTTCCAGACTAAGCTTTTGTTTAAATAAGGTGTAACATGCTATCTGCCCGTTAGAAAAATGTTGATGAAGGATAAAAAGCCAGCTGAGAAGAAAGAGGAAGAGAAGGAGCCCATCCCGATTATTCCTCCTCGTGCAGAGACGCCCAAACTGTTAAAAGCAGCACTGGAGATGACGGTGAAATCGGGAATGAAAGGAACATGGTCCAAACTGAAGGAAGGGACCAACAGATCAAGTGTCTCCTTGCAGGTATGTACCTTGAATTGAATTACTATAATGTAAGTCTATAATAATATAATTATATGTATATTTATGTATTTTGAGCAGTTTTTTTCACCTGATTGGCCTCTGCTGATCCTGCAGCCAATGAAATTGCTTACTCAACATTTAAATAGTCTGGTTCAGTGTTTGCTGTAGGCTAGTCCTCCAGCTCCATCTGCCTAGATCTACTACGGGGTTTATGTATGTCTATTCATTTGAGCTGCGGAATATAGTCTTTTTTTCTGATGCATTGCGATGCTGATGTGAACGATTCTGAATAATGCATAAAAATAAAATAATCAATCTTTTCAAAAAGCTATATACTGTATATATATATATATATATATATATATATATATATATATATATATATATATATATATATATATATATATATATATATATATGTATTTATCAAACACATTTCACTTTTTTTCCCATGTAGCGCTCCGTCTCTTCTTCTGTGACGCCCAACTCACCAGTCCATGAACCGCACTTGGAGCAAGATGCAGACACACTGTCTCAGATGTCAGACAGCTCAATTCAAATCCCCGCGACCCCCACCGGCACTGGGGAAGGGAATGTATTTGCTGAAGAGAGCCCAGCAGAGGAGGAAACAAAATTGCACAGAGGTAATCCAGCGGCAAATAAATAAGCCATAATTTGCAGAACACCGTTGTACTCAGTGTTTCAACTCTGAAACGGGTCGTGAGGTCAGGTACGGTCACGTAAGTGAACATCTGGAATGCACAAAACTCTCTTTTCATCAGGAAGTTTTCTCTTTCAGAATATATATGAATTAATATAATAATAATATATAATAAATATAAATATAATAATATTTTACATTTCTAAAATACTGTACAGAACGGTCGTCTAATTATTTTTTATCTTAATAAATAATATACATTAGTTACATTTAATAAAATAGAATGGAAATATTCAGGTTCACCTTCGTTTGCTCCTGCTATCCAATACTTAAGTGCCTTAATAAACCCTGATCACTGTCAAGCACTGTACATATCTTTTAAAACAGTATAATCAGCAGTGCTCATTTCTATATGAGTTCGGATTCATATTTTTTTTTGCATTTTGTTGCATTTCTGTAAGGTGACCAGACGTCCCGGTGTATATATAAAGTATATCCCGGTGTCCTGACAGTTCACTTATAAATGTACTGGTTTTAGAAGTGTGGACAGTTTGAAACACTCAAGGTCTAAACTAAAGATGATTAATATGATATGCACAACTACACTGTAAGACATTTTCTCTGAATGTAATAAAATGCATCTTTTGGAACTATTGTTATTCTTATCAGGTTGGTTAGTTTCTCTGTGCAACATCTGTCTGCTGTGCTGAAAATAATAGGTGTGATCATTTCAAAGTGTGAAATACAAGCATTTTTTATGATATCTAGATGTAGGCCTAAAATTATTATTTTTTAATGTATTTACAATGTTGAAAGATTTTGGTTTTGGTCAGCTTTTCAGAACAAAGAGCAGATGGGCAGAAGGTTTGAAAATGAAAACTGCCTTTTTTATATAAACCTTCTCTGATGACTTGTTTTCCTTGATGTATAAGTATACAACAAACGCTGGAAAGTTAGTTATGCTTGTTGGACAATCACATGTAAAATAGAATAAATACTTCAGAGCTAGCAGCTGAATATTATGCACAAGCTTTATTTATTTTTAGTATTTATTTATTTTTACTTGTGCAAATTGTGTTAAATGCTGAATCTGTTTATTTTATTGTATTATATTGCTGTTGCAGAATGTTTAATATGTTTAGTACATTCTAAGCAGCTAAAACTTTTATGGCCTGAGTAACTACTCTGTAAATAATTCAATAACTCTAGGTCAAAGTTGAGTGATTTGGAATGGCATGGCTATTGTAAAATTGTCACATAATTAAAGTTAAATTATTGTATGTCTGTCTATTTATCTGTCTTTGATGCTCCGCTGTCCAAACTTTTCTGTTCTTTTGAATTATTCTCTCCTTTTCCCTTTTTTATTACAGAACAAGAACACTTACACAAAAACATACACGGTATATAACAGTAGACTACTGTTAAAATAATAGTAGCGTCAAAGTAAATAAACATATAAATTATAAATATATATATATATAAAAAATTAATTATATAAATTATCCAGGTAATAACTTTAAATTAAAAAAAAGAAAACGTAAGTATTCTATACATTTGTTTTGCTTTTTTTCTTGTATCTTTTAGTCTCAATATATTACAGCAATATTTCCATACATATATTACAAACTAACTAATACATTACAAACTAATTTAAATATTATAATTACATATTAATCACCAAATTCAGTTCCACAAACTATCCCTATGCAATAAAAAACTATCTTGAATTTTGTGTTAAACAGCGAGGCTATTAAATACGCTAAAAGTTATATTTACCACAGACCTTATTTTAATCAAATTGAAGAGAGAAAAAAACATGAGAAAATTTCGAAAGAAACATTGTTGAATTAGTCTTCCGGGTTTTGACGTCATACCGACACCACTCAATTGCATCCTGATTGCATCACGTAGTGCGGCAAATTTATTTATTTATTTTATAAGAGTGTTACTTTATTTATTATTGTTTTCATATGTCCAAGTTCAGTTAATAAATATACTCATAACGAATCGAACGAAATGGTTATCTAAACCTAACGGTTAAATGAGTCGGGGAATTGACTCGAGAACCACTTGAACCGATTAAATCCAATTCTTGAAGCTGAAAAGGTTGATTCGAAACACTGAAAAGAATCGGATGTCGCTGTTCATACGTCAGTGACGTGAGTCTGTGACGAGGCAATTGATTGAAGTGAACGAGTGGGTTAAGTGCAAGAAATGGCGTCCAAACGTCCGTTTTGCGATGCAGACTTTTTGTGTCCAGTTTGTCGCGATTTTTTCAATCACCCAGTGGTGCTTCCGTGCGGCCACAGTGGCTGCAAAGACTGTATTGAGCAGTACTGGAGAGTCAGTGTCTCGAGACAGTGTCCACTGTGCAGACAAATATCTGCTAACAACCCTTCCCTTAACTTGGCTCTGAGAAACCTGTGTCAAGCATTCCTGGATCACAGGCGCTATCTAGAGGAGCTGTGTGAAGTTCACCACGAGGAACGGACTCTGGTGTGTTGTGATGATGAGCAGTTACTGTGTGAGATTTGTAGAGAATGTGAAGAGCACAGAAACCACACATACCGTCCTGTCCAAGAGGTCGCCGAGGAACACAAGGTTTGTAGATGTAGACCACTTTCGTGATGTTAAGAAAACTTTTAAATATTGAATATTCTAATAAGTCAAATGTCTTCAATTTAGGGAGTTCTACGGGGTAAACTTGATCTCTTGAAGACAAAGATGCTTCGCATGAAAGGAGCCGATTCTGAGTGTTATTTTACAGAACTGAAGATATATGTAAGATTGCATTTGGAAGTTTACAAATGTTCTTAAAGGGATAGTTTACCCAAAAGTCTGCCATTATAGCACAGATACGTATCTATGGTGTCTGCTAAAGTCTGTTGTGTACAAACATCTGATGAACGTCTTATAAGAAAATCAGCTTTACATAGCCTACATTCTAAAATCATAAACATCTTAAAGATGTCTATTTAAGATCTGACAGGAAAGGTCTTAGAGACGTATTGCAGATGAGCAAACACTCTAAAAACATCTTGTAGATGCAGACATCAAATAGACGTCTCCATGGTGTACATGTGCTATCATTTACTCACTCTCATGTCGTTCCAAACCCATGACTTTTGTTCCTCTTCAAAAAGAGAAATTAAGGTAGTTTTAATAAAATCTGACAAATCTCTCTCTCCACTTAAGTCTATTCCCCTGAAACTTCAAAAAACATTCATAAAGAGATAAAAATATATTCATATGAATCGAGCAGTTAATCCTAGTCTTCTGTAGAGTATGATATCATGTAAACATTTATTGACATATAAATATTGATCAGCAAATGAACAGATGCTCAACCGTACTTGTTGAGGTGACATCCCTTTAAAGGTGCATCTGCTTTTTACATCGTCACAAATGTTTTAACCCCAAACAAGTGAATATTACTTTAACAATGAAATGTAATAAAAATGTAATGATGAGTTCAGTCATATCAGTGGCCAAGAAAAAGCTGTTTTATCCTGCGTAAATGTGCGTTCACATTATCAAAAAATTTGGCAAAAAAACAGTCGAGTGGAGATGCTTAGTCGACCAAATTTTAATTAGTTTGTTGGTCACAGGAAAAAAACCCTCTACATGAATTGGCGAAGTCATGACGGACAGATTGTTAACACGACTGATGTGCATTAATGTATATATATTTTTACATTTTGAGTGTATTACTATTTGTTATATGTTGAATTCATGTTTATAAAAAAAGACTCTTCAGAGCGTTACTGGAGGTTTGTACAAAAAGTCGCTACAAATTTGTCACTAGGCGCTTTAAAAAAAAAAAGTCACTAAAGTGGTCTGACAAGTCACTTAAATTAGCAACAAAATCACTAAGTTGGCAACACTGATAGGCGCATCCTCTATACTGCGGAGTCAACTTTATCTTTAAAGCTGACACTGACACATATTCAAATGTGACGTGTCTCGGCACAGGGTGGGGCAATATATCCTCCACAACCAACTGCAAACTAGCATTCTAATAGTCCAAGTGTGGGTATCTGCAGGTTGAAGTAATGGTTCAATAATTTTTTTTCTCATTCCAGAAGCAGTTTCGCTCGGATATACGTCACAATAGGGAAGAAAATACTATTATTTACAACTTCCGTTTTATGCCGATTAATACCATAAATGTGCGACTACAAGACTAATGGTTTAAATGAACAACTAGTAGTCAACTAGAAAAATCTTTAGTCAGCGGCAGCCTTACAAAAAAAGTTTTATAGTCTATTGTCAACAGTGTAGCAATGCATGAAGCACAGCTCACTAAAGTCCCTTTTAAACTCTATTGATCAATGCAGCGTATCAATTACGTAATCTGTGTAGGGAAATGTTTTTGGATTTTTAAATGATTTTAGATCACATAACCAGTCAAATTCTGCTCTACAGCAACCTGGTCTCATGGGAAAACAGAACTATTTTACGAGGTGGCAATTACATATGAATTCACACCATGTGATCCACCCCTAAACATAACCCTCACTGAGGCATAAGTAGAATAGATCATACAGATCCATATGAATTAGCCACGAATTCATCAAAATGTAAAATATAAATTGCCATGAGATTGTGTTGTTATTTTTTGAGCACCACTTTTATTGGACTCTTTAATAATAATAATAATTCATTACATTTATATAGCGCTTTTCTCTGCACTCAAAGCGCTTTACATAGAAGGGGGGATCTCCTCAACCACCACCAATGTGCTTACTGGTGGAGAGGAGACAGTGATGAAGCCAATTGGTATATATATATATATATATATATATATATATATATATGGGGATGATTAGGAGGCCATGATGGACAGAGGCCACTGGGCAAATTTGGGTTGTGGAATAAATTAAAGTCAGCATTAAACGGAAGTTTAAGTTGCGATAGTCTTTTTTTTTTTTACTGTGATTTATATCCGAGTGAAACGGCTCCATGAACAAGAAAAAATGTACGTGGGGCTTGATTTTGTCCATGGGGAATTGATTTGATGGTTGTGGTTTGCTATTGGTTGATTTATTCATGTGAGTGACAGGTTGCCCCACCCTCACGCCAGTAAACACATCATCAGAGAAGAGAAGAGATGTCACTGCAAAAGGGAGGGGAAGTTCTTTTGATTAAAGATTACAAGGGCAAGTGAATTAAAAATAAATAATCATCTGCACGGATAAAGCAAGCATTTATAATAAATACTGCAATATCCCATACATTTTTTTTTTTTTTATTGTCAGTTTTGATTTCATGGTGACTTTTATAATGGGTGACAAGTAATTTTTAGTAATGATCGATCAGTAAATCAAACCGAAATTGATTGGTGCACCTTTAATATAATCAACTAAGATGATGATTATGAATAATTAATATTATTGCACATGTTTTTGTATGGGTTTTTTGTTGTTGTTTAATGTGAATCCTTTCAGGAAGAGGCATCCAATTTGGAAAGACAGATCAAGGCTTTATTTAAGCCTCTTCACCAGCTTTTGGATGATGAAGAAAATACCATGCTTAATGAACTAAAACTGGAAAAGGAGAAAAAACTGGAAAGTGTGAAAGATAAAAGAGAGAAGATCAATGAAGAAATCGGAAAGCTCACCACCACTACTAAAGACTTGGAAAGGGAGTTAAATAGTGGGAACATAAGAATAATTCAGGTTAGCCCTTCATTTTGTCATCTTCTGCCATTTTACACCCTCCTCCTACAACCATTTTTTTTACTGTACATCTGTAAGTACATTATACAATTAATAACAACAATGTTACTATTTAAAAATGTATTAACAATAAATAAAAAACTATTATCCATACATTCTAACCTTAAAATAATGTATTAACCTGAAGAAGAAGAAAAAAAACTAAAATCTGTTTCTGACTTTTTCCTACATTTTCAATAGAACTTCAAGGACACAATGATGAGGTAAGCAGAATTTGTTATGGAAGCTAGTTTCCATCGCGGAACTAAAAAGGAAATTGGGACTTTTAATCTCACAATTGACTTTTTTTTGTTGTTGAGAAAAACGTAAGAATTGCGAGATATAAACTCGATTTTATTTTTTACAATTTTAAGTTTATAACTCACAATTCTGATGTTTTTATCCCAGAATTGTGAGATATAATTACAATTATCATTAAAAAATGGTAATTGTGACTTTATCTCACAAGTTTATAACTTGCAATTCTGACTTGTTTCTAGGAATTGTGAGATATAAACTTTTCCGTGGTGGAAACAAGCTTCCATAGTTTCTCCTCTAACTATCGATGAAAATTTTAAATCGATCAAATCATGTCTCGCCGCTGAATGTTTTCCCAGAGCCCAGTGTGAATTTCAGGATCCAGAGATGACTCCAGGAGATCTTATTGACATTGCCAAGTATGTAGGCAACTTTAATCTCAATGTTTGGAGGAAAGTCAGACGATCTATCAGTTACAGTGAGTCAATCCATGTAACAATTCAAACACTAGTTAATGCACAAAATACAACCTTTCTTTTCAATCCATGTCATTTCTGTTTTTGAACTCTCTCTCGATCGATAGGTCCTGTGGTTCTGGACCCTAACACAGCCAACTCTGACCTCGTAGTATCTGCTGATCTGATGAACGTGTGGTGTCAATACGAGGAAAATATTTATTATGAGCAGATTCCCAATAACCTGGAGAGATTTGATCATTGCCCCTGTGTGCTGGGCTCTGTGGGCTTTTCCACAGGGACACACACATGGGACGTTGAAGTAGAGGACAACACGTCCTGGATGGTAGGTGTCGCCACAGAGTCTGTCCAAAGAAAAGGAGCCAACAGCTTGCCCAGTGGAGTCTGGTGTATCGGACATGAAGGGGAAAATCTTAGTGTCACGGATCCTCTGGAGTCGCACGTCCCACTACTTGGATTTGAGAAACCTGCGATAGTGAGGGTGAAACTGGACATGAGTGCAGGACAGCTGTCATTCTCAGATCGCCTCTGTGAGACTGTCTATCACACCTTCACACACAATTTCACTGAGATGGTCTTCCCATTCTTCTACACAGAGGGCCATTTCCCTCTCACTATTTTGCCTGAGGTCAAACCTGAAGAGATCTGAAGAGAAGAACGTTGGATGTCAGATAAAGTGTTCTTGATTTCCTTATTTTACATTGTTGCGTGTTACTGTTATTGATATGGTCTCTTTAGTTTGTAATTACTTTGAGGAATGTTCAAGGATAATGTGGATGAAGGGTTAATGTTACTGGTATAGTCTAAAACAATTCCTGCAATCTCAGTTGTATGTTGAGAACAAACATACGAGCTTGCAAGTGGAACTAAAATGCAGAAATACTCATATTGTATTAATGAATGTGTGGTGCATGTTAGTGACTTTTATAAGGTCAACGGCATAAGATTAAAAAATAAATAAATGTTGGCTTCTTGATTGTAACTCTAGATTAATGACAATTAATTCGAATTGAACAAAAACATGTTTTTAGTAGGGTTAGAAATACACATCATTTATTAAACACTAGATTGGGAAGACTTATTATTATCGATTACACAATAGTAGCAAATGTTAGCAAATTGAATCAACTCCTCAATAAGCTAAGCTAAGAAGGTTTGCCATTTTTGCAACCCCATTTTCAAAATGGGGCATGTAAACAGTTATAGTTAAAAAATCAAATAAAAAAATAAATCACATTTATTTAAAAAGAAGAAATACAAGTATATCCTTTTTTTATTTTTCTGTAATTAGTTTAAATAATAATTTCATTTTAAATAATGACTAAAAATATTACTTTAGTGAATTAGATAAATAAAGATGATTTATATACAAGAAATGTTAGGCAACTTGTTTATGTATAAGCATTTTTTAAACCCATAGCTTTTCGATCGAGGGAACCCATGCGCCGCTAGCTTCCGAGTTGTCCTACAAAGTGACGTCATCACTTCGGCACTCTATGCCAAAGGTACTACATTCCAACGCTACCAACATACTATGACGTCACAATGTGCTTGACTATGCTATTTCGAGTCACTGTTATTGCGCTCCAGTGTGAACAAGCTCATGTGAGAGAACATTGACCGCTATAAAGAAGGATTTCACGAAGAACAGCGATATTTGTCTTGAAAATGTTTCAACCTAGACAGATAACTATCAGGCAGCATCACCGTATGCAGATGGCGTCGATTCGGCCAGAGTCTGTGAAGCCCACTGGCCAAACACCCACGCACAGAACACTCATGTTTGGAAACGGGCAACAAAATGATCTGACTACACCTAACCAAATAACCATCAGGCAGCATCACCGTGTGCTGAAGATGCCGTCATTGCACCGAGAGTCTGTGAAGCCCACTGGCCAAACACCCACGCACAGAACACTCATGGTGTTTGGAAACGGGCAACAAAATGATCTGACTACACCTAACCAAATAACCATCAGGCAGCATCACCGTGTGCTGAAGATGCCGTCATTGCACCGAGAGTCTGTGAAGCCCACTGGCCAAACAACCACGCTCATGGTGATTGGAAACGGGAATACAAATGGTTTGACCCGACCTAACCAGACACCGCATGCGAGCATATTAACTACAACTGAAAGTCCACACTTGGAAATGAACAAATCTCCAGTCCTGACTCTGCCTCCACTGGCCGGTACGGCTGCTTTCAAGACGCACAACCCCCGAGTGACAGCTCGAGTGACAGCTCGAGCTCCGCTACTTGGACACCCTGCTGCTGCTGCTGCTGCTACAGCTTCTGGTCTTCTCCCACAGATGGTGACTCGCCGGTTAGCACCTGTGAACAGGAGCAGTGTGTCGAAACAAGCCAGTGCACGAAAGCAGAGCCCCGTTCGTCCAATACAAAAGTACAGCGGCAATAAAAAGAAGCAGCCACGTAAAGACCAACCGCAGAAGCCAGTAAGACTCCTGGCTGTGGCCGATTTTCCGCCAGTGAGTGAATCAGTGAGGGCAGTGATGTGCAGAATAGCAGATCAGCAGCATTTAGAGCGCCAGCGAGCTGCAGTGACAGGTTCTGTCCCGCGGTGAGCACTACTGTCCCGCGGTGAGCACTACTGTCCCGCGGTGAGCACTACTGTCCCGTGGTGAGCACCAGGGCCGGCTCTAGCCCTTTGGTTGCCCTAGGCGAGATTGATTTTTGCGCCCCAAACTTCAACAAGCAAACTATGACGTGAACTGTAATAAATTGTTTATACAAATGCTACAAAGAACGTTCAAGGATATTTCAATCATTGTACAATTTTGTATAAATTGTACAAATACATTTTATCTGACCATGTAACTTGTAGTAGATAAATGACAATTACTGCACCACTACTATTATTACTAATCCATTAGGCTGCTTCAAAGCTAGGGGGGTTCGGGGGCATGCTCCCCCTTAAGAAAATTTTGTGCATTTTAATGTTAAATTCATCAATCTGGTGCACTTTGAGAGTTCAAAATTAAAACTTCCAACCCATATTCAGTGTTCAAATTAAACAAAGAAAAATTCAAACCTCTTTTAGTTAGTGTCTGTCTACATTACATAATAATAGTTATAATATTAATCCCATGATAATACCCATATATTGTAAAGCAATGCACTGAAAAATAAAGGAAACTTTCATAAGTTTTGTACTAATTTCTATACTAATAGAAAGAGTATTTTCTAAACTTCACATTAAAGATGTGATTGGGCCAGCCCAGTGTCAATCAAGAAAACAACCATTGGGCCGCTGATATACGCGTTTCATGCGGTGTCAGAAAAAAAGCTAACGCTGACTTTTTTTTGACCAATGCATTACACCAGCACTAACCCAGCCCCGCCGATTAAGCAAAACAAAACAAAACGAATGGGCTATTTCTATTTTAGCCCCCGGCCGCTTTTTTGCTTTATCCATCTTTTTGAGGGCGCCTACTCCTCATAAATCTTACGAGGGCGCCTACTCCGCTACACATACCGGTATACCCACTTGTTGCGCCACTGGCAGGCTTATGTGCCGGCACGGGGCTGAGTCCCGGAGAGCCCCGGCCCAATTTAACCACTGGCTGTGAGCTTGATTATATAGTCTACATACTCTGCTTTGGGCCCGTTTTTCTTCCTCCTCCTTCCTTCGTTTTCGGAAAGCCGATCCCGATGGCTTTGGTGTTCTTTTCATAATAAAAGATTATATAATATATGATCATTTATAGCCTACAACCGCCAAGGGGCGTTTAAAGCGCTGAAACCAGCTGTCAGATGTTTTCGCGCCACTCCTGGTTGCGGAGCAACGCGCGTGAGTTTGACAGCTGCCTGTCAGAGTGACTCAGTCGTTTTTTAGGATTGTATAATCTAGTAAAAGAAATGGACAAATACAAGCAGTGTGTGGACAGGGCACAGTAAAAGTGTACAGCGTGTGCGCAGCTTTCATAATACATACATACATTTAACTTTTTTTTTTTTTTTTTTCTGCAATTTTGCGCCCCGTCCAGCAGATGGCGCCCCAGGCGGCCGCCTGTGTCGCCTGTCGGCAAAGCCGGCCCTGGTGAGCACTACTGTCCTGCGGTGTGCACCACTGTCCCGAGGTAAGCAGGGTGGATTATTGTAATGGACTCCTCACTGGCCTTCCTAAAAAGACCATAAGACAGTTGCAGCTCATACAGAACGCTGCTGCCAGGATTCTGAGTAGAACCAGAAAATATGAACATATCACACCAGTCCTCAAGTCTTTACACTGGCTCCCAGTTACATTTAGGATTGACTTTAAAGTATTATTACTGGTATATAAATCATTCAATGGGTTAGGACCTCAATATATTGCAGATATGCTCACTGAATATAAACCCAACAGATCACTCAGATCATTAGGATCACATCAGTTAGAAATACCAAGGGTTCACTCTAAGCACGGAGAGTCTGCTTCTAGCTATTATGCCAGCCGCAGCTGGAACCAGCTTCCAGAGGAGATCAGATGTGCTCCTACAGTAGTCACATTCAAATCCAGACTCAAAACACATCTGTTTAGCTATGCATTTACTGAATGAGCACTGTGTCAATGTTCGTCCGACTGTTTTTACTGTACTTTATTTTATTTTTTATTCTAAACTGTTTTAATTATTTCCTCCTATGTAAAGCACTTTGAATTACCATTGTGTATGAAATGTGCTATATAAATAAACTTGCCTTGCCTTGCCTTGCCTTACCTACTAACATGCACACGTTCAAATAAACTTAAAAAAAAAAGGTTAACACACAAAAAAAAGGTTTTATAAAAAGATAAAACTCATATTTTAACATTTAAATCATCTCTATAAAAAGAATGAGTCAATATAGATACATTCCTGACATTTATGATGCACAGTAGCTTATCTTTTATTATTAATAGTAAAATTCGGACCGATTTTCCCATGGCTGTCGTTGCTATACAACCATGCGCTGCGCTCTCCACAACGACAAAGAAGTTTTAGTAGCTAATGTATTTCCACCACAGAAAAACGCGTGCTGTAGCTCTGCTAAAAGATGTATTTAAGGAGAAGAGAAAAACACCCAAGTGTTTGGGTGCACGTGCACTCCCATACTGAAAAGTTTATGAGCGCGCTTCCCGTGCGCCTATTTGAAAATAACGACTTCAAGCGCGCAAAAGACGCGATACGTGAACTAATCAGGAGACCCCCTTGACATCGCTTCAGTGCACGGCACCTTCTCAGCAAGCAGGGGCGCCATTGCCAATAATTGAATCGAAATGATAAAAAATAGAAAACCTTCGCAGCACAGAGGATTTTTTTAACTGCTCGTGCCGCCCCCCCATGTGACATGAAGAAATGCCGCCCCGGGCGACTGCCCGGTTCGCCCGTGCCTTAAACCGCCACTGATTTTAGGACATCCTCAGACATATGAAAACAATCATGCCTCAGACTAAAAGGCTTCAGTCATTGGACAAAACGGCATCGCGCCTCAGAGGTTGTTTTGTCTGATGTCGTTTCGTCCGATGCCTTTTAGTCTGAGGCTGTTTCGTCTGATGCCTAATTGTACGAGACCTGACACCTGACATTGTTTTTCCTGAGACCTGAAGCTTTTCATTCTGAGGCGCGATGCCGTTTTGTCCAATGACTGAAGCCTTTTAGTCTGAGGCATGATTGTTTTCATATGTCTAAGGTCTGAGGATGTACTAAAATGTACACCGTACTCGCGGTGAGCTGCGGGTGCCAGAGGGAGCAGCATCAGTGCCAGTAAAATACTGCGGGTGTGTCCAACTTGAAAAAAGTGGAGCACACGTTTCTGTCGGTCAGCAGACGTTGATTTAATGTAAAAAAGCTTATTTTTAACAACTACCTACTATGTTAAAGTAGTTTAAATTAAGCTTTTATATCAAGACTACCACAAACAAATTGCCAACCGTTTTACGAGGCAAGTTTGTATGAATTTGCAGGACGTGATTCGTACGGAAACATATTGTAACATAGGCTAATACTCCATGCTGGTTGCAGAGCCGGCTCTCCCTATAAGCGAACTAAGCGGCTGCTTAGGGCCCCGCCGCCACTAGGGGGCCCCCTAACTACAGATGGTAGTCGCCGTCGTCGCCGCTCAAATTGTGGGGCGCGCCCCACTGGTGGGGAATAGAGACGTGACAGGTGGGGCGCGCCAACAGGAGGAAATTTTCCTTTTTATGCCTTTATATCTTTATTTGTTCATGGCGAGTCCGCATCGTCAACTTCATCTTTGCAGCGACGCAGAAAACACCAGTTTATTAATAAACAATTAAATGTCTCCTTGCTATGTTTTACTTCATTCATAATCATTAGCCTACTTTTGCCGGTTCGTGCGCTTGAGTGCGGCTTTATAACACTCATTATCCTGTATAGCCTATTTAAGTTATTAAATCAATATAAAGGGGCGATTTGTCCACTAATAGCTTAAATAAACAACTACTAGTCGACTAGAAAAAAACTTTAGTCGGAGGCAGCCCTTATTCCACATATTTCCGAAGCAGCAGGGTTGAGCGCGCGACCCTGAGCGGAATGAGCGAGCAGAGGAATATTCAGAAATGCTCTCCACTCACATGCTCTGATCGGAACAAAGGAATATTAAAATAATTAATTATTAGTTTATATCTCATACACTGCCCATCATTTTAATCCCATATCAAACACAGTAGCCTATGTTATGTCTATTTAAATTTTTTTTTTTAAATAGACCTGTCTTGCCAAATGGATTTCTCTTCTTTTCTTTTTTTAACATTTTGACACAGCTGCACTTTTATTTTCTCTATTTTTGAATTCCATGGAAGTTATGACACAGCTGTACTTTTATTTTATTTATTTTTTTAACTTCCTGTTTTGTTATTTGATGTAGATAGGTAGTTTGTATTTAGATACTACTTGTTACTTCAATAAATTAGAAAATTTTAAGCTTGTTGCGTATTTCATTAGCATTGTGTTGGGGCGATGGGGGCAGGTGGGGCTTGAAAATTCCCCCTTGTCCAAAGTGGGGAATGACCGAAAAAGTTTGAGAACCACTGCGTTAAGTCAACCAACCGTGTCAGATCGTTGTCTTCCCTGGACTTGGAAATGTGACCGCAAAAATTCTCTATCCATCCAAAAAAGAGTCTATCCATCGGATGCAGAAAAAAGAAAAAAGAATAATATGTTTAAATCCCTTTAGAAGGAAGAAAAGAAAAGAAAAGAAAAGAAAAGAAAAGAAAAGAAAAGAAAGAAATTACTGGTCCAACTTCTCCCTCTTTTTAAAGTGTGGAAAAGGGAAAAGCAGTTCAAAGATCGAGACTCCAGCAACACCTGTAGGCCTAGTTGGCCTATATGCAACAACTTTATTGAAGATTTGTTAGATTGGGGTTAGATTGTATACAGTTGCCGGTTTGCGGTGGCAATACTCCATTATTTACTGCAAGGCAGGGCCCCAAAATGATCCTGCTTAGGGCCCCCAGATTTACAGAGCCGGCCCTGGCTGGTTGCAAGCTTGAGTGGTCTGGTGCAGTGGCGTGCATGCACAGACCTCCACGGGGGCAGGGGCGAAATATACTCATATACTGTACAAACAGCAGTCTGTGTTTTTATAATTATGTGGTGAATGTTTTATGATTAACAATATCTAGCTATTTGTCCTTGTCAGGCAAAACATATTTTTAGTTTACATGCACTTTTACAGCCCTAGAATGACAGACAGAGTGAGTGGCATCAACACCAGGCCAAGATAAAGACAACTGTGTGTATTGATACAAAAATAGCCTGACTGTATTGCTGCAGAAGTAACTTACTTTGTATCAATGCAAAAATGTTGAACAATTATGCAAAAATAATAATATATTATACACTAAATTATATTATGAAGTAATTCGTAGAAATTTAGCTGTATATGGCTCATTTTTATGTGCTCGCATCACGTTCAACTAAATTACTGCGCCATCTGTCGACACAAATCCAAAGTCAGGTTTTGTCTTTCATTAAACTACGTTTCCCAGGTGACTTTGCGCGCTTCTTGCACGTGATGGCTAGTGTTGTTCTTGTGGCAGTTCTTTATTATTTTCTTTGAAAAAATGTTTGTTTGTTTTTGCTCACATTTCTGAGGGGTTTAGGATGTGTAGCGGAACGTGTTGTGGATAATGTTGGGGTTTGGTGCATCGTTTAATACTGTGTGAGGAGGAGCAACGAGAGTGTTATCAGATGGTCCCGTGCTCTTAAATGTTTAGCACGTTGGCAGTCCTCGACCTGCCGCGTTAATTATAAACATCGTTGATCTGAGTCAACGATTTAATATTGATATTACATTTATATTAATGATAATTAATAAGACCAGATATCTGAAGTGAGCGCAGTCATGGAGAGTTCACACCTACCTATTGAGGTGAGTCCGTCCATCCATACACTGGATAGGCTAGCCGCTAGTTAGTGGTTTAGAGCTGAAATAACATTAAACATGAGTTCCCAACTTGTATTTTCCCACTGCTGTTTAAGATATTGCATAAATTTAGAACAGCTCATCAATGAAGGATTCAGTCGCAGCTGTCTACTGTACGGATCTCTATAAGGGGGATGAACTATTATTGTAATGGGAGAGTGGTCAGATAAAGTCCTAATTCCAATAGTGCAATCCATCGTTCTGTCTAATATCCCTTGTGATGACAAGAATAAATCTATACGTGAAAACGTTTGGTGAGGTTGGGAGAAAAAAGTATAATCTTTCCCCCTCGTATTCACAGACCTCCAAACATCAAACAATTCAAGATCCTTGCAAAATTCCAAAAGCCTAAAACTTTTCCTTGGTTTGGTACCTTTTGGAGGAGACTGGTCTATGGATGGGTCTAGTACGCAGTTAAAATCCCCTCCCAAGAGTATGAGAGAGCATGAGAATGAAGATATATCAGCAAGTAATTTTGGAAAAAATGTAGGCTCATAAGCCGTGGGGGCGTAAATGCAGCCAATCAGCACATGTTCCCCAAATAAAAAAACCAGAGAGAAGTACGTAGCGACCATCATTATCTGTAACCGACTTTTCTAATTTAAAGGAAAGATTTTTATGAAGAAGAATTGCAACTCCCCTGCTATTGGACTTATAAGAGGAGAAAAAAACCTGGCCAACCCAGTTTCTACGCAGCTTCATGTGCTCTATGTCAGAGAGATGGGTTTCTTGAAGCAACGCAATCTGACATTTCTCCTTCTGAAAAAAAGAGAGAATTTTTTTGCCTTTTGACAACATGGTTAATGCCTTTCACATTGAGGCTAATTAATTTAAGATCACTCATTGAAAAATTTTACCATAGGATAGAAATAGTCTTAAAACAAAAAAACGGGTATAAAAGAGCTCTGAGGTGTTAAAACACCACAAAGAATGGTCATAATAATGAACAAAACAACCCACCAAACTAAACCAAAACCTCCCTGCCCCGTTATCAAAAAAGATTACAAACCTTGCATAATAAGCACATCCCTCCCCCCCAGCCAAACTTGAACACAAAAGTGCGGAGGACGTGAAAAAAAGCAGCCACATTACACCGAAAGACGGAGTTTAACTCATAAGAGAATCATAAAGGAATTATACCAAAATGGCTAGCAGCGGTACTGACTGTAGTAATGTCCCAGCCAAACAAGTCAACATAATATTTTAGTCCAATCCGTCCAGGTACGCCTGTGCGTCTTTTGCAGAATGGAAGGAGTGGTCAGACCCATTATGGTTGAAACAGAGGTTAGCAGGGTAGCGCATCACAAAACGGACACCTTTTTGAATAACGTTAAGCTGACCGCAGACGTCATTGTATGCCCGTCTAGCCTCTCTGACTCTAACTGACAGGTCCTGCATGATAAGAATGTCACTTCCCTCATATGCGAGACGCTGCGACTTCTTTGCAGCAGCCAGGATTTTACTCTTGTCCGAGTAGTTGTGAAGCTTAATCAGCACAGGGCGTGCGCGGTTGGGTTTAAGCGGGCCCAGTGTTCTATGCGCCCGGTCGATTTTAATAGCGCCATGTTTTGTTTCAATCTCCAACAGCTTGGGCAGCCAGGTTTGAAAGAACTTAACAGGTTGGCGACCCTCCGCGCCCTCTTTCAGACCGATGATACGAATATTGTCCCGCCGGCTGCGATTTTCGGCGTCTTCTGCTCTCTCCGAAAGGGACTGTACAGTTTTTTCCAACGCCGATATCTTGTTATGAAGTTCCGCCACTTCATCCTCGGTCTGGGAAACACGGCTCTCCGCCTCTGTGATTCGCTTCGTGTTATCCTCTAATCGGGTTGTAATTGTGTCCAGCGTCGACTCAAAACGAGCGAATTTCTCGTCCAGGAAAGCGCTTAAATTATCAGTTACGGCCTGTACCAGACTGGACTGTTCAGCTGAAGAACCACCATCTTTGTTACCTTGATTAGCAGACGGTTGGCCTTTTGCTGTCGTGCGGCCCCTTCTAGTTTCTTGTTGAGAAGCCGCGGGACCTGATCCTGACATGTTTACGAGTTGGATGATGAAAATTAAATTAATAAACAGCCACGCAGTTTAGTGTAAAAATAAGAAAATAACGCGATGGTCGCGGGAGCTCGACGAAAACGGGCCACTTAGAACAAGAGCATCACGTGACTCCCAATCCCAAACTTGTATTTTCATTACCTTTCTGTTTATTCTACAGCATGTCCTTACTGAAATTTACCATAGTTTTACTGTGTTTTTGACTCTGTACCATAGCACAGAATGGATGTTAAGAAGGAGAATAAAAACCTATTGATAGATATACGGACAGACAGACATTGGTTGGCGTAGATATATTAATAATATATCAGTATATGTTTTTTTTCTGTATATGGGGCACGTTGTCACAATAAAATGATATGTATGTATTAATAATATAAATGTATTATAATGGTGTGTGTGTGTATATATATATATATATACACACTCACAAAATAGTGTATAATGCATGAGCAAAATGTGACAACTTTCATTATATAGTTAAGTCTTGTCTTCATATTTTCCAGAGAGTGTTGTAACATTTTCTCCCTTCTGCTCCAGATTATCTCCTACATACTGAGTTACCTTCATGTAACGGATCGAAAGGAGGTGTCACTGGTCTGTAAGAGTTGGTACGAAGCAAGCCAAGACCACCGGTTTCAGGTTTTTCTCATTTACATTCGAATATCAAGATGATCTAAATTTATTCTAAATTTTAATTTATACTAAATGTAGACATTCATGTTTTGGTTTAGTCCACTTCCACTGTTGTTTAAATTGCCTTTTTGGTGCTTTAATTTAGAAAAATGCCACCTTCAAGTTCCATGTTTCCACATCTTCATTGGACTTTATCCGTGCACTTGCAAGGCGCCCTCGCCTGGGCCTAGTCATCAGTCATCTTGATGGATCCAGCCTGTCAAGACAAGTATTTTTGGAAGTGGGGCTTCACCTAGGCCCTCACTTGGACAGTTTGGCTCTACCGGGCAGCAGCATCACAGAGTCTTCCCTGCTGGGCCTCCTGCCACACCTCACCGGCCTCTGCAAGCTGGACCTTCACGGGCTGGACAGCCTCTTCATGTCTGGGGCTTTTCTGTCAATTTTTGGCACTACGCCTAAACAAAATCTCATGGGAACTTAAATTTTTGTGATATCAACTTCAAATTTGGAACATAACTTGGTTAGATTTATGGCTTTGATTTTATAGTAATTTTATAGTAAAAAATATTTTGTAAAATATATATATTATATAAAATAAAAAATATATTGTACAGTATATTTGATTTACTGTAAATTTAAACTTCCATAACTTTTTCATACTTTCATTTTTTGAAGTGTTCTCACTTCAGCACTAATCTGCTGAGTGTTTTCTTTAAAACAAGACCAAACTTGGGTATATATTCCAAAGCATTCTTGAATTACAACCATTTAAGTTTGAATAGTGCATTTTAACCCCCTGTCACGGTATACTATTCTCTGGTTCCTTCTCGTCTCGTGTTTATGTTGTTGTATGAATGCACGTGTGCAGTGGGCGTGAGTGTTGTGACATTACCTGATCCGCTCCAGCTGATCGTCATTATCACCGCCAGCTGCAGTCCATTTCCTCACCCTATTTATACTCACCGGTTTTTGTCCTCTTTGTCAGATCGTTGTTTGATGTCTCCTGTGTCGGTGTTTCAGTCTTGTCATCCCGCTCGTCCGGTGTTCGTGTTTCTTCGTGGATTCGTCATTCTGTGTGGATTATCGTCAGGGTTCGTGGATTCCGTCTTCAGTGTTTCACCACTTCACGGTTCCTGTCTTTCACCACTGACCATCGAAGTCCCTGCGCCATCGTTCCACGCCCGTGTCATTGTTTGTCTGTTACCTCCAATAAACTGAGTATACTTGCTATTGCTCCAACGTGGCTTGTCATCCAGGAGTCAACCGAACCAGTTTTTTGGTTAAGCAACGATTTTGGTGGCCACTTATGGCTCGTGACATTCACAGCTTTGTCTTGGCTTGCTCAGTTTGTGCCACTGGTAAGACTTCTAATCGACCCCCAGACGGGTTACTCCAACCGCTGCCAGTCCCTTCGAGACCCTGGTCCCACATCGCGCTAGATTTTATTACCGCCCTCCCGCCCTCCCAGGGTAACACAGTCGTTTTGACCGTGGTGGACCGGATCTCGAAGGCGGCTCACTTTATTCCCTTACCCAAATTACCCTCAGCTAAAGAGACAGCGTTGACTGTCGTAGATCACGTCTTTCGGTTACATGGCCTCCCGGTGGACGTGGTCTCCGACAGGGGACCCCAGTTTTTGTCCAAATTTTGGCGAGAGTTTTGTAGATTACTGGGTGCGACGGTTAGTCTGTCCTCAGGGTTCCATCCCCAGAGCAATGGCCAAACTGAGAGAGCCAACCAAGACCTGGAGAGGGTGTTACGGTGCTTGGTTTCCAAGAATCCTTCCTCATGGAGCCAACAACTATCCATGGTGGAGTACGCCCACAACACGTTACCGGTGTCGTCCACGGGCCTTTCTCCGTTTGAGTGTAGTTTAGGTTACCAGCCACCTATTTTTCCTAGTCTGGAATCCGAGGTCGCGGTCCCCTCTGCTCACGCCTTCGTCCAGAGGTGTCACCGTACCTGGACTAGAGCCCGTGAGACTCTACTCCAGGTGGGGGCGCGCACCAAGGTCAAGGCCGATCGCCACCGGTCAAGGCCTCCCGTATACATCGTCGGTCAAGAAGTGTGGCTTTCTACCAGAAACATTCCTCTCCGCTCCGTCTCCAATAAGCTTGCTCCCAAATTCATTGGCCCGTTCACTGTCACCAAGATCATTAGTCCGGTGGCAGTCCGCCTCAATTTACCTCCGGCGTACAGGAGAATTCATCCCGTCTTCCACGTGTCCAAAATTAAGCCCGTGTTTCATTCGCACATTAATCCGCCAGTCCCGGTTCCCCCCCCCGCCGCGACTCGTAGATGGGGAGACCACTTATTCGGTTAACCGCATTCTGGACTCTAGGCGGAGGGGACACGGATTCCGGTACTTGGTGGACTAGGAAGGTTACGGTCCGGAGGAGAGAAGTTGGGTACCTGCTAGAGACATCCTGGATCACTCCCTTATCGATGATTTCAATCGACAGGTAAGGAGTTCTGAGAACGCCAGGAGGCGTTCTTAGGAGGAGGGGTACTGTCACGGTATACTATTCTCTGGTTCCTTCTCGTCTCGTGTTTATGTTGTTGTATGAATGCACGTGTGTAGTGGGCGTGAGTGTTGTGACATTACCTGATCCGCTCCAGCTGATCGTCATTATCACCGCCAGCTGCAGTCCATTTCCTCACCCTATTTATACTCACCGGTTTTTGTCCTCTTTGTCAGATCGTTGTTTGATGTCTCCTGTGTCGGTGTTCCAGTCTTGTCATCCCGCTCGTCCGGTGTTCGTGTTTCTTCGTGGATTCGTCATTCTGTGTGGATTATCGTTTGGGTTCGTGGATTCCGTCTTCAGTGTTTCACCACTTCACGGTTCCTGTCTTTCACCACTGACCATCGAAGTCCCTGCGCCATCGTTCCACGCCCGTGTCATTGTTTGTCTGTTACCTCCAATAAACTGAGTATACTTGCTATTGCTTCCAGTGTTCTGTTCCCCGCCATGACACCCCCATTCTCAAAAAGGGGGGTGGCAGCTAAGGGGTTAATGTGAATCCTTTCAGGAAGAGGCATCCAATTTGGAAAGACAGATCAAGGCTTTATTTAAGCCTCTTCACCAGCTTTTGGATGATGAAGAAAATACCATGCTTAATGAACTAAAACTGGAAAAGGAGAAAAAACTGGAAAGTGTGAAAGATAAAAGAGAGAAGATCAATGAAGAAATCGGAAAGCTCACCACCTCTACTAAAGACTTGGAAAGGGAGTTAAATAGTGGGAACATAAGAATAATTCAGGTTAGCCCTTCATTTTGTCATCTTCTGCCATTTTACACCCTCCTCCTACAACCATTTTTTTACTGTACATCTGTAAGTACATTATACAATTAATAACAATGTTACTATTTAAAAATGTATTAACAATAAATAAAAAACTATTATCCATACATTCTAACCTTAAAATAATGTATTAACCTGAAGAAGAAAAACTAAAATCTGTTTCTGACTTTTTCCTACATTTTCAATCGAACTTCAAGGACACAATGATGAGGTAAGCAGAATTTGTTATGGAAGCTAGTTTCCATCGCGGAACTAAAAAGGAAATTGGGACTTTTAATCTCACAATTGACTTTTTTTTGTTGTTGAGAAAAACGTAAGAATTGCGAGATATAAACTCGATTTAATTTTTTACAATTCTAAGTTTATAACTCACAATTCTGATGTTTTTATCCCAGAATTGTGAGATATAATTATAATTATCATTAAAAAAAGGTAATTGTGACTTTATCTCACAAGTTTATAACTTGCGATTCTGACTTGTTTCTAGGAATTGTGAGATATAAACTTTTCCATGGTGGAAACAAGCTTCCATAGTTTCTCCTCTAACTATCGATGAAAATTTTAAATCGATCAAATCATGTCTCGCCGCTGAATGTTTTCCCAGAGCCCAGTGTGAATTTCAGGATCCAGAGATGACTCCAGGAGATCTTATTGACATTGCCAAGTAGGCAACTTTAATCTCAATGTTTGGAGGAAAGTCAGACGATCCATCAGTTACAGTGAGTCAATCCATGTAACAATTCAAACACTAGTTAATGCACAAAATACAACCTTTCTTTTCAATCCATGTCATTTCTGTTTTTGAACTCTCTCTCGATCGATAGGTCCTGTGGTTCTGGACCCTAACACAGCCAACTCTGACCTCGTAGTATCTGCTGATCTGATGAACGTGTGGTGTCAATACGAGGAAAATATTTATTATGAGCAGATTCCCAATAACCCGGGGAGATTTGATCATTGCCCCTGTGTGCTGGGCTCTGTGGGCTTTTCCACAGGGACACACACATGGGACGTTGAAGTAGAGGACAACACGTCCTGGATGGTAGGTGTCGCCACAGAGTCTGTCCAAAGAAAAGGAGCCAACAGCTTGCCCAGTGGAGTCTGGTGTATCGGACATGAAGGGGAAAATCTTAGTGTCACGGATCCTCTGGAGTCGCACGTCCCACTACTTGGATTTGAGAAACCTGCGATAGTGAGGGTGAAACTGGACATGAGTGCAGGACAGCTGTCATTCTCAGATCGCCTCTGTGAGACTGTCTATCACACCTTCACACACAATTTCACTGAGATGGTCTTCCCATTCTTCTACACAGAGGGCCATTTCCCTCTCACTATTTTGCCTGAGGTCAAACCTGAAGAGATCTGAAGAGAAGAACGTTGGATGTCAGATAAAGTGTTCTTGATTTCCTTATTTTACATTGTTGCGTGTTACTGTTATTGATATGGTCTCTTTAGTTTGTAATTACTTTGAGGAATGTTCAAGGATAATGTGGATGAAGGGTTAATGTTACTGGTATAGTCTAAAACAATTCCTGCAATCTCAGTTGTATGTTGAGAACAAACATACGAGCTTGCAAGTGGAACTAAAATGCAGAAATACTCATTGTATTAATGAATGTGTGGTGCATGTTAGTGACTTTTATAAGGTCAACGGCATAAGATTAAAAAATAAATAAATGTTGGCTTCTTGATTGTAACTCTCGATTAATGACAATTAATTCGAATTGAACAAAAACATGTTTTTAGTAGGGTTAGAAATACACATCATTTATTAAACACTAGATCGGGAAGACTTATTATTATCGATCACACAATAGTAGCAAATTTTAGCAAATTGAATCAACTCCTCAATAAGCTAAGCTAAGAAGGTTTGCCATTTTTGCAACCCCATTTTCAAAATGGGGCATGTAAGCAGTTATAGTTAAAAAATCGAATAAAAAAATAAATCACATTTATTTAAAAAGAAGTAATACAAGTATATCATTTTTTTTTTTCTGTAATTAGTTTAAATCAGGGGTCGGGAACCTTTTTTGACCAAAGAGCCATTTTTTCATTTTTGGTTAATGCATTTTTCCAAAAGAGCCACAGTAAAATAATGATATACTATTATTATTAAAGACGTGCTTTTTTTCAATAAAATTTCAACAGCATTAGGCTAAAAACAAACAAATATTTAGCAAAGTTTCAATATTAGTGAAGGGCTTTCACTGTGAGGTTGAGTTGTCAACTGATGAGCATAAATCCTCTCTGTCTGCATGAGAGAGAGAGAGAGAGAGAGAAAACACAGTACTTACATTTACTGTGTTTACGTGAATACTCGACTTGCCATTTTTATGTATTTCTGTATTTATTTGGCCGTTTAGGTGCGCAACCGAAGACAAAGGCTATGCTTTTCCGTGTTGCGCTCGGCGCGCGCACACAGCATCCTGCCAGTAATTCCGTTCTCTTTCGCGACTTATCGCGCTTTTAATATTTCTTTTCAATATAAAGCACATCCTGCTCTTTTTTTCATTCCTTCAATTTTTGTTATTAATAAATTAAAACAGAATCTTTAACTGAAATCTGCGTGGATTATCAAAAATACGACCCATTTATCATGTGTCATAAAGGGTTTCAGCGGCAAAAGTGAAAGTATTAAAGTTTACAGCCTTCTTTTACGTTTTTTGCTGCTTTTCGCCATTAGGCCTACCTTAAACAAGCTGCAGCTGCTTGAATCCCAGTGCAGGAGCTGTAGGTTATCACAGAGACAAGTTGATTGCTCTGATGACTCGTAACACTCGCGAGCGCGACCAGCACTGAATACGCTCTTTTGCCGGTACAACATGAATATACTTATTATCATAAACGTTTAACTAACTTCGGTAGACTGTGCTACAAGGGAATTTTAACTGGCAGATTTTTCTGCAGAGAGCCGATCTGTATTGATGTGTCTTATTTTTTTGTTTCGCTCGTTTGTTGGTAAAGGGTGAGAGACCTCGCGAGCCACATGATTTTTGCCAAAGAGCCAGGTATGGCTCGCGAGCCATAGGTTCCCGACCGCTGGTTTAAATAATAATTTCATTTTAAATAATGACTAAAAATATTACTTTAGTGAATTAGATAAATAAAGATGATTTATATACAAGAAATGTTAGGCAACTTGTTTATGTATAAGCATTTTTTAAACCCATAGCTTTTCGATCGAGGGAACCCATGCGCCGCTAGCTTCCGAGTTGTCCTACAAAGTGACGTCATCACTTCGGCACTCTATGCCAAAGGTACTACATTCCAACGCTACCAACATACTATGACGTCACAATGTGCTTGACTATGCTATTTCGAGTCACTGTTATTGCGCTCCAGTGTGAACAAGCTCATGTGAGAGAACATTGACCGCTATAAAGAAGGATTTCACGAAGAACAGCGATATTTGTCTTGAAAATGTTTCAACCTAGACAGATAACTATCAGGCAGCATCACCGTATGCAGATGGCGTCGATTCGGCCAGAGTCTGTGAAGCCCACTGGCCAAACACCCACGCACAGAACACTCATGTTTGGAAACGGGCAACAAAATGATCTGACTACACCTAACCAAATAACCATCAGGCAGCATCACCGTGTGCTGAAGATGCCATCATTGCACCGAGAGTCTGTGAAGCCCACTGGCCAAACACCCACGCACACAACACTCATGGTGTTTGGAAACGGGCAACACAATGATCTGACTACACCTAACCAAAAAACCACCAGGCAGCATCACCGTGTGCTGAAGATGCCGTCATTGCACCGAGAGTATGTGAAGCCCACTGGCCAAACACCCACGCACACAACACTCATGGTCTTTGGAAACGGGCAACAAAATGATCTGACTACACCTAACCAAAAAACCACCACGCAGCATCACCGTGTGCTGAAGATGCCGTCATTGCACCGAGAGTCTGTGAAGCCCACTGGCCAAACACCCACGCACACAACACTCATGGTTTTTGGAAACGGGCAACAAAATGATCTGACTACACCTAACCAAAAAACCACCACGCAGCATCACCGTGTGCTGAAGATGCCGTCATTGCACCGAGAGTCTGTGAAGCCCACTGGCCAAACACCCACGCACACAACACTCATAGTCTTTGGAAACGGGCAACAAAATGATCTGACTACACCTAACCAAAAAACCACCACGCAGCATCACCGTGTGCTGAAGATGCCGTCATTGCACCGAGAGTCTGTGAAGCCCACTGGCCAAACACCCACGCACACAACACTCATGGTTTTTGGAAACGGGCAACAAAATGATCTGACTACACCTAACCAAAAAACCACCACGCAGCATCACCGTGTGCTGAAGTTGCCGTCATTGCACCGAGAGTCTGTGAAGCCCACTGGCCAAACAACCACGCTCATGGTGATTGGAAACGGGAATACAAATGGTTTGACCCGACCTAACCAGACACCGCATGCGAGCATATTAACTACAACTGAAAGTCCACACTTGGAAATGAACAAATCTCCAGTCCTGACTCTGCCTCCACTGGCCGGTACGGCTGCTTTCAAGACGCACAACCCCCGAGTGACAGCTCGAGTGACAGCTCGAGCTCCGCTACTTGGACACCCTGCTGCTGCTGCTGCTGCTACAGCTTCTGGTCTTCTCCCACAGATGGTGACTCGCCGGTTAGCACCTGTGAACAGGAGCAGTGTGTCGAAACAAGCCAGTGCACGAAAGCAGAGCCCCGTTCGTCCAATACAGCGGCAATAAAAAGAAGCAGCCACGTAAAGACCAACCGCAGAAGCCAGTAAGACTCCTGGCTGTGGCCGATTTTCCGCCAGTGAGTGAATCAGTGAGGGCAGTGATGTGCAGAATAGCAGATCAGCAGCATTTAGAGCGCCAGCGAGCTGCAGTGACAGGTTCTGTCCCGCGGTGAGCACTACTGTCCCGCGGTGAGCACTACTGTCCCGCGGTGAGCACTACTGTCCCGCGGTGAGCACTACTGTCCCGTGGTGAGCACCAGGGCCGGCTCTAGCCCTTTGGTTGCCCTAGGCGAGATTGATTTTTGCGCCCCAAACTTCAACAAGCAAACTATGACGTGAACTGTAATAAATTGTTTATACAAATGCTACAAAGAACGTTCAAGGATATTTCAATCATTGTACAAATTTGTATAAATTGTACAAATACATTTTATCTGACCATGTAACTTGTAGTAGATAAATGACAATTACTACCACCACTACTATTATTACTAATCTATTAGGCTGCTTCAAGGGGGGTTCGGGGGCATGCTCCCCCGTAAGAAAATTTTGTGCATTTTAATGTTAAATTTATCAATCTGGTGCACTTTGAGAGTTCAAAATTAAAAGTTCCAACCCATATTCAGTGTTCAAATTAAACAAAGAAAAATTCAAACCTCTTTTAGTTAGTGTCTGTCTACATTACATAATAATAGTTATAATATTAATCCCATGATAATACCCATATATTGTAAAGCAATGCACTGAAAAATAAAGGAAACTTTCATAAGTTTTGTACTAATTTCTATACTAATAGAAAGAGTATTTTCTAAACTTCACATTAAAGATGTGATTGGGCCAGCCCAGTGTCAATCAAGAAAACAACCATTGGGCCGCTGATATACGCGTTTCATGCGGTGTCAGAAAAAAAGCTAACGCTGACTTTTTTTTTGACCAATGCATTACACCAGCACTAACCCAGCCCCGCCGATTAAGCAAAACAAAACAAAACGAATGGGCTATTTCTATTTTAGCCCCCGGCCGCTTTTTTGCTTTATCCATCTTTTTGAGGGCGCCTACTCCTCATAAATCTTACGAGGGCGCCTACTCCGCTACACATACCGGTATACCCACTTGTTGCGCCACTGGCAGGCTTATGTGCCGGCACGGGGCTGAGTCCCGGAGAGCCCCGGCCCAATTTAACCACTGGCTGTGAGCTTGATTATATAGTCTACATACTCTGCTTTGGGCCCGTTTTTCTTCCTCCTCCTTCCTTCGTTTTCGGAAAGCCGATCCCGATGGCTTGGGTGTTCTTTTCATAATAAAAGATTATATAATATATGATCATTTATAGCCTACAACCGCCAAGGGGCGTTTAAAGCGCTGAAACCAGCTGTCAGATGTTTTCGCGCCACTCCTGGTTGCTGAGCAACGCGCGTGAGTTTGACAGCTGCCTGTCAGAGTGACTCAGTCGTTTTTTAGGATTGTATAATCTAGTAAAAGAAATGGACAAATACAAGCAGTGTGTGGACAGGGCACAGTAAAAGTGTACAGCGTGTGCGCAGCTTTCATAATACATACATTTAATTAACTTTTTTTTTTTAATTCTGCAATTTTGCGCCCCGTCCAGCAGACGGCGCCCCAGGCCGCCGCCTGTGTCGCCTGTCGGCAAAGCCGGCCCTGGTGAGCACTACTGTCCTGCGGTGTGCACCACTGTCCCGAGGTAAGTAGCAGGGACAACTGTCCCGCGGTAAGTAGCAGGGACAACTGTCCAGCGCAGTGTACATTTTAGGCAGTGGCGGTTCTACTTTGAATTACACCCAGGGCGAGACCCCCTTCGAGCGCCCCCCCCCCCAAAAAAACACAAAAAAACCCACAAAAGAAACCAACAACAACCCAACAAGTTAATAGAATCCAGTTAATAGATTAATCTAACTTTCAAGGGAGGAACCATGAGCGCATTGGTTACTGCCTTGAATTATATGCATGGCACACTTTTAGTTATGACTTGTTAAACTATACTTTGTCACGAAATGGAGTTTTTAAAAGTGAAAGGGTCAGAGAGATACTTATTTAGTAACACAATAAGGCTATCTCTTAAATAATTTCGAACAGCTCTCATATTAACAACTATCCAAACTGTTATAGACCTTAAATAGCTTAGAAATAGGACAGAATCAGAGATTATTTAGAAAATAGAAAATTGTACTTTGCAGATTATAGGCTACTGTAAAAACACATAATTAAAGTTGATTTAGTTGATCATTATGAAAATTATTTTCATTTCATGAACATAGTGACCAAAATGATCACATACACAGAATCTTTTTCAAAAAGCCTAATAATGAAATCAATTTACCACGTTAATAACATTGAAGATTTGTTTTAAAGGAGTGTCTTTTATGTTACCTAGCTACTAACATGCACACGTTCAAATAAACTTAAAAAAAAAGGTTAACACACAAAAAAAGGTTTTATAAAAAGATAAAACTCATATTTTAACATTTAAATCATCTCTATAAAAAGAATGAGTCAATATAGATACATTCCTGACATTTATGATGCAGCTTATCTTTTATTATTAATAGTAAAATTCGGACCGATTTTCCCATGGCTGTCGTTGCTATAAAACCATGCGCTGCGCTCTCCACAACGACAAAGAAGTTTTAGTAGCTAATGTATTTCCACCACAGAAAAACGCGTGCTGTAGCTCTGCTAAAAGATGTATTTAAGGAGAAGAGAAAAACACCCAAGTGTTTGGGTGCACGTGCACTCCCATACTGAAAAGTTTATGAGCGCGCTTCCCGTGAGCGCATAATGAGCGCGCTTCCCGTGCGCCTATTTGAAAATAACGACTTCAAGCGCGCAAAAGACGCGATACGTGAACTAATCAGGAGACCCCCTTGACATCGCTTCAGTGCACGGCACCTTCTCAGCAAGCAGGGGCGCCATTGCCAATAATTGAATCGAAATGATAAAAAATAGAAAACCTTCGCAGCACAGAGGATTTTTTTAACTGCTCGTGCCGCCCCCCCATGTGACATGAAGAAATGCCGCCCCGGGCGACTGCCCGGTTCGCCCGTGCCTTAAACCGCCACTGATTTTAGGACATCCTCAGACATATGAAAACAATCATGCCTCAGACTAAAAGGCTTCAGTCATTGGACAAAACGGCATCGCGCCTCAGAGGTTGTTTTGTCTGATGTCGTTTCGTCCGATGCCTTTTAGTCTGAGGCTGTTTCGTCTGATGCCTAATTGTACGAGACCTGACACCTGACATTGTTTTTCCTGAGACCTGAAGCTTTTCATTCTGAGGCGCGATGCCGTTTTGTCCAATGACTGAAGCCTTTTAGTCTGAGGCATGATTGTTTTCATATGTCTAAGGTCTGAGGATGTACTAAAATGTACACCGTACTCGCGGTGAGCTGCGGGTGCCAGAGGGAGCAGCATCAGTGCCAGTAAAATACTGCGGGTGTGTCCAACTTGAAAAAAGTGGAGCACACGTTTCTGTCGGTCAGCAGACGTTGATTTAATGTAAAAAAGCTTATTTTTAACAACTACCTACTATGTTAAAGTAGTTTAAATTAAGCTTTTATATCAAGACTACCACAAACAAATTGCCAACCGTTTTACGAGGCAAGTTTGTATGAATTTGCAGGACGTGATTCGTACGGAAACATATTGTAACATAGGCTAATACTCCATGCTGGTTGCAAGCTTGAGTGGTCTGGTGCAGTGGCGTGCATGCACAGACCTCCACGGGGGCAGGGGCGAAATATACTCATATACTGTACAAACAGCAGTCTGTGTTTTTATAATTATGTGGTGAATGTTTTATGATTAACAATATCTAGCTATTTGTCCTTGTCAGGCAAAACATATTTTTAGTTTACATGCACTTTTACAGCCCTAGAATGACAGACAGAGTGAGTGGCATCAACACCAGGCCAAGATAAAGACAACTGTGTGTATTGATACAAAAATAGCTTGACTGTATTGCTGCAGAGGTAACTTACTTTGTATCAATGCAAAAATGTTGAACAATTATGCAAAAATAATAATATATTATACACTAAATTATATTATGAAGTAATTCGTAGAAATTTAGCTGTATATGGTTCATTTTTATGTGCTCGCATCACGTTCAACTAAATTACTGCGCCATCTGTCGACACAAATCCAAAGTCAGGTTTTGTCTTTCATTAAACTACGTTTCCCAGGTGACTTTGCGCGCTTCTTGCACGTGATGGCTAGTGTTGTTCTTGTGACAGTTCTTTATTATTTTCTTTGAAAAAATGTTTGTTTGTTTTTGCTCACATTTCTGAGGGGTTTAGGATGTGTAGCGGAACGTGTTGTGGATAATGTTGGGGTTTGGTGCATCGTTTAATACTGTGTGAGGAGGAGCAACGAGAGTGTTATCAGATGGTCCCGTGCTCTTAAATGTTTAGCACGTTGGCAGTCCTCGACCTGCCGCGTTAATTATAAACATCGTTGATCTGAGTCAACGATTTAATATTGATATTACATTTATATTAATGATAATTAATAAGGCCAGATATCTGAAGTGAGCGCAGTCATGGAGAGTTCACACCTACCTATTGAGGTGAGTCCGTCCATCCATACACTGGATAGGCTAGCCGCTAGCTAGTGGTTTAGAGCTGAAATAACATTAAACATGAGTTCCCAACTTGTATTTTCATTACCTTTCTGTTTATTCGACAGCATGTCCTTACTGAAATTTACCATAGTTTTACTGTGTTTTTGACTCTGTACCATAGCACAGAATGGATGTTAAGAAGGAGAATAAAAACCTATTGATAGATATACGGACAGACAGACATTGGTTGGCGTAGATATATTAATAATATATCAGTATATGTTTTTTTTCTGTATATGGGGCACGTTGTCACAATAAAATGATATGTATGTATTAATAATATAAATGTATTATAATGGTGTGTGTGTGTATATATATATATATATACACACGCACAAAATAGTGTATAATGTATAACATGAGCAAAATGTGACAACTTTCATTATATAGTTAAGTCTTGTCTTCATATTTTCCAGAGAGTGTTGTAACATTTTCTCCCTTCTGCTCCAGATTATCTCCTACATACTGAGTTACCTTCATGTAACGGATCGAAAGGAGGCGTCACTGGTCTGTAAGAGTTGGTACGAAGCAAGCCAAGACCACCGGTTTCAGGTTTTTCTCATTTACATTCGAATATCAAGATGATCTAAATTTATACTAAATTTAAATTTATACTAAATGTAGACATTCATGTTTTGGTTTAGTCCACTTCCACTGTTGTTTAAATTGCCTTTTTGGTGCTTTAATTTAGAAAAATGCCACCTTCAAGTTCCATGTTTCCACATCTTCATTGGACTTTATCCGTGCACTTGCAAGGCGCCCTCGCCTGGGCCTAGTCATCAGTCATCTTGATGGATCCAGCCTGTCAAGACAAGTACTTTTGGAAGTGGGGCTTCACCTAGGCCCTCACTTGGACAGTTTGGCTCTACCGGGCAGCAGCATCACAGAGTCTTCCCTGCTGGGCCTCCTGCCACACCTCACCGGCCTCTGCAAGCTGGACCTTCACGGGCTGGACAGCCTCTTCATGTCTGGGGCTTTTCTGTCAAGACAGGAGCACCGTCGACAGGTTACATCTTTAAAGAAATATCTCAAAATTAATATTTATTTTTCATAATGTAAATGATAATGTTGTGTTGCCTAAATTGAAACGTAAACATTTATTTTTATAAATATTTATTTATTAACAAAAATAATATAAGTAAGATAATATATTTAATAATATAATGTAATATTTTATTTGAATGTATATTATTTGAGAAATATTTTTATTTTGTATAATTTATAATATAATATAATTATATATATATAATTAAAATATATATATATAATTATAAAATTATGTGATATAATTGTATTATATATTTAACAAAATAGTATAAACATTTTAAAATAATTTTTGCTTCATCTGTCAAAATTATTTTGTATCAAGTATGATCTAATCTTTATGCAACTGACTTATTTGTATATATATTTATTACCAAAAATAGAATAGAATAGAATATTTTGTATAATTTATAATATAATTTTCATTATATATAAATTATAATATTTTAAATTACAATTTAACTATATTATTATCATTAATAAAATAGTATAAAAATGTAAATGTAAATGTAAAAAAAAAAAAAAAAATTAAACAAATGCTGCTTTATCTGTCAAAATGATGTTGTATTAAGTACAATCTAATATTTGTGCAATATTAGGTGGAGAACGCTTTGACGAACCTTGAGGAACTGGACTTGTCTGATCTCCGCTACCTCTCCGATCTCTCTTTCAACCGGCTGACGAGTTGCACGCCCAGGTTGCGCGGTCTGGCCCTGGCCGGGTGCCACATCGCTTTCGAGTTTGACCCATACCGAGGTAGCCCTGTTGGGTCCGGCTCCTCAGCTCTAGTTTCCCTCCGTAACCTCCTGACTCTCTTGCAGAAGCAGGCCTATACGCTCCACAGCCTGGACTTGAGTCGCACCAGCATCACCCCCGAATCCCTCCGCTCCATAGCTCAGGTGCCCGGCCTCCGTCTGGAGGATCTGAGTCTACGCGGTTGTAAAGAGCTGACCGACTACTCCATAGAAATCCTCTGCAAGCACCAGAACGGCCTGAGGACGCTGGACCTCGGCGCGTGCACTGAGTTGACTAGTAGGACGGTGCTGGCGGTGTCCACTGAGCTGAAGGATCTGCAGTCGCTGACCCTCTCACAGGACTGGAAGATAACAGACAAAGGCCTGACCGAGCTGATGGCGCTGCCGTGCTTGAGGACTCTGGATCTGTCGGAGTGTCTGCATGTCAGCGGGACAGACCTGGTGAAGGGACTGTCCTATCCACAGCCCAGGGCGCAGCTGCAGGCCCTTAGCCTAAGAAACTGCTCATACATAAGGGTGAGGCAAAGGTGCTGAATGGCACGTATACATAAAAGGAAATTTGTACCATATCAGTTATCAGCCAATATATCAGCTGATATTATGTTTAATTGTGCCTGCTTATTTCCCCTACTTTTACAATTCATTCACCTTTGTCAATATCTAACCCTTACTTAAACAAACACCAAGGATTCAATAACCGTTCAATAAACAAATCTCAAAATGAATATCCATTTACATACTGTAAATTATAATGTTGAATTAAAACAATTATTATCATTTTTTTGTATTATCTATTAATAAAAAATGTAATTTGTAATATTTTTTTATAATTTATAAGAAAACATTACAAATAATAAATAAAAAATTATATATATATATATATATATATATATATATATATATATATATATATATATATATATATATATACATACATATTAACAAAATAGTATATAAAAATAGAAAATATTATAAAAAATATTATATTGGCTGAAAAATTAAAGGTAATATGAATATATCATCCTATTTTTGTTTTGACATTTTGTATTGAAAATAAAAATCTATATACTCTAAATTATAATGTTATGACATTGACAATTAATTTTAGTGTTTTATTTTTCTGTTATTTTTTTTATTTTATTTTTATTATAAACTAATGTTATATATACATTTTAATGTCATAATTATATTTCATATTATAATTGTTTAATACTTACTATAATTAACAAAATAGTATACAAATAAATAAAAAGTATTTGCCATAATTTAGGATATGAATATATCATACAATTCTTGTTTATATTTTGTATTAATAAAAATATCTTATATTTAATATCCATTTTTCATACTTGAAATAATAATGTTGTGATATATATAATAATATAATATATTATTTTGTGTTGTATTTTTTGTTTCTGTGTTAATTTTTGTTTGAATTTGAATATTACGATTACTATATAACAATTATAATTTGTAATTAACCAAACAGTATTAAAATGTAAAAATTATTCTTGGCATATTTAGGATAATTTGAATATACAATTTTTGTTTCGCAAAATTTCATTTGAATATTTTCCTCAAATGACCCATCAAAAATGATTTTTGTATTGTCCCTGTTCTTGCTAACACCCTCTGTCCTCAAGCAGGACACAGTCATGTTCTCCCTGACGCAGTTGCTGGGCAGTAACCTGAGAAAGCTGGACCTCACCTCCTGCGTCTATCTCACTGACCTCAGTGTTCACGCCATCGCAAACTATCTCCCTGCGCTGCTGGTGCTGCGGCTCGGCTGGTGCAAAGAGATCTCTGACTGGGGGCTGCTGGGGATGGTGGAGCCCACCAAAAATTGTGAACCAAGAGACAAAGAGGTGGGATTGACTTTTATTTATTTTTTTAGGACTTATATAATGTTTTGATAATCAGTGCACACAAAATGTACAATTTGCTCATAAATGCCCCAAATGTGAAGGATGATAAAGGCCCAAGCTTTACTAGGACATTTGGAAACATGGGCTTTTTCCAGCCTCCCAGCATGCCTTTCCAGGAGAAGCCACGTCTCGTAACCGATGAGGACCTGGGGGCGTTTAGAGATCAGGAAGGAGTATCACTGCTGGCCCTCAGGGGTCTTCAGGAACTGGACCTGTCGGACTGCTCGAAGTTAACCGACACCAGTATCACACAGGTCAGTGCGGAAAAAAAGGAAAAAAATGAGGAAAAAAAAAATGTTCTTTTTTTTTTATCAACTATTATTTTGTTATTAGGTTAATCGGTACTGAATATTTATAACCAAAATGTTCCTGGCCACCTCAGGTACTCCGTTTCCCAGACCTGCAGCGTCTCTCGCTTTCCATGCTGCCTGAGATCAGCGACGACAGCTTGGTGTCCGTAGCTCTTCACTGCCGCAACCTCACGAGCCTGGCACTCAACCTCTGTCCCCAGATCAGTGACCAAGGTATGGCGCGGGCCCTTCCGCTCCTCCACAGACTGCAGCATCTGTTCCTGGCCTGCTGCGACGCGGTTACAAACGAGTGAGTGACCTCATCCAGTGCTGTTTTCATACTAAACTATTGAGCTCTGCTTAACATGGTTAATGTGTTCCTGCAGAACTCTTTCCATAATTGCGCTGCACTGTGACAGACTCAGGACCCTCGATGTGTCCATGTGCAAGGACATAACCGTGCACCAGGTGGACCTCCTCCAGTCCCGCCTGCCCTTCCTTGAGAAAGTGCAGTGTCGCTTTGCCAATGGCACAGATTTCACTATTGTGCTCTGATTCTGTAATACAGTGAAAGTGAATCATATGAAAATATATTTAAAGCACTTTTTACTCGGGTATAAAAGAGTAATACATTTCTAAATGCTTTATTTTTTTGCACAGGACCATAATTGTATTATTTATGTGGTGAATCACTGCTTTTGAATGTAAGGGTTTCAGCTCTTGTGTTCACACATTTCTAATGATTCCAGTATAAACATGATCTGCTATTGATTAGTAGATATAAAATTCCTTACTGGCTGTATTCCAGGCAGTAAATGTCAATAAATTATTATAATAATTAATGCTTTCTTCTTCAATTGTTTTTCATAAAGTCCCACTGTGATTTGTATGTGCTGCGTTTATAAGTATATACCTTACAACTTCAGTATTTCCGGCAGCACCAGATAAGGGTGAGCTTTAAGCTGTATGACACACAGTATGATAGTAATGTTCAAAGGTCATTAGTTTTATGATATAATTTGTTGCTATGTAACCTGAAAACATTTTATATACATAAACTGAATCAGAAGTCAGCAGGGTTTTATTTAATCATTTTAGCTGACACTTTTAAAGTGACAGAGCATTGAAAGTGCAAGTTTTATCTCGGTGTGTGTGTGTGTGAATCTGTGCTGCCACATCAAAAGAAATATTGTGTTTACATCAAAATAGACTGAACAAACTCATTAACATCTGAAGTGAGGAAATAAAGCGACTTCTATTCACATTCGCACGGGTTTAACTCTCGAAAACAAGACCAATGACCGAATCACAAAAAAAAAAAACTCTTCTTAGTGAATCAAAAACACACTGGCTTTTAAGAACAAAAAAAATCTTCAGTGTTTTTTTTTTAAACCGCTTTTACGAACAACAACAAAACTCTTCTAATCAAAAACACCGGATTTTACGAACAAAAGCATAACGAGCAACTCTTGTGGGTCGTTTCTTTTAGTGGAATTGTTCAAAAAGACGAGTTGCAATTTTAAACCAGTCTAACGAATTGTTCGTTAAACTGAATCAATTAGCCATGTGAATTCCATAATTACTGAAAGACTCTCCCTGTGTCGTTTAAAATGCACATTTGCAACAGATGATTTATGATAATTTATGTTATTTTATTCCATACAAAGAATAAACAAATCTTGAATTAATACGGCCACATCATTGATCAAGATTGTTACACAATACCAGAGGTTTAACAAGGAAAGCTTTACACAAAACAGCAAATACAGTATTGTTTTTTGCTAGATAAATGACATTAGATTTGTGACTACCACAGAAAAAGAACACAAAATCAGTGGATTACACAAGTGTTAGCAAATCTTGCATCCGTTTCCACAAATTAAAGTTGTCAGCTCTATTAATGCATTATACAAAGAAACCACAGATTTTTTTGAATTCTATATTTTTGATCTCAAAACCATTTTAAATTTAACATACAAAGAAGTGCTTGAAATCTGGCCCCTGATAAAATGCTAAATCTTTTAAAATGGAAACATGATTATCTCCCACACAAAATACTGATGTAAAATCCTACAGTGATAACTGTATTTTGAACTGATGGGGAAAAGGAGAAGATAAACCAAAAATACAATGTGAGGTTATGTACATCAAGTGTAAGTTAAAAACATGATTATGTGACATGGCTGAAAGTATCAAATCACGCCAATATACTCATGCAGTGTTTTCAAACCACGCTTGGTCAAACTACCCCCCAAACAACACACAAACCAGCTTAATCCCACTTCAGTACCAAATCCTGTCAGAAACAATCTGTCACCGCTTTAATCCAGCACACTGACCTTTTATGTGCACCTAATAATGCAACCTGTATGAAAACATAAATATACAGGGCATGCTGCCTTTGCAATAATGCCATGCATCAGTATAAACGAATTTCACATTGTGCGTATATGCATGTGTACCTACAATTTACGAAGGAACGGAAACATGAAATTTTCCAGGCACATCAATGATGAAGCAATGGATATTTTTTCCATGATGAACTCATAATCGGCGATTGTTTTAAAAGCTCTATAACATCGTACCAGTTGAGGACCATATTGAGTTTCAAGGCCATTATGAAGGGAATCAATGAGGAACGTCAACATTAAGCACAGACTTTTACTAACATACATATTTTAATATTTTTTCCCCTCCCTAATAAGCTGCTCAATGTGATTTAATGCCTTTTAGTATTATTTTGGTAGAAACTAAACATGTAAAAGGGGGAAAAAAAGGAGGCAAAAAGTGTGCGTTACGAATCTCGAACCGGTCTAAAAAGGCACGTTAGATACAAAATGTAAAAAAATACTCAATGCATGACTATCATATTCACCGCAGGCACTTATATTATAGCACAGCACCACAGACAAACACGCTGTGCAACCTCACTATGATTGTTCAAAGTGCTTTTTCATATCAAGCCCTGAAATTCGAATTCAATGTCTCCCAATCTGAGAACCTGCATCTCTGCTGCCACCAAGTGGCCATTTTCAGCCTCAAGTTGTTTCCCGTTTTTGCCAATGCAGTAACCGCTGCTGACTGCACGCTTATGGGTCTCGTGTTATTGTTCAGCTTGGCTGAAGTCGTAGCAGAAGTTGAAGTTGCTGGGTGGTTTGGGGATTGGCGGGGCCGTGTCTGGGATCGGGACATTTTCCAGGTCCAGGAGGCGGAGCTTGATTTCCATAGAAAGGAGAATCTCTAGTTCACTGCGCATGCTCTCGCTGCTCATCTCTTTCCCCAGAAGCACGTTGAGCCCGTCCGTCCACAGACAGAACTGTACGACAAAAACAGGACAAATAATACTCGTTTTTACCCCCAACCAAAGTCAATTCATTTAAAACCAGTTGAGCTGAGTTAATGACTTCCAGCAGTTCAGTAGTGGAAAAACACATTAAACTCACATCTGTTCTGGAAGAGGCGATGAAATTCAAGCTGTACTCCTCAACATCATACGTGATGCTGAAAGCCAAGTCCAACATCTCCTGCAAAACCAAACACAGGAATTACAGTTTTACCGTTCAGTGCAGTTCTTTCACAATAACACCATGAATGTGCATTTAGAACATTATTATGATCAATTTCAGGGATGCACAATATATCTGTAATATACTGGTTAAACAATATTTTAGATTTTATTAGTCGATATTAGACATTTAATTTTTACATTTACATTATCTTTGCCGTCATCTAACATTCACTTAAAATACACCTTTAATGTAATAAAACTGTTAATGCGATCTTTAGCAAACTTCAAAATGAATATCCATTTTTTTATCCTGTATAATGTTGTGATGCCTAAATTCATATTTATTTGAATATTGAATAGAAGCCACTGATGAACATTAGCATCATACCTTGGTTTGTTTTCCCTTGTTCTCCTTCATATGGGGACAGTCTTTTCCAGTCACCACACTTTTGATATCTGCAACAGGAACTGAGGGGACATAAAAATGAAGTGAATTTTTATTGACAAAGAGGTCAGAGGTCATTTACTCAAAAAGAGTCTTGTGAACATGCTCATTCTAGAGGAGTTGGACTCAGAAGTGCACTTACTCTTTTCCTGAAGAGCCTCGATGGAGGGCATTTCCGTCTCCTCATCCACATCTCCGTAGTGCAGGACTTTGAGATTAGGAGAGAGCCGACAATACCACAGCTTGTCTGAAAAACAAACAAAAAACAACAAAAAATGACTTCAGACTGAAAATAATTTTCTGATGTCTTCCTCAGAGGATCCTGGCTTCTCACCTTGTCTCCGTCGGCTGCTGATCTTCCGGAAGAGCGTCCCGTGACACAGACGGTTTAGTCTCTGCTGTCTGATGAGTTCCAGAAGCTCCGGCTTCAGACGTTCCTTCAGCTCACTGGACGCAAAGACAACGAGAAAACTCATGTGATGGAAGTGATAGAGCGGTCATTTTTGAAACACTGTTTCATAACTTTTGCGAATCATTTGTTTCGAACCAGTGATTCGGAGAGCGCATCTATGAAAGTTTGTTTCCACCACAGACTAACAATAGTAAAAAAAAACAAAAAACTCACAATTGTGAGTTTATATCTCACAATTCAGACTTTTTTTTTTTTCACATTTTTAAGTTTACATCTCAAAATGACATGGTATAAACCCATAATTGCAAGTTTACATCTACAAGTTAAATTTGAAATTGCAAATTTACCTCATTCCTCATTTTTACATTTCAAAATTTCCCTTTTTTTTGCAACGGAATACAAAATATAAAGGTTGTGCTAAATTTTCTCTCACAATTCTCACTTATATCTCGCAATTCTGAAAAAAAAAAATCAGAATTGTGATAACTGTGAGAAAAAGGGTCTACTTTTTTCTCACAGTTGTGGCAGAAGCAAGCTTCCATCTGTATCAAACTGCCAATTTTTCAGCAAATGAGGCTTTATATCATGTCATAACTCTTTTGAAACAGTTGAATCAGTGTCTATATTGCTTTTGTCAGATCTCGGATCAGTAAACATTTTTAATGACACATTTGTTAAGTTGACAGTTAATGGTCTTTTATTGGATGATTAACACAGCTCTTCATAAAAAATAAATAAATGAATCAAATAACTTCATATTAAATGGTATTTGCGCTTTTAAATAGTTTTGTTGAAAGTGCAATCTTTTCATGTCAATCGCAATTGGTCTGTAAAGGGGTTTTGTGTGCTTGGGCTGAGTTTGCACTGTTTTGACCTGAAGGCGTCACCAGCATCTGCCCTTGAATACTTCAGCGCAGTGAATCATTTTGTGAAGCAATTGGCTCAACTGATTGAAAGCTTGGTTTCTCCCATCTCTACTTACAGCACAGGTGGAGCGAGCGTCTCCTCCTGGTGGAGTCTCTCCGTCTGTCTGAGTTTGAGAATCTCACTGTAGTTCAATGCGTTCACCTTATTCTTGAAGAGCTCCAGAGACGTGGGTTTACTGGACAGAGTCCTGGTGATCTGCTCCCGGACAACCTGCATCACCTTCAGACAAAGAACGAGAGAAAATGAGAGAGATTATTTAAAAATAAACACAGGCTGCTTGGCCTCACTCACCCCTGAACAACATGTCTCTGGGATTCAGGTCAAGAAAAATCGAAAAGGGGAGATGGGCAACTCAAATAAAACAGCAGGGGAGGAGAAACGGACAATGAAAATATGGGTCTCTCTTGAAGAGAGCGTCCTGCTGTGACACAGACAAAACTGCAATGACACGCTCGGTCAACCGGAAGAGAGGGAACGTTAGCCGACAACAACACTGCTCACTTTAGACTCTGAGGTCAAAGTTAATATCTTTTACATTTTTTTAATATAGTTTTGTATCTCTCAGGACCATAACATGTAAGTGTATTATTCAAGTACTGATGTTTTGGAAAATGGCAATCAATTAATTTGAGGTATTTGTATGTTACTGCATGTCTAATTCTGCAGATTTGGTCAAATATATTTTGCAGAATATGTAAAAAAAAACAGCAGGGGAAAGAAACTGATTATCTCTGGTCCTGCAAATGACTGAATTTAAAATATCAGATTGTGGGATTTGTTCCCCCTATCTGGTAAAAACAACAACTCACAATCTCACAAATCAGCCCAACACAGCTACCTTTAATAAGAATATTACAAATTCAATCATTTTAAAAAGTAATTAATTCCTGAATTTTCAGCATCATTACTCCAGTTTTCAGTGTCACATGATCCTTCAGAAATCATTCCAATGTGCTGTTTGCTACTCAATAAACATTTCTAATTATTATCAATGTTGAAAACAGCTGTGCTGCTTAATATTTTTGTGGAAACTGTGATACAATCTTTAATAAATATAGAAATATCAAAGAACAGCTTTTATTTGAAAATAAAAATCTTTTGTAACATTATAAATGTACTGTCACGTTTGATCAATGCGTTCTTTCTGAATAAAAATTTCTCAAACTTTTGAACAGTAGTGTATGTGACAGAGTCAGACAGATATATATTGAGTAATCAGATCATTTAGTAGTGACTCGACAGATAATACTGCCCACTTGGTCGAATAACATGATTTTTTAAAATTGTTCCTTATGTCACTCGCACATTTAAATATTGTATAATGGGAGTTTTTCATTTCAGAAATTTTGTGCATGTGTTAACAATAAAAAAAAATAAGACTAAATGGTTTAATATAAAGTTTACTTATCAATTTTTATACCAACTTTCTGAGGTCTTTTCTAAGTGCTGAAAAATGCCAGAATAGGGTATCCCTTCACTATTAACCATTTAATTTCCATCTAATATGCATAACATGCTTATAATGTAAAGAATACGGGCTTGTCATCAACAATGCAATAGAGAGTTAAATATTATAAACATTACAACTCGTACATATATGCTCAACATACTGATAGCACCTCACACCATTTACATCTTCCTTAATATCTTGGTTATTGAAATAAAATAAGAAAATGTTTATTCTGTCAATAGTATTACAACACAGACAAAACACTCATCCTACCTCAGCCTTGGTGAAAGCAGCAACTGTGGTCCCTTCACAACCACAGTGACACTGTGTGGGTGTGTGTAGGTGTTTGGGTGTGTGTATGTGTTAGAGAGATTGTATGGTCCCTCCCTCTAGATGCCCCCCATTAAACTCATACACATCCCTTTAAAACACACACACACACACACCCTCAGCAAACCAGTTCATAGCACAATGCCAGCAACAATTAACTGGCGTTAAAGAGAAACAGCACAGTCAGGGTGTAAAGATAGTGGGAAAAAGCAGTGAATTGAGTAAGTTTGATGAGAAAACACACACGGTGTGAGTAATTTCCCCTTAGAGGCAAAATAACAGCTTAACTTTGGCTACTTTTCTCATGTTCTCATCCTTTTCAATTGTTCAATATGAGCCACTTGTTTCTGAACATTAACCCCCCCCCCCCCTCCCTCCCTCCATTGCGGGCTTCCATTGAAAACACAATTTAGACATTAAAACACTGAGCTATTTTTGGGATGTGGTTTACTGTTGATCTGTATTTCTGCTAGGGAGCGGGATTCTTTTTGTTCTTCTAATACCCCTTTATAAAGTCTCTGCCCATGAGGTCGGTGTGGCGGGGGCGACGGTCAGTGAAAACAAAAGACAGGCCGGTCAGCTGGACACTCGCTCAATCCCAAAGGTCACGAGGGTCACAAGGTTTACGGCCTGAAAGCATTTATTAAATGGAGGTCTGTTTTGTTGCACCGCTGAATAGTTGGAGGCTTTCTTTAACATCAGAAAAGGAGACGTAGCAATTTAGGGAATGTTGATATACACAAAGGCACTTAAAGAAGGAGTCTGTCTCTTCGGTCTAGGAGCAGCATGCTTGTCATTCCACCAGCTTGACGTTTCTCAGACGTATCCAGATGAACTGATCAATATCCGTTTGTTCTATAAACTATAAATCACTGCTGCAGCTGGTCACTTCTCAGATACATCTATTGTGACTCAGTGACAAATTATAAAGCTTTCAAGAATACACTTTGATCTTATAATGATAGGCAATAACAATAAACCTTAAAAATGCACTAGTTTTCTCATGACTTGTTTGGATCTTTAAAGTCAACATGAAACAGTGACAGACAGATGGACGGACGGATAGGGGACCTTTATTTTATCCAACAGGAATTGATTGGATTATGAAATGGAGCCTCTTTTGAGGACACAAAAGATGAAAGTGTACAAAATAAAATGATTTTGTCTATTAAGCAGTATCATTTTAGTATTATTTATATACTATTATAATATTTATTAATGTTTTGAATGAGCTTTTATTCTTATATTTTCAGTTTTCATTTGAATTTTAATGTAAGATTTCGTAAATGTATGTTCTTGTCATTTTTATTAGTTGTTTGAATACAAATATTTAGCTTTAATTTAATTACTATTTTAATTTTAGTAATTTTTAGTAATCTTCAACTTACTTTATTTCAGTTTGTTGCCAAGGCAACCCAATATTTACATTTTAATTAGGCTATATTTTTAATGAAAATAATATATGTATATATATGTATATATATATATATATATATATATATATATATATATATATATATATAAACTTTTATAAAACGATAACAACACAGGTATTAAAAAGTAAATTGTGTCCAATTTAATTTCATGTTGACTTCAATATATCATGGACTGCAAAATTTTCCTTGTTATTTTGAAATATTTTATGGAAACTGCACCAAAAATACAGGTAATTAGGAGGTTATTCAGATTTAACACAATGCCCACTTTGTATATCTATACATATTCAGTTTTTAAAAACTTGACCCATCATGATAAATGCCAGTGTTAGCTACAGTATTACATTAGTCGAGACTAAAGTATGACGAGATTTCCCGTTGAGTGAAAACCTGTCTCGCGATATCGCCATGACTGAGCGTGAGGGTGAGATTACAACAATAAAATATTCCACCGCTACTATACACTCACATTCCCCTAAACTATCGTTTTGCTGTTTTTATAATAAATAATAACCATTATAAACTAATGTAAACAGGGTTCCAGACTGCGACCAAATTGGTCGCATATGCGACCATTTTTTGAGAATGTGCGAGTAAAAATTGTATGTGGTCGCATTTGTGCGAGTGGACGCTCGCGCAACAGAATGCCGTTGTATCAGCAGCTACAGTCCGTAACTTATGTTCAAAATGAACGAGTACATCATCAATCCATTTTCCAAACCGTGTTTTTGACTTATCCTGAATCACTACGGTACGCCTATAATAAGCGTTTATATTCGGACTATTTTATCCCGGGGTCGACTCGGTTGCGGAGTTGCCCAGTGCCTGCGTGACTCGCCATAGACATTAACGGAGAGAAGTAGCTCCGGCTACAGTGTTCTTCCGCAAGACACTTGCAGTTTATTTATTGACGAACGTAGACGTCACGCGCATTGCACATTGATGGTGAAACGCGCCACGAATTCAGGAATTAAAGGGTTAGTTCGCCCATTTAAGATATGAAGTTGTATGCAATCCTCACCAGCACTATAGTGCATACACACTGACCCACTCTGTAGTCACCTCCCTGGTCAGAGTTCTGGCCGCAAAAAAAACGCAGTTTTGAGGCCCCGGAAACTAACCGGGAGTACTTTCTTGAAAAACTTCCAGCGGCCAGAACTCTGACCAGGGAGGTGACTACAGAGTGGGTCAGTGTGTATGCACTATAGTGCTGGTAAGGATTGCATACAACTTCATGTCTTAAATGGGCGAACTAACCCTTTAAGGCATATAAAAATGAAAAGGTCTCACCCGAGCCCCTTCTTACGTCTCTCAGCGGTTAGATGAGAGTAAAGGAAATTATTATCAAATGCAGAAGGTAAGGAGTGTGAGATTTCTGATTTTTGTTACAACTATAAACTTTGATTACGAAAAATCTGTATCAGCGTATTATAATACTGTAATCTTTTCAAATGTAATGCATACATTTGAATGTTTAATGATTTTTAAAAGGTAGAAAGATGATAATAGACAGACAGACAGACAGATAGAAAGATAAAAGATAGATAGATAGATAGATAGATAGATAGATAGATAGATAGATAGATTGTATATAATTCAAATGTAAAATGCTTAAAATTACAGACTAAAATTACTGTCCAAAATCCTGAAATTTGGCCATGATAATTACCAAATATTACATGTGTTTTTATATAATAAATTACAGGTATTTATGCTGAAACCCAGAAAGCCTTTACTTGGTTTGGTATATTAAAACCACTATTCATCAGCATGCATTGATTAATCCCATGGCATGTAGCAAAAAAAAAGGAAGGTGCGACCAAATCATATGCTGGTGCGACCAACTGAGAAAGTTGGTAGCACCAGTGCAACCAGTGGAAAAGTTAGTCTGGAGTCCTGGTAAAAGTCTGCTCTGCTCATCCAGCACGAGTTGCCGTTGCAATCAGTGCAGCACGAATCACACTTCACTGTTCGCGGAGGATGGCGGAGGATTCGTTGCGCAACAGACTAAACATCTGATAAATGTCTTATCTTGTAAAATGCACGCGCGATCACCAATTTGAAAGTAAAACACAAGCTCCCTGGTGTGCATTGCGCACAAATTAGGCTTCATAGTCCGTCTCCCAATTACCCATCTCGACTGTTTATTTGCGGCTATGGTCTCTGTTTGCACTTCGAATATTGAGAGAGTACTGTAATGTCTTAAAGACAACAGACAAGGGAGGCTCTGTTTCTGAAATTAAAATCGGAGCACAGGAACAACATTAGAGACAAACACACCAGCCGTTTCTCTCTAGCCGGCTTTTTCCGAACTCGGAAAGGTGGAAAATGCTTCAAGCCTCCTATAAAACAAATGTGCAACATTCTTTGGTGCAAAAAACTAAATATTATAAGTGGGAAAATAAAGAGAAAGTCAAATGTTATGAATACTGTAAAAATACACTAGTTTCAGTAACAACAGACCAATACTTTTCTACAATGAAATGAAAAAGTCCCAATAAGCACAGAGCTTGTAAATGTGATGATCTACCTTATCAAAGTCTTCCTGCGTGGCTCTCATCTCTTTCCACGTCTTGTTGAGGAGCTGAATGCAAATGCAGAAAAGCTCCTCCAGCAGTCGGTCTTGAGCGAAGAAGATGGGGTGATAGTCTGAGCCGGTCTCAGAGGCTAGGAAAGAGACATGAGAAAGATGAGTATATGAGAACTTATGACAACAACATTAATATATTAGAATGATTTCTGAAGAATCATGTGACGCTGACGAAAATTCAGCTTTGCATCATAGAAATAAATAATAATTTAAAGTATACTAAAATAGAAAACCATTAGTTTAAATTGTAATACAATTTCACAATATTATTGTTTTTTTTTTTCTGTATTTTTGATCAAATAAATGCAGGCTTGATGAGCCTAAAAGTCCTCTTTCAAAAACATTTAAAATAGTAATAGTAAACTTTTGACTGGTCCTGTATGTATGTATATAAATAAGTATATAATATATATACTTATTAAAGATATTAAAATAGATACCTATATTAAAAATAGAAATAAAAATATATACATACACAATATACAGTATATATATATATATATATATATATATATATATATATTGTAATTTATATTTTATTTATAAATATAAATTATTTAAAAAAAAAATCACATCTGAATATACCCTCTCTGAACAAGCCTAAGTAGACATTTTTAAATTGAAGCAAATAAAATGGCTATATGGGATAGAAGTACAGTCAGAAGTAAAGTTATACTCTTGTAGTCGGAAAATATGCCTTGCAAAAAATTTCCAGTGTACAAAATTTCTAGTGATGAAAAGTCATATTGGCCCTCAAAATCATATATTTATAGCCCAAATGATAAAATCTTGATCTGATCATTGTCACCATCTCCAGAGCTGTATCAGTTCACTCACGGGGTTCTCCGATGCGCAAGATCTCACACAGGATGAGCGTGAGCTGGATGCTGCTACGGGCAAACGGACATTCGTGTTTGTCCTCTCTGCTGCTGTTCTCCAGCACAAACTGAGACAGTGAAACAGAGACTTATGGGTCAATGCATACTGATATAGTGATGTATATTGGCCCCAAAAAGTCTTTGTCTTGCATTTTATAACAAAATATCCATGTGAGCTCACTCACCCTGCTGTAAGCATCAGGGTAACGGGAGGCAAAATACGCCATGGTGTCCAATGCCAGGAGACCCGGAGGACACCGGCTCAAGTCCTGACCAGGATTACTGTTATTCTGACAAACAAAGATAACAAGAATCATACTCTAAATTAGGCCTTGAGGTTTGTTGTGGAGTATTCACACTTCTACAACTTGTTTTTTTTTTGGAAACTCACAGAGAATCCGAGCTTCTTAAACTCTTTAGCGCAGAGCGACCGTCTACGTTCATTACTCAGACCGCTCTCGCTTTCTGTCTCAAACGCGGCCTGCCGCAACCCGTGGAGCATGTCCCTCTGCTCCTGAAGGATATGGGAGAAATGTGTGTGTGAAATAAAAGTGACTGAGCGACTCAGAAATCAAATGAAGACACAGAATGAAAGTAAACCTGGCTGTAGGAGTCCAGAGGCGTCCTCATACGGGGCTCCAGGTGGTTTAGACGCACCATCTGCAGCACATAGAGGTAGTGGGCCATCTCATCTCCTACTGAACTAGAGCTGTGGATGATGTTCTGAAAACAGCAACAGTTGTTAAATCGTATTTGCTATTATGCTTTTTCAGATATTACCTTTCATGTGTAGTATGCAACATAGCTGTTTGTGAAAGTGAAAGGTCTGCAAAGTTTCAAAGATCAAAGCGCATTATAAATGGAGTTATTGTCTCCTATAAGAAAAACTGATTCTGAACTGCCTGAAAAGAGTCCTCAGTAATTCCAGTCTTACTTCCTGCAGCGACCAACGCAGGTTTGTAACAAATTTGCATAATGCAAATGATCTTGATTGGCTGCTAATGAATAACGTCTGCTTTGACTCGCCCTCAAACACTGTAGTTGTAGCTGAGGCCTGGAAGAGTTTGGTTGTGATGTTGATATATTGAGAAGACACTGTTTTATGGGTTGCAAAAGCAAATCCACTTTGCATGCACTTCCAAAGGATGAGGACATGAGCTCAAACTGATAAGGTAAAAACTATTATTACTGTTCGTATCACTGTGTATCATGTGCTGAGGAAGATCCTGAGCTGAAATTTAGATATGGTAATGGGTGTTTCGTATCTGACATGAGCTATAATTGGTGGACCAATCACAACAGACTGGGCCGTCTGACCAATAAGAGCAGAGCAGAGTAGACCAATCACAACAGACTGGCCCATCTGACCAATCAGAGCAAAGTAGAGTAGATCAATCACAACAGACTGGGTCATCTGACCAATCAGAGCAGAACAACCCCAACAGAATGCACCTTCTGACCAATCAGAGCAGAACAGAGTACACAAATCACAACAGACTGGGCTATCTGACTAATCAGAGCAAAGCAGATGAGACCAATCACAACAGACTGGGCCATCTGACCAATCAGAGCGGAGTAGGTTCTCAGAAACGAGGGGTTTAGAGAGACCGAATCTTTTATTGAACCGTTTTAGACACTGTGTGAAATAGGGGATGCTGCAATGTTTATTATGAGAAAATTAAAGTGTTTTTGACCTTGGATGCATGTAAAACTAATTTTAGGAGTCTTCCAAAACAAGATAAGGAACATTTAAAATAAAATAACTGGGGCACTTTAACATTTATATCGTTTCTGAAGTTACGTACAGATTGTGACTGTAACAGGACAAAATAGGAAGTATATGAATAGACGAGAGCTTCAAAACTTTCTCACCTTGTGAATATACTGTCGTAGGTTCCTCTTCTCAAGGAACTCAAAGAGCTCCTGAAACATTTAAAAGTATTTTTTTTAAGTGCAAATAACCATTCAAAATAAGCCATATACCAGGTTTATTACAAAAATCAGTGAATTTTCTGATTTTCTGAATCTAAACTAGTCCAAAAACCAACTACCTGCCATGTTTTATCCTCAGCCACAAAAATATACACTATTGTTCAATTGTTTGAGGTCAGTAAACATTTTTACATAATATTTTACATATAAGTCTCACATGCTCACCAAGGCTGATTTATTTAATCAAATATACAGTAAAAAAAAAAGTAATATTGTGAAATATTATAATTTAAAATAGCTGTTTTCTATTTTAATATATTTTTTTTTAAATATATTTATTCATGTGATTCTAAAGCTGAATCCAAAATAGCTCTCAAGATAATAATATACCAATAATCAGCCTTTAACTAAAAATTGTTCTTTATTTTGCTTGCACTATTGTAATCCCAACAGACAGTGTCAGCAAAACCAAGATATCAGAGAGACAGAACACTCACCTGTCTGTCTGCCTCTCTACCAGCCTGCAGCATTGCCATCAGCAGAGCCATGGCCTTAGTCTGCAGCTGCTGGTTTGTTCTACAGTGCATTTGGACGAAAGAAAAAGAAAAAAGGAGGGAAAATGAGAATCATTAATGTTAGAATGCTGATTTAAAGGTACACTATGTAACTTTTTTCTTTGTTCAAAATAGGCTTGCTGAGGTAGTCTTTGTTACTGGTGTTAATGGTAATGTTCTTCCGAAAAATGCATGCAGTTGTTTTTTAACCGCGTGAGGGCAAAAAGTTACATAGTGTACCTTTAAATATCACAATGATAAAAACATCCTAATCTTAAACATGATACATGTCTACAGCATGAACTACACCAAAAGGTATTTTCTGAATGAGGAAAAAACATTCACTTGCATGACAAAGGAAGTAAAAAGTTTATTTTTGTCTTAACTTTAAAAAAAAACGAACTAAAAAAACAATACAAAACAATAATAATAATTTTGTTGTTCAAAAGAACAGCATCATCGTCATTTATCTGGTGCATTTCACGGTTTAAAGAACCTATTTGTCTTCCACATCCATTAAGTAAACATTCCAATACGGCAAAAAGTTAAAACAGCCAAATAATCAAGCACTCTTCTGTACTTACACCTGGAGATGGGAGAGGAGTCTCTCGAGGGTGACTTCGAGTTTGACCTCATTGAACAGACTACTGCTGCTGAGCACCATGCTCTCCAGGATAGCCAGCGACACCTGCTGGATAGATGTGTCCAGCACCTTCGCATTCACAAAACCGGCAATCTGAAAAACAAACATGACTGAATAGGCAACAACTGAGAAGGTAACCAATGAGTTTTGTCATTTTGTAAAGGAAATCTGGTAAGAGGCTTGTATAATGTTCACAGTAAGCCATCATCATCACAAAATAAACACAGAGTGTGAACATGCATGACAGGCTGAAAGGGTATACATGAGATAAATTGCAATAATAATTTGTTTTATTACCATCATTATTATTTGAGTATTTAAAATATAAAAAACAATTAATAAATACACTACTGTTCAAAAGTTTGGGGTCGGTGAGACGGAAAAAGGAAGATTTCTATTGCAAATAAATGCTGTTCTTTTGAACTTTCTATTCATCAAAGAATCCTGAAAAACAAATGTATCACTGTTCCCACAGAGCTATTTAGCAGCACAACAGTTTTTAAAATTGATAATAAAAAATGTTTCTTGAGCAGCAAATCAGCATATTAGAATGATTTCTGAAGGATCATGCGGCACTGAATACTGGAGTAATGATGCTGAAAATTCAGCTTTAATTCACACAAATAAATTACATTTTAAAATGTATTAAAATAAAAAAATGCTATTTTTAATCGTAATAATATTTTGCGATATTACTGTTAATTTTTAAATCAAAGAAATACAAAATATCAAAAATATTACCCCAAACTTTTGAACGGTAGTCTATATAAATAATTAAAATAATAATTAATAAATACAAGGCATAGCATTTTATAAAATATAAAAATTGTGCCTGCAGAACGCCACATCCGACCAATCAGAATCCAGCATTTAGAAAGCTGTGTAATAAAGACATCTAATGACAGACGGATGGTTTGTTACAGTATCCATACTGTATTATGGATGTGAAGGGAGTAGCTTAGCACCTTTTTGATAAAGACACTGGACAGATTCTCCCAGGACACAATGCCATGATCCATGAGCTCCATGAAGGCAGTGAGAGTGTGTGTCATTATCAGAGGAGCCCTGGAGAAAGAAAAATCATACTTTCACCGTTTGATCTTTATATTGGGCCGCAATAAAACACTCTAAGCAGGAGAAATTGGGCAAAGACAGGCAGGAAACTGACTCATGAGCCTCCTCCACTATCTTGACAAGCAGGGAGTGTCCATCACGACTGATAAACTCTTGGGCGAACGTGATGTCGGTGGAGACAGTGGCCAGCAGCTTCAGAGAGTCACAGCGCACACCGGAGTCTGAACATTGAATGCCTTTATACAGATCTTCAGCGTGACGGCCCTGACAAACACATTGTTATAAAATCATCAAGCAAACATGGCTATTACATGGTACTATGGTTGTGTACATTTAGATTCTAACAAAAAGGCTGAGTGAACAGATGCGTTTAGATACACTAAGGTAGTTAAAGGTGCAATGTGTAATATTTCTGAGGATCTATTGACAGAAATGCAATATAAGATCCATAACTATGTGTTCAGTGATGTATAAAGACCTTACTCAATGAACCGTTATGTTTTTATTACCTTAGAATGAGACATATTTCTACATAACCGCGGGCACCCCCTTCTATGAAGGTCGACATATTGTGACGTCATGTTTCTACCGTAGCCGACAGCGGACAAACAGCGCGTGTTTCATTCATACCTTGAAAGAGAAGCCGCAGAAAGCTAGAAGCTAGCCATAGACACCGTGAGTAGTGACTTTTCCCTTGTCAGTGGTGTAAAATATGTAGTTGGATTGTTTTATGTAACTAGTTCTTCTCCCTCGCTGTGTTATGGCTTTGACAATCAGCTGATTAGTCGATCGCGAAGAGTTTTCAAAACCAGAGAAAAAAAAAAAACACAATATTTTTATTCATTATTATTTATTAATTTGTGTGTAGTAAATGGTGTCATTTTTGCCGCGCACACCTTTGCGCTCATGCGGACGCGTCGAGTTTAAACAATGCTTTACGCTTTAACCAGCTCAGCCACAGCCCTACAGCATAACAGCTCATATTAGCCAGCTAAACTTTTACTACCCTGTTAGAAAAAATATGTAGTTGGATAGTTTCATGTGGTTCTTCTCCCTCGCTGTATTATGGGTTTGCTATGTGGGAAGATATGTGCTGGTTACATTCGTGAGACAATCAGCTGATTACTATTATTATATTATATATTAAGACCCTTGATCCTCACCTGACTATGGCTTTGTAAACTTTATCCATGATGTGGTTTATAATGGACTGTGGTACAGAAACTTAGCTTACTCTGGCTATTCTCTGCTGTCTCAGACGACGATATGTTTGTCCCGTTTTAGCAACCGTAGCTTCTTCGAAAGGGAGGGCTGAGCAGTGGGCTGAGCCATTAGTGCAACTCGCAACCGAACCGCTAGATTTCGCTAAAATCTACACACTGCACCTTTAAATACTGTCGCTGTCAAAATCTCACAAAGACACTCACTGGTGCTTTGGTTAAATGCAGGATGCTGCCGTTTTTGATGTCCAGGCGGTTCTAGAACAAAAGTCATAAAGCAGTCAACAGTCAGTGTACAGGAAGTGATACTGCTATTATTAGACTTTATTATAACTTGCACATATAGTATGCGTGTAGTATAGAGACAGACGGATAGACAAAAAAAAAAAAAAAAACACCTCCTGAGACCTAGAATTTTCATTTTTTGATTTAGTATTTTTTTATGTCACCACATTGTTTAGAGCGTAAGAAACAAACGGTAAAAAATAAATAATTAAAAAAATTTAAAAATGATATTTTATTCATGTTATGCTATGTCCTCTGTAATGGACACATTTGATCACTAAATTAATTTCAGTCATTTTTAAAGACCAAGGAGGAGTTGTTGTCCTGGTGAAAACTCCAAACAATTGGTATCTCTGAAAAATTTGGTATCTCTTTACAGGACATCCAGACTTAAAACTGTGACATGTATGGTGTCAGAGAAATTCACTAAAATATAATGTCCACTACAGTCGGGAAAAGTTCCTGGGTCCCAGGAGGATAAGAGAAAGAGATACACATGGAGATAGATGATAGACAGACAGACAGACAGACCGAAAGACAGAATGAAAGAATGAAAGAAAGCAAGACAGAAGAGGAAAGAAAGAAAGGAGACAGACAGACAGAAAGAAAAAAGACAGACAAAAAGAGAAAAAAAGAAAGACAAATTACAGAAATAGAAAGAAAGAAAGACAGAGACAGAAAGAGATAGACAGGAAAAAGACAGAGACAGAAAGAGAAAGAAAGAAAAAAATTACAGAAAGAAAGAAAAAGTCTTAAGACCAGTGTAGATTAAATATGTTAGGGGAAACTTCGTGTCGTGTTGTTTTTGTCTATAGAATTGCATCATTATTGTGGTGCTCTACGATGCTGGAATCTACTTATTATGTGTTCAAAAGCCCAATTGGAGCGCAGCACAAAGCTTGCTGGTTTATGTGCACAATCAGAATTCAAGCCTTTGCCTCAACTTGTCTGGGAATTCACTGTTTCCACACTCTCACTTTATGCACACACACACACACACACACACACACTGTCTGTATTCTATCGATGTGATTGAGAGCTGATGATGCTGGGTTTTAATGTGCTCTCATTCATAGATGATACAAATGAATGAGAGCACATTACAACCCAGCATCATCAGCTCTCAGAGTCACATCCATAGAATACAGACAGACAGACAGAAACAGAGCAAACACAACATGAAGTCCAAGTCTGACCCCACCCAAGATCAACAAAAAATATATAACCAGAGCAACTGACATCATCGGATTAAAGTCCACACACACACACACACACAGACTGGAGATGATGGAAATGACCTACAGACTCAGTGATGTACGTCTGGATCCCATCTGCATACTGGAGAGCATAGTTGTCAGGACCCGGAAGATTCCACCTTCAAAAAGATAGTACAACACTTTACAAAAAACAGGTATTTTACATCATGGACATTTCAGCAATGGAAAAACACACAAACACCTCTGGAGTCAAAAACACAGACTTACTTTTCGCAAACCTCTTTTATGACGGCAGTGAGGGGCTTTTTCTGAAACAGATATGAAATATGAAATAAAAAAATATTTTAAAGGTTTATTACAAAATATGTTAAAAACACAATTCATACATGCAATGATTTGAATACAACTCTTGTGATAAGCATGTTGTTAATTTCTGAATGAAACATTTTGTTATTAAAATGAATGAATCATGTAGTGTTAAAGGTATTGTAGGTAGGAATTTTATAAACACTTTTTTCCAAATTTGTTTAAACTTTCTGTATATATCAATGCATAATTAAAATGTAAGTACTCTGATAAAAAGAGTATAAAAATCGAGTGACTCTAGACCGTTTAATCTGCACTAAACACAGCTCATTATTTACATTCGGGACGAAACAAGGGATTGGCTTAGGCGACTGTCACTCTCTCGCAACCATGGCAACCACCCTTTTGCCACACAGGACCTGCCCACTTGCGCGCGCATCCGTTTGATTTGAGGAATTCAAGAGGCACGGAACCTAGGAATAGCAAAACAATGGCAGAGAAAGACCAACCAAAATTCACATATGCAGTTCGCGAAGGCAAACCAGGCAAAAAAAGGAAGACAGTAACGTTACTAGAAAAGGTAATGAACAAAAAGTCTTTGGATAAACAACAAAATAAAACGCATGTCAATATCGGCGTGGCTTTCCAGCGATGGCGAGAACTGAGAGACCTCAAGGGGCTGAAAAGTGACGCCTGGATGGCTATATTTCTGCTGGACAGGTAAATCTTTCTTTTTGTATTTTGATCATACATATTTTTTTCTTTATGTTTTCATGAAGCATGTGTCATTAGCACACGTAGCTGCCTAATATAGCTAACATAACATTACTTAGCGAGCCGTAGTAGAAATGATAAATAATATATATGCCTAGCTCAAGATGATAGCTATAGTGTTGAATTGTGCATAATTTTGCTTTAGATAACTAAATACATGTTTAACAGATAGTAGGCCGATCCGCATCCAGGAACTTTTCTTAGAATTATATTTACCCTCTGTCTAACTCTTTTACCATGTTCACCTGGAAGTTTACCTGCACGTTTTTTCGCCTTTGTTTTGTTTTTAAACAAAAAATCCCTCGACCCCGGATCTGTCCTCGACCTGACGATGCGGTACTTGTCTCTGGAGTGTAGTCCTCATCAGAGTCAACAATGCTTTCATTATGGAAACTCTTACATGCAGAACACCATATATGTTATGAATGTTACACGAAATTCATCTTCATCACAGTGTAAATGATGGCAATGGAAAAACGTGTATCATGCAACCTGTTTTTAGCTTTGCCTTATAGATAACTAGCTCGTTAGCGAATCAATAAATATATATTTTAAACTTTACCAATATCAATATGCTGATAGTGAGTACTAAAATACATCTTATTTGTTTATCTTCATAATGATAAAGTTAGATTTTTTGTTACATGTGATTCTGACATGATGTCACTACATGCACTGCGCTCCTTCCTCTCCGCTCGTCTCAGGTAAATAATGCGTCTTCAGCTCAGCGGTCGGAGTCGCGCGTTCATGTGTTTTGGAGGCGTGGCTTTGGAAGGAGCCCAGAAGGGAGGGGGTGGAGTGAATGGAAATAATGAGCTGTCTTTAAAACAGTCGTGAGAGGTCTACAGACACTCGATTTTTATACTTTCTTTTTTCAGAGTACTTACATTTTAATTATGCATTGATATATACAGAAAGTTTAAACAAATTTGGAAAAAGGTTTTTTTTATACAATTCCTACCTACAATTCCTTTAACTAAAATGATTGTTTTTGTTAAGCTGAAATAAAGCGTTAGATGAAAAATGTAAACTTAAAAAACAAACTAATTAGAAACAGTGCCTTGATAACTAACTGACAATAAGTGGAAGTTAACAACTAAAACAAAGCCAAAACAAAAAGTCAACAACTGAAATATCTTATAATTTGTGGCAGCTCCTGTGGCTCACCGATTAGAAATTTTAGTGTTTGGGTGGTAGACCAATCGGTGGCCTGTAATTTGTGGTGAACGGCCTGGCAGCGAGTGGAAGCGCTGGGAGCGGCGAGGAAGTGCAGAAGAGAAGGTCATTGGGGGTTTGAGGTTCTTTCTAATCCTTAAGTACCAATCAGAGTCACACAACGGGTTCATTCATTTCAAACTAGTTTTCTGATGGTTTAGAAAACCCAAAGGAGAGTTTCTCTGACAATGGCTGGGTCCTCAAGACAATAACACATTCTGTTAGGACGTCCCAAACAATGGGATCGAAGCGTCTGAAGATACTGAATATGCTCAGCATTTGTCCACCCAATGTTCCGACCGGGTAGACGGCAATAATAGCTTATTCAAAACAATTGAGAATAAACTAATTGGTTATGATTTGTAAGCAACAGAAAGCCCTTGATCATATAGACCAAATCAATTTCAGTTACAAATGTGTTACAAGATATTTTGCATCTTTAATATAAGAAACTTTTATAATAAGAAAATTATTTATAACAAGTTTATAACAATAAACATCCTTCCATTTTCTCATTAATTGAGTTCACGTACAACTTTAAATACAACAAAGTAATATGTATCGAGAGCTGACTTCGATATTCCTTATATATACAACCATAATATAAATGACTAAAATAATTTATAAATTAATAAAATAATTTATAGGCTATATATAGGCTTCTTTCAGAACTTAGTAATGCATACATGTTTATGTTTCTGTTACATATCCATATTTTTCTCAAGTTTAATATACATTTTAATCTAGTATTGATTATTCAGATAAGCTGTAACGAGTAAGGAGTAACGAGTGAGAATGAGTCATCATTCTGATACAATAAATAGTGATCATGTCTGCATTCAAATTCCAAGTAAATTCAAAGTGAAAGTTGCTATTACAAAACTTAAACTTGCTATTTTAACGCTTTCCACATACATGTATTGCACAATCAAACGCACAGTATTCATATAACTTCCTCATAAAACCCTTGGTCTTTATGTAATTTATCTGTGTGAACTTCAGTGTGACACTGAATGAACAGTGCTGTTATTCCTCACATGCTGACTGCCGACGAGTTTCGGACTTTTGCATGAACATTTGTCAACATCCCTTTTATGAAGGGAAGTGCGTGGCGGCTCACCTGGTCTAGCTGAATGAGCTGCGGATATGCGCCCGGCATCTGAATGGCAATCTTTACAATATCCTTTTGCTGCGGCATTTTGAGAGATGAGCGTCTACAACTCTGAAAGAGAGATAAGGGGTAGAAATGCAGATAATAAGCACTAAAACGATGTACAAGTATTCAAACGCTGTGCCGTGCTGGGTGGTTTAATGGTCTGTAAAACTTGAAACGGTACAAACATAACAAGTAGACTGACAATTCAAACCATACCAAAATGCCACAAAGGGTGAAATGTACAGGCACTAGGACGCTAAATAGGTCACTAATTCTATTTTCAGGTTGACTGTGTTTTCTGTGTTCTTCCTCTTTTAAAGAAGAACTTGTGTGTCTCTCATGTTGTGCTTTATATTACTTTAACTCGGCATTCTGGGATTAATAGTGTAAAAGCATGTGCTCTCGTTTTTTACGTCAGTCCTACATTTCTGACTATCAGCATTAAGTCTAGTCCACTTTGAAGTCAGATAATCCTGGTCCTGAAATGTCCACTCAGACAAAAATGGCCAACCATAGTTAGTTTTACACACCATCCTACAAGAGTCTTATTAGACTTTGTGACCAGAAATTCGGTCCATCCAAAAATGATAAATACTGATTATTCCAAGGGCAATAAAGGCTTTTTCACACCAAGAACGATAACCGTATTTGCGTTCACACAAAGGTACGATAATATTCTGTTTATTTATTATAAGTCTGCCACTTTAAATACTCAAGCTCTTTAAAGCAAAATAGTATCTCATTGTTTTTATTGTTGTGGACTTCACTATTCTCATAGAATTAGAAAGATTATTACATTTTTATAGTCATAGTTTTCATCCTTGGTGTGATTGGGGGAGGGGGGGGCTATGGGAGTCAATGGGCTACATCAACTGTTTGGCGAACCATATTCTTCAAAATATCTGCTGTTGTGTTCAGAAGAAGAAAGAAATTCATATAGGTTTGGGACAACTTGAGAGTGACTAAATTTCAATTTTTGAGTGAATTATCCCTTTAAAGACAAAAATGAAAATGTTCTGTCAGCCAATCAGTATGAAGCTTGTGATTTCAGCCAGCTCCTGCTATTTTTGCATGTGATATGCATCCGGTAGTCAGTGAACAGACTGTGGGCGGCCTGTGAAAGTGCCATCTAAGGCCGAGATGTACATGAACACGGCTGCTTCATTAAGGAGCCTCTGCCGAATTGTTAAACAGAATCAAGTACTTCCATATGTGTCCTCAGAAGACTGCCCATTGGAAGGGGAACCAACAGGACCCATCGGACCCAACAGCTGTAACTTCTATCATATCTCCAAGATTTGTGCGATTATTAACAGAAAGATCACTTGTTCAAGGGATAGTTCACCCAAAAATAAAAAGTCTGTCATCACTTACTCGCCCTCAAGTTGTTCCAAACCTGAATGAGTTTCTTTCTTCTGCTGAACACAAAGGGAGAAATTTTGAAGAATGTCAGTAACCAAACAGTTGATTGGACCCTTTGACTTCCATAGTATGGATATACAAATATTATGGAAGTCAATGGTTCCCCACAACTGTTTGGTTGCAAACATTCCTCAAAATAACTTATTTTATGTTCCACATAACAAAGAAATGCATACAGGTTTGGAACAACTTGAGGGTGAGTCCCACTCAATGACAGTTTATACTACAAGATGACAATTTTCATTTTTGGGTGAACTATCCCTTTAATTCAGTTTTATAATAATCTAAACCACATGACTGAGAACCTCCACACGTTAATAAGCTCTTTTCAAGCAGATTAAACTACTTTTAAGACAAGGCCTTCCGTCTAGGCTTGGGATAAGAACTGCTGAGTCCGATACAGACCGAATGTTTGTGTTTCCCAGACTCCATTCCCAGCATGCCTCAGCACGCTCAGAGAGAAGTTGTGACAGCACAGCCCTCCCGACACTATTTTTGGGGTTGAGAAATGGCTGCAACAAGAAAGAAATGGTCAAAACGGGCTACATCGACTACTTTAGGGTCTGCTGACAGCATTCCCAACTGATCCTTGCCCTGTGAAGCATGAGCATGTCTGATACAGTCTGATCTCCAGTGGGAGTGTATGGAGGAATTCAGGCTGCCTGGAATTTCATCCATGCCCCCCTCTGACAGACCACCAACAATCACACACACTTTTTCTGCCAGGCTTGATTTAATTTTCTCAATCACACCCTCCTTCAGCAAATCCAAAAGTTATAGAAAGATTATTAGTCACATGTTTCAAAATTCCTTGCGCGTGGCTGTGCATATTATCCAGTAATAACTTGACGTCTGCTATAAAGGATGTATAGGGAGACATTTACATAGGCTATTATTAGAACTTTTTTGCATATAAACCCGACAGTGCATTTACATTTAGTATATAACGCTGTTTTACAGTCTTGAAGTATCAACAGAAGCTTTGTTGTTCAATTCAGAACAATAGTTCAGATTCCAGTACAAAACGAACATATGAATGTAAACATTTACAAGTTTAAATCTGTTTTGGTTTGTTTAACGTTAGAGAGAAGTAGCAGCCAAAGTATTTCGAACAAAAGTTATTTTGTTTCGTCTTACCTGTTGGAAGCGGGAGAGAGCAAAAAATCACACTCTGCGAGAAAGTGGAGTAACGTTAGCGAAGCGGGTAAACATTTGTGCTTTGGTCGCGCGAAACACACCGACGGTGATTTGATTATTTTCGATAGATTGGGTGTTACATTTCGTAGAAAGTTTTCGGAGAGTTCAAATTGACCACATTCACGGTTCCGGGTTGAATAGTGTCCCTCCCGCCCCCTGGAGGAGGGAGTGGACACTCGGCTCTCCCAAAAAAATGATGGGATTTTCTTTGAAGGACTGAGAGAGGAGACCAGAAACTTTACACTGAACTGAAACGCTCCGGTTATAATTAACCGGATAATAATTCATAATTAATAATAAATAATTATAATTAATTGATAACAGTGTTGGGTGTAATGCATGACTAAGTAATTAATAACTGTAATTTGATGTGAGATTGAATAAGTGCACTCAATAACGTCCACAATTTCGGGCACCCAAATGGCTGTTCCTAAATAGTCCCCTATTTAAAGTTTTGGGGCTTTAAGTATTATGTTAGCCTTACCTTTATCTATAAGCTAGTGTGCTCCAAAACAATGACAAAATTTGCATTTAGAAGACCAAACCCAACGTTGAAAATGAAAATCAGGTTGATGTCAGAATCCAATGTCAGATTGACATTAATCTCCAACGTTGGACAGACGTTGTATTGTGGTTGAAAATGGAAAATCTGAAGATGACTTTCATTTTCAACCAAAATCCAATGTCTGTAAGTAAAAGGTTTCCAGAAAAAATAATACTCAAGTAAATGTAGGCTACTTTCCACCTCTGACTGTAGGCTAATTAACACAGCTGTTGTTTACAGCGCAAGTTAGACATGCGATGTCGGTTGTAGTGTAAGATGTATAGAAAAATATCTGAATATATCTTTACATATTTTATTATTATTATTCATTAACAAAACATTGCAGTATTTCTACCAGAAATCAATAATAAAGTTAATACAAAATGCAATTTTTTTACTTTTTCCTGTGCCATAATTACACCTTAATGTATGTCTTCTCTGTTCATTTTTATGTATATATTTACATAGTATTGCGTGCAACTTTTTGCATAAATGTAATTTATTATTAACTTTTTACTTAAAATGACTTAACTTTTGTGGTAACTGAAAACCTTTTTCCCCCCCAACTTTTTGTTTTAGATTTCCTTATAATAGCAAAACTGTTTTCATACTTATTTAACTTAATTCAGCAACTAAAAACCTAAGGTCGGTGCCTTTATCAAAGCAGAGTGGAAATACCTTTGGATCAAATGTTGAGGGATTCAAGCATTCAAACTACGTAACCAACCCAAGTTTTTAACCACTACACTACAATAGGCCTATTCAAGTGAAACTTGAACAGAAATGCCTGGATCTGCAGGATATGACTCAAGCACCTAGAAGCAGTATGACAGACTCATAAGGAATTAAGTGAAGGAAAAAGGGGAAGCAAATACCGTAAAATTAAAGAGCATCACAAATACAAAAAGGTCTTTTATTTCATGGGGATGACAATTCCAGTAAAGAACAAGGATTCCGGTATTTTGCAATGACACAGTGAGGATTTGAAAACTGCTCAAATTCCCTGGATATTGTAAAATTGACCCGCCCAACCCATTCAATGCATAGGGCTGGAAGTTACCTGCGTGATAAACTGTTTTAAAGTGCAATGTGGAGATAGAGGAAACTTGCGCACTATTTATCTACTGAAAAACAGATCAGTTGGAAAACTATCGATACAAAAATAAATGGTAAATGCTTACTGTGTACAAGCATAAAAATATTATTTAGCAGGAACATTAAGAAAACAAGTTTTTTTGGGGGGGGCAACCATTAGTAGTACCAACACCGTGAGGAACCCACATAATGACGCTCATTACACATCATGTTGATACTCCCATTTGTCATATTGTGACTATCTCTATACTTCCCCCAGAAACCCACATCCTTCTTTAGACAGTTATTCTCATATACAGACATAATAAAGACATCACTTGCTTTCAAAAGTATCTATACACATATATAAACGAGTTCAGAACAAATGTACTGTATGGACTGAAAACACAGGAGGGACTGTTTTAAAATACAAAAATAGCAATTGGCATCTAATTTAACATTTGTACATGGCTTTATGCGTGACCTTTCCACAGCAGTCATTTCATTAAACAAGGTTAAATTCATATGCCAACACTGTAGCTAGCCATATTGTAAGTCAAACACAAAGTATTAACAATACACACCTGAAATAGACAAAGTAGGAATGGCTCATCCAACACTAAGTGCGTTCCTTCACTTTTTCTGAGGATCTACGCTATGATAAATATATTTTGTTTTGCAGCACCAAACTGTAAAGGTTCCACACAATATAGGCTTCCCCACTACGATCGCTGCCTCTTCAGTTAAGTGTAACTTAATAACTCCCACATTGTTTCTGAGAGCTGGTATTTCCTGTAAGATGAGAACAAACTGTTTCTTATTGGTTGAATCGCTTTATGCATTCTTCAAAAGCATAACTATGGAAGCAATACACTTTTTCATGAATAACATGTATACTAGTTGCGTCCAGATGCGCTGTGATAAAACGAGAGGGAGAAAACGTGCCATTTTAGAACAGGAAGACCATTTAAAAAGACACATCCAGCTGGTATTTTCATTGAACCATTGATGGTGAATTTAGTCTATTGTCTGATAAACATGTCTCTATACAAAAGTAGTATAAAAGCAACAGCCTTATAAGGAGTCGGGGACGAATTGCTTAACAAAAATGGTTTCCATGGATGTCTGATATCTTCATCAGATCGGAGCAGTTGAATTTAGAAGGGAAAGTTCATTTTCAGTCTGCCACTTTGGGGTCAGAGTAAATATACACATATAAAAAAAGCTTTATATACACACAGAATCAGCTTATCATACATATGGATCTGACACAGAGCCACGCTTTCTTTTTTCCTCCTTTGTAAAGGGTTTTAAAAAAAGAAAGTTCTTTTAAGTACACTATTCTCGTTGTACGGTGTGTTTGGAGGTCAAAGGTTGGCAATGGGAACATCAAAAAGGTCACAAAGGCCCTCCGTCTCATCCAGGTTATAGATGTAGTCATGGTCACCCGGAGGAGGAGATAGACGGAGGAGCGGAGAGAAAACTATGAGAGAGAAAGACAGAAGAAGAGTGATACTGTGGCCATCTTTGTGTAACCATATGAAGCAGTGTCTAACTGTTGTTCATTTTATTTGTCACCACACCCATCAGGATATCACCGAGCCTATTTATGTTAGCATCTAAAATGGGATATAATGTCAGTTGATGGTCAAATTTAAATTAGTTTTATTGATTATATAAACATGATATAATACATCGTTCATGTGACATTTGATTTGTTATGTACACAAACATTCAAACTTCCATTTCATGTTTAGTAATAGACTAGGTACAGGTGGGCTGACTCATGATCGGCTTTACCTTCTGATGACATAAGCTCCTCAAGCAAATCTGTACTCATAATTTCTGTATGGAGGAAGAAGGAAACATGTCAAATATGAAGAGGTTCTTCATTGGTTCAGTCAAGCACATTGGCAGTAGAATGTGATAAACGTCAACAACGAGCAGCAAATCTCAAGCATGTTAAACAGGTCCTCACCTTTAGGGTCAAACATTTCTGAAAGATCTTTGGGGAAGTCCAGTACTGAGAAAAAAAAAGGAAAACAGTCACAATTGTTTAAAGAAGCCAATTTGATAGTAAATGAGCCAGATTCCCAACATGAACTGCCAAATTTCAGAGATTTCAGATTAGAATTTTCTTTTTTCTAATTTTGTCAGCTAATTTGAAATTTAGTCTTAGTCCTGTGTCAAATGTACTTTTTATTTTATCATATTTAGTCAACCGTGTCATGTTTTTGTTTAGTCAAGTTCCAGTCGACTAACCCCCGCTAGTCCCAGACAAAAATGTATGTTTGAGCTGTTTTAACTAAAAGCAACTTGCACTGACATATGTTAAAATAGGTCAGCTCTATTGTTTTGTCTCAAGATAAACACCAGTAATGTTTTTTTTCAAAGGCACATTTATAAAAGCTACTTAAATGCCCTAATTGAACTAAGGACTAATCCTGGCTTTAAATCTAGTTTTAGTCAATGAAAACTCACATTTTTGTCATGCTGCATAATGGTTAAATTGATTATCACAAATATTTTGCTAAAAATTATAAATCACAATGTTGGTTGCAATTTGAGAAATTTATTTTTACATTACATCAGAACTATTACATTTACATAGGCACAAATCAAGAGAATGTCAACTCATACATATGGTTTATTTTACCTCATCTAGTTTCCTAATTTATTATAGACTACTTATATAAATACACACTCTCTACATTATGAAAACTGGTAAAATAAGAAACTTCTCAAATTAAAACGGTGATCTCATTTCAAATACATGGCACTTACGATCGGAAGGGTCTGTTTTGATTGGTTCAAAAAGTGTTGATGAATCAGGAAGTGAAGAGCTGTCCAATGAAGCAGATGACTGCAGCTGCTGGGTGTCCGCTGAAGACGCCGGATTGGCTGTTGTATCAGAGGAGGAGGTGCTTGAAATGTCTACAACCCCATAGGGGAAAAAAGATATTTTATTTAGTAATAGTACACAATAATAAAAAAGCATGAGAAATTATATATTAGGGATGCACAATATACCTGCCACCATATCAGTATCGGCCGATATATGTTCATTTTTAATGTTATCATTATAGACGCAATAAGTAAATAAGGCCGATGGATAACGTATCATTAACGTATCATATCATTCAGCTGAGACACTTCAGATGCACACTGTCCGCCATGATGATTTTGAATTGCTTGAAATATGATTGAAATAATTTCTCATATAGGATGTGTTTGGTTAAGTTAATCAAAGCGTTAGTAAAGCACTCCAGTTTACTGGTGATCATCTTTGCCTTCAGCGCATCTAGCTCAAACAGATTTGCACATTAATAACTATAATTGGGACTATCATATACATTATTATAATAAAACGTTTGAATTCTTTGGGTTTATTTGCCGTGTTTCAGCACATACACACACACACACACACATATATATGTATGTATATACACGCATACTACCAATACTACTAAGCCTTCACTACCAATTAGTAAAAATGAAAATCATAATGCATTGTAATAAAGGGAAAAAACAGCGTTTTCAAACATTATTTCATTAATGACAAATTTTCATAATTTTTTTTTGTCCAACCTGTGGCTGTCCTAGCAGCAGAGACAGTGGTTGTGCTGGGAGAGATGGTGGTGGTGGAGGTGGTAGGACTCTGGCAGGTGGAGGTGGGCGATGGCGTACTGTTGGCTGCTGGTTTGGTGGGTGTGACAGCAGCATTGGTAGTTGAAGCAGGGGTGGACAGGCTCTGAAGCATGTCATCTGGCGGGGGCACGGGCAGCACCACAGGAGAAGAACTACAGGGATCCTTATTCACCAGGAGGACCTCGATGGGACCTGCAGAGCTCTTCAGGTGAATCTGGTACTTCTTTTGTCCATTGCCATGCTACAAAAGAAGTGACTGTATTTAGCTTCTGGATTGTGTAGGCGTTTTTCTTAAGAAGCATCAATTATATGAATGAGTCATAACACTAATAAAACTGTGCTAAAAAGTATTATGGTACTACTATATGAACTTTTGGGTACCATGGTGATGTGTGTGTGTGTGTGTGTGTGTGTATATATATATATATATATATATATATTAGGGGTGTAACGGTACATGTATTCGTATCGAACCATTTCGGTTCGAGGCTTCCGGTTCGGTACGCATACAAACCGAACGATTCCTTGGACCATTTTTCCTGCCGACAAAATTTGCGCTGGCGCGACCACCACAACGTTGCGCAACATCAAATGGCAAGCGTAATGAAGCGGAACGAAACTGCGCTACTCACTATGTGCTTCACGGATCGTTTATCAGTTCGGGCCAGCAACATCTGTGCAGCGCGAGCCGATCTCGATCAAGCGACACTGTTACAACACAGCGCTAAGAGATCCAGTAAAGAAAACATTTGAATTCGCCACTGAAGTAATAACATCGCTGTGAGATCTAGTGAGAAGCATTCACATTTCTCCGTTATTAACCGTAGATCTCTATTAGATCAAACAGCGCTGACGTGGAAACCAGGAGAAACTTTGTGCCGTGAATGAACTAATACTTTACGTCCACAGACCAGCAACATTCACCATGGATTTAATATAGTAACACTAACTGTAACCAGTTTGGCTGGAATAGTGAAATGCTTTCAAGTACTTCACACATCTTTTTCCAGCACTTCAAAACTCAAATAATATATAAATAAATTTATATATTTAAATGTTATTTTTAATGTGATGACCAAAACATTATTTGTTCATCCTTCAAAGTTGACCCCCATTTATAAACCTGAAAGTTTCAAGATGTAGGAAAACTCACAGTTATTTACAAATATTTTTTCTTTTAACAAATAGGACATTTCTCTGGCATTTTTTCTTTTTGCTGTATCGAAAACGTACCGAACCGTGACTTTAAAACCGAGGTACGTACCGAACCGTGATTTTTGTGTACCGTTACACCCCTAATATATATATATATATATATATATATATATATATATATATATATATATAAAATTAACTAAAAATGAATTACTCAATCAGATATTTATCAGATATCCAGTAGATTTTAATGGAAATACAAGCAGCACTTACAGATTCAGGCACAGGGACCTCCAACTGTGTTCCTGACGGAGCTCTGATTGCTAGAAGAGTGTCACCTAGTGGCAGACAAACATATATTGAGTTAAACTGCAATATGGAAACATAAATACGCATAAATATGTAGCTTTATGACATATATTTGTTGTTCCAGTGACATTGCTGCTTTGTTGGGTGTCTGTCTGATGGGAAAAACCAACCTTTGAAGCAATTGCAGAGGTCTTGATGCGTTACATATGCCAGAGTGAGTCAAGTTAAGGATAAACCGCAAACATATGGTGAATTCAGAACCACATCCTACCTACTCTTACTCCTAAAATAGTAAGAGTAACATACTAGTATGCAGTTCTCAGAAAATTGGAAACACTTTAGGAGTTTCAAAGTCATCTTCTGATGTGAATTTTACAGGATTTCTAGGAGACGTGTGTGTCGCGGTCCACCTGGAAACAAATCCGCCGTGACGCCAAACTCCCTCGTGGAAGAAAGCTGCCGTGTTTACAACTGTGATGCTGAGCGACTATCAGAATCAACTAAACGCTGATTTTCAAAAGTATGTGAAGTTCGCGGCATATACTCTTTAAAATATGTCCCAAGAGTTTTACACACCAGTCTGGTCTTTTGTAGGGACATCGACATTACATTTTCACGCCTCAAAACATGAAGCTGAACAAAACGAACCATGATTGGTTGCTTTACATGTCAGTTAGATGGCCTCTGGGCGGTCCTTGTCCAAAGAAAGCTGCTATGGAGTCCAGACCTTCTGCAATAAGTCTGAAGGTCTGGCTACACGAGACTACGGAAAAACACAACCTTTCAAATAAAAATTTCACTTTGGGGATCAATTTTAAGAATCATAAGAGCATGTAAAGCGAAAACAGTGGACAAAGGTGTAGCTAGAAGGATATGGGCTATTTATTGAGTCATCTGTCACATTCTTGATGCTCTGCTGAACCCAAACTCTCTGCTGGTCCAGTTCATGTTCCCTCCTGTCAAGATCCTCCAATTCCAACTTGAGATCTATCAGCTTGTCTGCAATTTCACGCGTGTTGCAACCTGGACCAACACCCCTTCAAATGAACGAAAAGAGAAACAGACATTTAGATCAAGTGAATTAGTTGACACTTGAACAGACAGCTCTCTAAAACATAAATAGCCACAGCCTAATCATTTAAACAGTTGTCTCAGAAGAGCAATTAGCTGTATTTTCATGTTTAGGTTGGATTATTTCTTAAAATCAACTTTTTATAATTTGCTCATTGGCACTTGCTATGCATTGTTTCAAATAATTAATAATAATAATAATAATAATAATATATACTGTTCAAAATGTTGGGGTCTGTAAAAAATATTTAATGTTTTTGGGAGAAGCTTCTTATGCTTAGCATGACTGCATTTGTTTGATCAAAAATAAACTGTAATATTGTGAAGTATTATTAAAATTCAAAATGACTCTTTCTATCTCAATTTATTTCAAATGTAACTAATTTCTTTGATCATAATTACTCCAGTCTTCAGTCACATGATCCTTCAGAAATCATTCTAATGTGTCTATTTGCTGCTCAAGAAACATTAGAAAACAGTCAGGCTGCTCAATATTTTTGTACTTTTAAAATACTTGAACAGAAAGATGCAAAGAACTGGATTTATTTGATATAGAAATATTTTGTAACTATCTTTACTGTCACTTTTGACCATTTTATACATCATTGTTTAATAAAACTATGAATTTCTTTGATAAAGAAACTTACTTGGATTAAACGCATTGGACCTCTTATCTTATATGTACTCTTGCTTAATAACAAATATTTGCATAATTAACAATAAGATTACATCCTTCTAATTAGATTCACAAGGAAAAGATGCCTGACGTCCTTAGTGGCCCACTAAAATCTTTAATGCAAAATACTAATAATGCACCGACAGAGACCATCAAAATAGGAACAATGAGTATATCAACATAAAAAAGACACCAAAAAGCATTCACAGAATTGCCTTACTTCCACTGGATGCTGTTTTTGGATTTCTTCTCAATAAGTCCAATGCCTTCCAAAACATTGGTGATGTCATAGATGCGCCTTTTCTGCCTTACAGCCAAAGTATCTGCAGCCTAAATCACATTCACAAAAAGGAAACCAAACCAGATTATTGATTCTTCTCATCACATGCAACTGGACTAACTACACAAAACACACATGTGTTTTGCACATTGCAAATGTATCGCATACAAAGCCTTTAAAAGAGCAGTTCACTGAAAAATAAACTAATTTACTCACTTTTTTTTTTTACTTTATTTCTCCTGTGGGGAATGTCTTAGGGAGAATGTGAGAGACTGACAGCATCGGTCACCATTCACTTGCATTGCATCTTTATTCCATGCAATGAAAGTAAATGGTGACTGAGGCTGTCATACAGCCTAACACTTCCTTTTGTGTTCCCACTTAAGAAACCAAGTCATATGGGTTTGGAACAAAATGAGGGTGAAAAAAATGACAGAACTTTAATTTTTCTTTGAACTGTCCCTTTAAGACGTATCGCCAATCAAAACAGACAAAAACAGCCCAGAAAAAGTTGACAAGCAAGCAACTTAAAGCAATCAAGTTCCAGGAGGACCTGTTCATTTCTAAACGACTTCAATGCTTTGAATACACAATCAAAGTTCATTAAAATGACCAAACTAGTATTTTAATACGTTTTAAAACGCGTAATATCGTGTTTAAACCCCAATGGAAGCAAAGAAACGCATCGCCTGGTCGCACAGGCCTAAACTATCCCAAACTCAAGAGCACGTGCTTGTTTTGAAGGCTTTTGTTTGAGTTTTCAGTCCGGGTGGGATTAGCTTCTTAACCGCAATAAACCTCTGGGATACAACAACAAACACCACATGAGCGGGTTTGCTTCGCAGACAAGTACGTTAGGGACATTACATTTGCAACCTGTTAGCTGGCTCGCCTGGTTTAGTGGAGGTACTACTTTATTTAAGCCGAGCTGCCGGCTAGATGAGAGAGGGGTTGTAACTTACATGCACGCGACCCCCTCCTCCCTTACCAAAGAAACTTTTTAATCAACTTTTCTGTTCTGTTATACGACCTGGAGTGCATCTGTTTGCATGCAAACAATAAAAACGATGCATTTTCAGCAGACGCTGTCCATCTCGCGCATTGCGCGTGCGATACTGAAAACATATAGCTGATGACGGTGGTAGTGATGATGGGCTCGTCTCGTGCTTACAGCTTTCAAATCCAGAACTCCGTCCTTCGCTTCCTGCAGCAGAGTCACAAATTTAGTCGTGAGCAGCCCGAGACTTTTCTCGTGGCGACTGGGGGTCTGCGGCTGCTGCGAATCTCCCATCGCACCCAGTTCGTTTCTTCCGGTCTCTAAATCCATCAAGTTGCTTTTAAAGTATTAATAAATTCCCACAGTTCTTGCCTGCGGTCGGTTTATGTTTGTAACGTTATAGTGAACGCTTTCTGTTTCTGTATATCGCTGACAGCACCGCTTCTGCCGCCCAAACGCTCGCTTCCCGTCACCGGCCGGTGATTCCTATAGCATGGACGGGGAAGTTCACCTCGAAATGAGAGAGTTAAGCCCCCGTTCAGGGTCCGGTCCGATTCAGGACACAGGTTACCCGAACCCAGATGGCCTAACAAGAACAGGCGCTCTCACAAGCACCAGAGCTGAGCTGCTTGAATGACTGAAGCCGTTGATGGCGCGGTGCATCATGGGATGACCTGCTAAAAATAGGAAGCTCTGTGGAACGACCTGTAGGGGGCGATAAGAACGGCACATCTGAACCCCATCTGAAGCGGCCATGTGGGGGCCACAGATCATGAGGCTATTATACAGATAGGTTTTTCTGTGCTGAACTGAAAAATTCAAGTTTTTATGTGAATAACCATTGAATGTTTTTTATCATTAGGCATTTGTTAACTTTTTAAGCCTTTCTGACTTGCAGCAGACATAGGCCTATAGATAGATAGATAGATAGATAGATAGATAGATAGATAGATAGATAGATAGATAGATAGATAGATAGATAGATAGATAGATAGATAGATAGATAGATAGATAGATAGACATTTTGTGAGCTTTATAATGGCTGAACACAGAACATTTCTGGCACTATGTGCTTTTTTTTGCCACGTTTTTGCGTTATTTAGCCTGAGGGTGGCGCTCTAATGTTGATTGACAGGCTTTACACACGACACATAGAATTCCATCTAGAGTTGGAGTATTGCCGTAATGTAGTAACGTTAGGCTATTAATTTCCTCCGAATGTTGTTTTAAAATATTACAAGCTGTGGAGGGATTCCAGTGAGGAAAATAAAGTCATATGTTTAAGCTGTTCTCAGAACACATATAGAACAAACACAACAGAACTAGGCTTCTCTATGTAAGGGATATTCACATGAGCACGTTTAAACTAAGGATTTATACTTTCATCAACTCTGGTGCTTTTCAGTAATTTCTGACCGGAAAATCTTCTGTTTTGAATTTCTAAAAATCACAGCTTCATCGGAATGGTACGAAACTTGGTGACTTTTATAGCATTTGGAATGTGAACACAAAAAAAATAAATAAAGGGGATGATGATTCGAGCAGGCTAAGTGGTCGTAAAAAATACTAACACTTTTGACCTAGTCTCTATATTAATCTGAAATACTGCATTATTTAAAAAAAAACATTTTTTTAAAAATTAGAAAACAAATTTTTGTATTATTTTCAATGGCAAAAATAAACCATAAATATTGCATAAATATGAATACCATCAAATCCTCTCAAATTACAAAAGAAAAAATATAATTGAACAAAAATATATTAGGCCTACATTGGTTTTACTGGGGTGAAGGAAGTTTTATTTTCAGCCAGGTGTCCGGTCAACGACCGCGAAGATAACAAGTGCTACACCCAAATGAGGAGCACCAGAGGGTTAATTTGATGGCACGCTATACTCCACATAGGAAGAACAGACATGCCATTAGCCTACTGACCTGATGCAGACCGATTCAGACACATAACGGATTGATATCGACTTGGTCTAGAGCGAGGTTTACGTGAGGTAAGGTGACAATAAGTGGAGCAGTCTGAAATCTGCCCCAATGCCTCTGAAATAGAGTTCAATTTTTCATATTCATGTATCATAATACATGCCTACAGAAACCATACGTTATATTGCTCACTTTACGACTTATTCGAAAAATATCTTTTAGCAGAATTCTGAACACATTTACAATTTATTATTGATTCAGTTTATGTAGAGGTCTACGTTATAGAGATAGATAGACATTTCAGTTTTATGACTGGAACATAATGTTACATTGTGCAGGAAAATAATTCAGCTCTGACTTGGATTGGTTATTATTGGTATATTAAGTTTGAACCTTCAGTCAACATGCTCCATGGGAATGTTAATTATTTGAAGTGGGAGGGCTCGGTGTGTTACTATCTGTGAGTTTAAATGTGAAACGTGAGTAGTTCACAGCTGGACATCAGTCAGCATGCTGGGCTTTCTGATACTGGTGTGGATATGCATCTTCATCCTGTTCCTCTTCATCCAGATCCCGAGGCCAAAGAACTTTCCTCCAGGACCTCGTCCTCTGCCATTGTTTGGGAATTTGCTAGAGCTAAACATCACTAATCCTTTGAAGGATTTCGAGAGGGTACAATATTACATTATTTGAACACTTCCTTGCTCATTAGTTTTAAATATAAATAAATACTTTAAGAATAACCATACAACTGTCAAGAGTTATCTGTTTAAAACATCTGGTAATGTATTGCATAATAAGCAGCCCTGTGTGATGTCTTAACGCTAAACCTTTTAGCTGGCAGATCGCTATGGAAAAGTTTACAGTCTGTACCTTGGATCAAAACCTTGGATAGTTCTTAACGGTTTCGAGGTTTTGAAGGAAGCTCTTGTTACTAAGGCTGTGGACTTTGCAGGACGCCCTCAGGACCTCATGGTCAACCATATTACAAAGGGAAGCGGTAAATACCAATTCCAAATCAACCTTCACTCTTATACCTCTGTACATAATACGGTTAATCAATACGTTTTTGAGGTTGTTCACTCAATCTCCTCTTTATACAGAGTCCACAGAGCAATTTTCAGCCTTATCTGAGATTAAACTTAGTACCATTGAGGCCCGTAAATAACAGTTACATATTATCGCAGGTGTAATTTTGTCTGACTATGGCCCCTCTTGGAAAGAACACAGACGCTTTGCTTTGATGACCCTGAGAAACTTTGGCCTGGGGAAGCAGTCAATGGAGGAGAGAATTCTGGGAGAGGTTTCACATGTTACTGCTAAATTGGAAAAAATAGTTGGTAATAATGTACTCATTAATCTTATTTGCAGTATCTCAAAACAAACTCACACAAGAGCTTGACTTGACATTCAGATCAATGTACTTGCAGGAAAGTCCTTTGACCCTCAGACTATGTTCCACAATGCTGCATCAAATATCATTTGCATTGTTCTGTTTGGATCCCGTTATGATTATGAAGACGAATTCCTCAAGCTTTTCATTCACCTCTATACAGAGAATGCAAAGATTGCCAATGGACCATGGGCCATGGTGAGGCATTTTATCACTTCATCTTTTAAGTGTTTATATTCACAGCTAATAAAATACACATACAGAGATGCCCAAAAGTCTGATTAAAATAAGAGTTTCAGGATTATCTACTGACCAACAAAGAAATTTTAAGTAAAAATATTTTCTGTAGTTGTCCTTTGGAATTTTTATGAAGAATTTTCTCTATTTTATTGCAGATATACGATACATTTCCTATGCTGAGATTTCTGCCTCTACCATTCAAGAAGGCCTTCACAAATGCCAGCAAGGCCAGAGAATTGTCTACACAACTGGTCAATGAACATAAAAAGACAAGAGTCCCAGGAGAGCCAAGAGACTTCATTGACTGCTATATGGATGAGCTTGATAAGGTTCTTGCACATCTGTAATGGTATTTTTTAGGAATGCGCAATATATCGGTACCATACTGGTTATCGCTGATATTAGAGATTTTTATTTTTTATTATTGATTGATATTGGATATTTAATGGTACATCATTTATTCTATTTTTACATTTACATTACCTATGCCATTATCTAATAATCACTTAAGCTACATCTACACTAATCTGGATACATTTATCTGTGAAAAGTACGCTTTTTGAAGACGGCCTCCTAGGTGGATACATTTGAAACGCAGTGTTTGCATTATAGTGTGGACTCTGAAAACAGAGGTATTTGGACACAAGGATGCATATAGATATAGCATATAGGACCGATAGATATGTTTATATCGGTATGTGCCTGCAATGTGCTATTCACTTTCACAATGTTGCCAAAGATACATGTTACTTTGTAAAATCTTCATATTACATTCCTGCCAAGATGAATTTATTCTCAATTGCTGTCCTGCGGCAAAATATGAGGGCAATTGCGTTTTAGAACAAACTTGGAGTGGTGAATGAGTGTGACCTGAACGCATAAGTAAGTGTGAGATATTTTGCTGATAGTGATTGTGCCAGAAGAATAACATGAGAACTTTATTATGTCTGGTCTCTTGTTATCAAGAGTGCTTTTATTATGTTTAACGCATGCACAGTAAGATGATTTGAGCATCTTCCGACATTTCAGTGTGGACGAGAAACCTTTAGAAAACGGTTGAAAACGCTAGTGTGGATGGAGAGCGTTTTGAAACAAAAACGCAGTTTTCAAATGTATCTCGATTAATGTAGACAGCCTTAAAGTTAGGGACCTTTTACACAACACCGTTTTCAACTAAAAACGGAAAACTTTTTATGCGTTTTGGCCATTCTTTTACATGACAACAGCGTTTTGTGGGCCTGAAAATGTTTCAAAGTGCAAGTTGTAAACTACAAAAACGCGAATTTGTGAAAACGGTGACTTTTAATGTTAGTGCATTCCTATTTTACCTGAATGAGAAAGTTGTTTGTATTAATCTCTAATTAGTGGTTATTTTAATTTCACCAGAGAGGAAACGATGGTTCCTCGTTTACTGAAGCTCAACTTATCCTGTACATTTTGGATTTGCACTTTGCTGGGACTGATACCACATCAAACACACTCCTCACTGCATTTCTCTACCTAATGAACCACCCAGAGGTTCAAGGTTTGTGTTTTGGTTATTTAATGCATTTTAATTAATTCGATCATTGCTTTAACTTAAAATAGCTTTTATTTCACCAGAAAAATGTCAGCAAGAGATTGATGATGTTCTGGGGGGTAAAGATCACGCATCGTATGAAGACAGACATGATATGCCGTACACACAGGCTGTGATTCATGAAGTTCAGCGCGTCGCTAACACTGTACCGCTAAGTGTTTTTCACTGCACCACCAAAGACACTGAGTTGATGGGCTACAACATCCCGAAGGTGAGGAAACCATATATAAAGAGAGTTTTAAGCCTTTAAAACCATAACTTTGTTTCCTTTTCTTCTCTAGGGAACTTTTGTTATTCCTAACCTCACTTCTGTACTAAAAGAAGAAGGCCAGTGGAAGTTTCCTCACGAATTCAACCCAGATAACTTCCTAAATGAGCAGGGCCAGTTTGAGAAGCCTGAGGCCTTTATGCCTTTTTCTGCAGGTAAAGGATTTAGAATCGGATACAGGTATAGTTTTGAGTTGTTTGAGTGCATTTTGTAAATCGTATACGCACATATATGGTGTACAGGTCCTCGTGTGTGTCTCGGTGAGGGTCTTGCACGTATGGAGCTCTTCCTGGTCACGGTCACTCTGTTACGCCGTTTCCAGTTTGTGTGGCCCGATGATGCGGGGGAACCAGATTACACCCCAGTGTACGGGGTCACCCTCACCCCCAAACCCTACAGAATGCACATCAAGTGCAGACACACAGTCAAATTATAATTTTTTTCTGTTTCAAAAGATGATTTGATGTCATTATTTTAATAACAGTATGTATTATGACTGGTCATATACTGTATATTATAAAAAAAGGTCATAAAAAGAATTGCAATGCATCTAAAGACAGTTCTTAAATAAAAAACTTTTACAAAATAGTTGGCTCATCTCGTCTGAATGTGTGCCAGAGTGGTTTTTATTCTGTTCACTTAATGTATAGGGTTATAATCATTGTTGAAATCTAAAAATGAAAAGACTGTTACTCCAGTGTCACGTGATTGTCAGAAAGATGTCGTTGGTGTAGACACTTGTCAATCAAACATGTCTGACCAATAGAGAAGCTCCCGCCCACTGCGGAACGTTTGTGTCAAAATAATTCAATCAAAAAAATTTAAACTTCAAAACTTTTTGCACTTCAAAAAAAACAAAAAACAACAACAACGAAAAAACACATTCTCTTCAATCCTTTTTTTTATTCACGGGGGTATTTTTTTTTTTGTTGCATTTGAACAGTTTTTTCTTTGATTGAAAATATTTTTTTTTGATTGAAACAACTTTTTTGGAATTGAATGATTAAGACACAAATGTCCTACCCATGTATTCCCGAAACACTAAAAAGATTACTTCAATCAAAGAGAACATTTTCAATAATAAAAAAAAAAGTGTTCAAATGCAATTTTTGGAGTCTCAAGTATTTTATTTGCATTCAAAAATGATTTTCTATATTTGAAAATGTTTATCTTTTCATTGAAGTGACTTTTTTATTGATTCTGTTGTTTGTTTAATTGAAGCAACTTATTTTTTGATTGAATGATAAAGACACAAATGTCCTACCCATTATATGGTCGAATCAAAAAACAATGTTACTTCAATTAAAAAGGTTGCTTTAAACAAAAAAAACGGACTTCTATCAAAGAAAACATTTTCAATCAAAGAAAAGCAGTGTTCAAATGTATATTTTTGAGTCTCAAATATATTTTTGGATTCAAATAATTTTTTTCTTTGATTGAAAATTTTTTTTTTCATTGAAGTGAAGGTTTTTTTAATTGAAAATATTTTTTTGGATTGTAGCAACCTTTTTTTTGATTGAATAATAAAGAAACAAAACTACCTCCATAGTCCAGTAACTTGCCAAACTTGTTCCGCTCCAGTTTCACTCCGCGTCGCGCATGCGCACGAGTGATTTGAGCGGTCGGTCCACAAGGTATTATACACGCGCACAACGCAACACAACAGGACTAATTAAAAAGTACAGTTTATATCAGGATCAGGAACACAATACCCCGTTTTCACAAACAAGATTCAGGACTAGACCTAGACCCGGACTAAAATGCATGTTTGAACTGTTAGAACTGAAAGCAACTTGCACTGGCATATCTATAAATATGTCAATCAATGCCATTGTTTTGTCTCGAGATGCACACCAGTAATGTTTTTTTTCTAAGGCATGTCTATAAAGGCTAATTAAATATTCTAATTGAAAACTAAGGCCTAATCCTGCAAGGTGCTCTAAGCGATGCTGGGTGACGTCCCTTTCCTGTTGACGTTGAAAGTATTGTCAAACAAAAAGGAGGCTAGCTAGACCTTCCCTCCTCCTCATCCCGTCCCCTCCCCCTGTAGTTTTACTGATACTTCTTTCAAGGTGTAATGTCGCCAAGTTAGATAAATGCTTTCATATAATGCAAAAAAAAAAAAAAAAATAGAAACATTACCAGAAAAATACGATAAAACGTTTCGCCACCTGAGGTTATAACTTTAGCTCCTCCCATACCAGGACGCAATAATAGCAAGATAACGTTAGCTTAAAATTTTGTCAAAGTTGTCAATAGGCTATGAATGAACATTCAATTTCATAATAAATAGTTGGTGAAAACAATCATTCACACAAACTGTCGCCCTATTGTCAGTTTGCTTGATTATTTACAATAGAGATCGATATAGCTGCTATAGAAACCTATATGTTGTATTCACCAAAGTTAGCGCTGACTGCATTGTTCTAGCTAATTATATCCTTATGTGTTTGTTAGGCGAACATGAAAGTCCATTTAGAAAAAACAAACTGGATTTACCCACCTGTCCAGCAAAAACAGAGCTAACGTTATCTGAATGTCGGATTGGAAGCCCTTCTGCCGGCGGAGTTCTCACCATCTTTCAAAGGCTTTTCCAATGTAAATTCGGGCATGCGTTCCTTCTCCTTTTCCCTCTTCTTTGTATTTTTGCAATCTGTTCATCAGAACGTCGTCTCTTTGGTCGTGTGTCGGACTCGCCCATATCAAACTTAAAGAGTTAAAATTCTAACTTCCCTCTTCATGCTTCTCTCCTCCACCAGGAGAGAATTCTGGGAGAGATTTCACACGTTGCTTACTTAGACAAAAATGCTGGTATTTATTTATATGTGTTTTTAAAAAAAGTTTCGATCGACAAGATGATTTATTTAAATAATAATGATTTATTTTAATAAATCATTTATTTATTTATTTATTTTATATATCAGCTGACAATTAAATCTTTTTAATTGATTTACATTTGTACAGGAGGAATTGTGAATCCTCAAGATATGTTCCACAAATTTGCATCAAATGTTATCGGTTTGGTTCTGTTCAGATCCCGTTTTGATTTCAACAATGAATTCCTTCAGTGCTTCGTTCAGCTCTTTACAGAGATTTCGAAGGTCCTCAATGGACCATGGAAGATGGTAAGATTTTAGATCAAAACACCCATTAAATTGCTTGATAATTGCAGTTTTCTCTTTAGCCAATGATTAAACTATGATGTTACATGCTCTTGCTAATCAGAGGAAGTTGGTACAGTTGGCTAATAGGGGGAGGGACATTCTCATTAGAGAGCATCTGATTGGACAAAAATCTGTGTAGTGCAGGATGAGTCATGAATGTATAATTGGTCTTTTTCTGTAAAATTTAAGCCTGTATTTAACTTCTAAATATGTATTCAACATCTAGAGGTTTTTATATTATGTTTTTTAGAATAAATAATATTTATAATATTTTCATTTCACTAAATGTGACTGACATTCAAATTTGGGCTTGCATTTTAGAGTAATTGTATAAGATTGTATGTCCTTTCCTAACAGATATATGACACACTTCCTTTATTGAGAATCTTGCCCCTGCCTTTTAAAAAAGCCTTTGATAATGTGAAGAAGATAAAATATATAAATATAAGTCTGATCGCTGAACACAAGAGGACAAAAGTTTCAGGAAAGAGTTTCTTCTGACATACAAAAGGGTCCAAACTTCTAAGACCAAATTGAAAACCAGAGGTTCAAAATCTAATCTAATTTAAATCTGGAAATATTTTCTTGCAATTTGTTATGCTGATAATATAAATAGTAATTTTAAAAATAGAAGCGTTTACACTGGTGGTCTTAGACTGTGTCACCACGTAATTCTTGAACAAATGCACCATAGTTGTAGACTCAAATGAATGATATCTTACATTCCCCAGATAAAAAATTATGGTTCCACCTTTTCTGAAGACCAGCTCATCATGAACATTTTGGATTCGCACTTTGCAGGGACTGATACCACTTCCAACACCCTCCTAACTGCTTTTCTGTACCTCATGAACCACCCAGAGGTTCAAGGTCTGTGTTTAAAAAAAGCACACATAGATTTTTGCTTAATTTAAAGCAGGTTTAGGTTAAACTAGAGACAGTAGAGCAGTCTCTACAGCTGCCATAATGCTCAACATGGCAGCTGTAGAAATGGAAAAATCGCTTTTTTTACTAGCGACGCTAGAACAGGCATTGCAGTTTTTAAGTCTGAATTGAACTAAAGAAGCTAAATACCGGTATATGATGTTTTGAATTCTATTGCTAATTTGACATTTTTTAACTGGATATTGTCAACTCGGGTGTGTTAACATATTAGCTAACTCCTTTTAGAGAACTTAAACAGACAAACGTGGCCTTGTTTTCTCACCAGCAAAATGTCAGCAAGAGATTGATGATGTTCTGGGGGGTAAAGATCACGCATCGTATGAAGACAGACATGATATGCCGTACACACAGGCTGTAATTCATGAAGTTCAGCGCGTCGCTAACACTGTACCGCTAAGTGTTTTTCACTGCACCACCAAAGACACTGAGTTGATGGGCTACAACATCCCGAAGGTGAGGAAACCTGCCTAGAAACCGGAATTTTTCCAACTTCAAATCAAATTTAAACTGTTTCTCCTCGGTCAGGTAACTGTAATCATTCCCAACCTCACTTCTGTACTAAAAGAAGAAGGCCAGTGGAAGTTTCCTCATGATTTCAACCCAGCCAACTTCCTGAATGAGCAGGGCCAGTTTGAGAAGCCTGAGGCCTTTATACCCTTCTCTACAGGTAACCATTCAGAAATGAATAAATTTTTTTGTGTTTTATCTTTTCCAGACTTGTTCTGTGATCATCATCGTATGTGTTTTATAGGTCCTCGTGTGTGTCTCGGTGAGGGTCTTGCACGTATGGAGCTCTTCCTGGTCACGGTCACTCTGTTACGCCGTTTCCAGTTTGCATGGCCCGATGATGCCGGGGAACCAGATTACACCCCAGTGTATGGGATCACCATGACGCCCAAACCCTACAGAATGCACATCAAGTGCAGAGAGACAGTCCAACAATAAATCATAATGCCAAATATTTTTTCCCCCTGCATAGGATATAATTTGATAAACAGATCATCTAATATTAATTATAGCATAAACAGATTATCTAATATTATTTATAGCATTATCTACAAAAACTTTGCCATGAGCAAGACACCTAACCCCAGCTGCTCCCGACGAGCTGACACCGCCGTCGGTGTATGGGTGAATGGGTGAATGTGAGGCAAAATGTAAAGCGCTTTGGTGGCCATTGGGTCTGTGAAAGGGCTATATAAATGCAGTCCATTTACCATTTACCATCTACAGTACCCATAATCCCAAAGTGACATAAAGCACTTCAAATGATGTTATCAAGTCAGTCTAATATAGGCTACTATATATATTTAAAATAAATGTATGATTAAAGTCAATAGTTTATTTGAATTTATGCATTTTGCGTCAAATGAAAGTTTGTGATTTATTGACGATATTTTTGTAATCCCTATGGAGAAAATTTCTCAGAAAAATATTTCTAGAACCAAGGCTGAAAAAGTGGGTGGTAATTGTTGCGACCTGTAGATAGAAAATGAATGTTGCAATAATTGACAATATGTGTCTATTATATATGCCACAATAAATGTTTATTCAAGCTGTTGTATGTGGCCTTTGTGTCTGTTTTTGAGAAATCCCTAGCAAATATTCCAGTTCTGTGAAATACATAACACAAATATTATACAATATTTGCATAAATCTTCCCTTTGGACTGGTTTCATTTTGAAATATAGGTTTATATCTCAATAGCTAAATTCTGAATGAATGCAAGGAAAAAACACCTCCACCCATCCATACCACCAACCCACCCACTCAGCCATCCATCCATCCATCCAAACTCAGCCACCAATGCCTCCATCCACCCAACCATCCATTCACCAACCCAGCCATCCATCCATCCATCCACCCACTCAGCCTTCCATCCATGAATCTTTCCTGTGCAAGAGTAAGAGAACATCCAGTTTTTAAAATGTTAAAGTTTCAGAATGTTCAGAGAACATGAGTTCATGTTTTGTTAATGTTACTGGAAGAACGTTTGTTAATATGTATATGGGCAATTCTTAGACTATGGGCACTTTCATGTCCTTTGATCAAATTTTATAAAAAAACATTTAATTTTGAAAAATTCACACTTTCATAGTTAACTTTACAATGAAAGTACGTTAGGAACTTTTTACCGGTAGTCTACGATGATTTTTTCACCTTTTTAAACATCATTATAGATGCAAATATTGCTGTTTTGTGCTTGTCCCACACCCAGACTTCTGATCTTCAATAATGAAAAAGAAGTGTAAAAAAATGATTTATCTATTTTTTTTTAATATGACTGTATACAGTATCAGTAAAATAATCAAAACATAATTGTGGTATTTAAGGTCAGACAAGTATTAATGTGATTTTATATACAAAATGTAGTTGTCCCACAGTATTGCCGTCATTTCCACCACAACGCTGTAATGTCCCTTTTAAAACATTTTTTTGAAAGATTGTTTGGGTAGTTTCTATGGAAATGAACAATGACATCACAGCACATGTCTGACATGGAGGAGATTTTTAATTTCTTCACCAACTTGGAGAAGAAAACTCAAGGTAAATATTGCTTGAAATGAAAATATTTTTATTGTATGTCATTTCCAAACATGTCATAACATTAATTGAGTTTGTAAATAAATATATTTTTTAACATAAATAGATGTATTTTGCATGCATGCAATGCTAGCTACCAATTCATAGCTAATCAGTAATACTAGCTTGGATTTTTTTTACAAAATACTGCAGGATTGTCATTTCCACCACTGTCATTTCCAACACATTTCTTCTTGAGTGGAAATGACAAAGGTGAGGTGGAAATGACATTTATGCTTACAAGGTGCAATTCATAGATTGTGGGGCTACATATGTATATTTATTTATTGAAATGTACATTGCTAATGTATTTATTCAAATATATATTTGTTAAAATGCATTTTCATCTATTTTTAAGATGCCGCGGAAGTCAACTGCAGAAAGGTCTCGGTCCTATACCGAAACAGAACCAAACAAACTAATGACTAATGAGATTAATGATTTGTAAAATGTAATTGTCTGTTTCAGAAAGTTTCAAATAAATGTCTTCTGTTTTTCTACATGGACGTCCATTCATTGTCATTTCCACAACACCAGTCATTTCCACCCCCTCATAACTTTTTTAAAAATATATACAAAATTCTAATCACTCATTAAAAACTTCTGCATAGTTTATGGGATAATGGTCCACTTAATGTAATACCACAAGTAGTTATTTTTCTTAAATGTATCTAACCAATCCAATATTATATTTCAGGTTGTGGTGGATGTAAGCTTTGTGTTTGGGCCTCATGACAATTAATTTACTTAATCCACAAATCTATGGTAATTGCAATATAGTTATAAACTGGTAATACTATGTGTGAAAGTGGTCTTACACTGTTAAGAAATTATCTATATCATAATATTTTAAAATAATAATCAAATATTTACATGTGATGGAAATGACATTTGTTCAGTGCGGATCGGAAAATATGTCAAAAAACACCAATTTGTCTTATAATGTAAGTGTGTTCTCTTATGGATCATTAAACTAGACTAGTTATATTTAATTGTTAGACTGTGACAACTTTGATTTAAACACTTTTTCCCCCCTCAAGTTCACAAGGCCAAAAGTGCCTGTAGTTGCAGAACCACCCATATAAGAGAACCTTGCCAGAACAATAGCCAAAGTTCTGAGAATGTTCCCTGTTAGCTGAGTCTATGAAGGACAAGTGGAAATTTCCTCATGACTTCAATGAATGATTAGGGCCAACCTGAGAAATCTGAAGCCTTTATGCCAGATAAAGATAACATTGTTTCTGTTTATATGCTTCATTTTATTGTCATAGTAAATGTATGACTGTTTGCTTAGTGAATTATTTCACTTGTCTCAGTGAGTGAGGATCTAGCCTCAATGTTTATCTGGCCTGGGGATGCATGAGAAGACTTCAACCCTATGTTTGTTGGATTGATTATATACGTTGATTATTTCAATATTATTTTATTCTGTCGTTCACTTAACAGTATGGTAGGTGGCGCCATTTTACATTATTGTGTTACTTTCTGCAGACGTACAGGAAGAAGAAGAAGAAGTGACCGAAGCTCCTCACATGGGTGGTGGTGGTCACCATAACACAATATATATTTTAATATCTCTCCGACGAGCTTGCATTTTAATGAAATGGCGACAGACACAAAAAGGCTAAAGGTAAAACCAACGTTTCCTCAAGTTATTATTATTCGCAGCCTCGCAGGGTAATTCATAATTTAGATTCAAATATTGCCTTTAGGACACAGATGTTTTACAGTTGTTGTGTATAATCATGATGAGCCTTCAGCATAGCATCATGTGTGGTTTCAGATAGATGAGATCTGTGTGCTGGACCCCCTGAAAAACTTCCTGCTTTGGTGTGATAGTGTGAATCTGACGCTCAGCGATAAGGTAACCTGTTCATTTAATATCAATGTATATTGTAAATAAGATTGATACAAATTGATTGTTTTTTATATTTTCAGTTTTCATTTTAATTAAAAGTTTAGCTTGGGTTAGTACTTGTGCTTTTTTCCTGTTTTTTATTTGTTTATTTTCTTTGAGTAATTGTAGTACAATTACATGGTTATAGAAATTGTTGTCATGATGTTGATAAAACCCTTTGAGATATTTACCAATGGTTTTAGATATACAAAGACTGTGCACCGATTACTACGAATGGGAGAAAGTGCAACACGCAATATGCTGGAATAAAATGTATTCTGCATTGGCTGGTCCAGCCTGAAATATTTTTGGCATGATTTGAGCATTTAGAAACAAAATTTATGAGACAGTTGGCAGATTGGTGTTTCAAATATGAAATTTTATCGTAAGCTTGGTGAACAGCTTTGGAGAATTTGATGTTTCCTCATTCAAAGAGATAGGAGCTGCACTTGCATGACTGAAATATCTGCCTGAGAGGCGTTTCAAAGATGGCCGCCAAGTGGCCCGAGACTTGCCTTTAAAGGGACTTTTATATTTACTCACCACAGTTGATATTAATTTCTTTAGGTGTACTTAAGTAAAGAGGGTACAGTAGCCGAATATGGCATGCTTGCCAAAGAGGACATTGAAGAGGGACACATCTTGTTCTCCATTCCCAGAGAGACACTCCTGCATCAGGGTACCACTAAAGTCAAAAGAGTGCTTGAAGAAGGTATGAGAACATTCAGGTTTATTGCAATTCCACCTCCTGTAGCTGGCTTGTAACCACCAAATCTTGAATTGATGGTTATTTTCTAGGGAAAAAAACTTTGGAGAGCGCATCAGGCTGGGTTCCGCTTCTTCTGGGTCTCCTATATGAGTACACATGTTCACAATCCCATTGGAAACCATATTTGTCTCTCTGGCCAGACTTTAAGACACTGGATCAGCCCATGTTCTGGTAAGTTTTGCAGTGAATATCTGCAGACCTTCAAGATATCCTTCAAGGATCCTTCAGTTCTTCATGGTCATGATGTCTCTGTTTTGAAGGTCCGAGGAGGAGCGTGATAAAGTCCTGAAAGGCACAGGAATTCCTGAGGCTGTCAACACTGATCTGAAAAAACTCCAGGATGAGTACAATAATATAGTGCTTCCATTCATGAAGTCCCATCCTGACCTGTGGGACCCCGAGAAGCACAACCTGGAGCTCTACAAGAGCCTGGTAGCATTTGTAATGGCCTATAGGTGAGATATCAATGAGCTATTACATTTGATTGAATTAAATTTGCAATAATATGATATATAAAATAAAATTCTATTTAGCGATGCATACATACCAAATCAGTTGTTGGCGTTATTTAAATTGATAGATTAAATAGGTATATATCAAATTGGATATTTAATTGTGCATGCTATACATTTAAATAAGCTTTGCCATTATCTAATGCACATTAAAGTGACTAATAAATAACATTGATAAGTGTAATCTTTAGCAAATCAAAAAAATAAAATAATGTTCATACTGAACATTTTAGCCATCACAGCATTATAATGTATATAGTAGAATTTTAATATTGGCCATTTATCGGTTATCGGTCATTAAATATATGCTTATCATATCGGCCAGAATGTTAATAATGGTGCATCCCTAATTTTATTTGTTACATTTCCTAACGTTTCTGTGGAAGCACATTTACACCACATAAGAAAAAAATCATGCTTTTGTAAATCATAATCATGACATAAAAAGTCACAATTATGAAGCTAAGTTGAAATTCTGACTTAAGTCAATTTTTACATAAAACGTCACAATTTTTCTTAATATTTTGACTTTATCTCATAATTGTAACTTTTTTATCTCACTATGCCATAATTCTGATGGTATAATCTCATAATTTTTTTATTTTAGTATGTCATAATTTAAACTTGTTAATCTCATAATTATGACTTGGTATATCATAGTTATGACTTTTTATGGCATAATTATGATTTACCAAAGCATGTTTTTTCCCCCTGATGTGACAGAAATGGGCTTCCATACGTTTTTCAATATTTCCATGTCTCAGTTTTCAAGAGCCTGTAGAGGATGAGGATGAAGAGGAAGAAAAACAGCCTAACCCTCCAATGATGGTGCCCATGGCTGACATGCTGAATCACGTTTCCAAGCACAACGCCAATCTGGAATATACACCTGTATGTGGTGCAGACGTATTGCTTTTTTTGATTGTTTATGCTTTTAAATCTCACAGCTGACATGTTCCCTTGCACAGGAGTGTCTGAAGATGGTGTCCGTACGGCACATTGGAAAGGGCGAGGAGGTGTTTAACACCTATGGACAGATGGCGAACTGGCAGCTCCTCCACATGTACGGCTTTGCAGAGCCGTTTCCTATGAATAGCAATGACACCGCAGATATACAGATGTCCAGTGTGTACAAAGCAGCAGTGCAAGGTGTGACTTTATAGATGTTTATAAAAAGAGGAACTTATTTTGCTTATAGAAATACATTTCGTGACGTTTTTATTGCATTTACAGTGGCACGAAATGAAGCAGATCAACGGCTCTTAGTGGACAAATGGAACATGTTGCGTGAGATGGAGATTGTCGGGGAGAAAGGAGTCTTTATCTTCGGACAATTAGGCTCCCTCACTTACAACGAGCTCTACACTACTCTGAAGGTAACCGTTTGATCCACATGACAAAAAGTCAATAATAGATTTTGCTTGAATGATGTTTTTTTTTAAAGAAATTAATATTTTATTAAGCAAGGACACATTCAATTGATAAGAAGTGACAGTAGGGTTTCTGCGGGTCTTAAAAAGGTCAAATCAGAGCAGAAAGTCTTACATTTATGAAGTCGTGGAACTAAATGTTGCATGCATGGCAAATAATGATTATCTTCCTCAGTATTTTTGTCCTGTTCCCAATACAAATATCGAAACATCTTTAAATCAAGATACATTTACTTAAAATACAAATGCAAAATGAGGTCTTGAAAAATTATGCTTAAAATTATTATGCTGAAATTATTTATGCTTAAAACAAGAACAAATATCTGTCAATGTGTCATGAAAATGTCCCTTTGAATTACATTGTTTTTTTTTTAAGCCCATTGGCAGATAGTTGTTCTTGTTTTGATCATAAACTCACTGTATTTTGATCAATTGCACATATTTTGTCATTTTTGGATCTCTAGTAAATGCTTCTTGATTTAAGAATCATTAGACATTTGCACTGGAAAACAACTTAAAAATACTGAGGGAGAACATCACTATTTTGCTAATACAACTCATTATGTTTCTCCTTTGACATTTACGTTTAGAGAACATATTGACGTGTTGTGTTGCCTTCAGTTTATTCCTGAAATTTTCTTTACCTGGTCTTAAAAAGGTCTTTAAAAAGTCTTAAATTTATCTTCATAAAACCTGCAGAAACCTTGAAATGTAATGTTACAAAAAGATTTCTATTACTATCGAAAGCTGTTCTTTTGAACTTTCCATCCATCAAAGAATCCTGAAAAACAAATTGTTTCCATAAAATATATAATACATTATGTTTATATAAATGACCAATGCTGAAAACATAAGAAATGTTTGTTGAGCAGCAAATCAGCATATTAGAATGATTTCTGAAGGATCATGTGACACTGGAGTAATGATGCTGACAATTCAGCTTTGAAATCACAGAAATAAATTGCATTTGAAAATATAGTAAAGCAGAAAACAGTTTTTGTAAATGGTAATAATATTTCACAATATTATTACTTTTACTGTATTTTTGGTCAAATAATTGCAGCCGTGATGAGCATAAGAGACTTCTTTAAAAAACATTAATACATCTTAATGATTCCAGACTTTTGACTGGTAGTGTGTGTATATATATATATATATATATATAATTATTTTTTCTTGAGTAGGTCCTTTGCATGCCAGTGCAAGATTTCGAGGAGTTCTGTGAAAACGAAGGCTGGGAGGAAGACGAAGAGGATGATGATGAAATGGAGGAGGCTCTGAGTTTCAGCAGACTGACAGGGTTGTCAGCGGAGTGGAAGTGTCTCCTGCACACAGCATCTGCTTTGATGCTGGACTCTTATTCTGAGGATGTAGAGATGGACAGGAGGCGGCTGGAGGATCAGGGAGCTCTGGCTGAACTCGGCAGCAGAGAGAAGAGAGCTCTGCATGTGCGTTACGGTCAGAAGAGCATCCTACATCGCTTGCAACAGCTCACCAAACCTGCTTCTTAATATCTTATACAGTGCTGACTGCATTCTGGGAAACACTATAGTTGGCAAAACAGGAAAGAAGTCCTCAGGCAACATGGTGTACTGAATTTGCAAATTCTGTATAGTTTGTAGGTTTTTCATTTTGTATGCTGTACATTTCTCTTTCAGTAAAATAATTTAGAATCTTACGTTTCAGATTGTGTTTTGATTCTGAGCTGTTGTGGTATGTAAGAACGCGTTTTTCCGTTCCAATGCGCTACTTTTCCATTGTTTTTCTATGTAAACGCGCTGGACGGACGTGTATAACCGTTACGCTGGTGCCTTGCGTCTTTTGTAGCGTCTCGCGCATGACACGGCATTTTAAACACGATCAAAAAAAGGTAAAATCAGTTCAACTTTTGAAAAAAGCGTCTCGAGAAACGCGTTCTGTGTGACCTAGCCGTTTGACTTTTGGTGGGTTCAAGCCCATTTACATTTGCATCTGGTATACGCTTTTGTTGCATTGCATGCTTTTTTTAATCAGTTTATGTACGTTAATCTCTGGGAATTAAACCCTTGGTATGGCTTGTGCCATGCTCTACTGTATGAGCTTCAGTCACGTCAGAATTATGACATAAGAACATAGAGCATGAACGTCGTTAGCTAGGTTTCCATCCAAAGATGCGAATTTAACTTGTGCGCAAGATTGTAATATCGCATAAAACAAATTTTGCGTTTCAATCCTATGTCATCAAGAGAACAACATGCCGCAACATCATAAACGCAACTCTTTCCCCCAACATCTCGCAATTAACGTTATCATGTTATCTTCTGTTCGGATGCTGGTGTTGGGAACGCCATCATGCGAGATGCTTCTGGGAGAGAATTAAACCACAACATGACAGACTATGGCTCCGGGATTTCAGAATGATCAAACCAACATTTGAGAAACTGATAAAATTTGTCCGCTATTTAGTCCAGATATCCAATCACACCCACTGTTGAAGCAAGTAGTTTACCTGCAAGTCATCGTATCAGATAAAAAAAAAGTTGTGTATTTTTAAGGTTTATGCGCATCTTGGCATTTCCATCTACCTTTGTTTGTTGCGTTATATCAAAATGTGCATAAAAATAGGTGGATAAACAGCTACTGTAACAGCCTTCCAGTGAGGATTTTAAACTTGATTTAAGGCATGTGAATTAAAAATTTGCATCTTTCCATTTGAAGTTCATCATAAGTTTGTCAAGCTAATTCTAAATTCAATCAATTATACAACTAATGTAAAGCTTAAATGGCTTTCCATTTGTCAGTACTGAAAAAATTCCAGTAGAGCAAAATTCAGTTACTCCAACCAAAATCACTTGTACACACATCCCAATTATGATTTATGAACTTCCCAAAAGGACTTGAACGCAGTTTTGACTTGCATTAAAAAAATATGCATTAAATTCCAAACATTTACTGCATTAAATTTATAATTAAATCAGAAAAAAAGGTCGTCACAAATGACAGTAAACAGAAATAAAAGTTAACAACTTGTTTCAACAAACCCAAAGCAATCAAAATGGCAGGCAAACAAAGGTGCAGTTCAAGTGTTTAATGCAATAACTACAGAATGCATACATACAGGAAATAAGTAGCGGAACTAAAGGCAACTACAAATTACTACAAAATACAACACGCGGACCAATACATTTACAAAACATTCGAAATCCTTACAAAATGAGCTGTATTGGTCCTTTTTTGTTCTGCAAGTTGAATCTTTGTACAAACCACAAAGATCCAATTTACCAACAAATTTCTGAATATTTCCACAATTGTACAAGTGCCAGGGAGAACCTCCAACCCAAGATTTGTTTCCTCACAGGTGCAAAACTAGTGACCCCCCCACCCTGCAGTCCAGGACATCGGTCCAATCCCATCAGCTCACCACACTGATAGCTCTCCCCTTAAAAACCAAACCTCAAAAAATAAAAAAATGAAACAAGACAGCTTCCTTAGCCACTACCAAGCTTCCAAACAAAAGTCTTTCCGTCTTGAAGGCAAAAAATAATTTATGGAGAGTTTGGGGGAGCCAAACAGCAAGGAGTGAAACGTGCTCAAGCGTGTGCCTCACCTTAAAATCTGCTCTTAAATGTCCCTTTTTAATATTTACATTGAACATTTTTAATTGTTGAGGGAGGAAAAAAAGAAAAGAAAAAAAGAAAAAAAGAAACTCCTTAGGTCAGATGCCGCCCGGTGGAAGGAGAGCGGTAATCCAGTGCCGGCTGTGTGAGGATCAGATGTGCAGGGTGTTGGAGGGGCAAATGAAGGGATGGGGAGAGGAAGAGCTCTCTCTCTCTCCGGACACAGGAGCAGTTCCTGCAGCTTAACTGGCACCTGTTCCCTCCATCACCTGCTGGGCCTGCTTCTGTCCCATGCAGCACTGAGCTACTGACTGGAACAACCTGCAGAGAGAGAGGAAACGTTGCAGATCTTGTTGTAAAAATGCAGAAAAAAATGGATCGTGTCATGTTGGCCATCTTACTTCTCGATCTCTGGGGCGCAGTGCACAAAATCATGGCTCCAGAACTTAAAGGCAGGGTTCTTGATCAGCTCTATGAAGGTGATGAGCAGACCCCATGGGTGCGGCCTGTTCACAATCAACCTCTCCAGCAGGACCCTGCACGACAAGCACTTCAGTTAACTTCATTTATTAGATTTTATTGTCATTTATAAGAATTCTCGGTAACACTTAACACAAAGGGTTCCATTTGTTAACAGTTTATGAACTAACAATTAAAAATTATTCTAAAGCATTTATTTACTAATACATTATTAAAATCCAAAGTTGTATCTTATCTTAAAATGACTTGAGTGAATCGGTGGGCGGAGCTAAAGAGGCAGTGATGTTGATTTTCTTCTGCAGAGTAGGGCTGTCGCGATAACCGCAATATTGTAGTACGCGCTACTGACAAGCCAATCGCAGAGGAATGCAAAAAAACGCAGCAACCGCGATATCGTGTTTTCTTTTTTTTATAAGGCTATACCCTTGTTTTTAACTTTGTGCATGTGTATTGAATGTTAAATAAGTTAATAATGATAAGACTTCATCATGGTGATTTGTACAGAGGCTTCGTGCATTTGCACTTAAGCCTCAGCAGACAGTGAATGAGAGAGATCGACTGCGATTACCTGCGTCTGTCTTTGAGGTCAAGTCATATATTCATGAAAAGGTTGCCATGTCCAAGGAAAGCGAAATATTTGTCGTATCTAGGGATGCACCGAATATTTGGCCACCGAATATTTTCGGCCGAAAATGGCCCAAAAGTGCATTTTCGGTTTCGGCCGAAAGACTTATCACCGAAACAATACGGCCGAAATGTTGTGATGACGCAAACAGAAACCGCGAACTTCACGTGCTTGTCTGAAGCAACATGTCAGCGGTGTGGACATATTTCAGTATATCTGAACCCGCGAGGAGACGGAAGCCTTGTTTATACTTTCGCCTGCCTCTGCAGCGAGAGTCTGCACAGACAGCGCGCGCACCTCTCCGGTCGAGGCGTTTATACTTGACGCGCTCGCCGTTGAACTATTCTTTGAAATGACAGGGAGCGACTCAAGTAACTGTCCTCTAACCATCAGGAATCGGTGAGAAGAAAGAAACACGTGACAATGTTTATTTTTTAGTACACCACCACCAATACAAAAATAATCATGTAAAACCCAGTAAACCCTGAGATTATTACTTGTGACATTACAAAAAAAATATGTATATGGGAACATGTATACAACTAAATTAACACTCTTAAATTTTTTCTAATTTCACTAAACATATTTCATTAAGTTTCGTGTACATTTCAGGGTTCCTGCACACTTTTTAAAGTCAAATTTAAGGCTTTTTAAGACCTTTTTAAGACCTGAAGAAATCAAAATTAATACCGTACATTAGGGGTGTGCAATATTGACAAAAATATATCTCGATATTTTAAACATTTTGTTGATAATAATTAGATGATATTTTACTGATTGTGTTTTTGTGCTGGTGCATTGGCTGGTTTAGGCCTGTTGTGACAGCAGACTCACGAAGAGATTCATATTTTTCATATTCTATGCAGTGGTCAGTTCACAGTAGTGACAGAAATGATTAATTAATGTGCAATATTTGCCACCTTAAATTGATTTCCAGGGGCATTTTCACCTATATGTGGACATTTTTTCTAAACTTATTTAGAGTTATGCATCACCTTTTATGTCAAATAGCCTACTAACATTCAAATTATTCAAATTAAATTGTACAGTAATTATACGCATTTATACAATAATTATACAGTACCACCGTTACCAGTCAAATTAAATCATTCAATCAAAATCCATCTTTGCAGGGCAGAGGTCACACAGAAGCGGCATCAGAAGTGGCATTAATATTTACACTCCATTTACAATTGCATAAATAAAGCTATGAGTTTTTTTAAAATCAATATTCAATATTTAAATATGAAATGATTTCTAATTTTAACGTTTTAATTAAAGGGTACTTTAAATATGAAATTAAAACCGCCAGTAGGCGGCGGCAAGTCACTGTCCTAATACCGTAAGCGAGTTGAGCATACTGTCTATAGAGTTGAGGGATTCATTCATTCAAACGGCTGATTCATTCGGGAAAGAAACAAGTGATTGTTCATTGAATCGTTAAAATGACTCATTCAAAACGTGGATTTCAGTCAAGAAATCATCGCTGACTGTTGCATTAAGACTCTGCTACTGTTTCATTTTGAAATTCTAGTCGGCGAAATAAAGGGAAAAACTATTGACAATATGGTGTCTAAAAAGTAACATGTTAATTTATTTTTAATTTAACTATTGTATAACAAATATATCACACTTGTGCACGGGAAAACGGCACTCTTACTGATGTGATATTCTAATATAAGAACAGAATATGATATAAATATAAGACAAAAACTAATTTGGGGACATAGGCTTACAACTGCACTGACACATCACGCAGTGAAAGCACGAGAGACAAATGCGATGTCAGCTCACAGTGCCGCATAGATCGTTAAAACAATGATTACAATATCATTATAGACAATACACATCGCACACCCCTAAGGACATAAAGAATGAACTTACGACTGAACTGACATTGCCAACTTTCTTCTCTCCTCTCTCGCGTGCAGGAGACAGACGTTATTCTGCCGCGAATGTGATGCGAATTGTCACGTGAACAAGCAAATCCACAAAGATAGAATAATAAAAAATAATACTACGCTAATTAGATAAACATATCTAAATGTTTTCCAAATTAAAACTAAGTCGAAGTGTCATCTAAATTTAAGACCTTTCATAAGTAAAAATAAGACTTTTTATGGCCTTATATTTTAAAAATCTAATTTAAGACTTTAAGGATCCGCGGGAACCCTGACATTTGTATTAAATATAGACCTTTGTTCATTAAAAAGGCTTTTTATGCTATTGTATGCTCATTTTTAAAAATATAAGCAACTAATTTAGATGTGGAAACTGGGTGCTGGTGTGATGAAGTTCGTGCTCGGCTTTGTTTTTATGAGAACAACATTTAATTTTAAAACCTTTCTGCAGGCCAGTAGATTATTATTTAATGTACACATGAGTGGGGTCAAGTTAAACATTTTAGTTTGAATTTGATACTGTGCATTGTTGCAATGTGCTAAATAAATATTTGCATAATTTGTCATTGATTTATTCTTTGAAAATTTTATATTAATATATGCAATGCCTTGATTTTAGTAAAGTTTGTACACAGTCATAGCCATAAATGCAATGGTACTAATGATTGAACTAATAATTTTGTAAGGTGTCCTTGAGTGCCATGAAAGGCGCCTTTAAATAAAATGTATTATTAATTATAATTGGCATTATTTCTTCCGGTGTTTCGGTTTTCGGCCTTGGTTTCCTCTTTTTCGGTTTTCGGCCAAGAATTTTCATTTCGGTGCATCCCTAGTCGTATCCTAACGTTTAAGGGGATTTGCATTCAGCATTCCACAGCGCGAGGAAGCCGCGGGGTTGGGGGGGGGGGGGTTTAGTGAGTCATGCCTTGAATCAATGCCATTGGTCTCTATTAAGTGAAGGATCAGCTTCAGCGTTACCAATGCAACGCATTGCTGGTCAGCTGAGCCTTGAAAAGTGGAGATCAAAGCTAAAAATAGTTAACACCATGTTTCATTACATCTATTTTTAACTGACTCGCTCAAAAACAGTCCTTTGCCATAATGCGCGCTGAGTGACAGGCTTTCAATGCACAGAGACGCAGTTTAATTTGGTTACATTGGTTACTTAAAATGTCCTCGTTTTGTGCATGCTGCTGACCACATCATAACACTTATTTATATAGCAATGAATAAATCTAAATAAAAAAAATGGCGATAATACCACATATCACGCCACTCAAAATAACCGCAAGGTAAATTCCTTCACCGCGACAGCCCTACTGCAGAGGTGGTCTTTCGTCACACTATGATGTAATAATGTGACAAACTGAAACGAGTTGTTTCCTGAGCTTTGAATTCAATAAAAGCTGTTTTTGTACCAAGAAAGTGGAGTTCTGAAACTTACAGGATAATTTTTATAGTACAATGACCTCTAATGTCAAAACTTTAAGGAAAATTAAATTTAGCAATTCATGACCCCTTTGATGATTATAACTAAATTTCTTCTAAAGCAGTCTGTTCTGTGTTGGCTGGGGAGAGACTGAAAACGTAAAATGTATAAAGTATTGTCTCCGTACATATAATTGCATTCATTCTTACAAATAAAAATTATTTAAATAAAATGTTTAAATGGTTATCATGTGTTAAAAAAATCATTAAAATGTCATACCTGGTGATTTGCTCTTGAATGGCTTCAGCATTGGCCTCGGCAAACAGATACAGCATGGTACAACTAAAGTAGTGTGTATGGCTGTTTGGATAACGCAGCTGATTGGCTATCGCATTCAGGAATAGATAGCGCCCTGGGAGGAGGAAAATAAGTCACAATGTAAACTAAAACTAGAGAGAGGGAACACAAAAACTAAACTTTTTTTGCATCTCACCTTCAGTGTCTAGATCGACTGCGAGGTTCTGGAAGATGTCCATGTGTGCCGAGTGCGTGATGGTGCTCATGGAAGGAGTGCTACCTTTGTTGTGGATGTGGGCAATGGCCTGGGTTCCAACGTACAGCACGAGAGCATTGATCAGCTGGATGTTGTAGCGGTTTCCAGGCTCATTGGACACCTGGAGGTACAGTGCATTTGTATGCAATTATTCATTAAAAATAAGCCATTGAGGGTTGTGAAGTCAAGTTTGTGTTTAGACTCAGCGAACTAATGTTTTACTGTCAAGAGCCTAATAACGCCACAAAAGATTAACTTACGAGTCTGTTGTGAACGGTTTTGTGATTCAGAGTGGCACCCTCTACCTGCAGGTTGCTGCGCAGCTCAGAGAGGAAAGTGACAGGAGAGCGGGTCTTGAGGTAAGAGTCAAGATCCTTCTTAAACTGGGACGGCATCACACCGGTGAAGTTAGTGAGGATGCGGGGAGCGATATTGATTTCACTCAGCATATCCACCTGGTGGAGACACACCGATTATTATACACGCCACGGTATAACCACAAGTATATTTTAAGTTACGACTACATACTAAACCACAAAGTATTACATATGATGTCAAATGTGATGTGCAACTCTCTACCTTCAGATTTGGGGTGAAGGGGTCTGGAAGCCTCATATTGCGGGGGAAGGCACTCAGGATCAGGTTCCTCAGCTGGATGCAATTGGGCGGGATGACATCGCAAAATCCATAATGGTAGTCACACAGGAATTCTGGGAAGTCATGTAGCAGGACAAGCAGCACACGAAGTGTTCCCTTGGAGAATACAGAGAAAAACAATGCAAGGTCACAAACTGACCCAGTGAACCACCAGACAGGCTTTTGGAGGAAAGACTGTATTAATACCTTGTAGAGAATTTGCATAGGTTTGTTGAGTTCAACATTCCTTAGGAAGGGTGCAAGATACTTGAACAAATCTATCAGCAGCTGAGCATACATTGGCCAACCCTGCATGAGAGGAAAGAGACGTTTAAGGCACAGAGGGTAGTCAGCGATTGACTGGCATGAATATGGGATGTGGAGGGACATCAGAGGTGCCCAATCCTGCCCCTGAAAGGCCACTTTCCTGCAAAGTTTAGACAACTCCCTTGAAGTTCGGAGTAATCCTGAAGCTCTTGATTAGCCGTTTCAGGTGTTTAGTTATAGTCAGAGAAACTTTGCAGGACAGTGGTCCTCCTGGACCAGGATTGAACACCCCTGATGTATATTATACAGGAAATACAGACCTTTTGTTGTGGTGTGTGCGCAAGCATCCTGGCAATGAAGATGCGGTGAGAGATGAGCTCCAGCCAAGCATACACAAAACCAGGTGCTTTAGTCGGCCTTAGGATGTGAAAGGTGTTGCTGAAAGAGACGATGGTCCTTTAATACTCAAAGACTGATCAAAACCATAAAGGTGTGTTCACATTAGCAAAACTTCATTATCCATTATCTATTGTCAATAGTGTAGAGATTTATGAAGCCTAGCTCACAAAGAAGTCACTTGCAAAACAAGCATGTTGGTAAATGCAAATCAGCTTTACCAAATCTGTGGGAAAAATCTTTCACCTACATCAAATTCCCAACCTCATGGATTCCTATTGAAATGACTGGATTTTGCCAATGAAAATTGGCAGAAACAATGATAAATGTAACCAGATCTCAAGTCTAAAACCGTGTGCTTACCAGAAGGCAGTGAGGGTCTGGAAGTTGATGGTCTCCAGCACATGCTCTGGTGCATTAAGCTCCAGCAGGAGCATAATGAAGATTCGGTGGTATGGAAGCTGTTGGAACTCTGTCTGCCTCACATCGTGATCTTGGATCAACACACCCACCACAATGCCCAGAACCTGCACCAAGACAAGAAATGCAGCATTAATCAAGACCGCCAAAAAAACGAGCCAACATTGAGCCACAAACCGCTGTAAGGATTCCAACCTTGTTGAGCAGGTTGATTTTGGTGACCGTGTTGGTGGCCTCTCCGGAGTGTTTGACCAGAAGGGCGATGAGCCGAACAAAAGCATCCAGGTTATGGTAGCACTTGGCCCTGATGATGGCAGGGCTGGTGGTCGGGTGCTGCTGTTCGGCTTGAGCACGGTAACTGATCTCCACGCACATCTCTGTGCACAGCCGGAAGAAGCGAGTGATGAGGTCATCGGTCTTCAGGATGCCCTGCTGGTGCATCTGTGAAAGAACAATGCAGGTGTGACAGAATGAAGTAATGCAGGCCAATTCTAGCCTTGAGAAAACTTTTGTATTTTGAGTGCTCTTTAACCTTGCTAACCTGGCCAACAAACGCAGAGAAGGCCTTAGTGCTGTCCCTTCCTGCAGCTGCTGAGTGGTACAGGTTGACCCATTCTCTCAGCAGGTACTCTGCCTTCTCTCTAAGACCTGGTGGGTCATCATACTCAGAGGCTTGAGAAATCCCAGAGTGCATCATGAAGTTTGGCCCACCATGGTGACGATCGATCATGGCCTCGTAGTTAGAGCGGACAACATCCATCAGCTGGGGCAAACTAGTGGTTACACAGAAGTTGTCCAGATTATTTAAATGTTCAGTAAAAAAAAAAAAAATTCCATTCACTTCAACCAGTGGCATAAATGGTATCTTACCCTTCAGGAGCGTTGGCTCTGGAGTGGGCACTGGTCCTCATCAGTGTCTCAATGGTGTGGAAGAGATCTGCTTCAGTGATGTGGCTCCCACTGCGTTCATCAACCAGAAGTAGCTTCACTAGCTGCATGGCGAACGCCACGGCCATGTAGTTCAGCCCGTTCTCCATGGACTGAAAAAACAGAAGGGTAAGAATCCGCTCATTTACATCAGTTTCCTTTGAAGTCCGAGAGACACTATCCTCACCTGAGCCAGGTGTAAGTCGTACTGCTGCATGTTGACCAGGTGGTTTCTGATGAGGAGCTCTACGGCCTCAACGTTGTACTTGTATTCATCTCTGCACTCAATAAGGCATCTGCAGGGGGACATAGAAGAAAGGGTTAGGACCTTTAAGACCCATCTATGCCTGAGACAAACAAGTTTACGTCACAGTTGTGGTACTGGCCTGGTGATTTGTTTGTTGCACCACTGTGGACCGTAGGCACGACCGTCCTGTAGGGCTTTTAGCACCAGCAGGTGGCACTCCCTATAGCTTAGCAACAGATCAGTATCAGCACCACTGGTGGCATCCAGCAGACCCTCCACAGCCTGAGAGCAAGCAAGCAAAAGAGAAGTTAGATTTAAGCTGAGACCGTATTGCAGGGGTGTCCAATCCTGCTCCTACAGGACCAATGGTCCTGCAGAGTTTAGCTTCAAAACATTTGCCTGGAAGTTTCTGGTGATCCTGAAGACCTTTCAGATATTTCAGGTGTTTAATTAGGACTGGAGCTAAACTCTGCAGATCAGTGGCCTTCCAGGAGCAGGATTGGATAACACTGCCATATAGACTTATTCCCCAAGTTTTCCCCCCAGAGTTTATCTAACCTTTTGCAAAAGTCCCAGGGCAGCAATGCCATCACGGGAGTTCCTAGCCATGACAACTGCCTCCAGGAGGCTGCGTATGGCCTGGGTCTGTGGGTTCATGGCCAGCGCAGGTGGAATAGCATGCAGGTGCTGCTCAAGGTCTGAGATGCACTTATCGTAGATGTGAGCCACATCATCAGTGGGCCATGCCTGTTGCTGCAATGTAGAAAAAGAACCTGTGAGTTACTTACCCAATGTGACAACCATACAAAATCTCTTCAAGAATGACAGGGGCTGTACCTTCATTGGTTGAGCAAGGAAACCAGTGGGCTGAGACAGGTCGTTACTGGGTAGGAAGCCAGGAACGTTTCGGGCGAACTCCTCATAAACAGCCAGCTGTTTAGGATCCACTCCACCGACCTGAAGAGGAGCAGCAAGTTAGAATCTAACAGTCAGAGAGAGAGTACATTAACTCAATGACCTTTGAGAAGTTTGCCGAGATGCATTTTTTCCGGGTTATAAACGAGGCGGAAAAATTCTGATCATGTATTGTAATAAGATAAAACTTGTATTTTTCATAGACCGTCAATATAGCCTACTGTGTTTGCCACAGTATTTTTGTGGGTGGAGCTCAGTACCTCTAGGGGGGTCCAGGGACAGGGACATTCAAATATTAAGACACTAGGCTGTTACCAATCATATAAAATAATTTACATTGTATTTACAACTATTAAATGAGATGAGTGTTTTAAATATTTTTTGAATATACAAATAAGGAATGTTGAAAAAAATTATACTTTGAAACTAAACCACCAGTAGGTGGCAGGCGACCGTCTTAATGAGCGAGTCATTGAGTCATTCTATGAATGGTTAACTGAATCTTTGACTCAACCGAACTGAATTCAGTAATGAAACACGGCTGAGTGTTCCTGTGAGATGCGCCATGGTTCTGCTGTGATTTTTGTTTGGAACTCTTTTCGCTGCTGAAAAAGAACAAAAACAGTCATTGGGACTAAAATGTAAGTGACTTAATTTTAACTATGTTTATTGAACTTATAAAATCAGTGTCTCGGTTTTAATCGAGATGGTATTCAGGAAAACAAGCACCCTGGTAGGGGTGTGCCGGTTTCAGAATGGGAGATGACGGTTATGATGTGAGTCAAATGTGACGGTTCGTAACATAACCGTCGTCGTTGTTGGGGGGGGGGGGGGGGGGGGGGGGGGCTGGTGATAGGACGTTCGGTTGAATAACTGTTTGAATAAACAAGCAGACACTGATTAGCTACTCGCTCTACGTTTATTTAAAATGAACAGCAAGACAACTAGAAGTGAATGTGCTTTCCATTAATCACACAGTAAACAAATCCTTAACAAAAAAAAAAAAACGTTGCAATGAACGTGCTTTGTTTTAAATAAATCACACACAGTAATCAAAACCTTAACAAAAAAACTTTGCAATGAACTTTGCAATTTAGACGCGCAAATTGTGTGCCGGTGCGGTGAAAGTACATGCTCGGGCAGATTCGGCTTTAAGTCGTTCATCCTCGGATGCGGCGTCGCGCGCGCTGTTACAAAAAAAGCCGTGCACACAGCCAAGCGAAATGGGGTCTTCGGCACCCAACGCATCACTTTTGCCGCTCGTGCGGACGCGTAGATTATAAAGGCTTTACTCCGTGTCAGTGCGCGCTCTGATCGGTAAAGGTACACAGACCTCTCCCGAATCATCTCCAGCACTCAGCCTCCGAAGCACCATTAACTCCGCCTCCGTTTCCCTCGTAAGCTGATATTAGTATTTAAACATTCTCTATGATAAAAAATGTTTGTAAAAATATTTTAATAGCACGGTTTTGGCGGTTATAGAGTTCTAATGACGGTGTTCAACTATAACCGTCGGTCTCACGGTTATATAATAACCGTCACACCCCTACCACCCTGGTCGTGTGATGCTTCTTAACTGTATAATATTTTATAAATAACTGAGCGAGCCTCAACAGCGTAACTTTGTTACGGTCAGTAGTCCTAGATTCGGTAGGCCTATATTATCATCAACTATTGTCTATCAATCGCCACTTACATTAAATTCAAATCAGAATCATCCTTGCGTTTTCATTGATTCCCTAGTTATTTTTTATTTTATTTTTTTTATATTTAAATGGTTTTAATCAGGGCATTTGCCCGGTTGGGCAAGTACAATTCTTTTTCACTTGTCCCTTCAAAAAAAAAAAAAAAAAAGTGTCCCAGGCAATGCGTTAATGTTTAGCCCTGATATGTTTTCCTTGATTGGTTTTCCCTAAAGAGAATTACATTGTTGAAAACGAAAGTAAGAGTGACGTACGTTCATTGCGTTTGACCGTGATAATGATTGATAATGACCGTGACACATTATAATGATTTATCTGTCATCCACCCTCGATTAATTGGAATGTTGTGTTTTATTACTTGGTCCGCCCGAGCAACGGATTATGATCTGCGCAGCACTATCGGCAAACCATACGGTTTGAGAATGGACACAGACCGGGAACCCGAAACAGAACCATCACACTGGAAAAAGTGTATCTGAGCATGTGACTGTCTTTCCGAGTTTTGTCGAGAGCTGGAGGCGGCACGAAATTTGACGGATGCGGCCCCCTCGTAATTCTCCAAGCAGGAAAAACCCTGGAAGAGCTCTCACCTTCAGTCTGATCTGCTCTGGCATACGCTCAGCCTGATAGGTGAGTACCATGGGGTCACAGTAGCGCCGGCCTTCTTGACGAGCGTGCTTCCTCAGCTCAAATTCCTGCAAGATAAAGAAATTAATCAGATTACACTAGACGTGACAAGCAACTGTTGCTCGCCTGGTGTAACAATTATGACAGAGATCAGGGACTTACAGTTGCCAGTCTCTTGTCCATCTCAGGTCCAGCTTTCTCCACTGCTGTCTTTTGGATAAAGCAACACGCAAGCTCACAGTTGTCCTGTGCGATGCGAGCAGCCGCCTCTTCCATCATCTCTCTCTGCTGGGGTGTGGGAGCCTGAAATGTATGTTCATCCAGTCAAAATTCTTAAAGCGACTAGAAGTCTTAATTTTGAGCTAGGAAGGGTGTCAATTTTGAATGAGAGAAAGTTATTCCGTACCCTAAGAGCTGCTGCAAAGCTGTTCTTCAAGTTGGTGGCGATGCTCATGAGCAGCGGCTCTCTGCAGGTGATCATGGCCATGCCGGCGGTCAAGTTGCGCATCATGTGGTGGGCAGCCACGCGCATGTGAGACTCCTCGGAGTCTAGCGCAAAGTCCTTCCGGACTATCTGCTCACAGGTGGTCATGGCGATCTTGATTGATCGGTCCACCACTGGGTGCACAAGCTCCTGTACGGCACGCTCAATTGCTGGTCTCACGCACTGCTTCAGCTGAGGGTGGGCCTGCAGCAGTGGGATCTATAAAAAACAGTGAAGAAAGGGTAGTGTACCATTTAAAAGCATTCCAAAATAAAAAAAAAATTGATAAATTGACTTTATATAGTGCGAGACTAACGTTAACATTGATGGTGATGTGCGGGGCAAGGCCAGCCAGGGCATACACATTGATGTCATGGTAGCTGAACTGTGGCGTGGGTGGCCCGGTGGCCGTACAGGTTGTGGTGGTGGCCGGAGTCGAGGAAGCAACTGTAAATGAAACTGAGTCTACTTATGGTTAAACAGGGAAATATAAAATTATATAAAAAGTATGCAAATTTACATGTGCCTGTTTTAGTGTTATACCTGTAGTAACTATAGGCAGCATTTCTTCAGGAGGCTTGGTCTCTTTCTTTGGTGCAGAGAGCTGCTCCTCCAAATTCTTCAGCTTCTCTTTGTCTCTCAGCAGGTTTCCTGGCTTCAGCTCACTTATGTCCAGAGACAGATTCTTGCAGAGCACCTCGATCTCAAACTTGAGGTTAAGCTGTAACAAACGAATTGTGGGACTCAGTGAAAACTACACCACTAGACGCTTATGCACCATATCATTAGCGTCAATGAGAAGTGACTGACCTTTAAGTCATGTTCTTGGTGGAGCTCAGCCAGTACATTCATGATACCCATGGTCCAAGGATTTTGCGGTCTGAAGATCTACAAAACAGAGCACAAATTAAGGTTATGTCCAGGTATTCGCAAAACTGGCACACACAACACAACCCACACAACACCTGACAGCAAGATTGGGAGAGAAATTTGCATGATTACCACACTCCGCAGACTTGATTCCAAGACTTTGGCCACAAAGGGAACAACATACAGTAACTCCTGCTGGCCTTTCACATAAGCCTCCAGCAAGAGAGACTTTAGCTCCAGATCCTATAGAAGAGACCAAAACAATAATGCAGTCACACTGCAGGTATAAACTAATTTGAAACATTTCTAGATGTATAAAAAAATGAATCAATCACAGGTGATTGATAATGAACTCACTGTGTATAGGATGGGTTTGTTTTTAGCAAGGGTGATCATTCCAAGCCAGTGACCCAAATTCTTCAGCAGGGATCGATCTGAGAAGTTAGCAGCTGCCTTATCAGAGGTAAGAAGGACCTGAGAAACAAAACGGGACAACTTGAAGTCACCGTAACATAGCTATACCTCAGTTGTATGTCCTTGAATTTGCTATTTTAAAAAAAGTGTTAACCTTGATGTTTCTGTAAGTCTCATTGAGAACCATCTTAACGAACTCTGGGTTTTTCAGTGTGTCCAGGAAGTTAGAATACAGGCTGTGGAAGTTGGGCTCAATGCTGACGCGCTTCATGACCAGGTATTGAGAGACCCAGGGCATGAATTCTTCTTTCACAGTCTCTTTCAGTTCCTCCACCTTCAAACAAGAAAGAGATGGTTTAGGGGTTAAAAGCACAAACGTCTTGACATAAAATGTAGCATGCCAATTAAATAAATTGTAAAAACAAACCTTTTGGGTCATGTTTGATTGGGACAAGTTGTTGAAGATGAACGCAATCTTCTCTTGAACGTTCTCTGGGGGCTCAACGATCCTTTCAGTCTGGTCTGTGGCCACCAACAAGGTGTCAATGTTTGTGGTGTTGATTGAAGGCTGGGGAAGAAATGAAAACATCAAATAACAGATGAGTGCATCTTAGTCACTGTTCCGTAAATGTCATTTTATTATATTTACCATTGGTCTGTGTTCACTTACTGGCACGTCCTTTTTCGGTCCAACAGCTGTAGGTCTTGTGATGGTGGTGGTTTTGGCAGCAGTGGTGGTCGTTGTGGCGGTGGTCACTAAGGTGCTGGCTTGGACAGGTAGGGGGGCTTTAGGGGTCTGAGACTGAGCTTGAGCCTGGGCTAGAGCCAGGCTGCCTGGGGTGGTAATGGAGCCCTGCATCTTCACAGGAGGGTCTCTGGATTGCTGCCCATACTCTATATACTACACAGAAAATGGACAACATACAACAGGAGACTTATTCAGCTGGAAGTTTAACCGACTAGCGCAGAGTGAGAAATTATGGAAAGATGCTGTAGGCATCTACCAAAATAAAACTGAAATAGGTTACCTCTTGTAAATGGTGCGGGAACTGCAGGAAATGGGCTATTGACGCCAAGTGCTGACAGTACTGGGGATAGTCCTTCAGTCTGAGGAAGAGAGTGGCTCAGATTTAAAACAAATTTACAACTCAGTATAGTAAGATATTCTTCCAAATGAGATCTTAATTGTATGTTGGCTGGAAAAACATGAAAAACTAGTGACAGTACCTATTTTTAAATCTATCTAGAGCAGCAATCCCAAAGTAATACATCTTTGATCCGAAAGGTTTGCGTAAGGCTTCCAGGACGTATCGTAAGGCCAAGCCCAGCGCCATGTATGTGACCAGGCCCTTCTCAATGATTCCCCCAAAGAGGCATGCGGTGATGTGCAGCTCTTTGTCTGGATACTGAGGGAAGAATCTGTACTCCTCAAACAGATTCCTCAGCATGCAGTTAAAAACTTCCCGTTCCCGCTTGATGTTCGAGTCCTTAAATCTCTGCAGCATTTCCAGCACCTACATTAAAAGAATAACTATGAATGTGAAAGCTGCACCTGGGAAATTAGAGTTGAGGTATTAGGAATGAGCAAAACTGTCATTCCTCTCATTCAGTTCTAATTCAATCTCACCTCATCCACAGACATTGTGGGGTGTGGCGGATGGTTGTAGATGCGCTGGAAATAGCTGTTCGCCTCGTCGTCAATCTCCTTACTAAAGTGCTGGTTTGCCTCGGGCCACACCTGAGAAAGGTCAGCTACAACATAGAAAACCCAGTTACCACACTTTATGCTTTTAAAAATCACATGTTAAAAGATCTACTAAAGTGCAAATTCAGATAAAACAAAACAGAAGTTCCTGGCAAACAGCTTGTTTTCCTTCATAGGTCTAATGGAAGGAAATGGATGATATTTTCACACGGATCCAAACTAGTTGCCAAAAACATCTTGCAGTAATGTAGACTGACCTGTATTTCCTCTTAGATTGTAATTATACTTTTTTGGCCCAGGGATGAAAATTACACAGGTTAAAGACACTTTGAAATGGATGTCAAAAGGACTTTGAGAAACTGAGGGCCAGTTTTGAGAGGAAATACAGCTTGAGGTGCCTGGCACTCTCTCAGCCACACCACCACTTACAGGCCTTCATCTTACTCTGCTGAAATGTGGGAGGGTTTAGCCCCGGTGTGCTCATCTTCCTGGTGCCGAAGGGGTCACTGCTGACGGCAGGCATGCCCAAACCTGAGCCAATCCCAGTCAAGCTTGAGCTCAGAGGACCTTGAGAAGTAGTTCAAGAAATTTGTTGAAATTCTAATTCATTTGTAATTGGTCCAAACTTGAGGCTGAACTACTGTTTATCAGTTTATTTTCAGAGTCTTTAAATTCACAGTATTCTTATGGTACCTTGCAGCTGCGAAGAGAGGGGGTTGATTCCTGGGAAAGCTGTGCTGGGGTTAGGGTTTGGTAGGTTTGAGAAGGCTTTGGCTGGGGACTGGGGGTTACTAAAGGCAGAGCCCTGGAGGTTGGGGAATCCTTGCATGCTCGGGGTATGAGAGGTGGACGAGACACCTAGACTCAAAGTGCCCATCGCAGAGAGAGGGTCCATCTGGAATACAACAGGACAGATTTGAGTACAACACCATCAAAATGCAGTTCAGGGAATCTTGACACTTATAGCAATCTTCAGTAAGGTAGGTCACAGTTACTTGAACAGGTGAGATAGCATCTAAGCTGCTGGTGCTGGGAGCTCGTCCCTTTGGCAGGACTCCTGGTGGCGGCTGCCGGGCCTTGTTCATCACATTGCTACAGTTGGCCACCATGGTCAAGATTGTCTCTGACAGCTCTTGAGACACACTCCTGCTCAAAAGAAGCCAGAAACAAAACTAAGTGTTGAACTGCAACCCAACCATTTTCTTAAAATGCTTAGAAACTATAAAGGCTCTATACGGACCCTGCACAAGACTGCAGACATGCAAGCATTGTAGCCAGTGTTTCAGGAGGAAGTTGAGCACTCTTCGGCTGGTCTTTCTCTGGGGTCAAACCACCCATGATAGAGGGACATCGTCTCTTCAGGAACGTAACGCACGCCTGGATGAACGGCTCCTAATGGACGAAGACAGAACACGTCAGCCTTTAGTGACTTCAAATACATTGCCGGTCAAAAGTTTTGGGGTCAGTAAGATTTTTAGTTTTTGGAAAGAAATCATTTGTTTAGACTAGAGGTCAACCGATAGTGCATTTTACCGATACCGATATTTAGGTTTGACCGTACATGCAAAGAACCGATTATTCAACCTGATATTTTTTTAAATCAATACAGGATTAAAAACAAACATAACACTCCAAGTAAAACAGTGCTGAACTGAAATGTGCTAAATTAAATAAATATACAAATATGAATATATTAAAATAAGAAGTTCTACAGAACGAACTCTACATAAAAATTATTTAAACATTAAAATATCACAGGTCAAATATGTGTTTCTTTAGCTATAACCTAGAAACATATGTAAATTTAGGTATAGACATGTGCCGGTATTCGGTAATGCGATAAATCGCGGTAATGAATATGCACGATATTGTTATCGCGGCCACTTCAAAATACCGTGAAAAATAATAGATTTGAATTTAGACTTTTAGAACACGCATTAGCTAATTTTCTATCAACCGCTTAAACACTGCGTATATGCTCCGCAAAACACGTGCGCACTCTGATGTAAACAATCCCCACATGTATAAGCACTGTGTGCACGCGGCGCAGAGCGCACTCTAGTCTAATGTAAACAATCATCACATGGAGTAGAAGCATGGCGGAAGGAGGAACGCTGCCGACGATTTACCCCCCGCAGGGCTGCCAACTCTCACGCATTCAACTTGAGACTCAAGCGCCTTTCAGACAGGACGCAGAATACTCGCGGGGACGTTTTGTTGCTGCGTCGACCAAAGCACGCCTGGGTCAAAGTTAAAAATAGTTCAACTTTTTATTTGCAAAATAGCAAATCGCGTTCTGTCTGAAAGCCGCTTTACGGAATTGACACTTTTCACACGCTCTCAAGCAGAGAAAAATCGCGGAGCAAAGAGGACACTGACACCGACAGACTAGACAGAGCAGGTTACTTTTGATATGAAAAAAAAAAAAGGTTCTGTCCATTGTGACAGATCGCTGCGCCTCAGTTCAAGTAAACCGATCATCTGTTACTTTTTATTTAAAGATACAGTACAACTTACCTTAAGGTTTAAGCCTCATACAAAATGTCGATCAATCAGTGTTTTTCACGGAAAGAGATCAATAAAACTGCAGGAGAACAGTTATGTCACAGAACGTTACATTTACCTCAGGAAAGCCATTTAATGACCAGCACTTTAGTTGACTAGAAAAAATTGTCATTTAGCTAAATATGTGCACTTTATTACATATTAATTATATGTTTACTTGTCATTACATAATTGTTATTATAATGAAAACCGCATTATATTTAACTTCTCTCTGTTTACAGCATTATGTGAGATATATTTTTTTCTTGAGAAAAATTAACATGCAGACTGTAGCCTACCTAATATTTATCCAAATGAGTCAATATTGAATTAAGATTAAAATCAAATACAAGAATTTATTTGAATAATACAAACAGTAACCTACCAGTCATTGTACCATGTAAACATTGTAACACGTTGTCACTAAACTTAATAAAATTCTGTTTAGTTAACATGTTTTGAAAATCACAATTACACATTGTGACGCAAGTTGTTTTTTTAGATACCCGCAATCCATCTGTTTCTCTTGAGCAATTAAAATATCGTGATAATACCGTATACCGTGATAAAAGCTCATTCAATTAATCGCAGCACGAAAATTTGATACCGGCACATGCCTATTTAGGTAACACTTTGCAAGTCCCATTTGGTAACAAGGATGTATAAGCTAGCTTTCATGAACTATATGCATTATGCAATATACGTTTTTACTGAAATACGTAATTTTTCATTTTTGAGAAATACAATTGTACCCTGATCATTCATGTTAGTTCATAGTACATTAAGGTAATAACAGATAAAATAAAAATTAAAACTCATTTAAAATATATTACTAATTGTTGAAATTAACAGACTAAAAATTAATAATACTTCTAAAACATTTATTAACCTTAGTTAATGCTAAAAATGGAATCTTATTGTAAAGTGTTACCATTTCATATAAATCCAAAGAGTCATGCTTAAAGATGGCCATATTTAAATATCGGCAAAGGCCGGAGCATTAAAATTACATAAAATGTAGACCTATTACATGTATAGTCTCACCTTATTTGCTTCTATTTTAGAACACTTGATTATCTAAATCAAAATAATATGCATTGTAGTGAAAAAAAAGAAGAAATCGAACGCGTTCCTGATTTGTTTATGTTTCTGTCGGCTGCATGAACATATCAATGTTGAGAAAGAAATCACGTCACTAGCTTTAAATATCCAACTTCGCCGGCTAATGAATGCATAAAAGTGACCAGCTGGATATAAACTAATGGAAATAGATGGTAACAATTGCGACATAAAACATTTGGGTCAGGTTTGCTTGTGCTTTTGTCATTGCTTTAAATCGCTTGAGGTAGCCACTACTAATGTTAGTCCTCTCAGCCTCGACGGCAACCATACTGCTGTTCTTTCTCTGCTAATGGAGCATTTAGTCAACAAATTACTTTATGATGATATGGCTGAATGACTTTAGTGTTCTGTATTCATACCGTTTCACTGGCGATGTTTTAAATGCGCATCTGAAGTGTCAGCGCTCTCCGTGCAGCGTGTTCTCTTTGTGCTGCAAGCAGCCTCACGTGTTAACGTAAACAACTCAGCCAGTGATAGTTTGTTATTTAGCCTCTAGAGGCCGCTCTAGCTCTGTATAATGCCAGCAGTCTCTTCTCAGTGCTCTCATACAGCAAACTCTTCTCAGCCGCTCCAACAATGGACGCAACCCGGAAAAACTATCGGTGTGGATTTTTGTCGATAATGATAGTTAACCGATGAATCGGTCAACCTCTAGTTTAGACAATTTTTTCCCAGTAAGGATGTATTAAATTGATTAAAAGTGATAGTAAAGACATTCATAATGTTACAACAGAATTTATTCCTAAATTTCTTTTATAAAAATTAAGCAGCATGACTGTTTTAAACATAATACTTTAAAACAAAACCAGCATATCAGAATGATTTCTAAAAGAACATGACACTAAAGACTGAAGTAAAATAGCTGCTGAAAATTCTGCTTTGCCATCACAGGAATAAATTATATTTTAAATAATAAATTAAATATATTAAAATAGCACAGTTATTGTGAATGGCAAAAAACTCAATTACTGCTTTTACTGTCTTTTTTATCAAATAAATGCAGCCATGGTCAGCATAAATAAATAAATCCAGTAATACATTAGTTTAGGGTCCAAGTCTCACTATTAACTAGCTACTTATTAGCATGCATATTACTAGGATATTGGCTGTTTATAAGTAATTATAAAGCCCATATTAATGCCTTATTCTGCATGACCATATTCTACATCCCTACCCAATACCCAAACTTAACATCTACCTTACTAAATATTAAGCAGCAGCAGTAATTAGGAGTTTGAGGCAAAAATCATAGTTAATAGTAAGAATTGGACAAACTAAAGTTTGACCATAAATACTTACCGACCCTTAACTTTTGAACAGTAGTGTAAATTTGAATGTTTACTTACCCCATGCTCTCGTATTTTGTCAGTGAGCCATTTGTCAAGTTTGAGGTATTCACGGCGAGAGGCAAGTGCAGCAAGGTCAATTACAAAGGCAAATGGAGTACCATTCAGCAGCATCGATAGAGACTGCAATGTACAGAAACATAAGAATTTTAAAAAGTTTCAGAACCGGTTTTGCATGAGAACTGTTTCTCAGTCCCCAAACCTAATATCTACGCTGTGCAGGAGATTGGTACCTTCAAGTCCTGAGCCACATCCAGGATACGAGATAGCTTGGCCTGGTCATATTGCTCTCCTCTCATGTACCACTCGGCCATAGAGTGCATGATCAGCTGGCGGATTGAGGGGGACTGGCCCTGGAAACATAACCCTGGCACATTAATACACAGTGAGACCGTAATGAAACTGTGTCGTTCAAATAGATGTCAAATCCACCCACCTGTCCATGCCAGGCATAGTGCAAGATGATGGCGGAGTTGGGGTGGTTGCCCAGGAAGATGGGCATGAGGGTGGAGATGAGCTCATGACGCAGTGTGTGCCAGGAGGTGCTGATCTGTAGCAGCGCCAGCACCAGCATGTCCGGGCAGTGCTTGATGGGAAAGCTAAAAAGCTGCTTCACCTGCTCATAATGCCCAACTTCAGATAGGCGCAAGAGGCTCTCCACAAGGTCCAAGCTCTTCCTGTTGACCAAAGTGAAAGGAGAAGATATTAAACATACGGATGGACCAAACAGTCACTTTTTGGAAAGACTAGATTGTTTAAATGGCTCAGCACTAACCATGTAGCTATCTCTCTGTTGTCATCCTCAGGTGGGGCCTTCAGGATGTCAATAGCAACCGTATGACAGGGGTAGTCAGCAAAGCAGAACACTTCAGGACTCATCAGGGAGTGCTGAATGAACGATAACTGGAGAACAGAACAGCAGGGATTCAATATGCTACTTCATTTCCATTGCAAAGTTCTGGACGCCTAATTTAATATGATTTGGCATCAATTAAAAACTTTACCTGTCCTTCTGCATGCTTCCATGGTCTGTAGATGAGATCCACTGGGAACACCTCCATTCCCAGTCCCCTCTGGACCCCATATACCACTATCTGAAGCCCCTTACTGTCCCGGATCAGAAAGCCTGGGTGATCAAGCTCATAGGTCACCTCTTTGAAATTCAGATTGGGGTTCTGGAGAGAACAAGCACAGTCAAATACAGTTAAAAATATGGGGAAATTTAGCTGCATAACTAACATTTGACCAGGTAAAGCATTTAAAAGTAGAGCTCCATGATTAATTAAAACCACAAAATGGCTTTTTGCGATTGGATAATCGCACTAAGACTGATTTAGGTTTGAAGTACTTGTGCTAAATGTTACGCTCTTAGATGTAAGAAAGAAATCCCTATTATCTCTAGCCTTGGCTACTGTATATAGACCTCCAGGGCCATATGCTGAATTCCTAAAAGAGTTTGCAGACTTTCTCTCAGATCTATTGGTCAATGCCGATAAAGTAATAATTGTTGGAGATTTTAACATACACGTAGATAACACAAATGATGCGTTAGGGACTGCGTTTACAGATTTATTAAACTCCTTTGGGGTCAAGCAAAACGTCAGTGGTCCCACTCATCGTCTAAATCATACACTAGATTTAATTATATCATATGGAACCAATCCAACTGATATAGATATTATACCGCAAAGTGACGATCTCACTGATCATAACATGGTAACCTGCATAATATGTACTGCTGAAATTTGTCATGTTGCGCCACGTTATAGACCAGGCAGAACAATTGTTCCAACCACTATAGATAGATTCTCAAATAGCTTACCTGATCTATCTCTGCTGCTCAGTGAACCCAAACAAAAAGATGAACTAGAGGAAATGACTAGCAGTTTGAGCACCATTTTCTCTAGTACATTAGATATTGTTGCACCAATTAGATCAAAAAAGATTAGAGAGAAAACTAAAGCATCATGGTACAACAGTGCTATGCATGTTATCAAGAGAGAAACTCGTAACCTAGAGCGTAAATGGAAACAAACTGATTTAGAGGTCTTTAGAATCGCGTGGAAAGACAGTATGTCACGTAATAAAAAGGCTCTAAAAACAGCCAGGGCTGAGCATCTCCGCAAACTAATAGAAAATCACCAAAATAATCCAAGGTTTTTATTTAACACCGTGGCTAGACTAACAAATAAACAGACATCACCAGAGCAAAAAATTCCGTTACAGTATAGTAGTAATGATTTTATGAACTACTTCAATGAGAAAATAGAAAGCATCCGAAACACAATTGTAAATGTACAATCCTCTATGGTGTCTTATGATTCAGCCTCAACTATGGCCCCTCTGGAACAACTACACCGCTTTACAACTATAGGACAGGAAGAGCTAAATAAACTTATTGCATCTAAACCAACAACATGTTTATTAGATCCAATACCCACTAAACTTCTGAAAGAAGTGTTACCTGTAGTGGAAGAGCCTCTTCTTAATATTATTAACTCGTCTTTATTTTTAGGTCATGTTCCAAGAATATTCAAGCTGGCAGTAATACAACCTCTCATTAAGAAACCGCAATTAGATCCAAATAACTTGGCAAATTACAGACCCATTTCAAATCTTCCATTTATGTCTAAAATACTAGAAAAAATTGTGTCCGCTCAATTGTGCTCTTTCTTGCAAGAAAATGAGATGTATGAAAAATTTCAGTCAGGATTCAGACCGCATCATAACACAGAAACTGCGCTAGTTAAAATTACAAATGATTTACGTTTAGCTTCTGACTAAGGCTGTATCTCAATATTAGTTCTACTCGATCTTAGTGCTGCGTTCGACACTATCGATCATAAAATACTCTTGGATCGACTACAAAACTACACTGGTGTCCAAGGACAAGCATTAAGCTGGTTTAGATCGTACTTATCGGACCGTTACCATTTTGTCTGTTTAAATGGGGAAAAAATCAAAGATAACGTCAGTAGACTATGGAGTGCCGCAAGGATCGGTGTTAGGCCCTCTGCTATTCTCAAAATATATGCTGCCACTTGGTAATATTATAAGAAAACATGGAATTAATTTCCACTGTTATGCTGATGACACTCAATTATACATTTCATCACGGCCAGATGAAAACACTAACTTATCTAATTTGACAGTGTGTCTCAAAGATATAAAATGCTGGATGCTTAATTTCCTGCTACTAAATTCAGATAAAACGGAGGTATTACTTATTGGTCCAAAAAACTACCCACAAAACCACTTACAATACAACTTTAATATAGAAGGATGTCCTGTTACTTTAACCACTACAGTAAAAGACCTGGGAGTTATACTAGACCGCAACTTGTCTTTCGAAAATCATATTTCATGTTACAAGAACAGCCTTTTTCCACCTTAGAAACATTGCAAAGCTACGTAACATGCTATCTGTCTCTGATGCAGAAAAGCTAGTTCATGCATTCATGACCTCGAGACTAGATTACTGTAATGCTTTATTAGCGGGTTGTCCTGCATCCTCAATAAACAAGCTACAGTTAGTGCAAAATACAGCTGCTAGAGTTCTTACTAGGTCAAGAAAATATGATCATATAACACCAATTTTATCATCTCTACACTGGTTACCTATCAAGTTCCGTATCAATTACAAAGTACTACTACTGACCTATAAAGCCCTAAATGGTCTAGCTCCTGTGTATTTAATGGACCTTCTATCGCCCTACAATCCATCGCATTCTTTAAGATCACTGAATTCGAGGCTTCTGGTCATTCCTAGGATATCTAAGTCCACTAAAGGAGGGAGGGCGTTCTCACATTTAGCTCCAAAACTCTGGAATAGCCTTCCTGATATTGTTCGAGGCTCTGACTCGCTGTCCCAGTTTAAAACTATATTAAAGACGCATCTCTTTAGCCAACCATTCACATAATGCTTACCTTTTACACCACTGCTGAATCAGATCAAATGCATTTAATATTATAAAACTTGAAGAGTCTGTAGGTTATTTGTATAGGTTGCATACTATTTACAGTCATTACGTTCCTGTGTATATTGCGTGAATGACGGGTGGTTGGGCAGATATTGTGTTTTTGCGGTAGGTGGTATGCCATACGGAACCGTTGCCACTGAAACTGCATATTAACGCACCAGTGGGGCTCGACAGCCTTAGTCAAACGGGTTGGCGCGTATGGTTGGGCTGCGGAGAGATTGTGATTAGGTCTCAGCAGCAGGAGGGATGAAGAGGTCAGTAAGCTGGGCTGAGTTGAGAGGGGAACGGAGGGGGGTGACTCTGGGACGCAAGAGTCACTGTCTTCATGTTTTTATCATCTACGCTCGTGTTATGGAAATCATTATGAACAGCAGCTATGCTAATTATTTTCCCTTTTTGCTTTTCTGCTGTTATCTCGGGAAGCGAGTCCCGAGGAAAATGGCGTTCGTCAGCTCCAGTTTGTATCCAGCCTCTCACGGACACTTCAGATGCCCCAATCACACAGCCTGTGAAGAGACGACTCAACGCCGGCGATATGGACCCTCTATGGTGGACGGCACTGATCCCCAACAACTCGTCTCCATACCGGCGTGATTACTTCAACTTCCAAAAAGATGGAAATGGATAAATACTCTAAATGTTCCGATCCAATCTGACTTGTAATGCTGCCCGAATCATACACTGTTCCTTCGTTGGCCAGAGGAGAACTGGCCCCCCGACTGAGCCTGGTTTCTCCCAAGGTTTTTTTCTCCATTCTGTCCCTGATGGAGTTTTGGTTCCTTGCCACTGTCGCCTTGGCTTTTGGCTTGCTTAGTTGGGGACATTTAATATTCAATAATATTATTGATCTGCCTTAAGGTGGGCGTTGACGCAATTTTTTTTTATAAACAAACTTTGTTGTATTATTTTCATGTTATCACTGTGAAGCTACTTTGATACAATCTGTATTGTAAAAAGCGCTATATAAATAAAGGTGACTTGACTTGATTTAATTAAATGTCTGCACTGCAATTTATAAATTGCATATATGCACTCTGCTCTGATTTTTTTTTGTCGTTTATAACATGCATTTAGGACAAGAACCCCCAAAATGTGCAGCTGCAGTCTTATCTAAAATAACGAGAACCTTACCACTTCTTTGACCACATCAATCAGAACTTCAACATTCCAGGTGTGGGCCTGAGAGCCATCACTCTTGTCCTTCCCATCACTCCAGATCCCTCCGCCCACTGGATTGGAAATGGACTACAGATACACAAACCAGTTATTCAAACCTGCTCACACTCCCTAATCTCTGTTTAATCAAGGTCTGTTACAATAGAATTCCAGCAGAACCAAAAACACACCCAGAGAGAGAACGTACCTGTAGGCCAATGCCGTCTGACAGCCCGGAGTGAGTGCGGGCCATCATGCCCAGCACTCTGGCCACCTGACTGGCTGTCACCTCTCGCACCCCATACTGCAGGATTATGTTCCTGCACTCTTCAAGACTGTGGAAACATCAATCAATAAATAAATACATGGGAATCCTTTTAAATGTCAACAGTTAAATAAAAAATTTGATCAACTTACATTTTCCCCAATGGAGCGCAAAACTTTTTCTAACTGTACGTTCACACCGCCGCCAACTTGAGCTTCCAAAGCGTCCGGAAGTCATTCATTTTCAATGGAAGCTGGCTTTTCTCAGCTGCAAGGATCGTCAAATCCATAGGCGTCGCGGTTTTTTTTTTTTTTTTGAGCGTCAATCAGAAAGTTTAAAGAAGCTCAACTGTATGGTTTCCAAGTATTAAGTTTTGACTCCCTAATTCGATTTACAAATTTGAGAACTTTTTAAAATTGTTAAAGGGTTAGTTCACCCAAACATGAAAATTAAGTCATTAATTACTCACCCCCATGCTGTACCAACCCCGTAAGACCTTCGTTCGTCTTCGGAACACAAATGAAGATATTTATGATTAAATCTGAGAGGTGGATGACTCCTCCATAGACTGCCTAAGGGAATGAAACTTGACGGCCCAGAAAGTCATTAAAGAAAATGTTTAAATATTCCATGTCGCAACAGTGGCTCAACTATAAGTTTATCAAGCGACGAGAATACTTTTTGTGCGGAAATAAAACAAAAATAACGACTTTATTCGACTATTCCTTTTCTTCCTTGTACGCCTGAAACGAGACTTCAAGAGATTTCCACGACGCATGCGCGAGAATTGCGATCTCCTTCAACTACTTCAGTTAAGTTCTGAATAGTCGAATAAAGTTGTTATTTTTGTTTGTTTTTCCGCACAAAAAGTATTCTCGTCGCTTGATAAACTTATTGTTGAGCCACTGTTGCGACATGGAATATTTAAACATTTTCTTTAATGACTTTCTGGGCCGTCAAGTTTCATTCCCTTAGGGAGCCTATGTAGCAGTCATCCACCTCTCAGATTTAATCATAAATATCTTCATTTGTGTTCCGAAGACGAACGAAGGTCTTACGGGGTTGGTACAGCATGGGGGTGAGTAATTAATGACTTAATTTTCATTTTTGGGTGAACTAACCCTTTAATAATATTGCTCCACTCTCAATGAAAAAATTCATAAAACTTTATTCTGAACAAACAAACCGAACATCCCGGTCCACTGCTCACAGAAATTGTACTATCCCGAAAAGATCCGCCGCCTTTGCACAGACAGCTTATTCATTTAAAAGGGTGGGGGAATCAACTTCCTAAAAATCTAAAGTTGTCTGTAGATTTGAATCATTTTTCCCAAAACTTAAACACATTCTTGATTACCAGCTGTGTCAGAATCAGCATATTTAAAATGTATAAATGTAATTTTTAAAGTAAATGTTCTTGACTTTGTTGTATATATTATAGGCTGTAATGGTCTTTTGATTAATTCTTTCATCTTGAACATCTGATTGTTTTTAAATGACCATTGTTGGACTAATATTATATGTACTTACTAGTACTATTGATAGTTATTTTGTAATGTAATGTTGTAAATATTGTGTGTACCTCCCCAGGGACTGCAGATGAAAATTAGCTTCGGCTAACTCTGGTACAAAACATCTTTTCGTAAGATTAATGTATTTTGTACGTTGTCCCTGATAAATAAATAGTTAAAAAAAATATATAAATAGTAATGAGCTATGACACGGTTCAGCGGCAAGCAGCGGCAAAACGCCAGCAAACAATCGGAATATAGATGTCCTTCGCGCTGGCTGATTCCGGAGAAACATACGATGTAAACTTTCATTCCTACCAAAACATTAGTTCTGAGAAAATGGAAGAGAAGCTAATAATCGCCGTTGCTGGGTTTCCTACAGGTTTCCTATCATTTATGATATGACATTGTTTGCTAGCATGAGCGCAACTTTTATTTGAAATATTTACGAACGCTCGTTTTAAAGGGGGAATGCAATTCATTTGCTCACGGTGACACCGATTTGACCAATTGCATATATAACCTAATGCAAATAATAATAATAGGTAACTATTCTTTTTTTCCCGACCAAATTACCAAAACGGTTATAAAAATCCTTGTCATTATAAAAGGTTTCTTCAATGTATTGCTTGTTTTTTCTGTTTATTACATTTCATGTTGTGACACTCCCTGCAACGTCAGAGCGTTCAAAGCGTCAACATGCTTCCCCGTACTTTTTGACAAGCGTCCTTGACAGGGCGGCCAGAGCTTCTTTGACGCTCAAGTCAGTGGCGGTGTGAACGTACAGTAAACACTAAACACATTTATGGCAAAAGCACATGCCAAAATCCTTTAAAAAAAATGCACAGGTTTGGAACAACATGGGAATGTGCAAATGACTAATTTAATTTTCAGGTGTTTGTCAATACCTTGCACAAAAGCCATAGCCAACTTCTTGCATGAAGTCAGCAAGGGAACTCTCCATCATGGTCTTGTTTAAGTCTCCGGAGTCTGGCAGGATCCTGTCCATGAGAATGTCCCGTTTGTCAGGGTACAGCAGTGGTGCGAGCACCACAGGACAGCGCTCCTGCGGGAAATCTGGGACACAAACAAAAACACAGGACTAAATGACTCTAGAACAGCATGAGAATGGATTTCAATCCGGAGAACTAGCAAAATATAACATGCAAGCAGCCATCTTGTAGTAGATTTTTCCACTAACCTCTGCACAGTGTTTTGAGGAACGCGTCAATCTGCTCTTGTCCGACTCCGCTCGTGCCCTTCTGCCCGAACAGAAGATGGGAGAGGAGCAGATGCAGAACCTCTATGGCAATGTCCTGGAAGCCACCTTCCTGATTCCCTCCGAGGTCCGCGTCCACGTACGAGCGGAGAAGGTCAGGAAGCTTCTGCTTCACAAACTGAGCAGCTGTGGAAGCAAGCAACCAGGGTTTGTTGCACCGAAAACTTTCGCATCCAATGCCCCAGAATCGAAACTGAAACAAATAATTCAGGAAGTGAACACTTACCAAACCCTCGAAGGTCTGCGTTGCTGGAGTTCAGCAGAGCAAGGCCAAAAATCACCTGGTGAAAGAGACAGATTTAATTCTCACATTAATTTGATGAAAACTACTATTTTTGACTTTTTGAAATATATTGGAAAGCTTTTTGCCTACCTCTTGAACCTTGCTTAGCTTGAGAACTTTACTCAGCTGAGTAAATAAATGAGGTGACGGTTTCAAACTCTACAAACAAGCAGACAGGCAACCAATAATCAAAATGTATTATAAACAAGCACTTCATCAAGACTGGCATTGAATATAAAAGGTTAAATTTCAAAGGTAAGATGAACAAACCTTTTGATAGTGCAGGGGATTGTCAATGGCGTAGCAAAGCGTTGAAATAAAATTTGGTTTTGTAATAAGAGAGACACACTCCTGGATCAGAAATTGTGTCTGAAGCAAATAAGAGATGGGAAATAACACATTAAACAAATATTGAAACTAGAGATGCACCGATTGATCGGCTGGTGACTGGAATCGGCCGATTTTCACGTGATCGGCGACCGGCCGGTCAGTCTGACATAATCCGATTTTATGCCGGTCAAATGCACTCGGGCGCCGTATGATTAACATCGCGCAACATCAGCATCACTCGTGCACACGGAAAAAGCACATGTAGGAAACCTCGTGAATTCACACAGCAAGCGGGAGCAGCGCGTTTTTTTTTTTGTTCGGCGTGCATGTCAATCAATGAGTGCATTCACACCGGGAGCCGGAGCAGCGCGTGAGCGTCGAGCAGGAGCGTCACGTGAGCAACAGTGAAGCGCGGGTTTCAGCGCAGAGTCTATTTTTGCTGCGCTCAATTTAAGTGAAAGCACACTTTTGATGGACAAAATAAATATGATTTCATCTAAAAAGTGCCCAAAATGCACAGAATTTGCAGGTCTGGTGTGTTTTAACAAGAACTGAAGTAGGCTAGGCTATGTCAGAAACTCAAAAGTATTTATAGACTCAAAAATATTTATAGAAAATGTACCCATTTAAACTTGTTTTTATTATTTCCCAATCGTTTCCCTGCACATGCTCCACTTGTCCTGTTTAGCTTGGCTGGACATGTGTCAGATGAGAGAAGAACTGTTTGAGAAATATAACTTGCCATTGATATACAAGTGATTGCAATAGGCCTGTGTGTGTGTGTGTGTGTGTGTGAGAGAGAGAAATATCTTTATACTGCAAGGCTATATTTATTTTATTTGTTATAATATTTTATTGCCATTACCTGTTTTCATACAGAAGTTTAGTTTGCTAAATATATCAGATTTTTTTATTTGGATGTTGGATGTGAAAAGGAAATGGTTCTTCCATAACACTGCACTTTAGATGTGTGGGAATTTCCCACACCAGGGGTAATTTATATAGTTCTATTTTATAGCGATTATCTGTTCAAAAAATGTTCTATTAAAGAGAAGATAGAAAATAAATATTTGTGTGTGCTATAAAGTGGTTTGAAAAAATGAAATCGGAATCGTCTAAAATCGGAATCGGCAGGTCAAACTCAAGGAAAAATCAGGATCGGCCTAGAAAATTGTAATCGGTGCATCTCTAATTGAAACTAATATGCTTTTATTTTTGATAAACAGTCTCCATTTTCAAAGCAGAAGCTACATATATTACCTGGTGAAAATCTTTGCCACTGCTTTTACCATCGCCACTGAAATCCACATGGGAAAAGAGACAGCGTAATAAATGCCGGTCTGCCTCAGGGCCGTGACGATTCACAATCTGAGAAAGTGATGCATCAAATTGTGAGTACTTTTAGTTCACTGATGGAACTAACAATGTTCACTTAATATTCCAGGTTAAAAACTGATAACTACGGCCATGTTCAGACTGCAAGCAAAAATCCAATTTTTTGCACCACTCTTGACACGACAACAATAACATCAAAACTGGTGATATTTTCCCGCATCCTTTTTGAAAGCCTCATCACATGCGTGGGTACGCCTACATCTTTACCAAAGCAACCCTTGCAGATAGGTTGGTTTTGACAAATCTTATTTGATCACTTGCAATTAATAGTGCGGATAGTCTGCCTGTAGATCTGACTTGAGGAAAAAATCCAATTTGCCTGCAGTCTGAACATAACATAAGTGTATTTATGACACCAAAACACTAATGCACTCACATGTTGTATTTCTTGCTGGCTGGCTCTGTAGTTTTTCTTAGTTAAATTGTCCACCAGGTAGCTGATTTGAGACAAAGCCAGCGAGAGCGAGTCAAGATTCATTGCTGGTTGGGGCGGAAGCAGGCGGCCGAGCCCGGCGCAAAATCACCATTATTCCCCTTTAGTCACTTCAGTGATAGGTTACTTCTGTCGGTCCCCCCCCCCCAAAAGGTGTGAAAAGTGTCTGGTTTCCAACAAGCAGAGTCTCTGGGTGGATCCTGATTCCAAATAATGTCCTTCAGTGCACTTCTTAGTGTAACATCTGGACAAACATGAGATACAAAAAGCAATTAGAAAGGGCAAATTAAAATGCGCGCACAGTAGATCTTCAGTTACCGTATAAAACATTCAACAATATGTCCATACCATAACACATTAAAGAAACAGTTCATCCAAAAACAAGTGGTCATTTACTTGTTCCAAACCTGTATGACTGTATGAACGCAAAAGATGATATTTTGAGAAATGTCTTGTTTTTGGTCCATATATTATGAAAGTCAACAGGGCTGTCGCGGTGAAGGAATTTCCCTTGCGGTAATTTTGAGTGGCTCAATAGCGCGATATGCGGTATTACCGCCATTTATTTATTTATATTTATTTGTTGCTATATAAATACGTGTTATGATGTGGTCAGCATACACAAAAACAATGTAACCGAAACTAAACGGCGTTTCTGCGCATTGAAAGGCTGTCACTCAGCGCGCACATTGTTACGCCAACGGACTGTCTTTGAGTCATTAAACCGTTCATTCAACAAAAACGTTCAAAAAGCTGATTCCTTAAATGATAGATGTAATGAAACAAGGTGTTAATTATTTTTTAACTTTGAGCTCCACTTTTCAAGGCTCAGCTGGCCAGCAATGCTTCACTTTTGGGCAAAGCTGAAGCAATGCTTCACTTAATAAACCAATGGCATTGATTCAATGCGTGACTCGCCCCCCACGGCTTCCTCGCACTGTGTAATGCTGACCAGCGCTGCCGCCATTCATGGTAAATACTCTTACACGTTAAAAGGATGATACGACAAATATTTCGCTTTCCTTGGAAACGGCAACCTTTTCACGAATATACATGACTTGACTTCAAAGACAGACGCAGGTAATCGCACGCGCTCAGTCGATCACATTCACTGTCTGTTACTTTAGGCAAATCCACGAAGCCTCTGTACAAATCACCATGATAAACACTCTTGTTATCATTATTAACTTACTTAACATTCAATACACATGGTACGAACTACGAAGGGTGGCCTTATGAAAAAAGAAAACGCGGTTTGCGGTTGCAGCGGTTACTTGCATTCCTCTGCGGTTGGCCTCTCAGTAGCGCGGTATTGCAATATTGCGGTTATCGCGACAGCCCTAAGTCAACATTCATCGAAGTATCTTATTTTGGGACTTTTTTATTTATTTCTGTGTAACTCAAATGACATAATACACATACAATGAATTACACGGTCTAGTGCAGCGGTCGGCGAACCTTAAGGCACGCAGAGGGATCAGTCCGCTAGCACAGGAAAAAAACTCACTTTAATAGTATTTATAGCACCTAACATAAAACAGGCTGTGAGACTTTTGAGGAATGATTACCTCAAAATGTACATGCGTATTTAAGTTTGAGGGCTTTTATTTTAATTAAATATCGGTACACACAACTCTTTAGCTATTATCCCTCTGCGTGCCAATGTTGGCAAGCTTTTTTGCATTTTTATATACGGATACATCGGTCTTAGCACCTAATTAGCTAAGAGAGCGCAGTGCGTGCTTTGATGTTGCCGCCCCCTTGTCTAATGTATTAGACTCATAAGGTTATTTTGTCATCCGACAGAGTTTGATTGTCCCTCCACTATACAAGGAAAGCTGCAACAGTTGACTGCATGAAGTGGCCACCATTCCATGCTTCATTTTTCCCCCGGTTAAAGGGATAGTTCACCCAAAAATTTAAATTTTCATTACTCACCCTCATGTCGTTCCAAACCCGTAAGACTTTCGTTCATCTTCCGAACACAAATGAAGATCTTTTTGATGAATTCTGAGGGCTTTCTGTCCATAGACAGCTACACAACTAGCACTTTGACGCTTCACAAAGTTCATAAAGAGATCGTAAAATGAATCCATTTGAATTAAGTGGTTTTGTCAAAAATTTTCACACATCAGCTGTGGTAAACGGAAGCTCAAGCATGTTCGCTTGAAGCGTGAGAACCAATGAGGTTCATTTGCATGTCACGCAGCACGTTTGAGCTTCCGCAAGAACCAATGAGGTTCACTCTCGTGTTACGCAGCACGTTTGAGCTTCAGCAAGAACCAATGAGGTTCATTCTTATGTTACGCAGCACTTTTGAGCTTCAGCAAGAGGTTTGTACTCACACGTCAAGCAGGTTCGGTCTGTTTATGTTAGCTGACCAATTTTTGTGTGAATAAAAGACTACATTCAATCTGTTAATCACAAAGCAAGGGCGTCTACAGAAAATTTGGACTAAACCACAATTCATATGGATAAGTTTTACGATCTCTTTATGAATTTTTTGAAGCGTCAAATTGTCAGTTGCGAGAGACTGCATTCTGTTCCTATGGAGGGACAGAAATTTATCAGATTTCATCAAAAAGATCTTCATTTGTGTTCCAAAGATGACTGAAAGTACTATGGGTTTGGAACAACATGAGAGTGAGTAATTAATGACAGAATTGTCATTTTTTGGTGAACCCTTTATTTAAGGGCATCATCGAGGTATTTCAAGAGCACTTTTTATTTTGGGATTTTTCAGTTTAAACTATTTATATTACACAATGGTATAGAATAGTAAATAAGTATACAAATTAGGATGCCACCATACAGGTGTGTAACGACACGAGGGTGAGCAAATAACAGAATTTTCATTTTTGGGGGAACTGTCCCTTTAAAAACGTTCAACATAAGATTCTAACACCCAATTCATTAAAACCTTACAATGTAACAGTCAATTGAAGCACTTTAAATTAAAAAAGGTTTTAGAACTATAGTTCCACATTTTCAGTCACTTTCTGTTTTATTTTTAACGCGCTGAGAGAAACTGAACGGTACAGCTGCAAAACCGGAAGTCATAAACACTCAGACTCACAGGCCTCGACTAAAGTTAGAGTAAATAAACCTTTAGAACGTTCGGTTTCTGCTACAATAAAGCCGCCAAGGGCTTGCAAGTATTTATGAGAAAATAGATGTATGAAGTGTGACGTTTTGAAACCTAAAACTAACTAGACTGATTTCCACAACAACATGTTTTCTAAACTCATTTAACTGCTAAAGCACATTCTTGAAATATTGAGGGTAAACAATCGAAATAAAATACAAAAAAACCCAAATGATTCTTAAGAGCAGTTATTAAGCAATGATACATTATAGTTTCAGTTACAAACGCTAGTCACGTAAAACACAGATGACTGTCGAAAACGTTATATTATTTAAATCTAAATTAACCTGTATTACAAATAGGTAACGTGTCTTTTTCACGAAACAACTCCCAACAACAATTTGGCTTCAAACGATCAAACACTCCCAGTTTGGCTGTGGACAACACCGTTAGCATTCCTAGTGCTACCTCATCTTTCATCCAAGTTGCTTCTTATTTATCAATATCTACATAATTATGTCACGAAACGCCTCTTCGGATAAAGTTTTATCCCCTACTCAACTGTATTATCCCGAAATTAACTCCCGATAGCTTTTTAACGGCCAGTTCTGTCAGATTCAACAGCAGTCCTGCTAATCCAGTGCTGGCTAACAGCTAGGCTAAGCTAACAGCTTAAAACCTCATTGTTTCGAACGGTGACGAGCACTAGCCTGTTCCCGACATGCTCATCGAGATCCCTTAGTTGACAGGACCAGTCTGCTTGTTTGTTTTGGGCATTAATGTTAGAAATGTACAACAGGCAAGAGTTATGATTCCCAGTACAAGTAAAACACTGGCAAAAACTTCCATATCATACAGTTCTAACATGAATATTGCTAAAATATGGCAACCAAACATCTTACTCATGTATAAAGTCGTATTAAATGCACTGATAGTTGCGTAAAAACAATTTGGTATACATGATAAGGGCATGTAAATCAGTGCAAGTGAACATAAGCAGTCATGCAGGTTTGCATCCAGCTACACTGCTGTCGTCCGGGCCTCACTCAACACATTTATATGGTTGGAGAAACAGAGCAAGGCAACAAACTCGGTGTCTAAAATCACTCCAGTGACCATGTAGTTAGCTATAGCGCGCACCACAAGAGCCTTACTTATATTCATACAGTTTTCAAAAGTGCATATTAATGATCACATCAACCGAACTACTAACGACCGTTAACTGTGATCGTACCAGTGCGCGCAGAGCCGGTTGGGATTTTAAGACTTTTTGGCCGTTAAAACCACCAGCAAGGTAAGCTACATGCTAAAGAGCTAACGTTAAATTAGCCGAGCAGACAGCATATGATAAGCAATTCATATACTCAGCTATTTGTAAGATTTTAACGAAACCCCGAACGCAGCGAGAGGACGCGTTACCTCGATCCTGGAAAAATTACGAGCGGATGATCATTTTCGTCGTATTTCTTCGTTCTGATCTTGACTGATAAAAGGTCGCTTTCTCCCTCGGTTCAATTTGGGTTTTTCAAAATAAAATGGCGACTGTCACGGCACGCGCGCGCACCCAGTGCGGTGGTTATTGAGCTCGCGACTACGCGCACTGACACCCTCAACATGCGCACAAATGGTGCAAAGTGATGGAGGCTTCGCGCAGATGCAAACGCACACCTGTTGCTGTGGGAATGGATTGCCAATTAGATTAGATTGGATCTCTGCTGTTTTTTTTGTTTTGTTTTTTGGAAGATTGTGGTTTCATTTTTTTTTTCTAAATAAGAATTGAATAGATCTGAAAACACTTTTCTAATGAAACATCCGTTTATGATTGTTCATGAAAAATATGCAAAAAGAATATATATATATATATATATATATATATATATATATATATATATATATATATATATATATATATATATATAATTATTATATTTATATTTTTTGATCAAACAAATGCAGGCTTGATGATCATAAAAGACTTCTTTCAAAAACACAGAAATAGTAACGTTTCCAAACTTTTGACACACACACACACACACACACACACACACACACACACACACACACACACACACACACACACAGTAGAGATCAAAATTAGAGAACAATTAGAAACACTTGATTATTTTCAGAAATATTGTTAATCTTCGTTATTGAAATTTGAAGGAATATTTGCTGTGGGTATATACCATTGTTTTACTGGCATGTTTTACAAAATAACCAAGGTAGGCCTACTTCAAAATCAAAATTAGAGAACAATAACCATTGAAGCACAAAAGAAAACATTACAACTAAAATATGAGGCTTACAGCAGTCAAAATCTAGTAGGAAGTGTACAGGCCCTTGCTTTGAATGACCCGAGCACATCTGCGGCTACAGGACATCACTAGATTCTCACACTGCTCTAGTGTGATCTTGGGCCACTCTTCTTCCAGTCTCTTCCACAGTTCGGTAACTATAGTTAGGGTTTCTTAGCCATAACTTTGTCACCAGGAATTTTCCATAGATTTTCAATCAGGTTCAGATCAGGACTCTGGGCTGGCCATTTAATTATTTCAATGTTGTCCGCTTCAAGGAACTGCTTTACCCATTTGCAGTGTGACGGGGCATTGTCTTGCATGAAAATTGGGGGCTGATTGGTAGATGCTTGCACAGAAGGAACCACATGTTGCTGAAGGAGGTTCTGATAAACGTTTGCATTCACCCTGCCATGATGTAGCTGTATTATAGGCCCAACTCCTGCTGCAGAAAACATCCCTCAAACCATGGCACTTCCTCCTCCACCTTTGACTGACTTCTTTACGCACTTTGGGTTCAATCTTTCCCGCTTGATGCCGAACATGATGTTCCCATCGGACCCAAATAAAACAAACCTACTTTCTTAAGTGAATTTTTGACCAGTTCTCCTCTGTCCACACAACGTGCTCCTCCACAAAGGTAAGCCTTTTCATTCTTTCTGCTGATGAGAGGCTTGGTCACTGCAGAGCGAGCTTTCAGTCCGAATCACTGTATGCCGAGACTGATCCTTACTGTGTTCAGCTCTGAACTGGCGAGCAATTCCAGCTGCAGTGTTGTTGAACCGATTCCCCATTGAAAGTCTCCGCATCGTCCTGTCCTCTCGTGCATTTGTCTTACGTGGAAGACCAGCCGTTTTGGGGGACTTGAATGAATGAGTGAGTGGTTTTGTGAAGCTTCAATATTCTAGAAATCACAGATTTGGAACGACCAGTTTCTGTTGCAATAACTGAAAGGCTTCATCCCTTTGGCCTTCATCTGGACAACCTGGTGTCATAGGGTTTCAGTCACCTTAGAGTGGCTTGCCATCTTGCAAAGTCAACTAAAATAGAAAAGTTTGCTGCCAGCTAAATAGAGTTTGACAGATAGCACTAGGTTCCACATTATCACCAATAACTTGGAGGTATCTGAACGAGTTCTCTAATTTTGACCATTTATTTTTTAATTGTCTCATTTAAGTTTCATATACTGTACTTCAAAAAATAGGAACTCCCGCACACTATCAGTACTTGCAAATAAAACTTTAATTTAGCAACTTTTGACCTTCATCAGGCATATACAAATTTACAAACTCTTCCTATTTAAAATACACACATGACCATGGTCATGTGTCTTTTGACCTGATGAAAGTCAAAAGACCGAAAAGTTGCTAAATTAAAGTTTTATTTGCAAGTACTGATAGTGTGCGGGAGTTCCTATTTTGAGATTGTCGATCAAGTTTGGTCTTCCTTTCCTACGCACCTATCACCTGTCCTGGTTTACCACCTACCACCTATCACAGGTGTGCGATGGCTTGTGTTTAATGATATATACTGTACTTCAAAATATATTTAACTTATGAAATATGCTAAAATGAAAACAGCCCTTCTGCTCCTGTTAGGATAACTTTTAATAGGACTAAGCAGTGACCTTGAACTTTAGGAAATTGTATGTTGTTCTTTAATTTTGATCTCTACTAATATATAATATATATATATACACACACACACACACATATATAAAATGTAGTGTATGCAATATATGTGCGTGTATGTATGCATGTGTGTGTGTGTGTGTGTGTATAATTATAGGGTGTGATTTGTAAATGTAACAAATAATTAAACAAAAAAAATATTACAGAAGAAAACTTTAGTTCTAATGGGCTATTTTAAGGACCCAAATAATGCGATCAATATCGGTTTTGATAATCTCATGCAGCTGGTTAGCAATCCGAGCATGAATCAATGTTAACAAAACACCCAGAAACATATTCATTCGTAAAACTTTTAATATGTACAGGCCACATTGTAAATCTGAAAATCTCAATTTAAAGAGACTTGGCTGTGGATTACAGTGTCACAAAATATTAAACAAAATTATACAACCATATAAAAATTTTCAAACAGTTGAATGCATTGAAAATGACAGAGGACACACCATAATCAAACAAGTAATTGATTGCAAGACCAGAAAATGGAAAACGCAACCGAGAATGCCAAATAAATACTGTACAAGTACTGCATGGTACAAACCCTGCCTGCAGGCCAGCAAGTTCTCAAGCACATTTAGATAATCATTGTGTTTAAGAAAACAGCAACAATAAAAACAAAACAAAAAAACTCAGTGTAGTGTGTAACATAGCTAATGCAGGACATGATTAGTGCAGTGTGGAATTTTTTGATAGACACAGAAGCTCCTCCAATCCCCCAAACTGTACTTTGGCCCAAATCCTGGTCAGACAAATAGCCTTATCAAGGGGAAAAACAACAGGTGCTACATTAATGGCATTGTGGTTTTATCTTTGAAATGGATCAAAACACAATGCTTGAGTTTCGTGGTCCACAATAAACCATCATAAAAACATTGGAAGATGACATACAGTAGCAATATTGTGCTGGTTGTGATCACCTGTTCAATTCGGTCGGTCCACCTTTGGGTTGACTGAAGCCCTTAGAATAATTTGTCAGAAAAACAGTCCATATGTGAGCCCTGAGCTGCTGTACTTGTACCTCAGCAAGTCAATGAAATCCATCAGAGAAGTTCCTGGAAGCTTATGGAATGCGTGTTATTGCCTGAAGAGCTTTGTAGATTATGTTGAAGTTGCTGTAAATGTTTTAAACATAATGGGAATACAAAAGGAGGAGATTTCCTTTCATGGGGATACTTATCAAGAAATGTTCATATAAGATTAGATAAAACAGCTCTTTTTGCTGTCGGGACACCACAATTGAAAGCAAGACCTGACTTTTATGATTACATTATTTGGCATTCATCAAAGGGAATCCAAAACCTTGAGCGTGAACAATTACCTGAGGTCTTTCACACAGAACCAGAGTAAACTACCTCCAAATCACACACATATATCTTACAAAACGCCAGGCTATAGCCATATTTCGATACACGTTGTTGGAACAATTCTCTCTGTTAAGACTTATTTTACAAAAATAAATACTCTTTTCGTTTCTTTGTAAAAAGACGCGTAGCCAAATACATTTCAACGTAAAAAAGGTAAACACTCTCCCACGCTCCATGGCCGTCTTAAACGTCTCGTTTTCTCACTATACACAGCACCAGTTCAAACAGTGTTTCAATGCTTTAGAAATTGATGAGGCAGCTGAACTTTATACTTCTGGAAACAAAAACACATCTCTGAAACCAGATCTTTAGAATAACAGTAAAAACCAGCCAAATAACAGGAGGTGACATTACTGGTTCAGTACGGAATCTTTTTTTTTTCAAACATTTTGAAAAAAAATGAAAGACTTTAACATAAGGGGACTAATATTGGGCAGGTTTTTTGATTAAATATCAGCTTCCCATTACACAACACATTTTGTTCTTACCCACAATGCAGCTGATATTTTGAAAAATGGCTGAGCTCGTGCACAAATGTCTGTACGGCCACAAATATCTAAACATGTTTCAAAACAGATGCATATTAAGACCCTAAAGAACAGCAAATCTCCCTAAATGCTTAGTGAAATAAATTGTTCTCTTTCATCAGTAATAAATATGTAATTTAATAACAGTATAGAAAAAAAAAGAAAAATCAAGCACCAACATAAAAAAAAAGGAATAAATTAAGGGAAAATGTGTTGTCACGTGCCCCATATAAATGATAGCTTCAAACAGTCAGTCTCTGGATGCCCACTAGGTGGCAACAGAGGACCAAATATAGTTAAACTACCCCGCACACTACTTAGCTTGTAATACAAAATATGCCAATATGAATACAAATGCTGACAAAAATATTTTTTTTCTTTCATTTCTCTTAAAACATGAGAACATTTTGATTGACAGGTCAGGTAGTTCAAGCGATCAACCTTGGTCATTTTTTTCTTTAGGCAGTAATGCAAATTTTCTTTGCTAGGAAAAGTCGGTTGCAATCACAAAATGAGAAGACAAAAAAAAAGCACCTTTACGAAATCAGTTCATCACTCAATTGCTGCCTTGTTTAAGGCGTACATCATTGAAGTGAAGTGTTTTTAGTTGTGGGAAGCAGCTTGCTAGTCTTTGCTTTCAGCTTTGAAAACCTGATTTTGATGCAAGCGTTGAGAACCAAAAGCCTTAAAAAGTGATGTTTTCCTTTCAGTCACATTGATCCTTTGGATGGATATTAGCAAAACTAGGAAACCATGTTGGGCAAAGCGCTTTTTCAGATCATTCTGAAGCTTCGGGTTGATTGGTAGCCAATACAATGTTTATGACCAAATGTGTTGGACCAAACACACTTTAAAACCCTGTCACCTTTAACATGCACTCAGCATCCCATCACTAGCACTACACAAAGAAGGGGTTGTGTCTGCTCAATTTGAGAATCTTGCCCAGTCGCTGCTTAGCTGTAGCCATGCCTTTCTTAGGACGTTTACCTACAAGAAAGAAAAGATTAAAATAATTCATAAATTATATTATATATATAAAGATTATAATATAATCTTAAATGTAATCTAAATATAATCTTAAATAATATAAATGTATTTTGTTTGTTTTTTATTTGTTTAATTTGCTATATTTTATGAATAAAAGGCGGCATCTGTGCTCGAGCTTCAGGCAGCTGTGTGTCTGTCAGCGGGAGCACCGCCTTGAGTCCTTTTTCGTGGCTTATTGGGATTAATAACACTCTGACGTGTCAAGAACTTTGTAGTACAGCAAAGTTTAGGAAATGTAAAACTTTACAATATCGATTTATTAAATTTGAGAATCGGCAGAAGATAGAATCGCCATTCATATGTGAATACATTTTTTCCCCACCCCTACTAACTAACTAAATAAATAAATGCATACAAAAGCGGAAGACTTACTAATGTTTAATGTGCAGAGAAAATGGTAATGGCGTACCTTTGGTAGCCTGATTGGTGATTGGTGGGGGATTTGAGGCAGGCCTCTTGGACGGGTGCAGGGGTGGCGACAGGGATGTCTCACAGTATTGGTAGCCCAATGTAAGGCTTTCCCCATGGGCTGGGGAGTGTGTGCGACTGCTCCACGCCTCACTGCTGCTGTTGCTGCCACTGCCCTGGCTGTCCATGAAGTTCTTGTGTTCCTGGATCCTATGCATGAGTTTGGCCTGATATCCTCCTGAATGCTCCCGCTCCCGAAATCCCTCCTAAAAAAAAAGAAAGAAAAAAAAGATTGAAACAGTGGCCAAATTTATGTGCCCTCTATTTTGTATAAATGCATAAATTAGTATCAAATAAAATATTAATTTTTTTTTTGTTTGGTAATTTATCAAATGAAAGCTAATTTTTATTTATGCAAAGTCATAAGCCACAAGCCAAACCAATTAGCTACCAGGTAAATCACAACATTACAAACTTTGATTTGAAGCAAAAACGTATTTGCAAATTGGACAAAAAGGCACAAGACTGTGTAACTAATGGCTTTAGTGAAGGAAAAAACTACAATCCCATGTAGCCCTGCGAATGACAATCGGAATAAAACTATGGTGAAATATTACACTATCCATTTTATGTTGTTGATTACACCTATAGAAACACTATTTTAAGTTAACTGCGAAATATATATTGTTGATTGGTGGTACTCTGATTGCTGGAATTTTTTTTACAACATCATGGGTAATGTAGTTTTTACCACGAATTCCGCTTTAAACACGATTATTTTAATTATTAAAAAAAAAAAGATGGCTTAAACAAAGGCATATACCATTGATTAACAACCCCAGAGTTCATAATAGGTCTGTTTTTAAAGGTTTAATTACAGTTTTTACTTCTGGAACATGACTGATACATTCTAAACAGTATGCCAGATTAAGATTGGGTTTACAGATGTATGCAAATATTGAATAAAACTCATTAAGAAGTTACCTGTGAAGAATTGCTGTCTGAATCCTGGTTCTCCTCTCCTGACGCAATCTCCTTTTTACCTGAGAATTAAAAAAGAACGTGCAATATTCATCAAAATAATATGTTTACGTTATAGGGGGGAAAAAGAAGCTGTTTAGCGATAAAAAACTCATGAAGTCTTACTGTAGTCAGGGGAGTGATGGTTGCTTCGGGACCACCAGGATTCCTGTGAACTGCTGGGATCTTCTGATTGGTGAGAATACAACAGCCCTGCCATAGACAGCATTCCCTGGATAGCATCCTCTTCTTTGCTTGGCGAGGTAGCAGACTCACTGCAAATGTGATTTGAGATTAGTTATACACACGCATAACCCTAAAACCCCAGCATTTTGTTGTCTTGTGACAATGACGGGCATCTAAAAACTGTATCAGCTCTCACCTTTTAAGACATTTCTCAAAACGGTCAAGTCTTTGCCTGGACTCCTTGCAGTAGCCGGAGCAACTTTTGGCCTCATTTTGATCGTCTCCACTCCTCCTAATCTTTTCATCCTCCTCTTCCTCTGAAGAGCTTTCAGATTCCTCCTCAGAGCAGTTCTTTTTCTGCACGGTTAAGAAGAGTAGATTAAACCTAAACTAGAACTTTATGCTCTTCCTGTGCATGAAGGAAAATGGCAACATACCCGTGTAGTGAACTCCGCTTCTGATTCAGAGTCTGATGAGATGTCTGAATGTACCGTTTCTCTGTTCCTGAGATCTGAATTCTCTTGTTTACTAAGATCTGTGGAAGACATAGCTCCTTATTACTGTCAGGGACAAAAATATAAGTGAGATTTCGTGCACTAGCTGAGAGAATAAGTAATACAAACTGTTTTAACATGGCTTATGCTTGTGATTAGAGCTAGGCTTAATATCGTTAACTAAATGTAACACTTTTAAAAACATTTCTGTCAATTAAAAAAAGCTGGCAACAAAAGTGGGAATAAACTGAAATAAGTTTAAGTTGATGCATTAAAACTTAAAAAAAAATTAAACCTAAATAAAATAAAAAAAAGACAAAAGCACATAACAAAATGACTAAAATTAAAACCGATAATACAACAAATATATCATTATAAAATTAATATTAATTTCTAAAATAAAAGCTAATTCAAATAACACTAATTAGAGCACACAAAATTGCTTGAAGAAAAAAAATATGTACACAATATTTACTAAAAAAATATTTGAAAACTTTTCACAAGAATGGTGAATAAAATTGCAGGGTTGAATTTGACGCTTTTGAGGGTACCTGTAAAGGATATCACTTCTCTGGCTACATGATGATGCTTATCCTCATTCATTCGAATATCCACTTCCTGTTCCTCTTCTTTAGGTACTGGTTTAATCTTGAGTGAATCCCTCTTCACATCTCTGAAGTCCTCCTCTTCCTTTATCCCTGGTCTTTTTTCACCAACATGCTGCCTGTTATCTCTGTGTGGACAATCAGAGGGGTAAAAAAGTGTTCCCAATATTTTATGAGCAAAAAAAGACGAAATAGGACAAGAAAAACATTGCAACAGCAAGTAAAGTGCTAAAATGACTATTACCTTACATAATCCTTTTAAATTTAACACCATCACGAAGGCCAGTATGAGTCATTTGTATTTGGTAATTTAAGTGCTACAATTATTGAAATTACTGACTAATGTGTGATAATCGTTATGGTTTACCTGACTATACGTCCATTGCACAGTACCAGTCGCAAGTCAGTGTCCAAACTCCGCTCTGCCATTGCAGCTGAGGCCGTAGAGACCTTGTTGAACTTGCCGTTGACCTTCTGGTTAAAGGTGGCATCCTGAAAGACGATTGTTCAGGAAAATTATTCCCTATAGATAGATTAGCCTGAATGGCATTGATTTATGGTATTCATAAATCCCAATTACCTCCTCATAAGGACCCATCTCAAGTCTTTTTAAAACTTCTTGTGTGTGCTGTTCAAAGATGTCAAGGTTGGAAGGAACTTTAGGGTTGTGAGAATGATGATGGTGGTGGTGATGATGGTGGTGGTGGTGGTGGTCACGAAGGCGTCTGGCGTTCATGCGCGCGTGAGACCCTCTCTCGTGTGCCGACCGCGTGGAAGGACACACAGAGCTTCCTTGAAATTTAATTGGCTTGCTTCCACAATTCCCATTCTGATACTCCTAGAGTGTTTAAAACAGCATTGTGAGATCAAATACAACCACTCAAGTTCAAACAACTCAAACTGAAGAACACTAGACGGCACAAACTGATTCGTAATACATTTACATTTAAGGTTTACTTAAAATGCACATATGTAGATCAGGAGAATCGAAATCCAACCCAAACCCCCCTAAGCAAGCTCAGTTTTCAGACCTCTGTATTTCTAAAAGCCTGTGTATGGCCATGGTTTCAAGCCGTCTGGCTTACCTCAAGGTACTGGATTTCCTTAGTGAGCATTTTAATGAGATGGTTGGGTCTGATATAGTCAGGGACCTCGCTGGCTGGCTCTGTGACCTGGGTAAATGGGCACACATGGTAGATGATAAGGGGTTTGTGTCACAGAACAAACCTCAGGTTCTTACCCAGTACCACTGACACCAGATATCAACCTTTTTGGGATGCCCCTTGCCCTCATTATTTCAGCAAGGATTACAATGTACAATGGTTTGATTGCAGGTGGTTTTAGAATCAAGTTGTTTTAAGGGGGATTTCACACTAGCACTTTTGGTGCGCACCCGGGTTCAATTGACAACAGATTTTGGTTGGTTTAAAAGATGTAAACGCTGTTTTCCGAACTCGGGTGCGAACCGTACCTAGAGTCCGCATAAAAAGGGTAGTCTGGGGTACGGTTCGCTGCTGATATGACGGAATTGATATCATGATGCAGTTTCTTATGTGGTAAGACAGTTTCCTTCACCTCTCTCTTTAACCAGTTCCTCAGTGCAGTTATCAAAGCTTTCACTCCCTTGATCAGGTATTCAGGAGGCAGGCAGTTATCTTCTCGTGATTCTGACGACAGACAACAAACAGACGATTAGGATGGACACCAGGGAACAGAGTGGCAGCATGCCAATGATTTAAGTGCCCTGTATTGACGTGCTGAGCGATCAAGACGACGTACCTTTGAGAGTCTCCAGCAGATTCTTTGCTACATACCAGCAAATGGCCTCAAAATAAGGGAACTTAAAGAGGTCTGGAGTCTTCAGACGCCGCTCCATCTCATAGCACCTAATATGAGGACATAAGTAGTTACACTTGAGCCACAACACGTACACAACTCAGAAACCAATATGCTGATATTAAAAACACAAAATATTAGACAATGTAATCAATGTAACAAAGAAAATGTATATCTGTAAAACGCATTGGTCAACTTTTAAGAGACACCATCAAGACCACCATCAACAGCACTCCAATTCTGATTTCTGAAGAGTGAAAGCACTCGCTTACCTGAGCTGCATGCCTATGTTGAGGTTGTGGAGGAAGTTCCCACCGAAAGCCATGCAATCCTGAGAGGTGAGAACTGCATGGATCCATCCTGCAAGAGAGGTCAAGAGTGTGTCAACAGCTGACCGACAGATGCAGACACATTCAGACATCTGGTCTGAACTGCAGCTGTCCCTTTCTAGCCAACAGTAAGGCATTCATATCCGGTGTGCGGCAAAGCTGGACCGAGAGACCAATTTTACAAAGTCCACTGATATGTCACTCCAAGTTCAAACTTTACCAACATGCTCCTACAACAAACAGTGTAAATGAAGTAAATTTACAGGACTTTAATGGCAAGCAAAAGTTCACATACGTTTGCTGGGTGGGCCATGATTATACGGCTAACTGAGATCTTCTGAGGTGAATCAAACCCCCAGTGTTTCAAAACCACTGCAGACTGCAGAGCCCACCAAACAACCAGTCTGTCAACTACATCCACGACTTCCTGTCTACGCTTCAACATATAGGCCACATGCGAAGTGTGGGAAAGCATAAATATACATCAGATTCAGAGGCAGAGCCCCGACAATGAGCAACTTTCATATCGTAGCTCTTGAAGGACTTTTGAAGTCTGTCTCACAGCAGGGGCATGTGAAAGTTTTAAACTGGTCTGCTAGTGCCATCAACACAGCTGGGAACCAGATTCATTTAAGAGACCACGTATCCTCATGACCTGCTCATTTTGAGTGTGAGGTTTCATAAAATGTTCAGATTTATGATGCCACCCATATATACCCTATCATTTGACTTCATATATAATACGAAGTAATGATGACGATACACTAGATGTTTGTATTGTAACTCAAAAAAGGCTGTGGAGGTTGACTAATGAACAATATACTGGATAAGATGTAGCTAAGATTCATGTGGCTCTCTGGGTGGTAAGAGTGGCTGCTCATTCCTGCTACGTCTGAACCTGAAACGAAAAACACAAATCAGCCCTGGCCTTCCTGTGGAACCACCATTAAAAGACAGCTGCTCCACAGTAAGTGGAATACCAGTTCCTCTTGCTCCAACATTCGTGTGTCCCTAATAAACCCTGAATAACCCTAAAATGAAATGAATAAGACTTCATTTTTCTCCTTCAATGTGAAAGGTATAGTTTTTGCACCACCAGAAAGTAAAATAATTTTTTGAGGACACAGTGGATGAATTTAATTAATGAAGGAAATGTGCCGAAGAAATTAGGTAAAGTCTTATATGTTTGTGCAAATCATTTTACGCCGGACAGTTCAATGCTGGATTTGCACAAAAGTTGACTATCAAAGATGGGTCGATACCAACATGCTACTACAGTTTCCACATGAGCACCTGTACAACAATTTAAAGATGATCATGGCGGAAGATGCTAATCGATAATTTGAATAAAGCTAACTCCACAACAACTACATCAAATAATCAACTAACCATTTAGAAATGTTGTAACTTCTTCCGGAGTCTCTTCATCTGTGTCCAACTCCGGTTCAAACATATAAGCCTGAACACTGCTACTGACAATTTAGCTGCGTGAGATTCCCCAGTTTTGTTTGTTGCAGAGTATCTGAAGCATGATATGTAAAGGCTCTGCTCTCTTCTGGAAAAGGGGTGGGGAGCATCAGCTTTTTTGGATTTAAAGGAGTAGTTCACTTTAAAATGAAAAATACCCCATGATTTACTCACCCTCAAGCCATCCTAGGTGTATATGGAGTTTCTTCTTTCAGACGAATAAAATCTGAGTTATATTAATAAATGTTCCAAGCTTTATAATGGCAGTGGATTGCAACCATCGATATGAAGCTCAAAAAAGTCCATCCATCCATCATAAACTCCACATGGCTCCGGGGGGTTAATAAAGGCCTTCTGAAGTAAAGCGATGAGTTTGTGTAAGAAAATTATTCATATTTAACACGTTACAAAGTAAAATTCTAGCTTCCGGCCAAACGCAGTCTACTTGCGCCTAACGCGCAACTTATGACGTCGGAAGTAGCGTAGTGCGTCATAGCGTAGAGTAAATATCAGCAGTACGTCGCTTTACTCGCACGAGTTGCGAGTAAAGCTTAAGTTTACACTTACAATAAGTCAAATCCGTATGTTCGTTTGGCCGGAAGGTAGTTATTTTACTTAATAAAGTTTGAAATATGAATATTTTTCTTACACAAACTCATCGCTTTGCGGAGTTTGGAGTTTGTTTATGATGGATGGATGCACTTTGAGCTTCAATCTGTTGGTTGCAATTCACTGCCATTATAAAGCTCGGAAGTGCCGGAAGGGTGTTCGGAAAGGGTGTTTTTTAATATAACACTGATTTTTTTCTTTCAGATGAATACAATCATATACACCTAGGATGGCTTGAGGCTGATTAAATCATAGTGTACTTTTCATTTTAAAGTGAACTACTCCTTTAAAAGGTACACACACGAAAACGGCGTGCTTTTGCTCACACCCAAATAGGGGCAAATTGGACATGCAAGAATGAATGATCTGTTCTGTATTTTGAGCTGAAACTTCACAGACACATTCTGTGTGCATTCAGACTTGTATTACATCTTGTAAAAAGGGCCAGAATAGGTCCCCTTTAAAGTACCTTAGGATGACCTAATTATAATAACAAATAAAATAAAATACATACACCTCAAAGTTACTATAGTATAATTTAATTTATTGTGCAACCTCAGCAAAAAAACCCAATTAACTTCAATTATTCTATTTTATTTTATTTGAATAGCATCATAATAAATAAATAAAATAAAATAGAATAAAAAATAAAACTGATGTGCCCAAAAAGAAGAAATAATGCTCACCCGTTGGAATCAGAAGTGTTGTTCCCTGCCGCACGACACACTTGTAGCACTTGTCCACTTTCTCCCCAAAGAACACTTCACTCTGGTTCGGGGATGAGCTCCACTCCTCGTATAGTGCAAGGTTGGCCGGGGTCGGCTTTATCAAGTAAAAGATCTTCTCCCCCTACAGGTAAGGCAATTAATAAGTCATTGATCATCACTCATTTTAGTTGTCGTCATATAATTCAGCAAATTTGTTTTTGAAAAATCTTTAAAAAGTTTGTAGTCAGTAAGATTTTTAGTTTTTGAAAGAGGTCTCTTATGCGCACCAAAGCTGCATTTATTTAATTCAAAATACGTAAAATATTGTGATATTATTACAATTTAAAATAACTTTTTTCCCACCCTGTGTATATCAACTGTTTTCTATTTTAAAACAGTTTAATTGTAATTAATTCCTGTGATGGCAAATCTGAATTTTCAGCATCATTACTCCAGTCTTCAGTGTTACATGATCCTTCAGAAATCATTTCAATGTTCTGATTTACTGTTCAAGAAACATTCATTTGGTAGAACCTGTGATATATTTTTTTTCAGGAATCTCAAATGAATAGAAAGATCAAAGGTTTGTGATGCAAACTTACCCACAGGACGTGGTACCACACAGATGTGCCTCCAAAATCAATATGGAAGTCGGTATAGCTTTCCCTCACACCCATTAAACAGTACTTCTGCACAAACGGCTTGGGAAAGTAAGAGTCATCAGGCCAGTAGTTCTCCACCCAAGACATCTTCTGAGCGATATCGGGGACCACCACCAGCTCTGACATCCTGAGTGCAAGACATTCAAGTTGTCATCAAAATGTACGTTTTTTTCTGCACTAAAAAAAAAAGGCACCTTTGTGTTATCTGTCAGTAACTGCAAATTAGTCGCTCTCAAACAATACTAACTTCGTGTCTGAAAACTCCAGACTGATGACGTTCAGGACTTTCGGCCGCTGAGGGCTGTAGTAATACTTCACAAAGGCGCTCAGTTTCATCTTACTGTCCGCTTGCCTGGCCACATCGATGACATCAATCACTTTGTCACCTCCTATAAGCAAAGGGAGCAAATTGAGTGATGTGCATGAGTGGGCATCAAAGGAACAGAATACTCCAACAGATATCATTACCCAAACAAACTCAAAAGGGATAAATTGCAAAAGTCACAGCCATAAATCATTATTTAAATGACCACCATGTCAAATGACTAGACTCTTGGTACTAAAAAGTTTCCCATTGTCCTCAAATAAGGCCATCTCTCCCCCGAAACTACAATGAAAGATCTTATTTGATGTTTCTTAACATGAAAGATCTTATTTGATGTTTCTTAACAAGAAATCAGTTGATGTTTATAACTGTGAGAAAGACAACTGGCAGGCAGAACATCAAACCAACCCCACCAGAAAGCTGCTGGGAAAAACCTCAAACACTGAGCAGGACAGCTGGTGCTTGTGTACACAAACGGCACCCTAGTGTACCAAGCCAGAAAGAAACTCATCCTACAAAGTAGACCATAAAGAGATCCTTTACTGCTGTTCTGGGATCATGACTTGCAACACTGCCAATAAAAATGTCTATTGGATCCTTTATGGTTCCAAATCCACAAATACGGGTTCGATTAAAAAAAATTCCTGACACTCCAAGCTCCAAGACTGTAATATGTGTTTATATGTGCATAAATTAAATCATTTATGCCATTAATTACTCCTTTTAACCAGTAACAACAAACATTTTTATAGATATGGAGACATAAAACGTACCCAAAACAGTGTGGGACAAAAGCGGCTTTCACAAAAGCAGGCGTAGAGTGCGGTTCTTCATTACAAGCAAATGGCAATGGGGAAAAACCCACAATGTTCGATTTTGCTGGCTAGGGAGCCATGCAAGCAAGCTGCCCACTGAAGTAACTGAATTAGCTGGGCAACTATCCTGTCAAAAGTGCATTAAAGACAAAAGCAAGAGCTTTCAGTGCATTGCCCCAGACATAACGTCACTGCAGTTAACTTGAACATTCATCAAGCAATTCAACTATATACATAGATTTTCAGTCTACAGATTTTCTCACACTTCTCAAATTTAATGTTTTTAGCTTTATGCAACGAATGCTAAAAAGCACATCACAATCTCTTGCACATAGACCAGAAAAGAATGGGAAGTGTTCTTTATATACAGCAAGATTAGTGATAGTTTTGAAGGGCTGAAATAATTGAGTGAAACAGTGAAATTAGCACTTAATCCGTGAACTGTTATTTTGTGCGCCCAACCAAGCTTAGGCTTCTGCCTTCTTGCCTCGCAGTCTTATCAGGCAATGATTTTGCAGGCAGCATTTGCGCACGAAGGCACCTCACGAGACTTCTAAGGCATTGGAGCGGTTTAATGATTTACAACATAATAGAGGGAACTTTGGTGATACCCAAGCGAATATTTAATTACTACAATAGTAATTTCTTGCTAGAAATAAAAGTCAAAAACTTAGTTACGCACAAACTGACCACCAACCGCAACTTTAAGATGCCTTTTTTTTTATTTTATTTTTTAGCTCAACTGTCATACAGAATTGAGGGATATTATAGGCAGGAAAGGATACATCTATGACTATGCTGCCTTCAAAAACGACAGGAAGTGAGGCTAACATTGGATTCGGATGTGCCTTGATGCCTTCCTTCCTCAGAATGCATCCCCCGAAGGCAGCATTTTTCAGCTTTTGAATGCCACCAACAAGTCAGCAGAGTGGACGCACTTTACCGTGACCAAAAATTATGCTAGAGTAGCAATATGTCAAATTTGTCCAGCTGGTTACCAAAAAACTGAGTACACAGCACCACGAACAGCATAAAAAGTTAAATTACCTTAATTTAATTACCAAAATGTTATTATTGGTTCTAGTTTTCAAATGAAAACCTTAATTTTGGCTTTTGTTCCAGCAAAAAATTGTGCATCAGCCAGCTGTTTAGAATTCAGCTTGAAACAATGCTAAGGGATGTCGCAGCTATCGACGGTCATTGCTAAAAAAAGTCACACATATCTCCTTGCTTAGAAAAGGTTAAAGAGCTGATCAAATAAACAAGCATCACTGACATTTCACACAAATTCCCCGTCATGCATCTCAACAGCTCATTTTGCCAGCAAATCAACATTTGCAGGAACAGGAGCGAAAATGTCAACAATTAGCATGTGTTTGCAGAGGAAATGCCTAAAAGTTTGGACCAAATTTGTTGGGTCAACACACTACAAATCATATTCTTCAGTGTGAACTAGAAGTAAATGAGGCGAACATCTAAAAATCTGTGGAAAAGAAACTTAGCAGGCTGGTAAAGGGCTAAAACATTAGCAGTGGGCAGTGGCCAGACAGACACCAGAAGGTGTGGCAGTAGCCTCACAGTAAGTGCAGTATAACCACACTTTCATTCCCAGTGGGCCACAGGCACCCCTCCAGGACCCAAGTGGAGCAGCTGATCACTGTGTGTATCATGATAACAATATGTTATACACACAGATGTGAGAGGTAGAGGAGTGAGCTGTAACCTAAACTTTACGGACAAAGCTCAGTGGGAAAGACATAGCGGCTGTGTAATCAGACACTATAAAGACCAGACTCTCAATGAGTTGAGGCCTTCTAGGCTGGTGTAAGGTACACCACTTTTATCTACACACTTACTTCATTATGGGTTGATTAATGTTTGCTAAAAGGTTAGACCCATTTGACTCACCTAAGATTAACATCTGATCCCCGCAGTGGATGGACTGTAATGCAACTCCATTACATGAAGATAACTCCTAATGTAATTAATATTTAAACCCATGAAGCGATCCTGCTCAGTGATAATGTGGAGAACAATGGGTAAAGGTGGAAGAAAAAGGGTAAAGGTGGAAGAAAAAGGGTGGAGAGGATGATACTACCTCATCTCCCTCCTTACCAACGTAGCGTTCTACATCCTTGATGGAGAAATCCGGCGGAGGTAATTGGAGACCAAGCCCTTCCATTTTGGTTACAACAATGGGATAGCGGAAGCCATGTCTCTCCAGATACCTCTGGGTGACATGACCGCCCTGCATTTGCTGCATGATCTCATCTCCACTGCCGAATAAAACACAGGATAATTACCGATTAGAGAGCGGGCGTTATTAACATGAAGTATAAACTATTCAGACAAAAATTGAACCAGTTTGTTACATTAAAAAAAAATTGTTTTTCACTGAAAATCTTAAATATGCTAAAGCTATTCATGAGAGAAGTATTAATGTCCAATGCATGAATAAAACGATTTGGTCTACATGAAAAGGTCTAAAAAATGTGTTCATTAATCAAACTGATTTAAGCTACTGACTCAATTATTCAATTGCAGTGGTTTACAACTCCATAGATGCAAAGCTTGTGACTGAATAATGACTGGGGGAAAAAAATGCTGGGCTGATTCTAACAAAAAGATGTGGAAAGACTTGGAACATACACAGTTAAAAGTTTGGGGCCAGTAAGATTTAGGTTTTTAAAGAAATTGATACTTTTATTTCGCAAGAAAGCATTAAATTGATCAAAAGTGACAGTATAGGAATTTCTAATGTTACAAAAGATTTCCCTTTCAAATAAATGCTGTTCTTTTGAACTTGTTATAAAAATCATCATGGTTTTTACAAAAACAGCACAATTGTTTTAAAGATTGATAATAAGAAGACGTTTTTTTATTTGATCAGCAAATCAGATTTCTGAAGGATCATGTGACACTGAAGGATAAAATTACATTTTTAAATATATTAAACTGGACATTTAAAATTGTAATATTTCCCAATATTATTGTTTTTACTGCATAAGAGAGTTTTGAACAGTAGTGTCATTTTATAGTGCTTTTGCAACCTTAGTGAAGCTTGTCATTAATAATATATGGAAAAGAGCGACAAGCACAGTCTTTAAAATATCCTTTTTGGGGGGGGGGGGGAAAGAAAAAAGAAAGATAGAAAGATAATTAGTTAGAAAGAAAAAAAGAAAGATTAGTTAGAAAGAAAGAAAGAAAGAAAGAAAGATTAGTTAGAAAGAAAAAAGAAAGATTAGTCAGAAAGAAAGAATGTGAATCGTGTGGCATCATGGGTGGCACCAAGCGCTGGAGTGCTTTGTCGTGACTGTGTTGGCGTCCCACAATTGGCACACATACCTAGGGAAGGTCCTGGCCTGCAGCTCCCGCACAAACACAGAGGTGCCAGCCTGCACTGGCTTACTGCCGTCATCTGGCTCAGTGTAGTCGTGTCTGTGCCAGTTGCTTCTCTTCTTCACTGTAAAATCAGGCAGAGAGAACTCAACACGTCTGGCCTCGGAACAATAATCGCAGTCATTACTATACTACCACAATGCCATAACATCTGTTGTGCACTACTGCTTGTTGATCACAGTGACCAGACATGAACAGCATCCTCTTAAACCAGTTCATGTCTCCATCAGATAATTAGGTTGGTAACATATTCCAAACACGAAAATGAAAAATCTGAGGAGCTTAATTTCAATTTACTGGTAAGGGTGAACCAATAGGGTCTAACAGTCAAAAAAGTGGATACATACTCAGGGAGTGTCCGTGGTGGACGTCACAGTTGGGACAGTGGTAAACGTCAATGTCCACAGCATGGTGCTCTTCTACCTCAACACAGCTGCAAGAAAACAAACAAACTAATTAATTCTTTGAATGCACAAAATTGTTTTCTGGGGATACTGTATGTGCAATCAATGACTAATGAATCCTTGATGCAAGTTAAACCAAAGTCAATAAGCAGCCATAGTCCTCCAAACAGCTATGCAAAATGCGAGAACAGTATACACTACTATTCAAAAGTTTGGAGTCAGTAAGATTTTATTAAGGCTGTTTTCATTTGATCAACATACAACAAAAGCACTGATATTGTGAAATACTATTACAATTCAAAAGAACTATTTTCTATTTGTATGTATTTGTGATTTATTCCTGTGATGGTAAAGCTGAATTTTCCTCATTACTCCAGTCTTCAGTGTCACATGATCCTTCAAAATCATTCTAATAGGCTAATTTGGTGCCCAAGAAAGAATTCTTATTATTATCAATGTTGAATACAGTTGTGCTGCTTAATATTTTTATGGAAACCATGGAAACCATGATACATTTTGTTCAGGATTCTTTGAAAAATAGAAAGTTCAAATAAACCGAATTTATTTGAAATATATTATATTGTAACAAAATATTTCTAACAATATAAATATTTATAATAGTATATAACAATATCTTCTAAAAAATAAATCTTACTGACCCTAAACTTATCTTTTCAGTGTATATCGTGCTTCTTAATGGAAATAATGGTAAAAACAAATACCAATGAAGACATGTACCGCATTATTATATCTAGCTAATCAAAAAGCTGTTCTTACCAGCTAGTGCTAATGCAGAAATTGAAATTGATCATTTAACCCTTTTTAGCTTTTTTTTTTTTGACGATTTCTAATAACGCAATGATTACCCAGTCTTAGCCAGTCTAATTACTTTGAGGAAGGAGGACAGGATCTTGTATGACATTCTTGCTATATAACAATATGCTAACTTACTCGCACGTGCAGATGGAGCTTATTAAAACATGTGCTCGGTAGCTTTGCCAACAGGCATCTTATTGCTCAAAACCCCTTTGCCCCACTTCTTAATTTTTCCACTTCCAGCCGCACACTCCAATTAGCTTAAAGGCATGTTGTTTCACAGGAAGTCATATGACAAGCTAGCTCTTGGCATCGTGTGGAGATTCATTAGCCAGGCAGGTAATAAGGCCTTGCACACTTCTCTGGCTCAGGTTTTGCTCGATGTTGCCAAAGAAAGCAATTTCGCAAACTCCCTGGTTTGAATGTTACGTTACCCAGAGTGAAGTGCTCAAAACAATGAGGGCTTCACGTGGAGAACGCTAGACTAGCTGGAAGTAACCTGAAATAGTCTGACACTGCAATATAACAAACAATCTGCATGTGGTGCACCATGGCTTTTTAAAAAAACCTAGTAGCCTTGATTAGCAACCTCGATGAATCCCAAAGATTTAACAGAATCTGCAGTGACCGGAGAGTAACACCAGACTGGGTCATCTATGGTCGATTATGTTTAACCCCAGACAAGCCCGGCTAAACCAGAGCTCCAGATGTGAGGTTACATTTGGTTGGGCTCCAGGGCAGGAGACATGAGGTGAACGGGGGAGGGGAGTATGTTTATGTTGGAAACCAGTGTGGGAAACAGTGGCATTTGAGTGGCAATGGTGGTGTCCACATCAAAAGATTGAAATTAGCCTTCCTACTGGGTTTTAAATGGAGGTTTTATTGTTTTTTTTCTCACATTATTAACAACATTAGCTGCCTGCCAGACAAAAAGTTACAGTCCTGTTAAAACATGACACGCTTTTTGTTTTGTTTTTTAGTTTCAAATGATTTATGTATAATTTAAAGTGGTGAAGGAATTGGGTCAGCTGATTGTTGTTCAGGAAACTTACTAGTGAAATCCTCTACGCTTCTAGCACAATATGATTTTTGGCTTAGTGTTTATTGTAGGAATGTAAGCAAATGTGTACTGTTTAAGTGAAATGTGACACTTCTCTAGCTCTGTTTGGCAGCTGTTGCAGCAATATGTTGGGCATACAATAAAAAAAATGGAATAAAACAAAATGAATTTTTTTTTCTTTTTCCAAAAAAAAAAAATCGGACATAATTTAGCCTACTCATGTCGTTTCAAACCTGTAGAACCTTATTTTTGTCTGTGGAATAAAAAAAGACATTTTGAAGAATGTTTACATTACACAAAAAGCTATCGAATCCTATTTGCACGTCTGGATAAAATCATCACGTTCGATTACATGGAAGTACCAACAGCATTTGGATTAACTGAACAGGATGCACACCAGCTTGGTTTGGAGTGGCATGAGGGGACGTTTTATAAATTGAAAATGAAGGATCAATCGGAAGCGAGTGCACCACGTCAACATCTACATACGTTTTTTTCCTCAAAGGAGCCAGAACAAACAAAAAGCTGCTGCCACTGCAAATGCCGGCCAAGAACTTTCCTTCAGACTCTCACACAGGTTGACTCCTACTCTATCTGAATAATCTGTGGTGAAGAACACTGTGTCACTAAAACAGATTTGACTCAGGAGTTTTTGAGCCACGATAACAGATGCTAAAACATTCATCTGTTGCCAAGCAAGATGGGAGAAAAGAACAGCACTGGGAGGGAGAAAAAAAAGACTGCTTGAGTTCTGAATCTGAATGAGTTCAGGCCACAAGAGAGCTTACAATCACGAGAGACTGGTGGGTTGCTAGCGTAACAAGAAGATTCAGGCAGAAAGAGAGCATGATGCAACAGCCAAAGAAAATATGAAGTGCAATATTATTGGCAAGTTTCTGCTATGGAGAGTTAAATGATGAAATAATGGTGATGAAATAATCGAGTGTTGCTGTCAAGTACTCACATAAAAACAAGTAATTGATTACGTAAAAGCATTTTGAAATAAGGTAAAAAAAAAAAAATGAGTATATGACAGAGTATGTGCTATTGTTTTTTTAAGTCTTGATGTTTTTAATCAATGCTTTTAGTTTATTTATATATAAATATGAATCAACATATGCATAAACAAACAGTAACACTTAACAACAGTTCAAATTCGTTACCATTAATTATAAAATTAGGTATCACAAACTAACAATTGACTAGTTTTATGGCATTTATTAATATAGTTTACCATATATATAGTTTCAAAATTTATTTTCTAAATTGCACTCACCCATAAAAAACATTTGAAAAGGGGACCAGCAGAACAAGCTCAAAAAATAAAATCAATGATGGCAGACAAGGCAAGAGAGATGTTTATATTTAAATATTTTTTAAATTCATTCAATAAAAATACTAAATTGACTATTTTACCCAATATTTGTGAGCATATTGCATTATTTGCATACCAAATCAGTCAAATATGAGGTCATAGATGGCAGCCTGCCATGAAGCTAATACGTTTTTTTCTTTCCTTTAATTCTGGTTTGGAAATATCTGAGAATAAATCCATCATTCAGCTTTTTGTTTCACTATTAGAGTTTCCCTGTTAACACCGATGAGCAAGCCAACAACCATAATATCGTCACAAACAAATTCCACAAAGCCTCATGAGACTTGCTAAACCGCGCACTTTTCATCCTCCAGTGGGTGGTTTAGCGTGAAATATGATAATAGCATTAAAGTATGAGCAATGCAGTATTGGACTTGTTTGTTTCAGTGCTTTTTTATTCATTTAAATCTTACCAGGCTATTGCATTTACTCATTGCCAAGGCTTACGCTGTTGCACTGGTATTGCATGTTGTTTTGTGAGGAGGGGGGGCGGATAGGATCCTCACGGGAAATAGAATGTCACTGCATCTGTCCAAATCTTTTGTCTAAATAGGATGCATGTCACAACAAAAACAACGTTAACATTGAGATAATGTACTAGATGGCCATACTGGATGATCCATTGACTAAAAGCTTATTGACTGGAGAAAGTACAACACAAACAAGACTCTGGGCTTCATTCCATCAATATCATAAATCTGGGTTGTCCGTGTCTGGAAGGAATAGCCTTTAAGCCCTAAAAAGATGTTGGGATTTGGACTCAAAAGACATGAGAGCGCATTGAGCAGCCATGGTTGAAGAACGTTCAGACAACAGACAACAGTTCCTCACTGAGCTCTTTTGACCTGCCATTTAGCCTGAATGGAGATAGTCATTACTCAGTGGAAATCAGGAGATGGAACAAGTCTAGACAAACAAAAAGAGGATGTGGCCATTTTTCTCAATGCCACGTTTTTAGAGAAGTACCCATGGGCCCCCAATGAGAGAGTGCAATACATTTCTGATGGTTCCTGAGATAATGGGTGAGGACTGGTTTCTTGTGGCTTGTCAGGTCTAATGTAGATCCTAGCAAGGGATTTAGTAGAAGAACGATGGAAGACACTTGAAGGCTCCTTTGAAGGAGTCATCATAAGTGCATGAACCCAACACAACCAATGAGATCTCCTGAAGGCTTAACCAATCGTTCACCTGTAAGCAGATGAAAAGAGTCTCCATGGTGATGGCAGGTTCACAGGCAGAATTCACAGTATGTAAGCCATAGATCCCACTACGCTCTCAGAATCCCACTATGGTTTGAGCCTGAGGCCTCCTTGCTGACTGAAGCATGCATGAAAATGTGGGGAATTTCGAGGAATATGTCTATTCAGTCCATCACAACTATTCTTGATTTGTGCTACTAAGGAATTAGGGATGGCAATCAAGGAATTTAACCATTCAGAATTTTCCAGTTCCAATTTTCCACTTAATGCTTGTTAAATGGATAGTTCGCAATGCATTTTCTGTCATAATTTACTCTCAAGCTGTTCCAAACCTGTATGACTTATTTTGTGTTCTTCAGAATAAAGTAAGTTATTTTGAAGGACACTGGGAACCAAACCACATTGCAGCCACATTGGAAAACCTATCTTCTTTTGTGTTCCACAGAAGAAAGAGTAACACAGTATTGGAAAGACATGATGAAGAGTAAATGATGACAAAATTTGGTGAACCATCACTTCAATGATTCTATTACTGATGCTTTAATAATTAGCAGAACACTGATAAAAATGATTTTGTGGTTAAGTAAATACTACAGAAAAAAACAATGTAATTTACATGAAAGTTATTTCAGGCAAGAATAAAAAAACTAAGTAAGTTCTATATTAGTACTCAATTCAAACATAGAAATGAAAGCGTAAATATCAACGTTATAAAATTAAGTAAAATTACTCAACTTGTCTGATACTGGTGTTCCCATCATGCACTGGGCCTTGAATAATTAATGAGGTTAATTGTTCACTGTTTTCCAGCAGTATTTCCACTGTTTTATCATTGCTTTTGTTGTTAGGATTAGGAACTTGCCATTTTGTGCCATTTGGAGTTCATTTTCTACTCAAAATGACACATTCAAACACAAAAACCGATCCTTCAAATGTTACTGTCATTGTGTATTGTCTAAGTATTGAGGTCTCTGCGTTCACGTTACGTAACTTCTGATATGTAGATATGGTGTCTCACACAATATGTATTGTATTAATTACTTAGATGTTTCTAAGTAAAGCATATACTTTAAAAATGTGGTTTAATTCAATGTTATATTGTTTAAGTGAAATGTATTACAAAGGAAACTTCAACTAAATAGATTTTACTCAACCTTTTACAAGCCAAGTTAAAAATACTTATTTTCTAACTCAAGTAGAGTTTACTTAATTCCACATGTAAAATTTACTTTAAAAATATGCATGCAAAAACTTGGCGAAGAAAAATTAAGTAAATTTTAGTTGTTTTTTTCAGCGAAGAAAGAATAGATCAAATTTAGAAAAAAATATCACTTTAAATTTCAACAGAACACATTTATTCCATCTAGTTATTTCTAGTCCAATTTCCTTCTCATTCAGTGATCCTTTACACACCCTCATCTTTGCTTTCTCCTGTGGATCACAAATGCAACTTATAGCATAATATCTGAGATTTTTCTATACAATAAAAGTGAACAACTTACATTTTGGTCTTTTCGTTACCAAAGCTATCATAAAGGAGTGGTCAAAGTAACGAAACTTCTTTGAACAAAGAAGGTCCATTATGCGTTCTCATCGCTTACTCAGAGGTCACTTCCAAACGAAGTAGCTTATTATTAGTAAATGCAGCAAATTTGGATGTTCAAAGTTTAACCAATTTGAATACGATGTGAAATCCATATGGGAAAATGTTTCGGCTCATGCAAAATTCCAGATCGCACAGATTCTTTTTGAGATTGAGTGCATTTATTTTTAAATGTGTTTGCATAATAAGTTTCAGTAGTAGCACAAGTCATATGGACTGGTCCCCTGGTCACCATTTACTATAATTGTATGGAAAAGAGCAGCGTGAACACTCTGCTAAACATCTCCTTTTGTATTCTACGGAAGAAACAAAAGGTCACACAAGTTTGGAATGACATGCGGCTGGGTAAACAAGTCAAAATTAGCTCATTCACTTGACTTTAATTGATAGAGTCCCTAATTATGACGTGGAAGTGTAGGGTTTCCGAGTTGTGTGTCAAAGCAGAACCTGACAATGAACTCCCGCATCCATCAGTCCCGAGCTTGAGTTACTCGTCATTTAGCAGACACTTTTCATCCTGTGTGACCTACAACACTCTAATTGCAAAGACTCCCTGGAATAAACTAGGGTTAAGTGCTTTGCTTCAGGGCATAATGATAGAACAGTAAGATAAAGTGGCTGAGCAGGATTGTGAGGTAAACCCTAAACCCTTTGTGTTAGCAAAGCAAATCTTCACTGCAAAGAACACCATTTTGATGTGTGGCTGCACTTATTTGCTAAATTAAGCAAGGCTGAGGGAAGTCGGGGAGGAAACTGCGTGCCAAAAAAAACTCAACCAACAGACAGTGAAGCACCAGGAAACATAACATAAAATGAGGGCAAAGAAAGATAAACTAAAACCTTTCGCTCTCCTACTTTATGTCTCTTTGTGAAGAAAAGTTACTGTCTGTTTTAAACAAAGGCAAGCCCCTGAGAGTAAGGAGCACAGGACGCAGCATTTAGCATAGGAAACTAGGCTTTACTGCTTCAAACCCACAAGCTTGGCCAAGACCATCACCCCAACAAGAGCAGGGCACTTCCTCCAGACGCAACTGTGCTGCAAACTCTCACCTTTTTTTTTTGGAGATCAAAACATAAACAAGACTTCAACTGCCATTAAAAATAGCATAGAGACTTACAGTTTAAACTATAGAGATACACTATCATTCAGAAGTTTGGGGTCAATACATTTTGTTTTTTCCGCAAGGACACATTAAATTGATGTGCACCATTGACAGTAAATACATTTATAATATTACTAAAGATGTCTATTTCAAAGTTGTGTTGAACTTTCTATTCAAAGAATTCTGAAAAAAATCTATCACGGTTTCCACAAAGCACCACATCTGCATATCAGAATGATATCTGAAGGATCATGTGACACTGAAGACTGGAGTAATGATGTTGAAAATTCAGCTTTACATCACAGGAATAAATTACATTTTAAAAGATATTAAAATAGAAAACATTGTAACAATTCTACATTGTAATAATAATAATAATTCACAATATAACAGTTTTTCTTGCATTTCTGATCAAATAAATCTAGCCTTGGTGAGCATACGCAACTTCTTTCAAAAACATTTTTAAAAATCTTATCGACCACAAACTTTTGAATGGTACTGTATTGTTTTTTTTATAATAATTATTTTCAAGTTTCCACTATCCAACATGCAGAACAGATTTCTTGTTGTTCATTGCTAATCACTCACTTCACTACAACAATAAAACAAATAAATAGTCAAATAATAGTACATTTTGAATCAATGATGTCACATAATGATGAATATCATCAAACTGGAGTGTCTTATATTCAAAAGAGTCTAGTATTTTGTGATGAGTGAAACCAAACCTGTGGTTTGAGGCAACATTCCCACAGCTCTAACTATTTTCCCTTTTCAATGCATTAAAATACTGAAACAGCCCGTATTAGTTATGGTAAATGTGACAGATGACCAGTGAGATCCTCCAGTGCTATTCATAAGGTGGATAATGGTCATGAAATCAATAGGTTGCCAACTTAAGGATGTTAATCATAACCAGCCTGTGAAAAATCCATCTGACAAATGGCTCAAATAATATTGTTACCGAAGACTATGAAAAACCGATATGGAGTTTAGAATCATGCATTAATATTCATGTAAAATATGTTGTAATTTAGCAACTGTATACAAATCATTTTCTTTCAGAAAGCAATGAAAATACATTAGATCTTATTTTAACCTAATTAATATTCAAGTGAGGCAGCACGTGATCATCTTGTCATCATTAAGAATCCCTAATGTCACGTACAAAAACAGGGGTGACTTTTCGACCGGGCCAATCCTACTAAAAACCCTGGCTGACAAGACAGAAGTCATCTATCTCTCCTCAGTGTTTTCAAACTCAGAGGGACGTTGATGAATGGGGCTTTGAACTTGCCTCTGGGCAGTGGAGCCTTCATCAATCTTTCTCCTCCTACAAACACACACAAGCACACCCACGCACGTGCATCAAGCATGCAAATACACAGATTATTCAAAAGACAGAGACCTCAGAACTGGTTTAGGAGGATTTGCTTAGGATAAACTAACCATTTAAACACGTCATTAGGTAACATTCCAAGGTCACTGTAAATCTTGCAAAACTGGCCTGCACCTGGTAGGTAAGGCATGTATGGGCTGTTTGTTTTTTTTGCAAGATTGAAACTGTACATCAGGGCCTCTTGTCACTATCAGGCATGAATATCAGGAGTTTTGTAATTCTCGGAGGCCTTCGCCCCCAGCGGATCCTGCCTCCCAAACCAGGCAGTGCACGGAGCCAGATAACAGCCAGGCCCGGGCAACCGGCAAGAGAGCTTAATCCCATTGGTGGCAGGCAGCAGTGACACAGTGAACCTTTGAGGAACAGAACAAAACACATCAACCACGCACCCCACAAATATGATTATCCCGTGTTATCAACAGTGCCAGTGGGCACCACAATGTTGTGATACAGAGATACAGAAGCCCCTTGGCAAAATTAAACATCTCATGCAATTTAAATACAGAGGCCTAATAATGCAAGTATGCTTGAAATCCACGGTAAATATTTATATTCTATAATAAGGGTGGGAAATTTGGGTTGTGACCGGTTTATGATTGGCCTTTGAAATGCTGGTATTAAGAAACTGAATTCAAACCTGCATTCAGTCATGCGTTAAGAATACGAATGCAGCCCAACTTCAAGTGTTTTCTATTTTAATAATATATTTTATTTTATTATGCAATTTTATCCCTGTGATGGCAAAGCTGAATTTACATCATCATCACTCCAGTCTTTGGTGTCACACATGAACCTTCAAAAGTCATTAATACACTGATTTGGTGTTCAATTACCATCAATTATATTGGTGCTGAATTGTTAATAATAGTTCCTATAATAATCTATGTTGAAAATAGTTTTTGCCGCTTAATATTTGGGCGGAAAACGCACATCTTTTTCCAAAATTTAGAAAGTGCAAGAGTATATTTGTAACATTATAAACGTCTTAACTAATACTTTTGATCAATATAATGCATACTTGCTAAATCATTTTTTTTAATCTTACCCAAAACTTTTAAATAGTAATTTATCACATTTCCCACAAAAATATTATGCAGCAAAAAAACTGTTTTCAACACTGATAATAATAATAAATGTTTCTTGAGCACAAAATCAGCCTATTCGAATGATTTCTGAAGGATAATGCGACACTGAAAGAGTAATGATGCTGCAAATTCAGCTTTGCATCACATGAATAAATCACAAATATATTAACATAGAAAACAGTTATTTTAAACTGTAATAGTATTTCACAATATTAGTGTTTTTGTTGTATTTTGATTAAATAAATACAGTCTTGGTAAGCAGAAGAGACTTTCACAAACATTTAAACGTCCCATTTATCCAAACTTTTGACCGCTAGTGTGAATTTTTTTTTCATCCCGAGCATTTCACACAGCTTTAGCTCCACGCTGAACACGTCAAACGGTACCTGTCCCTTTAAGAGGCGGAACCATATGCCCATATTTGTGTAACTAGGGGATTTAAATGCCCAACCCCTGCTGTCAATCAAAAAGACCAAACAATCACAGAAACCTTAGGGGCTGCGCTCCTTTACAAGCGTGTCTTTCCCTTTTACATTTTATACTGCCATTAAACCTAGCAACCCCCAAAATTGGAAGCTACTTTCCAAGCAATCTGTAATGCACATTTAAGTCACTTAACGAGAGAAATAGGCAAGGGTCTGATCTCGTAAACTCAACCACACGTCTTTGTTTAGTTATCCCCCCCCCCCCCCCCCCATTCCCCGTGTAACTTTTCATCGAAACCCCCCACGTTTCTTCACGCTTCACAGACTGACTGCTGAAAAAACCCCAACAAAGAAACAACCTGGGTGTCAAATCCATTTAATTTACGAGCTAAGAGCAATAAAAGTCCCAATATAGACTGCATAAAACAAAGCAATCCCAAGTCACCAAAAATATCCAGATGTTGTTCGATCAATATTATGGTGAAAGTGAATTTCAAACAATGTAAAACTATTAAAATGCTTGTTTTATTTTCTGTTCCCAACTCTATGATAGAAACTAAGTTTTGTACTGTTTATAATATTTTTTCCCCACAATAACAAATATTAAGAGGAAAATATTATGCACGAGTTCACTTGCAAGTTTCAGCACCACTCGATCATGCTTTAGCTCATTTTCCTTTTCTAACCGTTTTCTTTTGTCATTATTACTGCATGTTATTTTACTGCTTTGTTACATCTCATCTTACATTGCATTCTAATAGTTTGCGTTTTGACATGTACAGCACCCAACTGCAGTTAAATGTACAATATTAATAACCTTCCCTTTGCGTCTGGTCTGACACCACACAATCTCACGTGCACTTCAACATCCGTGTCAATGCTGTCATTTATTTCCTTATGTGACAAAAAACTACATGAGTTGTTCATGTCAGCTGATGCTCTGCAATCCTAGCCACAAAGCTACTGAGAAAATACGTGAACCCGTTTTCGCTGCTCTGATCGCTGAAGCTATGGAAAAACAGTCAAATGCTACAGCAAAACAGCAACGAAGCTCGGAAAGAATGAACAGACGCGCAACACGAGTGTTTACATCATGAAAATGGCAACGGGTGCGATTAACGCCTGGAAATATTGACAAAGCAGAGCGTGAAATCGTCTCAGTGCGAGCGAGCGAGCTCAACGCGCGGCTTACTGACATCCGAAGTGCCATAGGATTTCATACGCGTTTGTTTTTGTTGCCTTTCTGACACAACAAATGACGAAGAAACGGTTTCATTCCTTACCTGCCGTGAAACCAGTCCTTACAAATATCGCATTCTATCATAAACCGGCTCACATCGTATGGCTGCCGGCAGACGCAATACAGCTGGGCCGTCGCCATCTTCGGACTGTCCCCAAACAACGCAGCCAAGCTGGAATCGGGTTGGGCGGAGATTCCTCTAATTATGCGGAAACAACACAGAAAGAACGCGAGGGGAGGGGCGTCGAGAGCATGCCGTGACGTCATGCATAAACACTGAGCGCGAGCAGAGACTATTTATGGCGCGAGGCACGGCAAATCACTTCATCATTACGTAATACGTGATAATATAAAGCATTGGATGAGGCAAACGACTTTTGGAGTTGTCAAATTTCTCTTCTTTTATTAAGGCTCACATCACGCCCAGCTTTCACCTGTGCTTCAAAATAGTTTTATTTCGTTTTTTTTTCTCCTACAAATCTTATAATAAGGAATAGCCTATTACTAAACTAATCTGCTACTTCTTTTAGCTAAATTTAGAATTCATAATGTAAATTTGGGGGAAATAAGCCTTTGTTTTTTAATTTTATGATCAGAAGTTAAACAATACCTAAATACAATGTCATGTTTAAAAAATAAGAAAGATGTAATTGTCTCTATTTGTAAACGTTTTCATATTTTTATTTAACCTTTAAGTTTGTCACGGTTAATGTATTTGTCTTTTTTGTTTGACTGTTGTAATTCTTTAAAACCAAATAAAAAAAATTAGGCAAACGAGTTACAAGTCCAAGATTTCAAAGTCCATTTAGCCGAGACCAATAGTTGTTATTTTTGTTAATATAAACTATAGTTTAACATTAAAAACAGTTAATGTTCATCGTTAATATCATGCATAATAATATTTTACTTTCATTAGATTTTTTTATTATTATTGAAGAATACAATATACAAGCGCTTTAGGTATACAAATTTTAACGTTTCCAAATTTTTGTAGCTATAACAAAGTTGCAAATACTCATTTTTTTACATATGAAATATGAACGTATGAAAGTGAAAGCTTTTTAAATTTGAAATCTTACTTTGAGTAGCCTACATCGGATAACTATTTTTAAACTTAAAATTTTATTTTTATCTATCAGGTGAATAACCGTTTAATTTCAGTAGGTTTAATGATATTATAGGAATAAGATAACATATTTAGAGACCAGAAGGCTAAAAGACTATATATTTCTGCAAAATTGAACCCATATGGTTTAAATGCCACCGTGCATGATGGGAAGCAGACAAACAAAAAAATTAAAATTGTACACTTTAAAAGTTGCAGCCTTAAAATTTTAAGTACAATCAACAGATGTTTAAGTCATTTCAACTTAAATTACATTAAACTGACAACAAAATAGTTAAATCTTGTATAACAAAATAAATTGAAAATAACTTATTTTGATGAGTTAAAGCAATGTAAAAACATGTTGTAATAACTTATTGAACATTTTTTTACAGTGTACATGACAAATGAATAAAGATAGCGAATAATACAAAAGCAACCAAACTTGAATGTGGTGTCTAAGAAAAGAACAATGAGTAATATGTGCACTGTAAAAATATATTTTCATGATTTGTGATCACAACTTTTTATCTTTTGTCAAATCAACTTATAACTAATGTGGTGATCAACATAATAGTTTTAGTTTCTATTCATAAAACCAATCTCCTTTATTGCATTAACTAAAATTTTTCATTTCAATGAACTCAAAATTTTAAGGCAACCAGTTGCATAAATAGCCAATATGTTAAGACAGTGTCTTAAGTTCTATGACCCATAGCAGTTAGTTAGAGGCAGTCAGTCTTAGTTTTCGGTTTCAAATTAGGCTGATCTGTTTTTAACTAACTGATTTAAAAAAGCTAAGAACAGTCTTAAAGAAAAAATGTTGATGTCTAACTTGTAAGACTAGTCTTAGAGGTTTATGCAACTGGCCCCCAGGTAAATTACTTTGCAAATTAAACCAACATCCAACAATATTTTTTTTTCCGCAGTGTAGACTTGATTCCGTGTATAAATGATACAATCATATGCTTTATTTGGTAAAACTCAAATTAATAAGTTAAATTATTTTGTTTTAAATGTTATTTATATTTGGAACTTATAGACCTTTAAATTAAGTCAATTTGTTGTCATGTGACTTTAAAAATAAGTAACATATTTCAACCTTTTTTTGAAAAGGCACATTTTGTTAATATCAATTTGTTTTTGTTTTTACATTTTGTTACTTTTCATATTAATGAATCCCATTTAAAAAATCTGCACAGGTCACATTTTTAGGACCAGTTATTTTTTGTTATTGTGAATTTAATTTTTATGACAATTATGCTTGCCCATATTTTAACATTTAAATGAGCATAAATAAAAAGCCTGTTTTTTACTATTTAAATAATATATAATTATTGTATTATTAATTAAAGTTATATGATATTATGCTAATAGTATGGGGGTGCCTACTGGTCATAAACATAATGTCACTATTTAAAAAGAAAGGATGGTAAATTTGCCCGTTTGCTAGTCCTAAAACTAAGAGGAGAAGGTTGACAATGGCGCCACCTTAAGCAAAAACTGATCATTACAGTTGAGGTAAAAGCGCAAGTCTCTAACTTACTAAATACCGTAGGCTATATATACACTGCAAGTGTACAGTGTACACTGACAGTCTAGAACCGTTCCATTATAATTAACGAATCTGCGACGCGGTGAAATGAGGCGGCGTTGATTACAGGTTTGTCGCGTCGCGTCAGATGGGCTTTAAGCCTCGGGGCGTCGCCTTGACTCGACCCGGACCAATCGGGATTCTGCTCAATACTTTGTAAACAACAGAGTCGCACGTTGTATGAAAACTTTACTACGAGAGGATGTCGCATGCCGAAGACTGCCAGAAAAAAACAGTTAATTCGGTAAGGGGCACGTTTAAGATTTCTACAGGTTGTGTGAGTTTAACTGTTTTATCGCGTCGATGATACGAGCACTTTTTTCATCTCTGAAAGAACTAGCGCAAGTAAGATGTTGGCAGACATCCGGGACGTTTGTTGGTGAAAAATAGGGATTTTTGGTGTATTTCTTTAGCAAAATCTGTTTGTTGTGACACAAAGAGTAGCTTTATGGGTAACTACAGGAAAATTGTTAGTAAGGTGGTAATTTTCGTCTCGCGTTTCTTTCGTAAAAGAACGAAGCGTAATGAGATCCTTATCGTAAGTGATAACTCTTGCGCAATTGAGCCCTAGGGAGCATCGGTGGGCAGCTTACTTATTTTCTTACTTACTTACTTGTTTTTTTAATATCGTGAAGTTCAGGGGTCAAGGTGTTTTGTCCATATTTTCATGACTCGTATAGGTGTATGTATGTATGCAATCGTTTGGGAGAAGGTGACTAAAAAATGTGAAATATATTAGTATGCAAATGAACGCACTTTGTAATTTTTTACATGGGTCGGTGACGTGACGCTTGTTTTGTACGGAAGTGCTTCAAAATGCGTTAAAATGTAATTCATACAAGAATGTTTTTGAATACACTGTTTTATTAATTAAAAGTCATTTTGATGTTTTTTTAAAGGTTGGACGTCAAAAATGTCCCGGTGTTGTAACTGTCCACAGATTATAAGAAAAAAAATCTCATTAATAGGTTGAAATTCTTAAAATTACATTAATTCTAGTATTAATAAGTAAGCAGTGGAGCAATTTTGTTTTTAATATTTATTTTTGGAAAACTTTGTAAATTCAAGTCAGTGTGGCATAACCCACTTTGTTGTCATGTGACTTTTTTAATATAACACATATTAACCTTTTTATGAAAATTTACATTTTGTTAATATCAAGGTACTTTATTACATTAATTGATTATTATTTTTTAAACAGCAGTGAAGCAATTTTGTTTTAAATATTTATATCTGCAAAACTTTGTAAAGTGTGGCATAATGGATATAATACAAGAACCAATTTTTTTGTCATGATTAAAAAGTATATTTTTTAAACATTTTGACTTTATAAAAATTACATTTTTATGATATTTTTCTAAGGTCAAGAAATTTGGTTACTCTTGATATTAATTATTAATCTTTTCTAAAAACAGTTCAAATGGGTTTAAAAAAAGTTGTTCAACTTTTTGAAAAATTATTTTTGACATTGATATTGAAGTTGTTTACGTCTATGAAAAGTAAAAAAAAAAATATATATATATATATATATATATACACACATTTAAGTAGCCTACTTTTTATGTTATGGTCACACCACACACTTGTCGTTAAATTAAGCCATTAAAAATATATACATTTTTAGGAAATATTATGAACATTTTTCAAAAACCTAAGTGATCAAATCTAGAGTTTGATGGTGTAATGTTCAGCTCAGTGAGTCATTGCTGCCGTTCTAACACAATGGATGTTTCAAGTGCACCATTAGGTTTCAAAATCCTTGTTGATGGAAGGTAAATGGCATTCAAAAACACAGTGTTTGTTTGCTTTTAGTGATGTATGCAGTGCTTCCTTTGAGAAATCTGCCCAGCAGATGCTTTTCAGAATGCAAAACCCTAAAAACAAAACAGAAAATGCCTCAGCAGTTTCAGTTTTTGGGTAATGGCAGAAGGCGAGGGGCAGGGCAAGGCAAGGCAGGTGCTCGTATAAGACATTTAACATGAACACAGGATGTGGGTACAGCCTTCATCTTAGAGCCTCGGCGCTGCACGCGCAGCGTTCATCCAGAGTCCTCTCTCCTGAGGAAGAGGAAGAGGAGGGGGAGGAGAAGGGGTGTGGAGGATTGGAGCTTCCTGCTTAGGGGGGGGGGGCGTCTTCTCTGACTCCTGAGACAGAGGCACTCAGATCTTTGTCATTCAGAGAGCAAGTTGAACATTCAGTGGTCCTCACAGCAGTGTATTTGTCAGGACAGATTGATTGATTGATTGGAAATCTTGCATATCTCAAAAATCCTTTGCATTAAGAGTGTTTAAAGCACCCTTCTTAGTTTAAAATCAAAATGGCGGATCTCTCCGTGTGGCTGTTATGGTTGATTTATCTCCTACGCATTCTGTCACCTGCTGTGGTTTTATAGAGACTTGGCTTCTGAGAAATGACATTGTTGACTTTCAAGATCAGTGTTTCAGTCAGGAAGAATGTAGAATGACTATACAGCGTGTGTGTGTGTGTATACATATATATATATATATATATATATATATATATATATATATATATATATATATAAACTAAAATGATGAAATGTTTCAAGTATATATAAAAATATAACTGATATTATGTTGTATTATGCTATGTTGTAAAATGTATCTATCTATCTAGCTATACAGTATATATATATAAATTATTACCCATATTTCAAAGTATATACCTATATTATACCTACAGAGAATGTAGGTAATTCATGGTGGTGAAAATGCTCGCTCAATGTGTGCACCCTTACACTCATACCGTGCGTGCTTTGTGTTGTTTGTTGTGCTTCTGAAGCGGAAATGACGGTAGTTGTCTTCTGAGCAGCTGTTTGTGGGACTGATAGCATGACAGTGAAAGGCTCATCTGGGTCGACTCAACGTCATGCTTTCCTGGCATCTATGCGAATGGAAACAAAGAAAGCGGAATTTGTGAGACATAAAGAAGAATGTTATTGTCATATAGGCCTTAATATATACATATATGTATATCTATACATATATATCTATACTAGCTATATCTATACTATTTTCTTTCCTTAATCACTGTTACTATTGTAATTGTTATTGTTGTTACACAATTACTATTGTTGAGAATGGCTTCTGTTTAAAGGTGAAAATAAATATTATGTAATATAAGCCAGTTAAATTTTATTTTTTACAGAGCTTTTCACAAAAAGAAAGCAGTTTACACAAACAATAGTGTATTTTTACAACATACAGGTAAGCAGGCCAAAAGCAACAATAGCGAGTTAAGATGGTATAATGAACCATGAATCACTTTTATATTAGTAAGAAAAGAAAAAAATAGTAATTTCTCTTGGCTTAGCAATAAAAGCTCTAACTTCTGTAGGACTTATTCATTATGGTAAATTGTTTGCATTATAAACAGGAGGACCATAGCTCAAGTAGTACATGGACATTTTTTTTACCTTATCCCTTTTGTAAAGTCCTTCAAACTGGTTTGACTTAGTTTATGCTGTAAAAATGACAATTATGAAATCATGTTTACCAAGCACAAAACAGTGTGTTAAATCTCAACAAAGAACGTGACAGCTTTACTTTACACAAAGGAATAAGGAAACATGATACATTTCTTTGAGAATGCTGCCATCTAGTGGATGAAAGATTAAGGTCAGAGACAGTTTGGTAACACAATTTCTGTTTATGCTACTGTAAAAAGGAAATATACGTTGAACATAAACAAAAAGCGTTTTTGTTAATGCCATATTGGGCCAGCATTTGCTTCTAAACATGTAATATGGCTCGCTGGAACCCTCTGGAACAAGCTGTGCTCAATTTTCTATTTATATTATATATATTGCATATGAATAATATAAATAATGGTTACATCAAAAAAGTGCAGGCGGGCGATGCAACAGCAGTGTGGCCAAATACCAGCACTGAAGACGGCAGACGGGCGGACGACCAGGACTCGGTCCGGCATTGAGGCCGAGTGCAGGCATTTCTACAGTGATCTATTCGCCAGCAAGGTGCCCGTCCCCCCACCTAACCTTCAGCTCGACCAGCTGCCGCCCATCCTACCAGTGCTGGAAAGCGAGGTCCGACATGCAGTCGAGCAGGCACAGGCAGACCGGGCGCCTGGCTTGGACGGCGTGGAGATCGATCTGCTCAAAGCAGGCGGCCACTCCCTTTGGACGGCCATGGCGACTCGATTCAGCCGCTACATGGCACAATGTCAAATCCCCAAACAGTGGAAGACGGCCAAGACAGTACTGCTGTTCAAAAAGGGCGACCGTGAGCTGCTCAGCAACTACCGGCCGATCACACTGCTGTCGGCCGTATATAAGATCTTCACCAAGGTGCTGTTCAACCAGTTGGCCATGCAGCTAGACGAACAGCAGCCCGTCGAGCAGGCCGGATTTAGATCTGGCTTTTGCACCATGGATCATGTGCAGGTACTGAACCATCTTCTCGAGTGGGCCAGGGAGTATAAGATGCCGCTGGTCCTGGCCTTCGTCGACTACGAGAAGGCCTTCGACTCGGTCGAGATCAACGCCGTGCTGCTCGCCCTCCAACAACAAGGCATCGGTGACGAGCATGTGGCCCTGCTGCAGGAGCTGAACAGCAACTGCGCCACCACCATCACCCTGTTCGACCGGCCGCTTAACATCGAAGTCGGCCGCGGGGTCAAGCAGGGCGACACCATCTCGCCTAAGCTTTTCCGCCTGCCTCGAGCAAATTTTCTGGCAGCTCAACTGGAACGAGGTCGGCATCAAGATCAACGGCCGCTGGCTCAATCATCTGCGCTTTGTCGATGACATTGTGCTAATAGGCTGTTCGGCGGTCGATGTACAGCAGCGGCTCGACCAGCTCAACCAGGCTGGCGCTCGGATCGGCCTCAAAATCAATCTGGCCAAAACCAAGTGGATGCGCAACGACCAGGTGGCAGACACCACCCTTCATGTCGGCCAGCACCAGCTCCAGCAAGTCGATAGCTATATTTACTTGGGCCAGGAGCTAACCACCAACCACAGGATTGGTCGAGAATTGGCACGACGACGCCGAGCCGCCTGGGTCAGCTTTGGCTCAATTGCCGAGACGGCCACCAACAGAGCCATTGACCCGGACATCAGGGCCGCCCTATTCAACAGCACCGTCCTGCCGGCCATGCTCTACGGGTCTGAGACCTGGACAACGACGGCGGCTGACCGGCAAAAGCTGGCTGCGACTGAACGCGCAATCGAGCGCCGCATGATCGGGGTTAAACAGATCGACCACGTCCGCAACGAGCAGCTGCGGGCCATGACCAGGGTGGCCGACGCGGTGGACTTGGCCAACAAGGCCAAGAAGCGCTGGGCCGGACACCTGATGCGGCGGACGGACGAAAGATGGACGCGCGAAGTCACCGTCTGGTTGCCGATCGACATCAAGCGGCCACGCGGACGCCCTGCAACACGATGGCGCGACTCGCTACGACAAGATCTGGGACACAGTTGGATGGGGCTCGCCCAGGACCGACAGACCTGGGCAGATCGTTGGGGTCTGCGCTGACCATCTTTGGCCGGCGAAGACAGACTGATTCTGGATTCTGGATATGAATAATATAAATAATGGATACATCAACAGTATTATTTAAGTACTGTATATTTTTGTTTTCAGTTTTCATTTTAATTTTAGTTGGAAGTTTTAAAGATTTTGTCATGTGCTTTCGTCATTTGTATTATTGTTTTATATTTCTGTTTAGCTTATTTTTATTTTAGTTTTTGGTTTAGTAATTTTAGCAAGTCAAATTTAAAGGATTTATTTCAGTTAGTTGCCGGGCAACATTTATCGATCTCTTTTTAATATTAATATTAATTAATTTAATTTAATCACCGATAATAACACTGTAGAACAATACATGTCTTTTAAATAATAGATTTATACCCATATGAATTATATTTTACTTTTATTTTAGTTGTAACAATGACAGTCACATTTTAAATCTGTGTTGAAATATGAGGATAATAAAACTTGAGTAGCCTATCACTTGTGTTCCAGTAGGTGGCAGCAAACACCTACTTGTGGGTGATGGTTACCTACTTATAAGTTATAACTACTGATGGTTAATGCTTCTCAAAGAGGGATTTTCCCTAATATTGTGAACTTTAGTACTTGATATCCTCTGCTTCCGTTGGCAGAATGTATGAGGCACTGTCATATTCACCGCTAGTGGATTCTAGCTTTTTATATGTCACGTTAACACGAAGCAGCCAGGATAGGCTACCTACTGAGTAACCCGAGCCGTTTGTGGTCCACGACTGAAAAATAATGAATAAAGAGTAATTATTGACACACAGCATCCAAAGTTCATTGACACACTGTACGCACGCACATTGGGAAAGAGCTAGCGAGACTCGACGTTTGAAATCAGACCCTGGCGTCTCGCACGCAAAATATGGGCGAAGTGTGGGACTATGGCAAGCCGTTTTAGCTTTTATTCATTTCCAGGATATGAATTCTTGATGTCAAAAATGTAATTCTTGATATCAACAATTTAATTGTTGATATCAAGAATTAAATTGTTGATATCAAGAATTACATTTTTGACATCAAGAATTCAATTGTTGATATCAACAATTACATTTTTGATATCAAAAATTGAATTCTTGATATCAAAAATTTAATTCTTGATATCAACAATTGTATTTTCACTAGTAAAATGTCACCATAGGCTGCCATTCAAAACCAATTGTTGATATCAAGAATTGATTTCTTACTAGTTGAAATTCCAATTTCACATATCAGAAATACAATTATTACTAGTAAAAACCTTTATTTTTGATATCAAGAATTAAATTGTTACTAGTTGAAATGTCTATTCTTGATATCAGCAATTGAATTGCTACTTGTAACAATGTTCATTTTTGATATCAATAATTCAATTTTTACTAGTGACAATTTTAATTTCTGATATCATGAATGTGATTGTTACTAGTAAGAAAGCCATTTTAGATATCTGAAATAATACTGATATCAGAAATACATTTTCAGATATCAAAAATGATCATTTTTACTAGTAACAATTGAATTGTTGATATCAAGAATAGACATTTCAACTAGTGACAATTTAATTATTGATATCAGGAATTCACATTTTTACTAGTAACAATGTAATTATTGATATCAAAAATGATATTTCTACTAGTAAAAAATCAATTCTTGATATCAACAGTTCATTTTGAATGGCAGCCTATGTTGACATTTCACTAGTGAAAATACAATTACAGATATCAGCAATTAAATTGTTGATATCAACAATTCAATTGTTGATATCAACAATTACATTTTTGATATCAACAATTCAATTGTTGATATCAACAATTCAATTCTTGATATCAACAATTCAATTCTTGATATCAAAAAATGTAATTGTTGATATCAAGAATCCATATCCTGGAAATGAATAAAAGCTAAAACGGCTTGCCATAGTGGGACTGATGCAGCTGAGAGATGCATGTGCGAGATAGAGAGAGGGTTGTGTCTGAAAATGAGAAGCTATGGATGTAAATGTGACTCGAGTGAAAGGACTGTATGTAAAAATGGGTGGTCAGCAGGAAAACTCCGCTGTACACCTTCTTAGCTTCCTGTTTAAGCACTGGCCAGCTCTTAATTATCCTGGGATCAACAGCTTAATCAGGCCCGGGCCCGGCCGACTGCAGACTCTCTTAATTAGAACAAATAAATGAACCAGAGTCGTGGTGATCACACAGGAGTGCCTGTCGACAGGACGCAAATATTGTAGGCCTAATTGATTTCTTTGGGAGATCACTCCGTCTTTCTTGCTCCCCTTGGATGATGGTGGTGTGCTTAACTATCAAGCCTAACTTTGGTTTTAACAGTTTTAGAAAGACCTTGCTGTTTTTTTTTCTTCATCACAGGTTTTAACCCGTTATGGTCATCATCATCTTTTATCAAAGTCTGTTTTCCTCAGGGAATGTGTGTGGTTTCAGAGGGTTGGGACACACCAAACCGACGCCTAAAGCGTCGGTTTTGCTTTTGCTTTGTGCATTTTGTGCACATCCTCAAAGATAAAAAAGGATATGTATTTATATGTATGTATGCATGTGGCCACATAACTTTTGCTTTGTGCATTTTTACCACTTCAGATTTTTTAGCCTAGGCCTGGGAAACACTAGATGATTTTCAAATCTTAACTGATTTTAAAACTGCTGTAGACCACAGACATAGGCCTAAGGGAAGTTTCAACCGATTTTTAGCATTATAATCCTCAGAATGCACACACTAGATGATTCTTCCGGACCCCAAGACTACAGCTGTCGATTTGTAGTAACATTTTCACAGTGAGACAAGCAAGATCAAACGTGACTTGAGAAGAAAAACAAATGGAGGACGATCGACGTTGTCAGCGTGTTCTCTTAGTGTGAGTTGTGTTTAATGGGAAGAAAAACAAAGGAGAAAAAAAGAATATAGGTGAATTTCTTTCTCAATACTCCACTTTCGTGGCATGTTTGCCAAGTTTCATCTATTGAAGCACGCAACATCCGGTTGGTGAAGCTCGCTCGCTCTCATTGGCTATAGCGGATATCACATCAGAGGCAGCCTGATCAAGAGTCGTAAATATCAAACTTGTTTGTTTTTGATGATTTGGGAACGTGCGGGTGAAAGGGAGCAGTAAAATAATAGCAGTAAATTCGTAATAACGCCACACAATTGACAAACAAATCAGTTGCGAGAAGCCTCGAATCGGGCCACACACCCCAGATCGTTGGGGGGTGCAAATCGGGCCCAAAACTGGGCTTAAAATCTTCAAGTGTGTGGCCAGCCTTACCTGGCTCAAAAATCTGAAGTGGCACAATTGGATGGCTATGGCGTTATTGGTTCGTGTTAGCAATTAGCATTAATGTGTAGTAACATGGCTTTATGAGTAGTATTGTTAAGTTTATGGTAACCTATGTCCTCATTTAGATAGCAGGATGAATGTCTTTATTTGTGCGTTCCTACACATAGCAGGCAGTGAGCACATTTGTGTGGGAACCTCAGGTCACGCCGGCTGAGAACGGCCGTGATGGATGTCTGACCCTCTCCCACAATCCTGCTGTTTCTAGACTGTCCCATCTCTCTCATCACTCCTCATTTCACTTTAATTCCAGCTCTCTCACAAACAAACGGTAAATCCTGACATCACTGCTTCTCTCAGTCTCCGCCACAGGACTCAAAACAGCGTGTGACATTCATGGCTCTCTAAAAGGCAGCTATTGTTCTGCAATAGGCTGCGATAGTTTTTGCCTGTTTTTACAGCTAAATGAGAATGGGTCTCGGGACTGGCCTGGGGAGCAAAAAGTGCACCCGGCTGAATGATTGTACTTTCCGCCATAGCCAGTTGTGTGAATGAGTGTTTTAAAGTGTCTATTGCTTCAATAAAGCTGAGAATAAAGCTAGTTCAATTAAGCTGAGAATGGGCGAGAGGCCTTTAACACTCAATAAGTTGTGTAAATAGCTCTGGCAAGGGCGCTCAATAGATCCCTATGTGTGAGGGGGACCGCAAGCGACTGTTCAGTCAAAACTGAACCGCTGGTTTTGAAAATCTCCATCTGTGGTTTTCTGTTTTAAGGGCGCTGCCAGCTTGTTCGTCACCATCACTGTAGCTTCATTTCTGAAGGACAGGCCTGTTACGGCGACGTCGTCGGTCAGCTTTACTTCAGCTATGTAAAGTAATGACCTCACGATATGAAATGAATAAGCACAAATGCTGCGATTCATCAGCCAGGTAGAGCAAATAGGAGGTTTTTTTTTTAGTTTTACTCATGTATGTCCTCTATACAGACAATGCTGGGTAGATTACTTACAAATTTTAACCCATTACTGAATACAAATTACTTTATGAAAATTGTAGTTAGTAACATAATCTATTACATTACACATTTTATGTCATATAATCCGACTACTTTTAGATTACTTTTGACCTAATTTGTTTTTAACAGTTTGTTTATGAAAATTTGTTTATAGTTGCGTGACTAGTGGCCAGCCTGTGTGCGCAATTCCACGCAACTCGAAGACTTTCTGAACATTTATAAGCAATAGACTTCTTTTAGAAAAGAACACTTAAAAGATAAAAATGAAGAATTCGGGAGAATCAATGAATTCGGACTAGTTTGCTGACATTCTGTGAATATTAAGTAACTGTGTAATTAATCAGAAACTAATTGTAGTCTGATAACAAGTATTTTAAAATGTAATAATAAATTTTTTAGAGTCTTATTACGTAATCCAGATTACATATAATCAGTTACTACTCAGCAATGTCTACAGGCCAATCAGATGCATCATTCTGTATGATGTCATCGTGCCGTTTTGGGTACTTACTTGGATACTCCTTAGCTTGTTAAAGAAAGTCACGGTGTACTGCAAGACCCGCAGGTACCCCTAAAGGTCCCAAATCTCCTCCCCGGCACAGCGAACCCTTACAGGGGGAACAACCACAGCCTTTGTTGGCCGCCCCATGGATCTCACACACAGTTAATATAGACTTTTCCCACTGCCTCTGCCAAGAGTCTAAAGTCATTTAATGAAGTGGCGCTGAGTTTGGAAGGAACCAGTGTGCTGCTCTGCGCTGACAGAATGGAAAAAGCGGGCGCTGTGCGCGCAAAGCGGGGCCCTGATAGCTAGTCACCTCCGTGGTCCCGAACACAAGAACACCATTGAGACCATTGCAGGGATCCAGCCTTAACCTCGACACCCCGACACAGTTGCATGCTAGTCGGAGGATTGCAGAGCAGGGGTGGGTGCCTTCTTTGTTGTGGCAGTAATGGATCTGTTTGGAGTAGTACTTGGGAGGGCTGCCTGAAATGAATTACTGGTGCAGCACTTACTGGGGTTTATTATATAACATTTTATAGATCTCTCTGTCTTCTTTTGGATCGAGATCTGGGTCCATGACGTACAGTATTGTGCCCATGATAAAAAAAAGGAAAAGCCTTTTAAAATCTAGTAAAAGATGCGCCAAGTTAAATGTACTTATTATATTCATGCTTGTTTCATATATGGTTTTTAAAAACCTTGTCAAGAAAAGTTAATGACTCTAAAAATTTCATGTGGTGTAACCATTAAGTAAAAAACAATGCATATTTTCATTACACCTTGAATACATGTGAGCATACACATTTTAATAACTCTTTTTGTTTATTCATTTATTATCACTTATACATTATTGTTACATTTTTAATATGTTGCACCACTTGACATTTTAAAGGTCAAAGTATCTGATATTTTACAAGTCTTAAGCGAGAGTCATGCGGTCTGAAGGGGTCCTCTATGTAATAATTTTTATAATTTTAAATATATATATATTCTGAATGTTGCTTGCACCACATGACTTAAATTTTGTATACGTTTTTCAAAAATTAATAAACAGTTTTGTTAATTATTCAGGATTTCTTTGTAGAAATAATAATTGAAAATTATATTAACTCTATGAAATTAGGACAATTGTCACTTTTTCACTTTATGCCTAATAATGACATATTCAAAATTAGTTTTAAATTAGAATTTCTAAAAAATGCTATTTGAAATATAATTTTATTTATTTTATTTATTATTTTATATAAAAATGAGAATCACATCATTGACCTGTCTGTGAATCGCTTTATAATTTCCTATAACTCTTGACTGAGTCTTTAGCATGTAGCTGGTCCCCTCTAGCTGCCCCGCTCCCATTCAGATATCAAACAGTATGTTCACAGATTGCTTCCTCTTGCGCTTTCCCGTCACGCAGCTGTTTGGTTGTGAGCCCCCCTCCTACCACCACCAGAACCCTTCAAGTGTCATCTTCCTCCAGTTTGATTCACAGTCCTCGTCCGTCTCTCTCTCTCTCACACAGACCCACACTGCTTACTGTTCTCCCCAAACCATTGAGGGACTGTCATCACACCGACTCAGTGTGTGTCTTTCAGAGAGCGCCTTGTTTTCATGGAGTCCATAAGCCTTCCCATAAATCCTCACACAATGTGGTTTTGTCTGGGCTTCGGATTTTGAGAGCAGGGCCGGGGTGCCTTCGCTGCATCTGCAGGGCTTCTGTTGCCCTGGCTCCACGTGTCTATGTGCCTCTAATGAGGCCTGCTGCCCAACACACACAGAAACAGAGTCATTCACCCTGCCTGCGTTCAGCTGTGTGCCGTTATGCCAAGCGCCTCTTTTCCAGCATGCCGCTGCACTGCCCTACTTCCTTGTTGAGGCTCAAATGAACTCGTTGTCTTTAGTCTTGATCCTATAGCTTGAATGTATGTCAAGTTCCATGAATACTCTTGCATAGGTTGATTTGGATAAATGCATAAGCTCCAAACTCCAGTTATCAATTATCTGCCTTAGAACTTGGCCTTTCTAGTAAGAAAGTAATTTATCAGAATTGCAGGTAACCTGCATGTTTTGTTTTCGATGCTTGGACTCAGGATGGGATGCTGGTTTAATGGTGTCCCCACCAGAGTTCTATTAACTAGCAATAGTCTCAAACAGCTTCACTAATAGGATTACGCTGGTTGACCAGCATTTTTTTTGTAGTGAACAGCATAGCTGTACTTGACTAGTTCCAAACTAGCCATTGCCAGTGTTAAACTTAATGTTCAAAATTAAATCGTTGGTGGGTTGCCTAGTCAGCTAATTGGGAGCCTCTTAATGATGCGCTGGTGGGACTCAATTAACGCGTACTGAAATTTGTCACGCACACTGTATGCATACCCAAACGTACACATAAAAAATTTAAAAAGTAAAGTATACTTTGGGTTTTAAAGTTCACCCCTCAAACAAAATCTGTCACCATTTATTCGCCCTCATGTCATTCCAAACCTGTATAACTAACTTTCTTCTAGATCATACGAGTAGAAGAATGCTTCAGCTGTTTTTGTCTATACAATGTCAAGTCAATGTACTTTATAAAAAAACAAACAGAAATTACATTTTGCGGGAGAACTGTTAAAGTTAAAGACTTTTTAAATTTGTCGGATCGCTGTTCTTTTCACTCTACACAACTGTCTGTCATCGCTAATGTCAGTTCCAGTCAAAAACACATTTCACACTGCAGGACTTGAATTGTAGACAGTTCTAGATATTTAACCTGCAAAATATACATCTATGCTTCCCTCAGATCGGGTCTTTGATAAGTCAAACAAACATAGCAATCGTCACTCAAGTGAACGAATTCCTATTTCAGACATTTTTTCTGTATTCTCCCTTAACTGTCTGCGAGTGGAAAATCAGGATTAATAACGTGTAGTGTATGGGAAACATAAGCCGAGGAAAGGAAGAATATCAGCTTACATTTTAAAAGGTACACTCTCAATGTATCCAGAGAAGGAGCGTGTTGAGCTCCCCCAGAGGCCGCGTCGCTGGCTGATACACGCTGACACGCAGTCTGTGCATTTGACTGCCGCAGAAAAAAAAACAAAGTATGCTTAGAGTGTGCCAGTTCACCAGTTTGGTGGTCTTCTTCTGAAGGCTGTTAATTAGTGCAGAATGCAGCCTACAGTTCCACTGCCAGCTCTGATGAAAAGAGAGAGAGAGAACGGACAGGAGAAACGCTGAGATAGAGAGAGAGATCGAGGCTATAAGGCGAAGACTTGAGCAGCTGCCAAGAGCGAGGAATTCGTGATGGGTTTAGAGAGAGATCCCACATGCCCGTGTGGAGTGTGGAGCCTTGTTGCGCTGATGGCTTCTGACCCGATTCAGTAGAGTTGACTGCACAAAGCGTTCACTTTACTCGGCGAGCGTCATAACATCGGCGCAGACATTTCGGCTCCTTACATCACCGGTTAATAATTCACACTCGCGCTTGACATCGGTGCATTTCCTGCGTTCACAAGGAACTGTACACCGCAAGGAGGTCAAGCCATGTGATGAGCCTCCGGTGAGCGTGTGAACAACCCTGAATGCACAAGAGTCTCGTGAAGTTGCTTTGGCCAAGCGAATGCGCCCGGCACCAGCGAGAGATGTCTGAGAAACATCAAACGCGCTTCTCACGTGTGGGCCGGGGTCGTGCGCAGCCTGGCCTTATTTAGCGCTCTCTCGCTTCGTGTGCACGATGCTAGAGTATGATTTAGCTCTAGTCTCTGCTCTTCGCACTCTATTTAAGCACTTTTCTGGAGGGTACCAAGCCCCAAGTGAGCCGTTTCAGAACGACCCTCTTGTTTTAACTGCAATGTGTTTGGAAAACATCGGGCCTCGTGGCTTTGCTCTCGCTCCCACTAATCCGGGAGATATAAATGACTCCTGGCAGACAGACAAAGGAGTCTGCTTATACTTAAAGGCCATACGCTTTTATCGTAAGAAGGCCTTTACACACACACACACACACTCCCGCCTGGTGGCTTCTTTTGAAGGAATAGCAGAGCAGACATTTGGCAGAGTGAATTGAGGAAGATTCCTCCCATCGCATTTAAAAGCACCTCTGCCACCCTGAGAGGCCCTACGGAGGCTGACCACACTAGGGGAAAGGTCAAGATAATGGAAAAGGACATTGTCATACCAGTGGGATTGAAAAAGTTGGATTCCCCAGGCCTCAAATGGTTTTCAGGTCTGTCCCTGTTAGTGCGTTAACCCTTTCACACATAAGTTTAAAATATTCTAACTGACCCCCCAGCGTGAGTTTTTCAAGGAGACCGTTATTTAGAACTTGCCACTTTAATGTTTCCATGGTGACGCGTCATTGCTTATCACGTGACACAGCGCAACCACAACACAGCGCTGAATGAATGATGATCTGCTTTTATGTAATTTTCCATTTTTTATTAGAAATATTCACAAATGTATTAGCTATAGCATGAAACACTGATATTCCGATTGTCAAATATGTGCACGGGGTGGGTTTTGTTGTTTAAACATCTTTATAACGATCGCGTTAGTTGAGCTGTATGCACAATGGGCGGCGCCATTTTAGTTTGTTTTACAGTTCAGAGAATCGGATCTGTTGGATTTACAACACGTCAATTCCTCCACTTCTCACGAAATACATGAAAGTAAGTGGCCGGTGAACTGGGAGAAGAATAGGGTCAAATGTAAAGCTACTTACACAATGTGTATCTGATATGAATAAAACGTGTCATCTTATTATAATGGAAAGGATTATTATTGCCGCTTCCATAGACATCAGTGTGTATTTTACAAACTCAAAATCATTGTTTTGCTAGTACTTATGTGTATTTAAATGTCTGAAACCTAAAATAAACATAATGTGGTTGAAAACACTCAATAGTTGTGATATATGACAGCACTGAGTGCGTCTGTCTCTGGCTCAGCGCCAGCCAACGCGCGAAAGCACGTTTGAATTTAGCAGTTGATCACGTGATGCACTGACCGTTCTAATCACACCGGTGTGATCGTACGCTCGAGGGACCAGCCAAGACTGATCACACCGGTGTGATCGTACGTGTGAAAGGGTTAATATCTTGCAATGTTGTATTTTCCTTGTCATGTGTTTGTCAAAAGTATGTTTTAATTACAATAAATAAATTGTCTTTTTTTTGTCTCGTCTTTGCTATCGTTGTGGAAATAAACTCTTATTAATTAACATTTTCATAATTATTTTAACGAGATATCAATTGCTGTAGAAATCGCAACACTTAGCAACTGCATATCAACACCCTGGTAATCATTCTAGCATGGGCAAGCACCATTCATACTTTTTTCAGAACATTTTTCAAATAATCTTTCTTTTTAAAACCTAAAGGTTCTTCGCCAATAGGTGACGTAAACTTAATAGAATCCCAGATGTTATGCTGTTTTATTGTTCTACCTTATGTAAAATGGGTACCACAAAGGAAACTGGCCAAACAAAGCGCAATTTTCTCAATTTGTCTAGTTTCCTTCCATCGTGGTTAATTTTGGGCCACTGCTGCCCAGTAACAATGCAGTGAAGAATAGTGCAGATGTCGTACTGCATGACATCAAACTAACCCCTGTGCACGCACATGTGTCCATGAGGATTGATTTGTCTTCTTTGTGTTTCTACAGGCATCACACATTTGGAAACTGTAGGTTTTGGCATTACTCTCATGTATTGTAAGAAAAACCCTTGTGTCTGCAAAGCCAAAGAAAAAGAAACACCAGACTGACACTAAACTATTTTAAACAACTTTGCTCATGCATGATTGTGGCTATTAATTTGAAGCTAGGCTAGTCATGCTAAAAACATTCACTTACAATGGTTGTCATAAGTCATAGTTATAGATAAAGTCAAGGATCCAAAAAAAGGCTAATTTTTAACAGATGTGTTTGTCTGTGAGGAACAGTTACTGTCTCTCCAGAGGGTGGTTTTTCGTAAATTTGGACGTTTCTTGGATGGGGTTTGTGTGTTGTACCAGTCACTAGGCAAATCTGTATGATTCTTGGATGGGTCATGAGATGCAAAATTAAAAAAAGACACATGCCTGAATGTTCTGAGTAGAACCCCATTCTTTTAGACCCTATTGTGTTTATAAGGACTCAAAGAGATGTTATTTACAGCGGGCCACGTAATCTTTCAAATTTGCTCAGTCTCACCGCTGTGCTAAAACTGCAGAGTCATGGCAAAAAAAAAAAAAAAAAATTTATGCTCATCGCTAAATGTGTTTGATCAAATACAGTAATATTTGTGAAACATTTACAAATATATATATATATATATATATATATATATATATATATATATATATTTAATATAATAATAAGCATCATTACTTTACTATTCAGTGTCACATAATACTTCAGAAATCATTTTAATATGCTGATTTGGTGCTCAAGAAACATTTCTTGAAAACTTTGCTGCTTAATATTTTTTTTGTGGAAACAGTAAAAATAGTTTTTCCCCAGAATTCTTTAATGAATAGAAAGTTTCAAGAACAGCATTTATTTGAAATAGAAGTATTTTGTAACAATGTAAAAGTCTTTGTAGCTATTAATACATGTAATGTGTCTGCTGAATACAAGTACTGTAATATCATTTGATCTCAGTTTGATTTTTTTCAGTCTGAATTGATTATCTTTAAAGAGAAACAAATATAAGCCTCATTAAAACCAGTATAGGACAACCAGTGAAGTTGCAGGTTTCTGATTGTTTGTGAAACTTTATTAAATTATAAGTATTACATTGTATTTATTGGCTGCAGGAGTGGCAAAATCTGGTGTTACAGGTTCATGTTTCCCACAGAATTCAAAGACAAACTCTTCCTAGAGTGATGAGAACTCTGACTGCGTAACTGCTGGCCCAGCTGTCTTCGTTTCTCAAGACGCCTTTTCCTCCACCGCTCACATTTGACAGTGTTGAAGGTTTTCAGTGAAATCCTGCCCAGACCTAGAGAGCTGCGTCCCACCCAAACACTAACCTGGTGGTGACAGAAGAGGCAAGTCTTCACACCTCTTCTTGTCCCGATGGGGAAACACTTTTCACTCTTGTGAATTAGGCACAGATGCGGTTCATCTGGCTTAAAATTCTCCTAATATTTCACATTGGCAAAAAAAGACACATCCTCCCCCAACCCCCTTTACCTCCTTAAAAATAATGATGACAAAGTAAAATTATAAAAATGAATCAATTTCCCTGCCAAGAGAACAATACAACAGGAAAACATAGGATACACAGGATTCAATCCTGTTTCAGCAGCTGTCAGGGACAAGTGTCCCAGAGTGCAGCCTGGTCAGTTTAAAAGTTGCACATGTCCTGATAAGGCCAGTGTGCACATGACGATGGACAGGACTCGTCGCATATTCGATTTCAATTAAGTCATTCAACTGTGCTCTCAGAGTTTGTTATATTTACAAAGAGTCTTCAAGTCATCTCCCACCACTGGTGTAATCCACGTTTTGAGGGGGTCACTCTCCCCCTCTTTACTGTATATGCAACTTATATTTATGCTACTTTGGCATAGCGATCACTTGAATATACAGCTATAAGTTTAAAATCGGATACCTTATTTAACTTGAGGAAACTGGTATCGTTCACAGGTGATGGCAGCACAGAACGAGAAAATTTAGTCTGTTTCTTCTGTGTTTATCTTTGAAGAAAAACCTTCTCTGTGTTAATCACATATAGGCCTATAAGCCACTGGTTGCATTTGTAGACTTCAGTATCAAATAGCTACTTGGCTAAAATCTGTTTGTGCATGCTTTAAACATTGATCTTATTCAGGTGATATGGATTTAATCTAGAGCATCATGGTTTGAACGCTGTACAGGTCCCTGTCATATTAGGGACACATACTGACACTGATTACATAAGAACATCAGCAACTAATGTAAACATTGTATTCCTGGATAGTAAACAGAAAGAGGTGTGTATGAAGTTTGCGGCCAGGCAGCTGCAGAAACACGTCAGGAACCTGAGCCGTAGCGTATCTACCGCCTTTGTTTGAGGGATGAAACTCTATGAATCATCACCTGTGTCCCATCCAGCGCATAGCTAGAATGCTTTCTCACTTAGCCGCTGGTAAAATTTTGTTGTACGGTGCTTGGTGCTGATCTTGCTACTTTCCTGAGTTTACACGTTGAAAAATGCTAACAGACTCCTTGGCTGACCTTCTAGAGTCTCATAGTATGTTAACAAAACGTTTGCGGAACAAATGCTTAAGCAAGCAGATTCACTTTGAAGTACGTTAGATTAAAGTCCTTGTGAAGTCAGAGTTAGAGTTTTGGAGGCTTTGAGTCCATGGCTGCATCCAAAATCACATACTTCTCTACTATATAGTAGGCGAAGAACAATATGTGAAAAACGTAGTATGTCTGAATTCACAGTATTCATAAAACAGTTGTCAAGAAGTATACTACTTATACTATGTATAAGTGTAATAAAGTACAACTTCCTGAGAGATTCCGAAGTGCACATACAATGGCCACTTTACTATCACATGGGAGAGGATTTTAGAATGGCAGAGAAACGATGCAACTGACACTAGTTGGTCACATGAAATTTGACAACATGGTGAATGTAGTACACCTGGATTGCATACACACTCATATATAGAACATACTTTTTAGCGGTCACCGAGTTATTACATATTCAAAATAGGTACCTACTAGGAGAGTGTGCAATACACAGCCCATGTCTTGTTAACAAGTTAGCTTGAGTCTATCTATGTGCAAATGTACTCTTAAATTCATAGTAGCAGTCTTAGCAGAAACACATGTGAAAAGTTTTTTACTTCCTGGAAATGTAGTAATTATTTTACTGCACTTCACAGATTTTTGTCCAGTCAAAAGCTCTCTAGATTAAGAAAGTCCCTCCCCCTTGTTCCACGTTGATATTTTAGGTATTTAAAGTTGCAATGAATCAGAAGTAGCGCCAGATCTGTTCTTCTGTATTGTGACGTACATCCAAATGAAAGAAATATCGAGAAAATGTAGGGAGGGTCTTAACATCGGTTGTTGATTAGATGGATGCAGATCTGAATGCAAACTTTAGGTCGACTGTAGGAAAAGGGCGCGATTTAAGCAAACTAAATTATTGGAAAAGTCTGGCATACGTCACAAGAGAGACGTCTGTCCTTTTACTGAGGGATCGAGTTATAACATTTTGAGGAAAAATTACATGGTCAAATAATAATAATAAAAACATGAATTAACATGAATTTCTTTTCATGTTGACTTTGAAAAGGTGTATTTGATATGTGCTGGTTTAATTTCCGGTGTAAACAGGAAATACGTAAACACAGGACAGAAACTGTGCTCTTTAAATGATTAAAAGGTGTTTTTGGGGTTGATCTGCAGAGAAACATTTGTAGATAAGGCCACAGGCATGGGAGCTAATGTAAAAACAATGTTTAACTTCAGTTGAGTTTTTTTTTTTGTGTAAGTTTCCAGGCTTCTCGGTCGTTTGCTCACACCCCCAGTTGGAATGTGTTTATCTGTCATAACTCTTTGCATCATATGTGTCCAATTAATGCATTTGACAACACCCCTAAAGCACAGAAGAAAGCAAGAAAAAACAAACACCAATAAAACTGTAATGATTCTTTTTCTCTCTCCCTCTCTTAACACTGTTTGGCTCCAAATGAACAACAAAGCTTTTCACGGCGGCCTACGTCATTTGGTTACATTAACTCTACGGTGGTTTTGATTGAATGCTTTCCTTGATTTTACTCTTTGAATTAAGCTATATTTCCATTACAGCCAGCAATTTTGGGTTTCTCTATATCCAAGAGTGCATATGTAGCTGCTTAATGTTGTCCTATTTCCTATATTGTGCCAGTCCTCCTACAAAGCATGAGAAACGAAGCTTGCTTCAATCATGTGCTTGGCTACGGTTCCCGATGGATTTGAACCATTCTTTTGTTTGTCATCTCATGAGAATATCACTCAGAAGTTTTATTCTCTCTTACTATATGTATCAACCATTGTTACAGTTTGTTTACAGTTGCAAACTGGCTAGCCATTGCGCAAATAAACTCGCCTGGAAACTTGACTTTGTCTCAGAGTGGTATGTTGTGTCATACACTGAACAAAATTATAAACGCAACACTTTTGTTTTTGCCCCCATTTTTCATGAGCTGAACTCAAAGATCTAAGACTTTTTCTATGTACACAAAAGGCCTATTTCAGTGAAAACCGGCATTCAAAACAGGGATTCATCCGTGAAGAGAACACCTCTCCAAAGTGCCAGACGCCATCGAATGTGAGCATTTGCCCACTCACGACGACGATGAACTGCATTCAGGTCGAGACCCCGATGAGGACGACAAGCATGCAGATGAGCTTCCCTGAGACGGTTTCTGACAGTTTGTTCTTTGGTTATGCAAACCGATTGTTGCAGCAGCTGTCCGGATGGCTGGTCTCAGACTATCTTGAAGGTGAAGATGCTGGATGTGGAGGTCCTGGGCTGGTGTGGTTACATGTGGTCTGCGGTTGGATGTACTGCCACATTCTCTGAAACGCCTTTGGAGATGGCTTATGGTAGAGATATGAAGATTAAATTCATGGGCAACAGCTCTGGTGGACATTCCTGCAGTCAGCATGCCAATTGTACCCTCCCTCAAAACTTGCGACATCTGTGGCATTGTGCTGTGTGATAAAACTGCACATTTTAGAGTTGCCTTTTATTGTGGCCAGCCTAAGGCACACCTGTGCGATAACTATGCTGTCCCCTGTGGTAATGCTCAGAATGCAACCGTTATAAATTGCGGTCTCGCACATTTCAGAACGCAGTGAAAATCACTTTGCTAATGTCACCAGAGCTTCTTTGAGTATAACTGATGTTATTACCTTGATAATCTAAAAAGAAAGCAGACATATCGATCAAAAGAGCATTTTTAGCAAAGTTTTCATTCTCCTCCACTGAGCAGTTTGTAAGATATGAGAGGTAAATAATATTCGCTTGTAAGGCATAAAACATTTAAACATACGCATCATGGCACTGCACATGTGCGCAAGGTATTTTTGAATTGGATTGAGAAAGTGTTTGTTTACATGCTTAATTTTTTTCTTAGTGATCAAATTATTTTAGGTCTACACTGCCCCTTTCAATCCGATCAAAATTGAATTCAGATCGAGCTCAGTCGGTTTGATTGTGATGTTTTTGGTCCGATATAATCTGATTGCTAATGGATACTTTGGTAGCATGTTAACGTTGTTAATGATAATTTCAATTAGTATGGCTTGTTAAGGACTGGTGCTTTTCTAAACAACAGGATTATTTTTTGCCTGCTGATAAAACGAGGGTGGGAAAAAAGACAGTTTTGGTGAACTAAACCATATCTAGAAACTAGAATATCATAGAGTTTTGAGAGTGTGCTCTTTTGACTTGGACTGGTAAGCAATCATCTAGCAAACCACCTAGATAGGAATACCTTTAAAATGGCCATAAAGCATCTTTGTAATGTATTTGCAAATAGTGGGAAAGTTCTTAGGTGAACTTCGGCATTTTCCATCACTCCATAGTATTTTCTTTAGTATTTGTAAAAGTCCAGTTATTAAAGTTGGACATTGCCATAAATCAAGTATAAGCCTTAGGGAAAGGGGCAATGTTTTTCGATATGGAAAAAGGAAAAGTAGTACAAAGAGATTGTTTGAGGTGATACAGTTGCCGCAGTCTACACAAGGCTCGACTGCTATCTGTGGTCCATTCACTGCCGTCTAATTGGGCGTCACTGAACCGTAGAACCAAATGCGATGAATTAACGTCTGAAGTGCATTATTCTGTAATTTCCCCCTTTCTCCCAGGGCTTGGCTCTTGAGCAGATGGAGATATGGCTTCCTGTTACATAATCCCACTATTATAAATTTTGACTTCATTTGGGGTTTCCTGTGTGCGCACACGGGCTCCTGCACATTTCCCCGTTCTGTTCTTGTGCAAGGCCTACCCTCCATTCAGCAGCTTAGAGACCATGGCCACTACAGTATGTTGTCAAAGCAGACGTGATCAGCTTCCCAGCTGCTTCCTTCCCTCCCCTGCCTTCTCCTCGTCTCATCTCTACTTCCAGTCATTTCCCTCTGGCCAGACATAGCTATCTTGTCCTTACTAGCTTTCTCAGAAACGGGGAACAGAAGGCCCCATCAGCGGGCCAGCTGTTGTCTTGATACATTCTCTCCTCAGAACAGGCCAGTTGAACTTCCTAAACTCCACGTAGGATGAAAAAACAGGACAAAGTCCTTTCTTTCTTTCTTGGAAGCAGGTCTAAAACACATGCTTGTCTCAATGTCAGTGAGCTACGGAAGGTTTTTGTATGCTAGCTGTGGCATGTAAAACATACTTTGAGCTGTTTTGGAGAGCTGCTCCGTTCTACTTGCTTTGCGTTGTGAACCATAAAGCTGTCAGCTGCTGGAATGGTGGGATATACTGAGGTGAACGTCTCTCAAGTTCCAGATTGTTCTTATTACAGTCACTGCTTTTCCAGTAAATGGAACTCAAAATCCGTGCTTTACTGAAGAGATGCATGCTGCATGGGCACTGGAGTGGGTTTCTTGGATCCAAAGTGTGTCTATTATGCATTTACAGAACAATGCACAAGAGGGCAGTCTGGTGGCTCTTTGACTCGCGTTTTGCAAAAACCCCGTTGGTGACTTAATCTAGTGGTATTTCAGAGTGTTAGTCAGACATCCGTTATGATAAGTACCTCGTAATTAATTAAATACTGGATGCACAAGGGATATCTCTCCGTTGGGATAACAATTTGTTGATCTTCTATGTCAGTGTACAATTTAAAGGGATAATTCACTTAAAAATTAACATTCTGTTACCATTTACTCACCCTCATGACGTTCCAACTTTTAGCTTTTGTGAACAATAAAAAGTTTAAATAATGTGCTCACTCTATTCCAAGTTTTCAAGCTTAAAAAATGGCAGCATAAAAGTATCATAAAATGAATTGTGTATTGTATTCCAAGTCGTTATTTACTACAAATACCCTCCAGTGAGCTGTTAAACTCTAAGACTGGATAATTGAATCAGTGAGTGAACACAAGAACCAGTTAAGTCAGATTTGTGAATGAATCATTCTGATTCATCCATTCACAAATCAGACATAGATTCTTCTCTCATGAGCCTTCCAGAGCAGATGTCAGGAGTTTCAGTGAATAGCGACTTAAATTATGCTTCTTTTAACTTTTTACGCACAAAGCTATTGTATGACTTCATGAGACTCATTTGGATAATTTTTGCTATAGGTTTTTTGGTAATTTTGGAGAAGTCCTATTCACATTCATTGTATTGAAAAAGAGTGGCCTGGGTAAATGGGTCTAGAACTTTATGAGGCTAAGTAAATAATGACATAATTATTATTTTTAGGTGAACTGTCCCTTTAAAAATGGGAAGAGTCCCTGAATGGCGTAACTTGCCTTGTCAAACCTCATCCTCCAGTATGCTTCCAGTGGATATGAATGAGTCTGTGCACGTCTGTGGCGCCCACTCTTAAAGATTGCCTCCTGACTCTCTTTACGGTTGAAGGTCATGCATAGCAAGGCTGCACTTTCCCATGTGGCGCTGTCCTGACTTGCTAATCTCTAGGACTTTAGCCAACCTTGTACATTAAACCACCCTATTTTTTTTTAATGGCATACGATGCAAGACTGTTTTAGGTGTATTCGTTAGAGTTTATCAGGGGTTAAAGCATTACAATCCTCTGTTGTAATGTTTTACTTTCTTTACCCAGAGCTTACCACTATTTAGTCACTGTATCGACTGTAATCAGCCCTGTTTTTTGTTTTTCATGGTAAAAAGACACTGATTACGTATTCTACCAAACCCTTTGAACATCTGCCCCGATAGATGTAAAGAGCCCAAGTGTAGGCGTAAATACGTGCCCATATGCGTTTATATGTACGTGAGACGACAAATGTGTTTTATTTCAATCTTAGACAATGGATGTTTCTTAGCCGGAAAAATTCCATTGACAACAAACACACGGGATTCACAGGACCTCTGGTCAATTATATGCAGTCATACCCGAATTCCTTTGAGGACAGCGTTCTGAATACCCGCAGTCATTGACTAGGGGCTTCCCTGCATGTTAGACATGCTTTATACTCTCATTCCAGTTGACTCAGTGTCACAAGTAGATTTAATAAAGGGAATTCATTATAATGGTTAGGAAATGTACAGTTAGACAAGCATCTGAATGTGGAATGCAGTACTGGCTTCATCCTTTAGATGGAACTGCTGCATTCGTAATATCTGGCTGAATGGGCGAATACTTTGCCGTATTCATCCTGATGCCTGCTGTTTCTACATGTGCTGTAGAGTTTAAGATGCCCTCCTACAGGTGATGTTAAGGTGATGCTATATGCCTCCCCATTCATGAAACGTGACTTGTGAAAGTCAATATGGTATGATACAGCGCAGAAGTGGTGAAAAGCTCTTATTGGCCATATTCACAGTATCACAGGGTTTGTACAAGGTGCTTATACTACTTGAAGAATTTGAATTTGACTTTTTGAAATTGAAGTCCTGAAAAACCCTTGAAATCAGGTACTTGAAAAGTGCTTGACTTATTTAAATACAATATATGAAATTACATTTTTTGAAAAAAACACAAATAATTGTTTCACGCAAAATTAACACTGCAGCCCATCTGTTAAACCCCCATCAGAACTTTCCTCGATATGAAGTATTACCAACATTATAAAATAAAATATTATTTATTGAATAATAATAGCCATTATAAACTTTGTGTTAATATATACTATTAAAAACGTTGTAAGTTTATTTTTGATACCTTATATCTGTAATTTGAGTAAAAAATCCTTAAAAAACCCTAAAGATGTTGTTTGATAAGTGCGATCTCTGATTGTAGTCCTTGAAAACCAAAAAAGTAGTGCTTGAAAAGTCCTTGAAAGTCCTGGAATTTCTTTTTACAGTATCTTTACGAAGCCATTTGTTCGGAAAGTCCTATTTAAATTTAATCTAATATTTTTAAGTAATATTATATTTCATATATAAGATCATTTTAACTATATTACCATACAGATGTGCTGCATCAATCCCTATTATAGTAAATCTGATAAAGATGTTAAATAGCTAAAGGCATTTTATTTTTATGTAACTGAACATTTAAAAAAAAATTAATCAGCACTCATTTTTTTTAAATGCACTTAAGATTTTTTGAAAGAAATTTCATGTGCTCATCAGACAAAATATTAAGCAGCAAAAATTGTTTCAGCACTGATAATAAAAATTAATGTTTTATGAAAAGCAAATCAGCATATTAGAATGATTTCTGCCTTTAATCACATCAAAAGACTTGAAGGAGGTGGACCCCATTGCTTCACATTATATCCATTGAAGGGTCTAAGACATTTTCTAAAATAACTGAAAATGTGTTCGTCTGAAACAAGATTGACAGATGCATCTCAAACGGCTTGAGGGTGAGTAATGCATGGTTTAAATATCATTTTTGGCCGAACTATCCCTTTAAGCCCTTATCTTATCTCATGTATTGGATGTATTTATTGTATGTATTTTAATAGCTATAAATTTGAAACTCAATACTCTGTAATTTCTGTTTTAATTTTATAAGCCTTAACCAGGGACAGGGTTTGCAAATTAGTCATGGCTAGAAACCTGTATGCATGGCATCTACTTTGTATTCTTTATAAAGCAATGTTTTATGCATTTGTCCCTGTCAAATAAACATTAAATAAATAAAAATAATAATAATTTCTTAATCTTTGTTAATGTTAATTTCAACATTTACTAATATTTTAGTAAAATCTTGTCAACATTAGTTAATGCACTGTGAACTAACATGAACAGCTATATTTTTATTAACTAACATTAACAAAGATTTACAAAGACAGTAACAAATGTATTGTTCATGGTTAGTTCATGTTAGTTAATGCATTAACTAATGTTAACTAATGAACCTATATTGTAAAGTGTTACCATTTTTATATTTAAACTTGCAAGTGTATTCGATGTTTCTGAGTTGAATTAGGCTGATTTAACCATATTTCAACAAAAAAACATTGCTTATAAAACAATATTTCCAAGAGTGCCCATAAACATTTTCATAAAAAGAAAGCACTATATTTTGGTTCTAAAGTGTAATACCGTTAGCCAAGAATTGAGAAAGTGTTTGGTTTCCAAAGATACTGATATTAAAAAGCCCTATACTCCAGTAACAGTCATTGTGACCCGGAAAGTTAATCTAAAAGCGTAATTGTTAATAACTGGAGTATTTACATTAATCTTCGTGGACAAGCCTGTTTTGAGTAGCCATATGTCGCATCATTAACATCTGCCCCATCGCCTCATTTTTGACACGTCTTTTTTTCATTTCTATACGCGTCATCAGTTCACATTGTGTAGAGTCGGCACTGGAATGAATTTACTCACTGAATACACTAATTGCTCATTTTCTTTTGGATTATTTTTTTTTAAGCCAGGAAAGCTGGGTTATTGTTCAGGAACATAATATTGTGAGGGAAATTTGGATGTCTTTTAGCTCTCTCGCAGGTGTGGAGCCATCTGGGCCCCAACCGTTGAACTGAGCTCTGCTGCTATCTCGACTGCTTTCTCGGTCTCTCTCTCCTGTTTTCTCTCGTCTCGCTTTTCATGTATAAACGGGATTCTTATTCACATGAGGTCAGATGCAAGGGAATGAGTCAAGGGGAGACTATTTGTCACAAGGGCTACATTTTAGTACGATTTCGAGTCAGAATTCTAATTACACAAGTGTGTTTTCACTAGCAGTGGTTTTGTATGTTGGTTTCAAATATCAAGTTCAAAATGGTCCTAAAATTTGAATCATTCTTGTAAATTCTGTTCTCAAAACTAAAATAGTCACATGATTAAGATGTTTCTTAATGTGTACAATTTATTAATTAAAATGTTAGCATTTTTTTTTGCTGTTGTTTTGTGTTTTATCATTTATTTTTCTGTTTAAATTGTCCATTAAATCCTGTTTAGGATTCCACTGTGACAACTTGCCCCATAGTGTGACAACATGCCCTGCTATTGCACAAATCTGTATCCTTTTTTCAATAAACATTTGAATGCAGTAAAATGAAAAAGTGACAAAAAGCCTGCTGCTGACGTATTACACAGGCCTGTCGTAAATGTTGCTTCGCATGCCTCAGCTCGATGACATGCGTAGATGCTTCCTACCAATAACCACACATTTCACTAGAACACACATGGTCAAATTCTAACCTCATTTGTTCTGCTGTTTCCAGCGATGAACATGTGAATACTTGGAAGATTACCGTAGTAACTTTAAAATAGACTATCACGATGGTCAGCAGAAACCCTGCTTGGGCCCGACCGTATCTAAAAACGCCTTTGCTTTATCTTACAAAGGGTTTGGATATAGTCAAATGTGTAAATCGTTGATCCCTGTCAGCCAGTTTCGCTGGGTTTTCCTGCTTAACATTTATCATGGGTGAGGATTATCATGTTTGAAAGGCATTGGGCATCTGAGAATGTATACAAATCTCATGCTTTCTTGAAGCACTAAAATTAAAGCAGAATATTGTATTAAAACATGTTTTGCATGTCTTCCTGTTTGCGTTTCATTTTAAAAGGGGTGCATCCAAAAGCATTGCACGCGTCTGGTTCTTAGTATCATATTTCTTAAACAGGCTTCTCAGAATTCAAGGCCTCGATTGTTTCACACTTTTGTTTCCTCCACTGTTGCTTTAAAGGGTTAGTTCACCCAAAAATGAAAATTAAGTCATTAATTACTCACCCCCGTGCTGTACCAACCCCGTAAGGCCTTCGTTCGTCTTCGGAACACAAATGAAGATATTTTTGATTAAATCTGAGAGGTGCATGACTGCTACATAGGCTGCCTAAGGGAATGAAACTTGACGGCCCAGAAAGTCATTAAAGAAAATGTTTAAATATTCCATGTCGCAACAGTGGCTCAACTAGAAGTTTATCAAGCGACGAGAATACTTTTTGTGCGAAAAAACAAACAAAAATAACGACTTTATTCGACTATTCCTTTTCTTCCTTGTAGGCCTGAAACGAGACTTCAAGAGATTTCCACGACGCGCACGCAGTAGTTGAAGGAGATCGCAATTCTCGCGCATGCGTCGTGGAAAGCTCTCGAAGTCTCGTTTCAGGCCTACAAGGAAGAAAAGGATAAAGTCGTTATTTTTGTTTGTTTTTTCGCACAAAAAGTATTCTCGTCGTTTGATAAACTTCTAGTTGAGCCACTGTTGCGACATGGAATATTTAAACATTTTCTTTAATGACTTTCTGGGCCGTCAAGTTTCATTCCCTTAGGCAGCCTATGTAGCAGTGATCAACCTCTCAGATTTAATCATAAATATCTTCATTTGTGTTCCGAAGACGAACGAAGGTCTTACGGGGTTGGTACAGAATGGGGGTGAGTAATTAATGACTTAATTTTCATTTTTGGGTGAACTAACCCTTTAATATTGATATGGGTGGTGAACCAAATAGGGCACAATAGACAACAGCTGACATGTCAGCGGCGATGTCATCCCCATGCTACCTTCAGACGCATAACACTCGTGAATAAGCAGTTAGGTGCCCTCACCTGGCCCCTGCCTGTGGCTTGTGGCACTGTAAACATTAGCTGTATGTTCAACTGATGATGATTATAACAGACTGGCATCAAACGAGCAAGGATGTATTTAGAGCTTTCTCATCTGTTGGGAAAAGTAACATGGTGGTACGCTAGTTTGATAATATAATAATTACCGTTCATTGATACCAGGTGTCTGTCGGAGACAAATGACCATCTGGTGACCGAGCACTTTGTGTAACTGTAGAGTCGACGGCGGATCTGCGGGAATTAGATTTGAACGTAAACAAAAAGTATTTTCTGTGCTTTATTTGTGATTTGTAATAAAAAAGATAGAGAAACGTTACACAGGAAATGGTTTAGAAACAACAAGATTGCCAGTGTTGTTCCTGTTTATGACATTTTAGTCTAACATTTCATCATTAAAACGGTCAGACTTTAGTCATGTGACTTCAATTACCTTTTATGTTACACAATTTTGGCTAATGATTATCGAGTGCTTAAAAGAAATGATTAATGATTAAAAGGATAATGATTAAAGAAACCTAATAAACGCTTTATTTTTCAAGTAATCACGTTTAAGTGATAGAAAAAAAGAATATGTTAGGAATCCACTCTCGGTCTTGATTCTGATTTGCCATTCTGTTATCAGATGATGCTGTGTACATTTGTGTATTTGATCATTGTCACGGCAACTGATTTCATATTGATCTAGCTCTGCCGCCACTTTCTTCTCACATAAGCAAATATGTTTATATTTCCTTCAATATAAGTAGCCTTCATTATTGGAAAATAGACCCCTTTACAAGAATAAATATACTCATACTCAAGACTTTACATATGAAAGAATTAAAAGTATTAAAATATTTTAAAATGATTGTATTTAAAATATGTATTTTTTCATTGTATTTTTTTTGTTTGTTAATACAGTTATGTAATTTTTTAAATAATTTGTTTAAATTAATTATTTTTAATATCATAATGGCACAATTTCATTAGAAACAATGGATATCCTCATGAGATTGCTTTAAAACACTTAAGCAGTAACTGGGGACATGTCACTATGAGAATATGAATTGAATGGAGGGTTAGACTCCCTTTCTTAGATTAGTCTTCCACCCACAGGCACCTAAAGTCATGGGATCATGTACAGAGACGGAAATGAGGTTGTCAGCCGATTGTGTTGGTAATGACTCCTGCCTTGAGGAGATTTTATGGGATTCAATGCAGCATCTTGTACCACAACTACAGTTTTTAATGTTCAATGCTCAAATCAATCAATAACTAACACTGGTTGAATGAATAGTATCCACTATTATTATAATTATTAGTTATTTTTTTAAATATTTGCTTGTTCCCCCCTGAACCATGAACAAATTCCACTGAATCTCAAATGATCAAATTATTAATTTTTATATTATATTATAACAAAAAAAAATCTATAAATCTTTAATTATTATTTTGTGGTTGAAATTACATTTGTTTGCAATAAAATTGCTGACACATTTGTCTTAAGGCTAATTTTATAGCATTTATTTTATTCCTATAATAAACTATTCATTATATTAATAAACTATTAAACTAACAATTATTCACTTTTTGCTTAATCTGCCAAAATTACAGCTTGATTTCAAATGATAAAAAAATATCCTGTCCACAAGTGATGGGATTATGTCTTGTTTATCTTAAGCATGCATTGTAAATAAAGTTTGCTGCCTTTAAGTACAACTTAGATGGTTAAGTAATTTCAACTTAAATTACATAAAATTGACTTAAAAATTTGTTGAATCTTGTATAACTTATAATTTTTTTTCTAAATTGCTTATCTTATTTTGATGAGTTAAAGCAGTGTAAAAACATGTTGTAACTTATTGATCATATAATTTTCCCGAACACTATGTGAGATGTGTGTATAAAATAAAGTATTAGGGCTGGAATTGACACGTCAATGTAATCGATTGTTTTAATCGATTGCATCGATTACGCACTGTTTACATTCATAATAAAATTTTACAGCAGATGGTAATGACTATGGCAGCGCTGCTTAATATGGTTGCTTTCATACAGCGTGACAACCCCATTCTCTAATCGAACTGACACCTGCACATTTTCAGGACACACAACCGCATTCTCAACAAACCGCTCTGGACAACTAGTTGTCTGCCAAGTCATATAATGTGAGAAGAGATAGTATACCCAGAGACAGACAAATGATTTGCGTTCATCCGCAGATCCACCGGAGCTACAGTGTGTGTGAGGTGCGCAGCTCAAACTCTCTGCACTCGGTTACTAAGCATTTAAAGTCCTTTTTGGTTGTTTAAAATATCTGATGGATGAACTCACACTTGATTGGACTCGTTGATTGGAAACAATTGGTTTAATTGTCACTGTCAATTGTGATTAAATTTCCCAATGTTATGGAAATCGCCATTTTTGATACTGCCCCTGAATGCGGTTGAGAGTCCTGAAAATATGCAGGCTCGTATTAAGCTGCCGTTATACTAGCATTAGCATCTGCTTGGTATGAACATAAACAGTGCGTAATCGATGTAATCGATTATGTCGATGCGTTGCTCCAGCCCCATAAAATGTTTACTTATGTTTACAATGTGACATCACAGACGTTGTCAAGTCAGAGATTAAGTTCGACAAAGCTGTAAATGTTTTTTACGAATTGGAAACTAATTCCGACATGACGTATACGTAGCATTAATGTACCATCTTAATATGTTTGGTTCTTGATCCAAAAGAGGAAGTGGCTGTATAATTCGCCTGAATGTTTGAAACATCAAACCTTGCATTTTTTTTGTGGTTCAAGCGCTCTGCAAACTAGGTAACTTGTACAAAACATGGAATTTAAGCTCTCGGATGACCCTGTCATACATTTCTCAGTGATTAGTTTCAATCCTGGAAGACCACCTTGTATCTGCTCCGGGTTCGCCACAGCTTTAATCAGGTGCGCGCAGCTGAGCGTTTAAGCAGCCTGAAAACAATCCGGGCCGACCTGAAGGGTCTTGTCTAGCAGTTTGCCAGGTTTATCCTTGTGGAACGACTGGATCAGTTGTGGATTAGCAAAGGAAGAAGGCTTTCCTTTTCCTATCTCCAGCCAGGTTTAAACGAGATTGGACTCGAAACATTTCACACATGCTCACGTTTTAACTTAAAAAAGTAATACTTAAAGTAGAGAAAATTGCGGGAAAGCTCTCGAAATCTTTCTCGGCTGTTGGAAAGCATGCACAGATGTCTCTGTTAACCAAACACTTGTGCTTTTTTTTTTCTTCTCCTTTCCTAATCTTGACATTTATGAGGCTTTGGTTTTAGCCGAGAGATGAAGGGGGGAATGCCGGCGGGCGGTGCGGGCGGTGGGTGGTCCTGATGTGACAGTTGCCCCGTTACTTATGTATCCATTGCATTCAGAAAGGCCGGACATTGGCCTTCAGAGACCCTCCTGCTTCTCCATCAACCTTCGACTCAGATTTTATGGCCATCTGCTGGTTAGCAGCACTGATCGCATGGGTTGCTTTCCAATGGTGGGCCGCCACATTTGACCTGTGCTTTCCAGGTCGTGACCTTCACCTCATTTCCTTACACGCAGCCATTCCGACAGCAGGGTTGAGTTTATCTGATATCCCCCCTTAGTGCTGCTGCAAAGTGCCAAGTTTCGGGAAGCAGACCACTTAGCTTTGATACTTCAGTTTCTGTTTTGACCCTGCTCTGTCCTCGCCAAGCCTGGGTCCATCTGGACAGGTCTGCCCTGGCCTCCCTTCCCACCACCCAGGGAGGGAATACCAAGCTTCCCATGCAGGGAATCACTGTTGTCACTTTTTACCTTTCCCCTACTTTAGTATACTGGGAACAATTTGGCTAGAAAAGAAATGAAAATGTTGTTTTGGTGTGCTGCATGTTGTTTTGAGTGCTAGGTTGTGAAAGCTGCTGCAGTCATGTGGTGCGACCAGCATGCAGGAGAAAAACATATAACAGGAAAGGATATCCTATAGAGAAGACCCCTGCAGACCCTCATGACTGTGTGTCAAGGTCAATAAGTCTTAAAATAGCAGATCATTTGACCTTTAAAATGTCATGTGGTGCGACTCTTCAAAAATGGATATGAATTATGATATTTACACTATAAATTAAAACTTCATGATATTAAATATCATATAATTTGACCTTTTTATGACAAGGCAAGGTTAGTTCATGTTGTGAAAAGTCAAGTGGTATGACCCCCAAAAACGATATGAAATATAGTAGCTATTAAATATAAAAATATTTATGAATTAATAATTTTTGATATTTGATAATAATTTTGTTTAAATATCTAAATAACAAATAATTTGACCTTTTTATGGCAATGTTGTGAAATGCATTGTGGTGTGACTCCCCATAAAAAGTGATGTTTATGAATTAATGATTTGTAATATTTGTAACAAAAAAAGCTTGATAATTTTGGAAAATAAAGATGTAAGAAGATGTAAGAAAACTATTTTTATTAATGTTTTTTTTTTTTTTTTTTTTTTACTTTTTAGAGTAGCCTAATTAAAAAAAGTAATAAATTGCTGATTCCAAAAGCTGAATTTTTAACATCATTACTCCAGTCTTCAGTGTCACATGATCCTTCACAAATCATTCTAAAATGATGTTTTGATGCATTATCAGTGTTGGAAACTGTAAATTGTAATAATACTTCACAATATTACTGTTTTTACTGTATTATGGAAAATTGAAAACGTACTCGGTTACTAACGTAACCTCGGTTCTCTCTAGAGAGGGAACGAGTACTGCGTAATATCTTACGCTATGGGGAAAACCTCTTTTCCATGAGATATTGAAGCCAAAAATTATCCTTAATTTTGATTTATTGTAAAACGCTGTGCAGCAGCATGCAGACATAGGCAAGACGGCTCACGCGCCTATTGGCTGCCCTGCGGCAACAGTAGCAGCCTATCGAGAGAGGCCCTGCGGGACGTGATACCCAATGGGGGCGCTTCGCGCCCATTCCGTCACGTCCCGCCAGAATAGGCGTGGCCTTGGCCTATAAATACACTCGACAGGCTGATACAAACTGGTTTTCATCGCTGAAGCGAACCAGCACTGTTGTATGCACGGCAAGATACGCAGTACTCGTTCCCTCTCTAGAGAGAACCGAGGTTACGTTAGTAACCGAGTACGTTCTCTTACGAGAGTATCTCTCGTACTGCGTAATATCTTACGCTATGGGGAACACAATGCAACACGCCGTGCGTACTGGGATCCGACACCAAAGTCCCAAGGGCAGTAGCCCGGGGCTCATATGGTGCATAATCACCGTAGACTCACAGAGAGTCGGAGAAGAGAGGCTACAAGCATCATTCCCCATTAAATAGCATCCCACAGGAGCTAGTTATGTTAACAGTGTTTCACGCAGACGCATCAACTCTGACTCAGTGCCAGCCCTTCTTCCAGAAGGCTCGCGAACAGCGGGGGGGAGGTCCACAGAGCTCGCCCAATCCTCACTGTCCGACGCCAGGATAGAACAGGCCTCGGCTATTTCGTCGATCTCAATGGCGGAAGCGGTGGCAGACGGCGGCCGCTGTCCAGCGGTGAGCGACTCGAGCGATGCCGGCAAAGCTGGCGGGCGAACCGGCGAGCTTTGGCGGGCAGGAGAAGGCTCGGGAGCGCGCTGAGCACGGCGCTTTTTATGGCGCGGCGTAACAGCGGGCTGAAGTGCAGGCTCTGAGAAGGATGCCAGGCGAGTCCTCAGAGTCACCATAGGCAGCAGCTCACAGTGAGGGCATCCGCTGTCGACGAGAGCGAGAGCCGCATGATCCTCACCCAGGCAGGAAACGCAGATGACATGGCAGTCCCCGTCACTGAGTGTGGCTCGGCACGAGCCGCAGGATTTTTGCATCTTTAAAAAGACGCTAGCTCTTTTAGAATTAATAGAGAGAGTGTGAGTCGCAGCGGCGAACACACACTAGCAGTGAAAAAGGATATCAACGCCGGAAAGTGTAGCAGGTACGGCGGCTGAAGGCGGCGAGGTGAAGGCCAGCGGCTTCAGACTCGAAGGCACGTCCCGCTGTAGGGTTGCACTCAGACGGCGCGGCTTCTCACTCCGGATCCAGCGATGCAGTGGTGCTTCGCTGAAGAGATGAAAATCAGTTTGTATCAGCCTGTCGAGTGTATTTATAGGCCAAGGCCACGCCTATTCTGGCGGGATGTGACGGAATGGGCGCGAAGCGCCCCCATTGGGTATCACGTCCCGCAGGGCCTCTCTCGATAGGCTGCTGCTGTTGCCGCAGGGCAGCCAATAGGCGCGCGAGCCGTCTTGCCTATGTCTGCATGCTGCTGCACAGCGTTTTACATTAAATCAAAATTAAGGATAATTTTTGGCTTCCATATCACGTGGAAAAGAGGTTTTCCCCACAGTGTAAGATATTACGCAGTAATATCTTACACTATGAACTTATAACAAAGAACTTAAAGTTTTTCAAAACCATATGAAACCACCATGAAAACAATTTGGGCCGACCTGAAGGGAAAAAATGTTATACATTTTTACTTGATGGTTGCACCACTTGATTAATTGAGTAATTAAATGTAAACTTTTCATGAAAATGGTATTGGTTTTTCCGTGCCAAAACAACATGAAAACAAATTACATTTGTAAGAACTCTACACATGTTTTAAACTAGATTTGTAAAAGTTTTATTTTAATTTTTTATCATGGACTCTTATACGTCATTGACACAGATGTTTGAGTACCTTTTTTAGAATTCCTATCCTCTGCTCTTATAGCTGGAATTCATGATAAACAATTTACTATGTAATACTGGAGTTCTTGTTGGTTCCGTGACACAATTTTCCCAGAGGAGCTTGTCTGGAATCTGGGAGGTTGTGATGTCAGGGTTCAGGCTGACCTCAGGAATCTGTCGGAGGTCCTCAGAGCCAGAAGTTTTTGCATTCTGGAGCTAGCGTAGCATAGCTTCCGGCCTACATTCAGGGTTTCTAGGAACAGCCGATGCCTGGTGCAAAGACTGCCTTGTCTAGATCAGAAAGAGAAGGGACAGAGAGAGCTGAGGGGTGGTGCGGATACTCGAGGCTGTACATCAGCCGAGCACAATACTGTCAGCCGAGGGAACATCTGGGTTTTTCCCTCCAGACAATGCTGACATGGATATGCACAAACATTGCCAGAGGGACACGCAGGGAGAGGAGATGGAATAGAAGGAGAGTTGGAAGTTTATGTACTGTAAGAAGAGAGATATTTACAACACAAGCACTATGGGAGCTGCTCAGCATAAGGCTTTTAAAAAAAAAAAACAGACTTAAACGGATAGTTCACCCAAAAATCTTAATTTGTCATTATGCACCCCCATGTCGTTTCAAACCTGTATGACTTTCTTCTACGGAACACAAAAGGGTGAGACTTGAACATGTTAGTCAATGCAGTTACAATGCTTTTAAGCTTCAAAAAGGACCATAAGCAACATAAAAGTATCAACATAAAAGGGATTTATATGAATGTTTTGATGTCTTAAACTGAATTTAAATCGCTATTCACTGATAATCTTCCTCTCCATTGAGTTTGAGTCAGTGAGTCGTAAATAAATCATTTAGACCAGAATCAACTGAATCAACTGATTAATTGAACAGAATGATTATTTGTCCATGAACATGCCATTCATTTTGGGGTGAATTGTTTCTTTAATTGTGTCGAATTCTTGAAGGTTGCCTTTGATATGCACAGTGGAGGTCATCTTTTGGATTCCTCAGGAAGTATGCGTGTAAAGGTTAAGGTGGTGCTCTTCTGGCATGTATTACTGATGTTAACCTTGGGCTTCTTGCCTTGTGAGACGCATCAGCTGGGAGGCAGGGCAGAGAGCAAGGCTGATCCCAGCATCCCACCCACAGGTGCTCTATGTCCCCAGTGAAGGACACCATCACTTTTGCCTTGCACAAGCACCACTCACATTTTCTTCACAAACTAAAAAAGAAAAAAACATGGAATAAGAAATTCACGAATTGCTGATTCCCAAAGGTGAATTTTGAGCACCATTACTCCAGTCTTCAGTGTCACATGATCCTTTTACAAATCCTTTTAATATGCTAATTTGATGCTCAGCTAATTTTGGTGCTCAATTATTAATAATTAGAAATAGTCAATGTTGGAAACATGTTTGCGGGAACTGTGATACTTTTTTTTATCAGTATCCTTTGATTAATGAAAACATTCAAAAGAACAGTATTTATCAGCAATACAAGATCTTGACCAAAAATGTATGCACCTCTTGATGGAAATAAATGTTGTGATGATATTTCCACCAAGAGGCGCGTCAATTTGTAGTCAAGATCTTGTATTGGCAATGCAAGCGTCCAGCACTTTGTAAAGTCTACTCCAGCACATCCCAAAGACTTTCAATGAATTTAAGGTCTGGACTCAGAGGTGCCAATTCATGTGTGAAAATGATTCTTCATGCTTCCTCCCAACCATTCTTTCACAATCTGAGTCTGATGAATCTTGACATTGTAATCCTGGAATATGGCCATGATGTGTCTTCCTACATGGTTCATAAGTGCAGCTATATTCCATTTAACTCATTTGCTTATCTTTTGATATGGATCTTTTCAAATGTACCAGTTGATGCAGTTTACTGTAATCCAAATGAATGATTCACATGCCAAATTTATCTGCTTCTGAAGTTCAACTCATTAATTGAATGATTCAGTCGTTTTGCCTTCCGGAGCGGAAACAGTCAATTTTAATTTGGGTCGGTTTCTCACTTCAAGCTGTCAGACTTCAGAAGATAGTGTACAAGTCATATGGACCACTTTTTTGATAGCTTTGCATCCTTTTTGAAGCTTGAACGCTTGAGTACTCTGATGCAGATGAGGGGTTTTAGCGAGCGTGTTGCTCCACCCTCCTCTCATGTGGTATGGGCCCAGAGCCCAGGTTGGCAGGGTGGAAAAAGCCCCTATCACCCAACCAAGCTCTGCGCTTGGTGTGGTGTTGTTGTTCTCCCTCCTCTTTTATGCCCCACAAGAATTTCTGAGAAATCCACCTTTTCATATTTCCTCTGCCTTATAAAGCAGAATCAAAGAAAGTGGTTTGCATTCGTTTGAGGTGCAGAGCTGCTTCTCTTCTGAGTTTGCTGCGGAAGGCCAGCTTTTCTAGACCTGCAGTGCCTCTGAATTTATGACCTTTTAGTTGCATCAGTGTGGTAATTTAGTTTCTTTTTACTTATGGGTGACTTCACAACTAACCCTATTTTTTTCTTTATGACCTACATTTTTTCGTGTTTTATATTTGGTTTGGGTTGGAAATGTCAAATAATAGAAAACCCAATTTAAAATGGTTTTGAAGGTGGAACAAAAAGAGTTAATAAATCATAAATGATACATTTCCCCATCACTTTTTTGCTGGCTTATTGGTTAAATGGTGCTGTGCTAATGATTTGAAATTAAACTGAGTTGAGTTTATTGAATTGTTGTTATTTTCTTTAATTATTGTTTCTAATAAATTGATAAAAAAAAAAAAAAAGTTAAATGGATGGATGGATGGATGGATGGATGGATGGATGGGATAACTTACACCAAGTTTCCCTGATTGTATTGCATTAAAATGAACTTTTGGTTAATGGCATGGCATTATTGTCTGTGTTAATAAGGTCAGGTGATGGCTGTCGGGCCGTGCGCCGGCACCATCGGCTCTCTACGGCAGGTGAGCTGACATTCACCTCAAAGCCACTGCACTCGTGTCACTCCGCAACCTGGCTCATTATGGGATTAAGCACAGCCTAGTCCAGTCACATCATGATTCCTGGCCGGTCTGGCCTCGAGGGCCGGCTCCATGCGGCCCCATGCCTCTCTGAGCGCCGACGGCTCCCAAAGCCCTCCTCAAATGTGTCACATTCCACATGACACCCGTCTCAGTGGCAGCCGACTTTCTCACAGAACTTTAAAACCCTATTTTTCTTTGAATGGGAGTTTCTCCTTTGTTGTGCAGGATCGTGCAGCCAGGCCCCTAGCAACTTCCCTGACCTGGAATGCTGCTGGAATTCTTAGGCAGCGCTTGCCAACTTTGGCTACCTGGTAAAAGGGATTAGGGTAGCTTTATCCCTTAGTCAAGAATGCGGAATGGATGAACTTCTGACCAAAGAGACGAGGTTGATGTTCAAAGTGTCGTCGCGGAGCGATGCTCTGACACGTTCTTCCCAACCGCTGTCTATCTGATAGGATCGATCGGGTTTCCACTCACCCGTCACCTGACTGTACAGTAAATAACACAGTTGTCACTTCCATTTGAAACATGAGACCGCAAACTGTTAAACTAGTTTGAAATGGGAAGCAATGACAATATCCTAAGTGCTTTGTTCCTCAAAAAAAAAGGAACAGATCAAAAATATTCTGCATTACAAAATTAAGTATTTCGGAAACATTAAAAGGCTCCCCATGAAATAATGAGATCAAATCGGTTATATTTATTACAATTTTTATTTTTAATAATATAAAATATAATATAAATATAAAATATAATATAATAATATAAAATATTTTTAATTAATACAAACTTTTTAATATTTAATTTTGGATATTGTCTTTAATGAGAAACATGAGACTACCAGCCGTTAAACTAGTTTGAAATGGATAGTGATGACAATATCCTATACATGCTTTGTTCCTCAAAATTAAGGGAGCGCCGGCGGATCAAAAAAATGCATAACAGAATAAAGCCTATATGTCGGAAACGTTAAAAGGCTTCCCATGGAGCTGTGACAATGAGATCAAAGCGGCTACCCACTTATAGGCTCAGTTTACTGTCGATCCTTTCACAAAGAAGAGAATCTGTTTTTACAAAACATGTCACATAAATGCCTTAAACTGAGCCAAATATACAACAACAATCTTTTTGGAGGATTTTTTTTATGCCTGCATCACAAGGGCACATCGGTATACTTTTTAGAGAAAGCAGGTAATCTGAACTGAGCTGCACAGGAATGCAGCTTTCGTTTACACTGAGGTTTGGGGAGCTGTAGAGCAAAGGAGTGGGAAAAGAAAAAGTCATGGGAACAGGACCAGCGTTCTGTGCATGCCAGTGATGTCAGGTGGAGCTGCAGTCAACATTATAGAGACACTATAGACAGGAGGAGGTTACTTTATTAGATATCATTTAACAAACGCTTTCCTTAAACTTAGTCCAGGGGTCTATAAACTCTTTAAGTTCGAAATTTAACTTATGCGCAAAATTGCAATATTGCATAAGACATTTGTGAATAAAGCAACATTTCCATCCCAAGTGTTCAGGAGCCGATTGCACCAACAGGGCTTTACTAAGCCTGGTCCTAACTGCTAAGTAGGTCTTAGTTAAGACCAGTCTTTAGAGTTGACCTAACGTCGGTTGCACCAACCAAACTTAAGCCTAGGCATAACTATGCTTGGTTTTAGTGATGCGCGTTCCTGTGAATGGCCACGGAACTATAGCGGTTGCCTAGCAGTGTGCGTTGCTGTGGTTACGTTGTAAACTATCTTCCGCTGTTTGGTTAACTTGTAGCCGTATCAATGGAGGATCAAAGAAAAAGGAAGGGAAATTTCACCGACATCGAGATACTTAAGTTAATAGAGCTGTACAGTCAGCACAGGCACACACTGACTGCCAATGGCCTGACATGCGGTGGATTTGTGGACATTAATCATGTCTCCAACAGTGTTTTGAAACGCACTATTTGCATAAAAACATAACATTAAAAAAACATTAAAACATTAGCATAAAAACATAACATTTCCCTCCCTGCCATGCGCGCGCTACGCAGTTTGGAGTGTCTCTGTCTCGCATGCACACTCACTCTAGATTCCGGGAGATTTGAACTAATTTGTGGTAGCCGATCACGAGTGGCTCAACAGGTAGATCTATAGATAAACCCATCTTTCAGGCATTTGACCGACCGGGTTGACACTTCAGCGTGAGAAATCGGAGGGGGGTGGCGTGTGAGCGTGTGAAACCAATTAAATGCGTGTGTCACGGCCAATGCGTGACAGTTTGCAGCTCTGTATATGCCTAGATTTTGACTTTACGCCTGCTACTTACTAGGCCTAAGATTTACGCCCAGTCTTAGCGAGAAGAGGACTTAAGCCTGGATGGTGCAACGGTCGTAACTATTAGGTCGGACTTAGAATGCTGAGTTAAGACCTACTTGACTTAAGACCAGGCGTAAGCCCTGTTGGTGCAACTGGCTCCAGGAGAACAAAACCATCACTTCCTGTGAAATTAGAGCAAAATATCTGTAATAAAAATGGAAGTTGCTTCAATCTGGGAAGGCACTGTGGCTCTTAAATGATGTAGTCGTGTTATCTGGGAATGCAATCATGTGAGATGCTTCTGGGAGGGAATTAAACCACATCATGACAGACTTTGGCTCAGGCATTTCAGAATGATCAAACCAACATTTGAGATGCTGTGCAATGAGATCGATCTGCTGGTCCAGTTATCCAATCACAAAATGAAAATTGCTAAAGTCATACCATAAAGCTGGAGAGAGAAATCCAGAATTACAGGCCATTGTCTTTACTCTCGCAGTTCTCTAAAATATTAGAAAAATTGTATGTAATTAGATTGGATAATTTCATTGAGAAGCATGAATTATTAGTTGATAGTCAGTATGGATTCAGGTCAAACAGATCTACATCAATGGCATTAATGGAGTTAATTGAAGACATTACCAGTGCTATAGATAGCAAGAAATATGCAGTGGAAGTTTTTATTGATTTAAAAAAAGCTTTCGATACAATCGATCATCGTTTGTTAATAAATAAACTGGAAAAGTATGGTATCAGAGGAGTTGTATTAGATTGGATGGAAAGTTACATAAGTAACAGACTTCAATTTGTTCAGATAGGGGATTACAGATCTGAGTGCTTGGGTATCACCTATGGAGTACCACAGGGGTCAATATTGGGTCCAAAATTATTTATTATGTATTGTACATAAATGACGTATGACTAACCTCTTAAAATTTTTGATTTTTGCAGATGATACCAATATTTTTTTGTTCTGGGGAAAATCTGAAGCAGCTTTTGGAGGTGGTCACAGCAGAAATTAATAACTTAAAAATAAATAAATTATCGATAAATGTAGATAAAACCAAACTTATGCTGTTTGGTAATCTTAAAACTGACACACAAGTAAAAGTATTGATTAATAATGTTAAAATAGAAAGAGTGTACGAAAATACATTTTTGGATTACAAAATCTGTTGGAAACCCCATATCAAATATGTTAGAACAAAAATTGCGCAGAGTATTGGAGTAATGGGGAAAGCAATGTATTGAGTAAAAAAAGCACTTTATATTTTGTATGGTTCACTTGTGTTGCCTTACTTAAATGATTGTGTAGAAGTATGGGGCACCTTACAAACCACCTTACAAGCATTAAGCACAATACAAAAGTAGGATACCATGAGCATACCAATTTACTGTATTTAAAATTGCACACTCTAAAGTTTAATGATCTGGTTAAATTTAAGACTGCACAATTAATCTATAAAGCAATAAATAAACCGTTGCCTGGAAACAACAAACAACAACTATTCACAGATAGGGATGGGGGTTATTACTTGAGAGGGGATTTAAATTTGAGACAACATAGGACTCGGACAAAGCTCAAAAGTATGTGTATTTCTATTTGCGGGGTGCTTTTGTGGAATGGTCTGAGTAATTTGATCAAACAAAGTGTCAACGTTGCAATTTAAAAAAAGGGACAAAAGTTTTATTTTAGATAAGTACAGAAGTGGTGAGGGCGAACGACAACTCATAACTTGTAAAGCATGCTTGATAATGGTTTCTGTTTTTTCTTCTTTATCTTTATCTTAATTTTCAGGATAAAGCATTAGTTAATTTAGTAGTTTTTCTGTATTATCTTAAACTTGGATTGGTTGGATTTATCTTGTTCGTTTGTTATTTGGTTTGGGTAGTTACTGGGGGTAGGTCCTGATAAGCCAAGGGCTTCTACCTATCCCTTTTCAAACAGGTTGATTATTATGCTACATTTTTTTTTTGTTTATTCTTGGTTTTGTTTTTATTTTATAGATGGATATTGCATACGTGTTGCTGTCTTTTTTATTTTATTATTTTCTATTTTAATTGTTCGAAATAAAGAATTCATTCATTCATTCATTCACATCCAGTGTTGAGGCAAAGTCATAATAAATAATAAATGTTTCTTGAGGATATTAGCATATCAGCATATTAGAATGATTTCTGAAGGATCATGTGGCTCCACACTGAAGACTGGAGTAATGGAGTAATTCCTTTGCCATCACAGGAATAAATTATATTTTGAAATCTATTAAAATGGAAAACACTAATATTAAATTGCAATAATATTTCAAACTATTAATGTTTTTACTGTATGTTTTGCTTTGGTGAGCATAAGAGACTTCTTTCAAAAACCCAAACTTTTAAACAGTTACACCCTAGACTTCCAGTATTGAAACTAGTGGTTTTCTTAAACAATTACATTTGGTCCCCCCAAAGTAATGCTGCTTTGTCAGTGCTTTTAACACGTACAGTGGCAGTGACAAGACGGGCATCATTCAGGCTTGATTTGGTACCGGAGACATTGGATTTACCAGTTACTGTAGATTCCTTCCACATCAGTCAGAATCCAGTCAGAAGAATGGCCTTTTTTTAGCAGAGAGAGAGAGAGAGAGAGAGGATATCTAATTATCTCCTTGTCTGGGTGCTCATGAATGCTGAATAAACATGTGCTCTTGTTGTAAAATTCCATTTAACAGACAGACTACATTGAATGTCGCACTGTAGTTTGAATGAATCATAGCCTGTCTAAATGAGAAAGTTGCCATTTCCTTTCACTTAAATGGTTAGTTCATCCAAATATCTTTTGTGTCAAAGCTATTGTATGGTTTTGTATTTTTTTCTTCTCATTTTTGCAACTCAATAGCGCACGTCCTCACTTACTTTCATTGTATGGAAAAAGTTGAGTGTGCAAAGGCTTTTGTAGATGATACCAGAGAGAGAATAAGAAGGAAAAAAATATACCATTGTTGTCAGATTGTATTGCCGATTTGAAACATGTTATTGACCCAATATCTTGTCATACAGTTTTTCAGACTATTTTGAAACCATATTTACTCATAAATTGCTTGTTTAATGTCAAGTTTAATTCATCCGGTTCATTTTTAAGAAGAAAGACTGAAATAGTATTTTCTTGGAAAACATACTTCAATAACCTTTAAAGTACTTTTTTTTTTACAGTGCAGTACATAAATCAAGCATAATCAATCCATGCAGTTTTCTTATATGTGGATATCCAGCTCTTTTGCTTTGCTTAATGTTTTCTCAAATTCGATGTTTTTCAAAAATTGTCCAGATGTGTGTGGCTTTAAGCTAATGAAGCAACAGAAAGATGATGTAACGTTGGCGCACAAGTCTTGGGTCCATTGCCCAGTTTGATCCATAAACAGAACCAAGTTGACAAGAGAGTAGAGACGTCTACTTCCGATGTCACTATAGAACAATCGCCTCTTCACTTGATCGGCCATCTACACTACCTATTCCCAAAGAGGAAGACAAGACAGGCATAGAGAGACAGATTGAGTTAAAGGTAAAGGAAAGACTGAGACAGTCATTCCCGACTCGTGTGAGAGAGCGAATAAGAGACCTTTTCCCACACAGCGACAGTAACTCTGCCCAGAGGAGCAATGCCCATTCCCATCCATCTCACCGTTTCACAGGCTGGAAATCCCCCGGCTGCACAAAGAGCCCAAATTTAATACTGAGCCTCTGGAGGCGCAGGAGGGTCCCCTGACCAATATTGATACGAGAGGTACCTTTGTGTGAGAAACCTTAAGGGAGCAAAACAATTGTTGTGGTTGCAGGGTCCATATTATGCCCAAGTGCGGCGGATACGCGTTACGTTTTGTTGATAAAAGGGAAACGTACACTCACGTTCGCAATCGATTCCTTTTCTTTGCAGACATATAGTCTTGTACCTGTCACATTATTTTCAGAACTCGGGTCGCGCTTGCTGAGCTGTTCAGCGAATGAGACGCGGTGTAATTTGAACGCGCGTTGTACGCTCAAGGCTCTGATGCCACGACTGTGTCAAATATGCACAGTCACCTGGTTACAGGCCCAAAGGTAAAGGAAACGTGAAGTGGGTGGTTCACTCTCTGCCATTGTGCTTTTGTAAAATCAGCTTGCTAGTAATTGTAATTCAAATCGTTTATGTATCATCTCCACAATCAGCTCAGAAGTAATGCTTGGGGACAGGAAATGAACAGAGCTCAAATTACATTATAGCAACACAATATATTTTCAAAAGCAACTGATTGGTGGTGTATATTTGTCCGTGAGTACCTTTATAAATCGGTGAGTACGTACCTTTGTTGGTGAGTTTCTTTATAATTTATAATAATATATTAATAATTTATCATTCATTGTTAGGCTGGTTTTATTTTTAAATAAAGTAATATAAAAAAATAATTAGATACTCTGCCATTCAAAAGTTTGGGATCGGTAAAATTGTAAATGATTTTAAAAGAACTCTCTTATGCTTACCAAGGCTGCATTTATTTGATAAAAAAAAGAAAAGATAAAAGGAGAAAAAACTGTAATTTTGTGAAATAGTATTATAATTTAAAAGAACCGTTTCTATTTGAATATTTTAAAATGTAATTTATTACTCCAGTCTTCAGTGTCACACGATCCTTCAGAAATCATTCTAATATGCTGATTTGCAAACATTTATTAATGTTATCAATATACAGCAAATCTGCATATTAGAATGATGCTGAAAATTCAGCTTTGTCATCAGAGGATTAAATTACATTTTAAAATATTTTCAAATTATAAACAATTTTACAGTTTTTTATTTTTAATCAAATAAATGCAGGCTTGGTGAGCATAAGAGACTTCTTTTAAAAACATAAAAAATCTTACAGATCCCAAACCTTTGAATGGTAGTGTACATATAATATAAATTTTATAATAATATACATATAACATAAACACATTTATATTAGATACGATTCTTATTCATTTATATTCTTATAGTCAGTTAGACCATTGTGACCCATTCCTAGTATGGCGAGTATACGTTGTTGCAGTTCTTTTGGGACCAGGATTCTCCGTCATTAAATAATTCCAAACTCAACCTGGACCTTCCAAAACAGCCCCATTCCATGTCTGCGTGTTCCTCTCCTCCTCTCTCCACTATATAATGAAGCTCTGTGTGTATTGGTGGTTTTTGAACGCACATCAGACAGCGGCACACATACAGCTCCATATGTACTGGCTCTCTCTTCCAAACCACATCATATTTACAGTCTAATGAGAACTGCAGTCAGGCAGCCCTGCTGTCAGACCCCAGCCAAGAGTATGCACTACTGACTGCTCCAAACAAGAAAAGAATCCCTTTCACTCTACCATTGTACAGTCGTTTTTTTGATTGCATGGAGAATGAGCAAAGGCATTTTCTCAGAATTATTGGAACCAGGCACGTCTTCATGTGGTTTAGAGGTTCTCGTCATTGGTTCAAAAAACAGTGTGGAACGTTTGCGTTTTAACCCCTTACCTGTCAATCCAAATGTTCTGCACTCATCAGTTTTAAAATAGGACTTTTGATGTAACATATATCAAGTACAAATGATTCATAATAATAAATGTAATACTAGTATCCAATAAATAAACTCACCGACCACTTTTATTAGGTACACCTTGCTAGTACTGGGTTGGATTCCCTTTTGCCTTTGGAACTGCCTTAATTCTTTGTGGCTTATTCAACAAACATTCCTCAGAGATTTTGGTCCATATTGACATGATAGCATCAGACTGCTGCAGATTTGTCAGCTGCACATCCATGATGCGAATCTCCCGTTCCACCACATGCCAAAGATGCTCTATTGGATTGAGATCTGGTGACTGTGGAGATCATTAGAGTACAGTGAACTCATTGTCATGTTCAAGAAACCAATTTGAGATGATTTGAGCTTTGTGACATGGCGCATTATCCTGCTGGAAGGATATCCATCAGAAAATGGGTCCACTGAGGTCATAAAGCGATGGACATGGTCAGCAACAATACTCAGGTAGGCTGTGGCGTTGAAACGATGCTCAATTGGTACTAAGGGACCCAAAGTATGCCAAGAAAATACCCTACACCATTACAAAACCACCAGCAGCCTGAGCCGTTGATACAAGGCAGGATGGATCCATGCTTTCATGTTGTTTTCATGTTGTTTACGTTGTTTACGCAGAAATCGAGACTCTTCAGACCAGGCAAAGTTTTTCCAACTTCTATTGACCAATTTTTGGTGAGCCTGTGAGAATTGTAGCCTCAGTTTCCTGTTCTTGGCTGACAGGAGTGACACCGGTGTGTTCTTCTGCTGCTGTAGCTCTTCTGCTTCAAGGTTTGACGTGTTATGCATTCAGAGATGCTCTTCTGCAGACCTTGGTTGTAACCATAGATATAAACACTAGATGTCGCCTGGCTACGGCAGTTCATTGGAACGAATGCGTCAATAGAGCCGCCATCTTGAAACAGGGGAACCCCTCATCAGCGTCAAATGTAGGAAATGCTCTAACGGAAATAAAATCACCATAAATCGTCATGAATGCGATTTTCTAGTTGTTTTGGTTCGTTCCAACGGTCAGACATGTATTTATCATTGAGTCCAGAGATATTTAAAAAAATTTACAAAATTTCACAATCTTGTAAAATGTAATCCCTTGATGTCTGTTTTTTAGATTTCGTTCGTGTGAACATCCATACGCAGCACAAAAGTCCAGCATCATCCATGAATTCAGCGTTACCTAGCTACTTCCTATGACAAGACCTCTGTTCCAAGATGGCGGCGGTTTTGACGCATGTTTAGAACCCCAAGGCGACATCTAGTGTTTATATCTATGGGTTGTAACGAGTGGTTATTTGAGTTACTGTTGCCTTTCTATCAGCTCAAACCAGTCTAGCCATTCTCCTCTGACCTCTGGCATCAAGGCATTTTCTCCCACAGAACTGCCTCTCACTAGAAAATATTTTCTCTTTTTCGACCCATTTTCTGTAAACCCTAGAGATGGTTCCACGTACATGAACATGAATTAGCTGAATGTTTGTGTGTGTGTGTGTATATATATATATATATATATATATATATATATATATATATATATATATGCAATTTGTATTTTGGTTATATATATATTTTTTTTCTCTTCCAAATGTCTATAATATAGTGTGTACATTAAATAAAATATAAAAAAAAATTAAAATTTCTATAATTTTTTTTTTCTATTGATTCATTATCATCCACTGTTAAGTTCAAATTGAGCACTTTGTGCAAATGAAACGGTCCATAGCAAGTAGAGAGATGGGAACTGTATTGTTTTGTGTTTGCGTTACACTTTTTGGCTCAATAACCCACATTAGCATGAGCCATGGACAATTAGCCTACCGGGTAGTCGAGGAAACCATGTTGCTTTTAACGATAACGATTCCAGACATTCCTGCAATTATCAAAAAGGCAAATAAAGAAGTCTTGTTGATTGCCCAACCAGATAGCACAGTTCCAGCCAACAGGTTGGATGCATTTGAATTAATTTCAATTTAAAATGAGTTCATACATAGATGGACCTCTGAGATACAAGCCGGTACTGTTTAAGTGTAGGTTGACGGATCCAACGACTGGAGGAATATGCTTTCTAAATCGACTATATCTCAAAACTTGCATGACTTGCATGAGTCAGACTTGTAGTTATGGCTATTGAATATATATATAGTCATAACTGCATCATCATATTATCAGTGCATCAATGAAACAGTTTATCATTAAGGTCATTTCAGTCCATTTCCTTCACATTCATTAAGATTTAACTCAATTTTGACATAATTTGGTACCACTATTCCAAAATAAACAGCTGCACAATTAATAATTTCAGTATTTTGACCCAATTGTCAAATTACATAACGCAAGTAATTCTAGGTCATTTCTGTCATGCTGTCATGTCATGTTGTTGGAGACCGGCAATGCTGCTCTTTTTCTTCTTCTTCAACAGTTCACTGCTCAACATGCGTGTGAGCGAATGCAAATATTTTGTGTCCTTTTGAATTTAGTTTTAACTTCCTTTTCTGTGTTTATTTGCCTGGGGGCTGAAATTTTAGGGGAATTCTGAATTGAAAGCCTATTTAAAAAGTGCCTTCCTTTTTATGCCTGATTGTGTGTCAGTTTACCACTCATGTGTGTCTGTACTGTTGTTATGTTGTCATGTCACCTGCCCCCTTGCCTAACCACATCTTAAACCGGCCACACAGCTGCTGTATGTCTGGAACTGACTGAGCTTCAGTCAGTTTGTCCATCTGTTGGCTTTCTATGGTGCTTTTACCATCAGTCGCCATTGGTTGGATGGGAACTCCAACAGAAGGGAATTGTGGGCTTTCTATACTGTATGTTGAGCACTCTATTTAAGATAGTGTGTTACTGCTTTAGTGGTACTGTAGTACTTTCTAGTCGGCCGAAACGACACATCAACGTAATCGCTCAAACATACTGTACTCGGTTAAAAAGCATTAAAAACCAGTGTTGGTTATTTAAAATATCTGATAGATGAACGCGCATGTCTATTGGAGCCATTTATTTAATAGGCTAACACTCTGTCGGTTGTGATAAAACTTTCTGTTGTTTCAGACCGTCGCTATGATTATCTGAGCTAGAAAATGGTTGTGACTTTAGCTTTTCATTCATACAGTTCATACATACATGTTCATACATAATCATATATGTATTAAAGTTAATCTGCAGAATGAACAAAAAATGTCAAGACTCACCTGTAAGCAAATTCTGAGAAGTGAATCAAACTGTCACTCTCCGTGTTCCGTGTGATTGGCTGTTCGCAGCACATGCTTGTTAATCACAAACTCTGGATCAAACCTGAGTTGATAGGAATATTTATACCTACCCTACTGAAAAAGTATACTTAAGCACAATTTATGCAAATGCACTTTAGTATAACTAAATGTATTTGTGGTACACTTTAAATTCGTATACTTAAAAGTCTATTAAATTGGAACAACTAATTGTGTACTAAATGCATTTTAGCTGTCCAAAAGCAGTGCTGCAACTAAAGTTGTATTAAATATACTTGTCTGTGCTAAAGTGAAACTATTCCAAGTACACTTAAGTGCACTTTAAATATCTACTCTTGTATTTAAAGGTGGGGTATGTGATTCTTTTTTGACCATTTTTTCAAAATCACTTGAAATCCTATTCCTAACCCACTTACAGCCACTGAGTTAGAAGCACTGAAATGAAAATTAAGCAATTTAATCATCTATGGAACGGGCAGGACTCGAAAATCTCCAGCCAATCATTTCCAAGACCACCTAGAATCATTGGACTGTAAGTGCGTCAATCAAACGGTCGTACCAACCCCCCCCCCCCCCCCCACCCCCCCCCCACCCCCTCCCCCCTCTTCGAGTGGGTGGAGTCAGGGCCAGCGTTGGAGGAAAGAAGGTAGGACCTTTTGAGTTGTGTATTTTCAAAATCTGCCGGCCGTTTTGCAAATCCCATACCCTACCTTTAAGTTTTGAAATGCAGAATTCACTCAGCATGAACTTCAAATGACATTGCAATTGCAATTCAATCACACTGTAAGAGTGTTGAACATACATTAATATCATACGGATAACAAACTGAGCCCAGCAGGCACTGGATGTAACGTCAGATTGACCCCAATCTGGACCCCAATGTTGGACAGATGTTGGATTTTGGTTGGAAATGAAAGTCGGATTGACGTCGAACATCCAACGTCGAATAGAAGTACTCATGCAGTACTTAAATATTTAACAAATTAAATCATTTTATTTGCAAATTGCACGTTGTTTCATTTGCGCTGTAGGCAAAAGTTGTGTTTGGAAATTCTGCCCTTACAGCACCTGCTAGCAGAAACAAACTGTTTCAGTTCATACCTCACATTATCTTGGGTTTGCTCAAAAAGAAAGTCTCATCTAAAACAATTACATAGCATCATCTTAAAATAATCATTCTCAGATTTGAAATACATGGTGAGACTTCCCTAGTGACAAAAAACCTATACCAAAATGTATTTAAAATACATTTATTTCATACTAAGTATAAATCCATTAACATATTTACTGACATATTGCTTGATACTTACTGATAAAAATATTATAAGGAGTTTAGTAGTATTTTATATTAGTATATTATAAGGAGTATTATAAGGAGTTTATTTGGAGTAGGCCTAGATCTTTATTGCACAATGCACGTTTCTTAATATTAAGCCTAAAATGTGTTTTAATAATCACTATTAAAGGACAGTATGATCACTGTATAATATTAGTCTTTAAATTCAAGATATTTTAAGTGTACCTAAAGTATACTTGCAATATTTTCATTTTAGTACAATCAAATATACTTCAGTATATCTTTAGTTGGACCTCAGCACTATTTCCGGATAACTAAAGTGCATTACGTACAAAATGACTTTTCCTGTTCCAATTTAGCAGACATTAAGTCAATTTAGTATACCATATTTACAATACATTTAGAATAATTATTTTTCACTATTTATTTTTCACATTTATTTTCCTGCTGAACCTGATCAAAACCAGGTTGGATTTGTATGGTTTTGTCAACTCTAAACCTGCTCTGAAACTCAGAGTTTGTTCAGCTAGCTTCATGCAACAGGTCTCTGGTGATTCATTGTGTTAGAGTCTCAATCTAGATAGGTAGTTATTTTAGATAATCTAAAGCCTAGATAGCTGTGATTCGCAATGCGATATAGATCTAGATCAGGGCGGAGCGGGTGGGGTGGGTGGCTAATTGGGCTTAAGCCCCAGATGTTTTGTCAAAAGCCCGGAATCTTTTAGGTGTTTTTAAATAACTTCAACTTTGTTTAATTTCCTCTCAGTCTTTCTAACTGGAGCGGCAAAAAATTAAACAAAAGTTCTATTACTGTGGCGGACGGTACTGCATGGCGCATCACTCAGCTTGTTTGCCAACTGCCAATAAAAACTAACGAAGAAGAATATAAATCTTCTTCTTCGCCGTTCTTTTACTGTCTATGGTTGTCATCAGGGGCTGGCGGGCTGTTGTATGTTTCACCGGCGTCGTAGAGAGCTTACTGGCTAACCTGCTGAAGTTAATATGGACATGATAACTAAGTTTTTTTATAAGGAAACACTAACAGTAAACCTCACCGGCAGGAGAGAGATTCAGAAGCAGCATCAGACGTGACCAGTAGTCAAACAAATAGTACGGTAACATAATAATATATGGTCATGTTGTTAATCATACTGTGCTATTTCCCAAAGAAATATAATATAATTTTAATAAATGTTCTTCTGTTGGCCTGATATTCGATTCAGAGAATTGAAGAGCACATTTACTTGGCACTGCCTATAGTATCCAGCTGCAGACAGAACCGGAAGTAAGAGGCGGAGCTTACGTTCTAACACCAGCGCCAGGACCGGAAGTGAGGGGCGGAGCTTACGTTCTAACACCAGCGCCAGGACCGGAAGTGAGGGGCGGAGCTTACGTTCTAACACCAGCGCCAGGACCGGAAGTGAGGGGCGGAGCTTACGTTCTAAACCGAGTAACGCCACCTAACGTTTTGGAGCGTAATTTGCTTAGACACAAAACGGCATTATTACACACGAAACGTCATACTTTATACTTATTATAATGATACATTAAGGTATAGTGCCATAAGCATTTTAAAACATTGATTTTGTGTAATATAATTGTATATAGTTATCCGTTTCATTGTTTTATGAGAGTTACTTCCTGATCATGATGGTGAAAAATAATGCTTGAAACTTATGGGCATTTTATATAAAATATACTTTATTTCACAAGAACATGTGCAGCATGCATTTTTCTTTATGTAAAATAATGTCAAAAATCTCAAAAAAGAGAGAAAATTCGGCATTGTTTTAAAAGAAACAATAAAAATGTACCGTAAAACTTCAAATAATAGCCGAGTCCCAAATAGACGATTGTCTCTTTTACACGCCTGGTGTGGCTGCAGGTTTGGGTAAATAAAGGCCGGTCTCAAATAGAGGTCGGGTCTGTTTTTTAGTTTCAGGTTGTATTTAATCTTCTAAAACCCCTCAGATCGTCCGCTTTTTGGCGGCCGCCAAAGCCTATTTTGATCGGTGAGTGATGTAGAATAGAATGACTGCTGCGCATGAGGGCGCTTAACGAGCACAGAGAGAGAGAGCCCCGGCCGCGCGCGCGCACTCTCACGTCTTCAAACAACATGAGCGCTGTCTTGGGCCCTGTCCCAAATGGCACACTCCGGACTTGTGGACTTCCTCAGAGTCCACACTTCGGTGACGTCATGTAGTGCAGACCTATAGGGCCCTTAGCGCGAGTCCGCGAGGGCGCATTGAGAGGTATTTTTGGGACAGACTCGATCGTCACGCCGGAAGCAAGAAGACGGTCTGATTGTTGTTATGGACTGGAGCTACAGGTTCGGGGAAATATGCTGCCTATTGTTGTTGTGTTTACATATGACTCAGTAAAGCCCTGACATTCTGTTCTATTTATCAATTTCAATTTAAGTCCACGAGACCGAAAGTCCGCATGAAGTGCGCCATTTGGGACAGGGCCTTGCTCTTAATTTGTCACATACCAGTTATAGTTCATACAACGAGCAGTGAAATGTAAGTCTGGTATTCCTATAGACTCACTGTGTAATAAAAACATACCCTAAATATTATTTAAAAGATGCAACAATTTTAAATATTTTTAAATACTTGCAAAAATAACCATGCTTGTGTCATTGTCAATACCGGTAATTCCGCCCCTCCCTCACTTCCGGTTCTGGCGCTGGGGTTCTGGCCACTGAGCTATATAATGACTGGATAGCTCATGACGTTCTAAACCATAGACATCATATAGATAGACGCCCTATCGACCGCTACTGCCTATTGGCGCGGACGAGCCGTGGGGCCGCCATCTTAAACCGGTCAGCCGCTCCGCTCATTGTAATCTGTTTGGCAGGTGCAATGAGCTGTCAGCGCATTTAATTAATCATATCTCACTGAATACCGAACTGATTTTCAGCGGGGTTTTTTTGCTGCAAAGGTCATACACGTAGCTACGATACAGGACACATTGAATATTTTACTCACAAAATACAAACAATAGTACGGTAATGTTAAATGTTAAATCTTACTTGTGAAAGGTAATCCCCGAGTGATGGTCCGCCGATTTGAGCAGGAATATGCTGCACAGTGCTCTGGCATCTACTGCTGCTATGCAACGCTAATAGGAGTATGACCGGTTTAAGATGGCGGCCGCATTTCTTGCGCCACAGCGGCCAATAGGGCATCTAGTCTCTATATGATGTCTATATTCTAAACTGCCACCAGGCAGTGAAGCCACCGGAAGTGTTCGAGCGGCCATCTTACGATTCCCTACCAGCAGAGGGCTCCAACGGCCGTTATGCAGAGATCGGTAGCTCCGATGGCACTTTTAAGATGACTCGCTGTGCATCAACAAGTGTAAAACGAAGATCACAAAAGGATCTTGAAAAACTGCTCACAGGTTGTACTTTAAGCCCATATATAGTAATTTATATGCACAATTGTCGCTATTTCCGTGTTGTTTAAAAAAATGTATAGCCTGCTATGTTTTTTCCTACATTCTTTCACAGACGTATTCAAGTTTAAACCCAATAAACGTATTATTCAATGCATTACTTCTTACAAATGTTATTAAATGCATTTATTTCATATTTTCATGTCAATCCGTGTTCAGTTTGACCACGAATCATGCGCTGTCACTTTAATTCAGCGCCTGCAGCACAAACGATCTCTGCACGCACCGCACCGCACCGCACTTGGACGGGCATCCGCGTGCAGTGAAAGCTCCAACCTGTTGACATGGGTATGGTAAAAAAATATGCACTGCAAACAGAGTAGGCCTATGCTATGTGTAAACCCCTTATTTACACTGCACACATCTGCGGCGCATTACGCTCCGACAATGTTTTATTCCTACCTTCACGCGGTGTCAACTCACACAAGGAACATTTCCACGTGATTTGCCGATTTGTGGGCGCGATCAGCTCCGGTAGCCGTTTGGCGCCGCAGACGTGTGCAGTCAGTGTAAATAAGGGGTAAATAAGAGGTGAAACAGGAATACAATAACCCATACAATTTGTGTTATGCATTTCCTGGACATGTTCTTGCTAACTAATCAAATACTTGAACAGACTACTGATCTATCTGTAAAACACAATCAGAAAGAGCTCAATTTTAAGTTCACAATTCACATATACTTAATTTTTAGTAAGCAGGAATAATTTCCGACTTTAAACAAATACCCATTTAAATGCTTAGGATGTTTGCGTTGTAAGACTGTTCAGGGAGACTTTAGATTTAAAGACGGTGTCTCATTATGCAATGTTTTCTTAGTCAAATCATACAATTTCCTATTGATTCAATAGAACGCGTGAGCTCACTAGGGAATCACAATATGGCGGCGCGATGGCTTCACTGTTTATGACGTCATGAGCTATCCAGTCATTCTATATAGATAAGTGGTTCTGGCGCGTTTACACCAAATTCCAATTTTACCTATGTAGCCTAACTTAAAAATAGTCAGATAATGGTTGCCTCTTTTTAGTTGCCAGGGGTGAAAATGAGTCCTCCTCAACATTTTTGGTGTTTTGGATTCACTACAGCTGGAGAACAATTAAATACAAAATAGGTTGTAGGCTCTACTGGGTGATTTTCTTTTTTTTTAGTAACTATCATAATTTTCCCAGATAGTGTATAGATTTTTAGGCATTCTATTATCTCAAACAGCCTGAAAAATAGTGCATTTAGCTTACGTAAATGAGGGGAAAAAATCTCCCCGGGGGAGTATGCCCCCGGACCCCCCTAGGTTTGGGCTAAGCGAATGTTTACACAATGTTTACAATGTTTGTGTAAACCGAATGTTTACATCGTCTGGCTCCGCCCCTGATCTAGATATATGGTTATTTTGTGAGTGATCTAATCTAGATCCAGACAACTGGTGATGCATTGTGTTAGAGTCTCAATCTAGATGTAGTTATATATAAATACACAATGTAAAGCCTATGTATCTATATAGTTGGTGATCCCATGGTGTGCACTGCAATCTTATGGGAGGGAAGGCTTCTTTTTTTTTTGATGAAGAGTACAATAGCCTATAGAAGAAGAATGTCAGGGAAAGTGGGGCAGAGAGATTGACACTTTCTGAAGGTCCTTCTGTCCCCTGGACAATATGTTCTCTGAAGCAGCAACTAAATGTCCTGTTTCATAAATGTGCCCCCCAAAATATCTAATATCGAATCACCATGAGGTATTCGAGTGTAGATTAAGAAAATAACGCTCAAAGAGCTGTATTATTTGTCAATGAGAACTCAGCGGACACAAAATTTAGTATTCAGCAGTGATATTTGCTTCATTGTTGGCTGGCATTTTGGGAGCTGCACATCAAAATAGATTAGAACTACTAGCATTGTGATGTCACTCCATACTGACAATAAACAAAGAACATTCATGAAGATCTCCACAATGAGAAGGTTTCACTGGATACCTTGTGGCTTCATTGAGTAAGCAGGTGAGCAGGCCTAACCCTTCCGTGTCCACAATAGATGGATGCCTTCTGTTAGCATCCCGCCATTATTTTTATGAGCTCACAAAGGTTATTTATGGCCACAGACACATTCAATAGCCCCCTTGACACAAGAAAACAACTTCACTTGCTTTTCCCTTTCACTTTCTAAAGGTGGTGAGATAAATGTCTCAACCAGTCGCAATGCACTGTCTCTCTCTTACCGCAAGGCCTTGCAGAGATATGAGGGGATTTCATGCTGTTATGAGAAACTTTAGTTCTTGTTTTTATGTGACTGTCAGTTCCCAACATAAGACTGCATGATCTAAGGATCAAAAAAGGACAACAACCTAATCAAAAATGGCTTTTTCAGGGCTAGTTTAGCCAGGTGTTCCTACATGGGTTCCTGCAATGCCATGACATTACATAGATGTGAAAAAATAAACATCTCACCACAACTCCCACATTTTCAAATTGTCTTAAGTAGGAGAGGCTATAAATACGCTTAAAGCACATAGGTCTACACCTCGTTTTGGCTTCATGCACGCCCACACATTCTACAGTGCATCAGTACAGATAAAGGAACTTCCTGTATGCACTGCACTCATTTATATATAGTATTTATGCTTACGTCTTCCTAGAGATATTGTGTTGACCAAAACATCTGCTTTTGTAAAGTATTATATATTTAGGTCTCAATAATATGGATCCTGATCGCTTGGCCAATTTGAGAAAGTTTGGAACTTTTGCATCATATGGAATAGTTTTTCTTTTTTCTATTTATTTATTTAAATGAATACAGATATTGTTATTATTATTTTATAATATTTAAATAATAACAATGAGTATTATTATAAAATATTATGTTAAGTAAAGACAGCTTTGTTTTAGATAAAACAAATAAACATAATAATTATTATTATTTTAGAAAATATGTCAAGTACGATAATGTAAAAATATACTTAAACATAATACTTTGAAATAATAGATTATTCATTATTTTTATTATCATTATTATTATTTTAAAATATTATCAATAAATATTAAAACTGTAAAAGTTGTGGTGAGGTCAGTAAAAATAGTGGCTGGGCAAGTAAAAACCTTTTCTGTTAATTTCTGTTATTTGATTAAATATATAATTTTTTTTATTACACTCATTTTATTTCCCTAACAAATTTTAAGGCTCATCAAGCCAGAGAAACATGAATGGTTCTGAGTGAGATGACAGCACTGTTTAAGGTGTGTTCACCCCCATCTTGGGGATTATGTTCATCGCCCTCTAGTGGCAGGAGGACTTCATGATGCTTTTTAGTAAGAGTAAGCCACCTTTCCGATGACAATTTTACAACTTCAAAACAAAACATCTTCATCAGTTTCACAACACATGTGTGCTCCAAATACTCACAACACAACCAAATACAGAAACGCGCTGCCAAAAGTTGCACAACGGAAATGTTTCCAGGGGACCCCAATAAGTGACGTACCTGGCTGGGACGTGCTTACAGCTATTTTATTTTATCTTATTTTATTTTATTATATTTTTTTTTGCAAAACATACAGAAATGACATGTTTATGACATACAACTTTGTGTACAATGTACAAAATGTATTAACAATATGTTCAATGTCATCAGAATACAAATGAGAAAAGAACAATGAGCTGAAAACTAAAATAAATAAATAAATATTTTTAAAAAAGTAGGGAGAAGAAGAACATGAGGGAAAGATGTTAATCTATACACCAGTTAGATTGTACAAATGTTGTCATGTTTAAATAAGTTTATGCAGGGTCCAAAGATGAGATGGCAAGTTTTAAGTTGAGACACTCACACACAGATATATAACATACATTTTACACAAAAAAGTTTTTAAAATATGCATTTATTTGCAACAGTTATGTTAAAAGCAATAATACGATATTTCTGGTAATAACAGCTATTCAGCTGATGGACACGGTGCTGCGTTGTCATGGAACATCCCAGGTAAAAATAATGAGGAAATTACGTTGTCTTTCTTTGCTCCCTTCATCAAGTGCGTTCCAAACGAGTACATAATGGCACACTAGTGTCCTGCTCACTCCAAAGTCCCCATTTCAAGGGCTCTGCCGTCTGCGCTTCGAAGGGAGTAGGGCATAGGGATGCTCACGAGCAATACGCACGTCCCAGCCGAGTTCGTCACTTATTGGGGTCCCCTGAAAACATTTCCATTGTGGTCTGTGCCATTTGCAGCGTATTTCTGTATTTGGTTGTGTTGTGAACTTTTGGAGCGCGTTTCTGTATTTGGTTGTGTTTTGAGTATTTGGACCACACATGTGTTGTGAAACTGATGAAGATGTTTTCTTAATTTGCGGGTGTTTTTCTATTTGCATGTGTTTTCTTCAGTTGCAGTGCATTGAGCTCTCTCGGCCACCGTACATTCTTCCTAAACCTGTACTCAAATTGTTGAGAAATTAGTCCCTTCTCACAAGATTAGTGGTTTTGTTGAACACGGATCATATTTTGCTATCCGGAAAAAAAAAGATAAAGTGAATGCTGACTGTGAGAGAATGATATGTTTCCTGGTTTGGACAAGCATGAGGAACAAAAATGGATAAGGCAGTTCCAATGGGAAATGCAAACAGTCACTTGACATTTCGAAACAAATGCTAAGTGTTGGTGCTGAAACGGCGTTCCAGGAGAGCTGGGCTTGGTCCTGTCGGAGGAGAGAGTGAACGAGAGAAGGAGAGAGATAGAGGTGAACAGAGAAAGAGTGAGAGAAAACATGAGGGAGCGCCATGCGGTTGGATGGTATTCTTGGGAAAGTTTGCAGCTCTTGCAGTATCTGGAGCTCAGCTGGGGACAAATACCACATGGAAACGAGAGGAAGCCTGCAGAAGTAGAGAGGGCCTTCTGGAGGAATGTTTCACTTCAAATGGAAAATGTTTGCAGCTGTTCGCCATCATTTAATGTTGTGTATATATGGTATCCCCTCTGATTCTGAACAAACAGAATGTTCTGTTGACACCTGGACTTCTTAGGACATCATGGTTTGGTTCTTTATGAAGAATATGAAAAACATTAGACCCTGATATACTTATGGTGAAGTTCTTTTTCATTCTTCACTTAGAGGTGAAACATTCGAATTACTTGAGCAGCGGTATACTGTTAGCGAACATCCTGAATATGTAAATTTGTGCTGCACGCTTTCCTCTCAGTAACAAAATAAACCCAACCGAAATGACAGCGGTGAGAAAACAGCAGTTAAGAAAGCATCTGATCATAGCGATGTGGATATGTTTGCACCACCTTTACAATTTGGCACTCCTGTCAAGTCATGTCATGTTTATTTGTTTGCAATTTATAGAGTAGACTGCTTTAAAGTAAGCAGCTTTACAGTATTAAAAATGGCATCAGTGTTGCTTTGAATTAGAATTACAACTTCTACTATAAAGCATCATGTTTTACCCGTATCTGACCTCGATGAACTGAACAGAAGAAATGAACCGAAGATTTCCGTGTCAAAGAAGGTGGAGCCCCAGAGCCACACCCACCTATTACATAAACTCCAAGGTAGTTTGGCATGTGTTTACCAGTCGGAGTGAACTGTTCTGGAAAGTTCGCTTTGGCAAGATGTTTCTAACTACCAAAACAAACTCCAAATGAACCCTAACCTTCAAAATTCCATCAAACCAGTTCATTCTTCTATTTCCCTTGAAGTGTATCAGGGCCTTTACAGGACACTTTAAGGCAAGTCAGTTTACTTGGCGGATATCTTGGTAATACCTCTGGTAGTTAGAAAGATTGTATTTTTGAGTTGAATGATTGTATATTTATCATGAATGCACATCAATGCCATCACAAGTTTCCAATTTGGGGGTGTCGGTGTGAAAATATGGTCTGTAGTTAATGTGAAATTATGTGCTCCTTTTTTCATTTACAATAAAACTAGCTAAGTTGCATGCACAAAATACAATAGAATTATACAATTATGATAGGATATATAACAATTCAGTTTACAGCTAATGTAATAAAATAATAAATAATGAATTGAATAAAAAGCACACCTGACTCATGGTCCAATCAATGTTGTTTTAGACACCAATTGACCATTTTTCGAACATTTTCTTCAAAATATCTATTTTTGCATTGCACAGAACAAAGGATTTCACAGGTTTAGAACCACCTGAGGGTGCGTAAATGATGACGTGACTAGCATGATCAGTTAAAGGTCCAGTCACAATGACCCTTTTTGCCCACACAATTTTGCTAATGCGATGCACCTTAAGTCATCTTCTTTTTGAGTATGTTGGCCTTCTAGTTGCCCCTACAGCACCTGACTTGACCCCTGGCAAACACTAGGTACGGATTCCTGAAGAAGATGCTACCTGCTTTCACTGACATGCCAACCTTAGAGCTTGGCTGGGCGAACTTGGCACGACCATAATGTCATTGTACTCCAGCCACTTATTCTGAAGTTCACCTCGAGTCCATCTATTTTCATCGTTCAATGCCTCCTCTGTTCTCTGTGGTTTATAATAGCCCCACAGTTTGGATGACAGCAAGGTGTGGAAACAGTTATTGGAAATAGTTTTCCAGCGGGCACCTCCGCCTTTGCCTGCTCCGAGAGGCCTTGCATGAAAAAGACCAGGCTTTTGGATCTGCTGGGGGTTTGTTTGTTGTTCTTCGCTGTCATGTTTCGTGGTTATTGTTGTTGTGGAGCTAATGCTGTTTCATCTTCGCACATGCTGGTAGTTAGAGGTTTGCTCACGGACACTTGTGTAAAAAAAAACGGACAGTGTGGCAGGCGAGAACCTTGTCGTTATTGTATTAGCCAGTTCGGGGAAAACCCCATGCGCCATGCAGGCCTGAAATGATTAAAATTTTCCCTTCAAAATAAGTGTGTGCGCGAATTCTGTGCTGTTTTTTCATGTCCGAGTGTCTTGCTTCCTTGGTGCGAGGTATGTTGTTCCTGCACCAGTTGCTTTTCTCCTGATGACGCCACCCTGTAGGAATTTGCCTCCTTGTAGTTGGTGTGTGTGCACATGCACCAATGCGGACACACACCCCCGTACATAAAGGGGTGTTGGGTCCCCCCACAGCCCAGGGACTCAGAAGACCCCTCTGTTCTGCCGCTGCTAACCAGGACCATTTGCTGCCGTGTTTTTTCTTGCCCCGCGTCTCCTCCTTTCTCGTTTTCTTTCTTTCTTCCTGCCCGTTTTCACCCGCTCCCCTTCCTGTCTGGGTTATGGCAATTGTACATAATTTTGTTTCGGGATACGCCGGAGCGCTGCATGTGTGTGATGTGGGGGGGACGGTCGGTCCTCCAGAGGCCTTGAGGGGGTTCACCTCAGTCTGATTGATGGGGGAGGTGTCGCCTCTGTTCGCTCATCCATCACATACTTTATTTGGGTTTTAGTGAAGAGGAAAAGGAAAAAGGGGGGTGGAGGGGGGTCCTTGCTCCTCCAAAAATATCAGTCCGGTGAGCCCGCCGCACTTTCTTTACCCCCCTGAGCCCGAGCAGGAATAGACGTCTTACCCTTGTGACCCAACACCATTCAGCAGTCTCAGCACTGGCAACAAAAGACAGATAAATGTGGCCCAGATAGATTTAGAGCAGGTTCCTGCTTTCTGCAACTTTCTATTATTTCCTTAGCTTTGAGGAGTGGAAAAGGAATTCTGGGATAGTTAGTGTGCGCAGGACTCAAAGTGTCCGTTTTGTGGTGCTTTCAGTTTTGACTTGACATGTGCCCGTATACGGCAATACGATATATCACGATATATATATTGTTAGCATGCATGGGCACTTCAACCGTTTAAAATGTACAACACCGCTGTATGCTTCATCAAAGAGGCATGGCACTGATGGAACATCAGAAATGCAGCCGTTACCCCAGTAACCTGGTAAACAAAGCAGCTGTGCTACTTTCTGTTTCTGAACAGTATTTAAATGTTTCAAACAGCCATTCAGATTTTTGTATTCGCTGTGGTATTCATCTCAGCACCAAATACTTAAATACTGAAAGACTTATAGGCTATTTATTTTCAAACTTAAACATTTTTATATTTTAATCTGGACTACAACATGCTCTTGATATTGATTGAAAATGTTATGATTCTTGATCTTTATTATTGTTCGGTAACACTTTACAATAAGGCTCCATTAGTTAACATAAACGGACAATGAAAAATACTTATCAATCTTAGTTAATGTTAATTTTAACATTTAATAATACATTAAAATTATTTAATGGACCTGTGCTAACGTGAACAAACAATGATCAGTTGTATTATTTTTAAACTAATGTTACCAAAGAATAATAACTTCTGTAAAAATGTGAGCCTTTGCTCATTGTTAATGTTAATTAATGCATTAACTAACATAAGCTAATGGATCCTTATTGTAATGTGTTACCCATTGATCTTTATAATGCTTTTGCACTTCAATCTGTTTGAATTATTTGTTTACTTTATACATTTTTGTGTATTGCTTTATTGTATATTTTCAGAGTTTATTTTATTATAAGAAAAAAGTTATTAAACCTGTTATGGTGACGACACTTTTTTTTGCAACTTATTTCAATATCGTGATAATACAATATACAGTGATAAAAGCTTCAGCAATTATTATTAATCATTACTAAAAGTTTCATGGTTTGTTAGAAATATTTATTCAAAATTTTCTCTATTCTCCCATCAGGTGTGGCAAAACATTTTGGAACCTGTAAATACACCAGATGCTATAGCAGTTTTGACACAAGTACAGTCTGTGTGTCAGGGTCTAAGCACGTGACGGTATAAAATGTTCATGTTGTGATAATTGCTGAAGCTTTTATCACAGTATATTGTATTATCACAATATTGCAATAAGTTGCAAAAAAAAGTTTTTTCACTTTTTAAAATGTAAAATAAAGATTATTATTATTAATAATATCTGTAACCAACATTAAACTTTATTTAGTATTTTTATAATAATAATATTAATAATTATTATTAATAATAATATTATTTTATTATTATTATTATTATTTTTTTATTTAGACTTTTAATTATAATAATAATAATAATAACTTGTATTTATTAAACGCTATCTGGCAACTATATCTGTTTTACTTAAAAAAAATGATTTTGTGTATTTGTGTGTGTGTAAGTATAAACACCTGCATGCATGTGTTTAAGCCATAGACTGTAAAAAAAAAAAAATCGGTTGAAGCACAGGAAATACAACAGGGTTGTTTTTTTAAGGCAACACATCTGCTTCTAAAGATTTTTGAATAACTGTTTATAAAGATATATCAATGAATAACAATTTTCAGCTGTTCTTCCTGTCTATTCATGCAGCTTTAAATGGTATTAAATAAATACTTGATCCTTCGGTTTATAAAAGTGCTTTGTTTCGTACTACTGTTTTAGGTAATGCAGCCTTTCCAATAGTAATTGAGCACAGTAATTAAACACCATTTTACCTACATAATAATACTTATAGCAACAGTAGCAAATAGATTTGAAAAAGAAGTGTTACCATAAACTGAGATGATTTTCATCTTCCATGTCCCAGTCACCTGCTTGGTTTCCAGCAGGTACAGGCTCCAATACGCCCTGGAAGTTTGTAAGCTCTCACTCCATTTTGGTTTGTAACGCCCATTTTTCATGATCAAGTCCCCTTTTTTGTGGGACTCTTGTCACATTACAGAAGTAGAATGTACAGTATTGTGAATGTTTAATGCTGTGTTAAAGGATAATTGTTCATTGTTTGAACTGCATAAATTGTTTGCAAAATCATGTTGATTTCAAAACAGCTTGGAAGATTTCACTTGCATGTTTTCAACTTTTATGTCTTAATGTCTTGGGACCAGAAACATCTCTGGTGAGTCGGTATTATTCACAGTTGACTTGGTTAAAACTGAGGAAATAGATTTGAGTTTGAAACGCATCATTTACCCTCTGTCAAATGCTAGGAATGCACCCTTTGAACTGGCTGGGGCATCGTCTTTACTCTCGCTGTCCTTTTCTCTTTTTCATTCATTTTCCTCTCCAGTCTCTCTTTGTCAGAGAGTGTTGTCAGGCAGCCAAGGCGCTCTGATATCAATTTTGCATGCTTATCAGAAAAAAACACAGTTATGAATATTCAGGGCATTCAGCAATTTCAAAAAGGGGGGGAAAAGATGGAAGGTAGCAAAGACAGCAAGGGAGAGCGGGAAAGAAATTTAGCTTTGTTCTTGTTTTAAGTGCATCAGTCATGGAGTGGAATAGCGGAGAGCTCAGAGGCAAACAGCTTACTGTAAAAGTCTGCGGCGCAGGGAGAATGGCAGCTTCAGATTAGGCATGGTCTCCGTTTGATGGTCCCATTCTGGACTGGAGGATGTCTGGTGCCGCTGAACCCCATGACTTCAGACAGACTTGTCTCTGGGGAGAGACAGTATTACAAGAAGCTCACTTGGTACGACGATATTTATCATCACATACTAAGTAAAGTGTCAGTCAGTCAAAACAGAACTGAACTTGTAGCGTCTATAGACTGAACACGTAATAGGCATGCGCATGACCTCACCTTTTTCACGAATTCATGTTTTTGTAGTTTACACGGAGATGATAATGGTATCGTTTGTAGAATCATGAATTATTTTATTTTATTTTTTTATTTTATTTTATTTGAAATATATATATATATTATTTTTTTTATTTTTTTTTATATAAATCAGAACAAGGACATCATGCTCTGAATGGCGGTCCAGTCTAGTTTTAAAACTAGTTTTTCATTTGTGTAGACCTGAGATCATCCTGAACTGTCATATAAATTTATAAAACAATAAAAAAAATAAAAAAAATTGTAGTCTGTGATCACCATTGTAGCTTCTGATATTTCGATGATAACTCCGTGTTCCACTGGTAAAAAGTTTTGAGCATCACAAGGGAGGTTCAATGATAGCATTTTCCATTGAAATTGCATGATCTGAATGAGGTGCGACTCAAATGTAGACATGGGAATGAGTGATTCCTGCCTCAGCATTTTACACAAACACTTTTTACTTGCTCCAATCTCGAACCTTAAGAATCAAAAATACAAATAATCTTCTTTGGCTCAAAAAAGGGCTTATTTTATCAATGTGTATTAATGCTTTACAAATGCCACATGATATTATTAGGAAAGAGCACTTATTGGAAAGGCTTGCTAGACTTTGGCCCATCTCGAGTTTATACGGTGTCAAAAAGCTCAGCTTATTTTTGGAACGGTTCTAATGGCGCACTTGTTGCGTCCTCATCCTACGCAGTGCACTGGACCCTAATCCTTCATTATTCTCATGCACTTTTCCAGCTGTTTCTGAGCAACATTCCTCTGTTTACGACCCACTCTGTAACCGTATCCCCCTGAAATCTCTCTGGGAAGTCCTGTGAGGAACGCATGATGTTGTTACCCCTCGTGTTGGTTTGTAGATGCTGTCACTGAGTTTTCACAACCAGGGACCAGTTTTAAGACAGTGTGAATATTCAAAGTGAAGTACAGTACGTACTTCAAACGAAACCTCACAATCACTTGCTCGTGAGTTACTAACAACTCGTCAACATCCTGTCATATCATATATTAAAAGCTCCATTGAGCTTGTGGCTTAGGAAGAAAATGCTAAACATGATCTTTATCCAAAATAACCGGGAGAGGTTAAGAGGCCATGTGCTACAGACTGCAGTGAACTCTATCATTATCTGAAGCTTGTTATACGCACGGGCCACTTATGACACCCCGCAGGGCTCTGTTGTGCCCCGCCACACCAACAATTTGTGATGAGTCACAAACGTGCGGCACGCTGAGCTCCTCCGAGAAACACCACCAGGGACGGCACAGCAGTCGGTACTGGAGATACGAGCGGAAAGGAGACCACATCATAAGGGGACGCTGCTGTGACTCACCGCCTCTGGAAGCATAATGTTTATCCAATAATGTGAATGGAGTTCTCTGGGTTTTCAGATGCCTTGATCATGTTCAAGCTGTTCGTGTGATGTTTTAGATTAATCTTAGATTAACCTTTAAATAAAGAGGGAAATGCAAAGCAACACGAATCATGGTATTGCCTTGTTTTTTATGGGACCACAGTAATACTAAATAAAATTGTATTTATTTATTTTTGTTGCACATATATGTTTTATTAATATCATAATATCAAATATTTTTTATTTTTTATTAAATATAATTTTTTATTTATAACATTTTTTTGCCCATTTATTTCCATCATGATACCACAATGTTTTGTTTTCACATTTACCATGGCAGTACCAATGTATTCTCTACTATATTGGAATACCATTATACCACATTTGATCCGTTTTATTTTATTTTATTTTTATTTTTAAATCAATTTTGGGGGGTTTTATATCAGTTTTCTTGCACATCATTTTTATTTACATTATAATATAACATTATGGTATTCAAATACATGTTATATTTTATTATTTTATTTGATTGATTTTCCGTTCATATTTCAGTTTTATTTACATCATAATGGCACTATTTCTTATTTTATTGTATCAAATGAAATGTAATATGACAAAAACAACTTTTTATTATCAGAATACGCACATGACAGATGTATACGTCAGGCAAATTAAAGATTCTTCACATCAGATAACCTGTAAAACTATTACATATTATATAAGACGCAGAGAAGTCCTCTTCTCGACCACCATCTGTGAAATACTTTAACAAAGTAATACTAGAATATTTCTTCATGTCCAGTTGGCTCGCATGCTTGCCGTTTCTCCTTCCTCCTCTGTCATGTTATCTAGATAAACAGCAGCTCTCAGCATGTTAGCAGGAGAGCTAAATGCGTTCCTGCATCAGTGCCAGCATTACGGTGGGCTCTCTCTGGTGAGTCCTGCTCAAAGGGGCCGGTGTAGCGAGTTAACGTTCTTGAACAATGTGGTGAATGGGAAAACAAAGCAGGGTCTGAAGGCAGCGTACACCTCAGAGGCCATTAACAGCACAGCTCTGCTAATTGCTAGCAAGGACTACAAAGCTTGGGAATACGCTCCAGTCTGCCGAAGGCGGTAATTTTAGAGTTTATAGTGTCTTGTAGAAGTTTTTGATGTCTTCAACATGATGGCGTTTGCACGTGATTGAATGGTTTCATGATGGCTTCATCTGGAAGAGCAAAAAGATTAGGTTATCTTTTCTGTCTCCCTCTCGTGCCCCTGTGTTCACACTGGTCTGCCTTGATGGGTCTCTGGGGGTTTGGCGCTTTTGAGCCAAGGAGGAAATGAGTTTTTCCATGCTCCTGTGTGCCGGAACATTTATCACCACTATCACCAGGAACTGCAGCACTGGAAAAATGGTCATGGTGTAGGATGTGTGACCAGAACCTTGATATATAAGTGCACAAGTATTCAGTCTCTCCTCTGATCACCAGTCAAATCGCAACCTTCTGTTTAACTGTGTGAACTAGCAAAGAGTTTAACATACCATTTCACTTGGACCAAAGTCTGCCCATCGGCCATGCTGCAAATGAAAATGTTTTTCATCCAAAATACAAATCTGCATCATATGTAGAGAGAGAAAAAAAAATCAACATAGGCTCATTGGAAAAATGTGCTTCTACCTGCATTGTTGCAAAACTCCAGAAACGTACCTATACATACAATTCACTGCAGTTTCCAGCTACACTAATAAATTTAATTTCTTTTCACGCAAATTATGATTACAGGGGATGAAATAAATACTTAGTATTGTGCAAGGAACTGTGCAAAAATATTATAAATATGATAAAAAAAAATCCTTTCCTTTAAATCCTCGCTTGCCTGGCTTATGCTATTCAGAGCTATGTCTGAACTTTGTATTTTGAGCACTTCTTGCGTTGTTTTTGCCTCTTCACGATGACTCGCTTGGTTTAGTCCTCAATTGTAAGTCGCTTTGGATAAAAGCGTCTGCTAAATGACTAAATGTAAATGTAAATGTCTAAATGTAAATATGACCTCCAAACACTTTTACCATTTATTACATTTGCATCACATAACCATCTCCATATGTACGACTTTTCTGATGTAGTAAACTTGCTCTGAAGTTCACCTAGTACAGCATTGGATTTGCCAAGCGGGACACTTGGGTATGAGTCCCATGAAATGCAGGTCATGATAAAAGAGCTTAAAGATTCCTAAAAGCAAGCTAAAATGGCTTGGTTGGATCAGCAAATGCGTTTTTATCTCCCGTTTGCTAATGTTAACACTATCGGTTAGGTTTAGAATGTGTTAGAGCTTAAAGGGTTAGTTCACCCAAAAATGAAAATTAAGTCATTAATTACTCACCCCCATGCTGTACCAACCCCGTAAGACCTTCGTTCGTCTTCGGAACACAAATGAAGATATTTATGATTAAATCTGAGAGGTGGATGACTGCTACATTGGCTCCCTAAGGGAATGAAACCTGACGGCCCAGAAAGTCAATAAAGAAAATGTTTAAATATTCCATGTCACAACAGTGGCTCAACTAAGTTTATCAAGCGACGAGAATACTTTTTGTGCGAAAAAACAAACAAAAATAACGACTTTATTCGACTATTCCTTTTCTTCCTTGTAGGCCTGAAACGAGACTTCAAGAGATTTCCACGACGCACGCGCGAGAAGTTAACTGAAGTAGTTGAAGGAGCCGTCAAGTTTCATTCCCTTAGGGAGCCTATGTAGCAGTCATGCACCTCTCAGATTTAATCATAAATATCTTCATTTGTGTTCCGAAGACGAACGAAGGTCTTACGGGGTTGGTACAGCATGGGGGTGAGTAATTAATGACTTGATTTTAATTTTTGGGTGAACTAACCCTTTAAGTCTTTTAGCGCTACTCAACTGCAGTGATACGTACAACAAACAATGTAATAAAACGGCCAGATTCACAGACATCTGTTTCAGATCAAACTGAACACGCTTTTAGTGCACTTTGAAAGTGAAACATTTTGCAGGAATGATGCCACTGGCACATTTTTTTGAGTGAGCCTGGATTAAAAAAAATTCATATTTGGATATACTCAATTGGGTCAGGGATTGAGACAAATGCAAAAGTCAACATTTCCACAGATATTTAGCACTGTTTGCTATTAAGTGAGCTACATCAGCGTTTCTATCCGTCATTTGGTCTATTTGGAACATGATTAATGTAATCCAGGTGTTTGACGGTGCACATTAGATGTCCCTGAACGCTACAGACGAGTCAGGAAGACATTGTGGAAACATGTTCATCAATAGAAGGGAAGTGTGTGGCATGTAGAATAACATTGAGTCTGATTGTGCGCATTCTAAAGGGACAAATGTATCTTATTTCAGGAACAATGCTAAAGTGTGGTCCCGCCTGGATGACACACAGGTCAATTGTTTTATTCCAGGCGAGAATTACCTGGTTTCCAAAGGAAAGGCATCCTCTGTGGAGCTCTGGGAAAGTGATACATTCTGCCAAGTGGCACGATCACCGCCCAGGTCGTTCCGGAGTCATGGGGGGATTCCAGCGGCATCAGCCTGGGCTATTCTTATCAGATATATTTCAGACACAAAAGGAAAGGGTGGTATGTTAATAATAATATATTTGTCACATGCCCAAGAAAGAAACTTGTCCGTCAGAAATAGCTCTTCAGGGAAGGGAAATATATACTTTGATTCTGGATTCGGGTTTGGATTAGATTCTGAGGAGAGTCACTAAGAATGAATTGCTTCTGCTAATAGTGTGTTTGATGTGCAATTTGCAAATGCTTTTTGCATTGTTTTTGAACTCAATTCACTAATGGTACACACTGCACGGTTGTCAAAGTCTTCGGACTGCTGTTCTTCTCACTTTTCACACAGAATTTATTTGCACGTTATTATTGACGGATCAACAAAAGGGGGTCACACATTACACATATCAAAAGGAAGAATCGCCGACATCTCTGTCTAGTCTACAGTAGGTTTCATAACCACATGTGAGAATTGATACAGGAGATAACGTAAGATCACGTGTGAGATTGGAGTTCTCGTGCGAGACTGGATTTTTTTTATTGTTAAAATGATATACCATTATCACTCAGATGAACGATCAATGCATTGTACCCGGCATAAAGGAAGTCAAGAAATATATATATTATTGCAAAAACTGTTTGCATAACACAAATTTCAATCTTGAGCATCAGTTCTGGGTGCACTAACAATGAGCAATGTTATAACAGCATTTTTATCTGGGTTTCATCGTAATTCCTACATATACATTTTTAACATTTCAAGTTGACAAAATCAACTCGTTATTTTACTGTGAACAAATATGAATGAACAGTGAACAATAGCATTTTTATCAATTAACCTAGATTAATTAATACTGTAAAAAAGAATAGTTAATGTATTAACTAATGTTTACAATTTATATAGTTCATCTAAAACATAGTTCAACTAAAAATAACAGTCATTTACACACCCTCATGTTATTCCAAAACTGTATGATGTTATTTTTTCTCTGTGGAATATAAAATAAGTATGTTGGTGTCCATTGTATGGATAAAAAAAGGAAAGATGTCTTTGTTTGTGCTCCACAGAAAAATGAAAGTTAGGCTATACAGGTTTGCAACGACATTTACAGTGATTAAAAGATGACAGAATTTTCATTTTTGGGTGACCGATTCCTTTATCTTTTTTGTAAAGTGTTACAATTTATTTATATTTAATATTCGTAAAACATTCTGTGTGGCATCTCTGGCCAAAGTGTGGAATCCCCATGTGTTAAAGTTTACTGTGCACTATCACCGTTTTTGACATATGCTCCACCAAACAAGTACAGCCCCTGCCAGAACAAGCGCACAAGTTAATGGCTTGGAACACGTGCTTATCCTGACCATCAGCTCAACAAAAGCCATAATTATCTGCAAAATAAACTCAATCCCATGATTGTTAGACAAATAATGCATTAAATTGTTCTAGATAAACTTTACTCTGTTGTAGAAAAGCCAGAATCGTCTGATTCAGTCGTACCATATGGACCTGTATAGGAATGAGTCATGATGGCTGAGTAGTCAGTTAGTTTTAAATCATTATGCCAGTCTTCTGTCTAACATGATCCTTCAGAAATCAGTACAATAGGCTGATTTGGTGCTCATGAAACATTCCTTAATATTATCAATGTTGAAAATAGTTATGCTGCTAAATGTATTTGTGAAAACCATGATGCATCTTTTTTTCGTGATTCTTTGACGAATAGTGTTTGATGTAAAAATCCCCCTATGAAAACCTTCAGGAAGCCCACCGACTAGTTAATTTTGACAACATGTAGTGCTGATGCTCTAGACCTGTAGGAGTTTCCTTCCATTCTGACTTAATTTGGAAAAATAGCAGGTATAGCAGATTATGCATTGTAATATGATCTTTGTTTCTCTTGAAGGCAAATGAAATCAGGTCCTCTATAAAAACTTCCCTGAGTGTTTCCTTTCTTTATGACTCAGCATTGTCTGACCCATGGGATTAACTTTATATAGGCCCAGACATTATTTTTGGCATTTTTTCGGCCTCCTCCTCCTCCTCCCATGCAGGCTGGAACTCCTCCAGGAAGGCCAAAGAAGCCTGGCACTTGCTTGCAGCTTGCAGCCAGACCTGGGCAGCTGGGATCTGGAGGGAGTTCCCTGCAGTTTCTGAGCTCTCTGGCACCACTCACACCCCCTACATCAAGCCTGAACCATGCACCCCGCCTCCTCTCGCTCCACCTTCTTCTGCGCAACACAATACAGAGGAGCTCTGTGCTTCTGTACACCCACACCATACCCTGCTGCACACACAGCAAGCGAGTCTCTCGAATAAACGTGATTGAAAAACTGGTGGAAAAGTGCAGCAGGCGCCCCTCGGTTGCCGAATCGACTCTGTGTGGTACTTGACATAGCCACTCTCACATAAGCTGCCTATTATTTGTTGTTAGTAGCGAGACTCTTCAACACACTTCAAGGTCTATTCATCTGCAGAATAAGAGTACTGTACTGGGTATCAGCACTGCGGAAACAGTCCCCCCTTGGCCCTTTGAATATGACTACCACGCGAGATATGGCACTGAACTGGAGCTGTTTCTTCAGCTGGAATCCATAGCAGTTTCTCTCCCTCAGGAACGTCACGGCACCTGCAAGAAGCCGCAAGAGTTTTTGTTACACAGGTAATGCGCCGCTAGCACCGCCTACCTGCTGAAAGGCGGCCCGCTGACGCCCTCCCAAACAGTTGTCTGGGGTTCTCAGCAGCCAAAAAAGCAGTAAAAAAGGAATTCCTTCCTAATGGTCCATGGAAGCAGTGATTCACCACTTATTATTGTTCGAACCCTGGAGAATCTTTCCATATTACCTCAGTATTGTAACCTTCAGAAAACCTATCTGTCACACTCTAGGGTTTATTTTCACGCTGCGCCCCCCTCGTCCCGCTGTTCTGACTTGCTTGGGCAGATCTGCAGAATACAGTCGAGTAATCAATGGCCCAGAAAGCCCTTCCAGCTGGACACTTGTCATCCATGATGGAGGAAAACCATGACAACCGGCCGCTTCTAAAGGACCGCTGGCGTTAGGGAGGTCAGTGCCCTGCCACGAACCCCCTCGCGAGTAAACAGACTTGATGGGGAATGACTCTCAGAATTGGACTGTGTTCTTTTCAATAATTATATTCATTGTTCTCCAGCCACTGTGGGTTATGGTCGCAAGCTGTTTGGTAGGCCCCTGTCTGTCTGTCTGCTACCCCCTACGCTACCAGTGCTAGTGCTTCACCCTCATGGGTATCTGCTTGTGCCAGAGCTGAGATGCCAGCTTGGTGACACTGATGCCCTGAAACTGATGTGCCTGTCAGTGTAGGTGTCTGTCTGTCTCTCGTTCTATCCATCTATCGTTCCATCCATCCATCGTTCCTTCTATCCATTGTTCCATCTATCCATCTATCTATCATATTTTATCATTCTGTCATTCTACCTTCTAGGCCTTTTAATAAGTATTTGTTTTAACAAACTTTGGTTTTCTAGTTAAAATGACCATTTTATGACTTTTTGGATCAAAACATCTGCTAAATTAATACATTAAAAAAGGCATGTTCAGAATTCAAAATCTTAAAGTAGCCTACAGTATTATAAATCCACCGTGTTGGCATTGAAAATGTTGCTTTTCCCTGCCATTTTTTGGCTACTGTTTAATGAATACTTCATATTCTGGCTGATTATTTGACTAATTGCTTTTCCCATACTATATACTATGTAAGTAAGCGTATTTGGATGCACGAAAAGATTTTGATGTTGTTAGGGCGATGCTTTAAATATAGGAACTACAGGAATTGCTGGTTTTATATTGAGGTTTCTGTAACAGCTGAAATGCCATCAACATTAATACTTTAAAATGAAGGATTAGCAGAGACCTTGCTTTCTGGCATTAGTGCATTTTACTGTACTGTATTTTATTGTACTTCTTTGACTTTATCGAACAAGAGACTCCCGTGGGGCCTCTTAGGCAGACTCACTGATATGGAATGCAGCATAAGAGCCATTCAGAACGAGTGAGCACACAAAAAAGGAAGTCTTGCGAGGGAGATCCTCACTCTTTCTGGGTTTTTTTTGTCTTTCGCTTCCATTTTTAATCTTGTCCAGAAGCTTCTTCACATTATGGCTGCAGGAGCTGATCTCTGCCAAACAAGCGTGGGAACTGACCCGGCCCATCCAGAACAGCCTCATCTACAGCCTGTAATGATTGAACCTCAATGACATCATACACGTTTCGGAGCAGGGCTCTGGTAACTGCGCTGTACGCCTCATCCAAATACCAGTGGCTGAACGGAACACACACGCCGAGCTGAGCAATGGAAGTCAGATGGTCTGCGTTTTCTTTCTTCCTTTCCCCCCCTCCTGACTCCAGCGTAAGCGGCTGTCGGGATTTAGAGAGAAAAAGATCCGAGGGGCCTCTGCGAGGTTCGGCCCGACTGTAAATGTCGGAAAGCGAACGCAGGCCTTCGTAACAAAAAGGAATCTGATATAATTTACCCCAGGCTGGGGTGTTTGATCTTCACCTACTTTCAGGGTGCTTGTCAGAGCCGTGGAGGGGGGACTGGTGCTGCTTATAGGCCAAAAAGTCAGCGTTTATAATCTGACGTCATGTGTGTTGAAAAGTATTTTCATGTGTGGGTTGACATTTTGAAAATTGTGGATTGTATGCGAGCATTGCTGCTGTTTTCTTTTCATGCTTCCTGCATAAATGCAGACATATTAAGTTACCTCCAAGGACTCCTGCAATGTAAAACACTGCCTTCGCTTCATTCCTCATCGGCCAATCTAGGCATCTTGAATGTTTGCATAGTTCATAGCCTTTGCTGTACAAAGATCCATATACATCTTCAAACAGACAGTATAGTACCATTTATTTTCTCATACGCTAAGAAAATGACCCTACACAACAAGATTTCTACATTTATTTTAGCATTGATCTTTGATTAGAGTAGCTTATTTGCTTATCGGTTTGTGAACAAGACTTCTCATGTGAAAACCCTAAATTCAATCTGTTCATCATATAAAGTGACCGTGTCTCTTCAGAAAATTTGGACTAAACCGCTCAATTCATATGGATTATTTTTTGTACGATCTCTTTATTAACTTTTTGTAAGCGTCAAAGTGGTAGTTGCATAGCTGTCAATGGAGGGACAGAATTCGCTCAGATTTCATTCAAAATATCTTCATTTGTGTTCCGAAGATGAACGAAAGTCTTACGGGTTTGGAACAACACGAAGGTGAGTAAATTATGACAGAATTTTCTTTTTTGGGGCAAACTATCCCTTTAACAATCTAGCCATGCCATCATCATCATCTCTCTCCCAACAATTCCCTAGCAAGTGTAATGTGTGTGTGTGTGTGTATATGAACATATACCTAGTTCTGTCATGAAACACTAGATGGCGCAGGCTGATGTGTCCTTAACGCAAGCTGATTGGTTCATGTCGCATCTGCAGCCAATGAGCTTGCTGCTCACTATTCAGTATAGCAGTTTGTAACACGCTTTCAGAGTTCATCTAAAACCCTCCACCTTCCCGAGCTGCACCTGTATCTGCTATGGGTAATTGATATATGATATTTGTGCAGCAGCAGTATGTCTTACATACTCACTGCAGCGTATTGGCATATGTATTGGCATTAGCAAGTCCCTGTACTTGCTCTGCAGCAGCAGCAATAATTAACAACAGCAGCAATTCAGCAGCAGTAGCAGATCTATTCTGCCAAGACCAAATACATTAGCATTGTCATATCCATTACCATAATAAAAATTTTCGGAGAGTTATAGAGTCGTGATAGAAAATAGAAATATATATACACTCACCTAAAGGATTATTAGGAACACCTGTTCAATTTCTCATTAATGCAATTATCTAATCAACCAATCACTTGGCAGTTGCTTCAATGCATTTAGGGGTGTGGTCCTGGTCAAGACAATCTCCTGAACTCCAAACTGAATGTCAGAATGGGAAAGAAAGGTGATTTAAGCAATTTTGAGCGTGGCATGGTTGTTGGTGCCAGACGGGCCGGTCTGAGTATTTCACAATCTGCTCAGTTACTGGGATTTTCACGCACAACCATTTCTAGGGTTTACAAAGAATGGTGTGAAAAGGGAAAAACATCCAGTATGCGGCAGTCCTGTGGGCGAAAATGCCTTGTTGATGCTAGAGGTCAGAGGAGAATGGGCCGACTGATTCAAGCTGATAGAAGAGCAACTTTGACTGAAATTACCACTCGTTACAACCGAGGTATGCAGCAAAGCATTGGTGAAGCCACAACACGCACAACCTTGAGGCGGATGGGCTACAACAGCAGAAGACCCCACCGGGTACCACTCATCTCCACTACAAATAGGAAAAAGAGGCTACAATTTGCAAGAGCTCACCAAAATTGGACAGTGGAAGACTGGAAAAATCTTCTGGAATCATTTCAAATTGGTTTATTGAACATGACAATGAGTTCATTGTACTAAAATGGCCCCTACAGTCACCAGATCTCAACCCAATAGAGCATCTTTGGGATGTGGTGGAACGGGAGCTTCGTGCCCTGGATGTGCATCCCACAAATCTCCATCAACTGCAAGATGCTATCCTATCAATATGGGCCAACATTTCTAAAGAATGCTTTCAGCACCTTGTTGAATCAATGCCACATAGAATTAAGGCAGTTCTGAAGGCGAAAGGGGGTCAAATACAGTATTAATATGGTGTTCCTAATAATCCTTTAGGTGAGTGTATACTGTATATGTATATGTATATGTATGTATAAATATATATTAGTTAAACGTTTTTTAGAGTTTGGTTTTGGAATGTTACAGTAGCTTCAGCATCTGCCCTTTAATGGTAGCAGTCATGTTAGTTTTCTTCCTTTTAAAGAGCGTTTGAAGTCTCAGCTCTGTAATCCTTGATGACCAGCACTCCTATAGTTAGCACACGAGGACATGTGTGAATTTAACTGCAGCTCAGAGTTCTGGAACACAGAGTTTGTCTGTCTTGGGTCCATCAGAGACTATATGAAACAATTCCACATTTATAACGTTTTACATATGACATTCGTATACACCATTATCTGGTACAGGAAATTCCCGAAGCATATGATAATTACAATAATTTGGAGCTCATGGCTCTTGTTGTCTCCCCATGCTGCTTCGTCTCTAGTGGATCTGAAGCCTCAGTGAACCACAGTGCCGATCTGCTTTGTGGCGGCTGCATTTTAAGTACCTTCAAATTACAGGTCTATGGGAAATAGGATGAGCTAAAAACATGCACATGCACAGTGCAGATATAGAAGCATGAGGGAATTTTAAACCAAAATATGATATTAAAAAGACACAAATATCGATGCACATGTTGGGCCTTCTGCGCTTTTTGTTGACACCTCAAGTTTCAAATGTGGTAAAACTTATGTCAAGTTAGTCATTAATAGTTGGATTATTTATAGGCCTTTCCATTTAAAATGTTAATTTAGTGTTGTTAATTTATGAAAAAACTATACAAAAACCACCATTTCAGCACAATTTATGAATAAAAATATATTTTTAAAAATGCTGAAAAATTGGTATAGAAATAATTTTCACTCAGAAATTGCTAAATAAAATTGAAAAACAAGTAAGAAAAATATATTCCAATAATCTTTGGTTTTATTTACATTTTAAAAAAAATAAACATACAGTGTATCCTTGTTTAAGCCCAAAGTATACTTTGGTTTTGTACACCAGGGTACATGTAGGTGCCTGGCTACAGCACAAAATTTCATCATCAGCATTGTATACTTTGAAAGGCTATGTGGCGCATAGCCTATACTTTGTACTTGAACAGAATAGAAATGCACGCAGTGCTAGATTTTATATTGATATGGTGTCTTAAAAGGTTCAATAATATTTAAATACTGTTAAACAAACAACAACAGAATGTTAAATGTTAACTGTTTCATTGACAGAATCTTCCAGCAATCCATGTTTTCACTGTTATGCGGTAGGGGGCGCTATTACGCATCTTCTTAAAGATATAAAAACAATTTTTTTTTTTCCTTCTCTGTGGCCCTGTCCCAAATGGCACACTCCGGACTTGTGGACTTCCTCAGAGTCCACACTTCGGTGACGTCATGTAGTGCAGACCTATAGGGCCCTTAGCGTGAGTCCGCGAGGGCGCATTGAGAGGTATTTTTGGGACAGACTCGATCGTCACGCCGGAAACAGGAAGACGGTCTGATTGTTGTTATGGACAGGAGCTACAGGTTCGGGGAAATATGCTGCCTATTGTTGTTGTGTTTACATATGACTCAGTAAAGCCCTGACATTCTGTTCTATTTATTTAATGAATCATAATGCGATCGTATTATTCAGCTCGCTATTATTAGCCTATGTTTGAGACATCAACCACTGGTCGATGATCATAATGTTTATATAAACTTGTCATAAAAACCGTAATGATAATTACACTTAAATATTTTCTTCTCAGCCATGTTAACAATTGTCCGTGAGCGAAATCTCCTCCCATCCGTTGTCTGATTGGCCTTTCGCAAGGATTCCTGGGTAGTTAAAGTGCGTGGAGCCTGCATCTGTGCGGGCTTCGCGGAAGACCGCTTCAAGGGTACAAAGGGGGCGCTGCTGAGCACACTTCAGAGCGTTAAAATGCTAAATGGGACGGCCTACGGACTCGTAGACTCGGCGAGCACGCAGTGATTTCGAGATTTCACGTACTGGCCGGCCCAGAAAAGTCAGCCTAATGTTTTATGAAAGCCTCTTGTGTGTCAGTGTGCACAGGTGAGTTAAGGTGTTGGTGACCAAAATCCTCTGATAACTCACTGTTAAGGTAACATTTTATTTCGATAGTCCACTTTAGACATCCTACTTATGAGTAACTTTGCAACTACATGTCAGTGGCCTGACTGTCTGCTTAATATCTGCTACTTTATTTTGATGGTCCCCCAACAGGCATTCTACTGACTATTAGAGTTTTCAAAAAGTACCGACTTGGGTACCAAGTTCCGGACATATGACGCTTTGAGCACTGTTGAGCGGAATCGGACACACCTCTGATTGCCCATTGTACTCATGCGCTCATCGGATGTGACTGTGATTGGCTACATTGATCAGTGCTTCAAAAATATGTTGTAAATATACATCAATGATGCTCTTCACCGAGCACTTACACAGATACAGACGTCTGAAAGCAGGCGTCTATCAGCAAACCGCTCCCGTTTTTTAAAACACTTTCAAACACATCCGTGTGCTCTGAAACGCTCCCGTGCGTTGATCATTGTAGCCAATCACAGACATATCCGATAAGCGCATGAGTACAATGAACACAATGACCAATCAGAGGGGTTTACGATTCCGCTCAACAGCGCTCAAAGCGTCACAATTTTCAAATTTCAGTATCGACTTGGTACCGAAGTCGGTACTTTTTGTAGTGAAACTGCGCAAAGCTTCTGTGTTGCGCGTCACACATAGGCTTACTATTGGCCGACGCTGGTCATGTGTGTGATGCGTGTGACGTACAACCTAGAAGCTTTGCGCAGTTTCACTACGTGAAATCTCGAGGCCCAGGGAAGGTATGAATAGTTGAATAAAGTCGTTATTTTTGTTTGTTTTTTGCGCAAAAGTATTCTCGTCGCTTGATAAACTTAAGATTGAGCCACTGTAGTCACTTGGACTATTTTAACGATGTCTAACTTTTCTGGGCCGGCCAGTTTCGATCCCTTAAGAAGCCTATGGAGGAGTGATCCAGCTCTCAGATTTAATCAAAAATATCTTAATTTGTGTTCCGAAAATGAACGAAAGTCTTACGGGGTTGGAACAACATGAGGGTGAGTAAATACTGACAGAATTTTCATTTTGGGGTGAACTAACCCTTTAATTATTCCTTTCGTTCATCGAGGCTTCACACTCCATCCCAGTAGGTGGCGGAAATGCACCTCAAGCTGGTTTGCCAACCGCCAAAAAAAAAACCTAAAGAAGAAGAAGATAAAACACAGGCGAAGAAGAAGCAGAAACAAGAAGCGATAGAAGCATTGCTTATGCACAGGTAAAATACATGAATATCAGACATTAAACTGCTTATAAATCAAAACTGCCTAATTTTGCCAAATAAAATGTTGACCCAGGACGAGGTATACGACTGTGAAGTTTTTGGTGTGTTTAATGGACTCAATCTACTCAATCTAACGTTATGTTTTGATCATTTTTCTGAATCCAATCTGGATGTGGTCTTTGACAAAAACACGATTTTCTTAGCTTTTTGTTCAAAATGTTGCTATTTTTATGAAACTTACCCACATTCAAGTGTTGATAAAAAAGAACGCACGAAGCTAGATTAAAATGGGTGTTATTGGGCCCATAAAAATTTTGTGATAAAAAATGCTAGCGCAGGCTGGCAACTTAAAAAAAAAAAATGGTGGCAGAGAAAGAGTTAGTTATTTTGTTGTCATAATAAAAAAAAAAGTGCAAATTTGTTATTTTGCAGGAATGCCGTATAAGAAAATTAAAAATAGACACTGCAGTGGAGTGTCTGTTTTGCATTAAGGAGAAAATCTTAAAACAAATTTCTCTGCATCTTATTAACACTTTTCACGTGCCAAATAAAATTAGCTGTTTCTGTTCATAAAGTGACAAAGGCAGCCAAATTACTTGTTGATTTCAGGGCGAACCACCTTTGAAGGCTTCTCCCCTGGCTGAAATACCTCTGCATCACATTACAGCCTGTCAGAAACGACACTAGTGAAGCCTGTGAATTCAGGTTAATAGTCCTCAGAAAAATCGGAAACGTCCATCACGGTTAGGTGCGGACATTAGTATTTTAATTTGGTTCATTATTTAGGTTCTTTTTCGTAAATCAAAAACATACACCGCTAACAATGTAGTCCAATTCCAGAACAAATTACTCTAATTATGTGGCTCTTTTTAGTAAATCAAAAACATTCATTCATCAACACAACCAGTGTAGTCCAACTCCCAACCGTATGACTCTTTTGAGCCGGTTAATTTAGTGAATCGAATTATGAATCCTTAAAATCACATGAATTTTGCTTTGCTCACATGAATTATCAGACCAGTATGATTGAGTCAAGAAGACCTGGTTTGCCTTAAAATACTAGGCTGTCTCCATTACTTCCACACACTCCTGCACATATACACACATAGTCCACCACTTACTAGTTTAAATAAAACCAGATTATTATCAGCAGTTAGAGAATGGCTGTTTTTGTTGAACGTGGATCCATTTACTAAGTCAATCTGTTAAAGTTGTCCTGCGAGGAAGCCTTGCCTTCACAAACCACAATTTATTTTCCTTGCTAGTGACTAATTGACCGGACCCTCTGTAGCCTGTGGATCGGGATGCATGGGAGTCATATGTGACTATGGCAGTTGATGTGGGCTCCATTTGCAACTATTTAACGTGCGGCCAAAGCACACAAAGAGTGCACGTCTTGAACGAATAAGACCTGACAGAACGCTCACGTTCTCACTATCACCAGTTAAAATGTGGTTCCCTTTGTGTCGATGACAGGGACAAATGCAGAGATGAGGTTTTTCCTCGCTGTGGCTGAGGACTTTGAACTAATACAATTTCCTGCTATGACTATTATATATTTTCAGAGACTGGTAATTCTTACCGTACCACCACACAGAAGCATATCCCACAACGCAATTCAGATGCTCCACTTCAGAGGGCGATGTAAGGTTTGTGAACTGTGTTTAACCTCACGATGAGTAATGAAATTGCTCCAAGCGAGTATATTCCAGAGCATTAATTGGACTAGAGGAGGTGAAAGTTCACACAAGATGGATTGAAGTTCTCACAAGAGTGGTTTATTTTATTTCTAAGTAGTGTTTTTGTTGTGCCATAGGCAAAAATTATGTCAGTCCATCCCAGGGTATTTACTTCTCGGGAGTCAGACCTAAGATTGATTAGTTTAGAGTTATGTAACCAGGCACAATGAAAGAGAGGGTGACACTGTAAGGGTGACACTGTTTTTCTTGTGGGAAACCTTTGTCCTTCTGAAGGTGCGCCAGACTTTCAGCTGAGCCTGTGGAAAAGTACGAAAGGGCCAAGAGTAGTAGGACACAGAGAGGATGCACTTTGCCCTAGATGTTTGTACAAACTGCAGTCATCCACTGGGAGTCAGCCTAATGTTTTATGAAAGCCTCTTGTGTGTCAGTGTGCACAGGTGAGTTAAGGTGTTGGTGACCAAAATCCTCTGATAACTCACTGTTAAGGTAACATTTTATTTCGATAGTCCACTTTAGACATTCTACTTATGAGTAACTTTGCAACTACATGTCAATGGCCTGACTGTCTGCTTAATATCTGCTACTTTATTTTGATGGTCCCCCAACAGGCATTCTACTGACTATTAGAGTTTTCAAAAAGTACCGACTTGGGTACCAAGTTCCGGACATATGACGCTTTGAGCACTGTTGAGCGGAATCGGACACACCTCTGATTGCCCATTGTACTCATGCGCTCATCGGATGTGACTGTGATTGGCTACATTGATCAGTGCTTCAAAAATATGTTGTAAATATACATCAATGATGCTCTTCACCGAGCACTTACACAGATACAGACGTCTGAAAGCAGGCGTCTATCAGCAAACCGCTCCCGTTTTTTAAAACACTTTCAAACACATCCGTGTGCTCTGAAACGCTCCCGTGCGTTGATCATTGTAGCCAATCACAGACATATCCGATAAGCGCATGAGTACAATGAACACAATGACCAATCAGAGGTGTTTACGATTCCGCTCAACAGCGCTCAAAGCGTCACAATTTTCAAATTTCAGTATCGACTTGGTACCGAAGTCGGTACTTTTTGTACAACTCTACTGACTATAAGTAACTTGCAACATATAGCATATTCTACAACCCCCAACCCTTATCCTAACCGTAAACTAACAGTCTACTAATACTCTAATGAAATCTTTACTTACCCTTATGTCATTCTAAACCTGAAGGACTTATTTTTTTAGTATAACACAAATACAGGCATTTTAATGACTGTGCTGGTTGCTATTTTCCAAACTAGTCAAAGGATTTAAACTTAAAAAATGACACAAAATTACCATCTAGATTAGAACCTATCTTTCTTTTCAGTCAGATGTTTTCATTGAATTAGTCAATCCAGTTCTCAGACCCATCCTGAATGATTAGTTTATTAGTTTAACTCAATGATCTAGTCTCAGAGGGGCAGATTTTAATTTTCACCTTAAATTATGGTTATAGGACTTCAGAAGACTTGTTATAAAGCACACAAGTCATATGTGCCACATTTATGGTATTTTAATCTTGCTTTTGTTTCCTTTTTGAAGCTTGAAAGCCTTAAAGGTGCAGTCTGTAAGAACTAAATAGGTACTGCAGTCGAATTCAAAATATCGGAGATCGTCGTTTCTCCCGCACCCTCCTTTTCAAAATATCGGAGATTGTCGTTTCTCCCGCCCCCTCCTCTTCAAAATATCGGAGATCGTCGTTTCTCCCGCCCCCTCCTCTTCAAAATATCCGAGATCGTCGTTTCTCCCGCACCCTCCTTTTCAAAATATCGGAGATCGTCGTTTCTCCCGCCCCCTCCTCTTCAAAATATCGGAGATCGTCGTTTCTCCCGCACCCTCCTTTTCAAAATATCGGAGATTGTCGTTTCTCCCGCCCCCTCCTCTTCAAAATATCGGAGATCGTCGTTTCTCCCGCCCCCCCCTCTTCAAAATATCCGAGATCGTCGTTTCTCCCGCCCCCTCCTCTTCAAAATATCGGAGATCGTCGTTTCTCCCGCACCCTCCTTTTCAAAATATCGGAGATTGTCGTTTCTCCCGCCCCCTCCTCTTCAAAATATCGGAGATCGTCGTTTCTCCCGCCCCCTCCTCTTCAAAATATCCGAGATCGTCGTTTCTCCCGCCCCCTCCTCTTCAAAATATCCGAGATCGTCGTTTCTCCCGCCCCCTCCTCTTCAAAATATCCGAGATCGTCGTTTCTCCCGCCCCCTCCTCTTCAAAATATCGGAGATCGTCGTTTCTCCCGCCCCCTCCTCTTCAAAATATCGGAGATCGTCGTTTCTCCCGCCCCCTCCTCTTCAAAATATCCGAGATCGTCGTTTCTCCCGCCCCCTCCTCTTCAAAATATCGGAGATCGTCGTTTCTCCCGCACGCTCCTCTTCAAAATATCGGAGATCGTCGTTTCTCCCGCCCCCTCCTCCTCAGACTCAACGGCGCTCACATGGGTTGCCAAGTTTGAGCACATGCAACAGGAACGAGCGCAATGGAGAATGAAAATTGGCAACGTGCAGTATCACAGACCAAATCAAAACAAACATTCCAACCTGGAAACGCACATTTCAAAGTAAAATAACTGGCTGTAGAAGTGTTTTTCAGAGAAACGAGTATGTGAACTTAGCATTTTTCCTCGATATATGCAATTATATATGCAATTTTTATGCTTTAGTTGAGTGAAAAAGTTACATACAGCACCTTTGAGGTGTGGTCACATTTACCATTGCTCAGCAAAATTTCGCAAAGGTAAATTTAGTCATTCCATGTTTCGTGTGAGGGTGAAAAATTTTGCCATGCAGATTTCGCTCCTCAAGTTCGAAGTTGTTAATGTGAATTTGCCACGCCGACCAACAGAATGTTGCTTGATTTGCAGCAGTGCTTCATATATCTCTACGCTATTGACAATGGACCTTTTTTGCAAATTTTTTTAACCTTTAGTATTTAAATTACAGTTCCCTTTTGGTTTCGGTTAAATTCAGGTTAATCATTGAGTAAATGATGACCGAATTTTCATTTTTGAATGAACTAACCTTTCCTTTTAACACTTTACATAATTTTTTTTTTAAAGTGACTTAATAAAAAAGACATTGACTTGCTCAAAAAGCATAGTCAAACTCTTATTTTAATAGCCTGCCTCACCCAAGTTTATTTCACACTTATTGACCTCAAAACTTTCAATTCTCTTGATCCGTCCCACTCAAGCAAGGACAGCTCGGCCCAGCAGATGTTATGGATCTGGAAGCCATAGCTTTGCCAGTTGCGTGCCAACCTCCCTGGCCATGCCACCAAAATGGGCATTTGGGGTACGTCTGGCACCAGTGCCTAGTTCTGGCTGATTTTTCAAATTCAAAGTCTCTTTAAATAATTATTTTAAAGCACTTCCCTCCCTGTCCTATCCCTCCTGTTACCCGGGTGCATGCAAATAGGGCCGGAGGTATGTGCTAGTTATCTCCTCGCTGGAGACGTGCCCTTGTTGCTTCATATAGCTCAGCTCTAAAGCACCAGCCATTGATAAGGCTAATGTCTCTGATAGCCACTGCGCTTTCAAGTCACCCGCACAAAACAGCCGGCATCCTTTCATGTTGTTTTCCCAAGCCAAGGACAGACAAGCCTCCCCGCTGGCCTGAACTGGCTAATCAGTAATCGCTAACTTGTTGAGTCCAGCACAGCCTCAGATGAGCTGATTCTCTCGTTTTCTCTATCTTTCACTCTCACTCCTTTACTTCATTTTTGTTATTTAGGGTACTTTGTTGAACAGTTTGGCAAGTTTAAAAGAGAAAAATGTTGTTAGCAATTCTTTAAAGAAGAGTATCGTCCGCTTGTCCACATCTTTGCTTCTGCCACCTGCCCCGTCTCCCACCCCTCCTTCCTCTCATTTTTTCCATCTCTTCTACCATCTCTTCCATTTTATTTGGTCTCTCCGGTCCAGCCATATAGCAACTGTTGGTCTCTGAAGATGAGGGTCAGCGGGACGCAGGGATGAGCATCACACAGCAGACACATGGTGCTAAATTAAAACATTAGTACCACTTTATGACTTTATTTAACGTACGCCAAAGAAAACTGATTACACGTCTGCTTCGCAACAAAAGGGGAGTTGTCTGTGCAGTCTGGATTTCTTTTTTGATTTAAGGGTTTTATCCATTTCAGAAATGGACTTGATGAACCCTGCAGTGTCAAGCTGTGCACTGTGCCATACTGCCATTAAATCGCTCCTCAAATCAGCTGGCTGACTTTCTTGATGATAGTCCTGGGTGTTCATGATTTATCCAGTTGCATGGTGGAAACCCAGTTACAGACAACATCTGCATCAGAATCCCACCCACAGTTATGGTCAGATTGTCATATGGTTTGTCCAGACTAAAGTCTAATGTACTCATCCAAGTCAACACACTGATAATGACCAAGAGACTTTCCCGTATACAGTATATCTCTGAGGTTAAATATTTGTACTGTAGTGCTTTCAACTTTTTAGTTTAATTTTTTTATAAATTACGTTCTCTTATCCTACCTTAATATGCAGAGAAAAGCCTGTCTGTCTGTCTGTCGCTCTATCTGTCTATCTATCTATCTATCTATCTATCTATCTATCTATCTATCTATCTATCTATCTATCTATCTATCTATCTATCTATCTATCTATCTATCTATCTATCTATCTATCTATCTATCTATCTATCTATCTATCTATCTATCTATCTATCGTTTTATCATTCTATAAAGAACAATGAGCCATATAAAGATTTAAATGAGCCATCTATTTGTTATATAGCTGTATAATATCGTATGTCAACAATTGTTTCTTTTGAGTCAAGTAATTTTAAGAGAGAATCTAAGACAAAATTGACATGTAAATCATTATACATTGTTGAAAACTCCATAAAAGGGGTAGTTCACAAAATTGTTCATGATTTACTCACTTTTCTTTATTCTGTGGAATAAAAAAAAGAAGATATTCTGAATGTTTTTGTCCTTGTAATGAATATCAGAGCCAAAACAACATTGATTGCACCCAATGACTTTCATTGTATGGACAAAACAATTATAAAAAATCTATATTTTCAAAATATCTTTTTATGTTCCACAAAAGAAAGTCATTTGAGTTTGGAATGAGATGATGGTGAGTAAATGATTTTCGTTTTTAATTTTTCTGTGAACTATCCCTTTAAGTCTTCTGAGCTATGAAAATGCAAACTTTGAGCAAAAACATTTTCCTCTGGGTAGTCAAACACATTGATGTCATTTTTGTAGTTCTGATGCAACATAAACCTGTTGATGTGTGTGACAGAAAGCAGTGTTGAGGGGTTCGGTGTGTTTCCACTACATGACCTATGCAAACCAGCATTTCTCTCTCCTTTTCTGTTTTAATATAAAAAGAAATTGACCCACATGTGGGACCCACCCCTTCTGGGATCAGAGGTCATGGAGGTGGTTTGCTGTTTGTAGTGATTGCCAGCAGCAAACTGCAAATCAGTAACCCCAGGGCAAAGGGCAAATATGACAGCTCTTAAACTGATGGGGGAAAATTACATGCGGAAGATTCTGCGTTTTAGGGCTTGGCACTCATTGCCATTTAATATGAAAGTCCTATTTTTGGCCTCAGATCTGTCCAGCACCTTTCACCCTGATTGAAGGATTTTAACCGTACATGATTACTTTGTTTGTTTTCCAAACCTGAATGGTTATTTTGAGGTATTTCAAGGATTGACGCCTCTTGTTTGATTCAGAGCGGTAATCTTTATAGCCTACTTATCACACAAAAATGTATTTAATCTGTCACCTTCACATTTAACCATTTTACAAACTACAGGTGTTCAGATTATGCACCGGGTCAGTCCCAGATCTCTCCTGAATTACATCAAAGCTTTAAAAGTCTTTAAAAACTGTTTCAGATTCATAGCATTATCTTGAAGAGGAAACTTTGAAGAGAAAGGGGATTGGTTCTGACCAAATATAGAGCAGAAACCTCTTTTGTCACTTAGCCTACACTTTTAATGAAATGTCATTTCTGAGCTGATTCTACTAATTACGACTAATTCCATATTGAATAACAGTTTTAGGGTTTGTTACTTCTAAAAGTAATGTTACTTAGTTTCTAAATTAAAACATTAATTTCTTTCAGACAAAAAATTTTACCCACCCCTAAACTTTTGAACGTTTATATATATCCACGTTCCACGAATGTGTATATAAATCCACAAGTACAACCAATGGGGAAAAAAGACCTGCTTTTTGACAGATTATTTATTTGGTTGAAAACATCTGTCGATTGAAAACACACACAGATCGACCTGTTTACTTCTAAAGGTCAGTTTTTGCCACCTTTGCAAGAGCTTCCACACTCTCTGCCATCAGGTTTATGGTTTCATTTGATGGTTTCTGAAAATATGCCAGTTTTCTTTCTCTAGCCTCTGGAATTCTTTATCTAGTTGTCAGGAAGTTGTGTTACCAGGGTTCATTCATTCACAGCTCATGTGATGTGTTTAAGGAAATGACTTGAGCATTGAAACATTGTTTTATCTAATTTTTACCCCACGGGACATTCCTTATAGAACTAACCACAGCAAAACATCACAACACACATTTCCTAATGCACATATGTAATCAAAATTATTCAACCCCCATTGCAAATCAGGTTTAATGGCAAAATGTACAAATGCTGTTTGCAATGAACAAATCTAACAAAAGTAATTGAAATAGCTCAACACAACAAAAGTTTCAAGGGGTTTCCCCAAATTCAACTTTATTGAATCTAAATTAAAAATGTGGTGCCTTATCTATCTTTTTGTATCCTGTTCTTTGTTTGTAAAGTGTGATGATAGCTTCTCTTAACCTTTTGGACCATTCTTTTGACTTAGCCATATTTCTAACATGCAGTCAAACATGACACTCAACAAACCTAGCCAGTTCAGGTGTTTCATGTGTTATAGCTCAAGCACACCCATTGGAACTAATGAAGCTCTTGATTATTTGCATCAGGTATGCTTGAGACAACACCAGTTTTGCAGATTTGTACTGTTGTGAGGGATTCTATTCAGGGGGTGGAATAATTTTGAGACTGCAGAAGTTATTAAAATGTGCATTTTCACTTGAATTTGGGGAAACCACTTGAAACATTGTGTTGAGCTATTTCAATTACTTTTGTTTGATTTTATCATTGCAAACAGTTAAAATTCTGTACATTTTGCCAATAAATCTGATTTGCAGTGGGGGTCGAATCATTTTGATTACAACTGTAGCTGACAACACATATGGCTGAATTCATAAGAGCATTATAGCAGTTTGCCATTTTGTTTTGCTAATTTGTTCCCTTTTCTTGATAGCTTACACGCAGGCGACTCTATATATGGCAACCTCTGTTTCTCTTCAGTGAATTCACATGCAATTTGTCACTTTGATGAATTCATTCAAATCGAGAATTTGCGAAAAGAGTTTTGTGGTCGAGATTTCAAAACATCCCCCGCTCACATGGACCCCCACTGAATCAAAAGAATTCATCATTATCTCTAATTCGTTTCATCAGTGCTTGAAAATATTCTACTAAGATTTGACCAAGAATGGAATAAATAATGATTGGGTGAGTGTTTGGAGGTAGTCTTGGCTTTTTAATACGTAATGGGCTTCGTTAAGCATCCGTATCCCTGAGGTTCCTCCACAAATCATGATGGAAGAGCTGGCAACGGCTCTGAAGCGGAGCTCTTACAGTCATCAAGTGATTTTCAACACTTCCTTCAAGCTCCAGTGCATTGCACAACAAAAACCAAAACACAGACTCTGGCCAATTCCTAGATGCGTTCCAAAAAGAGCATCCTAAGGAAAAAGAGGAATGGAACTAATTTAGAGCAGAGGAAGTCATGGTTTTGGTCATGGTTTTTAATGGAGACGTGCTCTAGGAAGTGCTATTTTCTACCCAATTGCATTGCGTTGGGATATTACTCCCTATATAAGGAATATGTGGCTCCAAGAAAATTTCTTTTTTTCGATTTGATTGAAAGACGGTATGTGTCTTTTGGCAGAGTTAAAGCTGATTGAAAGTTATAACAGTGGTTTGGCAAAGTACAATATTGCTCTGTTCCAAACCTAGAGTGAGCATTTTAAGAAACTGTATTATACTTCCTCCTATAAGATCAGTGTCGTTTTAGTGTCATTGAGATTTTCTTATTCATTTTTTATTAATATTTATTTCAGTTTTAGTTATTTTAGTACATAAACTTAATGAAATTAAAATAAAATGTTGATTTGGCACCAAGATAAAAAAATATAAAATAGGTTTGGTAACACTTTACTCAAAGCCTTTACATATAATACTTTATAAAATTATTTTTAATGCATTAATTATGCCTCATAATGCACCTTATGCTTCGTTTACGCCGCCGTATTTACTGTAATGTTCTACTATGACAACACTATCAACGCCTAAATGAATCTGCAGCGGTCACATGGTACAAGTAGGAGCTCTCCGAAAATTCCCAGCTTGCAAGTTGTAATTACGAGCTCTACGAGGAGGTGAACGATGTGATAGAATCGGTACGGTAATTACGACATAGCGTGAACAGACCTTTATAATGGTCTGTATAATATTTGTAACCACAGTTATAATATATTATAATACTTATCTATTTATTCTTACGCCTATTGCATTAAAACGAACAACCAATTTCAGATGTAACAAGGAATCTGCAAATATTATAATGCATTTTAACTTTGGTTAAAGTTATTAATGAAAAGATAAAATGCATTATAACGTACATTATGAATACCTTTTATACTAGTGCTGTCAACTCGATTAATCAATTAATTACATATAAAATAAGTTTGGATGTATATATATATATATATATATATATATATATATATATATATATACACACACATATTTACAATCTTTTTAGGTTAAATGACAGCGCTACTTTATACATAAAGGCTTTAAGTAAAGTGTTATCATACATTTTTTTTATATTATATATTTTTTCAGTTAACGATTGTTGTTTTTTATGGTTTTAGTTGGTATAAACTGTATACTTCACAAAGATTCCATCACTGTCTCCATGTAAACTTTTTTTACAATCCTAAACTAAACTCACAACCATTTGGAGCTCATTGGTCTCAATATAGCTAGATTAAAAGAGCTGCATTTTACAGGACGTGTGTAAAATAAAGCTCCTGTTTCATGCTTTTACACCACAAAACGGGAGACAGTAACACCTCCAGACATGTTCTGGTGTAGCTTTGAGGGGCTCAGGGGCCAGCTCATTTTAGGGGAGCACTGCCTCTTTTTTCCCATGCACCACTGCCGGCTAGGTAACCAGACGCAGATGGTACCTGTTACCAGCACAAACCTCACTTGTTTTCCTTTGTTTGAGTTCGAACCCCCCCGGTGGTAAAGGGGGAGCACGGATCAGACATGCGTTAGCTGAATGTAGCGAGATCGCTGTTAGAGAGGATGGGGTATTTGATCAGATGACAGGATGTGGTGGAATGAAAGCTGAATTTATATTAGTTTTTAGTCACATTGTTATTTGTTTCACAAGCAAATTTATATCTTACTACTGCCATTGTACATTTCACCAGCTTCACACAATGTGAACTGAACTTTAAAGTAACAAGCCATTTTATAAATGTTTTCTCCTAAAAAATATTTATTAGTTACTTTTCCTTTTATTTTTTTCTCCATGGCATCTTGCATTATAATGTTTATAATTGAGTTTTGTCGTGTCATCTCACAGCATCCGTTTATAGAATAAACGCACAACATAGGAATATATGATTGTTGTGGGCAAGTGATATTTTCAAATTAAGTATATAATATTGAGTATTATGTACATTTTATACAAATATTAAATTATATATATATATATTCTAAAAATATTTATAATAAATAATAATTATTAGTAAATATATAGAAATGTAATGCACACAAGTTGTAATATGATATAATTTACTTGATTTGGCTTGACTTTATTAAAGTTTGTTATACTTATTGCTACAATAATCATTGCTGTAAATCTTGAAGCTTGATGTGAAATCTCATCTGCACCTGGAGTCTTTCTGATATGACATAGGGCTTTTTTATGATTCAGGTCCATTAGAAAAACAGTGTTTAGTGGGAAGTTTAGAGAGTACAAAGTTCCCCCATATTCGTTTAATCTGTCAATGAATCACATTTACTGTTGAGTAATATAATTATAATAACTATGATTTTTCTTTGAAAGACAGTACTTATTTAGCAAGGGCACATAAAAGTAATCAAAAGTGATTAATTTTAAAAAGATTTTAAAAAGTTGTTCTTTTGAACTTTAGCCTATTTTCATCAAAGAATCCTGAAAAAATTGTCATGTTTTCACAGAAATATTAAGCAGCAACTGATTTAAACATTAATATTAATAAGAAATGTTTATTGAGCAGCAAATCAGCATATTAGAATGATTTCTGAAGGATCATGTGACACTGAAGACTAGAGTAAAATTGCTGAAAATTCAACTTTACATCACATTAATAAATTGCATTTTACAATACATTAAAATAGAAAACAGTTATTATAAATTGGTAATAATATTTCACAATATTGCTGTTGTTGCTGTGTTTTGTTGCTTTGGTGAGCATGAGAGACTTCTTTTAAAAACAATTAAAAATCTTACCAAACTAAAACTTTTGAACGGTAGTGATATGTGCATGTATATGTACTACTAAAATAAAGTTAGGCTGCCAAATTAAGTGCAAAGCTCATTCTAGTTCCTGCCAAACAAATCCAATTAGGTCAATTCAAATAAGCTGTGTTCAGATCCCACAGCTGTCAGGCTTGCTTTTCAGTTCCGCAGAAATAATCGATGATTCCCCTACTTGAATTTCAGTGATAGTTTACAGTAGACTTAGCCTATAGGGGCCATCTTTTCCCGCCTGTTCCATTGGCTTACAGTGGCTCTACATGCAGCATGTGGCATGTTTTGGATCCGACAGTGTCTCAGGAGAGGGAATGTGTTTGTAGTGTTTTGCAGTGTTGCATTTCCTTGTTGAGGTGGTCACGTTCCCTGTCCCCTGCTCTCTATTCATGCTGATAAGACTTACCGCAGGCGGCTCGGGCTCTGGAGGGGTGGTTTGTGCACAAACAGCGGTGTGAAAGGGTGCCAGCGGAAATAACACAAGCGGTCCAGCCGATAAGATTACATGACCCTCACCTTTATCAGACAGGCCTGGGAAAAGCGCTGGGGGGTCGATGAGTGCGATCTCAGCAGCGTCTGTTCATGAAGCTGTGTGCTGTGGGAAGAGAAACCCCTCGCTACTGTGAGAGATGACAGATAGTAGCTTATGGGAATTATGGGTCATTTGAGCATGGATGGTATCGAAATAATATTTGTGGAAATGGAGGATGATGCATCATCAGCCTACACTGTAAACAATTATTATCATGATTTATCAAAACTTTTTTTATCTTTTGTCAAATTAACTAGATAATTAATGTCGTTCAGATAACATAACATTTTCGAGTTTCTATTTATTAAACCAATCTCCTTCATTGTATTAACTCAAATTTTTCATTTGAATGAACTCAAAAGTTTACCAGGTAACTTGCATTTTTTAAGTTAAACCAACTGGATCTTTATGCATGTGATTATGTATATCAAAAGCTGTGGGAATCAGATCTCACGGTCTCAAAAATTCCCCTTGGTTATTCTGCTGTTCTTGGTGTACATGGTTGAATCATACAGTTTCAAAATGTAAAAAATGTTTTTTGATCCCACCACAAAATTATAAATTGTAAATGTGTTCACCTAAAATACTTTTAATTGATCTAATTGTACTTGTAACAAGATATATACATTTATATATAGGCATATTAACTATATTTTATAACAAGATGATGATCATGATGATCAGCATAGTGATTACCTAATAAGGGAACTTACCCGTAATGTAAAAAAAAAAAATTCTTCTTCAACTCTTCATGCACAAACATTTACGGTTATGTTTTATCACACACACACACACACACACACAACTGTGTTTTTGTGATATATGAGGACATTCCATAGGCGTAATGACTTTTATACTGGACAAACTGTATATTCTATCCCCCTACACTGTCCCTATCCCTAAACCTACCCATCACAGGAGACATGCTGCATTTTTACATTAAAAAAAAACATTGTTTTTTATGTTTTTAAGCTATTTGAAATATGAGGACTCATGCAATGTCGTCATATATCACGTGCAAGTTGTAATACCAGTGTAATATGCATGTCATTATACACATTTGTGTCCTCATATATCACAAAAACAAAAGCACACACACACACACACACGCACACACACACACACACACACACACACACACACACACATACACACACCCTTCCGATCTCTCACGCCTTCCTCCTTTCAGTCACACATACACACCCAGTGATAATCATTTGTGCACCTCTCATGTCATAGTGAAATTGTCACCACCACCTCGTTCAATCACTTTTTCCTTTTTCTCTTGAATATAAATGTTCATACATCCTTATTCAATAAAACAGTAACTTCTAACTGATAACAGACAACATATGATGTACAGTGCAATACCTCATGTTGCCCATAGAGGACGCAAACCAAACAAATCAGAGTCTGTCTTTCCTGTGCTTATACTGCTGCAAGCAATAGAGAGACAGAGGCTGAGTTTAAAATAACACAATTGCACACTAATCTTACTATTTATGCATTTATCTGACTATATACTGAAAGCTGCACAGTATATAGCTAATACTACCTGCTATGTTTAAAATGCATCGATAAATTGTATGCTACATTGTGCATTGAACTTGTAAAAGTTAATATTTTTAAAACAGACACATTAAATAATTTTTAGATGTTCTGAAGTTATATTCTTATCGTTCAAAAGTTTGGGGTCAGTATGATTTTCTTAAAAATAAATTAATACTTTTATTCTGCAAAATTACATTAAATTGGTCAAAAGAGTCAGTAAAGAGTCAAGACATTTCTAATATTTCTAATTCTTTTAAACTTTCTATTCATCAAATAATCCTGAGGGAAAAAAAATCCTGTATATTGGTTTCCACAAAAATATTAAGCAGCACGACTGTTTTTAACATTAGTAATAATAATAATAAATGTTTCTTAAGCAGCAAATCAGCACATTAGAATGATTTCTGGAGGATCATGTGACACTAAAGACTGGAGTAATGATGCTGAAAATTCAGCTTTGACATCACAGGAATTAAAAGAAAAATTATTTTAAAATGAAAACAGTTATTTTAAATTGGTAATAATATTTCACGATATTACTGTTTTCGCTGTAGCTTTAATGATATAATTGCAGCCTTGGTGAGCATAAGATACTTCTTTCAAAAACATAAAAAATCTTAGAAAATCTTTAAAAATTTACCCCAAAGTTTTTGAAAGGTACTGTAATACATTTAATTGATTTAATTGTACTTGTAACAAGATATATAAATTATATATAGGCATTTTAACTGTATTTTATAACAAGAGGATGATCATGATGATCAGCTATGCATAGTGATTACCTAATAAGGGAATTTACCCGTATTGTACACAAATTTCTTCTTCAACTCTTCATGCACAAACATTTACACTTATATTTCATCTTCAAGTGATTATTCTTCATTTGTCACTCCTTTACTCTTTCTGTGTTTGAGACACGCGCACGCACGCACACACACACACTCACACACACACACACACACACACTGTATGTGTATATAGGAGTTGGACAATTAAACTGAAACAGCTGGTATTAGACCACAATAATTTATTAGGATGGTGTAGGGCCTCCTTTTGTGGCCAATACAGCATCAATTCATCTTAAGAATGACCGATACAAGTCCTTCACAGTGGCCAGATGGATATTGAACCACTCCTCTTCCAGAACAGTGGCCAGGTGACTATTTGATGGTGGTGGAGGAAAACGTTTGCTTCTCCAAAACACCCCAAAGTGGCTCAAAAATATTTAGATCTGGTAAATGTGCAGGCCATGTGAGATATGACAGAATGGTTTGATGTGAATTTGAACAAGTCTTGCTGTGTGTGTTGTTGATGCATTATCATGCTGATACACGACACCTCCTTCAGGGTACGATGTTTGAACCATTAGATGCACATGTTCCTCCAGAATGGTTCATCCACCCGTGCTTCACTCTGGTCAGCAACAGTCTTGGTGTTGAGCCTTTTGGGGGCTTCTCCAGATTTGACATTGGTACCTGTGACCAAAGTTTTGGCTATAGCAGCCTGAGCATGAATATTGATTGTGGTGTGGAGCTCCCGACGAACAGTTTTGGTGGAAACAGGAAAGTTGAGGTGCGCATTTATTTCTGCAGTAAGTTGAGCAGCTGTGTGGTTTTATGTTTTGGTGGTGGTAGTATGCCGTGGTGGTATGCCGACATTACCCTGGATGCCATAGCTCTCCATACACCACAAATTCTGCTGTCCTGGTCACAAATGAGCCAGCGAGACACGCGCCAACAATGTGTCCTCTTTTGAACTCTGATATGTCTCCCATTATATTGTGTGGATTTCAATATACAGTGTTATTTTTTTATATTACTTTTTTTTTAAATGGTGTTGGTCATATTCTGTGAATAAAGAAAATTCACATTCTCTGCATATTATACTCCAGTATTAGTAGTATTCTGTAATTAATTAAACGTGTTGTCAGATTTTTCAGTGTGGGGAATTAGACTCAGGATACATCTTAGTTAGCATATGACCCAACAGCATAGATGGGTCCAAAGATTACCCCAATGTAAGTGACCTGCAGTTCATCTGCCTCACCTGAGTGAAACGACATGCGTGATGTCATCATGTTGAATGTTTTCATATGCAAATCAAAGTTCACCCTGGGCTATTAGCAGTTATTCCCCCTTCTCAAACATGCAATTCCCACCCATCATACACCAGGGAATTCTCCTGTCATGTGAACGATCTTCTCTTTTTTTGTATTTCATAGGGCTTGTGAGGCAAAGCTGACCTTTAACTGGCATGGTTTTGTCAGATCAGATGGATTTGGCTATTTTGAGTCTAAACATGGGGAAATCAAGCAAATTCCACTGCAGAAATAGTATTGTAGCAATGAATTCCAAGACACTGGAAATTAGGTTTGACTAAAGAGCAACTGAATGCCAGCGATTTACTTCATTAACAGGGGAACAGTTTTACTGTGCGTTTGTAAACCGTCGGTTGCTGTTTGATGTCAGAATGCCTTTTTATAGCATCTTATAAAACAGATAGTTCTTGGATGCTTATTGGTCAATACAGCATTCTGGTTGTGCTAAAATATACAACATAGAGGTGCACACCTATACTGTATAAATTGCTGCAATGCATTCATAGGTATCCTAGTTTGAGTGGATTGCAATCTACTGTTTTACTAAAGCAATAAGGCTTTAATAAAACACACAGCCTAATCTTTCCATGCCGACTGGAATACTGTTGTGCTGATGATCTCAGCAGTAACATGACACCAACAGCCAAGAAGCATAAAGGAGCTTTTCATGCAAATCAGGCTGAGATATAATGAAGTCAGCATACTGAAATGACACGCCGATTATAAGGGCAGAAAATAAAGGACTGACGGATGAGCCGGACGGACGACAGGACCAGTTCTGGTTGCCATGTCTGCTTAAATACCAGCCAATTCCTCTGCAGCTCTGGGCTTCAATGCTTCTGACTGTCAGGCAGATGAATGAGGCAGTAATTGAATGCATGTATGTAAGTGTGTACATGCTTTGCTCAGTTCTTGCATGTACAGCGCTGCATAACAGCACGGCTTGCGTCACGAATTGCATGGCAGATTCGTCAGCGGTGACATCTGCTCATTTGCATAAACAAATGTTTGAGTTATCCAACGTTCTTGTTTTCATATTTGAATGTTATTGTCTTCTGAAATAATTGGCTATATGGAAGCTTTTTGTTTTCTGCTTCAAATAGAAGATAAAAAAGGTAATTGTGAGATAAAAAAATAAATAAGAAGTTGTCACATGATGAGATAAAAATTCATAAATATGAGAAATGTGGATGCAATTTTGATGTACAAAGTTACAAAGAAAGAAATGTGCTACTATGACATAAAGCCTCATTTAGGAGGAATAAAGTTGCAATTACCCTTTTGTTTTCATTTATCTTTTACTCTGAAGTGGAAGTAATTACATCTTTTAAAGGGTTAGTTCACCCAAAATGAAAATTAAGTCATTAATTACTCACCCCCATTCTGTACCAACCCCGTAAGACCTTCGTTCGTCTTCGGAACACAAATGAAGATATTTATGATTAAATCTGAGAGGTGCATGACTGCTACATTGGCTCCTTGACACTTGACGGCCCAGAAAGTCATTAAAGAAAATGTTTAAATGTTCCATGTCACAACAGTGGCTCAACTATAAGTTTATCAAGCGACGAGAATACTTTTTGTGCGAAAAAACAAACAAAAATAACGACTTTATTTGACTATTCCTTTTCTTCCTTGTAGGCCTGAAACGAGACTTCAAGAGATTTCCACGAAGCGCACGCGCGAGAACTTAACTGAAGTAGTTGAAGGAGATCGCAATTCTCGCGCATGCGTCGTGGAAATCTCTTGAAGTCTCGTTTCAGGCCTTTCAGTTGAATTTTCAGCATTATTCATCCAGTCTTCAGTGTCACATGATCCTTCAGTAATCATTCTAATAGGCTGATTTGCAGCTCAAAAAACATTTCTTATAATTGTCAATGTCGACAACAGTTGTGCAGCTTAATATTTTAATGGAAACCAAAACTACATTTGCTCAGGATTCTTTGATGGTTCAAAAGAACTGTATAAAATGCTGACCCCAAATGTTTGAACAGTAGTGTAGTCTGACATCCATTTGTTTTTATCCTGATATTTTTCTGACAATATAAAGTGCACTGGCACATCTGCCTAATCCTTGTGCCAGTGCATCCTTGCAAAATGTTGCCATACCCGAGCAGATCAAATCGGCGAAGATGCTAGGTTTCCACAGGTGACAAATCTGGCAGCACTCCGACTCTGTACTGGTGGCCCAGGAAGAGGCGTCCCACCGAGGACAGTTGTGGGTCGGCAGGAGTGTGCTGATAAGAAGAATAGTAGTGGGTGGCGGGTGGGGGGGGGTTATGGATTGGCCACAGCTGCAGGGGCGAGTGGTCAGCTTAACAGACAGCTGAAGGATGGAGAGGAAATGACTAAAATAAACTGCGTGTGATGTGTGCGGCCTCGTTCTGAGAGCAGCACTCCACCACTGCAGCTAGCACATCTGGCCGAGAGACGCGCACCCCGTTGACGTAACCGACATAAATATTTAAAACGGCAGAAAGGTTGCAGAGTTGATCCACGCCATCCAAAAGTGTGAGAAAAACTCGTACAGTGAGAGAAAAGAGAACCCGCTTTGATACGCGCCAATCGTGAGTCAGCAGCTAAAGATGTGCTAGTTAGCATACTCGCAAACACTGGAGTGTTTTATATGATCTTCAGGTTACTGGGACTCCGTGGGAAAGGTTATAGGTCCTGTTTGCCTTACCATTGTCAACAAGTTCCACTCTACACAGACCCGGATCGCCGTGTGTTTCAGGTTGTATGGCCACTGTGCTGGGAAACACCTAGCATCTCTGAGCTGCTTGTTTAGCGAGTGGCTCAGTGACCTAGAAATGTCAAACCACTGTCCCTAACGCTGCTGAAGGACAGTGTCAAACTGAAACCGTGCACTGTATACTTAGCATTTCGAAATTTATGTCTCTCGCTGTGTTGTGTTTAACACAAGCCGAAATGTGTGCGCAAGTCCTTAGAAACCTTACAGTGTTAAGAAACAGTTGTTAGAATGTGATATATAAACTTTTCTTGAGTCACATACAACACCTTTTTGATTTGCGTACACAGGCAACATCAGCGCTCATTTGCGTAAAGTTGAACTAATTTTTTTTGTCCCAGATCAGCTGTCAGTGTCACTATAATCGTACGGTCTGCAAACTTGGCTCATGGCTTGACTCCGTCCAGTGCCGCTGCTAGACATTTTGGTGCCCTAAGCATAATTCCTTTATGATGTATGATATGATTTAAAAAAAAAAATTAAAAAAATAACACTTTAGTTTAGGGTCTTATGCTTACTATTATCTAGTTTCATTACCATGCAATGGCATGGTTTTATAATCACTATGGTCCCGAATTTGAGGCAGGTTAGTTAGGGGGGTTCAGGGTTTCCCTGAGAAAATTTTGAATTTCTCTGAACTACAGATGTGCATTTTAAGAAAAATTTTTTTTCGATAGCAACAGCTTTAAAACCATGTCAGTGGGCAGCTGATTATTTTTCTCTCCTCGTCTCCCCTCCTAAAGTTGGCTTTTTTAATTTACTAAAGGCTACAATTTGTATTTTATTCTCAATATGTACACATTCATTATTAATCCTGTGCCTAACATAATGAAAACGGCTTTGTTCATGTTTCTTGTCCCCTCACAATGACAGTAGCCTAAACTATTAGGCTACATGTTACATAAGCCTATTTTGGCGAAATTAGACAAAACTATATTAGTTTGCCTAATTGTTTTTTGTCATTCGTTTAACATTTATGACCTAAGAAAAACCTGTCAAATATATAAAGTTAAGTTTAGCTACTTACATCTTATCTCGCACTTGACCGTGCACTGAAGCGTCGAGTTCAGATTCAGTTAAAATTCGCGCTCAGCGTCTGTGAACATAAAGCCCGCCTACTTTGATTTGATTGGTCATCTCAAATATTCTGACATTGACGAGCAGTGACAGACCAATGAGGCTCAGAACACACACACACACACACACACACACACCCCCTGTCCTCTGTTTCTGACGTGCTCTCTGCTCGGCGCCGCTGCGGATTAAAGATGAAAGTTGAAGAACGCGCTGAATCTGATTATAACAAGAAGTTTGATGATTGATTTTTCATTAGGCTATTTTTGGTGCCCCCTCAGCACTTGGTGCCCTACGCACAGCGCGTGATGCGCGTGGTGGGAGCGGCGGCGCTGACTCCGTCCCCCAAAATTTGAGTTGTCTTAAATAACATATTACACGAGAAACGTTTCAACATGTTTGTAGCCACAGAAGTTTATAAGTTAGCCAAAGTACCTGTTTTTACATGACTCTTGCAAACAGAGACTCCGTTTCAATGTCACTTTAATGTTGTTAAAATAGGAATTCTCTGAATTCCCTAAAAAGTCCCACAATGCACCATGAAAACCAGGTAGCATCGATGTTCACCATGTTCCCTTACGGAAGTTCTGATGCGTGAAATATAAATCACTCAAGCCAACTCAGTACACATAACGAAACGCTATAGCCTATAGATGTTTTTTAAAAAAAAAAATACAAACCATTATTTAAATATATTTTAGCATAAACATACATCGCTAGACAGGTAATAAACAATCTAGCTAACATTTGTAATATATTTATGGCTGAAAGGTTGCACGTATATGAAACAAGCAAAGTATTTATCATAATGTACTTTAAACAACATTAAAAAATGTCAGAAAGATATCAGTTCTGCTGTTGTTCATAAATACCAGTAGACTAGTGATGTTGTACAATGAGGATGTTGTCATGTCGCCGGAGTCATCAGTGTCCCAAAGTTTAGTGAGCCCTGGGTCCATACCGTCCTTGCCAGTGCCTGAATTTGTTTATATACTGATTCACGACCTGGGAAGCTAGGGAGCTGATTGAGACGCAAACATTGTCTAATTTGCACACTGTGCTCAGGGATAGCATTAGCATGTCAACTGCTCTGAGGTGCAGCAACCCAGGACAGACTCGCCTCACCTCAGCCCTCACCCTACCCCCCGTACCGCTGACATTTGACCTCCACTCTTCCGTCTGCCAATGAGGTCTGACAACAGCTCCCTTTACAAAGAACAGGGTCTGACCCTGGCCCTGTGAGTGTGTGTTTCATGTCGACTCAAGCCGAACTGAGAGGGCACAAGCAGCTCTTTGTGGGACAGAGGTGGCTGGGCTCGGTCCAGAGAAGTCCATGCAGCTGTTCAACACTGACAGCAGCTTCATTCGCTGCGCTCCGTGTACATCTATGTGTGTGTTCGTTCGTGTCACAGTTTGTGGTTTTGTTAATAGAGAGGAGATACTTTATTGATGATCTGACTTCATCCAAATTATGCAAAGTAGCCTATTTAAAGAGTTGTTTTGTAGTAATAGTGAGAGTGTCCAATACTTAAAAGTATTAGAAAAATATTAATATTTAACATGTTACAAAGTAAAATTCTAGCTTCCGGCCAAACGGCCGTACGCAGTCTACTTGCACAACTTACGCAACTTATGACATCGGAAGTAGCGTAGTGCGTCATGGCGTAGTGCAAATATCAGCAGTACGTTGCAGTACTATCAGCAGTACTAATCAAGCTTGGAAGAGCCAGGATATTTTTTAATATAACTCTGTATATTACTTTTTCCCCTACTTTTTTGTCAGTGTAAGTAATATACAATACACCTAGGATGGCTTGAGGGCGAGTAAATCATGGGGTAATTTTCATTTTAAAGTGAACTACTCCTTTAAGTAAAGTGCTTGTGTGTGTGTGTTTGCCTGGTTAAAATTCCTAAAAATTTGGGTCGCGACTTAATGACCATGAGAAAATGTGGGTCACATGGCCAAACCAGTTGAGAACCACTGCGCCAAAGTAAGCAAAAAGTTGCTAATTTATTTACACATCATATATCTATGCACCTTTTTCTCTCCGTCCCAGTTTTGTTGTCTAGCTACACTTTCACGTGCCGGGTCCAGATTCCACTGACCTGCCCGGACCTGTCATTTTTCCAACCTGAACCTTGCTGTCAGTGCCGTTATATCGAAAGAAGTTTAACACAAAAGTGCATGGTCTATGTCCCATTAAGTCTTCTTAAACAGTCCTGGCGATGAGGGGGGCCACAAAGCCGCATGTTGTGTGAGCTCTGAGTGAGGAGACTGCAAGAATGCAGTCCCCCTCTGATTGGGCCGCTCCCTTGGTTTTTGCAGCTTGTGAGTTTGTGTGTCTGTGGGTGGATGGGTGAAAGCTTTAAGCCTGTATGAATGATCAAAGAACTTGGAAATTTAACAAATTTTTTCTATTGTTTTACACCTAGCGGTTACGGGCTTTACAGGTTGGGACTTCAGTAGAAATAGAAACAGAAAGTATTCATGCCTTCATGTGTTCTCAAGGACAAATAACTGATATGGATTCTACACGCACATCCTTTTACCTTATTTGGAAAATCACCATGGATCCTACAAAGGTGTGTGTGTGTGTCTAGAAACGTGTGTCCCACAGCCATGTATAGATTTTGAATGTGACTTCCAAAAGAAAATAATTTTTGTGAATTAAGTTTCATATTATTGTAGTTTAAAAAACTGTTTGTCTAAAACAGAAATGACAGAAATCATCTATTTACTATCCAATCGAGTCAAACCTTTGACAGATCAGCTTTTTAAAAAACTCTTTCCTCGTCAATAAAGAGATTTTCCGTCATTTATGACACGGCGCTTTCCCACCGTTGATGATTTTTTCCAGCAGTCCATGTTTTCTGTGATCTTCTGAAGTAGTTCAGCGTCTCCTGATACAAAAAACAAGCAAAGAAAAAAATCTGTGTAAACCAGAAGGAGCTGATAGGAGTAGCTTTTCTAGCTTAACATGATCCTTAAACATTCAAAGGCATATCAATCAAAATATTACAGAGAAAAATGTCCAACCCACTAAAAGGTAACGACTGTGCAAGCTTTGTTGACGGACTCGATCGACTCGATCTAAGTTCTAGTGAATTGGCTCAGAAATTGCTTCCTATCTAGACTAACCTGCCTTACACTTTACAAACTTACACCTAAAAAGTGATTTTATTTTCTTATCTCGCCTGGCCACCAAGCTCCAAAAAAGGTGCATGACGCCCCTCTGTGTTTCCAGTGTTATTCAGTTCTTAAAAAAACCCACAAAACTGCAGAGGAATGCCTTTTCATGGACTATTCAGTCTCTGTCTGCATCTCTCTTTCTTTTCGCTGTCTCTCCCTTTTTTTCATCCCTATGACAAGGTGAAACAGTTCTTTCAATGCAATCCCAGCATGTGCTGCCGCCAAAGAAACATCTGCTTGACACTGTCAGCTGTGAACAAACAAGGCTCTGAAGTCCTCCCAGGATACAAACAGAGACACGGACAAAGACACTGAGAGGAAGTGATTCTGGCTTAATCCTCCATGTACTCACTAAATGGGAAGGTAAACCGTCCCGCTGGCAGAGCGAGAACAGACCTTGTCCGTCCTTCCAGTATTGCATACTTGTTTACTCAGCTTTTTTTTTTGTCCACACATATATCAAAGCAGTTTGTTTAAAAAGGGAGATTGGAGGCATTGAAGAGGTGCGTTTGGACTTGATGCCAGCTCTCGCCTTTGACGCCCACCTGGATGACACTTGTGAACTGTTCTAACCACACCCGCAAAACAAAGAGCAGCATTCCAATCATTATGTAAAAGCTCTTTTTTCTTTTCAGATGGAAAGAAAGACAGTATTAAGATGAAAGCATCAGAGAAGAACACGATAAAGGAGCAATGACTTTTTGTCTTCACTTTTACGATGCCCCTGCTAAAAAGACCAGGTTAGACCAGCATGAATTTCCATGCTGTTCCAGACTGGATTATGCTAGTCAGTTATAGTTTGGAGCTGGTTAAGCTAGTTAAGAACCTTCTTGGGTACACCAGTATCTCATCTTGTACACCAGCATCCAAAACTATGGGTACGTTCAGACTGCAGGTAAATGTGGCCCAAATTCGTTTTTAAGCTGTTGGTCATATGTGTTTCAGATCTGTTTTTGTCATGACAGTGTGAACAGCACAGACCACATGGAATCTAAACTTTTTTTATTCTGATTTGGGCTACTTCCATATGTGATCCTTCATCCGATACTGGTCTGATGTTTTGCAATGCAACCTAAGTCTGAAAAGTTCAATCTGAATTCATGCGAATTTACCTTTAAAAATTGTGTCTACACCGGACACGACCGTTGATGTGGCGCATTGTACCGCAACAGCTAGAAGTTGTTTACAGTGAACGAGACAAAGCAACCGTTGCAAATCCATTTGTCCTTCCTATGAGAAGTATCGAGAGTGCTTTGAGTATGTCATAAATAAACAAGGCATCAGTTTACTGTCTGGGATTCGTTGCGCCGTGCCGCATCCAGTATAGACAACATCACTATCCCCTTTCACACAGCAATCCCGGTAAATTACCGTAAAATTGGCAGAATGACTTTACCGGTAAATACACAAATATGCCGTTCACACAAGCAACGGCGTTCCGGGTTTTTACCGGTAAGAGACCATTTCAGTTAGTTTACATTTATTGAAGAACAATTTTTATTGTTTCTTCAACCAAATAAGTTGGCAAAACCCCCCAAAATGTAGGTAATCAGTTATATCAGATTTTTTAAAGGGGTCATATAATGATACATGCACTTTTACAAGTTGATTGTACTGAAATGTGTGTTGGCAGTGCCTGTACACAACCATCATATAATGATAAAAATCCATCCAGTGTTTTTTATTTAATCTCCTTATATGTTTTCCCCTGCCTCAAATTGAGCCGTTCGTTTTTGTGACGTCAATAAAACGGAAGCCCCTCCCACGATTGTTGATTGACAGAAGCGTTTCAACACAGACCCGCCCTCACTCGTGAGCGAGCTGTCAATCATAGTCCGCGCGGTCATTGTTGATATGCTGGAGCACTGTCTATGAGCAGAATGGCGTCTAAGCGATTGTGGTGTTCTGTTCTTGCAATAAGGAACACAGCAGTCATTTTAATGTTCCTAAATCCGAAGGATGCAAATCCCTTGTAGGCCTGAAACGAGACTTCAAGAGATTTCCACGACGCATGCGCGAGAATTGCGATCTCCTTCAACTACTTCAGTTAAGTTCTCGCGCGTGCGTCGTGGAAATCTCTTGAAGTCTCGTTTCAGGCCTACAAGGAAGAAAAGGAATAGTCGAATAAAGTCGTTATTTTTGTTTGTTTTTTCGCACAAAAAGTATTCTCGTCGCTTGATAAACTTATAGTTGAGCCACTGTTGTGACATGGAATATTTAAACATTTTCTCCATTGACTTTCTGAGACGTCAGGTGTCATTCCCTTAGGCAGCCTATGTGGTAGTGATCCAGCTCTCAAATTTAATCATAAATATCTTCACTTGTGTTGCGAAGACGAACGAAGGTCTTACGGGGTTGGTACAGCATGGGGGTGAGTAATTAATGACTTAATTTTCATTTTTTGGGTTAAGTAACCCTTTAAGTTTAGAAATTCAGAACTGGCAGATTTTTATTTTGTACTCCATGTCCTTTTGTACATTTTAATTATTCTTAACTAGAAATATTTGAGGAAGCTAATTCATGTTTTAATTAAAATTATCATGTAATCTCAACTTAAATATTTTTGGTAGTGGAAATTTGGCAAGCTTTAGCTATTAAAGTAAATGTTAACTTTCTAATTGGTAACACAATGCTTTGATAGCATTAGCATGGCATATCTAGTGCTGAATGAGTGCAGCAATAAATAACATTTAACTTATTTCTGTTCTCAAGCCAAACTCGTGCTCCACTCATCACCATGATGGTAACCCTCCAAAAAAACAAAACATAACAGAAACTTCTAAATTAGCATATCAAAACATTAAACACTTCTAAATCTCCCACTTAACATTAATCTTGCACAGAAACATATATATAACACTTAATTTTTGCATTTACTCTCCCTTTCGAGTGTCATGGCAAAGCATGCTGGGACATAGAAATTCCAGTCCAGTTTCACTTCAATTTAAGTTTGTCTAAATTAAAAGAAACAAGTTTATAAAACGAAAAAAAAAGGAAACAATTCAGGTTTAATTAAAATGTAATTTAATTTAATTTAATCTATTTTTGTGAACTCAAAAGAAAAAAGTTCTAAATACTCACAAAAGTACATTTGATTTAACCTAATTTGTTTAATTTAAGTTCACCCCACTCAAACCAATTATGATTTCCATTACACGAGAGTAGATGTTAAACCTCATGCTGATTTGTACTCGGCTTTCGCCAAGATAAGCACAAACTAAGACGTAGCTTTACAGAAACCTATGCTTCTCTCTCTCCATCTCTCCATCCATTTACGCTTCTTTCCATATGGTGATGTGAATCTCCTTCTGTCCGGCGTTAACGGCTGCAGTATACTTGGCGCGTCAGTACACACAACGGCTGCAACTACAGTGTGGTCTCCCCAGTGGACCAGCACGACAACCGTCTGGATTGAGCCGAGTTGGGGACATCTCTAGTGTCTTCAAGTGGGCACCTTCCGTCCTCAGTGTTTCGTCGACTAGCCCACGACACCTCAAGAGGGCTCGACAGTGACTCTGGCGTCCCAGAGTCACCCCCCTCCGTCCCCCACTCAACTCAGCCCAGCTTACTGACCTTTACATCCCTCCTGCTGCTGAGGTTGCTCCTTCCTCGTAGTTCACATGTGACCTAACCACCATCTCACAATCTCTTCGCAACCCAACCATACGCGCCAACCCGTTTGACTAAGGCTGTCGAGCCCCACTGTCTTCGTTAAAGTAGTTTCAGTGGCAACGGTTCGGTATGGCATACTACCTACCGCAAAACACAATATCTGCCCAAACACCAACCCTCATTCACGCAATATACACAGGAATGTAATAACTGTAATTACTATGCAAATAAACCCAAAAGACTCTTCGAGAATTCTACGAAACCGTAGCGTGGCGGCCTGTACACAGCCAGCCAGAATCTTTCCGTCTCAACCACAGCCAGTTGCTGCTCCTCTCTGCTGCTTCAGATAAGTTCTTTACTGTGCGACGCAACTCTTGGCCACTGAATCCGACGTCTCTGAGGAACCAGGTTGTAGAGTGTGCCACAAAACCTCGACAACCCACTTCCACTGGATAAACCTGGACTCTCCATCCTCGCTGTTCTGCTTCAGCGGCCAGATGAGCATACCACAGTTTCTTCCTCTCATATGCCTCATCTTCCGCATCCTCCCATGGCACTGTTAACTCTATCAGTTGAACAATGCGTCCTGATCCAGACCACAAAACAATATCTGGTCGTAGGTTAGTGGTGGCAATCTCAGGTGGAAAAATAAGCTGTTGATCAAGATCAGCCAGCATCTTCCAGTCGCTAGCAGCTTCCAGTTGTCCTGGGCGAGAATTGGTGTTAACACCTTTTCTTGGTGGTTGCTCGCCTGGGCGGAGGAATATTGTCTTCTGCGTGTAATGTTTTTCTAGAACAGGCGGCAACTTATTGGTCATTCTACGCTTGCCTTCCAATGCTAAAGCCAAACATCGCAGTACTTGGTCATGGCGCCAAGTAAATCGACCTAGGCTAAGAGCCACTTTACATCCTGTCGAAATGTGCCTTAATGTGGCAGGTGATGAACACAAAGGACAAGAGGGATCCTCTCCTACCCAGAGGTTTAGGTTCTGTGGTGATGGGAGAACATCATATGTTGACCTGATAAGGAAACTGATCCTACTCTCTTCCATTGACCAAAGGTCTTGCCAGCCCATCTTGCGTTGTTCCACACTCTCCCATCTCATCCACTCTCCCTGCTCGGCTTGGGAAATGGCCTTTATACACCTCATCCTCTCCTCCTGCTTTCGCACCTCGTTGACTACCAGCTTCCGCCTTTGAGCTGGGCCTGCCTTGTGCCATTTAGGAGGAGCCAAACTGAGCCCAAAACCCCCTCTTCCATGCTGTACCTGTCCCACGATATCACCAATTTGAAGGGCAGGCTTTGCCTCTACCACAGATTTCTTTGCTGACCACTTTCTACCAGTTTTTAACACAGGTGCTGCCTCCCTTACACATTTGTCGCGTGACTCTACTAAGGTCATTTCCAGTCTGACCTTGGCGCACTTAAAACTTAAAAAGTTTCCTCGGTTAAAGCAGAGACTGGCAGCTGCAATATTCCTTTACTATAAAGTCCCACTCTGCTGAGGCAGCGTGGAACTCCCAACCATTTCCTGATGTATGAACTTATTAACGCTTCCAGCTTATCCACCGTTGTCAAAGAAACCTCGTACACAGTTGGCCACAGTGGCCACAGCAACCTCGGCAGTAGACCAAACTGAAAGCACCAGAGTTTTAGTTTGCCTGGTAGAGCACAGCTGTTTATGCTCTTCAACCCTTCCACTGCTTGTCGTCTAACTTCTCCCACTCGAACTGTGTCCTTTAGATTCCCATCGTACCATCTCCCAAGACTCTTCACTGGCTTCTCAGAAACTGTTGGTATTGCCTCACCATTAATGAAGAATGTTTTATCTACTACCTTTCCTTTAACTATCGAGATGCTCCTTGATTTAGAGGGCTTAAATTGCATTCGTGCCCATTCAATATTATCGGTTAACTTACCCAATAACCGATTAGTGCAGGCTACTGTTGTAGTCATGGTTGTCATGTCATCCAGGTATGCTCTGATTGGTGGTAGTCGCATCCCAGAAGCCAAGAGCTCTCCTCCTACTACCCATCTCGATGCCCTAATGATTACTTCCATTGCCATGGTAAAAGCCAGTGGAGAAATGGTGCATCCTGCCATTATTCCAACCTCTAAGCATTGCCATGCGGTGCTGAATTCTGGAGTTGAGAAACTAAATTGCAAATCTCCAAAATAGGCTTTCACTAAATTTGTTATTGACATTGGTACTCTGAAAAAATCAAATGCTGCCCAAAGAAGCTTGTGCGGCACTGAACCATATGCATTAGCCAAATCCAGGAATGTCACATGGAGCTCCTTCCTCTCCTTTTTAGCTGATTGAATTCGTTGCCAGATAACATTGTTGTGTTCTAAGCATGCTGAGAACCCTGGAATGCCCGCTTTTTTAAATGAAGTGTCAATGAAGCCATTCTTTAATAGGTTGGTGGACAATCTCTAGGCAATAATGCTGAAGAAAATCTTACATTCAATGTTTAATAGCGAAATAGGACGAAACTAACTGATGCTTGTAGCATCTTTTTCTTTAGGTATAAAGACTCCACCTGCTCTGCGCCATGCTCTAGGTACAACCTGTTTTTCCCATGCCACTTTTATCAATTTTATATTAAATATTTAAATATTTATATTAAATATTTATTTTAAATATTAAAATACAATTAAATATTATTTTGAGCATAAGGATTTACAGTGAACACCACTAAAGAAATTGATGATGAACCAGAACCATTAAGTGCAATCGGAATCACAACAAGAACTGATTCCCGTTGTTATCCAAAACACAGTTTGTTGACCAGCTTTGCTGTGGAAGAACCTCCAGTCACATCCTCTGCTGCTGCGACTTGATGTTACTTTTTCAAGCAAAGCGGATGAGTCAGCAGTCACACATACATACGCACACACACGTATGCACATCACACCACAGTAGGGGTAACAAGGAGTAAGAAACCACATCATGTGTTTTCTCATAAGCTCCAGTAAATCTTCATGAACACCGACAGAGTAACATTTACATCTTTCAGAGGTTTGAAGACATCTCTTGTGATGGAAACTGTGGGAACCCCATATGTCATGTAATCTGCTAGGAGGGTGCGGATATTCCGGCGCTAAGTCAGCACTCAGGCAGAAACACGCTCTTATGCCACACCTACGGCAGTGCTAAAACAAGCACAGACCACACATCTATGCTTCTGTATGGTTGACAGTGACAGTTTTTAACAGGGATGGTACCGTTTGTGTCTATTAACATGCTCGAATTCGGTCGACCTATGGGTGGCTTGCTGGTTCAGCTAGTTAAAGGAATATTCCGGGGTTCAGTACTAGTTAAGTTCAATCTATTGGTTGCATAATGTTGATTTCCCCCTTCTTTAAAAAACAAGAACAACAGTCTTCTGTGTGTGTTAGCATGAAGTAAGTGTGAAAAAATAGCTTACTAACCTTGTCTGTTTAAAGTTATTTCCAATTGAACAAATATTTTGCCCTGGTAAATTCATTGGATCAAGTCAGAGTCAAAATTCGTTTCATTTTGTTGACACATTAGAGTCAAAGGTTTTTACAGAGGGGATTTTTGATATCTCTTTTTATTACTACATCATGAAATCAGGCAAATGATATATGAACAAACCCCTCTGTAAAAAAAACCCTTCAGAATATAGAAAGAATAAAATTGTAACGTTTGGTGATTTCTGGCTCAGTGCATGAGAAAAACAATTCATTTTGAGAAGACGGCCGTCAAAGATATTGAAATCTAGACACAAATAGATAAAGTGCAATAAAATAAGTTTATTTTGTATGTTTTCTTTAAAACACAAATAGCCCAAAATCTCCAAATTGACCAGTACATGAAAAAAAAAAATGTTTTTGCCTTAAAGTAAACGAGAGATAAGTCCAAACAATTATGCTACAAAATGCTGTTGATTGAACTTAACTCGTCTTGAACCTGGAATATTCTTTTAAGAATCCTTTTAACACTATTCAGTTTAAACCGCATTAGCACCTGAACTTGATTCAGTAACTACTGAATCAATAACACAAGCTCTTTTCACTGTTGACCACCTGTGTTAAGTATAAATGAAAAAGGAAATTGTCTTCATCTGTCATTTCACTATCAAATCAGGTGGTTTCATTGAAAGCACCCTAGAAGCGTAATTCAATGGCACATACACACTAAGTGCTCAAGTTTCAAAGACATTTTTTGGGCGATAATAGCGTTGCTTCTAAATGCAAGAGGAACAATGGAAGAACTTTAGTCTCACATCATTTATCTCCTAGTTTCCTGAGAGTCTGAAGCCTGGGATCTGCTCCAGACATCTGCCCATTCACACGCTTTTGTGTGCATACTCCTTGCTCACTTTGTTCACATTGAAATATGTGTTTTGACAACTTCACATCTCAGTAGCTTTAGGGATCCAACCGTTTCCCCCTCGCCCCTTATTTTTTCCTCATGCGCTGGGATTGTCACATTTGCTCTTTCTTGTCTACTTTCTTTCCATTCTTGCCAGGTGAGCCAGACTAATCAGTCTTGATGTGTCTCTGACGCGCTGATTGGCCGCCTACTCACCTGTCAATCAGCTACTGCACTGAAGAGAGGTTTTAAATCAAATAAAATAACTGTCAGCTCTTAAAAATGAAGATTCCAATTTTTTTTTTTTTTTTGCCATAGAAGAGCCATTATTGGTTACCCAAAGAAAAACCTTTTGGCATGTTTGGTTAGATTAAAACGAACCCTGGTGCGATTGCTCTGTGCAGTTCATTTGGATAAGTGTGAACGCTTCCAAACAAACTCTGGAGCGTTTTGGATTAAATATGAATGCAACGTTTACTAAAGACATGGTGTCACAAGATGTGACCCTAAATAGGACTGAATGCTCAAGCATACCTATAGTCGCTGTGTTTTCCATCACAGTTCGGTACTAGCATCAGAACCGTGTCTCCTCACAGAAGATCGCAAAATATACGTCATAAAAGCCGTTTTTGACGTATCTTTAGGCTTGGTGTTAAAAATGACAGTGTGAATGCTAAGCGAACCAGGACTAAAGTATTATTTTCTTTTCTTTTTTTTCTTTAGGCCAAAAGAAGTGACCATTAAACCTTAGTGAACAGTTAAAAAATAAATCTTAGTGTGAGGAACAATTTAATTATGAAATGAAATGCAAAATTGTGCATCTCTCAAGTAAAATGTGGCGGCATGAAGTCTTTAAGTTTTTGGAGACGGTTTGTCACACGGTCTGTTTTTTGAGTCATTCTTCTTGTACTCTTAACAACCTACACTCTTTCCATGTCCTTATTTATTCACAGTGTTTAATTCATACAGAAATACGTTTCTCAACTGTGCTGAAACTTTTTCAGTTTTTCCACTTTCCAAAGTCTTAATAGTAACAAAACCTGTATGGTCTGAAAGTGTGGGGTTTCTCTCCTCTAAAACTGGCCACCATTAGGGGAATTCCACCAATTTCAGTACAAGGAGGACATGGATTTTCCACAAAAAAGAAGATATGTTCACTACGCTCCATTGGGCTGTACAGTTCAGTGCCATAGGCAAAACCGTGACTCCCCATGCACCAGCCGAGAACATCAGAAGCATGTTTAGATTGTGAAATAAGTCATATATAACGACCTAATCACAGTTTGTTTCTCTGTTTTGTTTGGTTTGCAGGTGGCCATGAATTTCACATAAACCAAAGCTTGTGCAGACGTTAAAGTAAGTGCTGGTTCAAGGTTTTACACAGCAGCTTCCATAGGTTCTGTATCAGATTTTTTGAACTCTTAATAAAAAAGTCCTACTATCTTACAGTCCTACAGGGGAGGCAGTGGCTCAGTGGTTCATGTAGATTGTCTACAAACCGGAAGGTTGGTGGTTCAATCCCCGGTTCCACCTGACCAAGTGTCGAGGTGTCCATGAGCAAGACACCTAACCCCAGCTGCTGGATGGTCCCGACGAGCTGGATGGCGCCTTGCATGGCTGACACCGCCGTCGGTGTGTGAATGAGTGAGTGAATGGGTGAATGTGAGGCAAATTGTAAAGCGCTTTGGTGGCCATTGGGTCTGTGAAAGCGCTATATAAATGCAGTCCATTTACCATTTACTATGATAAAAGACTGCCGTCTGTCTGAGAATTTGGCTATTTTTTGGCATCCATCAAGGGTTGAAAGTTTTAGGTTTGTTTAAGGGCATTTAGGAAGCTCTCTGCTAGGAACCAGGAAATACCTGCTGTTAACGTGATCAAGTTTTGTGGCAAAAAAAAACCCAACATGCCCAATAATACCTATGTTGACCTTAAAGTAAATGTGTTTATGTGGTAACCAGGGCTTTAACTCTTGTAATGTCAGTGCTCCTAAAAATTATGAAGTGAAATGATTAATTATTTATTATAACAAAGAATAAACATGGAGAATGGTAGGCTCTTTGCTAACATTTGAGATTTGACTGTGCTTCATTCTAGTTTTGTTTGTTTGTCGTGTTGACTTTCTTGTTGTTTCCTTCTGTCGGTGTCTGGCATCAGACAATTTCGCCATATCCTATCACGCTGGCTTCATTTATAGTTTTTCTACATTTCCCACAAGTATCTAAATACACATAGTTTCATGTAACAGCACGGAGGTGGGTGTTGTTTTAAGGGCTCATTATTTCAGTAAAGTGATAATGCATGTGTGTGTATAGGGACACGTCTTACCAGGAGCGGGTGTTGCTGACAATGGCTCTTTCAGTTGTTCCTCTACACATGCTGTGAACCTCAGGTCTGCAAATATTCTGTTTGTTGTGGTGATTTAGATTCAGATGTTGCATCCTTTTAATATCTGCCACATATCTCATTGTTTAATACCTCCAACAATAGATTGCACATTCAGAAAATGCTAGATGTTTACTTGTCAGTCCTTGCATACATTTACAGTTAAGGCATACTATATTCTTTTATTTAACATTTAGATTTTATTTATTTAAAAAAAAAAAAAAAATTTTAACAATTTTTTGGTATTTGTCTGAGTTAAAGGTATTGTAGGTAGGAATTGTATAAAAAAAACTTTTTTCCAAATTTGTTTAAACTTTCTGTATATATCAATGCATATTTAAAATGTAAGTACTCTGAAAAAAGAAAGTATAAAAATCGAGTGTCTGTAGACCTCTCACGACTGTTTTAAAGACAGCTCATTATTTCCATTCACTCCACCCCCTCCCTTCTGGGCTCCTCCCAAAGCCACGCCCCCAAAACACATGAACGCGCGACTCCAACCGCTGAGCTGAAGACGCATTATTTACCTGAGACGAGCGGAGAGGAAGGAGCGCAGTGCATGTAGTGACATCATGTCAGAATCACATGTAATAAAAAAATCTAACTTTATCATTATGAAGATAAACAATCAAGTAGCATATTGATATTGGTAAAGTTTAAAATATATATTTATTGATTCGCTAACGAGCTAGTTTTCTATAAGGCAAAGCTAAAAACAGGTTGCATGATGCACGTTTTTCCATTGCCATCATTTACACTGTGATGAAGATGAATTTCGTGTAACATTCATAACATGTATGGTGTTCTGCATGTAAGAGTTTCCATAATGAAAGCATTGTTGACTCTGATGAGGACTACACTCCAGAGAAGAGTACCGCATCGTCAGCTCGAGGACAGATCCGGGGGCGAGGGATTTTTTGTTTAAAAACAAAACAAAGGCGAAAAAACCGTGCAGGTAAACTTCCAGGTGAACATGGTAAAAGAGTTAGACAGAGGGTAAATATAATTCTAAGAAAAGTTCCTGGATGCGGATAGGCCTACTATCTGTTAAACATGTATTTAGTTATCTAAAGCAAAATTATGCACAATTCAACACTATAGCTATCATCTTGAGCTAGGCATATATATTATTTATCATTTCTAGTACGGCTCGCTAAGTAATGTTATGTTAGCTATATTAGGCAGCTACGTGTGCTAATGACACATGCTTCATGAAAACATAAAGGAAAAAAATATGTATGATCAAAATACAAAAAGAAAGATTTACCTGTCCAGCAGAAATATAGCCATCCAGGCGTCACTTTTCAGACCCTTGAGGTCTCTCAGTTCTCGCCATCGCTGGAAAGCCACGCCGATATTGACATGCGTTTTATTTTGTTGTTTATCCAAAGACTTTTTGTTCATTACCTTTTCTAGTAACGTTAAGGCCCGTTCACACCAAGCACGATAACTATAAAGATAACGATAAAGATAACTATATATGCGTCCACACCAACGACTGATAACGGTCTTTTTATTCTAAGCACGCGCGCATCCGCGCTGCGGTTTCAAAGTATACCTTTAAATTAGAATGGATTCTGATTGGCTGTCAGTGTTTTATCGTTTGGCTGCTGGAAAAAAATCGTTCTGAAAGTGATCCCAACGATATCGTTCCTCATGTCTTTATCGTTATAGTTGTGGTGTGAACTCTGTTATTCTTTAATATGGAGAACGATTTTTAGAATTATATCTTTATCGTTATCTTTATAGTTATCGTGCTTGGTGTGAATGGGCCTTTACTGTCTTCCTTTTTTTGCCTGGTTTGCCTTCGCGAACTGCATATGTGAATTTTGGTTGGTCTTTCTCTGCCATTGTTTTGCTATTCCTAGGTTCCGTGCCTCTTGAATTCCTCAAATCAAACGGATGCGCGCGCAAGTGGGCAGGTCCTGTGTGGCAAAAGGGTGGTTGCCATGGTTGCGAGAGAGTGACAGTCGCCTAAGCCAATTCTGTGTTTCGTCCCGAATGTAAATAATGAGCTGTGTTTAGTGCAGATTAAACAGTCTAGAGTCACTAAATTTTTATACTCTTTTTATCAGAGTACTTACATTTTAATTATGCATTGATATATACAGAAAGTTTAAACAAATTTGGGAAAAAGTTTTTATAAAATTCCTACCTACAATACCTTTAAGTCTGAGAATGTACTCCCTTATTTTTTTTACATTTTATACAATTTTTATGTATTTATTTTCTTGTTTATGTTTTACTGTGTTTTTAAAAAAAAAATGTTCTTAGTTAAGGCATACTGAAATTATTTACTCATTTATTTTTATATCTAAAACATAATAATAATTGTTTTAAACCTATTTTCACAAATAGTTTTTTACATTTTTTTGCAATTTATCTAACAACATGAGGAAACTATTTCCTTTTTCAACTCTTTGACCTTTAGACTCTGACCTAGACATTGGCCAAGCATCGTACCATTAGCAACAGCAGTAAAGATTTTCGGTATCACAAATGATCTGATACTTGAACCACTGAAACCTGAATTACAGTTAAATTCCTGTAAATGCTCTCATGAGGGGTTTCCATGCTATTTATAAATCCCATTCATTACTAAACCTCATTTCATTTACTCTTGCCTCTTCACTTATACAATAATTCTCTGTAAATCCTGAAATGGAGGTTGTCTAAGTTTATGAAATAAATTCAGTATTGACACAGAGGTAATTATGGACAGTGGAACATATGGCTTAAAGCGGCTTGCCAGTTCCTCTGTCTGGATGCCAATGAGAAACAGTATAAAGTTTTGCTTGGGCCAGAGTGACTTGTTTGAATTGTAGTAAAGATGGTGCCACTTTAATCTGCTAAACTACAGGCTACTCATGATTTAAAGTAGCTTTCCTAATGCAAAACAGCGATTTATACACAATCTTAGGAAATAAGCATTATCCAGGGGAAAGGTGAATTTGGAGAATAAATGTATCTAATCTAATTTTCTAGTAGAACAGTGTGTATGTACATGCTACTGGTGCGTGCATGTCATTTATAAGAAAAACCTCTGGTGAGAATGACTTGGCACTTTTGACATGAACATTTGCACTTTTCAGTTCCTGGGATCCGATCTGTGCAGCTGCCTGCTTGCAGCTGAGCTCCAGTTGAGTTTTGCGCTGTGTGAGTTTTCTAAAACCCCTCTGCACCCCGACTTTACTGTATGTTCTCCTGGAACGCTTTAGTGCATCTTTCCTTGCGGTCTGTTCTCCCTGCGGTTCAGACATGCCACCCAATCTCCCGCTTATTGGACCCATCTGTCTCATTAGATTGTGTGTCATTGCTGGTACTGTTTTAAATGTCAGATTTGGAGACCAGCCTGTATCACTTCCTCTTCCATTAAAGACGCTAGAGAAAACGCCAGGTTCTTAATAGGGTTGGCATGATTTCCCTACAGGGTTTAAGAGTTTTAGATGGTATATGGGATATTTCGTGTTTCAACTGCATTTTTTCTCGGTTGAAATTTTCCTTCCACCTTTACTTTATAAATAAAGTGTTCCACAAGGATTAGCCCAGGTAATAAACTCAAGGTCGTGCAATCGCAAGAGTCCAAGGGCTAGATTTGCTAAACTGGGCAAATTAGCATGAGACCTCAATCCCAAATGTGCCAATGGGAGTGGAAAATTCTGCCGGAGATCTAATGGCGATGCACAAATTAAAGAACACAGCCATGTCAAGTCCAAAATGGTTAAGACATATTTTTTTGACGTTAATAACAGCGCAAAAAAAACAGTAAACTACCTCAGAACCTTAGTAAATCACGTTGTGTGACTTTATGAAATACTCTCCTCCCATAAATTTCACGTTTGAAATGAAAACTCCTACAAATGCATACACAACAAGGTCAGCCTTTGTCATGTCTTTAGTAAATCCTGACAGTAGCTTTTTAATGCTAAAAGAAGGTCAATCATTTTCTTTCAGGAGTTTTCTTTCTTAAAACATTGTTAGTGAACTGTTAATACTGAGGCATTGTTTCTTCTCATATTTTCATCGACAGCATGTCCTTTAACTACTGCCATGATGGTAATTTTCCATCTCGTCTATACATTATCATTGATTAAAGGGTTAGTTCACCCAAAAAAGAAATTAATCCCATAATTTACTCACCCTCTCAAGCCATCCTAGGTGAATATGACTTTCTTCTTTCAGCCAAACACAATCGGAGTTATATTACAAAATATCCTGGCTCTTCCAAGCTTTATAATGGATGTGAATGGTACCTGAGATTTTGAAGCCCCCCCAAAAAAGCGCATCTATCCATCATAAAAGTCATCCATATGGCTCCAGGGGGTTAATAAAGGCCGTCTGAAGTGAACCCATGCGTTTTTGTAACTAAAATATCCATAATCATAACTTTATAAATGGTAATGCTTCCAGTAACGTCTGTCTGCGCGTTCATGAGAGAGTCGAGTTCCGGTGTAGGACGTAGGAGTAGCGTAAGCTTAGGTGAGAGTAGACGGCTCTCGCGGTTCAAACAAATAGGGCTGGGCAACAAACTCAAGCTCCTCTAACATTTCTCTTTAAAAATTCTTGTTTTAGACTTCCAATTTGTGACCTTCACGTTCGTCAATGAGTCATGTGTCGGGTCAGTGTTCCGTCGGGACTCGACTTGAAGCCACTGATTCTAGTTTATAAAGTTATAAATATGGATATTTTCCAACAAAAACGCATCATTTCGCTTTAGAAGGCCTTTATTAACCCCCTGGAGTCGTATGGATTACTTTTATGATGGATGGATGCACTATTTTGGGCTTCAAAATCTCAGTTACTATTCACTCTGATTATAAAGCTTGAGCCAGGATATTTTTTAATATAACTCCGATTGTGTTTGGCTGAAAGAAGATAGTCATATACACCTACGATGGCTTGAGAGTAAATTATGGGATAATTTCCATTTTTGGTTGAACTATTCCTTAAAATAAAAAAACAACCTTTGTTAACAAACATTTGACAGGGAATATTGATCTGTCTTTTTGCTATGCAATCCCATGGGGATGTCTGGCTGGTCCTTTACTGCTAGCTTGATAACTCAATGTAAGACAAACCTATAGAAAACTCACACAACCTCATGTATATGCAAAGTATTGTTATTCAGCACATGTTTGCTGCTGCACAACGACTCAATGAAGGAAACATCTGCCTGCGTTTTGCACCGTCTGCACCAGATCACCACAGCCGGCTATGGAGAACTGCTGCACGGCACATCCACATCGACAGAGCATGCTGCTGCTGCTCACACTGCATACACTCAACATACCACCAGCATCCTCTACAGCAGCTGTGTGCATGTGTCTGTTTGTGTATGAACTTTCTCTTTTCATCTACCAGTTGGGAACATGGTCTTCACCGCTGGCCATCAGCTCTGTTCCGTATTCATCTGGAGTGTGTGGACGTACACACGCACGCGCTCACAGTTCCTGTGTGGTAACCCTGTTTAGATGCAATGGGTTACACTAAGCAGATCTGAGATCAGTGCAGTGCCACACAGGTTTTTCAGCAAGGCTCACTTTCACCCATATTCAAACTGATCTAGCAAGAAGTTAGAAAGCTGATACAGAAACGAAATGTGTCAATGAAGTTCCATAGGATCTATTAACCTGATGTGGTTTTAGGGATAAAATCAGTGTATCTGCTCATTTAAATGTAGTTTTCTGAAGGAACAAAATGTTCAAATGTTGGTGGCAATATGGTACATGTAATATGCATCACAAACTGATTACTTTTTGAAATAATTAAAGGTAATAACAGTAAATGATGCATAATTATAAGTAACTAACCCTAAAGAAAGCCCTAACCTTAATCCTATAAGTGCATGTAGTTAAGTAATATTACTCGGTACCTGATTATGTAATTTACACTGTAACAATGTAACCTTAAAATGTCCCTACTGAGTAAAAAATCTGCCAGTCAAGTAATCTGGTGTTACTGTTGTAGAAAACCAAGAGCTTCATACAGCCAAAAGTGAGAAACAATAAGGAAAACGTAACATGTCACGATCCATAAGTAACAACTGTACATAATTAGTTAACTGAGTTAAAATGCAATAAAGCATTATTTGTCCCAATTTGAATCCATGGTTTATCCGTCATTTATCATAAATGATGGATACACCATTTTTCTCCACATGCAGAAACGAAAGCAGCATATATACCATGAAAATGTGCATTTCATGATTTTATTTTTCACAGGAAGCAGAATCATGTGAAACGATGAATCAATGCATTTACTGCATGTGATTGCTATAACGTGATAGGAGATCAGTTATGATAATTTAATGCTATTTCCATTTTTAGTAAAGCTCTATAAATACATTTGACTAGAATGCTAACTTGAAAGTGTTCATTAGTCTTTTATTCAGACCTCAAATTTTAGAGGAGCTCTTGTAAATTGAATTGATATACACATCGGTGTTACATTTTCACCACAGGTTTGGTAAATAACCTTGATGTGTGCAATGTCATGATACTTTTCACCTGCAACTTCCACTTCCACATACACTGTAATATTGGGAAAGGTCATTGTGATATTGCTCTGCTGTGAGTAGTCCTTCTGGAGGTTAGGAAGCTAAGTCAATATCAGGTTCCCCAGAGAGAAGGCTCTTTGTCTGAGAAGATATGGCTACCACAGTGACTCCATAAGTCCAGACTTCCACCGGCCCTTTCTGTCCTTTCTCCCAACCACACAAATAGCCTAGCGTGGGTAGGGCGCGATCGGACGTTAAAATAATAATATCCCGTTTAGCAAGAGGGGAAAGCACAGGCACTCTCATTCCCAGAGCGAGTGGTGGGAAGAATCGATGATTTCCTTTTCCGAGTCTCTGAGGATTAAGGAGACGGCGCAGGTCCCGGGGGTGTCTATCGTATTTATAGTCATCTCGATAAGCTTGCAGAACTTGTGAGAACTTCTCATCAATGAATCAAACAAGGGAAACAAGGGATCATGTGGAAAGTGCATCACCCAACCACGAGCGTGTAGTATCTTGTATCTTCCACACAATGGCCGAGCAGTGAGGGTGTGTGACGTGAATGCGCTGAAGACGGCAACCTGAGATTGAGCTTTTGAAGTGTCAGTCCAGGTTTCTATTGCTCTGGAATTGTCAGGCATTAACCACAAGTCTGTCCTGGGGTGCAGCGCCCTGAGCGAGGGAGTGGGGGACTTTTTCTCAGGTGAAGTGTTCCTGGGCTTTGTGTGCCACCGCAAATCGGTATCCCATACACGAGTATGAGAAGTGCTCGAGTATCGGAAATAGATCGGTGGCTTTGCTCTACGGCCTGTGCTGGGCTGCTGACATCGGGTCTCTACTAATGGGGAAAGCCCCAGCGTATCCATGCCTGACTCTATTCATGAGAATGTCAATTAAAGGGGTCATGACATGAGAAACCAAATTTGCCTTGATCTTTTGGTATTTAAGAGGTCTTTGTACCATTAAAACCTCCTGCAAGTTTCATAGCTTAAGACGTCCTCCCCATTATTAACAAACCATTTATTTAATCAAGTTCTAAATACAGCTCGTTCTAGATCCTCTGAACTTAGTGACGTCACGGGACGAAGTGACGTACCAGTCGTTTGCATATGACCGCCTCCGGCGCAAGACAACTACGCCTCATTTGACATCATCGCATGCGTTGACGTGCAGGGAGGGGGTCTGTTTACGCCACGCAGATGTGCTGTTCCTGGCTGTGGACAAACAACATGTTTGAATGCTGCCGAACGATCCAGACGTCAGGGAAAGCAGTTGGATGGAGTTTATTTGCAGCATATGCAGACTGCCAAAGCCTTATTTGTTCGGTGAGTGATGTAGATGAGTGTGACAGGGCGCATGTTCCTGAAAGAACGAAAAGAGAGAGAGAGAGAGAGAGAGAGAGAGAGAGAGAGCGAGCCCCGCGCGCCTTTAAACTGTCTTGCTCTCCCTCTCTCTCTCTCCCTCGCGCATATGAATCAAAACCCTTCGCTAAGCCACGCCCGAAAACCGCCACTGGCCAATCGTGGCTTAGCAACCGTAGCTAGGCGCGGGAGGTCTGTCAAGCTTTCGAGCGAGGGAAACATGCCGACACGTTGTGCGTATGGATTTTGCAAATCTGATACCCGTTATCCTAAAAGTTTGGACGGTGGGGTGGCATTTTTTCCCTTCCCGAAACCTAAAAGCCAAAGGGGAGAAATGCCGGGCGTGGATCAAGCAGTGTGGGAGACCCATTCACAACTAAATGTCGACAGGATTAACAACAAAAAAAAAACTATTGCTTGGAAATAATGGCGGTTCTTTGTTCATAATGCATATATTTGAACGTAAAATAAGACGATTAATGGCAAGATGGAGGCTCACTGATACTTTAAAATATATTTCAGCATTTTGTTAATCGACGGCCTACCCCTGAGTAACTTTACCCCAATCCGATCGCGGCTCTCCCGGTGTTAGATTGATGGATAAGCTGTTTGATTTGTAATTATTAGATTATTTTCACATTTCACTTACCCTGCTGTGCATGAACATAGCTGTTCCTCCATTTGTGCGTTTCCCATGTGAATGGTCTGCTAAGGAGGCGGCTGCTGCTTGCGCTGGGACCTAACGTTATAGGCTTTAGCTTCAATTTTGATGAAATTATTCTCTAATCGATTGCATATTATGTCGTGGATATATCCCTCGAATGCATACAGTCCCTTTTGTCTTGCTCTCTAAGATATTTCACCTGTTCGCCAAAAATGACTAATTATCTCCTTGGGAATGTCTGACACCGGTCCATTCACACTGTAATAGACTTGGCAGTCGCGAAAGCTTGACAGGCGTAGCAACAGTAAGTAAGGAGGGCGGGGCTTAGCGAAGGGTCAATTGAGAATTCATACGATGGTAAAAGATCGGAAGACCGAAGTTTCACGTGGCGGAGAATTGTGTAGCCTACATGTGATACAAAATGATTAACGTTAATAATTTATGTATAAGCAGCACTGACGTTAGCCAATCATAACAATGGGCGTTAACACTGAACTCTTAAAGGGGAAACACCTTCAAAACAGACTTTGAATCAGAGGGGGAGAAACAGGGTGGGAAAAGGTCATAAATCACTACATTTTTAAATTTTTTTGTACCAAAAACTATAGTAATACTATAATTGCACATAAGGGAACATAATAAAACAAAACAAAAAACCATGTCATGACCCCTTTAAGCATCACATGTCGAGACTGACACTCTTCATCTGTGTGAAACAGTTGAGCATGTTGGGGAAGAAATAAATGGCAATTAGAAATGGCAAGATCGATCTTTAATATTAATGTGTTCAATACCAATGTTGTACTGTATTGAGAAGACTGATACTTCTGATATCCTTTTTTAAAGAGATCTCAAACTGCATTGTTTTATTGTTTTATAATGTTTCCTGGGGTGCACTTAAAATGTTAGTATGATTTTTACATCAAAAATGGTCATAATTTGGAAAGGCATTTTTCCTACCCTGATTTTAGCATCTGATTTGAACGCTCTGTTTGAAGGGGTGTGTCTGCTGTGAGACTTCAGTGTAAACACCCACTGCTGTGATTGGCTGACATGTTTGCATATGAAATAGCTAGTATTACATGTGGAACTCTCTCGAAAACGTATAGAACATTTTTACTATTACAGCTCTCAAGGTTAACTAATCATGAAAAGTGTTGATTATAGCATTACATTTATATTGTGGCATGAAAGGTTGCAGCGATGAGCATTGTAGCCGATCACAGACATGTTGAGCGCATGAATGCAGGGATCTCGTCATTGCAACTCGACTTCTGCAAATTGCGACTGATTTACCAAAGAATCCACTGAGAAATGTACTGAATACATATAAATAATGCTCAACTGAGACATTCACATTGTTGAAAATAAATAACCATATTCCTATCATTAGGATCCTTTGAAAGGTAGCCTAATGTCATTTTTAGTCCAGTGATCCTCTCATCTCACTAACACTCCAGTGGACTGGGCCAAAGTTGCAATGATGAAGTATGATGCAGTAGGCATTTATTTTCTTCTGCAGAGGTGGTCTTTCACCTATCTATGACGTCATAAATGGGCACATTCCACATCGAGTCGTTCTCTGGGCTGGATTAAAATAAAAGCTTTTTTTGGACTAACAAGGAAGTTTTCCGTTCTGAAACTTACAGGATATTCTTATAGTATGATGACCTCTTATAGAAGACAAAAGTACAAAGGTACAAGATTGTGTACTTAGCAGCTTTAGTGAGGAAAAAACCAATCCCATGAAGCATTTTGAAAAGTAAAATCGAATTAAAAACTATGGAGAAATGTAACTACTAATTTATACTGTAAGTTTATTGCAAAATATGCATATATATATTGAAATATTTGAGAGTTTAGGGAGACCGATCGATTACGTCATTCACAGTGCTTCATGGTAGTGGGCGGAGTTAAAGGGTTATTTTGGCGCTGTTGCTTTTTCAACTGTCTGATTGGTGTAATTTTCTGTACAGCATCATGGGTAATGTGGTTTTCACCACGAATTCTGCTGTTGAACACAATTATTTTAAAACTAAGTTGAAATGATGCTGGCTGACAGCTTCAACAGAACCAAATTGTTTAACAACCTCGTAGCTCTCATAGTAAAGGTTTTATAAGTTGTCGTTAAAAATGGAGAAAATGAATGGAGTTTTTACCTCTGGAACTTGACTGTTGCACTCTATAATGAGTTTGTGTGATTTAAGTTAATTTAATTGAAAATTGTTGAAAGTTTCATGTTCTGTAATGGTTGTTAAAAAACAATAAATAACAACATAAATTGTAGTTAAGAGTAAACAATATTAAATGTTAAATTCAGTTAAATTAAGACGTTCAAATCTAATGTTTAATGGCTATACTGTAATCACCATTTTATGGAAATAAATAAATAAACAGACAAATGAATTAATTGCAGTGATAGTAGAGTTTGATAGTACTTGGTGTCAGATTGAAAAGAAAATAATGGTATCACCCATCCCTAACGCCAGTGTTTTAACTGTAGTTAGATCAGAAAAGAATTTGCAGTGACATGACAGAACACAAATACTTGTCTTTTTATGTTAAGTCAAGGATAAGGTATAGAAATGAGTTCTTAGTTAGAAATTAGTCAGAAATACGGCAGGATCTAGCTATGATCTCCCTGAGATGAGCACCTCTGGGCAGGGTGGTGATTGTCCAGCATTGAGGACAGGCCTGTGGTCCTTTAACGGGCACAGAAGAACCAGCGTACATACCAACATGTCCCAGAGCGAGGGCCAAGCAGCGAGCCCACCCAGCTCAGTTGGCCCTCCGCAGTCTACCTTCCGCGTTCCTGGTGGGGTCCGGCCGAGGATCAAGGGCAGGCCGCACGTCAGGGGACACGATTATGAGTGCAGGGGCCCGGCCATCACTTTCAAGCTATGGCCCAGGAGTCTAATTTCATCAAACGCTATTTCCTGCAGATAAGACCCAAACATTTCTCCTCTTTTCTTATTTTTAGGGTGGGAGGGAGCAGGAGTGATTGACATGTTTTCGACTGTGGATCTCGAATGTGAATCGTCTGTAGCTAGTGGTATTGCAACGTGTCAAGTTAAGGCTCATCTGCCAATGTATGTGTACATGCTTTATGAATAGCCGCTTATCTATGTTTCGTTGTGTTCAGCCCCTTTCCATTCAAACATAACGTAACTCCGCTCTCTAGCTCTTTAATAGCTTAATCAGGCCCGTATTACACTATTACTTTACTCACCCAAGACCCTGCAAATTGTTTCCAGCTTTGAGGAAAATCAGTTAAGATCGTTTGCAGGCCCTGATAGGAAGCCAATTTTAATTTAGCGTATTTGGTCCTTGTTCTCTCTCTTTTGGTTTTGTGTTTAGACTAGAGAGTCCAGTCCATGACTCCGATTTTTGCCTTATCTAACTTTGTTTGACCTCAGTAGCATGTTCCTTGCTGTTGGCATTCCCACAGTTGTAATTTAAAGGAAAGAGTGTTGTGTCAATGAATGTGAAACATTTGGAGCTCATCTGAATCTGAACTGAATGACGCTGTCACAAGGGAAAGGAGGACATGCAGACGAGGACAAACACTTACTTCCTTCCACGTGCCTCTGCCGTGATCCCAATCATTCATAGATTTGCACACCCAGGGAGGTTTGGAAGTCTGTCCATCCTGTTCATTATCTGGAGGCCTCTGGCCATTAGGCTGGAATGAGAGACCATCACAAAGGCTCATCTCCAGATAATGTCATGACTCGTGGTCCGGAGGGATGGAGACCTGAAAGCCCTAACAGTTCTCTTTTCCGCTGGCTCTGTCTCAGTTCATCACTCCCTGCCCGTTTTCATCTGGCCTCACTCTCTCTTTTCTCAGTTTATGGCCTTCCATGTCAACACACTTATGGAGCGCTTACTGTACACTGGCAGCGATTCACAGTGCCTGGACGTTACTCATTTTAGGTTTAGTTGTTGTTTATAACATTGTATGCAACAGTGATTGGTTTTGATGCAACAGAACATAGACTTATAGCGAAGCTTATGCAACCACCGCTTCATAGATTTCGATACTGTAGGTGAATTGGAATGCCTATTATAAACAGTACAGTACAGGCTGAACTGAACGCATTTCATAGTTGATGAACTGTACACAGATATTGAACAGAACTGAATCAACACCGAACTTGTTTTCTGTATAGCTGCTTTACAGCAGAATTTAAATTAGTCTCATATTTGGTAAAGTTTACATCATTGATTGTGATCTGTATTGTATAAAAGGCTATAAAAATAAAGGTGACTTGACATTACTTTACATATTTTTCCGCTTTCTTTTCTGTTGATTCTCAAACAGATGAAAAAGAGGACCAGTGATTCCCAACCAGCACTTGATTTTGCTATAAAAAGACTTAAAAATAAAATTTTAGGGCTGTCAAAAAAACAAAACAATTTGATTTCATCTTATTTATTTAATCAATTAAAGATTCTTATATACAATTCCATTTAAATATATAAAATAAAATATTCATAAATGTACACAATTATGTGTATTTATATAATATATAATATACAGGTATTATTAGTAGTAGTAGTAGTATTTGTGTATGTATTTATTTATTTATTTGTAATTAACAATTAATTTTTAAGGAGAGAAAACTTGCCTGAAGTTTAAAATCATTGGTTACCCGTAAGCCAATCACATAACGTTTGGTTATGACGTGTGTTATTCGCCAGCTCAGCTGCATCGAACTTCCACTGTAAACACATGTATGATGCGAAAACGAAACCATCGAGCGAAATACCGGAGTGAACATGGCTGACCGAGTTTTGCTGCCTCCTTAACCTTATCCTCCATGAGTGCTAACCAAGGGGGACACAATCACAACTTCGGAAGTACGAAGTCTGACGTAGTCAGGCTACTTTACTTGCCTCACACTTCACACTTTTTCATCTCAGATTCTGTATTTCTCAAACTGCACCAGTTCTTAAAAAAATCATGTGGATGCTAAATGAACTAATATGAGTTAATAGGAACACATTTCTAGTTTGGTGTTGATGAAAGGGAATTTGAGCCTTTTTGATGGGGCCGTGGGGTAAATACAACAGTAAATGTTGGGAAGCATTGGTATAGACTGCGCAGCCACCATCTTCCTTTCTGCTTTCCAGCTCTCATGCATATCAGCACTTACGAACGAGAGCAGAAAAGGAGGGGATATTTTCAGTTTTCAGATAGAGCCATGGTCTTTCTCATCCTCTCAGTCTCGTTTGACTTCTGTCTCAAGTGTTTGTCTCTGTCTTCCTGTCTTCCGCACCTTCCTCTCTCGCTCTCTCTTTTCTTTCCTTTTGACTGTTTCACCGAATGACTGCTCTGCCTTGGCTTCTTCTCCATTTTTTATGTCTGCCCCTTTTATCTCAGCCTCAGCCATCTGTGCCAGTCTATGTAGAACGTTTAACAATTTCCCCCCCTCAGTCATCTCAAAGATTCGCCTCTCTCAGCAGACTCTGTTCTGAAAGCCCAACTCGCCAAAATGTAAATAGTGCAGAGGCTTTCTCATTACCTCACTGGGTATTTTTAGGTGCCTCTTAAGAGCAGACACAAGAGAAGCCCATAACTCACAAGAAAAATCGTAGAGAAACCAAAACACAATGCACTGACTACAGTAAAGCAGTGCAGTGAAGCATGTGACAGTGGGCTGCAAAACTACATGTAAAGAAGTCAATGTTGTCCTTATTCCTTCCCTCATTTTTATGTCACATTTGAAAGCATTTTGAGAAGTTAGTAATTGTCTTGCTTTCCATTGTAGTGTGGGAACAGGAGTTGGTGTCTGAAGAGAGATCACAGTTGTCATCACATCATCCATCGCTAACCCTCCACCCATGTGCCTCTCCCTCTGCTGGTACGAAGTGTCCTGGTCAGTGACAACAATGTCTTTAAGGAAAGGAGGAAGTTTTGCTCTGTCTGCTGTGTCTGTGGGGCTCAGCTTTAGCGGGGTGTTCCCTCCCTGGTTCCTCTCCAGCAAAATTACCTTCAGCTGCAGTCGGAGCCAGAAGATGACACACATCTGGGAGTCTGGGCCCAAAGCCGAGGTGGAGGCTCTGTCTTGATGCTTCTGCTTATGCTGTAGTCATCATGAGGCTCTCTTCGCTACGTCTCCCTGCTTTCTTCCAGGAAAGGCCTTTTTCCAGCCCGTTCACACTGTACAGTCATTAGACTGTTTGGAAACGGAGCATGGGATTTAGGAACAAATCACAAGGATGACTTTTCCCTTTATTTCACTATTCACTCTTTAAAATTCATTAATGTGGCACTTAAATAGTTAGGAGGCAATGCTATATGATCTCAAAAGTGTAGGGGACACAATTATAAAACAATACATTTTTCAGTTTTTGCATAAAGATTGTCAGTGTTGTTTTTTGGACTCTTGCCAAACAAAATAATTTGAAATATAATTTTTATTTTCTAGAAAGACGAACCTTGAAATTTCTAAAAGTAAAGGGGATATCTATCCATGCACTGGCATGCAAATTTATAGCTTAAATCAAAGCTTAAAGTTCTCTTCCTGCATTCATGCAAAATCCATGACATTGTTAATTGCCCCTGCAACAGATCCAACATTTTTTGTAAGTTTGGGCCAGTGAGAAGTTTGATTTAGGGGGGTGAAACTGCTACTCGTAGCGCAGTTTCAAAGAGGTGACTCAGAATTTGTTTCCACTGAGGTGAGCATTCTCCATCCTGTCACCCGTAGTCATAAAGAAACACAGAAAGTGACACCACATGCACCTTTTAGCTGTATGCATTGTTGAATTGCTCATGCTTGTTTCTGGTAAAGAGGCTAGAACCAAAGAAATTACCTAAGCTCAGTGCACAAAAAACAAGTTTGTCTGTGACACAACGGGTTACACTGTCTGCTGTGTTTAATGGACAGACTCCAGAGTTCTTCCCTTCTCCATTCAGCCTCTGTTACAGTGAGAAGGCTCCGTTGGAGTGGATCGTGTCCAGAAAGGATTCTCCTCTCACACTTCCTCTTTTTCATCTGGCCGGAGCCGTTTCCTGCCCCCTGGATGCCACGAGGCCATAGGGGCGGATGTGTCCTGAGGAGGGCTTTCCATTAGTACAAAGAGGTGCTGAAGAGAGAAGCCTTCATCCTTCCTTCCATTAAAGAACCCCAAAACATGACATCATAGACTGAAACCTTAAAGGAGTGGGGAGGAGGAGGAGGAGGAGGAGAAAGAAAAGGTTGAGAGCCATAGAAAATACTTATCTTCCCTTTTTGAAGCATGGCAGCTCAATCTGACCCCAGACTTCCAGGAGGCTTTGATCAGGCTCAGCTTTCTGTTTCCAAAAGGCTACAAAAATATCCTTCTTATTTCAGAAACGTACATAATTTCTTCTCCCTCTTTCCCTTTGCATGGAATCTAATAAAGCAATGAAACTAATAAAGTGAATTAGGACATGAGCCGGGCACAAGAGCCCTTTATGTCTTTTCTCCCAATATGGAGCTCACAGGGTTGAGCTCATGGCTCACAGGAAGGTCTCCAGCAACGTGGGGGAACAGCTCTAGTTTGGCGTGCAATGTCTGCAAGCAATCCGCACACCTAAATGTATAGCTTTGAAGTCAGGTATTTTGAGGGGTCTGCTTTCACATGGGGCCCATTTCCTTCTCAAGATGGATGCAGAATGGGTTTCTGAAGCTTCGACTGCAGAAAAAGGACAAGACAGAAGACAGATTTAGAAAGCTAGATGGTGTCAGACCATGTGCTGTGCCATGCCTACAGTGGCCTAAAGGAGAAAGATTGAGAGAGAGAGGGGGGGGGGGAAAACTTTTCTTTCATTTTACTGTGTAGCCAGCTGTACTGTACTTCAGCGGCTCTATGCACTCTATACACTCTGCTGAACTGCCAGATAGTAATCAATTATAACCCTTGTCACTTGGGGCCATGGGTATAGCAGCTGGCCACAGGAAGCACGAGTTCCATAGCCTCTTAGCCAATCAACTGCCTCCAGCTGTCCCCACACTTAACCACCATTCAAAGTGTGGCTGCTGCGTGCTACTGACGAGGTTCCCTCACCGGACTTTCTTTTCCAGTTCTTCCTTCCTAATTCTCAACCGCGCAGATACATCCGCCTCAGGCTCTGACCACCACCCTCCCCCTAAAGCGTCTCTCTCTCTCTCTCACACACTCTCTCTCACTCTCTTTTTCTTTCTCTGTCCCTGCCTTTTTGACATACTCTCCCTCCGTTCTTTCCTTTGTCTTTTCTGAGTCTCATTCTCATTCTTTTCTTTCGTGTCCGTGAACTTTCGTCTTTCTTCTGCCAGCTCTTCTTTTCTTCCCTCATGCTCTTGGAGTTTTTTCACAGGTGTTTTTGTGTGTGTGTGTAAGGGGGGGATTTGCATGTTCTCTGGATATCCAGCCTGTGGAGAGCAAGCCAGTCGGCAGATCAAAGCCCAGCCCTGTAAAATGATCTGAAAGAGTCCCCCATTAGCATCCATCAGGGTACCCTGAAAGCTCCCCGCTCGGCTGAGGGGGTCTGAGGGCCCCCCAAAGTGAAAGGCAGTCCGCGGAGAGAAAGAATTGGAGGGGGGGATAAAAAACAGGCAACCCGGCCGAAGACATACAGGAAATATTTTAGGAAGGGAGGAAAATTCCCACAACACGCCGAGGTCGTTTTTTCTACTTCTCTCACTCTTCTTCTCCCCTTGTCTTAGATTTCCTTATAGCGTCGAGACCGTAAGCAGAGAATATCTCCATCTGTGCACCATCTCGAGCGTCGTATCCTCTCTACTCCTCTCTCCTCTGTCGGAGGGTTAAGGTTAGTTCCGACTGCAGCAGGGAGGGAGCGTTTTATCCTGGAGCTTCGTGTGGTGTTAATGAGCACCTCCATTTGTCAATTTGAGCGCTGAACTGATCTACTTCCAAACTGGTTTTGGAAGCGCGGCGTGAGATTTGTGCCTTTCAAAGGCCTGAACTGTGACTACAAATCTGCCATCTGGTTTCACATCAAATGTATACTCTCTCCTAGTGCTGTAACAAATGCTTGTACTAGCTTCCTCCACACTAGGGTCTCGCAAAACCTTTGGTGCCCCCATATGGAAGAGAACAAGGGGGCCCCGCTGTAGCACAGTTATGTAACCTTGCGGCCCTCCCATGCTACTTACCAGCACACATGCTCAGACACACTCTGCTTGCTTGTCCCTTTGTGCCGGCTGTTCCGGCGTGCGCATGTGTTGTAGATTTGACTGATGGCTGTACAGTATGTCTGCATGCAATTTCCTATATATTGCAACTTTGTAGCGTGTGAAGTCTACTCTATATGTTTGCATGATAATTTGCATTTGAATCGGTAGCTAACTTTAATGTGTGAATGCACGTTCAATTGTGTGTGCGCGAGCGCATGCTGCTGTCCCAGTAATTGATGTCCCGTTTGGCATGCCGAACACTCGGCTGTCCGACTGAGGATGAGTCTCTCAGCCACTGAGGGAAGAGGATGTGATCTCACCCGTTAAAAATCCAACCTATGTCGTTTGCTGCTCATGACTTAATCCAGGCTTCTTCTTTGTGCTAAGCAGCCCCCTCCACAGCCCACCTCCCTTTCTCCCTTTTCCTTCTGTCCCCAGTTCCTGCTGGATAGGAGAAATGAGGCGGGAATGGGTGAAGGTCTTTTCCACTGTACTCTAAAAGACTTTGGCAGATGCAGGGCTTTCCTACTGCCTAATCTTCACATTATTCCTGTTGTCATTAATACTGTTGTGTGTGTAAAAAAAATCACGTCGTAAACATCAAAACTGGTTTGCTGAAACCTGCACACACACTTTCAGAAAAGTGAGCCCTACCGGCCATTTTAATTATGCTATAGCCAACAACACCACTGCTCAACAACTGTCCCGGCAGCTGTTTGGACACGGCAGATGATGGTGGCACATCATAACTCAGGCTGCTGTGAGTAGCGCCGGCAATGCAGCGGCTGCAGCCCGCACTTCCTGTCCGAGGGCAAAGGGCCTCTGTGTTAGCACGATGTAGCAGGAGGGCTCACAGATGTCCCTAAAAACTCTGGCCGTGAGCTTTCACTTTCATTCAGCAACATCTGTTTTCACAAGTGTTGACATACAGCAGAACATCACAGCAGCTATAAATAGTTTCGGACAGTACTTGCAGAGCATGTATGTACAGCTAGCATGAAGTAAAACAAGTGTCTAAATGAAGCCAAATATTTTTAAGGTGGTTGTTAGAATTCCCAAAGCATAACTGTGGTATTCGGCATGCTCATTCAATCAGAAGATTCACAGGAGATGTGTCATATGGCTTTGGAATGAATGCACATGCCAATCTCATTGCGAATTATTTCATGAGGATGAAGTGAAATCTGTATCTGAACACCTTAGGGGATTGATTTGCAACAGCGCTTCAGGCCAAACTGATTAGATTCCAATAGAATCTAACCTATACTGTGTGATGTGTGTCATAATCGTATCTTTTATTATTTTACAGCAATCATAGTTGAACCATGCCACACACGAGAAGGACAAGGATTATTTTATTTGTAACTTTCCATCATACATAAATGCACCTTTGGCGTTGTGCATGTGAATTTGTTGTGCATGCTATACATTATAACTCCTCATGGAATGTGTCTTACAAGACTTGCTTCCTTCCCACCATGTTATCTGTTATTCATGTTGTTATTAACATCCAGCCCCTACCCCCCATCCGGCACAAAACATACATACTCCTCAAGTCTCATGTGCTGAAAGGGGGCCGAGCACCTCCCTTGGTAATCGTGTACAGGCAGCCTAGGTAGCTTAAAACCTTGTTGCCGACACAAGGCTCGGGAAAGCATTCCCAGCACCTCCATTTCGTAGCACAGCGGATGTCATTACCTTCCTCCTTGCTCCCAGCCTGGCTCCCTCCCTCTCCTCATAACATCCAATTGATTTATCCTTGATTGTTTGAAGCTTGCCGATTGCAGCTGGATTTGATCCATATGAGGACGGCGCTGAGGGGTCATCTATAACAATCATTTTCAGTGGCTCATTATTCTAGGGCCAAACAACCCAAAGACCCAATTTCCTTCTTGGCTGTCCATAAAACTGACAGATGGCAGAAACCTGGAAAGACATTTTTTTTTTTGTTCTCATAATCATTAACCCCTCAAATGTCAAATACAGAGCTCCCCCACTCTCAAAGTTCTTTTTTTTTTTTTAAAGGTGAGGCATTAGGGGGGCGGGGCAGGAAAAAGTATGTGAAATAGCTTGAGGGTTCACTCACCAAAGTTAAAGTTTTCACATGATCTGCTTCAGGATGTTGATTTGGTACAAAGGTGTTGTCACATTTTTCGTCTTGCTTTATGGTTGTTGTTGTTAGGTGTTTTAAACCGTGAAATTCCAACACAATGTCCTTTTTCATGCAATTTTGGAGGTTGAGAGGACATGGGACAAATCGCCTGGCCTCTGAGAGTCTCTCGATTTCTGGGGGAAATGCCTCTGTGATAAATGCAAGGCCTGGAACAACAGCTGAAGTAGGACTTGGCCAGATCCCCCAACTGTTTGAGACACGAGAGCAGTTTCCTCATAGCTTGGCTCAGGCTCATGAATGACCTCTTAGATTTTTTCCAATAATAACCGAACTCCTCTACTCAGCATTTAAAACACCCCTTTCTTCCTGTTCTTTTTTTTTTTTTTACCTCTTGTCCTTTCTTTTCTTCGAAATTTCCACCCCTGTCATTCTGGCAACACTAATGCAAGTTCAGAGCTGAAACCTAATCTATATCGCAGCAGACTGCAGGGCCCTGGACAGAGTCTGAGCAGTGAGTGGGTGGGCGAGTGTGTGTGTGTGTAGGGGGTTATCAAGGGGGGCTAACAAGCCTTTTTTTTTCTTTCCTAAAAGAAAGATGAACACTGCTGTCTTAGAGTATCCCATTGGTGGAATGCTTTTAAATTATATATTCGTTTTTATCAGACTTATTTAAAAAATGCATCTTAGCACAAGATATGTTTGTCATTGTGATATTTAATGGTCTCTTTTTGTCTCTTTGGTTCTTATTGTCATCCATCGACAATTCTTTCTTATTATTAATATTATGCTTTTCAATAATCAGATCCAGGTTAAAGTTTACGCGCAGACCTGCGAGGAAGATGACAATCTGGTAATTTGCTCGGAGTGACATTTTTACTCTGCCATCTTTCATTGCGGTCACTGACCTACTGTAAATATGTAGTTAATCTCTCCCCCGTGTGTTTGAAATGTCATGGCTGATGAGAGAACATGTATTTGCTTGTTATGGATTTCCTATGGAATGCACACTTTCGGTCATACCCACGTTTCATGTTTTAATAAGCAGTCATTATGGAGTATTTATTTTCCTACAGGGTGTGGGAGCCAAACCTGTTGGTACACTACTGATTCACGCTCCCCCGGCCCACCATGCCTGACACCACGGTTTCAGCTAGTCACTCATGTTCTTGAAGTGGGAAAAGGGGGGTGGGAGTTTGACGACATCAAGGATAGGGAAAGTTCACCCAAAAATGAAAATTCTCTCATCATTTACTCACCCTCAAATATATTTTGATGAGCAGTTTTTGTCCATACTATGAAAGTAGTGCGTCCACGACACAACAGTCCATGGAGTCCAAAATCGTTTTTCAAAATATCTTCTTTTGTGCTCCACAGAATAAAGACATACAGTTTTGGAAAGACATGAGGGTGAGTAAATTATTTAATTTTGGGGTGAACTGTCGCTTTAAGCAGACCCATTGTGAGTTTTGATTTGACATTTTTTAGGTTTAGGTTCCTCGAAAACTGAAATGCATTTGAAGTGAATTTTTTAATTTTTGTATTTCAAGGTCAAGCTGAAAAACATTCATGTGCCTGCACTTTTATTTCTGTTTTGGAGCTCCACTCAAAATTCAATGAATAACATGTACTGTATACGCAAGTGTGGGTCTATTAAAGTGAGAAGAAGGGAGGGGAAAAGAGATGCCGAACTTTATATGACTCTTCAATGAATGGTGGAGGGTAGCAGCCACAGCAGGACAATTCCAATGATGTCGACCATTCATAGACACAGGAAATGCTTGACCTCACACCCTGAGAGACGGCAACAACAACCTGCTTGTGTTAAAGGTGTTATTGGGTATAATTACGGCTTGGCAACGAAGATGGTCTACATGTTTGCGGCTACCACCAACATTCCCCTTCTGATACCATCCTAGGATGTGGTTTATACACAATTTGTTTGACCAAAAATTTAAATCCTCTCATCATTTATTCAACCTCATATCGCTCCAAACATGTTTGATTTTTTTCTCTCTCTGTGAAACACAAATAAAAACTACATTGGACCCCACTGAATTGCATTGTGTGGACAAAAAAATACTGAAAACATTCTTTAACTCTTTCCCCGCCATTGACGAAAATTTTGGCTTTCCGTGTTTTCACTGTTATACGGTAGGGGGCGCTATTAGGCATCTTCTGAAAGAGTACTGAATCCCCTGATCAAAACACAGGTGAAGAAGAAGCAGAAACCAGTGATATCATATTTAAGCATGTAAAATAACACGATCATCTACATTTAACAGCATATAAATTAAAACGGCCTAATGTTACTGAATGAAATGTTGACTCAGGATGAGGTATAGGACTGTGAAGCTTTGTGTTGATTGACTCGATCTGCTCCAACTATATTTTGATCATCGTTCTGAAAACCCATCCAGACGTAGTCTTTGACAAAAACACGAGTTTCACTTGCCTGGGAAAACCCAGACAACTTCCGGCAAATTTAGATTTAGTTTTAAGCGATTGAAACGTTTCCTTTTTGTTAAAAACCAAGCAAAGAACAACACTGAGATTTTTCCCCGCCACTCTGCATACGTCATCTCCTTCATCGCTCTGATTGGTTTTAGGTCTATCCGCGATGTCCGTTGGTGACGCCCCTCTGGAAATGATTTGTCTATGACGCTTTGCCAGACCATAACTCAGTTACAACTGAGAATGGTCGGGTTTTAACCAGGCTAGAGTTTTACAGCTTTTTGCTCAAAATGTGGCTTTTTTTATGAAATTTGCCCACAATCAATGTTGATAAAAAAAGGAAAGCATGAAGCTATAATAAAACAGTTTTTTTTTTTTTTTTTCAAGCAGAAGGTCTGTTCTTTCTTTTGATATGTTCAGATATTCATACAACAAAATATTCTGGGGGGCCATGAAACTTTTGTGAAAATTATCAAAAATGCTACCGGTGGCTGGCAACTTTTTTCCCCAAAAATGCAAGTGGGGAAAGAGTTAAATGCCTATTAATGCAATAAGCATAGGCACCCTTTGAAGCTTACCAAAACTTTGTGTGCTTGTTTGTCTGCGTGCTTCTCCCAGGGTCAGCTCAGGGATGTAACTACCCCTGTTTCCATTTCACTAATTGGATACATGTAACGACATTACCTAGATGATGGTTTTGACGGAGCATGTGACAGGAGTTTAAAGAACCACGCCATTTGACCTCATTTATGGACCCCAGACTCAATTCTACTATTGTGCAGATGAAGGCTTGACTAAGGGCGACCGGTTCAAGCTCTGGTGGCATGACCACCGTAGCCCGTAATGCGTTCCCATGCTCCCAGGCCCTGCGTAGGAATTCAGAGGTAGCTTTACTGCCGTCACCTCACTGCCTTTCTCCATGGCTCATCTGTTCATAACTGCTTCTATTCACTGTCGGCAAACTTCCTGAACTGCTCAAGCTAAGCAGTGTGGATGGGGACATCGCTTTAAAGGTCTTTTGGTCTCTCCGAGGCATCTTTTATGGCCGAGCACTGGGGTCCAGATTGGTCCCTCCCCAGTTCATTAGAAGCTTGTTGTCCATTCTCTTTTTCTGGCATTCTCATGGAGAGCTCTGTGGAAGTCAGGGGGGGTTGACCCATCAGTCAGGAGGTCGGGGGGGTGGAAGGAATGACCCTTGACATGCTGGGAAGCTCTGGAGAGTGGAAGTCGAGCCCTAGAGAAATTAACGGGGGGAGCGAGGCATTTCCATCCCACGTCCCCAACAGAGTTTCTCTTCTCACTTTGAATGGCCTCTTAGCATTCACAGCCCTAGATTGAAGTGGACAGTTCTGAATCCTGAATCAGCATGGAGGGAGGGTAATGGAGATTACCTTGCAGAGAGATAAAGGGGGTGGGGGTGAAATGAAGAAAGAGAGAGAATGAGAGAAAGGAAGGGGGGATATGTAAGAAATGGGGGCTTCAGACTCCTGAAGCCCTTGTTAGGGAGAAGATTTCAGGTCTGGTTCCAGCCACAGGCGCTGTTTACACTCCCCTGCCTTGCTAAAAATAGTGCTCTCGACTCCGGAATGATTCAGGAAAAAGGCTGCATCCCTTTTTATAGCCTTTGCATGACACAGCATGTCAGTGTTGTTTTCTTTCCTTTTCCCCCTCATTTCCCCCTGTTTCTCTAACACAAAGCATCCCTCTGTCTTTGGCGAAACACATGTATTAGATTGGGAGTGTGGAAAGCAAGGGGTCACACTCCTGTCAGTAATTGCAATGCGATTATGAACGAGCTAACGTGATTATGGCAGAGGAGTGATTGAAAGGTGAGTGCCGGTCTGTGATGTGGACTGGCTCTTCAACTATGTGGAGGAATTCCTGAGGTAATGGATCATGAATGGCTTTCTCTACCCTAAATGTAGACAGGAGCAGGGCAGAAAGTTAAGAATGAGTCTACCTCTGCTGCTTTAGGCAAGCATGTCTGTAAGCATGGCTATGTGCAGAGAAATGGGGAAAAAACAGGGATCAAGATGTTTTCAGTGTATTTTTATCAGTTGGAGTTTCAGAATTAAATTTAACATTTTGCATTCTCAAGTTTAACTTTAAAACCAGCATAATGCGGATTCTGTTGCTGTGACAAAGTTAGGGATGATTCTATTAACACACAGTATATAAAATTAGACATGAAATATTCAGGTGTTTTGTTGCATGACCATGACCTGACACATGATTGTAAATATATAGTAAAAACTTTCCAAACTGATATAAAACATATGAAAAGAGGTCGCCAAGATGCTGTATTGTTGGTTGCTCGTAGGCATTTCACTGTAAAATTGACTTTTCAAAGTTGTTGAAAAAGAGATTATTGGAGTGTGTTTTACAAGAAAATACAAATTCAGTTTTTCCTCAAAATTTCATGTTTAATTCAACGTGTTACTTCTAGTGCCATTTCTTTGTAATTTTGAAATTTACTAGCAATTTCTTATAAATTGTTTCTACACCAAATTTTTTTCAGTGTTATCATGAGGAGGCAGATCTGCACACCTATTGTTAGTCGGCGCATCATGTCGCTGCTAATTTGCATAAAGTAAACTCTGTTGAACTCTGTTGTTTCATCGTCACCTCAAATTGGCTGCTCTTAAGGTTACTTTGCCAGTGTGAATGGTCTTTTGTGGGTCAGGGTTCTCTTCAAATATACAAAAAACATAATGAATGAAAGTGCTTCTTTTGCATGACCATGCAGTGATGCGTTATTGTATATCCCTATATTTACTCTAGTAAATTAAATGAAAATTTCATTATGTGTATAATAATGCCACCATGCAGGTAGCTCTGAATGGAAAAATACACATATATTTTTGTAACAAATCAGGGTTTTATTGAGTTTCCCATAGGGAAACCCTTAGGATTTCCTAAAATAAATTCTGAAACTGTGAATGTTCTTCTTTATGGAATATAATAATATAATAAACAGTAAATATGTATTTTTTAACATTACATTAATTGTGTTATTTTCTTTACATTTTCTTTATTTTCTATTGTGGAGCCTGATGGTTAAGGTGAATGTTATATTTGATAAATATTTCAGTTATGAAGAGTCAGATTCATGAAATGTAAGCAGGTGTGAGCACACTCTACATCGGCGTCTACTTTCAGCAACACGTAGGGAATGTTTTCAGGAAACGGAAAGGGGAAATTAAGAACCGAATCCCTTTGAATAGAGGTATCATTTGATAAATATCTAAAATGACTTGGAATCACTCCAAACACAACAAACAGTTTAAGGCCAGAATAGAACCACTCAGATCTGATAAAGTTATGCCCTGCGGTCCTGCTTTCAGACATTGTGTGTTTATGTCTGTGTGTGTTGTGCTTATTTTATGCTCAAGATTCTCACCGGTCGCCACAAGGATAAGAATATATTTCTTGCTTACAAACGGAGTCACACATTTTGTCTTGCAGGAGCAAGATGTTAAGGTCATGATAAAGCAGATAATTGTTCACAAAGTGGCACTCGGCGAACAGGTGCATTCAGCTAGAGAAACTTGCATTTCTCTAAATGACTTGAAAACCCAGTTTGACTCACTCTCAGTTTTTTTTTTGTTTTTTTTTTATCATTTTCATTCCGTTCAGTGGAAAATTATCCATGACACATTTTTTAAATCAAGCTGATGGGCACATGTGTAGTGTCAATTTTGAATAATAAAAGGTTGCCTAATGAATGTCTACCATAATCTGACTAAATAGATTTAATGTTATCAATAATGCATGATCATTATCTTTTATTAGTGTGCATTTTAAATAAAAATAAATCTTGAAAGCCTCAATGCTTGCCATATTATACATTCTGTACAAATATCATAAGACTTCTCACTACAGATACATTTTTAGAAAAACGTGTTCATGGGTACATGTGCAGGTTCAAAGTTTTTACCTTCGGTAAGATGGTCTGATTAAGCGGAGTGTATGTTAGGCTGGGCAAGGATTAGCCTTTCTCTGGCCAAGGACTTGAGACTAGCGTGAAATTTTCTCACTCAAACCACTGGCTGCTCCTGCTTCTTATTGCATTTAGAAGGAAAAGCTACCCATAACTGCTGGTCTAAGATCAGTTTTCTTTGTAATTATAGCATATTGGTGAAACAGATTTGGTGTTTGCTCTCTTGATAGCATCAAAGGTTTAAAAAAACGGGTTTTGCAGCATTGAGCAATGTAGCCAATAACAAACTTATCTGTTGATTTCTTGAACGTAATGGCCAATCAAACGCGTCTAAGTCAGAATCCACATGGCCAGATTCTAGCAAATCCTCTCGTTATAAGTTGACTGTTAACACTTTATTTCGATAGTCCACTTTAGACATTCTACTAACTATAAGTAACTTTTCAGTTACATGTCAACTAACTGTCATTAGATTAGTAGACTGTCTGCTTATCTGCTAACACTTTATTTTGTTGGTCCCCTAACAGACATTCTACTGACTATAAGTAACTTGTCAACTACAAGTCAATTTATTCTCCTAACCCTAACCTAACAGTCTACTGACAGTCTACTCCAGTCTACTAATACTAATGAGAGTTAGATCACTATAATGATGTAGTTGAAAAGTTACTTATAGTTAGTAGAATGTCTCAAGTGGACTATTGAAATAAAGTGTAACCAGTTAACTTATAACAAACAAACTGTAGACCTTGTGTTAAATAAGAGATTCAATGTGCAGTCAGATTCATTGATTATAGTGGAACTTTGTGTGATCGCGATGAATTGAGACAAATTGTGACAGATTTTTAGTGATTATAAAGGGAGCACTCTTTGTGCGCTTTCTACCTAGATAGTAAATTGGTTTTGGCCCGAATCTCGTTGAATTTCGTCTGTGAGTTTGGTGATATATAATCATGCTGGTATGGAGAAGGGTTTGTAGAGGATCAGTGCCGATGGCTGTCGTGTCGATGAGGTCTTCACAGGGGAGAGTCTAGTTGACACAATCTCTGCTGACACTTCAGGAATGCGTTGTGGTCGTGTCTAGGCGCAGGTCCATCATCTGATCTGGATACGACCACAACGCATCCCTGAAGTGTCAGCAGATGATGGACCTGCACCTAGACACGACCACAATGCTAAGTTGGTTCACCCTCTGCATATGCATATACTCTTTCTTTTCATAAGTTTATGTTACTCTAAACATTCTCTAATTATTTATATTTTATCCTCTCTTTTACATGCAGATCATTTCTAGGACTGATTACACCTTCAGCAGTCCAGGCTTATCTTTAGTTTTAGGAAATGGAGGCATAGAACCTCTCATAAAGTCTTCTGTTCACCTCAGAAGTGTGTCGAGAACTCTGGTTCATTGTAGGTTAACAAGGTATGAATAACCAGTATCATAAAGCCCAGAATGCATAATTGAAACGCAGAAGATTCAGACTCCCCCAACTTAAAAGAATGCAACATCCGACAGTACTGTGTCTGTTGTGTCTGATATTTAAATCTGCAATTCCACAAATCCCTGAATTTTTCCCTCTAGTGTTGTTCACACAATAGCATCCCAGCCAAAACAACCTCCACCCTTCTTAAATAAACCCAAACAGAATCATGGGCCTGTCCTGTGGGGAGGTGCTGCTGAATCACCATTTCACTGCATGGCTCCTGTATTGGGGGACCTGGTCTAGAATGTGGTTCACAATACTTGAAAAGCTTTGTAAAGCTTGAAAAGTTTGTAGTCAGCTTTGCATTTTTATTTCAGTATTTCATTCCATTCTTTTCTCTTTTACTTTACTCTATCGTTCTCTGTACTGCCCTTTATCTCTCTCAGCTGTTTTACTGTGGTGGTGTTATGGGTTCATCGAGCTGGTATGCGGCAGGAATCTTTGGATCAAGGTAATTTCACTCAGTTTGAGATTTTCCCAGGATGTTAAGCTTCCATTTACCTTTGTGTGCTTCAGCGAGCGAGCGAGATAGCAAGCGACACATGTTTCAAATGCATACACGGTGGCTCCCGGGGTTTGACGCCAGCAGCAGGGCAGGGGGAACTTGAAAGATACGGATCGTAAATTACACCTGACACTAGAATTTCCCAAAAGGATCAGATTATTGCAGCCTGACTTAAGTGCTATGCTCTGAATTCATGTGTGGTAGGGTAATCGTGATGGAGGGCTATTTGATTTGTAATACCCCTTGCTGATGGGGAGGCCTGTATGGGGGCCTATCATTGAACCTTTAAGATCCTTCAGTGGTAATAAAGGAGTAGTTCACGCAAAAATAAAAATTATGCCATAATTTATTCACCCTCATGTCTTTCCAAACCTGTATCCTTTTTTTCCCTCCGTTGAACTAAAACAGTCACTCGAAGGCTCCAAAAAGCGGTCCATGTGATTTGTGTATGACATTACAAATCTTTTGAAGTTGTAAAACAGATTTGTGTGATCAACAGATAAAAATTTAAGCTATTATTCACTGATAATCTTCCCCTCAAGTAAGCTGATAACGGTTGCAACCGAATCAGTGGGTCAGTGAGTTGGACTAGTTTTATTTAACAAATCAAATGATTCATTGCAAAGATTGCATTTAAAAGAATCATTTATTCATTAATCGAAAATTGCTACCTCTCTTATTAACACCATTAAAATGATAAATGTATAATATCATGTATTTTTGTCTGTTTCTCACACAGAGCTATCATAAAACTCCAGAACACTTGGACCAGTTTTATATTGTGCTTAGCTCTTGTGTCCTTTTTAAAGCTTAAAATGTTCAGTCCCCTATTCATTGTAATTGCATGGAAAACAGCGATCAGCAGTCTTCAGAATATCTTCTTTTGTTTTACACAGAAGAATTTCCTTCAAACAGGTTTGGAATGATATGAGGGTGAGTAAATAATGACAGAACCGTAATTTTTAGGTGCACTATCCTTTAAAGTGAAAGTGTCACAGTCAGGTATATTCTTCTTTTTTTTTAGGTACGCTAACTGGTTTTTAATTTAAAGTATTCATTTTTCTGAAGTGTTTTTTTAAGTTATAGTACTATTACCGAGAACACCCTAAATGAGGTGACACCTGAAGCATGTTGAACGTGAGAATTTTGCAGACGATCTCTCTCACATCTATGCTTTAACCCCACCTGATTTTGCTGGGGACCCACAGGTCCTTATCCAAGAACACAAATAGGTGACTAGAGCAACTGAGGTGCAAACCCACCTCAAGATGCCATACCTTGTGCGTAGAGTGCAGGTGTGAGTGTGGGATCACAGGAGAACATGACAGGAACCTTAACAGAACTGCAAATTGAAAGTGTTTAGCTTGCATTTGGATCAGGAAGTCTCAAGCACTAGTTTGCTTGCAGGTGGTTTTTAGCTGATAGAAAAGGTCTGTGCACAACACAAAAGTTCATTTAGTTTCAAGTTGGTTTCAAGATAGAGTGTTTCTGCTCAAAGGGTGTTTGATCTCGACTGCTACATTGTTGACAAAGCTGAAGTATGCTTTGCTCCCAGGTGGAACTTCTCAGGATGTTTTCCCAGTAATGGAAGAGTCAGCCATGCAAAGTCGGAATGGCCTTTTTTGTGCTGACAAATACTTGAGGGACATAACCTGCCCCCGAAATGTCCTTGCATTCTCCAACAAGGCTTTTGTTTCTCTTTGTGGGTTCTTAGCTTGAAGGGAGAAAGAAAAAATGGGCACTGGAATGGTAAAGTATCAGCCAGCTGCTGTTGCGTGAGTGACAAACTCAAGGGCTTGTGATATGAGAGGCACAGAGGAGAGGAAGACAGCAGTGGCTCTGCTGTCCAACAGAACATGTGCTGGTGTGTTACAAAGAAAAGACATTACCTGTTAGAGGTATATTGGACACAGTAATATTTACTTGTGAGGTGCAGCGTTTTAGTTTTCACACTGAGCCCCCATTTTGACAGATGTCTATCGTGTTTATATGAGAATTCTGGGGTCAGGTGTATGAATGCTGAAATGTTGGTCATGTGCTGCTGGCAGGGATCTGTATTGTCATTTTGGACTAGACAGACTATGTCTGAAGAAAATGTCTGTCAACACATTGTCCAGGTTGGCGTTTGATGTCTGTAATGATGATGGGGTAAAAATAACATAGATTCCTCCAGTAAATTTTGTAAGTAAAGCAAAGAAAGTCTCTTTTTTTCAATTAGGAGATAAGCCTGATGCTATTTTGTGACTGCTGCTATACTTGATTATGCTCTATACAGTTATTTCCTCAGGTCTGATGCACCTGTTGTGGGTTTGTGCTAAATAAGATAACATTGAGAAGCAGTGTTACAACGTCCCCACAAGCATGTCAACAATGCTTAATTCCTCTGCATCTCTATCTCACATTTGGATACTTTTTACCTTTATTTGGCTAAACAAAGACATTTCCAGACAACAGTAAGACTTTGTTTATCTGACGTGTCTTTTTAATGAGATTAAATTGAGTTTTAAAGAATTTGTCTCCTCCCAATAAATGTGTAATATATAATATTTCATGTCATTAGGTCATGGAAGTCTAAAACTATATGTAAAATAATAGGTGATAAAATCTTTTCATTCCCCCCCCCCCCCCCCCCCCCCCCCCCTCAGAACATTTAAAATCATAAGTAATACATTTTTTAAATGAATTAATATTTAAATGTATCTGAATGCAAGTTTCATGTGTATTTTGAATTAAGATAAATTCCTGACTAGTGTAGACAATTTAATGGAGATATTTGTCCACATATTGTTTGTTTTAAAAAAAAGATAATTCAGTTCTGTGTAAATTCTGTATACTTTTTTGTCTCCAAAGATGAAGACATTCACTCCTTTTGTTTTTTTTTTGTTTTTTTGTCAATGGCAGTTTCAACCAGTAGTTGTCATTTACAATAATTGTAAACTATGTCAATTAATGAAGCGTATCAAATATTTTTTTGTGATGGATGGCTAAGTGCTTTTGTTTTCACTCCGTAAGGACATCTGTTGTTGCTCAAGCATGACACTATAACTGTGAGAAATCTGTTATTTTGTTATTCTCTTCTCTTGCCTTTTGACTAAGAATTCAATTGTAATTTGCTATCATTGTAAAGACATTTTCTGCTTAGTGATTTTTTTCAATGCATGTACTTCATAAACAGTTAGAGGCCAATGTTGGGTGCGGCCACCTGTTTATTCAAAAACTTGATTCTCCTGGAAATAAGTGTATTTTGTTCAGAGAATGCAACAGGATTTTGATAATATCTGTAGTCTAAAAAATTTTGATTATTGATTATTATTCTCTCTTTAGTTTAATTGCTCAATTAAATAGAATTCATTGTGAATTGAACAATATTCTAAATAAAGAAATGTTTGTCATTTAAAATGCAATGAAATAAAACTGATTGTGGATGATTTTGTAAATAATGTAGTGCAATACAAAAGTCCAAAATTATACTTGTAACATTAGTAAGCATGATTATGTTTTCATATTTTGTGTCTGATAATAAAAAACAAACATGTTTTAAACATGTTTACAGGAAGATCTCCCTTTCGGAAATATACATTTAAATAGCTTTTTTTTAATTATTCAATTTTGCTAACATATTTTTCTAGAAAAATTATAATAATAATTTCTTAGTATTTGTGGCTCTTTTTTTTCAACAATAGTTTCACATCAAGGAAGTGTTTGTGCAGTGCAGTAGATTATTGCTGTAATGCATGAGTTATACCTTCTAAGTTTAAATAAAAAAAAATAAAAAAAAGCAAATATTTCTGTCCTTAAATTAATTTCTTATTATCCACACATATGCTTCCTTGATTTATGGAGACTCAAACCTTAAGCTCTGAGTTTCCATGGAAGAAAACACCCAAGTTTATGTGTGAAAAACTGAAATGTATAATCAGCTATGATATTTGGATGGTTTAGCAAACTTTATTTGGGTGTGTCTTCACGGATATCGCGTTAATTGCAGGCATCCGGGAAATAGCTTGAACTGCTTAGCCCAGTAGAGAAGCGTTTGAGTGACGTCATTATTCCGCGAAAAAACAGCATGGTCAGGTTAGAATATAGAGGCGGGGACTACAGAGACAGGCATTTTTGAATCAACTCTTTTTGACGTTATATATAGCCTATATAAATGCCTGTTTGAATGTCTTAAATGAGTTCAAAGCAAACTAAAAGCGTTGATTTATAGATGAAGGTTTGAATTAGACACCACTTAATGAGTCAAAACGTTGCACACTAACAATATCTACCTATATGTATATTTCATGGTAATAAGAAAAATATTTCATGTTTTTTAAACAAAACGTTTTTTTTTTTATCTAAAGCTTTCTATTGCGGATAATTTGAGTAACGTCTTGTTTTATTAAAGAACATTTGAATGATAACCACTCAGTGCGATAGAAAAAGAAAGCTTTATATTGTTTCAATAAAAAGGATGCATCTTTAATGTTATAATGACTCGTAGCCCTCATTGTTTGAATCAATTAATGCGGCATTTGGAAAGATGAGACCCACTCAGACACCCTGCATTACTGAAATTTCACGTGTCGGGTGCGTGTGGGCAACCCTGCAGTTTACATAAGGAACGCGGATGTTTTAATAAGGAAATGAAATGACTATATGTTTCAGCATTTAAGTCACTGGAATTGCTTAATTATACCTACATTTGATCTAGCTGCAGGCATCATTTTTGGGCTCTGTTCATTTAAATTTATAATAGCCTATTGCGTTTGGTCAGGGTAAAGTAGGCAATAGGCTACTATTATAAAAAATAGAAACTTATGGGCTGGCATAACTTTTGAAAATTATGACCTATATATTATTTAAATTGTATTGCTTTATTTGTCCTGCATGAATTGCAATCAGAATCAGTTTATCTGATATAATAGGCTATAGATCTAATAGATCTATGAGTTTCTCAAAGCATCACTCGGATTGTATTGCTGTAAATGCTGTAGAGTTGTATAAATTTCTTCATGTTTTTAAACAAATCATCAGCGTGCGGCAGACTCTGTGAAGCAGCAACATTCATCAGGTGATCGGTAAAATAGATTAGGTTCTTTCTGCCGCTTTAGAAGGTGAACTTCCACTGACAAAGTCTGCCCAGTAACAATCCAAAAGCGCGCAGAAGAACTATTGGCTATGCAAATTAACAGGGGAGGGAAACAATCTACAGCGAGAAAAAAAAAAAAAGATTTTAAAGAGACATTTCCTATCACATTTAAAAAGTGTTGAAACGAAGCAACTGTTGCAAAAGTAGACTATAGCTGCGGTCTGTTGAGTTCTTCGGAATCACTAACAGGCTTGAGAACCTCGAGATGCACCTAGATCAATAACTCACTCTCTATAGATGTTCTCTTTAAGGTATTTGAAAACACATTAGCGCCATTTAATTGTAATTCCCCTATGATACGAAAGGTTAAATGCTATGTCTCATTTGCAACTTAAATGACTTTATAAATGAGTGCGTTATGGGCTGTTTAAATTCATCACCTGCATGTTAGGTATAGCAGAACACAATTTTGGAATGCTCACATCTCCTTTTGGGGCTTGGCTTTTCGGTCCTAAATAGAAACTATAGCTAATGCTTTATATAATACACTGGAAGCAGCTCAAGAGAATAACTAGCATTGCAGCTGCTATCTCTAACCAGAGAGCGTTGCTTCATGCTTTCGCTGCATTTCCTAGAAAGCTATCTCGTTGACCACAAGCGTTGCTGCTTCATGTAAGATAGTTCTATTTCTACTTTGTGATGACGATGGGACGTTTTGGTATCCTTAAAGTCAAAAAGAAAAGTTTTCGACCATTTATTGGTTTAATTTGCGCAAATTTCTGCCTGACATCACTATTGATCAAGGATATGCATATCATGTGATAGCATAGCTACAAAAAATAAATAAATAAATTACATTTTAGAACACTTCGAGATAGGCTACCATATAAAAGTTGAGTATTTCCTTGGGTGCAGTGTGTTTATGTTAATGTTTACCCAACGTCGTTAAAATAGTCGCGTATGTATGAATGGGAGAGTTAACTAAGGATGAACGTCTTGTATGAACCATAATACCAACAAATATTGTCTTTCTGTCCATCTTGTGGAGTCTATTTATTATATGATAACAAGAGCAAGAGGGGAGGAAAAGAATAGGAAGACCGAGTATTGCCTCTGGCCAATAATAAGATCTCCTTGTGAAGCTTGCGTCACACACACAGCCTTACATCTGCAGACCTCAAATGTTGCAGCGAGAGGAGCAGAGCAGAGAAAGAGACTAGTGGGGAAAAGTTTGCAAAGGGATCAGGACTAACCTGGACAGCCTTGTAGACTGATTTTATGTGTCCGAAAAGTCCTTTCTCCACTTTTTGATCTTTCGCAACCATTATATTTTACTGTTGGTAGGCATATTCGAGATCGAAAAGGACTTTAACAATCATGGAACTGCTTTGTCTCGAAATGGACACCATTATAAGAGCCCGTCCTGACCCGAATCTTCTATATGATGACAGGGTACTACAGAGCTTGTTGACCATCGAAGAGAGGTTTCTTCCCCAGTGTTCATATTTTAAATGCATTCAGAAAGACATTCAGCCCTTTATGCGGAGGATGGTGGCAACTTGGATGTTGGAGGTTTGTAGCTACATATCCGATCATTTCCGTGCTTACGCCGTATCTTCAAAATGTCTTGCAAAGTGTTTTCTTCTTTATTCTGTCATGTAGCCTAAACATTGTGGAATGCAACTGAAGGAGCTACTTTAATATTTCCGATAGGGGAGATCCGATTTTGTCGGGTTATTTCTTTTATTGCAGTCATAAGCGCTGATTTTGGACCAAGTTCACGATTAGATTTGCAGGGGGGTGGAGGTTATCGACATATGTCAGTGGTCATGAGCGCATATTTCTTAAAGTTTTTGGTTCCGTCAACACAGTGGACGGCATCGTGCTTAATGTTATTTATTTATTTTTAGGATAAATATTTCCATGCACACGTATGCACTTCAATGCTTGCCGCTGTGCTACATCTAACCATCGCCATGTTGGTTTTTCTTTCACAACAACTTTATCGCAACAAAATGATCATAACAACTCTTTACATGTGCATTACTTGATAAATGAGCGTCTAGGGTTTATAATTATGGTTGAATATATTGGGAATTACTTTTCTATAATTTTGTACAATTTTTTGAAATATATGGTTGCGGAAGGGGCGAGGGCCGTGATGCTTCTTAATGCTGATCGAAGTCTATAGCCTTGGAATTAAGTTCGTTTTTTGTCGGAATCTTTCATATTTCTTATCTTTGAGTGTTGGAAACGTTAGATGGGGACCTTAGCTTTATTTTCATATCTTAAATTTTCAGGTGAATCGAGCAGGAGAATTTATAAAAATTTTTGAAAAACATATTTCGCTCCGACGGTGACGCACTCATCTAAGACAGCATGCTACTTCGTTTAAAAAATCTCGTTTTTATCAAATAAAACATCGATTTAATAACTTGTCAATTGTCGGTAATGATGTAAAAGGGATTGGTGAATATTTAGAGGTATGAATAGTGGACGTAGACAATTTATTTATATTTTTAAATATTTTATGAAAATATGACGAATTAAAAAAACAGATCCCGTACTGTGTAGCATGGGTGTTTTTTGGCTCGGGTGATTGTGATTTGAATTCGTTTCTTACTGAATGAACCAAAGGAATGTGTGCTTATTGACAAAGATGTTTGAGTCATCTTTTCATCCTATACATTTATAACTACAAGACAGGAATTGCACGTTTTTTTGGAATCAATCTCTAATGTAAACGTAACGATTTACAACCTCATATCTATGGCACTGATGGACAGTACGACATATTTCGTTTTTTCTTGATAATTATTTTACATATATATATAGACATTGTGAGTCATAAATTAGACTAATTTTGTTGCGCCACGTGCATCTTTTCCTTTGAACTGATTAAGTTATGCCCTGCCCTTTCCAGGTCTGCGAGGAACAGAAATGCGAGGAAGAAGTTTTTCCACTGGCTATGAACTACTTGGACCGATTTTTAGCGGTGGTACCAACAAGAAAATGTAACTTGCAGTTGCTCGGAGCAGTGTGCATGTTTCTTGCGTCTAAATTGAAAGAGACGCGTCCATTAACTGCAGAGAAGCTGTGCATCTATACTGATAACTCAATCAGACCGCAGGAACTGCTGGTAAGCACCAAATAAACTCTTTGCATACCAAAACCTACTAACCTATCTGTAGCAACTACTAGATAATTGTGTACATACTTTATCCACAATTTTCCCCAAATATGAATTGCATACTGCTGTTATACACTAAATATATTTTAAATGCATCCCACTTATTTTCATTTAAAAATTAATGTAGCCCACTGCATTATTTGATGGAATTATTTTTTATATTGTGATGTTTAAAAATCAGCCACATAAGAATTAAAAGTAGTCTAAAGCAAAGACTAGGTTCTATTTGACAGAATATTCTGCCGTCTGATGGATGTTCTCCACATTTAAATATCAACTAAAGGGTAGCCTATTTGAGTGCATTTCCATGCATCACAGGGCTATTACGCCATCTAGTGGCAAATATGCAACCCACAGCAACATCAGGGCTGAGGTCTTAATCTGCTAGGTGTATGTTTTGTGAATATAGTCTTGAGGTGATGATACATGGGGCAACTTTTTGTGCAATGTTGCCGAGCGATGTTGCTTGGGAAATTTCCATTTGAGAATGGGTAACAAATTTTGATCTGAAATCTTTAGATTGGTCAAGTGCCCTGTGTCTCACCTGGTTGCCAGTTGACGGCAACATTGCCCAGCAACATTGCTCAAAAAGTTTCCCCATGTATCATCACCTTAGGTGTCAAATGAGAGATACAGTCTATTGACTAACTTTTCATCTTTGGAATATCGTCATTCAGCTTCTTCTCATTTCTATTTGCATATAGGTTAACTATATGAGTAAATTATTGATTTAGAGGAAAAACTGTAGACATGAAAGCTAAATATGCTGTTAAATCACTCATTACTCAGTGTCAAGGGGAAAAAACAGTAGGCTACAGAGTGGCATAAAAAACATTTGACTATGTTACACCTGCACTTTGTGAGTTTTTCCTCAGCTCTTACTGATTCAGCATTGTATTTCTGGTGGAAATGGGCAGTGTTTTAGTAACTCAGGCCAAAGATAAAAAATAAATGTATTCATAAATTGTCAGCCAATTGCTGCTCTGGGCATCCTGTTTTTTCTCTTCAGCCTGGCCTAGTGTTATTTTGTTGTTGTTGTTGTGGAGCTTCTGCTGGTCTGCAAAGTCCAACAGATGCAGGAAACTGAATATCAGCTGTCACAGTCACATTTACATTTTTGTCCTCGTTAGCTGGCAAGAAGTTCTTGTAAATGAAACCGCAGTGACAGCCTGGAGGTACGACTGGAGGGCACAGAAGGAGGAAGTGGGTTCCTGCATCAAGGCTGTGTTGCAAGAATGTCAAATTAAGTTTTAGGCCTGCCATCAGTGCACTGGTAGTGAGGTGACACTGGACTGCTGAGTTGATATACACAGAAAACAATATGTTGTCCTAAAGTTACTTAAAGCTGGTGTTTGTGGTCATTCATGGCCTCATAAAGGTTCAAGAGTGTGCTCAGAATATGACCAAAGATGAAGATGTACACAAATACATACAGTACTCAATCGTTTGCTAATACATAATTATGTAGTTTTGAGCCTAAATAGTTGCTAAAAGTGTATGGGCTGAAATATGTGCCACCAGAAACTGAATTTCAATCATTTATATTTGAATTTGAAATGGTAAACTAGAATAATTGCATTGGAAAACTGAATTTGAATAACATAATTTGAAATTGTATTGTTTAATTTGAATCATTGCATTGAAAAACTGAATCTGAATTGTATCATTTGAAATTGAATTTATTCAAAAACTGAATCTGAATTATATCATTTGAAATTGAATTTATTCGTTTGGAACTGAAGTCCAATAAAATTTGATCCTCACTGAAAATTAAACTCTCTATATATCTTCACATTCACTTCTCACAATTCAGATTCAGTTCTCAAATTCAATTTCAAGTTACTGAGACAGACATCCGGGTAGTTGGAGGATGAAGGAAGAGCAATCGAGCGCAGATCGATAGATAGCGTTTCATTGGCGCACAGGACTCCTCTTGGGCCAATCAGCACCTACGTTTTGGAGCATACTACGTACCCGCCATGAAACAAGGAAGAAGTGCTTGCCTTGCCGACAGTGGCGGCGCTAGGGAGGGGCTACCCAAGAAAGACCAAAGCACCCCGATAGCACCCCCAAAAATAATGTCTGGAATTAATTATATTCAGGGTGTATTCTATGGAAGCCCTAAACCGCATGGTGAAGAAAAAAGAAAACTTATTTTGTTATTTCAATATTAAGTCGTTATTTCAATAGAATATCTCGTTATTTCGACATAATAACAGGGATTTCCCTGCATTTTTTTTTTTTTTGGCGGCCCTCAAAGCAAATTTTTGGCCTTTTTTTTTTTTGATCGGTGAGTGATGTAGAATAGAAAGACTGCTGCGCTTGACTGGGCGCATAACGAGCAGAGAGAGCGCCCCGGCCGCGCGCGCGCACTCTCACATCTTCAAACAACACGAGCTGTATTGCTCTCTCTCCCTTGCGCATATTAATCAAAATCAATTGAAACGATAGTAAAAGGTCGGAAGACCGCAGTTTCACATGGAGCATTTGGAGATTTTTTTCTCCTGAATTACCGCGGGGTGAATTGTGCTAAAAAAGAAACGTTGCCTTATCTTCTCTAAAAAGCGTTCCGCCCATTCAGCTGACATAAACCACATTTTAACACGAAAAAAACCTATCCAGTGATGAAAGTTTTCTGTATTGACACAAATCATGTGTGATGATTTGTGCCACCCCCCCCCCCCCCCCCCCCCCCCCCCCAACCCCTAAATTCACATAAGGATTCAGTAAGGATTATGCATTAAACATTTGAATTGTTTATTAATAAACTAGTGTTTTCTGTCAGTTTTCGGTTCGTTTATGAGACTCGCTCCAGTTCACACACCGGCGCCTCCGTTTCCTAATTATATTGTCTGCTATATTTGCTTCTTGTTTATTAATCCAGTCAATTTGTTGATGAAAACATTGATTAAAATGAAGATACAATTTATACAAAACGAAATTCACTTAAAACAAAACTTAATAAGTGGTCAGAATTATGTCTGACCCATTCCAAATATTTTCCGATATATGGTGACTCAAGCACTGATGGACCAAAGAGCGCGCATTTTGACATTTGCAGTAAAAACTTGAAATATAAATTCTCAAATGCATTTAATACCAATATATTGAAAAGTCTCTTTTATATACACCATTAATAAAGGAGTGCAGACATTGGAAAATTATCAGTCCACGTGCGTTTTATATTTAATATGAGGGAAATGGACATGCATGCGTGACACAAAAAATCTTTAACTTTTAGGTAGCAAAATATTTTTTAGAAAATTCTACTAGACTGACGTCACTCATAAATCAGGAAATTTCACACATCCACCATCTCTTGAGTTTTATTATAAATCTTTAACTTTTAGGTAGCTAAATATTTTTTTAGTAATTCTGTCATGTACACTAAGGTTAGATTGCATTGAAGGTAAATTGGAGCGGCCACACTGAGCTGTGCGTTACGCCCACAGACGTGCAGTGAACGAGACAGAGGCTGTCCGGTAGGCTACTGTCTGTAATGGTTAACTCGGTGGTGATGCATGTGCAAAACAGATTTAACTAATCATAAAGTCAATCAGGATACATAACACAGCCTACTGTAGGCCTACACTAAAAAGTTCTAAAAGGCACTAAAAAGCCCCCCCCCCCTATATATATATATATATATATATATATATATATATATATATAAAATTGTGCAGCTCCCCATCAATGATCTAGCACCCCCGACAGCAAGGCAAACACTTCTTCCTTGTTTCATGGCGGGTACGTAGTATGCTCCAAAACGTAGGTGCTGATTGGCCCAAGAGGAGTCCTGTGAGCCAATGAAACGCTATCTATCGATCTGCGCTCGATTGCTCTTCCTTCATCTTCCAACTACCCGGATGTCTGTCTCAGTAACTTGAAATTGAATTTGAGAACTGAATCTGAATTGTGAGAAGTGAATGTGAAGATATATAGAGAGTTTAATTTTCAGTGAGGATCAAATTTTATTGGACTTCAGTTCCAAACGAATAAATTCAATTTCAAATGATACAATTCAGATTCAGTTTTTGAATAAATTCAATTTCAAATTATGTTATTCAAATTCAGTTTTTCAATGCAATTATTCAAGTTTAGCATTTCAAATTCAAATATAAATGATTAAAATTCAGTTTCTGGTGGCACATATTTCAGCCAAAGTGTCCCTGCACTTAATTAGTAACCAAAAAATGAAAATTGTCATCATTTACTCGCTCTCATTTCGTTCCAAACCTGTATGACTTTCTTTCTTCTACAGAACTAGCAATACCGGTGTTGACGATAATCGTGATATTCAAAGCATGAAATATCGACATCGTGTTAATTTAGAGTGTGGCGATACCGGTATTGGCGATAACCACGATGTTTAAAATGAATAGGACTGTTATGATAACATGACACGTAAATACTCCAGCTCGAGTAGCTGGTTGACGTGTTGACGTCTCAGCTGTAGGCTATTGCACCCGCTGACACCTACCAAAGAAGACGCAGCCCGGGCCGCGCAGCTAGTCTCTGAGGAGAACGTCGTCTGAGCGTGAGAGTGAAACACTCTGTCCACACCCGAAAAAAGTAAGCTCGGCTGAATGGGAGTTCTTCGGCTCAAAAGAAAACAGCACTTTAAAGGGGGTCGCGCGGCACACCAGACGAGAAGCGCAGGGCCACGTTTTTTAAAATTCGAACACATTTTCTCTTTTTCACACCGGTTGTGCCATTCGGCGTCTGTCCGGGGCACCCAGCAACGGCTCTTGTTCAAAATCCTGCCGCGACACTTACATAGTTTTATATTAAATGTACATTATATTTGTCGCAAATCATCGTAAATGACTTCACCCTGTGCTGCAATGTACATTTAGTTTTACATTAATTTACAGAAATCAGCTGCTTGAATGAAAATTGCTGATGTTATCGGATTTTCAGGTGATATTCTCAATTCATTCAGTTAATGGATGCTCTGTCTGAGGTAAATTTTGTTCAGCTCACAGACTCAGCAACTATTGTATTGAATTGTACAGTAGCCTACAATCATAACATAGTAGGTCTACAGATTATCTTAATTTCATAATCTCCTTAAACATAAGAATAGGCCTACTGCTGGCCATAAACTGAGAAAGTGTGCGTCCGGTTTGCGATACCTCGAGTTGTCCTACACGCGACGCGGCGCTGCAGAATGTGTAGCCACCAACCTTTTTACCCATCTCCTTGCCCTGCGGATTACGCATTTTTACAGAGAATACATTGCGATTATTTTATTAGTCATTGAATGGGAAACGTGACATTAACCTGTTAACAGATACATTTAATAAATGGTGATTATTAAGAATCATCCTATTTTTGTCTTTGCACTTGATTTTTTTTTTGTACCCTTATGTTTGTTGGGTAAAAAAGAAAAACTATTTAAACAAAGTAAAAATTTATTCGACTGATAACTGATAACAGGCACCTCCCCTGAGGAGAGAACAGACGGGAACATGTTGCTGTTTGTACTTTTGGGTGAGTCACTCACCAGTGAAATCCAGCAAAGAGATGAAGTGGAGAAATCATGCATCAGCGGATGGCTGCCATTGTATTCTTGCTCACTAAGAAAGCTGTTGCAGGGGTTTATACCTATTCAACAGCCTATAGTACCTATATATATTATACCTATTATTTATGTTCAGTGTAATCTTTTGTCTGTGCTTTATAGCAATTGTAAAGGCTTTACTGTATGTCTCAGATTGTAATGGCAATGATATTTAGCCATCTCATGAATAAAGCGTATGTGGTTCAGCTAGTGCTCAGTCGGACTGTCCCAGCAAATGCAAGTTTTCCCCAATTAGTCATTTGGTCCCCTGTTACTCAGTTCAAATAGGAAGGGGGAGTGGTTATTTGCAGGATGCTGTCTTCTTGACTGAAACCAAATGACTGAGCATCTTGCGTTTACATTCGTCATTGTGAGTTAGGTCAAAGCAAGTTCAAGTTATGTGTCAAGAGTACCCCCAAAAGATGAAACGGTATCATCAGTAGTGTTGAACAGTCACATTCAAGGTCATAATTGAGCCTTGTTTTTTCTTTTAACGTTACAGCTAAATCTAATTACAAGCCTTTTAAATACAACTAGGCTACAAATTAAGGTTTTTATGAGTGTGTTTGTGGTTGCAAATGGGCTAATGACAGGTCCAATATTTAACTATGTCTACTTCGGCCTCTTCTGACTGGACAGATTACTATAAAACAAACTCAGAATTATCTTTATATGCTAAGGAGGAAAGTACCTGATGCTGGACAGTCTCTGTGAAGTGACTAGGCAATCAGAGTGACCCATTTTTCTACTCAAGTATGCCTGCATTCAGCCTTTTAGCTTTCAGGATTTCCGCTTGTAGCTTGTCCTGGAGGTCCCAGAGCTTTACTGAGGCTAGATTTGGTGTGATCTGGTTTAAATGTATAGCAACAACATTTGAATGTGTAACAGCGGAGTTAATATATAAACATATAGACCTTATGTAGCCCCGCCCCTTTTCAGCGCTGCGCTCATTGTGTTCTGTCTTCCGGTTTGTACTTCCACAGCATAAAGGTAAGATCTTACGGATTTATGAATGAACCGCTCGTTTTAAAATCTTCCCGGTCTACTGACATATGTTATGACATCCACTTAAAACATTGCAATGCTCATGATAACTTTAGTTAACTCTACAATAAGTAAATCCACTTCACCAATGCCTTAGAAATATATAGAGCTACCGCAAAAACTGAAGTTCAACGACAAAATTCTAAAGATGGTTCCGAGCACGTTTCTCTGGCGCATAAGGTCTATAGTACAAACCTATTAAGCACCTCATCTCTAGTAAATAATTTTTTTACACCTTCTGTCTGAATGGTTGATATAGAATTTTACCCCAACATCCAGTGTCTTCACAAAATGATATTTAGATCTTGTCAACGTCTATGGTATCAAAAGAAAACAAAAGAAAAAGAAAAAAGAAAAATCTATTGACAGGAAGCCACTGAGGATGCAATTTGTCACTCCAGTTGAATGTGCAAAAACACTGATATCTTAATACCTCAAATACTGCAAATGGATTCAGATCACACAACTATTGAGGTTTGGATCCATAGTGATTTTGCTTCTTTCCTCAAACCTTTTTACAGGAATGGGAGCTGGTTGTCCTGGGCAAATTGAAGTGGAACCTGGCTGCTGTCACTCCCAATGACTTTATTGAACACATTATGAGGAAACTTCCACTGCCTGAGGATAAGCTGGACCTGATCCGTAAACATGTGCAGACTTTCATCGCCCTTTGTGCAACAGGTAGTGTATTCAATTTAGAGGTTGGATTGTTGGATGTTGGTTTATAAATAAATAATGCCTGCAAAGCATTTTTAACTCCTAATTTGTACAGTGCTCCATAGAACTTATCCCACTCGTTTAAAATGAAATCTTCTCAACATGCATTTGTACATTAACTTAGTAGAGTGTCAACGTGTATGTGTCTTCCATTGGTGTTAAGTATGAGTGATAAAAGATCCACTGCCTAGTCAAGTTGGTGTTGATACCTTGCATCATCACTTCAATAAGTGATGTGTTGCAAGATCCATGTTTGTTCCTTGCAAAACTTGAAATTAAAGCCGACTTCTGTGGGTTTAGTATCTATGGCAACTTTATCCAGGTTCTTGTTGCAGGCAAATGATCAGATGCCATCTCATTACATTCATGAGAAACTATGTGGACTGAAATAGCGACTTGTAATGGAGAGAATTTCACTGGAAGCCTTATGTGTTTGCCTGGTATGTTTGGTGGGCATATCAGTGGCTAACTCTGAATGCAGTGACACTTCAAAAGGCAGTTGTATAGTTAAAGACATTCCTGTGTGCTGTTGAGCCATTGGTTATGCTGTTCCTGCTCTTAGAGGTGGACCACCTTTAGGAGATCAAACATAGAGATGAGAGGAGGGTGAGAAAACGTGAGGAGTGTATTGTTCCAGCCGAGCCAAACAGTGAAGCATGTCATGTTTTCATATCTTATCCCCTCTTCTCACGCCTCCCAGATGCTTCAGGGCATGACGACTTTCCCATAATCAGGAGCCTTTGTGGGGCTGGTTCTCCCAGCCAAGCCTGTACCGAACATCACCATAGGCGGTAATGGGATCCAGTGCACCACCCTTGTTCCCTCAGGCTTCTCTCTTCCTCCCTGGGGTTGCTCAGCTCCCCATGAACCTCGGGAGTGACTCTGACTTTGGGAAAATGGCATACGATGGGAGAGGGAATAGGAGGAGGAGCTGGCTGGTCTTTTAAACATGGAGCTTTTGATTCTGCTGTTGGTTTTTGCAATAGATATAGATCTGTTGTGAAACTGCTCTGGCATAAACAGAATCCATAGAAACTGGTTTGAATTGGCAGGATGAGCATTGATGATAGCTGGGATAATATGAATGGTTTAACATAATAACTTGGTTTTTAGATGCCGAAAAATTGCAGATGAAGTGCAACATACCTCTTTTGTTAAATCTCCTGTTTTAAGCGATACACAAATTAGTTACTAGTTTAACAACAGATTTTCGCGGGGTGTCCAAAAGATTTTAATTGCCAGGCAGATGCCCTGACGGCTGCTTTTCTTTTCTCTGTACAGTTTGCTTTCTTTGCAGAGAATTCAGCATCCCCCTCTTTTCTGAGACATGCATAAATCAAGGCCCCTGTATCTGAATGAGAAAGGAGAGAAGAGTGTGGAAAGACGACAGCTAATTTTTAATGGTTCTTTGCTTTTGATAAAACAGTTCCGTTTAGAGCACTCTGTGAGATTTGGTCAGGCAGAGTAGACCAGTTCAGTATTAATTAATAACATGGAGGGGCCTTTCAGAGATATGCAAATAGCTGGAAGGCTTGGCTAGAGACCGCAAGAAAGGAGACAAAAGGAACAACCCTCCATTTCATATGCAGAGGCATGTAAGGGTCAGTGCAGGAGCACACGATAAAGCGTTTCTCCGGAGGGCAGTCTGTCGAAGGCCTACACAGGAACAAGCTCATTAAACGTGATTATACCCCATTTTACTGTTAAACATCCAGCACCCCCTTTACTTCTCCATCGTAGATTGTCTGTAGATGTATAATAACAGACCTGAGGCATGCTATGATATTAGCAGCAAATATGTTTTGTAGGTAGAGATCATCTTGCCACTCTTCAGATGGTTACTTATCAGAGAAATCCCTTAGGAAAAATAAATAACTACAGTAGTGACTGGTGAAGAGTTCAGTAGGACTGAAAATTAATTCTAAGATTAATTCATTCTATTTAACGACATATTCATGTCATTTCTCATTCAAGAGGCTCTGTTTCCTCCCACACCGGCCTGACTGCTGTTGCTAAAGACTCAGCACTGGAGCAAGACTGAAACAAGTTGTTACAGGATTTTAACAGTCAAAGAGTGTTCCTGTTTTTAATTAATCTGTTTTACTATGGTTTTACAGGGCAGACCAACACGCCACTTTTGATTATGAATTTATTTTGTTGAAGATTTGTGACAGATTTTTTTTTTAAAAAGACAATAGACTGATAATGTAATACATTTCTATGAAGTAGTTATACATACATTTCCCAGACAAGACCTGCTGATATCTAATTACTTAAAGCCTCATAATGAGACACAACATAGCTAGGAGTAAAAAACAAACATTTTAAATTTTGTTAGGTTTAAAAACTGCTAAAAAAAGTGCCAATGAGTCAACGTTTATTTGAATATTTGTTACATGTCTACTCTTTTAGTAACTCTGAAGTTCTTCACTTACATGCTTTACCATTTATCTAAGTGTTATACTGTGATGCCCAATTCATATTTACGTTTGATCTTTATCAGGCAGGTCGAACATGACTGCTTAAAACGGGACTTTCTGTAAAGGCAAACCTGTGCATCTGCATGAAAGCCTGGCACTTGATTTATTGCCCCTCAAATTATCGGTCTCTTTGGCCGTTCCTCAACTTTCCGGACGTTTAATTAATTTACAAGTTAAATGCGTACACAGCACATTGCACCCACCAAGGAGCTTGCTGTGTTGGCACAGTTCTGGGGATGCAGTGTGGCGAGGGCAGGAGAATGGTCCATTGAAGGGGGTGAGAGGCTGGTATACCAGGCCAGCCAGCCGCCGCTTACTAGGAGCCTTCCATCACAGGCGTCACCACTCAGCTACATACACTGTTTATACTCAGCATGAATATCAATGAAGGCGTGCAGAATACATCCATTCTTCCCTTACCACTCTCACAAACCAGAGCATCCAGCTCTGCCACTAGCACGCGCATACTCTTGTTCCCCCGACAAACTTGTCTTGTCTAGAGTGTGAAAAATCAGATTGCAACCCACTCAGCACACGCAAGCTGTGTGTGGGCATCTATTTTCCATTGTTTTTTCTCCCTGCCCCAAAAGACCTAAGAGTTGCAATGCGTTTTTTGTCTTCTTTCTGCTTGACCAGAACTTGTCTTTTAAGACATTTTTGTCTGGCCCGGCAAAAACTACAAAGGGAAGAGTGTATAATAAGTTCATTTATTTGTCAACACTGAGCCGCAAAATGAGAAAATGGCTGGCTTTGAATGTTAAAAAGGCAATGAAGGCATGCTCGTCAGTTATCAAAGGGCCCAGTGCTTTGATTTTTTTTTCCTAAAAAGAAAGGGGAAGAAAAATCACCCTCAGAGCCATCACACACAGTTTGCTTTGCAATTGAATATGGCAATATGGTAATGCAAAGACTGCCAGGGAGTGTGGGACCGTGAGCCCAGAGGTGGCCCTGCATCAGAGGAATGGCATGGGGGGAATGAGGTGGGTAGGAGGGTCTTTTCTTCTGCCAAAACCATACGAAGGTCTGGACACTGATTAAAGAATGATGCTTAGTGCCCCCCTCAGCCGCCCCTGCTGTCTAAAACCCAACAACACCCTCCCCCAACACCCATCTTTTGTGCGGCTGTCAGGTTGAATTGGAATCCATAGAGAGGACTTGATGTTGCATCTCTCAGTTGGATGATATGAGGTGATGATTTCGGACAATGAGGCCACACTAGACCCACGTCCACTAGTGGTCACACTCAATATGCCAAAAGATAGCAGCAACGCTGACACAAATCTCGAGCTGTTGTAACAACAATGACATGTATGCTATTCAACTTTAGGGGTATGTGTCTGAAGTAAAAAAGTGTTGAAAAACAGTCTGAAAATAGGGAGTGGGGGAGCCGTAGAAAAAGAAGAAAGATGGAAATCAATGAGGCAGGGGGCAGACAGCCTAAGTTGTTTGGTTCTTTCTTTTCCTCTTTCCTTCTCCCCCTTCTTGCAGTCAGTCGTCTTTTGGGGTTTCAGGCCCGTTCACAAGCTGTCTTATTTGCATTATGAATGACAGTGAGAAAGCTAACAAGGTTATTGGTCTTTGAGATGTACGCCTGTGACCACACGTGGAAAAAGGACCTACAGCAGTGAGCATTGGCAGGGGGACTGTGGCTCTTTATTCCATCCTTTCCAAAGGCTATAGGGCTTTTTCTTCAGGGAGCACACGATTTACTTAGGAGCTGGAAGAAAAGGGGCCGATCTGCAAAGGGTGACTGGAGGAGAGGGATGGGGGTGGGGTGCTTTTCAGATTCTTTTCAAGCCAAGTGAACCCTCATTATCCTGGGCTGCAGTCATTAGCAAAGGACTGTGCACAGACCTAATGGAAAGGGTCTTCATTTATCTGTATTTATGATTTTGGTTAATTTTGTATCAATTTAATAATATCTGATATTACTATTCAAAATACTGTATAAGTGTGATAAAGTACATTTTTATGAACTCAAAGTTTGACCGGTCTTGCCTGGTTTGCTCTTTCCTCAGATTTCAACTTTGCCATGTCCCCTCCATCCATGATTGCAACGGGCAGCGTGGCAGCGGCTATCTGTGGCCTGCAGCTCAACAGCACTAACCGCTCACTGTGGGGAGACAACCTTACAGAGTTGCTCGCCAAGATCACAAACACAGAAGTTGTGAGTATTTTTGCTTTGACAATACATTTTATTAATGCATCTTTTAATGAGTCATGACACATGGCACTTCCATGCGGGCCAGTGTGCTATACAGATTACCTCACAGTTTGTTTATATTCTAAAGTAGAGTGATCATATAGGGATGCTTTCTAATTTAAAACAGCGACCATGATAAGATGATTCCTTGTGTGCCTGTAGGACTGTGAGAGGAGGCTGTGCATTTCCCCTATTTACTCAATGGGCTTGGGTCCAGCTCCAATTCAATTTCACATTCAGCCACTGAATTACTGGAAATGAAATGGGATTGACCCTGACTGAGAGACTGTAAGGAGAGAATCCGCAGGGCTAGGGGAATGTGTCAGGGATACTATGGCTTTATGCAAATGACTTGCATACAAATTCACATATACTGTCGCACGAGGGACCACCTCCTGGTCATTTAGTTTCTTTTAGGTCCTTTAGTATCTCTTTATGGGTGAAAGTAAAAGCCAAAGAGAATAGAAAATTAGGATTAAGAGAATAACCCAGGAAACACATTTAATTCCTGTCCTGACCTGAAGAGGTCAACCCTCCCCAAGATACCCTAGAGTGCACTGCTGCTGGTAGAATGACTGCTGCCCCAGCATGTGGTGTGTGAAGTCGTGCACCATAGCAGAGGAAAAACAAATAGTCCTCCAAAGCAGTAAAGGTGCTCAGTGTCTGAGGAGTGTGAGGTCCAGGGCAGAAGGAATGAACTGCCTGCTCCATGAACAACTCGTCACATTGCTGGATGCCAACAAGCCATATCTTTGAAAACATGCAGGTAGGGTGTATGCACGCTACCCTGCTCACACTGAGCCTAAAGCCTAAAGAAAAATTAAAGGTATAGTTCACCCAACATGAACATTTTTTCATCATTTACTGACCCTCAAACTTGTATGACTTTTTTTCTGCTGTGGAACATAAAAAAAAAGGTATTTTGAGAAACGTCTCAGTGTTTTTATCTATCCAATGGAAGTAGATGGTTAATTATTTGGTTACCAACATTCTTCAAAATATCTTATTTTGTGTTCCTCAGAAGGAAGACATATAGGTTTGGAATGACATGAAGATGAGCAAATGATGACAGAATTAAAATGTTTGGGTGAACTGTCCCTCAAAGGAAGGCAATTTAACAATTTGTCTTGTCAAGGATTATATGCTACTGCAACAGTATCTTTATTGTGACATTACAGAATCACGTGTGTAAGGGTTATTGCTAGCAGTGCTACAGGTATATCTGCTATATCTTAAAGTGCTTTCATACTAGCACTTTTGGTTTCGCACCCACAAACTGAACCTGAGTCCACTTTAGTGGGGTATGGTTCATGTAAACTCCAGTACGGTATGTTGCTGATATGAATGTAATCGTAGTAAATCATGGAAGTGAAAAGCTATTAATGACATATGATTCGGTAAAACTGTCTGTTTGTATATGTTCTAACACACTTTACTGACAAGCGGGACTGCCACACTGCAAACATAGACTTCCCCGTTCTTTAGAAACAAAATCAAAGTAAGATATAAAAGTGAGACGGGCAACGCAATGCATTTTGCTGCCTTCTCTTGCATTGCTGTTACCTAGCAACAATGGGTAAACAGCTGCAGCTTCAGATAAGACAAACATAAATACAATGTGTACACAATTTAGCGGGAGCAGGTGGGGGGGGGGGGGGGGGGTGGCGGGGGGTGGGGGGGACCAAGCTATTTAACCATGTGTGAATGCACCCTTGTGTTTAATTGAGCACTGAATTTGTTTGGGACGAATAACTCATTTTACCAATTAGAATTGTTGTTTTGAGAAAATCTTAGAGGTCCTATCTAGATATCTATAGCAGAAGTAAAGTAGAAAAACCTAGTCTTCAATAAACAAGGTTTTTGTGTACTAAACTTTTCCTTAGTGTATGAGGACCTTCCATATTGAGGCAGAGGTTGGGAGGTGAGCGGTCAGACAGAGTATGAAGGAAAGTCAACCTAATGCCAAACGATGCTGCCAGCCTGGAACCAGGAACCCTGCTGACATTTGTGGTGTCCAGTGCCTGTAGTTTCCAGTAGACATATGATAGGGGCAGCCAGCCTCTTCCAGTCGTCCTTGGAATGTGTGTGTAGCTGAAGACACACCTGATGAAGCATACTCTGTGCAGCAGTAAGGTACACACATGCATGCCAAACCAAGAGGGCTGATAAATTGGCTTGAAGTTTCCACAAACACCCTAAGGTCTCTCTAAGAAAGAAGCAAAAGACACTAAATATTTGTCTGATACTGGGTGTTACTAGTAGTTTGTTACTGTAGCTACAGTAAATACAGTAAATGATGCTCTTTGGGATGTTGTAGGCATCCAGGGTCGCAGAGTTTTCAGTTCTTTTAAATGAGGCCTTGACTGATTTGTTTATGTTGAGGCATTAATTGGTGTCCTTGTGCTCCTCTAGAATACTTATAATGTAGCTTTATACAAGCTAAAGATCTGCAGTTATAAAAACTAATCAGTAAGAGAAAGTGCACAGTAAAAACTCTTTTGAGATACCGCAGTTTCTAAAAGTAGGTGAAATGTTAGAAACTTTGGGTCTGGTATGCTGAGAATGTTCCTTTGCCTAAAGTCATAATGTCATAAGGACATTGGTATTTGCAACCGAAATGTTATTTGGAGCTGAAGAGTTGCAAATTATTTAGAGAAGAACTTCAAGGCTTTTTTGGTACATAAGATCATGTGTTAGGCCCCCTGGCCTCTTGCATTAGGCCTCTGGGACATCTTAATCCTTTTCATTTCTCAATGCTGTGATGGCCTTGCTCTGAACCCGGCAATCCTTGCTTTCACTTCCCATTAAAAAACAGACACCATTTTTTTTTTTTTCTCTCTCCTTTATGCTTTTAGGCTTCTTCTGTCTAAGATGGCACACACTGAGTGACATCTCAATAACTGCTGTTTCTTCAGTAGACCATCTTTCTTGTGGTTTCGACCGATTTTATTCATTTGTTTGACTTTGAAAAACGTAGCCATGCTCCGGTGGGATAGAGGGTGTTCTTGATCAGGGCAATGTTGAATTAAGCAGGGACCACCCACTCCATCCTGCAGCTCACCAAGTGCCACCCTTCTCTGGATCTAATCATTGAGAAGCTCTTCTAGAGCAAGTCCTGGTTTTACCAGTAGTCGCACATTGAAGCTATTAGAGTTGCCTGAATTAAGCCTTTGGGGCTTGGCATGAATTTGGTTGTGCAGCTATAAAGACCAGCGCACAGGGAAATGTCTTTTAAGAAGTCGGGCCTGGCATTCTTGTGGTAAGACACAGGCAGTTCCTTTACATGTTTTATGCTTTAGTTAATTTACTACAAGGAATTTATTTTTCATGACTAATAATGGCTCATCGTGGTGGGAAACAATCTCTAGAAGGATGGTGGCAGTGTCATCCACAATGAAAGAAAAAAATCTAGAGACACTAAGCTTTTACTCAACAATAAAAAAATAAATAAATGATAAACGATAGATTGCTTCTACAGGCAAGAAACACTCGCCTGGCCCAGGAGCCATGCATAAACATAATTTCAGACTTTGGCCCATCAGCTTTTAATTAGCAGTAAATGTCAAAGGAATGCAGCCTCTCCACAAGCAACACATTCTCCACAGGCCCTTCCCATGGGCCATTCACAGCAAACTTCACACAGATGCCTGTTGTGTCTCAGACATACCCACCCAAATAGGAGTGAGAGCTTTGATCACCGTATCCATTTAGTTGCACTAGAGGGCATCATTGCTCATTTTGGTGACAGTGTGTGAAAGCCATTTTAAATATGTCGTATGCTCTTTGGAGCCACCCACAGGGTTGCATTGAGCATTTTTCATATTTTATCTAAAAAATAAGATTTAGTTTGTTCTTAGTTATACAGAGCAGGAAGAAGACTCTGGTGGACTCAAGTGAGATTCCCTGTTGTGAAAATGAAAGGGCATACAAAAAAAAAACAAGTGAAACACTACCTTGTTTTATCCATGGGATATAGATGTAATTAACATAGGAAACTGTGGTAGAGCTTTTTTTTCTCTGCTTGCAGGGCAACTTCTATTGTTTTAGATGCATATTTGGTGTAGACAGAAAAATCTAGGTTAAAATTTTGGTTCAATCTTGTTGTTTGACCTAAACCATTAACTGACCGTGAATTTGCATTTGCTTTAACAGCATTATTAATGAAGAGATTCTGGATAAGTACAGAAATTGCAGCGATGTAAGTGACCTGTTTTTCTAACGTTATGTGTCCGATGCATTGCAGGATGTGTTAAAGGAATGCCAGGAGCAGATTGAGAGAGTGTTGATGAATAACCTAAGGGAGGGTCGCCGGCAGCAGCAGAAACAGCAGCAGCAGGAACAGGGTGGACCGCGCAGCAAAGCACTTGATGACCAGGACCAGTCCAGCACCCCAACCGATGTACGAGACATCAACTTGTGAGCTTGCTGCAGGAATGCTGTGATCAGTCTTCAAGAAAAGAAAAAACAACAAAAAACAAAAATGACAAAAAAACAAACAACCCCAACAAAAAGTGCTTGCTAGTCTTTGTAGAGTTTTATCTTCATTTTCCAATAAAAAAATACTCCCGTAAATGACAAAAAAAGGAAAAAAATCTAAGCTATTTTAGATACAAAAAATAGATATTTTTAAGATGATTTGATAATGATGCAAAAAGCTCTACGGTGCCTCAGACTCTTAGAAGGGAAGCATGTAGTATTTTGCAAACTCTTTTGATTGTGTAAACATAATAATATGATATTTAATGCAAAAGTGATAGTGTAAAGGGCTTTTCAAAATAGAGAGTCTACAGTATCAGACTGGCTTGAAAGGGTACAAAAAGTGGGGCTATGTTTTTTTTCCTGTTTTGTTGTGATTTTTTTTTTTTTTTTTTTTAGTTCATTTTGGAATGCCTGAACTTGAACACACATTGATGTGCCATGAGTCTGAATGAACGCACCCATTCAATTGGCTGTGTACTAAGAGTGCATTAGGACCACAAAATGGGGATTAAAAAGGAGCGGTGAGACACAAGTTGTATGCTAAGAACGCAGGGCTCTTTTGCTAGGGCAACAGGGGCTTATATCACGGCAATAGACTATTAATATAATTTTGATATGATTATTATTATTATTCCTGTTAAACAAGCAAGTTATTGTCTCTTGATGCTAATGTTACAGACACTTAAAATAAGCTTTTGTCAAGCTGCTTGTGTGCATGCATTTACGTGTGGTGTATGTTGGCTCATGTGCAAGCGTGTACAAGTTACCCTATATCAGGCACTCTTGTGTGAGTCATGTGGGCTTTGTTTAATCATCTATCTGCAAGTGTTTGGTCATAGAGACGAATTCAGTGGTAGGCACATGGTCTGGACAGGGATAGCAAATGATTCCACGATGCTTCGAGGGCCTCCTGTATCAGTGCCTTATATTAAATGCTTTTGTTTACTGGCCTGGAAACTGCTTGAGGGCTGAGCCCAACCCAGTGCACAGAACATGAGGAAGCAAGAAAAGGGAGCGGACAGAGACGGCTACGTTCCCTCATTTCTTCTAAAGGCAAGAAGAGTTGTTTTTAAAATTTGTGGGTAAGGTTGTCCTTTGGGGCAACCTCCCACTAAATATTACAGTTGTATTGTATACAGTTTATATTGTTATTACGTATTTTGTTGTTAGCGTGTTAAAGGAGCCTTAGGCTGATTTGTGTTTGGTCCAACCAGACCCAGGGACTGAGAGAAGAGTCATGGAGTTGTTTGCAAACAAGTGTGTGCAAATTTGATTAGCAGTAAAGGAATGTGTAGGCAAGAATGATTGAGGATGATGATGATGAAGCTTGGTTAGTTTGAGGTGTGAAGCATGCTGCTGAGATGAGGATGATGATATGGAGTTAGGAGAAGCAGGAAAGGAGGCCAAAGGAGAAACAACAGCTATTATGGTTTCCATAAATCACCTAATATTTAAGATCTTTAATCTATTTGTCAGTTTATTTGTTTGTCCTTTGGGTTTTTTTTTTGGGGGGGGGGGGGGTTTTTTGTCTCGTGTTTGAATTACAGACCAGTATCGAAACCAGTTTCATTGATACTGCCAGCTCATAACTGGGGCAGATTACTCCATCGGTGTCAGTTTAATGTTGAGCGTATTTGCCATGGATAACAAATGGTTATGATTAAGGGGTCTTTTTTTCTTTCTTTTTCTTTTTTTTTTGGGGGGGGGGGGGGGGGGGGGGCTGGTTTCCCATGTTTTGACCATGGCATGTTCGGTTCATTCTAGCGTTAAAGCATTGGAAACCAATGTATGACAACAGCAACAAGATAATAAAGCAAAATAATTTAACAAAATAAAAAAGACCAAAAACCAGACAACAAAAAGACATAAAACAGATCAAAATGGAAGAAAATAAATTGTTTGTTGGTTTGCACGCTCCAAGGGTAAAATTTGAAAAGATTAACTTGTGCAACTGCACCATTGCAGAATTTTTTTTTTAATATAGTGCCTTGAGTCTGATGTAGACTTTGACCCTGTTTTGCAGAGCTTAAGCATAAGATCCACTACTACCAAGCCATCCAAAATATGCTGCTTCCAAAGGTTGAACTGGCATGGGATTTGAAAACTTCCAAAAGTCATTACAGTGTCCAAAAACAGGGTGCATCATCAGCACAAAACGGCTTTCATGTGCTGAATTTTCATAGCTTAACATTAAAAAGGGGCAGTCGAGCTTAGGTTTGTGTCCGTCTACATATGCGTGTGTTTGTGTGCATGTCTTTCTGTGTGTAAAGGAGATGTCTGCGTGTACTCGTACATTTCCTTTGCCGAGAAACAGTTCTTAGTGATGCTTGAGTTTCACAAGTCACGTTTCCTCCATCCTCGCACCAAAACCCGTCAATCTTATTGTATTAAATTAGTCTGTCTTAATATTTTCCCAGCTCTGCTCTGAAAATGAATTACAGTACTGTTAACAGATTGTATGGGTGTGGCTATGTCGTTTGACTTTGAATATGGACTGAAGTTACGTTCATTAAGGGGTATGATACTGTATTCCAAAGTGATGAGATGGAAAGGGTGTGAAGACATCAATCAAGTGTCAATATTGTTATTGAGTTATTGTTTTTTCCGCTGCTAAAAAGCTATGATTTTTTTTTGTTTGTTTGTTTCATCTTATACACAAAAATAACATTACATAGTTGTGATGTCACATCAGTGTGCTGCTATTTTATAAACAATTGTATTATAATTATTTTACTGCTTACAGAATACTTTGAGAATACAGAAGTAGAGGGTAAAAGAAGAACATGAAATGAGTATTCGACTGGAAATGCTCTTTGTACAGTGTGCTCTTATAAAGGCATGTTTCTTTACCTTTTAGTCTTTTCCTCTTCTTTCTCTGTCACATTCTGTAAGTATGGTATCTCTATACCTCAGGTTTACTGGACATAAAATACTTTTTCCATTACCTCACACAACTCACAACAGTTTTTTCGGGAACCTGGAAAGGACAGCACATAGAAGAGGTTATGATATGTCTGATGATGTAGTAAATACAGTTGAATTTCGATGTAGATGAATAGAAAGCTTACAAGGCTCCCACCTGGATGTCAGAAATAGTGGATGGAGGAGGTGACAAGCGTCCGATTGACAATGTCTTGTGTACCCTGCCCATTTCAGTGAATATAAACCTGTAAATATAAAATAAGCAACAACGAGTAAAGGCCTCCTCCCTCCACTATAACCATATCATGTACCTCAGTAATGTCTGTTGCACAACCTCTGTTCAATAAATATCTGCTTTAAAGAGTGTGGTGCTATGTTGGTCCTATGTTATTCTTAACCTTTTATTGGCAATGTTAATGGTGAAAATAACAACGGGAATCTATCCAGCATGTTCTAACTTGGTAGAGAATGACTGTAAAGATTGAGTGTGGGTAATCAGACAGACTGGGTGAAAATTACACATTTGAACAGGTTGAACTTTTATATTCAACCATGTTTCCTTACATAATTATCTGCTAAATAATTATAACTTAAATAAGTTGGAAAATTGTTACAGCTGATTTATAAGAGATGAATTATAGGGTAAAGTCATTGGGGCTTGGCAATTCTGTGGATATTCTTTGGATTTCTGTTGAACTCAAATAATTTGTCATTGAGAGCATGAATGAAGTTAAAGGAGAGGACATGCTGTATGCTAAGGTCAATAAACTTACCATGAAAGAAGTATTCCGCCTTCTCTTCTTATTTCAGTAGGCCTGTAGGCTGCAAATTTGTTTATAAACGTTTATATTTTACTACTGGGGAACAGCTGGTGAGTGCTTAAAATATCATAATTAAAATAAAATACCTATGTCGAGTCAATGTAATGCCAATGAGATACAGTCCAAAAGAATACTGTGACAGACAGACGTTATACAATTTCAAAGCCCGCCACGCGCCACTGGCGCCAATGTGAGTCACTGCAAGCTTCAGTCAGGGGTGAACGATGTGACATCGCCGTTAAGGAATCATTCTTTTGAGTCGGATCTTTTCAAGGATTCGGTTGAGCTGGTGAATCCAAAAGTGCAGAACAAATCTGAACGATTTCGAATGTCGAATGTTAAACACACTGGAAATATGTATATGACTTAATCAGCTATGACAGCTTTATCAACAAACTTACACAACAGAATTGGTTTTAACAAATATTATTTTATTAAAACAAGCAACGACTATTTCAGCCAAGAAATATAAATACATTTAATAATGTTTCAGCTACATCAAAATTAACTAGGATAAATTAAATTCCAATAAGCAACCTTATAAACAAAATTTAAAAGGATAGCAAATATTGCTTAGGCTACATTTTGGAAATTGAGTCGGACCTACCAGCCATGCGTACGAACTTCCGGCTAAATCGAGTACGGTGATAGTCGCTGTCAGTGGCAGTGCTGTCACCACACAAAGCAGCGCATATTTGAAAACGCAAGGGCCGTGACAGACTCCTGGATCAATGGATGAAGATCTATAACCTCACTACGCTGTTAACTGCATCGTAATAGCTGCAACAATGCTCGCTTTTGGTTTAACAATAGTCCGACAGTAAGTTGGCTTTTCTGTCTTGTTTGCTTAATGAAAACAAATTTTCTCATTATACCTATTCATTCTACATTGCCAACTGATAATCACTGCATCATTGATTCAGTAACTCTAAATTAAAGTGACCTGATATTTTAATTATACTTTGCTAAAGTAGTTATGAATATAGCTCTGTATCAGAACGTCATGGCGTTATAGAACGGTATTAATACATGAGGGATGTCTGACATTTAATAGAGTTTAAATATGCTAGTGGGAATTTAGTTGAAACTTTACTGGGCTCATATCATATTACTCCTGTCTGTTGTAACTTGTGTTTAAAGGGCAATACGAATCCCTCTTCCAGTGAAAGGTCAGAGGCAAACTTGATGTAACTCCAAAAACACCAAAAATATGTCCTACCTTCACTGTCCATGTTACATAGACATTTAAGTTATATAGTCTGTTGTCTTCATTGCTAGAGATTTTGTAGAATCCCTTTATTTTTCATTTACAGCCTTCAAGAATAAACGTGTGAAGTTAGTCACAATTACAACTAGGGTTTTTCTTGAATTAAAATGATTGGTTACAACTGTGCGCTGGTTAGTAATAAAGTTTTTATTGATCACTATTACTGTTTTGGTTTACCAGTGGTGAGACGCAGTGCAACAAAGATGGCCTTTTACAAGGTAATTTTTTTACAGGGGAAAAAACTGTTATCCATATCAGTACCCCTGCATTTATTTCAGGCATTAAGCATTACTTTTTTTTTTTTTTTTTATCTCAGCACATGCTCCACAAACTATAATTTCTTTGCTTTTAGGTCAGAAAATAGACTCACCGCTTTCTGAAATTGGGATACGTCAATCTGAGGCTGCTGGCCAGTACCTCAGGGATGTAAAATTCACAAACGTGTTTGTCAGTGACATGAAACGTGCCAAGCAGGTAAGCAGAAACATACTAGTTCAAGTCTAGTAGAAACATACACGTTTGCCACAGGTAGAGGGAAATGTTTCTCCCCAAAATAAAAGAAACTCTTTTTAGGTTATTCTTTCCAGTGCTCATGTGGGTTAATAGAGCTGGAAATGCATGTTTCCCTAGATAAGAGTCAGTAAGCATTGAAGCGATATACCTATGTGAGTCTATTTTGAACATGATAAAGAAACCATCAATAATATGTTAACAGACAAGATCTGTTCATTTGCAATATGCAACTGTTGCAATTGTTATTGTTATAAGGTTGCACATGCCCACTGAAGTTTTAATCATGTCTAACTAATGTGTCCTATTGGTTTCTTGTACCAAATATCACTTTCCTTGTGTGAATTCGTTTGTTAGGATGAATAATCAAGTTTTTTTGTAAAATTACAGACTGCGGAGATCATTGTGAGGAACAACAGAACCTGCCATGATATAGAACTAGTAGCAGATCGATCACTTAAAGAGAGAGTAAGTAGAGTACTGCTTGATAATATAAGAAAAATGTCTGATCTGAGTATGTCTTTTCAGAGCAACTTTTCATATGCATCTCAGAACTATTTTTTTCTCCAGAGTTTTGGTATAGCTGAGGGAGGTCGAGTCATAGAAATGAAAAACATGGCTAAAGCAGCCGGGCAGCCTTTACCAGAGTTCACTCCACCTGAGGGAGAAACCATGGAGCAGGTAAAATGAATGGCACTTATGTCAAAAAATAAATAATAGTCAGTATAGCTGGTTTGTGATGAAAGAAAACAAGCCACTCTAAATGGCAACACTGTACAAAACAGGAGTTTGTATTTTAATATAATATAACAGTCCATGTCCTATGTCCCATGTATTTAATATAATTTATTTATGAATTTTGAATTATTATCAATAAATAAAAAGGATTTAGTGTCCAGTTTGTCACATTTTCAACAAACACAACAAATCTGATTGTCATCCTAAACTTCTGATTACTGTCTTTAAATGAGTAAAATGAGGCAAACACTTTTTAGTTATTTTTACTATATAAAAGCTTATATTCCTTTCAGGTGAAGGTGCGAATCAAGGATTTTCTCAAGGCTATGATCCAGCGAATAGCTAATGACCATCAAGACAAAGTACAAGATGGTGAGACATCCATATCAGATGAAACCAATTGGGCTCCTGCAGGACTCCCAGATGACGGAGTCTTGAATGTTTCTGTCCATGCCTTAGTTGTTGGCCACGGGGCTTATATGAGCATAATGATGCGGCATTTTTTTGAGGACCTGAAGTGCCCCGTGGGCCGTGGTTTAGACCCAGCTCAACAGTTTTCCATCTGCCCGAACACCGGAATGTGCCGTTTTATTATCACTTTGAAATGTAGTAATGCGGGTTTTGCACTTTCAGACATGAAATGCGTGTTCATCAACAGAAGAGATCACATCAAGACTGATTAAGAACAACAATATACCGTATGAATAGAAAAGGCAATAAAATGTTTGCATGTCAAAGTTCAAGCACTTTACCCCGATTCATCATACAGAATTTTGTGAAATAACTTTTAGAAAGACAACCTTTACAAATATCTGATTTGATTTTTCAATATAACTTATGAATCCTATATTGTATACCATTCAGACACTGGCAGTATTAAAGGTGGGGTATGTGATTTTCTTTTTTGACCATTTTTTCAAAATCACTTGAAATCCTATTCCTAACCCACTTACAGCCACTGAGTTAGAAGCACTGAAATGAAAATTAAGCAATTTAATCATCTGTGGAACGGGCAGGACTCGAAAAACTCCAGCCGATCATTTCCAAGACCACCTAGAATCATTGGACAGTAAGTGCGTCAATCAAACGGTCGTACCAAACCCCCCCACCCCCCCACCCCCCTCGAGCGAATCAGGGCCAGCGTTGGAGGAAAGAAGGTAGGACATTTTGAGTTGTGTATTTTTAAAATCTGCCGGCTGTTTTGCAAATCACATACCCCACCTTCAAATATTGTTTTTTGAAGATTATTAATTTTCTGCCAGGGAGTGTTTGTGTGTATGTAAGTTATTGATTTACTTTTAAATGGTATAAACGTGTAAATGTTAACTAAATAAATGTCATACATCTATATCGTTGTGTTTATATATAGCCACAATTTTGCTGTTGGGAAATTAAAAGAAGTTATTTAGGTGAACTTCTGTTTTCATCTTTGAAGGATGACTGTCATTACCTGTTATTACTGAACCCAAAACCATGCATTGCATGTGTATTTATTTTTGTGTAAAGACTTTTTCCAAATGATATGCAAGAACACAATATTTTTATATATGCATTTTGTGCCTCATATTTGCATAAGAGTTGCGGAGTGTCCTGACATGTTTAGCAGCACAGAACAGTCAATATTGAAGATATTCAGCTACTCTGACCTCGTTTTAAGGTGTTTGTTGAGTGAAGGTTTGAATTAACTCATGCACCCAAATCTGTTGACAAAAGAAAGGATAAATTACACACTGCTTCCCTCTTAAAATGACATAATCACTACAAACAAACATCAACAAGTCCAGCTAATACCAGTCCAATGCAAATGGAAACAAGTTTTAAACAGATTGTCAGTATATGGGCCATTACAGAATTTGTGCAAACTGCTGTCCGACAACTAAAAAACACATTTAAAAAGCATTTAAGTATTCAAATTCTAGATGTTTACTAAGATCCTTCTAATATCTATTGAATCCCACAATATTATTTAAAATATAAGTAAGCTTAATATATAAAATCATCATTTATTGGGTACTTTCAACTGGGAGGGGGCTGTCCCGAACCCTAACCCCGAAATTTCAACTTGTGAAAATGATATTGAAATGTTTTTTTTTCTTCAATTTTTTCCATTGTTGTTGCTGCAGCGTTCTGAATCATTTGTAGAGGCTTAGTTGCACATGATGGAAGTCCAGCCAGAGGAGCATTGCAGTAATCAAGTCTAGATATGACCAGGGCCTGGATGAGAAGTTGTGTTGCATGCTCAGTTAGGAAAGGCCTGATGTTGTGCAGTGCATCCGGCATGATCGAGTTGTCTTTGTAATTTGGTCTGAGAAAGTCAGCTGGTCATCAAATTACTCCAAGATTTCTGACCGACCTTGATGGGGTGATTGATGATGGAGAAATCGTGTTGTAGTGATGGATTGGCAGGGAGGACGAGAAGCTCAGTCTTTGCCAGGTTGAGCTGCAGGTGATGTTTCTTCATCCATGCCGAGATATCCGCCAGACAGATTGAGATGTGTGCAGATCCTGTGGGCATTTTCCACAGTGGCATTTTCATGTCACTACCAAAAGAGTGTGTATTTTAGTCCATTGGCTGTGACTGATTTGAACCACACCCCTACATTTTTGATCAGGAAATATTCCTGTCCTTCTCTCTCATTGCCTCTCTTTCATTGTAGATAGGTACCATCATTTTGAGGGAAATGTGTTCAGAAGTCTGATGAAATCTGTGTGTAACTTTAAGGGACCTCACTACCAAACACCTTTTTCTGCAATTAAGTGAACTTTTTTGGGTGTAATTCCAAAAAATGTAGTTTTTATGTGTACAAATGTTCAACACTGTGCAACCATGTGCTGGTTATCATCATTGAGCTAGGCTCAAAATCTTAAATTGTCACTACCGAAACATGCCATCATTATTTTGGTAGTGACAAAAGGGAACACATAATCATTTATTTGGGGGAAATAAACAAAATGTTAGTACAGTTATGCAAATCATTAGTATCTTAGTATGTTTTAGTAGTGTTTTAGTATGCAAGTTAAAATTCTGTAATGTGATGTGGTCGCTACCAAAACATTACTGTCACTACTGAAAATGTGCTGTCACGACCGAAACATGCATGTTTTGTCTAAAATAAAGAATACTGAATTATCAACTAAGATGTAGTGTTTGGTTCAGTGTATATTCAAACTAATGAATCCTTAAAGTCCCTGTAAAGACAAAATTAAGTATGTGTTCTGAGTTTGTCACACCACAGAAAAATGTGTTATTAGCCACCCAGCCAAATTTGAATGATAAAAAAAGCCGGCAAGTACATCAAATAAGCTATCAAAATCTTGAAAAAGTGAGCATTATTCTCTGCTCTCAAACGCTGGGGGCGTGTCCGCTGGCTGCGCTGAAACCACGCCCACTCGCGGGAAAGCTGCCGAGTGCCGACAGTGATATTAGCTGATACTGCTTTCGGGGACGGGGAGATGAAGGCCGAGGCGGGAGATGGTCGGTTCGGCCGCATTCACCAGTAACAGCGGATTATCAGTGAATCCCAGTTGTCTCAGACGACAGTTTATAAAACTATCCCGTGTAAAATGATCACTACAGAGGCGGGTGTTGGCGGTGATCCTCAGCTCTCCATCAAGGTTGGCTCTTCACAAAATGAATCCACCTCTTCTTGATGTGATCGTTTTTCGGGAAAATTAAATAAGGACACCGATCTCTTTTGTACATGATCGCATCCAGGTAGTAGCCTACGCATTTCCGTGTCGAAGGCATAGCTAGCTAGCAAACTGTAGGCTGTAGTAACTACTACTAACTCGCGATTGAGCGCCAAACTGATGTGAATGTGCTCTATTGTTAAGGGAGGGGCCCGCCTCAGTGGCCTCAGTGCGTCATCAAGTAGGGGCGTGTCCATGAGCTCAGGGGCTCCAATGCGTCATCGAGCCCCGTTTTAGCCCCGCCCAAAAAATCCGGAAAATAGCAATGGTGAAAAACTGTTTAACGTCTAACTCCACAATTCAGTAATTCACAGTTCACAGTCTTTGTAATATGTTTTAGCAATACATTTCTAACATTTAAAATGGGTTTCGAATTTTTTTTAGAAGTGCCTTTACAGGGACTTTAACTTTGAAATCAGTATGATAAACTTAATGCCTTTTACAAAGAAATATTGGGTTCAAAATACAACAAATCTTATAAATTACACTTGAAATATTGTTACAAATGTAATTGTTATTGATTTACCTGTGAAAACTTTTTTTTTTTAAATAGCAAAAATATATATTTACAAGGTTGATGTAAACAAAATATTAATAGGTCAATATAAGCCTTCTTATTAAATTATTTATTATTGTGTTTCGGTAGTGACACATTTGGGGAGAGGAAAAATATTCCAAAACTTTCTGAAAATACAATATGATAATTAACTGTAATTATTAGAAATGTGCACCTTGGATATTATACAATTGGCATACATACACAATTTGTGGAAAAAGACACCTTTTTTCCAAGACGTTTCCAACTCTGACTTTGAACCAGTTCTGTAGAATGGCCCATAACTGTTAAGGGGTGCGTGTGTAGATAATCCAAGAGAGATGCGGGACACAGAACAAACAAGCAAATAGCTTTTAATATACAACAAGAACCATAAAGTATTATGGACACACAGGACAAGGAACTGGGGAAAACCAAGGGCTTAAATACACATGGGTTGCTTAAATAACAGAGCATGGAACAAGTACTCAATTAAAAAACAATGGAAACAAACAAGGATCTAGAACTCAGGCAAACAAGAACAGGGAAAACCAAACTAAGACCAGGTTTACATGACAACGATGTACTAAAAACAGAAAAGCTTTTTCTTTGCGTTTTTCACCCACACGAATCCTCGAAACGACTAAAAACGCTGTATTCTTCTGCTGCCGGGAAAGAAAATGATGCCACTCTGTAAAGAAAAACTACGCGCCAATAGACTGAACACGTAATACGTGTCATTTTTCACAAATTTGCCTCTTTTTTTGTTGTTTACATGGAGAGAATAACAGTGTCGTTTTCAAAAACTTGCATTTTGAAACCTGTTTTCAAAAGTTTGTTTTCAGGCCCTCAAAACGCTGTTGTCGTGTAAATGAACAGCCAAAACACATAAAAAGTTTTCAGTTTATAGTTAGTGTGTGAACGGCCCCTCAAACACAATGAAACTAAACATCCGTTACAATCTTTATATTGATATTACTTGTCATTTCGATTATCATCATCATCCACCATTAATCTTGAGATCTAGAAAAAATCTTGTTTCAAAAATGAAAAAGTATCATTACCTCACAAAAACAATTTAAACACACCTATATGATTGTTTTTATATAATGTGCTGGGAAACTTGTGAGAAACTAAATTTAAGAGATTTAATGGGAAAATCTGACACTCATGTCATAACAAAACTTTAACAAATTTAACCCAATAATTGTATTGTTTGAGTGCATTTTTTACATTTTTGCTAAATTAATTATACATTATAATCAATATGAATCCTGCCAAGTACTTTCTTAAAACTTCCTGCAAGGATGATTTAATTTAAAGGTATTATTGAACTAAAGCATACAATTTAAAAATTTCTTTCACATTTGATAAATTGAAATTTGATCATTTTTTCGATTTAGATTAAAGACATAAATATAAAATGTAATAAATAAAAACGTATCAATACTTCTTCAATAAATAATTCAGTCGAGGTGGCCAGCACCATCTCATATTTTTGAAACTATGATATTTAGGCCTACTGTCGACATGAAATATAATGATACAAAGTGCTCCAATGACTCCAAACATTGCAAGAAAATAATTGCCAAATGCACGTGATTCTTAGTATTTCATGATATTACCTACATCAATCAATGAAAAAGGTTCTTGCACAGTTCTGATGAAAACAACGTTATTGCCAAAGCATTGCAGAGTAGTTTAAATTTTAACTGACTTAAAAAGGTGAAAGGACTGACAAGCAGTGACCTAAACTAGCCTCACTCACTGAGCTGAAAAAGAGGCCCTGGATTGCATCAGTTGCTGGTTATTTGTTTCCATGGATCCATTTGCTTTCTTAACCTTACATTAGAAGTTCTTCAGATCGGTGTATTGTTTGTTTTTAGGTAGGCTATCATCCAAAAAGGGAAACATCCCATGTAGTTTAAGTCACAGATGGTTTTCTTCGAGGCTGTAAAGGAACCTAATTTGTTCAGAATGGATCAGATGGTGCAACGTGCTTATTTTTCTTTTCTTTTTGTAAATTTGGACTGACTGGGCTCTTGGCAAGCAGTACGTGTAAAGGGTCATCATATGAACTGATGGTCTCTTTAGAAACATTACTGCTGCGCTCGTGCTCTCGCTCTCGATTTAGTCTTCGATAATTGGTGGTTTTTGACTTGGGGTTCTCGAATCCCAAAGGATCAGATGGGTCAATATTTTGGCTTCTTCTCTGCCTGAGATGTGTTTTATGGTTGTTTGATTGCAGAGAAAGAGGTAATTCTGCACTATAAGCTCCCAAAAGCTTGATCATTGCATCACTCCTCCGTGTAGATTGGTAGGAATTCTTTCTTTGAATTGTTTTAAAGCAGTCCTTATTAATGACATCAACCTGAGGATAACACACATCATTTATTAAGAAAAATAAATTTTCAGGATTCTTTGATGAACAGAAATTTCAAAAGAATTGCATTGAAAAAGAAATCTTTTGAACCATTAGAAATATCTTCGCTGTCACTTTTGATCAATTTAATGCGGCCTTGCTGAATAGTAGTAATTCTGATAGCAAATGTCTAAGTATATATCAATAGCTGTAAAATTTGGTATTTATTTTTTATTAATATTGATAAAAAAATTTGAAAAAACTCATACTTACTGAAATATGTGGCTTTTTGGTTGTATCCAAACACATATTATTATTATTTTTAATATCAAATACTGAAAAGCAGTCCTTGCTTCTTTTCTTCAGTAAAACGTCTCCTTTATAAAATAAACAAGAGTCAGTAATATTATTCAAAGTAAAAATATGTAGATTCAGTTTATGTAAAAAAATGAACTTACCTTTTGAGTGTTGATGAATGGCTTTCCTCATCCTATTACTAAATTGAATCATCAGGAAATTGCTGCTGATCTTGGCCTCCATATCTCTCAGATTTTCACATATTAAATCTGTTTGGATTGTTTCCTTTTGTATAGGATGACAAGTTATTAGTGTGCAGATGCTTAGAGCTGCCAGACAGAGAAGATGAATCATGTGCATGATCAGTCTGGATCAGGCAAGAGCTCAGGATACAGTGAGGCATCTCACTTATATAACTGGGGGAACATTAGTTCAAAGGTCATGTTTGCCAACTAAGAACTGTTGAGCACATGCAACTGGCAGTTGTAACTGGATTATTTTACTGTCAAGTGATCCTGGGTCTCCAAATTAAGTTGTTTGATTTGGGAATCTTTTAAGTTATAAAGGTCTGAAATGGCTATATCGCAAGTTGTGTTTTTTGTAGTTTTTATTGTCATTTATTTATTTGACAACACTTTACAATAAGGCTTCATTTGTAAACATTAGCGTACAGCCCATATTACTGAGCACCTAAGGTGGTCAGTCCTTTTGTATTCTTTGGGAAATGTCTTGTGTTCCCCCTAGAAACTTTGCAAAGTTTCTTGGTGGAAGGCAAAGTTTTTGAGAGGGAATGCAAAGTTTCTCGTGGAAACGCAAAACATTAGCGAGATAACGCAAAAGCATTGACATATATTTTTTCCTCCATCTAATTTTTTTTCTCTTCACCAGGTAAAGAATATGAGGGAAAAGAATATGTTTCAATGTTTTTTTTGTTTTCGCACAAACAATTTGCGTTTCCCCGAAAAACATTACGTTCGCCGGCAAAACCTTTGCGTCAACTCGTAAAATGTTTGCGTTCGCCCCAGAGAAAGTTTCCGTTCGCTCGCAAAGCACTCAAAAGTTTTGCGAGCGAATGCAAAGTTTCTTGGGGGAATGCAAAACATTTGCGAGGGAACATAATGTTTCTCGGGGGAACGCAAAACATTTGCAAGGGAACGCAAAGGTTTTGCGAGTGAACGAAACGTTTTCGAGAGGGACAATGTTTTTCCTTCACCATGTCCCTTTAGGGACTCCGTAGCTATGGCTACATTAGTTAACATTAATTGACAATGAACAATACTTGTACAGAAATAGCCTATTAACCTTAGTTGATGTAAATCTCAGCATTTACTAATACATTTGTTAAGATAAAAAGTTGTATCTGTTAACATTATAGTTAATGCGAACTAACACAAACATTTTTATTAGATAACATTAACAAAGGTTAATAGGCTAAATGTTTGAAAAGCATGAATTGCTCATGTTAGTTAATGTTAACAAATGAGACCTATGAGAGAGAAAATATATAATGAGAAAATATATTTTACTCATTGGGTGAAGTACGCAAAAGTGGGACATCAGCTAAAATGGGACAAATAAGCTTTTTGGTGTAGTACTTTTTTTTTTAAATGCTTTAAATTTAAATTCTAATATATATCAATCTACAATATACATTTTTATTACATATGTTCATGTGATACGGTAATTCAACTTTATGCAATGATGAGCAAGTTTCTTCGTTCAAATTTTTTTTTAATTAAGTTTACTGTCCCAATTTACTTGAACGTGTTAGATAAAATGGGACAGTATAGCATTCAGCTAAAGTGGGACATCCTATAGAAAAAAAAAGATACTACATTGCTTAATGTGAGAAAATATTTTCAGAAAATGGCATAAAGCAATAGGCAGAAAGGGAAAAAATGGGAAAACATATCAGCCAAACAGAAGAGAGGTATAATCAGTGGTGAAGTAAGAATGAAAAGGGCAATCAATGAGTGCAGGGTAAGAGTGGAGGAAGGCCAGGAACCTAGACCTCGTATTTGGCCAGGGCATGGTGCGTTCCAAAATCCACCTTTAAAAAAAGAGTGAAGAGTTGTGAGTGGATGTAGTCATGCCTCTGTCAGAAAACCATGGAACTGGCAAACATGTTAAAGCTTCTTTCGCAGAGATGTGCAAAAATAGCTTTTGAATATGCAAAAGCTAGTGGAATGAAATTGTTTTCTGAAAGCAAAAACAAATGGTTCCAAAACTTTTTTTTTTAAAGGAACCCAGAGCTGAGCATGAAACATCATCATCATCATTAACACAATCCGCTAATGTGTCTGTTTTTGTAGTTATTCTTTTACATATTGAAAAATAGAAGTACAATATCCTGTTGTAAGTAATTGTATTATCCAAGCACAAACTAGATGAAAATGTGTCCAATTTTACCAATTTCACTGTCCCAATTTTCCTGAAAACAGCTGTAGAATAAAAATGGTTTCTTATCATTTTTAAAAGACACAAACACACCAATATTTCTAAAAAAACTAAAAAATAGTTGGAGAACAGTTGACCTTGAGCATTTGTTTGAAACATTAAATTTATACGTTTTTAATACACAGTTTACTAAAAAAGTGTCAATTTTGCTGACTTCACCCTTGTTGTTTTATTTGTTTACTATTTATTTGTTTGTTCATTCTGTGCATAAACAGGCATATGATTTTTTTTTTTTTTTTAAATAAACAGGATGGTAATTTTACGTAAAAATAAAGCACGTATTAAATGAGATTCTCATGCATTTTGGATTTTGACCACACGAGGAGGCTATAACCCAACAAATACAATCCACTTTTTTAATTGATAACTCAAACTAAATCTTACATGTAGGCCTACCTGTCTCAACAAAACCAAATAAATCACAATTAAAGTACACTGCAAAAACAGAGGCTAAAAAACAACCTTTTATTTTCATTTCAGTAATACAGTTGGCTGCTGTGCACAGCACATACGTATAAAAATAAAAGGAAACATTTTCTTAATATATTAGAATTCTTACTCATTTTTTTTTTCTTTTGACATTTTTTCTTTTCAGAGAACAAAATGATTGGCAAAAAGTTTGTTGTCTCCAACAAATCGTACAATCATTTCAACAAATTGGAACTAAGGCAGAAGGTGAGGTATATGTTAGAAAATAGGAGGGGAATTTGGAGGGGGTCTGCCCCTCAGTGCAGGAATACAAAACTGAGGAAAAACAAAGGCTGCATACGTACAAGGACACGCACACATGCACTACCCCTTACAATCATCTCGCAAGCCGCAAACGGGGCCATTTCAAAGATGGAGACAAAGTACAGTACAAAGAAACTGGTGGAACTTACATGAGAAATAGCTGTTTCTGTATAAGCACTTAGTTTAGAGGGCCTAACTTCTAGATACAACATTTCCGTCCCACATTTTGCATTAAAAACCATGCAAAATTCTATTCACTTAAATATAAAGAGATCAGAAATGTGACAGAGGACAGGGTACAGTGAAGATACATATCAATAAATTAACATCAGTCATCACATACATAAAAAAGCAGTCATTTTGACAGTTTGACAACCTTGCATGCCATTTTTGGGGTACAAAGAATTTTAAATCTGTAGTTGTTATTAATAATAGATAGATCATATTATCAACATAATACAGCTGAAAATCTCTCTTTACCCAAAACACTCACAAAAAATAACCATACCATATTGTTTCAGTTTTGCTTAGTTCACCCCGAAAGAAAATGAAGATTCTGTCATTATACTCACCCTCATGTTGTTCCAAACCTGTGAAACACAATTTTACATTGAAAGTCAATGGGGTTCAAACTAACATTTTTGGACCCCATTGACTTTCATTGTATGAACAAAAACATTCTTCAAAGTATGTTCTTTCATGTTCCACAGAAGAAAGAATGTCACACAGGTTTGGAACGACATAAGGGTCAGAAATCTTAATTTTTCGGTGAACTATAACTTTAAGGAAAAAGTCTCACACACACTCCATGATAGTACTGTAAATATCAGTGTACCTGGCTCAAACATCCCAGCCATAACTGTTATAAAAATAACATCCTTCTCCTTTGTAGCATTAACATGTCTAATGTCTGAGCTGCAACCTAGATGGAAAATGAACTGTAAAAAAAAAAAAAAAAGTTGCTGCCTTAAAGTACAATCAACTTGGATATTTCAACTTAAGTCATATTAAACTAACTTAAAAAAAATAGTTGAATCTTGTATAACTTATAAAAAATGTTGAAAATTGCTTAACTTATTAGTTAAAGCAATGTAAAAACATTTTGTCATAACTTATTGATCATATAATTTTTTAACAATGTAATAATAATTTAATATTATTTGAATTTAAAGGAGTTTGCTATTCCTTTAATTCTAAAGTAAAAAAAAAAAAAGTGGGGTGACATTGTAAGTGAGGGAAGGGGAATGCCTAAATACCGAAGTTCAATTCAATTTCAAGTGCGACCAAATTCTCTAGACAAAGTCAACTGACTTGGGAATTTAAGAGTGTGCACAGGTGTTTGGGTCTATGCCTGGTATTCAAACATAAAGTAACGAGCAAATGATGTTATCTCGAACAGATTAAGACGGTTGTATTGGTTTTTACATTCCAAAGACTTTTTAAAGGAGAAGTTCAAGTATGCAGTCAACATATTGGTGAATGAGCCCTCACTGGAGATCACTGACTGTAGAGGTAAAACAGAGACACCACTGACTAGTATCGATACAGACTATGATTTAAAAGAAGAAGAAGTTTAATCGCACGCTATATTTAATCTGATAAGTAAAATGAGAGGTTTCCTTATCACTAAGCAACAGCTATGCTTTCATATAATGGTGCCACATGATTCAAGATGAATGCAATTCTATGCATTACACTAGCTTGATCAGTTTTCACTATTCATTCAAATGGAAGCACCCAAACCTTACAGGTCTAGCCGTCCACAGCAGGCTTTCAGTCAAATTTTGACCTTACATGAGGCGTAAAATGCCCAATAAGTATGCATGCAATCAGTTTTTAGTTATTGATCTAAAAAAGGAACAAAAACCTCTTTCTTGCATGCACAAAAGGAGGCAAAATAGCAGAGGCTAAGGCACCACCTAATAAGTGAAAAATAAGTGCTTTCATCTCCCTCGTAAAATGGCGCAAAAGATGAAGATCAGAGTAAACTGATATTTATTTTTCCCTCCCTCCCTAATTTTTCCAATGCGGACGCGGCTCTTTGAGGTAATAAAAAGTATCCATTTCACTTCTAAAAGCTGAGGATGTTAGTACAACGCCAGGTATGGTTTACACCAGTTATGGCAAGCACCCATAAAAAGTGAGAGGGCAAAAAAAGCTCCTCGACTCTCATATATTCATAATAGAAATCATAAGCAGCAAAGAATGGCATGTACACAAAGTTCAGACACAAAGTAAGCTACCGAAATATACATATATTATTATTATTATTTCAATGAGAATAAATACCGTAAGTGTTATTTTAGTTCTTTGCAGTTCACCTCTTAGCATGTTTGGGTTACCTACGAGAACATCCAACATGTGCAAATTATTGTGTTATTGCCAGTTTTGCTCATAAACGTGGGAGGAAATGTGTGACAGTCATTGCTGGGGAAGCCTTGTAGCCTCGCTTCAAGCGGCCATGTTTGCTGAGGGCAATATAAAATCCCTTGTAAATGGAAGACTCGTATGCGTTGTAATTGTTGGGCAGCAGCGTCTCCTTGAACTTGCACTCGTCATGGAAGGCCCTCTAAAAATGGTATAGATTAGATAGTTAGTTTGGTATCCTCCTTCTAATTCCACCACTTCTCCATCACATACTCTCAACATCTAAACTCATAGCGCAATGGTTCATCTTAAATAAATAATGATCTAACTGACAAAAGCTTTGCTCTAAAAATCAAGGCAACTCATTTCCAGTTTTCTTAAGCTTCAAAACTTCTCAATGTGAATAAATTTTTAAACTTTCACAGTCATCACATAACACGTGAATTCAAGGTTAGATTAATTTTCAAGGCCCATGCGCTTTCTAATGGAGATGCCAGTAAGCTGAACATCGGGAAAGCTAACTTTTTCAGTTTGTCTTTATAACTGATCTCTGAAAGTGCCAACAGAATAATTCTTTTAAGTGACTTTAATTATAATTCATTTTTGCTTTCGCAAATGGCATGCACATCTGTATGCTAAACAAAGCTTTAAGGTCACAATTTATGTTTGAAAAAAAAAAAATACTGAAGCCAATTAATTAGCTAATTACATTTTTACTAGGACAGGAGTTCTATTAAATAAAAATGTAAAAAATATATAAAATACATTATATATATATATATATATATATATATATATATATATATATATATATATATATATATATATATATTAAAAAAATAATAATAAACAGTTAGAATTTTAAACAAATGTATACATGGATCATTTGTATTATGTTGGGATAACTTCTGCCTTACAACAATACAGCTTTGTTCCATCCTTATTTTGTTTTCTTTCTCTCTTTTTTAACGGCAGTGTGTGTGAATTTTGACTTTGACAAGAAGACCATGGAGTTACAAAGGTTGAGAAGCACTTTTGCTTGATGATTCTGTTGGTGAGATCTGGCATAAGTAATGCAACTTGAAAGTAGGTCAAAATTTCATTCAAGCACAACATCACAGTCAACTGCTCATATGAGCCAACAGTTATTAAAAATGAATGACAAGCCAATGTATTCAATGCATCATTAACTAGGCCTACAGCTGAAGAATCCAAAAAAACAAAACAAAGCAAATGACATGTTCCATCCAGGCAATGATGCTCATATTTGAATGCACTTCAAATTAATCAAACACGGCAAAAACAGAGAGAAAATTCATGCATTTGGGTCAATGACGTGACGATCTTTTTTCCGTCTGAATCCTTATAAGTTTTTCAAATATAGCCTACAATAAAATGCTTTTTATTTCACTCTTCTGAATCATTAGGCCGAACCGTTCTGAGCACGGTAAGGAACCGTTACATTTGCATTTCCATATGTGCACGTTTCGGCACGGTAAAGATTACAAAACCTTCAGTTTGTTGGATTATGGTTTTCTAGCATATTGACCTAAAAAACAGTTTCTACACGCTTTTCTCGTCAGCCTATCATATAATATATGCATTTACTGTATGTATTATTAATGTAATTTAATGTCAGTAAATGTCTAGTAACTTTTACTTTTCTACAAGGTGATCGTCCTCTGCAGCACGCTCGCTAACTCCAAAGTTTACCAACAGCATCACGCGTTTCACGCAGCTCTTGCGTAACCGAGGTTACATAGGCTATTCTTCTAATCCTGATTTCATAACGCCAGTAGCACTGTAAAAAAAAGTGTGCCTTAAATGTTCAATCAACTTGAATGATTAAGTCATTTCAACTTAAATTAAATTAAACTGACTTATAAAATAAGTTAGCCTAATTCTTGTAGGCTATAACTTAAAAATTGCTTAACTTAGGCTTTTTGATTAGTTAAATCAATGTAAAACATATATTGTCATAACTTCTTGATCATATAATTTTTTACAGTGCACGGTTAAAAAAGAAACCGTCTGTAACCGTGCCAACTGACCTGGATATGCACGGTTTCGCAACGAGAACCGTTCGGCCCGATGGCGATAATTTGATATTTTGCGAGTCAAACATTTCTGGTGGTGTTTTGACCTTTAATGAAAGGATTTAGGTACTTTTTACTTAATGGTTAGACCACTTAACATTTCAGAACAAACAAACAAGCAAACGAACAAATAAATGTGTTTTTTGTTTTTGTTTTTTAAGAATCAGAATGTGTCAGAATATGACATAGGCCTACATAGACTAGCCTACTAATTCTAAGAACTTGGCACTAATGTGAAAAGATCAGCATTTTTATCACCTCAAACCAGATGAATCCTTATTTGCCATTGACCCATTTAAAACCGCAGTAAAACTGTGGCGTTCTCTGCACAAATACAATGAAATCAAACGACAGGCATACCTACCGTTCCATATAACCTTCCGCGGCTGCTCATTGCGACAAACATCTCGCTTTTCACCCCGTATAGAGTAACCACTCCTCTCTCTACCGCTGAGATTTCAATGAGACCTGATTGAACAGAACATCAGTGTTACATACATGACAATGTGGCACACGGCTCATTTGATTTACTCATTCTGCGGGATGCGTTCTGCACAAGCCTTTGTTCTGCATTTTCTCCCATGCTGGCTCAATTTTTTATACAGTGACATGGAAAAAAAGCCCTGCAGTTTTGGCATGTACGACAAGCAGATGGACGCTGTGTAAAATTAGTTGCCGTCTAAATTCGTCCAAGCATTCGTGTCATGTTTGAGCCTCGGGAAACTCGGCAGTGATTGACACTAGGGTTTATTTTAACAGATATGTCATTGCTTTAGGACACATGCAATAATAATACTTTAAAATAATAATTATATAGTGAATAATATAATTAATAATAATTATTTTAAAAAAATATATAAAATATATGCTATATTTTATATTATTATAGCCCATATATAGGCCTAGGTCTATATTCTGAAATTAAAATAATAATTGAGCTGTTCATTTAGTCCTTCTGCATCCCTGTAACGTGTCATGCATGACATTTCTGGATGCAACTCACTGTACGGGTTCTCATTATGGACACCGTTGATCTTTCCGCCTGGCAGGACCTGCAGGTGAAACCCGATGCCCACATTGCAGTACAGCCTCCGCACTCTCTTAATGCCCAGCAAATAGTCACTCTCCCAGTTCAGGTCCGATTTCTCCACCGAGATCCCCAAAACGGAGCGGGAGAAGAGCGTCTCCCACCTTTTCTCCAGTGGAGTTGCATTAGTCCTGTTCGAGGTGGGGTAAGAGGACACGATCCCAAGCAGGAAGCCCAGCAGAACAACCGCAGTCCACGTCCAGCGCCCGCTGCTCTCGCACATACTGATGAGGTACCTTTGCGCAGTGGCCATCCGGTTTACCCTCGGGGCACGTGGTCAAAATTAATGCCCCTAAAAATACCACTCTTGTTTTTCTTCTTTCGGCATGGTGGCAGGGGCTTATTTTTGGAAGGCAGGTCGAGGCTGCGGGCGTGTAACACAATAAGCCCCTCGGTAGATGAGAAGAGCAGGGCGGCAGAGCGGCAGAGCTTGAGCTGGTGGCGGTGGTGGTAGCGATGATGATTACCATGTTTCACCTCTCTGGATGGGAAGCACCACACACTCACCAAAATGCAAGCTCACCTTGCCTGGGAGATCTTCGGGATGACATCACTCACCTTCAGGATGACATCACGCTGACCTCACCGGGTGGTCAGTTCGAACGCGAGAACCCAATCGCTGTCGATTCACGCGAGCGGCCCCGGGGACAGTGAGCGCGAGAGCTCGCGGCAGAACATGGGGCGTGCGTGATGGGCTTCGTTGGCAGCTCCCAAATTGGACCTGTGGTCAAATGCCCGACGGGCCGCTTCCTTATTTAGAAAGAAGGTGTAAAAACAGGCCAGTTGTCACCGCGGGGCCATGTCAATCTCGCAAAACACTTCCTGCGCTGTTTGCTCAGGAAGCTTTCACTAAGATATATTTTGAATTTGCCCCCGTGATTTATTAATCTTAAGCTGAACTCCTTTGATCGCAGACAGACAGACAGACAGACAGACAGACAGATAGATAGATAGATAGATAGATAGATAGATAGATAGATAGATAGATAGATAGATAGATAGATTAGATTGATTTTTACACCTGGCAGGTACACACAAATAAAAGACAGCATGTGTCCACCAGGTGGCGCTGTATCATAATGTTGCAATCAAATAACCCATTTAAGAAATTACAGCCTGTGTTAAGTATTTTTTGTATACATTTTATGTATGGCTATTTATTACCGGTATCATTTTGATCATTTAAGCATAATTCTGTATAGCACAATCCTTTTCTACAGTATGAGGCACCAATATCATATACAAATGCAATTGATTTGTTAATAACCTTTAAGATTATTTTAAAGGAAGTAATAGGCAATTTGTTTTAATTTCCTTGGGGATTAATGATATTTAAGACTCACAACACTTCTCAAATTTAACTAACCTAAATCAGTCAAAATGTTAAGTTATGTTAATATTAGTTTATAATTTAAATCAACCTTACAGGGAAAATAAGTCTCAGAAATATCAACATTACTTTAGAAATATCATGTAATAAAAGGTGAATACAGTGAGAAGACCACCAGACGAGTATATGGTATCATTGCTCAATCCCTGCTTCTTCTTTATATTTGTTTTTTAAAGATGTTAAGATTATCTCTAAATGGAGACAAATAATTATTTCTGTAAATTAAGGGCCTTTGCCTATAAAGTAATGAATAAACCATAAATAAAACTGAGTCAGACATAATCCCTAAGGATGCTATGACAAAGCTCAATGCAGTTTGTTTTTTCAATGCAAAATCCTGACCCATTTATCTACAGAATTAATTGTCAAAACACTTCAGAAGTCTATTTTATGGAACAAAAGAGAATGTTGAGTAGTTGCAGGAGGCAGCATCATGTCACTTGAGTGCTGAAACTGCATCCACTTTATAACATGACACTGCACTAATTTACAGCCTCAAAATGTGTTTACCCTATTTTTAATTGGAAGGTTTTATCCTCTGTTTACATATAAGATTAACCAAACAACATTTACCGATTCAGGAACAGACAGAAACATTTTTGAGCGTGCCTTATTTTTTCTCTTAAATGACAAATATTTAATTCAGTGACTAATTCATTCTAGACACTTGCAACTAAAGTTGTATGATGTAGTGTTTTTTGTTTTACAGAATTTATTTATAGATTTGTCAGCCAGTCAACTCTGGAGGGGAAAAAAATCCAATGAGGGAGAAAGCAAGATTAAAAAATTAAGAGAAATTTCTTATATGTTAAAGTTAACACGAAACAGCATTTGCAATCCATTTCACTTCCGCATTGTGACTATATTTAATGACAATTTTTTTTTTAAGCAGGAACTGATTGGATATGATTTCTGCTGATGCTAATCTGAAACCAACCAGTAAACAAAATTGTTCATGGGATTAGTTTGATGAAGATCATGTCGAGCAGGGAAAAAATTTTGTAAACCTACTGCATTAGATGTAAGAATTCACCACTTTAAAGAAATGGTTCACCCAAAATGAAATGGGACAGAATAAAAAAACATTCTCATATTCTCAGCAATTAAAATATCAGTACCTCTTTTATTATTTAATTGTGCTGTGGTTGGACAGATGATTTTTCAACTGGACGACACGTCCATCCTGAGAATCTTACCACTTTTTACAATGTCACAACCCATTACACACACAAATAAGGCTCCACATACACACTTTCTGGCCAATGGTGAGTGTACCTACAGATAAATAACTTATATAGTACAGGAAACTGTTACAGTTTTGTAAAAGCAACCCATGTAACTCAGTCACACCATAGAAATGTAATTTTAATATTGTTGTTGATGCTTTGCGACACATAATAGGCAGATTGTCATTTTGAACACCAGACTGAGATTGTATACATGGATATATTCTAAGTCTTGGTTACTGAACAAAATTTCAGGTAAAAAAAAAATGAAGCGACATTTGTTCAAGGTTAGAACACTACATAAATACAGACCTCGCCAAAACAGGTTGCATAAAAATTCCCATAGGGATATAAATATATGTATATATTATCAATATAAAAATATATATACAATAAAATACTTCTTTACAAAAAGTCTTTAAAACACAACAGGAATTACATCAAGTCCATGTGTCCATTGGTCCTATAGAGATCTGAAAAAGCACAATTTATCCTCATAGCAAACATGACCTAAGAAGAAAATAACAATCAGTCAGTACATACAAAGGACTTGCATTAGAAAAAGCAAAAACTTATCTAAGGTTGGTCTGGTATGTAGCCCCTAAGAGGACATGCAGTATTTTTGCAAGAGAACTAAAAAACATTTCATTCCCACCTTTCACAAAAGTATTGCGTTCCCCCAGAGACACTGTGTTTCTCTAGCAAAAGTATTCCTCTGAGTGTTCCTCTGAGAATAGATATTTCTATTTCGGTGCTTTTGAGAGCGAATGCAAAGGGGAACGCAATACTTTTGCAAGAAAACACAAATGTTTTGTAAATTAACGAAAATGTTTAGCAAGCAGACAAATGTTTTGCGAGCGAACGCAAAGCTTCTCAGGCGAACAAAATCCTTTTGTGCGCAAACACACTTCTGCGAGTGAACGAAAATGTTCAGCAAGCGAACACAAATGTTTTGCGAGATAATCCAAAGTTTCTCAGGGGAACACAATCCATTTGCGAGTGAACCCAAAGTTTCTCGGGGGGAATACAATACTTTTGCAAGAAAACGCAAATGTTTCGTCAGCGAACGAAAATGTTTAGCAAGCGAACACAAATGCAAATGTGCGTTTGTGAGAATGCAAATGTTTTGCAAGAGAATGCTAAGCTTTCCTCCAATCACCCTGTCCCTTTAGGGGCTCTGTAGATTAGTCAGTAACATTTAAGATGATGCTTGGTACAAGGTCGACTGTGAAATGACTCACATGATTACTGCTTCTTCAGCTTCTGAGGTCCTTTTGGTCAAAGATGATGTGGGTGGCAAAAAAGATGCCAATTGCACCAAATATGGCAGAGGAGGCGATATACGCGGTGACGGACTCTGTGAACTGGACGATCATGCCCATGAAGAGGGTAGGGAAGACCTGAGACAGAAGGAAGGTGCTGTCCAGAATGGCAAAGTCTAGTCCCACTCCACGTTTCTCAAAATCCTCTGATTCCAGGCCATTCTGATTGTGCAGAGGTGGGTAAAACTCTGGTTGGTCTCTATTGTATGGAGCATGCCCGTTGGAAACGCCACTCTTGTGGTTGAGATCTCCAGGGCCATTGTCTAGTGTCAGACAAACAGAATCCCTTGTGATGGTAAATCCATTTGTGTGCGTTTTTTTGGTTTTGCCGTTTTGCATGTACACCTGCGATGAAAAGCAAGTGAGACATCACAAATATGACAAATATATCTAGCTTTTATTTTAGGGCTTCTTGTAATTTTATAGGCGCCATACAAGGATGACAATAAATGATAAGGAAAATGTCTTCGTTTTCTATATATATAGGTTCACAGTGTTTTAGTAAGAAATTTTACAATATATTTGTACTCTTTTTATAATTGATTTTTTAATATTATATCAGCAAATATTGCAAGCTGGATTCTAACTGACCTGTCTATAAATATAAAAAATATCTTGTAAAACTACTTACAAAAATATTTTGACTCTATATACAGAATATGTATTTTCTACACAAGCTAAGAGAGAATATATATATATATATATATATATATATATATATATATAAGCATTTAATGCCTACCTCTTTCTCTTTGTGGTAGTGGCAGGTGAGCGTGTAAGGCAGTGTCTGCAGCGTTGCATAGGCAAAGCCAGTCAGGGCCGACATAGCTGTGACCAACAACACACTTTTGGACAAGCAGATGACCAGAGCAGAGATGGTGAAACACACCATGCTGCTCAGATAGACCGTCCTGGACCCGAAGAGGCGCACCAGCCTGCTCATGGCCAGCGAGAAGAAGGTTGAGGTAGCGCACTGCAGGAACAGGCCCAGGCTGCCCATACGGATACCTGTAGAGGTGACATTAGAGAATTTCACAATAGAAACTACTTAATTCTGATTTAGAATCAATAAAGTATGGATTCAGAATCAGCACTTGATTCTAACTGGTGAATCGCAGCATTGTAAAATCATTTTTTTTTTTATATTGCCACTTAAATATGCTTGAACTGTTATTTGTTCACCAAATCAGCATATTATAAGAATGATTTCTAAAGGATCATGTAACACTAAAGACTGGATTAATAATCATGCTGAAAATTCAGCTTTGCCATGACAGAAATATATTATTTTAAATTGTAATAATATTTCACAATATTACTGTGTTCTTATTGCATTTTATTTATCAAAATAAATGCAGCCTTGGTGAGCTTAAGAGACTACTTTCAAAAACATTAAAGAAAAAATGTTATGACCCCAAACTACTGAAAGTGTAGTGTGTGTGCGAGTGCGTGAAAAAACAATATTACAGGTTTTGGTAATACTATATTTCGATAGTCCACTTTAGACATTCTAATCTACAAGTAACTTTGCAACTACAGTTGCAACTAAGTTACTTCTAGTCAGTATAATGTCTCTGTGTGTGTGTGTGTGTGTATATATATAATCATTATAAATTATAGAATAATCTTATTGTGTATCATTACTCCTTACATATATTGTTAACTGACCTTTATTATACTTTAAATTCAGTGTGCACCGTTATTTTCAACAACTGCATGTCCAGGTCAACAACATTCCCCAGCCCTTGCGGATTTGACAGATGAGGTCATTTCAAATGGTTTGGTTTGCTTTGACCATTTGAGCATAATAGAGAATTCTTCCTTTGAATAAATCCTACGAGTGATGTTGACTAAGGCATGTGTTTGCAGGCTTTGGCGTTGTACTTCAAACAACCCAGGAACTTTCCTCACAGTAGGAATTTATCATTTAAACAATTGCATAGGGCCGAGATGTTCACTGAACAAGTATCTCAAACATTTTTCGTTACATGGTGCAGTTACACAGTTTGCGGTCGACTGCACTGACAGGCTTCATTTGTTTGCACACTGATCTTGACCACATCTGTCATAATGTTTTGCTAAAGGAGCGTTCTGCTGGTGTCAAAGCTCAGTGGGAGGCATCCAGATGGGTGTAGATTTTGTAAGCCCGTTGTTGACTAGCTAAGGACATGCATTCGTGTTTATGAACATTGCTGGAAACTTAAGCACAAAGCTGACGGAGGCCACATGTGGAGGTGAACACAAGTTCACAGTCTTGGGACAGACGATATGGCTAGAAGACGGAAATTAAAGACCACCAATACCAGGAAAACAAGTTCATGGACAGTGAAAATGATTCCCTAGGGAAAAAAGCCTTTGGCCATAGACAGACAGTGAAATGAGTTGAAGGTCTGATAATGTTCATTATTATGCATTATTAGTTATTGTCCCTTATAACGCCTCTTGAGTAGGAATGTATGACGCATGAGTCGGAGAGCAATCTGAAATAAATACCATTAATCTCTTGGCGAATCAAGTAATGAACTGCTTAAAATGCAACATTATGACAAAACAAATAGTTATTTTTTACCATCTTAAACATGTTTATAATGTTTGTAAACGTTTCATTTTATTTAACGGTATACATTATTTCTTAATGTAATTTTCTCTCAAATGCAATTTTGACCCGGTGCAATTTAAAGTCAGGTGTGACTTATTTTCTGGAAAATGTGGTAATCACAATTTTTGGCCAAAATGTGCAGCCCTACAAACAAGCACACCGATCATGGAGCATTTTTTTTTCTAATAACAATAGCCTGGCTAAATTACATTAGTGAAAAAAGATGAATCACTGTCATGAATCGCTTACAATAAAGACCAGAAATGTGCCTTAAGAAAGTAAATAGGGTTGATTTTGATTTTATGTTGACTAAGTCTTACTCGCCTTCATCATAGCGTTGCCGGAGAGCGGTTCCCGGAGCAGCGCTGGGAACTCCTTCGTACAGTCCCTCGCCGACGAAATCTGTGTAGAAGAGCATGAAGGACATGACACCCATCCAGCTGCAGAGCTGCGCCAAACACAGCTGTCGCATGACGCGAGGCACGTGGCAGTAGCTGCGATAAATGACCGGTGTCATGGACCAGCAAGTCCTCAGCAGGCACATGAGCGGGCCAGACTTAAGAACCCGCAGCTTACACTGAAACAGATAGCAGCACGAGCGCGGAAAACACCGCCCAGGCTCCGACGGTCCCGGTTCCATGGTGGACGAGGGTTCCTCTGATACTTTCATGGTGACTAACACGCTGACCACGAAGATGAGGATGAGGAGGGAGAACAAGCACTCAGCCTGACCACCCAGGTAGAAGGACAGGAGCCCACCGCTCCAGTCCAGGGCGGGTAGCAGGTAGCCCACGCAACCTCCAAGGCTAACCATAAAGGAGAACATGGCGAAAGCCTGTCCGCAGTCGTCCTGTTCGCGGTAGAGGTCCGAGAGTAACGCCTCCAGTGGTGTAAAGCACACCTGCCCGCAGAAGTCTAAAAGGCCCACGCCTAGGATGAGCAGGCCCACCTGGAGAGCCTGGTTGCGGCGGGTGCTACCCCAGCTCAGGTTGGCGGCCAACACGTCAGCATGTGGTATGATCAAAAGGGCTATGAGAACTCCCAACGACAGCAGCCATATGAAGGGTCGACGCCGGCCGTAGCTACTGTTGCAGTGATCGCTGGCTGAGCCAATCAGGGGGATGAAGAGAAGTCCCAGAACAGGTCCAATACCTAAAAAAATGTCATATGAATATTAAAGCAAAGTGAATATTTCCAGAACAGAAATCTGAGCATTAGATAAAACCAGGTTTAAAACCAAATACATTTTCACCATGTTTTCAGGAATAAAAAGTACCGGAATTATATATGAACAACCCCCTATGTAAAACCTTCAGAATGTAGACAGGAATACAACTGTAAAAGTTTGGTATAAGTGCTACTGAATTGGAGATTTCTGGCTCTGTACATGAGAAAAACAACTCATTTTTGAGAAATGGCTTTTAAAGATATGTAGTGTAATTGAAATCTACAGATGCAAAATAGATGAAGTAGGATAAAAAAAAACTTTAAAGTCAATTTGTGCCTTTTCTTTCCATTACACTCTTAAAAATAAAGGTTCTTAATTGGCATTGATTGTTCAATTAAGAACATTTAACATCCATGAAACCTTTTCAATGCATAAAAGTTTCTTTATATTTTTTAAAAAGTTCTTCACACTAAAAAAAAAAAGTGAACTAAACAGTTCTTTGGGGAATCTAAAAACGGAATCACTGCAAAAAAAAAAAAAAAACTTTTGAAACCTCTTATGAAAAGCCAAATAGCCCAAAATCTCACAATTGACCAGTGCATGAAAAAATAATGATTTGCCTGTAGTTTCTCGCCTTCAACTAAAAGAGAAATAGTCACTGGAGACAACATTAATGTCAGAGAATCACAGCTGTGGCCTCCATTCCCTCATCTCTTGGCTTGGTCTTAAGCCTGCTAAAGCTGCCTGTAGTTTAAGGTGACCAATCTCTGGCCCAGCTTCCTCGTCACAGCTTTTCTAATTAAAGAAGATGACTCAGTCCACTGGTTTGGCACAGATTCCCATTTCGATTCATATCTAGATCTTCAGGAGCTATTTTTATTCAAGTGCGTGGTGGAAAGATGCCCTGAACATGCTCAAAATGCAATTAAAAGTTAAGAGTCCATTTACACACTGCACACTGTAAAAATGTTAGCTAGTTTAATGATAAAGCAATGTAAAAATCTAAGAACTAATTGACAAATTATATTACGGTACATTTAACAGGACAATGCATTATTAAATAAAATGACTACTGTAAATTAAAATTAAGTTTTAATTAAGTACAATTTACGGTACCTTAGAATTTACAAAACACATACTTGAATAACGCATTAAAAAACTAAAAGGACATTCCCAGAAGTCTTTGCATGATGGTTTGCATTTGGTTATCCCTTATTTATGCCTAAATAGTTTTGTTTCTTACTATTTTTGTTATTGTTATAATCTGTGTGGTGTTTTTTATTTATAACTTTCCTGTAGCTCAAACAGTAGAGTGTTGGTGCTTGCAACGTCAAGGTCATGGGTTGATTCCCGGGGAAAGCAAGAACTGATAAGAATGTAAATGTGTATCTTAAAATGCAATGTAAGTCGCTTTGGATAAAAGCGTCTGCCAAATGCATAAATGTAAATGTTATTTGATTTTATGATGTGCATGTTAATATATGTGTAAATTGTACAGACACTAAAATGCCTGAAACAAATTCAACTGGACTTTTTTTTAGAGTCTACTTTAAAATTCTTATATACACTAGTGTTCAAAAGTTTGGGGTCCTTAAGATTTTTGAAAGAAGTCTCTTATGCTCACCAAGGCTGCATTTTTTTGTATCACAAATACAGTAAAAACAGTAATATTGTGTAATGTTACCACAACTTAATTGACCATATAAATGTAATTTATTCCTGTGATGCAAAGCTGAATTTGTCAACAAGCATCATTACTCCAGTCTTCAGTGTCCTTCAGAAATCATTCTAATATGCTGATTTCATGCTCATGAAACATTTCTTATTATTCTCAATGTTGAAAAGCATTGTGCAGCTTAATATTTTAGTGGAAACATGAAACATTTTTTCAGGATTCTCTGATGAATAGAACATTTATTTGAAATAGAAATCTTTTGTAACATTATAAATGTATTTACTGACACATTTGATCAATTTAATGTGTTCTTGCGGAAAAAAGTATTAACTTTTTTTTTTTTTTATCTTACTGACCTCAAACTTTTGAACGGCAGTGTAATTTTATGGTGAGTCATGGTGAGTAATTATAACGTTTGCAAATAAGTGAAACTCACACACGTCACATTTCCGCAAGAAAACATTTCCATTTGAACCGGAAAGTGGAAGCAGATGAGGAATATTACAGCACATTTTAAGGCAACCACTTTTTAAGGCATTGAGCAGGTATTGACAAACCATGTGAGGAATACTGTCAAAGAGAAACCATGGAAGTGAACAGCCAAGCAAAGTGTCTGTAAGTCAACACATGCTGTTTTTCCCAAAGTGGAGGGCGACTGGGCTTCCTTTTAAAGGTGCCTTTGTGCTGTTTGCGACAGTTTGAGACAATTAATCACGTTACTCTTTTATATACTACACAGTGCAATTCATTATAGTCATTCTAATTGTTCCTGTAGCTCAAATGGAAAAGCGTGGCTTTAACAACAGCAAGGTCGTGGGTTTAATTTCAAGAGAAAAATGTACACATTTAATGCACTGTTAGTTCAAAAAGAGGAAAATTAATAAAATGCCTCCAAAACCCACTCCGTTAAGAACCAGTTCAGCAAAACCTCTGGAATCACATACAACCACACATGAAATTTCTCCAAATGAGCAGCAATGGCCTTTTGGTGGTTTTGAAAGCACTTAATGACAACGGCATTATGAGTTTATAAAGCTTGTGAATGGAAATTAGAGATCGACCGATGTATCGGTTTACCGATATTTTCCCCGATATTTAAGCATTTTCCCATAATCGGGTATCGGTTTTGTAATATCGGATTCGCCGATATACGGCGCCATCTTGTGGCCGTTTCGAGAATTACGCCATTGCAGCCCGCGTCTGAGGAGATCAGTCAACAGCAACTCTGTGCAAAGGTAAAGTATATGTTCTACTTGCTTTCCTTTAATTATTAAACTTTATTTAACATAACAGACATGCAGAAATGAGATTTGAGACATAAATGCCTGATATAGGCCTAGTTTATTTATACAGCTTGGTTCTAAAAAATTGAGACGAACTCGTCTCATGGAGTCACGTAAATTAGCTTAATCGTCGTGTCCTGCCCCAATAAAGACATAACTTTACATGAATTAAATAAAACAGACATGAATGAGTATATGTTGAAAATAAAAGCGCTGAATTTAATTCTCTATCTGTTGTATTTGCTCACCATTAGTCTCGGAAAAAAAGTTCGTTCATATTGCTGAGCACTCACTGGGTTGATGATCAGGAATGCTCAACCCGTCCACTGAATGAAACTTTTGACAAGATTATCTTGTTTAAACACCCTAGATTATATTATCATTTACTACATAGCAATTATTTCGCTAATACACATCTAAATATACCGCTTTGTGGAAATTAATTATTTATTATCTGCACGCGCGATCGCGGTTTAGTAACATACATTAGCCTAAGTTATAGTTCTGTGTAAATACATAGATAAACAGCACTTTGTCAGAAAGCATTTCATGATCTAGACCGACAAAAATATAATTAATAATTAATAACATACTAGTTGGAAAATGCAATGATGTATATGCTGTTTTGTTTGTTACTTTCCTGACAATGTTATATTCCAGCTAATATTATTCAGTGAAATAATATTACCCAGGGAATTGTTCCTCACTCTTTAAACCTATTAAACGGCACATAAACTTTCTAAAACTGTTTAAAATGAATTACATTTCTGCAAAGGTGATATGACTCCCCTGTCAATTATTTTCTCCATATGAAAACATTAGACTTAACATTTATTTAGCCTATTGTTAACATTGTTGCTGCTGATGCTTATAAATTATATGTATAATTTAGATATAAATTATATAATGTAGTAATATAAATGTTTTTATTGTAATTTGAAGATTTAATTTAACATGAAAGACTGCTAACTTTCCACACTTTTTGTTTTGTTTTTTAAGATGACTGAAAGGAGGAAAAATCAAAGTGAAGTATGGACTTACTTCACTCAGTCAATAATAGCAGGGGTGGCAGTTTGCAAAGAATGCCAAATGAACGTAAGCATGGGGTCAAAATCTACTACAACAAAAAATACCTCCAACATGTGGAATCACTTAAAGATACATCACTCAACTATATTTGAAGAGGCAAAGAAAAAAAAAGATGCTGAAGATGCAAAGAAAAAAAGAGATGCTGAAGAGGCAAAGACATCAAGCCACATTCAAGCTTCTCTTCCTATGATGTTTGAAAAGCAGACAAAGTGGAAGACGCCCGATGTCCGCTCAAAAACACTGGACAGGATGATTACAGAAATGATAGCTACAGACAATCAGCCTTTCACCATGGTTCAAAATAAAGGCTTCCAGAGACTCATGGCAACTGCAGAACCCAGATATACTCTGAAGAGTGAGAAGTTCTACCGCACAGAGATGTTCCCCAGTATTCACAACCGTATCGTTGAGAAGGTTAAAGCACTGCTAAAGCCTGAAAACGCAGGTTATAACTTGGCTTTTACCACAGACTGCTGGTCCGGCACAACTGAATCCCTAATGAGCTTAACATGCCATTTCATTGATGATCAGTGGATTCGCAGACAAGTCATTCTAAACACAAAAGCAATGATTGGATCACACACTGGAGAGTACATTAGCGAGATGTTTTTGGGCATGCTGGAAGAATGGGACATTGACAAAGATAGAGTGGTTCTTGTTCTCAGGGACAGTGGTGCCAACATTGTTAAAGGTATGAGAATTGCTGAACTGCCTGACATGAGCTGCAGTGCCCACATATTACAGCTTGTTGTCAATGACGGCCTCAACTCACAAAGAGCTGTCCAAAATATTCTGTCAGTGCTGAAAAGCTGTGCTACACATTTTAATCATTCAGTACTAGCTAAACAGCGTTTAGCAGTGATCCAGCAGGATCTTGGGCTACCTGCACATACCATCATTCAGGCTGTCCCGACCCGATGGAATTCCACCCTGCACATGCTGGTCAGGATGCAAGAGCAGAGAAGGGCTCTGAACATGTATGCCAGTGAGCATAGTGGGTTCACTAGCCTGAGTGCTGATCAGTGGAGTATTGTCACCAATCTTATTGAGACACTTTCTCCAGTGGAGGAGGTCACTCTTGAGATGAGCCACTATGAGAGTTCAGCGTCATGCATCATCCCATCTGTCAAAGTTCTGAAGATGTTGCTTAGCAGTCAAGGTCCCTCCTCTCGTGGGATTAAAACAATGAGACAGGAGATGCTGGAGAGTCTCACCCGACGGTTTGCAAAAGTGGAGGAGGTGAAATGTGCAGTCCTTGCCTGTCTTCTGGATCCAAGGTACAAGGCACATGCCTTTTCATCTGACACCACACTGTTGCATGCAAAAGATTGGCTTAAGGAGGAGACAAAAACCTTAGAGCAAGACAACACACAAGGTGAAGAAACACAGTCAGATGATTCCAGCACAGTTTCAAAAAGGCCCCGGACAGAAGAAACCCAGAAGAAACTTATTGATGAGATGTATGACACTCTGCTTGGTGCTACTAGTTCTGAAGTTGGTGGGTCTAGCCTTGAAGGAGAGCTTCAGCAGTACGTTTCAGAACCAGTGATTGATAGGAGGATGGGCAAGCCACTTGAATGGTGGAAACAAAATGAGAAAAGGTTCCCCATTCTTGCTCGTCTGTCAAGAAAGTTCCTTTGCCCCCCACCGTCTTCGGTGCCCAGTGAGCGAGTCTTCAGCGAAGTGGGAGCCATTTATGAAAACAAACGAAGCAGGCTTACAGGGCAGAATGCTGAAAGACTCTGTTTTCTACATTACAACCTAGTTCTGCTTAACTGGGAGTATTAAGTTACATTTTGCAAAAATAACCTCAGGTAATTTAAATTTTTTCCGCCCAATATGTTTGAATAATTTTTGTGCTTTATTTTTTACCTCATCAGAGCTTTTATTTTTAAACAAAGACACTTAGTAACAGTGCACTTTATTTTTTGGAATCAGACCCTTCTATTTATTTGTGTATAAATATAAAGTTTATTTCTTTTGTATGCAAGAGGAGGGAGTGATTGTTATAAATAAAATGGTTTGTTCAGTTCATTTGTGTTGTAATAATTGTTTCAAAAAAAGAAGTATAACAGTAAATAAATATCGGTTCTGCATATCGGTTATCGGGCACATAAATATGCAAATAATCGGTATCGGTATCGGTTAAAAAAATCAATATCGGTCGATCACTAATGGAAATGAGCACAAAGGATCTTTCTTTGCTTTCCACTGCAGCTGTTGACAAAGAGAGCGGTGTGGAGTATATATTAACACACCAAATATCTTCTGTCCGTCTGGTGTGAAGTGACCGCATGCACGTTTGTGAACTGCTTTCCTTCTGTTTTGCTGTAGCAAGGCTAATAGTCTTGGAGAGAGATTCATTTACAGCAAAAGCCATGTGGAAGCCGCATTTGTGGGCACAAAATAATGCATCTAATGCATATGGCACGTTGAAAAATCTCAAACACAGAGGCCAAATATTTAGACTTGTAGGTCTGGTTGTTCTAGGACAAAAAGAACAAAAACAAAACACGCACCTAGCTGTATTTAAACACATTTCTCCTGGACAGTGTCTCTAGTGGACAAAAACACATGATTCTCTTGACACAAATTAAATTGTTCCGGGCCATGGCCTAGTAGTACATCTAAAAAATGAATATATTATATATATATAAAAAATATTTGTAATTAATATATTACATACAATACTGTTCAAAATGATTTCATTGTTTTTTAAAGACATCTCTTAGACTCATCAAGGTTACAATTGTTTGATCAAAAATACAGTAAAAACTGTAATATTGTGAAATATTATTACAAATTAACATAACAGTTATCTAATTTAATTAACAGGTAAGATAACGGTTATCTAGTTGAATTTATTTTTAAATGTAATTTACTCCTTGTGGTTACTCCAGTCTTCAGTGTCACATGATACTTCAGAAATCATTCTAATATGCTGATTTGCTGCTTAAGAAACATTTTTTATAATTATCAAACAGTTCCTTAATATTTTTGGAAACCAATATATTTTTTCAATATTTTTTGAATGAATAAGAAACTTTAAAAGAACAGCATTTATTTGAAATTTATATCTTTTATAACATTATAAATGTCTTTACTTATGACCAATTGATGCGTCCTTGATAATAAAAGTATTAATTTCTTTCAAAAATAGAAAAAAAGTGTATATACACAGAATAAAGTAGTCACATTTGATCTATTTAATGCCATCCTTGCTGAATAAAAGCATCAATTTCTTAAAAAAATATTTACTGACCCAAACTTTTTAACAGTAGTGTATAAAGATTTAAACTAATAATAATTATATATATATATATATATATATATATATATATATATATATATATATATATATATTTTTTTATAATATATAATATATTTTAATTTAAAAAGCATGGCTCAAAAAAAAAAAAAAAAGACCGCTGAAGAGTAGAGCTTCATCTAACTGTTTTTTTTAAAGCTTCCAATCGATTACCAAAGTGACATTTGTTAAAATGCATCTTAAGACCCCTAAAAAAATTTAGGAGGAATGGAAAACGTGCACATTTAAATAACTCATTCGACTGACTCTGAGGCAGCCCATGATGACTATATTATCTGCTGAAAGTCCAGAGGAAAGTCCTACAGAATTTTTAACAGGATGCAGTAAAACTATACAAGCTTCCACACAGCTGCTGACCCCTGGAGCCTCTGGGCCTCTTCCTGCAGCCCGGTGCCTTCCAATTAGCACCCATTACCACCTGGATGAGGCAGCGAGTGATTTAGCCAGTAATTATGATAATGACCCCCATTATAGGATCAACTCCTTAATGGGAAACAACCTTGACTTGTTATTTACAGCGCAGCGCTTGGTTTACACATTGGATTGACATTCCATAGTTAAGATGAAGCCTTACCTAAAACCATCGTCATATACTGTTCCTCCACGCCAGCTTCCAGCAGCAGAGGTGGCACGTAGGTGATCCCAGCTGCCACGCAGATCTCCAGGCCACATGTCAGCGAGTTCAGTAGGACCAGACGCCACTGAGACCTCCATCCAGTCATATTTACACAGGAAGGGTTTACCTTTCTCCCGTGTGTCGGTGTGAAAAGTCTACTGAAGCTTGCTGGAGAAGGAAAACGGCACAGTCTTGGGTGCCCAGGGACGAGGTGGGCGCGTGTGGTGCGGGAGAGCAGAGATGCGGACTCTCAACGGGCTCAGATGAACTAGGGGATCCATCGTGTCTTCAGCATTCTTGATCTAAAAGGAAGAGTGAAGTCAACTTTATTTATATAGCTCTTTATAAAATACAGATTGTTTTAAAGCAGCTTCACAGTAATAAACAGAATAAGTGATGCAAACTTCATCAAATATGAGACAAATTCAAATTCTGCTGTAAAGCAGCTCTAAAAAGACAATAGTGTCATTATTGAACTCAAGTCAGTTCATTGTTGATTCAGTTCAGTTCAATAACTGTGTAAAGTTCAATTATGAAACAAGTTGAATTCTTCTATAAGTAATTCTACAGAAGACAAGTGTTATTCAGCACAAGTCAGTTCATTGTTGATTCAATTCAATAACTGTGTAAAGTTCAATTATGAAATAATTTTAATTCTGCTATAAGCAGCTCTACAGAAGACAATAGAGTCGTTGTTCAGCCCAAGTCATTTCATTGTTGATTCAGTTCAGTTCAATAACTGTGTAAATATCTTCAATTATGAAACAAGTTCAATTTCAGCTGTAAGCAGCTCTACAGAAGACAATAGTGTAATTTTTCAGCTCGAGTCAGTTCACGTTTTGTTCTCATCCAATATAGTCAGTGTCATCAAATCGACAATCTTACTGAATTTTAAGCGTCTTTTAAACGAAACAAAAGGTTTGCATGATCCATTTGTGTGATGGACAGTATGAAACACATTCCTGCGGAGGTTTTTCTCCCCATTCTTCACCCGCAGGCCACACTAAGGTCACCCTGTCTGAGGCCCGCCTTCCCTACGCTCTCTGTCATTAGCTCGTTCACTCAGTTCCTCAATGCAGTTGCCACCTCTAATTAGCAGCCTTTGTTCATGAAAAGCAGCATTAATGAGTCAAATTTTTACTGCTTCCAGTGGAGAACTGAGCATTGAGAGCGTTGCTCTGTGGCTGCTTTTCGTTCACCGGGGGAGATTGAGCAATTATGAATTTTTTATGACTAATATCAGGGTTTGTTTTCCTCAGCAGGTCACTCATGCTTATTCTGGAACATTCCAGTGAGACACACTATGATGGTTGTTGACTTGAATATTCAAGTCTAGGAGTCTGAACTGAAGTTTAGAAGTAATTAACCTAAATTTGATTATTAGAAAACAAATTCACAGAGCTATCCATGCCGTGACACATGGATTCAGGTTCAAATCTATCCTGCTAATCAGTCAGCAAACAAATATAAATACTCAGCAAACTAATATAAATACTCAGCAAACTAATATAAATACTCAGCAAACTAATCTATAGCTTGAGATTTGCTCATAGGAGTGGCAAAATGTATTTACATTCTAAATGTCAAATACTATAAGCAATTAAATACAGAATAATACACCATATGTTATTGGAAAGTTACTGTACTTCTGTTCAGTCATGGTAAATCATAATTATTAAATTATGAAATACTAAGTGACATATAAAAAGTCATAACTATGAATTTGTCATTATTTTGTCATAATTATGACTTATTTCATAATTATGAATTTGTCAATTTTGACTTTGTCAATGTTGACTTTGTCATAAATTTGACCTTTTATGTCATAAATATAACTTAGTATGCCATACTTTTGACTTATAATTCATAATTATATGACTTTTACATGATTTACCAAAACATTATTAGGGCGTTCATGCAAAAGTTACTGATGCACAATCAACAATAAAGATAGCACTATTTTTAAATACAAATATAAGTATATCTAAAAGTATATATATATATATATATATATATATATATATATATATATATATATATATATATATATATATATATATATATTTATTTATTTATTTAAATTATATTTAAATTATATATAAAAAAAGATATTGCTTTTTAAGATTTAAAATTTTTTAGGAATACATATTTTAACCTTTTTAAGGAAACTAAAATGTGAAAAAAGTTACTTTTTTTGTTGAAGTAGGTTGGCCATAATTATTAATAGGGTTTTTAAAAGTATTTTCAAAAGATGGATACTTCATCTTGGAATCTTGACTTAAAAAAAATGTAACAGTTAAGATAAGACTTAAAATCTGTTGATTAATTGATTCATTAATCACCTGAATAGTCAATAAATCCTTCTAATTAGATTAGTTGATTATCAAAATAATCATTAGTTGCAACCCTTTCTTTTAAGCCAAGCTGTTCATTTATACAATCAAATCAGCTAGCTAGCTACAATATTTACTTACACACACCAACTTCATCCACAACCCGGCGTTCTTCTCCATTCATGTACAAACAAAGCATCTCCTATACGAAATACAACACCAACGCACTCCCTCTCCGAATATCATTTCCTCCCACAACTCTACTGGGCACGATATGTCAATCAGGTGAAGGACGTCTTCTCTCAAAATGACAAGCAACTTCCAACAACAAGGCTTTTCACATTCTGACCTTGTAGCTATTTGCTTTTCAAATGCAAATGAATGTTGTTAGAACTTGAATAAGAGGCAAAGCGCACTAGAAAAAAAGACTAAAAACAGTATTTCAACAAGAACAAATAATATTCTATCACTTACTTCTCTCTAAGCACTTCAGGCAACTTGATTCCTTCCAAATTGCTCTCGATAATGGTTAAAGTGCTGAGCCTCTCTCTAGATTACATCAAGCTCCTCCTGAGCTCAGATATTAAACCATGAGCGGCGGCGAGTTTTGAGTCTCTGGTTCTGAAAGATGACTGTCACCCTGCCATCTGATTATGAGACATGTGTGAGAACACTCAGAGCAGCCGCCACCTTTCAGGAGGATGAAAAACAACCAGGTGCTAAATTCATATTTGGTGTTACATTCCTCCATCCATGTGAGCCATCTGCTCAACATTGGCAGACAGAAAGCATAATCATCTTCATTTAAAGAATCTATAAGAAACTTTGCTGAAATTATTCAAATATACAAGTTCCTTTTGCATTAAACAGGTTTTTAAATAGGACTATAGTCAAGAGACCAAAACAAACCAAATATATAACAAAGAACTTAGTTTGCATTCTGTATTTCATTATTGTATTATGCCTCATAGTGGACTTATTTTAAGCATTCAAATAAACAAGGAAATTAATTAGAGTATGTTTATTTCTAAATAGAGTGAAGTCTAAACGTCTTGGACCACCAAAAAGTGCCCATTTCTGCATTAATGGCTCAAGATTGTGTGAATTTGTGAAATATCTAATAACGATTTCATCATATGGTCCATTAATGGATGGTCAAAGAAAAAACAACCACAATACTTGCACAAAGCATATGACAAAATGGGGCTCCACAGACGCAACCATTTCACACCCATTCCTTCAGTCCTGAAAGGGAGCCCATCAGGGGTCTATCCCAGTCCATCTCTGTAGGACCTCCACCCTGCTGTCCCAATGACTAGACAACCCCCTGCTTTTCACCCATCCCATTACAACTTCCCCCTCCTCTAGCCCTCTAGGTCATCCTTATTGACGACTTATTACAAAAGAGAGGCACATTAATGCCGTAGTCGTAGTTAATTGACTTTTCTGATGTAGATGTGTTGAATTATCCCACCATCTCCTATAGTTCTGATATGGTCTGTTTTTAGTTAAACTCCATCAACAGCATTTGTGACATAATTAAGTATTATTTAATTAAGTCTGGTTCTGTTTTTATTCAACAATTCAGTAAAGTAACTAGCATTAAGTAACTAGCATTTTGCTACAATTTTGTAGGTTATTTTGTTATCCTTGCCATTGTTGTAGCGGACAGTTAGCTGTGTTTCTTTCCTAATTGAATCAGTTTCGAATAAATCAGTTTGATTCAATGACTCACTCACAAAGACATCACTTGCTTTGGTTCTGAATGGATCAGTGCTTTTGAACAAATAGGTTTATCAAATGCTTAAAAGACACTTGTTGAATGGGGGGAAAATCGATGTAACCTGCAGAAAGAGTCGCTAAAAAAATCCCTACAAATAATACGCAGACTGATAATCTGTTTAGAACATGCAAACAGACAAGGGGAATGATACAAACAGTAAAATGTCAGATTGTTTCATAAAATAAATCAGTAAAAAGGAAGTTGAAATTGAGTAACATCAATTTTAGGCACAGTATTGTGTTATTTTGTTTGTGCCGCTATTGTTCTGCACATAGTTCTTGTTTGTTCCGCACAGTAGTGGTATTTTTTTTCCTGAATGAATTGGTATCTTGAATGAATCAGCTGAGTTGATTCAATGACTCCCTCACGTATACATCACGTTTAAATTAATCAATGTTTATGAATAAATCACTCAATAACTCTCTAAAAAAATAGTCACTCATCATTCAATATTGTTAAAAAAAAGTTCAAGACTAATGTACCATTATGACTGACCTTGTATGAGTACACCTGAATCTAATTATTCTACTTCGACGACCATGTAAAGCTGTTAAACCAGGTCACGTTTATATGACACGTGATGTACCTATCCAACAAATTACTGACGCATAGCCTACTTCACAGTAGGCTAATTATGTCGGTAATGCATAACTAGATACATTTACTTTAAAAGTATTTTTCAGCTCAAAAAGAATGTGATATAACATATAAATCCAAAACTAACTCTTTTTACTGAATAATTAATTCAAGAGCCAAAACATAAAAATGAGCTTCACATTTCTACTTTTAACTTAAACATTTCCGGTAACACTTGACAATAAGGTCCCATTAGTTAACATAAGCAATAAATTTGTTACAGTATCTGTTAATCTTTGGTAATGTTAGTTAATAAAAAATACAAGTGTTCATTGTTAGTTCATGTTAGCTCAGGTCCATTGAATAAAATGTTGAAATTAACATTTTTTAAGATTAATAAATGCTTTAGATGTAATTTACACTGTCAGTTTTTGTAATGTAGTTAGCCAATGTTAACAAATAAAACCTTATTGTAAAGTCTTACCAATTGTTCTTTAAATTAATGAATTTTCTTTAATTTATTATGGAACGAGTCCAAGCTATTTACATTTACATTTATGCATTTGGCAGACGACTTACATTACATTTCAATGTACACATTTACATTCTTATCAGTTCTTGCTTTCCCTGGGAATCGAACTCATGACCTTGGCGTTGCAAGCGCCAACGCTCTACTGTTTGAGCTACAGGAAAGCCCTGTAGCTCTCTTTATTTGCCATGGAACTTTCCTTTTAAGCAATACCAACTAAGGACAGCATGAAGGATTGTGTTACTCGAGTTAATTTCAGACCCTTGTTACCAAGGGGAGAATTTGACATAATGAAAAGTGACAATTCAAGGAGATGTGTCACTCAAAGGGCTTTAAAAGTGTTATCGTTCCAGTGGTATCATGGTTCAGAGACACAGGGGAAGCTGGATGTTATAAGCGGAGCTACCGTATAGAATTTAGCAGCATATTTGACGTGCCTTAAATTATGTGTCAAATGAAAGCCACATGTGTTTGCTTTAAACCTGGCATGCCTTTACCATGACATGAATCACGCTAAGCGAAGGCACTGGGTCATTCAGCCAGAATAATGGCCCAATTTTTACATCTCCAAAACCATTTCATCATGTCTACTGATCACCGAAATGCACGTTTCTTGTAAACATGCTCTAACCACCTGATCTGAAATGGTTTGAGCAGCACTGCATACCAGGTTAAGGATCTTTTGACACCACCATTGCTCCTCTCGTACACCACAATCCCAGACCTATTCAATACCGCAACCCCCTCTGTCCCCGCAGATAAGCTTTAATGGCTCTGAAGGGCATTATTACCATACAAAACAGGCTTTGTGAACATTGAGCCAATGTTAGTAACTTGATATACTGAGGAATCAAGCCCTTTGAGTTAAGCTTTTATCAAGTCTTAAGAGTCTTCGAAACACCCTTAACAACAGCGCGAGTGTCTGAACTTAAAGCCGAGGAGAACATTTCGCCAGAGTGACATCAGAACCACAAGCAACAGCGGACGTCAAACCAAAAACCTCAGATGATGTTTAACAGTGGTTTGGCTGAAAGTGAGATGAGACCGAGGCGAAGCTGGAGCTCTAATCCCACAATTAACATTCCACGTAGACAAGCTAGCAGTCAACTTTAAAATCTCGGACTTTGTCTGGGACTCCACCTTGATGAATCCTGGTCTTGATTGTAGGGACAGTCTTGGCGTAATTCTTGTCTTAACTGAGATCACACGACAATGGCATGACCTGAAGGCATTAATCTTTTCCTAGCATCCGTTAGAGTGACCCCTGACCTCGGCCCGATCATATGATAAACCTTCCCTCAAAAAAGGAGTTTGGCAGTTTGTTCTCAAGTTGTTTTATGAAAAACATCTGGATTAAACACCAAATATTACAGCAATGTAGTTATTTGTTAAAATGAGAATGTAGTTATAAGTAACTTTAGTAATACTAATACTTAATATGCAATTTATGTAATTAGGAGGGTGCACATACAACAGCCCATGTGCGAGTAACTTGAGTGCTTGAAAACAAAGTCCACTAGAAAGCATCTTTCAGCACTCATGGCCAAAAGAGTATACTTTGAAAAGCTTCCACACTCAACTTTGCACGAGCTGGAGCAGAATGAGGAAAATTAAGTATACTTGGGCCTTTATGTCAGAAATAGATTTACATATTAACAGTTGATTGGACATTGACAGAAACATACATTTGCAGAACTCTGTTTTACGCGTCATTATAGATGCCTCGTCAGATTTGAGATTAACCGCGGTGCAAGTGCATGCCGAACTTTGGGTGTAGAACAGTTTGGTTCGATATTTTACCGAAAACTGTTACACCCTGACCCCTTAAATAGAAATAGAAAATAGTAATTGAATTACTCAAAAATGTACTTGTTTGACATTACAGAAATTATTGTGAAGGTATACATATTTGCTGGTGACATGAAATTAAGTATCAATGTGAATATCACAATGATTCACTTCCTAGATTCAGTTCAAATAGTTTATTTCAAATAATCAATTCTGAAATCTGATTCAATGTTGGTCAACTCAAAAGTGTTCAGTCCCCAGGAAGCATTTTTCATGTAGTAAAATGTTTTAGTAAAACATAAGTCAATATTACTGTTTATTTCTATTCAGTATTCACTATTAAACGTATGCATATAAAAGAAAAAATAAGTATAATTGTTTTTGTTAATTTAGTGAAAACAGAGCAGAAAACGCATCTGATTATTTTTAAATAGATTTTTACTGTACTTTTACTTTCGAAATGAATACGCTTTGAATCCAATGAAATAATGGTTCTTCTGAAAAAAATTAAATCAATTCATTTTAGAACAAATCAATAGGCCTACATAATAAGAGAGATATACTCAATATCACCAAAGGGTTGATAATATTGGGATATAATTTTACTGCTACTTCGCCCAGCTATCAATGCATTGCAAAAGCGAGAAGTTGCCTTCTCTGAACTGTAAGATCCCACACTTTCTCACCCAATGGTATCAGGTTCAGGTGCAGACACACAATCTGTAAAGGCTGTTCACACTCAGGCTTTATGCAGCTCCCGGGAGAGGAGCGCTCAGCTATCTGATACAGAAAGACACTTATCAGGTCAAAAGAGAGAGGAATGTGGGCTGCCGATGACCTGAGAGACACAAAAATGCAAGCGGTGATCCTCTCTAATGGAGTGCTATGAAATTACCGGAAAGGAAGGACTCAAAGACTAGTCAGACTAGCTAAATTGTGAGTTGATCCCCCCCCCAGTCAAAACTTAAGAAATGGAATATCATTACAATATGTCACAACTATGTTTTTTCTTCACTGTACTTTTTAAATAAATAGTACTAACGTGCATATTATTTTAAAATATAAATGAAGAGGAAAAATGTAGAAGTAGGCTATGTGAAGCATTGCCGGTTTCATCAACATTCATGGCCTTTGCAAATACCAAACATTGGAATTCTTCTATAGGTATATAGCTAAAGCATGACTTCATCGCCTTTGTACTTTCAAAGCAGCCAGATCACACACATTTCTCTCACAGCATGCACAATTTGCTTGAAGGCAATAATAATAACAAAAGAGTTTTGGACATACAAAAATTAAGAAACCTTACCAAACAGTACACAATTCTTTCTGCCTTAAACTCATTCTCACCCTTATTCTCCCATTATAAAGCTCTTTCTTCTTTGCCCTGACCTGTGTGTGATGGAAAACCCCCTGTATGGGGCAGAAATCCTCCTCTTAGACACCAAAATCCTGTCATCTCAGGCCCCAAACAACACTAAACATGGCCCCCAGCACAGCAGCCCAACGCTGCAACGAAACAAAGAACAGATTCATATCAGTTCCACCTCAGGACTTTATTCTCTCTATACCCTCCTCTTGTCCAGCCCACCCACCTACCCCCTTATTCATCTCATTTCCCAGCCAAAAAACCCTGCAATAATGGCCCAGATCAGGTTAAACTGCGCATAAGGACAGACCTTTCTCACACCTCTACCTCCCAACCCTCAGGCCAAAATCTTCTATAACCCTCCCCAACAATTCCTCAAACACCAAAACGTACCCTTATGCTAATCTGTACTCTAAAGCACTTTGAAAGTTAACTGCTTTTGTATGTACAGTGAAAGCCAATTGAGTCCAAAACAAATTTGGACCCCATTTACATTCATTGTACAGACACAAACATACTGAGACATTTTTCACAGAAGAAAGTCATACTGATTTGGAACGACATTAGACTTTTAGGCATTAGACTTAGTCTTTAAGCTAAGATGTATGAATCAATGTAGCTACAACGAACAGCTACAGTTATTGTGGGATGGTATATTAAACCAATGTAAAATGTCATCAGTATTGCCGATCAAGCGAACCTTAAAGCAAACCTGTGACTGGGATTGTCTGTTGTACATCTTTGGCTGAGTGCCAACACTCCTCCCTATGGATCAGTCCTTATTGCGATGACTACGTTTATTGACATCTATCTTTGGTTCATTAAATAGTGATTATGTGAGCAGAAGGAATGATGAAATTTTCTAGGAAGACAACACGCACTCCCAGTTCCTGAGAAAACAGCCCTCAGGACTGTTTATGACTATGAATCATTCGATCTGTTCGGTATTAAGTATGAGTAAAAGAAGTAAGGAATAAATATTGCCAGTGACTGTTGGTCAGTCATTCTCAAAAGAACAGTATCACCTTTTACCACCCTGAAGGGTGCATTATCTTGCATTATCCTGGTTAATATATGGCTGCTTACTAAATAAAACTAACTAAATAACTAAAATAAATAAATATTTTAGTTAAAATTATTTTATTATGTGGAAAGAAAGAAACAGTAGGAATAGGAATAGTAAAGAAATTAACAAGTCTGGTTCCCTTTCTTTAACAGATTAGTTAACAATTCTTTTAGTACATTTCAGTACTTTAAGTACATTTAATTCTCTAAATTGTAAACTGTATGTGTTTCATTGATAAAAAGAACTGACTCATTGGATTAATTCGTTCGAAAATCCAACTACACAAATCATGTTGTATGTATTTGCTTCAGAAAAAGAACCAGCTCACTAGAGGCGTTTGTTCAGGAATCAGACTACACTGGAAAAAAAGAACAGACTCATAAGAGTCATTTGTTTGGGATTCATCCTTCAGGCTACAATGATTGCGCTGAACCGGCTCACTATAATCATTTGTTTAAGAATTACACTGGTTGCGCTTGTTTGTCACTGGTCATTTGTCCGTCAGTCTGACAACAGAATGATTGACCAATCAAAATGAAATATTCCAGAGAGCCACGTAACCATGGTCAATAGTCAGTACCTCTATAATTTGAAGTTCCATGTGAGTCATGTAAGGATATAGACATTCACCAAATGAGTCACAGTAAAACAGGTACTATTGAATAGAAAAAAAAATGTACACTAACCCTTTCAAGATGCTGTAGACAGTAGCCTAACCAAAGTTTGTTGCTCCTCCTATTTCAAAAAGAATTTGTATAATCAGAAAATCCCAAAATTATATGAAGTTTCAACAGGGAATGGAACAAATGGTGCCACAGTAGCATGCGCAGCCTTGCAGCCATTCCCGAGTGGAAAATTCCGTCATGCAGGAGACGCAATTTGGAAACACAGGGAAATTACAATCATTCAGGAGCTCTTTCTATGTTTACGTGCCCATCCATAACCAGGGATTGACTTTTTACTGCCTGCACCTCTTAAAACTCACCTGGTCTATTCTTGTAGACGATAATGTCATTGTTTTGGAAACAGCTGAACTTACAGTGCAAAGTTCTTTTCATGTAGAATTTCCAGATGAAAAGGCACTGGAATATAACTTTGGGCGTGGATGTGTACATTCAAAAAGACACACATAAGGCTCTCAAACATTCACTGAATCAACAAAACGCAGAGACGCTTCACCAAAAAAAACATTTATGACGCAACAATAGCCAAGCTGAAATGATCATCAAAGCGCATGGCCATACTGACTTAAATCACAGTTTATCTTTTCAAAGAGTTCAGTGCATCTCAAATATCAAAGGTCCTCTTCTGTCCTTTTCACTACATAAAAGAGACCTTCTCCCCCAACCCATATTTCTCACTGTCGCCCAGACATTGACTTACTTGAAAGGACAGTAAATCATAAACATTCATTTCATCCCCTTCCTTTTTTCGTAACTTGGGGTTTCCTGGCAAATACAGAATCTGTTTATTCAACCGAAGCATCCGTGTTTATATACAAGAATGTTCTCCCACACTTCAGTCAATGTGGCTTTTCATACCAACATCTGGCATTATCACTCTGGGAAAATGCTTCAAGACAAGTCTCATTTATCCTGTCCTCAGGGCCCGATGTGCACCATTGTGATTTTGACCTGATACTCTGCATAAAAGTATTTCTTGCTTGAAAAAAAGCTTAGCTTTGGAGCCTCCACTGCAGACATTAAATTTGTGGTTGCTTTTTTTGCTACCCGTAATGAGGCCTCCATGAAAACACTCTGAGAGGGTTCTAAATTGAATTATGCACAAAATGGACGTTTAAGATGCAGAATGTCTAGCAGCCACGTTGCTGATGAGCGGCAGAGGCACATTACACAGTTCTAACTTACAAACAAATCCTTAAAAGCCCTAGGAAAGCATTCATGATGATAGGCTTGCAAACCTCAACTAATTTTTCTTCATAACCAAAGACATAAACAGTTGAAACAATGGAAAGACCTAGATTGCATTGCCTTAAGAATATCAGTCTGTCTTGTGCAGGGTCCAGAAATGAAGATTTTTGGCAGAATCAAGCCACGAATGACAACATTTATGTTGAACTTTTGCTGAAAAACAATGTCAAGCATTACTATCATCTTTAAGGCAATTTGTTCAAGCACATACAAAAAAGTAGTCATACTTTCTTGTCAGTTGTTACGACTACACCAAACCTCATCTTTTTAAAGGGTGCCAAAAATATCCCATCTACAAGGCTGCAACTCCCCAGCTCTTTGTGAAAGTTCTTTGAGACCATGTACGCAGATTCGCAGAGGCACAAAAAAACAGCTGGTAAAGGCAGTGAAACACAGTGTTCCCACATACTCTGTGGGTATACTCAGTGGCTTTCATCACTTTTGTCATCTTATTCTACAAGTGTGAGGGTGCCATGACTGAAAAAAGCTAAATATGAATGAATCTGAATGAATGGCCTTTAAATCATTCTTGATTCTTTACACAAGATGGGTCATATAGGTTTGTCGGCAATCTGCCTCAGGCATGCAATTCAAAGTGTTTTCATCACAAAAATCTGCATTCACCACCATTGTCTTGTAGTCCTAAGAATACACCACATCAATCCGAGTATACATTTCATTTTCCAACTCAAGCAGACATCACTTGCTCAGTCTGGTCTTAGTTGGCAGCTCCGATTATTTACTGAAATCCAGTCCAGCAAACATTAAAGGAATGAACAACTTGAAAGGAATAAACCAAGCCAAGAGGATGGAAGGTGACTTTCCAAAGCTGGTTGGCAGGCAGCCATCCGAATCTTGCAAACTTGGCCCTTTGGTGTAGACGTGGAGACATCATTCACCTTAAGCCAGCTGGCAATAGCTCAGTATTACAGGTTAGCGGTGTAAACGCTGACCTTGAGGCAAAGGGAGGCTTTCTGGAATGCGTTTGTGTCTTTTAACGACAATTTGAGTACCACCAACTAGTTGAGTTACTAGGTGAGTTACAGCAACTTAAATTCCAGATGTCAACCATTTCTTGTCTAATGAGACAATAATGGGTAAATGGAACAGGGTAACGAATACTGACTGAGGACAGACAAATATCCAAAAAGGCTCAACAAATAATCTTGTTTCTGAAGCAGTCTATTTGCCCAGGCATGAGTTAAAGAAATTAATTATAATAATCATACATATTCTCTCTCTCTCTCTCGCAGCCATTATATTAATAACTATGCATAATAATAATAATAACCCTCTGGTGCTGTTTGGTCATTGTTGAGCGAAAAAATATTAAGTTTTTTTTATTTTTATTTTTATTTATTTTACTTAATCGGGATGGTACGAAACTTGGTAAAGGTTTTGGCACTTGCTGTGTGAACACAAAAAAAATCATGGACATGATTCGAAAAGGTTAAATAGTCCTGAAAAAAATAGTCACACTTGAATTGTGTGCAGTCAAAAATTACCATTGGAAATGAATGGGAGATGAATTTCATCTATTGGAAACGTTTGGTACTGCTCCCAAACAAAATCTTACTGAAATCTCATCTTTTGAGATATCAACCTCAAATTGCACACAGCTGGTTTAGATTTATGGCTTTGATTTTCTCACAGTTTGAGTAAAACGTGTTTTGACAATAATATATATATATATATATATATATATATATATATATATATATATATATATATATATATATATATATATATATATATATATATATATATCAATCATAAAATTTGAACTTTTTTCAAGTTCACTTCTTTAAACTTTTTTACCTTGAGAAATAATCTGCTAAGTGTCGTCTTAAAAAAAATTCAGTCTGTTGTATCAAAGGCAAAGCATTCAAGATTTATGATAGTTTAAGTTGGAAATTTCATTTTCAGGTCCATGATCAAAAAGGATGGATTATAACTACTACTACATACATATAGGCTAATTTAGTATCATAAAATCCCCTAAAAATACAAAATATGAAATAATAAAACATTATCTAAATAAAAATATAGTAGAATCATTTCATTGGGGAAAAAAGTATTTCATTCAAATAGCAGATGAGCCCTGTTAGTGCTGGATCTCAAGCCCTAAAGCATCTTCATGCTTAGCTAAACTTAATGGGGGAAAAAAATCTTTCTGTGTTTGTTTGTCTGGTAAAAGAAACAGTGGAGACACACTCCACCCTCCCACTGAGCAATGTGCTTTTAAATGTGCCACTTTCTGTTTATTAAATTTCAGGCGAACAATGTCAAGAGAGACTGCTATAAATAAATACTTGTCTAGACTCCCCATAAATATTGTCTAGCTGTCAGCAGTGACTCATAATAACTGTGCTGGTGGATGGAAATGTGACCAAATTTGCAGCCTCAGTTCATTAAAAAAATGAACAACTGAACCTGAAAATATAACATAATCGACTTCTAAATGACATGTTTGTTTAGTTGTTTAGTTTATTACATGCTTTAAAACGTTCCAATAAAGTCTATTTTAATTACAATAAATTGTTGGATTCATTGGTTCATTTTGAGTCGGATAGACGGTTCTCGGTTCGGTGAGTCGGCGAGTTGTAAACGAGGATGGCTGCGAGTCGAACTTGGTTGAAAGAGACAGTTCATGGTTAAAACAAAGAGTCAGTATGTTATAATTCAGAAAAAAGTTAGACTCTACACATTTATGAAGCGAGACTCCGAACGCACATAAGATGCCGAATATGCCAAATGACGCCAAAAATGCTGTCTAGGCAGGGAGCTCGCATGTTTTGAGACACAGCAAAAACATGAAGTAGACTAAACAAAGTCTCAAAATACTTAAGTAGGCTTAATTTGCCTCCACCACAGACGTGTCAAAACAGCGGGGGTCTCACCAAATGCTTCATTTGGGGGGGGGGGGGGGGGGGGGGGGGGGGGGGGGGGGGATAATCAACTCTAATCGTTTAACAGTCGTTTAATCGTTTAACACCATGGCACTTGGGACCCCATACAACTAACGTTATATTGGAAAGGCAGAGGAGTAGCCTACAAGAAGTTTGAGAGTTTAAATGAGAGTCAGGGTTTATAAGTTAAACTTCTAAAGAAGAAACCCACTGTTTATGTTGTGGACATTACTGAGAAGAAAAATGAAGCAAATATCAACCTCATGCAAACAGTGGCGGCTCCAGACAATTTTGATTGGGGGGGCAATGGGGGGTCCTGGTTATTTCAAGGGGGGTCTCATGAAAACCAACAAAAAATACAGTGGACACGGCTAATAACTGCATATTGCTGCTACTTAACAACAAAAACAACACAGCATATCAACTACTTTGTTTTTAATTAATTAAACAATATGCTCGAACTTTAATTGCCATAGCCACACCCATGACAGAAAACATATTTACAAAATAGTATCCTCCTCATCCTCCAATTCCTCGGTGTCCTCTGTTTCAGTCCTTACTAAGAAATCCTATAAAAAATTATTTACAAAATCGTCTGCAGGACAGTTCAATTCTTTACAATAATATAATATATTATGAAAGAAAATTAAGCTGTTACACTGAGATGGTTTGGGAAAACCACAAAGTGTTTTTGTACAGTCAATTAATTGTACAGGCAGCATTAAACCCTCAAAGTTAAATGATTGTTTATAGCTTATGAATTTCCTAGCCTATATTTTCTTTAGCAGGGGGTTTCAAACGTTTTAATGGCAATGAGCCCTAAACAATACCCTTGTGAGATTCTTTATTTAGGCTTACAATATAATAAAATATAGGCCTAATATAATATAAAAAAAATGAATTGAAGTATTTGAAGTGATATAATATAGCCTATCAGTTTAAATGCTTCAATTTGTTTTCATATTATATTATTATAATATGAAAACAAAACTGAAGCATTTACTGTAAATAGCTAGATCTAATAACTAAATATTTTCAAGAAAAGTGAATATGTGAACTCTTTTATAGTAGCCTAATCTAACCATGCCTGAAACTATTTAAATCTATGTAAACTAATGATGTATTTTGAGTTTGCACGCGGGTGTGTGTAATTGTTACCGTTCTGTGTCCATCATCCGTTATTTCCACCACTTTAAATCAAACCACTCTTCTTTAAAACATGATATTATGATTTTATTTCACATGTCTTTGCGTTTCTCGTCACCTCTCGTATTGAGATATTTGGTCCGCACACACACTCACTGCCAATCACACGCGCTCACATCGTTCTCTTTCTATGAGACCTGTAAACTGCACTCACCAGTTTGAGCACTGCAATTATTTCTCACATACAATCAAATGGATTTCCCCACACATTTCGCGTCAGTCCTCTGCGTGGCATATTATTCTTTTCTGCGCGGCCGCGGCATCAGAAGTGCACGACCGCGCACGCGCGCAGCTTAGAGGGAACGTGATTCTTATGTTTATATATTTTGTATGTCGAATAAATTATTAATTATTATTGTTCTGCGTAGTTTGAAGATAAACATTTTTAAATATTTATCCCGGATATATATGTTTTAATCAGGAAGGGGGTGGGGGGGTCAAATGGGGGGTCAAAGCATTTTTTGGGAGGGTCTTGAGACCCCCCAAGACCCCCCCTGGCGCCGCCGCTGCATGCAAACAACGCTAGTCTCACGTGTTTGTATAACGGTACAAACATGTTTGCTGTTCTCCTCTAGTGATTTTATGCGGCGCCAGCTTATCATGCAGGAAGCGGAAGTCATTTTAATTCAATGAACAAGTTTCTTGCGTTTATCACTCATTTAGAAACCTCTCTCAGCTCGACCACATCAATGACAAAGTAAAGCTTTAATATAGCATATAATCACATACAGAACATGCTGGTCTTACCTTCCAGACGCGGCTCTCGTGTGTCCGCTTGCATTCACGGACGCTCCGCTGTTTCCCAACTTTGTGGGAAGGACTCAGTGACGTGCTGAAATTATCCGGGGAAAGGCTTGAATCAATGCACGGACCCGGGAGGTGTAGAGGATGGGTTAAATCCTCCTATTGAGCTCATGTCAACCACCAAAGTAGAGGGGAAAAAAAGGCATGGAATTTTCTTTTCTTCTTCGTCTGATCCGTGATTTTATTTATGTTTTAAAGACCGTTTTTTTAAAAGGAAAAGTTATTGATTTTCTTATTTGGCTTAATATATGGAAGTGCCTGAATTTGCATCTGAAAAACAAGTTTCTAACGTGACCTTTTAAAACAAAACGACATCTCTATTACAAATGAATTTAGTAAAATATATATTACAGTTGATATCTATCTATCTATCTATCTATCTATCTATCTATCTATCTATCTATCAATCTATCTTTTATCCATCCATTCCTCTGGCATACTTAGTCACCATAAATAAAAATGGACACATTTTTATGGAATATTGCAGTATATGGTAAAGATTTATCAGTGCATATCATTATTTTATAAAAATGTATGTGCTCTTGTAATCTTTAATCAAAGTAATTAAAATCAAAATGTTTAGGCTACTGGTGGAACAACCTGTCATTCACATGAGATCACAGCAAGAGCAAACAACAGTCATCCAATCAATTCCAGATGGACAAAATCAAGTCCAGCTATACATTTTTTCCTGTTCGAGAAGCCGTTTCACTCGGATATATGTCACAATAGGAAAGAAAAAATATCACAACTTTCATGCCAACTTTAACAGAACAGTCCATGCCACTATCTGATCCCATGAGGAATGTCTGGGCCTGGCTTATGGTGTTCAAATGATAGATTGCAGAAAACTGATACTAAATTGAGCGTCAGCTTCTTTTTGAATCTTAATCACCGGGAGAATCAACTTTCCAATTATTGTTTCTACGCTTTTATGCATCGACGACACATGTAGACAGTGTGCACTGTGCAGATGATGAGTTCTAATTAAAATGAACACATCCTACACTCATCACACAAACAGGACAGATAGGCCAGTCCATCAGCGGAGGCCGTTCAATGTTTCACCCTGGCTGAATAAACAGTGCTCTGTCAGGCACAGTTGTTGGATGATAAGGGCTCAGATGGCTAAAGAGCTGGCCGTTAAAACAGCAAGCCAAGAGGGGGGAGGTGGTTGTGCTGGAGGGGCCGCTGCTGAGCATGCACCTCTGTCCCCTCCCCAAAGCAGGGGTAACCAGAGACCAGATTCTGCCACTAACTGATACTAAGAATGTGAGACATTTGGTGACACATTTCCTTAGCACAAGCTCTCTGAGTTGAGCACCAATGACAGCGAGACCGCTGGGCCATTAGAGACTGATTGAGTTCACTTTGGCAGGGACAGCAGAACAGTCTAGAACTTTTGTTGCCCTTCCGTGACCTGTTTGATTCATACATCAAATTAAAAGGAAAATATTTGTACTGTTTTTGCCAAGAATAAAAGAAACCCTGCTGACCAAAAACACACAATGGTCCTAAAATTAATAATTTAATGTACACACAGACACACACACACATAGTATATATGTGAAAGTATACAAAAGTATATATATATATATATATATATATATATATATATATATATATATATATGTGTATATATATATGTATATTAAGGGATAATTCACCCCACATTTTTAATTCTGTCATCATTTACTCACCTTTAATTGGTTCCTTCCAAACCAGCTTGAGTTTCTTTCTTCTGTTGGACACAAAATAATTTATTTTAAATAATGTTGGTAACCAAATAGTTGATGGTAGCCATTGACTTAATAGTCTATTTTCCTACTATACAAGTCATTGGCTACCGTCAACTGTCTGGTTACCAACATTCTTTAAAATAAATTATTTTGTGTCAAACAGAAGAAAGAAACTCATGCAGGTTTGGAACAACATGAGGGTGAGTAAATTATCCCTTAAAGGGTTAGTTCACCCAAAAATGAAAATTAAGTCATTAATTACTCACCCCCATGCTGTACCAACCCCGTAAGGCCTTCGTTCGTCTTCGGAACACAAATGAAGATATTTATGATTAAATCTGAGAGGTTGATCACTCCTCTATAGGCTGCCTAAGGGAATGAAACTTGACGGCCCAGAAAGTCATGGAAATCTCTTGAAGTCTCGTTTCAGGCCTACAAGGAAGGAAAGGAATAGTCGAATAAAGTCGTTATTTTTGTTTGTTTTTTCGCACAAAAAGTATTCTCGTCGCTTGATAAACTTATAGTTGAGCCACTGTTGCGACATGGAATATTTAAACATTTTCTTTAATGACTTTCTGGGCCGTCAAGTTTCATTCCCTTAGGCAGCCAATGTAGCAGTCATGAACCTCTCAGATTTAATCATAAATATCTTCATTTGTGTTCCGAAGACGAACGAAGGTCTTACGGGGTTGGTACAGCATGGGGGTGAGTAATTGATGACTTAATTTTCATTTTTGGGTGAACTAACCCTTTAAATTACATTAATAATAGTATGCAATAGAGGAAGCAGACCTGCAGTTGATCAAACCAACTCATTTTTAATACAACTTTGGCATTATCAAATAGTCAAAATCAGAGTTAAATTGTACTTTAATTACAAAGCATTTACATTTAGAAATGAATGTATAATTAGCACGTCAGTAGTATCAGACAAAAGGCTAATATGGATGCAAATGCTTTAACCCTCAGATTAGCCCTACTATGCTACTTCATATGGTAATATTCTCATTAGGGGAAATCCAACAAAAGACTTAACAGAAAACAGTTATATGTAGATTTTCTTTGTAAAGGCTCTAAAAATCTTTCCTGATTAATATTATGTAGGTATATATTTTTAAGAGTCCTGTTAAGTTAGATTTACAATAAATAACAGATGATACTGTTTTCAAATGCTCCACTTTCCAAAGATTACACAGTTCAAATATAACTGCACATGCCAGGGCTTACAACTGGCACCTAATATACAAACACATGGTAAATCACTTAGAATGCTTGGAAGGTTGGTTTCATTTGACATTTGGAATCAGCAGCTTTGGTTACCTCAAACTACATGTAAATGCTACCGAATAAAGCGCCATCTTGTGTTTGTGGAGAGGAATGATGACACAAGAGGCCAAAGGTGGTTGACTGCAATGCAGCACAAACACACAGCTTGTCTTGGCATTACCTGTTTCCCATGCAGTATTAGGTGAACGGCAGTCACAGCAAGACAGCTAAAACTCTGAACACTTCCCTCTGATATTTAATGTGTGTGTGTTTTTTTTATGTGGAATGCACACATCTTTGAATTCCAGTGAAAATTCATGACTGAAATAATCAGGCCATGGTGCTAAGCCACCTGTGACAGGATTGTGTTGATCACATGACAGTGTGCATATCAAAACAGCTTACGGTTTGTACGTCTCTGAAAATTAAGAACCTAAAGTGACAAGACACCGGCTGAGGTGTAATACGCTGTGTGTGTTTAGCGTTTTGACGTTAGCGTAAGCGTCGAGGAGACTCTGAAGATCTGAGGAAGCATGTTGCTCAGCTGGTAGAACATCTCGTCTGAGATACTCTGATGATAAAAGACAATCAGAAAGACAGATTGATGCCACATTCTTTAGTAAGTTGCTTATGTTTTTTGCATTAAATTGACCAAAAGTTAGACTTTCACAATGTTTCTTGAGCAGCAAATCAGCCTATTAGAATGATTTCTAAAGGATCATGTGATACTGCAGACTGGAGTAATGATGCTGAAAATTCAGCTTCGCCACACCAGGAATAAATAGCATTTTACAATATTTTCTAATTGATTTTTTTTTTTACATTTTATACATTTTCCCACAATATTACTGTTTTTACTGTATTTTGATCAAATTCAAAAACGTAAGGATCTTACAGACCCCATATTTTTTAATGATAGTGTACATATATATATATATATATACAGTGTGTTCGGCATCTAGACACAGGGTTTAGTTTAGAGGAGTTATTTTAAAAGGTGTTAAAGAGTAAAACAGGCATCTCTGGATGTGAAGAGTCCACTAAGCCTGTAAGCATTTGTCAACCGATGGACACTATTGTTTGAGAATACAGTTAGTAAATTATGGTTTATTTATTCTACTGCCAGTAAATTTCCTGAATAGTCACTTATTAGATTAGATTTTTTAAAAAGACACTGTTGTACTGTCAATGAGGCTAAAACTAACCTGTGGAACAAGGAACTGAACAGTCCGTGAGATTCCTCCATCCCAGGAGGCCATTTCCATCATAAAACCTAAATAAAAAAGGTAAAGAAGACTCAATTTGCATTCTTACCATTATCATATTGTTTCAAGTAGAGATAATGGAGAAAATGACTTATTTGAAACAAAAGATGAGTAAATATGAACAATACTCGACTAAATTGATTGATTATGCTACTCTTGTTGACCCTCAAAAGTAAACAATTATTTTTTTTGTTTGTTTGTTTTGTTATATGCTTTATCCTCTAAAGGGTTGACCTTGGAAATGACTTAAATATGTTGTTCCCAAATAATATGTAAAGAATAATGTAATGTCTTGCAAAATATTATTAAAAAAATATCCACATTAAGGCGGGTCTTACACAACCAACTAAACGGGATGGGTATCTTTTCAACTAAAATATTTTACAACCCAGTATTAGATGCCTTTAAAACCAACATTACAGACAAAAATAATCAGAATGTAAACAAATTATATATAGGCTATTGATAGAATATGTTGTCGATAATCAATGGCAGTTTCTGCACATTCTACATTTGTGCTCTTTACATGCCCACCTTTCACACACTTGAAGACCAGCTCAGCTCGTTTCAGACACCAGGGAATGGTCATCTCCTGTACAGAAGAGGAGGAAGAGAGGGATAAAATCAGTGACTGAAATAATATTTAACCAGGATGCAAAAGTACCAAACCACTCTTTGTAGAGAAAAACTTCCACAAAGTGAAGAAGAACTACAACTTCTCATTCAGGACTATTCAGATCTCAAATCAATTTCACTTTCATTTTCTCCTAATAATGTCATACGTTTAATATTTTACAATAGATCATTTTGTGATGAGACATTTCTGTGTAACAGCAATATAAATGCAGTAGTTAGTCGCACTTATCTTGTCGATTTCTACAGACATTCAACGATAAACATTACAGATGTCCAAAGTAACAAATACTTTACAGACATATACGTCCTAAAAACTAATCCTGTCCCAAAAGAGCTTAAGACCTCAGCCTTATAAGCATCCTTGGCCTTTGGCAGGGAGAACACACAGTTCCTGTTCAGATGAAAAACATTTCCTGAACACTGAACATTCCTCAACATCGGCCTGTGGTCAGAGAGGCTGTGATTGAGGCTTTCGTTTACCCAGAACTACACTGGTCAGTCCAGACAGCCTGATCCAAAACAGACTATTTCTAAATTAGACGACAGAGTTTTGAGGTTGAGCATCCAAGTTAAAATTTAACCTAAAGTTAAAGAGTTCAATTTAATCAGGACAAAATCTCAGTGCCACATTGGTTATCGTTCATTATTTAAACGATATGTCAACATTGGTTAATATACTGGCTGATATTGGATATTTTATTACATATTCCTCTTTTTTACATTGTCAATTACCTTTGCTGTCACCTTATGCTCACTCAGTTAATCTTTTTTTTATAAGCTTTTAAGCTAATAAATTACATCTAAAAAAAAAAAGAGCAATTTTTATTGTTGTGATGCCTAAATTTAGTGATTGGCGCTTTGTGACGCTTCAAACCCCTTGCAAATCATTTGTTTTGAACCAGTGATTTGTGATTTTAGTTAACGAGGCTTCGTTATGTCATAACTGTTTCGAAACATTTAGACATTTCAATGGCTCGCCGCTAGAAGGGAAAAAATCTCTGTGAACACATGAACCAGTGTCTATATAGTTTTATGAATTTGTAGACATTTTGTAGACATTTTTAATGACATATTTGTATAATAAGAAAGAGTTGTAGTTAAATCTCTTATTGGCCTGATTAACTAAGCTCTCCATAAAAGCCCTACAATTTATTAAATATTATATTATACAGTTCATATTTAATGGTTTTAAATGATTTGTTAATTGCATTTAATAGATACAATTGCAATTGGTTTGTAAAATGTGTATTTATGCACGTTTTGGATGGGATTTCCATTACATTTACACTGTTTTTACCAGCAGGCACCGCCAGCGTGTCCATTTCCCATCACTACCTAAATTCACTCTAGGATTCAAAATGATGATTTGTTTATTTGTGTGTTCATATTTTAAGTAGAATAGAATTGTTTGCATAATAGGACATGGGCCTTTTCATTTTCCACACATCAATGCAAGCCAGATCACATGCTTTGGCTTCTTAATAAATTACAGTAATTAAGCGTGCACAATGAAGCAACATTTTCAAGGAAAACAAATGCATGCTGAATAATAGGAACATCGATCACAAGTGAACAAAAATGCTTTTTGATTCTTGAGAGCAAATATATCAGATATATGTAGCGTCACGCAGGTGGTTAAAATGGAACTGGAATGTTTTGTTTTGTTTGGCTGCTTGTTTGCATGTTCTAGAACTAGATGCCATTGTAAACATTGTAAAGGGCCAAAGCCTCCAACATTCCCACAAAAACATCTTAATGATGGTAGTTGGCAGCAGAATGCTCTGGAACACACTTAGAATGTAGATTGTTATAGATTCCAGTAATAGAAAAGTTGAGGCTCAGTTGGGTTTTTGAACACCCTACGATATTTAAGTCCTCAACTACAATTTTTTACAGACATCAAAATTGTGTCTAGCGGCTCAAAAGTTCAGGCTTTGGGCACTTTTAGGAATTCAGACATGAATCACTCCCATTATTCACTTCACAGATGCTTAAATAATGTAAATAGAAGTCATTGTAAATGTTTACAAAATAGTTCAGCAATAAAAATGTTTTCTTTAATGAAATGAATGTCATTTATCTACTCTTACCTCAGACATGTCATGCACCAGCAGCAGTGGGATGGTGATGGTGGTGATGTCATGGGTGCAGCAGACCTTTAAGATGTTCCTCAGGCCCATGATGGCCGGGTCCCGGGCTGTGATGTTCCCTGAACGCACGTTATCATCCACACAGAGATGGAAGACAATATGAACCTCAGACAGGTTGGAATGGCGAGAGATGTAGAATTCACCTTATGAAAAAAAACCACAGCATGTTAGGACTAATCAAACAGAGCGCTAAAAGCATACGGAAATGTTTGAATTACCTGGGAGGATATTGGAGGAATTCCTATCTCTGATCTTATTTTTGTCTTCACTTCCCCCATTTCTTGTCATCTCTATAAAACAAAATCAAGATGTGTATTAGTGTAATGCCTCCAAATATGTTGCACTTCACTTTTGAGTTTGTAATTATCATAATTTTAAACAATGATTGTCATTAGATTTATTGGACACAATTATTTAGTATCATCACACATTAAAGGTCCCCTATTATGCCCCTTTTCACAAGATGTAAAATAAGTCTCTGATGTCCCCAGAGTGTGTATGTGAAGTTTTAGCTCAAAATACCCAACAGATCATTTTTTACAGCATGTTTAAATTGTCACTTTTTGCGGCTCAGAAAAACGCGCTGTTTTAGTGTGTGTCCTTTAAATGCAAATAAGCTGCTGCTGCACGACACAGGGGGCGGAGCTTCATGAGCTCGCGTAATGTCAGAAACTCTCCGTCGGACAATAATGCCTACAGAGTCAGAGTGCTGTATAGAGATGGAACAGGTATAGTTTAGTAGTTTAATTACGGTTATTACGTGTTTGTCATCTGCTTGTAGGCCTATGTATCCACTATTAATAGCCTAACGTTACAAGTCTGCTGTTTCGGACCAGGTCCGAATGATGATCAAATATATACTGATTTAATAAAGTTTATTGTACATAACACAAAAGATGAAGCGTCAGTTTTACTTCAGAAAATCACCGTAAGAGCTGAGTAAACACAGTAAGATATAAGAAGTGCGCAAGTACATAAACGAATTTCGGTAGAGTTGAGGGAGCATTTTCTTTAAAAACAAAATAATTCCACCTCGTCTTCAGCGGCTGCCTCAGATTTCAAGAGTTAATAGAGAGAGAGCTATGTGGATTTATACATCCAGCCACACAACACCTACAACGCTTGGGAGACATTCTCGTCAGTGCAGCAGCTGTGAACTCGATCAGGGCGGGCCTATGTTAGAACGGCAGTGTCGGTCAACACTCGTGGGCGGGGCCTGTGCTTAGTGACGTCACTAAAACAGCGTTCTGAAAACAGGTCGTTGGGAGACACGGCTGATGATTCATGGGGATTAATAAAAAGGAGTGAGTGGATTTTTATCACTATTGGGTGGTTGTGTACACACACTGCCAACACACATTTATGTCCAAACAGCATGCAAAAGTGAATTTTGCATAATATGGGACCTTTAAAGTCAGCGCAACAAATACATAAAAATAATGTATAAATACAATTTAAAGGTTGCTTACTTGTCATATACAAAAAAAAAGAAGGCAGAAACATTTCTACCAAAAAAACTAAAGGCAACAAAAAAAAAATTTTGTTTTAAAAATAAGAAAAAGCAGGCTGCTGTGAATTGGGGTGGGAGGATGTGCTTAATTTAAATAAATAAATACATTTATGTTTCATGTAATTTCCTTTTGATTTAGGGGTGAAATGTATATATGTATATGTATGAAATTGTCAACCCCTGTATGTATTTACACAACTGGTCCAAAGTTTGGAATAATTTAGATTTTTTAATGTTTTTAAAATAAATAGTAAATGGTAAATGGTAAAATAAGTCTCTTATTGTACCAATTACCACACAATAAAATTTGAATCTCAGTGGTTTAAATTCACTGCAAATGACTATGTGACTGTGTTAATGAAATATGCAACAGTTATTACAAACAGTTAGCAAAATGAAAAACTGTACCAGTGCACTTTCTGCCAAAACATTTGTGCATCTTGAAAAAAAAAAGTGTGTATCAAGTTTCATTGTAGCCTGTCATAGTCCCTGTCGAATGAAACTGAACACTTCCTCGTGGTGGGACTGAAGTTGGATATGCGATGGTGCAATGTAGAGGTGCTGGTTTTGGATGGACGGACACACACACACACACAGTTGTTGTGTCACTCACCGGGCTGCTCTCTCTGCTTGCTGCTGCGCTGAGCTCGTGCGTACAGCACCACCTGCTGGATGATGTCCAGCTGCTCATCCACTCTGGAGAAGTGGAAGTCTGTGCACTCTTTAGACACTGTTGCAAAGTCTGAAGCCATAGGAACAATTGAAGATGTTATTGTTGTTTAGTTGTCTTCAATTTGACTTTTGTTTATCTTTGCAATGAAATGCCACAAATTAGATATGATACCTCTCTTGATCCCACTGTACGAGTTGACTCTGTTGTCGACCAGCAGCACCAGGCCGCAGAGCGATGTGGAGTAGAGCGAGAGGGCAGTTTGCAGTCGCCGTAACTTCACCCCACTGCTGCTGTGCCGACGGTGCTTACAAAAGTCCAGAACATCAGATCGCAGCAGACGGAGATTGTGCATGGTCTTCAGCTGAGCCCCTGATAGAGAGAAATATACGCATCACATCGGTGGCTATCAGTTTTTGGCTATCTGTTTATTTAAAAATAAATATTTTAATGTATGGTTAATATTGGATATACTCTACTGTTCAAAAGTTTTGGGTCGGTAAGATTTTTAATGTTTTTTAAAGAAGTTATGCTCATCAAGGCTGCATTTATAAGATCGAAAAATGTAGTAAAAAAACAATGCTGTGAAATAATATTACAACTGCTTATTTATACAACTTCTGAATTTTTATTAGTCAGTGGCACATGATCCTTCAGAAATCATTCTAATATGCGGATTTGCTGCTCAAAAAACATTTCCTATTACTATCAAGGTTGAAAATAGTTTTCAACATCCTTTTTCAGGATTCTTTGATGAATAGAAAGTTAAATCATGAAGTTAGCATTTATTTGAAATTTTATACTGTACTTTATAGTGTTGTGGCATCTAAATTCTAAGGAAGCTTGTTTCCACCACAGAATAAAAAATTTAAAAAGGTAATTGCGACTTTTTATCTGTGTCTTTGTTTTTTCTTGCAAGTCAGCATTGTGAGATATAAATTCACAATTGCAAGTTATACATTTCGATTTGTAAGATATAAATTCACAATTGCGAGTTATCAAGTTCGAATTGCGAGCTATAAAAGGACTTTTTTTCTCGCAATTGCGAGTTATATACTCAGAATTTGTGAGATATAAACTCAATGGCAAGAAAATGAGCATATATCTCACAACACAATTTGACTTTACAACTCTATAAAACACTTATTCAAAATGACTTTTCATTTGAATGCCATGAATTTACATTTCAATTATCAGATTACGTTCTTGCCCAGAATTTTAAAATGGGTGCATCCTTAACTTATGAACATGGCCTGAAAAATATTTGGTTAAGCCAAAACTAAAAATGCATGAATGTGCATCAATGTCATTATATTAGAAACTAAATTATCAAACATAGAGCCAAAGAATATTTCAAGCAAAATATCTCACAAAAGGAAGTTTTAAATCGAGACAAAATGCATTTTGACCCTTTCTGGTCAAACATTAATTGAACATGTCCACTACATGTGAACAAAATGTTGTTTATAATGACCTTGAGAGGCAGACTGAAAACACATTGGAAGTGGGCGTAAATCCCCGCGCCGGTTTGTTGTATGTGGGTATTTTTATGTGCAGTTTTGTAGCGCCCAATGTTTCCAAGGAAACGCCATACCTAAGTGGATGGTGAAGCTCTCCTCCAGCTGTCGCTGCTCCTCGAAGAGCCGAGCCCCCGCTTCCCCTGCCTCCCCCAGCTGACCGGGCTGCACCTTGATCTCCTCGCTGAAATACAAATAACAAGCTCAACTTCTAAAGTTCCTCGCCGTCCATCAATCACAATGATAAACACAGTTGTTTTGCCATTGGCTCTAGTGTAACACTATTTACTCATGTGCTAGACATCAATGTGTCAAAGCGGGGATGCAGTAAAAATCAGTTAGAACTGAAACCGCATGTAATGTGGTGTTAAAACATTTACAGTCAATGAAACTGAATGAAATGTTTAAGGCAGAATTTCCTAAATCAGAACCAGAAGATTCTCTTTGAGGATGTTACTCGCACATGGGCAGCTTTCAGCTTCTCTGTGTCTGTTCTACTACTATTCACTTCACCACCTGACACAATCATTGATCACCTCGGCAAGGATTCATAATCTTAATGTCATCAGTATCTTTACATCTTTCTCTTTCACTCACTTTATTGTGCTGTTGTTGGGGTTCTGTAGGTCCCGGTGAAGCTTCATCACCCATTCCTGGTACTCGTGTTTCTGGATGCCTGTGACATGCTTCAGTTCACTGGCCCACTTGTTCTCTAGCACCTTCCCATCACAAAAACACCAAACAGAAGAGTCTGGAGTCATTCATATGTTTTTCATTATTATAGTTTGTTTCAATCTGACAGTTTGGTCTTACTTGCTGTGCATCAAAGTGTTGGGCAGCCACGGTATTCACATCCTGGTCACACAAGCTCTTCCCCAGCTCCTGCATGACTTTATTCATCTCAACAGCCTGTCTGTAAAGACAAATTCTAATATTTCATCTATTTCATAGTAGGAGTTTTGGACATGTTTCTGTGTATACACACATATATGTATGCCATTTACATATAAATATTTAAATATAATATACACACACACATACATACATACATACATACACATACATACATACATATACGTGTATATATATATATATATATATATATATATATATACACACACACACACTGAAGACTAGAGTAATGGCTGCTCAAAAATCAGCTTTGCATCACAGGAATAACAAATAAATAACAAATAATTAAATATAGCCATGGCAAGCATAAGAGATTTATTAAAAAAAAAACATAAACAAATCTAACACCACAACTTTAAATGGTAGTGCATATATTAAAAAGAAATAATAATTTCATATTTATGTAACATTTGAAAAATAGTCATTATAAAGAAAAAAGTTGTGTCCAAATATTGACTTGCATTTCAGTCACAAGTTTCTGTTCAAACAATTAATATTATCATTATCTTTAAAAAAAGTATATGCAAAAACGTACACAAATAAAAGTACTCCATCTGCACTATTATGCAATTAAACAAAACTTCTTATTTTTGACTGAATATGGAGAGATTCTGCATTTACGTTCAGAGCTCATTATCCAAATTGCACTCCCTGGCATTTTGCCTCATAAAACAGAATTCCATCTCGCTACAAAATCCCACACAAACCTCTCCTGAAGTTTCTTGAGCTCCATGTCTCTCTCGCTGATGAGCTCAGAGACACTGACAAAGTAATTGTGTTCCAGGTTGAGAAGGGTCTCTGAGGCTGGAGAGTGGATCAGTTCATGATAGACACTCGCAAAATCCTCGTCCCAGCTGGGTTCTTCAGGACGGGCATGTTCCAATGTAGTCTACACAGAAATGATACAGAACTGACACACTTACCAGGGTGGAACAAGAGTAATCGACTTGCTGAGTACTTGTTCTGTACCAACTAGTCACCTACTGGAACTACATAAATTGATTTCCCTAAATGATTTTGTATGTTGTTGTTTTAAAGTCCACCTGCAGTCAATAATTGTATCCATTAAAACTGATAAAAAATGCCTTAAAATAGCTTGAATGTAACTCTACACCCTTGATTCAATAAGTATACGCAGAGCCATGAATATGCAAATGAGTCCCTGTCTCCACTCAATCACACCAGCTCGGACTTCCTGATCCACTCTATCAACTGTAGTAAATGCTACACAGTGGCGAGTGGATATATTGGTTTAATTTAGCCATATATGTTTATACCAAAAACTGATTCAGAATAGTGACCTATACAGGCTCGTCAACAAAAGTCTGTGTATCAGAATGGTAATGAGTTTTATGTATCGCTCTCTACAACGTCGGACACATAACGGTAATTGATATGATTAGCCTCTGGCTAGACTACGTTCTCAAAGAGCTAATAATGTGTTGCTAATATGTTACATAAACCATGTTCCCGTTCGCCATCTCAGAGTCAGACAGCTTTGAGTTAGAAAGGCTTTAAACATCATAGAACGTCAGTGGAGAAAGGCATATAGTTCATCATAACATCGTAATATACATCATTTACATAATTCAACCGCTATATTGCTATATGTACCTGATTTTACCTGTCCCTTCTTAAAGGTGTTCTTACGTTCACTATGCAGCACATTGATGGGATTGGTTACATGTTTGTGATGGTAGGAAATTGGGGTGGTCTTTTTTCACTGCAGTTTTAAGGAGAAAATACTCAGCAGCAATTGTGTTGACTTGTCTTATGAATTTGCACATGGTTTGTCTTAAAGCATAGTAAAAACAGCCCATAGACATACAAACAACATTAAAATCTTGATTTTTTTTTACCACAGGGGGGTCTTTAAATCTTGATGTTGTTATTAATATTTATAGTTCATATTTATTTCTAAATAAAATAATAGGTTGTTTAACCTATTTTTATACATTAGATTAACTTTTTCCTGCATACTTTGTATATGCAGAAAGACCTGGAAGCTTAATTAACCGCTATAAATAAAACTATAAGAATCTTTTTACATAAACAACCAGGTGCTCGTTAAAAGGTCATTTGATGAGCTTGAAATAGATTGGAGAGCATCCATGTGTATTCGTGTATGGCTGCAGTAAAATGTTAATGGTTATCCTGTGTGCATAGCTGTGAGCCATCAGCGCTTCATAGAAAAGGGAGGGGGTGGATTCTGCTTTCTTTTTATAAGTTTGCTGGAGCAAGTGGAAGCAGAATTTAAACTGCAATACTTTGAAGTGCTAATGCAGATGGTCAGGCTGACCTTCTTAAATGTGGAAATAGGACAGATATTCTGTTTCAAAGGAATTATTTGTGTGGGCAGAGCCAGTGTGATTTATTGGTTTAAAAGACAAATTAGCAAATTAAAAGACAACTGATATTGAGTAATTCAATTGATTTAACTGCATTGATGCTACTGGATGAAATAATTGAGCTGAGTAATGGACCTTAATCAGCATAGCGCCATAATTTTTGACGGGAATGAAAATGAGATTGTAAGGGATAGAATTACAGTGCGTTCAATGTATTGTACTGTTGTGTACGCGCGGCTAAAGTAGTTCCAGGCAGGTCTTGACCGCATTACAGTTCCATATTACTTCTCTGATTGCATGTTTTGACTGTGTTCAGTTTTTATTTAACCTGTTAGTGAATACTTCATTAGCCTATTTATTGTATGTTTGAATAAATTTGTTATGAAAACAAGTTATTACAGTTTATTGTCATTTAAAGGTTTATTTTACCAACAAACTTACCGTAAGTAGAAACAATTCTGTTAATAAAATACTGATATAAAAACTGCCTTAGGTGTAATTTAAATGTACAACTCAGTTTTAGCTATTTGAGTGTTGATTATTAAATTAATTAGATTTATTAATTGATTATTATTTATTTATCGGCTTCGGCAAGCGCAACCTGAATTTTCCGCACCAGCCTTGAATTTTAGTTTTGGTGCATCTATATGACACTAACTTTGCAACATACACACTGTTATTAAACTTAACTGAATCAACATTTAGCAGAATTGAATTGAATAATGACACTATTGCGTTCTGTTGAGCTGCTTATCATAACTTGATTAATAATGAATGAACTTTGCAACATTGAAACAATGACTTGAAATTGAAACATCATACTAAATTAAGATGAAATACAGTATAATGGCACTATTAACTTCTGTAGAGCTGTTTACCAGATTCATTTGAATTCGGTTCAAAATTGACAATGTTATTTATTTTCCAGTTTTACTAATGTGAAGCTGCTTTGAAACAACCTGTATTGTGTAAAGCACAATGTAAATAAAAGTGACTTGACTGATATAATTAATAAATGGAAATTGATTTAGAATGAAAAGATGGAAGTGTGTATGTTTTCATGGCAAAATATCTTTTTAATGTTAATATTCAGAGAAAACAATAAATAAGACAAGTATGTTGTTTCCCCAAAAAAGTCTGAACACAAAAAAATAGGCCTTAAAAATGTAAAATGTCATGCCAATACATAAAATGGTGCTGGTGTAGATGTAGAAAGAAATGTAATAATACTTAAGTAATTTAATTATTAGATTGAGACTGTGCACTTACCTCAGAGTAGGCCTTGGCCCATATATTTGTAAGTTTGTTGACGTCAACCTCTCCAGTAGTGAGTCTCTGCAGGGCTGCCTCTGCTTCTCGGTCGTAATCCGCTAACATTTCCATCTCTATGAAACTAACGAGTCTGTTTTTCAAGTCTAAAATCAATGCAGAAGCATTAGAGGGTTTACACAGTAATTCATATTTACGACTTGAAAATAATGTGTTGATAAACTGAGGATTGAATCTGATACATTCTCAAATAAATGTTACATATTACCATTTTCTACAAAACAGGGGATTTTATGAAGCAGCATGATCCGCCCATGAAGATCACTGACATTTTCTTTGAGTGGGAACTGAAGTGGTACTTTGAGGACACATTGATGTTTTCCTGCCTTAAACTCAAACACAAACTCCTTTTCAATTGTATTGGCTTTCCCTTTGTTTTTCCTCATCTTAGCCTGTATTCAGAAGACAGACAAACAAATAATGGATTTACAGCATAGACGACAGATACAGACGTAACTATTATGAATGCTGTCTAGTAGGCAGCTCCCTAGGTTTTGAGACACCGCCATAGATTCTGCAGAGATGGACTGGAACATATAAGTAGTACGTCAAATAACTCTGCCGTCGTGATGTAGCCAGAAATTCTCGTAAGACAAATACAGAAAATATCTGTTCATTGGTCTACAGAAGACCAAAAAACAACATACAAACTCAAGTATGTTTGAAAATCAAGTGTGGTTGAAATACACGGCTATTATTCATGCATTCTTCAGTAAACTGTTCCAATATTATTTACTTGCAAGACACTTCCGGCTTACCTCCGCTTGTTTTTTTTACTCGGCTAGCTGTCAGCTTCTTCTTCTTCTTCTTCTGTAGTTTTGGCAGTTTTTGCAAACGAGGTGCATTACCGCCATCTTCTGGACTGAGGTGTGATCTCATTGGGCTGTCAGTTTACACGAAAAAAAAATCTAAATTCTATTTGGAAGCTGAGTTTCTTTCAGAAAGATCATAACTTCCTTAATTATAAATTGTGTCCCATACAAACTCAATAGGTTTTTTTTTTAAACACAATCCATTCTTCGTTGCCTAGTTCTTTCCTTTTTTCAGAGTAGGCCTAGGCTACTTTCTACATGTCAAGAGTACATGTTTTACATTTTACACTTCTCCACAATGTAGGGCTATACATAGTCCAGTCTGGTGTTTTCCTATTATACTTAGGCAGCCATTTAATCTTGTGTGCCCTATTCTCAACCTTGTAATTTTCCTCCTGCTGTCTCAGATTACTGTATACTTTTTAACTATCACAAGTTCTTTCTGAATGCTTTATAAATGTCTTCATGTCTCCTCCTGTTCCCATGTATCCTGCCACATTTTGTTAATAGTATCTTTAATGATACCTTTAATTTCTGATTTACTAGTGGAACTTGTATATCTATGTGCTCTGCCTTCAGGGCTTCTTTTGCTAACTTATCCACCTTTTCATTTCCCTCAATACCCACATGCACTGAAACCCAAATAAACTGTAGTTGACTTAATCTAAAAATTAATTGATTTATTTCTTTTAAAAGGTCTTGCCTACATATTGATTTTCCACTCTGAATACTTGACAAGAAGGACATGAAATATGAACAGATGACTATATGCGGCTTAACTTCTACCCATTGCAGTGCTAAAATAATGGCCATTATTTCAACAGAGAAGACTGAGAGGTGATTTGATGTTCTTTTTTTTTTTTTTTTATGTTAATATTGTATTTTGGGATGAATACAGCTGCACCTGTTTTGCCAGTCATCTTTGGATGCATCTGCGTATATCTGCATTGAGTCATCATCTGGTTTCTACATATTGTTGTATATTTTGTTCTGCTCGATTGTGTGATTTGTTTCAATGTTTACTACAGGAAAACAAAATAACCATTGTGGGATGGTCGTCTTACTTATTGTTCTGCAGCATGCAATAGTGTCTATTCCCATCCCTTTTGCCTCTTTTCCCTATTTTCCCCCGTTCCATCCAAAGCTACTGATTGTACTGAAAATGTTTGTCTACATGTATGCCTGAAATCTTTGACATGTTTATCAGATATAATAGGCTATCTTAATTAAGATTAATTAATAGAGTAGCCTATATTTAGGATATAGGCCTTTGTGTGGGCCTAATGGCACTCGAGGACCTAAATGGTCCACTGAATAATATAAATTCCTTTCGTGCAGCAATAGTGTAATAGTATTTTGTGTCACTGTATCATTTAGGATGGGACACTGTTGTCATTGAACAGAAGCATGAGGTGTGAATACAGGATTTGTTCTCTGTTACATATACAAGACCTCTATTAAAGATGCATGCTGTATCAGTTACAGGTAGAGTGACACATTTGTTGAGCTCTTTGTCTCTTGAAGCCTAAATCACGCACGGTACTGTCTCTTTTCAATTAGTCACGAGGAAAAAATTAGGACATCATCGCATAATCATGTGGCCTGAGTGTCAAAAAAGCCTGCTTGACTAAATAGAACTGAAAGAAAATTGTTAAGTACTGTAATTTAATGTAATTGCTTTGTGTTCTTGATATTATAATCAATATATTACTGGTATAAAGCCACATAGAGGCATCACAGAAGAATTCTGTCATTTTGTCAGCTTTTCTGAAAATCGTGAACATTTGTCACCACATCTTAGGCTATAGCCTACTATATCCTAAACATCTCATTTGATTTGGAGCATTCTGTGATGGAAATTACATTTTAAGTATATTTTTGGAGAAAAATGGCTGACTTTATGTGTCATAGCTTACATAGCCTAAATAGTATAAATAGTAAAAAAGAAAAAAGTATACAACAAATAATATTAACATAATATTTTCACACTTTTTGCAAATTTTTGACAAAATTGCATGCAGTAAATATTTTTCATTGTTTTCTTCACACGTTTCTAAAAAATATATAGGCCTAGTTCTAAAGCTTTTCATTGACACTGCTGTAAACAACTTTCGAGAATTTTTTGTAGTAGTGTTGTTGGTTGTGATGAAAGGGACACTCTTAATAATTTTCACGTGATAAATATTGAAATGGTTTATTGCACTCATAGTTTCAATCATAAACATATTCATATTTATATATAATTATTTATAATTTTAATGGATATACTTAGGGTAAAACAATATCATAAAATATTAAAATGGAGAGATCTTTTTCTTTTTAGTTTTAATAATTAAAAAAAACACACCTAAAGTGACCAAAGTTGAAGCAACATCCAACTGTGACTTTACTTCCCTTTTAACGGAAAAACAAAATCTCAGTCAAATTTCACGTTGTATAATCTCTGCGTTGTAACGTTGTCACCATGGTTACGGCGGCCACTATAACAAGAGGGAACATGCGCGTGGGAGGCGCGCCACCTGCCTGCCGCCTTCATCAGTTTCACTCTGCGCGCTGCCGTTTACCTACAGTACACTAATCCATCAAATATGGGCTATTCGATGTGAAGAAGATAGGGAGAAATGTATGAATTTCCGTAGACCATTTTAAATTAGGGCATCTGACTAGTATGGACAAAAAGTAAGTAACGTTAGTAGACAACGACGTTTATAGTTTGTTGCAAAGCATTCTTCCAATTTTCGTTGTGCAAGTTAGTATACATTTTTAAAAGATTTATGGCATCTGTAAAAATATGTAAAGGCTTATGATGGCCACACAGAGTGAATAGAGGACAAATCTGTAGAGAAAATAAATAGGCTAACGTTATATGAAATACCTTTTTACCCAGCTGGGGTCACTATAGCTCGCAGCTTCCGGCACTATTCATATAAGTTAGCCTAATATAGGCTACTATATCATCAGACTTAATGATACACTGGACATTAAACTGTATAATTCTATATCCTATATAAATGAGTGTTATGAATATTTTTCTATATAGTTTTGATATATGAATATAGTTTTTCTATTAGGCTACATGTACGCCTACACTGTCAAATGAAAGACATTTGAGTCAATAAAATAAAACAGAGATATTTGGAGTTTTACAAGAAAATACAATTTCAGTCTTTTTTTACTTCAAAATTACACATTTAAATCAATGTGTTAATTGCTGTTTCTTTGTAGGCTAATTATTTGTGAAATATACCAGTAATTTCTGAGTGAAAAGAAATTCAACTGCACCATTTGTTTCAGTATAGCATTTTCTAAAACAGACATATTTTTTTCTTTGAACAGAAAAGCTGCAAGGAAGAAACTAGAAACCCTCATAAAGGAGATTAGCCTTCCTTTGGTGGAAAAGGTAGGTGAATTTAATACATAGTTCAAAGGGATGACTCATAACATTGTGCAGCATTCATGCATAAACTAACCTCTATTAAAATGTCCGGGGGGGGGGGGGGGGGGGGGGGGGGGGGGGGCTGGGTTGGGGGAATCAGGGGGCATATAGGTAAGTACCATTGACTCAAGTTTGGGGCAGAACTATCTGTCTGTTGGACCGATGGCAGATGGAAAAATTTGCATAGGTACCCAATATTGGGTATACAGGGTTTGGCCAATACCACAACACTGATGCAACGGTAAACCCATAAATCAGTTACAACATGATGTTGTGAAACTGTGGGTGCCTGTTTCTGCTGACATACTACACCCGTGCATCTATTTTGAAAATACTGCCATTCGTTGTTTTTTTTTAAATGGATGACAGGTTGGTGACATTTGTCCTCAGATTATTGCAATGTACCTGTAAAACAGGAACACTTGTGGCATTTTGCCTAATGGCTGACCTGTTTTGCTATAGAGAGAATAATGTCCTCCTGTTTCCAGATTCAGCACTGCACATAAAGCGGTAGTTTATCAGAAAAAATCATTTATTTTAATCATTTACTCATCCAAATGTCATTCTTAATATGTACGATTTTCTGTCTTCAATGGAATACAAAAGATGTTTAGCAGAATGTTCACGCTGCTCTTTTCTATACCAAAAAAAAGACAAAAAAATGTAGGATATTATAATAATATCCTAGGTTATTATATAACTTTAATTAAGGTTTTTCTTTTTTGTTTTAGCTTGACAGCCCCTTGTCACCATTCACATTCTTTATATCCAAAGAGAGCAGCATGAACATCCTGTTAAACATCTTTTGTGTTCCATGGAAGAAAGAACATTATCTTAAAAACTAAGTTAAACAGGTTTGGTATGAGGGTGTATATATGTCACAATTGTTTAGTTTGTCTTATGGGCTGTTTACACGAAACCGTTTTCAACTAAAAACGGAAGACTTTTTATGTGTTTTGGTCGTTCATTTACACGACAACTGTGTTTTGGGTGCCTGAAAACACAACCTTTCTAAAAACGGGTTTCAAAGTGCACGTTTTTGAAAATGGTCTTCGTGTAAACAACAAAAACGTGAATCTGTGAAAACGATGATGTCATGCACATGCGTATTACGTGTTCAGTCTAGTGATTCATCGCCATCTAAAGGCCTGGCAGCAAAATACAGCGTTTTTAGTCGTTTTCATGGATCCGTGTTAATGGGCATCGTTTTGACAATGGTATCCTCTGTAGATGGAGTACTTACAGGAAAAACTTCTCCGTTTTAAGCATATCGTTGTCGTGTAAACGTACCCTTAGTTTGGTTTTACCTGTTTCCTTGTGGTTTAATTCCTTGTTAATTTCCTGACTAATTACACCTGTGTCCCATTTCACTTGTTTGCTTCTCTGTATATAGGCTTCTCCATATTTTGTTCAGTTCATGGTCCGGTATCATCAATGTTAATGTGATTGCGTTAAGTTATTCTCCTGGGGGTTTTCTGTTTTGAATTTATTAAAGGCTGTTTTTGTTTCTCCACTCCTTCGTGCACTTTGTTACACCAGCAAGTGACAGTATAGAGAGCCTAAGTCCCTCCCCTTCCGGTGGACCACCATGGGACCTTATTTCGGAAAAATATTGTATGGTAGTCAATGGCGAGAGACAACAAATATTTTAATCTCGTTTGAATTGTGCCCTGAATTACACATATGATGTTTGTCAATTTAAAAGATACATTTTAAAGTCAAGAAAGTCACAGTTTGATTTAAAACTGTTGAGGTATAAGACTGTGAAAATACGTAATTAATTACAAAGACTACAAACCCAAAAGGCGCACATGTGACATCATACCTTTTCTCTCAATGAATGAAGCTAACTTTACTGAAGCTAACGTCTGTCATTTTTTCTATAGTCTTTCGTTATAATCGTAATGTTACGCCGTCATGCCTAAGTGTTTTGTACCAGACTGCACCCATACGAGCAACGGATCTTGCTCGTTGTTTCGCTTCGCGGGAGATGTAGTTCATTGAGCGATTTTCACATAAAACTAAATGTTACTCTTCTGTTTAATGACAAACTGCGACTTTCTTGACTTTCAGACTTATATTTTATATTGTCAAACATCATATGTGTAATTCAGGGCACAGTTCAGACAGAATACAAAGATAAGTTGTCTCTCGCCATTGACTACCATACATATTTTTTCCGAAATAAGGTCCCATGAGCTGGAAGCGGAGGGGAGGGACTTAGGCTCTCGATAAATGGTGGTAATTTTGATTGATTGATTGATTGAAAGAACTATTCCTTTAATGTAAAATACACTATACACTGCAGAAATCATGAGCCCAGGATCCAACCTGAAATGTGAAATCAATTACTTTTTGAAGATATTCTTGTCTTGATTGACTGTTGCTTTCTTTGCTTGTAGAATAGACCCCGCGTGAGGATTTGTTTAAGATTAGTCATGGATTTAGACAGATTTTTTTTTGTTCAATCTGTCTGTTAAACAGTATTACAGAAGCTGTGCATCTGTGCTTTAAATCTGCACAAGATTCTCACAGTGCATCCCTTTAATACGTCACCTGGCAGAAAAACTAGACCATTTGTTTTCTGAAGCTCGTTTCAATAAGAGTGAGAAGCAGTAAAAGACCTTGAGGCGAGTCTCTGAGAAAGAGCCCACTTCTGCTCAACAAGTCACACTGCCATGGAAACAGTTGTTGCACTAAATGTGCTACTGAATGTATTACTTTAGAACGGTGGACTGGTGCTGGTTTCAATTCTTTTAGTGGAGGTGTTGCGCTCCCACCATTCCTTTGACTGCAGGAGAGATTCACTAAATGTGGCCCATCTGGACATGGCACTGAACTATCATTAGCTCCAGTTTGTGCGTGGAACATACCGTCCATCTGGACTGCTACATATTTTCTAATTTAAGCTTGGGAAGATTTATGGCAAGCTATATTAATAAACGACTGTGTGAAAAGCAGTTTTTTGCAATTGTATATGTATTGTTAAGATTAGGTTTAAAGACTTTTTATGACTGTATGCGAATATTAAATAACAGTGTAGTCAGCTCAAATGCATATTGCCTCAATCCTTTTAATAGCAACTATCCAAGATGTAAGGCAGCAAACGATTTCAAAAGGCATCCATAAAACTGCTAAAACATCTGCTATAATTTAATGATTTATATGTTGCTTGGAAACATTATTTAGTCAAATGCAGGGCTAATTTTAAGTAGCCTTCAATGGAGAAAGATGCTTCTGGGGCCATTGATACAGAATACGTTTTTGAAGGACTTTTTTTTTTTTTTAGTGATAGGGCAGTGAAATGAAAATGAGAGCAGCGGAATGCGAATCTTTGGTTGCAGGGCAGTGGGATAAAAAAAACAAGGCCCCAAGATGTGATTTTTAAAAGCTGAACTACTTTTCACTTGAGTTTTTTAACACTGGATGTGCAAGACGCTACAAAAGACAGATAATACGTACACAATAGTCAAACACGTCTGTTTATTGCACAGAGAAAAACTATGGAAAATAAGTGCAATGGAATGCAGAAACACAAGATGCATGGAGGGCGAAGAAATGAAAAAAAGCAAGGTCTAGAGATGTGTTTTTTAAAAGTTTACCTACTTTGAACTTTGAGCACCGCATTTTAGAATTCAAGTGTCCTGCACGAGACCACAAAAGTCACTAGACTTAAGCGCAATGGTCAAACACGTCAGTCTAGCGGATGTTTACAAAGAAAAAAAAGAAAAAAGTAGCACTGGAATGCAAAAACACATTCTGTGTAAAAGCCATTAAGGTCTATCAGCAGGGGCTTACTGGATCATGCTAACCAGCCTAACCTTAACCCCTTACAATCCCTCTTGTGCACTTTGTGGTTAAGTGCCTTGCTTAAGGGCACAAAGGTGATACTCAATTGTGCTTTATGTCGTTCAAACCAGTAACCTTCCAGTTACCAGCCCTGGGCTTTTGTCTCCAGTCATTTAAAGTTAGCTATATATCTCCAGAAAACAGATCAGTATGAACAGACGGCTTGCAATTTTAGTGCTGCTAGTGACAGAGACTTCATTTTCAATATACTATGCTAACATTTTATGCTAATAAGCAATGGATTCAAAACAGCCTTGTTGTTGAGATATCAATCTCAAATGCATTTTAGTCTCATATGGAATATGTTGACTCGTGGATTTGGTGTCTGATAAACTAAGTGTTGGCAGGCCCTAGACCTCCAGTCAAGTGTGCGTTGATGATATAGCCATTATCTAGATGAACTCCTCACCCGATAATGTTTCTTATGGGAGCTTGGAAAGCTCGATGATACTGGATACTCCAAATTAAACCAGGCAATTCACCTCGATGTGTCAGAGAGCAGCGGGTTTACCCTACACACCTGATTTACATGACAAGACTAGCCAGTGTTTACACACTCACGCTAGCATATTTAAGTGTGTAAGCACCATATCTGTCTTTAACAGTCAGCATAAATACAAAATAGGACACCATTTCTTAAATATGCTTCCCCTCTCTTTCCAAGCCAACATATTGTATTAGTATCGGCCTCTCTAAATAATTGACCGGTAGATTCTGAATTAATTTCTTTGGCATCTACCGGTGCCCTCTGGATCATCCCTAGCCATGTGGACAGCATGCCAACAATCTTTTCTTTTGTCCACCTGTCTGCAATGATGTTTTTGCATATGAAGGGTTGTAACAGTTCAGCATGCAGCTTAAGCTGTAAAAATTATTTTTGATGCTTGTTAATTTGAATTAAAATGAGTTAAAGCAACACAATTACTAAACATTTTGTTTCTTCTTAATTTAATTGTGTTTACTCTACTTAAATATGTAAAAGAAGTTAAGTTTAATGCATTTTTTTCACTGTCCTGGAGTGTTTAGCTCCAACCAGCTCCAAAACACCTGCCTGGAAGTTCCTAATAATCCTGAAGACCTTGATTAGCTTGTTTAGGTGTGTTTAATTTGGGGTTTGAGCTAAAATCTGCAAGACATTGGCCCTCCAGGAACTGAGTTTGACTCCCCAAATTATTTTTGTAGCATTAACTGAAACTGGGCAGTGGATTCTTTAGCTCCCAGAATGCTTTGCATAGGGCTGGCTAAGGAGAGTCACACATCAGAAGTAGCACGCGCGCTCCTTGCGCAGCACTGAATGAACCAGACGGATCGTTGAACTAAAGAACCTGTACGAAATGAATGAATAATAAAGAACCAACAAAAAAAAAAATGATTGAGCCGACAGTTAGAACAGGCTTATGCGGTTCTTTTTGAGTCAGACATGATCGAAAAGCTGACTTTCAACTTTATCGACTTGTGATGTGTAGTGCAAAAGTAGCGCAAAAAGCGTCCAGCTACTTCAGATGTGAATCTTGCATCATCAAAACTAAAGTTCAGGGACGTGCAGAGAGTTCTTCAGGGGCAGGGGCTCAAAAGTAAAAAAGGGGCATATATATATTTATTAATACTTTTATTTAGCAAGGATGTGCTAAATTGATAAAAACAAGTGACAGTAAAGATTTAATGTTTTTCTATTTAACTTTTTATTCATCAATGAATCCTGGAAAAGGTATTTAAAGGAGCCGTATGTAGGATTGTGGCCAAAACTGGTACTGCAATCACTTTAAAAATACCATAGAGCGCTGTATCCCCTCCCCCTACCTCGAGGTTGCCAGATTAGCTGCAGGATTCAGCAGAAACGTAGGCTGCTTCCAATGCCAAGTGACGACGAGACGTACACAGTAAGTTTTTGGTTTGTTGAGGTGTTGAGCTGGGTGTTGAGGTGCTGGGGCCATAATAGCTGAAGAGATAAGCGTTTTTGATTTGATATTTAATTTGATTTTATTTAGTTATTTTGAACATATAAATACAATTACAATTTAAAAAAAGTATGTGGAAAAATAAATGTATAATAGTAAAACAAAACCAAAAACATATAACCACAAAATAAAACTTCCTTAATTTTAAAGACGGAAAAAGAAAAAAAAAATCGATTTACAAGTGCTAAAGTTTTTGTCATAAGCGGGCTAACAAATAACCAAAACATTTACCACAGCAATTATAACGCCGGACAAATTCAATATCACCAATGGCCATCACAGGGTTGTTTTCAGTTTCATCATAAAATATTGTTAGAGTAACTAAACTTGATTAGCAATGTTCATACAGGTCAACTTGCAGCATGTGTAACTTAGTCCACGATACACGCGAAGAACGAATGACGAATCATTTTTTCTGAGGTAAAGTTAGGCTTCTGTCTCAATTACGCTTCAAATTGCCATAATGGGAGTGCTAATGTTGTTTTCCTCTGCGTCTCAGCATAAGGACAGAGAAACTGGCTCCTATAATACATTGCTAATGTTAGCATACATCCATGTGAGCTTACGTTACGTTATTTTGCACGAACATGCATAACTTTGTTCGACTGTCATGAATATATGAAATGTCCATTGACATCAAGTACAAGTTAGCCAAGCATAGATGAATCTTACCTGTCCAGGAGAAAATTAGCAACGTTGGCGTCTGTGTTCAAATACTTCTCCGTTTTCAGCCGTCGCCATCTTTCAAAAGCATCTCCAATGCAAATTCTGGTTTTATTTCTGACTTTGTCACGACGAATTTCTGAATCATAACGAGGTCTTTTTGATTTAGTAACGTTAGACATCTTTATCCGACTAGATTAGAGCAAAGCTGGCAACCCGGATCCCGAAACACTACTGACTACTTGATTGGTGGATAGGTGGAGGGTGGCGCATCAGACCAAAACACAACATGACAACATCAACATCAGTTGAGGGCTGCAAGTCCACTTTTTAAATGACAATATCCTAGCCATACTACTGTTGTCAGTGATATAAGTATTTGAAATGAACATGATTTCTTAATGTCTAGTGACATATTAGGGCCTTTTTATGATTAATTGAAATAAATTTCTTACATACAGCTCCTTTAAGACAAAATACAAGTGACTTGAATAGCTACTAGTATTACTTACCATTAATGCTACTTTTGGTGCTAGTTTTGTGCAGTGCTTTGTAGTCAATTAATATCCATTGATTTAACAACGCAGATTCAGATCGCTTCATAAATGTAAATTCGTCTGTCCATGTAATTTTCAAACGATTTATGAATGTCCTGAAAATTACTGCTCGACTTCACATCATTGTCCAATGAAATTTGAACTTGTTGTGCCTGATGACGATTGGTCGGGGTATTATACATGACAAACAGTGTTCAGTGAATTATGTAATATTTTAAAATATGTGATATGTTGATTTTTATTTGAATCGACACACTAACGTTACCTTTAATTATGAAAAAAAAGGTTTAAAAAAATTGCGGTAGAGCCATAGGCCTAACGTTACTCACTGAAAGAACCATATTTGGATCGAGAGCATCGGTACCCGAGCAGACTGTGGAATACCTAAGTTATACGTGTACACCAGTGCATTTTCATTTTAAAATGCATAACTTTAGCTACGGTTGCGCCTGCCGTCCACAGAGATTTCGACCCTCGAAAACGGAGACTGACCTCTTCAGTGAGTCAAGTCCGAAGCAAGACAGTCACATGCAAGTGACGCAACCCACAGGAACGCGTTATGGCAACGACACCTTAGACTGAAAGAAACGTAAAAATAAACGTGAATTTAGGGTACTTTGGTCTTGTACACATTGTCATGTTAATTATAATCAAATGCATTTTGTTTTATTGACCACAATATTATCATTGATATTTGTTTGAGAAGGGCACTTTTGATTCATTTTGAAAAAGGGCAGGGGCTCAAGCACCCAAAGGCCCCCCCCCTGCACGTGCCTGCTAAAGTTCAATTAAGTTGAATCACATGGGAAGAAATCTCCTGAAACAAATTGAGTACAAACTGTTATTTTATTGAGTAGTTTCTACAGTGTAGGTTGCCCTGTCTGTGACCATGTGTCTTTCATCTATTCCATTATTTCAGTGGGCTAACACAAGCTCTGGACAGCTGGGTTGCATTTTCACCCTAACAAGGCATAATTGGATTTGTAGGGGATTTACTGACTCAAGAGTCTCTTAATGAGGCTGTATGTTTGTTAGAGTAAACTTCACTAGTGTTGACGCACTCAAACTCTACAATTATAGAAGCACACAACAAATACAATTGCGCTGTCTAACAATATATAAAACAAGGAATGTTGTTACATTATAGGCTGTTACCAGTTCTTTATTTGTGGAAATGCCTCATCTAATCCATCTCATTATGTTTATCAGAGATGTTTGTTTATAAACATTACATCATCATAGGATGGTGATTATGGTATAATGGGATCACCTGTTCTACTACAATGGTGATGGAGCCGTTGTCACGCAAACAGTGCTGCCTGATTAATCGTGTGTTGATTAAATCTTGAGATGTGTCACTATGATAAGCCGTCGTAGAGGTGTGTGTTTCCATGTGATGTACCACTGGGATATCGCACACCTGAAAGTGAAAAAGGGTAGCTTGCTTGATGAGATGCTGTGCTGAAATAGTGAAAGGTTGGATTAGTTATGTCATCAACTGAATGGTGATGATCTAATGTGGTTTTAAAAAAAGATTGTGCTTGGTTAACACCAGCCCAGTCTCATCCCAAGGCTTCAACCAACTGACGCTTTTGACCATGGGTCAACATCCGACGTTTTAGGGTACCCTTTAACGTCAGTTAGATGACGCTATCTAATCCTAACCCTACCCCAGACCTAAACCTACCCGCGTCATCTAAATGACGTTAAAGGTAAAGCGTCAGTTGGATGACGCCCCAGGATCGTCATCTAACTGACGTTAAAGGGTACCCTAAAACGTCGGATGTTGACGTATGGTCAAAAGCGTCAGTTAGTTGACGTCTTGGGATGAGACTGTGTTATTAACACAGATCTCTTAAAAATGGTTCCAAACAGCACCTGATTCAGGTTTTTGGTGCTAAACAGAACCTGTATTTTTTGGGGGAAAATGTAACTTGCCTATAGCAATGTCTGATTCATTAACGAATCCTTCTTTTGAGCCGAATAATGATGACATAATTTTCGTTTTTGGGTGAACTATCTCTTTAAGTAGATTGTACAAAAATGCTTGATTGTGGTCAGACAAATTCGATACCAATTTGCCAAAATGTAAAATAGTTACAAATTGCGATGATAAACAACTGAACAAGTCAACAACTGAATTATTGAACAGTATATCAATATTTTTTACTTAAAGTTGGAATGAAATGAAAATTCACTATCTTCTATTTGAATAAATATAGATCTTATTGAGAACAATTCATCTGTGCATGTTTCATTTTAATAAAAAAAATTGACCTTGTAATGTTCAATCAAGATGTAATAAATCAATTGTCTGGTGAAATATGCAGGACTTCTCAAATAATTTATCTCATCTCAACACTCAACTGCAAACTTGCATTCATCTACTTTGCAGTGAAAGGCCCACTTGTGTGCAGGCTTAGATTCTGTGTTGTGTCTGTTACAAAGGAAGATCACCTTGCTTTCTGACTGATGTAGTTACGCGTCACGCGTGTGTCCGAGTGTGTACTGTATTGTGTTAAGGATGAACAGACAGTGACATAACAATTCTCAGCTTACCTGTGTGACAGAAAACTCCTTTGGTCGCCAATGGTCTAGTGGCACAGAAAGTGGTTAGTAAACAGATAGATCTTTAACAACCCACAATGCATCACTGTATAGTGTCTTTAATAACACAATCTTCAAAAATCCTTTCATTAATTAATCGTATTATCACATAAAATGTGGATATATAAAATCATAATCCATGCAGCATATTAAAGCACCGCTATTGTATACGTACATGCCAAGAAAGTAATTCGTCTACAATAAAATAACCTCCATGTTTACCTGAACGTGACACTGACATGCAATGTGTTTCTGAAGAGCACAAGAATGCGAGTGCAATACAACCGAACCTGGCGGATGGCATCAGATGAGCGTGTGGTGGCCTGACTGCATCTGCTTCCATCACTCAATGCCTTATCGTCAGGTTGCTTCCCTGTCCGGGCCAAACATGTCAGCACTATACGGCAGGCTCACTGGCTGAAGCGTCACAGCACCCAAACAGCGCCATCAGAGCCCACGCTGTAGCTGCTGTCCATACTAGAACTGGATTTCTTGATTAATTTGCTCCTTGGATTCATCAGAACGCTCTACTCTTACCTTGCCTGAAGTAGAAATGGGCCCGAGGGCAGAATCAGAAAGAGGGGAAGGAGAAAACAGAGGAGAGAAGGTAAGATGTTGAACAGGATGATAAAAGATATGGAAGAACGCTATATAATGAGCAGGTATGTGATGCTGTGGTATCAGATTGTAATTCTTTTAGGGCTGTGAATTTTCAACTTGTGATATAATGATGTCATTCATTAAACTCTCTTAGACCAAGAACAAAAAAAAAAGCGTTATTATGCATTAAGAGTATGTGTACTGTATATCCCATGGGTTGTACACTTTAGGTCTGAGCAGTCCACAATGTTGCCCCAAAATATTTGGATACTAATGCCACACCTAACTGAGTGGCATTTATTGAATTTATTAAAGAAAAGGGGTTGTGTTGATTTCACGCATTTGTAATTCAGTTTAAGATAACCTAGGTAAACCATGGGGGATATTATTTTTGCAACAACAAGATAGTCCCTTGCTTGGTGTTTCTAGGGTTTGAGGTTTCTCCCTTCACCAGGCAACCAGAGAGCACTGGCGTAACTATAGTCTCTTGAGCTTAGTTAACTGATGCCCATAATCCTGTAAGATAATCATTTTTACCTGCAGACTGTAGAAATTATGGTTGCACTTTATTTTAAAGTGCATGCACTTATGTGTACTTACAGTGTACTAAGAAAATACTGGTAATATAAAGTATGGGTTAAGGTTAGGGGTTGGTTCAGGGTTAGTACCTAGTTATTACCCAGTTATTGCAATTACTATAACAAGTACATAGTATGTACATGGAAACAGGACTGTAAAATAAAGTGCGGTTACACTTTATTTTAAGGTGTCTTTGTTACACTGTAATTGTACATTGAAGTACTGAGTGAAATTTAAGTCAAGTCAAGTCACCTTTATTTATATAGCGCTTTTTACAATACAGATTGTATCAAAGCGCTTCACAGTGATAACATGAAAACAATATAACAAAGTTTGTTTCTAAAAGATATTGCGTCAACGTCCACCTTAAGTAAGGCAGATCAATAATATTATTGAATATTAAATGTCCCCAACTAAGCAAGCCAAAAGCCAAGGCAACAGTGGCAAGGAACCAAAACTCCATCAGGGACAGAATGGAGAAAAAAACCTTGGGAGAAACCAGACTCAGTCGGGGGGCCAGTTCTCCTCTGGCCAACGAAGGAACAGTGCATGATTCGGGCAGCATTACAAGTCAGATTGGATCGGAACATTTAGAGTATTTTTTGGAAGTCCAAGTATGCACGCCGGTCTTAAGACGAGTTGTTGAGGATCAGTGCCGTCCACCATAGAGAGTCCATATCGCCCGTGTTGAGTCGTCACTTCATAGGCTTTGTGATTGGAGCATCTGAAGTCTCCGTGAGAGGCTGGATACAAACTGGAGCTGACGAACGCCATTTTCTCGGGACTCGCGTCCCGAGATAACAGCAGAAAAGCAAAGGGAAAATAATTAGCGTAGCTGCTGTTCATAATGATGATTTCCATAACACAGGCGTAAATGACAAAACATGAAGACAGTGACTCTTGCGTTTAGTAATTTAGTAACTATGTACTTACTATAGGGTTATGATTAAGGTTTGATTTGGTTTAGGGTTAGTTGCATGTGATTATGCATAATTTATAGTTATTACTGTAGTAACTACATGTAATACTGACACTGTAAAATAAAGTGTGTCAGCCAAATGTGATTGTTGTTCCTGTAAATGTTGATATCAGATTCCTCCTCCTTTGGTAATGGGAAATGTCTTCAAGGTTGTGTCATAGCCTTGAAATGAATCTGCATATTTATATCCTTGATTTAACGCTCAAGATTAAGTTCAAGATGACTGACAGCTGAAAAAGTTGGATTAGTTGCATTAGTTTCAAACAGAGGACAGAAAACCACATTCAACGCTCAGCACACCCCTTCAATATCTATAAAAAATATAAAACAAATACACTAAACTACATAACTTTTCATTGCAGAAAACTATCAGAAGCCTCATGTAAAAAGATTCTCGTCAAACCACTTTATCCTCTACAGTTCACGGGTTGCTCAACTATTTAAATTATATTTTTACCTGATTAGCTTGCAGTCTAAATATAAAAAAAATATGTTTTTTCAAAGGGACTGTAGCGCAAAATAGCAAAGAAAACACATCTTTAGTTTTTGTCAGCGATGACTGCACGCAAAAACAAAAATGTATGCATTGCGACTATTGTAGTCCGATTCATAAAGAAATTACTATTTTCAAGTCAGTTCTTTTAAAGAATCATTAAAAAAAAAACTTACGAACTTAGCTCCCGATTTGTATCAGACTCTTGAAACTTTTACTGGATTAACTCCCTGAATAAATCTGTGAGAGTGGCTACTGAATCAACAAGACTGACTCAAATAATATGTAAAGTGATCAATAATAAAGGTCTATAAATCAAGTTTTGTATAGCCCTATACTAAAAACTTGTTAATTACTATCCATACTTGTAATACCTTTAACATCTTCTATGTTAGTAACTTAAAAAAGTTAAATTCAAGCGTGTAGTTAAAAGTAGCTTGAAATTTAAAAGTAGCTTCTCTGACAAAAGTGGGGTCATTGTGACTCAATCCTTGGCCTAGACATCCCACGGGGGATATGTGTTCAGATTCAGCACGTTTAAAGTCTAGGTCAAAGCAAAAATGAAATCCCTGGCAACAAAAGCAAAGCTTCTCAGAGTAATTAGATGTCAGCTGAAATTTTAATTTAAACATGAATAGATGTTGAATGTTATCATTGTCATCCTGACCCATCCGCTGTGTGTATGCATATGGGTTTGTGTATTTGTGTGTGTGATAAGGATTAGCACATGTGAGGCCTGGCCCAGACAGCTGACCTTGATAGATAATGTTACTCATGCTGCTTATGCTGGCATTGTCAGTCTGTCTCTTTGCCCACTCATTGCACTACTCGACTGTTGAACATGGACTTCTGTATATCTCTAGCATCAGTAATACCAACTGTATCCGTGAGAGATTGGAGTGTTGTTCTTCTTCATTCATTTATTTCCATCAATGGTGCTTGCTAAGGTCTAGAATAAACCCCATAATCCTAAGGACAAGGTTTAAACATGCAACTTGTCCTGGGTGTTAGTGCAGCGGATGTGAATGATACAGCAAAAGGTGTTATTACTTTTATAGGTAATAGGTATAGTATTTTTGCCTGGTAGATGATAAAACGAATGAAATGTTTTTATAGACTTACACTAAAGGAGAGATCATTTTTCAAATATCATAGGGACATAGAGGTAAGCAACCACCCAGAACACCCTGGCAAACGCATCGCAACATGCTAAAAAATACTCCAGATTAGCAACCACAGAGCAATGCCCTGGCAAGACAACATCTTGGCGGAAAGTTTTGCACAGACATTTAGGAAGTTGATAAGCACAAGTTTTTTTGAACATCGAATATTTAAAAGTGTACCAATAGTACAGGTTATAAGTTACTTTTAGTGACAGAATGATTTAATTAGCATGCTGAAAGCCTAAGCTAATAAGGCCTGTCCACACCAATAATGATAACTCAAAAGAAAATTAATGATAACTATATTAGTATCCACACCAATGGACAAGAACGTTCTGTTTACTTTAAGTGCACAATGTAGGTCATATGTCAGCTCTTTAAAGCAGGATGGATTCTGTTTGGCTGTCAATGTTTTTTTATCATTCATCAGCAGGAAAAAAAATAGTTTTGAAAGTGATTCCAACAATATCGTTTCTCTGTACAGTTTCCGTTATAGTTGTGGTGTGGACTCTGCTATCCTTTTAAATTTAGAATGACTATATCTGTATCGATATAGTTATTGTACTTAGTGTTAACGGGCCTTTAGACGGTTTGAATGGCAAATCCCTCCCACAAAAGTTGTGCCTTTAAATGCATCTTCACTGGAGCGCTGTTGCGGCTATATTCAGGCTGACATCTTTGGACTTTGTGCCAAGGCTTGTGCTGTTTTTTGATCGGTTTGCTGAGTGTTGCGTTTTTTTTTAAATAGATAAAAATAGTCTTTCAAAGGTGTGTCTCACTAACTATTTGTCAGCTACATACATAACTGCTTATACTGTTTAATTTTATTAGGGCAAGTGCAGGCTTAAATTGGTCATCAACTTAACCGGTTAAAATAGACTGCCATCTGTAGTCTCAATAAGGTGCACATATATATGGTCATGTGCAGAAATAACGTCTTAGCAAAGGTGAAGACTTTACTTCTACTTTATCTTTTGGCTTAAACGTGTCACATGTGGTTAATCCATTACTCTACAACACCTGCTTTGATGACCCTTTTCTCACCTGAATGACCTATATCCACTTTCTTGATCGCTATATATGCTTAAATTGCACATCTGCCAGCTAGGTCATTAGCCATCAGCCTGTTGCATTTATGAATTAAAATTGTTAAACATTTGTAATATCATTGGTGATACTGCCTTAGTAACCACAACCAGTTTGCACAATATAAGTTGCATTAGATGAGCCAGAAATAGCCAGGCTGGAAAAGTGTAAGGTCTAGAATCATTTGTTGAAGCCACTGGATTTTTAATGCTATTTGATTATCTTATGTGCCAATATTCATGATTTTGCAAGAGTGGCTTAGATGTACTTTTTTTCGGCCACATTAAGTCAAAATCACTCTTTTGCTTCCATGACTATATATCCAAAATCATTTCTTATTATAGTATAGTCTTTCTTCAGTTCACAGAAATTGCTTCTATTCTTCAGTTCTTTTACTGCCATAACATTCCTCTAGAATAAGAACTCGGAACTAAATATTATACTGGGTGAATTTTCCATATACTTTAAAATATGAACATATTTCTCAACTGTGTTCACAACTAGGAGTGTCCAATCTTGTTCCTGGAGGGCCACCCCCCTACAGAGTTTATCTCCAACCTTAATTAAACACACCTGAACCAGCTAATCAAGGGCAACAGTCAATCGAAACTTCCAGGCAGGTGTGTGGGACCAAGTTGGAGCTAAACTCTGCAGGTAAGGTTGGCCAGCTGGATCAAGATTGATGACCCCTGACATAAATGTACCGTGAATGTGGGTATTGTAGGGGTGTCCAATCCTGCTCCTGAAGGGCCACATTTCAGCCCTGGAAACAGCTAATCAAAGTCTTGAGGATCACTCAAAACTTTCAGGCAGGTGTGTTAGAGCTAAACTTTACAGGATGGAGCAAGACTGGACACCCCTGTATATTGGTTTAAAATCTTTTACAAAAGCTGATCCTAATCCAAATATATCTGTGTTACCTTTGGAGAAATTCGATAGAAGAGGTCAATTTATTTAACGATAGTTCCCGGCTGTTCTATTTTTAAAAAAAAATTGTTGCCAGAAGGCCTGTAATGTCATAATAGATTGTAACACATCCACCTCACATTAAAAACCCCAGCGCCCATGTGATTGCAGGCGAAACATCTGTTACATAACCATTGAGTGACACGATTTCAGTGATATGTCTAAGGTCTTCCAAATGTCAGTTACAATGTAAACACAAAGCTGGTAAATACATTCTCATTTTCAGTTGATGGCAGGTGCACAAGATCCAATTTGTCCTCTCCTAAGTGGCGCTGAGAGATGTGGGTATACACATTAGACCCCACGTCCCCATGGATGAAACAGTCAGAAATATTATCCATGGAGGCAAATGGCGGAGGTATCACTATGAAGGACAGGGCTAGCTTTCCCACTCTCTCCGTGCTGTAGCAGGAGAAACCAAAGCCTATGTGTGCATGCTGGGAGATAAGATTTCCTCTCTGCACTTCGCTGCTGTTTGTCAGCATCCTGGGGGAATGTATACAGCGGAGGGGAGGAAATATATCCGACTGTCTCCAGGAGACGGCCTCTGGGATGGAGGAGTTACCAATAGTCCCAACAGAAGCCACTTCTGCTGCCCCTGAGTGGAGCTCTACTGTCAGGGATCACTCCCCTGATGTTTTCCATTGAGGAAGAGGAAGATGGCACTGAGAGCCCCCACTGCTCAGCCTCCGGCTCAGGATGGCTCCCTTGTGGAGTCTCACCCACACGTCACAACCTCTCCCTGTGCACTCCACGTTACCACCCATTTATCCCTGCCTACTACAACACACATCTACTCGAGCAGAGATGGCACGTGAAATGGACTCTTAGATCCAGTGCAGAGAAATGAGTGCGACCACATCCTCCTAGAACCAGAGATTGTGTATCTTTTGGACAAGCACATGTCTGTAGAAGTCTAAAAGGAAAGGATCCCATCGGGTTGCTCAGTCTGGATCATGGAGCTCTAGAAGACCATCAAAGGCCGAAGCTGTTTTGGTTAAATTCAAGGTTTCCTTACCGACAGGTGGACATGATGTGGTGGGACTGAGGCCTGTGGTTACTGCAGCATGGGGAGACCCCATTATGGGTGGAAAAGGGACCACACCACCTTGCTGTGGCTTTAAGATCCTCCAGAACTGCTGGGGCACCCGACAGAGTCACAGGAACAGGAGAGTTCAACCCGAGGTAAAGATTTGTGGTGTTCTGCCAGCAGTAAGTGCTGTCTCATAAAATCTCCTTCCCCTGTTAAGGAATCATGGATAAGTGTACCTACAACTCTAGATCAACTAAATTGCAATTAAGCAGGTTTAGTGCATTTGTAACAGTAAATATAACAGTAGACCTTTGGGAAAATGCTTTTTTCACATTCCAGATTTTTAGTCCAGTCTTTGTAATTCTGTGCTCTACTTCAGTATGACTGAGAATATAAATATTTCAAATGCAAAGTGATCACTTGTCTTTAGTTTAAGTCCAATATAGGATGGTTACATAGATTTTTGGAAAGGTTAACCCTAACCCTAACCTTGCTGCCCGTTGTGAACTGTTTAATTTTCGGTTGCTTCTCCCCAAAAAAACACTGAAAACACATTAGACATTTTTCTTCACAAGGCACAAGGCACAAAAATTATTACCTTGCAAAATGTCAGGCATGCTCTTTTGCCTACAGGGGCTGTTTGCACCTTTACGGCAGGGTTCCTCAAATCTTGCCCTTGAGGGCCAATGCCCTGCAGAGTTTAGCTCCAAACCCTCACCTAAGGAAGCTTATCAAGGTCTTCATGATCACTAGAAAATCACAGGTAAATGAGTTTGATCAGGGTTTGAGCTAAACTTTGGATGGTTTGGCTTGCCCTCCAGGACAAGATTTGAGAAACCCTGCCTTACGGGTACACTGGGGCAGTAGGCTACCCTTAAAAGGCACTCCTAAAAGGTGCATGTTAGTGCCTTAGAGTAGTAATGTACTGCTTGAAGGTGTTTTTATGAACCGGGATAAATAAGGTTGAAAGATTACGGTACTGCTCCTGTGACAAGCTGTTGTACGGTATTTTTTCCAATTTTATTTAAAACATGTCAAGCACCAGAAAAGTACCATAACAACTTAAATTTTAATTTGTCCCTCACAAAGTTATCATATGTCTTTAGAACACTTGAAATATAGTGCTGGAGTCATATGGGCTGCTTTTTATGGTACTATTTTGTAGTTATTGGAGCTTGACAGCTGCAGTCATCTATACACTTTCATAAAGAGCAGCCTTGAAATACTTATGGACTATTTCTAACTACTTTTATGTTCAATGAAAAAAGTCTACATGTTTTGAGCAACATGAGGGGGAGTGGATGATGACTGAGTTTTCATTTTTGCGTGAATCTCTCAAAGACATTTTGGATCAAAGTGTTGAGATGATCAAAGGTTTCCTCACTCACCTCTTAAAAAAAAAACCCTGTTCAGTTCTCTGTAACATTTGCCTGTGCTAGCAAAGGCCTTCATAGTCATTAAATACTTATGCTACTGAAATGATGTACCAAAGTGAGTAAATTCTAATTCAAGTGGCTGATTATATAAAATGCAAATAAGCATGGTAGTCTATCACCTTTTAATCATTACTACATCCATAACAGTGAATGTGTGACTGGTAGTATTTAGCTCACACGTTTTCAAAACTGGTTTCATTCATGCAGAGCTCTTATTTTCTTTAATAAATAAGCCTTGAATGGGATGGACCAGAGATTTTGACAGGGATAGGGCTAGGAAAGAGTTGTCATGTGCATGTCTCTCTGAGCTCCATTGTGCTGAACGAGCACTCCATCAGAAATAGTTCATCCCCATAGCTCACCATGATTATTAGATTGCTTCCGTGTTATGTAACATAAACACTAATCATAATCATGCCTCTTTCCCCTCCTCCCACCATAGTGAGAGTGTTCTTCTTTCACACACCTCTGTCTCTGTCTATTTATTTATTAGGATCCCCATTAGCTGATGCAACAAAAAGCATTTATCTCTGTCTTTGCTTTAGTAGACAGTCTAGTTTGTTCTCTCAAGGGAGTAGTTGAAAAGCTTCACCCAAAAATGAACATTCTGTCAATATTTACTCAACCTCATGTCTTTTTAAACCTATATCAGGGGGGGGGGGGGGGGGGTTAACTGATAAATGGATCTATTCAAAAATTCTCTTTGAAAATTCTACTTTTACAATGAAAGAATAACAGTATGTGGGTATGGAAAGAGATTGAGTAAATAATGAGAATGCTATTTTTTCATGAACATGCCTTTAAATATCATTTAGATTTGTTTACATAGTTTTTCACTGAAGCAGACCAATACTGATTATAGTAGTACAAATCCAAAGGCTATGTGGTTTTGTGACGCTATGCACGCTTGTGTAAGTATTCCCACGATCAAAACAAAATGCCCTCCACTTTTTACCTCATCTTATAACTCATTTTCAGAACTACAATCACTATTTGTCTTAAATTACTATATAGACACAGGCTGTTTGAATCTGACAATCTGAAAGGTGGTTTGATAATAAGCCTAACATGGTGAGTCACGTTGTATCAGATACAGTGCACAGCTTCTGCCTCTGCTGTGCTTGTTACATGTGACCAGTGCAGTCTATAGGGAATAGGTGTGAAAAAAAGTGTCAACTTGCTACCTTCTATATTTGCCATTTAGGAAGGCTTAAAATGTTTTGTATAGCTAGAATAAGCCAAACTAAGTCCAGTAAAATGGACTTGTGTTGGGCTTTTGGCCATTTGATGATAATTCAAGTCGGTATATTGTTTTGTTTAATATTAAACATAAATCACTAGTATATAGCTCACAGAAATCCATTTTGCAATCAATATGTATCTGTCCAATGTAGACTTGGGGGCTCTTCACACATTTGCACTTTCCCCTCTGTGAGATGTTTTAATCGTTGGTCTATGTAGACATGCAGACTGATATTATGTGCTAACGTCTCACCAAGATGCCACATCAACTTAAAAACAGCTCGGTTATTAAAAACTTAACATGAAGTTGGTACTCTGCGGAGTCTGCGCTTTATTGGTAAAATCCCTTCTTAAAAAATGTATGCATGGCTCGTGATCATGTTTATTTTATATTATTTTCAATTATTCTAGTTAATATTTAAATATAGATTTTACTCTTACTATAATTGTGCTTATTTTTTATTTTGTCAAAATTATTGTTTAGTAATTAATCATAATTAAGTTTCATTTATCTATGACCCTATTAGCAGATGTATTTATAACCAATGAATAATTTATTTTGCAAGAAAATAGTAGGGGGCCTTATAATCTCAACATGGCCGCCACAAGGGAGACCACCTGGGTCCTTTATGTAGAATGAAACTGCTTTATTTACACAGTATACATTCTTTTTTTGTTTATCTAAACACATGTGTCATCAGTAGGCTACTATTCATTTTGGGGTGTAAAAAGTTACATTTGTGTTACTAATGCACACAATTTCTCATTCAAATCAAAGCCCACTTAATCACGGAGTTAATAAGGTTGAGTGAGGCTCTTGGCTCACCCACTGCTCACACACTGACATTTTGAAATAAGGTTTTGCGAATGACGATGTAGGCTACTGATAGGCGTTATTTATTGGGGTCCCAACGTTCGTTGACAGATGGAAACTTAAAGAGAGGGCAGTAAACAGATAGTGCCGAAGGCGGTGCCGTTGCATAGCCTACTCAAAGCTCGTGTTGAAGCGAGGAAATAGTGAGCGGAGGCAGCTCGGGTCTCGCGCGGCAAGTAGCTACACACTAAACAATTGTGTTATTAGAGGCTGATTTGTTCTGCTGCACATTCGGACATTGAGTCAATAACTGTCCTGGATTTCCACTTTAGGATCGCCATGACTTGGCAAACAAATGCACTGTGCTGTGCTATGGAAGGAATATGGGTTCAGTAGGTAAGCGCACGTAAACACATCTATATAGAGTGCAGTCAGGCTGGAAAACCTGAACAGGTGGCATATCTCGGGACATACACGTCAAGTGGAGCAGACGAACAGCTTGCCTCTTTTCGTTAATCTCCTGCTGACGAAAGCTTTTCAACCTCTCTCCTCCTCATTGGGAAACACTTCATTTCGCGAAGTTCTCCCTGGTATTTTCCAGTGCTGATGTATATGCAACAAGTTTCCTGTTGGATTTAATAGCGAGTCCGTTATTTTTTTTTTTCTTAAGCCCTATGCCTTATGACTTGGATGTGTTGAATATCTACGTGTCAAAAAGCGACATGTTTCCTGAAATTAATAACAAGGTAATGTATGAAGAGTAACAATGTATGTAATTTGCATGCACTTATGAAAACTCTTGTTAAAAACATTATAATATTTTTGAAGCATATTTAGTCTATCTGATTCTATTGGTTGCACTGAAGTTTACAAGGATTAAGGTTTTAAACACTATTTTATATATATGAAATAATTTACGCATAGCCTATAGGCATTATTATAGCCTAGGCTACTTAAAACGTATTTGTCTAATGTAGCCTAATGGTTTTCTTAGTTCATTAGTTCAATATTTTGCTCTTATTTAATGTTATTATTTAGATATGCCTTTTAAAGTGTAGCATAGGCCTACCTCAAGCTTTTTATATAATATCATACTGACCTATACAATTTATATAATAGGCTACCATACAGTTTAACTGGTAACTGGGTATCAGCCTCCACTTTTCTTAAAAAGAAAATGCAGAAATATTATGAAAAAGTTTTTACACTGGTTAACTGTTATCTATTACTAATATCATTATTATTTTTTATTTAAAAAAATATTTTTGCGCAAGCTATGCTTACCCGTAATTATAATAGATTATAACATTTAATGAAGGCTTCAGTGATTGTTTATAACGTGATATATTAGTTTGCACCGTTATCAAAAGCAAATGTTTGTATGTAGACCTATATATAATAGACCTATATATTTTAGAATATATATGTGCATATGACATATAGTATTATATAGCCTAATTTTCAAAGGCAGAATCTGGTTACCATGGTAATAATTGTAAGGGACTATAAATAATGTCCTCATGTTTTTTTAGTTATTTGCTCAGGTTTCATTCCTCTTTGCCTTCTAAGAATCTTAACTCACAGTAACACGAGAGATTTGATTGCGCTCCGTTCTGTGTATTTTCGGTTTTATAGGTGATAATGTTTAGTGCAAGGTTACAATAAATTATGTAAGTCCCAATCTGATATTCATCCTATCACTCTATCTGTAAGATTAGCTGAATTTCATTCGGACAGAATACATTGTCTCTGTTCTGTCAAAGATTGATGTTAAAGCACCCATTAAACCCTGTAACCGTGCATGAGTATATTTGGCCTGAACATGTGATGGTTAGGTTGCTTAAAAATCCTCAAGCCAGTGTCTAAGTATGAACCATCCTTTAAGGTGGTTGTCAGCAAATTATTCAGTACTGAGCTCCAAGTTACTATGAAAGGCATTCATAGTCCTGAGTATTAAGAACGGCATATTATGTATTTTTGATCCTTTCTGGGTGTGGTTTGGGTTTTGCCCACGACCATTTCTACTTGATTGAGGTGACCCAAATCCTCCATGGTCTGTCTGTGTCTGTGATACAAAAATGTGTAAAAACCATTGGTTTAGGGCTTAAACACCAATATGTTAAAATAGCACATTGGATATAATATTTGGGTATATTGTAGAGTGAAAGCCTGTTGTTTAGCTCAGATTTGTCACAATAGGGCCTATATTAGAGATTCACATACATTCATACATTTTTGCAATATGACCGATATTAAAATTCTATACTATTTGGTCTAAATAAATTATCATTTAAAAATAAAAATAAATTGTTTTAAATGATACAAGTAAGTTTAGGCATCACAGCGTAATTTAAGTATGAAAAAGGGATATTTATTTAGAAAATTTTGCCTACATTTTACAGTGTTGTTAAATTATTTGTGTTTTTAAGATTAAGTGAGTGTTTAAGTGAGCGTCCGATGATGGCAAAAGTAATCTAAATAAAAAAATAGGGAAAATTATCATGCACAATATCAACCAATACAGATTAATAAAAATAAAAAAAATCAGCAGATATCCTATATGGTACCAATATATTGTGCATCCCTAATCAATATAGATCAGAAAAATGTCAAATCATCACATAAGTTAAAGGAATGAATGTGATCATTTTATGCCGAATGAAGCTGACTGATTAGTATATCTGAGTCAAACGGCTCCTTCAATAAGAAAAAAATGTTACAAGGGCATGCACATTAATATTTAATTTAATAATAATTATGTGCACGGATAAATCATTTATGATTAAATACTACAATATTCCATTATAAAAAAAACTAGATTTGTCCATTTTGATTTAATTTTTTCAAAGTGACTTTAAGGAAAGTATCTCTCACTCCTGCATTGCACACTGACCCACATTGTAACACAAAGCCTTTAGTCCTGAACATAGAAACTCAAAGGTGTTAATATTTGAATGAGTCTTTTAAAGCCCTGGGCTCACATTGCACAGCTGACCGCCCGCAGTCTAAGTGTAACAAATTTTTACTGCCTGTTTTCTAAATGCATCTCTTTGTTGCTGGCTCATTGAAGTCCATGTACTCTCTGATCCCTCTATAAGCCTGTATATTCTTCACTGCACTGTGAATGAATGTAGTTAAGACCCAACACATCAAAAGCTAAACCCCCCCGACGGGAAGATACACTCGCCAAAAACCGCTATATGTTTCAGACTCTGCAAATAATCAGCCAGTGGATTAAGGCTGTGCGAGCCATATAAATCTCCAAGGTGTGTAAATGGGTGAGACCATCCCATTGTCTGTGTGTTTCTTGGCAAATCTGTTTGACTTCTGCTACCGGCACGTGTTTACCCGCCAGTTTGTATCTCGCCCCCACTCGAGAGGCTCTAAGTTTAGCTAGAGCTTTTCATCTGTCCTTATGCTGTCTGTCACCACTATTGACGCACGCTCCACCTGATTAAGATGGATGAGGGCCTGTTTCCTCATATGTCCGCAATCATGAGTGATTGTGGTCATCGCAGGTCCCCTGATATCCTTAAGCATTCGTGCACAAGGGGAACATAGTTTGAAGATGATTGCTATGAGTGTAAAGTACCAGTGAAGGAGTCTGCACGACTGACTGTCCTCTACTATGAGGCCAAACTGTTCATCTGACATGGTGGCCATCAGCTAAATATTATTAATATGCTTTTGAATGAAAAACAAGCAACCGGTATCGAACATGAGTCATCAGCTGTGTTGAATAACACCACGCAAGCAGAGATGATGCCTGAAGCTATATACGCAGAATCCCACACGTATGGCTGTGGATGTGGGCTGCAAGAGTGTGCCCACTCCTCACGCTCATGACGTCTTTCCTCCGCTCTCTTTCACAGTCAGCCAGACCCGAGGCTTTCCCTCACCCCCACAGGTCTCAGGCCGAGAACACAAAAATAGGACCCAACTGCACCCACTCACAGGTGAGCCCTTATTCACAGAGAAAACAGGTTACTTAACAGTGATGATTCATTCGAATTGACTCTCAAAGGGTGTGTGAATCACTCTACTGTGAGAGCAACTCTGTCTGGGAGGAGAACTGTGAGATGGTTGCAGGGTGTTTTGGACCTTTCGGTCCACCAGTTGAACGGAATACGCAAAGCAGTTTCATTTGCTGAAAGAACTTTTAAACGGTATTGAATTCAGTGCCTGGCTAGAAATCCTACAAAAAGCTTTGTGTTGTACACTAACGTTCAAAAGTTTTAGGATCAGTATGATTTTTTTTTGTTGAAAGAATGTAATACATTTATTCAGCGAGGATACAGATACATAAGTGTATGCTATTGAACTGTTTTACGACTGTTAATGTCTTTTAATTGTAACATATAACCGCATATAAATACAAATAGATTGTTAAATTGAACATTTCTAATTCTTTGTTTTCTTTTAGCTAATGTTTTGCTTTCCCAAAGCCAACTATATGGTTGCAAGTTCCGTTGGTGCCAATGGAGTTTAATGGACTTGCGACCTTAGTTGGCTAACAATGGTTTTGGGAAACGCAACCCAGCATATAGCTTAGAATACCACTAGCTGATTGGCCTACATGCTTAGCCTATACACTTCTCTTTTTTTTAAATCGTGCATTACGAACAGTTACCCCAGGGATCCTAAGTAGACTTAACCCGAATTGTAACCACCATGGATATTATGGTGAACATCTCCCTTTTAACTAATTTAAAAAAAAAAAATTTAATTATATCAATCGAACATTTGACAATCTAGATATCTTAAAGGTGAAGCATGTGTAAATTCTGTGACATTAGCATCAATTTAACATTAAACATTTGACTTAGTAATAAACAGCATGTATTTACAAGAAATGTAGGCACTTCCATTGTGTGTCCGCTATCTACAGATAACAATGCATGATCCCTCCAGCACCTATTGAAAGCGTTTGTGTTAAATCTTTAATGTTGAATATGAGATGACCCCCTAACAGTTGTCATTAACTAAAAGCAATCTATTCGTAGGTGTTAACATCCGCTTTTAATAAAGTGCTTGGCATGGTGCCTCTTAATGTCAAAATCCTTAGACTCAATCGGGGTTTTAATGTATCTGCGGTACCTGAACGGTGGACGTTGTTTACGCACAGCCTACTGTATTCTTGCAGGTCTCTTCAGGTGCCCCTATACCCTATATTTAGCTACTGTTTCTATGCGTCATGATCAAGTTGGCAGATGCCGCAGTATCCCCAGAACATATGAGATTGAATATCGCATCTATCTATAGACGCACTTGCTCTTTTTTCAGCCCAGAAGTTTGTCGAGCACTGGCTTTGAACCGTGAGATGGGGGAAAACCTGCAAGCTACGAACAAGCCCCTCCCTTGTGCAGTGCCCTACATTTGTTTCATGGCAAGGGAACCTTTCATTTTATTCCTTCCAAGAGAAGATATTGACAAAACTAGGAACCGCGTTGGGGAAAATCTGTATCATTCACTGTTATTACACCCCAAATGTAAGATTTAGTGTACATGTTCATTGCTCTGATGGGTTGTGAAAGACTGCCCTATCGCTGCTTTTGTCCCCACCTCGGTCTCAACCTCCACTGAAATTCCATCCTCTATGCAGGGGGTCCGGTTCACATGGGGCCGTTGGCCACTCAGCTTGTGTGAAGCTCACGTATCTTTCCCCCCGTTTGGCCCTTGTTAATGATTTGTAGAGTTTTTCATGTTGAACGGTACTCATAGTATTGTGTCTTTTTTTTCTAGAAGTGTGGGACGGGAGTTGGTACTTTGCCCCAGCTAGAGGCTCCAGTCAAGCAAGTTTTGGTGACCAATGGCAAACTTCTTCATTCGAATGGAACCTTACCCAGTATCGTCAAACAGTTGGTGCAAAGCACTCAAGGGAATCAGGTGGGATAACACTCTTATGTTTAGCCAAAAATGAAAATCTGTTCATTGTTTACTCCCCCTCATGTATATCCAATCCCAAATTACTTACTTTCTTCTGTGGAACACAATAACTTTTTGATGCATCCTTTTTTTCATATATCATCAGTTAACAGCAATCATGTCTGTCAATCTCCAAAAACCACAAATACCCCATCAGAAATTCTATAAAAATAGCCCAGAAGACTAGAATAGTGTCCGAAATAATGTCTGTTCCTCAAAAGACTTGGAATATAGTGAATATATATATATTATATATTATTTTTTGAGAAAACACAACAGTATATGGGTTTAGAATGAAATGAGGGTGAGTACAAATATAAAAAAAATTTAGTGAACAATTCATATAATGGTCACACTAGCCACATAAAAAATTATTTTAGTCTGACGTCCATTTCTTGTAACTCAGGAGGAGAGGCCGAGGCCGCAGTTTCCAAATCGCTTTGGTTCGTCGGTGGAAAACCTCTCCGAATCTTTAACCAGGAGCATCATCAATAAGTTTGAGAAGATCAGGACATATGAGGGACAGAGGCTGCCTATGTCTCCAACAAGTATGGAGTGCTCTGGATTTCTGTTTACATTTCATATATTCAGAAATTAATAGATGGATTTTTGCTCTTCAAGCTGAATCGGAAATAATAACTAAAAATAGCATTGAAATGGTCTGATATTCCCCTGGTTAATTGGATTATATGTTCACTATTTATGTGTGTTTTCCTTCATCTGCAAAACAGCGGCACTGAAGCACTTCCAGAACCAGCTAACAGAATTTGAGAGGGAGGAGATCATGGACTACTCTGAGATCTGGTATCTGGGCTTGGACACTAAGAAGATTGAGGGCTCCCAGGGATCCCCACAGAATTCAGGCTATGACGATGAACATGGCAGCTACTTAAAGGTTAGATATGATATATCATAAATCTTTCTGTGATTACTTTACTTTTGCCTGGCAGTGTTATTTTAGTATCACTGAGATTCTATTATAGTTTTTATTTCAATTTTGAATTAGCTTCTATTTTCATATTTTATGTTTTTATTTGAATTTTTAAGGGTTAGTAATTATGTTGGGTGTTTTTGCCATCTTTTTATTAGTTTTTGATGTTTTTAAATATGGCTATATAGTATTTTATAAATCTTTTATATTTAGTGCATCTAATAAAAGTTTTTGTTTACATAATATTTGTGTGTAAATATATTATTATATTTATATTATATTATATACTGTGTGTGTGTGTGTGTGTGTGTGTGTGCTGCGTGCGTATTTACTGTTTACACACATTATTAAAATTTTTCCATTTATTTATTCACATGTATATATGAATAAATAAAAAATACATACATAGCTTGGCTTCTGGCAAACAGCTTACTGGGTGACACACTGACCTCATTTTCAACTTCTCGATAAATGATGAAATTGCATTACAGCACGAGGCTGGCGAATTCAGCTGATTTAAGCTGCCAGACCCTAATGTCTGCTGTCCCACCCCATCTTCCTTAAATGTGCCTTTATAGAATGACATTCCTCAGGATTACTGGACATTAGACTGAATGCCTTCATGCTTGACGATTTAAAGAGTCATATAGCTGAAAGTTGCAGTCACAACATGTAAACAATGTCACATGTCTGACAGTCCAGATAAGTGCCTGAATGTTAGTTGAGAAACAAACAAATAAGGAGCGTTCATCCATTTCAATATTACCATTGCAGTGTTTCTCTAAGTAACAGGAAGTCTGCCACTCCAAAGGAGATGTAAATAATTATGCTGACCTGTTTGTCAGCTGACTCTGTCCTCTAAATACTCTGTGCAGGTCCAGCATGACCATATAGGTTATCGCTATGAAGTCCTGGAGGTGATTGGGAAAGGATCGTTTGGCCAAGTCTTGAAATGTTTGGATCACAAGACAAATGAGATGGTGGCCATCAAGATCATTCGAAATAAGAAGAGGTAAAACGAACCTCCAGTCCATGTGTTCATTCTGATTCCCATGCAATCTTTCGTACAATTGGGGTTAGCGACGCCAGGGGGTCCAGGGTGGTACTGCAAGGGGTCTGTCAATTATTGTTTGAGTTCAAGCTCATTTAAAAAAAAAATAATTATAAGATTTAATAAATTAAATTTATAAAAAATATATTAAATATATATATATATATATATATATATAATTATTATTAAATGTTAAAATAATATTTTAAATTAATTTAAATACTTAAATTAATTTAAATAAATAAAAGTTAAAAGTACAAGTTAAACTTAAAAGTATAGTTTGCCCAAAAATTCATGATTCTGTCATCATTTACTCACCCTTATGTTGTTCCAAACCTGTATGAATTTATCTCTTCTGCTGAACATAAAATAAGATATTTTGAAGAATATGGGTAACAAACATTCTTCAAAATATCTTATTTTGTGTTCAGCCGAAGAAAGAAATTCATTCAGGTTTGGGGGTGAACTATCCCTTTAAGAGGCTAAAGTTTTCACGTTTATCTAATCATAAGGTCTTTAATCAGCGCTCAATCAGGTCATAGTTTACACTGGACCTGATACACTGTAGGGTGTTAAGAGGTGTCTGTTGTGTATCACATTACGTGTCTGGGCAGAACTGATCTCATGCCCTTCCACTGCCATCGCACCTACAACTGATGCTTTAACTTAAAACCCTCTCAAAACGCAAAGCTCAGTGCTGAATACTGTAAAAGCAGCTCTGGTGCTTTGAGTTCAGCTATAGAAGAGAAGGGATAGAATTAGCTTTCAGGAGTGTATTTGTAATTTTACATTTATTCATTTAGCTGACGCTTTTATCCAAAGCGACTTACAATTGCTATATATGTCAGAGGTCGCACGCCTCTGGAGCAACTAGGGGTTAAGTGTCTTGCTCAGGGACACATTGGTGTCTCGCAGTGGATTCGAACCCGGGTCTCTCACACCAAAGGAGATGGTGCAGTGTCTTATCCACTGCGCCATCACCACCCATAATTATATTATAAATATGCTTTCCCAGGGAATCAAACCCATGACCTTGGCGTTGCTAGCGCCATGCTCTACTGATTGAACTACAGGAAGGTTTATTATTATTACAATATATAAGTACAATTATAAAAATATATATTTATAATAATAATATTAATAATATACAATATTTGCATACAAAACAAGCTGGAAAGTCAATGCATTTTAACCTTTAAAATTGATGGTTGTAGACTAAAGTAACATAAAACTCTAGGAATTAAGTTGTATAATTTGAAAAATGAAAATGCTGTCTCACTGTAGGATAAATAGTACAAATTAGCAGCATCTTGATAAAGTTGATAATAAGTAAGTTATTTTTCTTTTGAACTCCAGGTTCCATCATCAGGCTCTTGTAGAGCTAAAGATCCTGGATGCTGTGCGGAGAAGAGACAGAGATAATTGCCACAACGTCATTCACATGAAGGAGTACTTCTACTTCCGCAACCACCTGTGCATCTCCTTCGAGCTGCTGGGGTGGGTGGATAAAAACTGGATTCATTTAGATGGACACATGAGCGCTTTCAATTTATAAACCTGTATAGTAACTCACGTTAAACATGGGAGTCACAGACTGAACTTAAATAGAATACTTCCCTGTAACTATAAGTAAAGTAATTATGAACCCATTTTTCTTTCATATTTATGATTGAAACAGGATATTCAATTTAAAAATATATGAATAACTAATTGTAAAAATTATTCATTTTAATTCATAAAATATTTTAAAAATATATATTTATTTAATAGTCCTTTTTGACATTAACTAGTGCAGATCATCATATTAGTTATGAATAATTAGTTAGATGTCATATTAGTTCTGATTTATCAACCGGTGTGATGGTTTGTTCCAACGGTGGCCATGTTGAGGTGTGAAGTGAGAGTTTCCCGCTTTTGGGCACTGGGTAAAGTGATCAATTAAAAGACACTTTGCAGGAAAAGCAGCTTCATCTCTGGCAGCCTGACCTTTAGAGGACATCAGATGCGTCGCCCCTGTCTTCGGTTACAGTCACAGAATCCTTTAGTTAATGCCTTGATTAGGCCCCTATCTTTTTCCTTGCCCACTCATGGTGTGAAGTCTCTGATTACATTGGGCTGTTCACAGCTGCTGTTTTAGGCCTCCTTACTGCCAAAGATGATGACTTTCATGGCTTCCCTCTCAAAGGGCTCTTTAGCATAATGCTTAGCGGTTAACGCAGACTAATAGTGAGATTTTGTTTTTATGGTCGTGCTTAAAGACAGGAGGTTGTTGAGTGACATGTTGAGTAAATGTTCTTGAGTGAATGTGTTTGTGGAAAGTTCAGCGTGAGGTATAGTGCCAAATTTAATGTGCTGCCCTCTAGAGGCATTTAGACACATGTCATATAGTTTTTTTATCCCTACTTACTCTAATCCTAGTAGTTCACAAGGTATTAGCCATGAACATCCCCCTGTAACATCGTCACAGTCTATGTTAATTGTCTATGTTGTCTCCATACAGAGTGAACCTCTATGAGCTTATTAAGAAGAACAACTTCCAGGGCTTCAGTCTGGGGTTGATTCGACGTTTTGCTCACTCACTGCTCAAGTGCCTCCAGATGCTGCACAAGGAGAAGATCATCCACTGTGACCTTAAACCGGTAAACCTCACAATGTGAATCACCCCAAAACAAAAAGCAAATATAAGAAAAAATCATTTTTTTATAGGACCACTCCAACATTACTATAATGACAGTTCAGCACATTTCACTGCTAAAAAACTAAAATATGATGCAAAGGAAAAAAATGCAAAAGGATTTCTATTTCAAATAAATGCTATTAATTTGGATTTTCTATTCGTCAAAGAATTATGTGTTTCCACAAAAATATTAAGCAGCACAACTGTTTTCAACATTGATAATAATAATAAATGTTTCTTGAGCTGCAAATCAGCATATTAGAATGATTTCTGAAGGATCATGTGACACTGAAGACTGGAGTAATGATGCTGAAAATCCAGGAATGAATTGCATTTTAAAATATATTAAAATAGAAAACAGTTATTTTAAATTGTAATATTATTTGTATTTTTATTTAATAAATGCATTAAAGACTTATTTCAAAAACAAAAATCTCACTGAGCCCAAAGTAATTTGAACAGTAGTGCATATTAAATATATATACTATTATGAAATAAAGAAAGTAATTATATTTATTATTATTATTATTATTAATAAAAAGAATGTGTTATAAAATCTATATGGTATATAAACAACTCACAATAATAATATTGTGAATTATTTAAACATTTCAGTTCAAAGATATACAAATGCATTCACCAGTGAAATGACCATCATGACCAAGCATTCTTATTTATCTCTTAATAGGAGAACATACTCCTGTCCCAGAGGGGACAAGGAAACATCAAGGTGGTCGACTTTGGATCAAGCTGCTATGAGCAACAAAGAGGTAATTACCAAACCCTTGTGTAATGAACACATCACCAGATGTATCCTGATTCTGTCATTTACTCTGCACTGAGTAAGACTAAGTGTAGCAAAATCTGCAATTGTTTGATTAGACGCCTTTGACATAGAATTTGGGAAGCGTTAAATGCTCTCTTTATAAAATATATCAATAAAGGCTGTTCATTTTGCTGTTTTAACTATGCACACTTATAGCTGCATTTTATCACTTGCATTTAGCATTGTTTTCCCTCCATTAAAACAGACCTGTGACCCATCAATTGAGAAACAATGATTTAGTGCTATTTGATGCATTAAGCTACTGTAATTCAGACTGTTAAATTGACGTTGTTAAATTCATATAGCTGTAATAGACCGCTTGTATTCCCATCTACAGTGTACACTTACATTCAGAGCCGCTTCTATCGCTCACCAGAGGTGATTCTGGGCCACACGTACAGCATGGCCATAGACATGTGGAGTCTGGGCTGCATTTTGGCAGAGCTGTACACTGGCTATCCCCTCTTCCCAGGAGAGAGTGAAGTGGAGCAGATCGCCTGTATCATGGAGGTGAGAGACTCTATTAGTACTTAGAATTAGTTAGACTTTCTTTCTTCTGTGAAACATTTCACTTCAAAAATGGATACAAAATAGAATAAAAGTATTGTAAAAACTTCATTCACAGTTCATTGTTATTGCATGAAAAAAAAGCATAAAAAAAGTCTTGAAATGTTCTCCTTTGTGTTCTATGGATGAAAGAAAGTCGTTTAAATAAGTTCATGTTCTTTAATGATTATTCTATAGTTATTCGAAATGCATTGGTTGCTGAAAAGAATTACTTTTGATTTTGTAGATCATGGGACTTCCTCCAAATGACTTTGTTCAAAGTGCATCAAGACGAAGATTATTTTTTGGTAAAATTACTAAATGCATGATTGCTTACAATTAACGGTAACACTTTATGATAAGGTTCGTTGTTAACATTAGTTTACTACATTAGATAATAAGAACTAACAATGAAAAATAATTTAAAGCATTTATTAATCTTAGTTCATGTAAATTTCAGTATTGACTAATACATTATTTAAAAAAAAGTTGTATCTGTTAATATTATTTGATGAAATATTAACAAAGATTAATAAATACTGTAACAAATAAATTGCACATTGTTAATTAATTTTAGGTATGCATCACCTAATGGGGTCTAATTGTAAAGTGTTACCAAAATAAGTAACATCTAATTTCAAATGCATTTTGTTTATGCATTTGAGGTTTCATTTTGATTGACATCTTACCTTTATAATGCTCCAATCAGATTCCAAAGGAAACCCAAGGAATATCACCAACAGCAAAGGGAAAAAACGTCGACCCAACTCAAAAGATCTTGTCAGTGTGCTGAAGACCAACGATCCTCTATTTCTTGACTTCATTCGACGTTGCCTTGTGTATGTAAAGTAATGAAATGACTTCATATTTGTTATCACCACAACACACATAAATAGGCTTTTTCAACCTGTACCATTGCGTTCTTGTAGGTGGGATCCCACAAAACGGATGACACCTGATGAAGCGATGCAGCATGAGTGGATTACAGAGGGCCGTCTCACCAGGCTCCATCCTAAACCTCGGCCTATGCGGAAAGACATTGACAACAATTATGACTTCACTTACCGCAAAGCGACTTCAAACAGGACAGGCAAGGGTCAAAATATATGTGCTTGTAGAGTAATGATTGATCATTACAATTTATAATGATATACAGTGACCTCAAAAATATGTCGACATGTAATCATGCTTAAAAATGTATGAATGTCTTGAATTAATGAATTTATTACTAGTTCAAATAAAATGTTATATAAAATAATTCAAATATTACAGAGCCCCTAAAGGGACATTTACATTCGCCCGAGAAACTTAGCGTTCGACAGCAAATCTTTTGTCGTCTTTTTTTCGAACACAAAAGTTATACGAGCGAACGCAAAGTTTCTTGAGGGAACGCAAAACATTTGCGAGTGAGCGTAAAACGTAATTTTGCCTCCCATCTCATATTTTTTCCTTCACCATGTCCCTTTAGGGGCTCCATAAAATATCATTATAATGTGAATTATTTATTTTATATTTAGTATTATTTATTTATTATTATATGGGATTAAATTATTATTGTGTAATAGTATAATTAAATGTATTTATGAATGATTTTTTTTTTTATTATAATTTTTTGTTAAACTTTTGCATAATAATAATACAATTTATATCTTTTCTCTTTCCATAGCCGATAAATCTGGATCTGACGACAAACTTAAGAGGGTCAGTGACACTTCAAGCAAAGGAGGCAAAACGGTAACAGAAGAGCGTTTGCGTCCTATAGGAGCCTCAGCCGAGGAAGAAAACTGCGAAAATTCAGGCAAAAGTGTGAGCAAAGACAGCAAGTCAGACTCTAGCGGAGAGCGGTCCGTTCAGATCATCATCAAATCTGAACAAGGATCAAGCACTGATTCTTCGGAAGGACAGGAGCCTCAGTTTCTCCCCCCTATTGTCTAACACCCCAAAGAAAAGCACAAGTAACGCCTTTATAGCATATGATTTCTACTTTAGCCGCTTGGTCTGGACTTACCAACCGGCTTAGACTAAGTTCGACTTTGTTGTATGGCAAAAAAAGTAAAATGTCAAACAAATGAAAAATGGGTTGTGTGGTCTGTAAAGGTGCGGTCACAATAGAGTTAGAGCGTGTAAAATTATTTTGCGATAAATGTTGGCAAGATGATGTGATGCTGTAATGCTTCTATTTTTAATAATAAATAAATCACAAATTATAAAATAAAATAGATTGTCTATAGTGCAACCTCACCTTCACGTTCCAGTCTAGAGGAATTAGATTAGTAGTTAAAGAGCGATAGTCTATTAAAATATTTTGTTGATTTAAAAGTAAAGTGAATGACTTGGTATCATTTTGGTGCTTCTGTTGTATTTTGAAAGGATTATTGCTATGAAATTGTGTGAAACACTGGCATATTTTGTAGAGCATCATGCTATGTGCATGTTTACTGGGTCTAGTGTGCGTTTTCATTTTTTTTTTTAAGTATCAAAGCTATTAGCAATGTCAAAAATAGAGCTCAAGCTAACCTTGAGTACCAAAGCTGCTTTATTGTGCAACATTACTGCATGGATTAACAGTGTTTGTATGTTTTGTTGTCATTTGCCAGGTTTTTTTATTGTTTCTATGAGTTATTAAGCTGTGCAATCATTACTGAGCCAAAGAGATTGATCATATACATTTTTGTTGTAGAGAAACACATCATCCGACTAAATCTGACGGAAAGCACACTAGATCATCAAAATGTGCACAATACTTGCGTGATTGTATTGATGATGACTGATAATGATGGCAATATTGTTGTTGATGAAGATGGTTATGATTATTATTATTTAGATTCAGAGGGAAGGCCAAGAATGATGTTTTTAAAGTTGCTGTTTAAAGTAAAATGAGTGCATCATTGTATGTTCACACAGAATGAAAATACAACATTTATGGATTGTAATAGTTTATTTTTCTGTATATAGAATTCTTAAGGTAAATACTATCCACCCAATGTGGATGGCACCAAGTGATGTAAACATTAGACAAGGTTTTACTTGTTCTTGTATTGTTTATCTGTCATAATTGAAAACGAGATTTTTACTACCATTTGCTATCTCTCTCCCTTGTTGTTTCTTGACAATTTTGTTTATGGGATTTTAGAAGAAAGTCTTGGATCAAGGGTGTTAGGTAGTGCCTTTCAGTATTAGAATTAAATAATCTAAGTTGTCTTCTCAACAATGTCTGTAATATACTGTCATATCTATGACAATAAATATGTAATACCGTTGGTGAAATTTATAAATGCACAACATGGCCTGGTCTTTATTTCATTCTGTTTAATTTATTTAAATGGCATTTATGTGTATCAAGGGGATGTGTACTCATTAAAATAAAGAAATTCTGATAAATGTAATATTTCCACACTTTTAAAGTTATATTTTATTTAAAGCTAGAATAACTTTTTTTAAGAATGTACTATTTAAACTGAAAAGTTACCTTAACTGATAAATAACCAATAACAAGTCGCATAACTTGTGTTTTTGTGTAAATGTTTGTCAATGCTATTGCCCATATGCAAAGGTGGACATCAAAGTCATTTACTTGAGTGATTTCCATTACACGAGAGTAGATGTTAAAACTTCATGCTGATTTGTACTCGGCTTTCGCCAAGATAAGCAACACTAAGACGTAGCTTTACAGTAAACTATGCATCACCCATTTACGCTTCTTTCCATATGGTGGTGTGACTCCCTTTCTGTCCGGCGTTAACGACTGCAGTGTACTTGGCGCGTCAGTACACACGATGGCTGCAACTACAGTGTGGTCTCCCTAGTGGACCAGCACGACAACCGTCTGGATTGAGCCAAGTAGGGGACATCTCTAGGGTCTTCAATTGGGCACCTTCCGTCTTCAATGTGTCATCGACTAGCCCACAACACCTCAAGAGGGCTCGACAGTGACTCTGGCGTCCCAGAGTCCCCCCCCTCCGTCCCCTACTCAACTCAGCCCAGCTTACTCAGCCCAACTCAGACCTCTACATCCCTCCTGCTGCTGAGACCTAGTAACCACAATCTCACAATCTCTCCGCAACCCAACCATACGCGCCAACCCGTTTGACTAAGGCTGTCGAGCCCCACTGGTGCATTAATATGCAGTTTCAGTGGCAACGGTTCCGTATGGCATACCACCTACCGCAAAAACACAATATCTGCCCAACCACCCGTCATTAACGCAATATACACAGGAACGTAATGACTGTAAATACTATACAACCTATACAAATAAACCAACAGACTCTTCAAGTTTTCAAGAATTCTACGAAACCGTAGCGTGGCGGCCTGTACACAGCCAGCTAGAATCTTTCCGTCTCAACCACAGCCAGTTGCTGCTCCTTTCTGCTGCTTCAGATAAGTTCTTTACTGTGCGATGCAACTCTTAGCCGCTGAATCCGACGTCTCTGAGGAACCGGGTTGTAGAGTGTGCCACAAAACCTCGACAACCCACTTCCACTGGATAAACCTGGACTCTCCATCCTCGCTGTTCTGCTTCAGTGGCCAGATGAGTATACCGCAGTTTCTTCCTCTCATATGCCTCATCTACCGCATCCTCCCATGCCACTGTTAACTCTATCAGTTGAACAATGCGTGCTGATCCAGACCACAAAACAATAACTGGTCGTAGGTTAGTGGTGGCAATCTCAGGTGGAAAAATAAGCTGTTGATCAAGATCAGCCAGCATCTTCCAGTCCCTAGCAGCTTCCAGTTGTCCTGGGCGAGAATTGGTGTTAACACCTTTTCTTGGTGGTTGTTCGCCTGGGCGGAGGAATTTTGTCTTCTGCATGTAATGTTTTGCTAGAACAGGCGGCAACTTATTGGTCATACTACGCTTGCCTTCCAATGCTAAAGCCAAACATCGCAATACTTGGTCATGGTGCCAAGTAAACCGACCTTGGCTAAGAGCCACCTTACATCCTGTCAAAATGTGCCTTAATGTGGCAGGTGATGAACATAAAGGACAAGAGGGATCCTCTCCTACCCAGAGGTTTAGGTTCTGTGGTGATGGGAGAACATCCTAATAAGGAAACTGATCCTACTCTCTTCCATTGACCAAAGGTCTTGCCAGCCCATCTTGCGTTGTTCCACACTCTCCCATCTCATCCAGTCTCCCTGCTTGGCCTGGGAAATGGCCTCTATACACCTCATCCTCTCCTCCTGCTTTCGCCAGTGCAGTGGCCACAGCAACCTTGGCAGTAGACCAAACTGAAAGCACCAGAGTTTTAGTTTGCCTGGTAGAGCACAGCTGTTTATGCTCTTCAACCCTTCCACTGCTTGTCGTCTAACTTCTCCCACTCGAACTGTGTCCTTTAGATCCCCATCGTACCATCTCCCAAGACTCTTCACTGGCTTCTCAGAAACTGTTGGTATTGCCTCACCATTAATGAAGAATGTTTTATCTACTACCTTTCCTTTAACTATCAAGATGCTCCTTGATTTAGAGGGCTTAAATTGCATTCGTGCCCATTCAATATTATCTGTTAACTTCCCCAATAACCGATTAGTGCAGGCTACTGTTGTAGTCATGCTTGTCATGTCATCCATGTATGCTCTGATTGGTGGTAGTCGCATCCCAGAAGCCAAGCGCTCTCCTCCTACTACCCATCTTGATGCCCTAATGATTACTTCCATTGCCATGGTAAAAGCCAGTGGAGAAATGGTGCATCCTGCCATTATTCCAACCTCTAAGCATTGCCATGCGGTGCTGAATTTTGGAGTTGAGAAACTAAATTGCAAATCTCCAAAATAGGCTTTCACTAAATTTGTTATTGACATTGGTACTCTGAAAAAATCAAATGCTGCCCAAAGAAGCTTGTGCGGCACTGAACCATATGCATTAGCCAAATCCAGGAATGTCACATGGAGCTCCTTCCTCTCCTTTTTAGCTGACTGAATTCGTTGCCAGATAACATTGTTGTGTTCTAAGCATCCTGAGAACCCTGGAATGCCCGCTTTTTTAACTGAAGTGTCAATGAAGCCATTCTTTAATAGGTAGGTGGACAATCTCTGGGTAATAATGCTGAAGAAAATCTTACCTTCAACGTTTAATAGTGAAATAGGACGAAACTGACTGATGCGTGTAGCATCTTTTTCTTTAGGTATAAAGACTCCACCTGCTCTGCGCCATGCTCTAGGTACAACCTGTTTTTCCCATGCCACTTTTATCAATTTCCACAGTTCGCAGAACTCCTGAAGCACTCTTGTACACTCTGTACGGAACTCCATTAGGCCCTGGAGATGATGAAGCCATTGCCTTTCTCACAGCCTGCTCTTTCCAGGTATCTTTCCACTTAGGTGCACAGACCTCCATTTGCTATTCTGGTGGGTTGATAGGTGGTATGTCTGATGGAATTGACATAGGCTCATGCCTTTTTGCATCTGTATGCGTTTCCTCCAAATATCTCTCTAGCTCAACCCTAGATGCTTTTAAAGTGCCATTATTCTCCCTGGTGAATAACTTCTTTACGAATTTAAGTGGGTCTTTATAGAAATTAGCACTCGCACGTTCCTTCTTTTTGTAGCGTTTCCGTAGACGCTCAGCTCTGCGTAATGTTGCCAGTAGTGATCGACCGATATTGATTTTTTTAACCGATACCGATACCGATTATTTGCATATTTATGTGCCCGATAACCGATATGCAGAACCGATATTTATTTACTGTTATACTTCTTTTTTTGAAACAATTATTACAACACAAATGAACTGAACAAACCATTTTATTTATAACAATCACTCCCTCCTCTTGCATACAAAAGAAATAAACTTTATATTTATACACAAATAAATAGAAGGGTCTGATTCCAAAAAATAAAGTGCACTGTTACTAAGTGTCTTTGTTTAAAAATAAAAGCTCTGATGAGGTAAAAAATAAAGCACAAAAATTATTCAAACATATTGGGCGGAAAAAATTTAAATTACCTGAGGTTATTTTTGCAAAATGTAACTTAATACTCCCAGTTAAGCAGAACTAGGTTGTAATGTAGAAAACAGAGTCTTTCAGCATTCTGCCCTGTAAGCCTGCTTCGTTTGTTTTCATAAATGGCTCCCACTTCGCTGAAGACTCGCTCACTGGGCACCGAAGACGGTGGGGGGCAAAGGAACTTTCTTGACAGACGAGCAAGAATGGGGAACCTTTTCTCATTTTGTTTCCACCATTCAAGTGGCTTGCCCATCCTCCTATCAATCACTGGTTCTGAAACGTACTGCTGAAGCTCTCCTTCAAGGCTAGACCCACCAACTTCAGAACTAGTAGCACCAAGCAGAGTGTCATACATCTCATCAATAAGTTTCTTCTGGGTTTCTTCTGTCCGGGGCCTTTTTGAAACTGTGCTGGAATCATCTGACTGTGTTTCTTCACCTTGTGTGTTGTCTTGCTCTAAGGTTTTTGTCTCCTCCTTAAGCCAATCTTTTGCATGCAACAGTGTGGTGTCAGATGAAAAGGCATGTGCCTTGTACCTTGGATCCAGAAGACAGGCAAGGACTGCACATTTCACCTCCTCCACTTTTGCAAACCGTCGGGTGAGACTCTCCAGCATCTCCTGTCTCATTGTTTTAATCCCACGAGAGGAGGGACCTTGACTGCTAAGCAACATCTTCAGAACTTTGACAGATGGGATGATGCATGACGCTGAACTCTCATAGTGGCTCATCTCAAGAGTGACCTCCTCCACTGGAGAAAGTGTCTCAATAAGATTGGTGACAATACTCCACTGATCAGCACTCAGGCTAGTGAACCCACTATGCTCACTGGCATACATGTTCAGAGCCCTTCTCTGCTCTTGCATCCTGACCAGCATGTGCAGGGTGGAATTCCATCGGGTCGGGACAGCCTGAATGATGGTATGTGCAGGTAGCCCAAGATCCTGCTGGATCACTGCTAAACGCTGTTTAGCTAGTACTGAATGATTAAAATGTGTAGCACAGCTTTTCAGCACTGACAGAATATTTTGGACAGCTCTTTGTGAGTTGAGGCCGTCATTGACAACAAGCTGTAATATGTGGGCACTGCAGCTCATGTCAGGCAGTTCAGCAATTCTCATACCTTTAACAATGTTGGCACCACTGTCCCTGAGAACAAGAACCACTCTATCTTTGTCAATGTCCCATTCTTCCAGCATGCCCAAAAACATCTCGCTAATGTACTCTCCAGTGTGTGATCCAATCATTGCTTTTGTGTTTAGAATGACTTGTCTGCGAATCCACTGATCATCAATGAAATGGCATGTTAAGCTCATTAGGGATTCAGTTGTGCCGGACCAGCAGTCTGTGGTAAAAGCCAAGTTATAACCTGCGTTTTCAGGCTTTAGCAGTGCTTTAACCTTCTCAACGATACGGTTGTGAATACTGGGGAACATCTCTGTGCGGTAGAACTTCTCACTCTTCAGAGTATATCTGGGTTCTGCAGTTGCCATGAGTCTCTGGAAGCCTTTATTTTGAACCATGGTGAAAGGCTGATTGTCTGTAGCTATCATTTCTGTAATCATCCTGTCCAGTGTTTTTGAGCGGACATCGGGCGTCTTCCACTTTGTCTGCTTTTCAAACATCATAGGAAGAGAAGCTTGAATGTGGCTTGATGTCTTTGCCTCTTCAGCATCTCTTTTTTTCTTTGCATCTTCAGCATCTTTTTTTTTCTTTGCCTCTTCAAATATAGTTGAGTGATGTATCTTTAAGTGATTCCACATGTTGGAGGTATTTTTTGTTGTAGTAGATTTTGACCCCATGCTTACGTTCATTTGGCATTCTTTGCAAACTGCCACCCCTGCTATTATTGACTGAGTGAAGTAAGTCCATACTTCACTTTGATTTTTCCTCCTTTCAGTCATCTTAAAAAACAAAACAAAAAGTGTGGAAAGTTAGCAGTCTTTCATGTTAAATTAAATCTTCAAATTACAATAAAAACATTTATATTACTACATTATATAATTTATATCTAAATTATACATATAATTTATAAGCATCAGCAGCAACAATGTTAACAATAGGCTAAATAAATGTTAAGTCTAATGTTTTCATATGGAGAAAATAATTGACAGGGGAGTCATATCACCTTTGCAGAAATGTAATTCATTTTAAACAGTTTTAGAAAGTTTATGTGCCGTTTAATAGGTTTAAAGAGTGAGGAACAATTCCCTGGGTAATATTATTTCACTGAATAATATTAGCTGGAATATAACATTGTCAGGAAAGTAACAAACAAAACAGCATATACATCATTGCATTTTCCAACTAGTATGTTATTAATTATTAATTATATTTTTGTCGGTCTAGATCATGAAATGCTTTCTGACAAAGTGCTGTTTATCTATGTATTTACACAGAACTATAACTTAGGCTAATGTATGTTACTAAACCGCGATCGCGCGTGCAGATAATAAATAATTAATTTCCACAAAGCGGTATATTTAGATGTGTATTAGCGAAATAATTGCTATGTAGTAAATGATAATATAATCTAGGGTGTTTAAACAAGATAATCTTGTCAAAAGTTTCATTCAGTGGACGGGTTGAGCATTCCTGATCATCAACCCAGTGAGTGCTCAGCAATATGAACGAACTTTTTTTCCGAGACTAATGGTGAGCAAATACAACAGATAGAGAATTAAATTCAGCGCTTTTATTTTCAACATATACTCATTCATGTCTGTTTTATTTAATTCATGTAAAGTTATGTCTTTATTGGGGCAGGACACGACGATTAAGCTAATTTACGTGACTCCATGAGACGAGTTCGTCTCAATTTTTTAGAACCAAGCTGTATAAATAAACTAGGCCTATATCAGGCATTTATGTCTCAAATCTCATTTCTGCATGTCTGTTATGTTAAATAAAGTTTAATAATTAAAGGAAAGCAAGTAGAACATATACTTTACCTTTGCACAGAGTTGCTGTTGACTGATCTCCTCAGACGCGGGCTGCAATGGCGTAATTCTCGAAACGGCCACAAGATGGCGCCGTATATCGGCGAATCCGATATTACAAAACCGATACCCGATTATGGGAAAATGCTTAAATATCGGGGAAAATATCGGTAAACCGATACATCGGTCGATCTCTAGTTGCCAGGTTATCTTTTATGGCCCTTTGTAAGAGATTGAGTCCCTCCTTCTAACTTTGTTCTGCTCTTTTCCATTGCTTCCTCAGCTGTCTCTTTTCTCTAACTAACCCTTCAATTTTATGCTGCCGTCTAGACATTCCAGGAGTAGTCTGTACTTTTTCCTTCCTTTTTTCCACACCAAACCTCTCACTTCCATATGCGTAAATGATGTCCCCAAATTTATCCAGCTTCTTTTCAACTGCACCAGTAAGTCTTTCCAATGCAAAGCATAGATCTGTGTTTACCGTGTCCCATGCAGTTTTCTCACAAGCTCTTGGCCATCTAACTCCAGGCCTATGCCCGTTGAGGTTCTTTTCTCTCTTATGCTGTTTAGTCTGACCGGGTTCACAAGTATGAATATGTTCATCACTAACTTTGCAAGCCCTCCTCTCCTCTATGACAGGGGTGCTGATATCCTGCGAGCTGTGGTTTGCTTCCTGTCGTTCGATTTCATTCGACTGACTTGACTGACTTCGTAAGAAGTACTGATCAATGCGAGGCCCTTGTCCTTTCTCCCTCAAGCATTTCATTTTCCCTTGATGAACCTTCAAACCCCTGACCGTTGTCGCCTTGCTCCAGCCACAGACACAAACTTGGAGTTCAATGACTTTTCTAACTGCAGATCTTGGACTAGTCTTACTCTCCATACTCATATCCATTTCCATTCCTAAGTCGTTAACCATGTTGCCCAACATTGAGTCATCTTCCGCCCCCGCTCTTGCAGACTCTAGGGGTATTTTTCTCTTTAATTTCTCAGAAGCCTTGGGCGGGTGTCTCCAGCATCCTGTAAACACGGAGCTGGATACTGCCGACAAGGGTCGTTAACCCTTACCTCTTTCCTCCTGTCAGCTGTCTCTCCAGGCTGTCACAAGGTCTTTCCCTTGTTGCCAGCAGCACTATTCACCGCAGTCACTGGACGTATCCAGATCTTCATGATTTCCATTACATGAGAGTAGATGTTAAAACTTCATGCTGATTTGTACTCGGCTTTCGCCAAGATAAGCAACACTAAGACGTAGTTTTACAGTAAACTATGCATCACCCATTTATGCTTCTTTCCATATGGTGGTGACTCCCCTTCTGTCCGGCGTTAACGACTGCAGTGTACTTGGCACGTCAGCACAAACGATGGCTGCAACTACAGTGTGGTCTCCCTAGTGGACCAGCACGACAACCGTCTGGATTGAGCCAAGTAGGCGACATCTCTAGGGTCCTCAAGTGGCCACCTTCCGTCCTCAGTGTTTCGTCGACTAGCCCACGATACCTCAAGAGGGCTCGACAATGACTCTGAGTCACCCCCCTCCGTCCCCCACTCAACTCAGCCCAGCTTACTGACCTCTACATCCCTCCTGCTGCTGAGACCTAACCACAATCTCACAATCTCTCCGCAACCACACCATACGCGCCAACCCGTTTGACTAAGGCTGTCGAGCCCCACTGGTGCATTAATATGCAGTTTCAGTGGCAACGGTTCCGTATGGCATACCACCTACCGCAAAAACACAATATCTGCCCAACCACCCGTCATTCACACAATTTACACAGGAACGTAATGACTGTAAATACTATACAACCTATACAAATAAACCAACAGACTCAACAGACTCCGTCTTAACCACAGCCAGTTGCTGCTCCTTTCTGCTGCTTCAGATAAGTTCTTTACTGTGCAACGCAACTCTTGGCCACTGAATCTGACGTCTCTGAGGAACCGGGTTGTAGAGTGTGCCACAAAACCTCGACAACCCACTTCCACTGGATAAACCTGGACTCTCCATCCTCGCTGTTCTGCTTCAGTGGCCAGATGAGCATACCGCAGTTTCTTCCTCTCATATGCCTCATCTACCGCAGTAGATGAGGCATATGAGTAATATTGAGTAAATATTGAGTACTGTACTTAAGTACACTTTTTGAGTATCTGTACTTTACTTGAGTATTCTTTTTTCTGGAAACTTTTTACTTTAACGTCACTACATTTGAAAGACAAATATCGTACATTTTACTCCACTACAGTTCTGTTAAGGTCCTTGAGTAGAAAGTAGTAACGACAGTTTGGAAAATAAAGTCGGATTGACATCAGAACCCGATTTTCATTTTCAACCAATACAACGTCTGTCCAACGTTGGAGATTATAATGTCAATCTGGCGTTGGATTCTGACATCAACCTGATTTTTATTTTCAACGTTGGGTTTGGTCTTTTAAATGCAAATTTTGTCATGGTTTTGGAGCACACTAGTTTATAGATAACAGTAAGGCTAACATATTCATACTAAAAGCCAAAAAACTTTTAACAGGGGACTATTTGAGGGAAAGGGCATTTGGGTGTCCGAAACCATTGTGGACGTTATTGAGTGCACTTTCAATCTCACATCAATCCCACACTACAGGAACTGTGTTCTAGAAATAAATTTGATATTGGTATGGGGATAAATAGGCAGGCATAGATTCAGAGGCATATGGCACTGTAAGTATTATTACATACAACAAGGCAACAATTATATAACAATGCATTGACATTTACTTTTTACTTTTGATACTTAAGCACTTTTAAAAACAAGTAGGCCTACTTCTGTAGTTTTACTTTTACCTAAGTAAAAATCGGTCTTTACAACTTTTACTTGTAACAGAGTAATATTTGACGAGTAGTAACTGTACTTTCACTCAAGTAAGGAAGTTGTGTAGGCCTACTCTGTCCAACTCTGCCCATGTGTAGTCTTATCGTTACCACACAATTATGTATCAAAGACAAGGCATTTAAATACAGAATTAAGCTATAGAACGTTTAAACAAAATAAGTACTAAAAATAACTATGACATATTTTTATATGTATCCTTTATAGTTTTAACGTTAACGTTACCTCAAAGGTAAACAACTTGTAATGCCAATACAAATGTGGGAAGAATCCTTTATATTAGCGTCCGAAGCTTTCTGGTTTCCTATTTTAATATATGTATAGCTTAATTTTTGCTTCTTTGACGTACTTAAAATGATAAAAGAAAAGAAAATGCTTTCTACATGTTCTTACCGTACTTATCCCCAAAATTCGAGTTTTTCGTTTTGCGTTTGACCCTCCTCAGCTTCCGTCCTCCGCGCTGACGTCCAGAATCATGGCGGCTGTCACTCTGCTTTGCCGTCCTGCCGGTGTCCTTCCCAAGCTTTCAGGTAAGCTCACCGTTAGATTACTTTACCATACAGACAGTGTGACTGTATATAACACTGTTATGGCTGAGGCTGTTAACAGGACGAATAATATAGCGATTAGATGATTTTTAAAGGAAATCTTTGTCTTTTGTTTTGTGACCCCGGCTGAAGACATCAGGCCTCGTTTATGCACTATAACAGCAGTATACAGCGTAAATATGCTACTGTGTCATTTAAAACTATAAAAACGAGTCGTTTTGTTGCAGGACTTTAATTTGATAATTTTCAGCTTGCAGGTGTCGCATGCAGTGTAGCATAATCCGAGAGTATGTCTCGAAACATAGTGAGCTCCCTACCTAACGTTAGATGGTGTTTATTTACATCACAGGCGCATATACGATGCCCGAAATCCGTCTTTTATTATTTTCTATAACTTTATTCTTTCTGCAACAGTATGATGATATTGAAGAAATGTGGAGCTCATACTTCAGGAGCGAAAGAAAATATCTCAATTTTATTCAGAGGCCCAAACTGAGCAAAGATATGCAGTCTGATACATTTATACTGACAAAAAGTAAGATGAATTCTGATAGCTTGTAATGTAAGTAATATAAATGCTATACTATAGCATACTACTTACACAAAATGTATATAAATATCAATTGCCATTCTCCCAACAATGTCTTGGTAAGATAATATTTAAATGCATAGTTATATTATCAAAACTCTGTAGTTTATAAAAGTTATTCTTGCGTAGCTTACTTTATAAAAATCAGTAATGATTTCACAGGAAAAAGTACCTTGACCTGAAGGTGGACACTTGTAGAATTACACTAAAAGGCGTTTTACTTGCTATAAAAGTAAAAGCTAACAATCAGATGACAAAAAGCATGTAGTAGATTGTGTACAACAGGTTTTCCAGCAAAGTTTTGATAATGTAGACTTTATAGGGTTATAGGGTTTCATCTGAGTATTTGAATTATTTCAATAAACATTTTATGTCTATATTATTTTAATAGACATTTGTTTTGGCATGGTTTATTTCCTCTGTTCGTCAGGCACCTGTTCTCCAGTGTTGCTTGCGGCTGGGCCTGTGACTGTTCAGCACAGGAAGATCCATCATGCCGTGGTGCCGAAAGGAAAAGGAGGCCGCTCGTCCTCCAGTGGAGTAGCTGCGACAGTGTTTGGAGCCACTGGATTTCTTGGGAGATATGTTGTCAACCGACTCGGTGAGTCCACATATCGTTCATCGTAAAAGCCAGAATGAACCTCATTCACTTACAAGCCTTCCATTGCCGTTTATTCATTTGAAAAGTTGTTGGGGTTTGTTTTAGGACGTATGGGCTCCCAGATCGTGATTCCTCACCGATGTGACCAGTACGATCTTATGTACCTCAGACCTATGGGCGATCTCGGCCAGATCATCTTTATGGTGAGTACACCCATAACCATGTGAGTTATTTCTAGAGGAAGAGTTTTCTTTCTAATGAAAGTGGGCTAAGCTAATGCTTTTACAGGAATGGGATGCAAGAGACAAGGAATCGATCAAACGAGCGATCGCTCACTCCAACGTGGTGATCAACCTTGTGGGAAGAGAGTGGGAGACCAGGTACTGGAAAATAAGGCTGTGCGATTTGGGGGGGGAATCTAATTGCACAATTTTTTTAATTTGTTGTGATAAATATTGTGATTGTGACTTAAAAAGGTTTGTAGGACTGTATAATTTGGCCAAAATGTTTTGATTATATAGCAATATGTCTATATAATAATAATAAAATATTACTGCAACTAGGGCTGGGTATCGTAACAAAATGTTCGATACCGATATCTTGACTTCGATACCGGTTCCTGAACGATACTTTTTTCGATACCAATTTTATGTAGTTTTACCAGTTAACAATATAACATTACCTAATTTTATTTTTTTTCAGTTTGTTGACATTTTTACACTTATATTTTGAGTATATAAAAAAGCACCAATGCTAAAGTTTTCTGTTTCCTAATCATTTAACAACATGTATTCTTTACTTCAATGAGCTCATTGTTTCTGCCTTAACTTAATGCATTGTTTAACAAAGAAACTGAATGAAAAATAATTGAAATGCATTACGCTGTCACCTCTGATAATAGATCACTCTAAATTGTAATTTAGACACATGCATTTTCTGTAAAGCTGCTTTGAAACGATAGGCTATGTATTGTGAAAAATGCTATATAAATTAAGGCTACTGGGGGGCGGGATATATGCCTCGCGCTCAGCACACATGAAGCTTGCCGCAAAGCACAGGAAAAAGTAGCCTTATGATTATGGATGTGTCGGGAAACAATAGCAAGGAGATATTTTAATTGTTTATTAATGAACAAGTGTTTACTAAGTTTATTAATGAACAAGTGTTTACTAATGGTGTGTTCACACCGAACGCGAATTTAATTATTTGCGCGAGTAGATTACATACAAAGTCAATGCAAAGACGCAAATAGACGCATCATTCGCGCCGGGACTCGTGAATGACGCGAATTGGGCGACGCGTTTGCCGCGAACGTCTTCCGCGCAAGTTGAAAAATTTGAACTCAAAAGGAAGATTCAAGCGTCTAACTAAACGCGATAGACGCGTATTTGACGCGCTATTCACGTTCGGTGTGAACTGACTCTCAAGTATTTTGTGCGCTTAAGTGCCTTATCAGATTTACCGTGTTACCAGTCTTGGCAGCAATTATCTTGTCGAAAATATTGCATCGCGTGCTTCTGGCATCGAGTCTGGCACATAGGTGCACTTTGGATCATTTCCACATATTTTCTATCTATCTGGGTTGGGACGCTTGCTTACACACACACACACACACACACTACAGCCTCACGTGCGACGAGCCACGTCTCTGGGCAGCCGCGTAAACTTGTGTTTTTTTAGTGATGTGTCGTTCATGAACGATTCGTTAATTTTGAACGAATCTTTAATATGACTCGGGACTATCGAGTTGTCTCAGAGAGTGATTCGTTCATTTTGTGTTGACCACGCATGCGCATTGCGCAACATATGGTTTCTGAATCTGAATCTGTACTGGAAATGATTAGTTCATCTCTCTCGAGTCTTTGGGTTCGGGGCGGGTCCGAGTCTTTCATTCTTCCTGAATCCTGTCAGTCCCATAGAGACTATGCTGTCAGTACCGGAAAGAGTGATGATTAGTTCATCTTTCGAGTCTTGAGTTCGGGTTCGGCCGGGTCCGAGTCTTTCGTTCTTCCTGTCAGTCTCATAGAGACTATGCTGTCAGTACCGGAAAGATAAATGATTAGTTCATCTTTCGAGTCTCGAGTTCGGGTTCGGCCTGGTCCGAGTCTTTCGTTCTTCCTGTCAGTCCCATAGAGGCTATGCTGTCAGTACCGGAAAGAGTAATGATTAGTTCATTTTCTGAGTCTTCGGGTTCGAGTCCTTCGTTCTTTTGTCACATGACTTGTCACCGTATTGAATAGCCTACTAATTCACAACCTTTTTACAAACAAGCACGTAGTTAATGTGTAATATAATAGTAGTTAATTCATGTATAATATATAATAAAACACACCACAGATGCACAATTCAGAAAAGAGACGAACAGGGACAATAATAAGATGGAACTTTTATTTTTCAGATAATGTTTATTTCACTATTTTGTTTTTATTTTTTTATTTTTATTTTTTATTTTGTATTTTAATTCCTAAATATAAAACAATATACATTCAGACGCAGTCAATAAAATGAAGCTAATGTTGTATTTGATGCGAGATAGCAGCGGTCACGTGACAAAAGAACGAAGGACTCAAACCCGAAGACTCAGAAAATGAACTAATCATTACTCTTTCCGGTACTGACAGCATAGCCTCTATAGGACTGATAAATATGAAGTTGCAAAGGAAAGAACGTCTCGGATCAGGAGGTGAGGTGAACTAACAGAATCAGACTGCAATAGCCTGAACTTAAGACCCAACAACTAATCAATTTCGGTTTCTTATAATTTGGCTTTGGCTGCATTACCCTATTGTTTATTTTTATTCTTTTTACAAATGTAATCAACATTTTCGTAAGTACTAGATGTGTTGGAAATTGGAATATTTAACATGCCATTTTAATTATATTATGCTGAAATGAACGAAATGACTCGAAAAAAGATTCGTTCATTTTGCTGAACGAGACTCAAAGATCCGAGTCAAAATGAACCGAACTTCCCACTACTAGTGTTTTTGCTTATTGTTTCACTGACGTTGACGAGATTAACCACTTAGGTACCGAAAAACAAGACATGTTTCGATACTCGGTAGTATCGAGGCAATTCGGTCGGTACCTAAAAAGTACCGAACTCGGTACCCAGCCCTAACTGCAACACTATAAAAACTATATAAAATTAATAAATAAAAACAAAGCAATATGACTTTTAATATTTCACTGTAAAATAAAAAATCGAGTATTTTTATAAAAAAAACATTGCAACTGTAAAGTTACAATACTAATATTTATGGATGTTTTCATGTTCTTTATTCTCAAATGTTAAACCATGAAACTTTTATTTTGATGGAAAAACTAAAGCTTCTCTTTTTACAGTTTCGAGTTTTTCTATATCTCAAAATCAAATGATCATCAGCCACTTTTATTAAACTAGATTCTGCCTAAGCTAAATGAAATTCTAACTTAGATACTGTTCTAAAGATATATTTATATAGATTGTCTCTGTAAAATATTTGATCTCTCTGTTGAAGGAACTACAAGTTTGAAGATATCTTCGTCTCCATCCCCCAGCAGATCGCGAGGGCAGCTCGTGAAGCCGGAATTAAAAAATTTATCCATATGTCCCACCTTAACGCAGATATTCGCAGCCCCTCCAAGTATCTAAGGAATAAGGTAACGGTGACATCCCTATTCAAAAACCATGTGTGTGCATAGAGTTAAAGTCAACACGCTTTGTACTGTTACAATGTCGGTAGTACCGTACATGTATATGAACTATGTTACATTTATTTTAATACATGTAATCAATTACTGCCCAGCAGTGCCCAGTGCTTTATGGTTATTGACGTTTTCCTACCTATTTGGTAAAAGGGAAGACATTAGCCTTTTTTCTGTTTTCTCTAGTCAGATAGCACTAATTAATTTTTTTTTTCATCTTTCTATTACATAGGCAGCCAAGTTTTATTGAAAGCCCAATTTGCCAGGGAAGTACCCCTTTAAAAATCAACATTAAACTTAAAAAAAAAAAAATGCATATCCTTGATTGTTACTGTGCTCGATTCCTGACTACATTTTATTACTGAAAAAAATATAAAAAAAAACTTGTTTTCTGAAATGTCTTTCCGTTTCTCCACTGAAAAAACCTATGCAGAAAATCATCTCAAGCAATAACCATAATGCTATTTATGCTGCTAATATAGGTCAATCTTTCTGAAGTCAATAGTAATGCATTCTACAAATTTAAAGCATGATTGAATGATAAAGTATGATGATTGCACTGTTCTTGTGTCATAACTGGTTGTAATGAGTTCTACTCTTGCAGGCTGTAGGAGAGGCAGCGGTGCGGGAAGAGTTCCCTGATGCCGTCATTATGAAACCCTCGGAGTGCTTTGGAAGAGAAGATAGATTCTTAAACCACTTTGCTAGTAGGTATCTGACTGCATCCTGAAAACGGTTATTGATTGTAACAATTTATTTGCCTTCATTTTATGTGGTAGATCTGTCTGAAAGAGACAGTTCACCCAAAAATGAGAGTTCTGTTGTTTTGCACAGCTCTGTTATCAATAAACTGAATATAAAAAGTTAGCACAATTTGCTTTATCCAGTCTGTTTCCATCCAATTGCCCTTTTACTAATAAATGTGTACATTTTTTATAAAAAAAAACTATAAAAAAACCTTGAGCCATTTCCATGCATAATTTTGTGTATATTGCAAATTCTGCATCTTTCGCATTCCCAGATATCACCAAATCTTTGTGGAATGGAGAAAGTAATGAGACAGTTGATACCACTGGCTATTCTAAATTAATACACAATGCAGTTTAACTTTTTTCATCTTCATCACAAAATGTGATCACATTTATTTGTGTTAAAACTCTTTTTCTATACAAAAACATTTGAAGTAGCGACATTGAGTTAATTCTTGCAAAATTGTATCGACGATTACCATTTCCATCAGCTATTGGTGAATATTTTAAAAATTGGCTTTTAATTCACCCTCATTTTGTTCCAAACCAGACATTCTATTTTCTGACTAATACAAATAGCAAATTTGTACCCAACCTTGTTTTGTTAAATCCATAATATTTCCTGTAATTGTCTGTTTAGACATGCGTTGGTTTGGCAAAGCTGTACCTCTAATTGGAATGGGCAAGAAGACAGTCAAGCAGCCTGTTCATGTAAGTGTCTAACTTGAACACAAGAATCTTATTTAAAGTGCACCTTTTATGCCTTTTCAGATATTACCTTTCATGTAGTGTGTAATATAGCTGTTTGTGAATGTGAAAAGTCTGCAAAGTTTTAAAATATCAGTGCACAAAGTTATTGTCTCCCAAAAGAAAGAACCGATTCTGAACTGCCTGAAATGAGGCTTTTTCCAGTCTTACTTCCTGCACAGACCTACGAAGGTTTGTAACAAATTTGTATGATGCCAGCCTATGACCTTCATTGGCTGCCCTTGAACAACGTCTATTTTGACTCGCACTCAAACACTGTAGTTGTAGGCCTGGAAGCTTGGTTTGTGTTGTCGAAATGTTGAGATGACTTTGCACTTTGCATGTACTTCCAAGGTATGAGGAATCAAATTGATATGGTAAAACCGGCAGCATCATTACTGTTCGTATCGCTGTCGAAATTCAGATCTGGTAGTGTCTGAACCAATCAAAACAGACTGGGCCATCTGACCAATCAAAGCAGAGCAGGCTCTCAAAAAGGAGGGGTTTAGAGAGACTGAATAATTTATCAAAATATTTGAGTTTTTCGAACTTGGATGCATGTAAACCTGACCTTCAAAACGAAATTAGAAACCTTTAAAGTAGCATAATGGGGGCACTTTAAATTTACATGATCATGTTCTCTTGTTATTTGAGATTAAAGATTAAATATTTCACCCTTGTTTACTTTTTAAAGGTGGTGGATGTGGCCAAAGCCATTGTCAATGCCATGAAAGACCTCGATGCTAATGGGAAAACGTATGCATTAGTTGGGTAAGAAACAGCCCCATTTCTCCTTCACTGCCTTCAAATTTTTCAAAAAATTATGCATTTCCATTCTGTGATTTATTGTATCTGAAAACTTGAATCTATTGCTCCACAGGCCCAACCGATATCTACTGCATGACTTGGTAGAGTATGTGTATGCACTGGCACACAGACCATTTTTGGCTTATCCCTTGCCTCGTCCTCTCTATCAGTAAGCATCTCCTAAAAAATCACTACATATTACTTTTCTTAAAGGGATAGTTCACCCGAAAATGAAAATTCTGGCATCAATTACTCGCCCTCATGCCAATCCAAACCCATAAGACTTCAGAGCACAAATGTCCCTCCATTGAAAGTTTATTCACCCAAAACTCTGATGCTTTAAAATCATCATAAACAGATTGTAAAAGAAATCCAAATGAATCAAGTGGTTTAATCCAAGTCTTCTAAAGAGACACGATAGTTTTATATGATGAACGGATTCAATTTAAACTTTTTTATTCACATATAAACAGTGTCTGTTTACTATATTTGTGTGCTTTAGAGTGATCCTTTAACCTTTACAGATGTTTACTTTGGCAGCCTCATATTCACTTTGTGTTCTCTGGTTTTAGCCTCATCGCAAGCTTTTTTGAGATGAACCCTTTCGAGCCCTGGACAACCCGTGATAAAGTTGACCGGGTATGTGTGTCAGAGCATTACAACATAATATATTTAGATTATTATAAAGAACTTACCAAGTAATCTAAACCCTCATTTTTAGTTCCACACGACGGACATGAAGTGCTCCGACCTCCCAGGACTGGAAGACTTGGGCATTATACCTTCCTCCATCGAGCAGAAGGCCATCGAAACCTTGCGTCGCCATCGCCGTTACCGTTATCTGGATGCTGAGCTCGGAGAGACCAAGCCCGCCAAAACAGTCAGCTTTTAACCAGGCGGTGGTCGCTCCTGTGTCCAGTCAGCTCTCTGCTGGTCCTCAAGTTGTCTAGTTGGACTTTTCTCTGTACATAAATAAAGATAATCAACCTATAGCTTTGGCTCTTGTTTTTTTCTTGAGGGGAGTGAGATGCATTTTTATATATTTGCCTGATATAGAACGCATTACAGATGGGAGGGATGTGATTATAAAAAATGTGAAAAGTTTTATGAAAAATTGTATTTATACTAAATATTCAATGTTTTAAAAATGACTTGTGATCTTGTTTAAATTATTGTAGGTGAGTTACTTCAATAGAAATTAGCATTGATCACTTGACTGAGGTTAGCTTACGTCATTCTTAGGTGAAGCAGCAAATCAGCTCATTAGAATTTCTGAAGGATCATGTGACACTGAAGACTGGAGTTATGATGCTGTAAATTCAGCTTTGCATGATCACAGGAATAAACATTTTAAAATAATTTTTTTCAATTGTCCTAACATTTCAGTTACTTTTTTTATACTTCTAACAATTTTGTTATGAAAAAGCAGCCTTGGTGAGCATATATGACTCCCTATATCATATGTCAGACACTAACCCAGTGTCTGCAAGAACTTTGACCAGCAATAATAAATCAGCAATAACATTAACCACTCCCGGCCATTACCGTGTCAGAACCAGGCAGTGAATCGTGAATAGGCATTCATACTATACCCTCATGCCATTCCAAACTGCAAGGATATTTTGAAAATGAGGGTGGCTGCAAGAATTGGTTTGATAGTTATTGGTGTCATAGTTTACAGTCTTATGTACATCCCAATTATCAGACAGGAGAAGAAGAGTAATGACAACAGGTTACAAAGGCCAGAAGTTCTGGAGGCTCTTAGAAGACTGAAGAGAATAGAAGATCAAGTTGATAAAATAGGTGAGTTTATATATATACACGAGTTTAAACTTACATATAATTCAATAGAGTAAAGGTTATGCGTATTTGGCGAGTTGTCCGAAGGGAGGGCTCCGAGCTCAAACTTGGCCCGAACCCAGAGTACTCCCCATCCCAGGTTGGGATAGTAATAGTCCGAAGTGAGGCGATGGGATGCTGTAAAACTGTCATAGAACAGAGGTAAGTCTGCTGAATACCGTCCTCCTGATGCTAATTGAGTTGACTTGGTGAGCTTCTCCCATGTTAATTAGGTTAATTATCTGAACGTGCTCCTCCCGAACTTTGTAAAACAGCATTAGCATACTGACTCACCTCTGTGGTTGCAAGTCGCCAATAAAAAGAAGAAGACGACGACTCACCTCTGTCCTATGACAGTTCCCTTTGGTCCTGGGAACAATTCGCTGACGAATTGGGGTCACGCTAGGAAGCCAATTGCCTTCGAGAGAATTAAAAACGAGCCAATGGACATTGGCATGCAAGATTTGCATTCCGCGACCCGCCTACCAGCGCGGGTACAAAAGGTGGAAGTAAACAATGCGCAATGCTTTTTGCTTCGGAGCCTCAACAGTGTGTGCTGTTTGGGAACGAAAAATAGTCCCCGGCTGCTTCCCGTCGCCGAGGACGTCCTCCTCCGCAAGCTTCTCCTTCAGGGCAGCAGCCCAACCCTGGAGGGCGGAAGTCTGGTCGCAAGAGGACGGCCCAGCCTGCTCAGGCCCCCCGGCCCCTTCCCGTAAAAGGAAGGGAGGGAAGCGTTCCTGAGACGGGCGACCTGACGGAGAACCTGGATACTGCTCTTTGGGAGGGTGCCTCTGCACACCTCCTTCCCCCGGGGGAGGGCCGGGCGGAGAATTTTTTCGTTCCCTTTTCTTTTTGTTCCGCCGCTGACCACCCGGTGTCAATAAAAGAGCATTTTTTTACCTTCTTCCTCAGGTCATCCTCGGTCCAGACTGGTGGGCACACAGTCTCCTCCACCCAAGAGTGTCCGAACAACAGTGGATGCTGTCTCCGAGCAGCGTGGCTCTCGTTCCCCTCTGCCCAGTCTGCAGATAGCAGCGACGCTTCCTCGGTTGCGTCGCTCCTGTCGGCGGCCGAGCCCAGAGGGGCAGATACCAGCTCACGAGGAGGCAGGGCCTCGTGCCTCGTCTCTCCCCCTCCCCTCGCCACGGGGCAGCCCGCAACAGAAAACCCACGGGCTCTCTCTGCCGTCTGCCCCCCAGTGGAAGCAGGCCTCTGGCGAGCTCCACGCCCAGACCCCGCTTCCAGTGGCTACATTGGCACTGGAGCCGGGTCCCTGCCTTCCACCTCGCTGCCCCTCCGCGGGTACGCCGGTGGTTCGGGTGGGCTTATTGAGTCGGTACCTGGAAGGCTGGCTAGCGCTTCCGGGTCTGTCCCGATGGCTCGTCCGCACCATTCGGTTCGGCTATGCAATTCAGTTTGCACGCCAGCCTCCCAGGTTCAGGGGCGTCCACTTCACCCGTGTGCGGTCAGTGGATGCCCCTGTCCTGCGGAAAGAGATCGGTGTCCTGCTGGCGAAGGACGCGATCGAGCTGGTCCCTCCAGGGCTCCAGACTAACTTTTTTCACCTCCGTCCTGGAACCGTCCTGAAAAACAATTTGAACCGTCCTAAAGTGAATGTCAACCGTCCCAAAATAAAAATGTTCTTTTCTGTACTTTGTTATTATCATCTATAGTTGTTAGTTGTTAGTCACATAATAAAAACACCATTAAAATGTTTGATATATATTATTATATTTATTTAGCTCCATTAAAAGTAGTTATCTGTAAACAGGTAAAAAACAGATTTAAAGGCACACTGTGGAACTTTTTGGCCACTAGTGGCGCTCGACCTGAAATTTCCCCCTAGAGGCCACAAGCGCCGCAGCACTGTCGCAAAAGTCCACAAACAGTCAACCGGTCAGCCTCCCGTGTCTTTAGATTATGTGTGTGCAGACAGTAGTTGACTTGTCGGTTGAAGAAAGATAATCGGTTCACTATTGAACAAAATAATGATATAAATATAAGATTAATAATATAAATTATACAAAGAAAATAAATTGAACAAAAGTACACAGAAAACATGTCTGATCAGGTAAGTCGCATAGACAAGGGTTGCCCGATCCTGCTCCTGCCGATCGTCTGTCCTGCACAGTTCATCTCCAACCCTAATCACACACACCTGAAGCAAACCATTAACATCTTCAGGATCTCTTTAAAATTAAAGTCAGGTGTGTTTGATCAGGGTTGGAGATGAAATCGTGTAGTCGGGAAATCGTGTAACAAAACTGATATAACTCACAACATACTGCCGTTATTTGTAGGCTTCAGTTTGTTTGTCCTTTTACACACATACAAATATGAGCTGAAGGCAGAAAAATAACGGCAGTATGTTGTGACTGATCACTTATAGCATCCTACTAGCTACCAGATTGATAATTCGCTACTCTACCAGCATTCCTTGATACGTGAAGTTAAATGGAGGACAAGATAGATTCCGTAACATGGCCAGACAGACAACAAATTCGAAAAAAATAGAGATATTGTGCAAGCAATATATTTAACTTACTAAGTTAGTCCAAAAGCATGACGGCCAGGTCAGCATCGGGCACCCCTCCTCCTCCTTAAGGCCAGCGAGCGAACGCTGGACCAATGTTGATCCTCGTCCTGGCTTTTAGTTTATCACTCCCTTTTTCTTTTTTTTTTGTGTCCTCTGACAAAATCTTTGCCTTCTTCCGAGTAGCTGTTGGTTCAGCCATGACGACAACATACAGACGGCAATCAAATGCGAGTTGAGCTCTCACGTTAGAATTTGGGGAAGTGACGTACGCCGTAAAGCGGTCGAATTTTGCAGTTCTTTGTGTGCTCGGGTTCCTACCCGCAACCCGAAGTTACTTAGTGCTAGTAAAAGCGATACAGACACCTTCAGGCCAAGGCAGACGTGTCATTCAACCTATTGTAAGTCGATGTAGCATCTCAATGGGTTTTGGTAATATATTATAAAGGTTGAAAAGTTCCACAGTGTGCCTTTAATAAGAAATAACAGGAGTTAAATGCCTTTTAAAAAAGTCTAATATGACTTCTTTAGAACACAGAATTTGGGGGAAATTCTGTGTCTCCGTCTCAGTCTTTGTACTGAGGTCTTCGTGCCCTGAAGCCACTACTCCACCACTTGGTCACTGCTTTCACAGAGTCATAGTGTTGTGCAGGAGGGCCATGAACAGAGATTTGAAGGAGGCTGTTGAGCATCTCATTGGACAGGCAGGACCTCCAGTCTGACTTTATCCTCTTCATGCTGGAGAAGCCACGCTCACAGCAAGAGGAGCTCATGGGGAGGACAAGACTGATCTCTGCTACCACCTGCATGTGCCAAAACTGGCCATCCCTTCCAATGGCACCCTGAATCAGCCGCTGCCACAGCACCTGGGAATCGAGGTGCCTGTAGTGACGGGAAACAAGAATCTTAAGGTCAAGCCACTTTCGCCTAGCTGCCTCCACGGATTCAAAGTCCTCACATGTCTCAAGTATGGGATGGAAATGCTCCATGAAGGCATTCATCTCAGCTGTGCCAAATGTTGCCAGATCAGCAGTGTCTTCTGGCCAGTTGGACAGGTCAAAGAGTGTGGAGGTTGCCTTCAGAACGCCGGTCTCCAAACTTTTGAAACGCTCTGACACAAACTCACAGAAGCTGTTGGTGAGGCGAAGCTTGAGGTTTTTGAAGTTGTCGTCATCAGCATTGGTCCTGCTGATCTGAACACCCTGCCAGGTACTTCCAGCCCCAACCTCATCCATGAACTGGTGTAGCCTTGGGCCTGGGTTTGTCTACAGTTTAGAAAGAAAAGAGGTAAAGAACATTTTAGTCATTTTAATTACTAAAAGGACCCATAAAAATGTTGAGCTGTGACAATATTAAATAGAATTATGTAATTATAAAATAGTTAAATATGTATGTATATGGGTCAATGACAAATATGGTTTTCCACCCGACATTTAGCACCTAATAATGCCAAATCTAAAAAAAATTCTCACCTGCATGGCCACGAGAGCCAGGGATGTTGTCTGCAGTCCATCCGAGACCATCTGCAATGTGAGGCCTTCTTGCTGGAACAGGAGGCTGAGGTGCTTCAGTTCTTGCAAGACATCCAGCATGAGGTGGATAAATAGCAGCATATTGTACTGTTTCAGGGTGTGCTGCACAAGCTTTGCTCTTCCCTTCATGGCTGCACTTGCTTCCCTGTCATTAGGGTCACTGGCATGGTTCTCAAAGTGTACCAAGATGGGCCTGTAGTTCCTCATCAATGCCTCCAATGCATGTGACGTGTGGTAGCCAGCGAGTACCTTCAGTGTTGCCTGGCCTCACAATGGAGATCTCCATCGCCTTGCTGATCTCCTGAAGCTCCCGTGAGGCCTTCGCAGAGCAGGTGTAGTGCTTGTGGATGGCACGTAGTGTTAGCTTAATGTCTTGCAGCTGAGGAACCTGTTTGACACAGTCTAGAGCAGCTAGCTCTAGACGATGAGCCACACACCAGATTGAGACAAGGGATGGGCACAAACGCTGAAGTCTGGCGGTCACTCCGTTGTTCACACCCAGCATAACGGCAGCACCATCACACCCAAAGCCAACCAGATGTTTTTTTCAGGTCCTCCTCACCCACTCCAACCTTCAACAGTCCAGCTAGAATGGCATCCAAAATGCCCTGCCTATGGGCATGGTCCAGGGCAACAATCTGGATAAGCTGGTTCACTGGTTTGCCATTCTGGAGGTAGACGCAATAGATTAACTCCTGGTCCTTCACTGATCGGTCGACTGAAGAGTCAGATACGATAGAAAAGAACCTGGCTGATCGCAACTTTTCCTGAAGCTCCTCAATGAAAGTCATACTGATGGCTGTGATGAACATGCGGCATGCCTGGTCATTGCTATATGTATTGCCGAGGTCCAGGCCATTGGTGTGATGAAGAGCCCCCAGCTTGGGGAACATGGTGAAGGCCGCCTCCTCTTTGGCAATGAAGTAGGCTATGTTGAAGAGTTTCACCATCTTTTCCTGTATTGCTGCATCCATTCTGTCAAAAGCTGCCACCAGTGCTCCTCTTTCTGGATGAGCTCTTGCTTGTAGGGCATCATTAGCTGATTTGTGTGCAATCGTGGCTGCATGCTCTTTGATGCTCCTCACTCTGACTTTCTGTCCAGTTACCCCATGGAACAGGGCATTCCCCATGGCCTGAGCTGGGCAGCTCCTGGATGTTGTGAGTTGTGCAGGTTCATCATATTCAATGAACGAATAGCACTTTTTCCATTCAGGAAGAAATTTTCTTTTCTGTTTTGTTGCAGAGCCAGAGCCTCCTTGTTTCTGAAGAGAAGAAGAAAATTAATTGATTTAGTTTTAGTAATAGTCTTTTGACTAAAATGCCATTTAGTTTTAGTCATATTTTAGTCATCTGAATTGTTTTAGTGTTAGTCTAGTTTTAGTCGACCAAATACAATAAGATTTTAGTTGACTAAATCTACTGTAGATTTAGTCGACTAAAATCTTATTTTATTTCGTCGACTAAAACTAGACTAACACTAAAACAATTCAGATGACTAAAATATAATGGGTTTTGTTCAATTGTAATGCGTTCATTTAGAATTTCTCTAAAATTTCCAAACCCGCATACTTCCGGAGAAAACATCTATTAACCTGTTAATATGAATGATTTTAAAGTTTGAACATGCAATACAGATACAGATTTAAGTAACTACTGTGACTTAAAAAATAAAGTAGAACCTAAAATTTTCCGCATTAGGTTTATTAGGCTTCTCTCAGCTGCAAGGAGCGTCAAATCCCTCGGCGTCGCGTTTTGGGCGTTTTGAGCGTTTTGAGCGTCAATCAGAAAGTTGAAAGAAGCTCAACTTTATGGTAATGAGCTATGACGCGGTTCAGCGGCAAGCAGCGGCAAAACGCCAGCAACCAATCAGAATAAAGACGTCCTTCACTCTGGCTGATTCCGGAGAAACATATGTGAACTTTCGTTCCTACCAAAACCGTGTCCAGCCTGAAGTTCCGCTGGAACCTCCCTTCATCGAGCCGCAGCTGCTGCACCAGCCGGTGATACTCTCCGAATTGATAACGGTCCTGGAGGGTGTCATGAACCCAAAATCTCCGAGTCCGACGTCTTCTCCGCAAATACAGTAAAGCAGCACCAAACACAACAACTTCGCTTTTTTCCATAATGATCCAGTGATACACATTTGAGAATGAGCGCAACTTTTATTTGAAATATTTACGAACGCTCGTTTTAAGCGGGAATGCAATTCATTTGCTCACGGTGACAACGATTTGACCAATTGCACTAATGCAAATAATAGCCTAATGCAAATAATAATAATAGCTAATTATTATTTTTTTCCCCGACCAAATGTGACCAAAACGGTTATAAAAATGCTGTCATTATAAAAGGTTTCTTCAATGTATTGCTTGTTTTTTCTGTTTATTACATTTCATGTTGTGACACTTCTCTTCTCCCTGCTACGTCAGAGCGTCCAAAGCGTCAACGAGCTTCCCCGTGCTTTTTGACAAGCGTCCTTGACAGAGCGGCCAGAGCTTCTTTGACGCTCAAGTCGGCGGCGGTGTGAACGTACAGTAAGAGAAAAGACCACAAATATATTGAAATCTAAATGTATGCTTTAGCTTATACACACACATAGCCGGGGTAACGCTAGCTAGCTAACAATAATGAGTTAGTACTAGCAAGCAGTTAGCAGACCTTTTCAATCCAATGACAAATAAAAATAAAATAATCAATTTAAATTGTACTCACATCAAACTCGGGGATTTTAGGCCTACTGGGGTTCGATGGAGGAGATGCAGGACCGTCTTGGTGCTCAATCTGTTTTACATTTAACCAGCGCAACATATTTGCGATGTCATTAAGCCAATTGATAGCGCGAACCAAGTCTACGAGTGAGTAGCCGGCCAGTGATGGTAACTATAGTAACAGCATGAGAAGGCGCGCTCTGTTGTAGTCAGCGCTTGGTCTGTTAATTTTGGCATTTTCTAAGTAAGTTTAGCCTACTGGTAATAAATAAACACACATACAAAAATGTCTTTCGTCCTGTAGGCGTCCTGGAGAATATTTCTGTTCAGCCTAAACACATTTTCTATCGTCCCCAGGACGATAGGACGCCGTTAGTCTCGAGCCCTGGGTCCCTCCTGCCGAGATGAGGTCCGGGTTCTACAGCCCCTACTTCATTGTACCCAAGAAAGGCGGTGGGTTACGGCCAATCCTGGACCTGCGAGTTTTTAATCGGGCCCTGCACAAACTCCCGTTCAAAATGCTCACGCAGAAGCGCATTTTCGAGTGCATCCGTCCCCAGGATTGGTTTGCAGCGATCGGCCTGAAGGACGCATACTTTCACGTCTCGATTCTTCCTCGTCACAGACCGTTTCTACGGTTTGCCTTCGAGGGTCGAGCGTATCAGTACAAAGTCCTATCCTTCGGGCTGGCCCTGTCGCCCCGTGTCTTCACGAAAGTCGCGGAGGCGGCCATTGTTCCCATGAGAGAACAAGGAGTTCGCATTCTCAACTATCTCGACGACTGGCTCATTCTAGCTCACTCGCGAGAGGTGTTGTGCGATCATAGGGACATGGTGCTCCGGCACCTCAGCCGGTTGGGGCTTCAGGTCAACTGGGACAAGAGCAAACTCTGCCCCGTGCAGAGGATCTCTTATCTCGGTATGGAGTTGGACTCGGTTGCCCAGACTGCGCGCCTCACGGAGGAACGCATCCAGTCAGTGCTCACCTGCCTCAGGTCCTTATGAGGCAGGACAGCGGTTCCACTGAAACAATTTCAGAGGCTCCTGGGGCATATGGCAGCAGCAGCCGCAGTAACGCCGCTCGGCCTGTTACATATGAGACCGCTTCAGCACTGGCTTCACGATCGAGTCCCGAGGTGGGCGTGGCAGAGCGGCACGTTCCGGGTCAAAGCGACCCCGCACTGTCGCCAAACTTTCTCCCCATGGTCGGATCCTGTGTTTCTTCGGGCTGGAGTGCCCTTAGTCCAGGTATCCAGGCATGCTGTGGTTTTTACAGATGCTTCTGCCATGGGGTGGGGGGCCACGTACAAAGGGCATGCAGTCTCGGGTCTGTGGACGGGGCCCCAGCTGCATTGGCACATCAACTGCCTAGAGTTGCAAGCAGTATGCTTAGCCTTGTATCACCTCAAGGGGCCTCTCAAACACAAGCACGTACTGGTCCGTATGGACAACACTGCGACCCGTTGTATGTCGCGACTTGCCTCCCACCTCCTCCTATGGAGTCAGAAGCATCTGAGGTCGCTTCGTGCCACTCATGTCCCAGGGGAGCTCAACCGTGTGGCAGACGAGCTTTCACGGTTGCCTCCCCTGCCAGGAGAATGGCGACTCCGTCCCCAGGCGGTTCAGCTGATCTGGAGTGTTTTCGGACTCGCACATGTGGACCTGTTTGCTTCTCCGGACACGACCCATTGCCAGTGGTTTTACTCCCTGTCCGAGGGGACCCTCGGCACGGACGCCCTGGCTCACAGCTGGCCCTGGGACCTGCGCAAGTATGCGTTTCTCCCAGTGAGCCTTCTTGCACAGACCCTGTGCAAGGTCAGGGAGGACGAGGAGCAGGTCCTTCTAGTGGCGCCATATTGGCCCACCAGGACTTGGTTCACGGAACTCATGCTCCTCACAACAGCCCCTCCTTGGCCGATTCCTCTGAGGAAGGATCTCCTTTCTCAGAGACGGGGCGTGATCCCAATTCGGCAGGGAACTCCCCCGACGACACGTCTACGTTCCCTGTACTCAGGGAACGAGGGTTACATACGTAACCGAGACGTTTTCCAGCATCCCTCCTCCACCCCAATTCCTAGCTCACTCGTCTTATCTGTTCCTATCCCAGCCAGGGAAGGGGCTAGCACTCTGCGTTCGAGACACATTTTGAGTTTGGAAAGCACGCCAAATACGCATACTCTTTCCTACAAGGTTTTCATTATCTTGTGGCACTATCTCCAATGTTATATATTATAAACTACTTTAATTTTCAGCCAAATTCATAGACGTCAAAAACCAAAAAGTCAAAGAGGCTGTTGTGGAGCAGAAAATTGAGGTAAAGAAGTTGTATCCACAATCGCCTCTGTTCAGTTCATGGGGAGCTGAACTCACAGTGGAGGAACAGATGGAAGCAGAGAGGCAGTTTCAGGAGTACGGATACAATGTGTTCCTCAGTAACAGATTACCAGTGAACAGAACAATCCCTGATACTCGAGATCACAGGTAACACCTTTATAACTTTAAAAAATAATTGTTTCCTGTAACATTCCTTATTATTGTTGAAAATAGCTGCGCTGCTTTTTTCAGGAATCTTAAAGTGACAGTACCGGTCAAAAGTTTGTATTAGTATTTTTAATGTTTTTGAAAGAAGTCTTTTATGCTCATCAAGTCTGCATTTTTTTTTAATCAAAATACAGAAAAAAAAACAGTCCTATGATGAAATATTGTTACAATTAAAAAGAATGGTTTTCTATAAATTTAATATAGGCTACTTATTCATTTGTGTGATGCAAAGCTGAATTTTCACTATCATTACTTCAGGCTTCAGTTTCACATGATCCTTCAGAACATTCTAATATGCTGATTTATCATCAATGTTGGAAACAGTTGTGCTGCTTAATACTTTTTATAACCTTTGATACTTTTTTCAAGATTCTTTGATAAATAAAAAGTAAAATTCAAATAAAATCGTTATATCACAAAATGTTTAAACATTTCACAATATAACAGTTTTTTTGCAGTATCTTTGATCAAATAAATTCAGGCTTGTTGAGCACTCTACTCCAAACTTGCTGGTTCTAGTAGTGTATGCATTTATAAACTCATTTACATATATGTATATATATACAGATGTGCTGTGAAGATCTACCCAAAGGACCTGCCATCTATTAGTGTAATTCTGATTTATTTAAATGAGGCTCTGTCGGTCATTAAAAGGGCAATCCGCAGCATCATTGACAAAACGCCTGCTCACCTACTAACAGAAATCATCCTGGTGGACGACTACAGCTTGAATGGTTAGTTTTACTCAAATAATTTTACTTCTTAAATAAATAAAATATAACAAATATTTAAATATATTAGATATTCCTAAAAAAATGTTTTAAGCATAGAAAAATGTAATCAAGAAAAGTAAACTTAATTAATGAAGAATATAGAAAAATCGCTAAAAGACAAAAATACTGATTAAGAAAAATATTTACAAAGGGCATGAGTTATTCTAGTAAATATTATTATTTATTATATAATAAATATTAATAAATAAACATGCATATTTTATTTAACTACAGAGGATCTGCAAATGGCTCTAGATGAATATATTAATCTAATTAATAAAGACAAACTTGGCTTAATCAAGAAAGTGAGACACAAAAGGCAGATAGGTCTTGCCAAGGCAAGAGTTTCAGGCTGGGAAGCGGCCAAAGGCCAGGTGGTGGCCATTCTGGATGCCCATATTGAGGTTCACAAGGAATGGTAAATACCACAATCTGATTATTATAATGTGAGGGATGTATTATCTTTGCCAAATAAATATTTGACTGCCTTATTGTTCTAGGGCAGAGCCACTGCTTGCAAGAATCAAAGCAGACAGGACAATTGTGCTTTCGCCAGTGTTTGACAAAGTATCTTTTGACAGCCTGGAGGTTATTAAATATTACCCCTCTGCTCATGGGTTTGACTGGAACCTTTGGTGCATGTACGAGTCTTTCCACCCAGAATGGTACAAAATGAACGACCCATCAGAACCAGGAAAGTAAGTGGTGTAACTTTTTCACCATTTTAAACAGTTTAGTTTCATGATGCACTATACATTACTATGCACTCAACCAGTGTATGCATTTTAATAAGGTTATTTTGTCATTTAACATCGGAGTCTGTCTGACAGACTCTCCCCCTCCACTATGCATGGAAATCGGCGACAGTTGACTGCACGAAGTGTCATTCTCAAAAAATTCTGTTGTTTTGAACTCTTTCCACGCCATTGATAGAAATCTACGCCTTTCCGTGTTTTCACTGTTATACGGTAGAGGTGCTATTACACATCTTCTGAAGGAGTACTGAATCTTCAGATCAAAACAGATGTGAAGAAGCAGAACTTCAGAATGGACAACTTTTTTCAAAAACTCTGGAGGGGAAAGAGTTAAATGTCCCTGCAATTTGACAGATACATTTTAAAAAGATAAAAATGCCATTTTTACTCCCATATAATAATCCCAGGACATGTCAACATACTTAAGGTCCCCATGAAATTTAAATGGACAATTCTTTTTTTTTATTCTTTTTTTATTCGAGTAGCTATTTATTTTTTTAAATGTATTCGTTAATATAATTCAAATTTATTTAATTCATGTGACCCAATAATCTTCAATCAAAATAACTTTCCCTCCCTCTTGCAGCGAGTCAGTGACATCTCTTCCTTCTCTGATGATGTGTTTATTGGCGCGACAACCTGTCGCTCACATGACATCACCGCAATAGCAAATTACAACCATTCAATCAATTCCCAAAGGGCAAAATTAAGTCCCTGCCTTTTTTTTTTCTTGTTTGAGAAGGTGTTTCACTCCGAAATACATCACAATAGGAAAAAGACTATCATAACTTCCACTTCATGTCGGATTCAAAAAATAGGCTACAGTTTGCAGTTTATCGTTTGATTGAAGTAGAACAAATAGTCAGTTACTTTTTCTGCACTATTAGGAGTCCCTCAATCATGGGTATCCTTGTCGCTGATCGTCAATTCCTGGGAGAAATTGGAGTTTTGGATGGAGGAATGACAATTTATGGAGGTGAAAATGTTGAACTAGCAATACGTGTAAGTTATTACTGCACATTGTGGCACCAAAAAATGCATATAACATGTAAAAAGGCCTTGAATATAATCAATATCTGATATTTAATGAATAAATCAGGTCTGGCTCTGTGGCGGGAGTATTGAAGTGGTGCCATGTTCAAAGATTGCTCACCTTGAAAGAGCACATAAGCCTTATTCACCGGATCTCAGCAAACCCATGATTCGAAATGCTCTGAGAGTGGCTGAAATCTGGATGGATGAATATAAATCATATGTGAATATTGCCTGGAATATCCCTCTAAAGGTAACAGTAAACATTGTTTCAAGGTCATTTTAAGATAAGTTGAATATTAACAGTCTTGTTTAGAACTATTCAACTATTCATTTCATTTTTCCTCTAGGATCATGGGATTGATATTGGTGATGTGACTGAAAGAAAACAGTTACAAGAGAAACTCAAATGTAAGCCCTTTAAATGGTATCTGGAAAACGTATATCCTCTACTAGACAGATGGAAAGACATAAAGGGTTATGGCGGGGTAAGTTGCTCAAAGTCTTCTAATATACACAATTTCCCTCCCAAGAAGAGATATAAATAAATGAATTAAACTGCTGCTGTTTATTTTCATGACAGTTGAAGAATGATCTTCATGGAGGCTACTGCGTTGATGAAGGACCTGTTCCTGGAAGTGTACCTATTCTGTATGAGTGTCATTACCATGACTCTCAGGTATGCAAGTTTAAACCTTTGCTGTGAATAGCTACGTCCAAAATGCACTCTTCATTTCAACATCTCTTACAGCGTTGTTCCTACAACAGTAATGGAGAGATATACATTGGAGGAATCAAATCTCACACATATAACTCCAACCGTTGTCTAACGGATCCCGGTAGTGGAAGCACACCGGCGTTACATGACTGTAAACAAGCCAAGGAGAAAGAACTGAGTATATACTGGGACTTCACTCAGGTATGATCCTCCTCTGCATTTTATTCGTTTATTCATTTTCATGGAATATTTCACACCACATTGCTTACCTCTTTTAAAAAAAATAAAATAATAATATATATATATATATATATATATATATATATATATATATATATATATATATATATATATATATATATATATATATATATAGAACACATTTCTCAATATTTAGGTCTTTTTTTTTTTACGAACTACCAAAACACTTTATACATGTCTCAAATCAACTCATTCTTCCAAAGCACTTGCAAAGGTTTTCAGCAAACAAGCACACTTTAACACGTTACGTTGAATAGAACCCAAGCGCAGACAGTAACTTTCCCAAAACACGGTTTATATATAACCGGAAAACAAAGACCCACAATGGGGCAAACAAACAGTAACTAAGACAATAACTACACTTGAAAATAAAACGGAACTGGAACATTAACAGACAAATCACAATACTCACAGAACCGAATGTTAACAAGACGAACCAGCACTGAGGAACAAACAACGAAAGCTTACATAGAACACATAATCACAAAGGTACAGGTGACACTGATGAACATTAATACTAACGATGGAACAAGGGGTGTGGTAAGGACACATGATCACAATCACAGGTGACACTGATACAACATTAACTAACAAGGAAACGAGGTAAGACAAGTAAATGCAAACACATAGCCCAAACAAACGGCCATGTGTTTGCACACAAAACAAGAGACAAATACATGACACACTTTGTCAATCATAAAACACTAGCATCCAGGTATTATACAATGTTTACTTTTGTAAAAAAAAAAAATCTGTGTTCTCTATGTATATATATTTATATAATTGAAGAATGTATGTCATCAGTAAAACTTAATTTAAATGTTTGGTTTTAAATTTAGGGAAATGCAGTAAGAAATCGAAACACAAACCGTTGTCTCGAGATCGGACAAGGACAGGATTCCTACTATCATCTCATTTTGCAGACATGCACAGGACAAAAATGGACAATACAACATGTCATCAAAGACTTTTAAAAGGTAACATTGTAAAGGGAATAAATGAAGAACAAACTTCAAAGCAAATGTGTATGTGTGTGTGTGTGTGTGTTTCACATGCACCCTGTAACAAGTTTAAATTAACTGCCAGTTTAACCCCTATGGTTTAACCTGATAGGTGACAGGTTTTCATCAATAAAAAAATTTCATTAAATGGTTTCCTCAAACACTGATAAAACTATTACAATATAATAACAGTGTTATATTACAATATGGAACAGACTTTGTTAGTTCTTTGTGAACCTCGGAGAGAACGGTGTCTTTGTCTTCTCGAGGAGGGGTCGTTCCTCAACCAGACTGTCCGGCATTTTCTAATTTCTCAATTCTTACAACAGTAAAACGTTTTTTTTTCTTTCATAATCACATTTTGTCATCAATTAAAAAATTTAATTAAATGGTTTCCTCAAACACTGATAAAACGAATACAATAAAATAGCATTGTTTGTGTGCAACAAAATTAAAATGTTAGATTATAAAAATTTTTTTTTACAGTATTTTACAAAAATATAAAAAATGCACAAACAATTAAAAAAATGCACAACAATCCAATGTCTGGAGGTTGCGGCATCAAAAAGGAATAGGCCTACTGAAAAGGTTTATGGAATTGCAGTAATAAAAAAAGTAGTTAACAGGGTCAAAGCAGAAGTTTTGAAATGTGTATCTTTACCTGTATATACGGTTTAAATGCATAATAAAAATGTATCTGTGTGTGTGTGTCGTGTCATTTTATTTTAGCCATTCCATTTAACACCAGTTGCATAAACCTATAGCCACCATGTTGTCTTAAAAGGATAGTTCACCTAAAAAGGAAATGTATATGTAATCATTTACCCACACACTCATGTTGAATGCACATGCATTTTGTTTCATGTATGTGAAATTGTCTACCTACCGTGAATTAGTAATAAGACTGATCTGCTTAGTAAATGATGACATTTGTATTTTGGGGTGAACTATCCCTTTAAGAACTAGTTTCACCGACTAGCAGTTAACCCAGGGTTGGGTGATCATTCTTACTTCTTCAATTACAATATTAGACCAATGATGTAACTAACTTGGAAAAAAATATGACCAGTCTTGTAAAAAAAAAAATGAGATGACTAACTTTTATAATAGAGGGCGCAATTCAAACATGTGATTCAGTCTCTTAGCAACGTGTTTGTTTGTGGGTTTCCCTCGTTTCGTGACATCCAGTTGGTCGATTGCAACATTTCATTGTATTGCTCTCTATATCGATCTATAGTGGTGATATACAATGGATCAAGTTGAGCTTCTGTCAGACCGAATCGCAGCTGTTCAACTTGACAGAAAGAGAAACAGGGAACTGCAACGCCGAGAGAGGATCTTTAATGACAAAGTCCGCACGATTGGAGTAAGTCTGTTCGCTGAAAACATCTTAATACAGCTGTAAATAGCATTTTGCAAATTCGTTTTGTTGATTTCTATCTTGGACAGCTTGACTATGATGCTCTCGACCATCAAGTTAAAGAACGAAGAGAGAAAGACCAACGCGAAGCAAACGAACTGGAAGTCTATGGCGAGTAACACCAAATATTCCAATTAACATTTTCAATTTCTGTTTTAAAATAATAATACAAAATTCCAGATGGCATTAACTGTCTGGAAAAAAAAGTCTAATTGAAATGCTGACATTTTGGGGCACTATATAATGGGGACTATATGTGTGTGTGTGTGTGTGAGATGATGGGTAGGTTTAGGGTGAGGGTCAGTGTAAGGGGAAGAGAAAACACAGTTTGTACAGTATACAAATTATTATGTCTATGGAAAGTCCTCATACAACATGAGTGTGCTTGTGGAAAGAGTTTTTTTTTCCACAAAAAAGTTTTTGGATATCTTGAATAACATAACTCACTATTACATTGAGGCTGACTCAGAAACTTCTTCTCCTGTGTGTTTTCAGCTGATGACCTGCTGTGCAGTGATCGTGTAGCCTGTGTCCTGGAGCAGCGGCAGAAGAAAGATGAGCGCCTGCTGAATGAAGCCATCGTGCAATTTAGGGAACAATTCCAACAAACAACCAGCAGACGTGAGTTTGATCTGAACGATCCAGAGCTGCTAAAGAAGCAGGAAGGTGTACGGATTCTCCCGGGACTGACTGGAGAAGATCTGAGCCAGAAGGACAGGCTGAGGAAGCAGCAGGAGCAGCTCAGAGCATGGACCCTTCAACAGCAAGAAGAACTAGAGCGAGCGAAACAACAGCTTCAACAAGAAGGTACGTTCACTTGCTGAATGGCAGCTCCTTATTTGTCTTGAATGTTTGCTTGATTCTTTCTGAAACTACATTATGGCTGTGAATCGATTAAAACTAATTTGTTGAACAGGTTTCTCGCACCTAACATAACAGTTTTGCAACACATTAAAACCCCAAATGAATGTACAAGCAACATGAAGACAGTATATTTAAAATAATATTTATAAATATATTTAAATAATATATTTTTAAAAAATACAAATATATAAATATTTGTGTATTTTTTAGGGCTGTGCAACGATTAATCGCATCCAAAATAAAAGTCTGTTTACATAATATATGTGTGTGTGCTGTGTATAATTATTATGTACATATGTATGTATATATTTAATAAATATTTGTATGTATATACCGTATATATATATTTATACATAATTTATAATATATATATATATATATATATATAAATAACAAATTTTTCTTAGATATATACATTTATGTGTGTGTATTTATATATACAAAATAATTATACACAGTACACACACTTTTGGATGTGATTAATTGTTGCACAGCCCTAGTATTTTTAAATAAATAAATTTTTATTATTTTTTGTCATCTTTTTATTTTCTTTATAATATTTTTTAGTATAGTACTTTGTAGTACTTTATAGTAAAGGAATATTGCAGCTGCTGCCGGTCTCTGCTTTAACCGAGGAGTTTAAGTGTACCAAGGTCAGACTGGAAATTACATTAGTAGAGTCACGCGACAAATGTGTAAGGGAGGCAGCACCTGTGTTAAAAACTGGTAGAAAGTGGTCAGCAAAGAAATCTGTGGTAGAGGCAAAGCCTGCCCTTCAAATTGGTGATATCGTGGGACAGGTACAGCATGGAAGAGGGGGTTTTGGGCTCAGTTTGGCTCCTCCTAAATGGCACAAGGCAGGCCCAGCTCAAAGGAGGAAGCTGGTAGTCAACGAGGTGCGAAAGCAGGAGGAGAGGATGAGGTGTATAAAGGCCATTTCCCAAGCCGAGCAGGGAGAGTGGATGAGATGGGAGAGTGTGGAACAACGCAAGATGGGCTGGCAAGACCTTTGGTCAATGGAAGAGAGTAGGATCAGTTTCCTTATCAGGTCAACATCTGATGTTCTCCCATCACCACAGAACCTAAACCTCTGGGTAGGAGAGGATCCCTCTTGTCCTTTGTGTTCATCACCTGCCACATTAAGGCACATTTTGACAGGATGTAAAGTGGCTCTTAGCCAAGGTCGGTTTACTTGGCGCCATGATCAAGTACTGCGATGTTTGGCTTTAGCATTGGAAGGCAAGCGTAGTATGACCAATAAGTTGCCGCCTGTTCTAGCAAAACATTACACGCAGAAGACAGTATTCCTCCGCCCAGGCGAGCAACCACCAAGAAAAGGTGTTAACACCAATTCTCGCCCAGGACAACTGGAAGCTGCTAGGGACTGGAAGATGCTGACTGATCTTGATCAACAGCTTATTTTTCCACCTGAGATTGCCACCACTAACCTACGACCAGATATTGTTTTGTGGTCTGGATCAGCACACATTGTTCAACTGATAGAGTTAACAGTGCCATGGGAGGATGCGGAAGATGAGGCATATGAGAGGAAGAAACTGTGGTATGCTCATCTGGCCGCTGAAGCAGAACAGCGAGGATGGAGAGTCCAGGTTTATCCAGTGGAAGTGGGTTGTCGAGGTTTTGTGGCACACTCTACAACCCGGTTCCTCAGAGACGTCGGATTCAGTGGCCAAGAGTTGCGTCGCACAGTAAAGAACTTATCTGAAGCAGCAGAGAGGAGCAGCAACTGGCTGTGGTTGAGACGGAAAGATTCTAGCTGGCTGTGTACAGGCCGCCACGGTACGGTTTCGTAGAATTCTTGAAAAACTTGAAGAGTCTGTTGGTTTATTTGTATAGGTTGTATAGTATTTACAGTCATTACGTTCCTGTGTAAATTGTGTGAATGACGGGTGGTTGGGCAGATATTGTGTTTTTGCGGTAGGTGGTATGCCATACGGAACCGTTGCCACTGAAACTGCATATTAACGCACCAGTGGGGCTCGACAGCCTTAGTCAAACGGGTTGGCGCGTATGGTTGGGTTGCGGAGAGATTGTGAGATTGTGGTTAGGTCTCAGCAGCAGGAGGGATGTAGAGGTCAGTAAGCTGGGCTGAGTTGAGTAGGGGACGGAGGGGGGTGACTCTGGGACGCCAGAGTCACTGTCGAGCCCTCTTGAGGTGTCGTGGGCTAGTCGACGAAACACTGAGGACGAAAGGTGCCCACTTGAGGACCCTAGAGATGTCCCCTACTTGGCTCAATCCAGACGGTTGTCGTGCTGGTCCACTAGGGAGACCACACTGTAGTTGCAGCCATCGTGTGTACTGACGCGCCAAGTACACTGCAGTCGTTAACGCCGGACAGAAGGGGAGTCACACCACCATATGGAAAGAAGCGTAAATGGATGGAGAAGCATAGTTTACTGTAAAGCTACGTCTTAGTGTTGCTTATCTTGTCGAAAGCCGAGTACAAATCAGCATGAAGTTTTAACATCTACTCTCGTGTAAGGGAAATCATTTTTAAGTACTATACTGCATTTTTTCACATGTCTTTCTAAATTTGGGGGATAAAATTACTGCCATTCATATATTTAAATAATAGTTAACATTTAATGGGCAGACTGCAAATTGTCAGTCTACTGATTTTATTAATATACAATAACAACAATTACAGAACATGATCAGTGTTATGATAACTTTTAATTGAAATAAACTTACAACAATCATTTCATAAATCTTGTAAACAGCCATTATTAATCGATAATATTTACCCCAGCCCTAGTATCAATGCTTTCTCTTTTTACAAACTGTATAGTGCATCTGCACGATCAAAGCAGACTGTCTCTGGATAACCGAGCTCTTGAACTGCAGAAGATGGAGGAACAATACAAGAGAGCTGCAGCCATCGCCACCAAAGACTTTAACCGGGCACTGGTGAGTCACTGACGACTGAAGTCCACAAAGTAGAAACAAAAAGGCTTTATACCGGTAATTCAAATAGAACTCAATTTTCCATTGTTCCTTGACCACAGGCTGCAGAAATCACACATCGCCGTCTACAAGAGTGTCACGAGGAAGAGGAGAACAACCAGACGGACATCCTGAACCAGCTAAATGGGGACCTGCTGATGGAAAACCCTCAACAGAAAGTAAGTGTGGTGGGTCTGTCCCGCCTGCGCAGGGACTGTTACAAGGGAATGAGTCCTGAAGAGCTCCAGCAGTACACGCAGTACCAGCTGCAGCAAGCAGAAGATAGGAAGGTAAAGACTTTAACTCTATTAATAAGTAACATCATGAAATGTTGCAAAAGATCAAAATACACGTATTTGTTAAAAAGCAAACAAATGTGTGCAGAGTGCTGCCGTGAAGCAACGTGAGAAGGAGCTTCAGGAACATCACGAGAACATGACATCAGCCCGGGCTGCACTGCTGCTGGAAAGACAGCAAGCGCGCATTAATAAGGAGCTGCGCAGGAGTTTGGACAACACCAACGCACAGCTGGCCCAGACCCATGATGCTCGGTGAGTTACAATGGGTTTGGTTGACTAATTAGCACACACTACTGAAATAATAATCTTACAGTAATTTTAATTAATTTGAAATGACTGAATTTTAGGGCCTGGGAACACTGAGGGCCCTATTGGAATTGCTCCGTTTATTCTTCTTCTGCTTCTTCATCGTCTTCTCTGAAATGAATGGCATTTTGAGGGCCTAAACATACTCGAAAACTCACTAGACTGTGCACACGTGTCAAAAGTGCTGAAAATGTACATCTGATATGGGTTTCAGAAGTCAGTGGGGCCAAATGGCTTGATAGTGCAACCTTCTAAATTTCAACAAAGCGCCCCAATGCATCAATGTAATACGTGTCACGTTCACGTACAAAATTCTGTAGGCACATGTAACATCCCACACATCCTGATTTTGCTGAGTTTTTTAACTCGTTCCTGGGTCAACATATTTTGTTGATCCTGGTCCGAAAATTGAGTAACTAACCCTAACCCTATCCCTTCCCGTAACCTAATCCTACCTATAAGTGATCCCTAAACTCAGAGGGAAATGATGGTGAATAACACGGATGTTGAAGCACCTAACCCTGGTTGTAAACCTGAACATAAACTGTAAACGTGTCCCTCAAGTCTGATATGTTGATTTTAATGTTGCTTCAGGATCAACAAAGATGATGGACTTGATGAAATCAGGTTCTACTAACATCCCAATGGGGGTTAAGCGCAACAACTTCCGTATTCTGTCAAATATTCCGTATTCGGTTCAGGTCTTTGTATGTGCTTCATTAAATATAGAGCTGTTTTACTCAAGATGCCCTCAAAGTAGCTACCAAATATGAGCATAAGCCATGTCCATCGCATATGCAGATTGATATCTAAAACTAAGTATTTTATTTTTCTCTTCTAACATTCGGATATTCAAATTGAATAAAATTGCAACAATAAACATAATTAGCTGATTGATATCTGACAAGTGGATACGATGAGAACTGTTTTCCTGTTTGTTTATGTGACAAAGTCTATACCTTCAAAGTGTCTTGAGTCATACCCTAAATCCAACAAGAAGTTTTAATTTTCTCTGTAATTTTTGTGCAGTTTTTGCCATTTCCAGACATCCTACTTTAACAAACTTGTTATGCTTAGAGATTTAATTTGTATTGATTTAGCTTTTAAAGTTAGTCAGTGGACTACAACAGTGTTGTTTTTGTTAATTTATTGAAAACAAGATATAACAAAATATTAAAATCTTACGCTAAAATAAAATATAAATACTACATGAAAAAGTTAAAGGAAAATTTGAAATGTGTCCTTGGCAGCGAAGTACTAAAATTACAAAATTTAAATATTAATAAACTAATGCAAATGACAAAAACAGAAAAATTACTAAAACTTAAACTAAAATCTAATGAATTCTAAAAATATTAATAAATACTAAAATTGAAAGAAAATAATTCTGTTACTTCAGTTATTTATTTTGTAACAAATGCAAACACTTTTTCCATTTACAGGAAGGAACATCTCCAGGATCTGTACACCAACATTCCAGACGAGCGCTACTTTTCCCAGTTTAATACCAGCAGTAGATAAACATTACAGCGTGAACCTGAAAGATGAACACCATCTCGGCTCAGCAATCAAGAACAATAAACCGTATCATTTTACAGTCAACACCTTGGCTTTAAATAGACGGGGGACTTCAATGGAAGTGTTTTGGAATTTTTAATAGGTCACAAAGATGGCAAATGTTATGTGGAGCTGTCACACTAGTTTTATTTCATTCATGTTGTAAACAAAATGAGTTACATATTTATAAAGAACTTAAAAAATTTAAAACACCCTACCTAGGTCAGTAAAAATATACTTTTAAAAACTTTTTTCATGAAATAGAACTGACATTATAAACCAGAATTTGTATGGTTTATCAGGTGTCCTAATAAGGTGATCATAAATCACAATTAGTATTTACAAAAACACACAAAACCGCTAGAGTCCTCCATTTTGTTTCAGTGGAAGTACAGATGATCAGTACACGGGTTCTGCACCAGATGGCAGCACAGGCCAGTTCAAGATTTCACATTCAGTTCTTCACAAGTAACAGCATAAATTCCAGTATTCACAGCACAGTATGTTCACCAATATGGCAAACAAAAGGGGAAAACCTCCTGTAAACAATACCTTTAAAGCCGTGTTTTTATGCAAAGTGTTTTAAAGTAAACTTTCCAAAACAAACGTGTCCCATTTTACCAGCAAAACCTCAATAGCCTCTTTCTTTCTTTGACTTGGCAATGAGCTGTACCTAGAAATGAAGAGCGAGAGGTCAAATAAGTTACAAATAAATTATATTAGTATATTGTAGGTCATAAAAATGCCCAAATAAACTCACAAACTCATCCTAAAAATCCTAAAGTAAGACACTTGTAGTTATGTTACCTGAGGGAGTTTATGACCAGCTCTTTCAATGTGCCTAAATTAAAGCTCATTCCTCCAAAGCCCATGAAGGCTTCATAGAAATCGTGCGAAAGGCCGGTGGCCCGAAAGAGAGCTGGATCATCCGAGCTGATCACCAGAGGATGACCCTCAGCCATCAGCACTGTTGCCGGGTGGTCCCGCAAGTCTGAGACCAGTTTCAACACCTGACAAAGGGTCAAAGCATTATTAGTATTTTCAAATAAGACACAGGCAGTTGCAATGAAACAAAAATATAGCAAAGACTGAAAGAGGAGCATAGCGGAGAGCTGAAAATGTGTTACCTTATTGGGAAGAGTAAAAAAATATATATTTTTGTTTTTGAAAGAAATTAATACATTTACTCAGCAAGACGCATCAACTGACCAAAATTGACAGTAAAGTGCATTTATAATGTTATAAAAGTTTTCTATTTCAAATAGTGCTGTCAAATCAATTAATCGTGATTAATAGCATTTCACAAAAATGTTTTTGTTTATACAATATATGTTCGTATATATATATATTATATTTATATATTATGTATATGTGTGTGTGTGTGTACACACCCATTAATGTATGCATATAAATATGACGTGACGTCTAAATTTTCTGTCCGGTTGCATTTTTTCCCCGTGTAAATGCATAAAAAGATACCATATATATGTAGTACCTCTCCCATGTATGTACTCACTTTAACTTTTCAAAAACCATTAGTTATTTGTAATTTTACTGTTATTTAAAGTGACAAAATGTCATGTGGTGCGACCGTCTGGCCATGTTGTTTTGGAAACGTCTTTGAAATAATCTAAATTTATTCCCATTTATTTTCTGCACTATTTTGCATGATTTCCAAAGTGTAGGAAAACAGTTTTCGTTTTTATTGTAATAATATTTCACAATATTACTGTTTTTACTGTATTTTTGATCAAATAAATGCAGCCTTTGTGAGCATAAGAGACATCTTTCATTTTCCCAGCTTTTTTTGTAAAAATCTTACCGGTCACAAACTTTTGAACAAACTTTTGAACGGTAGTGTATATAACATAACATAACCTTGCACAATATTAAATTAGTAGAATATTTACATATTATATACTATATTATTACATATTTATAATATTAATATTTTTTCACTATTTCTCTCGTTCATTGAGTGTTTAACATGTTGTTCTTGTAGCATGTTTATAAATATCACAAACAGACATTCATCAGAATTTTGATTTGAATTAAATATGAATGGGATTATAGCTACCTAAATAATTCAAATGTGTTATTTGGAATAACAACATGCACAAAAACAATAAGACCAGGAACATGCATTGAGGAAGTACAGTTTGGACTTCAAAGGCATAATGAGTGATGATATACCTGATTTGAGATGGGGCAGATTTCAATTGGTACGCCCATCTTTCTAGACATCTCTTTAACCACAGGGTGACGTGCCAAGGCAAAGCCATGACCTATACGTGTGGTGTTGAATAGAAGAGCATCCATGAGGTTCTGATCGACATCTGTTCCCTGTGAATCTGTGGGAAAAGTGAATGAAATATGTTACTATAGCAACTGTGAAAAAAGAACAAGCGCTCAATAATTTTGAGCCTAAAGGACGACTTTGAGTTACACTGCTTTGTACCAGATGAAAGAACAAAGATGTCAAAGGGAACCTGTCTCTCCTGCGTGGAAAAAGTAGGGCAGATTAACACCCCTGTCTTCAGGTAGACTCAAAGCGTCCTTGAAGTACCACAGAGGTCTTCCAAGGTCTTCTTGTCCTACCTGGAGTTATAAAAATTATAAAGTTTATTCACGTATTGGATATTTTAGCAATATGCTCATCAACGAACCATCAAATACTCACAAAGTCAAAGCCTGCCATGATGTTTGGAAAGTTCCTTTGTAGTGCCATTGCTTCCTCCACTGCCTTCACTGCCTCTGTTGCATTTATTCCCCTAAGAGCAACAGGAAATGAATTCTATTCATTTAGATCTTCTTGAATCAAACTCATATTTGATCTAGTTCAATGTTTATCTCACCTGTGGCTGGTAAAAATAACCCGAGCCCCTAAGAAGTCTGGGTAGTGTGCCGTAAATCTGCTCACAACTTCCTGGCAGGCCCGCATACTCCAGTCTTTATCATGCAGTCTGCCATCAAGTTCATATGTCTAGACATTTTCAAATAAAAATGAGCACATATTACTTTTCATTTATTGTACATTCTATTTTGTACGGAAGCTTATTTCCACCATGGACTAAAAAATTTAAAGTTTGAGACCCGGTTTCACAGACAGGGCTTAGATTAAGCCAGGATTAGGCCTTAGTTCAATTAGGACATTTAAAAGCTTTTATAAACGTGCCTTAGGAAAAACATTACTGGTGTGTATCTTGAGACAAAACAATGGAACTGACATATTTTAAGATATATAAGTGCAAGTTGCTTTCAGTTAAAACAGCTCAAAAATGCATTTAGTCTTAATAATTCGAGAAAAAAGACAGAACTGCGAGCCATAAACTCACAATATTAAGAAAACGCAGAGAGAAAAAGTCTGAAATTACTTATTACTTATTATTTTTATTTTATTCTGTGGCGGAAACCACAAAACCGAATTGCGAGATGTAAACTCAGAATTACGAGTTTCCAATTGTGAGATATAAACTTGCAATTGTGGGAAAGTCAGAATTGTAAGATAAAAAGTCGCAATTACCTTTTTTCTTATTTTGTTGTTCTGGATTTAGCATGTTCTGGATTAGTGATGACGACAAGCTGAAATGGTTGCTTAATTTTAATGCGTTTAAATTGGCTGCTTTTGTTTGCAAAGCCTGGATGAGACGGCAGACTTATTTATTTAAATAAGTTCATGTATGTTGTGCCTACTGTCTGATAATTTGTCTTTTGTTGACGGTATTGGTGTCTTATAAGCCCATTAGCGGGCATGCAGTAGTATGCAAGACAATAATAAAAACTATTCATTCATATTTTGTGGCGGAAACAAGCTTCTATAATTATAAATTAATTTTGTATTTTTTTTAAGGGGAAATGTATCCATACCGCTGGCAGCAGCGCCCTGATTTCCACAAACATGATGTTGTCCTCATAAAACTGTCTGAGACCTTCATAAAGGTAGTCTTTAAAAACGGGTGCATAGGTGACCAGACCGTAGGCCACCATGAACGCCTGTTCAAATCTCTTCCACACACTGTCTTGGCTAGGATAGTCTCTGTCTGGGTCCTCAGTGAAAAGCGTGAGATTTCGAATGAAACTGTGGAAACAAACATCCCTCAGCTTGAGACAAACATCCCTCAGCTACAGTCTCAGATTTACTGCAGTTTTCTCAGGCTCTACCTGTTGTCCAACTCGGTGGTGTTTTTAATCTTCTCCCTGAGGGATCTGAGCAGGGTCCATGAGGAGCAGCGTGGACGAGATGCAGGCTGTCCAGATGAGAAGATAAACTGCACGGTCTGCTCATCTGTGAAGCACACGTAGCAGTTCTCCCTGTAGGTCACGTTCTTTACTAGCCAATCCACATCTACCATAGCAAAGTCATGAACATGCAGGACCGCACCTGGACAAAAGATGAATCGGATAAATCATTATACTTATTTAATTTATTCCTGTGATGCAAAGCATCATTACTTCAGTCTTCAGTGTCACATGATCCTTCAGAAATCATTCCAATGTGCTGATTTGCTGCTCAAGAAACATTTACTATTATTATTGTTGTTAATGTTAAAAACAGTTGTGTTGCTTAAAATTTTTGTGGAAACCTTAAAAAAATTCAGGATTCTTTGATGAATAGAAAGTTCAAAAGAACAGCATTATTTGAAATAGAAACCTCTGTAACAAAAATGTCTTTACTGTCACTTTTGATCAATTTAATTGATCCTTGCTCAATGAAAGTATTAATTTATTTCAAAAAACATATTACTGACCCAGTCAAATCACAAACTACACAATATCTCTGCATCATTAGATTACTGCACCTTTAGGCATCTTTTGAATCAAACTAAAAACAGGGCTTTGATCGATGAAGCGCTTCGCCTTGAAGAAATGCATAGACGGTGGGAAAGGTCCTGCTTCTAAATCATGCTGCTTCAGTTTCTGAAGCTTCGAGTCCAGCAGTTTCTCTCTCTCGTTCAGTGTTATGTTGCCTCCTGTCTGTCTAGATGCCTCCAGTCTTATCAGAGCCTCCCGCTTCCTGGGATCTGGTCCACAGTTACATGATGCACACCACAGAAACAGCATCCATATCCGCACCAGGGGTCTTGCTGTCAGTGTGTGCATGGCTGTGGTGTAATTCAACCACTGATCTCTGTGCTAATGCTGAAAAGTAATGAAGTGGATTGTTCATTATTTAAATGTGCATTACATGATTTTTGGTTTATGCTTCAATGACTGATATGATGTTCTTGGATTTAATACTGACAGATGATGCAGTTCCACGCAAAAGTAAACGTTTTCCATTACTGTAGCCATGTCAACTATGATTATATTACAATAACTTATTTAAATATAATAAACAAATAAAGTGAGTAGAAACTGGTGCATTTGTCTCACCCATGGTTAATATATTATGAGAGTAAAATCTATGCATTAAAATTATTAAAAAAAAATAAAGTGATTAGTATCTGGCTAGTCATGTGATCTTAAAATGGCAGCCACCAGAAGAGGGTCCCCTTAAAAGTTTTATGTAGAAAACGGCAGTTTATTATAAATTCATTAATGTCATTTCTAACTGTACATGTCTTACATATTTTTTAAATTTTAAGAGGAGAAAAAATCCTAATTTTACTGTATTAAGCTAAATGTACTAGCAGTATTGAGACTTCTGTTAACCTGTGAGGTCTGCAGTTATAAAGAAAAGGGGTTTTGCCCACAGCTTGCACTTCTTTCTTTTTTTCAACTGTCAACTGTTACTTTGAGAACAGTTTCACCCATCAACCACAGCTGTTCCCTAATGCCGGTGGAAAATCAGCTGTCAGCTGTTTGAAACGGTTTACTTCTATAAGCAAAGTATAAACTATCACAATGATATAAATTAAATCTATCAATCCTTCTAAAACAACGTGACCATCTGTTAGACTCAATTAACGTTACGTTACTTGTAAACAATCCACATGACACACAACAGCATGTCGAGCTGCACTCTACCTATTATCAGTCATGGTTAAGTTATCTAGCTGTTGTCACGTTTTCTTCAAACTTCAATTCTGATATCGTTTATAAACATCTGTCGAATTTCAATGATTTAGTGATTGATTTATCAAATAAAGAGATTTTCACCAAAACACTTTAAAACTGCACCAGTAAGTTAACAGTTAACGTTACCTGAATGAATCCCAAATAAACGTACAGAAAAATAAATACATTCCGAAACACAGCGAATTAGAAAATGTCTTACCTGGCGATTGTATAGAATGGATATATACAAAGACACCGGCAATAGAGATGTAAGTTATTGTTTTAAACGAGCTCGATCGACTCTAACGTTACCCCAGAGCGTTACCCTGCTACAGTACAGACTTCCACAACAGAAAGTGACGTCACGTCTTTCCTTAAAGATCATTGGTTCTGCTGTGTGGCAGTGCGCGTGGACAAAGACCCGAGAGGACAAAGATTTATACACGCATTCTCATAATTATAAAGCCTACTGATAAAGACACTGTCAGCAGTACTGACAGCAAAATTGACTAGGCCTACATAATATTTCGTTCTGTATTGACAGGTGCAATATTTGAAAATTGATCATTATTTCTTTTTAAATTATATGTATATCTGAATTTATGCCAAAACCTAGACTTTCAACCATCAAAATGTAATTTATGAATATGTATTCGTGTACAAAATAGCATATAAACATCTTTTCCTGTTCTATTTTGCCTGGAAACGCTTCCAACACGCTTGCGTGTCGCGTGAAAAACAGGCGTCGGTTCTATTTCTAGCATGCACGCGTTTTGAACACGCCTGAGACGCGCATGTCACGCAGGCAGTGTGCAAGCTCTAACCTGTTAACATGGGAGCCGAAATAAAAACGGACACGCCACGCAGCCAGTGTGTCCCAGGCCTGACACTAGCAAAATAATATTTCGTCTGTAACGTTATACACTCTCACACAGTAGGTTATATGTCTAGATGACCATGTCACAGTTAACGAGTGGTTAAATGTCATTAATACATCATGTTATATACATCATCGAAGTTACCACTATCAAAAAAGGTACCATGGTTTTTCCAATATTTAAAATATCGTGGCATTATTTCATTTTACAAGTAAAATGTCACTGTATCATGGTACAGGACGCAATCCACATATTTTTAATAGTGCCAAGTAAGTTTTTCAAAGGAGAAATACACAAAGTGACACCTTGAAAACAAGTGCAAAATCTAATGAAACGTAGTTTATTCTAAGAAATGTACAGTATAGAAAATACTTCGGTCCATTTCCAAAATAATTTGTCATTCAGGTAAGAACTTGTAAACTTCACATAATGAAAGCTACAGGTGTCGTTTTGGATTCCAACTTTGCTGATGAGGTAAAAGTGAACCGTTTCAAAACAAACATGAAAAGAACATTTATATTTAAAAAGACAAAAATTTACAAAACACAAGAGCAAATAAATATGATTCACATTTAACCAACTAGTAACTTAACTAGTACAGACAGAATAGATGGCAGCAGATACGTTGAAGGGTGGATTTCAAGAAATACAGACCTGTTACCCAATACCCACCAATAAGTGAATGAAAAAATAAAAAAAACATCTGTACACAGCAAAATTCACACAGTCTTGTAGTTCATTACTAAATCATCCCTTTACATATTAACAGTGGAGTAGTACAGCCTTCTGACAGACTGCTAAAGTGATACAACTTATGAGCAAAGACAGGTACAAAATGGTGGACAACTTCCATGTCATCTCACAGCTGCTAGTATTTCCATATCCCTAGATCATAAAATACATATAAACAGTTCACGTGTCTACAAAAATACTAGCCCGACATTATGCACCATCACAGGATTCTGGGACAAAAGACCTCAGTGTACCACAAACATCACTGTCAAATGCTTTGTACAAGGTGCACAATCTCTTTTCCACTTTAAAGTGTGGATTCCATAAAACAACAAAATGAGGGCAAACATTTGAACCTAGGATGCTGCCTTCATTTCACTGATGGTTGTAAAAACCAACATTCAAAAGGTGGAATGCAGATGTTTTAATCATGTTCAAACTTGGCACTGAAAAATTAATAACGACCATTTGGTTGTGTGAGCGGATATATTAAGGCTATAGTGTTGATTTAAGGATCAAGCCATCAATCAAGAAAAAGTATAGTTCTGAGTAGACAAAAAAAAGATCTTTTCATGGGTCTAAGAAGGGAATAGAGAATGTGCCACATTCTGGCATTATGAGGTAGATTTTCTTGCTGCCATATCACAAATTGCCGTTAGTATTTAATGGTTTGTTGCTGAGCTGAATAAAACAGTAAGTCAGACAGACCATTAGGACACATAAAAAACAAGCTGATATTCAAAGTAATTCATTTAGTGCAGGACAACAATAGGAGGGAGCAATGAAAATAAACAAAACCATTCTACTCCATTTTCCGATCAGAAAAAATTGTCCCCCATAAAAAAGTAAGCATTCAAAAAAAATATTAGATTAATTCAAAGAACAGTGTGACAAATTACATTAACCACAAGACAGGTACAGCTTGTCTGGTTCCTGCGTCTGTACTGAAGATCACAGATGAATTGAAGTTAATCACAGTTCCAGTGACATTTCATTGTAACTTTTTCACTAAATATTAATTGGACAATACCCGTATTAAAACCACTACACCCTGAGGACATATTCAGTAACTTGAATTAAAAGAGGAAGCATTCATGTAAAATATGAGCACATCGACATTTCTCCCATTTAATAAAAGGAGTCAGTGATATATACACTCATCTAATGCATTGTAAGTATTGTGACTCCAGCTGGTAATTTTTGTGACAAATTTAATTTTCATTCCAATATGTGAAAAATATTTTAAGACCGATGGCCAATGAAGAATGATATCAGGTCCCAAACAATAAACCAGCCTTCAAGGAACCCCAAAAGCTATGGATTACTAGTAAACTGTAAATATTAAGATGTGAAAGATACCTTTAGTATCTGAAATCTGATTCATTCTGTGCATACATAATTTAGCAGGACACATCAATAGGGAACAAGACAACACATACGAGATAGAGACAACTTAAGTGAAAAGTTAGAATTTAGTCCCATACTAAGAAGCACACATCTAATTAAAGTCCAAGGCCACTCATTCCAGTATGAAAGACTATTCCTAGTGCATAACAAATAAAGCAGCCAAGTTCTCTGCCAGTCTAAGAAAATCAAAGACAATCTTCAAATTGAAGTGGCATTAAAAGAATGCACATCACCAGAAATAAAGTGGATACTATGCTTTAGTTGAGATGAACACCACCTCATTAATACACTCCAGGTGTGGTGTTTCCCAGTGGAGCAGAAGATCCATCTTTTATTCATTGAGTCGAATTACTACATCTAAAATCGTTCACAGAACATTCAACAAGTACATGAAGGCAACAGTCTAGTTTGTCCATGAAGCTTGGAAAAAACTAAAGTAGTCTCGGTACGTTCCTTACTACACCTGAGTTTAACTTTGTAACTGTTTAATGGCACCTTGCTCTTCTCATGGACAAAAATTCAGTTTCTTTGCTTCCTAAGAAACAGCCCGTGCAAAGGAGCTTGGAGATGTTGTTCCTTTGTAGGGAATGAGTCCAAAGACATTCCAGGCTGAGAAGAGAAGCTGCAGACCAGTATAATGGAGTTTAAACAGTATTAACAGGACTGAAGATTCACTGGTCAATGGTCATTGAGCCAACCTCTTATCAAGGTGGGTAGGATCTGGGCTCCAATTGGTACAATAACTTGCCTTTTTCAGCAAATAACTACAATCAATCTTCCTAATTTTAGTTGTGGCCTCCATTTCCTTGTATATTCCAGGAGATAGCAGTGTTGTTGAAGGTGTTCATTTTCCTTGGGTTGCCAAATACATTTTTTTTTTTTCATACACCTTGTTTATTGCCTGGGCCATTGGGAGATGGTGTACCCAACATTTGGTGCCTATCAGACAAGAAAAATTGTTACTAAAACTAAGGACATTTGATGTGAAGGCATTATAAAGACAACTGTTGATGAATGTGTAAGTGGATCCAGATCAATTTTGTCATAAGATTTGAGAGATAAATGAGATATCTTACCCAGTGCGAAGTAAGTGTTCTGCAACCACTGCTCTTTGAGAAACCATCATTCCCTGGAACTGCCCTGCAACATTTGGATGCCTGTACATAACCATTCGAGTTTGACCTGGAGAGAAAGGCAGGTGCTGGGGCCTCTGTAAAGCTTCCATCAAATGTGGATGAGGATGCTGTGGTGCAAAATGTGCACTGGGAAAATGCTGGCCAGAATACGGCCCACTTGCCATCATATGGGGTGGATGAGCACCACTTTGCTGCATGCTGGGATGCATGCCACGAGTCCCATAGGGGAAACTGGGGTGCAGCTGAGCTGAAGTACGATGCCGGGCTGAAGCATTGTGGCTGTCCAGGTCTAAGATCTCTTTTGGGCTCTCTGAGCGTTCAGAAGTCTCTTCAGTTCTTGCCTGCTTGGCAGGGCTGCCATCCTCCCTATTCTCCAAAGGACTGCTATGAGACCCATCGGGTATAGGACTGGGTGACATTAAGCTCCCACCAGATCCATCCGAGCCATGGGGAGACATGCTGCTGTCCTTGTGTCGTCCATTAAAACTTCCAACGGATGGTGATTGGTAAGAATTAGGGATCACTGGGTGTTGAGACTGGTATGGAGGTCTAGGCCACTCCTCATGTGAAAATCCAGGTCTGCCATGTCGGTGGTGCTGATAGAACTGCTGATGCTGCTGGAACTGAGGATGCATGCTGGGATGGCCCTGAGGATGCTGTGTGGCCATGCGATACTGGTATGGAACACCTTGCTGGTGATATCCAGGATAGTGTGCAGGATTTTGATGAGGGTTATTACCCTGTGATGGAGGTCCCTGGTTTGGGTATGGCTGGTGATTTGATGGGTGTAATGGTCTACCCATCTGTGGGCCAAAGTGTTGGTGTCCTGGCTCACTTACACCATATTGGAGCACAGTGTTGCTCTCTGGACCCTGAGAGTGTGCTGGAGGAACCTGATTTTGAGGTGCTGGCTCCTGCCTTCCCAGCTGGGTTATTGACTTTGGACTGAAGGGCTGTTGTTTGTAAAGCCCACTGGGACAATCAGTCATCATGTTAGCATTGCTGCTGTCTTGGGAAGCTGTAGTCTCTCCTGATACTTTCCTGTTGGTAGGCTCACAAGGCCTTTGGTCTCCCTGATCAGCCGGAGAGGGCTGATCAAGTGGATGTGATACAGGGTGGCTAGGAGGTAGAGAGCTGAGGGTTGCAGGCTGATGAACACCTGGCTGACCCCCCTGAGGAGTAATCTGTGGCATTCCATGAAGAGGTCCTGCCTGTGGACCTCTGACAGATCCGTTGTGTGGTATTTGCTGTGAGCCGTTCTGAAAGTACTGATTAGATGCATTTTGTGGCATCTGTTGTGGAAGATTCTGTAGAATATGTGGAGGCACATTCTGAGACTGACGTTGAGAACCACTCTGAAGAAACTGTGGTGGAACATGTTTATGGATTTGTAGAGAGGGGTTCAGGGGAATTTCATCAGGAGTTTTATGGGTCATTGGCTGAGGACTATTTTGGGGAATCGAAGAATCATCTACAAATTTTTGCATTAGGGAACTTGGTTGGTCACCATTGTGGATTTTCTCTGGATTTGACAGTCTATATCTATCTTCATTATGACTGGGACCTTCCGTACTTGGACTGGACACAGATGCCGAAGCTGTTCCTAGTGAAGGATGCTCAGATGTTTCTGTTGGATTGGGAAGAGAACGGTTGTCAGCCTTAGTCAGAGCAGTCTCGGTTGACTGTTTATCACCAGATTTTGGACTTGAACCTGTCAGGATATACAATGGTGGTAAATGTGGTTAAAATCATGCAAATGCCATCAAACTTACAATTTAATTTTCATCAAATGCAATAGTGTAATGCCAAAATATAGCCAGGAATACCAGTCTTACCTTTAGGGGATATGGGAGTGTGCTGGTTGTCTACAACACAATCTCTAGAAGGCATGAGATGGTTTTCAGGTGAAGACAGTGTAGCAGAAACTAAAGTATTACCACCACTTTGTGGGGATGACTGAAAGCCCCCAACATGATGAGATGAGGTCGAGAGCTGCTGGAGGGCAATCATCTCTGGACTATCAAGCATGGATGCCAAATGTGGCCTTGAGACCTGAGGGGCCCCTGGTGGTCTTTGGCCAATAGGACCTTGGGAGTTGACAGAGGGCATTCTATATTGACCATTTGTCATTGCATAACCAGTACTGTGTGGAGGACGGATCATGTTGTGATTGTATGGATGTTGGCTAGTTGCACTCTGTTCTTGCATCATAGGTCCACCAGGAGTCGGCTGCCCCTGATGGTTCAAGGGTGGCCACATTCTGGGCATGTTTATGCCATGGGGTCCATAAGGAGGATAGGAACTATGCATTGGGGCACCTGGGCTGGAGTACCGGTTCCCCACAGGCTGCATAGACTGCCCTTCTGGATATTGGCGTGAAGGGTACATGTTGCCTTCAGATGGAGGGGCACAGAGTCCTCCAGGCTGAAGGGCCATTGGCCTTGGGCCAAGAGAAGGACCATGAGTGGGACCAGGATAGGAATGTTGTTGATGTGGAGCTTGAACTGGCCGGCCATCAGGTCCAACTGGGTATCTAAGACCAAGATGCGGACCATTTATGTGGGAACCCTGATAAAAAAGAAAAACATTATAAACAAACTTCAAGAGGTGATTTTACAAATTTTAAGTGATCAACACTAATACTGCTGATCAAACATAACATACCTGCATGTTGTAGTGAGGTATATGCTGAGTTCCATGGTCCCCCGGTGGCCTGGACATGAGGGGTCTCTGTCCAGGATATGGATACTGGGGATCAATCATCATACGTTGAGCATACATCCCTGGTCCTGAAGGATCTGCAAGTCGTTGAAACTATATGCAAAAAGAACACCTGTTATGAAGTACTGACAGTAACAAGCGCACAGGGAGAACTTTAGGATAATAATCAAAACTGTTGTTTCAGCTGTAAACAATAAACAAATTTAGAAACCGAGACTGTGGTCTAACCTGTTGAGCAGGATGTAACATGCCAGCCTGATGCTGTCCTGGGTAGATGTTATGAGGATATGGGGAACCATTGGGGTAGTGTGGGGGAGGGGGTTGTAAAGCAGATTTGAGTATGTCTTGTTGCTGATTGTTTCCCTTGCCACTATAAGACATTTTGCGTTTTTGAACCTGCTCAGTGGCTCTGATCAAGCTCTCGGGACCTGACTGTTTGTGACTTTTGCTCTTTTTCTTATCCTTGCGGTCACGGTCCTCACTGTTCACGTGAAACTCCTCGTCTGTGTCGCCATCCTCAGAAGGGAAATGCTTCAGTAGGGCTCGGTTAAAGCAGCGTTCCAAGGACTCAGCCATTATTGTGTATTCTGAGGAGATACAGACAGGTAAGCATTAGTACACACACATATGATCTCATCTCCCCAAACAGAGCAAGCACACCAACTAGGTCACAGAACCACAGTTGACCTCTGACCCCACTACCCCCAGGGGAATGCATTCTGATGGATGGATGGCTCCAGGGAGGGGAGCTGTGGGGCTGGAATGTCTCTGTGGCACTGCAGGACCTGGCGCACTGGAGGACAGCTCAATCACTCTCTATTAATCAATGTCAGAGCCTCTCGACATACTTCCACAACTATCATGACTTGCTTTGCTTATCAATTTTTTAACACTGATACACATTCCAACATTTTGTTGAGTGGATTATTGTTAAACAGTTTCACTTCTGATTAGATGCCACAAATCTTGGAAACAAAACGGTTCATCTTGATCATATTTACCACTCTCTTCTCCGTTGTATTCCAGACAGTTCTCAAACATAAGCTTTACATCGGCCACAAACTCATCCTTAGCAACGTACTCCCCATCATTCAGCTTTCTCTCAATGGTGGACAGGTCCATTGGAGTCTGACGAAACATTTTTAACAACTTATTGATTTATTCTTTATGAGATCAAATATATGTATTTATAAAAGCTTGTATACCCACCTGTATGATTTCATGATAGTTGGGGGCATATGACTCATCAACAGGCTCCATGAAGGGCCAGGCATCTTTTTGAGCTTTGAGGGCCTCCAACACTGAAGAAAAACCAGTTTTACATTATTTCAGTGGAACTGCTGCAAGTATTGAATGAGGAAATGAACACTGTGGTTTGACCACAACATAAGCACCATTGTCCAAACGTACCTTTGTAGAGAGCTGTGTAATCATCATCCATGTCATAACTACAATACAAAAATGGAAGTAACGAATAGCAACAATCACCATAAAACACACACATAAAAGCTTTTACATATTAATTAGAAAGTAAAATTAACATCAAATGTGTTTGGAGACAATTAGCAAGATGGAAAGCTAATACTGAGTTTGAGAGTTAAAACAGTCCTTACAACTCTTTGGTGCGGCGTGCTCGACGAATAGGTGAGTGGGTCTCCAAATTTAGCAGCTCGGGGGGAAGTTCTTTCCCTTGGGAGAGCAACCAGGCCTTCTCCTCTCGCTGCTTCCTCCTACGTGCACGCTCTGAACAACACAAAAACATGTGAATGACAGAATAAGAAAGCCAAGTTTTACACGTATTACCATTAATAGTGCACTTTTTACCTGCCCACTTGTGCCTGTGCCAATGTAATGAAAAGTTGGCAAACGAAAATCGAAAACTAAAAAGTCGTAATAAGAGCAAATAATCTGGCAGCTTTAGAAGGCACATTTGATCAAAGGGCACAGGCAAGATAAAGGGGAGAAGTGTTTTATGTGCTGACATTAAAGGCCCTGACTGACACACCCTGCTGGGAGGATTAAAAGAGCTTGAGGAAGAAACCACTGGAGAGAACTGCAGGCTCGATCTTCATCCATAATACATTAAATGTGCATAGGCCCATCCGCAGCAGCACAATCAAGAGTTAATTAACCCGCTGACAGATGATATCAGAGCTGGATGATTCTCACGAGGAGTGAGGTTGATCGTTTCCCCTAGCTCAGCTCTTTGTATGATTAAAGCAGCCTTAGGGTAAAAACTTTCAAATCCGCCATGTTCAGACAAGACCATAGAATGTGCTTTACCATCAGTGTGTGTTTGATCATGCTTCTGGGGAAACTTTGGTCGCCGGTTACCTGATGTGTGACTCACCCTCGACAGCTTTGACTCGCTCCTGTTCTTCTCTGTCCCGTTCTTCCTGAAGCAGTCTCTCTTCTTCTTTCCGTTGTTCAGCGAGCAGGACTTGCCTTTCCAGGTCCTCCTCCCTCTGTTTCTCCACCTCAATTGTGGCTCGTGTCTGCTTCACAAACATGCATAAATGAAACTACAGCTTACAGAACATATACAAACAAGAAATTACTGACACGTTTAAAAAAACCATACCCAATTCTCTTTACTGCCATGTTGTTCAGTGTAGCTGTTGTGTTCCTCAGACGGATTCAGTAGCTTCTGCTTCATCTCTTTCTCCTGGGGAAGAATAAACTTGTCAGTTGTGGTTACACACATATGTGTGTCAGGTAGGTCACTTGGGGGATATTGGCCCCTCCCAAATATGCCCTTTGTTTAACCAAAGCAGGAGGCTAAAGAGTGTCATTGCAAAACCAAACAGCCCATGGTGACAAAGGCTCATCAAAACCACCCCCTTTCCCTCTGTATCTCGGTATATACAGGATCTTCTGCTTTGTCTATTACCCTACAACACTTAGTCCCATGCTAGATGGAGTGTCTGTGGTATCACCACTTAAGAGGTCAAAAAACCTGCAGCGCTGCAGGCCGTCAATCACCATGCTCCAGCTCACCTCAAGGTGAGAGCCTGCCACATGGCGACGGCTAGATGGATTGGCTCTGACAGGGCTGTGTGCATGTGTGAGAGAGAGTGGGTATAGGGGTTTGATTTGAAGAGGCAGTTGTCCAAGTTAAAACCCGTTGCATCAAGGTTGCGAAAGAAAATATCTGGTTCTTTGCAGATGATGTACAGGTGTGAAAAATGTGAAGTTGAATAACGTTGGCAGCACTGAAGAAAGATATACATTTTACAGAGAGGGTATGTAATGGTGATTGCTGGAAGAGGGGTAGCTATGGCAACGAGACACTCTAATAGGTCTTAATTAGCCACGGAAATGACATGTCAACACCACTGCAAAATGTGCATACCAACATGCATCTGATATAGGCAGTTCTCACTGGTAAGAAAAAGATCAGGCATCTAAGTTATCTATGTGCATATGAAAATGAAATAACTTTAATCACATTTTTAAATGTACTTTAGTGCCTCTGAAAAAACTGCAGCAGTTATAATTGTCCCTAAGGACAATGGACGCTGCAAGGCTTTCTGAAAATCAAAATCTCATGCCAGTACGACCAGTCATGAATTGCACTCATGCACTGGTTTTAAAAATCATCAGCAAAAGTACCAGGGAATGGATTCATAATAATAATAATAATAATAATAATAATAATAAATATCTTAAGATTAATAATTAAAACAATTAAATAATAAATATCTTCTAAATATGTGTGCAAATCTTGAAAAGTTTTGATCTTATCTGATTGTATACTTGCCTACTCTTGAGGCTGCCTTGTCAAGTACAACAAATTCAATGCTTCAAAACTGGTTATTAATATTAATGCAAAATAACTTAACCCTTTCACACGTAAGTTTAAAATATTCTAAATGACCCCCCAGCGTGAGTTTTTCAAGGCGACCGTTATTTAGAACTTGTCACTTTAATGTTTCCATGGTGACGCGTCATTGCTTATCACGTGACACAGCGCAACCACAACACAGCGCTGAATGAATGATGATCTGCTTTATGTAATTTTTCCTTTTTTATTAAAAATATTCACAAATGTATTAGCTATAGCATGAAACACTGATATTCCGATTGTCAAATATCTGCACGGGGTGGGTTTTGTTGTTTAAACATCTTTATAACGATCGCGTTAGTTGAGCTGTATGCACAATGGGCGGCGCCATTTTAGTTTGTTTTACAGTTCAGAGAGTCGGATCTGTTGGATTTACAACACGTCAATTCCTCCACTTCTCACGAAATACATGAAAGTAAGCGGCCGGTGAACTGGGAGAAGAATAGGGTCAAATGTAAAGCTACTTACACAATGTGTATCTGAAATTAATAAAACGTGTGGTCTTATTATAATGGAAAGGATTATTATTGCCGCTTCCATAGACATCAGTGTGTATTTTACAAACTCAAAATCATTGTTTTGCTAGTACGTATGTGTATTTAAATGTCTGAAACCTAAAATAAACATTATGTGGTTGAAAACACTCAATAGTTGTGATATATGACAGCACTGCGTGCGTCTGTCTCTGGCTCAGCGCCAGCCAACGCGCGAAAGCACGTTTGAATTTAGCAGTTGATCACGTGATGCACTGACCGTTCTAATCACACCGGTGTGATCGCACGCTCCAGGGACCAGCCAAGACTGATCACACCGGTGTGATCGTACGCGTGAAAGGGTTAAATAAAAACATCTTACCCGTTACAAATTAAGACCAGTGTAAAGTTTAAACTTAAAACTTGTATCGAAAATCATTGAAAAGATAAGAACATTCAGATGTCTTTCAAGCTAACAATTTTTGAATCAGAATTTAAAAAAAAATATTATTTAAGAATAATATAATAATAAATATTTAATTTGAAAGAATGTTTTCTGCATTGTAGGAGGGAATTGTCATTGTTCTCAAACATCCTACTAATATTGCCAAACTAAAATATGTCACCATTGTTTTTTCTGGAGATGCAATCTCTACTGAGATAACCTATTTCCCAGTTTAATAACACGACTCATCATTACATCACATGCGGTGCAATCAGACGGACTGAAAAGTCTCACCTTGTGTTTAATCATGTTACTGATCTCAGGCAGGAAGTTTTGAGTGATGATGCGGTGCAGGTGTCGGTCCTGAGATGAAATTCGGTCCTTAATACTTTCGGCCAGATTGACCCACTGTTCCTCGGAGTCACACGTCAGAGACCAGACACCCCGCTCGCGCTCTGACAACACATTACACAAACAGCACCTCATTAACAGATATAAAAAAAAAAAAATCAATATCAAAAGACAATTCATGTTCGGAGACTAGTTAAAAACTTGCACAGGATAGGAATTTTACAATTAAAAATGAGCATTAAGATAATAATTTGTTAAAGGCTTCTAATCTAGCTACCAACCACAATTTAAGCTTTGATCTCTTAGAAATCTATGTGAAGGCAAGCTGGCATGGTTGCTAGCATTTCATTTCAACTTATGTCATGAAAGCTCCACATTTCATGCTTTTGCTGAAAGAGCATTTCATGAACATTGCAGCAGACATGTATTACAGCCGCCATGGGCACTGTAAGCCACTTACATTGCAGAATAAAAATGAAGGACAAATGGTTCTGCAATGACTCAACATCTTTACACATAAAGCCAACAAAAAGCAGCAAAACCTGTTTCTCACCTATTCCAGGTTTAGACTCCCCGACACTTTCATCCTCTTCCTTCACAGAATCCTCCTCCTCCCTGAAACAAACAAGATTAGAGCCTTATCTTTCTAAATAATTCAACTTCAAAGCACCAAACTCTGACTAGTAAGACTAGTAGTAAGTATGTCATACAGTGCATTTAACGGATGTTTAAAGAGGTCCTTACATAGATTCATCAATATCCTCAGACTTCTTTGGTGGCCTCCCTCTTCTCTTCTTCTCAGACACTTTGTCATAAATGTCACTGTGAAAATGGTACAACTTTTAGCATTTTTTTTAAAATTTATTTTTGGCGATTTTTGCCTTTAATATGATAGGAAAGTATAGAGTGGACAGGAAGCAAGGTGGGAGGGGGGGGATCGGGAAAGGTCCGCAAGCCGGGACTCGAACTCGGGTCGCCCGAAGCGCAACTGCGCTATATGTCAGCACGCTCCCCAAGAGGCTATTGGCGCCAACTTAAGCATACTTTTAAGCAATCAGTTGTAAATCGGACAGTTCATCACAATACGATATGATATCGATTCTCTCAGCCAGCGATATGATATTTGCCGATACCTCAAAAAAATTCTGCGATACGATTACAATTCAATTCAGGGCTATATCGATTGATTTATCGATATTTAGATATTATTTGCCAAGTTTACACAACCAGTTACATTTTTATTAACTTGCAAATGCAACCAAAACATATTACATGAATGTTTAAACAAACTCTTTGAAAATTGCACCCTCTCTCAATTGGGACATTTACAACAAGAGTTAATTTGCAAAAAAATAAAAAAATTAAAGTTCATTGAAAGTATGTTTTTTATATATTAAAAGTTAGTTTTTTAGCAAAATCAGGTAACTCCAATCATTTGCAAAACCAAAAGCAGATAAATCCACATTTTATGTTTCAGAGTTAAACAAAACCAAGTAATTGCTATGATACATAATAAAATACTCGGTTAATCTTTGTAACGTTAATCTCTTAAGCTGACATAGACGCCTGACAAATTTTGTTGTTGTGATTACACGCAATACAGGGAGCTTTTCCCTCACCACTGTAACATGCTGCTTTAGCAAGGTTCTGTGAAAAAGTTTCAGCTTTCATTTTCTTTTAACGCCCCGAAGAAGATATCATGGGTTCATCAAGTTCGTTAAAGTTATTCATCCTCGATCACTTTTAGTCAGCTTTGCCGAAACTCCTCTCAGCTAGCGCGTTTTTCGAAGTGACTAACAATCCGGTCACCTGACCTGAATACTGTGCGCTGATTCGCTAAAACGGACTTATCGGGTTGCATTCACAAACAACAGGGGTGCTTGTCGGTTTCTGCTGTAACATGAACTCGCGATGCCTTGACAGTGGACAATACTGGCTTTTGTGACAAAACGTGTTTAAGGTTCAGTCAATCTTGTCAGGCGTCTATTTCAGCTGAGAAAATTAACGTTATAAAGACACACCACCACCGGCAGACAGTATGGTGAGTAAACGAAATACATAGATGGACGTTACGTGAGGATGTGGAGAGTGTCAAAATAAAGGTACTGTATATCGATATTTTACGTGTGGCATCGATGCATCGTATCGTTAGACGTTTGATCGATTCATCGATCCATATCGATATATTGTTACACCCCTAGCATGTATGTTCAAATGTATGTAGAAAGGCTCTCCATACCTGTATTGCGGAGACATCCCTTCAACTGGCTCCTCTTTGTAGAGCCGTGTACCGTAAAAGTACCAATAGAGGGCCCCGTTCCCATCCTGGCCCAGAGGCTCAACACGCAAACTGTCTGCATCCAGGCCCTGCAAAACCCATGATCTCTATCAGACTCCTCTGTTATGGTGAGGATTAAACAAACAAATCTGTTTTTTGTTTTGTTTTTTAAATGGAGAAAAAAAGTGTGCTATGACACATGAAAACAAGGTTGCTACCTTGAGCCTGTCGAAGACATCAGCAGCATCAAGACGATAGTCACAGAGTCTGTGCAAAAGCTCCACCTGTGTGCGGGGTGGTAGCTCCTCAAATTGGCGCTCCTTCAGTGGATTGGGCTTCCCTTCTTCCAGTTCCCAGCGGTAATTGATGATGTCTTCCAGATAACTGCTAAAGGACTGAATCCTAAAAAGAAAAAGATCGGAATATCACTAAACAATTTGCAAATAAAGCAGCGGTTCCATCCCATTCCATCAGGGGTTTAGTCACATGTGACTAATGATTAAGTCACTTGACTTGAGGCAAAGTCACATGACTTTGATGCACGTCTAGGTACTTAAGAAAAGGGGTCTCTATCGTATTTTACGTGTATTACTTCCATCTTGAATGACTTAAGTTTTTTGAAAATTCACATCTTTCCATCCAGCTTTTTTTATTCCAAAATAATAATAATAATAATAATAATAATAACAACCTTTATTTTATAAAAAGCGCCTTTAAAAGCAGCTTCTCAAAGCGCTGGTGCATATGCATATAGAAACTATTAAACTGACCTGTGACAACAGGAAAATTAATGCACAAAATCTTACACTTGTCCACTAAGGTGTCAAGTACCATTAAGCAACACACACAAAAGCAAAGCAAACTCAAACAATCTTGTTGCGGCAGTTAGGGTCTTCCACCTTGATTTTAAGTTAGGATAATTCACTTGATAAATTATTCATATGATTTAAGTTCTACAACTGCCTTTTTTGTGATGAAAAAAAGTTAGTTCCGGGTGGGGTCAATTCGATCAAACCAACACCCAGTTCCTGGTACTAATGCGTAGGGCAAGGGTGAGCCTTAGGACAACAAGAGAGAAGGTAGAGAGCAAAATAGGATAGAAAGAATAGGCTTATCTTGAGAAAGCAGAATGATCTCTCTCACAGCTGCAGGCCCCCTGCCATTCCATCTTTCTCTGCCTCTCTCTCTCATCCGTAACACTCCCTCCCCCATTCTGCTGGAGCGTTTAGCACATGTAGAATGAAAAGGGCACTTCTGTGAAAGGCCAGTGCCCCACGGCCTCCCCCTGGATGCCAGTTTCTGTCGAATCCAATAAAACCCTGCGTCCTGCTAACAGCCTGCCTGAGTATGCGAAAGGGATCATTCTTGCCTACCCAGTCATCGACCGGACTCCTTTTTGCTGCTGATGAGGCACCGCTATGGAAGGGAGCTCCCTTTAGGGGCTAGTCATTCATCACAGCACTGACTCTCACAATAACTCACACTCTTTAGTGGGATGGGGCCCATGGCCCCTTGACCTACTACTGCTGCAGGTAACCTAGCTCCATGACTACAGCGCTACTACAGTCAACTGGTTGCATGCAGATTGGAGACGGAGTCTGAGTCAGACACAGGATGTGGGTTGGGCAATACCATGCATAAGATCCTTCAAGAGCACAGAGTAGGGTTGCAAAAACACCCCAAACAGTACAGTATTATGAGTATTTACGGTTCAATACAAGTTAAAGGGGTCATATAATGCCATTTTTTAACAAGCTAATATGGTTCTTTAGGGTCTAAATTAAAAGTTTGTAATATACTTTAATTAAAAATTCTCATTAGTATTGTAAGAAAACGCTTATTTTACCTGGTCAAAAACAGCTCTGTTTTCAGCACGCCGTTTCAGTGCATATGACTTTAAATGATAATGAGCTTTGCTCATCCCGCCTCTCTGTTCTGTGTACACCGTTTGAACACAATAACCATAACGCGTTGTTCAGTATAAACGTGGGATTATGAATTATATTGAGAACGTCATACATAGAAAACATGCCGTAATGTACCCTGAGTGTAAACCTTAGACGCATTCATTGTGAAGCGTACAGCTAGCGATTTGCAAAGATTAATATAAATATTAATATAAAGTTTAATAAAACGTTACACTCATTTCAGTTCTTCTGGAGGTTCAGCAGGAACACGAATATCTGGTACAGATCCTTTTTTCATGAGCAGCTTCTTAGCAAAACCAGCTTTATACTGATCCTCGTTTATAAAGCAGTCTGGTGTGTGAAATGATTCGCGCAAACATGAAAGCATTGACGTTGCTCATGGGGAATATTCCCTTCGAAAACAAACTCAGCCACTGCGTCTTAAGCGGTTCGGATTTAGGAACATTAAAATGACTGCTGTGTTCGTTATTACACCCAAGAACAGAACACCACAATCGCTTAGACGCCATTCTGCTCATAGACAGTGCTCCATCATATCAACAATGACCGCGCCGGTCCGTGCGGACTATGATTGACAGCTCGCTCGCTCACGAGCGAGGGCGGGTCTGTGTTGAAACGCTGCTGTCAATCAACAACCGTGGGAGGGGCGTCAGATTTAGTGACGTCATAAAATCGAACGGCTCAATTTGAGGCAGAGGAAAACATAAGGAGAATTAAAAAAAAACACTGGATGGATTTTTATCATTTTATGATGGTTGTGTATAGGCACTGCCAACACACATTTCAGTACAATCAACTTGTAAAAGTGCATGTACCATTATATGACCCCTTTAAGCTCCATCGACAACATTTGCTGCATAATGTTGATTACAAAAAATAGACTCATCCATTTTCTTTATGTTGTCATGGCAACAAAGTTGTGAAATTGGATATTGCAAAAATTGTCAAATTGGACATCCAATTTTATCATACTCAGATCATGTTAACACTCATATTGTTTACATCTGGCTCTACTACTGGAACTGAGTATTATTAACATTTACAGATTCACTTCCACTGTAAGTGCCTCACTGTAACCCAGATGTTTGCTTTTTTTAAAGAAAACGAGTGGCAAGTGGAAATATATTTTTATGGTAATCAAAATTATACCATAAAACATACATAATTGTTGATTGAGCTTACATTTTATTTAAAATTTAACTATCCTAGATTTGTTTTCTTTTTCATTAACCTGTTTACTCAGATGTACTTCATAATATGGAAGAAAAGATCTGTCGCTACTTCAGTTACATCACAACTTTAAGGTACAATGGTAACAGGAAATACTGATGGTGATGCACTTACGTGATGTCGCTGCGTTGATAACATCCTTTCAGCAGGGAGCAAAGGAGGTCTGAGAGGAAGTCTTGGTCTTGTTTCAGTAGTGCTTGCTCAAGTTCCTATAAAAAAAGAACAGCAGGGAGGGGAGGTTAGCCATTACAGCAGGACTGAGTTTAACTAGCAGCTGCTTTTACAAACTTATTAAACGATATTGGCCTAAACAGCCTAGCTTGACATTTTTTATACCACTCTTTCGCTGATGAGAAAATGTTGTGGCTAACTAACACCATAACGCGAGTATGTAGTAACATAGATTTATGAATTTTATTTAGTAGTTTGACATTCAGCAAAACAGGTAACCTCATGTTACAAAACTCTTTAGGGGTACTAAAGATAAAATTAAGGGATATAACAATAACAGATCCTGTTTGACCACCTTCTTAGAATGTCATTAGGCATTACGACTGAAACCAGAGCAAGACTAATTGTTGTTTTAAGGAACTGCCTGTAAAGCAATGTCACTCAACCATGGTCAGTTCAGGAACCAACCTGACGAACTTCCTTTGTTTGCAAGAGGCACATTTTAAAAACACCCAGTGTGCACTGAAATGTTGAGTGAATGTGGTATCAACTTCAACTTGTGATACAGGATTCAGGATTTAGCATTAAGCTTTGTATTAGTAGAAAATCTGTAGTATTTTCAAATTACCGCGCTTTCCACCCTCATAACCCCCTGAGACGAGAGATTTATGTATTTTTTGTCTGGAAAAAATCTGGATTTTTTGGCCAGAGGCTAAAGACTACAGTCAGTAGTAGGGGCTGTTCCGCATGTTCTCAACCCGCCCATAGAGGGTGAGATCTCTCACTCACAGAATGTACACAGTGTCAGACATCTTTTTTGTATGCTAAGCTAGCAGGCTTTTGTTCTGTGGAGAAAGCTGAGTAACTTAGTAGGAGAAAGCTGAGTAGTAGGGGTTACCATTCATCCTCTTTTTCCCGGACATATCCGGCCGCCGAGATTGTACAAAATGTCGGGGATTCAGCTTTTGCTTTCTGCAGTCGCCATTCATTGTTTACATGCACACCTTTTGTTTCAATCTAACTGAATTCATTCCGATTGGTGAATCTGAATGTAGTTTACATGAACGCTAAACAAGTGATCGGTTGATGTGCGTTTTAACATTGCTAAGAAAATTCCCGCTCCTCCGTGAGAGATACGAGACCGGTGCGTCTCACAGGTGTCTCTCATCGGTAATCACGCCACCGGCCTCGCGCCGTTCTACCGCGGCCCTCAGTTTTGTCCTGCTTGCCACAGTAAACATGATGAATGGCGACTGTAGAACGCAAAAGTCGAATCCCGGACATTTTGGGCGATCTCTAAATCCCGGGCAGACTTATCACGGAGACTCAGTAGTAGCCTAGACTTGTTGTTTAGGGGTTGTTCGGCCCAAATGGACCCGAATAATTAAAATAAAAAAATGTTAAAAATCACAGCTTCTTCGGAATGGTCCGAAATTTGGTGACTTTGTTGGTATTTGGTATATGAACACCCAAAAAAATTGGGGACAGGATGTCAACAGTCTAAGTGGTTGTAAAAAAAAGTCACACTCAGGACCTTCGGGTCCAAATGGACCCCCATAGGAAATGAATGTGAAATTGGCAAAAATGTGAAAAAAACAGAGTTTTTTGGTGCGTACAATCTACAATCAGCCACAATCCATAAAAAAAGCACACAACAGTGAAGGGGTGAATCTATAAAACACCAAGAGTGCAAAACAGACACATCCACACACACACACACACACACTTTTATACACATACACACTCATAAATTCAGATTACATAAATCTGTTTTGAATTTTTAAAAAAATCACAGCTTAACCCTCTGGGGTCAGCAATCACGCCGGCGTGATCTGCTTACTTTTTTTCTTATCAGTGCAAAAGAGACTCAAAATACTCGGTTGATTTTGATCTTACATATAAGTGTTATACATCATTAGATCCTGTTAAGTTTCTTTTTTTTGTGGATACTCACAATAAAAACAAAGTGTTGTGCTTTTCACCAAATAAAGAAAAACAAACATGATGCAAGTTCTGCGTTCTCTCTGTCAGTGAAGTCCATTCTGAAACGTGTCCTAAGATTAACTGTAACTCCGCGATTACTTGTCACACAGGCACGAGAGATTTTTCTTTATGAAGCTTGAATTCTCTCCTTTTAAATGAAGTAATTTATATAACAAAACAACTATTCTCAGTTTATGCAATCCGTTTGAAACCAAGGAGAGGTCCATTTTTTTCTTTCTCCCCTCATTATTTTTAATGAGTTGAGGCCGCCACGCCCCCGGCGCTGTTCACATGTAAATAGTTCAGGTGATCGCGCACAGGCCCCCTATCAATGCCATAAAAACACAAAGATTCTTCATGAGATTCACTGATAGTTCATCGCGTTTTGAGGATGGCACGCTACTCCGGTGAAGAAGCCCTTCAGATGATTCTGGACAGCGAGGATTCACCTTTTCCTCAGAGGAATTTGAAACTCTGACGACCAACGGCAGCATTTTGAAGAACGAATTGACCCCGCCGAGAATACAAGTTCGGAGTAAGTTGTTTAGTGTTATATAATTCCTTTTCTGATTATAGAGCTCAAATGAATTTTCAGACTATATTTTTGCCTAGTTTTGGCTAGCTTTTGACATAGGAAAGATTACCTCAGTCACAATATCCCTATACGCTTGTGTAAACTTTTTAAATGTGATATTAGCCTACTACATATATTTCACTCAGTTTTGAGATTAGTTTATGACACTGATTATCATGCTAAAATACTGCCTTATGCGTAATTTATTTTGTTTGCGAATAACTGCTTAGGTTATAATGATTTAGTGAAATATATTTCAGCCTCCGGTAAAATATGTGATACTGTCTAAATACAATATATTATTTATGTATAAATGTTCAGTTAGGCTAACTGAAATAAAACCATGTCTATATTGTGAAGGGTAGTCAACTTTAGCATGGGTGTGTTCACTTATTCTAAGCACTGTGTGTGTGTGTGTGTGCTTTTGTTTTTGTGATATATGAGGACACAAATGTGTATAATGACATGCATATTACACTGGTATTACAACTTACACGTGATATATGAGGACATTGCATGAGTCCTCATATTTCAAATTGCTTAAAAAACAATGTGTTTTTTTTTTATGTAAAAATGCAGCATGTCTCCTGTGATGGGTAGGTTTAGGGATGGGGCAGTGTAGGGGGATAGAATATACAGTTTGTCCAGTATAAAAGTCATTACGCCTATGGAATGTCCTCATATATCACAAAAACACAGCTGTGTGTGTGTGTGTGTGTGTGTGTGTGTGTGTGTAATATATATATATATATATATATAATTAAAAAGCAATTTTTTCGACAATGCATGCCCAAAGTCGTGCAGCCATATAGTTTCTCTTGATATCAGCATGTTCAAAGGTGTTTATTTTTTTTATTTCATTTTTTACAGGGAGTCCTGCTGACTTCAACATTCAACAGTCTCTGTACATGAACATGGTAAAATGAAAAATCAAACACCTTGGAAATGACAGGTATGTACTATGTTTCTATGTACTATGTACTATGTTGACAGGTATGTGTGTATCTTTGGATTATGTTGCGTTGTAAATAAATCCAAACAATCTAAAAGCCATTCTTTTTTAAATCTCCTCATTCTTTGTGCAAGGCTCCTTACAATGATATGGCCTGATAGCACCTAATAGGGCCATTATGGGAGGGTCTTTGTCTTTCTCAGGTGTGAAATGCATACATACTAATGAGAGATCATGCCTCCTCGCATAAAGCTTTCTGACACAAAACACGTCATTAAAAATGTAAAAATACTTTGTCTTATCTGAATGAGTAGTCAGGATGATTCTCACATAGTTTTGGAGCAAATATTCTAGGCTATGTGATACAATTTTCAAAAGTCTTGTGAAGAAATAATCAATATGTGTTTTGTGGCCTTATTTTTTGTGGCCAACTTTAATTTTTATTTTTTTCAATAACCACGCATAAACATTATTCTCTTAAAAATAAAAACATGTACATCCATGTTGCTTAGAAATTATGGTAGCCCAGTTTGTGCTATATAGAGTGATTTTACACCTTTGCCATTAACATGTTTATAAATAACTGAAAAAAGCACAAATGTAAGGGCATATCAGAACATCCCAATGGCCCCAAAAACACCTCAGACCCAAGAGGGTTAAATATATAGTTATGATATTTCAAACACTTTTTTTTTCTATTTTCCATTGTTTGATAATAATTATACTTTTACTGTTATTTTAGTTTTTTGATTATTATTTGATGTTACCAGTTACTGTTCATTGAATTTGTTCATTGACTTCTCAGTTACTGTTCATTAAATACTGTTCATTGAATTCAAAATGTTTCTTGTGAAAGACTATTAAAAAAAATATGTTATGACTGAAAGAATTGCATTTTAATTAAGTTAGAATAAGTTAGAATTAAACATTGGGTAACAAAATGTTTTCCATTTGTTCTCCTTCCAATGCAATGTTCAGATTTGACTGTATTATAAAGTAAAACTGGCACTTCAAATTACCATTTAAACCAACCAAACAAACAAAAAACAAGACAAAAATAATCTTTGAGAATCTGTTATTATATTTTAAAAATCAACAACCTGAAAAAAAAAAAATATATATTTGCAAAAATCACTAGAATTCCCAAGCCTTTCTACAGAGAGCTGTAAATCCACTAGTGGTTAAAATCTGCTATAGAGGGAATGCATTAACGTCACTTCCCCGCCGGAACACGCCCCCCTCAGCGGGACTGAGTGGCAGAAGAGCTGCTGCGTGGCTGGAGTTAATAGGGGAAACTGCGTTAACGCGAGTAAAACAAACTATTATCAGTTTAAACTAAAAGTTGGACTCGATATAGTGTTCCTTACAACTTATCAAAGATCCAGTGATCCATGGATATTGACATGCAGCCAGGAATCGTGTTTCCTGACATTTATATGTGCCTGATTTCGACGCCGGGGAAATAAATGAAGAAAATTTGCCTGTAAACGTTTTATATAAATACAATATAGATAGGTCTAAATCCGAGTGATCACTTACATTAATGTTATACTGTATATCATCATATCGTCCAGCCCTAAAACTTGTATAGTTTTTTGTCAGTGTTTATTTAAAAACATCCAATTATGCAGAATATAGTCTGTTCTGTAGCTTTTTGCAGTCTGTAAAAATATACAGTACCTCAGATTTCTGGTCAAATCTAGTTGTACAGTCAATCGCAAAGCTCTTTCCCGTTTTAGATGTGTTTTGTGTGATTTTCACGGCATTCACGCTGAAAACAAATGCTGCCGCTCAGTCTTTTTGCCACTTGTGGGCGTGACCGCATTCACTCCGGCCAACGGTGACGTCATGCGCATACCCTCTATTGCGTGATAAAAATGCTCAGTGTCCACCAGATGGCATCTATATTTTTTTCCAAAATTGCTTTCATGAGGCCTAGGCTTCACTCTAAAATGTAATACAGCTTTGATAAAAAAAAATTAAAAAAAAAAAAAAAAAAAAATTATACAAATAAAAAATGTCTATTATGTTCAATGGGAAAAAATGGGTCATAATTATTGCATAAATATTAATTATAAATCATAAAATATCTCAAAATACCCAAAAAGAAAAGAAAAAAAATTATAAAAAACCTGCCCCTGACCCGAACAACCCAAGTGTGACTGTAAAACGAACAACCCCAGAGGGTTAACTACTGCGCTCTGTTACCGGTAGGCGTTGCCTTCTAGGGCAGCGAAGCAAGTGCATTCTGGGAGTTGTTGTCTTTCATCCACATAAGCCAAAAATACATTTTCTGGCTTTTCTCAGTCTAGAAATCTCCAAATACAAAAATAATTTCACATTTCTTCTACATAAATGACCCATTTTAAATACACATTCATCTTTCCAGAGGTGAAGTATCCCTTTAATTTGATCTTTTATTTACACTATAAGATCATTCCACTACAACGCATTTCCTAACACCTCTGGACTTGGATAAATGTTCCCAATCCTGTATAAACGTGCTTCAATCCTCATACAGGAAAGAAAGCAAAGAGATATGTTAATGACATTTAGCCTAAGGTTAATTCTGATTGGTAAATCAACATGTAGAGTAGTGGCATGTCACAGTATGCATTAAGTACATTTCCATGTGCACTTATAATCAAGCTACAGCAGGTTTTGGATACGTGAGCTACAGTCCATATCTGTCTGTCCAAGCATGCATAACAAAGCATAATGAAATATTTAAAAGTATTAAATGCACCTTGTGCATGAACCGTCTTTTATAGCAAGCACACACCACAGAGGCCAATTGTAACACATTAACGTGTATACTAAACTGAAGTGAACTAAAGTGTTAACGGACCCAAATTTATGAAGGCGTTCAAATTGTGACAACCTTTAATTTTAGTTAAACTAAAAGCAATTTATCATTCATCACCCATCCATCTCAATTTTAGACGATTTATTGCTTTGGTCCAAGCAAAGTCAAACTTTTAAAGTCCAAATAAACGTACTTCATGATGTGTTGAATGTTGAGTACTAAGAATGTCACAATTTGAATGGCTTTGTCAATATGAAGCAAACTGATGTATTACATCATAACATCTGGAGGCGTAGCCTAGTCATGAAAGATCTGAGCAGCACCACTGTAGACTTAATCCCTTCGAGGGGCAATCCATGAGCTATTACCATCATGACTTTGGGCAAAACAATTCACCCCATGTTGCTCTAGATGTATTTTCCCTGTAGGTGTACTGCAAGTTGCTCTGGGTGAAAGTGTCAGCTTAATGACAATTCAAAGCAAATTAGACATCTGAACAGGCTATGAAAACATCAGGTAAAACCAATACGGGAAGCAATAAGTCACTGTCAAGATGAATTAACAGTGGAGTACTACAAGAGTACAGAAACATGGTTGGTAACCAACTGACTTTAAAACCTTTTGGATATAAAGTCCTGGTAAAGTCTGGTCATCTTTATGCTAAAGTATAAAGATTAGGGGTGGCACGGTTCACAAAACCCACGGTTCGGTTTGTATCACGGTTTTAGGGTCACGGTTTTCGGTTCTGTACGGTTCTTGTTGTTATTTTTTCTTTTAATCTTTAACACTCCAGAAATGTACTTCAGCATATGATATATAGCTTAATTATCCACAATTTAGGATACAGTATTAACAAAAATGCTATATCATGCAATCATCCACAAACTGAATTTGACTTGACTTTAAGCACATTATTGGGACCATCTCACAGGAAAGCTAGGTGACATTTTGATACAGCAAGAGAGAAGACATTGATGACATGCTTTTCGTTTATTTGGCAAAAAAAAAAAAAGTAGAATGTGTATCACTATCTCTACAGGAACTTATGTGCATTTTTAGCAGACAAAGATTGAAATTAACTTGCATTTATCAAACTGCCAACTTAAGTGTAGCTCTTACAAAAATTGTATCTTTTAAAAGAAAAAGAGAGGAACTCTTAAAACTCTGTCTTTTAAATAAGTCAAAATACATGAAACATAATTGCCTGTAATTAGGCTATAGCAATAGCAAAGGCCATAATCATAAAGTGAAACATAAGTTCAACCTCAACACACAAACAGTATCAACAATGCTTCTATTCCCTGAGAGTGAGCATACACTTTTTTCACTTGAAATTAAAGTGCAGTATTTGGAAACATATGACTGGAGTTCTTATCTAAACTTAAAGTGGCACTGTAGCTGCTATATATTTAAATATCATAACATGAAATCCAAAATGTTCCCACACCGGACTTATACGACGCTGGCGCATCCTCCAACTCCTGTTAGCCTTCCTTATCTCTCCCACTTTCCACTTCTCCGCGTGACGTGTCCTGCAGCACTCCATACTTCACTCTTACTGGCGTGTTCGAGTTGAAACGGCGCTGCTCAGAGCGATCGGTAAGGACATCACCGCGAGAGTGATTGAAAAGCATACGGAGCCGTCGCGCTCGCGATACTTTGATGTCATTACCGATCGCTCTGTGCAGCGCCGGGTCAAGTCGAACAAGCCTCATATGCATGTCCACACATCTTATTTCGCGCGAAAAGGAAACACACGTCTGAGGTCACATACGGGCACGAGGCTACACTGCGCATGCGCCGAACCGTGAGACGCACACACGCTCCGAACCGAGACAAGCGAACCGAACGGTTCGGATGTTTTTTCATGTACCGTGCCACCCCTAATAAAGATGGTAAAGTCCTTAGACTTGCACTAAAAACACACCAAAACATTCTCCAGGTTCTCGATAAAGCTTCTAGGAACAAGATGGAACTGAGATTTAACCTTGACCCCGGTCTTCTTTCATTGTGTTGCAGCTATTGAGGGTTTATGAAGCGGCAGTAAGTGAGACTGCAAACTCCAGCCTACTGAAAGGAACTAAGCGACAGCATGAGCCCACAGCCACAGCTAGGGCTAGGCTGACCCAGCATGCACTGCTCTCTCTTCAGGATGCCCAATGTCACTAAGAAAGAGGGAGGGGGAGCTTGAGAAATGTAAATGGCCAGTGCTCCATCACCGGTCCATCTCAAGGAGCTTAGCGACTGCGGTTGCTTTCTTTAACAAGGACACAGCGAGCCACTCAGTCCCTCAGGCAACAGGGAGCACTTTTCAGCTACCGTATAAAATATCCTCCCCCTTTACCCTTTCAGAGCGGAGTGACACAACAAAATTAACTCAAGGGCGAGAGAGGCAGCCCATCCATTCATCCTGAGATTCACTCAAGCTGCAGATTGCCGTTTCTCTCGAGAGAAATGGTGGAGAGAATGGGGTCATGGAAGGTCAGCTCACACACCTCCTAGCTGTAGAGAGGAAACCAGGAGCCCAGTGTCAGCAGCGAGAGGAAAAACAGAATGAGAGCTTAAAAAACAGGATGAGACATGCTTGTGCTTGAGGTGAAAAAAAACAAAACACTGTCCTTAGATTGTTCTCTTGGGGAAAAAATGGCGGTGGTGTTGCTTAACATGCTGAATTCATTAGGCTTTTTTGGGTTGATTGTTGAAGCAATTTAAAATCTATTGATTATCCCCTCCAGGTACTCAATAAAGAGTCTAAAGTGTCTGTGAAACTCCTTATTGAAGGAGACAGTCTGTTTGGGCAGGAAGTCCAGAGGGGAAATGGATTCACTGTAACAAAAAGGGTTATCGCCTGGAAAAATTTGGTAACTCTTCATGTCTATCTATTTATATCCATCTCTTCACAACTCACTCACATTCTGAGTGTTTGGGTCTGCCAGGAACATCCAGGATTGCCTTCAAGTGATGGGCCACTCTGGCCTTCCAAACGACCCTCAGAACCTCCGTTACACCCACAAAACTTTCTGGTCCCTTGACAGTTAGAGGACCAGAGAGGGCACATCTATCAGTGCAGCCTCAACTTTGATCCCACTCCAAACCTGAGGCCGGCTACGGGGGATTAACACAACCCCACTTCGCTTTGAAGTGCCATTCAGTGGCTCAGATGGCAGAGAAGGGAAATTAATGTTGTGCGTGTCCTTTCCACCACAAAGTCTCCTTTAACAGCTCCCTGAAGATATCAGACCTTAATCTTCTGTCTTAACCAACTAGCAAAACAGGTATGGTAAAGTGCACAGTACAGTTTGGCAAAAAACAAAGTGATAGTATTAGATGAGTCATTAGGAGTAGGGCTGGGTTTCGATTCAAATTTCAAGAATCGAGTCGATTCCGATTCTCAAGATCTTGAATCGATTATCATCATTCGATTCGATTCGATTCGATCCGATCTGATCTTCGAGATTTAGATCAGTGTTTTTGAAAAAAGCATTTTTTTTCAGCTGTTACCTGAATTACAGGACTGTATGCAACATATTGATACTATTATTATAGACATTCAACTGAGTATGGATGGTTGTAAAGAAAAATCCCCCTTCCAGAGTGTTGATACAACTTCTTTCACAAACTTGCACTGGTGTAGACGACAGAGGACGCAGAGGTATATCAGCAGCAGTAGTAGGGCTGACGCGATATCCGCAATCTTGTAGTAGCCTACCACACTGACAAGTCAACCGCAGAGGATTGCAAGTAACCGCAGCAATATTCACGTTTTTTTATAAGGCTATACCCTTCTTGTTTTGAACTTAATGCATGTGTATTGAATGTTGAACAAGTTCATAATGATAACAAGACTGTTTATCATGGTGATTTGTAGCCTACGGCTTCCCACAGACAGTGAATGAGAGAGATCGGCAGAGCGCGTGCGATTACCTGCGTCTGTCTTTGAAGTCATATTCGTGGAAAGGTTGCCGTGTAAAAGGAAAGCGAAATATTTGTAGTATAGTCCTTTTAACGTTCACGTCACGGAAATGCGCGTCAGCAGCAGCGCTGGTCAGCTTCCCACAGCGCGAGGAAGCCGTGGGGAAATAAACTCAGCGAGTCACGCATTGAATCAATGCCATATTGGTCTTTAATAAATGAAGCATTTTCAGCGTTACCCATGCGACGCATTGCTGCTTAGCTGAGCCTTGGAAAGTGGAACTCAAAGTTAAAAATAATTAACACCTTGTTTCATTATCGCTTTTAATGAATCAGCTTTTCTGAACGTGTTCGTTGAATGAACGGTTTAGTGACTCACTCAAAGTCCGTTGTCGTAACAATGTGCGCGCTGAGTGAAAACCTTTCAATGCGCATATAGGGATCTCCCAGTCGCAGCAAGTTAAGGTTCACAGGGAAAATGTAAGCCTATTATTAAATCGATCCTCTGAGTTACGGATCGATCTTTAGAAATTTATATGAAAATCGATTCAGAATTGGTGAATCGATTTTTTCAACACAGCTCTAATTAGGAGTAACATTTTCAGTCAAGTCCAAGGTTACAGTGATAGTTGACCCAACAATGAAAATTCTATCATTTGCTCACGCTGTATGATATTTTAAAGAATGTTTCGACTGTTTTTGTCCAAAACAACATTGGCCCTATTGACTTTCATTGTATGGACAGAAAAAGAAATAGGCTACAAATACATTTTTCAAAATATCTTTTGTGTACCACTGAAGAAAAAAAAACAGACATATTTGGAACAATATAAATGAGTAAATTATGATAATTACATTTTTTTTGGTTAACTACTCCTTTAATAGTTACTGAAATAATTCTTCGATGTGGCTGTCGTTGTAGGTCACATGACGTTAAGTTTCAAAAGTGACACTACAAACAGTAATATCAGGGGTGGGCAACCAATGGCACGGGACAATCAGTGGTATGTGACATTAGCTAGAAAAGAGGTGTATGTATATAATTTGAACAAAGTTCCTCTAAATTTTTAGTACATTTTGGAGTAATCATTCCTCATGGTCACACACACATTTTAAACAGCGCTAGCGCAGATCCGACAAACCATACGTGTGAGCAGAGGTGCGAGCTCCTGTGATTATCCCTCCGCATGCCATAAGGTTGCTGACTGCCGAGATATAAAATTAAAACGTTACGCTATATATTTTATCAGTCTCAGAGCTAATTCACTGAATGTCACTGATAAAGTTGTGTATCTGTCAAGACAGAGCTTTGGCAAAACTGAGCCGCCCTCTGTATCAGTCCCTGGTGCACACCAGAAACTCTCTAAAGATGGATACAAGCAATTAACAGCTCTTGTTAGTTAAGGGAGTAACAGGCAGACAGTGAACGTTCATCTATCTGTATAACGTGCTCTCCACTCCCTGAACTGTATCTCCTGATGCCACACTTTCAACCTACATAACAGCACGGCAACATTATGCAAAGAAACTTTACTAACCTAATTGTGGATCTTCCAATAACTGAGACTTTCTTATAAAGTGTTTGCAGTGCTTCAGATTCCGCTGAGCAGCACTGGACTGGCAGTTGAGGATAACGTATAGTGGAGAGATACAATCCAGATAAGGTATTGTTACTCTCTTCCCAAGAACTTAACCATGCATAAAGTAACTCTCTTTAAGTCACCAGTGGAAAAACAGCCTTGTTACCACCTATTCTTTCAAGGCATTCAGACCTCTTCTGCTGCTGGCAACTAACAACAAACTCTTGCTTGAATATACTTGTGTTCATTCTTTGTTCTTCCTTGTTGTTCGTTCCTCTTCGCTATATTTTTCGTGAAGCTTTATTTTGCTTCGCTTCTGCTATGATGGTAAATGGACTGCATTTATATAGCGCTTTCACAGACCCAATGGCCTGCTTTACAATTTGCCTCACATTCACCCATTCACTCACTCATTCACACACCGACGGCGGTGTCAGCCGTGCAAGGCGCCATCCAGCTCGTCGGGAGCAGCTGGGGTTAGGTGTCTTGCTCATGGACACCTCGACACTTGGTCAGGTGGAACCGGGGATTGAACCACCAACCTTCCGGTTTGTAGACAACCTACATGAACCACTGAGCCACTGCCACCCACTATGATAAAGAGACATCCCCTGTTCATTCATTTTGGGGGTGAAGCAATGAATATATATTTTACATTTTTGGTTTTAATTCCAATAATATTTTGGTCATATCACTACCCACCAGTCAGTACAATTTTGGAAAGGGTCAAGAGCAGGGCAGGTTATCCGACGGCCACCCATCTCAATGTCAGGGCCAGGTGCAACAGGTGGCCATGGATGGGCGGCCAGACACATCTAGGGTTTGGGATCACTGCACAGGCAACTGAATGGGGATCATTAACTCCCCTAACAACAGCCTCCCCATTCTCAAGTCTCTTGCGTGGCCTCCACTTGGTGGTCTTTTTGCCAATATCTTCAACAGGATATTGTCCAACAACACCACCAGGTGCAATATTAATGTGCTTATGACCATTAGCAAGACTAGTTTCCCAGGGAAAGTAAAACAAAACTGAGCATTAGGGCTGCGTACCTTACCACATACATAATGACACATAATACAGCACCAAAAAGTCTTATCATTAAATGAAGAGCACACTGTTGTGTTTGTTAACCAAACAGATGCTTATTGCTTAGTGTCGGAACTTATTACTTAAACGTGAGTTTGAGAGAATGTTGCACAGCAATACTTTCTGGTTATGAAAGTATTCCTGGTTAACAAAGGTCAACAGGTTAAACTCACTATAATACCATGCCTTGGCAGTAAAGCTAACTTAAAACCATAATGATTAAGAAACTGCCTCAAACTTATAAACATGAACATCAATATCATCCTAAAATAAAAGTTGAGACATTTCTTTGATCATTAAGGTAAATTTCTCTAAAATAAATAGGTTTAACTCAAATCAGAAAACCAATTTCTTTACATAACTTTTAAAGTGAATATTTAACAATCAAGGGATGGGGAATTCATTTGAAAAACAACAAAAATAATTTTCCTTCTGAAAATACCACTTGATAGAAAATTTGTTTTCATTAGAGACTACAGAAAAGACTCAAAGGTTTAATCTCTAAACAGTGCCACAATATTCAGATAAAATATATTTTCTCCTTGTAGACCTAAACACATAATTTCAGCTAATTTGAAACTTCAAAGTCATGTCGATGCTTATGCTTTCAAGTCGAGTCTGAATTTGAAAGTGTGACTTGAGACTTTTAGACCCAAATGTATCCAAAATAGGTATTAAGCAAGCTGCATTTACTAACTAGTTTTGAGCAAAGCATGTAGTAGTAGGCTAATGCTCAACATTACTCATGCTTGATTGTTTATAGCATTGAAAGGCCAATTTCAGAGTTCAGGGTGAGTTGGTCTGAACAAGAGGTCAGAGCAAACTGACATTATCTATTTTTAACATCGGGAGCACAACCAGGAAACATTACTATAAGCATAACAGACAAGACAACCATGGCTTCTCTCCAAACAACTGTTCCCAAGAGCAGATGAGTGGGTCTAGCTGGGCCATTGTTACACACTCGCCTATCAAAGCACATTGACACCCCCCAGCACACCCCTCCAATACACACACACACACGCTTTACACGTACACACTCTCCGCCACCTCCGCTGTAGGCTGAGTGTCCCTCACGTCTAATGCACGCAGCCTCCCCCACCATCCAACTCTATCCTGTGGAGTGACATTCCCACTGGAGCCCCTATCGCTGGCTGCCACCCCCACCTACTCAACTGTCTGCGGGGAGAGCAATCCCAGATGACACACTAAACATCAGATTTCCCATCATGCACTTACAAGCTCCCAGTAGGTTCTTGCATCATGCTGCCACGAGCAAAAAACAGCACGTCGCTCAGAGGAACACCTGACAGTCACACTCTAAGCGGGTTAACACAAACCCGACAAACTAGGATCACAATGGGGGCTTCGATTTCATCCCAGACGAAACACAAACAAGCAACGGCGTGTGTGGAGCGGCAGCCTCAAACTGGAGACAGACACTGGGAGCCATGGGGCGCTGCAACAATAGAGCAGCCTGAAACAAACACCACAGAGTACAAACCCCTTCACCCGTACCCCATGTGGAACCATCTGATACATTTACTTCTGCCCTCACCTGTCAATCAGAGGTGGGGGAGGGGGTTAGTGATCACAATGTGGATGGATACGGTGGTTAAGACAGACTTGGGAAGTACCAGATGTGTTGTGTACATATGATGGATTCACTGTTGCATAAGGGTCATTATTTAACACACAAAGAATGCAAAGTTAATGCAAAACTTGAAGCCTTGATGCTGGCTGGTTGCTATGCAGTAGCAAAATAAGCTTGTTTTTTTTTTTATCCACCCGAACGCGTAGGCTTTCAAAGTACACTCCATTTGATAGCGCATTGCACTCTAAAAAGTTGTCTATTACTGGCCAATCATTAATATGATACGAAATATTGTGCATCCATGCTTTACACCTCTCCTACGCTGGGACAGCATTTTCTTCCACTGAATTCTGAGACATTTGATAAAGCGGTCTAGAATTGCATATTTTGGAAAATGATGACATTAGTGTAGACTAGAGTTCAAATGTTTGGGGTCATTAGGGTTTTTCTCTCAAGGTCACCAAGGATGCATTTATTTGATAAAAAAAAACAGTACTTGAATTTAAAATAACTTGTTTTCTATTTTTAAAATGTAATTTATTCCTGTGATGCCAAAGCTGAATTTTCTGCATCATTACTCCAGTCTTCATTGTCACATGATCCTTCAGAAATCATTCTGATATGCTGATTTGGCTGTGATGGACTGGCCAACTGTCCAGTTTGTTCCTCCACCTGTGGCCCGAGACACTGGGATTGGCTCCAGCATCCCTGTGACTCTAAAAAAGGACAAAGCGGTTTCGAGAATGGATGGATAGATGGATGTTGATTAGGTGTTTTCTATTTTCTATTGTGCTGCTAATATTTTTTAACTACATTTTTCTTTCAAAATACTATGATGAATAGAAAATTAATAAGAACAGCATTTATTTGAAATTTAAATATTTTGTAACATTAAAAAAGTCTTTATAGACACTATCAATTTAATGCATTCTTGCTGAATAAAAGAAAAAAAAAGACCCCAAACATTTGAACGGTAGTGTATGATGAGTTGTCGCTGATCACATGATTTGAATGCTTAGGGAGATCATGTCACAAACAGCATGGCCTTGCCACGCTATAGTAATTAATGAAAAGAAATATGTGAATGTCTTTTCTCACCTGGTTAACTGGAGCAGATTAGGCATAAGTTAGAATCTCTAGAATGAAGGTGGGTGAGAGCGGTTATTGTCAAACTGCAGCATCTGGGGTCTGAAACAAGGCCTGCTGACCCGTCAGTTATTGATGGTGCAAATACCACAGTCAGAGCTCACTTCCTCCTCCTCAAAACCACAGGAGCTCTACCAAGGGTGAGCCCCTCGCACATCAAAGCTGCTAATTCAACACAGGCTTCACAGATACGCACATGCACGCTCACGGCCATCCTTCACAATCGGCACCCGGTGTTGGAGCAAAACGAGAGAGCACTACTTATCCTCCTGACACAAATCCATTTTCCTCATCTTAATCCATTTGTTTTTCAAAACAAGAGCTTGTCGCCAGCTCCTGCTCCACCAGGCCCCATTGAGATTAAATCTCCCTTTACAATCAAGCAGTGCAAGGCCCTAAAGAAAAGGTGCCCCAGATGAACACCAGCACCCAGTTACGACCATCTCAGCTCTCCGGGGGGAGAGGCAAAGAAAGCCACCATCTGTGATTTAGTCATGCTCATGCCAGGGCCAATGATGGAGCAGCAGTGAGTGAGAAGGAACGTGAATGAGGCTCTATTCAACACCGGCAGAACACACAACCCCAAGTTGGGTCGAGGAAAGAGCATAAGAGGGGGCACTTGTACCCAAGGATGAAGGTGTGATAAAGATGATGAAAGGGAGGAGTCCACGATAATCCACTGGGAAAATTCTGTCATGTAAGATCATGGATGAGACAAACAGCTGTCAGGGAACATGTGGATGGATGTGCTACGTCAGAGCTTGACAAAGGCTTAATGAGCTCTTGCACAATAGCCTCTGTGATCTCCGACAGAGACAAGCGTTAATTAGGGGTGCATCAGTCGTCTGAATTATAAACTCGCTCAGTCACTGATTCTCATTACAAAAGAAATGGAGAAACAACTAGTAAACCTGGTGCAAGGAATCTGGTCGCTAGAGCATTATATATTTTACATTATAAACTATATTTACAGTTATTTTAAATGAATAAAACAATATTACTGTTTTTACTGTATTTTTAAATAAAATTCAGCCTATTTGAGAATGAGAGACTTTCAAAATACTAAAAAAATCTTACCGACCCAAAACTTTTGAACTGTAGTGTAAACATGAAGAACAAGTACACAAATTGGCATGTGATTTAGGAGAAATGGAAATGGCTGCAGATTTACCAAAAGGATCATTATGTTCCCTCCCAGGGTCAATTATTACACAATTAAAAAGTGTGAGTGAGTGATGGTCAGTTCTCTATAACAGATGAAGTTTGAGCAATTAGTAATGAGCTTGTCTTTCTCCAGATGCCCACATTGCTGACTTTGCCCACCAAACATAATCAATTCATAAACTAAATTAAGTCCCACTCTCATCTTCTGCTGCGGCAAACGCTTGGACCAAACGCCCACAGATCAATTCTTCATCTCCACTCACTCTCCAGACACCACCAAATTGATAATGAAGACATATGAAAACAGACAAGCAACAAAACACCAACTCTGCGTGGAGTCAGCAGCCTCGGTCCTCTGGCTGTGTTTGTGTATGAGGAGTGAGGGGGGACGTCCTGAAGGACTCTGTCTCTCTCGGCTCTTGGAGGCGGTGGGATTTCAGGGCTCGTTTCACAGCCACATTGCCAGGAAATCAAGCGTGCTTCACACAGACAAAGAGCACGGAGAGAACCCAAGCGAATAAGGCCTCTTCCAGCCGAGCCCTTCTCTCATCTAGGGCAGAGATAGAGCGCGACTGTGAAATGTAACCAAGGAACAATGTGCAAGGACCCGTTTTGTCAGCATGCCAAGAAGAATCTCCATTGTCGGCCCCCGGAACGGATCCTGAGAAGAAAAGGAGCTGGCCAACACCTTATACTTCATACTGGATCATTGCCTTTGTAATATCCACTGTGTTCGACACACAAAGCTTGTGCTCGGAGTGTGACAATCATGATCAAATTCAATCTTTCAGTGGCTTTCAGTCTTATTAAGGCAAAATAACATTAAAATATTTGACAAAACAAGATTCTTGACTAGATTCTTTGCCAATCCCAATTTTTATTATAAAATAAAATACTTTTGTTCAAGTTATATCACCGTTCATTAAAAGAATGAAAATCCGACTTCTGAACAAATACTCAACAGGTGAGATTGTTAAGGTCTTTGTGACAAAAATCAGGTGTACTACAATGCCAACGTGCAAAGTCATTTAAAACAAACAGCCATACGGCCACCTTATAAAGTAGGCTTTCTCCCACAAAAAAAGACATTGTATCCTCTTACAGACGGATTTGCGTTCTATTTACCGAACTATCCACCTGCCTTTTTTAGACACAGCCCTGCATGAGGCTCACAAGGGCTGAAAAAAAAAACAGGTGAGGTACAAGAAAACGTCAGCTAAGCCACTGCAACGCCACATCAAGGATCGTCTTTGAGCTAGTTGCTGGAAAATCTGCTTTGATGACATTCCCATCAACATGTTTTGAATGGCTCACACAAATGAGATGAAGTTTGACAGAAATCCAAAGACGCCAACTGGATGCAAAAAAAAAACAAAAGCTCAATTCATCATTTTTTGCACTAGTTGTACCTGAATTGAATTGAACATAAAATTGCAAAGTTCTTAAATTACAACGCCAAAATATGTTCAACCTACTTATTATCTTTTACGGCAATGTAAAGACAAGGGACTGACTCTTTACCATGTTCAACAGCCACTTCAACACTAATAAGCATTAAGACAATTCAGTTAATGCAAAGATAATAATAGAAGACTGGCGCAATGTGACGGATGACTTAAAAAAAGTCTCAATCACTAGATTAAAGCAACCGATTGGATTATTCACAGTCCCATTCACGCGCGGCTGCAAAGTTACCAGGATACTGAAGTGGGACTGAGAGCTTTTGTGTTAAATGACCTTGGACACCTACGCTGAATGCAATTAGGATGTGAGGAGGAATCGTGAAACGGTCAATGACTTGATTCTGACACAGTCTCACACCCTCTGAATGTAAATCCTTTGACACTGCATTGACACACGCTGCCTGTAATCTGCGATCACCAAACTACACACAGTACACAAATGCAGGAAGCTCAGTTTGCAATAGTGTTGCAAAAAATCAAACATGACCAAAAAAAAAAGACATCCAAGTTACCAATTAGAGGCCGATAATCGGTTTGGCAGATATTATAGATATTTTACATTCACACTTTTCAATTGAATTGATACTGAGACTCATAAATATACTGTTACTGATAAATAACATCATTGGTCACTGAAAAATAGAACCCAAAAACAGTATTAAAAAGTAAAGTAACTTATTTAAAATTCTTGTTTGAATAATAGCCTAACCTAAACTTTTTAAATAGCCATTCTTTCTCAAGGAAAAAAAAACTGTTCAGATCACAGTAAAAACAAATCTGCATAAAATTATCTTTATGATTAACAACAACAGCAGCATGATTATTATTAATAATTGTAATCGTTGTTGTTATAATGAAAACCATAACATATATAGGGTTTAATTGCTGATTTGGTCATTTTGAGTCAAATAAAACACAAATAATACAATTAAAAGTAGTTTCTGCATAATAATCTGTCATAAGGCAATATCAGTCCATCTCTAGTATGAAATTCCTATTTGATCACGCCAGTTATAACTTTTCTGGGAAGCAGCACGCGGTGATCAGCAGATCAAACCCCTCATGCAATAACAAAGCCAGTGGCCAGCACGTTTCACACATGTGGGGGTCGAGAAGGACTGATGCCTGTGACAAATACACACGATCTGTACTGTTTCCAAATGTAAATTAAAGGAGGTGATGATAAAAATGGGGGTGACTCAACTAACTTACTCTATTTAAAGGTCTCTGGGTTACATTCATATTGGTAACGTTAGATCAACGCGAGACTAATTTTACAGCATCATTGTTAAGAAACTGAATCAATATCAAACAAAACAGACAGACAGTAGGAAACAATGGCCAAGTCGAAGGCAGCCTGTGATCCAACAACAAACTTGTAACCCAACAATCATGAACTTGGCTTTATAATGACTAACTTAAAGTTAAGATGAAACAAAACAAGCCCAGGTGATCGAGTTAATCAAGTCACTGGAAAGTTTATGCGTAACGTTAAATCTATTCGACGCCACTTAAATGGGAGAATGAAAACCGGTCTTACGAGAATGAACAAGAGACTTTAAACTTAAAACAACGCACGACTTAACGCTAAAATTCAGCGCGGATATTAACAGAAATATCGCAGCGTTTATATTAGCAATTGGTTTAACTTAAACAAGGCAGAACAAAGTCTAACCTTTCTATATAACCCAACTCACTAACCAATAACGCGGTTTATAAACAAAGACAAAACACTAGCAGTACTAACCACTGAAAAAACAAGAATTTTAAAGATTGTTTTGGAGAAATCAGTCAACGAGCCCAGTGACGGTTTAGTTCTGTTATTATATAAACCAAACTAAATAACGGACTTTATTCTATCAACGTCACTATCAAAGACTTGCGTTGACGTCCCAATAACTAATTTATAACGTGAATGGTTAAAGTGAGCGTTTGCCAGGCAAACGAAGTCAGACGGCTGGGAACATGGTCAACTTGAGTTGGTTTTGTTTAGTGAATTCATACAGGTATGGTCATTTACCTCGATTTCAAAGTCTGGTAAACTGAACGCCGTCCTGAAGAGAGAGCAGAAGTGCGCTATGGCGGGGACTTCCCACCAAGACTGGATCTCCTCTACAGAAGTTATACATCCCTGGGACATCTTTCTGTTATCCTACGAGTGTCTCACATTAAAAAGAGTGGCTTAGACGAATCCGCCCAAGGTGTTCCTCACATAGAACTTGTTTAACTGAAGAGTAAAACTTGTTGTCCTTGCGGTGCAGCAGCCATTGCGACCCGTAGAGTAGTACAATCTGTTTCAATCCGCATTTCACAGGAGAAGAACAGATGGGCTGGGCGCTACCACTTGTCACGGGGAGGGGGGTTTACGCGCACCAAAACAAATAAAATATCAACACAAATCAAACTAAACCTTCGTTAAATTTTTTCAATCACCACTGTTGGCAATATTAGATTCTTTTAATAACTATTTGTCTTTATCTAGTCACTGTGAGAGAAAACTATCTCAGTTAGTCAGTGTATACGGCAGGTGTCTTACCTCCGCTCGAAGTGGTTTGCTCATTTAAAGGGAATGCACACACATTTGAATTTCGTTGAAAGGGAAGTTGCTCTGTTGTTATTACAGTAGAATCATCGCGTTTGATCTAGAGGAGATGAGTACGACAGAAAGGATATTGATAATAATACATTACACAGACATTTTTGTATTTAATTAGTTTTTTTTAAATAAATTATTTGTTTGATTTTAACTTCTTAATTGTTGTCGTGTACGAACGCATCATATGATAAAGCCATGAAGTCCATGTTATTAGCTCTATAGTGGCTGTTTTTTGTAACCTACAAAAGTTGACTGACCCTTATTTGTAATGAGCAAAATCTGTTTCTAAATAGTGTTATTATAGGCATATACAAAAAAAAAAAATGCCATAAGTCCTTAAAATTAATGACACATTTTAATTCTAATACCAGGATGACGCGTTTGAAGACTACTTTTTTTATTATTAATTTAAATAGTGTGAATAACAAATTGGTCTTCAAAATATGGACCCAGCGCCCCCTGTTGAGACGAAGAGATAACACTGCTATCTATCTATCTATCTATCTATCTATCTATCTATCTATCTATCTATCTATCTATCTATCTATCTATCTATCTATCTATCTATCTATCTATCTATCTATCTATCTATCTATCTATTTTAAATGTCTAAATAGCCGTTTTTTATTGTTTACATTTTTGTTAAATCATTTTTCCCAGCTTCAGATATACTTTAGCCTATATTTTTTCTGTTAACAATAACTGTTGCAGTATTAATTTAATCTGAAAACAGGTTAGCATTTGTTGTGTTGAATTAATATAGTTCGTTCTCAAATACGTAATAAAAAAATCACATACATAGTGGCCTACCATAATAACATATCATGTGAATTATGGTTACAGCAAGACAAATCATATTATGATTATTAATAATTTAATATCATTAATTTGGTAGCCGTAAAGGGCTGTGAAACTGTCCAGTGAGTTTAGCAAATATTGGAAGAAATATATATTAATAGGCCTAATTGTAAATTGCTAATGCATTTTAAAGCATTTTTAATATATGTTTAATATAGCCTAATAATGTTAATATAAAAAATAAATATAGTTGTTGTAATAGTTGTAAAGTGCATATTTGTGTAAATGTGTGAATGTGTCAAGTTTCATTACTGGAAAGCTGCGCATTCCCTTTTTATGTCACTGGGAGTCGCCAAAGGGGGAGGGACTTAGGCACGGAGAGACAATGCTTGTGTTTGTGCAAAGGCCCCTGAGTGGCGGCTCTGACGGATCTCTTGCGCCTGATTTCGGCTGATACACACATTGTCAGCGAGCTGAGTGGGAAGTGGACGGCTTGATCTGACCGGTCAATGCATTGACAGAGGTAAGAACATAATAATCATCCTCTCAAACAGAGTTTCTAACTTGTGAATTGGTCAAATATGCAGGCTTGTGTGAGGGGGTTGTGTAAAGTCTTAGTGAGGGAACGCTTTAGGATGGGGAGAGGGGGGCCAGATCGCACTTGTCTGTGTTTTGGCAGTGAATGGGGCATGAATAGAGCAATGTTGAAAGAAAGCAGTGCTCAAGGGAAAGGCATGCCCAGAATGCCACTGGGCTCCAGAAAAGACAGAGCGAGAGAGGGACAGAGAAAAGGGTGGATGTGAGTATGCCGGAGGAAAAGAGAAAAGAGAATGAGGTGAGAGTTAACGTTAGTGGAAACATGAAGAAAGAGAAAGGTTACTCAAGGGGAAGTTTAAGACAAGTGATGGGAAAGGAGAAAGCAAGAAAAAGAGTGACACAGTAAAAATAGCTATAGAAATCTAATGTTAACAAAAACAACCTTTGATTTTAATAATGAAATGAAATGTTGAAACTAATATTAAAGATTCATAAATGCTGTAGGAGTTGTGTTCATTCTTAGTTCATGTTAACTAAGGTAGTTAACTAATCTTAACTTATGAACCTTATTGTTAACAAGATTTCAAGTGTTTTCAGCAGGGTTCATCTGATACTTTATATTTTAAACCCCAAATTAAAACCAAAAATCTCTTCTGTAATTATTATGGATGCAGTTTTATGGCCTCTTATGAATTGTGAGAATATTTGAAATATTTAAATGTTTAAAAAAAAAGTCTTTCTCAAACTGCAGAATCATTTAAAATGTGATAGCAAAAACAGAAAAAGCAACAAAAAAGTGATGAAAAACGTTTTTACAGGAATATGTAGACACTCCCTTCTACATAAAAAGGTCATGGACATTTTATGTGTTAAATACCCAAATAAAGTTTGCACTACTTTCATTTACTCTAGAAAACTAAAAACACAACTACACTAATATACTGATGTAAAAGTTGGATTATTTTAGTATTAGAGAGCATAGAAGAATTGTTTGAGCTACTGTAGCTACATATTTTTAGATTTTTCCACAGACAATGTTTTTGATACGGTGTTGAAGAACAGTAAAATCATGCTGATAAGCTCATCGTCTGCTAGCTCTCTTCTCTAGGTTAATTCAGAGGTCACAACCTCATTAGCAACAAGATTAGAGAGACTTTAGGAGGGGGGATGTTCCCTATTTGTGCGCTGTAGAAAAGCACAATTCAGAAAGTAAAATCAGTGATTCTGAAACCAATTGAAAGTCTTTTGTTATTTAAAAAAATATAGCATGTTGTTATTCTGTAAAGTCATTCTGCAGCCACAGATATCCTGAATTGTATTTCTCTTGTGTCTTGGTCAATAGCCAGTTCCAAGGTGATTTATTTTTAGAAAAGAGTGGCTGTTCTCCCCAAAAGGAAGGGTGTGAAGATTGGCACACCATTCTAGGAGGCTGGCCCGGGTGGGCCGTGGAAGGTTTGTGCTGACACTTTTGCCGCAGACAGAGAAGAATTGGAGGAAACAGTTAAAGCGTGGCCACAATGGCCGAGAAAGTGAGGTACGTTTGTGAGCGACTTCCTCTGATAGTGGATGTACAGTTTAAGATCCATCTAAACCGTTATATTGACATGTTTTTGTGTGTGCGTGTTTGTTTCCTGGTGTTTACAGCCTCCCTGCTAAGCTGATTAATGGGGGCGTGGCTGGACTGGTGGGCGTGACCTGCGTGTTTCCCATTGATCTCGCCAAGACCCGCCTACAAAATCAGCAGGGTGCTCGTGTTTATAGTGGAATGTGAGTTCAACATCTTTATGAAGTCCCATAACTATGCGTTGTATGTCTTACACTTTGTTTGGGGTCTTGTTCTGGTAGAAGGTAGAGAGTTTCTCAAGCAATAAAATGACCAAATGTGCAACTTGCATATGATGATGATCAATTGGTTTTGGAGTAACAGTCATTATAATAGCATATGTGAGAGGTGCAAAATGGCAGCTGGTTTGCTGTCTTAAACCTTTTTAAGCCTATAAACCCTTCACTCTTAGAAAAAGGTTCAATTGGCTTCTAGAGAACCCTAAGGTGCTTGACTCAATTTTATGCAAAAAGTCTCTGAATATAAGGAGAATGATTAAATGATTGCATAATACTTTTATTTTCATGTTTAACAGGGTAGTATTTTTTTTTACCTGGTGAAAAATAAGTTTATGTTTATTGATTAAAACTAAATCCATAAAATGATCCCATGAAGGGAATCCATGATGGTTCTACAGTATATGAAGCGCATGACAGAACCTTATAAGGTTCCATATAGAACATTTTCATCTAAGACTGTAACATGAGGCCTCTAAATTATCACCATCATCAAAACTTTGCTGAAAAACAATACTTTATAAATTTTTTCCCTTTTAAAATAATTATGAAAACACTCCCCCTTTATTGTGGTACATGGCTTTTTGCTGTGAAATCTTCACTGTTATTTAAAAAGTAGTTCAGAATTTTTTGTATTACTAGTAATATTTTATGATGAACACTTACTAGACAGAAGCAATACATCTTATAAAAAAAAAATCATGTTCAAATGTAAGTATCAAATACGATACAACAGGCCTTTTAGGAACATTAATTTGTACACCTCTCAATCATCATTGTATTGCATTGTATTATATGTTTTGCAGCCACAGGAAAAACTACAAAGCTTTAATTATAAAACTAAGAATTTAAATATATAGACATATTATTTGGAGATATAGAGTGACAACTGATATTTATAGGCATTTTAAGTAAGTAATCTACTATACTACTGTTATAAAGATCTCATTGATTTACCTTACAAAGTTTGCGCCTCTGAATAGAATTGATGTTTTTCCTTCTCGAGTATGAGCTGCATATTTTCACTATATCGTACCATATGAGCCATAAAACCCTGATGTATCAAATATGATACAAAACATAAAACAGATTTGCAAACTTATGTTTTCCTTTTAATATTTTATCTCAGGAATCAATAAACTGTTCCATTAAAAAAAACAGACTATTATAATGGCTCTTTGTGTAAATGGTTTTGTGCATTTGACTTTACAAATTGTGAAAACAGTTATGCCTCTTTAAAAAAACAAGTGCTTAGGGTTTATATAAAGTGATTCACAAAGGCAGCATGTGTTAGTGATTTACTCTGGGCGGAGGACTTTGTCTGGCTTTTGAATGACTCAGATGATACGAAACAACTTGAGTCACATGGTTTTGCTTCTTTGATCTCTACAGGCTCCCAAATGTTTTTCATTCCTTTTTAAGTAGCTTGCTCAAAAATATCTTTATGCATGTGTGATACCATTGAGATAAAGAGAAGGACTCTTTGTAGTGATGGTGTGTGAGGAGCTTTTTTCTTCTTTGTACACTTATGTAACAAGTGAATACCCAAGTGGTTTGTGGGCAAGAGACAGGCTGCCATGTTTTAAGCTCTTTCTTCCACACATTACTCACTCCCCCAAGAATTTGGCTGTTTGTTATACACAGACATGGAGAGCAATAAAAAAGGTTTATTACTGTAGTTTAAGAGATTTTCCACCATTTATTCTCATTACTTTATTGTACTTACCAAACAAGAATATTTAGGGGCATTTTCATGAAATGTGATTTCATTATATTTAGATTTGCTTATTTCAAAACCAGATTATAATATTTGATTAATCAAATTTAAAATTTCTGTCTTGTTATGAAGGCTGGACTGTTTGGCAAAGACGATCAAAATGGAGGGCTACTTTGGCATGTATCGAGGTACAGTGTTTCTATTTTATCTACTGCCGATTTTGGTTTATACAGTCAACGTTAAAATCAAATTTAAAAGCACCTTAATGAATGTTCATGGTGTTATTGAAAACAGTGTTATTTAAAACAATAATAGTTTCAATTGTTATAGTGCTGTGGGATATGTTGCTTTTTGTATATATTCTCAGAATTACATTTCATGGTGTTTCTCTCAGGTGCAGCTGTGAATCTTACACTGGTCACTCCAGAGAAAGCCATCAAACTGGCTGCCAATGATGTCTTTAGACAGAAGCTCTCCAAAGATGGGTAACGGCCACTTGTTAACCATCTACAAAAGCAAAGCTACTTATTATACTTATTTTAATATACTAGTCCAACCCCAAATTTATTGCCATTGGTTTATTCTGTCTGGTTTTGATAGTTTCGAACAGCTTCACAGTATTTGGTTGCCTGTGCATCCTAAGCTGGGTTAAATATACAGAACTGAGTCTCACAGTTAGTTGTAAGCAGTATGCTTGTACTGTGATTAAATCTCATTCGTTCTGGAATCATGACCGCATGTGGTTGCGCTACATGGTTTAGATTCACTGAAAAAGAACTGACCCAATATACTCATTTGTTTAGGAGTTGAACCACACTGGTTTCATGGTTCTGATTCATATGAAAAGAACCAACACTTGGGGACACTATGTAATTTTTGGCCGGTTTACAAAAAAAACTGCATGCATTTGCAGAAGAACATTGTTTTGGTTGTGCGTCTTTGCGTGACTTTGAGGATGAATATTGTTACTGCTTATAAAACATTCACTACTAGGCTTATAACTAAGAAATATAACTAGATTAGATGGAAAGGATCTCAAGCTGACCCGCTGAAGACCTTACTGTAGCTATACCTATTAATAAGCATTTTACTTCCTTCAGAATAAATCCCAGCACAGCGCTACAATAACCTGTAATAAGATGACCGTCACAATAGTTAATGCTTCACAATTAACTTTGTTAGAGAGATACACATGGCTGTTCAATAAAATACCAATCTCACTCACCTGTTGAGTAATAAAAACTGCATCTCCGCATCGCTTTTTACAACATTTCCAATCCCTCAGTTCTTGCCATCTCACGAAAAGCCAAGCCTATGTTGATTTTTGTTTTATTACGAGCTCTGAAGCGTTCTCTTTTCGCCAACAGATTCTCCCCTGTTTGGCGTTTGTTAAAATGGGTGATTCCCCTGAGGTTTGCGATTTAGCTGCTCCATGTCAACCTTTCTTGCTCGTTGTGACAACTAACCTGTGCAACTTTTACACCATACACGCATCAAAGTAAGCCGGAGTAACTTTTCTCTATTTACAGATATGACGAGACATGCACAGACGAGGGACGTATGTACGCAATTTCCCACCAAAACCATCCCGCTAGGACTTAAATATAAACACTTATTGGCTAAATACAACCACTATGGCTTAACATAGTGAATCAGGCTAAGACAAAAAGATGTTTTGGAAGAAGGATTGATGATGTATTGACTCATTATTTAAATTTTGAACAAAAAAAAGTTACTTAGTGTACCTTTAAGGAATATTTTTGAAGTTTTCATGAAATAATGGAATAATTCACCTAAAAATTAACATTCTGTCATCAATTACTTACTCACCTTCATGTTGTTCCAAAACGGTATGACTTTCATTCTACTGTGAAACACAAAAGGAGAAATGTTGAACTTTCTGATTCACTGAAAAGAGCTCATTAGATTTGTTCTGTAATCGGACTTCACTGGCCGCTCTGTCTGTTGTGTGCTATGGATTCAGTAGCGGTGTAAGGAAAGCAGTATATAGAACTCTGTCAGTATTTTACTATGTATTCAGTCCACATTGGCAGAAGAATGCACAAGTGAGAACCATTAACGGAACTTCCAGTATTTTTTTTTATCAAATCTGTTCTGAACAAAGACCATATCTCAACCCTAACAACACATTTAACCTTTGAATACAGTATTCACCTAAATGAAAACATTTTCTGTAAACTATTCCACAGAGGCATTTAGGTCACCAGCTGACTAATTAGACCAGTTATTTACTTGGTAAATGCAATAACGATCTCATCTGCCCCATCTGTCATTGTATCTGTCACTCATAGAAAATTACCTCTGTGGGGGGAAATCCTTGCTGGCTGTGGGGCCGGGACCTGTCAGGTGGTAGTCACCACCCCCATGGAAATGCTAAAAATACAACTGCAGGATGCTGGCAGGTTGGGTAAGTGTGTTTATAATGCTCCCATGAGTGTCATCCGAGGTATGTAGGTCTCTATCTTAGGATGCCTTACTGAGTAGTACAAAGGTTAGCCAGAAAAAATAGAAGCTGTTTGAGTAGAATGGTGTCAACCGAAGAGCAGTTTCTCCAAACTTCAGTGTTATTACTACAGGATAAAAACTGTTAGATAAAAAAAAAGATGATGTTGAAGATATGAGTTGTAACCGGTCCATTTTTGTCTTTACAAGCTGCTCAGCGGACTGTCACTGCCTCTGCCCCTGCTCCGACTCGCTCACTGGTGGGCTCTCAGACGGCCCAGCCAGGCACCAACGCCCCTCCTCGAGCCTCAGCGACTCGTATCACCCTGGAGCTACTCAAGACCCGAGGCCTCAGGGGTCTTTATAAGGGTGCAGGTGCTACACTGATGAGGTAAGACACAATCAGCAATATAACCAAATAGGAATATGGTCTATAAAGCAAATTAGGGTTACGTCTTCATTAATCTGCTTACATTTGAAAATGGCGTTTCCGTCCTTACTAGCATCTTCAAGCGTTTTCCAAAAATGTCTCATCCATTTCCTTGCTGTGCATGCGTAAAGCCCTATGAAAGCTTAATAAGATGATACATAACATAGGGCTGTAGTCAAGACCACCTTTGTCGAGTCCAAGACAAGTCCAAGACCAGGACTAGTCGAGTCCAAGTCAAGACCGAGTCCAAAGAGGTTCGAGTCCAAGACAAGACCACTCCAAAAAGGTTCGAGTCCGAGTCAAGACCGAGTCCAGGAAAGGAAAAAAAAAGTCTTATGCATGACATTATCAAGACAGTAATTTGGGGTTATTATTTGTTGATCTAAAAGCAAAAGTGTCACAACACCCAGGATTTTTTAGTAGTAGCTAGTAAGATAGTAACTATAGTAACAGCAAGAGAAGACGCGTGCCGTTGTAGTGAGCACTTGGTCGGTTAATTTTGGCATTTTCTAAGTTAACGTTACCCTAATAGGCTAGTAATAAATGAACACACATACAAAAATGTCTTTCGTTCTTTAGGCGTCCTGGAGAATATTTCTGTTCGTCCTGAACACATTTTCTATTGTCAATTTAAAACTGAAGAAATCATCACCGATGTCAGATAACATTAACGTTAACACACCCACACAGCTAGCTACCACCACCATACGTAATCGAACTTATAACTTTATGACGTTAGGCTGATGCAAAGTTTACAAATGCAAAATTAACGGGTATGCAGACGCAGAGCGTGACGTGCGAGGATAATCTAGTGTGATTGGTTATTAGGTGGCCAGTGTTTCACTTTTCCTTCAATATTATTAACATAGAAATACACCTGGACTCGGTCGTGACCAAAAGCCATATTTGGCAAGACCAGTGGCCGAGACCGAGACAAGTCCGAGTCCGAATAACCAGCGAGTCCGAGACCATAGAAAAACGGTCTCGAGTCCGGACTCGAGTCCAAGACCGGACTCGAGTACTACAGCCCTAACATAACATAATATGGCATCATAAAGTTATCACACTATTCTTCTGAAAGGATCATTTTATTTAACAAAATATCTCTCCATTCACTGATGCGTTTGATCTAAAATGGGAATTAAATGGATATTTAAAGGAAGTGTATCATCTTTTCTTCCCTATTGTGACGTATATCCAAGTGAAACAACTTCTCGAACAAGAAGAAATGTAGGGCGGGATTAAATTTTGTCCATGGGAAACTTATCGGATTGTTGTCGTTTGCGATTACGATTATTTAAAAAAAATTATGATGTGTAAGTGTAATCACTTTTAAAATAACATAAAATATTCCATAACAAAATTAAAATAGTCAATTTTGATTTCATGGGGACTTTAAAGGCCCGTTCATACGATGAACAATAACTATAAAGTTATATTAGCATCCACCAATATAGTTATGTGTTGTCTGTCGCTTTAAATGCTCGAGCTCTTTAACGTTGAGTAGATTGGCTGTCTATGTTATTATCATTCATCAGCTAGAAAAAAATCATTCTAAAAGTGATTCCAATGATATAATTCCTCTGTGTTGTTATTGTTATAGTTGTGGTGTAGATTTTTCAGTTCTCATAGAATAAGATTATTAAAAATGTATAGTTTTAGTTGTCGTCCTTGGTGTGAATGGGCCTTAAATCATGAATTGGGCATCTTTACTCAGGATTTTAATTGATTATCGATCTAAATTTTGGTTTGCTCATCAAACAAATCAATATTATGACTTGGAATATAGTACATGAGATATAAGGACCCTTTTTATTATATTATTTGGTGTTTGTTTTTAGGGCTCATTCACTTTCATTATATTGTAAAAGAAGCCAGGAAATTCTTTAAAAAATGCAGCTTTTATGTTAAGAAAGAAAGTCATACGAGTTTGGAACAACATGGCTCTGTCATTAATAATAACCATTAATAATAACCGAATTTGAAGGTATTGGTCAAACAACTAAGCGATGTTAGCCGATCAACATCCAGACCTTTTGCAAACCCTCAGTGACGTGTTGTCTTAACTAACTTAAGTGATTGCTCTCTCTGCAAACGCATGCACTGTTTCAGGACAAAAAGATGGATAGACGGCACGGTGACCTCTCACCTTTAACACCGCCCCACACAAATAAACCCACTCACCTATCCAAACAGCCCCTCCCCCACAGGATCCCGGCAGTCTGTGATGTAATCCCAGCTAAACTGATGTAACCTGCCAGCTGTCAGTCCTGATCTGTTATTCATAGCTTCTAATTAACCGTAGGCAGAATTCTCTTCTTAATGGAATTCTACCGAGTGCTCGATCTATCTCAATCTGTTGTCTCTCGTCTACGGCCTACACGGCCTAAATCATATTTCTCCATTCATGGTTTCACATTTACAGACTAAAACTAATCAGGCACAGCGATCGATAACGATTCATCAATAACGTCCTGCAGCTATGTCTACATTCTACAGCTCTATGTCCTTTCTCTGTTCAGGGACGTTCCGTTCTCCATGATCTACTTCCCGCTGTTCGCCAACCTCAACGCTATGGGCCGCACTGAGGATCGACATAGCAACCCCCAGGATCGGGCCCCCTTCCTGCAGTCTTTCGTGGCTGGTTGCACGGCCGGCTCGGTGGCGGCGGTAGCTGTCACTCCTCTGGACGGTGAGATACAGGAAAGAGAGGAGTAGAGGAACACAATTTGCTCTCTCTCCTTTTGAAATGCATGCAGATAAATGTCCCGTTCAGTTAGTCGTGGCCGTCCAAGCCTGTGAAAACCACTGCTAATCCTGTTTCAATGCTACTGCGCTGCTGAGAAACTGTTGATAGACAATTGATATAGATTTTGTGTGGCTAATAGACACTGAATATTTATTTATTTCGATAACAATACATGTTATATATAAAATGTTGTATATGCATGAAAAATGTACTTAGTGCATATACATTTATTTTTGTACTTCTAACATTTCTTAACAAAAAGGAGTAGTTCTTCAAAGAAATACTTATTACTTTCTAGTACTGAAGATGATTCAAAGGAATCAGATCTTAAAAAAAGCCTTTTTTGTTTTGTGATGCATTATGGGTACATTTTTGCCAAACTGTTGATTAACTAGGTCACTCCAAGTATTTCATAAAGGCACAGAATGAGTCTTTTGTTTCTGAGTGATTCATTATTAAACCCCATGCGATGTGTAGACTGAAACATTTCATTTGCTTTGAAGAAAGTCTGTTAAGTTTGCTTTTCAATTCTATTTAGAAAGCTTTTTGTTTATAGCTCTTGTCTCTATGTCTATTGTATTGTGAGTTCTTTGTTGACTAAAAAAAGCAGTAAAGGGGACAGAAGGTTTATTTGGACAGTAGAAACTCTGGCAGTCACTGCAGTGTCTCCATCTGAAGATTTGGCAGTACTCTCTGCAACATTACAACATTACAAATAGACTCATAGGAAACCTATAACCTAGTTTTTCATCAGTTCATTTTTCCTGTGGAGCATAAATTATGTTACAGTAAACACACTGATGTTGATTTAAAGTGCAGAAACATTTACCTAATGCTTAAAAAACCTTGAATCTGTTGGCGATCCTCACTGTCAAAAAAAGGTTGCTGCCTTAAGTACAATCAACTTGGCTGTATAAGTAATTTCGACTTTTAAAAAAATTAGTTGAATTTGAAAAAAGTTGAAAATTGTTTAACTTTTTTTAAGTTAAAGTAATGTTAAAACATAATTATGTTGTCATGACTTGATCATACCATTTTTACTGCTGTTAAATCTAACTGAATGGCCAGAGCAGTTTTATTAAAATATTAAAAACAAATCACAGGTGTAAATTATTATTTATTAATATTAAAATATTGTTGGTTAAACTTACAAAAAGTACGTTATCTGGTTACCTTAAAATTTTTAGTTCATTGAAATTAAAAATTTGAGTTAATACAATAAAGGAGATTAGTTTAATAAATAGAAACTCAAATATTAAGTTATCTGAACCACATTAATTATCTAAGTTGATTTGACGAAAGATAAAACGTTGTGATAACAAATCATGAAAATAATTTTTTTATAGTAGACTTATATTTAAATGACTTTTTTTAATAAAGTGAATCATGTGGCAACAAACTAAACTGGAACACATTAAATTATAATAAACATTTACTAATAGAACATAATCGAGATATTCTACTTGTGGCTTTATTATGTTTCAGAGAATGTTTTCATATAAAAAATTGCATAAATAAACAATTAGCACGGTTTTTGAGAATAATTAAATCTTAGTATGTCAGGGACCACATGTGACTTAATGACATCATGACTTAAAAGAATCGCTGAATCGTTTTTAAAAAAAGACTCTTTCAAAGAACAGTTTGAAGAGCCAATTCATGGAAATTAGTCAGACTAACTACTGAACCGCACCTGGATCTGGGAAACCAGATCTGAGAAATTAAAATATTAATTTCCACTTTCAGCACAAGGCGTAGATCCAACCAAATCTGTTTTTAATATTGATTAATGCTTATTATTTTTAGTTATAAAGACCCGCCTACAGACCTTACAGAAGGGAGAGGGAGAAGACTCCTATAAAGGCATCATTGACTGCACACAGTAAGCTTTTTATTTATATGTTTGGCTTCTTATTGTATGACATAGTACTAAATAATTAGCATATTCATGTATCGTGACATTTATATGGCATTCATACTTTCTTTTCACAGACGGATTTTAAAACGAGAGGGACCAAGCGCGTTTCTCAAGGGAGCAACGTGTCGTGCTTTGGTCATCGCTCCGCTCTTTGGCATCGCTCAGGGCGTGTACTTCCTGGGCATCGGCGAGCACCTGCTGGGCCTGCTGGGATAGCAGCAGGTGATGTCACCTCAATCATCATACACACATTACTGTTTCTACACGGGCCACGAGATGATGTTGAGAGATGAAGGCAAGTTGCGACAATGAAAAAAAGAAGGTTCCAGACTTTATTTGCGAAAAGGTAAAGATGGAGAGAAATTCATGTACCCAACCAAAGGAAGTTCAGACCCTTTGGAAGAACAGAGGAGGGTTGTGTAATGCTAACATAAAATTCTATATTGCACACTAACCAAGTATGCTACCTAAAAACTGCAAACAGGGTTCTTTAGGTAAGACAGGGTCCTGGAAGGGTTATTATTTTTATGTCTTAAAGCCCATAGTTACAATCAGTATTAAACCAACATGATTTGTGGTTGATCGATCTGTTGTAAACAGGTTCGATGTGTATTTAGAATTAAAGGAGACTTGAATTAAAGTTGAAATGGATTCAGATCTACCAAATTTTTTGCCGCTCTACCGCTAATTCACACCCCTTTAAACAGCAAAAAAAATACTCAAAAACAGTTTGCAGGGTCTGCTGACTTAATTTAATTCTTGTCTCTCAATAAATCTGAAGAGACTGCTGGGCTTCGCTGTGGAGGCCTTGTCTTCCTGTTACATGTTCCTCTGCGGGACAGAATTCCTATAGGCTATATAATGTCGGCTTGATATTTTTTAATGCTTCTTTAAATTATTTTGTTGAGTGCGCAATAAATTAAAAAGCCTTATTCTTGCCACTCAAGTTTTTCACTAAAAAGAAATAACATAACGTAATATAAATTACCAGTGGCTTTTAAAGTGTTATATATATTTTTTCACCTTCAGTAAGAAAGAATACAGTGAAAAGTATAGAGAAATGAGGTCTTGAATAGTTTAATTTTGAGTGCACTTCTGTAAAATTGCGGAAAAATAAAAGATCTTTCAATTTAAAATACAGTATTATAATAATAACAAGCAGTTTATAGATTCCTTGGAAGGCAAAACCTGATTTTTGAGAAAGAAAGAAAAAACACCTCAGAGGCTTCATATTCATGTTATACTGAATAATTTTGATAAGCAACAAGCAATCTGTACATTTTAAATATGCAAGACTGATATATGTGTCTCTGCTTATTCAATTTATTCATCAGCCTTTGTATTTTAAAGTCTTTTTGAAAACATGGTCTGGAGTCATTTGAATATGCAAAACATTGTTTGTGCACCACAACCGATGCTAATTTGCATCTGATATGTTTGATTTCCACCAGGCGGCAGCGTGTTTTTAATATTTGAGGTATATGTAGTTTTTTCTGTAAGCCTCTGTCAGATGTACGACTTGATTTCTTTCCTGTACGGTGGATATAGTGTAACCAACAAGCGATGCTTTGTTTATATTGTAATGGGCACAGAAATGCTTCAGAATTTAAATAAAATATATTTGATTTATTTATCTGTAGTATTATGCAATTGTACTACAAATGAAAATGCAGAAAAAAACACAAAGGCATCTATGTTTTTAAGACATTAAATGAGGACTTTCCTTTTCCAGGGAAAACCTGTTAGGCTGCTGGTTTAACTTTCAAGGCAAAAACAATGTGAATTCCTGAGTGCTTATTGCTCTTTGTTCAAACAGCTTGAGATAAGATGTCAGGTATCCATTTTTCCCACTGGTGACATGATATTTAAACAGAAACCGCTAAAACACAGAGATATAAGGTAACACGAGCAAATATGATAAGCCTTAAATAAGCCTTGAAAGCCAAAGCCTCAAACACTTTCTTTGGGCTTGTTTTCCAAGAGCAAAAACACACAAGAAAAAGAGCACAACAATAAATTGCTGGAACATGATCAATTGAATATCCAGAATTGCAACAAGAATAGTTTTTCACTTCAGAAAAACCACAGTGACCTTAAAAAAATAAAACTGCCCATCAGACCTTCTCATCACTTCATCATGTTTTCTGAATTTCACCGTTCTCCCAACTACCACTAATGTGTGTTGGTAACAGTCCATTAATCCATAAACCTGCGGTTTGGGTTGGCACCAAACAGAGTCACTCTGATCTCAGGCATCATCTGTGAAAGCAGAAAAAAATAATGAGGACGACAAACACAAAAACAAGCTTTTATACTGTTTATTCCTGTTGTAAAATGTGATTGTTTTCTCTACCTGTTCCGCTAGAAGGTCTAGTCTGCTTTCCAGTGTGTTAGACACCTTAATCTTGCCATCAGCATTATAAACTTCAACACCTCCTGAACTGAGGATGCCAAGCATGAACAATGAACAATTTGAGAATATATAAATCAGCCTTTTTTTAACAAAACTGTAGAAGAGATCTTACATGTTAGGGGACAGGAAGTTGTTTTCGTCGATGCGCACCTCAATATTACTCTTTACAGCCTCTTTGTAGATAGGGATGTTTTTCTGAACGGCAGCCTAAAATAAACAGGTATATCAACCTCTTCAAAAGTGTAAACGGTTTGCATAACTGATATGCACATTGTAAAATATTACGTAAACGGATAGACAGGGAATAGAGCTCACCTGCACCATCGCTACATCTTGCTTTCTGCACCGGATTATAACCCTGGGCTCCAGCAGCTGATAAAATCCCTACCAAAGCAAAGAGAGAAAAAAAGTTAATAAAATACACAATTATTTTATTAATAATAACAACAAAAGATTAATAAAATAATTATATATATATATTTTTTTTTAACTTATATATACATACAGTGTACACAGTATATATAAATCATTGATATACTATTACAGTCTTTGCTAATACTTTGGAGAGTTACATTATTTTTATTTTCTGTTTTCGTTTTAATTCAAGTTATAGTTGTAGTATTGTTTTGTGTTTGTCTTTTTATTCGTTTTTTTAAATGTCTGTATAGTTTTAGTTTATGTAGTTTAAATAAAATGTACAACTAGTTGAGGAAATAACTTAAAAGTTTTTTATTTTTGACTTAAGTTAATGTTTATTTCAAGTAATGATGTTTTATAGTTTCAGTTAATAATAACCCTGACACATATATGTTGATATAACTACATGTAAAATAAATATAACATGATAATACTAAATTATAAATAATAGAAGAATCAAGGGGCCAGTAAACTAATAAAACAAATTATTAAATAAAGAATCACATATACATACATATATAAAATATATAGGTTTCATTTTATATATATATATATATATATATATATATATATATATATAAACCTATAAAAAGAAACCTATATTATATATATATATATATATATAACTTGCTATTTGATATATATATATATAGTTTGTTATTAAATACATATTCAGTGTCTATTAGCCATAGAAAATCTGTCAACTGACTTTCAACACCCAACAGTTTCTCAGTAGTGCTAAAATAATAATAAAAAAAAATAATAAAAAAAGTATGATATGACCACTACAAGTCGTCAGAATCTGCTTTAAAAACTTTTTTTTTTTAAAAAGCTAGCATTGCTAGCAGGACCATATCTGACCTGTAACACCAGCCCCTCCAGCAGTGCTGGGTATTGATTTGGGTCTTGGGCAATGTTGGCCAACCGTTGCTGTGCATCCATTAGGAGATCCTGCAAAGAATCACATGAGGAAGATGAAGAAGAGATGGATTTCTGGTAGTTCTATAAAAATATAGACTATATAAATGTAAAAATAACATCATCATCATCATCATAATCATACCTTAATCATGTCATCACGGGCTTTGAGCACCTTCAGTCTTGCCTGGTTCAACAAATTCGACATCTGGCTGTGGATTTGAATGGACACATTAAATACGCCAATGAAGGACTCAAGGTTACACATTTAAAGAACTTAAACTCACATTTTCTTCTGTTGTTCAATCTGTTTCTCTTTCTTCTCATAGTACTCCATTATCTTCAACCTTTGAGTCTGTACCAGTCGTCCCTTTTCGATATTAAACTCTTCTTCTGCCTGCAAGCCACAATACACATGACTTAAAGCAGATATTTAAGGAAAATTAATAGACGATAATGCTCTAGACAAATTCGACCATATTTATGCACTTATGCTAATCATTGGATTTGTTCTACCTTTGCATCAATTTCTTCTGCCTTCTCATTGGCTTCCTGCTCAATAAAGGCCATCATGTGTTTGATCTGGAGAGATGCAATGAGATCAGTGTCAATAAAAGAGCAAAGCAAGGTTAAATTACAATGTAAGAATTGAAGCACCACTGATCCTTTATTAAGCTGATGTAATGAAACAAAAGGAGATGAGGGTAGAAACTGATGGGGAAGCGAGACTGAAAGAAGTGTTGAAACGGTGCAGCAGGGAAAGTCCATGGAGCTTCTCTGGACAACTGAAGGACAGATTTCCTCTTTTGCCATTACAATTCACAGCATTAAACACTCACAGTATATTCATTAATAACATCTAGATTTAAGAAAGTGCATTTTCTCTCCTCAAAGTGAATGGTATATTTCACAGATGTATAGCTACGAGTACAAGATAAAATAATAAATAATCATGCTTTTGTTATAGGTGCCTTTCAAAACACTAAGAAAACTTCTTCATAAAATACAAACGACAACATATCAATTAAAAATGTTTGTTTACGAGAATAATAAGCCTAAATATCAGTTCAAAACAACGAACCACAAATTTGTGCCTGCCATGTTTCTTTTTAAAGGTTATGAGATTTCTATACTTACCTGATCTTAAATATAATACCTCATTTACGAATATAACTTCTAAAAGTAGTTTATAAACTTGTTAACTGGTTTTCTCACCTGTTTCTGTACCGCGGCATCGCTGAGCGCCATGTTTTAAAGTTGTTTTTAAGGCACTGACTGCGATCTGAAGAGGGATTTATCACGGAAACGATTGAATACTAACTTCGGTACTACTAATCGAAACTATTAATAACTACTTAAGCTATATGAGTGAAATCTGCTACAACACAAAAGTACAGTTCCGTCAATCGTCAGCTGACAAGGGTGAAGGCGTCATGTGATTTGAATCGTCATGTCCGAGGTAAGACTCCGCCCACTTTTCATTTACTTGTTTGTAAACTTAACACTTAAAAATGACTTTCGTGCACTAAGTAGTTAATTATTGAAAAGATTATAATTGTGGAAAACCTATCTTTAATCATATTACCGGTAAATGCCCGGAACCAAGTATTATTGTTTTTTGTTTTCTACAGGAAACTCTGTTGGGCCACATGCATGTTTGATATCTCATAGGCTAACGTTACTTCTTTTCCTATAGACATAAAGATGGACATGACTTCTTAAAGGCTAATATAACATTTAATTGTCAATGTTATTGTCAATCATATTTAATGTAACAATTAAAATCCTACTGCAAAATATAAAAGTTAGAGACTAGGAAATGGTATTTGAACCACTTTACAGATGCACATGTAATTTCTCATTTTGAAACTCAACATGAGCAACTCTGACCCCCACGACTCCGTGTATCTTGCATTATACAGTGGATTTCATGTGAGTTGATTAGAGCTTCCAGTGCAGAAGGAAAGTAGGTGAAGACATCCATAGGAATTACACAATAAATATGTATAAAGAATAACATAAAGAAAACAACAATTAAATAATGCAATATTGCAAAGTAATAGAAATATATAAAAAATAATATTTGCAGATGTAAAATTTTGAGATGTTATGTACAAATGGACAGTTATAATAGGCAATGTATAGTTACAAGAGTTTTAACTGAATAGCGTGAGGGAAAACTGTTCTTGTGCCTGTTCTGGTGCTCGTTGCTCGGTTCAAGCAGAATGTGGGCTGGGTGTGTGGGGTCCAAAGTGGTTTTCTTAGCCCTTTTTCTCACTCTGGAGGTGTAAAGATCTTGGAGGTTGGGCAGGGGGCAACCAATAATCATCTTAGCCATCCTGACTGTATGTTGTAGTCTCCTGATGTCTGATTTGGCAGCTGAACCAAACCAGACAGTTATAGATTAGATGAGTATAGGACTCAATGATGACGGAGTAGAACATTAGTAGAATATTAACTGGCATGAGCACTGAATTCACTGAGAAATCAACATGTGTCTCTGAGTGTATAAGAGCAGCAATCCATGAAAGAGACTTACAGTAGAGATCATTCCCAGAGAACATGAGACTCTATCTAGCTGTCTTTGCGCTCCTGGCCGCAGTTCACTGCGAGGAGCTCTTTAATGGGTAAGTTCAGATACTTATTGCCATTTGTCAGCCTCGTTTCTTGTTCAAAATGTCCTAATTATCTTTTTTATTCTTAATAGAGACCAAGTTCTCAGAATCCAGGCAGAATCTGAAGACCACATTCAGGTTTTGAAGGAGCTGGAAAAGAACCTGGATTGGGGGGTATGGCATTCTTTACTGGTCAATTGATCACATATGCAATATGAAATGAAAATATTTATTATGGGACCTTATAGCTGGATTTCTGGACCCATGGCTTCTCTACTGAACGGCCTGTTGACATCTGTGTGCCTCACACCAGTCTGTTTGTCTTCAAAGACTTCCTCAGGGGAAACAACATCACTTTCACTGTCATGATCAACAATGTGCAGGCGAGTTATTTACAAAAATCTAAAATAAAAAAAAGACATTGAAAGTCTTGCACAATTTCTAGAGGAAAATCAGTAATTGATTTCATTCCAATAAATCCCAATAGTTAAGGGAGTCTTGTGATTTTTTTTCTTTCTTTCTTTCAGTAAAGTATTTGTAATACACAAGTTTTAACTGTGTCTCAGGAACTTTTGGACAGGGAGAGAGCAGAGATGGTTATGAATGCAGAGATGAAATACAAGACCAAGGGCTTCAACTTTGCTGCTTATCACAACCTAGAGACTGTAAGGATGCTGACTTTAGCAAAAACGCATGCATAACCATATTTATATACATTATATCATGCATTTCAAACCTAAACAAAACATCTAAAAGTTTTTATTCACTTCAGATTTACAGTTTTATGGACAGCCTTGTTGCGAGTCATCCTAACCTGATCTCTAAAGTGAAGATCGGCAGCACTTATGAGAACCGTCCTATGTATGCCTTGAAGGTGAATAGATTATGTCATCATAAACACAGATTACAGACTGATATTTATGTATGTATATATGTATATTTATTTGATTTGTTATATATTTTCAATGTGTCCAGTTCAGCACTGGTGGAGAGAAAAGGCCTGCAGTCTGGATTGATGCTGGAATCCATGCCAGGGAGTGGGTGTCTCATGCCTCAGCAGTGTGGATTGCAGACAGGGTGAGGTTATAGCAGCATTTATATCATTATAAGAAAAAAGACTTCAAATTAAGCAAGTGTTTAGTGTTTGAATGTTTGCCCAATATTTTGACAAAACCAATATTGACAAAACAAGTACAGAGTAACAATTTACTATAGTCTAAAGGAAACATAAAATAGATTAGAACTTGCAGATACAGTCAAATCTGATAGTATAGTAGTATATAATAGTATACATAATAAACCTATAAAATATTTTTTTAATATTCTGATCTGATCCTTCTGACTCTCTAGATTGCCATAGACTTTAAGGAAAACCGTGCCCCTGTGCCCAGTATCCTTAGTAAAATGGATATTTTCCTGATGATTGTGGCCAATCCTGATGGATATGTTTTCTCCCACCTCACTGAACGTGTAAGCAGTCATTCATTGTTTGCGTAACGCACATGTTTAAAAGCATGACAATAATAATGACATTACTAATTAACATTACCTCAGCCAATTCACCGTTTGTGGCGTAAGAGCCGGTCTGTGACCTCTAACCCCAAGTGCCTTGGTGTTGACCTCAACAGAAACTGGGATGCTGAATTTAGTGGTATGTTCACACTGTCATTTTTGATGTTTTTTTGTGGAAACAGATTCAAATTACTTTGCCTTTTTAAATGTCTCTACATTTTCTCCAGGTCCTGGAGCAAGTGATGACCCCTGCGGCGAAGACTATCGTGGTCCTTCTGCTCAATCCGAGATTGAAGTGAAAAACATTGCGGACTTCATCACGAGCCACGGCAACTTCAAATCCTTCATGACCATCCATGCTTACTCTCAGCTCTTAATGTATCCCTATGGCTTCAATGGCACAAACGCCCCTGACCAGCCTGAACTAGTTAAGAAATCTACATCCATAAAGCTCCTTGGTTTTCTTCTAAATCATATTTGTTTTACATGATCTCACAGTGACAAATTTGTATGTGTCTATTCTAGCATGAAGTGGCCACACAGGCAAGCAAAGCCCTCAATTCTTGGCATGGCACCATTTATAAAGTTGGGAGTATCTTCCACACTATTGGTAAGTGGATTGTGGATAATTTTTAACCACTTACTAAGACATGGCACAGTTTTTTTTACATTCGATTACATGGATTTTGACCATAGTTTTGTCATTGGTTTACGTTACAATACATATTTTTGATAGAAATTGCGTTCAGGTACCATATTCGACAAGATTCATGATCATCATAATTATGATTCATTATTCATACATCTTTTTTTCACTCAAACACATTCAAACGCTATATCTACATCCCGTTTTTTTTTATGTAAAATTAAGCTCAATTAATCGATTTTTTTATCTCTCCCACCCCTAAAATCTACAAGTATTTAGTGTTTTTAAGGTCTGGTCTGTTATGGTAAAATGAGTAATTTTTTTATGAGACACATGAAATGAGAGATTAAAGGGATAGTCCACCCAAAAATGTAAATAAATGTATTTATTTACTCACCTTCATGTCTTTACAAACCTGTATGCATATCTTTCTTCACAACTCAAAAGTAATATTTTTATCAAGGTTTCAGTTCCTATTTACTTCTGTTGTATTTTTTTTTGTCCATACAATTAATTTAAATGGGAACCAAAACTGATTGATCACCAATATTCTTCAAAATATCTTCTTTTGTGTTTTGCAGAAGAAAGAATTGCATACTAGTTTGTAATGACACGAGGGTGTGTAAATAATGATCATTTTAAATTTTTTGGTGAACTATCTCTTTAAGTGGTTTCTCAAGATGCATGTTAGAAAAGACTTTGAGAGTTTGGAGAAAAAGCGGTATCAGTATTATCAGAAATGAATTTAACCTGCATGTTTTATTTCAGAGCAAGCTAGTGGTGCAAGTGTTGACTGGGCTTACCAACGTGGCATCAAATATTCCTTTGCTTTTGAGTTGCGTGACACAGGCAAATACGGATTCCTCCTGCCTGCTGACCAGATCGTTTCCACTGCAAGGGAGACGTGGCTTGCTCTCAAATACATTATGCAATATGTTTGTGAACACCCTTATTGAGAGAAATGTAAGCTTCAATAAAGGTCCCAGCGGATATATGCTGGATATGAAATTTGTCATTTGAAAATTATGCTTCTGCGTTGTCCCAAATAACTTGATTAATTTTTGACAGAGGTCAGAGCAAGGTTAAACTGTAAGATAACACCTTTTAAATGCTTTAGTACATAGAATCCCTGAGAAATATGCAGCAATGTACACGTGGAATAAAGACACACACTACACACTATCAGACCTGATATTACTGAGAACTCAACACCTGTCTCTGAGTGTATAAAAACAGAAATCCATGAAAGAGACCTATACAGTAGAGATCATTCCCAGAGAACATGAGACTCTATCTAGCTGTCTTTGCGCTCCTGGCCGCAGTTCACTGCGAGGAGCTCTTTAATGGGTAAGTTCAGATACTTTCTCTTTTCCAATGACTTATTACCATATTACAGTGTTGTTTCTTATTCAAAATGTAACCTAACTGTCTTTTTTGATAGAGACCAAGTTCTTAGAATCCATGCAGAATCTGAAGACCACATTCAAGCTTTGAAGGAGCTGGAAGAGGACGTGGATTCAGGGGTATGACAGTTGTATAGCTGCTGACATACTTTAGTTTTCAATTAAACACCTAAAATATTGATGAATATTATGTGACCCTATAGCTGGATTTTTGGGCCCATGGCTTCTCTACTGAACGGCCTGTTGATATCCGTGTGCCTCACACCAGTCTGAATGCCGTCAAAGACTTCCTTTGGGAAAACAACATCCCTTTCACTGTCATGATCAACAATGTGCAGGTGCTAGCAATGAAGGCACATTAAAACCAAACTTTAAAATAGAGATCAAAAAACATGTATCGAAATTATCAATCTAAATTTGTAAACTTGTGTTTTCAGCACAGAACATAACCGCGAATAAAACCGTAACATCCAAAGTTTTACTTTGTTTTAGGAACTTTTGGACAGGGAAAAGGCAGAGATGGTTAATAATGAAGACATGGAACGCAGGACCAAAAGCTTCAACTTTGCTGCTTATCATGACCTGGAGACTGTAAGTGCTTCAAAAACATATGCATGACATAAGAACGATGTCTTTTCAAATGTCTACATTTTTATTTTTCACTTTTAGATTTACGCTTTTATGGACACCCTTGTGGCAAGTCACCCTAACCTGATCTCTAAAGTGCATATCGGCAGCTCCTATGAGAACCGTCCCATGTATGCCCTGAAGGTAGAGTCTGAGAGTACCGATTATATGATTTTGAAGTGAGATGTGTTAGGTTTTTCATCTTTTTATACACTGATTCCAGTTCAGCACGGGTGGTGTGAGTCGACCAGCGATCTGGGTTGATGCTGGAATCCATGCCAGAGAGTGGGTTACTCAGGCTTCTGCTGTGTGGATTGCCAACAAGGTGAGTGAAATGAACAAAATATGTCTGTGTAACATAAAACTATTCATTTTAATTTTGTGTTCTAATCTTTTTTTCTTTAGATTGCTTCAGACTATGGCGTTGATCCTTCTGTGACCTCTCTCCTTGGTCAAATGGATATCTACTTGATGATTGTAACCAACCCTGATGGATACGCTTTCACTCGCTCCAATGTAAGTCACCTGTTGTTGAACTTACTTGCTGATGGTGCATTCATTTAGCACTGATAGCACTAATATAGATGTCCTGAGCAATCAAACCTGTCTCTGTGACAGCCCAAGACTCTGTAAACAGAAATAAAGAGTCAATGTTTAGCCAATCAAAAAACCAGACAATTTAGAAAGGCTCTCTGCTTGTTAATAATTTTGCAAGCTTAGTGTTTTCTGACATGTATTTGGAGGCCTATTAAACCTAAATGGTATATATATATCAATCCTGACAAAAGCACATAACAAAATTGATAAGAATGAAAATAAAAATAAAATGAACATAAATAGTAATGTTTAAACTCATTAAGAAAACTTTTAAACCTAAATAGTAATGTATTTATATTTAATTTATAAAAATAAAAGTGAATTTAAAATATTAATAAAAACTACAACAGTATGTATACGGTAAAATTTTTGGAATGATTACATTTTTTTTAAAGTCCCCATGAATTCAAAATTGACCATACTTACTTTGTTTGCCTAAATTGATCGTTTTGTCGTGAACAATTCATCCATGCAAGTAAATCCACACAAAACATTTTTTTGGCTTCGTAATCTTTAATCAAAATCTGAAATTTCCTCACCCCTCTGCATTGGAGGACCTTCCCTGGTGACGTAGGTTTGACGGTTTGGGTGTCTGCTTAACATCCGTAACCACGCCCCTCCAACTGACAGTAGACGGGGAATGAAAACACTTACTTTTCCAGATCCAATCAGATGCTAGTTGGAAAAAAGCCACGCCCACTATTTTGCCTCATTTAGTATTCCGTTTCTCTCGGAAATACGTCACAACGCTGGAGAAAAGTCGTTTGCAACTTCCGGTTCACGGGGACTTTAATGCTTTTGAAATGTGTATCCTTATGCTCACCAAGGCTCCATTTTTATAAATCCAAAATAAAGTAATATAAAATATTATTAAAGTAATATTCCTGTAATGCAAAGCATTGTCACATGATCCTTTAGAAACCATTTGATTCGAATATGCTGATTTACTGCTCAAGAATCATGTCTCATTATTATCAATGTCGAAAACATCTGTGCTGCTTAATTATTTTTTATGTTTTACCGAAATACATTTTTTCCAGGATTTATTAATGAATAGAAAGTTCAAATGAACAGCATTTATTTGAAATAATATTTGACGTCCATCTTCACATTATAAATGGCTTTTTTCTGTCACTTTTGATCAATTTAATGCATGCTTGCTGAATAAAAGTATTAATATTACTATAATTATTACATAAAATCTTTTCTACCCCAAACACTTGAAGATTAGTGCATACATCAGCATATTAAAATGATTGATCAAATAAATGCAGCCTTGGTTAGCATAAAATATATATATATATATTTAAGTAGGATGAAATACTTTCTGTAGTAAGGTTGGTTTCAAACAATAAACCAAATTCTGGGGTCTTTGAATGCAAGTGACTATGACCTGTGACGCATTTATTATTGTTTCAAAAATCATTTAATGTAGGGTTCCAAAACATGAAGCAAATGTCATTTTTGAGGAGTTTAATATGTTCTATGCAATAAGTTTAAGTTCTATTTAAACTTAGGCTTACAGCACCTTTAAAAAAACATATATTTTAGAAGCATTACTAAAGACATTGGTGCCTGTACATTCAGAATCGTATGTGGCGGAAAACTCGTTCGGTGAACGTTGGCTCCTCCTGCCGTGGCGTTGATCCCAATAGGAACTGGGATGCTGGTTTTGGTGGTATGTAGTTTGTTACTCTCTCTTGTTGAAACATAGACCATGTTTTTTCTCATATGACCATGACATTTTCTCTCAGGTCCTGGAGCCAGCAAGGATCCCTGTTCCGACTCCTACCATGGTCCCTCTGCTCACTCTGAGGTCGAAGTGAAAAATGTTGTGGACCTCATCAAGGGCCACGCCAACTTCAAATCCTTCATCTCCATCCACTCTTACTCCCAACTCTTAATGTATCCCTACGGTTACACATGCACAGACATTCCTGACCAGTCCGAGCTTGTAAGCCAATTCATATCTTTATCAATATACTACAATACCACAACAGTTTTCTACTTTGGTTTGTCTTATGTAATCTCATCCAATTGAGTTATTTATAATTTTCTATGACTTTTATTTTCTCCTTACTAACAATTTACTCAGTTTTTTATGTTATGACCTGTGAAGCACTTTGAGCTGCATTTCATGATGGTGCTATACAAATAAAAACAATGTATTGTTTTAATGTATTGTAGCATGCTGTAGGCACAGCTGCGATAAAAGAGCTCACTTCCCTCTATAACACCAGATACCAAGTCGGAAGCATCTGCAAGATTATCTGTAAGTAGACTGTACTCTGTTTGAATACCAAGATATGACTTCTGTTATCTGATTGGGAATACCGGCCTGTTAAATTTCAGACCCAGCAAGTGGTGGAAGCATCGATTGGACCTACAATATTGGCATCAAATATTCCTTTGCATTTGAGCTGCGTGACACTGGCTTCTACGGTTTCCTACTGCCTGCCAACCAGATCATTCCCACTGCAGAGGAGACTTGGCTTGGTCTCAAATACATTATGGGATACGTTCGTGATCACACTTATTGAGAGAAATGTGAAAATATGTTGAAGCTTAAATAAAAGTCATTCACTCCCTTTGCTGAAGTCGTGGTTATTTTCAATAAGTATGTGGTTAAATGTTGATCACAACATATTTTGCCATTATATGGTGACACATGTTTGCCCTGTCGCAGTATTAATATTATTTTGCCTTATACACTTTGTAATATTTTTATTAGGTTGTGTTGTTGTTGTTATCAAAAACGTAATTTGCTGATTTATAAAATTGGCTGTTATTTTATTAGTATTCTATACACCTTCGGAGTCGGGACAGATAAACAGGTCAAATACATACATTTCTTCGTGACTTTATTAAAAACCTTTATTTCAATTATTTTATATATTAATTCTAATTAAATTAATTTCTGATATGTTGCGTTATAAAAATTAGACAATTATTTTCGGAAGAATTAAATGCATCTAAAGTCTTAATTTTTCTTCGAGGTGATTTCATCGGCAGATTCTGCATCGTGACGCAGTTTTCCCGCCTTCCATTTTTTTCCTGTCAGTAACTTTACTCGAGTAAACCAAGTTGCCTTTTTCATCTAGAACTGAAACATGGGTTTCTTAAAACAACTAGACGTTGAAAATTTCAAATCCTGGAGAGGAAAGCAAACTATCGGCCCATTTAAAAGGTTTAATTGCATAATTGGCACTAATGGATCAGGTGAGTTGGTAATTAAGCTAATTTGCGTGGCTACATTAATCTGACAAAACCGCGACTGTATTTTGCCCGTTAGTGCGACGGCATTCTAATTATTAATAATTTCATCAAATAACGTACTTTATTTAGATGCTTTGCGTGCTACATGCGTTTTTAAACATGTTAAACTTTAACAATAACTTGCATTCATTTATTGTGTCGATTCCTGTCAGTTAACGTTATCTGTCAGCGTCATTTTTTATGGGAAAGAGAGCGATTAGATAAACATCAATAATATGAATCTCGCCAAAACATCATTTGTTAAAAGCCTACCAGTTATCTAAGAGAAAACCAGTCTAAGAGACATAACTTAGATATATAACGTTATATTATATAGGCCTAAGTTAGCGTATTATATCATAGTGTAAGTTAGTGTAGTATAGTAAGAATATCATGTAAATACCATGGTAACGTTACTATCTTTCCATACCATAATTTTACCATAAAACCACCAGTCCAAGGGACATGCATATTTAAAGTATTAAATGGCGTATTATGTCATATAGTCTAGTGTAGTATAGTAAGAATATCTTATTTTAAGAATATATGTAAATTCCATGGTAAGTTACATGGTATCTTCTCATACCTTAATTTTACCATGTTACCACCACTTTAATGTGGTACATTTTAACTTCATGTAGATGTTTTGCATGCTAAAATGTTAAGGAGGCTTCATCAGTATGGATTAGTGATTGTTATTGAAACACTTTTGATGGTTGTTTATCTCCTCTGTAGGCAAATCTAATGTCATGGATGCTCTTGGATTTGTGATGGGAGAGAGGGCGGTAAACCTCCGCGTGAAGCACACCAGAGATCTCATCCACGGTGCCCACATCGGCAAACCCGTGTCGACCTTCGCCAGTGTGACCATGATCTACTGTAGAGACAATGAGGAAATTACCTACAGTAGATGCATTTCAGGTGAATGTGATTGAGCTCTGCTAGAAGTGTAAGGTAAAACCGAACTGAATGATTTTCTGATGGAACAATTCACTTTTTACAGGGGAATCTTCTGAGTATCGTGTGAATGGTAAACAGATGACTTTGGCGAAGTACACTGGAGAGTTAGAGAAGATCGGCATTGTGGTGAAAGCGAAGAATTGTCTGGTGTATCAGGTGCTTCAGTGATAAAATGGTCAACAAATGCTGTAGCATTTGGTTATCAGCATTTGATTCATTGTTATTAATAGTTTTTCTTTATTCTTACACTAATTATGGATTTATTTGTATATCAGGGTGCTGTGGAGTCAATTGCCATGATGAATGCCAAAGAGCGAACAAAGATGTTTGAACGAATCAGCAACTCTGGAGAGCTGAGAGCTGAATATGATGCCAAGCTAGCGGTCCTGCAGAAAGCCAAAGAGGACACCCAGTTCCATTTTAACCGGAAGAAAGCGGCTACAGCTGAGAAGAAACAAGTCTTCAAAGATAAGACTGAGGTAAGACTTGTCAGATGTCGAAGTATTTTCATGAATTAGCATCTCCTTGACAGTGTATTTATCTCGATCTTGTCAGGCGGAAAAATATCAGACACTGGTGGACGAACTCGGAGAAAGCAAACTCCAGCTGGCCCTCTTTCATCTCTTCCACAATGAGAAAAACATAAACGCACAGTCAGAAAAACTGAGGGACGCACAGGAGGCCGCAGCGCAGCAGAAGAACAGCCTGGAGGTCTGGGAACAAACTGTGAAGTCTCAGAAGAAAGAACATGGGCGCCTGAACCGAGAACTTCAGCAGTTGGAGAAGGAGATCAGGCAAGTCACTGGCAATGCACTTTAACTGGAAATGTCTGAATGCCGAGAGAACAAAAGTAGATTATTCGGCTAATTCTTGCATTTAACATTCCTTTTCATTAAAAAAAAATTACATTATACATTACTTTATACAATTTTAAATAAATAATATATTTTTGCTTTTATAAAGTAATGTTTTTTATATATATTTATTTATTTAACAATTTACCTATTATATAATATATGAATTAATAATATCATCATTTAAAGCTGCAGTCCGGCGTTTTTCCTCTTTGTCGCCATCTCTGTTTGAAATCTGTAATTGCAGTTATTCGCGGAATTATTAACTTTGCGTGAGTTGTACATCGGCATGAAACAGCGCGGATGAACACACTGTTTTGAGGAGACTGTGTGTCTGTCAGTCACCGCGACGGTGTGGATACTAACAAGTAGTCATAGTGCTATGAAATAAACGGTTTATGAACTGAATCCCTGTTATGCATAAACGTGTTTTACATAATATAACTCTAATAATTTTTGGGAAAAGGATAATTTTCACTTTACTGATCTGATTCAGATCCAATGCTTGACAATGGAGGCGGCGGGTTTGGTTTTCTTGAAGTAGAGTGATTTGCTCCCTCTCATAGCTAGCACAGAATAATTCATATTTACCATAATAGCAAAACGAAAAAAGCCACAACAAAGAAAACTCCTTAACTGTGTGAATTAAGGAACAAGTGTGCTACTGTTACACGATTGAACTATTGAAATGTCTTACCCGTCCAACAGAAAAAAAAGCCGTTTCTGCGTCCGTTTTGAACCCCTTCAAATATCACGGAGTTCACGCCACCTTTCAAAAGCCCTGCCAATGTTAATCCTTGTTTTCGCGTGGGCCCGGTTGCAATTAATTTTTTTCTCTACCCACTCCGAAGTCCGAATTCTCCTGGGTTTTACCACGGGTGAAACTCCAGTTGTCACTGGTGGTTGTCGTTTGAACCTTTCTGGATCCGCCATGAGTTTAATTATTTGAAGAGCTGTGAGAAAAGGCTAAAAGCTTCCAACTCCATCATCCGCTCACGCAATGTAGCCTACTTGCCGGGACTCCTCCTTTATGTGTACAGATGTGACGTTATGACGCAAAGACATGCTCGAATTTCCCGCGGAAATCCACCAGTACCACTGGAATTAAAATAATTATTACAAGCTTACCGTTTTGAATCGAGCAAAGGTAAGCAGATATTTTTGAACACTGGCTGGTTATGTTTTTTTTTATTATTATTATTTTGGATAATTTTTAACCCAAAAAAGTTACGGACAGCAGCTTTAATATATTAGGTATTTAAAATAAAATATACATGTGAAACTATTTACTTTAAACAATATAATTCTTGTATTAGGGCTGTCGACGTTAACGCATGCGATTAATTCAAAGATTTACAATGGCAATCTAAAATCTACAATTCATCGATAAATACATAAAGCATAATTTGCTTTAGCTCTGCTGAAAACCGAAGAAAGACATTTTTCCTGATGCCTGCGCTGAACAGTTCATGAAAGTGGTGAAGGGAGTGAGAGATAGAGAGCAAGATCACTACTGTTGGTACAGACCGCACGAGGAACATGATTGCTGCATCTAGGTTGTTTCCTTGCGAGCACATGCCTTGTATAGCACACATTATACCGACGGTAATCGTCATGCCTCTTCGTGAAAGCGGCTTTGTTGACCGATTTAGTAAAATGGCGTAAATTAGACATTTCAGGCATAGGCCCTCTAATTTATGGTAAGCCGTTTTAGCTTTTATTCATTTCCAGGATATGAATTCTTGATATCAACAATTCAATTCTTGATATCAACAATTCAATTCTTGATATCAACAATTGTATTTTCACTAGTAAAATGTCACCATAGGCTGCCATTCAAAACCAATTGTTGATATCAAGAATTGATTTCTTACTAGTTGAAATTCCAATTTCACATATCAGAAATACAATTATTACTAGTAAAAACCTTTATTTTTGAATTCAAGAATTCAATTGTTACTAGTTGAAATGTCTATTCTTGATATCAGCAATTGAATTGCTACTAGTAACGATGTTCATTTTTGATATCAATAATTAAATTTTTACTAGTGACAATTGTAATTTCTGATATCATGAATGTGATTTTTACTAGTAAGAAAGCTATTTTAGATATCAGAAATACATTTTCAGATATCAAAAATGATCATTTTTACTAGTTACAATTGAATTGTTGATATCAAGAATAGACATTTCAACTAGTGACAGTTTAATTATTGATATCAGGAATTCACATTTTTACTAGTAACAATGTAATTATTGATATCAAAAATGATATTTCTACTAGTAAAAAATGAAACTGCTAGTGTTGCGGAGCGGGCGTGTTACGGATACGTGGTGTAAATTTTTTAGCAATCAAAAAGCATGTCTAATTAATTGAAATAATGTATTATGAATTATTAAACTTATACAACATTTAAAAACTTATACAACATTTAAAAAAAAATAATTTACCCATTTAACCATTAATTTAAAAAATGTATTTGTAAATATTGAAATTAACATGAACTAAAACTAATGTTAACAGATGGATCCATGTGTGTTGTGTGTGTGTGTTACCAGCACTTTACCACTTGTCACAGAAGATGGCTGTTTCAGAAGATGATCCTGCTTATATTGTGTGCTTTAAGGAAGCATTCAAAGGGGATTTGGCTAAGCGCATGGAAAACACAAACATTGCTTAGCTCAAAATGGCAACAGCTCTTGATGCCAGATTCAAAAACTTGAAATGCATTCCTAAAGTAGAAAGAGCTGGGCCCGTATTCATAAAGAATCTTAATGCAAAGAGTAGCTCCTAGTGACAAAATTCTAAGAAAATTCTTAGAAATCTGGGCGTTTACTCTTAAAATTAAAGAAAAAATCCTAGTAAAGAAAAAGGTAATTCAGAAAGCATCTTAACCCTTAAAAGAGGTCTTAAGGTCAAAATTGTTAGGAGTACGGATGAGGACTTTTACAAGGCTTAAGAGTTTCTTAAGCAGAGGAGAAAATGACAGAACGATGAAGGGGGAAAAGAAATGTGATGCAGACAATATATGACAGTGAGTTAACAAGACGCTATAGATGAGATCGTGCAGGGATCATGTTTGTGACTGATCTTATTAGAGACACGCTAATATCTCCGACACAGCGCAGGAATGCCATAATGCCAGAAATGAAAGTAATCACTACATTAAGATATTTGGCAAATGGGAAAATGCAATAAAGCAGCAGTGATTTGGGTCTGTCAAAAACTTCTGTAAGCAGCGATCACACAAACATTACAGCACTTTCAGAACCTCTTATTGTGTCGTAGTTCGTTTCGTTTCCACTGGAGATTCCCACCTTGCAGGCTCAAAAAAACTGCAGTTATGAATAGAAGGCTTCCCTGGTGCGCACAAGCAGGGGAATGAACCGTTAATCATTTGCGCTATAAGCTCCCACGTCCGCTTCTCGCTCCATGCTGTGACACCCGGCCCGAATTTTCCTTTAATGATGGCCTAGTGTTCATCCACTAACTGGGCTAACAGTAAACACGGTTCTTCTGACCATTCGGGCTTTCTCGTCTTTCTTGTTTTTTAATCCATGTTTGCTATATTAAAACAAACATTCAAACCACCACTTAAATAGACAGCAATCAGTGTAATTGGAAAGAGTGGAACAATTTTTATCATTCTAAGCCAATCAAATACCTTAGGAAATTAACAGCAAGGTAAAAAAAGGATTTATATACATAAATATAATGTGTGTGTGTGTGTAAAGTCTATTCTTAAAATTCGGCTGAATGGATTTGAAAATGGTAAAACACAAATGTTTAACTCTGGGGGAGTTGTAAATTGAGCCTATTTCCAAAAAAAGTGGAGTATCCCTTTAAGCTAAGACTCCTACGTAAAAGGGTTTTAAGCTAAATTAAGAGTTTTCTGAGAGGATTCTTAGAATCTTTATGAAAACGGGTCCTGGAGTTTGGGAAACATGAGACAATATTCTTAAAGAGACCCTGGCTCCACATCACTCAGATGCTGAATCAGAGCCACCAATAAAGAAATTTGATCTCCTCTTGTTGGGCTCTGATACAGAGTCAGATGATGAAACATCCCTGGAATCTAACCCTCTTGCTAGATACAGTGCAGTGCCCAGCATAAGCCTTGAACAATGCCCTTTACAATAGCGGTGTGCACACAGCAAATGTCATGACAAGCTGGTGACTCTTGCACTGAAATATCTTGCAACTCCTGCTTCAACTGTGACGTGTGAGAGACTATTTTCACTCGCAGGACTCATAGTGCACAAGCAGAGGGCGGCTCTGGCACCTGAGAATGTTACCAAAAGCACGATGGGAAATCGCACAGATTAGTCCTCATTGGTTGAAACAACACTGATATATTGTTCAATTGTTCTCTTTTAAAATGTTTCATTTTAAAACTCTTGTATCATGTTTTTTTTTTTATGTGTATAAATTGTGTGAATATTCCCAAAATCTTACAATGTGATCTTGCTATGAGTTATGTGTTTGTTGTCATATTTCAAAAGAAAAAAAACTATGATAAACATGTTTTTCGAATGGAATTATTCAACTAGTACTTTGGGTGTCTTGTTCGTCATATTTATTTTCATATAAAAGCAACAGAAGACAGAACCTAAATTATATCCAGTTTATTAGCATGAGTGAATCCTGCAATATCTGCCTTTGATCTCGCAGGTGTCTGATCTACTATGAGAAAGGAGAACTGTCCTTCTTGCCTGCACTTTTTTCACTCCTCCCCTCACTGCAGCCGCCTACTCTTGCCTACATTGCCTACAGACGAGGCGCGGCACATCTCAAATGAGCCTAATAAACGTTTTAAACAAGAAAAATGGTGTATACTTAATTTTATAAGCTGTGATTAAAAATTGTAATCTGTTGACAGCCCTATTATATATATATATATATATACACACAATTTACATATTGTATTGTTATAATTAATATTCATCAAATCTATATACATTACAAATTCTATAAACACAAACAGAAATATTTAAATAGTTTATTCAAATAATTAATAATATTTAATATTTAAAATATATATAACAATTTAATTTTTATAATATCATTTTTATAATATAAATGCACAGCACACAACATTTTCTGAACATAAATATTTAAATTATACTATAATGTATTTAATATTTAAAGTAAAATATACTTATATAACAATTTACTTATTTAAATTAATAATATATTTTTTATTGTTTATGTGTGTGAGTGATTCTTTTTTACTATAAATGTTATGTTTTTGCACACCATTTTGTGTGAGAAAAACTAGAGTAATGGCTACAGAATTTTTTTAAATATTATTTTATTTATAAATCTCACTGCAGAATGTTGTTCTTCCAGATCTCAGGAGCAGACTCTTAATCAGCAGAGGCCTCAGTACATCAAAGCTAAAGTGAACACCTCCCACCACCAGCACAAAGTGGAGGAGGCGCGCAGATCGCTTCAGAAGAACCGGAGTCAGCAGGCCAAAAAGGAGCAGGATCTTGAGGAGCTGAAGGGAGAGCTGACTGAGCTGAAGAAGGCCTGGACGGTCTCTGAGAGGCAGATGGAGGAGGAGGGGGCTCAAAGAGGAGACGGAGTGCAACTAGAGGAGGCCCAGGTTAAAATCAGTGTTTTGTGAACATTCTCTCTAATAAGGACAACATAATTGCATTGGAAAATAATATTCACTGAAAATAAAGCAGAGGTGGACTTGATTTTATCCATTGGGGCTGTATTGAATAATAACAACAACAAAAAAGTAACATTGGTTGATATTTTTTCTTGCTTACAGGGCATTCGTTATATCTGCAGAATAGAAGCTGATTCGATTAGAAATTTTAGGGTCATAAATAGGGCCAATTTTGTTAATATGTTGACTGTAAAACATTAAGATATATTATGTTACACACTGTTTGACTTTGTACAGATGGAGCGGTATAAGGAACTCAAAGAGCTGGCCAGGAAAAAGGGAGCGATTTTAAACCAAAGCGCTGAAAAGCTGCACTGGGAGGTAAAAGCAGACCGTGAGAAGATTCAGTTTGACCTGAGGAGGAAAAGTGAGATACAGGTAGGCTTCTGTGCTTATGTGAGTGTCTTTTTGCAATATCGTGATGTACAGTAACTCTGTTTACTTGTCTTTAATATTTGAACTAGGGCTGGAACAAACGATTATTTTTTCAATCGATTAATTTAATCTATAGATTTTTCGATTAATCGAACGATTATTTTTTCGCTTCCAGTTAATCTATTGATTCTAAATAATTGATTAAACCTTTGGTTAATTTACCGATAAATAATAACCAAATATTTACAAATAAATAATATCCGTAACTAATCTATGTATGAACTTTTACCTAATGATTTTTGGGGGATTTACAGCAGCAACTACTTACAAGTATAATCCTGAAATGTTTTGTTCATTCAGGGGATTAATGTTATATTCATTCAGCTATATGATCAAACAGTTGAAGTCACAACAGCATTATAACTAACCATGCACATTTGTATTAGGCACAAAATATGAGGCTGACAACAGTATTCTATTGCTGTGTAAAATTTCACTGTAATAGTCCAAATACTTACACTGCCGTCTCGTCGTTTTGAGGTAAGAGAGCCCCGGGATGTTCTCTTTCTTTTCAGATGCCCCTGCATAAAGGTTGTGCTGCTGTGATTTGCCATTTCGGTTTTACAGAGTGTACAGAGCAGCATTTAAATTTGTCTCTGTTTGTGGTGGGGCCAGTAAAAGTAAAAATGTGGGCTAGTAGAAAAAAATCCTTAGCACTGAGCCCTGCGATTTATTTCACGATATAAATGTTTGTTTGCAGGCAAATATTAAACACTCTCAAACTCGGATGGAAGATTTCATCAGAAGGGCAGAGAAGCTGGAGGAGTATGCCAGCACTACTAAGTATGACACACTTAAATACCTCTGCACTAATAAGAACTAACATTATAGAGCTTGTGATTAAGATAGATGTGATTAAGATTTGTTTTGTGTTATTGTATTAATTAATAACATTGCTGTAACTGAATTGCATTTCTTTTTATTGAGTAACATTATTCAGTTGAACTGTCAGTCACATCTTACTCATTTTTCTGAAGGAAAGCTCTGGAGGAGCAGTGTCAGCAGGAGGAGCAGCTGGCAGAGGAGCTGTCGAGAGGCTTCATACGAATGGAGGAGGTGAACGAGGAGCTCGCGCAGGTGCTGACCAAGCTGCAGAACGCTCGGCTGGACAGCCAAGAGAATCGACGACAGCAGAAACGAGACGAAGTCCTTGAAAGCCTCAGGAGACTCTACCCTGATACAGTGGTACTGTAACAATCAGCTTACACAACCCCCTAATGCCAGTCAAGCAGATTCAGGGTGTCCGCGGGTCCTTAAAAAGTCTTAAATTAGATTTTGAAAATTTATGGCCTTAAAAAGTCTTATTTTTACTTATGAAAGGTCTTAAATTTTCGATGGCAATTTGAGTTAGACATATCTAAATGTTTTCCAAATGAAAACTATCTAATTAGCGTACTTTTTTATTTATTATTCGTTCTTTGTGGATTTGCTCGTTCACGTGACATTGCGCGTCACATTCGCGCCAGCATTACGTCTGTCTCCTGCACGCGGAACAGCAGGAGAGGAGAAGAAAGCTGGTTAATTTCAGTTCAATTGTAAGTTCATTCTTTATGTGCGTAGTGGTGTGCGATGTGTATTGTCTATTATGATATTGTAATCATTGTTTTACTTTAACGTTAACTATGTACGAGGGCGCACTGCGAGCTGACTTCGCATTTGTCTCTCATGCTTGCTTTCACTGCGTGATGTGTCAGTGCAGTTATAGGTATGTTCACTAATAGACGTATAACGTTTTTGTATTTTATATATCATATGTTGTTATCATACAATATTACATCAGCAAGAGGGCTGTTTTCCCGTGCACAATAGCAAATATGATATTTATTTTATATAACAGTTAAATTAACATTGTTACATTTTATAAACAATATTGTTTGTTTTCCCTTTATTTCGCTGACGAGAATTTCAAAATGAAACCGTAGCAGAGTCTCAATGCAAAAGACAGCGATGATTTCTTGACTGAAATCCGCGTTTTGAACGAATCATTTTAGCGATTCAATGAACGTCACTTCCAGTTCCTGAATGAATCAGCCGTTTGAACAAATCGGTTGAATGAATGAATGACTCCCTAAAACAGTGACTTGCCGCCACCTACTGGCAGTTTTAGTTTCACATTTAAACCCTGTAATTAAAATGTTACAATTAGAAATCAGTTCATATTTAAATATTGAATTAAGAATTGAAAGAATTGAATATATCATAGCTTTATTCATGCAATTGTAAATGGAGTATAAATATATTAATGCCAGTTCTGATGCTGCTTCTGTGTCTCCTCTGCACTGCAAAGATGGATTTTGATTTAATGATTTAATTTAACTGGTAACAGTGGTATTGTGTTATTATTCTAATATAATTTAATTTGAATGTTAGAATTTGACATAAAAGGTGATGCATACCTCTAAGTAAAAAAAAAAAGTCCATATATGGGTGAAAATGCCCCTGGAACTCAATTTAAGGTTGCAAATATTGCCCTTTAATAAAAAAATTAATTTCTTTCACTGCTGTGAACTGACCACTGCATAGAATATGAAAAATATGAATATCTTCGTGAGTCAGCTGTCAACAACAGGCCTAAACCAGCCATGGTACCAGTACACAAACACAATCAGTAAAATATTATCAACAAAACTTTGAAAATATTGAGACATATTTTTGTCAATATTGCGCACCCCTAATGTAAGGTATTAATTTTGATTTCTTCAGGTCTTAAAAAGGTCTTAAAAAGCCTTAAATTTTACTTTAAAAAGTGTGCAGATACCCTGAGATTAGACCTTATGTTTTTTGTCATCTGTTAGATTGAAGCATTGCAAGAAATTATGGAAAGTGATGTAATTTTAAATATTTTGCTTTTTGACAGTAACATCAATAAGGGTGGATTCCACAAAAATAAAAAGCAGGAACTGTTTTCCACATTGATAATTATTAATGATTCTTGTACAGCAAATCAGCATATTAGAATGATTTCTGAAGGATCATGTGACACTGAAGACTGGAGTAATGATGCTGAAAATTCAGCTTTGCCATTAAAGGAATAAATAAAACATTTAAATATATAAAAAAGTAATATAATGTAATACAGTAATATAATGAAATATTTGTATAATTGAAATTAACTGATTTTACTGTATTTTAGATAAATTAAATGCAGCCTTGGTGAGCATAAGAGACTTCTTTCAAATTAGAAACTTCTGTTGGTTTCTTAACTCATTTCAGTATGGCCGTCTGGTGGACTTGTGCCAGCCCATCCACAAGAAATACCTGCTCGCCGTCACCAAGCTGTTTGGCAAAAACATGAACGCTATTATTGTGACGTCTGCCAAAGTGGCTCATGACTGCATCCGATTTCTGAAAGAGGAAAGAGCCGAACCAGAGACATTTCTGCCTATTGACTATATAGATGTGAGTGACTCATCAGTGAAAGCCCTTCATAATGAATTATTTTGCTTTATTTTTTATTTACTTAAACAGCTTTTTATATGGTTGGATTTGCAAAGAGTGGTCTTTAACTGTATGCGCATCAGGTACACCCTCTGAACGAGCGTCTGAGGGAAGTGCAGGGAGCCAAGATGGTGGTGGATGTGGTTCAGTGCGCTCAAAACGCCCCTCAGCTTAAGAGGGTGATTCAGTTTGTGTGCGGAAACTCCCTGGTCTGCGACTCTCTGATAGGCGCCCGTCGCATTGCCTTCGATGGCCCTGAGCGCCTTCAGGTGAGTACATGCACCTGTATGCCACAAAGATTACATCATCGTTCCAGGTCGATTACATTTACAGTTTTCCTGTACATCTATGACTTGTGTAATGTTTTGTTTAGACTGTGGCTCTTGACGGCACCTTGTTTCGCAAGTCTGGGGTGATCTCCGGAGGCTCCTTGGACCTGAGCAAGAAAGCTCGACGCTGGGATGAGAAGGATATGAATAAACTGAAGGAGGAGAAGGATAAGCTGTCATCCGAGATGCGTGTAAGTGTCCCAGATTGCTAATAGATACCTGTGCGATGGCAGACATGCAATAAAAACCGAAAATCATGTCGAAAGTCCAAAATCCTGCTATATATTAAACTTTTCAGTACATGCTGACTAGTTGTGGTTTTGTTTCTTAATGCAATTAAATTAATCACAACTAGTCAGCATGTATTTAATGTTTAATATATAGCAGGATTTTGGACCAATGAGATTTCAGTGTGGGCGTGGCTACTTAGATAAAAAATTTGCATAGAGGGAATGCATTAACTTTCCCGCCGGAACACGCCCCCCTCAGCCGGAGTGGCAGAAGAGCTGCTGCGTGACTGGATTTAATAGGGGAAACTGCGAAAACGCGAGTAAAACAAACTATTATCAGTTTAAACTAAAAGTTGGACTCGATATAGTGTTCCTTACAACTTATCAAAGATCCAGTGATCCATGGATATTGACATGCAGCCAGGAATCGTGTTTCCTGACATTTATATGTGCCTGATTTCGACGCCGGGGAAATAAATTAAGAAAATTTACCTGTAAACGTTTTATATAAATACAATATAGATAGGTCTAAATCCGAGTGATCACTTACATTAATGTTATACTGTATATCATCATATCGTCCAGCCCTAAAACTTGTATAGTTTTTTGTCAGTGTTTATTTAAAAACATCAAAGCTCTTTCCCGTTTTAGATGTGTTTTGTGTGTTTTTCACGGCATTCACGCTGAAAACATGCTGCCGCTCAGTCTTTTTGCCACTTAGTGGGCATGACCGCATACATTCCGGCCGACGGTGATGTCATGCGCATACCCTCTATTAGTATGGAAGAGATTCACTTTCTCTTTATCATGTCATACAGTGTTATATTGCAGGCTAATACTGTTGATGTATGTGCAGGCCCTGATGAAGCTGAAGCGTAAGGAAGTGGATTTGAAGCAGATCAGGGCTCAGTCTCAGGGAAACCAGACTCGCCTCAAATACTCCAACACAGAACTGGACTCCATACGCAAGAAGAGCATCCCAGCTTGTCAGGCTGCAAGTCACACTCTTTCTTTTTTCTTTCCCCTCCTTCATTGTTGCATGACATTTAAACATCTCTAATACTCTTATGAAATCTGTGTGTGTGTGTGTGTGTGTGTGTGTGTGAACTTTAGGAGATTTCCAAACTCAGGAGTGAGCTCTCCAACCTCGAGGCCCAGTTTGAGATACAGACTGAGAATGTAGAACTAAAGGATAATGAGATGAAGGCCGTCCGGGACAAAATTCACCAGGTCAATTGATTTAAGTGTAACATGATCTCTTGAGGTTTTCTGTGGTCATGGAAAACTAGGAGATATCAAGGAATTTAAAGTTGTTCAATATGAGCTTTTTTATTTATTCATGCCAATAATGACAGCAAGGTGGCACAAATGTACACTAAACTGCTGAAATTATAGTTTTACAGTATTTAGTCAATCTCTTTAAAAAAATGTATTGGTCAAGATCATTTCTCCATGCTAAACTGTCTTGTGGTTTGATTTTGCTCATCTTAGATGGAGGACGTGGTGTTTGCGGACTTCTGCGTAAAGATCGGTGTGGCTAACATCCGTGAGTATGAGCAGGATTATCTGCGACTGCAGCAGGAGCTTGAGAAGAAGCGGTAAGACCTGGACAAACAATTCCTACCCATGTTATCACTGTCATCACAGACAGCTCAGTGCATTTGTACATTATGGCATGAAATATAATGTGAACTAAATCTGGCTAATTAAATCTCCTGATTGTCCAGCCTGCAGTTTGAGTCCCAGCACACCCGGCTAAGTATCCAGCTAGACTACGAGCAGGCTCAGTTGAAGAAACTCGTCAAACAGATGAAGAAGATAGAAGAGACCATTGAAATAGAGGAGAACATCGTTATTAGCTTGAAAGAGGCAAACTCACTCACTCCACGTTAGAGACACAACAATTTGACATTTTGACTACATTTATCTTTTTTTTTTCTCTGTTTAGTGTCATGTTGAGCTGGTTATGTAAAAAGGTTCTGACATGTTTGGTTTTTTTATTTGAAGTACTGCTGTCTGTTCCCCACGTCTCCACCAGGTGGAGGACAGACTTTTGATAGCTGTGGAGCAGACACAATCAAATCACCTAGAACTGAACAACCAGCTGTCAGAAAAGACAACTTTAGTTAACAATGCCAAGATAGAGGTTGACAAGACTCTTAAAGGCTCCCAGGAGAGAAACAAGTGGGTATCTGAGCATGATAATGGTTGATCTGAGGAAAACAAATATGCTAATAGTTGGTGTTGTTTATTTGATTTATTTCTCCTGTTTGTCTGCAGGGTGCTGATGAAGCTTCAGAAGGAAACGATCTGTGCTGAGGCAGCCCTAGAACAGCTGAGACTGAGCAGACACAACCTGCTGCTGGGCTGTAAGATAGACAACCTACCGTTGACACTGATTTCAGGAGAGCTGGATGACATCAGTGACATACAGGTGCAAACAGAGGGTCAGAACTACTCAAAATAAGGCAGCACAAATTATAATTCCCTTTTGTGTTTTTCCTATTCTGCTTGTTAAGTGTCCTCTAACTTTATTGCAGCTGGACTCAGAGTCTCAGAGCATCAGCACATTGGATATTTATGAAAGAGAAGCGCAATTGATGTTTGACTATTCAACACTGGACAAGGCCCTTAAGGTGAAAACATGACATTAAAGCAGTCTCACTCAGAGCAGTCATTCTTATGCTGTAGATAGGGTTGTCGCAATAACCTTAATATTGTAGTAACGCGCTTCTGACAAGCCAACCGCAGAGGAATACAAGTAACCACAGCAACCGCAATATTCGCGTTTTCTTTTTTCATTAGGTTATACCCTTCTTGTTTTGAACTTAATGCATGTGTATTTAATGTTAAATGATAAATTTAATGATAACAAGACTGTTTATCATGGTGTTTTATACAGAGGCTTTGTGGATTTGCACTTAACAAGCCTAAACAGACAGTAAATGAGAGAGATCGACTGAGCGCATGCGATTACCTGCGTCTGTCTTTGAGGTCAAGTCATATATTTGTGAAAAGATTGCTGAGTCCAGGGAAAGCAAAATATTTGACTATTTGACGTATCATCCTTTTAACATTTAAGGGTATTTACCATGAATGGCGGCAGCGCTGGTCAATGCATTGAATCAGTGCCATTGGTCTCTTTTAAGTGAAGCTTCAGCGTTACCCATGCGACGCATTGCTGGTCAGCTGAGCCTTGAAAAGTGGAGCTCAAAGTTAAAATAATAACACCTTGTTTTATTGCATCTATCTTTTAATGAATCAGCGTTTTTGAATGTGTTTGTTGAATGAACGGTTAAACGACTCACTCAAAGACAGTCCCTTGCCGCTATCTAGTGGCTCAACAATGTAACTGCGTGCTGACTGACAGCCTGTCAATGCACAAAGACGAAGACGATAATACTGGTGAAATATCAGCAGAAAGCCTCTTGTCCAGTCAGATTCGAGGATCGGAACTACCTGTTATACATATAAAAATAGCCTAATGAGCTTATTGCCAGGTTTATATTCTGTTATGTTGATCCTTATTTTGACATTCTCTTCTGTTTACTTCACTTCCTGTTTCAGTGCTGTTTAGTTTCGGTTACATTGGTTACTGAATATCTCCTTGTTTTTGTGCATGCTGACCACATCGTAACACTTATTAATATAGCAACAAATAAATCAAAATTGCGCTATTGAGCCACTCAAAATTACCGCAAATTCCGAAATTCCTTCACCGCGACAGCCCTTGTTGTAGAAGTGATTTTGATTTATTGTGTGTGTGTGTGTAGGCCCTCACTGATGAGAGTGAATTGGAGGCTCAGTTGGAGAAGCTCAAAGAAAGCGTCTCTTCTCTGGAGTCCATGATCATGATGTCTAGAGCTCCCAACCTGAAAGCTCTAGAAAAGATCAGAGATGTTAAGGACAGCTACCGGGAAGTCATGGATGGTACGAGACAAATATGAATACATTTCATGGTGGGGAGTGGGACTACTCCTGAAATAGCCCCTCTATTAAACCTTCTACATTTTACATTTTTAGTTGCCTAGGTAGTCCATGTCTATTAGCTTTGAGATTATCTATGGTTAGTTTTAGTTTGTTATAATAACCCTTTTTGGGTTTAAGTTTATTGTCGTAACACATCCATCAATCACATAAAACATTGATCATGTTTGTGTGTTTTTACCCCTCCATACTCAAAAACCCTCAGCTTTTGAGACCAGCACACATACTACTAAGAAATGCGGTCAGGAGTTTGAGCAAGTGAAGACCAAACGCTTCCAACTCTTTAGTCAGTGCTTTGAACATGTGTCTATCGTCATCGACCAGATCTACAAGAAGCTCTGCAGAAACACCAGCGCTCAGGTCCATGCTTGACTCACTTCTTCAATGACTTGTTCATTCATTTTTATTTTTGTATGAAACTTTGTTTTTATGCACGTCCTTAGGCCATTCTCAGCGCTGAGAACGCATATGAGCCTTACCTGGACGGCATCAACTATAACTGTGTGGCTCCTGGGAAACGATTCATGGCCATGGACAACCTGTCAGGAGGAGAGAAGGCCATCGCTGCTCTCGCTTTGGTCTTTGCCATTCACAGGTGAAAAACAGCATAAGCACATAAACAAACTCCTTTTAAAGTAATATCTGACTATAAATACAGATGTTTTTGATGTGGGAGAAAACTGTAAAGATCATTGTTGTTTAATTTTAGCTTTCGTCCTGCCCCGTTCTTTGTGCTGGATGAAGTGGATGCTGCCCTGGACAACACAAACATTGGCAAGGTAAGACCAGCCTCAATGTCTCGATTTCGCTGTTTTGATATTCTTTATCTGCCATGATAGAAAGACATTGTTTCCTTTCAGGTTACAGGATTTTTCCGGATGATGTCCAGAGAAAGCTGCCAGATCATTGTGATCTCCCTAAAGGAAGAGTTCTACTCGCGGGCAGACGCTCTTCTTGGAGTCTATTCTTCGGTATACACACATCCACACCGTATCACATCAATCTCATCACTCATGGTCCATTTAGAGTCCCCATAAAATCAAACTCAAACTAAAACTAACACAGTGTCTGTTTTTTTCCTGGCATCCTTTGGATGTGTTACATTAAATGATCATGCTATCATTCATTCAAGTGCTTTAAAACCATTGAAGGGTGATAAGATGCTCAATCCGGGAAGCATCTCTCTAGCCTGTTTCACACTGAACGCTTAAGCAGTGCATATTTGTTTACGCCGCCCATGTTATCAGATTAGAGCATTCACACTGCACGCAGAGTAGAAATGGCAGTGCTGCCATCGTTTCAGTGCCAAGTCTATTTTTGCTGTCTCTCGTGCTGAATTTAAGCCACAGTGCGTTGTTCTTGTTCAAAATAGCATGAAAAATAACACAATTCACCATAAAGTCATATAAGTTAGGTGTTCTGTTTCACAATCACCATATGACATTCAGCGCTGTGAAAAAAATAAAGTACAAGAAAACACATCATTGCCAGAAGTTTTTGCCCAAACTTCAAAGGCTTGTTTAATTGATTAAAACTAGAGGCATATCTTAACTTTAAAATGACTTTTATCCTATAAGATAACCATGATGCATTTTTTTAAGAATCAGTTCATTTAAAGTTCAAAGGAATAGCATTTATCTGAAACAAATCTTTTGATGCATTATAAATGTCTTTACTGTCACGTGTGATTGATTAAATGTGTCCTTGCTGAATAAAACTATTAATTTCTTTAAAAAAAAAGAAAAAAAGAATGAACTCCAAACTCTTAATGTATGAGCTTTTTTAAAGTAACCACCTTTTTCTTACAATATGGCTCAATATATTCAGGTAATGCACCAACAAGTGATAATATTTGGAAATAAGTTTTTTTTTTAAATATTGTTTACAGGGCAGGGGTGTATACAAATTTCTTTTCTCAAAAAGTAGACAAACCATTTATTATATACCAGCTTCCTTTTTTAGCAGGAAGTACATCAACACAGAAATTAAACTTGTTTATCAAGTTTATTTAACATTTCTTAATAAGAGTCTTTTCAAATTTTGGATGCTTTTTGATTCATGCCTAACTCTTCTCTCATTTATCATGCACCTCTTTTTTTTTGCTTGTCGTCACAGTTTGATGAATGCATGTTCAGCCGTCTTCTCACCCTGGACCTCACCCCATACCCACTGAACGACGAGAGCGGCACAGAAAGAGAGATGGACAAATAATTTAAATGGCTTTATGGCAGATAATGCCAGAACTGTTCTACTTGAATGTTGAATGTTATCTTGTGAAAATTAGAAAAGTAGTCACATTTAAAAGTGTTTCATGTTAAAGCTGTTTTTTACGTGTTTGCTTTTGTTCAATATGTAAAGTAATTTTAATACAGTTTTATTGTTTGCATAGAGTTTTGTTTGAATTTCTTCATTAGTAGTTGTGCAAACAGTACACTTTGACCTGCCGCTCTGTCACTAGGGTGGAGTTTCAGTAAATCCTCAGCCTCTGTTCTTCCACTCTCTCTTACTCTCTGCTTCTCTCCTCGTTACTTCAAATGTAAAGCTTTGCTTTCTTTAGTAACTCCAATGGCATCTTACACAGTGGTCATTGTCCCTCTCAGGAACAGGCTTACCAGTCTGGATGCAGTGCATTTCTTCCTCTGGGTTAGTTTGCTTTCTCATCTGTTTGTTATAATTTGTAATGCTGTTGGGGGTTTTCTAGTAATGCTTTTAGTAAACAAGTTGAAGTAATTCAAATATAATTGAAGTGACAATATTGTTGGATAAACTAAGCATTCACACTGTTTAGAAAAGATAGAAAGCATAATTCAGTCAAGTGATGTATGTACTGCTGTTAATTCAGGTTTAACTGTATATTTTAGGTTGGTTATCTGTTATCTTAAAACTGTAGCATAAAAGTTACATCAGTATTTCTTTCAAACTACCGGTAATAGTTTATTCTAAAACACATACGTCAGCTATCACAGTTCATCACGACATTCCCATCCATCTCCAATGGGAATACTCATAGTTCACAGCTACTTAACACACACATTGTGGTCTATTTGTATTTTGTTTACTTTGCACAATGCAATTGTGAAAACCTGTTTGTTTTTTGTTTTTTGAGGCAGCTGTATGTACACAAACGCTAATACAGTCACGGATTTTCATGCAAAAATGTAAAAACACTCCAAATTATGTAGCATTTAAAAAAAAAAGATTGCATGAGCATATTTTTATATTTGCAGGTGAAAAAACTGAAGGACTTGGAGAGGGAAAAGGACCTTCTGTGGATGGGACTACAGGCTTTAGAGCAGGTTCGAGAGAGGTTATGCTCGAAGCTGGAAGACTATTCCAGCAAAAAAGAGATGAGAAAAGTACTTCAGGGGTTCCCAGACACCCCAACCCTGTTGTTGGCTCAGGTCCACAGAGTGAACAGGGCATTGTGGAATCTATTGTGTAACTCCAGGAATCCCACCAATCCTGCTCAAGGCAGGCCTTCGATAGAAGGTTATGTTCCTTAAACAGTAATGCATGTCAAATCGCTGGAAAAGTTCTTTTAGTTCTATCTTCATTTGTAACTTTTTAGTCAACTATTTGAAGTCAATGTATTGAAAGCCATTTACCTTTTTATCAGGTACTGACGGACACCTGCCCTCTCCTGCCTGTTCAGAAGAAAGTGCTTGTTTTTGATCAACTGTTTATTCTGATGTCCTGTACTGTACTTTACAGTAATACAGTAATACTTCTTTGAGTGGCTTGAAATCATTTTATGTGCAATAATGGAGGTGTTCCGATATTTGACATTTACGAAATGTGCAGTGTACAATAGAGCACACTGGATTTAATGAATCCATGTGTAATGTAAAGATGTCATTAACCCTCTGTTCACTTTTGACTGAAAATGGTAATGGTAACTTCATCTGAATGATTACGAAACCTGGTAACTTTTGTGGCACTGGCCGGAGCAGAAAAAAATTACATGATTAAATAAAACTAAATGTCAAGAGAGAAAAAAGTCACACTTGTACTCTTCGCTATAGAAAATTAATGGGAAATACGAAATAGAGAATATTTTTGGGTGTACAGTCCACAAATCAGCCACGATGCAAAAAAAAAAAAGAAGCTCATAGCAGTGAGGTTAAAATCTAAACCATCAAGAGTACAAAATAGCCACATAAATGAACTGGTGTGGGTGTAAAAATATTGCAAAATTGAGCCAAGAGACTCACCTAAGAGGTTAAAATAGATCAGTCCCAGATGGGTTAAATTCTGATAAAGCATTCCATTTCTTTTTTGTTACTTTTAATGAATTTTGATTATATGAGAAACAAAATGTTTTTACTTTAATAATGTAAAAGCACCATATTAACATTTCAAACAAACGAAAAAAGAGAAAGTTATATAAAATATAAAACCTAAAAACTTGGTTCTCAGTAGCCAATACACAACCCTGTAAAAATACTGTCCGGGCATCTAGTGGCATTACAGAGGTGATTTTCTTCATTTCTTTCCACCAGATGGCACCAATCCGCCTCCATTCATGGATTTTGGAATGACTCTATTTTGACTTAAATACTAAATGAATTGAAAAAAGGTGAATATTCACTTAAAATACCATTAAACACGATGATGTCATAGAACGAACAGCCGTGCTACTCTACTCGTGTGATATTGCTTATATATTTGGGGCTTCTCGGCCACCCAGAGGGATGTAAATGACTCAGAAATATAGAATAATAAGCATATCCTGAGCTTTCACCAGTTGACCAATCCTGACTCAAGAGGAAAGCAGATTCCAATCATAATTATGTTGTAAAATAATGTGATTACATTTTCAAATGTGTCAAGTCTAATAAAGTTTATTATTATTTTTTTATATCAATTATTATATATATATATTTTTATTTGTGACTGTCTTACGATATATGTCAAAAGTCAAGACTTTTATTTTGAAGAGTAGTTTGATTGTGTTCATCTTGGCGCTGAGTTCAAGCGTCGGTTACAGTCAGTGTCCTGCGCGCAGATGAGAGGATTCGCGTGCAGAATGAAATCAAACTGATTGCCTGAGAGAACCACCATGTTGAGGAGAGTGAGCAGCTCGAGCAGCGGGAAGAGCAGCACTTCACGGCGGAGCAGCTCTGTAGGCTTCGATGAGTTCGGCTTTGCTCTCAGTAAGAAAAGAGTCAGGAAACTCCAACACAGATGTCATGACTACAGGTAACTTAGATGTTGACTAATACATACATACTAGTATTGGTAACACTTAACGTTATGTAACTTATACGTTACTTCCTGGTTTGTGTGTTCAATGCATGTATTTAGTTCAGCTTTCAGTTCATTTTCATAACTCGAAATATAATTTCACGTGAATAAACGCTATGCTGTGATGTGGACTCGACAAGTAAAACATTAGGAGCATCTTTAACTGTTTTCATCAGTTATCCTCAGCCTAATCCAGTTAAAGTGAAGGAGCTGTGTGAATTTCTCACTTACTGGAATGGATCCAGTTTCATCTGCAGAAATCAGGTGTGCATCTTTCTCTAGAAGACTTAAAATATTTTGACGTTTACTCAGGGTATTATGTACTCAGGATTGATAGTGCATTTAAATTGGCTTTCACAAAAATGTACATCATCTTTAAGTATAATCTTTAAAATCGGATCTTTAGAGAAATCAATGAACACATCAGAATGAATGTTTAGTTTAAATGATTGACTTTACAGCAAAACTGGTGTTGGACAAATTACATTCTTCTGTTGATTTATTTTTATTTTTTTACTTGCTGTTATTCCAAACCCAATTCCAGCTCATCAATTAAAAATTTAATCTTATATGCTGAATTTTGCCCAGCCCTGCATTTAAAATGATTTACTCAATGTTTTAATGTGTTTAATAATTTTTACGTTCCTTTTTCCCCAAATCAGATCGAGAGGTTTATTCGTATTGGTATTCCTCCGGCAATACGTGGACGAGTTTGGAAATGCCTCCTAAATATCGACAGTCTCAGAGCTGCTAGCTCTTTTGATTATGAGGTGCAACCCCATCAATATATTTAGGTGTTCAAGCACGAAGTGCTGAAAACCTATTGTAATTGCTATTTGAAAAAAAAAAAAAACCTAAAACGCATCGTGCAGCCCAAACCGTAAGGCCTAGAGACTTGAAACCTGGCCAGGTGCTAGGGCCTCAGTTTGGGGAGAACCTATCAGAGCATGACCCCGATTGGCCCATAGGTGGCGCTACAGCAACCAAAAGTACTAAATTGCTCATATCTCCTAGACCGTTTGACTTAGAATCAAGCTTTTTGCACCACTGTGTTCCTTGGCTCAAGATGGACAAGATGTATATCTCGGATTCTCGATTTGAGCAAAAATAAATTTGTTATGGCCAATTTTGTCCAAAACCTACTTTTGCGAACTAGTCCATGGTTTTTTGCCTGATCGGAACCAGACCAGTCTAGGACAATTCTATGGACTCTCTAGATCAATAATTATCAAAAAAAAGTTGAACTTTGCCCTTTGGTTCACTGTAACAGGGTCATTTAGTCAAGGGGGCGTGTCAAAATACACTCAAAAGCCTATAAATCATAAATAAAAACTCAGAACTTCACAAAAATTGATGAGCACATGTGTCATAACATGGTGAAGAAGCATGCAGAGTTTCATGGAGATCGGACCATAGGTTGCGCTATAACTGTCAAAAAGGTCCCCTATTATTAGGTGTTCAAGCACGAAGTGCTGAAAACCTATTGTAATTGCTATTTGAAAAAAAAAAAAAACCTAAAACGCATCGTGCAGCCCAAACCGTAAGGCCTAGAGACTTGAAACCTGGCCAGGTGCTAGGGCCTCAGTTTGGGGAGAACCTATCAGAGCATGACCCCGATTGGCCCATAGGTGGCGCTACAGCAACCAAAAGTACTAAATTGCTCATATCTCCTAGACCGTTTGACTTAGAATCAAGCTTTTTGCACCACTGTGTTCCTTGGCTCTAGATGGACAAGATGTATATCTCGGATTCTCGATTTGAGCAAAAATAAATTTGTTATGGCCAATTTTGTCCAAAACCTACTTTTGCGAACTAGTCCATGGTTTTTTGCCTGATCGGAACCAGACCAGTCTAGGACAATTCTATGGACTCTCTAGATCAATAATTATCAAAAAAAAGTTGAACTTTGCCCTTTGGTTCACTGTAACAGGGTCATTTAGTCAAGGGGGCGTGTCAAAATACACTCAAAAGCCTATAAATCATAAATAAAAACTCAGAACTTCACAAAAATTGATGAGCACATGTGTCATAACATGGTGAAGAAGCATGCAGAGTTTCATGGAGATCGGACCATAGGTTGCGCTATAACTGTCAAAAAGGTCCCCTATTATTAGGTGTTCAAGCACGAAGTGCTGAAAACCTATTGTAATTGCTATTTGAAAAAAAAAAAAAACCTAAAACGCATCGTGCAGCCCAAACCGTAAGGCCTAGAGACTTGAAACCTGGCCAGGTGCTAGGGCCTCAGTTTGGGGAGAACCTATCAGAGCATGACCCCGATTGGCCCATAGGTGGCGCTACAGCAACCAAAAGTACTAAATTGCTCATATCTCCTAGACCGTTTGACTTAGAATCAAGCTTTTTGCACCACTGTGTTCCTTGGCTCAAGATGGACAAGATGTATATCTCGGATTCTCGATTTGAGCAAAAATAAATTTGTTATGGCCAATTTTGTCCAAAACCTACTTTTGCGAACTAGTCCATGGTTTTTTGCCTGATCGGAACCAGACCAGTCTAGGACAATTCTATGGACTCTCTAGATCAATAATTATCAAAAAAAAGTTGAACTTTGCCCTTTGGTTCACTGTAACAGGGTCATTTAGTCAAGGGGGCGTGTCAAAATACACTCAAAAGCCTATAAATCATAAATAAAAACTCAGAACTTCACAAAAATTGATGAGCACATGTGTCATAACATGGTGAAGAAGCATGCAGAGTTTCATGGAGATCGGACCATAGGTTGCGCTATAACTGTCAAAAAGGTCCCCTATTATTAGGTGTTCAAGCACGAAGTGCTGAAAACCTATTGTAATTGCTATTTGAAAAAAAAAAAAAACCTAAAACGCATCGTGCAGCCCAAACCGTAAGGCCTAGAGACTTGAAACCTGGCCAGGTGCTAGGGCCTCAGTTTGGGGAGAACCTATCAGAGCATGACCCCGATTGGCCCATAGGTGGCGCTACAGCAACCAAAAGTACTAAATTGCTCATATCTCCTAGACCGTTTGACTTAGAATCAAGCTTTTTGCACCACTGTGTTCCTTGGCTCAAGATGGACAAGATGTATATCTCGGATTCTCGATTTGAGCAAAAATAAATTTGTTATGGCCAATTTTGTCCAAAACCTACTTTTGCGAACTAGTCCATGGTTTTTTGCCTGATCGGAACCAGACCAGTCTAGGACAATTCTATGGACTCTCTAGATCAATAATTATCAAAAAAAGTTGAACTTTGCCCTTTGGTTCACTGTAACAGGGTCATTTAGTAAAGGGGGCGTGTCAAAATACACTCAAAAGCCTATAAATCATAAATAAAAACTCAGAACTTCACAAAAATTGATGAGCACATGTGTCATAACATGGTGAAGAAGCATGCAGAGTTTCATGGAGATCGGACCATAGGTTGCGCTATAACTGTCAAAAAGGTCCCCTATTATTAGGTGTTCAAGCACGAAGTGCTGAAAACCTATTGTAATTGCTATTTGAAAAAAAAAAAAAACCTAAAACGCATCGTGCAGCCCAAACCGTAAGGCCTAGAGACTTGAAACCTGGCCAGGTGCTAGGGCCTCAGTTTGGGGAGAACCTATCAGAGCATGACCCCGATTGGCCCATAGGTGGCGCTACAGCAACCAAAAGTACTAAATTGCTCATATCTCCTAGACCGTTTGACTTAGAATCAAGCTTTTTGCACCACTGTGTTCCTTGGCTCAAGATGGACAAGATGTATATCTCGGATTCTCGATTTGAGCAAAAATAAATTTGTTATGGCCAATTTTGTCCAAAACCTACTTTTGCGAACTAGTCCATGGTTTTTTGCCTGATCGGAACCAGACCAGTCTAGGACAATTCTATGGACTCTCTAGATCAATAATTATCAAAAAAAAGTTGAACTTTGCCCTTTGGTTCACTGTAACAGGGTCATTTAGTCAAGGGGGCGTGTCAAAATACACTCAAAAGCCTATAAATCATAAATAAAAACTCAGAACTTCACAAAAATTGATGAGCACATGTGTCATAACATGGTGAAGAAGCATGCAGAGTTTCATGGAGATCGGACCATAGGTTGCGCTATAACTGTCAAAAAGGTCCCCTATTATTAGGTGTTCAAGCACGAAGTGCTGAAAACCTATTGTAATTGCTATTTGAAAAAAAAAAAAAACCTAAAACGCATCGTGCAGCCCAAACCGTAAGGCCTAGAGACTTGAAACCTGGCCAGGTGCTAGGGCCTCAGTTTGGGGAGAACCTATCAGAGCATGACCCCGATTGGCCCATAGGTGGCGCTACAGCAACCAAAAGTACTAAATTGCTCATATCTCCTAGACCGTTTGACTTAGAATCAAGCTTTTTGCACCACTGTGTTCCTTGGCTCAAGATGGACAAGATGTATATCTCGGATTCTCGATTTGAGCAAAAATAAATTTGTTATGGCCAATTTTGTCCAAAACCTACTTTTGCGAACTAGTCCATGGTTTTTTGCCTGATCGGAACCAGACCAGTCTAGGACAATTCTATGGACTCTCTAGATCAATAATTATCAAAAAAAAGTTGAACTTTGCCCTTTGGTTCACTGTAACAGGGTCATTTAGTAAAGGGGGCGTGTCAAAATACACTCAAAAGCCTATAAATCATAAATAAAAACTCAGAACTTCACAAAAATTGATGAGCACATGTGTCATAACATGGTGAAGAAGCATGCAGAGTTTCATGGAGATCGGACCATAGGTTGCGCTATAACTGTCAAAAAGGTCCCCTATTATTAGGTGTTCAAGCACGAAGTGCTGAAAACCTATTGTAATTGCTATTTGAAAAAAAAAAAAAACCTAAAACGCATCGTGCAGCCCAAACCGTAAGGCCTAGAGACTTGAAACCTGGCCAGGTGCTAGGGCCTCAGTTTGGGGAGAACCTATCAGAGCATGACCCCGATTGGCCCATAGGTGGCGCTACAGCAACCAAAAGTACTAAATTGCTCATATCTCCTAGACCGTTTGACTTAGAATCAAGCTTTTTGCACCACTGTGTTCCTTGGCTCAAGATGGACAAGATGTATATCTCGGATTCTCGATTTGAGCAAAAATAAATTTGTTATGGCCAATTTTGTCCAAAACCTACTTTTGCGAACTAGTCCATGGTTTTTTGCCTGATCGGAACCAGACCAGTCTAGGACAATTCTATGGACTCTCTAGATCAATAATTATCAAAAAAAAGTTGAACTTTGCCCTTTGGTTCACTGTAACAGGGTCATTTAGTCAAGGGGGCGTGTCAAAATACACTCAAAAGCCTATAAATCATAAATAAAAACTCAGAACTTCACAAAAATTGATGAGCACATGTGTCATAACATGGTGAAGAAGCATGCAGAGTTTCATGGAGATCGGACCATAGGTTGCGCTATAACTGTCAAAAAGGTCCCCTATTATTAGGTGTTCAAGCACGAAGTGCTGAAAACCTATTGTAATTGCTATTTGAAAAAAAAAAAAAACCTAAAACGCATCGTGCAGCCCAAACCGTAAGGCCTAGAGACTTGAAACCTGGCCAGGTGCTAGGGCCTCAGTTTGGGGAGAACCTATCAGAGCATGACCCCGATTGGCCCATAGGTGGCGCTACAGCAACCAAAAGTACTAAATTGCTCATATCTCCTAGACCGTTTGACTTAGAATCAAGCTTTTTGCACCACTGTGTTCCTTGGCTCAAGATGGACAAGATGTATATCTCGGATTCTCGATTTGAGCAAAAATAAATTTGTTATGGCCAATTTTGTCCAAAACCTACTTTTGCGAACTAGTCCATGGTTTTTTGCCTGATCGGAACCAGACCAGTCTAGGACAATTCTATGGACTCTCTAGATCAATAATTATCAAAAAAAAGTTGAACTTTGCCCTTTGGTTCACTGTAACAGGGTCATTTAGTAAAGGGGGCGTGTCAAAATACACTCAAAAGCCTATAAATCATAAATAAAAACTCAGAACTTCACAAAAATTGATGAGCACATGTGTCATAACATGGTGAAGAAGCATGCAGAGTTTCATGGAGATCGGACCATAGGTTGCGCTATAACTGTCAAAAAGGTCCCCTATTATTAGGTGTTCAAGCACGAAGTGCTGAAAACCTATTGTAATTGCTATTTGAAAAAAAAAAAAAACCTAAAACGCATCGTGCAGCCCAAACCGTAAGGCCTAGAGACTTGAAACCTGGCCAGGTGCTAGGGCCTCAGTTTGGGGAGAACCTATCAGAGCATGACCCCGATTGGCCCATAGGTGGCGCTACAGCAACCAAAAGTACTAAATTGCTCATATCTCCTAGACCGTTTGACTTAGAATCAAGCTTTTTGCACCACTGTGTTCCTTGGCTCAAGATGGACAAGATGTATATCTCGGATTCTCGATTTGAGCAAAAATAAATTTGTTATGGCCAATTTTGTCCAAAACCTACTTTTGCGAACTAGTCCATGGTTTTTTGCCTGATCGGAACCAGACCAGTCTAGGACAATTCTATGGACTCTCTAGATCAATAATTATCAAAAAAAAGTTGAACTTTGCCCTTTGGTTCACTGTAACAGGGTCATTTAGTCAAGGGGGCGTGTCAAAATACACTCAAAAGCCTATAAATCATAAATAAAAACTCAGAACTTCACAAAAATTGATGAGCACATGTGTCATAACATGGTGAAGAAGCATGCAGAGTTTCATGGAGATCGGACCATAGGTTGCGCTATAACTGTCAAAAAGGTCCCCTATTATTAGGTGTTCAAGCACGAAGTGCTGAAAACCTATTGTAATTGCTATTTGAAAAAAAAAAAAAACCTAAAACGCATCGTGCAGCCCAAACCGTAAGGCCTAGAGACTTGAAACCTGGCCAGGTGCTAGGGCCTCAGTTTGGGGAGAACCTATCAGAGCATGACCCCGATTGGCCCATAGGTGGCGCTACAGCAACCAAAAGTACTAAATTGCTCATATCTCCTAGACCGTTTGACTTAGAATCAAGCTTTTTGCACCACTGTGTTCCTTGGCTCAAGATGGACAAGATGTATATCTCGGATTCTCGATTTGAGCAAAAATAAATTTGTTATGGCCAATTTTGTCCAAAACCTACTTTTGCGAACTAGTCCATGGTTTTTTGCCTGATCGGAACCAGACCAGTCTAGGACAATTCTATGGACTCTCTAGATCAATAATTATCAAAAAAAAGTTGAACTTTGCCCTTTGGTTCACTGTAACAGGGTCATTTAGTCAAGGGGGCGTGTCAAAATACACTCAAAAGCCTATAAATCATAAATAAAAACTCAGAACTTCACAAAAATTGATGAGCACATGTGTCATAACATGGTGAAGAAGCTTGCAGAGTTTCATGGAGATCGGACCATAGGTTGCGCTATAACTGTCAAAAAGGTCCCCTATTATTAGGTGTTCAAGCACGAAGTGCTGAAAACCTATTGTAATTGCTATTTGAAAAAAAAAAAAAACCTAAAACGCATCGTGCAGCCCAAACCGTAAGGCCTAGAGACTTGAAACCTGGCCAGGTGCTAGGGCCTCAGTTTGGGGAGAACCTATCAGAGCATGACCCCGATTGGCCCATAGGTGGCGCTACAGCAACCAAAAGTACTAAATTGCTCATATCTCCTAGACCGTTTGACTTAGAATCAAGCTTTTTGCACCACTGTGTTCCTTGGCTCTAGATGGACAAGATGTATATCTCGGATTCTCGATTTGAGCAAAAATAAATTTGTTATGGCCAATTTTGTCCAAAACCTACTTTTGCAAACTAGTCCATGGTTTTTTGCCTGATCGGAACCAGACCAGTCTAGGACAATTCTATGGACTCTCTAGATCAATAATTATCAAAAAAAAGTTGAACTTTGCCCTTTGGTTCACTGTAACAGGGTCATTTAGTCAAGGGGGCGTGTCAAAATACACTCAAAAGCCTATAAATCATAAATAAAAACTCAGAACTTCACAAAAATTGATGAGCACATGTGTCATAACATGGTGAAGAAGCATGCAGAGTTTCATGGAGATCGGACCATAGGTTGCGCTATAACTGTCAAAAAGGTCCCCTATTATTAGGTGTTCAAGCACGAAGTGCTGAAAACCTATTGTAATTGCTATTTGAAAAAAAAAAAAAAACTAAAACGCATCGTGCAGCCCAAACCGTAAGGCCTAGAGACTTGAAACCTGGCCAGGTGCTAGGGCCTCAGTTTGGGGAGAACCTATCAGAGCATGACCCCGATTGGCCCATAGGTGGCGCTACAGCAACCAAAAGTACTAAATTGCTCATATCTCCTAGACCGTTTGACTTAGAATCAAGCTTTTTGCACCACTGTGTTCCTTGGCTCTAGATGGACAAGATGTATATCTCGGATTCTCGATTTGAGCAAAAATAAATTTGTTATGGCCAATTTTGTCCAAAACCTACTTTTGCGAACTAGTCCATGGTTTTTTGCCTGATCGGAACCAGACCAGTCTAGGACAATTCTATGGACTCTCTAGATCAATAATTATCAAAAAAAAGTTGAACTTTGCCCTTTGGTTCACTGTAACAGGGTCATTTAGTCAAGGGGGCGTGTCAAAATACACTCAAAAGCCTATAAATCATAAATAAAAACTCAGAACTTCACAAAAATTGATGAGCACATGTGTCATAACATGGTGAAGAAGCATGCAGAGTTTCATGGAGATCGGACCATAGGTTGCGCTATAACTGTCAAAAAGGTCCCCTATTATTAGGTGTTCAAGCACGAAGTGCTGAAAACCTATTGTAATTGCTATTTGAAAAAAAAAAAAAACCTAAAACGCATCGTGCAGCCCAAACCGTAAGGCCTAGAGACTTGAAACCTGGCCAGGTGCTAGGGCCTCAGTTTGGGGAGAACCTATCAGAGCATGACCCCGATTGGCCCATAGGTGGCGCTACAGCAACCAAAAGTACTAAATTGCTCATATCTCCTAGACCGTTTGACTTAGAATCAAGCTTTTTGCACCACTGTGTTCCTTGGCTCAAGATGGACAAGATGTATATCTCGGATTCTCGATTTGAGCAAAAATAAATTTGTTATGGCCAATTTTGTCCAAAACCTACTTTTGCGAACTAGTCCATGGTTTTTTGCCTGATCGGAACCAGACCAGTCTAGGACAATTCTATGGACTCTCTAGATCAATAATTATCAAAAAAAAGTTGAACTTTGCCCTTTGGTTCACTGTAACAGGGTCATTTAGTCAAGGGGGCGTGTCAAAATACACTCAAAAGCCTATAAATCATAAATAAAAACTCAGAACTTCACAAAAATTGATGAGCACATGTGTCATAACATGGTGAAGAAGCTTGCAGAGTTTCATGGAGATCGGACCATAGGTTGCGCTATAACTGTCAAAAAGGTCCCCTATTATTAGGTGTTCAAGCACGAAGTGCTGAAAACCTATTGTAATTGCTATTTGAAAAAAAAAAAAAACCTAAAACGCATCGTGCAGCCCAAACCGTAAGGCCTAGAGACTTGAAACCTGGCCAGGTGCTAGGGCCTCAGTTTGGGGAGAACCTATCAGAGCATGACCCCGATTGGCCCATAGGTGGCGCTACAGCAACCAAAAGTACTAAATTGCTCATATCTCCTAGACCGTTTGACTTAGAATCAAGCTTTTTGCACCACTGTGTTCCTTGGCTCTAGATGGACAAGATGTATATCTCGGATTCTCGATTTGAGCAAAAATAAATTTGTTATGGCCAATTTTGTCCAAAACCTACTTTTGCAAACTAGTCCATGGTTTTTTGCCTGATCGGAACCAGACCAGTCTAGGACAATTCTATGGACTCTCTAGATCAATAATTATCAAAAAAAAGTTGAACTTTGCCCTTTGGTTCACTGTAACAGGGTCATTTAGTCAAGGGGGCGTGTCAAAATACACTCAAAAGCCTATAAATCATAAATAAAAACTCAGAACTTCACAAAAATTGATGAGCACATGTGTCATAACATGGTGAAGAAGCATGCAGAGTTTCATGGAGATCGGACCATAGGTTGCGCTATAACTGTCAAAAAGGTCCCCTATTATTAGGTGTTCAAGCACGAAGTGCTGAAAACCTATTGTAATTGCTATTTGAAAAAAAAAAAAAAACTAAAACGCATCGTGCAGCCCAAACCGTAAGGCCTAGAGACTTGAAACCTGGCCAGGTGCTAGGGCCTCAGTTTGGGGAGAACCTATCAGAGCATGACCCCGATTGGCCCATAGGTGGCGCTACAGCAACCAAAAGTACTAAATTGCTCATATCTCCTAGACCGTTTGACTTAGAATCAAGCTTTTTGCACCACTGTGTTCCTTGGCTCTAGATGGACAAGATGTATATCTCGGATTCTCGATTTGAGCAAAAATAAATTTGTTATGGCCAATTTTGTCCAAAACCTACTTTTGCGAACTAGTCCATGGTTTTTTGCCTGATCGGAACCAGACCAGTCTAGGACAATTCTATGGACTCTCTAGATCAATAATTATCAAAAAAAAGTTGAACTTTGCCCTTTGGTTCACTGTAACAGGGTCATTTAGTCAAGGGGGCGTGTCAAAATACACTCAAAAGCCTATAAATCATAAATAAAAACTCAGAACTTCACAAAAATTGATGAGCACATGTGTCATAACATGGTGAAGAAGCATGCAGAGTTTCATGGAGATCGGACCATAGGTTGCGCTATAACTGTCAAAAAGGTCCCCTATTATTAGGTGTTCAAGCACGAAGTGCTGAAAACCTATTGTAATTGCTATTTGAAAAAAAAAAAAAACCTAAAACGCATCGTGCAGCCCAAACCGTAAGGCCTAGAGACTTGAAACCTGGCCAGGTGCTAGGGCCTCAGTTTGGGGAGAACCTATCAGAGCATGACCCCGATTGGCCCATAGGTGGCGCTACAGCAACCAAAAGTACTAAATTGCTCATATCTCCTAGACCGTTTGACTTAGAATCAAGCTTTTTGCACCACTGTGTTCCTTGGCTCTAGATGGACAAGATGTATATCTCGGATTCTCGATTTGAGCAAAAATAAATTTGTTATGGCCAATTTTGTCCAAAACCTACTTTTGCGAACTAGTCCATGGTTTTTTGCCTGATCGGAACCAGACCAGTCTAGGACAATTCTATGGACTCTCTAGATCAATAATTATCAAAAAAAAGTTGAACTTTGCCCTTTGGTTCACTGTAACAGGGTCATTTAGTCAAGGGGGCGTGTCAAAATACACTCAAAAGCCTATAAATCATAAATAAAAACTCAGAACTTCACAAAAATTGATGAGCACATGTGTCATAACATGGTGAAGAAGCATGCAGAGTTTCATGGAGATCGGACCATAGGTTGCGCTATAACTGTCAAAAAGGTCCCCTATTATTAGGTGTTCAAGCACGAAGTGCTGAAAACCTATTGTAATTGCTATTTGAAAAAAAAAAAAAACCTAAAACGCATCGTGCAGCCCAAACCGTAAGGCCTAGAGACTTGAAACCTGGCCAGGTGCTAGGGCCTCAGTTTGGGGAGAACCTATCAGAGCATGACCCCGATTGGCCCATAGGTGGCGCTACAGCAACCAAAAGTACTAAATTGCTCATATCTCCTAGACCGTTTGACTTAGAATCAAGCTTTTTGCACCACTGTGTTCCTTGGCTCAAGATGGACAAGATGTATATCTCGGATTCTCGATTTGAGCAAAAATAAATTTGTTATGGCCAATTTTGTCCAAAACCTACTTTTGCGAACTAGTCCATGGTTTTTTGCCTGATCGGAACCAGACCAGTCTAGGACAATTCTATGGACTCTCTAGATCAATAATTATCAAAAAAAAGTTGAACTTTGCCCTTTGGTTCACTGTAACAGGGTCATTTAGTCAAGGGGGCGTGTCAAAATACACTCAAAAGCCTATAAATCATAAATAAAAACTCAGAACTTCACAAAAATTGATGAGCACATGTGTCATAACATGGTGAAGAAGCTTGCAGAGTTTCATGGAGATCGGACCATAGGTTGCGCTATAACTGTCAAAAAGGTCCCCTATTATTAGGTGTTCAAGCACGAAGTGCTGAAAACCTATTGTAATTGCTATTTGAAAAAAAAAAAAAACCTAAAACGCATCGTGCAGCCCAAACCGTAAGGCCTAGAGACTTGAAACCTGGCCAGGTGCTAGGGCCTCAGTTTGGGGAGAACCTATCAGAGCATGACCCCGATTGGCCCATAGGTGGCGCTACAGCAACCAAAAGTACTAAATTGCTCATATCTCCTAGACCGTTTGACTTAGAATCAAGCTTTTTGCACCACTGTGTTCCTTGGCTCTAGATGGACAAGATGTATATCTCGGATTCTCGATTTGAGCAAAAATAAATTTGTTATGGCCAATTTTGTCCAAAACCTACTTTTGCGAACTAGTCCATGGTTTTTTGCCTGATCGGAACCAGACCAGTCTAGGACAATTCTATGGACTCTCTAGATCAATAATTATCAAAAAAAAGTTGAACTTTGCCCTTTGGTTCACTGTAACAGGGTCATTTAGTCAAGGGGGCGTGTCAAAATACACTCAAAAGCCTATAAATCATAAATAAAAACTCAGAACTTCACAAAAATTGATGAGCACATGTGTCATAACATGGTGAAGAAGCATGCAGAGTTTCATGGAGATCGGACCATAGGTTGCGCTATAACTGTCAAAAAGGTCCCCTATTATTAGGTGTTCAAGCACGAAGTGCTGAAAACCTATTGTAATTGCTATTTGAAAAAAAAAAAAAACCTAAAACGCATCGTGCAGCCCAAACCGTAAGGCCTAGAGACTTGAAACCTGGCCAGGTGCTAGGGCCTCAGTTTGGGGAGAACCTATCAGAGCATGACCCCGATTGGCCCATAGGTGGCGCTACAGCAACCAAAAGTACTAAATTGCTCATATCTCCTAGACCGTTTGACTTAGAATCAAGCTTTTTGCACCACTGTGTTCCTTGGCTCAAGATGGACAAGATGTATATCTCGGATTCTCGATTTGAGCAAAAATAAATTTGTTATGGCCAATTTTGTCCAAAACCTACTTTTGCGAACTAGTCCATGGTTTTTTGCCTGATCGGAACCAGACCAGTCTAGGACAATTCTATGGACTCTCTAGATCAATAATTATCAAAAAAAAGTTGAACTTTGCCCTTTGGTTCACTGTAACAGGGTCATTTAGTCAAGGGGGCGTGTCAAAATACACTCAAAAGCCTATAAATCATAAATAAAAACTCAGAACTTCACAAAAATTGATGAGCACATGTGTCATAACATGGTGAAGAAGCTTGCAGAGTTTCATGGAGATCGGACCATAGGTTGCGCTATAACTGTCAAAAAGGTCCCCTATTATTAGGTGTTCAAGCACGAAGTGCTGAAAACCTATTGTAATTGCTATTTGAAAAAAAAAAAAAACCTAAAACGCATCGTGCAGCCCAAACCGTAAGGCCTAGAGACTTGAAACCTGGCCAGGTGCTAGGGCCTCAGTTTGGGGAGAACCTATCAGAGCATGACCCCGATTGGCCCATAGGTGGCGCTACAGCAACCAAAAGTACTAAATTGCTCATATCTCCTAGACCGTTTGACTTAGAATCAAGCTTTTTGCACCACTGTGTTCCTTGGCTCTAGATGGACAAGATGTATATCTCGGATTCTCGATTTGAGCAAAAATAAATTTGTTATGGCCAATTTTGTCCAAAACCTACTTTTGCGAACTAGTCCATGGTTTTTTGCCTGATCGGAACCAGACCAGTCTAGGACAATTCTATGGACTCTCTAGATCAATAATTATCAAAAAAAAGTTGAACTTTGCCCTTTGGTTCACTGTAACAGGGTCATTTAGTCAAGGGGGCGTGTCAAAATACACTCAAAAGCCTATAAATCATAAATAAAAACTCAGAACTTCACAAAAATTGATGAGCACATGTGTCATAACATGGTGAAGAAGCATGCAGAGTTTCATGGAGATCGGACCATAGGTTGCGCTATAACTGTCAAAAAGGTCCCCTATTATTAGGTGTTCAAGCACGAAGTGCTGAAAACCTATTGTAATTGCTATTTGAAAAAAAAAAAAAACCTAAAACGCATCGTGCAGCCCAAACCGTAAGGCCTAGAGACTTGAAACCTGGCCAGGTGCTAGGGCCTCAGTTTGGGGAGAACCTATCAGAGCATGACCCCGATTGGCCCATAGGTGGCGCTACAGCAACCAAAAGTACTAAATTGCTCATATCTCCTAGACCGTTTGACTTAGAATCAAGCTTTTTGCACCACTGTGTTCCTTGGCTCAAGATGGACAAGATGTATATCTCGGATTCTCGATTTGAGCAAAAATAAATTTGTTATGGCCAATTTTGTCCAAAACCTACTTTTGCGAACTAGTCCATGGTTTTTTGCCTGATCGGAACCAGACCAGTCTAGGACAATTCTATGGACTCTCTAGATCAATAATTATCAAAAAAAAGTTGAACTTTGCCCTTTGGTTCACTGTAACAGGGTCATTTAGTCAAGGGGGCGTGTCAAAATACACTCAAAAGCCTATAAATCATAAATAAAAACTCAGAACTTCACAAAAATTGATGAGCACATGTGTCATAACATGGTGAAGAAGCTTGCAGAGTTTCATGGAGATCGGACCATAGGTTGCGCTATAACTGTCAAAAAGGTCCCCTATTATTAGGTGTTCAAGCACGAAGTGCTGAAAACCTATTGTAATTGCTATTTGAAAAAAAAAAAAAACCTAAAACGCATCGTGCAGCCCAAACCGTAAGGCCTAGAGACTTGAAACCTGGCCAGGTGCTAGGGCCTCAGTTTGGGGAGAACCTATCAGAGCATGACCCCGATTGGCCCATAGGTGGCGCTACAGCAACCAAAAGTACTAAATTGCTCATATCTCCTAGACCGTTTGACTTAGAATCAAGCTTTTTGCACCACTGTGTTCCTTGGCTCTAGATGGACAAGATGTATATCTCGGATTCTCGATTTGAGCAAAAATAAATTTGTTATGGCCAATTTTGTCCAAAACCTACTTTTGCAAACTAGTCCATGGTTTTTTGCCTGATCGGAACCAGACCAGTCTAGGACAATTCTATGGACTCTCTAGATCAATAATTATCAAAAAAAAGTTGAACTTTGCCCTTTGGTTCACTGTAACAGGGTCATTTAGTCAAGGGGGCGTGTCAAAATACACTCAAAAGCCTATAAATCATAAATAAAAACTCAGAACTTCACAAAAATTGATGAGCACATGTGTCATAACATGGTGAAGAAGCATGCAGAGTTTCATGGAGATCGGACCATAGGTTGCGCTATAACTGTCAAAAAGGTCCCCTATTATTAGGTGTTCAAGCACGAAGTGCTGAAAACCTATTGTAATTGCTATTTGAAAAAAAAAAAAAAACTAAAACGCATCGTGCAGCCCAAACCGTAAGGCCTAGAGACTTGAAACCTGGCCAGGTGCTAGGGCCTCAGTTTGGGGAGAACCTATCAGAGCATGACCCCGATTGGCCCATAGGTGGCGCTACAGCAACCAAAAGTACTAAATTGCTCATATCTCCTAGACCGTTTGACTTAGAATCAAGCTTTTTGCACCACTGTGTTCCTTGGCTCAAGATGGACAAGATGTATATCTCGGATTCTCGATTTGAGCAAAAATAAATTTGTTATGGCCAATTTTGTCCAAAACCTACTTTTGCGAACTAGTCCATGGTTTTTTGCCTGATCGGAACCAGACCAGTCTAGGACAATTCTATGGACTCTCTAGATCAATAATTATCAAAAAAAAGTTGAACTTTGCCCTTTGGTTCACTGTAACAGGGTCATTTAGTCAAGGGGGCGTGTCAAAATACACTCAAAAGCCTATAAATCATAAATAAAAACTCAGAACTTCACAAAAATTGATGAGCACATGTGTCATAACATGGTGAAGAAGCTTGCAGAGTTTCATGGAGATCGGACCATAGGTTGCGCTATAACTGTCAAAAAGGTCCCCTATTATTAGGTGTTCAAGCACGAAGTGCTGAAAACCTATTGTAATTGCTATTTGAAAAAAAAAAAAAACCTAAAACGCATCGTGCAGCCCAAACCGTAAGGCCTAGAGACTTGAAACCTGGCCAGGTGCTAGGGCCTCAGTTTGGGGAGAACCTATCAGAGCATGACCCCGATTGGCCCATAGGTGGCGCTACAGCAACCAAAAGTACTAAATTGCTCATATCTCCTAGACCGTTTGACTTAGAATCAAGCTTTTTGCACCACTGTGTTCCTTGGCTCAAGATGGACAAGATGTATATCTCGGATTCTCGATTTGAGCAAAAATAAATTTGTTATGGCCAATTTTGTCCAAAACCTACTTTTGCGAACTAGTCCATGGTTTTTTGCCTGATCGGAACCAGACCAGTCTAGGACAATTCTATGGACTCTCTAGATCAATAATTATCAAAAAAAAGTTGAACTTTGCCCTTTGGTTCACTGTAACAGGGTCATTTAGTCAAGGGGGCGTGTCAAAATACACTCAAAAGCCTATAAATCATAAATAAAAACTCAGAACTTCACAAAAATTGATGAGCACATGTGTCATAACATGGTGAAGAAGCTTGCAGAGTTTCATGGAGATCGGACCATAGGTTGCGCTATAACTGTCAAAAAGGTCCCCTATTATTAGGTGTTCAAGCACGAAGTGCTGAAAACCTATTGTAATTGCTATTTGAAAAAAAAAAAAAACCTAAAACGCATCGTGCAGCCCAAACCGTAAGGCCTAGAGACTTGAAACCTGGCCAGGTGCTAGGGCCTCAGTTTGGGGAGAACCTATCAGAGCATGACCCCGATTGGCCCATAGGTGGCGCTACAGCAACCAAAAGTACTAAATTGCTCATATCTCCTAGACCGTTTGACTTAGAATCAAGCTTTTTGCACCACTGTGTTCCTTGGCTCTAGATGGACAAGATGTATATCTCGGATTCTCGATTTGAGCAAAAATAAATTTGTTATGGCCAATTTTGTCCAAAACCTACTTTTGCAAACTAGTCCATGGTTTTTTGCCTGATCGGAACCAGACCAGTCTAGGACAATTCTATGGACTCTCTAGATCAATAATTATCAAAAAAAAGTTGAACTTTGCCCTTTGGTTCACTGTAACAGGGTCATTTAGTCAAGGGGGCGTGTCAAAATACACTCAAAAGCCTATAAATCATAAATAAAAACTCAGAACTTCACAAAAATTGATGAGCACATGTGTCATAACATGGTGAAGAAGCATGCAGAGTTTCATGGAGATCGGACCATAGGTTGCGCTATAACTGTCAAAAAGGTCCCCTATTATTAGGTGTTCAAGCACGAAGTGCTGAAAACCTATTGTAATTGCTATTTGAAAAAAAAAAAAAAACTAAAACGCATCGTGCAGCCCAAACCGTAAGGCCTAGAGACTTGAAACCTGGCCAGGTGCTAGGGCCTCAGTTTGGGGAGAACCTATCAGAGCATGACCCCGATTGGCCCATAGGTGGCGCTACAGCAACCAAAAGTACTAAATTGCTCATATCTCCTAGACCGTTTGACTTAGAATCAAGCTTTTTGCACCACTGTGTTCCTTGGCTCTAGATGGACAAGATGTATATCTCGGATTCTCGATTTGAGCAAAAATAAATTTGTTATGGCCAATTTTGTCCAAAACCTACTTTTGCGAACTAGTCCATGGTTTTTTGCCTGATCGGAACCAGACCAGTCTAGGACAATTCTATGGACTCTCTAGATCAATAATTATCAAAAAAAAGTTGAACTTTGCCCTTTGGTTCACTGTAACAGGGTCATTTAGTCAAGGGGGCGTGTCAAAATACACTCAAAAGCCTATAAATCATAAATAAAAACTCAGAACTTCACAAAAATTGATGAGCACATGTGTCATAACATGGTGAAGAAGCATGCAGAGTTTCATGGAGATCGGACCATAGGTTGCGCTATAACTGTCAAAAAGGTCCCCTATTATTAGGTGTTCAAGCACGAAGTGCTGAAAACCTATTGTAATTGCTATTTGAAAAAAAAAAAAAACCTAAAACGCATCGTGCAGCCCAAACCGTAAGGCCTAGAGACTTGAAACCTGGCCAGGTGCTAGGGCCTCAGTTTGGGGAGAACCTATCAGAGCATGACCCCGATTGGCCCATAGGTGGCGCTACAGCAACCAAAAGTACTAAATTGCTCATATCTCCTAGACCGTTTGACTTAGAATCAAGCTTTTTGCACCACTGTGTTCCTTGGCTCTAGATGGACAAGATGTATATCTCGGATTCTCGATTTGAGCAAAAATAAATTTGTTATGGCCAATTTTGTCCAAAACCTACTTTTGCGAACTAGTCCATGGTTTTTTGCCTGATCGGAACCAGACCAGTCTAGGACAATTCTATGGACTCTCTAGATCAATAATTATCAAAAAAAAGTTGAACTTTGCCCTTTGGTTCACTGTAACAGGGTCATTTAGTCAAGGGGGCGTGTCAAAATACACTCAAAAGCCTATAAATCATAAATAAAAACTCAGAACTTCACAAAAATTGATGAGCACATGTGTCATAACATGGTGAAGAAGCATGCAGAGTTTCATGGAGATCGGACCATAGGTTGCGCTATAACTGTCAAAAAGGTCCCCTATTATTAGGTGTTCAAGCACGAAGTGCTGAAAACCTATTGTAATTGCTATTTGAAAAAAAAAAAAAACCTAAAACGCATCGTGCAGCCCAAACCGTAAGGCCTAGAGACTTGAAACCTGGCCAGGTGCTAGGGCCTCAGTTTGGGGAGAACCTATCAGAGCATGACCCCGATTGGCCCATAGGTGGCGCTACAGCAACCAAAAGTACTAAATTGCTCATATCTCCTAGACCGTTTGACTTAGAATCAAGCTTTTTGCACCACTGTGTTCCTTGGCTCAAGATGGACAAGATGTATATCTCGGATTCTCGATTTGAGCAAAAATAAATTTGTTATGGCCAATTTTGTCCAAAACCTACTTTTGCGAACTAGTCCATGGTTTTTTGCCTGATCGGAACCAGACCAGTCTAGGACAATTCTATGGACTCTCTAGATCAATAATTATCAAAAAAAAGTTGAACTTTGCCCTTTGGTTCACTGTAACAGGGTCATTTAGTCAAGGGGGCGTGTCAAAATACACTCAAAAGCCTATAAATCATAAATAAAAACTCAGAACTTCACAAAAATTGATGAGCACATGTGTCATAACATGGTGAAGAAGCTTGCAGAGTTTCATGGAGATCGGACCATAGGTTGCGCTATAACTGTCAAAAAGGTCCCCTATTATTAGGTGTTCAAGCACGAAGTGCTGAAAACCTATTGTAATTGCTATTTGAAAAAAAAAAAAAACCTAAAACGCATCGTGCAGCCCAAACCGTAAGGCCTAGAGACTTGAAACCTGGCCAGGTGCTAGGGCCTCAGTTTGGGGAGAACCTATCAGAGCATGACCCCGATTGGCCCATAGGTGGCGCTACAGCAACCAAAAGTACTAAATTGCTCATATCTCCTAGACCGTTTGACTTAGAATCAAGCTTTTTGCACCACTGTGTTCCTTGGCTCTAGATGGACAAGATGTATATCTCGGATTCTCGATTTGAGCAAAAATAAATTTGTTATGGCCAATTTTGTCCAAAACCTACTTTTGCAAACTAGTCCATGGTTTTTTGCCTGATCGGAACCAGACCAGTCTAGGACAATTCTATGGACTCTCTAGATCAATAATTATCAAAAAAAAGTTGAACTTTGCCCTTTGGTTCACTGTAACAGGGTCATTTAGTCAAGGGGGCGTGTCAAAATACACTCAAAAGCCTATAAATCATAAATAAAAACTCAGAACTTCACAAAAATTGATGAGCACATGTGTCATAACATGGTGAAGAAGCATGCAGAGTTTCATGGAGATCGGACCATAGGTTGCGCTATAACTGTCAAAAAGGTCCCCTATTATTAGGTGTTCAAGCACGAAGTGCTGAAAACCTATTGTAATTGCTATTTGAAAAAAAAAAAAAACCTAAAACGCATCGTGCAGCCCAAACCGTAAGGCCTAGAGACTTGAAACCTGGCCAGGTGCTAGGGCCTCAGTTTGGGGAGAACCTATCAGAGCATGACCCCGATTGGCCCATAGGTGGCGCTACAGCAACCAAAAGTACTAAATTGCTCATATCTCCTAGACCGTTTGACTTAGAATCAAGCTTTTTGCACCACTGTGTTCCTTGGCTCTAGATGGACAAGATGTATATCTCGGATTCTCGATTTGAGCAAAAATAAATTTGTTATGGCCAATTTTGTCCAAAACCTACTTTTGCGAACTAGTCCATGGTTTTTTGCCTGATCGGAACCAGACCAGTCTAGGACAATTCTATGGACTCTCTAGATCAATAATTATCAAAAAAAAGTTGAACTTTGCCCTTTGGTTCACTGTAACAGGGTCATTTAGTCAAGGGGGCGTGTCAAAATACACTCAAAAGCCTATAAATCATAAATAAAAACTCAGAACTTCACAAAAATTGATGAGCACATGTGTCATAACATGGTGAAGAAGCATGCAGAGTTTCATGGAGATCGGACCATAGGTTGCGCTATAACTGTCAAAAAGGTCCCCTATTATTAGGTGTTCAAGCACGAAGTGCTGAAAACCTATTGTAATTGCTATTTGAAAAAAAAAAAAAACCTAAAACGCATCGTGCAGCCCAAACCGTAAGGCCTAGAGACTTGAAACCTGGCCAGGTGCTAGGGCCTCAGTTTGGGGAGAACCTATCAGAGCATGACCCCGATTGGCCCATAGGTGGCGCTACAGCAACCAAAAGTACTAAATTGCTCATATCTCCTAGACCGTTTGACTTAGAATCAAGCTTTTTGCACCACTGTGTTCCTTGGCTCTAGATGGACAAGATGTATATCTCGGATTCTCGATTTGAGCAAAAATAAATTTGTTATGGCCAATTTTGTCCAAAACCTACTTTTGCGAACTAGTCCATGGTTTTTTGCCTGATCGGAACCAGACCAGTCTAGGACAATTCTATGGACTCTCTAGATCAATAATTATCAAAAAAAAGTTGAACTTTGCCCTTTGGTTCACTGTAACAGGGTCATTTAGTCAAGGGGGCGTGTCAAAATACACTCAAAAGCCTATAAATCATAAATAAAAACTCAGAACTTTTTTGAAACTTTGCATTTGAAATTTTTTTGAAATTTAGTCAAGGGGGCGTGGCAAAATACACTCAAAAGCCTATAAATCATAAATAAAAACTCAGAACTTTACAAAAATTGGTGAGCATATGTGACATAACATCATTAACAAGCATGCAAAGTTTCATGGAGATCGGACAATAGCTGGCGCTATAACTGTTAAAAATCTTAAAAACCATGTATTCCCAATGGTAAATTGCCAGTATTGACTGTAAATGGTTTGTTCCATCTAAGATCATATAAATTTAATATAATAACGTTCAAAACTAGTGGAGTACAATTCTCTGGACTCTCTAGAGCAATAATTATCAGAAAAGGTTGAACTTCTGCATTTTGATGGCTATAATAGGGTCACTTCAATGTGTAGCCTTGACTGAGCGTCCCCGAAAGCCTATATCTCTTCAATGAATGCTCAGATGTTATTAAAAACAAGTCTGAACATGTGGGCCATGACTCTAAATAATCATGAAAATTTTCGGACAGATTGGACAAAATATGCCTGTATAACAGTTAAAAAGGTGAACATTATATGAGCATAATGGCCTATTAAGCCAATAAGTGGTATTTTACTGCCCCCTGCTGTTTAAAAAAAGTCATTTTGTCACACTACTCAACTATAATGAATATTTAGACTTTATAAATTCACTATTTTAACATTTACAAAAACATTTAGTCAAAAATCATCTATTGAAGTGACAATTGAGTCACATTGGATCCTGAAGTTCCAAATGTCTCTATCTACAACAGAATGAGTGTGTGTAGATTAAATGATATGAAAAACATGGCATATTGTATAAGTAGGCTGTAATAGCACTGTTGTCCACTAGATGGAGCAGCAGCATTACACATTTCTAATCTTTTTATCAGCTTTCAGCATTGGCTAGAAACATGGTAAATCATAGTAAAAAAGGTAAATCATGCTAGAATCCTGGTAAATTATTCTAGAATGTGCTATATCATGGTAAATCATCCTATAACATGGTATATCAAGGTAAACTATGGAAAATCATACTGGAACATGGTAAATCATACTGGAACATGGTAAATCATGAAAAATCACACTGAAATGTAGTATATCATGGTAAATCATGCTTACTACATAAAACTTAATGTCTTTTGATGCTTTTGTGCTTAACGGCCTTAAAAGGCCTTAACTGCTTGAACCCCGATAAATGCTGCTTGCAGCTTTAATTTTTATTATTATTATTATTAGGTGTTCAAGCACGAAGTGCTGAAAACCTATTGTATTTGTACTGATTTTTATTAGGTGTTCAAGCACGAAGTGCTGAAAACCTATTGTATTCGTTCCGATTTTTAGGTGTTCAAGCACGAAGTGCTGAAAACCTATTGTAATTGTACTGATTTTTAGGTGTTCAAGCACGAAGTGCTGAAAACCTATTGTAATTGTAAGGATTTTTAGGTGTTCAAGCACGAAGTGCTGAAAACCTATTGTAATTGTACTGATTTTTATTATTATTAGGTGTTCAAGCACGAAGTGCTGAAAACCTATTGTAATTGTACTGATTTTTATTATTAGGTGTTCAAGCACGAAGTGCTGAAAACCTATTGTAATTGTACTGATTTTTATTATTATTATTATTATTATTATTCTTCTGCCGTAAAACGCATCGTGCAGACCAAACCGTAAGTGCTAGAGACTTGAAACTTTGTCAGATGGTAGTACAAAAATCGAGGGGAGGTTATCAAATTATGAGCCCGATTGGCCCATAGGTGGCGCTATAGCAACCAATTGCGCAAAACTGCTCATAACTCCTAAACCGTATGTCGTAGACTCATGTGTCTTATATCAGTGGAAAGCTGGACTCTTGACTTAAAAAACGTATATCTCCGATTTCATTTCCGGTATGCAAATTTTTCCGCTATTTCCGGTTTTGTCCAAAACCTACTTTTGCAAACTAGTCCCTGGTTTTTTGCCTGATCGGAACCAAACCAGTGCAGAAATGTTCTCTGGAGTCTGACTATCAATAATTATTGAAAAAAAGTCGAAATTTTGATTTCCGGTCGCTAGGGGGTGCAAAATAAACGTTGTGGGAGGAGCCTATTTTACTAAAAAGGCTATAACTCGTGAACAAAATGAGATATTTTTACCAAACTCACTACACATATGTATGAGCTCAATCCGAGGTCATAGTAAAAAAATCGCGTCGATTGACCTCTAGGTGGCGCTATAACATGAAAAAAACATATGGCCACCTAGTGGTTAGTCCGATTGACTTGAAAATTGGTACGCAGTGTCTTGGTCCAAGGCCCCATGTATGTGTATGAGGACATTGGCGTATCTCAAAAAACATGGCCGCCATCGGCCAATTAAGTTTGATCACCTGTGAGACGAGGTTAACGGAGGCCAATCAGAACAAAACTCGATGGGCATGTTTGACTCATGGCCCAAGAGGTCTGTAAGAGTTTTGAAAGAAATCGGCCACTAGTTGGCGCTAACGAGTTTTGCGGCTCTGTAATCACGTGGTGTTGCACATATCCCCACAAAATGCATATCATTTGATAGATCTCCTCATGCTGAACAACTTTTCCTCTAGAACCATTGCTGTCAATCAAACCGTTCATTAAATATTCACGAATATGTTAAAAACCTACTTTTGCGAACTAGTCCCTGGTTTTTTGCCCGATCGGAACCAGACCAGTCTAGGACAATTCTCTGGACTCTCTAGATCAATAATTATCAAAAAAAAGTTGAACTTTTCCCTTTGGTTTGCTATAACAGGATCATTTATAAAAAGGGGCGTGTCAAAACACACTCAACAGCCTATAAATCATAAATAAAAACTCAGAACTTCACAAAAATTGGTGAGCATATGTGACATAACATCATGAACAAGCATGCAAAGTTTTATGGAGATCGGACAATAGGTGGCGCTATAACTGTTAAAAATCTTCAAAACCATGTATTTCCTATGGTAAATTGCCTGTATTAGCTGTAAATGGTCTTTTCCATCTATAATCATATAATGTTCATATCATAATGTTCAAAACCAGTGCAGTACAATACTCTGGACTCTCTAGATCAATAATTATCAAAAAAAAGTTGAACTTTGCCCTTTGGTTCACTGTAACAGGGTCATTTAGAAAATGGACGTGTCAAAACACACTCAAAAGCCTATAAATCATAAATAAAAACTCAGAACTTCACAAAAATTGGTGAGCATATGTGACATAACATCATGAACAAGCATGCAAAGTTTTATGGAGATCGGACAATAGGTGGCGCTATAACTGTTGAAAAGCTTTAAAACCATGTATTTCCTATGGTAAATTGCCTGTATTGGCTGTAAATGGTCTTTTCCATCTATTACGTCAGTGTTTAAATGTATGCTAAATAAAACTTAATGTCTTTTGATGCTTTTGTGCTTAACGGCCTTAAAGGCCTTAACTGCTTGAACACCGCTAAATGCTGCTTGCAGCTTTAATTATTATTAGGTGTTCAAGCACGAAGTGCTGAAAACCTATTGTAATTGTACTGATTTTTATTATTATTATTATTATTATTATTATTATTATTATTATTATTCTTCTGCCGTAAAACGCATCGTGCAGACCAAACCGTAAGTGCTAGAGACTTGAAACTTTGTCAGATGGTAGTACAAAAATCGAGGAGAGGTTATCAAATTATGAGCCCGATTGGCCCATAGGTGGCGCTATAGCAACCGATTGCGCGAAACTGCTCATAACTCCTAAACCGTAAGTCGTACAATCAAGTGTCTTATATCAGTGGAAAGCTAAGAACCTGGAGAACAAAACGTATATCTCCGATTTCATTTCCGCCATGATAGATTTTCCGCCATTTTGAATTTTGTCAAAAAACGACTTTTGCGAACTAGTCCCTGGTTTTTTGCCCGATCGGAACCAAACCAGTGCAGAAATGTTCTCTGGAGTCTGAATATCAATAATTATCGAAAAAAAGTTGAATTTTCGATTCAGGGTCGCTAGGGGGCGCAAAATGAACGTTGTGGGAGGAGCCTATTTTACTAAAACGGCTATAACTCCAGAAGTAAATGAGATAAGTTTACCAAACTTGGCACACATGTGTATAAGGACAGTCTGAGGTCACAGTAAAAAAATCGCATCGATTGAGCTCTAGGTGGCGCTATAACATGAAAAAAACATATGGCCACCTAGTGGTTTGTCCGATTGACTTGAAAATTGGTATGCAGTGTCTTGGTCCAAGGCCCCATGTATGTATATGAGGACATTGGCGTATCTCAAAAAACATGGCCGCCATTGGCCAATGAAGTTTGAGCACCTATGAGACGAGGTTAACGAAAGCCGATCGGAACGAAACTCGATGGGCATGTTCGACTCATGGCCCAAGTGGTCTGTAAGAGTTTTGAAAAAAATCGGCCACTAGTTGGCGCTAACGAGTTCTACGGCTCTGTAATCACGTGGTGGTGCACATATTCCCACAAAATGCATATCATTTGATAGATCTCCTCATGCTGAACAACTTTGCCTCTAGAACCATTGCTGTCAATCAAACCGTTCATTAAATATTCACGAATATGTTAAAAACCTACTTTTGCGAACTAGTCCCTGGTTTTTCGCCCGATCGGAACCAGACCAGTCTAGGACAATTCTCTGGACTCTCTAGATCAATAATTATCAAAAAAAGTTGAACTTTGCGCTTTGGTTCACTGTAACAGGGTCATTTAGAAAATGGACGTGTCAAAACACACTCAAAAGCCTATATATCATAAATAAAAACTCAGAACTTCACAAAAATTGGTACGCATATGTGACATAACATCATGAACAAGCATGCAAAGTTTTATGGAGATCGGACAATAGGTGGCGCTATAACTGTTGAAAAGCTTTAAAACCATGTATTTCCTATGGTAAATTGCCTGTATTGGCTGTAAATGGTCTTTTCCATCTATTACGTCAGTGTTTAAATGTATGCTAAATAAAACTTAATGTCTTTTGATGCTTTTGTGCTTAACGGCCTTAAAGGCCTTAACTGCTTGAACACCGCTAAATGCTGCTTGCAGCTTTAATTATTATTATTATTATTATTATTCTTCTGCCGTAAAACGCATCGTGCAGACCAAACCGTAAGTGCTAGAGACTTGAAACTTTGTCAGATGGTAGTACAAAAATCGAGGAGAGGTTATCAAATTATGAGCCCGATTGGCCCATAGGTGGCGCTATAGCAACCAATTGCGCGAAACTGCTCATAACTCCTAAACCGTATGTCGTAGACTCAAGTGTCTTATATCAGTGGAAAGCTGAGGACCTGGAGAACAAAACGTATATCTCCGATTTCATTTCCGCCATGATAGATTTTCCGCCATTTTGAATTTTGTCAAAAAACGACTTTTGCGAACTAGTCCCTGGTTTTTTGCCCGATCGGAACCAAACCAGTGCAGAAATGTTCTCTGGAGTCTGAATATCAATAATTATCGAAAAAAAGTTGAATTTTCGATTCGGGGTCGCTAGGGGGTGCAAAATGAACGTTGTGGGAGGAGCCTATTTTACTAAAACGGCTATAACTCCAGAAGTAAATGAGATAAGTTGACCAAACTTGGCACACATGTGTATAAGGACAGTCTGAGGTCACAGTAAAAAAATCGAATCGATTGAGCTCTAGGTGGCGCTATAACATGAAAAAAACATATGGCCACCTAGTGGTTTGTCCGATTGACTTGAAAATTGGTATGCAGTGTCTTGGTCCAAGGCCCCATGTATGTGTAAAAGGATATTGGCGTATCTCAAAAAACATGGCCGCCATCGGCCAATGAAGTTTGAGCACCTATGAGACGAGGTTAACGAAGGCTGATCGGAACGAAACTCGATGGGCATGTTCGACTCATGGCCCAAGAGGTCTGTAAGAGTTTTGAAACAAATCGGCCACTAGTTGGCGCTAACGAGTTCTACGGCTCTGTAATCACGTGGTGGTGCACATATTCCCACAAAATGCATATCATTTGATAGATCTCCTCATGCTGAACAACTTTGCCTCAAGAATCATTGCTGTCAATCAAACCGTTCATTAAATATTCACGAATATGTTAAAAACCTACTTTTGCGAACTAGTCCCTGGTTTTTCGCCCGATCGGAACCAGACCAGTCTAGGACAATTCTCTGGACTCTCTAGATCAATAATTATCAAAAAAAGTTGAACTTTGCGCTTTGGTTCACTGTAACAGGGTCATTTAGAAAATGGACGTGTCAAAACACACTCAAAAGCCTATAAATCATAAATAAAAACTCAGAACTTCACAAAAATTGGTACGCATATGTGACATAACATCATGAACAAGCATGCAAAGTTTTATGGAGATCGGACAATAGATGGCGCTATAACTGTTGAAAAGCTTTAAAACCATGTATTTCCTATGGTAAATTGCCTGTATTGGCTGTAAATGGTCTTTTCCATCTATTACGTCAGAGTTTAAATGTATGCTAAATAAAACTTAATGTCTTTTGATGCTTTTGTGCTTAACGGCCTTAAAGGCCTTAACTGCTTGAACACCGCTAAATGCTGCTTGCAGCTTTAATTATTATTATTAGGTGTTCAAGCACGAAGTGCTGAAAACCTATTGTAATTGTACTGATTTTTATTATTATTATTATTATTATTATTATTATTCTTCTGCCGTAAAACGCATCGTGCAGACCAAACCGTAAGTGCTAGAGACTTGAAACTTTGTCAGATGGTAGTACAAAAATCGAGGAGAGGCTATCAAATTATGAGCCCGATTGGCCCATAGGTGGCGCTATAGCAACCAATTGCGCGAAACTGCTCATAACTCCTAAACCGTATGTCGTAGACTCAAGTGTCTTATATCATTGGAAAGCTGAAGACCTGGAGAACAAAACGTATATCTCCGATTTCATTTCCGCCATGATAGATTTTCCGCCATTTTGAATTTTGTCAAAAAACGACTTTTGCGAACTAGTCCCTGGTTTTTTGCCCGATCGGAACCAAACCAATGCAGAAATGTTCTCTGGAGTCTGTGTATCAATAATTATTGAAAAAAAGTTGAATTTTCGATTCAGGGTTGCTAGGGGGCGCAAAATGAACGTTGTGGGAGGAGCCTATTTTACTAAAACGGCTATAACTCCAGAAGTAAATGAGATAAGTTGACCAAACTTGGCACACATGTGTATAAGGACAGTCTGAGGTCACAGTAAAAAAATCGCATCGATTGAGCTCTAGGTGGCGCTATAACATGAAAAAAACATATGGCCACCTAGTGGTTTGTCCGATTGACTTGAAAATTGGTATGCAGTGTCTTGGTCCAAGGCCCCATGTATGTATATGAGGACATTGGCGTATCTCAAAAAACATGGCCGCCATCGGCCAATGAAGTTTGAGCACCTATTAGACAAGGTTAACGGAGGCCAATCGGAACGAAACTCGATGGGCATGTTCGACTCATGGCCCAAGAGGTCTGTAAGAGTTTTGAAAGAAATCGGCCACTAGTTGGCGCTAACGAGTTTTACGGCTCTGTAATCACGTGGTGTTGCACAAATCCCCACAATATGCATATCATTTGATAGATCTCCTCATGCTGAACAACTTTGCCTCTAGAACCATTGCTGTCAATCAAACCGTTCATTAAATATTCACGAATATGTTAAAAACCTACTTTTGCGAACTAGTCCCTGGTTTTTCGCCCGATCGGAACCAGACCAGTCTAGGACAATTCTCTGGACTCTCTAGATCAATAATTATCAAAAAAAAGTTGAACTTTGCCCTTTGGTTCACTGTAACAGGGTCATTTAGAAAAGGGGGCGTGTCAAAATGCACTCAAAAGCCTATAAATCATAAATAAAAACTCAGAACTTCACAAAAATTGATGGGCACATGTGTCATAACATGGTGAAGAAGCATGCAAAGTTTCATGGAGATCGGACAATAGGTGGCGCTATAACTGTTGAAAAGCTTTAAAACCATGTATTTCCTATGGTAAATTGCCTGTATTGGCTGTAAATGGTATGTTCCATCTATGATCTTATAATCTTTATATTATAATGTTCAAAATCAGTGCAGTACAATTCTCTGGACTCTCTAGATCAATAATCATCAGAAAAGGTATAATTTCTTCATTTGAATGGCTATAATAGGGTGTAAGTTGGATGGCTATAACAGCTATATTAGCTTGGATGGCTATAACAGGCAAAAAGTGTTATTTCATCATACTACTACCTAATATTGTTATATATAATTCATATTTAGACTTTATAAAATCATTAGTTTAACATTTACAATCACATTTTGTCCAAATTCATCTATTGCTCTGTACTCTCTAGATCAATAATTATCAGAAAAGGTATAACTTCTTCATTTGGATGGTCCCCGAAAGCCTATATCTCTTCAATGAATGCTCAGATCTTCTTAAAAACATGTCAGAACATGTGACTCTAAAGAAGATAAGAAATAATGCATCTATGAGAGTTAAAAAGGAGAAAATTATAAAAAAACAAATGGCATATTAACCCAATAAGTGGTATACTACTGCCCCCTGCTGTTTAAAATAGTCATTTTGTCATGATTCTAACTAATATTATTCTATAATTCTAATTTAGACTTGATAAAATCACTATTTTAATATTTACACTCACATTTTGTCAATTCATCTATTGCAGAATTACTATTGACAGTTGTATCACAGCAAAAGATGTACAATTCATCTATTGCTCTGTACTCTCTAGATCAATAATTATCAGAAAAGGTATAACTTCTTCATTTGGATGGTCCCCGAAAGCCTATATCTCTTCAATGAATGCTCAGATCTTCTTAAAAACACGTCAGAACATGTGACTCTAAAGAAGATAAGAAATAATGCATCTATGACAGTTAAAAAGGAGTAAATGATAAAAAACAAATGGCATATTAACCCAATAAGTGGTATACTACTGCCCCCTGCTGTTTAAAATAGTCATTTTGTCATGATTCTAACTAATATTATTCTATAATTCTAATTTAGTGACTTTATAAAATCACTATTTTAACATTTACACTCACATTTTGTCAATTCATCTATTGCAGAATTACTATTGACAGTTGTATCACAGTTACAAATGGGAATCCTAAAGTGAAAGTAAAAACGCTGTCCGCCATTTAGGCCACGCCCCCCCCAGTACAAATTCACTCATAACTCGAAAACAGAAAGTCGCTGCGCGCTCAAATTTTGATGGTAAGGTCCTCTCGGGAATCTTGATCGAAATCTATCGTCGCGGGGCTCGGGAGCGCCCCCCCCCCCCGCGGATCGCAAATCCGTGAGACCTCCGACTTGGAACGGCTGTAACTCCCGATCTAGACCACCTAGATTCTTGAGGGAGAGCTTGTTGGAAAGGGCCCGTCCTCGTCTAGCTTCGATTCGAGTATGGTGCGATTTGGCCTGGGCATTCCCGAGATATAAGCCCACAAAGATATGCATTTCAACGGACATTACTCTCGGACCCAATCACTCAGCAACACTGGGATGGTCTTGCTCAAGAGGGCTCCTCTAACACTATCTAATTTCTGAGTTTCAGATTTTTTCACTTTCTTGTTCCCGAGATATAAGTAAAAAAAAACGAATTTCTTGTCATTCATTTCAACCGTTTATGTAGGCTGTAAAACCGATGTTGTCCACTAGAGGGAGAAACAGCATTAGAATTCTTTAATCTTTTTAACCAGATTTCAGCAATGGCTAACAAACAAATGCTTAAAGATATTTATTATGTTGGAAATAATATTTATAATAAATAATATAATATTAAATAATGATTTATTAGAAAATTTAATATTTTTACATCACAAATAAACATCTGAAATGCTTAACACTAGAAGTGCCAGAATTCCATAACTACTAGAACTGCCACAAGCGGTCATTTTGACCATTAGATTGCAATCTCTATATCTTTAATGATAAATACCCAATTGAGAGATTAATGCATTTATTGTATTAGGATATCTTTTAAAAACAAAACACTAAACTGTACATTTAAAAAAGTTTAATTATACATTTATAAATATAGTAGCCCGTAATTATCGCATATTCAGAACAGATAGGCCTAGCTACATTTCCATATTCAACATAACTCAGAACAAGATAATAACAACTAAAAGTATCTTATTTAGATATTCTTTTGACAGTGAGAGAGACAATGTCACGGTTTATGAATTCGCTGTCTCCTTTCTCGTCTTGTTGTGTGTGTGTGTGTGTGTGTGTGTGTGTGTGTGTGTGCGTGTGTCATTGCAGCTGATCAGCATGCCCGCTCTGATCAACGCGCCAGCTGCAACTGATCAGCATTCGACCCTTTTTAGTGTTACTGTTGTCGCCTAGTCTTTGTCAGATCGTTGTAGATTTTTCCTGCGTGTTTGTTCCCTGCCTGTATCCCTTTTCCGTGTGTTATCCTGTGTTCAGCACTCCATGGTTCTACACGCAGCGTCCCTGTGCTGCCAAGGGCTTCATACCGGACATTTACACACCTTAACTCTCCCAGCATCTGACCAGCTCTCAATAAACATATCTGTCATTTTGCAATTGAATCTTCTGATTATTTCCTAATACACAAAGGTCAACCGCGAGAAATGTAACAAAAGAATACCGCGAAATTCAGTGCGGTCAATATGACCGTCTATGGCCGAAATAGGTAAATATGTTCATTTGTTTTTTTGCCTTATGTGTAATTTATATTAAAAACATTTTAAATGAAAATACAGACACTTTTAGGAAAAGTCAGGTACGAGCAGGATTTTATTTATTTTTTCAACAAAGTTATTGCAGATATAAAATTCAAAACGGTCAAAATGACCGCCGTGGCCGTTCTAGTGTTAAGGACCACAAAAAGAGATTTTCACAATATCATAACCCAAAATTGTGTGTGTGTGTGTGTGTGTGTAAGCATGCATAATGGAATTCACATTGAAAGACTGGTTGGCTTTAGTGTACAATACTGATTAAACCAAGTAGTTCAAAATAAAAGTGGTACTATAGCAATAAGTGGTCTTCTACTACCCTCTGCTGGACATTATACTTATTAATAGTCTTTTCACATGTGCTTTTGCATTCATATATTTAGACACTAAAAAATAACCTTATGTGACAATTACTATAATAACACAATCATATTTTGTCTTTCAATTCACTTTACTGTTCTGAAGCTTCACATAATTGCTAACAACGTGGTAAATCATAGTAAATCATGCTACAATCCTGCTTAATCATTCTAGAATGTGGTATATTATGATAAATTATTGTGTAACATTCGGTCACAACAAGGTAACATCAAGGTAAACTAAGACAAATCATTTACATTTACATTTAGTCATTTAGCAGACGCTTTTATCCAAAGCGACTTACAACTGAGGACTAAACCAACAGACTGATCTCATAAAATTGCGTGTGTATGACACGCCAATTCGTATTTCCATTTTTGGCGTGCTATCAACACGCACAATCGCTTTTCAGCGTGTTTATGAACGCAGTTGACTTAACGTTATTACTGTATATATAAATATATGACCTACCTCCACCCCGTCCCTAAACCTACCCGTCACTGGGGTTAATAGCATTTATGAGTCTTCCCCTACCATCCTAGGGAAAAAAAAATATCGCTCCCCAGATGTAAATCTACATTTTGCTTCGTTTCGCTCGGAAATTTAATGGCGTGTACATATACGCGGAATCACTTGGACATTAATGGCGTAGACATACACGCATACACGCGGATATCTCAAAATGCGTATAGATAACACGCCACTTGACTTAAAAGTGGCGTGTCTGTTTACGCAAAAGTCATGATGTCATGTTGAAACCAAGCGAGTCATCGTGAATAGACAAAAACAACGCAAGAAGTGCTCAAAATACAAAGTTCAGACATTGTTCGGAGTAGCATAAGCCAGATAAGCAAGGATTCAAGGAAAAGGAAAGAATTTTTTTTATTTTTTTTTATGTTTAAGTGCTCACGGAAGAGATGAGTTTTCAGTTGTCTTTTGAATGCTGTCAGGGATTCTGCATTCCGGATGAGGGTGGCCAGATCATTCCTGAAATATGAATCCTGAAGGACAATTGCAGTAAACATTTCTTTTTTCCATCACATAGTTCAAATATCTGTATCTACAACAGAATGTGTGTGTGTAGTCCTAGGTTTCTAAATAAATGCTGAATAATCTGATTAATACTTTAAAAACACATTATGTGAAATGCTTATAGACCATTAAAGTATATTTTCATAATGACACATCGCAATAGCATTGAAAACCACAACAACAACATTTGCCTTTATTTGTGTGTGTGTGTGTGTGTGTGTGACAGAGAGAGAGCATAATGTCTAAATATGAGTGCAAAAGCACCTGTGAAAAGACTTTATTAAATAAGTATAATGTCCAGCAGAGGGCAGTAGAAGACCACTTATTGGCTCACTTTCATTTTGACAGACTTGATTTTCACCAGTATTCTGTTTTTTCCTTATTAACTATTATAAAACAATCATATTTTGTCAGAGTTTATCACTTCATTTGTTCTGATGCTTCACACAATTGCTAGCAACGTGGTAAATCATGGTAAATCACGATAGAAACATGGTAAATCATTGTAAACAATACTATTACATGGTGTGTCATGGCAAATCATGCAACAATCCTGCGGTAAATCATTCTAGAATGTGGTATATCATGGTAAATCATCCTATAACATGGTAAATCATGCAAGAATCATATTAAATCATACTAGAATATGTTCAATTGTGGTAAATCATGCTAGAACAGGGTAAATCATGGTGAATCAGACTAGAACTTGGTATATCATGGTAAACTGGTAAATCATGCTAGATTCATGGTAAACTATACTGGAAAATTGTAAATAATGAAAAATCACACTGAAATGTGGTATATCATGGTAAATCATGCTAAAACATGGTCTATTCTATCTATGATCTCAGTGGTTAAATGCTTGCTACATACAACTTAATGTCTTTTGATGCTTTTGTGCTTAACGGCCTTAAAGGCCTTAACTGCTTGAACACCGCTAAATGCTGCTTGCAGCTTTAATTATTATTATTATTCTCCCCTAAAACGCATCGTGCAGCCCAAACCGTAAGTGCTGGAGCTCTGAAACTTTGTCAGATGGTAGTACAAAAATCGAGGAGAGGTTATCAAAGTATGAGCCCGATTGGCCAATAGGTGGCGCTATAGCGCAAAAAACAAAAAAATGGCACTGTTTTCCTTAAATCTCAATAACCCTTTGTCCCAGCATCAAGTGTCTTATATCATTGGAATCCTTGGCTCAAGCCGAACAAAAAAGGCCTCAAGGATTTCATTTCCGGTATGCAAATTTTTCCGCCATTTTGAAATTTGTTAAAAATCTACTTTTGCGAACTAGTCCCTGGTTTTTTGCACAATCGGAACCAAACCAGTGCAGAAATGTTCTCTGGAGTCTGAATATCAATAATTATCGAAAAAAAGTTGAAATTTCGATTCACTGTCACTAAGGGGCGTCAAAAAGTTTGCAGGAGGCGGAGCCTATTTTACTAAAATGGCTATAACTCGTGAACGAAATGAGATATTTTTACCAAACTCGGTACACATATGTATGAGCTCAATTTGAGGTCACGATAAAAAAATAGCGACAATCGAACTCAAGGTGGCGCTATAACATTAAAAAAACATAAAAGGGGGTGTGGCCACCTGACCGTTAGTCCAATTGACTTGAAATTTGGTATGCAGTGTCTTGGAACAAGGCCCCATGTATGTGTAAAAGGATATTGGCGTATCTCAAAAAACATGGCCGCCATTGGCCAATGAAGTTTGAGCACCTATGAGATGAGGTTAACGAAAGCTGATCGGAACGAAACTCGATGGGCATGTTCGACTCATGGCCCAAGAGGTCTGTAAAAGTTTTGAAAGAAATCGGCCACTAGTTGGCGCTAACGAGTTCTACGGCTCTGTAATCACGTGGTGTTGCACACATCCCCAAAATATGCATATCAATTGATAGATCTCCTCATGCTAAACAACTTTGCCTCTAGAACCATTGCTGTCAATCAAACCGTTCATTAAATATTCACGAAAATGTTAAAAACCTACTTTTGCGAACTAGTCCTAGGTTTTTCGCCCGATCGGAACCAGACTAATCTAGGACAATTCTCTGGACTCTCTGGATTAATAATTATCAAAAAAAAGTTGAACTTTGCCCTTTGGTTCACTATAACAGGGTCATTTAGAAAATGGGCGTGGCAAAATACACTTAAAAGCCTATAAATCATAAATAAAAACTCAGAACTTTACAAAAATTGGTGAGCATATGTGACATAACATCATTAACAAGCATGCAAAGTTTCATGGAGATCGGACAATAGCTGGCGCTATAACTGTTAAAAATCTTAAAAACCATGTATTCCCTATGGTAAATTGGCAGTATTGACTGTAAATGGTTTGTTCCATCTAAGATCATATAAATTTCATATAATAACGTTCAAAACTAGTGCAGTACAATTCTCTGGACTCTCTAGAGCAATAATTATCAGAAAAGGTTGAACTTCTGCATTTTGATGGCTATAGTTGGGTCACTTCAATGTGTAGCCTTGATTGAGCGTCCCCGAAAGCCTATATCTCTTCAATGAATGCTCAGATGTTATTAAAAACAAGTCTGAACATGTGGGCCATGAATCTAAATAATCTTGAAAATTTTCGGACAGATTGGACAAAATATGCCTGTAAAACAGTTAAAAAGGTGAACATTATATGAACATAATGGCCTATTAAGCCAATAAGTGGTATTTTACTGCCCCCTGCTGTTTAAAAAAAGTCATTTTGTCACACTACTCAACTATAATTAATATTTAGACTTTATAAATTCACTATTTTAATAATTACAAAAACATTTAGTCAAAAATCATCTATTGAAGTGACAATTGAGTCACATTGGATCCTGAAGTTCCAAATGTCTCTATCTACAACAGAATGAGTGTGTGTAGATTAAATGATATGAAAAACATGGCATATTGTATAAGTAGGCTGTAATAGCACTGTTGTCCACTAGATGGAGCAGCAGCATTACACATTTCTAATCTTTTTATCAGCTTTCAGCATTGGCTAGAAACATGGTAAATCATAGTAAAAAAGGTAAATCATGCTAGAATCCTGGTAAATTATTCTAGAATGTGCTATATCATGGTAAATCATCCTATAACATGGTATATCGAGGTAAACTATGGAAAATCATACTGGAACATGGTAAATCATACTGGAACATGGTAAATCATGAAAAATCACACTGAAATGTAGTATATCATGGTAAATCATGCTTGCTACATAAAACTTAATGTCTTTTGATGCTTTTGTGCTTAACGGCCTTAAAAGGCCTTAACTGCTTGAACCCCGATAAATGCTGCTTGCAGCTTTAATTATTATTATTATTATTATTATTTTCCCCTAAAACGCATCGTGCAGCCCAAACCGTAAGGGCTGGAGCTCTGAAACTTTGTCAAATGGTAGTACAAAAATCGAGGAGAGGTTATCAAAGTATGACCCCAATTGGCCCATAGGTGGCGCTATAGCAATCAATTGCGCGTAACTGCTCATAACTCCTAAACCGTAAGGCGTAGCCTCAAGTGTCTTATATCATTGGAAAGCTGGACTCTTGACTTAAAAAACGTATATCTCCGATTTCATTTCCGGTATGCAAATTTTTCCGCCATTTTGAAATTTGTCAAAAACCTACTTTTGCGAACTAGTCACTGGTTTTTTGCACAATCGGAACCAAACCAGTGCAGAAATGTTCTCTGGAGTCTGAATATCAATAATTATCGAAAAAAAGTTGAAATTTCGATAACCTGTCGCTAGGGGGCGCAAAATAAACGTTGTGGGAGGAGCCTATTTTACTAAAACGGCTATAACTCCAGAAGTAAATGAGATATCTTCACCAAACTTGGCACACATGTGTATAAGGACAGTCTGGGGTAACAGTAAAAAAACCGCGTCGATTTAACACTAGGTGGCGCTATAACATTAAAAAAACATGAAAAGGGGTGTGGCCACGTGACCGTTAGTCCGATTGACTTGAAAATTGGTATGCAGTGTCTTGGTCCAAGGCCCCATGTATGTGTAAAAGGATATTGGTGTATCTCAAAAAACATGGCCGCCATTGGCCAATGAAGTTTGAGCACCTATGAGACGAGGTTAACGGAGGCCGATCGGAACGAAACTCGATGGGCATGTTCGACTCATGGCCGAAGAGGCCTGTAAGAGTTTTGAAAGAAATCGGCCACTAGTTGGCGCTACCGAGTTTTACGGCTCTGTAATCACGTGGTGTTGCACATATCCCCACAAAATGCATATCATTTGATAGATCTCCTCATGCTGAACAACTTTGCCTCTATAACCATTGCTGTCAATCAAACCGTTCATTAAATATTCACGAATATGTTAAAAACCTACTTTTGCGAACTAGTCCCTGGTTTTTCGCCCGATTGGAACCAGACCAGTCTAGGACAATTCTCTGGACTCTCTAGATCAATAATTATCGAAAAAAAGTTGAACTTTGCCCTTTGGTTTGCTATAACAGGGTAATTTATAAAAAGGGGCGCATCAAAACACACTCAAAAGCCTATAAATCATAAATAAAAACTCAGAACTTCACAAAAATTGGTGAGCATATGTAACATAACCTCATGAACAAGCATGCAAAGTTTTATGGAGATCGGACAATAGGTGGCGCTATAACTGTTGAAAAGCTTTAAAACCATGTATTTCCTATGGTAAATTGCTTGTATTGGCTGTAAATGGTCTTTTCCATCTATTATGTCTGTGGTTAAATGTATGCTAAATAAAACTTAATGTCTTTTGATGCTTTTGTGATTAAAGGCCTGAAAAATCACACTAAAATACTGTATATCATGGTAAATCATGCTAAAGATAGTCTATTCCATCTATAATGGAAATGTTTAAATGCTTGCTACATAAAATGTAATGTCTTTTGATGCTTATAGGCTTAACTGCCTTAACTGCCTTAACTGCTTGAACACCGCTAAATGCTGCTAGCAGCTTTAATTATTATTATTATTTTCCCCTAAAACGCATCGTGCAGCCCAAACCGTAAGGGCTGGAGCTCTGAAACTTTGTCAAATGGTAGTACAAAAATCGAGGAGAGGTTATCAAAGTATGACCCCAATTGGCCCATAGGTGGCGCTATAGCAATCAATTGCGCGTAACTGCTCATAACTCCTAAACCGTAAGGCGTAGCCTCAAGTGTCTTATATCATTGGAAAGCTGGACTCTTGACTTAAAAAACGTATATCTCCGATTTCATTTCCGGTATGCAAATTTTTCCGCCATTTTGAAATTTGTCAAAAACCTACTTTTGCGAACTAGTCCCTGGTTTTTTGCACAATCGGAACCAAACCAGTGCAGAAATGTTCTCTGGAGTCTGAATATCAATAATTATCGAAAAAAAGTTGAAATTTCGATAACCTGTCGCTAGGGGGCGCAAAATTAACGTTGTGGGAGGAGCCTATTTTACTAAAACGGCTATAACTCCAGAAGTAAATGAGATATCTTCACCAAACTTGGCACACATGTGTATAAGGACAGTCTGGGTTTACAGTAAAAAAACCGCGTCGATTTACCACTAGGTGGCGCTATACCATCAAAAAAACATAAAAAGGGGTGTGGCCACGTGACCGTTAGTCCGATTGACTTGAAAATTGGTATGCAGTGTCTTGGTCCAAGGCCCCATGTATGTGTAAAAGGATATTGGCGTATCTCAAAAAACATGGCCGCCATCGGCCAATGAAGTTTGAGCACCTATGAGACGAGGTTAACGGAGGCCGATCGGAACGAAACTCAATGGGCATGTTCGACTCATGGCCGTAGAGGCCTGTAAGAGTTTTGAAAGAAATCGGCCACTAGTTGGCGCTACCGAGTTTTACGGCTCTGTAATCACGTGGTGTTGCACATATTGCCAAAACATGCATATCATTTGATAGATCTACTCATGCTGAACAACTTTGCCTCTATAACCATTGCTGTCAATCAAACCGTTCATTAAATATTCACGAATATGTTAAAAACCTACTTTTGCGAACTAGTCCCTGGTTTTTTGCCCGATCGGAACCAGACCAGTCTAGGACAATTCTCTGGACTCTCTAGATCAATAATTATCGAAAAAAAGTTGAACTTTGCCCTTTGGTTTGCTATAACAGGGTAATTTATAAAAAGGGGCGTGTCAAAACACACTCAAAAGCCTATAAATCATAAATAAAAACTCAGAACTTCACAAAAATTGGTGAGCATATGTGACATAACATCATGAACAAGCATGCAAAGTTTTATGGAGATCGGACAATAGGTGGCGCTATAACTGTTGAAAAGCTTTAAAACCATGCATTTCCTATGGTAAATTGCTTGTATTGGCTGTAAATGGTGTTTTCCATCTATTATGTCAGTGGTTAAATGTATGCTAAATAAAACTTAATGTCTTTTGATGCTTTTGTGATTAAAGGCCTGAAAAATCACACTAAAATACTGTATATCATGGTAAATCATGCTAAAAATAGTCTATTCCATCTATAATGGAAATGTTTAAATGCTTGCTACATAAAATGTAATGTCTTTTGATGCTTATACGCTTAACTGCCTTAACTGCCTTAACTGCTTGAACACCGCTAAATGCTGCTAGCAGCTTTAATTATTTTTGTTATTATTATTCAAACAAATCAGAGACATTTGCCTTGTTTTAACCCATTTGCTCCAGGCATGTCAGGCTGAGATCCGTAGACCTCTGGTTGATCTTGGTGTCAGTGAGTACAGTATCATCTCTACTATAGACTCTCTAGTGGACACAGAGAATGAGATCAGCAGCGGACAGTCGGATCTCCCCAGTGCTGACCTCACACTCTTCAAACAGATCGCCCTCGACCTACGTGAGTTCTGCCTTTGGATGTCCACTGAAATTGCATGATATTTTTCTATAATATACACTTTTCTGAACTGTTGAGTACTATATTTGAGTACTTTTATTTTAATTAATTAATTAAAAAATGTGGTCTGTACAATTTTATAATATTTTTGAAAGAAGTCGCTTGGGCTGCATTTATTTGATAAAAATACAGCAAAAACAGGAATGTTGTGAAATATTATTACAATTTGATATAACTGTTTTCAATGTAAATATATTTTAAAATATAATTTATTCCTGTGATATTTTCAGCATCATTACTCCAGTCTTCAGTGTCACATGATCCTTCAGAAACCATTCTAATATGCTGATTTACTGCTCAAAAAATATTTCTTCTTATTATTATTATTATTATTATTGTCAAAAATAATATTAAGTTTGGGATATGTAAGATGTTTTTTTTTATTCAATGTAAATTATATAATTATTAAAATGTAAATGTAATAATTTTAATACTTTTATTAAGCAATGATGCATTAAATTGATCAAATGTGACGGTAATGACATAAATGTTGTTACAAAAGATTTTTTATTTCAAATAAATGCTGTTAAATGGCAATAGCTGCTGAAAATTGAACTTTGCCATCAAAGGAATAAATTACATTTTAAAATGTATTCAAATAGAAAACAGTTGTTTTAAATTGTAATATAATATTTCACAACATTACTGTTTTTACTGTATTTTCTATTACATACATTTGGTTAGCATAACATACTTCTTTCAAAACCTTTTTAAAAAAAATCTTTCAGACCCCAAACTTCTGAACAGCTAAAAACTGTTTTACTGTCTCATTTTCAGATGAAAAAATGGGAAATGTCCTGTGTCTTTTAAGAGGAAGATGTAATTTTTCACTGATGGCAGTGTTTTTGTTTGAACTTGCCCAATATTCGGAAAACCACATGGGGGCGCTGCCTAAACACACTTCCCATGTTGATTTACACTTCCATTAATGCATTTTGCAGGCACTTTTACCCAAAGTGCACCAGGGTATACATTCAAAGTTTGATTGTTTTCTGGGAATCAGACCCTAATCCTTTTCGTTTCTGTCACAGTGCTCTATCTTTTGAGCTACAAAAAGCCTAACGCTTCTATATTGGCCAACTTAAACATTTGCCCTTTGTATGTATTCTTTTTATAACTTCTGCATTGTATATAGAGTTTTGAAACGTTGTGACAGTTCTGTTCCATATTTGTCTTACATAGGAAGGTCATTTCCGACCCATCGCACTCTGATGGGGGATCGTCCCGAGGCTATTGAGGGCCAGGCCAAACTTTTCCGAGTTCTTACCGCATTTGCCCGATATAATCCCCAGATTGGATATGTACAAGGTAATAAACTGCCTGTACTTCCACAAATGAGGTCACTGGCATTACTGAAATCTTATTGAACTTTGTGCCTGTGCCTTTATTGGTCCTTTCGAACAGATTTGAGTACAGAATATACTGCTATTCAGTCTCAAGAGGGCAGTCGAGTGCTGTCTTGTTGATATTGCATGTCATGGTCATAATTTGGTTTGCAGTTTTTTTTTCCTTCTGTGCAGCTAATTTAGCTAGTTCGGCCTTGACATTGAGGCCATAATGGGACTATGTGATGCCTCAAGGTTTGTTTGCTTTGCTCAGGGATGTCCTATATAGCTGCTGTGCTCCTAATGATCCTGTCTGAAGAAGAGGCTTTCTGGGCTCTGGTTGCTCTGTTAGAGAAGCCCAAGTATCTCTCAGAGCTCTTTGATTCCTCTATGAAGAAGTAAGACCTTAGCTTTACTGTGTGAACTTTAAACACGCACATAAAAGGGTTCCTGCTTTACTTTCTTTATATTTTTTAACGAATATTTGACTAACTAAAATCATCTGTTGACAAAGCCGTTGGAAGATTTTGGAAGTCACACATCAGCCAAGTTGATTGTTTTTCGGCCAATGTCAATAATTGCAAATAGGTCAACAATTGGTTGATTAATCACCCTCACTAATATATTAACGTAGCATTAGTAATTTCTTGTTTCTTTCAAATAAACCTAGTTTAACCTTTTACCTATTTGAATCATTTATTTTATTTTCAGGATTCAACTTCAAGCTTTGGTTTTTCACCAGCTCCTGAAACACAGGAAACCTCTGCTCTTCCAGCACTTGGTGAGAATTATGGTCTACATTTTTATTAGATTTGTATGTAATGAAATTGCATTCCAGGTTTTTATTGTGTATATGTATAAATAAATCCTGGCCTCAACTCTCATCAGGAAAATGTCTGAATATAAAAACGGGCACATGCTGCATAACACACAGTCTCTCAGTCCTCTAGATCACAGCCTTTCTCTTGGGAAGCCTCTCTCATTTAATGTCCCTCACAGATTTGTCTCAGTTCTTATAGACCTTTTCCCAAGGGCTTTTAAATTAGCTCTTCTGTGTTTTTTTTTTTATAGTAGTGGCTGTCCGCCCCCTCAGAGCATTTGTGCTGCTTGGAGAACTCTTAAGGGATTTCCTTCTCTCTGTGTGTTGACACAGCACAGCTGTCTAAAAAGCTGAGCTATTAGACTGCAGCACAGGACAAAAGATGATGCTGTAAACTTACAGGCAGGGCAGATTGCAGTGACAAACCTAAAACTAAATGGAGTAGATTGTTATAATCAAGCATTCTGTAATTTGCTCACTCTCATATTGTAACTAAAATAAAAGAGGACCTTTTATGCTTTCTACATTTTCTTTAGTGTGTAATGCCGCTGTCTGAGCATGAAAAAAGGTCTGTAAAGTTAAAAAACAAAGTCTAATTTAAAGGGAGTTATTCTCTATATCACACTGTTTCTGAACTCCCTGAAACTCCTTGATAGTAGTCTTCAGTTTTCTTCTGTGAACGTACTCGTCACAATACTCCTCATTAAAAAAAATCCTGCAAAAAAAAGGGGGGGGGGGGTGCGGGGTGTCTGGTTAAGTTGTGTTAGTAGTGTGTTGAAACTCGTGGTTATGGTAAGGAGCGTGACATTTCTGAAACATGCTTGAAGCGGGTGAACGATCACAACACACTAGTCCAGCTGACCAGTCAGAGCACATTGTGTTTTCCAAAAGCATCGTTAGCCAACTATTGGACGCAAGTTCCATTGAATCGTGTTGGTAATGACAGAACTTGCGATCATAGTTGGTTTTTGAAAACGCACCCCAGAGCGTTAACGCTTGTTCACAACAAGAACGATAGCTATAACGATAAAGATATAGTTCTAAAAAAAATTCTAAATATAAAAGAATAGCAGAGTTCACACCACAACTATAATGATAGTGGCACAGAGGAACGTTATCGTTGGAATCATTATCAGAACGATTTTTCTGATGTATGATAAAAACATAGACAGCCAATCCATCCTGCTTTAAAGAGCTTGAACATTTAAAGCAGCAGACGACAAAACTCAGCATGCAGATATCGATATCATCCACTGGTATGGGTGCTTATATCGTTATCGTTCTTGGTGTGAACGGGCATTTACAGTCAGACTGGGAAGAGAGGTGCTGCAACAATAAAATATTTGAAAAATAATGTGTTTTTTGAACATTCAAGCATGAAAACCTATCCTAGCAGACCCCAAAAACAAAATCAAGACTGTAAAAGGGCATAATATGGCCTCTTTAATGAAGTTTAGTAGAAGGTTCCATTATGATGGATGGAGACTAGAGCTTTTAAGCTTCAAACAGGGTGCAAAAACAGCTTAAAAGTTTGTCTGTATAGACTGTGTATTGTATTCCAACTTTTATAAGAGCTTTGTGTGAGTAACAGACTAAAATGTGGGTAATTATTCACTAAAAATGTAAGTGCTGCATTGATTAAGTCTCATTTCATCCCAAATTAAAAGAAAAAGAAATGATCTTTTGTATGCTATAATAAGGCCTTTTTTTCAGAACTGTTACGACTTTACTAAGACTATTAAGTTTGCATTGACTGACATTTTCCTCTCTTGCAACTCTAATGCAAACAAATAGGCTTGTTTTACTTAAGTGAAACATTTGAATTGATTAATGTGAAATATGACCTGTTTTTTCGGATGTCATGTCAGATATTAATAGGAGTGTGTTGTTTTCTGTCTGCTTTTAGGAGACTCTTGGGGTGTCTTCTCTGCATTTCATCATGCAGTGGTTTCTCACCCTCTTCACCTCCCTGCCGTGCTGGGACTCGGTTTTGGCCATCTGGGATCTTATCATGCTGCACGGTATTACACCCCTTTTTCTTGTTTTTGTACTATGATAATAACATCCCAAGTGTCAAGCTGCCATGTTTGCTTATCAAAGTCGAAATGTGTGATTTCTGCACCACTAGTAGTTTCACTAAACAGAATAGCAAATGATTGTTTTAAAACAGGTTTCCCGAACATGATCCAATCAATTCTTCTCTGCAGGGCTGCAGGCTGTATTTCGCACTGGCCTCACCATCATCCTGCTACTGGAGTCTCGTATCATGAACATGACTGAGGAGGCCGCCGTGCTGCCCGTTCTGCTGCGAGTGCCTATGGATGTGTGAGTGCAACGATATTACAGTCTGGCAGATGATTTTTCATGTTATGATTGATATTAAGAATATATTATTTTGTTTAAATTAATTAAAAATAAAGCATTCATGCCCGGTTTCACAGAAGGCTTAAGCCTAGTCCCAGACTAAAATGCATGTTTGAGCTGTTTTAACTGAAAGCAGCTTGCACTGACATTTCTTATAATATGTCAGTGACATTGTTTTGTCTCCAGATGCACACCAGTAATGTTTTTTTTTCTAAGGAACGTTTATAAAAACGACTTAAATGTCCTAATATAACAAAGGCCTACACTGTCTGTGAAACAAGGCCTTATAAGTCATTTTAAGTGACTTTAGACATCATAATGTACAGTATCAAAAGATGTATATTCGTTTTGAGATTTGCTAAAGATTATGTTTATTAGTTTTATTAAATTATTAGCGTTTTTAAAGATTAACTTTTAAGTGAGCGTTAGATGATGGCAAAGGTAATCTAAATCTAAAAAATAAAGGAAATAATAATCATCATCACATCATTATCTTATTATTGTGAATTCCTTGTTTTAGGCTTTTTTCCTTTAATTGCCAGCAGTATTCAGAGATATTAATGCTTTAATATGGGAAATTGTGATGCACGTATAGAAATTTGACTTATATTGCCAATAATTATTTTGATATTTAATTTGGCCATAATATGATTACTTATATTTTAAATCTTTTCTGGTTTGTTTTTTCTTTTAGTCTTTGCATTAAATTGCACCTAGTCCAAGTTCTAGGAGGTACATTTATAGAAAATATTGCTAACACTTTACTTGAAGGGGTGTACATAAGACTGACATGACACTTTCATATTCATGACATGACACATGCCATGAATATGAAGGAGGTTTTGTGCATGTTTATGACAACTGTCGTTGTGTCATTCGCTCAATTATGACATTTTTAATGCAAATATGACATTGTTTGAGATGTCTTTGTTATGACAACTTGACATAAACCAATACATCATAACCTGTCAGTGTCTTTGTCATGACAACTTGACATTACTAAGACACCACAACCTGTCATAAATATGTCATAATAAACATGACATAGCAGATTAATTATCAAACTTAAAAAAAAAACACTTAGCTTTATGGGTTAACATTACATTATAATGTCAGGTGGTTGGTTTTGACATTGGCTGTCATAAGACCATTATAACATTTTAATGACAAATTCAATTTGTACCACTGTAGTTGAGGTCAAGAAAAATATTCTTGACACAGTTATAATGGCCTCATGACAGCCAATGTCAAAACCAACCACATGACAGTTTAATGTAATGTTAACCCATAAAGCTAAGTGGTTTCTTAAGTTTGAGTATTAATCTGCTATGTCATGTTTATTATGACATATTTATGACAATTTATGTTGTCTTGGTAATGTCAAATCGTCATTACCATTACACTGAGGGGTTATGATGTATTGGTTTATGTCAAGTTGTCATAACAAAGACATCTCAAACAATGTCATATTTGCATTAAAAATGTCATAACTGAGCGAATGACACTTAATGACAGTTGTCATAAACATACATAAAACTCCTTCATATTCATGACATGTGTCATGTCATGATTATGAAGGTGTCATGTCATTCTTATGCACACACCTTCAAGTAAAGTGTTACCAAAATATTTCTTGTTTACTGAGGAAATAAGAGAACGTGTTCATGTCGATGCAAACTTCAAACAGATACTGGTAGGAGTCATTTCATAGCAGATGTGTTTATTTGATGATGTCACAGTCACCATGGCGACGTGGCCATGAGAACTACTTTGATTAACATAGCGGATCTCAAAGACACATGAAGCCAGGCCATATTGTTAAGTTGTTTCTATGGTCGCCTTTTATTCAATACTGCGTGTTGTCATGCCAATCTGAACCCATTGTCATGTGATCCGGAATTCCTTTATAGTCATGTGCCCGTATTAAAACTCACCTTTGCGAATTGATCTTCAATTAACATTTAAAAACGATATTTGTTGTGGCTTGGTAGAGATATTCGTGCCCATGCAGAGCCCATTGCGCTTTGCCAGCCACTTTACAGGATTATAAGGGCAAACGAAGCCATTTGCCAGTTTCAAAGGGGATATTTGGCATTGACATGCAGATGGCAGTCAGCACAAAGCTCCTACACATCAGGGAACGGGTTCACGTTGCTCGCCTGGCAGGACGTCAGTGCCGGCAAGGTCAAGCCTAAATACTCCCCTCTGATTCAGAGTATCGGAGTTTTGCTAGGCAGAGAACTGAGCCGTCTGAGAACGAAGCAGTCGCCTTGCTTAGGAGGCCAAAGAGAGAAACCGAAAGAAGAAAGAGGTGAAAAGAGAAGAAACGCCTCAAAACTCTCAAAATCCCTCCAGAAAAAAAGTCTAAAGTGGTTTCCAAAACCTCTTTAAAATGATCAAACCGAGCTGTGAAAACCAGCTTGATGTGTATTTAACCATCAGACCAACCAACCTAAGCTGGTTTAAACAGTTTGGATGACTAACTTCTACAGCTCATCTTGAGTTGTGGTTATGTAATCATTAAATCAGGGAGACTTGGTTGACATCACTTCAGTGCAAGCTGGGTCTTTGGTGTCCTGAGTGACAAGGGGGTCCGTCACCTGTCATCAGAGACTGTGAACAATGTTAGTCCTTCATGAAAGGGACTGGGGTGTCCTTGCACTTTTTTACAATGCTCGGCCCCTCCTCCAATTCAGTCCCATTGACGAGTTGCTTGCCGCAAAGCCTTGACAGACCGTTTGTGTACGGCTTTTTCCCCTGACAAGGCCACTTCGGGACTTGTGTAACTCGCTTTGACATTAAGCACAGACAGACAAGGTTTACTTCTGTTAGGAGGGCTGGATTCACAGTGGTAGTGTTTTCTTTTAATAGCAAGGGAAATAAATATTTTAGTTTTTTGTTTCTCATTTTCTGGCTGCTGTTTGATCCAGAGGAATATGTCAAAATGGTCTAAAACTGTCAGATTATTTAGAAAAGCTGTAGATTATAGATGCTAGATACACTTTTTTGTCTTCCCTAATCTTTCATCAACTTCTGAAACGAATTTTTTTCTCTAGTTCACGTTTGCACGATTATTGGCACCCCATTATTGCAACCTTCTTTTCCGAAGATAACCGCTCTCAGTTTTCTCCTTTAATGCCTCTAAACATTTTGATGTTTGTTCTGGATCGTTGTCCTGATGGAAGATCCAACCACGGCCCATTAAATGATTTCTAGCAGAGGCCGTCAGGTTTTGATTTTTTTATCTGTTTGTATTTTCTAGAATCAGTGATACCATGTATCTGAACAAGATTTCCAGGACCCTCAGCAACAAAATATAGGCCCACAACATTAAAGATCCAGCAGTATATTTAACCGTGGGCATGGGGTACCCTTTATGGGCATGGGGTTCCCTGTTTGCCTGTTTTTTTTAGTTTCATCTGACCATAGAATCCGGTCCCTTTTGAAGTTCAAGTCATGTCTGACAACTGAATATGCTGGAGTTTGTTTTTGGCTGAGCGGGAAGGATTTTTCTTGAAACCCTCCCAAACAATTTGGGGTCAGAAAGCCTCTTTTTTTTTTTTTTTTTTTTTTTTCTCTCAAACAGCACCTAAATCACCACAAGACTCAACTAATCTCTGCAATTCTCCATGTAGCTGAGATTAGCACTTTATAATTATTTAATTATTTAATTATTTTTAATAATTAAGCAGAATTAAATAGTATAATGTTATGAAGTTTGATGAATGTATAAAAAAGTACATGAACACATACAGTATTTCATTAAGATGTTAAGAGCACTTGTTTGACAGTCTTAAATATATATTTTGTGGAAACTTTTTTGACACCCTAGCATTCTCCTGCTACTTCCTATGGTTACCTGGAACCCAGTTGGGGCATTTGTTAATATACAAATTTTTCCCTAACAATCATTGTGGAAAATGTGGAGAAACAAATCAATATTATAATATATGCTAAGTTTGACAAAGTAATACTCTGTTTTGTGTTTGTATATGCGTCCAGCTCCCAACATCGTGTCCTGATCCCAGCACTCTGGAACACTGATGTTCAGGAATGGGAAATCAACTGCATGAACAGCCTGGTATTGGAAGAGGCCAGTGGTGGACAGGATGAAGGTAAACAAACGCATGCACACAATCTCACTTTAAAACATCCGGGCATACAAGGACAGCTTACAACATTCAGTCGATTTCAACAATGAATACGTTTGTTCTCCAAGCACAGCCCCATCCAAACATGTGCAGACATTCCAGCCCCCTTACATAAGACCTCCTTCTTTGTCCCGCTTGTTTGTTTAGTGTACATATGAGCCCACCTTCAGTACAGTATGTTGTCCCATGTGCCTCAGTAGCCTACTGTGCTGTAAGCAAGACGCTGAGTTCAAGACTAAGGGTCAAGTGTAATGGGCTGACAGAGACACTAGATAGGGACAGACTCTTGACTCAATCTCTTCGGTCATCAGCGTCCGATAGCGGACCAATGACAGGGATGCTTTTGACTAGATGAGTCTTTAAGTGCCAGCTTTTTGGGAACAAAATGTCAGCTGCATCTCATGTTTGACCCAGGGGAGGATGCCTTGCCCGAGTGTACAAAGCGCACTCTTAAGTGTGCTCAGGCTGGATGCTATCTTTGACTTCAGTAAGAACAGGCCAAAGTGAACAGACCTTGTGTAGTAATGTGGGTTTCAGTGTTTTTGCACACTAATGGTTTATATAAGTATCTTAATAAAAAGGTCTACAAATCTCAATTCGATCAAAAGTTCATTTAAAATGAACACAATAGAAAAAAATGTGAATATTTAATTCATTGATTTATATTTCATTTAAGATTTTTTTAATTCAATTCTTGCAATATCTGGTACTTTTAACATTTTACATAAGTATTTGACGTATGAATTCACGTTCCAGCTAATCACCACAATTGTCTTACTGTAGCTGCTCTCTATTCCCAGTGAAAAAACCCTCCATATTATCTTGTCCGCCCACACGGGGATCATTAGGTTTTTGTTCTCTTACCGAGAGGCCCTGGAATTATTTTTGTTGTTGCTCTGAGTTTCCTCATTCACAGCTTCTGATTTAAGTTGATTTACAGTAGGTTTGACAGAATCCCGTTCAACGGGCACTTCTCTGTCTGGCGGCCGTGACTCATCGGCTTTTAACGACGAAGAAACTCCCTGAGGGTGGGTGGGCATGCTGGAGCTGTTTTTTGGAGGGTGCTGGTGTAATTGAAAGGCCCAGGCAGTGATTTTTACAGTATAAATTATCATCCAAAGCTCTCTGAGTCAATATGAGTCACCCAGGGGGCCGTCAGCCCTCTCTGTCCCCCTTTTAACAAGGTAATGAGAACTGACTCACATAGCCGTCACTCACTGCACCTGAGCTTCCATGGAAGGTCTATTTGGGAAACACCTGGATGTCAGGAAGCCACAGCTGACTTACTGTTGAACGAAGAGTTTTTAGTGGTCGGTATCTTTAAATAGATTGTATATTTATTATGCACACCTGTCGGTGACATCATAGGCTCCCTGAAAGGTAATTGATTTTAGTTTTGGACAACAAGGAGCATGAGTTCATTAGTTTTGCTTTGATTTGCTCTCTCTGCATTTTGAGCAGCTTTAATGATGTTATTGATTTAATTCAACACTTTCTTTAAAGAACAGTAGCACATAAAAATGCTTTAAAATGCCACAATTCATTTAAGTAAAAAGTTTTTTCAAAGTAAGAATGTTGTTAATTGTTAACATTAAAAATGTTTTAATGTTTACTCCAAGATAACTATAAAAATAACTGTAATAACAACTATATTAACGTCCACACCAGTGGATGATATCGTTCTGTTTTTTCTAAGCACGTGCTGCACTTTTGTCGTCTCCTGCTTTAAATGCTCAAGCTCTTCAAAGCAGAATGGATTCTGATTGGCTCTCAATGTTTTTATTCATCAACTAGACAAAATCGTTCTGGAAGTGACTCCAATGATATCGTTCCTCTGTGTTCTTATCGTTATAGTTGTGATGTGGACTCTGCTATTGTTATAATAGTTATCGTCCTTGATGTGAACGGGCCTTTACAAAAGATTTCTATTTCAAATAAATACTGTTCTTTTGAACTTTCAATTCATCAAAGAATCCTGAATTAAAAAAAAAAAAAAAAAAAAATTCACAAAAATACGAACCAGTACAACGGCTTTCAACATTGATAATAATAAATGTATCTTGAGCATCAAAATCAGCATATTAGAATGATTTCTGAAGGATCATGTGACACCGAAGACTAGAGTAATTATCTATTTATTCCGTCACATACTCGCTTGGCGAGGATCAAGTGCATAAAAACTGTAGTTCCTTTTTCTACTATTGGCTAAAGATGATTTGATTATACACTATAAAAGCTTTGAATTTTTTTTTTACTTCCCGTTTCAGCTAATAAAGTGGCTGTTCTCCTGCAGGTCTCTCTTAGGGCTCAGAGAAACTTAAAGGGTTAGTTCACCCAAAAATGAAAATTAAGTCATTAATTACTCACCCCCATGCTGTACCAACCCCGTAAGACCTTCGTTCGTCTTCGGAACACAAATGAAGATATTTATGATTAAATCTGAGAGGTTCATGACTGCTACATTGGCTGCCTAAGGGAATGAATCCTGACGGCCCAGAGAGTCATTAAAGAAAATGTTTAAATATTCCATGTCGCAACAGTGGCTCAACTATAAGTTTATCAAGCGACGAGAATACTTTTTGTGCGAAAAAACAAACAACAATAACGACTTTATTCGACTATTCCTTTTCTTCCTTGTAGGCCTGAAACGAGACTTCAAGAGATTTCCACGACGCACACGCGCGAGAACTTAACTGAAGTAGTTGAAGGAGATCGCAATTCTCGCGCATGCGTCGTGGAAATCTCTTGAAGTCTTTTATATAAATATCTTCATTATTCTTCAATATCTAAATATCTATAAAAATATCTTCATTTGTGTTCCGAAGACGAACGAAGGTCTTACGGGGTTGGTACACCATGGGGGTGAGTAATTAATGACTTAATTTTCATTTTTGGGTGAACTAACCCTTTAAGTCTGGATCCACGTCTGAAAGTCATGCTTTATAGCTTACAAGAACAGATTTGTCATTTCTATTTCATGGACATATCTGATGATTGCTGTATAGACTCTCATGGGGGTGTGTAGTACAGAAAAGTGTTTGTTGGCTGAGAGCAGGATTGCATTTTGCTTGTGAGTGTGTTGGCAGAATCCTGAGGTGTGCTGCCATCTCAGCGCTGTTTTCCCCTGCTGTCTGTGGTGCAGTGACTCAGCTGATTCCTACAGGTGCAATGAATCCAAAATGTAAAATACATGTATATTATTTACTAAAATTAAAAATTGTGTGTGTGTGTATATATGTATATATGTATATATGTATGTATATATATATATATATATATATATATATATATACAAACACACACACACATTTCAGAGATCTTAAGTACTCAAAACAGTTCTTTGTTCATTTTGAAGCAAAGTTCATTCGGTGAAAAATTCATCCCGTTCAGTACAGTGACTTAAGAGACTATTATTAAAAGAATCAGTTTATAAGAATTATTTATTTGTGAATCAGACTACACAAGTTTTCTTGCCATTATTTTGCTAGATGTTTTTATAATCCCAATCAATTCAAATTTGTGGGGCCTGGAACAATTGCAATACCAACAAGTGTTCAATATCTTAGGGGACCTTTTTGGGATCCCCTGACGATGACTCTGGCGGCTGGCCTTTGGGGTGGTACAGTGCTGACTGAAAAATATACCTGAAAAGCCTTATAAAGCGTCTATCAAAACCGTTTTTGTTGTGTATTAGCTCTGAATCTGCTTCTCTGGTCACCTTGAGCAGGGCTCTGTGCCTGGGCGAACACAATAGTCAGCCATTTCTCCTCTAATCCTGTAAAATGAGATGATTAAGTCAGCCCTTCATTGCGTTTGACTGTTCTGTCCCGTCCCCGAGCGCGTTCTGCTGAAGGCTAATATTTTCTGTAACCCGAGTGCTCCCGCTGGACCGGCTTAATCAAATGACCGCCCAGCGCTTGTTCAGAAGATGTGAAAACAGACAATGACCAACGCAAGCCTTCTCATTCTGGGCGGCACACAGTTGATGAGCGTGAAGAGATGGCTTCATTGCATTTTGTCCAAGTGAGCAGTGCGGCTTAGGCTCGGGCTTAGCAAGGTCAGAAAGGTGAAATTCTTCCGACCCTCTTGAGTAATGTCTTATGTTGGTTATAAATCCACTAATGACAGAAGGCTTTCCTGGACTTTCAGTATCAGGCCACCCATCATCCACTTTGAACCATTTCATGTGTCTCCTGAACTTCTATGTGCTGAGAGTAGAGGTCTACTTTTGAGGTCGTGCACTTGTGATTGAAGGTGGTTTCCATGTGATGGACAGTTTCAGTCTCTTTTGAACTGGAGGACATTCATTTCTGCGTTTATCCATTATGTAATTTTTCTTAAAGGTGTTTTGTTTATGTTATGCAGTAAAGCCTAAATGTATTTGTTTGCCAAAAGTCTGTTTTACCATCTGTAGGATTATGCAATATTTAAAAATAAAAATATTATCAAAGGTTTAAAAGACTAGATGTTTTATGGATCCTGTAATAACTATGGATAACTGCATTCACTTGATAGAAAAAAATTAGGTTACACTTTATTTTAAGGTGTCTGTCTTAGTGTAATTCTGCATTTAAGTACTGTGTAATAATTAACTACATGTCCTTACGATAGGGTTAGGATTGGGGTATGGTTTAGGGTTAGTTGCATGTATTTATGCATAATTTATAGTTATTACTACAGTAACTACATGTAATGTTTAACAAGGACACTGTAAAATAAAGTGTTACCAAAAATAATATTTAGAATCTGTTTAGTTGTTTCAAACAAAGTCTAATTTGAAATAATCATTACATTATCATTTTAGATTGTTAGCTTCTAGGACGGTGGTTGCCTAGAATTCTGGGGTGTTCCGGGTGGTTGCCAAGTCGTTGTTAGGGTTTTCTGGGTGGTTTCTAGGGTGTTGCTGCTACTGTAGGTGTTGGCTCAGCACTTGAATGGAGGTTCGGGTTTAATTGGTTGCTATGACATTGCTAAGTGGTTGCAAGGTAGTCGCTATAGGCAGTTTCTTCAAGAACTCCATGTGGTTGTTGCATGACACTTGCTGCCATTTTGGTAATATTATTTAATTTCTTAAATATGAATATAGACAAATTGTATGTGCAAATAACACAATAAAATACTAATGAGATTTAAATACATTTATATTATACAATTTATTTTTATTTATTTACTAATAAAATGTGCTTAATTTGGTTTGTAAGCTAGAAACCCAGTTGCTAGGTTTTTATGAGTGGTTGCCATGGCGTTGCCAGGTGGTTGGAAGGATTTGGATAGTTTCTAGGGTGTTGCTAGCGTATTCTCGTGAATTTCTTGGCAATAAATAGGGTTTTCTGGGTGGTTGTTAGAGCATTGCCAAGTGGTTGATTGAATGTTTTGGGTGGTTGCTAAGGCATTGATAGGTGATTTCTAGAGTTTCAGTTCACAGTCCCTTATCATACCATTTCTAGCACATGTTTGCTTGCACCACCAATGAATGTTTTAAGCAGGTCTCTTGAATCTTGAATTTTCCCCTCATCTTCCATTGGTTGATCAAACAGATCACGCCATTGATGTTTGCTCAACAACCACACTGACTCAACCAATGTTTTTATAGAGACGTTTTTGGTAAATCAACCTGCAAATGTCTTTCATATACAGTATATCTGTCTCTGCAGGAGAACATGTTTAACTTTTTTTTTTTTCCTCCCAATGTTGAAAGCTAAATCCTGTCTTTAGCTCTTTCCGTCTGGATTTGCAATATATAAGGACTCTTGGGCAATTTTATTTGAGAAAAGGACTTGAGCAAATCTGGGACAAAACTTGAAAAGGAAATGTATAACAACCTAGTAATTTAAAGTGAAGGAAAAAGCCAAACCGCAAAGGAATTAACAGACACGCTATGCTGGACTTCTGTTGGTTTATGCTACTGTGACTCATCATATCCATTGGGATATTTTTATACCCTCCCATTAAAACTAACAAGGGCTTGTGTAGTGATTGAAAGATGCTCTAGTCTTTTGTATCTACGGTATGTCCAGTATTTACAGATAGCTTTATTTAAAAGGTTTTTATTTAATATAAAAAAGACTATTATTTTATTGAATAAGGTTAATTAAACAGTTTGAATGAATGATTCAATGATTCACTCATAAAGGCTTAACTTGTTTCATTACTGGGCGATTCAGCGTTTTTAAACGAATCTCTGGAATGAATGATTCAATGGCAAATACATTTTTAAGTCACTTGTCACCACAGAAATAACAATACTGTGTGGTTGAAAATATTGATTGTGAAGGTGTTTCATACTATACATGATAACTGCTTTCTCTGACTCAGTTGAAGCGTCAATGCAGATTTTAATGTTCCGCTGTGATTTTTGTCAAAGGTTTTACAGAATTGGCTGAATTGTTGTCATTTAGGAATGAGATCGCGTGGGTTTAAATCGAGATCGCTGTCTTTTAACGATTAATCGTGCCGCTCTAATCCAGACTATCACTATAGAAATTCTTATCAGAATAAAAAACAACAGCATCTTCTCCAGCACACTTTTCTCCATGTTCTTGTCCTTGTTGAGTGTTTGGCCCCTGTGCTGGCCCCTGAACTGTGATCAGGCTTAAAGGCCCATTAAAAGTTGAGTTCTGAGTGAGGGAATGTGGTGAAGTCTAAGCTCAGTGTCAGCAGGTCAGGAAGCTCCGCCCATTCTTGCCATATTGATGCGTTCAAATCAACTGGTAAATGATCTAGCCTACCACTCTACATGGATTAAAAGAGCAGACTGTCTGTGCATATATTTAGAAATGGATTGATTGAGTTGAGTGCATGTTTTTATTTTTTTTTATATCAACTTTATATTAACATGTTCAGTATGTTGCAGAATTGTATCATCATTACCTAATTACTTGAAATTTAGAATTGATTTATTTTATTTTGAAACTGTTTTTCTGAAGGAAATTAGTGATGCTTGAAATGAAAGCCATGGTTAGTGGCTCGGATTGAAAAGACCAGTATCAAGTAGTTCTTCTATGACCCGCCTTTGCATTTCGACCCTGCAGTGATTGATATTCCTGAGGCGTTGATAGATGACTATCTTTGAAAGAGGATTCAGGACTGATTGATGGCTGGAAAGCACAATGCAGTGGTGCTCCCTCCACAACTCCTCCTTTATTCCCCTTCGTGACCTTCTTACCTGTCCCTGGAAAGACATGCTTTGAAAACCAAAAGCAGAGTGATGTAAAATAAATAAAATAGCATGTGGTAAGCCATTTAAAGATAATTAAAGATGTGTGTGTGTGTGTACATTTATATTAAACTTTTTTTTTATTTAAATATAAAATTTGTGTCAGTAATAATAGTGCAAATGATTGTTACATGGCACTTGCTGCTGTTTGGTAATATTACTTTATTTTTTATGAAAAATTAAGACACATTTTATGGGGGAAAAAATACACTTATATTATACTATTTATTATTATTTATTTACATATAAAATGTGTGTATTTATTTAAAATAATAGTAACAAAAATACCTTTATTTATATAAAAGATGTGCTTAAATTGTCTTGATTAGACCTAGAAATAGTGCCGAATCTGAAATATTTGTAAATCATTCATGCCATAATGTTTCTCCCTCAGATAGCGTTTCCATGTAATATTGGAATATAGCCCAGGATTTGCCCAAACAGAAGGAGTGCGGTTAATCACTGTAAAGATGCTTCGGTTTTGTGTTTTACTGTCTGCCAAACCTCCTCATGTCTGCTTCAATCTCTTTAATATCCTTAAAGGTTCGTCTGAACTGATTCAGCAGCACACATGGTGACATCTCTCTCAGAAACAGATGGTTTACCAGAAAATATTTTCCTGTGTCAATTTGTCACAATCAAATCCAAAGCCTGAAGCAAGCGGATAATTTTAAAGTCTTTTAAAGGAATAGTTCACCCTAAAAAATGATTTTCTTTAATTGTGTTTCCCTACCAGTATGCTGTTTTTTGTATATATAAAAAAGGACGAGTTTGAGATGACATGCGATGACAGAATTTTTATTTTGTATGACCTAAAGTGAGCATGTTCATGAATTAAACTTTTTTTGGTGTCATGAATTTCCCATCTTAGTTAATGACCTCCTGTTATCACATGTCCCACAGCTGTACCATAAATCTCATCAAAGGGAGATCAGGATATTACAGAAGTTAAATCTACAGCATGTTAGCTTAACATTAAAAGACCTGCACCTCCACAAAGTAAAGTCTTCTAAGTGGTGGTCTCTTTACTTGACTGTTTTTATTGTGATTGATTGTTTGGGTGCAAGTTCAAAAGTCAGCTCATTTCCTTAGTATTTCTATTGTGTTCCTTGGCTTCATCTCAGGACTTTTACTGTTCTCATTGTTGGGCTCCACGTTATCTGTTGTTAGGCTCCACGTTATCTGTTTTCCTGCGGCGCAATATTTTGGCATGCGCAAACTACACGCATAACTTGGAGAAACAGCTTAATTAAAAACTGATTCTTGGGCGTTTTGTTTGAACTCCGTTAGATGTGCATTGTTTGCTTGAGGGTACAGGAAATCCCTCAAAGAAACACTGGGCCCCAAGGTATAAAGGTAAAGGAAATAAATGTAACTTTTTCTGGTGCATGAGAACCTGGAGCCCCCTCCCTCCAGGTGTAATGATAGTGAGTTATGGGAGTTTTAATGGGAATTTATGGGAAGAGGAAGCTTTGAAGGTGGATCTTGGACACTGATGAGACATCCTGCATGTTCACACTGCTTCCATGAGCGTGAGTTAAGCATGATTATGATTCTTGTCTTTATTTACTTATTTATGCATTGATATATTTATTAGTGCATTTATTTATAAATGTAATTATGATTTTAGTTTCTTTTTTTCTTTCTAGTCTTTATTCATATTTATCTAATTTCTTAAGATTGCTATTAGGTCAAAATGTGCTATGTTGATTTTATTGTTGTACAGTTTTGTGCCTTATGTAATATAATCTTAAGGTAACGTGTCCCCTATTCAGTAACTTTACAGGAGAGAGTTTTTAATAGAATTTTAATTTAATTTAATCTAATGTAATTTAATTAGCTTTTTGTGATTTATATAGTGAATGGTGACGTTAAAGAAAAATATTAAAGGAAAAAAACATTGTGGAAAACGATAAAGATAAAATCTAATTTAAACCTGCAAATAAACATAAGTTTTAGTAATTTTAATCCAAGTTAAAGTCATGGCATACAATGCAAAAATGTAACAAACAAAAAAAAGAAAAGAAAGTATTTTAACCAGTGGAATCAGTTTTAAACCCCACTTCTCTATAATATACTATACTGTACTATTTTTGAATTATTTTATATAGTTCATTCTCTTTGAGTACTTGTGCATTACAAGAGATCCGGTCTTTATGAAACAGAGACTGGCGTCCAGAAGGAAACTTCAGGTTTAATCTTGGTCTTACAGAGTTCCTGTGCACAGACACCATGGTTACCTGTTGCCAGGCCAACATTGTTGCTGTTTGTGCGTCAGAGGAAGTGGCAGATACCAGTTTGAGAGCAGGAATTTGCTGCCACTGCTGATCCATGCTGACCCGAACGCTTGCACTGATTGGCACACATGACATGCACAAGCAGATTGTGAAGGTAGCAGATCTGATCTGGTGGGTTCACATCCAATGCAAATGATGTAATTTGTTGCATAAGGCTCTTGGAATTCAGAGTGTCACAATTTTTTACAAATTCATATCAAAAGACTTGTTCTCTTTGTTAGATAATGTGCTCGTTTTATTCTGCATTGCCCTCAGGGGTCTTTAAATGATGCATAGGAAAGGCTTAATGCATAAGATATTTAGACTTAGTTCTCAACGAATATACTGTATCTTGGCAAATATGTTTTCTGCTTTATTTTAAGCATAAGCCTGGCTGCATTTTGTTCGATGTATCCTTAAAACACAACCACAACAACAAAAATTTTAATTTATGTTTTAAGAATATTTCAATCATGACAACATGCTATTTCAATATGGCAATGTTAATGCATTTGGTCTTGGTGGACTAGATCTGCTAAACTGCTGCTGATTATTATTGCTGCTGCAGAGCAAGTATGGATTTGCAGCTGCTAATATTTACAGATACACGCTGCTATGAGCATGTAAGATATGATGATGCTGCTGCATAGACGTACAGAAATCCCATAGCAGATCTAGACAGGTGGAGCTGGGGGAGGTGGAGGGTTTCAGGGGAACTCTGATAGCTCGCTGCAGGACTAGCTTACAGCAAACAATGAACCAGACTATTTAAATGTTGAGCAAGCAATCTCATTGGCTGCAGACCAATCAGCTTGTGACATGTGGTCATGAAGGACCTGTCAGCCTGCGCCCACTAGTTTCATGACTGAACTAGATATTTAGATATTTTTACTTGAAAAAAACTCAAATAAAAAGTTTCACAGTATTTCCACTATTTATTCAAGCATCAATTATTATGGGTAACTTCATAAAGTTTTGCCTCAATTACCATTATTTAGAATGTTATGGTGCTGAACTGTACCTAGTTTACCAGAAATGTCTTTAGCAGTGTTTTTATTGAACCACTCTGATCTATATAAACTAGGTAAACTGAACTGATGTTGTCTGTATACACTGCTTTTAAAATGACTTCTCGTCATAGAGCGGCAGCACACACACATACACACCAAACGTGTGTGTATCGACACCAATGCGTCATGGTTGCTATCATGCTATCATGGTTGCACAGACTTTTAAACACAGAAAGGTGGCCTTTTTCTGCGTCTGGTAGAGTACGATAGCCTTCTGGTTATCAGTTGAGTAGTTCGAGAGGAAAGATGCTTTTCAGCTCCACCTAAAGCTGGGAGTTTTGTTCTTCAAAGACCGTATGTGTCCGTGAAAGAGGGCTGGAGAAAGTGAGCAAGCATGGATGAGTTTAATACAGCTGGCTAAAGTTAAGAAGACTTTATCCTATCATTCTGCCAACTTTCTCTTTTATTGTTCTCAAATAGAAACTCTTTTCGTTTGAACCCTTTTGTTGTCATCTGATATTTATCAGATATTTGTTCTCATCTGCAGTCACATCAGTTTATGTTCTGTTTGTGACGCCAGTTGTAGGAGAAATACAATGCACATTCTTCCTATCAAACGGCACAAAAATGATGAGATTACCCATCATTCTTTCAGAATAGCCCTGTCATTATTGCATTAGAGCCACAGAATAAACCTTTACTTTGCATCATCAGCTAATCTGTTTTGTTCCTGCTCTTTGAAACCGATGCCAGTGAGTGACATGGTCCATTAACTTTTATTCCCTTCAAAATTATACCTCTGAATCTCTACAAGGGAAACCCCAAGAATTTGGCAGAGAGGATTTTGAATTGTCTCAATAGCACCTCTCTGACATGTTTTTGATGTACGTCATTTAAAAATCGACCAGAAAATGTATGTAAATGAGTAAATACAGGGTACCCGCGGGTCTTAAAAGCCTTGAAAAAGTCTTGAATTTGATCATCTCAAATTAAGGCCTTAAAAGCCTTGAATTTAGTATACAAAGTCTTGGATTTCGTTACAAAGGTCTTATATATTTTTTTTTGCCTTTGCTAGGATTAAGTTCATACCGTAACAAAATTAACTGTTACTAATGTAGGCTAATTCAAAATGTATGCAGCGTTGAGTGCACCTCGCGCTCCACGTCATAGCAGAAAAAGCGATCGCGTGCGCACCCGTTACTATGCTTACTAGGCAAGTGAGGTACAGAACAAGATAGTACCTAGCCTAGTTTAATCCGCTGTGGCCTTAAATGACAGAATTTAAACCCCAAATAAGAGCTTTTCTGTTAAAAGAACATATTTTCTACCCGGTCTTTTCAATAGTATTTGGCAACCATGCGCGCGCACTCTCTCTACACTGCTGAAGAAGCACGGATGATCTGAAAACACAGACAAGCTGGAGTTCAGCGATCTTTATTTAAGATCTTCTACTTAAATTAAAGTGTCATTCAGTCAGTCTGTGTTCTGTCACGAGCCGCTTGCGCTGTTTATGCGACTAAACCTGCGATCAAAATGCAGGCTGATATATCCACCAGTGTTCATACGAGCAATAGGGATGCACGATGATATCGGGACAACATCGGTATCGGCCGATAAAAGCTTAAAATGACCATCATCGGCATTGGCCGATATGAATATTTCTGCCGATGAGCCTTGCCGAAAGGGTGGCGTGTTTCCTATGCGCACGTGACGACCGCGAACGAAGCATGAGCGCCAGCAACTTAAACTTCCAACTAGAGGTGTGCCTCTCACGGTTTTTGATCGTGGGCGATTAAAATGTCTCCACGATCTGTTTTTGAAGAAAAATCATAGTATCGTGCATTCTATCAATTAAATTCTGGCGCCTTCATCTCAACATACTGTACAACGCAACGTACATTCACATCACATGTAAACGCTGAGGTAGAGTTACACTCACGCGACACCGCAATTCACAAAAGTTCATTATTTGCATGTGCGTCAAACTCTTGCTAGGTAAACATATCATTCACGTGCTGATGCGCTGTTCTAACATCCGCTTTTCTGAGCGCGTTACACCCGACGCTCACAGGAACTAAAAGCCTGTCACAGTGCCTGCATACTGGACTAATCTTTCGAGTCTTATTGCGCTGATACTGTCAAATACACACAAGGTTTACATAAACAAAGTTGGTAATGTCTAAAGTGAAAGCAAACAGAGAAAATCTGCTTGTCAAATGCGTGTATATTAGACGCGTCGCGTGCAGCTCTTAAAGAGACAGTAATAATATGCTGCCGCTTGTCCTTACAGAGATACTGCACCCAGAAATAAAAATTCTGTCATTATTTTCTCACTCTGTTGTTCCAAACCTGAATTCATTTCTTTCTTGTGCTTAAATATACAATGGAAGTCACTGGAGTACAGCAACTGTTTGGTTAGCCACATTCTTCCAAATAACTTTTAGAATTTCAACAGAAGAAAGAAACTTGAGAGAGTAAATGATGACAATTAAAATTTTTGGGAGAACTATCCCGTTAATGTTAATAAAACAACAAAACACAGAGGAAATCACTCACTGCTCTTGACTGAGAACTTTAATAGAAGCTTTAATAAGCTTTTTTTGCACTTTAAAAAAATACAAATATATCGGTATCGGCATCGGGCAAAATTAGTTTGAAAATATCGGCATATCGAATATCGGCCAAAATCCTATATTGTGCATCCCTAACGAGCAAGAATGCAATGTTTCCCGAATATCCACACGATTTTAAATGTGACATTGATTTTATACAACAGTAAATAAGAAAAGAAAAAAGGGTAACATTAAGTGATGTACTACATTTAAAACAGCATTGTCAGGCTTGCTCTATTTTGCAACGAAATATGTGGCTTTGAACGAATCGTGAGATTCAATGAATGAATGACTCAAAGACTCACTCATAAACATAGTGAGTTACTGCCACCTACTGGTGATTTTTATGTGTTTTAACATTGCAAATTTAATGAAAAAATTAAATGGAAAAATGTATTAAAGGGGGCAAATCTTGTCCCTTAATGGAAAGGGTGTAACTGCAGTCTAAGTGGAAGAGAGGGCACCAGGGGGTACGGCACTCTAAAACATTGGAGAACCACAGAACTTAGGAAAAGGGATCATTATCAATACAAGTGCTACTGCTAAAGAATGCAATGTCAATAATTTCTCATAAGCTTAATTGAATTGGCCTAGAGAGAATAATTATAATGACATTTTCTGTCTAAAGACAGAATATATAATATATAAAATATATTATATAGTTATTCAGAATATATAAAATAACTATCAAAAGTAAAGTAACTGCAGTTTGACCAAAAGTTGACAAAAAATGCAAAGACTTTTCGTCAACTACAACTATAAAAAACAGGATGACTCAAATGTGATTAAGACCAATAAGCATTTTCGTCTGAAGACTAAGACTAAATCAAAAATGGCTGCCAAAATTAACACTGGCCTACACACACGTGCGCGCTACAATGCTGTTGCGGATGTATTAAGTATGAAGTAAAATGTTTTATTTAATTCAAGTAGCCTCCTTGTACATAATTATTTTCTAGGGTTTAAAATGTATACAGATTTGACATTTTCCCCTCATACTTCTGTCGGAATGGGTACGAAGTTGGCATTGAATTTCATTTGAAATGGTATTAAAAAGGTCTTAAAAAGCCTTGAATTTAAGTTTGAGGATCCTGGGGGTACCCTGAAATAAGAAGACTTTTATGTGTCCTTTGAGGCCCTCGGGTGCTTCAGAGAGGCAAGGTGAGCTCTGGTACCTTCCAGTGTTTTCTCATTACGCTCCTGAACATGGCAGAACTTGTCTTTATGAGATCCACTGCAAACTAAAGCTTTTAAACTGCGGCTGATTGAGATTGATTGTGAAATTACTGCTTTCTCCAAAGCTCGGGATTAAGGTTTAATTGTAGTTGCAAAGTACTTCAAATGTATCTTGACTTTTTGTATAGTTTAAAATGCGACACAAACATTTACTACTATGTAATTTGCGATGAGTTGGCGGGTGTCTGCAGTATTTTTATTTGTTTTGCTTTGCTTGTCTTTTTGTGGGATAGAAAAGCTTGCATACCAAAAAAAATGCTTTCTCTACAACACTTAGGGCAAACACAATACAAGAAAGAAAATGATTTATTCATTTTTACTACTGTTATTTATTTTATTTACTATAATTTCTGCCTTTTTTATTTTTTATTTTTGTATAAGTTGATTTATTTTATAGAACTATTTATTTTTATTTACTACTGTTAATTTTTATTTGCTTTTTTTTTTTTTTTTTTGGCCTACCAGATCTTTCACATACCTGTTACATATAAAAATTTCTCTTTTACACCTGTCTTTGCAGAGAAAGTGAAAAAAGACAGCTCAAAAGGCTGTACGAGTTCTCTCAGCGATGGACAACGCGATGTGAAACCTTCACAAAAAGGTGCCAAGAACACTTCTAAAAAAGGTGAGCTGGTTCATAGAGATTATTTATGAGTAATTTAGGCAGGTCTGGACCTCCACGCTATTAATCTAATGGGTCATCGCTATGAGAGATCCAATGTCTCATAACGAAAGTGCTCCAGTACCTTGAGATGGCACCCTGGCGTATCACACATGAGATTATAACGCTCCTTGGATCCAATCACATGGCACAAGTTAATACTATTGGCGGAAAGCCCAGAAAAAGAAATTCAAGACAATAGGCTAAAACCTTTGACACGCTGTACTTCAGGTCACCAATTCATGCTTTCAATGTCAAGCGAATTACACTCAAGCAGAAAGCGTATCTACCAACTGTACTCTGTCACCTACCCGACTCAAAACCACCAAAACAGACGCTTTGAAATACAATACAGCCCGCATTTCCTTGTTCTGTTGATGAGATTACAGGGGACAGGCTGAATCCCTAGTGGCATATGTGGCTGACATGGATATCTGTTCTCTAGCACACAGCCTGCATTAGCAAGAGCAGGCCGGCAGCACCTGTGTAAATGTGATAGTCTGATAACATTCACTTTTGTGCTGTGGGCGCATTTGTGGTGGGATGTTTGTATGTATCTGGAAATATACTGCAACTCACAGAAGTTCACCCATTGACCCATTGGTAGTACTTTTTAAATTTACTCACTAAAGCCACTTTTCCACTGCAGGAACTTTCCCCAGGAACTAGGGACTTTGGGGTGGTACAAACCGTCGTGTTTCGACCGCAGGGACCAGGTTCTAAATTCAGTTCCGGGTAAATATTTCCCCCTCAGAAAGTCCCTGCTCGCAAGGTAGTACTTTCTCAAAGTTAAGGAACTTTCTGGGGTGGGACTTGTGCGCTGAACATGGGCGCTCAAGTTCACGCAGCATTTCAATTGGTTGACTCCACGCAGCATTTTATTTCAACCACCAGTCTTTTGCGGTGCTCACAGTAAGAGTTGTTTGCTGTTCAAATCCACAATGGAGTTTTAAAAATTCGACCGATGGACCGACGCAACGACAAGGTTCAGGCTTTATTAAGCTTATACGCGGAGGATGAAATCCAGCGGGAACTGGAAAGAAATTTGCCGGACTAAATCTTCACAGTATTTTAGACCGCGATGGAAACACAGACAGCAACCGGTCGGAGCGAAGCGGAAATAAAAAAAAAGTTCCTGCAACAAATTGTTCCGGGTAATTTCGGTGGAAACATGGCTAAAAGTGATTGTGTGTGTATAATATATTTGTATAAATGTTGCTAAACATATACTGCACTTCCACTTCCAAGTCTTGCGATCTGTGATTCTTGAGACTTTCTTAAGATTAGGTTTCTTTTGTGTTTCTACAGAGGCTTCGGGCTCCAGCGCTAAGAATGTTTTCACACGACTGCTGAAAGTGGCTCAGCATTACCTTTTGGAATCAGGCAAGTACAGTACAGCTGCCAAATCTGCTCCTGCCAAGAAGAGCCCTGCCCTCAGCCGCCTCCCCAAAGCAAGAATCTCCACCTCCTTCGCTCAGGCACAGGTGCACCTGCTTTTATGACCACCTTTGTATATAGATAAACCACATATTTGGCCTTAAACATGGCCTTCGCATTATTTGAAATCAAAAATGACAATGTGCCAATGTCTGTATCATGTTTCTGAGAAAAGATACACTTTTGACACCTTTTTTGCTATACATTTATCCTATATACATATTCAGTCTTAGAAATATGTGATTCAGGTTCGAACCAAGAGGAGCAGTAGTAGACGTTCCCAGAATTCCATTCTGGGTGGGGTCAAGAAGGAGCGACTCCCTTCTCAAGATTCAGATGAAGGTGCTACTGAAGACAGGTGTGTAAAAGAAATAGAGGCAAGATGGTAGAGCGATGTACAAGGAGTCAATAACCTGTCCCCTTTTGTGTTAAAATGGGTGTTCGTTAATTGGTACATTTTAATTGACTGCAATTCCTCTGCCTCAGAACTGTTAAATATAATACACTAATATAAATAGGATACTTCCAAAAATAAACATTTTGTCATTATTTACTCCAAAGTAATTGTTCCAAGATTTGAGTGTGAGTAAATAATGAACAAATTTTTATTTTTGGAAGTATAAAAAAAAGTATATAAACCATGACTTTTTTTTTCTTTGCAACACCAAAAAAAGTATTCAATGGAATTACAATAAATAAGTATATGCCTCTTGAAAATAAAATGTAGAAATCATTACCAATGTATTATTAAAAAATAAAAATTAAAGTTTAAAACTTATTCTTATTCTTTTTATTTACTTATTTTTATTTTAATAATTATTTTATTATTATTGAAAATAACAATTTTTAAATAAAACTTTATCCATTTGATGAACAGACATTATTCAATAAAAAAAAAAATCCGGAAATTCATCCTAAATTATAGCATGTTTCTGAGAGAACTAGCGATGTCCACTAGCGAATCACACAGCTCTTATAAACAACTTTTATGATGATTCAATGGCACTTTTGCATCCTTTTTGAAGCTTGAAAGCTCCAGTCCTTATTAAAGGCACACTATGCAAGAATTGTACCTTAATATAACCGCTTCAAAGTCATTTCGGTGGTAAACAAACTCATAGTAGGGCGAATCATCCTGGTAGTAAAGCTTGGTGGGGACGCTGCTGGAAAAACCAGCAATGCAAGTTTGAGAGGAGAGCCCTCGACAAATCTCGAGAGAATCACAACATGCTTTACGGCAACGACGTCACACACATCAATAACAACATATGAAGCACGAAGACACTTGCGCGCATTTCAGACGTGATACTCGACGATGGAAAAAGCAAAGAAAAAGCGATCGGAAGAGACTAGGAAAAGGAAAAGATAATGAGCCTCTCTGCTCAACCCGTAAATAAATGCATCGATCCGCAAGTTTTGTTTGAGTTCTTTAACGGTCTAGTGGTAAATCTTTTGCCAAGCGTGTCAGAGGTTACAGGTTCTACGTTTTTTCTCTCTCATCAAAACTGAGTATGTTCATCAGTGGTTACAGTCTATATCAAGCAGGGACACGTTTTTGTGCATTTTATTTTGTGATTTCACCGGAATGAATAGAGAGTCTCCGCAACGGCGATTGATTTAAGAGCGTTTCTGAGTGAAGACTGTGCGCCACAGAGAACACTGTATCCATGACACTGATAGCAGCAGACACGAGCGCTCAGCTTGAGTTCAAAAACACATTTTAGAGCTAGATCTCTTATTTAATGCAAAAAATGCACACTGCAAGGTTTGAACCTAAAAGGTCCCATATTATGCAAAATTCACTTTTGCATGCTGTTTGGACATAAATGTGTGTTGGCAGTGTGTGTACACAACCACCCAATAGTGATAATCTACTCACTCCTTTTTTATTAATCCCCATAAATCATCAGCCGTGTCTCCCACCGACCTGTTTTCAGAACGCTGTTTTAGTGACGTCACTAAGCACAGGCCCCGCCCACGAGTGTTGACCGACACTGCCGTTCTAACATAGGCCCGCCCTGATCGAGTTCACAGCTGCTGCACTGACGAGAATGTCTCCCAAGCGTTGTAGGTGTTGTGTGGCTGGATGTATAAACCCACATAGCGCTCTCTCTATTAACTCTTGAAATCTGAGGCAGCCGCTGAAGACGAGGTGGAATTATTTTGTTTTTAAAGAAAATGCTCCCTCAACTCTACCGAAATTCGTTTATGTACTTGCGCACTTCTTATATCTTACTGTGTTTACTCAGCTCTTACGGTGATTTTCTGAAGTAAAACTGACGCTTCATCTTTTGTGTTATGTACAATAAACTTTATTAAATCAGTATATATTTGATCATCATTCGGACCTGGTCCGAAACATTAGACTTGTAACGTTAGGCTATTAATAGTGGATACATAGGCCTACAAGCAGATGACAAACACGTTATAACCGTAATTAAACTACTAAACTATACCTGTTCCATCTCTATACAGCACTCTGACTCTGTAGGCATTATTGTCCGACTCCGGGAGAGTTTCTGACATTATTATCATCATTCCGTGAGATGAAATTGTCCTGAGAGACTGAGTGCGAGCTCATGAAGCTCCGCCCCCTGTGTAGTGCAGCAGCAGCTTATTTGCATTTAAAGGGCACACACTAAAACAGCGCGTTTTTCTGAGCCGCAAAAAGTGACAATTAAAACATGCTGTAAAAAATGATCTGTTGGGTATTTTGAGCTAAAACTTCACATACACATTCTGGGGACATCAGAGACTTATTTTACATCTTGTGAAAAGGGGCATAATAGGGGACCTTTAATATAACAGCTTCAAAGGGGTATCAGGCCGTGAGACCAGTCTATGGCAGAGACGGTATTTACGACAGTAACGTTAAATACAAGTACTCCACAGTGACTCTAGGGGTCGCTGTTGGACAAAAACGGAATTCCTGCATAGTGTGCCTTTTAAAGGGTTAGTTCTCCCCAAAATGAAAATGCTGTCATTAATTATTTACCCCAGTGTTATTCCAAACCCGTAAGACCTTTTCAGTCTCTGAACAGTGCCAGAGACTGACACAGAAGAATAAAGGTTTTCTTTTTCGCACAAAAAGTACTTGCTTCATAAAATTAAGGTTGAACCACTGTAGTCACATGAACTATTTCAACAATGTGTTTACTACCTTTATGGGCCTTGGAAGTGGCAATTACGTTGCAGTCTATCTTTATTTCTGTTCCGAAAAGATGAACGAAGGTCTTACTGGGTTTTGAACGACATGAGGGGGAGTAATTAATGACAGAATTTTCATTTTTGGGTGAACTAACCCTTTAATTGTAATTGCATGGAAAAAAACAGCCAGCACATTCTTCAAAATATCTTTTTTGTTGCACAGAAGAAATAATGTCATACAGGTTTGGAACGAGATGAGGGTGTAAATGATGAGTAAATCTTGAAAGAATTTTTATATTTCTGTGAATTATCCCTTTAAACAATGTTCAGGTAGTTAAAGATAGGTGGATGCCACCAATCAGGTCTTGCATTTTTTTTTTTTTTTGTCGCCACAGAGTGACATAATTTATGACTTTGTACTTTTGTTGAGCAAGGATGAATCTGGTTCTGGAGCTTTAACCGTATGGGAAAATGCTTCTGGCTAGTTGAAATAGTTTTGCGTGTCTAACTCACCTTTGCATGTGTGTGTATCTGATTATCTTTGTGCAGGAAATTCAAGTTCAAATGCGCGTCATTGAATTTTATTATGAAGGATTGTGTTCATACAGAACATTGCTAAGATGCCTAGATGTAGGCATAGTTTTGTAATTAGTTGATTTAGGTATGACGATTTAAAATGGTTTAATCCATATTTCGAGGTGGCTGCATCCAACGTAATATCCCATAGTTCCTCAATGTTTGAAATAATTGGAAAATGTGCAATTGAAATTATGCAGTAAATTTCAACATTTGAACACCCTGGTTGTTTTTTAATATCCTTTCTCTTGATAAAAGTTGGATTAAGCATGCCTATATATACCTGACATTCCCATCAGCTCCTGGATTAGGGTCAATAGAATGATCCTTGAGACGGAATCGGGTCACTGAGGGGTCAGCGCATGGATTTTTTAATTTGACATGATGAGGAAATAAGGGGGCTGTTTCTCTGTGTGTGTCCAATCACCCAGCTCAAGTTTTCATCACTTCACCCTGATCCCAGAAAAACAGGCTTAAATACCTGGAGAGCAGGCTGTGTTGAAATACAGATATTCATTGGCCAGTCATGGAAGGAATCAGTGATTTTGAAGGGGTTTTAGGGTTAATCCAGATTTGCATAAATAGGGTATTAGAAATAATATTGGGGGAAAAAAAAGGTTTGTACAAAAGATCAGGATACTCTGGCATAGTATTTTGCATCTTATAGGCAGCAAACGCTAGTTGGTCTGCGCTGTGAAAAAGCATTTTAATCCTAAAACAAGATACCTTTCATTAAGAAACTTGTTTTCAGTGAAAATATAATATTTTGAATTAAACTGTGTTGTTTTTGTTAATTAAAACTATTAATTGAAATAATAGTTAATTAAATAAAAAAAAAACATTACATTTTTTTTTTAAATTGGTGAAAATTAGTCATGTTGCCTTGACAATTAACTGAAATATGTTGAAGCACTAAAATTACTTAACAGAAATAACATAAATTGAAGGTAAATAGAAATATAAAAAATATTGAATATTAATAAATACTATAATAGTAATATTATATATGATGTTAAAATTACAATTAAATTTAGTTTTTGTCTTTACCCGTTTTTTTTTTTTTCTTGCTTAAAGCGTAAATAATGCCTTTACAGGCAAACAGGGGAAAAATGCTAATTACGTTTTTTTTGTAGACAGAGTTTGCTCAGATAAATAAAAGTATAATGTATTAATTAATATAGATAATTAATGAAAATACATTTAGTTGATGTAATTATGCTGTTTAGTTTTTAATGGTTTATTTGAATGATTATTTGCTTTAAAAAAAACATAAAACGTGGTTTATTTAAACCGTAATGTTCATTGAATGTAGTCAGTTCTAGTTCTTAGTCAATAGCAATTTCCATACTAATACATTTTGAACTGTCTTGTCATCTGTTACGCAGTGGTGATGATAACTAGTGTGGCTATGCTATGTTTTGTGATGCAGTAAGTGTAATTATATGAGGGTGTGTGTGTGTTTTTTGTGAGTACAGTAAACAGGGTGTATCATTCAGGACTGCAGGTATAAATCAGTGTGTGTATGGTGTCCTGTTACTTCGGTGTAAAATCATCCAGTTAAAAGCAAAAGGAAGTGGAAATGGTCTCAGTAGGCGCGTTTCCATTACAGATTTGTGCAAAACTTTAGCGATTTTATTTTTTTGCTCGAAATGTTCAGGTCTTCTATTTTTTCATTGCAGTTTTGCGAAATATTTCTTTATCGAATTTCCTGAAAAACCACCTCATGCGAGCGTAAAAACTGTTTTGCGCTATTGACTTGTTTACATTGGGCGTATTTTCAATTCGCAATTTCAATTTGTGCAATTTGAAGGGTAATTGAAACGCCTATTGTTTGTTTGCAGATGCCACTTGGTTTATGCAATAAAATAAATACATTTTTAAGTCTGTCCAAATACAGTCACTGTATGTCCCTGAGTGAGTTTTGAGTACTGATTTCTGACTCTTCACAGCTCCAACTCTTCAGTCCGGCGGGTGAGGTCAGGGCCCGTGGGTAAAGTGGCTCGCAGAAGGAGTCGAGGTCAGACCAGACGAGGAACTTCCCTCCTGTTGAATAATCGCAGCTCTAGATCTCAACAAACATCTGAGCAGCCTGAGAACAGCAAGAATGAGGACTGTCAAGAAACCCAAAGCAGGTGCTTAATCATTTGCATTGAAGATTAATACATTTTTGCTTTGTGTAGGCGCAGTGAAGACATTTGATCTTCTATCATAAACATTTGTTTGGCAATAATTAATGTGTTTTAACATTCTCTCTCCTTTGAGATCGGCTTAAGCTGACAGCTGGCCACGCTGGTTTTCGTACTAGTTGAAGATGTTAGTATTAATGATGCTTTAAACTGGGCCGAATCCCTCACATTGAAAGTGATTCATACGACCGTATGGATTCTCTACAATAGAAAAGGATTTAAATAAAAAGATCAGGTAACCATGAAAGGTGAAAATTGAACGAGGTAAATGGGTTTTAGGGGCTTTTTCACCACTTTCGAGTGGCATACCTGTGGATTAGTTTGAGCCCAGTGAGGAAGTCAGAGTCTTTGTTAGAAATAAATCAGGGCTTGTACATACTGTATATTTCACAAGCCAAAACTTAAGCATAATATTTATCATTAATAATCAATATCATATTGGCTATTAGATATTACTTTTTTTTCTTCTTCTTTTTTCCTTTTTTTTTTTTAAAATTATTTATATATATCAGCCAGTAATAGATATTTGTCATCTAACGCTCACTTGAAGTTGATGTTTAAAAACACTTATAATTTAATAAAACTGTTAAGTATAATTTTTAGCAAATCTCTAAATGAGTATCTAGTTTTTCATATTGTACATTATAATGATGTGTTGCCTTAATTCTAGGGATGCACGATATATCGGCCACCATATCGGCATCGGCCGATATATGTTCATTTTTAATGTTATCGGCCCAATAAAAAAAAATTGGCGGATATATATTAAAGCTCATAAATAATGGATTATTTCCTTCAGCTGAGACACTTCAAATGTGCACTGTTCGTCATGATGGTTTTGAATTGCTTGAAATATGATTGGAATTCGTTCAAAAAAGGAAAATACTGTTAAGTGCAACATGTGCAGCGCAAGTCTGTCATATAGGCTACATAAAATTATAATGAGAACATCATTAATAACTGTGTGCTTGAGACATGGATTTTAATGGTGAGACTTTTGTTTTTGTAATCAGGCTCTCAAAAATTATATAAAAACCTGGATTTAGATTTATTATCCAATATATCGGTTATCAGCTTTCGAATATAAAGAATTATCAGTTATCGGAATCGACCAAAATTTTCATATCGGTCATCCCTACTAAATTCACATTTACAATAGCATTTAAAATAAATGGTTGTAGTGTTTGGTTTTTAATTTATTTTGACAAAATAGTGCACATTTTAATACCGACCATTGATTGGTTATCGGCTGTAATGTAAAATGAATTTTCAAGTTATCTGTTACGGAATTTTAATATTGGTGCATCACTATATTTATCAGAATTCCCACCTTGACAAATTCATTGCATTGACTTTGTCACTGGGGGAAAAAAAGTGAATGATAAAGATAGCTTATGAGGCTGCTTTTTTGGGCCCTGACACCGTTTTACATCCAGCATCTTTACCCTCTGGGATCAGGTGGAAAAGCTGTAGGTGTGGTGGAAAAATGAAGCAGAAGCCTAGATCTCCGGTCAGTTATGTCAGCAGGCTGTATTTAAACCCTCAGGCCCCCAGAGGCCAATGTCCTGCCATTTCCACCTGCCCTCTTCTGACACCGGAGCAGAGTCACAGCAGCTATGAAAACAAGCATCTGGCCTTTTAACTTTTAACATCCACCTTCCTGGTGCCTTTGCACTGTCCTTTGTAGCACTTGTAATGATGTCAGGGAAGACCGTGAAACTTTCCTTGAATGGGACTTTTGCAAAGTTGTTGCAAAGGTTTTCTTAGTCACCATGAAATCTCTTTTTTTTTCGGAATATTGCAGTATTTATTATGATTTTTTTTTTTTTTTTTTTTTTAAGTACTTTAATCAAGATAACTTTCCCTCCCTTTTGCAATGACTTCTCTGATGAAGTGTTTACTGGCGTGAGGGCGGAGCAACCTGTCACTCACATGAGATCACAGCAATAGCAAACCACAACCATCCAATCAATTCGCAATGGACAAAATCCATTTTTGTCTAGTTTGAGATGCTGTTTCACTTATTCACTTATTATTTGTCACAACAGGGAAGAAAAGACTCACAACTTCCGTTTCACATCGACTTTAAGTTTGTGTGTGTGCGTGAGTGTTCAACAAACATGTTGTTCCTTTAGTTTCAGCATCACCTCCTGAGAATTTTAATCCTCCCGTGAACCAATAATGCAGTTAATACGGGGTTCAAAATGAGGTTCCTAAATCCTTGCCAGGAACATCTTAATTACTACTTCGAAGCATAAAAGTGGTCTGACTACATTTTTCTTTTTTCAAATTCATAGAGAATAATGTGAAGAGAAACTTTTATGCAGACTTGGTTTTCTTCCAGTAAGTTTTTGGTTTTATAAAACATATCCCTGTGCCACATAAAAAGTAAACACAATGAATCTATTTTATGAAAGGAAATTTAGTCTTCCTTAGGTTTCCTTTTGGCTTCGGAGGTGTCCAATAACTACTTCCGATTTGTTTTGTTAATCTTCTTCACTTGGTATTGTTTTGCTTTTATCTTGTTTTTTCTTCTTCTTTTAAACATTGTATTTTTTGTTTCTTCTTAGTTTTTTGTGCATTCCTTTTTAAACTTTTTATCTTTTGCTTTGGTTATTGCTCTATTCTGCTTTTTTAGTTTAGCTTTTTTAGTTTTCTTTTAAACATTCAATCATTTATTATCTTAAAAACGTGTTTAATTGCAAATGTAATTTTTAAGTAATTTTAAATACTTAAATATTTATTTAGTTAATTTTTGGAGCAATTTAAGTTCATTTAAATTGTAGTATATAAAATGTACTTTTCATATTTCCACTTTTTATGCTTCTTTCCATTGGTAAACCTTGTATACTTTTATTAGATGTTTGCAATGGACATTATTTTTGTTGCTCAGTGAGTTTTAAAAATAATATGTATGTATATATATATATATATATATATATATATATATATATATATATATATATATATATATATATATATATATATATATATATATATATATATATATATATATATATAATTTATATATATATATTTTGAATTTGATTCTTATACAAGTAGTGTATCAGAGGATAACTACTACTTTTTTCTTTCTTTGAAGTTAGCAGTGCTTCTAGTGGAATGATTGTTTTTTGTTTGTTTTTTTTTTGCGCTTTTTCCCCACCACAGTTCGCTTCCTTCTCAAACCTGACTGGATCTGTGGTGTGGTTCTATTCTTAATCTTGTGATTACCAGAAGTCCCATCTCTGAAAAGAGCCAGAGTGAGGGAAGGTATGGGAAAATCCTGTCCCTGTATGCCATGTGTGCGTCACGCTCCGAACGAACAGTGGAGACGTGATCCCATGCCCAGTGTTTTATCTTCCTCTTCTGTATCTGGTTTCCACGGGCTCCCAGGGGGAAAGATTACAGCATATCTGGCAACTCTGACAATGTAGTGATGGGATACATGGGTTGAAATACAGCACACATTTGTCTATGTGTGTAGGTTCGTGCCGGGCTGTTAGATGTGGTGCGATTGCCTTTGTCGTTCGCTCAGGTGTGATAGTTGCGTAACAACCGTGAGCGTAAGTAGGAAAGTTGATCAGGGAACTGCTGATATTATCTGATCACATAGAGATTCAAGTGACCGTGTTGGTGGCTCTGCTATAGGTGTTGCATAAACAACACTGAGGAACGATGTGGTAGGATCAAATCACAAGGGAAATGCGTGTCGTATGAACTCCCATGATTAACAACACCGAGCCGGAGTGGCGTTTACTTATTCATAGGTTAGCTCCTGATTTCCCAGCATCACCCTGCTGTTTAGAAGTCTGTGTCTTCCCCAGAAGAGCGAGTCTTTAGGGAATTTCTTTCCATCTTGTTTCGAAACCCGAGTCCGTGCGAAGTTTTTAAAGTGCATGGTTACTCGGTTGTTTCAAATATAATTTAGACAGGTGAGTAAAAGTTTAGCTCTCTTCAAAGCCTAGTAGCAATTAACTTCACGACTGATTAGAAATGCACAGGTGACTTGACTATTTTATTCCAATAGAGTTTGACATTAGCATGTTGCTAAGATAACAACTCAGTAGTAAACATAATTAGTGCACAGTTAATAGCTTTTAATATGCTATATTATATGTTATTTCATCTGATTAATATGCTATATTATATGTTTTATATTTTCACACACACAAGTAGAGTATATTGAGTTAAAGTTTTTATATGGATCTAAATTGAAAATGTTTTACTTTTAGGATTTGAATGAAATCCAATATAATTATAACTGAAGTTTCTCTTCACTGAGCGTGCCATTCTTCCTTAGATTTTAGCCAAATTATTTTATATTTAAAGGGAGATTAGGGTTACTAGATTTTGCAATTCATTCAAACATTCATACAAATATTAAATGTTGGTTATCCAAATTAAATATCTGTATTGATGGAAATGTATAGGTTGGGTCTTTGCTACTAAACGAGGAGTGCGGGTCTTTGGACTTTGAATATTTCACACTCTTTAACTATGCAAATATTTCCCAACCGAGAGGAATGGTCTGGATCTTTCTTCGTCACACACACACACACACACACAAACACACACACCTGCCTTTTGTCCTGCACACAATCAATGTGCTGACCTTTATTACTTTTGAAGAGGTGTAAAGATGCCACTTCAAGTTTTTTTCAAGGATCCTTCTCTTTCTGCACATTCATATATATATATATATATATATATATATATATATATATATATATATATATATAATTTTTATTTTTTTATTTTTTATTTTTTTATTCCAGTTTAGTTCATGTATACTTGGTGTAATTGAAATTGTTTGAATATGTTTGCATATCTTTAACTGACCCTAGGTGATGTTGCTACAGTACAAAGTCCACCAAAACCACTGTTCATGCTCACTCCTATTGTGACCACAGAAATACTAAATGAGGTTTAGTTGCCTAAGTGTAATTTAAGCATGAATATTGATAATTAGTGGCATCAAAATTACATCTATAGGGTCCATAAGTCTGAAACCATTAGTGAAAACTTTGCATGCTTTTATTTATTTATATATATATATATATATATACACACACATATATATAATCATGAAATATTCGATTACTTGAAGTTTACATGAATTTCTTATGATTTTGTATGCTGTCATCAAAGCAAATACTATGAAATCATAATTATAAAGTCATATTTTCCGGCTTTTAAATATGTTAGAACACTGAAAATGGCAGTTTTCCCCCCATATTTAAAGCACACTAATAACATTTACACCTTCAGGGCTTTGCCACTTCATTCCAACCCGTTCACGTACGTTCATGTCCAAGTCACACTTGGGCAGTGTTATGCTGTCCAGGGTCAAGAGGCCAGGTGACTGTCTTTTTTTCCATGTAACACAAAAGGAGAAATTTTTCACTGCAGGTTTTCCATGCAGTGATCATAACGGACAAAAAAGCACCGTGCAAGTTGTTAATACAACCCGTGCACTACATTTAAATTCTTTTTAAGTTGTAGAATAGCGAAATATTATTTAATATATTCAATCTTACACACAAGAACCAATAGCATTTGGTGTCATTGATGTTCAAATCTGTTGTGTCTGTTTGAATATGTGAATTAATGTCTGTCGGATCGCATTTCAATCCATCAAGACTGTGAGATCAGTATTTCTGGTCATTCTACACCTCCATTGTCCTCCAGGCTGCTCTGTCTCAGTGGCTCTCCTCTCGCTGGGCCTTCTGCACCTCACAGAACCGACAAACGCTAAATCCAGCATGGCTAAACTCTTCAGAATAATCTTCTTAAACACAATTGTGGCGGACCCCAGTGAGTGTGCAGTGGAAAGCAGCTGGTCCATACGGACACACATCCTCCATACTGGTGCATATGATAGACTGCAGAGCTCTCAGGCTGTACAGCGGAGCTGGGGAGCTTGAAAGAGACATATTGGGATAAAGCATTCTTAATCTGAAAGCATGCTTAGCACACCGTTTAACCACTGGGCTTGTGTTTGTGGACATAGTGATGTGGAAACAGATCGGCCCTATTCATAGCTCCAGCTGGTGAATGTGTGATTCTCTTCGGATGGAAAACATATTGTTAATACTTTCTACCAAAGTCTTCATCAGACGACCATAGGCCGTGCACAGTCAAATATGCTGTGGTCATGCATATTCATTTTCTGAATGTGCACATCTTGTAGGTATAACTGAATGAATTTCAGTTCATACAAGACTAGAACAAACCCATTTGAATGTTTGATTCCAGTCGATTTAAATTGTCATTGAAAAGGTTTCATTTAATGGGAATATTTTCATTATTTTTTGAGTGATTTTAAGTCAAATATACTGTTCAGTGAACGGCACAGCAGGGCAAAGTGATATTTTGAGCACTCCTGAGAGACCAGAGCGAGACAATAAAGGACGAGAGTGCTCTTGTTGCCTGAGGTGGCTTTAGCTGAGAACAGCTCATGCTTTTAGCACTCAGTTTTGTAGAGCACAAGCTGCAGGGCCTATAAGAACAGTTGTTACAACGGGCTGTTTCTGTTGCTTCATACACATGAGATGTGCTTCATTTCCCTTGTAGTTTTAAATCTATACTGGATCTATTTTTAGTTATGCAATTTATTGAGGCATGCAATTTTTTAAATCTTATTTTATAGTCTAACAGGTTGCAGATTCAAATTCGTAAGTGAACCATGAGCTGGGCAAGGACAGACACTGTGATCATGCCATTATTGTTCTGAAAGTCATTTTGACCCACACCTTGACTAACTACTACTTTGTGTTTGTAAACAAAGGAATGCATCTACACCGCGTCCATCGCTGAACGAGAGAAACTTCATCACGTGCCCAATGACAGCAAGTCAAGTGCGAGAATCGCAGCTAATTTGAGACCACGTGGGACCCGTTATGGAACAAGGTGTGCTCACTTCATAACTGCTCAATGAAACACTGCATTTGACAATTAAATCAGGCCTTGTCGGACTCCTCCTGTAACGTCTCTGAAGATGCTGCTAATGTGCACTACGAACTTTAAATCAGTGAATGTTAATGTATGAATTTAGCATTCTCGCTACCCTGTTTTTTTTCTCTGGACTAGTCCATCAATAAATGTGTGATGTCCAGATTTTAATGTAGCTTTTATAGCCGTTTAATAAAAGATTAATTCATAATAAACTTTTTGGCTTGTCTTCTTGGCTCAGAGTTCCTGTCCTAACTGGACATCTTAAATAGCATCTGTACTGGATCATTGCTGTTGTGCTGTATATTTTCATGCCCAATTGCCCATCCAGCCATCTGTAATAAGTTTGTCTCTAATGACGTAATTATCCAGAAGATGACATCATTTCCAGTGGAAAAACAACTGCACAAAAAATCTGTACAAATAAATGGATCGTATCCGGTTACATAAAATTACTAAAATTGCATATCAACATTTCAAAAGAAAGATCAATTTTAAGTTGACACCCTAATTTAAAGAACTGAGCAATGGAAAACTTGCTAGCGCATTATTTCCATCCTGTTAGGAATCGTTTTAATTTTCTTGCCATGGTTTAAAAAAATCCATTTGCTTAATCAGTTTAAGTTGTGTCTGAGCTTAACCACGGTGCATTTTTGAAAGTGTGTCCATTTATAGAAATTCTTCAAATTATCACACAAGAATTATCTTTATTACAAGAGTTCAAAAGGTACTGCGTAACAGCAATGATCCTTCTTCAGAGCCTCTAAGATGATTGTTTTCCGAGTATTACATTTCGAGAGTCTGTGAAATAATATTCCAGTCAAATCAAGGTAGCGGATTTAATATTGTGTATATGTCAATTAAATTTAAAAACCGTGCTTGTTAGAGACTAAGGGCCAGATTTACAAAACAGGACAAATTAGCGTGAGAACGCAATTCCAAAAAAGCACAGATGGGAGTGGAAAGTTCTGCGCGTGATCTACTGAAGACGTGCAAATTAAAGAACACCGACGCAGCCGGGTCATTTCCATGACCAACACAATCTACTAAGAGCAGCGCAAATTAGCGTCTGGTTTAGAACGTCTGTTTCTGATTCGTCCTTTATTGTAAATAATGGTCCAAATACTAGTAAATTGACTAGCGCAAACCTTAGTAAATCACCTTGAGTGATTCATTTAAATTCTCTCCTCCCATAAACTTTGCATGTGAAAGGGAAACTCCAACAAATGCACATGCAGATCAGCCGCAAAAATAACCATGTTCACGCTAATTTTTCACTGCGTGTCTTTAGTGAATCCTGACAGTAGTTTATTAACGCCAAAAGAGGATTTGTGCTGAATGCCCTAATCTGTTGGATCCCACAGGCCTCTCTACTGTAGGTTCACAGCCTTCTCTGGTAAGAGGTTGGTACTTGCTAGTTGGAGTACAGTGACAAGATACAAAAACATTTTTAAGAGTGTCAGAGCATGTGTGCTTTTGCGTGGGTGTGTCATAAAGTGTCTGAGCGTCACGGCCCTGTAATTATCTGAGGTGTAGGTTTCAAATTAACACCGCCACACGCGAACGAGACCTGCACTGATGTCATGTAACAGTGGAGGAGCCGGTTTCTGTTTTTCTCTGAAATGTTGTTTTATCTCCTCCTCTGTTTGTCCCTCTTCATACCTCTCGAAGGCCTTTTTCTGTTTGCAAGTGAGCATATAGATTCAGTCCTGAAACGCTTCACATTCACACACGTTTTGACATCAATGGCAAGGTAAATTTGTAGTTGTGTGCCTGTTAAGTCAACATAAAGAGTAACGTGGGAAGGGCTTTATTCACACACTGAAAAGCTGATTGATTATCCTGAGATAGCCTTATCATTAGTCTTGTTAGATTTTGTAACACAGACCTCGCACTTTCACCGGCTGACTTCACCTCAAATGAAGTTGGAGGCTTGGAGAACAGCCAGTATTTCAGTTCTTTACCCAATCAAAGCGTCTTTAATGGCCTAAATTAACTTTAAACTGAGTATTAGTCACTGACCACTAATGAAAAGTTTTTTTGGCGCCGTTTACTACAACATACACAAATTAAAACTAAAAAACGAAGGAGCAGACCAGAAGGTTTTTGGTGCATTTCATGTAAAGCTCATAATTGGGGTGTTGTGGGTGGTTGACATTGACAGGGGGTTTTGAGTGTTGTTAGTGTATTGTTATGCGGTTAACCTTGTTCTGGATGGCTTCTGGGTTGTTTTAAGTGGCTACTTGGTGGTTGCTACAGTGCTTTGGGTGGTTACTAGGTTGTTACTAGGGTATTCTGAGTGTATGGACTCTAGGGCGTTTTAAGCGAGTACTAGGTTCTAAGTGGCTGCTGGGTGGTTTCATATGTTTCCCATTCATTTTCCTCATACGGATTTCAGCTAATTTGTCAGTAAAGACTTTAAGCTTTTAACTTGTTCAACCAGCTCTGAGATGAGTCACAACATTGATTTTGAAACGATCCAACAAAAAATCTTAAAGTTCACTTGGGAATTAACTATAATTCCATGAAGTAAATAGTAAATAGTTGCACTTTTCGGGTTGCACTGTAAAAAAAAAAAACTTCTTTTAAGAATGTCGAATGCATTTACTACTACGAGAAGTTCTTCTATTGTACATTGCATGGGCCTTTTGCTTTCTGTGCTCTGAGTGTGTCACAACCCCTGCGAGACACTGCATACCTGTGTCAACCCGCTCCCACCCATCTCCGCATAATCTATTAGCGTAGTGACCTATTAAGTCGAGGAATGCTCTGAATGAACCTTCACGACCTTGTAATGGCTGAAAGCCGCTAGTTCAGGATCAAAGCCGGCAGGTTTTTGCTCCTCTGAAACCTGAATGCACACAGAGGTCAGCTTTGTTTGTATTTGAGAAACATCCCCGTCCGTTTGAACTTCCTCCTCTCTTCAATGCGCTTGTTAATCTGATGCACCATTTATATTTCATCACCAATAACCCATTAAATATATTGTTTGTGATGACAAAGCGTGGGAAGACGAAAGTCCGCTTTGATACCAGGACGCATCTTGCATATTGCAGTCACCTTGTTTTGTTTAAATGAAAATGAAAGCCACCAAGAAAAGAGTCAAACATTTACAATGAATTTAACTTTGACTGATTCCAATATGATCCAGTTTCCCGAGGTTTCCAGATCGTTTGGCTTTTTGTCAATGTTTTGCCTGAAGGCCGTACAGAAGTGAATATATCAGCCTGTTGAAGGCTGATACGTTTAGGCCAACATGCTATGTTGTGTTTGTTGTGGCTTTTATTCGGTGGAAGGTCAGTTTTCATGTAGCTGTTCGGGTCGGGACAGATGAGAGGTGGTCTGCCCTAAAGGGATGTCTTCGTCCCAGGGCTTCATTCGGGATGTAATTTGTCTCCTTGCTCTTCTCGGAAGTGCCTCTGACAGCATATGTTAGAAACACGTTCACATCTGCCCAGACTGTGTTTAAAAGCTAAGGGGGCTTAATTATTGATCGCCTCCTTGAGGCTCATGAGCTTCCGTCCCTGAAGAAAAGGGTCCATGGTGTCTCTATGAAGGCTTTGACAGTAGTGTTTCCGTCACAGTGTCATTTCCAGCACATCTCTAATGGTGGATCATGTTTAATACCATTCTGTGATGGAAATGATGATTCATCTATTTATGATGCTCAATTATATTTTAAGATTGATAGCATTCTCTGATGGAAAGGATGATTTTGGAAATGACTTTTTAAACATTTTTGGAACAAAATAGCCGACTACTTTGTCTTGCTAATGCTAGTTTCACAACTGTCGTTTTATGTATCCTGAAAACACACAATTAAATAATATTTTTGCTAAATTTAAGCTTAATTGGAAATGACACACATTTATATGTCAAATATTTAATTTATATAAAAATATAATGAATTATTTTCACAATATTATAAATAAATATATTTTTTACATTTTATTGAAATGATGTATTTCAACCTTTATATGATCACAGTTTTACATGTAATAGTTCATGTATTTATGATGCTTAATCATATTTTACAATTTAACACCATTCAGTGATGGAGATTATGATTTTGTAAATGACGTTTTGACATTTTTTTAAATAAAATAGCGACTCCTTTGTCTTGCTGAGGCTAATTTCACAGCTAGCATTTTGTGTATCCTGAATACACACGAATGCATTTTTTCTTTTCTTTTTTTGCAGAATTTTGGCAAAATTACATTTTGATTGGAAATGACATAAGTACTTTGTTTACAAGTGATATTTAACTGACAAAAATTCCACCACATAAAAAAAAAAAACTTTTATTAGTGGTAAAATTGTTGTGGCATAGTTGTAATTTTTTTAATAATTTAAATGTATATTTAAAACTTATAATTTATATTTATTTATTCAAATAATTTAACAATCCATATTGAAATGATTTGTTTCCCTTAATGATTAATTATTTGTTTATTAAATTAATTATTTGTTGATATCAACAGTATTATATTATTAAATGTAATACATCATGTATTTATGATGGATAATCATATTTTTAGTTTAAATGTGGGTTTGGGACAAGAGTAAAAGAATATAATCTACATTAAAGGCATCTGAAAAGTCCAGGCATGGTAACATTAAAACAAAGAGTTTTAATTTTAATTTAATTTAAATGTTTTATCTCTTGACAGTTTTCCCCCTCTAAAGAACCTCATGGGTATGCAGGTTCTTTAGAAAGAAAGCAGGCAACAACCAGGTGTAACAAGAGACTGAAAGAGAAATTCTGGTTTTCTCTTTCAAAATAACCTGCACACACACTCTCTTCTCTTCCTCTCATTTCGTCAGTGCATTTGGGAAACATTTTGCAGGAAAGGGCGAAAAGCCATCTGCTTCCTGAGATTCATATTAGGGGATGCATGAGTGTTAAAATTAGAATCCGGCACATTTGAGCATATTCATTTTGACTCATTTTTGCAAAGCGCATCTTCAGTCTGAGAAAAAGATCGGTTTTGTTTCTCCAGACAGATTACATTAGATAACTTAAAATGTCACCAGACTGGATTTATCATGCAAGTATGGTAAATATATTTTTTATTTCCATAGCTATATCCAAATTCTTTGTTCATGAACCCCAATTAGATGTAATGCAGGTGATTACTTGAATGCAATAAACACATCATCTGTCAGCATGTACTTATTTGCTTCTCCTCAGGGTCAGATGAAGGATGTCCCGCCTAATGCACAAGCAATTAGCTAATCCTTCAAACCAGTTATCCACACTTGGGATGAAATATAAAAAAACACTTTTTGATGCATGTTGTGGATACAATACTATTAAGCATGTTTGCCACCAAGTTGTATACAGGGTAACATTAGCCTATCTGATATGAGATTACAATCGTTGACAGGTAAAGTGGAAGCAAATTTGTTTTCTTTCTTCCCGAGCAGGTGTCCCAACTTGTTCTGCTGAAAACCTGTTAAAAGCCCCTTGAGTTATCCTCCACCCTATGTGTTTTCAACTTGAGACACCGGTGCTCTGGGAAAACAGGAAGTGTGCAGGACTTGTCGTAATATCAGACATCACTGTCTTTTTTGTCTTTTGAGGCATCTTTCAACACAGTTCTATTAAAACTATTTTTTAAATTCCGCTGCCTCGTGTCTTATTTTTGCATTCCACTGCACTGCTTTTCCATTGTTTTTCTTTGTAAACATGCGCTAGACAGACGTGTTTGTGTCTGCATCTTTTGCAGCATCTAAAAATGTGCCACTCAACTCAATATATAAACTAATAATAAACACATCTCTAGACCTTGTGTTTTATTCATTTCACTTCCCTGCATCTCACATTTTTAAACACAAAAACTCATTCTATGTGAATGGCCCTTAAACTGCAAAGCCATTTCGATGCGCGACGACAGAATGTGAGATTAACAATTAACAACGATATTATCAATTAATATTGTTGATTTAATATGGCTTTGATTCAAAACGTGCTTTTTTTATTTTATTTGATCCTGTCATTAGATAGGCATCTTTGAAGTTGCCCGAGGCAAAGTCTCGAGACTCATATTTGTTGAACCGTCAAAGATATTTTCTAATAACGGATGTTTACATAGAAGAACGATTAAAATGCAGAGCAGTGGAATTCAAAAACATGTTCTGTGGAAAATTGCGTCTCAGCCAGAACCTGTTTCCTCATCCACTGGGTTTGTCTTTGGCTGTCACTGGGGTCAAGGAAATGGGCCCGATGTGTTTACCTTTTGTAAATGAGTAATCCTTATTACAAACTCACATTCCTTTACTGTAAATCACTGCAGAGAAATTCACACACTATTTTGGACGGCCTCTTGAATCCACAAATCCCTCCCCCAGCATTTCATGCAGCTTCAAAATACAGTTAAAACATTGTTTGCTTTTAATTGAAATGTTTATGCATTCGGACTCGTGTGATTCGATCAACTCATCCCTTATTTGTTATATATATATATATAACAGCATAATTTAAGTGAAAATACTGATACAACGTAAAGTGATGCTAAAAAGCCCACGCCACATGGCAGAAGGGTGGAAATGAACTAATCTCTGTGAGTGAAAGCCAGGCAGGACAGATTCTCTGGCAGCTTTAATATTTTCACCATTATGTCTGTGTGCACTGCGTTTGGAATTTAACTAAACTTGGCTATTGGCCGATCTTAATCTTCTCTTAAGGCATTGCCCAAGGAAACTATTATTTATAATCTTCTTGTGCAAGTCACATGAGATCACATAATGTCTCAGAGAGATTTCACCGCTCAATCTGTCAGTCCACGTGTGCATGTGTGTCATGACAAGTACAGAGCTGTTCGGTCCGTGTATTTCAAAACATTCATGCAGAGCCATCCAAGTGTTCATTCTGACTAAGAAACGTCCATCTTTCTTTTTTTAATAATATATCTGGTCGGCTTGAGTGCCTATCTTGTCGTCAGATTTTATATAACGTTCCCTATAAATGAGCTTCTCGGTTCATTTCCCTAACATGCACTGTCGTGTTATGTCACTATCATTCCTATTCCATATAAACAGGTTTGTAAATTTGTCCCGAGCAGGTGTGTGTGTCTGTGCTCCTGTGTGCGGAAATATGCTCTGTGACTTCTTATTTAGCAGTGCTTTATTCTCAGCTGCTGAATATACAAGTTCATCAGCTGACATTATTACTGAACATACTGAAACCTGTTAGTGATGCCTCACTACGGATTGAATATCACAGAAAAGCAGGAATTCACCTTAGCAGGTGCAGGACGGGCTGGAAAGCACCTTCAGCGTTTAATCGTTTAGCAGAATGACTCACATGCTGCTCACGGAGTTTAGTTGATATATACACTAATGAGCCAAAACATTATGACCAGTCACAGGTCTGGGTAGATTAGATGGTAAGCAAAGATCAGCAGTTGTCCGAGAAGGGACGAACCACAAACCGCCCACAGGGTGTCCAGGGCTCATTGATGCACGAGGGCACCGAAGGCTATCCCGTCTGGTCCGAGCCAACAGAAGGTCTAGTGTTACAAATCACACAAAATTTGAGTGATGGTTATGGGAGGAATGTGTCTCAATGCATCTCCCTCTGCTGCGTATGGGGCTGTGTAGAGTGCCTATGATGACCCCTGAACACTGTCGAAAGTCCCTACAATGTGGGGGGACAACGGGGCTAAAGGCGCACCAGGGTAAAAAGTGCCTTTGATTTTATTTTCCTCTAAACCACTACATGGCGCAAAAACTTGCCGCAGCACTTTCCGAAACATCTGCTTTTCAAGATGCGCGTGGAAATTTGTCTGATTCTTGATGCGATATTGTGCTAATTTGATTTAATATTTGATGTTTGTAGATTTAACTAGCAAATGAGAATCGTTAAAATTATTGAATATATTTTGAGACAAATGTCGAAAAATCCATCATATATATATATATATATATATATATATATATATATATATATATATATATATATATATATATATATATATATATATATATATATATATATATATATATATATGATATTAATCATCATATAATAAAATATCGTTTCTTGTTACTACTGTAAATCTTTATTAAATTATTATGGGATCTCCTTCAATTCTCCTTCCTTTCAGAATCTTTACTTTTTTAAATAATTTGGTTTCCATATTTTAAAAAAATACATTTTTATATTAACATTTTAATGACAGTATTGAACAACAATAAACTGAAAATATTACAAACTTTGCTAAAGTGATTGTTTTGAACAAGTATTAACTTAGACATTATTAAAAACATTGTTAACTAAAGTATTTGTATAAATCTGCACCTTTTGCCTCATGTTGGTGAGCCTTTTACTCCGTTACCCACATTTTAAACTAAACAAACCACTTTTATTTTCACACAAAATTAGTTGCTCCATCAATGAAACGTCAAACATATATTGTTTTTTTTTTCTGCAATAAAGCAAATGCTTCTTAAGGTGTGCCTTTAGCCCCGTTGTGCCCTATAGTTTTTGCTGCAGAGATGGGTGTCTAAAAGAAATGTAAAGAAAAAGAAAGTGGTGGTTTTGTTGATGTTCACTGAAACCTGGCTTAAACCAAATGATTATTTCGGTCTAAATGAGTCTACTCCGCCAGGATACTGTTATAAGCATGAGCCCCGTCTGATCGGTCGTGGCGGCGGTGTTGCAACAATCTATAGAGATATCCTTAATGTTACTCAGAAAACTCGTCATAGGTTTAATTCGTTTGAAGTACTTGTGCTAAATGTTACGCTCTTAGATGTAAGAAAAAAATCCCTATTATCTCTAGCATTGGCTACCGTATATAGACCTCCAGGGCCTTACGCCGATTTCCTAAAAGAGTTTGCTGACTTTCTATCAGATCTTTTGGTCAACGTCGATAAAGCATTAATTGTTGGAGATTTTAACATACACGTAGATAATTTAAATGATGCGTTAGGGGCTGCGTTTACAGATTTATTAAACTCCTTCGGGGTCAAGCAAAACGTCAGTGGTCCCACTCATCGTCTAAATCATACACTAGATTTAATTATATCATGTGGAACCGATCCAACCGATATAGATATCATTCCACAAAGTGATGATGTCACTGACCATTACATGGTAACTTGCATATTAAGTACTGCTGTAATATGTCATGCTGCGCCACGTTATCGACCAGGTAGAACAATTGTTCCATCCACCATAGAGTCTTTCTCAAATAGCTTATCTGATCTGTCTCAGCTGCTGCCTGAACCCAAACAAACAGATGAACTAGATGAACTAACTAGCACTATGAGCACCATTCTCTCTAGAACATTGGATATTGTTGCACCCATTAGATTAAAAAAGGTCAGAGAAAAAAGTATAGCACCATGGTACAATAATACTACGTATGTTTTAAAGAGAGAAACCCGTAATTTAGAGCGTAAATGGAAAAAAACTAATTTAGAGGTCTTTAGAATCGCGTGGAAAGACAGTATGTCACGTTATAAAAAGGCCCTTAAAACGGCCAGGGCTGAGCACCTCAGCAAACTAATAGAAAACAACCGAAATAATCCAAGGTTTTTATTTAATACCGTGGCTAGACTAACAAATAAACAGACGTCGTCTGAACAAAATACCTCGTTACAGTTTAGTAGTAATGATTTCATGAACTTCTTCACCGAGAAAATTGAAAGCATCAGAATCAAAATCGTAAACGTTCAATCTTTACTCGCGCCTTATAATTCAGCCGCAATTATCACCCCGCAAGAACAATTACAATGCTTTACAACCATAGAACAAAAAGAGTTAAATAAACTTATCACTTCATCTAAAACAACAACATGTTTATTAGATCCTATACCAACTGAACTACTGAAAGAAGTGTTACCTGTAGTGGAAGAGCCTCTTCTCAATATTATTAACTCATCTTTATCTTTAGGTCATGTTCCAAGAACGTTCAAGCTGGCTGTTATAAAACCTCTTATTAAGAAACCACATTTAGATCCAAATAACCTAGCAAATTACAGACCCGTTTCGAATCTTCCATTAATGTCAAAAATATTAGAAAAAGTTGTGTCCAGTCAACTCGGCTCTTTCTTGCAAGAAAACGACATCTATGAAAAGTTTCAGTCTGGATTCAGGCCACATCATAACACAGAAACTGCGCTTGTTAGAATCACAAATGATTTACTTTTAGCTTCGGACCAAGGCTGTATCTCAGTACTAGTTTTACTTGATCTTAGTGCTGCGTTCGACACTATAGATCACACAATACTCTTAGATCGACTACAAAATTACACTGGTGTTCAAGGACAAGCACTAAGCTGGTTCAGGTCATACTTATCTGACCGCTACCATTTCGTTTACTTAAATGGAGAAAAATCGATCATAACTTCGGCAAACTATGGAGTGCCGCAGGGATCTGTGTTAGGCCCTTTATTATTCTCAATATATATGCTGCCACTTGGTAATATTCTAAGGAAACATGGAATTAGTTTCCATTGTTATGCTGATGACACTCAAATATATATTTCATCACGGCCAGATGAATACGCTAAATTATCCAAATTGACAGATTGTGTTAAAGATATAAAAGATTGGATGACGCGTAATTTTCTTTTATTAAATCCAGACAAGACAGAGGTAATACTTATCGGTTGTAAAAACCGTCCACAAAACCTTTCACAGCACGACTTTAACATAGTAGGATGCCCTGTTACTTTATCCGCTACAGTAAAAGACCTGGGTGTTACATTAGACTGCAACCTGTCTTTTGAAAAGCATATTTCATATGTTACAAAAACAGCCTTTTTCCACCTTAGAAACATTGCTAAGCTACGTAACATGCTATCAGTCTCTGATGCAGAAAAGTTAGTTCATGCATTCATGACCTCGAGACTAGATTACTGTAATGCTTTATTAGCTGGTTGTCCTGCATCTGCAATAAACAAGCTACAGTTAGTGCAAAATACAGCTGCCAGAGTTCTTACTAGATCAAGAAAATATGATCATATAACACCGATTTTATCATCACTTCATTGATTACCTATAAAGTTCCGTATTAATTACAAGGTATTGGTTTTGACTTATAAAGCTCTAAATGGTTTAGCTCCAGTTTATTTAACGGATCTTCTATCGCCCTACAATCCATCGCGCTCTTTAAGATCACTAAATTCAAGGCTTCTGGTCATTCCTAGGATATCCAGATCCACCAAAGGAGGCAGAGCATTTTCACATTTAGCTCCGAAGCTCTGGAATAGCCTTCCTGATATTGTTCGTTGCTCAGACTCGCTCTCCCAGTTTAAAACTAGACTGAAGACGCATCTATTTAGCCAGGCATTCATATACATTTTTTATCTTACAGTAACTGTAAATTCGGCCTCTAGTTTCATAAACGCCAGAGGAGAACTGGCCCCCGACTGAGCCTGGGTTCTCCCAAGGTTTTTTTTTTCTGCATTGGGTCATCTGATGGTGTGTTAGGACACCTTTAGGTCACTGGATGGAGTTTTTCGGTTCCTTGCCACTGTTGCCTTTGGCTTGCTCAGTTGGGGATATTCAAATTAATTAACCAATCATACCATTGATCAGCTCTACCAAACTTGGATGTCTTTTTTTGCCCAGTAATAAACAAACATTGTTAAGTTGTTTTGATTGATACTGTGAAGCAGCTTTGATACAATCTGTATTGTGAAAAGCGCTATATAAATATATTTGACTTGACTTGACTTGTTTTTAGTGGTTGCTTTGGTAACCTACAGTGTCTTAGCAAGAAAAATGTATTATCATTCCTAGTGATAAAAGCTGCATAGCCTGTTTTCTTCATGCTAAATGCTACATGCTTCTAACAATGGCTGCTTAATCTAGCCTAAGCGGTTAAAATTTGTCCGTTTCACAGTTGTAATCTAAGATTAATCTAAGACAACAATTGCAGCTCATTCCATGCATTAACGTTGATGCCAAGTACAAAACTGACACACTTTTTGCCTTTGAGGTATTTTTTTTCATGTGTCAATCATTTACGCATCACTCTCTGTAATGAATGACAGCGGTTATTGAATGCGCCCTTGCAAAATCAACTTTCTTGTATTACGATCTCATTGTAAGACGTAATTTAAAGTGCTTAACAGACTTATTGAATGATATGCCTTTGATCCTGCCAAAACTGTACTGGTGATCTCAATTGTGTGTATGTAATGAGCCTGTGTCGGCTCAGAACCCATAAACACACTGGTTTATCGGCACAAAACCCTTGCTTTTATTTCAGACGGATAAAGAGGACAATAAATAATAGCAAACATTAGATCTACGCTTTTACAATACAGAAGTTCTTGGATCTCATGGATAATCCTAAAGGTTTTGTTGAATGTCATTTTCGCCCTCTCGGCATGCCTCCTGATTCGACACGGAATGTTTGTCCCACATTGGTACGCTGTGCATCTCTGCTCGTCCAGCTGTTCTTGAATCTTTTCCAAACCCGTCAGAGCTCTTGTTTATTCAAAATGGTTCAATCCAATCCAGATTAATGGCGCTTTATCATCTGTCCCCTCCTCCTCCTCTTCGACTTTAATCACAGGACACAGTTGCCAGCAGGAAACCAGGCCTAGAATTTCTTCCGATGGACTTGCTTCATTTTGATGAGAAATGAAATGCCTCATTATTAATTGACAAATAAATGGCTCTTTTTTTTAGAGCCTAAATCTAGTTGCATACTAAGTATAAGTATAGTACTGTAAGTATAAGCATTTCAGTTCTCTTTGGCCCGGTTTCACAGGCGGGGCTTAGATCTTAGTTCAATTAGGACATTAAAATAGTTTTTATAAATTTGCCTTAGAAACAAAACATTACTGGTGTGTATCTTGAGACAAAACGCATATCATTGCAAGTTGCTTTCAGTTCAAACATGCATTTTAGTCTGGGACTAGTCTTAAGCCTTCTGTGAAACCAGGGGTTTAACTTTAATTTGATGTTGTTTATATGATAACTTGAAGAGATGGAACATAAACACACTGTTTTACACAATCGCCTGTTTTATCTGCAAATTTGGAGAGTGCTGACCTAGGGCTTTTCCAAATACCATAATTCATCTGTTTCAAAACTACGTAATTGAGAATGAAGTGGGAGGGCGGCTCTATCCCTTTTCTTCCTCTGTTTTTAAACATCACATTTAAGGCTTAACTCTTAAATCCTTTTCATACACCACCGAATCCCTGAACTCGGTGACATTTCTGCATTGAGGGTTGGTTGGATGGATGCCCTGCCCAACCTTAAGAAACTTTGTGTTGGTTACACTGTGTTGAGGTTATGCCGGAGCCGAATGTACAGTTTGTGGCATGTTTTTAGTGTATATATGACTTTATGCTTCATAATGCATTTGTACTACAGCAGCAAGAAAGTTTAGAGTTTGATTTTGGCATTAATTCTAATTCAGATGGGGATTTAATTCATAAATGACTTTGTAAGCATCCACATATTGAGATGGAAATGCTGCAACAGCATTCATAAAACATATTTGCGCATTCCACTTGATAATTTTTCTATTAGTTGCAATGGAGAAATCAAATGCATTGCGTGAAATTAGTCAACCACAAAATACATTAGATGCTGAAAGGTCCCTTGTGACAAGAAAATGAATGGGTGTAAAGAAAAAGATTAAGCAGAAATGACTTTACTGCACTTTACTGGCATTACATTTAGTTGAATTAAAACAGTCTCGTTTTGAAATTGCTTCAGTCTATCTCTTCACTGTAAGCAAACAGGGATTCACGCATCAGCTCATCAGAAGTGAATAAACAGCAGTGCTTCACACGCAACTTTTGATTCCCACAACTTTAGTTCCCACAGCTCTGAATGTTTTCTGGTTATGCAAATTGATTCCTTGTGTAAAAGCTCTAAATGAACCATTCTAATAGTCACCTGGTGAGGATGGAGGTGGTTAGCACTATTTTATCAGCCTAAATGTTGTACAATAAATAATTCTAGACATTTAAAAATTTGAGTTTTGTGGTTTTTAGTCGATGTGCGTTAACTTTGAGAAGTTGTATTTGCTAAACGTTGACAAAATTCACTATAAACATTCATATTTCCAATGTTACTCTTCTAGTAAAAATGACCAAAACAAATTGATGAATCATCCTGCACTACACTTATTTTTGTCCAATCAGATGCTCTCTAAAAGGAGAATGCCTCGCCCCCTAATACCACTTGCAATCTGACTAGCAAATCATGGCTCATGGGTTGCGCTGGTCAGATTTCTTTCCTGTGTTAACATTTCCTGTTGAAACAGGAAGCGTAGGTGGGCCATATCAAAAGACTCATCCATTTTATTTTTAAATAGCCAACAGATTTCAGTTACATCCCAGCCAAAAAAATCTCATTATAAAGAGCTTTTGAGTGGGCAAAAATCCATCATTCCATCAGAGTCATCAATATTTTCCCAGAAAGGAAACACTTAATTTTATATTTATATTTAGGAAGAGCGAAGCTACATGCACTAAACCACAAAACTCTAATTCTAACGTTTAAACATAAGGCTACATAACACAAATACATGGTGTTGGTATAACATTAGTCAGCACACAGTGGACATCTCTCAGTCTATGCATCGGTTAATTAGCTTCAATTTGATAAGCTGCACCTTATAAGCGATTCTCCATTTGTACAAGTGAGGCAATTAGAGAGTGAGGCGATCATAACACTACACTGGTATCATTTACATGCATTCCTCTCTTATAAAGAGAGAATATTACTGAAACCTAGAGAGGCGAAATATTCCCTGAGTTCGCGTCGTATTGAATGATTCTGGGCCCATTATGATTTCAACAGTCACACAAGTGACTCGCAAACAGGTGCGTTATCCGAGTCTTGGCTGTGCATTGAACTCAGTCCGGTGTCCGAATCATCGTCATTGCCGCATGTTTTTGACAGTCCCCTCGCCTGCTCTACCCAAACATTGTCTTTGTCTAAGGAAGGCAGTTGTTCAGTTTTTCCCTCATCTTTGCTGTCATCAGCCTGTGTCCCTTCCAGCTCGTCTAATCTGTGAACCTTTTCAAGTAATTCCCTCAACTCGTGTTCCTTCGCGCCCAAAAGCTCCTCACTCATATCCAAGTCGCTCTTCACCGTCTCCAGATCAGTGTTCAAGCGCAACCCGATGTATAAACTCGTATCCAGCTGTGTTTTGATCCTCTCCTCCTCTAATTGGAGTTCATTGTCTGTTAGGAGGTCCGGAGCAACTGAGACCGGTTCCTCGGGGACAGAAGTCACCCTGAGAGCCGTTTCTTCTCCAGCGCTGTCCGCGTCTTTGTTGGAGATCTCCTCCTGCCGCCGTCTCATCCACCTTTGGTTGAGTTCTTCTTGTATTTCACCTGTAAGTATCTCCATCAGAGCCTCCCTCTCGGTTAGTTCCTCCTGAAGTTGAATGACTTGGTCGCAGCGTGACGCGTATTCCTCAAACTGCGCAAAGGACGCGTCCGGATGCGCGCTGGAATCCGTATCCAAGCCCTGGTCGAGCAAATACGTGTCTTGCACATAGTTTACGCCGTGTATTTTCATTCTGTCAGAGTGAACTTTTGATTCGTACCTCTCGATTTCACTGTCCAGCTCTTTTATTCGCTGTACCTGCTGTCGAATTGTATGATCCTGCGAGATGATAAGATGAACGAGTGTTTCCATTTTCTCCGCAGATTTGTCTTTGGAAACCTCCTCTTTCTTTTTATTAATTTTATCCAACTTTCTAAAAGCCTTTCGCACAATCCTCCGCTGTTTTTCCTGTGAAAATGGCGTGGTGGTTTTCGCAGTGCAGGGACTGTCTTTGCTGAGCACGACCCGAGCCTCGGCGCTCCTCGGTCCGCTGTTGGGCAGCGACGCATCGCTTCTGACCAGGACGAAGCGCACGTTTTCCTGCTCGTCTCCCCAAGCGCCCCACAGCCGAAGAATTTTCGTTTTATTCGGCAGAATCCGCTCAAACCCCCTCCATTTCTCCACGATGCAGTAAGACTGTGGAGTACTGCTGAGCATCGCGCCTTGCTGTAAGGTCTGGTCCTCCAGCAACACTTTTACCACGTCCGCGCAGGTGGTGCGTCTGGACAGTCCGGACACCAGCTTCTCCTCCCGGCATACCCACACCGAGATTTTGCTCTCCTCTTGTTCCATGATGATTCACATCGAGGCACTTTCACATTCATATAATGTTAGACGGGGTGAAAACTTGATTAACTGGAGAGATGACTCTTCCCGCACGCTCGTCACTGTGAACTGAGAGTTGTGTTTGTCCCTGAACTACATCAGCGTGTTTCTGAGGGCTCAGGCACCTCCCAACATCACATGACTTTATACTCCAACTTCACTCATTGTTGATAATAATGCACTGAGGAGGTGATCATAAACACATACTGAGAATATCGGTGCTACTTGTCACATATTTAGTCCATTTACGCCACTGAATATTTCTCAGGATATGGCTATTTTTGTATACAAAATGGATTTTAAGATTTCAATCAGAATTGCGCATGGGGGAAAAAAGAGATAGTTCACTGAATAAATGTTGGCCAATAGCGGGGAATGATGTCACAATGGAAGCTTCCATTAACAAACTGTAAAAAAAAAACAAAAAAAAACTAAAAAAAAAAAACGTAAAACTGTAATTTACAAAAATTAACAAAAATCCATCAATATAGGATTTTCAGCAAAATGTAAACGCACAAAACTATGTCACAAATACATTTTTGAAACAACGAAAATGTTTTACTAACACAAACATATCAAACCTTTCTTTTGAAAAACAAATATTGTTCGTTCATGGTTTCCCAAACTGTTTTTTTAAAGCTAATAATTACATCATAAAATGTTAAATTAAAATAAACGATTAAAAAAAACTTTATAAAATTGTTAACATATTACATATAACAGAACACTGAATTCAATTATTGAAATTAAACTTTAAGGTGACGTAGTTACACGTTACTAGGTTTAAGGTTTGGTTTTGGGTTAGTTGTTATGCATAGGCTACTTTACTGTTATTACTATATACTGTACATGTAGTTTATTAATATTGCTCAGTATGCTACTTAGCCTAGGTGCAATGTAACTACGTCACCTTAAAAAAATAAAGTGTAACCTCAAGAGGGATGCTTCGAGTAAATATTTTAGATCAAAGGGTTTCGGCAGACCAAAATGTTTGAATCCTCTTGTAATTAATAAATTACATAGCCTACATTTGGAACAACGTGTTTACAACAAAATTTACAACGTGCCCCAATAAATATTTGATGACTTGCCTGACATTTAAGAAAATGTCCCTATTCTGAGAACACAGATCAACAAGTGATATACAATATAAAGCATTATATAACGTATAATCTTTGTTAATATTATTGGTGTTACTAGTTCTTTAAATGTAGTTGCCTACGTCTATTCATGACGCAATATGATAAAATGAGATTTAGACCACACGCCTAGGCTTTAAGATTAAGCCTGTAAAGTGGAGATTCTTAGACTGAAAAAGGTCAACGACTGTAACGTAAATCACTACACTGGTATTATCCAACTGTGCATAACCGGATGTCCAAATTTCCCACCGGCCAGTGCGGATTTAGGCCGTAATATCCACAGATGAGAGAGAAGGCAAAAGACAATTTTCCTGGTGAAATAAGCCGTCGGGATTATATCAACAGTTCTGCTGTGCTAATATAGACCTGTCGACAAACATCTGTAGAGCCCTATTAATTATGTAGCCTACAGTTGATAATACTAATAACATATTGTATATATAATTCTATAAATTCTCTCTCTCTCTCTCTCTCTCTCTCTCTCTCTCTCTCTCTCTCTCTCTCTCTCTCTCTCTCTCTCTCTCTCTCTCTCTCTCTCTATATATATATATATATATATATATATATATATATATATATATATATATATATATAAGGGGTGTAACGATACCCACGTCACGAGTCGATACATATCACGATACTGAACTCACGATACGGGTGTAAATTAATAGGCTTGGAGTTGTGACACCAGAATAAAAATATTCATGATTCTGAAGCTGATAATTCAGAATTATTTTAGACGAATATGCTTGCACTATGTTACTGACTAGATATATTTAAAATATAGTTGGCCACTTTTTACTGGTAACATAAGACATTTGGCATGATCAGGAGGACCCACAAATATTCCCAGATTGCATTATTATACAATATACATTATTTAACATTATATAGCAGTTTAATGTAGTACTGACACTAAAACTCTGAAAACTTGATTTTTTTTCTCTCACAGTATTTTTTTTATTTTGGGTGAACTGTCCACGATAAACATTGTTGCGTTTGTATTGCGATATATTGTGACATGCCATATATATATATATATATATATGGCAAGTAGGCCTACAATAATTTAAAAATAATAAAAAATAGCCTACATAATAAATCTTTATAATAACAGTAATAGTAGCCTATATTGTTGTATTAACATATATTATTATTTTAATTAATTATTTCATATAATATATAATAATGTTGATTTAATTTGTAGTTTATTTGTATTCAATTTTAGTTGAAGAAAACGGTAATAGCATGTCATTATTGACTATGTACTGCCACATAGTGGTGGTAATAAACGTTACACAGCCTATGTTTTTAGCGTCCACCAAACAGAGCCACATGTCATTCATACTGGTGATATAGGCTATTTGTTTATCAAAAACGTGTGTATGTAATGTGTGTAAACAAACAATAATGGACCTTTTCACAGACTGTGATGACGTGTTTTGTCATCTTAAATCCTGCAAAGTGTTTTATATTTTACTTTTTTCAATAAATGTATGTAGTCTACAATTATAACAGTACTTTCTTTGTATTATATTCCCCTTGTATCAAATGACAAAAAAAAACTAGTTAATGCTGTTGTGAAGGTGTTTCTAATACAGCTGTTATGTGGGAGTGACAGTCAAATTGACACATTGGTTCCGTTATCAGTCTCTCTTTATGGTTGTCCTCTTTTGAAAGTTGTGAAAACACTATTATGGAGTTTGTCTTTTGCTATTTGAGCAAATGGGAACACGAAAAATCTATGTAATGTAAGTTAGTCTCTCATTCACCAAATATGAAGACTTCCGCTTCTGAGAAACCTGAAATGTGAAAAAGGTCAATGCTACTAATTATTAGTGCAGAGAAAACAGAGAAGCTCAGTAAAACAGTTTGCAGTACAAACACTAAAAGTTTATTTTCATTTTCTTTTCGTGTCATCCCCTCAAGGAAAATATACACGATTGAAAACAATTATTTGACAAGAGGCCACCTATTAAAAAGCTACCCAAACTCAGCGTTTCAGTGCTCTCTTTACTGAAAACAAAATGCCGTCAAATACATTAGTGTTCCGTTTTAATGCTCATTTTACTAACAGATACTCTGCAAAACATGACAAAAACAAACGAACAAAACAGAACCCACAATCGTGTGTGGTAAATAAGACTGAAATCAACTACTTGATTCAGATTAAGGAGTCATCAACAAAAACGGCTCTGTAAGCACTGGACTGTCACTCATCGCTCTGGCTGTCGTTGTAACATGTCATTTGATGTACATGAAATCTCTTTCCCTATATACATGACACCACAATCAACTGCTTTCTTTACAGGGTGGAAAATGAATTTCTGACGTATCATTTGATTTATATTGAAATTAAAAATATATTTCCATCAAATAATTAATTATTTTTCCCAGCTTTTTAAAAATGTCAAAGGCATTATGGTGATAGAATCCAAATCTGACCTTTTTTTTTTTTGGCATATACCATTTTCTGAGCTGGAAAAAAACAAAAAACAAAAGGCACTTTCAACACCTGTAGCTTTCACTTGGCATGAACAGAAGTGATAGAATGTGTTTATTTGGTGTACAAAAGAGACATGTGACCTACTTAGGCTGGCTTGACAAAAAAAAATGTGCCAGAACATTTTTTTGTGGGACAAAATACAAACATCAAGTGAGGTTATATACTTTTACTCACAAATAGACAAAAAGTCTGTGATGATAAACACTAAGGCACAATATGCTTTGGTGATTTTGCTATGTAAATTCCCTTTATTGTGTAGCCTATTCTGATATGGGAAGAAATAACGTGCTAGTTTCTTAAATCTGAAGTGTGTAATTTATTTATTTGCCCCAACAGTGCCTCCTAACGGAATTTCCAAAAATAAAAATGGATAGCCCCGCCCCCAAACCACGCCATTGGTCGAGTCAGTGTTGTTGCGTAGACGAGTCGCTTAAAATAAAAAGGTTAAAGTTTAAAGTTAACCCATGAAATGGCTTTTCTTATTTATAACACAGAAAAAGTTACATCAGTTTTAACTGCAAATTCACAAATAAACAAAAACTGATTAAGGTTTGTATTTGCCTTCAACATCTTTCTGTTATTTTGAAAGTTTCTATGAAGAAAATGATTTGTTTCTTAGTGTTTTAGTACAGGAACAGGCCATGTGCAGTGTAAGGCAGGTAGTTCCACATAAATAATACAGTACCTTTTTATGCTCTTTCATTAAAGTTAAATCCACTCAATGTGAAAAAACAAACAAAACAAAAACAAATACCAGGGGCGATTTAAGCCTTCGAAATGTAGTTCAATGTGAGAATACAAGGCTGAACAACAGAAAAAAGCTTCCATGTACTATGACAATACAACTTTATATAGGCTAAGCAACGTTCTTTCAAAACACATTGTGGTTTAAAACATCGACCGAGTTAAACAGACATCCAGACAAAAATGACAAAACTGTACCGTTTCACCCACGACAGGTTAAAAAAAAATAAACACCAAAACACGAGTGATGAACAAATTATAATGTAATTATTCATTCCAGACCTCACCCAAAAACGTGACAAAAAGCCTTCTGGGGTGGGACTGACAGAGGCACAGCCACTTAAAATGAGCTTGTGAGTCATTCAAAGGTTTTTCTTAGTCCGTCAGGCTTTGCCGCTCTTGGCGGACGTCAGCTGTGTAAAGCCTCAGTGAATATAAAGTCTCCACTGTTCTGTGTGTGAGCAGTGGGTCGCTGACTGACTGACTGCCGTTAGTGTTACTGGTGTGAGTCGGGAGCCTCAGTCTTTGACCAGTCTGTAGATGTGATGCTGAGCGCCGTGCTCGCTGTTTGACACCTCGAACACGCAGGCCATGCACAGCAGGGTCTCCTGAGTGTCTCTGTTCGTCACCACCTGCAGGAACAGTGCGAGAAAGCCGGCTTTTAGAAACCGCCAACACGAGGACACATTTGACACTGACTATATACACATGTGGATTTAGATAACAGAATGACATGGGGATTGCAGGACGTACCAGGAGGATGGTAAAGTTTTCTAGTACGCTGTTCATCATGTACTTCTCAGGCAAGTGCTTGAGCTTATGGATGAAGTTGATCATGTATTCACACATGGGAGACCGGCTGATCTTGTACACAAAACGTCCGTTCTCAAACCGAGCATACTCCGTCTACCAGAACAGACAAAGAAATAAGAGATTTTTATTCATTAATGAAATATAACGTTTTACACATATGATTTTAATCTTAAATTTTTACAAATAAAATTTGATTTAACTGAACTTTGAAAAAAGTAAAGAAAACAAATATAATTCATGTTATAATTGTATATAAAACACTATAATACATGTAAATTATTAAAACATAGGCTATATAATATTTGTATATAAAAATACATATATTATATACAATTTTACACATATGATTTTAAAAATGTCAATAATAAAACTGAATGTTAACTGAACTTTAAAAAAAGTAAATAAAGACAAATAAAATTCATAGTATAATTGTATATAAAAATACATATTATACAATTAAATATATACATACATTTTACATGTATATACAATTTTAAATATTACAAGATTACAAATCAAATTGAATATTTATTAACGGAACTTTAAAAATTGTGTATATAAAAATGCCTAATATAAAATTATAGTTAAACATACATATATATATATATATATATATATATATATATATATATATATATATATATATATATATATATATATATGACCAAAAACAAGTGAAATAAACTAAAAATATATATATAGTACATTTTGAGTTTTACTTTTGATAGGATACATTTTGACGTTTACAAACATATTTTTACTCGTCTATTTATCATATTCATTTAATATTCATTAGCACTCACCTCAACTTTTTCCACCACTTGTTTCCCGAAGGAGCAGACCTTTGTAGAGCAGGTAATGGTCATGTTCTCTGAGCTCTCGTACTGACTGGTCACGCCGTAGAAAGCCCCAGAATCCTCCTGGATGTTGCAGTTCAGGTCGGCCTGCGGACGCACCAGATAACAGCTCAGTGACGGATGGAGGGAAAACATTGACAAAAGCCACTTCCACCGTAGGCTTTACATGCAGTTGGGCAACAGTAATTTGTCAGATGCTAAAAAAATAAATGGTGCTTTATGTCAACAGTAAACTCTTTGACTACTTTAACCTGTGAATAGAGCCTTCTGTGAAGTTTATCAAGGTCACACACACACCTACAATCACTGAGTCTGATTTACAGCTGCATTTCATGAAACATCAGCAAATCTATTTTAAAACGTTGAGATATCAAATGCTGTTGAAAGAACATAAGAAAAAAAGAATAATCTTTTGTACAGTCTCAGCGATTTCAAGGTTATAAAACATGATTTATTATAACACTATTTATTTCAGCTGCAGTTGTCCTAAAAACACCCATTAGTAAAAGATAAATCAGGCACGTTTTGGCCAGCACAATTCACCATCCGAAAACTAGTGTCCGACGTAAGAGTGGAATGAGTGTTAACCTTCAGTTCTTTATTTCAGTCTGTCCAGGATGAGGCCGTCATGCGCTTGCACCTGTCGCTCAGAGCGGCAGGTGTTCAAATAAAGGCTCCCTATCAAACCCAGCATCAGCAGTATTAAAGGACAGAGCGCGCTGTGTTTCACAGGGATTAAACACACCACTGCTGGCTTTAACACAGCACTTTAATCAAACGCCGACGGGTTGAACCGATTCAGCTGCCTCAACTCAAGCGCATGCAGGTCACTAGTGCTCGGCCGACACTGTTTTCTCAGCGGCTCATATAATGCTGATGTATGGTGGATTCTGTAACTGTGGGCGCTTTTATGTCACATGACTATCACAAAGTTTTCAGATGTTTTTATTGATGTCTGATTTTATTGTTTTACATTTTATCCCAGACCCAGACTTTCAGTCTTAAAGGGTTAGTTCACCCAAAAATGAAAATTAAGTCATTAATGACTCACCCCCATGCTGTACCAACCCCGTAAGACCTTTGTTCGTCTTCGGAACACAAATGAAGATATTTTTGATTAAATGTGACAGCTGGATCACTCCTCCATAGGCTCCCTAAGGGAATGAATCCTGACGGCCCAGAAAGTCAATGAAGAAAATGTTTAAATATTCCATGTCGCAACAGTTTCTTGATAACTGATAATTATCCCTTACATATGTTATATTTTTATAGATATATTATATACTGACTGTACACGTGACATACTGTGACTTGACTTATGTGTTCGAGATTAGGTTTTGCTGACCTGGTTATGTTAGTGCAGTGGTGACTTGCTTATACAACCTGAAGAGGCAGGTGTCATACAAAATTTTCATGAATGTCTTCAGTGTAATTGATTCTCTTTATACCATAAAAACACTATTAGAATTAAAATAACTGCAAAAAAATCCTTCTGCTCGTGTACCAAGGGCACTCACATAAAAGGCCTCCCCATCTTAAAGTCCCGGGCTGAATTTCAGTCCCAGTACGTCCCTGCTAGGGTGACTAAACATGAAATTGTCTAGCTATGACTTGTTTGTTTCACAGGAGTAGAAATATGAGGAAACACAAAGGGCAAATTCCCTTAATCATTCATCACAAAACCAAAGAATATAGTTCTGATGTGCAGCAAAAGATTGTTGAGCTTCACAAAATAGAAAGTGGCAGTAAGAAATAAGCTAAAGCATTGAAAATCCCCATTTCCACCATCAGGGCAAAACTGATGTTATGAATCTGCCTGGAAGAGGACGTGTGTATATCGTCCTAATGCACGGTGAGGAGGAGAGTTTGAGTGGCCAAAGACTCTCCAAGGATCACAGATGGAGAATCGCAGAGATTACTTGAGTCTTGGAGGTCAAAAAGCCTTAAAAAAAAAAAATTCCAACAACCCCTACATCACCACATGTTGTTTGGGAGGGTTTCAAGAAAAATCCTCCTTGCTCATCCAAAAACAAACTACGGCATATTCAGTTGTCAGACACGACTGGAACTTCAAATGGGATAAGGTTCTGTGGTCAGATGAAACTAAAAAATAGATTTTTGGCAGCAAACCCACCAGATGAGTTTGGTGCTAACAGGGATTAAAAAGTACCCCCTATTTTTTTGCTGGAGGTCCTGGACATCTTGTTAAGATACATGGTATCATGGATTCTAGCAAATACAAACAGATAAAAAATCAAAACTTGACGGCCTATGCTAGAAATTTTATAATGGGCCGTGGTTGGATCTTCCATCAGGACAACAATCCAAAACAAACATCAAAATTAACACAAAAATGTGTCACTGAGCACAAAAGAAAGCTTCTGCCATGACCGTCCCAGTCCCTGACCTGAACCCTAGAAAATGAGTGGGCTGAACTGAAGAGAAGAAGCACCAACATGGATCTGGGAATCTGAAGGATCTGGAGGAATGATCTCTGATCTCTTTTCAGGTGTTCTCCAAACTCATCAGGCTTTATAGGAGAAAACTCAGAGGTGTTATCTTGGAAAAAGGAGGTTGCAAAAAGGCAATAATTAATAAAAGGGTGCCAGTAATTGTGGCCAACGTGTTTGGGAGAAAAACATTTATTTCATAATGTGATTTCCCCCACCCAATTTCAATTCATTTACTTCAGTAAAAGGTTGGAGGTTTGCACATTTTTTGAATGAAAGATCAAAAGGATAAACAATGCAGATTTATTTTTACAACAAACTTTGATCATATTTACCAGGGCTGCCAATAATTCTGACCACAACTGTATATATACACTCACCTAAAGGATTATTAGGAACACCCGCTCAATTTCTCATTAATGCAATTATCTAATCAACCAATCACATGGCAGTTACTTCAATGCATTTAGGGGTGTGGTCCTGGTCAAGACAATCTCCCGAACTCCAAACTGAATGTCAGAATGGGAAAGAAAGGTGATTTAAGCAATTTTGAGCGTGGCATGGTTGTTGGTGCCAGACGGGCCGGTCTGAGTATTTCACAATCTGCTCAGTTACTGGGATTTTCACGCACAACCATTTCTAGGGTTTACAAAGAATGGTGTGAAAAGGGAAAAACATCCAGTATGCGGCAGTCCTGTGGGCGAAAATGCCTTGTTGATGCTAGAGGTCAGAGGAGAATGGGCCGACTGATTCGCTGATAGATGAGCAATTTTGACTGAAATAACCATTCGTTACAACCGAGGTATGCAGCAAAGCATTGGTGAAGCCACAACACGCACAACCTTGAGGCGGATGGGCTACAACAGCAGAAGACCCCACCGGGTACCACTCATCTCCACTACAAATAGGAAAAAGAGGCTACAATTTGCAAGAGCTCACCAAAATTGGACAGTTGAAGACTGGAAAAATGTTGCCTGGTCTGATGAGTCTCGATTTCTGTTGAGACATTCAGATGGTAGAGTCAGAATTTGGCGTAAACAGAATGAGAACATGGATCCACCATGCCTTGTTACCACTGTGCAGGCTGGTGGTGGTGGTGTATTGGTGTGGGGGATTTTTTCTTGGCACACTTTAGGCCCCTTAGTGCCAATTGGGCATCGTTTAAATGCCACGGCCTACCTGAGCATTGTTTCTGACCATGTCCATCCCTTTATGGCCACCCTGTACCCATCCTCTGATGGCTACTTCCAGCAGGATAATGCACCATGTCACAAAGCTCGAATCATTTCAAATTGGTTTCTTGAACATGACAATGAGTTCACTGTCCTAAAATGGCCCCCACAGTCACCAGATCTCAACCCAATAGAGCATCTTTGGGATGTGGTGGAACGGGAGCTTCGTGCCCTGGATGTGCATCCCACAAATCTCCATCAACTGCAAGATGCTATCCTATCAATATGGGCCAACATTTCTAAAGCATGCTTTCAGCACCTTGTTGAATCAATGCCACGTAGAATTAAGGCAGTTCTGAAGGCGAAAGGGGGTCAAACACAGTATTAGTATGGTGTTCCTAATAATCCTTTAGGTGAGTATATATATATATTCACTATATTAATCACTATAATGCAACAGCATCTATAACACCATTGTTTAAAAAAATGTCTCACTATTGTCTCACTATTACAGGTGTTTCTGGGCATTTTTATTGGATTGAGAAGTGAAGTAGCACATAAAATGATGTGGAAAAAAAGAAGAAAATGGGTTTGGAAAATGATTTGAACTGAATTTGTATAGTTAGCATGAGCAGCACAGCACAGGAGCTAACAGCTAGGCCGCGGCCCGACTGCTCAAACTGACTCACCCAGAACTTGACCAGGAAGAAGGCGTTCTGCGGTCCTTTCCCAAACAGCTCCTTCAGCCCACCCTTCTTCTCAGGGAACTTGTCGTAGATTTGACGTATGTCCACTGTCTCCAGAAGTGCGTCGTTGTACGAGTAACTCGTCTGGCCGATGTGCACAAACAGATGCTTGTTGTACTGTACAAAGAGTTGCGAATTAGATCGACGCAACATGTACACTAACATACTTATTTTGTAAGATGTTTGTTGTCGAAGCAACAAGATTTTTTTTATTTTAAAATGCTATTCCCAAATGTTGCTTGTATCAGTAATGAAGCATTTCAGATAGCATTTGTGAAGCTGTTTCAGGTTCTGCTGAATGTTTGTGTGGCTGGACGACTGTATTGAGAACACGACCGGTTCTGCGTATAACGCATGATTAATAGCAGCTGTCACGCCAGACCAGAGGGACAAGCATTTCATACAGATGCTGCCAACATGATAGATAACACAGGTCTGCTTTAACACGGACACTAGACATTCTGATAACCTGTAGGTCACAAGAAGTTCTTCCCAGGTCTCACTTTTAATCTGCACATACGGTTTAGTCTTCATTGTCTCGACTGCAGTCAGATCAGGGCGTAAATGGGACATTCAGCATCGGTCAGCTGATCTAAAGACACTTTTGGAGGACTACTAGATCATAATAAGCAGGGTCAGTTCTGCACCAGAAAAGATGTGTTTTGGTTTAGCGCTTGGTTTAATTTGAGTTGAAAATGACTTAAGAAATGTAATCTTGATCTTCTGTAGTTTTCCATCATTATCATTGGATCAGGAAAAATGCAGGATGTGACCTTGGTCATCATGACCATCTCCAATAAGACCCAAACGGCCCACAGCTGCTGTCCGTGGATTTACATTTCTTTAAAGCATCGCACAAGCTTGCTGATCCAAGGCTAAATGCAAACTTAATACTTTCACCAAGTTTTTTAATTCTTATATTATTAAACAAATATATTATGATTTAATAATATAAATAATATCAATTTGATAAACAATTCTACCACTAAGTAATGTACTACTGTATTTATATTCTCATATTATATTATAACTATTATATTATATTATAATTATATTATGATATTTTATTCAGTATTTTATTTCTTAGAGGTGTAACTAGTTGTTTAATACACACGCTCAAATGCACAATGCAACATTTCTAAAGTAAGACATTTTTAATAAATTAATATAGTTATAAACATTACTTTATTTTAAATATTAAAGTAAATATTATATTATATTATATTATTATATTATATTATATTATATTATCACCAACACCAAGGATATGCAAGTAAAATAATGCAATACTACTAAAATCCATCGTAGCATTTATGGTAAAATTATCTTTAATCAAAATAAATAAATACATTTCACATATTACTCATCTGGTGAATATTTAAGCAATACATTTAAGTAAATAAATACAAACATACATATTTTTGTAATATTTAGGCTACTATAATATTATTTAATGGTAGATGTATTACTTTAGAAGTGTTGCATTATGCTTTTGAGCATGTGTATTCAACAACTAGTTACACCTCCAAGAAATAAAAATACTGAATAAAATAGTAGTTTAAAAATATTTTTATATATATATATAATGTAATATAATATATAATATAATATAATATTATTACATTATACAATGCTTAACAGATGATAAAAATTGCAGAGCTGCAAAAGTCATCATTTAATGGTGTTTGTTGTGATGTTGATTTGATCTCTACATGATAAAGATGTAGATGTTCAGTGCTGAAGAATTAAAGCAGCCGTATTTTCGAGGCTGGTAAAGCAGGTCAAGGCTGCTCTTCTGCTGTAAGTGTGCCGACTCACTGAATCTGGGTCCCGCTGATGCTCCAGGAAGGAGGAGAACTCCACCAGCCGCAGTTTAGAGGTGCCGATAGAGCGCCCGTGCCACACCGGGACAGCAGCTGTGAGGGCTGTGGGGGACTCGTAAGCTACACACACACACACACACACACAGCACACACACATCAGTGATGGATTACAGAAATAAGACCAGAGCCGTTAAAGGGATAGTTCACCCAAAAATGAAAAGTAAATGATGACAGGATTTTCATTTTTGGGTGAACTGTCCCTTTAAGAGGTTACTAGATTTTTTTAAAATGAATAAATCTTCTTACACTAAATAATTGAATTACATTGTTTTAATATGATAGTATACATATAATTTATATATTTACATATTATATTACAATTAAAGCGAAATATATAACAGTGTAAATATACTTTTTATTTGTTAATATTACATAGAAAATACAATTTTAATACCATTTTAATAATAAACAATTCTCCAACCAAGTAATGTAATTCTCATATCATATTATAAATAAATATTTTATTGATATTATATAAACTAAATTATATTATAAATTAATAATTGAAACAAACCTGCAATAGATGTGGCCGTCTGGATGGGGTAGTTCTGCTGTGAGAACGGCTTTATACTGAGGAACAAGAGAGCTCATTATTACAAGGTGGCATTTTGTTCTTTGCAACAAGTTGTTTATTAGTTTATAATACATTATTTTACTAGGTACACATTCAGCCATGTGTTACTGACTTAGTTTAAGTTCTATATACTTACTCTTGTGAGGAACCAGGCTGTCCTGTCGGCACCTGCCAAATCTAAAAAGGGAGCAAAAGTAACACTCATTCACAAATGTTGCAGTGCTCAAGTGAAACGATACGCATGGATATATTATTTTGCTTGTCCTTTAGATGGACACTAATGGCTTTAAAGTGTGCTGGGGCATGTCTTACCCCTGTGGACCCAGGTAAGGTGGCCCGTGGGAGTCCCGCGAGCCCCAGCCGGCTGTGGATGGCCGTGGCCGAGACGATCTGTGCTGAAGACATGGCTGCCATCCTGCTGATCGCATCATTCTTCACGCTCTGGTCCTTCAACGACACACATCACAGAGAACATTCAGCTCCTGTATTTATGACTTAAAGGCAGAAGGTCTCATCATTTCTTCAAATGAATCTGTCTTAAGACCCGACGGCGTGAAAACGTAGGTAAGGCCCATTTAAACTGCTCTACGGAGGCGTGATTCTTTAAACAAGCTAAATGGGAAAATTGTTTTGTCATTGACCTATGAATCTGAAAACGAATTGATTTTTTATAGCCTTATATACGGTAAGTATAGTAATGCATAAAGCAGAGGTAAATTGTATGCGAGGAACTACACTTAATTAGGCACAGAGTGCTTTCTGAATCATGTGAATTACTGTGAATGTACAGTGAGACCAGCAATATGCCCTCAAATGTTCTCGTAACTAGTAATCAGAGTTGTTAAGAGCTCCCGTCATGCATTGCACGTTAACTATGTGGTAAAGTTTTGACTTTATGCATGCTGTTGCACCATTTGGTGAGGTCTATTAGACTTCTGTGGCTTGTGTTACTCATTTGGAGAATGTGAGCTGTTTTTGTCTGCTGCAGTGCATGAAAACAGCAGTCATTCTGACTGATCAATGGCTTTCATTCTGGTCAAGCATGCTGTCAAGTACTGGAGTGCATACGCTCAAAGAAGAGCCTTTTGTATAATCAAATGAGTAACCGATCCTATTCCCGCCTTTTCTCCCCACTGCATCAGGCTTATAAAGAAGGCAAAAGCATCAGGGCGAAAACATTAAAGACTAATCAGAGGTTTTACCTTATTAACTGCAGGTTTAGTGTTGTTCATATTAAAGTCAGCATGAAATCCCTCCCTCTTGCAGTGGCATCTCTTCTCTGTTTACTGGCGCGAGGGCGGGACAACCCGGCAATCACATGAGATCTACCAATAGCAAACCGCAACTATCCAATCAATTCCTGATGGACAAAATCAAGTCTCGTCCTGCATTTTTTTTTTTTTTTCAAGAAGCTGTTTCATTCGGATATACATCAAAATAGGGGAGAAAAGACGATCGCAACTTCCATTTCATGCCGACTTTAAGTACTGTCGGTATGAAGTATTAAATAGTGGTCAGTCAGCAATATTTAGGTCTACAATGTATGAAAATGACCTGTCTAACCTTTGTCGTTCTGCAGTAGACAATGTTAGCACACTTGAACTTGTCAAAGTGTATTCATACAAGCAAATGATGTCGATGCCAGACTGAACTGTCATTCGCTGTTTAACCACCAGATGCCACAGCTGCTCAAAAGCGTGATCCTTTGACACCCGTCCTCCTTTACAGGTCAGACGATCACAACATCAGCCAACGTGCCACTATGCATTATGTTGTATATAGTACAATGAAATATTTTAATATAACTGTATGCAGTCAGTAATTATCTTTTAGCAAAGACATTAAATTGATCAAAAGTAACAGTAAAAACATTTTTTAATGCTAACAAAGATTTCTGTTTCAAATTATTGCTGTTCTTTGTTTCCACAAAAATATGAAGCAGCACAACTGTTTTCAACATTAATAATATACGTCTTGAGCAGCAAATCAGCATATTAGAATGATTTCTGAAGGATCATGTGACACTGAAGACTGGAGTAATGATGCTGAAAATTCAGCTTTGCATCACAGGAATAAATTACATTTTATAATATAGGAAACAGTTATTTTATATTTTAATACTATTTAACAGTTTTACTGTATTCTTGATCAAATGCAACCTTGGTGAGCATTAGAGACTTATTTCCAAAAATGTTTTAATATTTTATTGAAAAACTAATTTTATACATCATTTTTCACGATATATAATTTTTTGAATCATTTAATAATATATATATTTTATTAATTCTAAATATTTATTGTCAAATAATTTAACATTAGCCAGTCACTGGCCTACAACCCACAGTAATCCTTTTTAAAACAATTTTTTTTAATGGTTGATTTAAAAAGAACATTTTTACTAAATTACTATTTAAAATGCGATTTGAATTAAATGGTTGAGGCATTTCACAATATGAATGTATTTTTGATCAAACAAATGCTGTTTTGATAAAGAATTTTTTTATTGAAAAACTTTGTATACATAATATATTTTTTAACCATTTAATAAATAATATGATTTTAAAAAATATATTTTAGCATCATAGGTTATCAGGCTAAACAATGCCAGTGACCTGAAACTATGCATAGACACGTCTGTAAATCTTGGATTATATTGGATAGTTACTCATATATTGTCACATGCATAAATGATATCTAAAGGGGGCACGTCTGCCTTTGAGTTTCATGCTGCTTTTCAAATCATGCGCTTGTCCTTGAACAACTTTGCTCAAGCCAAGTATATCACACATTAACACACATTTTTCAGTGTGTATGCAACGCCTGGCAAAATGCAGTTTCTTCCAAAACAAACACACTTTTGTGCGAAACAGGAAGGAAACGGACAAGCATGCAGAAGAAAAGAAGTTAGCCAGTTGACTGCATACTAAGCAGGGCAGTCACAAGCAGGAAATCTAGGTTACAGACAGCCAAACAGCAGGGTACCCGTACACACACACACACACACACGGATATGGCCTGAGAGAATACACATACACACACAGACTGTGTCAAACACAAGATGTAGGCATGCACCTTTAGCTTGGAGTGAAATTCTCTGGATTTCCGCCGGGCAAGAACCTGGATGTGACTGGAGACCTGGTCACACACACACACACAAACACAAAAGGAGCATTTTGTAACCATGGAGATGAGAGGCTCCCTGCCGTTAGCCACAAAAAAACATGTACTTTAATTACAAACAGAACATCTAATACAACCTTTCACATCATTTGTTCAGGAACCAGGAAGAAGCATGCGATCAGCTATTTAATTAGTTAAGAATTCAGTTTTTAAGTCAAACTGACTTTACAGTAAAACTGTAAAGATTTGCAGTGAACTGAGAGCACAAAGCAACAGGTGTCCGCTCGCCGAAGGACGCTTCGGTAACTAAGGCAGGCAGTAAGCCAGCGAGACCACGTTTGGTTGAAGCTATAAACAAAGCCTGGCTTGTCACTGTCACTGTTGTGAATTTACTGGAAATAAACTGTAGATCAGCTTCGGTAACCAGCATCATTTAGAATTGAACTTAGAATTTGAAGCAGCTCCACTTACCTGCTTTCTCGTCCGTGTTTTTCCCGTTCTGAGTTTGATGTATCTGGCAATTAATTCGTTACGACCTGTAAGAGAAAACAAAGAAATGCTTGTTTATGGACAACAAAATTTTATCAATATTTATATTTTAAAGAAATGATTTCAGTGATTTCACTTTGATTCATAGATATAGGTGAATACATGAACAATTAGACTATTACACAACACAAACTGTCTTTCAGACAATTAAAGATAAAAATTTTGCATATTTATTATTTTATATATAATTAACCTCAATTAATGGCATATATCAAATGAATAAATATTGTCTTTGAATTTGCAATATTGTGGCAGTCGGAATATATCATTCAATAGACAAAAAGAATCCATATATTGCTTATTTTTATATTATATATTAATATATAATTATATTAATAAAATACAATAAAATATTTATTTTAAAAATTAATAAAAAAATTAATAAAAAAAGTTAGTTAAAAAATAATTAATTGTACTAAATTAACATTTAAAAAGCGATTTGAATTATATGGTGAAATCAAAGATTATTAGTGCATAACTTATTCCTCATACAATGCTATTCTACTGAATTCAAGAAGACTTGAAATGAGGAGCTATGGAAGCTCTAATGTAAATATGAACTATAGAGCTTATAGTGCTTCTTGAAGTTTGACAGCCTCTGGTCACAACATACACTAAAAAATGCTGGGTTGTTTCAACCCAAGGTTGGATCAAATATCAAACCCAACCGTTGTTTCAAAGTTTTAAATACATTTTTTTAAACCAACGGTTGGATTAGTCCATATTTGACCCAGACATGGGTTAAAACAACCCAGCATTTTTTAGATTTTCACTGTATGGAAAAGAGCCGCGTGAACCTTCTTCAAAACATTTCCTTTTGTGTCTCACGGATGACACATGTCATTTGGGTTTGGAATGACATGAAGGTGAGTAAATAGTTTACATTTTTTGGGCAAACTATTCCTTTAAGGACAATATCTGACTATCAGTCAGGGTATTTTTCTCCAGCTAGCCTTTACCCAATGTGCTTGCAGTGTAATCTCTTCTAACCCAGACCTGGGCCTCCCTATTCTTCCAAACACAAACATTCGAGTACACACACACACACACCCACACTACACTCACAATGCAGGCATTCATGCACACTCCGCTCTTAGATCAAAGACTCTCCAAACGGCCAGCTGTAAGCATGCTTACTGCTGCATAATTCATTCTTTTCAGTCACTTGAAAACATGCTCAGCTGGACTTGGCAAACCTGCAAAACAACCTCCAGAGAGAAAGGGGACTTACAGGGACAGAGAAAGCGAGCCTGTCGACGAATGTTGAGTTTTGAGAGTCTCCCCCATGGAGTTTAGTAGACAAACCAAAGCATAAACCGATCAAAGAGACCGGTTCACTCTCAACAAGAGATAAGATAAACAACACTATCAGTTCAGTAAATACTGAATGACAGCTGATTACAGGTTTTTTTCCCCAATTGCTAACAAGCATCAAACAACAAAACATCAACACCATGTCTAGTATAATGACGTGTGTGCAGTATTGGAGCTGTGTCAGGAGGAATTTCTGTGGAGTTTGCATGTTCTCTCCGTGTTGGCGTTGGTTTCCTCTGGGTTTACCCGTAAGTTTGCCCGTAGGTGTGAGTGTGAATATGCATGTGTGTGTGATGGACCGGCCGTCTGTCTTAAGGTCTTTTCCTGCCTCCGTCCTGAGACACTGGAAAAGGCTCCAATATCCCCACGACCCTACATAGGACAAGCGCTTCGGAAAATGTATGGAAAATATGGACAAACGGAAGGATGGACAATACTGTGAGGGTTAGTCCTCCCTCTCTCTTCCACTCTTCTTTCCCCATCAATGTGTCATCCTTGATCCAATGTATACACATTTATAAAATATAAAAAAATATATAAATATTTAGTTTATTAATTATATATATTATATTTATATTTATTACATTTAATTCTAATACATACATTATAATAAATAACATACATATACATTCAGACATTTTTACTTATATATATTACATTATATATTACTAATATATTGAATTAATTATATAAATATTAAATAATTACTTATGTAAAACCACTATTATGTCAATTATACATAATTTAATTATAAATGATATTTATTCTATTATATATGGCTGATGATCCACCAATAACAGGACATCTCACATCTGAATCTTCTGATGACTCAGCAATGTCAGGCAACACTAAGTGAAGTGGGTTTTTTCAATTCATTCAGGTTTGGTGATGACTTACTCAACACTGAGCGTTAAAAGTGAGTGATTACAAAAATGTTAAAAGCAAACAAGACTGAGAAACACTTATAGTTGAACAGCTGGACTAGAATTAGCTATAAAAGTGAGGGGGTCGGACGACATTCCTTTCTAATGGAGTTACAAAAGTATTGAAGTTATGCTGGTGGAGGTCACACCACAAAAACCATTGAGGATGTGGTGGGTTAAAGGTCATTCAATTACAATATCAGCTTGATCAGCAAGTAAAGCAGCCCTGAGGAACACCCGCTGTTTGCAATTAAAAGCGAGCTGATAAATGGACCTCACATTGAGGCAGGGTTAAACTCAGCGTTCCTTCTAAGGGGAAAGATGGCGCCAAAAATGTGTCTCGTCAATCATTGTGCACTGACAGCTTACTCTACCATCCGTCTCTTCCACCAAACCTAATGAAAGGCTGTGATATCCAAACCTGCGTGCTTTTCTCAGGACTTGTCACTTTCAGTATAGCAACAGGTGCAATGGGACAGTTCACCAACAAAATAACATGTGTCATAATTTACTCCCTCTCATTCCAAACCTGTATAACTGTATGTTACTCACACTTATATACTTCAGAAAACTTGGAATATGGTGCATGAGTTATGCATCCTTTTTGAAGCTACAAAATTGCTCTTTTGTGTCCTGCAGGAAACAAAAGTTGGTTTGTAAAGTCATGAGGGTGAGTGAATGCTGATTCGTCATTTACATGTAACTATGTAATTGTCCAAAAAAGGTTGTGATAATACAGTAAAATCATCTTTAGCTCTTTGCTAGTATGAACTACGTTTAGCTAACTGCTGAGCCACATTGTTCTTTCTTCACATTTCAGATAACACTGACTCTCCGTTCTGCAAGTGATGTCATTTCCTTGCTGAGTCTGTCTGTAGAGAGTTTAGACTGCATGGGTCACTGAAGAGAGAGGGTGATGTCAGAAGCTGAGAGCGAGCCTGACGCGTGTCTCTCTCTCTCTCTCTCTCTCTCTCTCTCTCTCAATTTGATCATTTTGCTGTCATCTTGTCAACTCTCAGAAAGTGGTGAGATTGGATAAAAGAATTTGGTTCTCCTCGCAAATCTTTGACCGTTTCAAATGACCCACAAGTATTGGGGTGTTGGCCCGTGGGTGTGACGGTGACGGGCAGGGTAGAAACCCCAAATCTTTGGGACAATGGCTCCGCTGCACTGCCAGGCCTGATGGATGACTCTGAGGACTCGCTGCCATTACAATCACAATGGCCTAAACTAACAATACAAAGACTTTCTGTAGGAGGTCCATGACTAAGGAATGACGGGTCTAAACTGAGACTGCAATATTCATGGCTGATTTCCACGGGCGTTACAGAGATCAACAATTTACCTGTTGGTTTACATTACATCTTAAGCAACAGTAATAAAAAAACAGAATCGAATGATAGACATAATAATAATAATAATAATATTATATTGTAATATTTGTCATTTAAAAAAATATTAAAATCACAAAAACAGACTTGAAATAAATAAAAGCATAAATTAATTAATTTTGCATAAAATTTTTAAAAGTATTTCTAATGTATGTTATGTTATATAAGAATGACATATTTCTGTATTTTTGTCATTGTAGTTTTCTTTTATTTGTTATCTTCAACTGTTCTTATATAAATAATATACAAATATAAAAATCTTAAAATAAAATACAATACAATTTTGTATATATATATACACAGACACACATACACACACACGTTGAGTTTTGTGAAAGATTATAATAATAATACCAACAACAATAATAGTTGATTGTTATTATCATATAAATAAAACAAAATTAAAATAAAACAATGCAATTATAATACAATATATTTAAATGTATGTTATACAAATAATTATAATAATATAAATATGTATAATTAAAATATATTATTATAATAATTATTTAATATTTCATTATAAATATCATTTATAAATAAATATGGTTTAGCTTATATTTATTTAATTACAATTATATATTTAAATACAACTGAAAACAAAAGTATGTGACGTAGTACTCACTTAACAACTATGCATCATAATATTTCAAAATATTATTCTGTAAAAACATCTCTGTCTCAAAAAACCAACTCGGACATTTCAATTCAGAGAACTTCTTCAATGTTTGCAACTTTACTCAACTATAGAGTTGGAAAGAACTGAACTAAAATCTGCCTTTCAGAACAAATTCAATCAAGTTTAACTGTGATAAATCAAGGTATTCTGACTTGGTCCAATCCCACTAACAGGCTAATGATCTACCTGCTCATTTAGCGCACAAGCATGCATGGTGAGGAACGACAAACTGCCATATGGATACAAGTAAAGGTCAGCCTCCAGAAGCAGATGGTGGTCTGAACAATCCCCTCTCTGGGAGTCAGTCAGCTTAGACTGATATGATCTACAGGCTCAATGCAGGTGTTTCCCTGAGAGCAGGGCCGAGGGGTGCGGCCAGCTTTTCCCCTGCCAGATAAAGCCATTCACACACACACACATACACACGCTTATGTGCACACACATGCCTGCTACCATCTGATTAGAGTTAGCCAGCTGTCCTCTGTGACGGGTAGAGCCCGTAACACGATGACACCCCTCTGTCCGCAAATCATTTTCAGAGGGAGGGTCTGAGAGGAAATTCAAGGCCAGATGGCAAGAGACCGTGACGGACAGTCTTTTCTTTTCCAGTGGACACAACCCCAACCCCAACCCCCCCCCCCCACATACACACACACACACCCCTCATCCCGCCAAATCTGCTATGATTATTTAGTGAAACCAAATCTGATAGGAAAGTCATGGACATTATCAGATGGACCAAATTTGTACATGATAATCTCTCAACAACGCGCTAAAAATCAAATATATAGCCTGAAATCCAGTCCTGTCTTGAATTTATTCTTTTTAAATGTTCTTTCACTACACGTTCTAAATGTAAAATGGATTCTTAATGCATTTCACGGTCAAACAGAAGGAAGCACAGAAATTAAAGGAAGCGTTTCTACTGCCTCTGCTAGTCTGGAGTCACATTAAACAGCTCACTGCAGTATGTTTGATGTTAAAAGCCCTGTAAGTGTGTACATGTACAACAGTCCGGTACTGAAAGAGCTCTAGAACGCTGAAAGCTTCTCTGCCTGCGATAGCAGAAGCCAAACTGGAAACAGAGTGGAAGGAGTCGGTTTGGAGCTGTTTTCTTTAATGAGAGCAATTAAGCATGCTTCCTGTGTGTGTGTGTGTGTGTGTGTGTGTGTGTGTGTGTGTGTGTGTGTGTGTGTGTCTGACTGTGTCCTAACATGGTCCGCTGGCTGGAAACATCACACCAGCCTGCTGGAAATCACACATGAAAAATCCAAACAACCCCAAATGACCTCTCGCTCACTCACACTTTCTCTCAACTCTTTCTCCATCATTTCATAAATCACTGTCTGCAAACTTGGAGGGCTAAAAATGAAGTGTGTCTGTCTGCCAGGGTAAATTTGCCAGAGAAACTTTTATTAAATGTATTTTTTTAAATACTAAATTTTTTATTGTACAGAGAAATTTACAATAGTATTTTTTTATTTTGTTCAATATTTTATTATTTATTTTCTAATAGTCATTATTATTGTTATTATATTTTTCCTAAATACTCAATATTTTTAATAATCAATAAAATAGTAATCAAACTGCAATATATATATATACATAAACACACATACATACATATATTTATACTATTAATATATATGTAATGCTTGAATCTGATTGGTTGATGAACGTTCTAAGGTGTACAATTATTTTCTGGGAAACGCACGGCTAAAGTAGTTCTAGGCAAGTCTTGACCGCATTATAGTTCCATTATATCACTTCGCCAAATTATTTCAGTTATTGCAAAGGTCTTTACAGCCTACAACAGCATTCTGTACATTTGATCGCTTAGAAAGGGAATAGCACACCACTCCTCAATAAACCGTACAATGTGAGGTGATATTCATGTTTTATAGGTTTGAAAAAGTATGAGTGTATCGTTTTCCTTGTCTGACAACACAGACAAATAAGTGAAAATATTTTCAAAAATTGTTCACGCTTGAGAACTTTTTGAATTTCAGGGCAGAAAAGAATATAATACACTAATGAGGAACACAAGCTTCTTTACAGCTGCCACCAAACAAAAATAACATGCACTATACGGCTCAAGGACTCTCCGTAACATGATATCGGTGTCTGTTTCAATCACTCATCCGTCTCAAACAGTTAAGAGGTGTGAGGCTGAAGCATGCTGTGACCTGTCTCCTAACTGGCTCTCGGTGAGGTAACATCCAGGCCTCTCACACCTATCAAAGCCAAATGAGAACATTAATGCGGTTCACACAGGACTCATTTCTTGTGTCCATACGGTCTTCCGGGCATCAGTCCCACCTTGCACGAAGCCCCTTTTTCAAATTCACACACCATCCCTTGAGAAACATGATTAAACTCTGTACCTCTGAGAAACGGGCAAAATTACTCTTCGGCCCCATTTTATGCAACACAAAAGAAGCAAAGTGCAGGTTTAGAGTGGGAATATACATAGTTCTTTGGTAGACCTTGAAAAGTAAAGAGTGTTTTTAAAGCGGCCCACATCGAGGGACCTCCTCTGGAGCACAATACAGCTCTGAACACAAAAGCAATGTCCTGTGTGATTTTACAAACACTTCTTTCAGATAGCAACTGCCTCCCACCTGAGTCTCCCACCTGAATCCCTCCTTTTCCATCACACTACATCTCACATCGACAAGCTTCCTGTACCTTTATCATTATGTAAGGAAGTCTTTCTGTGTGACTCTAAACATACCCGTAGGTAGAGGTGTGGCGGGATTTTGTACGGACTTAAAATATTATCGGCTGTGTACGTACAGTGAGTGAGCACTTATGGGTGTATTACACCATCTCTTTTTATCACTTTAAAATAATTTTAATAATTATTTTTAATCACTAGGAGATCACATCTAGCTGTTGAGCTGTGGTGCTGCTCACGTGGACAAAGAAAGTTTGAATCTGGCTCACAACATTTCTCGTTCCTCAATTTACTCCTCTCTTTTCTAATCAACTTAAAGGGATAGTTCACACAAAAATTAAAATCACCCCATCATTTTCTCACCCTCAAGCCATCCAAGGTGTAATTGACTTTCGTCTTTCCGCCAAACACAAACAGAGTTATATTACAAAATATTATCACTGGCTTCCAGTAACGGCTGTATACAAGTAGAGTTCTGGCGGAAGAGTGACCTTTGACCCGACGTATGATATAGGATGTAGGAGTAGCGTAAGCTTAAGTGAGAGTAGACGCCTCTTGCGGTTCAAACAAATAGGGCTGGGCAACAAACTCAAGCTCCTCTTCTATTATATCGAAATCCTCCAACATTTCTCTTTAAAAATACTCGTTTTAGAATACTTCTAATTTGTGACCAGTGTTTTGTTTTGCTCTATCCTCTGCGCTTCCGTGTTCGTGAATACGTCATGCGTCAGGTCAGAGGTCACTCTTCCCCAGAACTAAACTCACGTACGGCTATTACCAGAAGCCAGTGATTATAGTTTATAAAGTTATAAATATTTTTATTACAAAAACGCATAGAGTTGCTTCAGAAGGCTTTTATGAACCCCCTGAAGCCGTATGGATTACTTTTATGATGGATGGATGCACTTTTTTGGGTTTCTATTCTAGGATACTATTCACTCCCATTATAAAGCTTGGAAAATCCAGGATATTTTAAATATAAATCTGATTGTGTTTGGCTGAAAGAAGAAAGTCATATACACCTAGGATGGCTTGAGGGTGAGTAAATTATGTATAAATTACACTTTGGGGTGAACTAACCCTTTAACTGTCCCCTATTAGCAATGAATGATGTGCAAAACCAGTGGACTTCACCAATCTCTGACCACACTGTTAGTTACTTTAAATAAATAAAAATGTATGTTCATTGCTTGTCTTTCATCTTTGAAAATAAATCTTAAGAAAGAGTGGATTGATTTGAGAGTGATTTGTGTATTTAGTTCGCCTTGTGTACTTCTGCTGCTGACAGAGATTCAACAGCATATAGTTAGCCAGAACAGAGTGATTCTGACTCCCATAACCACTAGTTTCCCCTGCGGAACGTAATGTAGCCCAAACTGGCACCACAGTCTCGGAACGGGTCTGTTATCCTATTGTTAAAGACACAGCTTTCCAATTTCCAATCCTCCGAGGCACACATTATGTTCACAAAGCCCAACACTGCCTGAGCACACCAGTCTATTCATTATTTTACACTCACAATTTGCTATTATAAAATGCAGAAAGACATGGTGCTGTAAGGTAAAATTAATAACATTTCAGGCTCTGTTTGCATGAATAGAGCTGCACTCAAAATGTCCTTTAAATTAAAGTAAATTGAAGGTATTTTACAACCAACGAAATACGCTACAGATATGTCTGTCAAAGACTGAATAGCAATAATAGGTATTTTAGGACTTATATTTATTTACGAACATAAGACAAACACATTAAAGCAGATTTACATATATTCTCAATCATAATATTCGTAAAAACTTCTGCTAAACGTGATAAATGTTGTTATAACATCTGACAGGAAATAGTTTAGCTATGCATTGCACACGAGTAAATACTTAAAAATTACATTTTCAAAATGACAACAGGCATACGGAAGCAAATCAATGATGATGCACAGAGTTGGTGCTAAACTAAAGTAAACTAAACTAAACTAAAATAAATTAAATAATTAAATTCATTAAATAAACAAAATGTTAATTTAAGTTAGAATAAGTTTACTTTGTGAGAAGAAAAAAACTATTGGCATGAAATGACCACAGCTATGGGACGACAGTCAATATATGAAAATATTTGATCACAGAATGGCCAGGTATGTCAATTGTGCTTAAAAAAGCTACAATCCATTTCTCAAGTATAGGTGGATATGGATATCCACCTGAGAAATATTAATTGGCTGAGACTATGTTAAGTCCTCACAGTATATCCCCTCAGAAGTGAAACCACTGAGATTAGATCTTTCTTTCATTGAACCCAGCGGGGGACTGTCAAATCTACTTATGGCATGTTTTCTCTGCCTCAAATAAGCCTACTAGCAAAGCAGAGCCGAATGGTTTATAATATCAGAGGCGATAGAGAGGGCACACTAATTTTACAATGTCGGGGAAAAAAATCATTCAACAACAGTCAAAAAGGACGTCTGTGAGGGGAAGGATTAGGATTATGTGGAAAAAAAGAAGTGCTTGGTTCACCTGTAAAACCACACGGCAGCCGCCACAGCATTACGAACCATCTAAAGTGAAAACTCTGATTCTTTGGCTTGACTCCAGTTTTAGTGCTTCTGTGATGCCGTAAAGAGCCCCCTCAGGTAAACAGTGAGATAAGCTGAGCCATGACACAAGGAAAAAAAGCTACATATTGTTTTGAAGTGAAAGGCGGTTGCTATAGGGATGGCTGCTAATTAACCACACGGCGCTTGCAGACCTGAGAGCGGCAGGACTGGGGACTAGGATCTTGACTTGTATGGATCTATGATGGGTACGCACATAAAATAAATCTCAAGCAGTTGTTATGGACGATGAAATAATGAAGGTGACGTAAAGCACAAGGCTAAGGAATGTTACACGGACACCAGCGTAGGAGGTGACAGGTTTGCCCCCCCCCCCCCCCCCCCCATACGAACACCAGGCAATTTATTTAGAAGGAAATGCTTGAAGGAAAAAACGACTGTGGCCATGGGAACAAACAGGTGCGTATTGAGAGACCTCAATCCATTTAACTTTGCAAATTTTCTAGTAACGTTCAATTCGTCAACATTAGTTAAAACACTAACAAAAGTTAAAACTAATTTTTACAGCATTTATTAATCTAGGCTATTCTTCATGTTCACTCAAAATAATAATACTGTTTTTACAACTTGACAAGTTAAAAATGTATTTGTATACATAGAAAAGAACATGAACCTAGATTACCATATTTTCTGAAAAATAAGTTTGACCGGGTCAAATATTGTTAATTTTTAGGTAATGCATTAGGTAATGTTAAAAATTATAAACCTTAAAGTAAAGAGTTACCAAGATTTCACAGGACAAGTTTCATAAAGCAGAGCATGCTATTCGCAAAATCAAGGTCATGGGTTAGATTCCCAAGGAATTAATGCATGACTTAAACACCCTGAATCCAAAGTCGCTTTGGAAATAAGCGTGTGCCAATTGCATACATGTAAATGTTTTAAAAAAATAGGAAATTGGAAAAAGGCAGGAATTGGCAAGTTGGATTCAAAACTGCATCCCCATTGGAGCAGCAACCGTGTGCACTGCTATTCTACCACAGAAAAATAAACTATCAGTTAAAAAAACAGCGGCTTTATGATTTATAAACTTGTCCACCTTTTCCATCATGCATCCAGATTTAACAACTGTTTGGTTTCCGAGTTGTTCCTAATAAAGACAGCTGGATACAAGTCCAAGTAGAGTGAGGAGGGTTCACTGTGGACAAGGCCAAGAGCATGTTTAATATCCTACGAGAAAATAAAAGCAGTATTCCCTCTTTCCATGACATCACCCCAGCCAAGAGTTTGAGGGAGGCGTTGGAGGAGGGGGTGGCTTTGGGGAATGAGGTGGGGGGGATTGGGAGCGCAGCTGGTGTCAGCCGCACGACCATCTGCTCCTAACTAATGGTTCACGCTGACTTTACAAACAGAACCCAGGACAGCCAACCCGCTCCACCGCCTGGCCCGCTGGAGTTCCGTTTTCCAGTTTCAGAGGCCCGACGGACATCATCATCTCACCCTGAGGACAAACAACTAACAACTTCCCTGAGAACTTTCTGATGAGCCAACCTCAACAAACAACACACGATTACAAGCAGTCAAAACAACCCCCAACGGCAGTCATAACTCCACATAGCCAGTCAAAATACTGAGATTGAGAAAAAGGGTTGATTGTAAAAGGGTTGATTGTAAATTGCGTTAAGATGTATAACCTCAACATATTAAAGGTGATTTCACACTAGAGCATTTAAAGCGACTGGAATTCAATTTGACGTCATATTTGGGCTCATTTGGTTGGTTCAATGCATTCTTAGAAACGGTGGTCTGGTTCATGTGATCTCAAGATTCAAACTCGAGTTCTGACCTAGCAATCAAACCAAGCTTTTTTGACTCACCATACATTTTCCCCTCATCGGACAGGATGATTTTCCGTCGGCCGCAGGGTGGGTAGATGGCCAGGGCCTCCTGGAAGCTCTGCTCAATGTCAGGGCTCCACACACCCTCTGCGTCGTTGTCCATGGGCTTATCGGCCGAGTCGCTCATCCTCTCGATATCCTCCCCGGCACTTTCACTGCCACTCCAGCTGCTGGGATCCATGGCGACGGCTGGGATCTCGGAGCCCGAGCCTGGGGAAATTTAGGTGCACTGACCTGGGAAGACCAACCACAAAAAAAGCAAATGATTGGTCTGTTCAACCTGAGGAGTTCTGACAAGAGGTAGTTTAAGTCTCTGACAACACAACAATTCAAGCAGGGGTAAACATGAAGAAAATGTGATTGCCATATTAATTTACAATGGTATTTCTTATGATATCCCAAAATACTTCAAAGACTACTATAGTTTTACCATAATGCTATAATGCAGTTCAAAACCATGGCAATTGAGTTCATTCATTATGTCAGTTAATGTTACTTTGGATACATTTGCTAATTGTAAAAATGTAGACAAATTTATTTTTAGCAGATATACACATTTAAAATTTGTGTATTTAACCCCCCACATATGTTGTGACATACTAACGTCTATTGGCAACTTCAAACATACTGTTTAAAGAAGAAAAACATCAATGCAGGAAAGAAAACTGGGCCTGTTAATCAATGTCACTGCGTTTTTAAAAATGGCCTGTGAAAAAATTCACACGGTGAATCTATTTGTGGTTTGGAAATGAAAAAATAATAATGAATGCTGGCCACATTAAATACAATTAAAACATTCTCTCACATCCGTAAAAAAACATCAACCCAAAAGCTAAAGATCAACACATGATTGAAAACCTATGAAGAAAAGGAAATGAGAAAACACATAAGCCACGCCAATTTAGGAATGGCACTTAGGCTAAACCAAAACATCTGCTGTCTTAGAAGAGAACACTTACAAGCTGGCAATGATGTCAGGCCAGCTTTTACATTTTGTGGTAGAAGATTGCTGAATGACAAATGTTGATCCCATAGCTTAAGAGAGAGTGATTATCCCAAATCACATGCAACAGTCCTCAGAGTCACTGTGTTTAGCATTAGCACCACACATTACGTTTCACGTTAAAGAAAACTGCTTGCGCAAAAGCTCTGTGGCTAATCGCAATCTCATTATAAACATTACACTAGAAATCAAGGAAAGACACACACAAAAAAACATGCCCATGTGCAGCCAACGGCTCACATAAACAGCCAAGAGCGCAACAACATCAAACGTGTGTGTGCTGTACAACTTTGAGGTTAAGCATGAATTGTTAAAACAATACAAATCTCAACTGAATGATCACACAGATTGATTGCTAACTACAAAGTTGTGCATTCAAGTCATGTTTGGCTTAGTGGCTACGCTAACCGGGGAAATGCAGTGAACACAGTGCTGCCTATTGTAGTAGCAAGTGTTTCCTGTCAAATTTGAGCAGGCTGCACTTTGCAATGTGGTAATGTGTGTGTAGAAAGTGTTGGACCCTTGTTAAAATGAACACTTCAGCACACTTTTTTTAAAAAGTACTTATTACAGAAATAATATACTTTAAAAAATATATACTTCAGTGCGAGCTGAATAACGTTGTCGGTCTATTAATTGCTTGTTATTTGCAATTGAATGAAAATGTATTAATGTATTAAATGCAAAAAAGTTAAAAAGTTAAACTTTTAATTTGTCATTAAAGTAGTAAGTAGTAGTGATTATATTTAACTTTACATAAGTAAGTTTATAAGTAATAAACTGTCATCTATTGTAAGTCCCCATTTGGTCAGCTAAATGTGTGTGACTGCAGTTGTAACTGACTGTTTAGTGTGTGTGTTTGTGTACTAAATGCTGGCATTGCAAAAAGAAAAAAAAAGAAAAAAAAAAGTACTGCTGAAAGAGAGTGATAAAATTTGTGCATGCTGCAAACTGCTAAATGCTTGGGCTCTTAAACATCATCTTCCTGACTTGGAGATGAACTCAACTGTAATCACTTCCAGCACAGTCATGTGTGCACTTTTGGCTTGGCCCACAATTACACTCACTGCAATCTGTAGTTTTCCACTTCTGGGACATCATGGAAACACTTACCGAATACTGTATTTGTACATTCAGCACACTACATCTGAGTTTGTCCTTTGTGTTTTTGTTGAGCTCTATGCGTAGGCTATACACAGTATATATCGCATGTGAAGGTTTTGTTTCATGAGAATACTCCCTGATCTTGTGCATTTCCAGCCGGCCGAACCAGAAGTACATGCTATAATTACTTTTACTGTAATATCTTGGAAATCTGAGAGATTCATGAGTTTTGAATTAGCATCAACAAAAGCAGGCTGGTGGTTTGGACATTTGAAGATTAAAGAGAGCCTGAGTGTGATGGTTTAATCGGAGAGAGCGAGAGAGGCGGCTCTCAACACACCACACATTCTCCCTGTAATTTACAAAACTTCACACTTCAAAAGAGAGACAAACTCAGTATAAGAGAAACTCTAAAGAAGAAAGAAACTAAATAAATAAATAACCTGTTTTACTAGTCTATCAGGGATGAGTGATGTCAGTCGACTAATCGATTAGTTGTCCAACAACCAACTACTTGGTTAGCGATGTTGACTAGTTTATCTTGATTTTAACAAAGGACAATAACTATACCGATAACTAACTCTAAAGTTTTAATAATTGTTTTACATGTCCACATCACAGATATAATGATAACGACACGGAAGAACAATATCATTGAAATTACTTTCAGAATGAGTTTTTTTCAGCGAATCAGAATACACCCGACTTAAAGAGCGAATTGTTTAAAGTGGCAGATGACTATAACATGCACTTATAAAAAAACAGAATATCATCCGTTTATGTGGAGACTAATATAGTTATCGTTATAGTTATCATACTTGGTGTGAACGACCATTAGTTACAATTTAATTAGAATTCTCAAAAAATATTGTGCCTTTTAATTTATCCACTTAAAATTGGCCTTTTGGTCACAGTCTTTTTTTTTGAACATCCCATCAATGGCGTTGCACTTGTAAGATGGCGTGTCAAGTTAAAAATAGTACAACGACAAATCTTAAAGCTGCATTTCGTAGTTTTTCCTCTTTGTCGCCATCTCTGTTCGAAATCTGCAATTGCAGTTATTCGTGGAATTATCAACTTTACGTGGGTTGTGCCTCGGCACCTCACAGAGCGCGGATGAATCCAATGTTTTGAGGAGAATGTGCGGCTGTCAGTCACCGTGCCGGTGTGGATACTGTCATTCAGAATCACAGATTCTACTTTTTGAAGTATGACCAACATAAGAATTTTTACCATAAAATGTCACCTGAACAAGTAAGTAACATCCACTTTTGTTCTGATTCTGACCAACTAAGGGGAAAAAAGCATTTAAATTTATCCTTGTTTTAGCATGGGCCCGGATGCAGTCTCTTTTTTTCTGTAGCCACTCCGAAGTCCAAAGTCTTTTGCATTTTACAACGGGTGAATCTCCAGTTGTCACTGGTGATTGTCGTTTGAACCTTTCTGGATCCACCATCAAATTGATAACATAGCCTACTAGCCGAGACACATTCTTTATGTGTACAGATGTGACGTAATGACACAAAGACATGCTCGAATTTCCCGCGGAAATCCACCAGTACCACTGGAATTAAAAACATTATTACAAGCTTACCGTTTTTAATCGATCTAAGGCAAGCAGATAGTTTTGAACACTGGCTGGTTATGTACTTGCTCAAAAATGTATTTTGGATCATTTTTAACCCAAAAAAGTTATGGACTGACGGTTCACCCAAAAACGAAAATTCTGTTCATCATTTACTCACCCTCATCTCAATCCAAACCTATAGCAGTTTTTTGATAGTGAAAACCGCGAGAAAATATGTTGATAAATGTCAATGGGGACCAAGATGTAATTTTTTTTTCAATTTGTTTTTCAATGTTTTGCAGAAGAAAGTCATACGTGTTTGGAACAACAAAAGGTTGAGTAAATGGTGGCTGAATTTTTGTGGACTATCCCTTTAAAATAAATGCATGATAACATGCATAACATTCAAGTTCTGTCAAACCAAAGACATTTGCACAAGCCGTCAGCAATCTCTGTGTTTCGTTATGTGTGCACATGTAACATCCCATAATTCCCGGTCGTGAGTCCACCCCGGCGCTTCTGCACAAGCAGTGTGCCAGTCAAAGCCAAGATGTTGTGACTGCAGCAATATGGCAGTGCTTGATGTTGGAGAGCACAGTGCTTGTGCAGGGCCTGGGTGGCAGATGGAAGGCCGAGATTAGTCATGCAACAATGTACTGTGGTCACACTTACAATACACTTCACCCTCCAGGCAGCCTCAGCCGGCCAAACGAGAGGCATGGGTGCGATCCCACACAAACCGGGAAGAACACATCCACCCCGGGCAGCTGTCTCACTCCCTCTGGTCTACTCTCGCTGCCAATGGAGACGAGGGTATATCACAGTATACATGTGTACGCTTGTGTGTGTCCATGTCCACGGGGCGAGAACACCACTAAAGCGCCAGCTTGTTGTAATTAAATGTAATGATATGTATATGAGTACAGACAGTATTTGCGTGGGGTCCCATTTGTGTTGTAATGCTAGAAAACTCTATTACATGAGTGTAGATCACAAAATCTGCTTTACTCGATGCAAAACCATCACGCTGAGCTCTTTAAAGTGTTCGCAGGAGCCTCTCGCTCTCACTTCATTACCAAATTAAGCTGTAATCGAAGAGCCCGGCTCTCGTCTGCACATTAGCGGCTCCCTATTGATGAAGCTGGCAGCCGGACCGATAGAAAACAGCTACATTTCCACCCGCCTCCACTTTGCTGCTTTGGATGGTTTAACTGTATTAAAGAAACAGTTTACTGGGAATTACAGCCGTACCTTGAGTTAGATGTGTGTAATTGCTCTGTGATTAGTTAAAGGTAATTAACAACTGGACTGTGTATGAACAGTTCGTTTTTTTTAAAAAGGGGTCTAGAGAGGAAAAAATAAGACAAATTGGTGACAACACATTTTTTAACAGCTATATATATATATATATATATATATATATATATATATATATATATATATATATATATATATATATATATATATATATATATATATATATATATATATATATATATATAATAAATAGCCTAGCTGTTAAAATATGTTATTTTTTATTTGAATTGCTCTGAATTGCAATTTATTTGAATTTCATGCATTTGCATTTTTATTACACATTATTAGATAAGTGAAACAATTTCTATTTCATTCAAATGTATTTGTATAGCACTTTGTGTAGAAGAAAACATAAATAAAAAATTACAAAAAATATATAAAATTATAAAAAATGCATATAATTTATATAGTTATAATTTTGTTTTTTGTTTTATTTCCACCGTTTCACTGTTGTGGCAATAATAATAATAATAATTCATTCATTAAATAAATAAATGTTGTCTATAATATCATTGTAAATGGGCCAGTTTACATGAACATATATAGCTGACTCTTACATGCAGGGGTCATTGGCACTGAAAACTCCTGATATATGCACGTCACATAAGCACAACATCGAATATTTGTTAATTATGTCAATTAATGTTCATCTTAGTATAGCTTAAAGAGTGTCAAAAAGACAATAGAGAACAAAAACGATCCGATTACAATGAAAAACATAAAAATAAAACAGTTGTAACGGCACTAGATGCTCCATTCAATTAATCAAAAAGAATGGTTACATTAACCCTCATAAACCTATTCCACTTACATAAAAGGAGCTTTATAACGGAGAAGGCTTATTAAGTTATTAACCGGTTTAAGGGTTTTCATATATCCAGTATCTGTAAGTGATCGCAAAGAGCCTTCCTCCAGTGCATTTCTAGCGGTGACACGAGATGCACGCACAATGCTATTAGTCTCTATATTACTCTGTCATCAGCCAGGAAATTCAATTAAGGATGACCTAAAAATCCCTTCTTTCAGTCTTTCTCTGAGAGAGAGAGAGGCTTTTGCATTTCAATGGCATGTGTTGTATAGCGGCCAGCACATCTTGTACTCTGATTGTCAGAGTAGTATTTGCTTAGATGAAACCGTGTCCTTTTATTTCTGCGAAGGAACCACGCCAGAGAATCCTTCCTCAAAGAAACCCTTGCCTTAGACTCCAAAAAAGCATTATAGGAGGAAGACCTCTTGAAGATGCAAGAAATGTGAAGGGTTCTTAAGAAACGGGGTGTTGATCCTATTCAGAAACATGTGCAAAGAAGCATCTTTAATCAGAAAAAATTTTCACACCCTTGTAATACATCTTCAGCGTATTGAGCTCTAGAACTTGGCATGTGCTTCAAATTAATTATTTGTCACGCTGATGACTAAAGCGGGGGTCTTGCAAAACATATCAGTCTTTGAGAGGCCATCCTTGAGATGGTATTTTACTCATCTAAATATGTACTGAACCCACATGTCCAAGGTTTCATTCACCTGAACAGAAATCGCACAGCTTGGCTCGCTCGCTCCCCAGATTATGACTTTATTCAATGCAGTTTCGGAGGTCATACAAACCTGCTAATATCGAAGCGAAAATATGTCTGTGAATTGCACCGTATGGACTCCTATGGGGCGGGTATGTAAGCACCGTTGTTATTGCTTTCCCCGCGGCTATGTAATCCTCTCAACCAAGTGCTAATGACCCAGAGTGACGGCTGGACTTCTGGAAAGTTATTGTCCAGTGGGTAGAGAGAGCTGGCGTTACAAGACAATAATGCAAGAAAGGTTTTGCACTCCCTTCCATTCAAATAAATCATTAGTTTAGCAACATGGAATCAGATTCAATGAGTCTAAAAGAATCAAATCTGATCCTTTGTTGGTTCTGGAACAATATTCCTATTCTAACCAGACCCTAAAATCAATGAATGGTTGAAAGCAATTAAAATTCTGTCCAAGAGCTGATTATTATTTTCATGTTGTGGCTAGTAATAAAATTCTATACACTAAAAACTAAAATCAATCATTTTAAATGTTACATGTGAACTTTAGGCATCGTGGTGAGATTACATTAAACAGTGTTACTAAATTATCAGTGCTATTAAAAAATGAACTTTGTGAGCATTAGATGAAAAATAGAGGAAATGAGCATGCACAATTAATTATCCGACATCTACTGATATTGATTAGTTACAAAAAAAATTATCTTTAGTGTATTGGCCGATAACCGATAAATGGCCGATATTAATATTTTATTTTATAAAATCAATGCTACAGGTGAATTCAGGGATCACAACATGATAATGTACAGTATAAGAAATGGATATTTATTTGGCGATTTGCCAAAGATTCATTTTCAACTGTTAAATGATCCATGTTTGAATTTTGAAGTGAGTGTTAGATGACGGCAAAGGTCATTTAAATGCAAAAATGAGCATGCACGATTAAATATACAATATCAACAGCAATAAATGAAAAAATCTCAAATAAATCTATAAAATATATTTAATAAAGTAAAATAGAATTCTGCCGATAACCGATATGCTTCCGATATATTGCGCATCCCTAGTGGATCAAATATAACAAACATTTCCTAAATAATATTAGTGAGGATGTCCCCTCGTGTTCCTGAAATATAATTGGTTGGTACAGGAAAGTTGATTCAGGACCTTGTACCTAAATGATTAAATTCAGTGGCTACACTGCCAGAGGCCACGTACAAAGTCCACTTCCTTGAAGACAATCCATGAGTGGACCGGCTTCCTCTCAGTGTTGTGGGCAGACATGTTCTATGATCACTCCACAGGCTCCATTCTTCTGAAGCAGGCTATTTTTCGCTGAGTCAGACCCCGCTATTATCCAATGTCTTCCTGGGGTGCCACTCTCCCCACGCCGTCCCACAATGCCTCCTCCAGGAAATGGAAGAGACGACGTGCTCAAATAAGTGTGAGCTCCCGAGAAGCATGACCAGTGTTTGCTCATAACCTTTCCTGACCATCCAGCAGGGGACAAATACATTTACTCCAAAGGGTGCCGTGAACCACGCTCTCGTCCCGATTCACCACAGATACGGTTTCGCACAGAGAACACAGGTGCTTCTTATAAACGCTAAAGAAAGTCTTTTCAAAACTCACAGTACATCTGATCAAATTGTATCAAAACAGATTTGCTCACCCTTTCTTGGCTAAATCTATCTAGGACACAGCGGTGTTTTTTTTTAAAGGTTTTTGTGCTTTGTTTTTTGTTAGTTCTGTTCAGGAGAATGTCTTTTTTTTTTAAACACTATCATCGAAAAGCATGTATTTTATTAACAAGGTACTAACTCTTCCCTGAAATGCTATTTTAACAGCTGTATAAAGTGTAAACTGGAAGGAAAGACCACCTCTGATTAATACTGTAGGGGAGGTGAATAATGGGCTGTTTAACTGGAACTCTGAGCTCTGCGCTTGTGTCAGGAACTGACTCATTTAGTGACTGATTTCACTCTGACTCTCCCTAAAGTGTTGTTCTGACGTTTCCACTGAGCTGAAGGAACATTAAAGGAAAAACAGATTTGATAATAATAAAATACCCTACACAAAGAAAAGCATGTCCATCCATCCATCTTCTTTTGAGATAAAACTTTTTCAAAATCACTCAATTATCTGTTTGTCTGTCTGTCTATATATATCAGGGAAGATCATTTGTTTCCTCTTTATTTCACTCAAGTATCTATCTATTTCTTTCACAATAATTCACTCCAGTCTCTCTTTTCGTCTTCCTGAAATCACTCAAAAACTTTTCCTTAAGCTAAGTCCAGCAACATTTACAAGCTAGGTAAAAGGTGCCCAGCCTGGAGAGGACGTGCTGACGTCAGTGGCAGAGTTCCAGTAAGAGTCTCTCTCTGGCTGTCCTTGGTCTCGTGGAGCTGTGGGCTGTGTGGAGAGAGCCGTCCTTTTGTGACAACAGAGTTTACCTCAGGGCACGGCGTGGGCCTCCCGCTGCCCCGGGCCACAGAGGACACCCTATTGTTCCTGTGTTCCCTGAACAAAGAGGGCCACCCGTGCCCCTGCTACACACAGTCCCACTGAGCTGTTGTTCAGCTGACAAACTCTCAACCCAAATTTCATTACATATGAATTTTCCTTTGTCGCCCCTTCAGGCCCCCCTCTCACGTTTGCTCCGACAAATCTTTTCGGGTTTCGTATACCCCCCCCAAAGCAAAAACAAACCCAAAAAAAATGTCTCATTCAATGCTAGTCATAAGCACCTGTTGCTTAAATACTTGGCATCTTCGCCTCGGATATCTGAAATTATTTCTAAAACCATGACACAAGAAAATGGCTTAACGCTCAGCAAAAACTTGGGATTGTTTTTTACTTTTTCATTTAAAAAAAAAAAAAATTGGGAATGAAAACCTCAACAAAATGTAGGGAATATTTATTATACGCATGATAAATTTAGCTCAATTTTGCTAGCCTTTCCCTTATCAAACATTGCAATTATATTAAAGCACAACAAAAAAAGTCATTTGTTCCCTAAACTGCATGTAAACCAAAGGTATTAATTACAAGGTATTATTGTACTTTGAGTAAGTTTAGTAAAAGAGGGATTGTGTTTATGTAGCCAAACACCCTCTTTGCATAAAAAGACATGTAAAAGAAAGGACAAAATACAACATAATGGTGTTGATAAGCTAAATTACCAGATAACATCGAGGCACACACAAGCCATATGGTGCCTCCACCACTATCGCCTGTTGCTGGCATAACAATAGAGTTGGCTAGATGAGTGGCAGCAACAGTCAAACAAATGGCCGTTCCTCTGAATTAGTCCAGCGCCAGAATGAATACACAGTTTAGCATCTTTCAGCCTACAGGTGCGCTTAAGTGGCAAACCAGATGTCAGCATGGGAGCGGGACTGTTTGTGGAGTAATTCAGCCGCTCCACGAGCCCCTGCTTCAATAACAGCAGGAACAATGAAGGGCCCCTTCCCCCATTTTCCCACAATCCCGTGCTCCGAGAGGAAGCCGTGACTAGTGAATCAGGCACATTTCTTTTTCCCTTCTCTGACAAAGTTTTAATTCTTGAAAACAGAAAAAGAAAATAGCACAATTAACTAATTGATTCTCTCCCTCTGAAAGGTTATGTCAGTATAATGTTAAACTCATAAAGGAAGAGAAGAAAACAAAAAGTTCAGATGCGTTCCGTTCCACTTAAGTGGCCATATGTTCTATACACTTCAAAATACTTGGTAAGGTTTTGATTAAATTACATTCAAAAATGAATGAAAACTGTCACAGATATGAATTTTTAATACTGATACAGTAAAAAAACATTGTTTAGGAGCTAGCGTAAGAATGTATTTACATTTTTAAAGGGTTTATCTACTCTGTTTACATAAGTTAAATAGACTGGCAAGTCAAAACAACAAGACAATGGCGAAGGGGGTCGATCTCATCTGAGACAACAAACCTCTGTCAGACAGCAGTTGGAGAGGGGGGGGGGGGGGGGGGGGGGGGGGGGGGACAACAAACACCAAAAAAAAAAGACAAAAAATAATACTACAAATGCACTACAGTATAAAACATGTACTACAGTAGCCTATGTCCTACAGTATAAGACATGTACATAATGTTTACAATGAAACAACTTTTCACAATGCTTTTCACACACAGATTAAACAAAATGAATCAAGTCTTCCAAGTCCAGTCAGTTAGATTAGCACTTAAAAGTTGTCTCTATCTTTTTAATGCATGTTATTTAAATGGCAGACAGTAAAATTGAAAATCGCAATAAAATTGGAAAATAGCAATAAAGCATATGTCACTGTTTCTTCAGTCTTTTAGAGGGAAATATGACAAATGAGACCAACATATGACACATGATGCCCAAAAAATGCTGTCTAGGTAGGCAGTTTTTGAGACTGTCTTAGACCAGAGACTAATTTTAGTCTGAGGGCTTTCTAACGTCCAGATTAATTATTAACAGGGGCTGGACCATGGACTTTCTCCCTAATCCTTTATTTATGTACACAAAACTGGCGTTTTTCAGGAAAGCAAACGGGAGCGGGGTGTTAACAGGACCAAATAATCGCCTAAACATCCACAAGTCACTGAGGTCAAGTTAATAACCAGAAATCAATGACACTGATTCAGTCGTGCCAGAAACATGAATCACAGCGTGAGGTTTAGCCTACTATTAAAGTAAATATGAACTTACTGTTACAACGAGATCGTGGTCAACTAGTTGGCATAGATAGAATCAAAAAGTGTTTTCTGAACCTCCACAAATGATGAAAATATCTGCGGGTGTTTGCACAATCTACAAAAAAAAAAAAAAAAAGCATTAATCGCTTTATTTAACTAGCCTACCTCGTTTGGCACAGTGTATTTTTTTCTTCCGTTTTTCATCGTGAAAGGCTGCTTATTTTTGCCGTGGCACTTTAAGAACTGGGAATAAAACTAGCCTCTATTCTCTCTGTATTTATCTACTGATCCAAAATATATAAGCCAAAACACAAAGTGTTAGTATAACTAGAAGCAAAAAAAAAAAAAAAAAAAAAAAATCTACCATTCTTATACTTAAAAGCAAATTTACAGAAAATCTAAATAGCGTTTATAACTTCACACCCCTTTTAACAACTTAGTATAAAGCACAAACGTACCTCAAGTGTTTTAAATGTGTCTGATGCAGAGTAATCGGATCGAGCGCACGCTCTGCTTTATTTCCAGCTGATCACTTTTTTTCTTCTTCTTGTCGGAGCGCGAGAGCGCGACAATTCTGCGTATCTAACAACGATGTGAAGTATGCGCGGAATGAGGGCAAGAATGAAATGAACGCGAAGAACTGAGTTTGCGTTGGGGGCGGGGCCAGAGTGACGTCACTCGCAGAACTCCTCGGCGGTGGGAGGGGAGTGTGTGTGACTGAAGTGGTGAGGATTTTTTTGATTCATCAGTGACTCGAATCTTTTGAATCCCTTCACTGAAGACTGAAGAGATTCGTTGTTGTTTTTTTTTTCATTGAGCAGTAGGCTACAAGTGAAGTGGCCCTTTTGGGACCGGTTGCATAAACAACTAATAGTCTTAGAACTTACAAGGTAACGTTAGTCATCCAATTTTTTTCTGTAAGACTGTTCATAATATTTTAAAGTCAGTTACATTAAAGATTGGTCTAATTTGATACTGAAAAGTAAGACTGATTACCCCTAAATAACTGCTAGTTGGTCACACTGGTTCTTGAGAGACGGGCTGCGTCCTAAATCGCATAGGCCTACTCTCTTAAGTAGGTACCCTACTTATTTCTAATAAGTAGTAATTACTTCACGACCACTAAAAAAGTATGTTCTATAATATGAATGTAACCTGGATGTAGCTACTACATTAATCATGTTGTCATTATCATGTGACCTACCATTTATGTCGCTTCACTGCCATTCATAAATTCTCTCCCGTGGCTTTAATCGTAGTAGGTCATCCAGATACTTTTTGCCTACTCTTTTATGAGTACTGTGACTTCGGACATAGGCCTACTTCTTTTGTCAAATACTGTTTTTCACCTACTACTGTATAGTAGGGAAGTATGTGATTTCAGATGCAACCATTGTCTTAAGTTAATGGCTATGTTTATGCAACTGACCCCGGAAGTTACATCTTTACACTATTAGGTGGCGACACATCATTGAATTATTTATTCAATTGATTTGTTACATTCGGTATAAAGGAATTTGCAATCGCCTTTTCTTCCCTATTGTGACTTATATCTGAGTGAAGCAGCTTCTCGAATGAAGAAAAAAATGTAGGGCGGGAGTTGATTTTGTCCATCGGGAATTGATTGGATCGTTGGATTGCTGTGGTTTGCTATTGCTGTGATGTCATGTGAGTGACAGGTCGTTCCACCCTCGCGCCAGTAAACACGTCATCAGAGAAGAGAAGAGATGTCCTTGCAAGTGGGAGAAGTTAATTTGATTAAAGATTAGGGCACATGAATTAAAATAATTTTTGCACGCATAAATACGGTAGAGTGGGGGGATTTTTTTTATGTCATTCTGAAAATATAATTATATTTTCTATAAATAACATGTTCTCCCTAACTACAGGCCTTACTGTACATATTTTATATAACTGTGATATTCTGCAAAACAACAAGAAAATCTTACTGTTAAAAATTATATCACTTAACGTGAAATCCGTTCTCTGTCAGTTACGTCACCCGTGTGAGCTTCATGGTGAATACTTCTACATCACTCTTATCAACATAGTCCATAACAGTAACAAAAATATATCTTGACTTTATCTAGTGGTTATTTTGGGAAAAACATAAGGGGGCGTTTCACCCCACTCCACCCTAAGTTATAATAAACACTGTGATATTACATAAATTACATAAACACAAAGGAGTTGTCTATTTTGATTTCATGGTGACTTGAAAATAATCTTTGAAGTGAATAAAAATGCATCATAAGTAGCTTACTTTACTTTGTCAACTGCTGGACATTACAGTTATAAAGCTATAGAAAAAACAACAATAATAGGCCTAGTTTAGATAAATTAAGTCATTATTACACGTTTATAATTTTTCGCAATCAAAAATTGCTACATTCCCACCTGGGGTGATGACGTTACCAAGAGGAGACAGACGTATTAAACAATTACATACTGCCCTCTTGTATAAAAGTGAGTCACTCAGACATCTTATTTCAATAGAGTTAGGCTACATTACATTGTGTAAAATGAACGAGGAAACACTGAAATATACATTAAAGTTACCACTGGATCCAGAGAAGGGTTGTTAACATTGATAATAGAATACAGTCAGTCATTATATGTACCATTGCCATCTTGTGGTAAAAACAGACATAAGCTGTAGCCATGGAAATGCTCTGACTGTTTCTACACAACATGGGAAACAGAAGCTTTAGTGATTTATTAAAGTCAAATGATCTACATCTATATAGGCCTGTGTGCGTGTACATAGCCTACATTTCGTTTATAATTGACAAAATAAATGATGACTGCTTGTTATCAGTTTTAACTTTGCCATGTTCACAAATTTAGTGATTTTAATAAATAAACATTTATTTACAGGTCATTTAACACATAAATCAAACGTAGTTCTGGCAAGTCACGTCAGTCAAGCTGGCATCAGCGGACTCTCATCTGATCCACGTCTACCTATAGGAAAGCGACGCCTATCACAGCATCCCTCAGCTTTATCGCATTGCTCAGGAGATATTAATTACCCTTCTCCATCCCCAGCTCCCCCTCTCGTCCATAGTCAGGACTTAGCCTTCAGATATTCCTTTATCTCGATTTTTCTTGTTACATTAAATTATTGTCATTCAGAACTATAATCATACCTGCAAAACATTTATGTCGGTTCGGTTCTATTCACCCTAAGGAGGGTTATCACTGCTCTCCCATACCACCAATCCAAACTGTATGCTACTTGTCAATCATCTGATGATAATAGTGATCCTGACAGGAATGTGCATAGAGAGAGCCTTGATTTGAAAGGTTAGGAAGAAAAAGCTGTCCTTGTTAATTGAGCACTTGTTAAAGATTTGAACATGACCAATACATCCAGCCAACACACTTCACAGGAACAGTGAACAAAACGGGTAAACATATAACATCCTTGAAAATCAATATGTGCTTTTACAGGAAAAGCGAGCAGGAGCAAGATGAAGGGGTGTAATTAAATGTCATATAATTGGATCTGAACAAGCAATGAAGCAGCTTGTTAACTTGTTACGGTTACCCCATGAGAGCAAGCCAGCGTGCCTGAGCCTGCCATTAGCAGAATGTTGCTCTCATTCTATAGGGATGCAATGAACGACATGAAAAGGAATCAGAGAGGAAGACCTTGTGCGTTTCTCTTTCCGAGAATGATATTCGCAGAGGAAGGAGCACGTGACGTACCTAACACATATGACATAATTATTCTTAGATACGACGTTCAGATGTGATGTATGAATCAACTATAGCCGAAAAGAATATAAACGCTCTTTAGCAGATTGGAGGTCATGTCTTTCCTGTAAATGTTTTATAAATGGAGTCCTCAGATGCATGTTTGATGTTCAGGATGAATGCCCTTCTACCTTTGATGTTCAGTTGAATATCAGGCCAGTGTAACTTTGAAAATCCACACGCTAAGGGTCCGAACCTTCATGGGCAATCAAAAAAGGTGAGAAGAGAGAGGCAAAAGAATTAAAGAAAAAAAAAAATCTAATGTTTAAGAGAAAGAGAACAAATGTTACGAAGAGCAAAATAATTGCAACCTAATGGAAGCAACACGACAATTCAGGACATTACACACAGATCAGTCAATTACACAGGTGTCCTTTTTGTAATTTCCCCCTTTAGATTACACTAATCGCCTGCTTTTGGGATAACAGGAAGTCAGGATATGTGAAAATTGCACAATTTTATACAATATGGTTCATTTGTAATGTTCTTTTCCCATATTTAAAACAAACAGAGCTACATATAGTGAATCACATTATGTTTTCACTGTTTATCTGTTAAATCTTCATTATGGAAGACAATTTTAAAATGAAGGAAAATGTATTGTAACAACTCTCCCTTTGTGCTAGACATAATTGATACCTGATTGATAATTGATATTGATAATTGATTGATAATCAATTATCATAATTGATAATTGATTGTTTAGCTGTCATTAGGAATTTCACACGAAACAATTTCCCATGCACATTTTGCATCAGGTTTTTCACGCAAAAATTCACCACATTGACCAACACTACGCTATTGACAGTAGAACATAGACCTTTCTTTGTCGGTGAAATTTCCCTAATGTGACCATCTACTTTTCAAAGTGATCAGACTTCCCACATTTGACCGAGGCACCATAAAATTGGTGAGAACACCATATAGGCTTCCATTTAAAAGAATATCAGAGACTTGGCTGGGGTCTCTTGATTTTGTCCAATAGAAAACCACAAGAAACAGCATAGAAACGCCCAATTGTTGCGGTAAATCGTGCTCGACAAGCACCACTCACATTTTCCTTATGAAATTCAAAATCTTATTATACATAAAGATCTGAAATCTTCTAAAGCAGGCACAAGAATTTCAACGCTTCAGGTAGAAAACTCATTTTCTGGGAAATCCATCCATTCCGACTAGAAAAAATCCAAAGATTAGAGCATTTTTCTCCTGTTTAAACCAACAGTATTTGTTCAAATGTCTCAAAACAGATATTCCATATTAGAATTTTTATATTTGTTATATTTATTGGTTGTTATAAAGCACAAAACAAAATACAGCGCTCAAGCACTGTAGCATATGGAGTCTGTCAAGATCAAATTACACCGTCATTTCGATTTGCAGGCATTTTGAAAGAATCCAATAAGAATGTTAAAGCGATTTTTCAAGCACCGGTTCCCCATGTGGACGGTTTTGAATGGAAGTAAATTACCCCCAAACAGCCTTCCACTTAAACAAGGACAAAGAGGGCCCATGTCTGCCGGTCATCCCTGCGGTATTTTGAACGCCGTAAGCATCTGTTCCAGTGAGTGAAGTGAACAGAGTCTATCAGTGACAAGACGGCTTAAAGTACAGCACTCAAGAATGCAGCCGTGGAATGGAAAGATAAAACTAGATCACAATGGGCTAGATAATTCATCCATGTTTAATGTAGATTTTGTAACATTTTCAAGTGCCGATAAAACATTGAGTTTTACAAATGATGCTACTGGAATGACATCAACCAATACAAGGTATAAAAAATGATTTTCTTGTAGCTTCCACCTAAAGTTGTGCTAACGCTAATTAAATCCGGTTTTCATTTTAAATACAAATTTTCCACTATGATGATCAAGACACCATGTTTTAAGACGTAAGAAAATAAATTAAATTGCTATGAAGTCTGAGACAAATTTGTGTGGCAACATTTTTTGTTGACTCAGACTACGCAAGTGGACAGATTATTAGCACAGAAATCATGACTAAGCATGGCAAATTAAGATATGTAGTGAAACAGACACTCATTACAACAAACAATTATTTGGCCAGACACCCACTTGATAATATAAGCAAATACTGTGACTTAAGAGAATATAGTGTTTTATGTGATATAATGTAGTGCAAGCTGGATATTTTTTGAATGAATACATTTCAAAAAGATTAAACAGCTTTTACATTTCCACAAATAAACGCCGAAGTTATGCTAGACTTCAATGCATCATCTGAGGAATGGAATACTTTCATTAAAAAAACATTAGTATGCATAGTGTTTTTCTTTAGTGTTTTTACATCCATCAAGATGACACTTAGACACAATTATTAGCCGTATAGGGGTATTATACAATACTCCAAAAATAATTAACAGCATATTTTGTTTGTCAGCGTCATAAAAACTCGTTATTCCATAAACGTGTTACCCGTTTCGACTCATTCCACGTGTCTGTACTTGGTGAAAAGGTTGTAAAGAACTCGAAGTGTTGATTTTAGGTCACAATTCACAATATCTGGAACAAAACAGAGGAACAAAAAAATGACTCGTTTTGACATTTGAGAACAAAAGCTTTTATACAGTTACAATTCTGTCTCACTCTGAAGAACACCTTGAGCAGCTAAAACACACATTCAGTGCATAGTTTCTTCAGGTCCAGTTCTTGTTCGAATTGATTTAAAGCATGAAGTGGATTTATCCAATGTTAAATAATGTACCTGACTCTACAAGGACTCTGAATGGCATTATACAAACAACACTAACAAACCTAGACACACATTTAACTTGAAATCATACACACACACAAACAATCAATCATACTATCAAGAAGTACAAAGTCGGTATTTGAGATACATTTGAGAATTGGCAAAACATCAGTAGCAGAGTACAGCCCTGACAAGACAAATCTTTTTACAATGATAGGATTAGCAGAAAACAAAGGCATAATTACCCTCAGGCCTGGGTTTGGGCCTCTCCAGGCCACCGTCCTGCATCAGCTCGAAGGAGAAAGACACATTATGAACCTGCAGATAAAAAAGAAACAACCATATTTTGACACCTTGAAGAAGTACAAAGTGGGGTACGCATTTAAAAAAAAAAGAAGTGATTTCCCAAAACTGGACTGTAGAAGGACCTAAAGCAGTTATCTCTGAAATCCACACACAAGCACTGGATATTAGAAGGGAGCCACACATCACACCACTTATCCGTTTCCTGTGCAGAGGCAGATTACAGATGCATCCTGGTGCAACATGCCCATTTGGCACGGGCCGGGCCTGCTGGATGTGACCCAGGTGAGCAGCCTGTACTCTGGGCTGACTGTCAACCCCACCCCCCCTCGATGACACTCAACACAGCACACCGGGATGGCCTTCCACACTGAAGCACGTTAACCGCCCATGTACTTAGAATTTATACCTTTTGGTCAAAATTCTCAGGGGTCAGGAAGAAGTTGTAGAGGGGGACGAAGTATCCTTCTAGAAGTCCCATCAGCAGGACCAGATACACACCATCTGCAAACTACAAACACACCTCAGTCAGAACAACTCAATCCAGTCATACACGCCAAATCGCAATTACAGAGTTCTGTTTTAAGAAATACTACTTTTCTAGATTTTCAGCAAGGATGCATTAAAGGGATAGTTCACCATTACTTACACTCATGTTGTTCCAAACCTGTATGAGTTTCTTTCTTCTGTTGAACACAAAAGATACTTTAAAGAATGTTGGTAACCAAACAGTTGACGGGACTCCATAGTATTTTTTTTCCTACTATGGAAGTCAATGGCTACCGTCTACTGTTTGATTACCAACATTCTTTAAAATATCTTCTTTTGTGTTTAACAGAAGGAAGAAACTCATACAGGTTTGGAACAACATGAGGGCGAACTATTTTTGGGTGAACTATCCCTTTAAATTAATCAAAAGTGACTGAATAAATTTCGACTCATCAAAGAATCCTGAAAAAAGATCACGGTTTCCACATAAATATGAAGCAGCACAATTGTTTTCAACGTTGATGATAATAATAAGAAATGTGTCTTGAGCACCAAAACATCATATTAGAATAATTTCTGAAGGATCATGTGACACTGAAGACTGGAGTAATGATGCTGAAAATTCAGCTTGGCATCACAGGAATAAATTACATTTTTTAATGAAAAATAAAATAATTTTACTGTTCTGTTTTTTTTTTATTAAACAAATGCAGCCTTAGTGAGCATAACGGATTTCTTAAAAAAAAAACATTTTTAAAAAAATCTTACTGACCGGCGAACATACCAATCCTTAAGCATCTTATTAGTACCGGTAGATTAATATTTGCCAACCGTAAACAGCCTACATATAAGCTAATGAACTACTTTATTTAGTGAAGAATAGCGACTTAAATTTCAGTATATTTCTGACACAAAGCTATCATATGGGTTCAGAAAACTTGAAATATAAAGTAAATCGAATGAGCTACTTTAAATTCTATTTTCATGGAGCTTTTGTGTCTGTTTTGAAGATTGAAAGCTTCAGTTCCCATTTTAGTTCCATGTAAAAGATCGACTGGAACAGCCAAATGTACTGTGCCATGTGACATGAAGGGGAATAAATGATGACAGACCTGTAATTTCATTAAATTTATTGAACAAATACCCTTTTATCATGTTGTTGCTGCTACCATTTTATAAAATCACTGTAACGGATGATTTCCCATGGCTTAGCGCTTTAATTTACCACAGTCACAGGATATTTATTGTGTTGATCCATGCGCTAGTTACCTGTGTATCCAGTTCAGCAACCTCCAAGTTCAGTTTATTCAGGTGTTTGTTGACGAAGGTGATTAGAGTCTGTGGAAAACAGATGCATTTGTAGTCAGGCTTGTCTTAGGATGTCAATTCAGCTAATACTTGTGCTCTTTCATACCTTCTTCACGACATTCAGCTTGTCAGGAGCATGATCAAACAAGGTATCAAAAGCATCACGCTCTGCATGGAAGAATACATCCATGCATTAGAAAACAACAAACATTTACACAATCATTCAAAAGTTTGGGGTTGGTAAGATTGTCATTTTTCTCTTATAAGCTCACCAAGGCTGCATTTATCTATCAAAAATTACAATCACAACATTACAATTTTAAATTAACTTAACTAGTTTAATATATTATAACATGTAATTTATCACTGTAATGCAAAGCTGAATTATCAGCATCATTCCTTCAGTCTTCAGTGTCACATGATCCTTCAGAAATCATTCTAATAGGCTGATTTGCTGCTCAAGAAACATTTCTTATAATTATCAATTTGAAAACAGTTGTGCTGCTTAACATTTTTGTGGAAACCACCAGGATACTTTTTTCAAAAGAACAGAATTTATATGAAAAATCTTTTAAAACATTACAAATGTTTTTACAGTCAACTATTGATTTATTTAATGCATCCTTGCTAAATAAATTTTTTTTGTTTTTTTTTTAATCTTACTAACCCCAAACTTTTGAACAGTAGTGTATATAACATCTTAATGATATAAATTTTAATAATACTTACCATGCCTGCCAGATAATGCCCTATGAGCAAAGAACACATCTATTAAATTATGAGTGAACGTGCGGTTAGAAAAACCATCACATGATAATTCCAGCTACTCTAGGGGATATATCGGTAACGTAGCAGTCTTTGGCCGATATTAGAGCTTTTTTATGATATTGCATATTTAAATGTCCATGCTCATTTCCTCTTTGCCATCATTAAATGCTCGATTAAAGTTAATCTTTAAAAAGACTTGATTTAATTACATAGTTTAATGATATCTTTAACAAATCTCTAAATGCATATCCAATTTTCAGGATTTAAAATGATTAATTTTTGTTTTTAGCATTTTTAAAATGTATTTAGACAATCGTGTTTTATGACCATTTGGTCATAAAAGAAAAAATTATTGGCTTATCGGTATCGGCAACAATTTTAATTTCAGTGCATTATTGCATGTTATGCATTTCATTCATCTCTTGTACAGCATGGGAGGTCATTTATCTTTCATAATGCTACAGTCACTGAAATCCAGGCACAAAAAAAAAAAAAAAGTCAGCTGCTATTTGGGCGTGTAGAAGGGTGATCAAATTGATCAGGCAAGTCTGGGACTGCCCTGGACAGGGCTTTCTCCCCATGAGGCCCCCTCCTCTCACTCTCTAATCACTCCTGCCAGCCATCAGCCTGGGCAGCAGCAGCTACTGTGTGTGTGATAACAGGCTCAGGAAGTATTCCACAAACACACACACACGTGCAAAAACACACACTTATCTCCCCAGCTGCCAGGTGCCTGCTGGACCGCTCTACAGTCAGCTGTGAACATATGTATGTGTGTGTGTTTCCACACAAAGGGTGACAAAACAGCGCTATAGGCTAACCCAGACGCCATCTTGTAATCAGTGATCTACTGCACAATGATTGAAGCATATGAAAGGATTCATTACATAATAGGCAAAAGATCATTCAAATTGGCACATTTATGAACACATGGGGGTGATATTTGGAAATTAGGGATGCAGCATTGACGTACTCAGTGTTGCCAGTGATCTCCTCCATAACCTGACGGGATTGGAGAATGCCCTCTCGTTTCTAAGGGAAAAGAAAAAGGGAACAGATTGGATATCAACGAGTCAGAATTCTCTAGAAGACTTAAGAAACCACCATCGTTTGATATCAAAATATCTGTTATGAAACAAATGAAAAAATTTAAAATGATAGCATCAACATCAGCAAGCTAGCATTAGTTACAGAGGCTAATTAGCTTTAGATATTGGGGATAATTAACTAGAACTCTGCACTTAATTCTGTATCCAATGATTGCAAGAAAATATTGACTATTATTTATAATATTGACTACAAATTATCATTTGTAACATTGAAGTAAAGCAAAAAAAATCTCATAAGGAATCATGACAAAATACAGATGAAAGTAAAGCTAATTAGCTTTCATCTGCGCTTTCTATTCTGACTTGCTTTCTTTCCTAAAATATATTGACAATAATTGGTGTGTCAACATAAAAAAATTAACCTTTTATTTGATTTTGTGGAGATTTGTGAGAAGAATTTGTATGAAAAGTTCATCAGAGAGTGTTTTAAACGCAAATAACAAAGATGTATTAGCAGCATCATGGTCTAAAACAGAGTCTACATACCTGGACCACAACCACCTGAATGGACACATGGTCAGGGAGGCGAATGGGCGCTCTGAAGTGCTGTGAAACCGCCACCAGCAGGTGAAGGATGGCCACAATGCTCTTAGCGTGAACCGCTAGCAAAAACCAAAACAAAAAGAAAGTCACCATAAAATCAACTGATAATTCTTTTTTTTTTAATGAAATATTGCATTGTTTATTATAAATGATTTATCCATGCACATCATTTTATAAAAATTTGTGTGCCCTCGTAATATTTACTCAAAATTCCCCCTCCCTCTAATGACGGGTTTACTGGCGTGCGGGCAGAGCAACCTGTCACTCACATGACATCACAGCAATAGTAAACCACAACCATCCAATCAATTTTCGATGGGCAAAATTAAGTACCCCCCTACATTTTTATTACATTTTAGTCCTTTCACTCAGATATACATAAGAATAGGGAAGAAAAGACTATCGCAACTTCCATTTCATGCCGACTTTAAATCTTAACATTCCTTAAATGTATTAAAACCAGTATTGGCACGAAACAAGCTGAGGAGTAGCCTTAGATCTGTGAATTGTTACTTAAGGACACAGGATTGATGTTCTCCTCCATTTAATACAAAAATCAATAGCGCATAAATCTTTCTGCCTCATAAAATGAACTGCAATCTCTTTAGTGTCTCTTCCACATAAGTAGAGTGATTGAAATCCACTAAAAGACACTGCTGCGTCACCTTAAGTGTTTTCCAAGCCTTTGAAACTCAAAGCTACGAGAAACACCCATCAATAGCATTTCAAACATACTTTACTTTGTTGTAAAGCCATTTTGTTCACCACAGCATGTCTAAGTGGACACTTTAAGCCAGGTCCATATTTAACATCACATAACACCAGTCTTGTCTTATTTAGGATCATTTGAACAAATCATGTTGAAGCTCTAGGGACCTACAGTCGACGTTCCACTTGATGCTCCTGGTGGAGACCTTCAGCGCGTCATTGATTCTCTCCAGAACCGTCTGCAGCTTCTGCTTCTGGGCAATCTCAGATTGGGTCACCTCTGCAACATTTAGCTTCTCACCTTCAAGCTTTTCTGCAGGACAGAAACACAAGGCCAAATCAAAATAGGGATGTGGGGTAGATTTCAAGGTGTCCAGGTAGAACTTGCTTGGTTAAATCAAGTCAAATAAAACCAATCAGAAGAAGCCATAGAGTAAAATAAACAGATTTGTACCAAAGAGCTTCTGAAGAACCTGTCCATCATAGAGATCTTCAGCCAGGTCCTTCACAATGATCCTTTCCCCAACCAGAACATCATTGATCCAGTCAATGAGCACCTAATTTAGGCATAATCATGGGTGTAGTTTGGAAAGACATAAGGGTGAATAAATGATGACAGAATTGACATGTTGGCTTTAAACACAAACCTTCATGAGTTCCTGGAGTTTTCGGTCATTTTTCGAGTTTGGGTCCACCATAGTGCGGACTTCATTTTCCTCTGTGAGAGAAAGAGACAGACAGGAAGAAGGAGAGGAAGGTGTAAGGGCTTGTTATTAACCTGAGGGAGCATCAATTGAATAATCAGGCTACGGGTTCAGTACCTAGCATGATGTCCTCAGGATGAAGCTCAAAAGGTGTGGGACTCATCGGGAGATTAATGGCGTTCATCCCCTCCTCCTGCAGCTCCGATACTATAGGATACAGGACACATCGGGTGAGAGGTAACAAATTATTTCTGAATACAGTGGCCAAAAAAAGAGAGAAAAGAAACCGAGTGTTTTATTCCTTGTGTTATGGCTGTTTTATAAGGTTTCAAAAGATTTCTATTTCAAATAATTGTTGTTTTTTGAACTTTCTATTTATCAAAGAATACTGAAAAAATATGAAGCAGCACAAATGTTTTCAACATTGCTAATATCCCAGATAGCACACGTAAGTCTGCAAGATGTCTGTTAAAGATCACTTCATCTGGAAAGCATCTGCCGTTTACTAACATCTGATAGACGTCTTTAAGATGTCAGTTTTACATACATTAAATCATAAACATCTTAAAGACATTTCTAAACGTCTATTTGACATCTGACAGGAAACGTGAGCAAGCAAACACTTATAAATACGTCTTCCAGATGCAAACGCACATCAAATAGACGTCTCCGTGATGTAATAATAATAAATGTCTCTTGACTAAATATAAATAATAATATTTAGGAACCAAAGACATCATGATAAGTTTTCAATAAGGAACTACCAAGAAATTACAAAAAACACCCTGGCAACCGCCCACAACACTATCATCACGGCCCATTTTCAGATGAAAATGTTTAAAAAATCCTATATTTATTAGACTTCAGGAAAACGTTGACATTCTCAACATCCTCTGAGAAAAACCCAAGACTCCAGCACCAACCCAGCATGCATCACTGTCTACAGTGCTGATTATGGGGATGCGAACATCCTGTGCTGGATTCCAGATGCCTCCCATGGAGGACGATATCCTATTAATCAACACCCTCTCGACCTCACGCGCAGCTGCTCTCCTGCTGCTTCTTCTCGCTGACACTAGGGGTGCATCCAATCCAACGGCACGACAAAGATGTCATGTAACTTGTATTATGAGGAGCGATGAGGTTAACATGGGTGACTGCCTGGGAGGAAGTTTAACAATGAGCACCACAATTTCTTTAGAAATATTAGTCATTAACAAGAACTTCACAAGATCATCTCTCTTTTATGGTGCTTTTTGCACTCTTTGAAGCTCTACAGAAATAAATAACAGCATATAGGAGTGACATGAAAGGTGACACAAAAATTCCACATTTTTTTCACCAACCATTTAAGTAGTAGTACTTATCCTGTGTAATTTATATTTTCAATTGCAACTAAAGCAATAAACATAAAATGCACTGCATTTTGTGAAATAGCCCTTTTTAAAATCCAATCCTACATCAATTACCCATCCGGACCACAGTTCTCGTCCTGTGCGTGGGTGAATACAAGACGGAGACATAGGTAGTCAGAGAATCCGAAGGCTCAGCTGCGTTTTCCTCTCAAACGGCCTTGCAAGTGCTGATGGATGCCGTGCAATCATTACAGAAGTGCACTCTGGGAATCGTGCAAACCCAGAAGTAACACTTGAATGTAATGGGTAGCGGCACACAGACTAATTTACTTATAAGAGGTAAGAGGACAACAACAAAACTAATATATTTTTATTTGTTAAAGATGTGGATCACCAGAAGTTGTCAGGATTATTATTGGGTATTGCGGTCTAGTTTCGCAGCTGTTCTTGTCTCAAGGCTGAGATGACTGTTCTCATTCCTGTACAATAACAACCTCGAGCCTCGTCCAGACAGAATACCTTACATGGTTAGAACAACACTGCCAAAGCTAAGTGTTAGCTGAAGACAGAGCTTAAGAACACTTCATAATGTGCCAACGTGTGATTTTTTAGACTATAAAAAGGCTGATTATTGCTACTCAAGACTGTAGTTTAGAGATTTTCATCAGAACAATTCGATGACATTTTTAGGAGTGGGTGAATATTTTGAAAGGTTTTTTATAATCATGTCTCCAAGGTAAATACTTTAAAGAGCTACTTGCCAAAATGGAGCATAAAAAATTACTAATACATTTCGGAATAACTAATGTTAAAATCTTAAATTAACCACTATGCGTGGATGTGACATTTATGATATCAGTGTGTTATTGAGCACAGTAGAGTGCAACAGTGTCCACTCACTTTTTCAGTGGCCTTTCAGGAAGTAGTTTTCCAACAGGGGTTTTAAAAAAAGTCTAGTTAGACATTAAAGAGTTAGAAGCCAAATCCCAAACCAAACAGCTACCAGGTGAATCACAAAAGGTGAATTACAAAGTGAATAACCAAAAAAAAATACTTTTTGTTTTGAAAATCTGACAAAAAGACAAAGGCACAAAACTGTGTACTTAACAGGTTTAATGATGGAAAGAACTACAATCCCATGAAGCATTGCAAATGACCAATGAAATAAAAACAATGGATAAATATAAAACTATTGATTTAAAGGTTGATTATGTATACAGAAGCAATAAATGTATCACTTATTGCAAAATATGCTTGCATATATATATATATATATATATATATATATATATATATATACACACACATACACACTGACTCATTTACATCATTTGCAATGTTTCAAGGGAGTGGGCGAGCACTAAAGAGTTATTGTGGAGCAGTTTGCTTGTCTTGATTCTCTGATTGGTGGAGCTTCTCTGCAGAATCGTGGGTATTGTAGTTTTTCACAAGGAATTCCACTGTTAAACGATTTTACAAAATAAGAAATAAAACGGTCTGACAGCTTCAACAGAACCAACAACCTCAAAGCTCATAGTATAGGTTTGTCTTTGATTGTTTATAATTAAATTTTCCTACAGAGAAATAAATCCAATTTTTACTTTTGCAAGCTGTTACACTGTTGCATAATCTAACTCTGAGATCTAAATCGAACATTTGCTATATTTGCCTTTCTAAAATATCTTAATATTCGCCCGCAATTCAAATCAATTGACAATTAATCGGTTTTAGGACGAGCTAGACATGTTCAAAAGAGAAGTTTTTCGATTCAACGAGTCGATTAGAGAAGTGCAAGGGCCGATTAGTGAAATGATTCATTGAAAAGATCCGACTCAAAAGAGCGATTCGCTAAAAAGCGGCACAAACTTTAGAGTGTAAACATTATATTTTCTCGCTACTTTAAACACACCCCGTTGTCGTTTCTTGTGAGGTTTTTAAAATATAGCCTACACAAGAAACAGAGATGTTGACAGTGTTAACAAACGCCCATCCGTTGAAGGAGGGAATGATTTAGACTTCTAAAGTTATCGGGCAACTTGGGTAGCCTAGCTTACTTTCCAGCGAAACGGTCATGACTAGATCAGCTGTTCAGTATTTAAAACGCGCAAAACATCACTCCTTGCAAAATATATATATATATTTTTTTTAGCTCAATCTACCTTCTTTCGCCTTTTTTCTCCTGGCCAGAGTCCCACCAAGTTTTCCCAGAAATGAGTCATCTTTCTTTCTGGAGGACGGAGACTTTGGAGTTGGCGACTTGGGAGAAGACGGAGATTTCTGCGGGGAAGAAGCCATCAGTAACAGTCAGGGGCAGAAAAGTGTAAATAATATGTGATTTCCCCCGCTGAGGGAGTGCGTAAAATCCCAGGAACAGGAACGGAAACGGAATTCCAGCTATTTGCCCAGCCTTCTAAAACGAGCTTCCCTTTTCCTTTGATCCCACCCTCTTTCCTGAGGGAGACTGTTCAGAAAGTTATTCGTAGTGAGCTGCCATTATACACTGCAATGTAATTATTACAGACTTGAGCTATAAAGAGCCAACTGTAAAATAATCCGTACAAAATTGAGATAAAAATCACTTATTTTGCTAATTTAATTGTTGAAAATGTAAGATTCTTATATTTTTCAAAAGGTAAAAATAGAAATTTAGCATTTAATTAGCATATTATTTAATTTCTACTTGTATGCAAATAACAAGCATTTGACAAAATAATAAAACTACAATTATTTTATAAATTATTCAAACAGCAGAAGGAATTTTGAAGATAGATATTTTTTCTGTTAATATTTTATAAAATTCAGAAACTTAAATATTCTTACAAATATCTTTGTTAGTTTCCAGGGGTTTTTTGGAGAAAAAAAAGGCGAGCCCACTCACTGTTTTTACATTTATTAAATAAATTACACAAGGCAGACAGATTAAAACCAGAGCCATTTGTACATTTTCTTAAGCACTTCTTTATTCTTGGAACAGTGACATTTGGTTTGACTTCAGAAATAGTTGATATTAAAGGTCACTTAAGATACCCTGTTCATTGCGAGATAGAAACAAACACACTTTACCACTGCCATTAAACTTTGGCATCTATTGGAATATTCGCTGAAGAACTGAACAAACATTCAATACGAATTTTCACAAAACAGGAAGATCAAACTAGTCAACAAAAAAAACTGCTTTAACTATATAAATACAATTGCACCAGTGTGAATAAAATGTGTAGTCAGTCCTCTCACCCTTGCAACTTTGTGCTTGGAAATATTTTCAGTTAGTAAACAGACACGTGTTTTGGTTTTAGGTTTATTTCTTTTGAAGAACACAAAAGGCAGCATTAAGTTGGGTTTGAATAAACAAGCGTATTGCAGTCGGTTCAAGATCTTCAAATAAGGCTCTCTCAGTCTAAAGTAGTTGTTCTCGCAGAGGAGTTTAGGTCCAGTGGAACTGATAGCCTCTGGACAGGATCATGCCCTCCAGATCTCGGTCCTCCGCTTTCTCCTTCAGCCGCTGTTCCTCCAGCAGACTGACCAGTTTATCTCTTCTCTCCACCACCTTCATGATCTCCACCAGCAGGCTCTGCTCCTCCGCCAGCTCGCTAGCACTCTTCTTGCAGTCTGGATATGGAGGGAATACAAAGACAGGGCTATCATCAATAATTAAGTAAAATACTGTCCACATAACATAACATTTTCGCCATGTAACAAGGTTTAATCGCTTTTGAATAGCATCATATGTTGTATGATAACCATAATTATTACACAATGACACCTGTTCTGTGGCTCAACGCTGCATGTCTCAGTGGTAAACGGTGAGCTTCACCACCATGAAGAACTAAAATAAACTTGTGTTTGCCGGAGGCTGAGGGACCAACCATTGACTTGCAAATGAAGACACTATCACCTTCCTCTGCTGCTATCAATTCCTGTTCACAAGTAAATGCGCTTCCACTTACAATAGGTTTTCACTCTAACAAACCAATTATCTAATCATCCGAAAAGTTGGTCCACAGTCCGACCTAAATGTTTTCACATTTAATGTGGAATACATCTAAAGATGACAACCTTCCAGTTACTGGATTCTGTAACCACTAGATATATATATATAGTAACGAACCCACCTTCAGTGTTCATTCGCCATCTCATGTCTTGCTGTAGCTGACTTTGAGTGTCCTCCAACTCCAGTTCTTGAGCACTAGGGACAAGAGCATGTATAAGACTTGTACAGAAACCTTGATACAAATCTAGAAGAGTCACAGTACTCACAAGATCATGAGTTCAGACTCATATCTGGACAGTTTGTTCTTCTCCAGGACCAGTTTGAACCAGGTTTGTAGTAGCGCGGTCTCATCTGTGGAGTCGTCGCCTGTGAACACGAGATAGACCAGAATTGACTGAACATTGGCATCTGCTAACACAACTAATACTACTCAGCCCGGTGACGTTGCCAAATTTTAATACGATTAGAATTTTGAACATTTGATTGATGGTGTACGATGTGAGTCTCAAGCTTCTGATGAAAAATGTCCACATAATCCAAGTCCTTTTCCAGTCATTTGTGATTACTGTAAAAAAAAATAATTCTATATACAGTGGTGGCCAAAATTATTAGAACGGTAAGATTTTTTCATGTTTTTGAAGAAGTCACTTCTGCTCACCAAGGCCTGCTCATTTATTTGATCCGAAATACAGCAATATTGTTTTCTAAATTAATATATTTTAAAATGTAGCCTAATTTATTCCTGTGATGCAAAGCTGTATTTTCAGCATCATTACTCCACTCTTCAGTGTCACATGATCACTCAGAAATCAATCTAATATGCCGATTTGCTGCTCAAGAAACATTTATTATTATTATCAATGTTGAAAGTTGTGTACAATTTCTTTTCAGGATTCTTTGATAATAGTTAAAATAATAGATAATAGATAAAAGCTCAAAAGAACAACATTTATCTGAAATAGAAAGCTGTTGCATAATTAAAGTCTATACGGTCACTTTTGATCAATTTAATGCATCCTTGCAGAATAAAATTAATTTCTTTATAAAAAAAAAACCCCCACCTCTTACTGACCCCAAACTTTTGAACGGTAGTGATAATGTTATAAAAGCTTTCTATTTCAGATAAATGCTGTTCTTTTGAACTTTCTATTCATCAAATAATCCTGAACATTTTTTTGTACACAACTGTTTTCCACATTGATAATAATAATAAATGTTTCTTGAGCATCAAATCATCATATTAGAAGGATTTCTGAAGGATCATGTGACACTGAAGACTGTAATGAAGTAATGATGCTGAAAATTCAGCTTTACCATCAGAAATAAATCACATTTTATTTGAAATTGCAAAAATACTTCACAATATTACTCTTTTTGCTGTATTTTGGATCAAATAAATGAAGCCTTGGTGAGCAGAGGAGACTTCTTTTAATAAATAAAACAATGTATTTGTTTGTTTGTTTTTATTTCAGGAATACACGGCCTCTCTGCCCATAGTTCCAAAGTCACAATAGCATGACAGATGCTCTTTTTTTCATTCCATTATATATATATACAATGGCAATCTCCAAGTATGCTTCGACTCACAAACCCGTGACACATCAACACAAACATCACCCACAAGTGTGAGATCACTCAAATATTTCTTACGCAGATCCGTGTACAAAGAACAATCATACAAGAAATGTTTCTCATCTTCAATCACAGAGGTATTAGTTAATTTACAATAGCTACAGATTCTCTCTGTCAAAGGTATATTGTTCCATCTACCCGTTTCTATAGCTAAACAGTGCCCTGAGCATCTGAACAATAACAGAGATCGTACCAACTGTATGTTATGTACAGATGCAATGTAGCTCTCCTGTACCACCATTGACTTGCATTGTGAATATATATTCAACTTCTTATTATCAAGAACTGATGTGTACCATGCATTTTGTGCTCTTTCTCTCAATCGTTGATTCAGAATAGATGTGAATATTCTTATATTACCTACACTTTGAGCCTCCCAAGCACTAGAGAAACCATTGAGATACAATAGAACTCGAATGCAGGAAGCCCAAGATTTTCTACCTACTTCATCTAACCGAAAAAGCATATTATAACATTTTCTTGGATATCGGTAATTAGACATGGACGCTAATTTTATCCAGTACATGATGCACCTTTTCATATAAGTAGTAGACAATGCAAATCTACCTAGGTCGCCCAGAACAGCCACATTGCTCACACCCATACTGATACATAGGAGTCTTTTACAGAAGGATAACTGAACATTCTCAATACACTCCACTGGTTCAAAGCCCCATATCTCAGATCCATAATGCAATATGGGTGCAACCATGTGGTCGAACAAATACAGCGCTTGGTTACAGCTAATTTTATGCTTACGAACAAAGCTTAATAAAGAGAGCATTGCCGCCTTTCCTTGGTTTGTCGAGTTTTCCACCAAGACAATTTTGGTGTAACCATATACCCAGATATTTATAAGCATTAACCACTTCAATCTGTTCACCAGCATAATGCCATTTTTCATTCTTATTTAAAAAGCCCCCTCTTCTAAAAACCATAACCTTAGTTTTACTCAAATTCACTCTCATACCGTAACGGTTACAGAATATTTCGAGCTGTTCAATTTCCTTCTGCAATCCACCAATTGTATCTGACACATTAACCATATCATCAGCATACAACAATGTCTGTACTTCTGTGATACTTTCAATATGAATACCTTTACAGTTTTCCTTTAGCATAGTTATATATCCATTTAGGAAAAGAATAAACAAAAGAGGACTCACCATACAGCCCTGTCGTACACCAATGGTACAGTCAAAATACTCAGTTAAACCATCAATTCCTTTCCTTTCAAGTTTAGAATACATAGATTTCAGTACACCAAAAGTTTTGCCACCAATACCATTCCTAATGAGTGTAAAATACAGGAGACTATGTTGGATGCTATCAAAAGCTTTGGAGAAATCAATAAATATACAGTACATCCTTCCTTTTCGTTTTGTAATATATTTCTGAACAACCGACTGTAGGATGAAAATATTATCTGTTGTGGAGTAACCTGACCTGTAACCTGCTTGTTCTTCATAAAACATATTTGCTTCTACAAAAATTGTTAGTCTCCTGTTCAAAATTTTTGTAAACATTTTACCAAGTACATTGAGCAGTGAGATTCCTCTATAATTTTCAACATGGTTTCTATCACCACTCTTATATAATGGGCAAATCACAGCCTCACACCAAACCTCAGGGAAATCACCTGCATCTAATATTTTATTATATAAAGAGAGCAAAATAGGACATAACATGTGTGATGCTGCTTTCATCATCTCGATAATAATGCCATCTGGACCAGGGGCTCTTCCATTGCTCATGGACATAATAGTTTTAAAGATCTCATCATAAGTAATGTTGCTATCCAAAACTTCAACTTGTTTAAAAACTTCAACTTGATAAAAATTGGCAGTTTCATGGGCGTTCAGACGATTTACCACAACTTTTTCAAAGTCTTCATCCATATCAAATTTTGAATCGGACAATAACGTGGTAAAGTATTTTAGCCACTTATCGTCCTTGATATCATTTGCCTTTGTGTTAAATTTTCCATGACTTTTAACTTTCTTCCACAACTGTTGTGTTTTCATGTCATTCTGTAACACATTAACTAAAACATAAGAGTTATACTGCTTTTTTTTACTATTACATAAGTTTTTAAAATGTTGCCTCTCAAGGACATAACTGTTCAAATTGCTCACATTACCTGTTCTTCTGAATTGGTTTAAAGCGTTATTTTTTACACGTTTCTGAGATGAACAATCTTTATCCCACCACATTGGTTGTTTACTTTGACTTAAATGTATTAATAAAAAAATCTACCTGCTTCATGCAAACAGTCAGTCAGAATCATAGCTGCTACATTAGTATTTTCTTCCACATTAGTAAAAAAGTTATAAAAAAAAAGTCTACGTTCAATAAATAAGATAGTCTTTGCAGAAATTGCCTCTCGCCATCAATTCCCCATTTAAATCTTATCCAGGGTCTAGTCAGACTGTCATTCTTCATTTTAATCCTTGAATCAACACTGCTTGCTCTCATAGTATACAATAATGGGAAGTGATCAGAAATATCCACCTGCAGAATCTCAAAATCCCTGACATGTGCAAATAGTTCACTGGATATGATGAAGTAATCAATCTCACTGCATCCAGCTGCAGAAACAAATGTAACGTCACCATCCGTATCTTTTCCTACTCTCCCATTTACAAAGTGTATATTTAAACTACGACACGCATCTAAAAGACAGCGGCCAAAAATATTAACAACCTTATCTTTTGATTTTCTATTCCATTCAAAATAATCATTTGTGTAATATCTACCACATGCTATATATTCAGAATCATCACACTCAATGTAGTCACATCCATTGCCTGTTCTAGCATTAAAATCTCCTGAGAGAATTAATTTAACATCTTCTCCTACTTGATCCAGCACACTTAAAATGTCATTTGCCAAAGAATTTATGCCATTTTTCTCTTCTCTATTTCTATATGAACTGGATCCCTCAGGAAAAATATACGAAAAGGCAAAAACAATATTATCACCAAATAATCCACTCTCTTTGTCAGAGTATAAAAATATACAGTCAGTTGCTTGTTTACAAACTCGAAAAAAGTGCTTCACAATAGAATCATGTACATATACACATATACCTCCAATATTACGTCCAAAAGCTGCCACACGCTTACGTATGAGACAAAAACATGTATAACCAGCCAATAAATGACAGAACTCACTCATCTTTTGACCACACTTCAGTCAAGCAGATGATAGATTTTCCCCTCAAGGTATCCATTAACTCACTGTTATTGACTTTCGTCTTTAACCCTTGCACATTCCATGAGATCATAGTAAATTCATCTGGGCCGAGGCCGTCATCCTACCTTGCACGAGTGTCAAATGTGTCTTCATCATTCAGTCCAATTTCAACAATGTATTAAAATATATTATAGTAAAATATTTTATAATATTAAAATACTAATAAAATAAAACAATACAAAAATATTTGAAAATAAAGAATTTATGGAGACTGTCCTTGCACAAAGCAATTTCTATACATTATAAATATTTTTGCTTACATTATTAGCTACAATTTAGTATTAATGTTAGTCTCCCACATTGACAGTTTCAGAGCATTGTTTACTACATGCTTCCACTCTCCATCCATTTGGAGGCCGCAAATGTCAGTTAACAAAGAACCTATTCATCAAAAAATGCACACCCCACAGCCCCTCATCTTAACACAATTATCTTGACAAAGACATGTAAACATGCCGAACAATGGATTGTGGCAGGTCACAAAAGATTCACCCCCATGCATTTATTAATAGAATTCTGCTGCCCTCAATGAAGTCTGTAGATAGAAGACACACTGTATCCTTGCTGTCCACTTTACAAAAGGGACGTCTTCTATACCGCCTGCATCCTTGTAGCATTGTGGAAGACAGAGACAGAGGCCAGGCCACATGACATACTTCAAGCAAAAGATTTGCTTCCTTTATGCAATAATAGTATGGAAACCTTCAACTATAATTCTAGGAATAAAGTATTTCCTGGTGCATTAGTAGTTTCATTCGGTTTCTTAATATCTAACAATGCCTGTCTAGGTTTTAGGATGTCAAAAAAGGAATTTCTACGAGGAAGCAGGAGAAATGGATTTCTAGGAGATGTTAAAATTCAATTTGCAGACCTTATAATTAGAGCTTAGAGCTTTCAAAATATGATTATAAACTCATTATGCAGTATGTTAAAAGGCTGCTGCGATTTGGCTTTTTTCATCGGAACGGCTTGTTGCCTTTAATAATCCCCACGTAGATCAACATTCACCGAAATAATGAAACATCACATTTTCAGCTCATTTCAGAGGCACTTTTCCCTTTCTAGGCCTATTTACAGAACCCATTACCTCTGCAGTCATTTCAATATAATATTTGATTCTAAATGGCCATTTAGTTTGAATGCAAATCACTATTATTTGAATCTCTAATTTTCCTCCTCTAAAAAAAAAGTCAAAAATCAGTTTATTTGCAATTTTGTTGTCTTTGTGTATATGCCATATAGATCCGGGGCTAGTCTTCACGTAGTATTTATGTTGTGGTTTAAAATCTTTCTATGGACAATCACAATGCATTGACAATACATACACAATAAAATAAAACATTAATATAAAAACAATTTGTTATATATATATATATATATATATATATATATATATATATATATATATATATATATATATATATATATATATATATATATATATATATAATTATACATATTTTTTTATATTATAACATTTTATATAAAAATGTAAAAGTAAAATATTAAACTAAAAAAGAAAAAGAAAGAATAAAAGATATTATTGTATGCAAGTCATCACATCAATCTAAGAAGAGAAACAGGAAGTCCACACAGAGACACCCTGCTGACTTCCTGTGCGACATATGAAATAAACAGGGTAAAACAAAACCAATAGGGTAAAACAAAACCAATAGAGTTAACAATAATATAATAATGAATTCAAGAACAAGTCTATGGAATAAGGTTGTGAAATCTTGTTCGCGACTGCACGTTTGCATGCATGATAGGCCGAAGGCATTGCGTGCTTCATTTGTATAGCTGTCAGCAACCGGAATGAAAGTCTTAAGTGTCATGACACCCCTTTAAATAATCATATCACCATCACAAAGTGAGTGGGTGGAGACGGGGGACATGTAAGGACAATGGGACTGATAATGAGGCACTTTAAATAATATATTTCCAGATGTAATAATGTGTGACTGTGTTCGAATATTCCGTACCAGTTTCTCCTCTGAGGACCTTCTCCAGAGCCACACCTCTCTCCTCCAGAGCTCTCTGCTTCTCCTCTACTTCCTCCAGTTGTCTTTGGATTACCTGCCAATCACACCAGACAACCCGAATATACATTGATTAACTGGAATATATGCAATTCATACGCATGTTTCTAAAGCAGCCATGTTTTGCAGTGAAATTTATGGGAAAATGCCCCCAGAAAGAGGATAAATCTGACAAATCCTCAAAGAGTGGTTCATAAATGTGATTCTAAAAATGCACAAATAAGTCTTATGCTGAACAAGGGTTATCACTCTAGCTTGATATTTATTAATTACATTTATTTGAATACAATAGTGCTCTGGTGACTCATTTAGCTGTATAAATGTGTTTGTGTGTGGCATACCTGAGCCCTGTGAAGTCTTTTCAGCTGATCTCTCTTGGTTTGTTGGACTGCGGTTTTCTCCTTTTTCTTCTGTGAGGTGTCACTGCGGGTCTTTATAGCAAATAATGAGCAAAAAAAAAATTAATGCACACAGAGTTGGAATAACATTAGTTGTTTCTGTAGGAGAAGTGCTGAGAAGCGATGTTTACCTTTTGTGAGTCTGGGTCATGATCCTCCTCACTGGATGAGTTGGACTCCTGTTGCTGTGGTTGCGGAGCAGAAGCTGTGGATACATTTTAAAAAATATATAATTTAGGTCAAGGGATTTATCAGTCAATACCTAAATAAACAAATAAGAGCAGATTGAAACGACAACAACAGTGTTAATTATTGTAGGTGAAGGCACATTTAAAAATGTAGTCAATCAATCAAAATAAACCAACGTCCAATGATAATAATAAAGGCCAACACAAATTGTCGTGAAAATATCTTGAGCTTGTGTTAACCACAAATCTTATTTTATCCATTTAACCAAAAACCCATTGACTTCAGGACGATAAAATCAGAAGTGCAGAAATGCTAACTTTTAGCCTACAAAAGTATGTCCTCCCTGCAGCACTCTATAATGTTATGCTGAATATGAATGTGCGCGAATCAGAATCGATCCATTGTTTGAAATTACATTTATGAAACTGTATCACTACCATCAAAACATTGTGCTGCCAACAACGTGGAATGAATCTTGTTTTTGATACATCACAAGATTAAAGTGCAGTGCTCCACAGTTACCTGACTATTGCATGCAGGGAATATAATGAAAGCTGGCTGGAGATTGTAATACAAGAGATAACGGTGCTGCATATAATAACAATGAAGTTAACACAAGCAGCGCGACGCATTTGTGCACGCGCCGTACATCATGTGACTTATCACTTGGAAATGAGGAGCGTGTGAGAACGAGTGCTGATGTTAATCGTCTAGGGTCAAGAACACACTAGATTTATTTAAAGCTACACTATATAACTCATGCAAGTCCCTTTAGCAATTAAAAATAAATAAAAAGTGCATGGATCTTGTGGAAGAACATTGTTTTTATATTTTTTTTTTATCTTTCACTTTGTGCTTTTCGTTAACATTATATTTACTGATTTTAAACAACTTTTAAACTGCAGAAAAGCATTAAAGATCCCTTTAACCTGCAATTACCTTTGCTTCTAAACCTGGAAAGAATGGTCAAGATGTCTTTCTGGTCGTCTCCTTTGCTCTTATCTGCTCCTTCGCTCCTCTTAATGCGCAGGGAGGAGAAGAAATTGAGTTTTCTGGGCGGTAAGGAGGCCATGTCATCTTTTGTGCCCTTCTTGGAGCCGAGAGCCACCTGCTCCAGTAACGTCGTGAGCTCGCTTCCAGTCCTCGCTCTGGACTGACTTTCGTCCGTAGACGTGCAGCTGTGTTCCTCATCCTGGCTGCTCTGAATACTGCTGCCAAGCAAGCCACTGAGGTTGAAGGAGCCCTCAGACAACGGCCTAGCTTTCAAAGGCCGGTTTCTCCTGAGGACCACAGGGTTGCTCCCTTTGCTGGCGGAGAAGGACTTCCGGAGACTGTTGGCCCACTGTTGGAAGCCGAAGAGTGGAGGAGTGGGCTCAGGTTGGGGACGGCTTGGTTTCGGTGGAGCTTCTGGTTCTGGTTGATCATTTCGAGGATTCGTAGAGTTCCTGTCATGTTGTTCCCCATCAGAAGTTGAGGGCTTTCCAGGTGTGGTTAATTCCCAGTTGAGCAGCTTCTCCTTCTCAGATAAAGACAACGTGAGCCTCTTCTTGGGGCTGAAGGAGTTCGCCTCTGAGGGAACGGCTGGGACGACAGGCTCTGGAGAGGAAGTGCTGGGTTTTGGGGTTTCAGGATGAAAATGTGCGCGATATAGAGGGATCTTTGGGATCTCATCAAGAGCTGTTGAGTTCTTGTCCTCCAGTAGGGGGCAGTCAGACTCTGTAGTCTGTGTTGCAGGCTTTGTTGGGGAGAGCTGTGTGAGAAAAGACTATCTTTAACAGCTCATGGATATAGGAACTTAAGAACAGTGACAAATCAAACAATTTATACAGCAATTTAGTCCAAGAAACCACCTAATAGCTGGATGCAATGACTGATCATGATAGACGTGATGACACAGAATGATTTACAAAAAAAGTGAATGAAAATGTGTTTACAGATTCATGGATCTCCTCAAAGTCTGAGTCTCCATCTTCCTTGCCGGGGGCTTCAGTTTTATCGTCTGGTTTCCCACGGTGAAATTTCTTAAGCAGGACGAGGGGCAGGGCTGGGTGAGGAAATGATGCCACAAAAGAGCTTTGAGAAGTGATCACAGATCTAATGAACATTATTAATAGCAACAAAAAAAAAAAACATGAATAATGGTTAAATGAATAGCACTATTATTATTTTTATTAGTAGTAGTAGTAGTAGTAGTATCTATCTATGTTGAGAAATGGCTACCTAGCTTAAAAATGTCTGTACATACATCACCTGCACATTTTTTTTTATAGCTAAATTCATAATAAATTATTGTTGTTGTTATCAAATCACATAACATAAATAATAACTCAGTGTATTTTTTTTATTTGGAAACAGTACGAATAAAGTTAATAAACAAACAAATGAATATTAATTATTATTATTATTCAGTAAAATGTTTTTAAAAATTAGAAACAAAATAATTAGTGAAATTCAGCATTCAATCTGGTTAATTACTCTCAGAATTTTAATTAATCTATTTTGGCCAAGTTATACTTACAAGGAATCTGACATTGTAAACGATGGCTAAATTATGCTAATAACTACATATAGTGCAACACTCAAAATTTGCAGACCAGATTGTAATTGCTTTTGTATTGTCTGAATCAATAGCTGTGAAACAGACCAGCAGCGCCCTCTAGAGAAGAGGGTGGATATGACCAGCATCAAAAAAAAAAAAAAGAGAGAAAAAAGTTTTACTTGAAGTTGTCACAAACTATTTCTATAATGCAGCCTTCAAAGTTCAGTTATTTACTTCAGAGCTAAATATAAAGAAATTGAGCTCTAATAATGAAGAACATGTGTTCAGGGTGACCAAAAGCAGCATTAGCTTTTATAAATAGAACATGTATGACGCCTGATATTAATCCAGTGAGGATTAACGAACACATGAATTCAGAATCAGATTAGCGCACGTGTCGCACCTGACATCACAGCCACTACAACAAGCAAGGTTAAGCGTTCAGTCGAGACACAGAGACTCTGAGCTCTTCAACAACCTTGAGCAGAAACAAGTGCATAGAAACTCAACTATAGGTCCTATAGTTTAAGATCGTGGCCGACAACACAAAACACTTCTGCTGTGTTTGAAGGTTCCCATGGAACACTGGAAGAATGATACTTACTGGATCGAATTTTCTTCCTCCAGAGGTTGTTTTTGTTGGTAATTTCTCCTTTTGCAGTGGAGTGTTTCACTGATGAAAAGAGGACATCAGAATGAACGCTTAAAGTGACAGATCATTTAATAACATTAACCTCATTCAAAAGACAGACGAGAACCCAGCAGGAGACACATAGACGAACACGGCTTCCACTATTTAATAGCTCACTATTCTATAGTTCAACTCATAATATAATGTATAAATTAAAGGGACGGGGCCCTTGGATATGTGACTTATACGTGTCCAAAAACATTTTGGGGCCATTGTAAAAGGCAATATTATGAGATCCTGTGAAATGGTAAAACTGTGAGAAAAATATAACTAACATGAGCTTTTCACTGACCTTTCTGCAGTTGAGAATCGAGACATGCGGGAGCAGAACCTGGCTTTTCAGATGAATCTTTCACTTCACTACAAAAACATGCACATAAAAGGCATAGTATTAGACAGGATGTTTTTAGCTTTCACACAAATTATCATTTTAAAATAATTATTATTATTTAAATGTGTTTTATCTTGATTAAAATAAATCAATAATACGTTAGAAGTAATACTAAATCATATTAATTATAATTAATAAGTTAAAAATGTTCATGATAAAGTGGAATTAATGAAATAAGAGTATCTCATATGGGCCGTCAACACACGTGACTGGAGTATACAAGTCTACATTTTACAGCTCCTCGTCATGGTAAAGGATTAGACATTGACATCTGTCGTGAGTATTCTGACCCGACCTCGTGTTGATGAGCTCTGTTGAGTCTGAGAGGGCCGTCACCTCTGTACTCTCAGCCGGAGCGCTGGGCTTCCACAAACACTGACGGCTTCTGGAGTCGGACTCGGCTCCTGCGGGGTCCACGCACACACACTCCATTCAGAAACCGGACTTCTGCTATCATGCGCTTTATGTTGAGAAATGACTACGTACCTTGTACATCACCAGCACAACAACTAATAATAAAATGATAATTAATAATAATAATAATACATTTATTAATTTTAATTACTAAATTTGTATTGGTATTAATACCACATAAATAAATAAAATTAGCTTCATTATATTATTATTATTATCATCATCATCAATACTGAATAAAAATAATAAATTGATGAGAAATTCATAATAAGAATAATAAAAATACATTAATTGAATTACTTTATTAATTTTATTGATAATTAATAATGATAATGCAATCTTCAAATCTATTATTTTAATTCATTAAGTTACTTTATTATTATTATTATTATGAACAATAATAAATTACTTTATTAATTTACATCCTCATTATTATTACAACATAACCTTCAAATCAATTTAATTTAGTTACTTTATTAAATTTACATCATTTATGATTATTATTATTACCACATAATAACAATAAGGTAAATTAATAACATTTAAAATTATAATTTAATTATTTGTATATGGTATTATTATTATAAGTAGTAATATGATTATTATTATTATTAATGTTATTATTATTATATACCACATACATGTCCATAGAAGAGAACATTTCTAACTAATTTCTGTTACAGGCAGACTTTAGTTGATGACTATTTCAATGGCTTGTAAAAGCTGAATTCCTGTTTGAATGACAGTATAAGGCATTTGAAACTTTCATTAGATGATGATATGTGAAAACATCCCGAAATATGAACTAATTTCTCATCTGTTATTTAATATCAAGCAGATATTATTACCTTGAGGGACAGTCAAATCTAGTCCGTATGAACGGCTGTTTTGATTGATGCTTTACAATAGTTTTTATCTTTCACTATTTAGCACACTCTTTCCCTCTAATACGCTCCATGATCATCATTCATGTATATGATAATGCACTCAATACTGCATTTTTGTCTGTCAAATTAGTTAAAGATATAGCAGGAGGTCTTTGAAGATGTTTTCATTCATTTTTGACCCTGTGAATCTTTATAAAAAATAAATAAATAAAAAGTATTTGCAATTTACTGTAGGTTTTAAATGAGCAAAAATCCTGAAATTCATGGACATGAATAAATTCAATTAATTGAACCCTCATGCTCTGAGGTGCGAGAGACGCAGACAACTTAAGAGCTCAATGAATAAACATTTGTGTGTCAGGTTATAAAGGTATATTTTCTCATTTTTCAAATGTACTGTATTATCAAGTCAACCTCAACAGAACATGGAGGTTAAAAATGTTCATGATTATTCTGTATATTTGAGTTCAAAATAGGAGGCAATGCAGTACCCAAAAGAAGATAAAAGGAAAGGATAGAAAAGACCCAAAAGAACCAAGTTGAGTTGGACTATACAAAAATTCAGACATAATTTTAAATGGGTCTGATGTATGTACCAAAAAAAAAGGGTTGACGTTCCAATGCTTTAAATCGTGGGATGTGAGGTTAAAAATTGTGGGGGGAAAAAAATTGGGGAGGGTTGTGTATGTGAATGTGATATATTTAGCACAGGGTTAATTGAGCGCTGACCTGTGGTAGTGTTGCATTTCATATTAATTGCTTGGCAGCAAAATATTTGTATAGAATTTTTCATCACTGCACTGATGAATACAAACACTTTGGGACGGCTGTGGGTTAACACAGGAAGCTCAGTGAATCGTAGACAAAAAGGCAGAAACAAACTTTTAGGAGTTAAAAATGGATTTATTTTAATGCGTACAAGTTTTAAATATATTATAAATTAAGACAGTCTTTCATTGTGAAATGTACAAGAAACAGTAAGCTAAAATTGACAAAAAAACAAAACGACTTAGTGCAAAACTAAAGTCTTATATAACGACCTCAGTTTGTTTTTAGGAAAAGGAACAAGAAAGTGGTCTTACATGGGATTGGGATAGTAAAGCAGCCTCTGCAACAGAGAGGACAAAACACGGAGAGAAAGAAGGGAGGTTACTTTACAGGACGCGGTGAGCTAGAAAAAAAAAAAGTGCATTCAAAAAGCATGCTGGGATAGTCGAGCGTTCAAGTGCACTTCTGTTAGTATGTTAGCTCTGGGTACAAACAAACGCAGTCTTTCTGTGAAGGACAGTGATGTGTGTGACGCTTAAGAAGTGTTCATACATTAGACCCATGCTGCATTCACAATAATGGGGTTAATATTATAGTCAAGGAATATGCAGGGAGCCGGTGCGAAGCAAACAACCTGATCACCTGACCCATGCAGGCCAATCGCGGTCCTGCTCTCACGGTTCAGCCAATCAGGGGTTGGAGCATTGGAAACTTGAAACAGACTATATATGATGTGGGACAGGATGGGAAGAATGAAATATGAAGAGAAAGAAGGAAATTGAGAGAGAAATAGCACTAAAATCATTGGTGAATTTTGCAAAAGAACTATAATTATGCATATTCAGTACACTTAGAGACTGATAAAACAGTGAAAGAAAAAAAAAAATCATTTTAAAGCTTTACACCACACATTTAGGGGGAATGTTTGAACACCAATTGATTAAACAATTGAAGTCGCCCTCTTCACAGTGATCCCGAAGGACATTTCCTCCACTTTAACATTAGAATAATCTATGCATTTCACCAATAACGACTATTTGCATTACATCACAAAGAAAAAGAAAAAAACCCCACAAAGTTTAAGTAGTTGTACCCAAAAAGGCTGTAAACTACAAAAATAGTGAACATTTCAACAACAACAAAAAAAGATAAAGGCTAGAATATGTCCTCATTAACAGTCATCAAAATGCATTTTAATTCTGTTTGGCATTTCCATTGCACATGAGGGGAGATGCAAACCTTAACGTTGCAGTAACGTTAACCGGCAGTTTCAGGCAGTTAGGATGAAGCGGCAAACCCTTCAGTAAAGTGCTCTTAGTTTATCAGCTTTGGATCTTATGTTTGTCGATCAGATGAATATACGAACACTGAATGATTCTTAAACCCTGTAGGCCAATGAAGTTGCAGCTTAAAGGGACAGTTCACCCAAAAATGACAATTGTGTCATCATTTACTCACTCTCTTGTCATTCCAAACCTGAAATCCTCACTTGCTTGCTTCTTCCACTGACTGCAAGTCAAACAGGTTTGAAGCGACATGAGGGTGAGTAAATGACAGAATTTGAATTTTGGGTGAACCGTCTCTTTAAGATGCTTTCGTACAAAAGCACAAAACTGTAAAATGTACCAAGAAATAACTAATATAGGCAAATAAACTAAGCATGGCAGTGTAAGGGACTGAGCCGGTCTACAGAGTTTAAGAAGCCCCTTCCCTCGTCAGTCCAGCAGTACCGAAGCCCCTTTAAGAGAGTGGGATCCCAGGTACCGCTGGAGTGACTACATCATGCTCACTGGGGAGGGAGCGATGGCCTCTCGGCTCATCTGGGCCGTGATCTCATGCAGCACGTACATGAAGGGCACACCCAGACTCAGCAGCTCATAAAGGAATACATAGTCCTCCTGGCGCTCTCTGATGTGTAGCCCTACGGCCCGGGCCACCTTATACATCCAGCGGGCAAGCTGGCGGGGGGAACCGAACAGTGTGCGGCCCACGTGCAGTGGCCAGTGCAGGCTTTTCCTAATAAGGGAAGTCAGGGTACCTGAGGGCTGGCCGCGGAGGCCGTCGGTGGCCGTGTAATCTGAGCTAGCGCTGGACGAGGGTCTGCTGCCTCCGTTGATCTGTGTGGTGATGTAAAGAAACAGAAGAGGAGAGTCACATTTATTTACATAAATTATGCTGTTTAAAAAAAAAAAAAAAAAAAAAAAAAAAAGTAATAAACAACTCAAAATTATATAATATTATAAATAATACCAGCATAACAATAATATTGTCATTTTTATAATAATAATAAATAAAAAATGATAAAGCATAATAACAATGATAATATTTTCATTTTATAATAATGATAAATAATAATAAATTCTAATAGCAACATGACAGGATAATAATAATAAATATTAGTAATTATAATAATAATCTAGATTTGTTAATAATAATTAAAATCACATTAACAACAATAATTAGTGTTCAGTTAAATGTCATACATTTTGTGTGCACCTCATTTGCTATTAAACACAATAAAACAACTAAAATTATGATGTGATAATGTAAACAAAACCATTCTGCTTTAACCATTACCACTAAATAGTTCTGATCACAGCATTCTAAAGTCAAATATTTTGTATAATGAACTCTATAACTGACTGTTGTCGATTTAAAAACACATATTGGCTGACCACATCTGTTTAATCAAATATATTATTACTATTACCTCTCCTCTTCGATGCCTACTGCTGATTTTTTGCTGAGAAAAGTGCAGCTTGCAGTAAAAAGTGCCTGCAAGAAAACGACAACAGTGAACCATCTTCTCTATTCAACACTACGGCAGTCTAATGAATAAAAATGTCCTTATAAATGCAATCGTCACGAATAACACACCTTGGTTGGAGTCAAAGGCATGAGCGCCCAGACGCAGTGTGCAGCCGCAGATGTTACAGCGGAAACACTCTCTGTGGAAGAAGAATCCCTCCGCACTGAGGCGCTCCATGATATACACACGCTTCTTACAGAAGTGACATGTGTCGCTGCCGCCCAGACCCTGAGGAAACTCCTTACGCATGCTCGTCTGGGATAAGATCAAATACAAAAAATATATATAAAGAAAGAAAGAGACAAAAAAATAAATAAGAGATAAAACCAGAGAAAAAAATATTAGAATAAATAAATAAAACAATAAATAAATAAATGGCATGCTGAAGTATTTTGCCGTATTGCTAGCACTGATCAGCTGTTTTAATGGAAAATTAGGGCAAAACCTGCTAGGAAACCACTTAGTCCATGAAGTAAAAGATCACAAATGATCACTTATTAGCAGGTCAGTGCAACACTGTGCAATCACACAAGATGAAAAGGGCATAATAGTTAATCGGTCAATGCTTAAGCCAAAGCATGAAGGATTTTCCTGACAAAATGAGCCGAAAAGCTTTGCGCTTAGAGCCAGATACAAAAATATATTACCGCCCCAGAATCTGCACACCTTCTGGCCTCTATCTGTGGACAAAGACTCTCTTAACTACAGAAAATGTCACAAAGTCGTGGCCGTCAGCAAAAGAATATGCAGTTTTTCCACTTTCTACAGATCACAAGATTTAAACATCAGTTTACATAAATAAACTGAGGAATTAAAGAAAAACACATGATGTTGGCCTACATCCTGAGGCTGTAACTTAAGCAATACAGACTGAATCTTTGTTGGGAACATGAAATGACTTTTATAAATAAAATAAAAAACAACAACAAAAAAAACAAAACATCAAGGCTTCTCTTTATATTTGAGGATTCTGCAGCCTGAAGAAACAACCGTATCTCTTAAACATGGTCATCTTGTCCCAGGACGGAAGGTGCTTACCAGCGAGAGGGTAAAGGGGTTGTTAGGTCTGTGATCGGTCTCATATAAGATGGCCAATGTAGCGGCTTTAACCCCAATGGCAGAGGAAACCTTCCCCACTGTTCTCTAGCAATCAGTAGTGAAGGAAAAGAGAGAATAGAAAGTAAATGCAAATGCAAATCAGGGAAAGGTGAAGAAAAGTGGAAAACTATAGGGAAGAGTGATTTTTGTCGTCACTGGACTACTTTTAGCAGCTTGAATACCTGTTTGGAGGAGTCAAGGCACTCTACACGTCTGATTTCAGAGCGATCTGCGTGTTTATCGTGGTTCAGCGGTGTTTCTGGATCTTCACTGCACTATACAACCAATGGGAAAATGCCTTTCAGCATCACTTACTTTCAGGCTTTAAAACAAACTGATCTCTGTGACTCCAAGCACAGTCTGTGCACATGCAGTCAGCTCCTGAAATGACCAGTATCAGTAGAATCATGATGTTTTACCTGCTCGTGTTGGACTGAAGGAACAGGAGACAGTAGACAAGACCGAGTAGAGCATTCTGTGATAGTGTGGACGGAGAAAGGAGAAGGAGAAGAAGAAAGCGCAGGAGTTTCATCTGCCTGTGTGAGGAGAGCAGAAGAGCAGAAAGACGACGAAGAAGAAATAAAGCATTACAATCTCCAGATTATTCAGGCCCTGAATGCAAGATGACAGAAGGGAAGGACAGATATTTAATAACAATAATAATAATAAAAAAATGTTATTACACTACTACTAATAATAATAATAATAAACGGATTCATTTGTTGCTATAAGTAGTGTAATAAAAATAATATATTTTGTTATTGTTACTACTACTACAAATAATAATAATAAACAATAAAATAATCAGCTATTATTGTAGCTAATATTACAGTATTATTTATTTTTTGTAGATAATTAGTATTATATAAAATATTTGTTGTTAAAATAAATTACTACTAATAGTAGTGATAATAATAATACTATTATTGTGTTGCTAATATTGAAATGACAGTATTACTACAATAAATATTTAAACACCAATACTAATAATAATAACAACTGATTCATTTTTATTAGTAGTAGTAGTAGTAGTAGTAGTAGTAGTAGTAGTAGTAGTAGTAGTAGTAGTAGTAGTAGTAGTAGTAGTAGTAGTAGTAGTAGTAGTAGTAGTAGTAGTAGTAGTAGTAGTAGTAGTATAACAATAACTATATATTTGGTCATATTTGTTATTTTTTTGTAAATAAATTACTACTACTAATAATAATAAATTATTATTATTATTGTTGTGTAGCTAATATTGAAATAATAGAGAATGACTTTAAATATGTATTATTTTACATACAAACAACTACAATAAATAATAATACTAATCTATTATCATTGTGTAGCTAATATTGAAATGACGACTATGACTTTAAATATGTATTGTTATATTACATGTTTAAATGAACTACTACAATAAATAATTAATATAATAATAATAATAATAATAATAATAATAATAATAATAATATTTAACAATCACTTATACATATCTTAAAATAATCATATTGGTCTCATATTTCATAGAGAATGAAAAAGTGAAAGACAGACAGAACGGGAGAACAGAGGACTCTATTCAGCAAAACGGCCAACCGCAACAGGCCTATTTTATGCATTCCTGATTAGTTCTGCTGAAATGAAAGCGTGCTGACCAAACAATCTGCGTTTCTTCTGCTTCAGTTGTGGTGTTCAATAATTATATAAGTCGGGATGAAAAAAAAAGGTCACTGTAAATAAAGCATGGAGATCACCGGATGCTGGAGTTCTTTCAACCTCTGAGAGGGAAAATCCCTCGTGAGGTCAAGCAAGGGCAAACTAACTGAGCAGAAACTGAACACAGTTCGAGATCAAATGTTATAGATACTGAGGCTATTTTCAGTTAGACCAAAAGCACTCAGTTCAGATAGTCACTTGGTAAAACACAAAAAACTGGCCACTGCAGTTTTGTGAACACACAGCATGCATCATGCTCGAATATTAGTGATGCACTTGGACTCCTGACACGGGCAACTCTTCTCTTTTCACCTGAGGCGGAGGCGGTGTGCCAGTGAACAGACCGTTCAGTTGCTGAGCTCGCTCTTTAATGCTCTTTTTGTTGAACTGTCTAGTCATTTCAGCTTGCACTTTTCTCTGCAAATAATTCAAAGGCAGATGACACAGAAAGCATCACAAAACAGATAGGAAAGGAAAACCATGAGTTTATACAAGTTTACAATAAAAATATTCATGCATGGCATGCAACATCAAATGAAGTAAGGAAAAATAGATCTAGATGCTTTCCTCATGCTCAAAGCAACAACAAAAAAATTAAGAGATGGCGATAACTTTAATTATTTTCATTTTTTTATTGAATTAGCCTAAATCATTTTGGACAAAACTCACTGAAGTAATCATCTAAATTAATTTTTTAAATGCATACATGTTTGTTTTGTTATGGGTGGTTGCCATATATTTACTATGCAGTTCCTAAAGTGTTTTAATTGGTCTGTTTTAGAAATGTAACGGGTTTGGATCCATGCATCACAGCATTCACCTGACTGACTTCCTCTTCCAGCTTCTGCAGGCAGTGCAACGTCCCGCCCAGGGCTGGGGTGAATGACGGGGGTGAATCTGAGGGGTCTGTTGTCGATGAGGGCAGATGACTATCCGACTGGAGCACTTTGAAGGGAATGTGAGGAGATCTGGGACGAGACTCGCTGGCTTGATAACTTGAGGGAATTTCAGTGTTTTTATAGTTGGACTGGATTTCTGTATGCTCGTGGGTCTCATTCCGCGTGTGAGATTCAAGCAGTCTTAGATAATGAGATGGCTGAAAGAACACAGGGGACAAGTTGAAGCCAGATTCACTAAAAAATTATTAGGGATGCATGAGTGCATATTACTTATCGGACGATAACTTTTTTTTCTTCAATTATCGTACTGAGGATATTGGATAGTTGTTCATGCTTATTTCCTATTTTACAGTTAGATTATTTTTTCTGGCACTTAAAGGAAGTCTGTAAAAACAGTAATAATTTAGAGGAGTCATTTTAAATGAAATTTATTGGTAATAACTTATAACACCTAAATATAATCTCGAATCTTAAAATGAATATCCATTTCTTTAACCACATTATAATGTTGTGATGCTTAAATTGACTTGGACCATCAATTTATTTAAGTTTAAGTGTTTTATTTTACATTTATTTACAAAAAAAAAATTTACATTTTATGTAAAACATTTTAAATTAAATGATTTTATTAAATCGTTTAAATTTGAAAAAAAAAAATTTATATACAAAATAGCATAAATTTGGTTATTAGCCATAACATGAAATAATTATTGGCTTATTTGCATAGGTGCATATCGGTGCATCCCTAGCCTGGTTAAAACCAGACCATTCTCAGTTGTAACTGAGTTATGGTCTGGCAAAGCTTCATAGACAAATCATTTCCAAAGGGGCGTCACCAACAGACGTAGCTCAAATGCCTCTGGGCGCAATTGGATAGACCTAAAACCAATCAGAGCGATGAAGGAGATGACGTATGCAGAGCGACGTTCGTCTTTTATAGAACAACTTAGTTTGAATAAACTAGCAGACACTGATTAGCTACTTGCTCTGTGTGATTTATTTAATGGAAAGCACATTCACTTCTAGTTGTCTTGCTGTTAATTTTAAATAAACACACAGTAAACAAAACCTTAACAAAAAAAAATTTGCAATTTAGACGCGCAAACTGGGTGCCGGTCGGTCATCCTCGGACGCGGCACCGGGCGGGCGCCTGCGAGTATAAACAAGGCTTTACTCCGTGTCAGCACACACTCTGACTCCGTCATCGTGTAAAGCCCGCCCCAAGGTTTCTGATTGGTGCCGCGATTTTGACGGATTAGAAATGGGCTTGAATGAGCTCTTTGCCAGAGCAAATCCAAATTTGCCGGAAGTTGTCTGGGTTTTCCCAGGCTAGTGCATCCCTAATATTTGTGTCTAAATTTTCAAACAGTTCTTGAAAACAGTTCAACAACCACTGGAACGACATGGAATGACTGATAATGGAAAACATATACGCAATGATTGATAGGAATGTTATTCTAGGAACAATGTCGATCCAGTGACGCATCATGGATGTGCGTCACATCAGCAGTGGAAACACACATGAAATCAATACACTGATGCATGTGATTGTAAGTAATGTGGAATGATGGATGTTTCACACGCTGGCTGAGTGTACCTGCCATTTTGGTTTGGTTTGGGGCAGAGACGGTGCGGGTTGGCTCTTGGGTTTGGCAAAGCGAGGGTTTTCAGCCATGTCCAGAGATGCGGGCTGGTCAGCAACAGAGTCAGTCTCAGATTCAGACTAGTTTCGGTAACATTGCACCAGGGAAGATAGAAGATGCAGAAAGAAACAGGACAGATAGAAAGAGATCAGAGGAAAGCTGAAAGAGCCACAGAAAAAGGAAAGCAAGCAAGTGTAAAGGCCCGTTCACATCAAGAACAAATACCACAAGGATAACTATATTAGCATCCAGACCAGCGGACGATATCGTTCTGTTTATTCTAACTATGCGCTTCAGTTATGCAGTCTGCCACTTTAAATGCTTAAGCTCTTTAAAGTCTGGTGGATTCTGATTGGCTGTCATTGTTTTTATTGTTCATCAGTTGGAAATTTTTTTAAATCACTCTGAAAGTACCATTATCGCTATATTTGTGGTGTGGACCTTAAGAGCAGAGCAACTGAATGAAACGGTATAAAATGCTTTAAAACTCAGATTGCCTTATGATCAACTTCTCAACTGCACAGCAAAGAAAGTTCATTACTTTAGATGTTCCTATTCAGTTATGGAGAATTAACGCTCCATGAGTGACCTACATCCTTTAAGCCTATAATTGAGCAGCCAGAACATTTAATGACCGCTGCTAATCTCAAAAAAGGAAAGCTGACAGAAAAACAGCAGGCTGACTGTGAATAAAATCTGCATTACGAATTACAACTAGTCAAAACATTCATTCTTCTGATTTAAACTCTTTTCTTGAAAAAAACACTATACATGCTTCTTGAAAATCTGTATCACATCTACATAAAGTATCTGTCTGACATCGGTCAAACAAAACATCTGTCATGTTTTGAAATGTACCATCATGCATCCAAATCAAATATCTTCATTGTGGTCTGTGATGCTCAGATCCTGCATATGATGAACCAGAGCATTTACTTTCACTGCACAAAGACAGGTATTCATATGGAATTACAGGCACGGTTAAGGAGCCGGATTAGATCCCGGCAGCTCGTTCTACTGACTCAAGAGTATCGGTACCACATGAGCAGTTTACGGTCCAACTTTCTCAAATGGTAAAATGACCAACTACAAGACAAAAGATGACTCTAAAACTCCTCAAATAGCCTCAATATACATTGTTATTTCAGCAGCTAAAGCTTAGAAGACCTTAAAGGGTTAGTTCAACCAAAAATGAAAATTAAGTAATTAATTACTCACCCCCATGCTATATCAACCCCGTAAGACCTTCGTTCGTCTTCGGAACACAAATGAAGATATTTTTGATTAAATGTGACAGCTGGATCACTCCTCCATAGGCTCCCTAAAGGGATTGAAACCTGACGGCCCAGAGAGTCATTAAAGAAAATGTTTAAATATTCCATGTCGCAACAGTGGCTCAACTATAAGTTTATCAAGCGACGAGAATACTTTTTGTGCGAAAAAACAAACAAAAATAACGACTTTATTCGACTATTCCTTTCTCGCGCGTGCGCGTCGTGGAAATCTCTTGAAGTCTCGTTTCAGGCCTACAAGGAAGAAAAGGAATAGTCGAATAAAGTCGTTATTTTTGTTTGCTTTTTCGCACAAAAAGTATTCGTCGCTTGATAAACTTATAGTTGAGCCACTGTTGCGACATGGAATATTTAAACATTTTCTTCATTGACTCTCTGGGCCGTCAGGATTCATTCCCTTAGGGAGCCTATGGAGGAGTGATCCAGCTGTCACATTTAATCAAAAATATCTTCATTTGTGTTCCGAAGACGAACGAAGGTCTTACGGGGTTGGTACAGCATGGGGGTGAGTAATTAATTACTTAATTTTCATTTTTGGGTGAACTAACCCTTTAAGAACCATAGATGTAGTAATATCTCCTGATAGACATAGGCTGCTTTAATAAAAGATGAAAAAAGAAAGAAAAAGGAGATGTTGAGCCATACCTGTCTGCGCAAACCAGAGCTTGGCGCGTTCTCCTCAAACCTGGCCAGCAGTTGAGTTGCCATGAAGCGCACCTTATTTTCCTTCTGTTCCTCTCTCTCACCTACAGGGGGCGCACTCTGATTGGACGTTAGCTGGAGAAAGAAACCGACCAATTAGGGGAAGTAAAGCAATAAACAATGTTTAGAAGGAAAACATTCAACACCAAAAGGGCAAGTTAACATACCTCCTCAAGGTGACTGCTGGCCTTCTTCCTCTTTTTGTTTGTGTCATTGTCTTCCAACTTCTTATCAACCTTTGGATAAAGAAGTGGTATTGTGTTTTACATCATTAAGGTGAGAGATGTAGGTTCGGTTTACATTGATTAAAGTGATTTATGTCACAGAGGAAGATAACAGGGTAAAAATGCTACCTTTGGGATTCTCTTCCTTGGCTGTGTGTTATTTATCGAGTTGTAATGAGAGTTTGCAGTTTTTGATGAATAGTCTTCATTATTTGTATCAGTCTCTTTGGGAACACCTGCAAACAGAACATAAGACTCTTTAGCATCATACCTCAGTGTGTGTTAAGTCAATGAAAATGTACAAGAAATTGTACACCAGCGTTATCAACAAGATGCTAGCATGTACCTTTAATACTACACTGCTGATGCTTACAGTACATGCTTAAAGACAAGAATTTAAAAATAAACTCTTAATAGATTACAAGTTGGAGAACGCTCAAAACCAGAGAGCATGTGTACAGCAGATGCACAAATGCACACCATCAGCTAACACCGCACCCAACAATCTGCAAGTTAACATCTGCGATGCCAACATTTTTAACATGCCTGGCTGTAATTCATGCAGAATGTGCAACATGCACTGCTATCCAGTGCAATGCATTGAGAAATAATAGTCAGCTCTTTAACATGTTAGATGGCTAATACAATCTATATCTGAAAACAGAGTTAAATGACAAATGTGGAGATCAACATTTTTCAAATGGTGGCATTGGAGATCTTCACATTTTATATGGCATAAAGTATATTTAAGAAGAGTTGTATGATTTTAGGTGCATGGGGTATATAGCATTCTTTTAAATAAATCCAGAATATTAGTACATTTGACAAATGTTATTTTTTAATAACATTACTGATACACCCCAAATTAAGTTTTCTGAAAATTCATTTGGGTTTTAAATTGAGGTGCAATAGTGAGGAAAGCTTTACCTGTGTTGGACTGAGTTGAGTTGCGGAACATCTCATAATATTTGGATAGGTAGAGCACCATAATGAGCTTGTCTGGCCCCCGTTCGGAATCCATTTCCTTTCCTGTGGTGACCGGCTGGATGCCAAACTCCCGCTCTGCCACGTCAAACGCCAACTGGTTGTTTTTAGCGCAGTCTGCCTCGTTCAGGGAGTTAAAATCACTGGAGGAAGGGACAAAGAGAGGAAGAACAGACCACAGAAGTAAGATAAAGTGGCAGATCAGGAGAGAGAATCAGGTAAAAAAGACCTTATCAGGTGGAAATGCCATTCCATTAAGCTGAGAATCTGTGTTCTCACAATCTGTCTCCTTGGTGAACAACAATATTTGTCAAACAGAATGGTGATGACTGGATGAGTTGATTTATAATTTCACTGTGAGTTCCCGTCACATTGTCCTTCACATCCAGAAGGGGCTGCAAGATTAATGGCAATTTCAGAAACGTGAAAATTACTTTATGATGCTATTGCCAGTGTAAATCCTGATGGAAGCTCAACAGAGTCTTGTTTTGATTAGTGAGAGGACAGGTCAAGACATGGGAATGTTGTTTCTTCCCCTTTCTTTTGGAAACACTTCTCTTCCCTATTTGTCCCTGTTGATCTATTCACCCTATTGAATTAAAAACAATTACTTTCGAAAGCCGCAGGGGAAATTAAGTCTAAAAATCAAAGCTATTGTCCTTCAGCAAAAGGAAACAACTTGTTTTGATGGCTTAAGGGTAGGAGATACCGCCACGTGCGTGATCAAAGAGGCGCTAAATAATGGCGCATTTGTCAAACCGTATGAGAGTGAGATCATGCGACTGAATCAATATGACAGCCAGTTTTGTGTCTTGCTCACATGAGGTCCTGCCGCTGGCGGTGAATGAGGGCGCAGAGAGCCAGGCCACTTCTCCAGGAGGACGTAAGGTCAGTCACATTTACCCCCCTGTAGCCCTGGGTCTGTTTCTGACACCACAGCAGCAGCCGGCTGGGACGCACCTCGGACTCTGAAATCAAATTGTACCATCATTAGGAAGTTTAGAATCGTTTTTGAGTGGGAAACTTATATTCCATAATACATATTCTGAAACAAAATTTTTAATGTTGACAAATAAGACCCTGCTTTTTATAATACTTGCAAGTTTGGGTTCAGTGATATTAATTTATTTTGATTAATACTTTTATTGATCAAGGACCTGTTAAATTGATGAAAAGTGATGTACGTTTACATTTTTTTATGTTACAAAAGATTTTTATTTAAATGTATGTCTCTGTCTCATACATATATATATATATATATATATATATATATACACACACACACACACACACACACACACACACACACACACACACACACACACACACACCCTTATGATGATACAAGACCCCTGCACTGTCTGTTTTTTGTTATTATTATTTTAATTGCATATAAAGCAGAGTAAAACCCATAAAATCTCACTAGAGTGCAAGTGATAAGGTTTACTAAAAGCCGGCACATGCTTTTGTTAAATATTTGGTTATGAAACATGACCCTTTTGATTGAGTACAGGGTGTGGAAATCTTTGTTCCCATGAGGCCAGATTCAGGTGAAGCCAATATAAGAGAAACAAGGACCTCATGGAGCCACTACATCATATTAGAGTATGAGGAATCTGAATGAGATTTTGAAAGTTGGGCTGAGTGAAAATAAGACATGAGTCATATATTGTGATTATAGCGTGGAGTTAGCATGTTCAAGGGAAATTGGTCAGGGTGAATCATTACCTGATATTGCTTTTTCCAATTTTATGTGGAAATACAGAAATAAGACTAAATTGCAAGTTGTTGCAAAGCAAATGCAGGGATCGGTTGAATTTGCATTGATTTTTGTGATCATAGTCCCTGAAAGAACTGTTTCAACATCAGAACAGAATCAAGCAGTCAAATTTGCTGCCATCTTTCCAAGACAAACAAAATTGAATCTACCTCGTCTGGAGATGTTTGCGGATCTGCGTGTGGGTCCACTGCGCTCCAGAGAACTTAAGTCCTGCTCGCCGTTAATGTACAGATGTCGCACCTGAAACAGAAAGATTAGGATTTACAGGTGGAAGACTGATGCATATGATGATAATGGGCAGCGGCCTCACCTGATGTGATCGTACACAGGATGAGTTGAGGTTGGGGTAACGTGTGGCTGGGTCTATGGTGTACTGCTCAAAGTTTTTTGAGATATTTTCTGCGGTCGTCTGAGGCAGCAGCCTATAGATGCTCTCCCTATAATAAAAAAAACAGAAGGCATTGGGGGTTTTTTTAACCAAAAAAATTATATATATATTAAAAAAAAAGACAAAATATATTTCATTCGAGAGTTGCAGCGGTGATGGAGCATGTTCACACCTCTCTGACAGAAGATCAAGGGGTCCTTTGCCCTGAGCCCAACTCTTCACCATCCACACTGTGTCAAAGGCAGCCAGAAACCCTCGAGCACATCCTGTCCCCATGGGCCAGAAAGGCTGGAGACCGATGAGATGTAGAGAAAACATGGCATGTTTACAGGCCACACTAAACAAAACACTGTACAGTTAAGCGGCATGTTGCAACTCAGGAAATATTTAAACCTAAAGTAAACTATCTTTTGTCGGTTTAATTTTAGACATGCAGTGGGGTCCAAAATTAAATCTTAAAAAAATTTAATCATTAAAAAATAATTAAATTTAAACTCTAATTTAAACATTTAACCTTCTGGTGTTCCTTGCATGGCTGTAAAAAATGACTGATTTTTTATTTTATTTCAATGAAATAAATGTACTATATTTTGGTTCGATAATGTTTATTTAATATTTTGTATTTTTAGGGGGTTTTATCGTACTAAATTATATTTATGCTGTAGTTATAATGGATTTATTACATGTTAACCACTTTTTAAGAATAGACCTGAAAATAAAATTTCCAGCTTAAACGGTCATAAATCTTGAATGTTATGAAGCACAGACTTTTTAGTTTAGTTTAGTCTCTTTTTAAAGAGACACTGCAGATTATTGCTAAAGTGAAAGAGTTTAAAGTTTAAAAGTTTTTAAAAAGTGACCTAAAAGTTATATAATTGTACGTTTATTATGAAAAATGCACAAAAACACTACACTTCAATTTAATATGAAATGCATATTTTCCCAAACATGTTTATACCCCAAAACTGTGAGAAAAATCAAAGCCATAAATCTAAAAAAGTTGTTTCAAATTTTAGGTTGATATCTTAAAAAATTTGCCTTCGGGTAAGAGTGCCAAACATTTCTACTAGATGAAATTAATTTTCATTTAGTTTCCAAAGCGTTCATGTTGGACAACGAGGAGTACACGTGTGACTATTATTTTCAGGATCATTTAACCTTTTCAAATCATGTCCATGATTTTTTGTTGTTGTGTGTATTCAACCTTTACCAAGTTTTGTACCATAATTTCTGATTAAAGGTGACCTATAATTCAAAATTGAATTTACCTTGGTATAGTCAAATAACAAGAGTTCAGTGCATTGACATGACAGAGTGAATCTCAAACTGGACTGTTTTCGCGTTCTCATTTAATTCACGTTTATGAAAAACACCCCTGAAAAACGGTCGGTTCTCCACACAATACCGACTGTGACGCAATAGTCGGGCTCATTAATATGTATGCCTCCACATATTTGCATATGCCAGCCCATGTTCAATGACAGGCGAAACTGCGCAGCCGAAGCATAGCAGTTGCTCAGTGTTTGGATGTACACATGAACACAAAAGTATTTTTTAGTTCCTTCATCCGAGCCTCTGAAGAAACAATGGCTTACTTTTATTTTCTCTGGAAATTTCCAAACATTTCACCGACGACTTTTTCCTCAACTTGGGCCAATACAGAGCTGGCCTCGGATCAGCTACCAAGCAACACTTTCTGATGTGTAATTGTTTAAGTTCAGACAGGTAACCTTTCTCTCAAAATCGTTCAATACTGTTTATGCATCAGTAAGTCAAGCCAGTGACTAAAATATCAACTTCACATCGTTTCTTTTAGTAGGATGAAAAAAAACGTATTTAAATTGTGAACAAATTATATACAGAAAGCGATCAAAGAACAATCTTTCCACAGCGCGAGTTTATCTGGACACTTGCCAAACTTGTTATGAATTCAATGACGCACGTTACACTGCACAGCGAAGCTCTTACTGTATTTACATGATCGTGTTTGCATTGGGGAAAGCATTAGAGAACAGAAACTGCATTGCAATGATAAGATCTTCATTCTCGCGACCAACAGACTGTCCTCTGCTTGCTCAATGCTCAGTCATCACAGCAACATTGTATGTGATGGGAATAGATCTAAATACTTTAAAAACATCTCACGATTCGTTAATTTCGATAGCTGTAATAGTAAAAACGTATATAATAGCTGTAGTAAAAGTATTCGAGAGAGTTTCACATGTAATACATAGCTATTTCATATGCAAGCATGTCAGCCAATCACAGCAGAGGCCGGTTCCACACAGCAGACACGCCCCTTCAAACAGAGCGTTCAAATCAGAGGCTAAAATCCGGGTGGGAAAAATGCCTTTTATTTCTAAATTATGACTATTTTTGATCTAAAAAACATACTTACATTATAAGGGCAACCCAGGAAACATTATAAAATAATATAAAAAACCACTCTAGGGCACCTTTAAGTAAAGAATTCTAAAAAAACAAAACGTAAAATTGTCAAAAATGACAGAAGAGCACAAAACAAGAAAGTATAGAATTAAATAAGTATTTAAGGTTCATGATGTGTAGTTTAAGTGTTGCTGATATTAAAGCAAAAGGTGGACAAAATATTCGGAAATTCAAGTTAATTATTTACTTCTAATATAATAATATATATTAATTATCATTATACATAATTACTATATATACACAATACATTTCTAATAATTACTATAACAATTACGATAATTATATAGTAGAAATTATATTTTTTAATTAGAAAAAAAACTATAAAATCAAGAATGTAACTATTGATCTTTCTCCTCATATACAGTATGCTATAAGATGACACCTACCTCCAGAAGACTATCTCCAACCAGCGCCACCAGCAGCTGATGTCCGTTCTTTTCCCTTACCAGTGCGGCGTTCTCTGAGGCGTACATGCAGGTGAAGTCAAACATGGCCACATCTGGCTGGCCATAGTGGTTGATGGCGTAATCCAAAGAGGGCAGCTGGTAGTTTGTGCCAAAATCCGCAGCCTCACGGGCGTACGAGAGCAAAGCCTCTTGGTTCACGTTGTCATTTGCCAACAGCCGTTCAGTCTCAATATAGTCCTGGAAATGAACAAAAAAAATCAGAGGAAACGTGCTTTTAAATGGAAAATTATGACAAAAAAAACATTACATTTGAAATATTAACTACAAAAATATTCATGAATGATGAATATCCAAACACTATGAACTCCAAACACTACAAAGAGCTTCAATCACTCAGCAGCTGTGCTGTAATATCCTGTATGATACTCTGAGAAACTACATCTAACACAGACACCAACACAAGGCTTCCTGGTAGGGTTTCTTTTCATAATAAACATGAAATAGTTCTTTCTAATGCACTCAAAGAACAAAATATCCACTTCGTAATGGTTATCATAGCAAAACTAATACTCGCCATAGCACATGTACACTTACACAAACACACATATGATTGTTTTTACACAATAGTGAGGATCTTCTATATAGATTTGCAAATTAAGCTCATTTCAATCATTAAAGACTGACTCTAATCCAAGTCCTTACCTTACTACTAAAATAAATTTTATGTGATAAACATTTACAATTGTCAAAAAAAAAAAAAATTAAGATCAAATCAGATTATATAAGACTAAAAGGCAGTACAACAAATACTACCATGATGTTAAATGCTTCACAAATGAATATAGAAAAATCTTTAAAATTAATACATTTAATTCCTTATATTTTATTACTAAATACTCATTACTATAATATTTGTTAATGTAAATAAAATGCACAAAAAATCGTAAGGTCATTTTTTTATTAATTTTTTTAAACTCCAATATATTGTGGCATTTCATGCTCACACAACATTGACACACAGAAGACACTAAACCGTTACACCATTCGCCATGAACAGCCCACCACAACTCACATTGATGATCACACCCTTATCCAGCAAGCTTTGTTTCTTTGCAGTCATGACAAAGTAGTGCGTGTTGTCCCTGTAATAGACGATGTTTTCCAAATCAATCCCTGTACAAAAGATAAATGAGGTCAATTAGCATGACTGCGCAAAGTGTTTAACAATGAATGACTACTTTTGTTGCTGGTGTTTTATGAATCGCTGTGTAAGATGAATTAAGCTCTATTAATAACTTTGACAAATTACATCTGTCTCAGAAGAAGAATACAATCCAGTTTTGCTCATCTCCACTTTAAGGAGGGGAACCATTACGGAATGATTCCAAGTATGCGTCAGTATTTGACTTATGATGTAATATGTATTAAAAACAATAAAGCATTTTGTCATCCAGCTCTTGTTGTAGTGAAGTTGTTGTCATGCACAGTAGGTCACCTGACCTGTCTCCTCCCTGAGCTCCAGGAAGAACTTCTGATTGAAGATGAAGGCCACTCCGCTGATCTCCTCCACTTTGGCCTCAGCTGTGGTGTTACGGTTGACGAAGTTTGCGGTAATGGCGATGGCTAGCTTCCCTCTGAACTCCTTTCTCCTGAAGCCTGCAGCAGAGAGAGGATTCCAGCTTTGCATTCATGATTTTTTATTTAGAGTTGATTGCAAACAAACATAGATCAGTATTGTTGTTTGTTTGTTTGCTCAAGATTCCTAATGGCAAATATACTTTGGCACATAATGTTTGAGTTACAGATAAATAAATTTTTTTTACTGACATCTTTAAGTGTAAGATAAGATGCAAGTTGCCTTTAAAATGGTAAACATGTTTTTTTTTTTATCAATAGATAATGTAATTGCTAAGACAGCATATATTTGCAAAAATAAGTGCACATTGACCTGTGCAAAACAAAAGCATTTGCACAACAACATATTGCAAAATACGGTCTTTGCTTTCATGGTAGCACTCAACACCAAGCGCTTGTTTACCACCACTATCCCACATTTAAAAAATAATGATAAAACCATAATTCACATGATGTTCTCACACGTCTCAGTGTAATTTAGCACAGCATGGTTCAAAGGTTTCTTATTGTAACCTGAGAGCAGATTTAAGTCTGATCTAGGATCAGTTCATGTCTGTGAACTCCAGCAGAGTCTAACTGTGTCAGCAGGAAGCAATGAAAGTAGTCCTGTCCCACCCCTCCTGTGGTGGGTTAAACTTCCTGTCAAACACAAAGAGCTGACCCGTATTCTGAAGGAATGGAAGACTGGATGTAGGACACAGTTTTTGGAAATTGGAATCACTGGGGCAATTTTCTTGACTGAGTGAGCATGTTAAAGCCTTTTTAAGCAGGTTTATCATGCTTGAGAGAACCAAATCTCATAAGATGAAATATTCCAGTCTGAAAGAGCTTAATGTGTGTCATTCACAAACAAATACATTTGCAGTGTAATTTTTCTGAATAATAAATGTTCTGAAGAGTTCATTTTGTTGGTTTGGTCCACCACATGATGTGTGGAGAACAAAGCCCAAAATTGCCATGCCATAATGTGCTTAGTGGAGACAAATGTTTGAATGTGGAAGTAGGCTTATTGCTGCTCATTTGATAATCTACATTAATGCATTGTTCCAAAGTGACTTACAAATGAGGAACAACAATTTACAATTTATCGCAGTAAACAAATCCAAGTTGAGTATAAGCTAGATTAGTACACAAAATAGAGCCAAAGTAATAATATTATATATATAATTGATATTTTGTATTGCAATATAATACTCATTTATAATAATACATATTCCAAATGAATAACATTTTTATTTATATATATATATATATATATATATATATATATATATATATATATATATATATATATATATATATATATATATATATATACACACATTACTACTTACATTTATAATAGTTAATAAATAAAATAAAGAAATAAATGTAGTAATTATTTATATTATAAACAATAATATTTAAAGTTAATGTATATAATATATAGCTATACTACTTGCATTACTAATAATACTTTTTTAAATATAAATTATGTAAACCATAATAATATGTCTATATAATTTTACGTATATAATAATGATATATAATATTGCATTCCCTGGAAATAAAACCCTTGACCCTTGAATAAAATCATGTTCAACGTTCAACAGTTGAGATCCAGAAATATTTCAGCCAAGATCAATATTGATTCCGAAGAGGAAGTACCATTCCATACAAGAGGGATGTTTGTTTAGAAGATATGATCATTTCATTCCTCCATTTCCAAGAGAATATATTGAAAGACACATGAGGTTATAATTAACCTCAGCTGATTTATGGAACAGTAAAACATCTCGCTTCCAAACACAAGCCCCTTAGAATCTATGCATGCTGAAAGAAATTTCAATAACTGAATATTCGCTTGCCATCAAGAGTGCTTCTCCTTCCATCTGCTCCAATTATCACATCGAAGTCATAGTCTGAGACCAGGTGATCAGCCGGGCGGATCTCCGTCCTCCATCCAGGCCCTGGAATGCAGACACCAGGTCAAACTCAAGAGGCTCAGCTCAGAGGAAAACAAACTAACTTGGCCTTTCTTTTGTTTATCACAACTCTAAAAGTACAGCCAGCTCAGTGTGTAACTGTCAAGCCGCCAGGGAGAAAAGCTTACTTGTATCGGAAAATACAACCTTCATTTTCTGTCCATGTGTGAGGCCTTTATAATTTGACCAGCGATGCTCTTTTAACCAGCAATGCATTGCAGGAGAGGTGCTATAGACCCCACTGACCCCTGACTTTATATATAGTACAAAACTGAGGGTTTATCATTTGCAAAATGCAGACTGTTAAGTGCCAGTGACGCGGAGGAACGGCACAAACCTTCTCGGTATCAGCGGCGTGTGTGCGTCAAGGGTACATAGTGGGAAAGGTGTCAATTTTCATGATCTGGTTTAGCCCTGCTTTTGCTTCTGTAAATCCATTAGGATCTTGAAGTAGGAAGATACAACAATCTCTTGGTAATTTGACATTCAAACAGCGTTAGGCCCATTGAGCGTGTTAAAATTACATAGGCACTTTTAAAGAGAGTAACTTAACTAAAAGTGTTAAATAGGCTGCAAGAAACAGCCCACAGTGTAAACAGAGTAAATACATTTGAAAACCGGTTAACAGCTGCTCTGCGATCTCATTCTTAAACACACTTGCCGGGATGTGCATGTGGATGTGCGTGTAGGGCCACTGGCAAAAGGGTGTGTAAATCCGCCAAAGAATGACATAAGACGAAAGGTAATGATTACCCAACCCTTTCCAGACCACAAGAGGTGTAAAGAAAACAGGTGATGGCTTTCTTGGACGTATTTATAGTTATTTTTATGGCTGTGTGGGATTATGTTATGATGCCTCGGAGTTCCACATGTCTCAAGTCTGTCAGGTTGCATCATGGACAGTAAATGTGAGCTAAGGTAACACCATGGTGAAATGTAGTGCCAATGTAGTCCTCAAAGCTATATGGTTAGCACTAAGATGACACGATGATTGATTACCATCAGTGCCTTGGTCCTCAGGCGGCTCGAGAAGCTTGACAAACTCCACGTTGACGTGTACCTCCACCCCAACAATGAGAGCGATCTTTAACAGCATGAGCTGCAGCTGACGAATACCTGAAAAATATAAGGAAGTCACCATCAAATCCACTAGGAAATATTTTGTCATGTCCTATAACTGTGCTGATGTTGGACGAGACCATTACAATACTGTTGTGAGTTTGAATGAAATGTGATGAGAAAAAAAAAGACTGGGTCCTGTGACATTTAAAATAAAACAAAAAGTTAAATATAAAATTATTAAAAAATAGAATAAAAAAATGTAATAAAATATGTTATAAAATAAAATATAATTAGCAACAAAACAAAAAATCACAGAACATAAAATAAATAAAATTAAAAAATATATATATAAAATAAAAAGACAACATCTTTCTATTGTGTTGTCTCTATGGCTTGGTTATTTTAAATAATCATTCAAAGTACTCACAACCTCAAGTTATCCGTTCAAATAAAACATTTAGGCATGTATGTATATACATTAAGAATGTATAAATTTGTGCTACAGAAAGATAAGCTATAAAAAGGCAACCAATATCTTTCAAGAGATAAGTGTGGAAAAAGACATTTGCATAATCCCAGCTACTCTGAATGTTTTACATATCTTTTGGTTGGGTTGGACTGGTGTTATCTCAGGGACCATAAATAGGAACATATCAAACTTACAATAGGTTCAGTTGGCAGAGCTTGAAAGAGAAAGACCATCAGAGTGTCTGAAAATCTCATCCAACAAGCTCATACACAAATCTCTGAATCCGATTGCAACATCGAATAGGTTCCAACAGTGAAACCATATCTCATGTTCCTGTTGTGGTGTCTCTTGATGACTGGATGGGGTTATCAGTGAGGAGTATCGTCAAAAGCATGGCACTGTAACTGGAGCAGATGTAACCTACTGATGTGGTCTATAGATCCAGCGCAGAACTTTCCATAGAACTTCTTGGCTCCAAGGTTCCTGAGATCATGGATGGTGTAAGGCCAAAGGTGCAGGACATTGTTCCTAGAAAAGGTGTCCCGCTTTTCAATCACCACCACCTTGGCGCCAAGCAAAGCCAGCTCTATGGCGGCCCGAAAGCCGCATGGGCCACCACCAATGATGAGACACTGTGGAAACAAACAAGTTTGGCATTTATTTATTTATTTATTATTGCATATAACTGCTTGGCTTTTTGGAGAACTTCTACACGTGTAACCAAAGACTTAATGACCTCATACATCAACTTCCTGACCAATCAAAACCAATTTGTGCATACCCATTCTTCTGGCACAACCACATGGTATGATTTCATATCCTTACTTACTTCAAAACCCAATCCAAGCAAATTCTAACACGAGCCAGGACTGTGGGTGACGCCTTTACTTGTCCTTCACAACAAAACAGGATTATGACTGTGCTGTAAAAAGTGTTACCGTTTACTTGACTTAATATGGTGTATAAACAGACATATCCATAAAAGGCTTGTTCAAAAGTGGTAATAAAATGGCGAACACACTTTTATTACCTGTAATTAGATGCCAAGGGCGTGTACGGGTGAAGCAAGACTGTATTTAACACACAATGAATTGCTGCTCTAACTTGTAGGTGTTTGACACAATTTCAAAAGTCTTGGCCTTGAGGAACGTAATATTTTAACCATTGATATCCACATATAGAAATTTCTTTCACCTCAGAGGATGTCCGAACAAGGTGCCTTCATAAAACTGACCCTAACCTAAATATGCATTTAATATTTTATGGGAAAAAATTCTGCCATCCCTCTTTATCTTAGCCTTTGCCTGATGGTCCCAACATCCTGTGACATGAGTCAGCTTGCCCATGTTTCCTGTTCTGGACATGATCACTGTGGGCTTCTGTCACTTTACATTTCTACTTTTGAAGACATTCAGGAAGGCGTTTCTGTGCCAGAGCAGTGCTAACAGCAGCTGACCCGCATTCAAAAGCCAAGCTCGAGGATTAATCTTATGGTCTCTCAAGCATGGAAGACCACTGTGATAGAACAGTCAGAAAAAAGAGCACTAAGAGTCAAACAAAGCACAGTAACAGTTCAAATTATCAATAAATTTAAGGCATTATTTACTGTAAAATAAATCTTGCCCTCCACATCTATTGAAACATGTATTATATTAAGTTGTGTGTCAATAATGTCATGACATTGTGACACCAAGACAGTTTGAAAATGTTAAACTGAATTTATTGCTAAAATTTTGGTCTGTTTGTCACACAAAGTGATCATATGGCTTCAGAAGATGTACACAATTTGTAGGTCCATTTTTAGTAACCTTTTAATGCTTTTTGTCACTTTGGAACTTGAGAGCCCAAATTTATTTATTTAATGTATTTTGAGTTTCCATTCTTTGATGAAATATTTCTTTAAAACTGTTGTGGAACAAGCCAACAAATCTGTGAGCAATAAACTTTAAGCACACAATGTGAAATGCAAACCTATGCAAACAAACTACAACTTGCACCACAATAGCAGAGACCAAGATAAACCACTAGAAATTAATAGCCAAAGCCCCAGAAATTTAGAGATTAGCATTGAAATATCCTTAACCTGACAATAAACTGCAAAATTAATATTCTTTAGGGTTTCCAATTCTTTCAACGCCTTATCAAGCTCAAATAAGGTCAATAAGTCCACAGGAACAGTGCAAAACCACCATGCAAAACTCACTAACAACAATCTCAACATGTATGCTAAGTCAAGTGACCTGAGATTGACTCTTCCATTGACTGCTCACAAATGTCTACACGATAAAGCAGTGGTCTAGTTAATGCTTAGTAGACTTTAACAGTCACCCTGAGCTTATAGTTAAACAAAAGACGACTTATTTTCCCAAGCTAACAACATAATAATAGCCCAAACACTAGCTAGCATGCAGCCTCCATATAGAGTAAGCCTAGATTAGCTTGGTATGGCACTCCAGCATAGAGATCATGCCATTCTCATAAGTTAAAGCAACATTATTGAATCACTCTGAGGAAAATCACTTGTATGGCATTTCAGAGGCGAAATTTCAGTGAAACCATGATAATATTACAATTCAGATCTCATAAACATGGATTTTTCAATGCATGTGCTCCTCTTCTAAAAGAGCTCTAGATAGACAAAAATCCTGACTCATATCCTCCTAACCCTTGATCCCTCAGTCCAACGGTCAACTGTAGCAGAAAAATGGCTAAAACCAAATGATGCTGATCCTCATTTCCTGTTTCGTTTTATAAATAGAAGGAACAAACTTTTCACAAAGACGATCACCGCTACAGCGATCTCTGCCACTATATCAGCCAAAAGTGATTTGACTAACAAATGTGGATATGAAAATGAGTTGTTGTTGTGCCATTTCAATTCTCTTTTGTTGCACAACAGGTATTGACGTTTTTATTCAGAATTCCATAAACGTACCCCTGACAAGTTTGCCGTCTTCTAATCTACATCAACAAACTTACCTCGCTGAACCAGCCTTTCAAAGTAATTTCTGCTTCCTCTAAGAAGTGTGAGATTTGAAGGACACGTATAGAGCTCAAGAGACTTACTCTCGTTTCAGTGCAGGCTTTGCCCTTGTTATACTCCTTATGGCTGGCTCTCTTGTCCAGTTTCGCCCACAGGCCTTGGGCCTTCCAGTAAGTGACGGCAGCTTTCAGGCTGCTGTAGAAGCCTCTGTGGTCGGAGGGGTTCAGCTCTAGCTGCCTGCATAGGATGCTGAAGGCCTGAAGAGTTCCCTTACAGGTAGTGGCCTGCACAAAGTTCTCAAACAGCTGGCCGGCCTGAGACGCACGCTCGTCCTCCGTCTCTCCCATCTCTTTCCCTCTGTTGACAGGGGATTCAGTCAGAGGTTGACTGGTGCTGGCATTCTTTTCCAAGACTGGGGAAAGAAAAGGAACAGAGGGTTTTATTTGTTTCTAGACTGGGATGAAAGTGCCATAAATTTCATTATCTGCAATCCACAATCTGTATGTGGGGAAAACATCATATATATGGGTATACAGAGCAGTGAAATTACTAAAAATGGTAGGCAGTTGATTCATTTATTGCTTTAGGGCTCTGATTGCAGCCTGTCGAAGCTTGAATATAAAGGTCAATTATCTCAAAACATCACTGTCCTTATAAGAATTAAAGAGGTGCACAACTAAGTTTCAGAAAGATCAGGGTTTTTTAAACTGGGGCCCAGGGGTCTGTGGAAAATGATTTTTTTCTGGTATGGTATATAATACTAACTCAAATAAAAATAAAATACATAAAGTAAATGAAGAAATAAAAATAAATGAAGTGATAAAAAGTAAATATATGCATATATAGTATAATAATAAAAAAAAACGAATTAATTGTCAACTTAAAAAAAGTCAACTTGAAGATTTTTAAGATCATTTTAAGCAATTATTTAGGAAACAATTTTTTCATTTAGCTGTTTTTAAAGAATATTTTAGAAAGAGGGTCTCCCACGTAAGGGGATTATCCTTTTTAGCATCAAAAACGTCATTAACTGACTAGTCGACTGCTGGACAACTAGTCAACCATCCTAACAACAATGTATGTCAATCTTTGGCTATCTGGACCATGCCTTGTAAAACACAGTGCATTCTGTCCTGAAGTACTGCTGGTAAATCAAATGAAAATGACACAAAAACACTTGACGTGCTGTAAAATAGGCCAGAAGAGTCACATTAACTCAGACTCTAGTGCCTGATAGGATTACTGCACGCAGAGCAAACGGGACAGAACAAAGGAATGGACACCAAGATTGGCCCAGTTGTAGACAACCTGTGAGCCAAAAAACTATTTTCATGCACGAAGAATGGCCTTCACATTCTTCAAAATGTCTCCTTTCATGCAGTGCAGGAGAGGGTAAATATGTTTGGAATGGCATAAAGGTGGGACTATCGTGCATTTCTCAATGTGTCCTTCAGGTAAATTCAGCAAGTGAAGAGAGAGTTGATTTTGAGAGTGAAACCAGAGCACACCGATACGTGAATGATTTTAATGCACGTCTTCTGAACGAGTGAGAAAACTTGCCGAAAGCTCGAGCTCAATAGCAGTCCACCATCTTTCTCTCAATGAACACTCCTGAGGGTCACTTGAGTCTCACCAGCCTAATCAAATCTGGCAGCTGATGAGAGCTTCATTTATCTGCAGGGTGGCATTACGCATTAGCTGCTCTCCTGATTCATTTGTGCAGTCACATCCACTGTTTGTTAACATTTCCACTTGTTCACACACACACACATAAAAGACAAGACTGGAGTAATGATCCTGAAGACATATTTATATATAATAAAAATAACTTGACCCAAATTTCTAGTCCTTGAATTCTCCAAGGGCCGAATTTTTATGTGTCACCAATGGTCAGTGCAGCCAATGCAGTGTGGGAAAGTTCCCTTTGCTAAATTTAACCATGCTGAAAAGGCATCAGGGGATATTTCTTGAAGCAAGATGAGCCAGGAAAGTTGCCTGGGACAAAATCTAGTTGCATGCGAGACAAACAGTAAGACGGACCACATTTAGAAGCTACAAATCATATTGTCTCTAGTGATAAGTAGGACCAGCCTCTCGACAGATGGCACAACTGCAAACAACCTGTGCCACTGCCTTCAGAGATATTTTTCAAGGATCATGCACATTTGCCCATTCCGTCTATCATTAACAGACATTAAAAACTAGTTCATGCTAGTGTCACTGTGACTCCCAAACAAATTGACTCAGACATGCAGTCTTTCACCATTAGGTCTTGACGGATCTTTTTGCAGGAGCTTCAGCTTTGAGAGAACCATCAAAGGGTTCATACGCATCCCAGTGGATTCGGCAGAAAGCAGCACCACTTAAAACTGGAATTCCTAAGAGCCAACATTCCTACACCACTAAGATTATTCATGTGACATAGGAGCACACAAAAGGGAAGTTAACCTCCTCTATTATTCTCACCAGGGCTGTATTTATTTGATAAAAAAATAAAAATAAGAGCAATAAAAATAAACCTAAATAACATTTTACAATATTTAAAATAACTTTGTGATGGCAAGTATTTTCAGCATCATTACTCCAGTCTTCAGTGTCACACGATCCTTCATAAGTCATTCTAATATGCGGATTTGCTGCTCAAGAAACATTTCTTATTATTATCATCAATGTTGAAAACAGTTGGGCTGCTTAACATTTTTGTGGAAACTGTGATACACTTCCTAGTACGAAAAAAATGAGATGTTAATAATTTTCAGCAATTACAAATTAAATTGTTTAAAAGTGACACTAAAGACAAAATATTTCTATTTAAAATAAATGCTGTTCTTTTGAACTATTCATACTGGAAAAAGGTATTAAAATAGTCATTAAAAAATATGTGTGTATATACAGTACGTGTGAATATATTAGTTGTTGTTGATGTGTTTTTTGTGTGTGTTTTGTATATTGAAATGGTGCTTCACAAGAGGTTTATCCTAAAGAATACATTTGTTCAAAATACACACACATTGGGTTTCCATGTTTCAAGGTGAATTTCCATAGACAATGATTTTTATACTGTACAAACTGTATATTATATCCCAACCCCTAACCACAACCCATTTTCAAAAAACAATTTAATAATGATGATAATAAGTGGTTTTCCTCATGGGGACAAGGTTATAAAAAGTGTCTTTGTGGGGACATTTGGTCCCCATAAAGTAGGGTTTACCAGGAAAAAAACACACACACACACGGTTGTTCATGTTTGTAGGGAAAGTACACCCTACAGAGTCAATATAGATCAGTAGTTTACTGCCTGAAGTATTACCAGCAAACAAAAGTAACCGGAGAGTAATGCTGCTGTCTAGGAGAGTTCGGTTACACTGGTTGAAGTGACGTTCGTTATTGTTAGCCAGCTGACCTATAAGTAAGCATAATGTATTATGTATTTATTACAGTATATGGCATTGGTCGATACTGGATATTTAAAGCATGCGCATTTCCTATATTTTTAGATTTAGATTACATTGGCCATCATACAAAACTCCCTTATAAATTTGATCGTTAAAAACTGTAATAATTTAATAACATTAAACTGTAATAATTTAATAAGAAATCAGCATTTCTTAAAATGAAACAAAATAGTATAACATTTAAATATCTAGGATATTAAACAAAGGATGAAAGAGAAAGTATTTTATTTTGACATGATTGCACACTTTGCCAGAATGCCCTGAGAAATAAAGCATTTTAAAGAAATGTCTCAGATGTTTTATTCCTTAAAGGGAATTACTCCCTTATTCCCAATGCGTTTTTCCAACTTTTGGAAGTACACAGTCAAAAGTGCATTAAAAAAAAGTGTGATTTTCTGTGTATTTCCAGAGGCAGGATATCTGATATTGTATGAGGTCCAAGTCCTTCCTGTTTGTGCACTTTTTACTGCTTTGTGGTGGACAAAGAATTCAGAGCAGCCCCTCTAGATCACATCAGTGCTAAAATGGTGCCACTTTTTAGGATTTCAAAATATGGCACAACAGCTCAACTAATGGGCTAATATCATTGGCAAACAGATGTAGAAAGAAAAATGCAAAGGGGCAAAATCAGCTATTTTGAGATCATAGTTCTTGAGAATGATAAACAATCACTCGTTCAAACAAACTAAGCCGCAGAACAGCACAACTTATCATACATTAGGCATAATGAAGGGGAAGATGTAGGTCAAACCCGTAATGAGTTCTCTAGAGTAACGTCTTCAGTACAGATCTGGTCGAGTGACATTGAACTGGGCAACACCCTTGTGCGACCAGGAATCCATCAGAATCAACACTAGGCCTACAATTCCCACTAAATATATAACTGATACTGTGCTTGTGCAGAAAAAAAGAAGAAAAAAAAGAGAAAAAGAACACATTGTGAGGCATTTACAGAAAGAACTTGAGAGGAAAACTGGCCTTTAAACAAGGTCTGAATATTGTGTAGGGTACTAAAATTGTATAAAATGTCATGATAGATTGCATTTGGAAGATTGTTAAGAAATTTGAGAATAAAATGATGGATCTACCAAATGCAGCCTGTTGCACATTAACAAATCTTACTGTACTGCTGTATTAACGTTATATGGAAGCCAGTTTCTGATTTAGAGAAAAAAACATATTTTAGGTAATTGACTCTCATAATCACAACTTTATATCTCACTGCTCACAGTCACAACTGACACTTTATATCCCAAAATTGTGACTTTATATCTAACAATTGCCAATTTAGATCTCACAATTGCCCCTTTATTACTCACAATTACCTCATAGATATTTATTTCTCAAAATTGCCAATATATATATATATATATATATCACAATTGCCACTTTATATATTACAATTGCGACTTCATTGCTAACAATTGCCCCTTTATTACTCACAATTACCTCATAGATATTATTTATATCTCATATATATATATATATATATATATATATATAACAATTGCCCATATATATTACAATTGCGACTTCATTGCTAACAATGTCCACTTTCTCACAATTGCCATTTTAAATCTCAAAAATGTCAAATTTATACCTCACAATTGCCATATTATAGTTGCAACTTCATTGCTAACAATTGCCACTTTATACCTCACAATTGCGACTTCATTGCTCACAAATCACAATTGCGACTTTTGCATCATAAATTTTGACTTGTGTGATTTATTTCAACCTGAAATCTCTCACTCTTGCTTTATATTTCTTTTTAACATTTTCTCCAACAATTGCCGATGAAATTTTTCACTCTGAAGCAGACACATGCTTCCATATAAAGTGGATAAGCTCTTGGAGACACATTCTGGTGATCCTGCTCAGAATAGACAGGCCTCAAGTTACAAGTGCTGCCATGGTGTGATTCTATAGCCGTGCAGAAATGGACAGCAGGTTCAAAGCCTAACATTAGGCTAATGAAGTCCTGGGGTAAATCATCCTAGTTAGGCTACGCAGAAAATCATTTGCAGAGTTTGCCTAAATTTTAAAAACAGAATCATCGTTCCATAAACATCCATTTTAAAAGCTCTATTGAGCTTTTGTCCTATTCTCCAGAAATTCTGACAGATACTGTACCTTGCAGACATCAAGATTTCCGGCAGCATCTGATTAACTGATCCTATTGTGTGGATTATATGATCCTTACGATAACAAACAACTTTCCACTTCCTCTAACGTTCTCTAACCCCCTGGGAAGCAGAAGGAAGAATTATAATGGAAACATGCATGAGGAATTTAAAGACTCTAAAAGTGGTGCTGCTCCAGACAAGCAGGTCTAAATGAACAACAGTTTCAACTAAAAAAAAGTGCGGTCACTGGATTCAAGTCTTTCCGTTACACTACAACAGGATGGCCAAATGTTAACCACGTATTCACTAGGGTGAACGGATTTAGGTATGGTATGGACTTACTCACTCCAATTTTACTAATGGAAACCTTGTACTAACCTTTGCCATGACCAAAAACTACATATAACCTCTTAGGTTAATTAAAATAAGTCAGTCATTTAAATACATTTAGTATCAATCCTCTCAAGATATCAAATGTCAACATGTAGCAACTTTAACAGGTGTTCAGATTCTCCTCTCAACTGGGTAGTGAAAAAGTACAAACCGAGTTGAGAAGCATTAGTTGTTCCACATGAACCAAAATCCAATAGATGAACTTATGCAACTCCACGAAAAGCCGTATCTTACAGAGACTGCCATGTAGCGATATACTACCCACATGAAACGCATGAGAGGATCACGGCAGTTCAAGAGGAACGGGGAGGTTGTTATTTTGAGAGATGTCCACAGTGCAGCAGATAAACTTTCAGCATTCACATCTGTGGATAATTGGAGTCAAGCCATTTTAACTGAACCTCTACTGAGTCTCATCTTTAAAAAATCCCAAATAACTGCCTAAACAGCTCAGAGGATCTCCAACATTATTTGTGTTAGTCATTTCCCTATCTACCTCATGATCCTCTCTACGACTTTATAACTCACAATAGCGACTCGGGCTGCACGATATATTGAAACATGCACTCTAACGGTTATATTGTGTTTTGGTTCTGTTATCCCTGTTCGCCTGACCTATAGTTTCCTAGTGTGTGTCAGTTTGTTCCCTTGATTAAATATTCAATTCACCTGTTGTCCCAGTTAATTTACTCATTAGTTCCTCTGTCAGTTTAAGTACTGTCTTCATTCAGTTCATTGTTTGGTGTCATCTAAGTTAATTGGTTGTGATGTTTCCCTGAGTGTTCCTGTGCGTTTTTGAGTTAAAGACTGTTTCCGTGAGTTCTTCGTCTTCATGATTTCCATGTCTTTCCAAATATAGCCATTTTAGTTATCTATAGTGAATATTCCGGTATTTCTTCATGTCGCAAAATAAAATCGCAGAACAAGTAAACATTGCAATGCCAGTTTTTTCCAATATCGTGCAGCCCTAATTGTGACTTTATATCTCACAATACCGACTTTATTTATTGCAACTTTGTACTGTACCTCACAATTGCGACTTTCTCACAATTGCAACTTCTCTGCAGATCTTTCCTCATGCCTGTGATGAAGCTGTGGTTGATTAAAAAGAAATCCATTTGATAGACAAACACCATAGTAGTGTATTTCTGTCTTTCTCTGTGCTGAGGACGGCCCTTATAAGTCAATGGCATATTCCAGGAAGCGGGGATTGTGTAACAGTATCGTTTTGCTCTATAGGCAACAGAGGTACAACATATTGAAATGCTCTCATAAACAACCACATGATCTGCAAGAGACTAAACGGATCAAGAAAAGCAAACACCTAATGGTGCATCTCGTACATTGCGTTATGAGAACCCATATAAACTAGATGGTGTTAAAGTGCAGCAGCACTGCTGGGAATTTAGGATACAGACATACTAGTCTTAGAAAAAAAGAACAAATATTTATCTAGACGACTTGAAATTCATTACATATTAAACTAAACACACAAATACAAAAGAAACATCTGCGGAGGCAATTATCAAGTTATTCATCAATTGAGACATATTTGATGCCAGTCTAAGCCTGTTGATCTTGACAGTCAGAGCAATACACACCAACAATAAGTAATCCTGGACAACAGGGAGAGAAAAACAACACTCGAACCAAAACTATTCATGTTACATATCACATGTAAGCATGAAGAGACACAATCACCATTGTAAAATTGCTGATCAAAACAAGTTTACCTGAGAACAGACAACTGGTCTCTTAGTAACTGTGCTTTGGGATATTTTAGCTAGTTTCTAACTGGTAGACCATCCTTCAGATAGATTCCCAAAGGGAAATGTTGTCATTTAGCTCGTGGCTGTATCAGGCAAAAGATAATGATAAATAAAAAAAACATGCTTTAGTGCTGTATTGGCATTATCTAGGAGATAAACTACAAACTAAACCCTGACAGCTGACAAGCACTCCAAAGGCTGTAGTAAATTATTTACACCACTCTTGAAACTAACCTGGCCAAGATGTAATCAAACACCCGACTGGATATCCAATACAACCTTGTTAACCTTGTTCATTATAATAATATAATTATCATAACACAATTATACATAGCATAAATAAACCTATTTATTTGTGTTATAATATTACAATGTTTTTTCCATTATGTATGGCAGCAGTGTATCCTGTCAATGCAGCGCGTGCCCAATCTAGCGTCACTTCGAGTTTCCCAGCAGCTCGTGCTTTGATGCGCTCAAATGAAGTGATCAACAAACTTACTTTTTCCGCTGTAATGTGACTTTGGGGTTCAGCGACAGCCGCAGAATCTGATTGACAGCGGTCGATATTATCCGTATACAGTATCTGACCTCTGAAGTTTATCTCGCAGAGAGAAATGTTTGTATCTTATGATTCCATCCACCCGGTTGTTGATATAGGTCGCCCTCGCGACTCACTGGCCCTTTATGCCCTTTATAATTAGAGGCGGCGCTTCCCATGACGCCCAATGGGAAGTGCAGATCAACTTGGAAGGCGAATCCCACTGTTGATTTTCTTTTTAATTTTGATCAGGCATCTGTACTTTACTTCATTCTATGGAGAAACTGTCTTGAGGGTTTGAGCTGAACGAACGAAAGCTGTAATTGCAATGCTTTCTATCCTACAGTCAAAAAACTTTAGACGTTGGTTTTTAAATATAAAATTTGGTCTTGTAAAATATGATATGGGGAGCAACAACACATCGATTGCAAAATGGCATTTCATTAATACGAACGGAATTTTACAAGTAGCCTACATACACACTGCACCACAACATAAAACATGTTGTGCATTAATGATTGGAATATTCCCAATGTTTTCTCCCCTGTACCTGGTACAGTGTACCAGCTGTCCTACAGACGCCTCATCATCATGATCCAGGGACCTGCTCTAAGTAAAATATGTCCTTTAACATGCACTCTAATTTTAAATTTTACGCCAAAATCAATTTTTCTCATTCTTTTAAATGTTATACAATATGCTACTACACTACATAGTATGTGAGTCTTGATAAAGATGATGAGCATGCATTTTTCATGCATCTTACCTACAACAGTGGAAGAGTTCTGGCTCGAACGCCAACAGTTTAATCTCACACATGTTGGCAGGTGTTTAATTAGCACAGCGAATCACAGCGGTGAACGAGATCTCTTGTACTCTGTCGCTATCTACTGGACTCTTAAAGGATGTGCACGCTTAATGCACTTTTAGAAGAGGTGCCTTACTGTAAGTGCAATCAGATGCGTTCATTAGACTCAGGGGATTTGTAAAAAAAAAAAAATATATATATTTCATGTTGGTAACCCTGGACACTGAGACCTAGAGCCATATTAATACATTCAGTTATTATTATTATTATTATTACTACTATTCTTATTATTATTACTATTATTATTATTATTATTACAACTTTCATTTCCAACCAAAATCCAATATCTGTACGACACGGGCAGTGCATCCTTTTCCTATTAGCACCTAAACTCTGGAACAGTCTTCCTAACATTGTCTGGGAAGCAGACACACTCTGTCAGTTTAAATTTAGACTAAAAAGGCATCTCTTTAACCTGGCATACACATAGAAAATTATACATTCCTATTGTTCAAATCATTAAATGATTATTAGGCTGCATAAATTAGGTCAGCCGGAACCGGGAACACTTCCTATAACCCCCAATGTACTCGTTACATCGTAAGAAGAATGGCATCTACGCTAATGTTAGTCTTTCTGCTTATTCCGAGGTTTACTGTAATCAGCTGGATCCGGGCCGTATCCAGATCAGATGGTGGACCTGCACCTGGACACGACCAAAACGCATGATGCAGTAACTGTCAGCCGGATCTGGGCCGGATCCAGACCAGATGGAGGACCTGTGCCTAGACTCGGCCTAAACACATGATGTAGTCAGCCGGATTTGGGCCGGATCCAGACCAGATGGAGGACCTGACTCAACCACGACGCATGATTTAGTCAGCCAGATCCGGGCCGTATCCAGACCAGATGGAGGACCTGTATCTAGACACGACCACAACGCTTCCCTGAAGTGTCAGCAGAGATTGTGTCAACTAGACTCTCCCCTGTGAAGACCTCATCGACACGACAGCCATCGGCACTGATCCTCAACAAACCCGTCTCAATACCAGCGTGACTCCGATCTTCAACCAAATGGAACTGGATAAATATTCTGATTGTTCCAAACCAACCATTCTCCATTCTGCCACCTGATGGAGTTTTGGTTCCTTGCCACTGTCGCCTTTGTCGCCTTTTCACCTTTGTTGCCATTGGCTTGGCTTGCTTAGTTGGGGACATTAAATTTAATATTCAACAATAATATTGATCTGCCTGCATTGACACTATTATACAAGAACTGAACTGAGCTGGACGATGACATCACGGTTTACTCCAGATCGGCTATATATATAATTAATCTAAATTAATAACTTTTTTTAAAACAAAAATGAAACATCACTGGAGTAATGCTGCTTTAATTACTTAGGCTATATTTTAAAGTAGCCTACATTAAAATAGAAAACCATTATTTCAAATTGTAATAATATTTCACAATATTATTGTTTTCTCTATATATTTTTGATCAAATAAATGCAGGCTTGATGAGCAAGATATTTTCAAAAACATTATACCCTATAATTTAGTCTACAGTAGTAAAAAATATTGTAATGGACTTACGACTTATATCAATAAATAAGATATTGTTCTGTTTTAAATTATGTTTTATATCGAGCTAAAAAACACATTCCCTCATTTTTGAAGGGCAGTGCGCTGTCGCTTTAATAATTGTGCCATCAGACGCACGCATTAGTGGGAGCCAAAAACCTTTTCCGGTCTTTTTTTCCCCTTAAGTTTCCAAATAAACCACGTCCCAGGCACAGACAGGGTCTGTGATTTTCGCCAGAGGTGACTCGTCTAAGTAAAAAACGATGCTGAAGTGTGTGATATTATCCCTTTGCGTGGGCTTTGTGTTGGGCAGCTCAGTTCACCGAGGGGGACATCTGGACATTACCGAGACCCTGCAGGAGCATGTGGCACACGGACAAACTACTTTAAACGAGATGTTCAGGGAGGTGGAAAAACTGATGGAGGACACGCATCAGAAACTAGAGGAGGCTGTACACCAGGTATGACTGGAGAAACAACAATCTCAGCAGACTGAATTTTGTTTTGCGCCATATGTCCTTTGCTTATGCGCGAGGATGTCCAAATCGGTAAACGAATGGTGAACGAAATAAAAAAAAAAAAAAAAAAAGAATGGTGAACGAAATTTGAGTCGGATCTTTTCATGGAATCTTTTTTTTTATAACATCACAAAACATCGAACGAATCTCATAACGGATTTGGTTTTACTAAATAACTTTTAGTAAATCGTACACATTTTTTTAGTATTGTTCAGCGTATATTTTTATATTTTTGTTTGAAAGGCATTGGTGCAACAAACTGAACTGGGACACATGAAATTGCAAAAAACAATCCCCCGGTTTCACAGACAAGGCAAGTCTGAAATGCAATATTGAGCTCTTTTAACCTGAAGCATCTTTCACTGTCATCTTTAAATATGTCAGTGCATGTTTTGTCTCAAGATGCACACCAATATTTATTTTCTAAGGCATCTTATAAAAGCTATTTAAATGTCCTAATTTAAAAACTATCGGACAAAAACCGTAATATGCAATGTGTCTGAATCATTTTGATTTAGTAGAATCGATTCACGGAAATGAATCGGACTTTCCTTCACTCACTAGAGTATTTAATTCATGATTTACCTCAGAATTCTCAATGCTAATAATAAAGTACAGTCAAAACATTATTCACATCTAGAAATATTAATCTTATTTGATAAATATGCTCAATCAGATGGAGAACGAGTCCTCAAAATCGCTGTTACATGGACGTAACTTTCCTGCCAATTTTCACAATGAAACTACAACAGAGATCAAGGTGGGGAATCGGACCTTGCATCTGATAGAGAGAATTGACAAGGTATTTCATATGTTTATTGGCTTGTATTTGATGTGATTTTTATGTATATTTGCACTGTATTGACATGAACAGAACCTCACTGTGTTCATGCCTTTGTAGATTGATTTGACTTGTCTCTATCTGCAACTTGTTTTTCCTGTAGGAAACAGATAATAAGACTGGAAAGACTAAGTTTTCCAGAACTCTCATTCAGGACACTGAACGGTGGAATGAAGTAGATCATGTGAGTCTATATTTCATCTATAGCCTTAATATCCCATATCACTTTAAGTTATACTAATAAACCATTTTTATTTCTAAAAAAGTGACCATAGAAAATCAAACTTCCAGTGCTATGAACCCTGAATTGAGTTTGTCGTCACTTTGGCAACCTGGGGTTAGAAAGCAGTTTATTTATTAAAACCAACATGGATTTTCCACTTCACCAGTCATCAAACTAGGACCTTCCATTTGCATGGGAAACATGTGGCACATCATTGAGACTTTTCTAAACATGGACAATTCTTGTAAATAAAGTAGTTGAGGGACAGATGGTCCACATCAGTCCTCTATCCTCACATTTTGTATTGTTGCTGTGACTAAAATATAAGCTTTTACTTTTTATAAGGCTTATAAAAGATGCCCTCCACAGAAATGAGTCTTTTAAACAGGATCATTCAACATAAACACATTCCCCCGGTTTCACGGACAAGGTTTAAGCCTAGTCCCAGACTAAAATGCATATTTGAGCTGTCTTATAGCAACTTGCACTGACTTTTAAAATATGTCAAAAGATGCACACCAGTAATGTTTTTTTAAGGCACGTTTATAAAGCCCTAATTGAACTAAGGCCTAATCCTAGCTTAATCTAAGCTCTGTCTGTGAAACCGGGCCATAATGTAATTGTTTTCAAGACTAAATGTAATGTTTTGCATACATCATTTCTACAGTACACTCTCAATTCCCTTGAATAACAGACTAACTGTGTTTAATAGCTTTTGGTTGAAATTAGATACAACAGACAGCTACCATTATATCGATTCCAGAGTAAAACCTGAATATATAAACATTACAAGGTCTCTTTGCATTTCTGCAACAATTTTACAGATGGCAATGCCATTAGAGGCTCTTGTTCATGCAGTCTTCTGGCACTAAGACAATATATGGTGAAATTAGAACAGCTGGAAAAAATGCATGGAAAGTGGTGCACTGGGATTGTGTGGTCGAGAGTTAGTGCCAGCAGCCAAGTTGCCATGAGGCAGCTCTTAGTGGTTTCTTTCCCATTTTGCACAGTGGCAAATCTGAGCTCACACGTAGTTGATGAGCATTGTCAGTGTAGTAATAGACAGCTGGTAATTTTTTTGCAAAATAAAATCAAAACAATCAATACTTTATTTTAATGTATTACAGGACTAATTACCAAAAAAGTAATAATAATAATATATATAGATATAGAATAGATACATAGCAATTGATATGGTGGTTTTCATTTTATATACTGTATATTTATTATTTAATAACTTATTCATTATTATTAAACAAGATACAATTATTAAAATATACAATTACATACAGTTCTGTATAAATACATACACACACACATATATATATATATATATATATATATATATATATATATATATATATAATATATATATACATATACATATAAATTAATATGTATAATGTATGTAATTATGTTTCATCATATCACTTAGAATATATAAAGGTCAAATATTAATTTCACATATATAAATCTCACTCATTCTAAAATTTAATGAATTTTGTGATGTCGTCTTATGTTTTTTTTTTACACATTTTCAGTTTGTATTCTGTCTTCCAGAAGAACTTGTTGGAACAGAACCAGAAGGAAAGTTGTTTTTAGTTCGTGAGGAATTGCTGAGAGGTTTTTTCACGTGACTCACTCGCATTAGTCTAGACTCCAGGCATTGTAACTCTGGGGGGAAGGGTAGTGGTAGGTCGCTGTTACAGCTCTCACAGGAGTGAAGTGTTGAGATGGGTTTCTGGACCCCCGGATCTGTAAATGTGGAATTAATTATAACACCGCTGATGAGATCATCAGGCATTAACTGTTAAAAATGACTCCTGTTTGTCTGCATTAAACTGCGGGACAGTTGGAGACTATTCGCTATTCTTTATTCAGTTTATTTGTAAATATTTTCAGCTGAGTGGAAATGTTTAAAATATTATGTATTTTCCCTCCCTTTCCTTAGGATATAAAGTTAAGTCATAATTTCCATTATATCAATTTTCAGCATCTAAGAAAGTACAAGCACACAAAGGACTGTTTTTGTTAGTACATTATTCACTCATCGCTGGAAGTGTAGATGAGGTGGATGTTCCAGACAACACAAAAGTGTTTTTCAGTTAATGGTAGGTGGTTGTTTCTTTGAGTCCCCCAGCTGAATATCTGTCTGGGAGGAGAAACACCTCGTTGGAATTTCTTGACCTAAAGTACAAAACAAGACTTACTATTACAGTACTTTAGGGACAATACTGTAGGATAGTTAAAATAAAAATTCCCTGAAAAATGAGACTAACAAAAATATTGTCATCGTACTCAACCCTCATGTTGTTCCAAACCTCTATGACTTTCTTTCTTCTGTAGATTATAATAAATGTTTAGCAGAATGTCCACGCTGCTCTTTTCCATACAATGAAAGTGAATGGTGAACAAAAGCAGCACACTAGTACTGCCCGCCACTGTCAGAGATTTGGGAACTTTATGATGTTATGAATCTGGTGTCGAATCATGAAAATATAGTCCAGCTGGGTTTATTGTATAAATGGGGGTCCTTGGGATTTTGCTGAACTGTAGCTGCAATAACAGTGTTTCTGTAATGTGTTATGTCAGTTTCATTCTTGTTCACACAGGAGTGCATGATTGACGAGGACTGTGGGGACAACAGCTTCTGCCTCTATGAGATCATCACCTCCAAATGCATCCCGTGCCAGACGACTAATATGGTCTGTGCTCACCTTTTGTTAAAAAAAAGAAACTTTTTTTACATACGGTCGGGGTCAAGTTTACATACACCTTGAAAAATCAGCTAAATAATAATTATTTGAACAAAATAAGAGGGATCATACAAAATGCATGTTATTTTTTATTTAATACTGTCCTAAATAAGATATTTTACATAAAAGATGTTTATAAATGTATAAATAATGACCCCGTTCAAAAGTGTACATACCCTTGATTATTAATACTGTGTTGTTACCTTGTGATGGTTGTTCTTGAGTCCCTTGTTTGTTCTGAGCTGTTAAACTGCCCAATGTTCTTCAGAAAAATCCACACACACAACAATTTTGTCTAAATATATTACTATTATTTACTTCCAGGAGTGCACCAAGGACGTGGAGTGTTGTGGAGATCAGCTGTGTGTGTGGGGTGTTTGTGCTCAGAACAGAACCAAAGGACAGTCTGGAACAATCTGCCAGTACCAGAGCGACTGCAGTCCTCAACACTGCTGTGCCTTTCACAAAGGTTGTGTAATCTTTGTATAGATTATTTCAGTTTTAAAGTTGTAATAATTCTTATTTTTATTACGGATTTTCGTGTTTTAGGATTTAAAGTCTGGGACAATGGTAAAACTAAATCTATGAATAAAATGCATTTCAAAAGTAGCAAAAATAAATGATAAAGACATGAGGAAAAGTTTTAACCTTCATAAAAACAAAAGAAAAAGTTAAATAAAAATCAACCCCTGGGACATAAAAGTGCCTATATAAGCAACTATGTTAGATAAGCAGTTGGTTATATTGTAAAACATCTGAAAAATATCCCGTTTCACTGGGCCTCATAGTCAGAAGATTTCTCCTCAAAGTACTAAATAATTGTTTCCTTATGAATTTACAATTGAACTCCTTGCTCGTCACTCAGTTCAGTGTTTCTCGGTTGTCTTACTGTTGCCAAACATGCATTAATCACACAAGATGCACACTAACAACATTTGCTGTGGTTTTGATACATCACCTCATTTCCTGAGTTCTGGAGTCCATCTAATCTTTATCTCCCTGATTTCTGCTGTACCTCTCTCTGTAGTCTCTATCTCACCCTCCCTCTTCTTTTTAATATTTCTCGTTTTTTTCCTCTCCAGCCCTGCTCTTCCCAGTGTGCCGCCCCAAGCCACGGGAAGGCCAAGGCTGCCCCAGTCACCCTAACCAGCTGATGGAGTTATTACTGTGGGACGAGGAGGGTCCGCGGGCGCACTGCCCCTGTGCTGCAGGCCTGCACTGCCAGCCTCTCGAGTGAGACCGTAATTTCATCACAAACATTCCTTGTATGCGTCTATCTGGTGTGTTGCACATGGCTAACCAGGTCTGGCCTTATTTGTATAGACATTTTTGTTCTTTGTAATTGTAATTTAGCCAATCAGATTGCAGCTTGCGGGAAGGGAAAGCTCTTGGTATTTTACTAATATATATACTCACCTAAAGGATTATTAGGAACACCATACTAATACTGTGTTTGACCCCCTTTCGCCTTCAGAACTGCCTTAATTCTACGTGGCATTGATTCAACAAGGTGCTGAAAGCATGCTTTAGAAATGTTGGCCCATATTGATAGGATAGCATCTTGCAGTTGATGGAGATTTGTGGGATGCACATCCAGGGCACGAAGCTCCCGTTCCACCACATCCCAAAGATGCTCTATTGGGTTGAGATCTGGTGACTGTGGGGGCCATTTTAGTACAGTGAACTCATTGTCATGTTCAAGAAACCAATTTGAAATGATTCGAGCTTTGTGAACTGGTGCATTATCCTGCTGGAAGTAGCCATCAGAGGATGGGTACATGGTGGCCATAAAGGGATGGACATGGTCAGAAACAATGCTCAGGTAGGCCGTGGCATGTAAACGATGCCCAATTGGCACTAAGGGGCCTGAAGTGTGCCAAGAAAACATCCCCCACACCATTACACCACCACCACCAGCCTGCACAGTGGTAACAAGGCATGATGGATCCATGTTCTCATTCTGTTTACGCCAAATTCTGACTCTACCATCTGAATGTCTCAACAGAAATCGAGACTCATCAGACCAGGCAACATTTTTCCAGTCTTCAACTGTCCAATTTTGGTGAGCTCTTGCAAATTGTAGCCCCTTTTTCCTATTTGTAGTGGAGATGAGTGGTACCCGGTGGGGTCTTCTGCTGTTGTAGCCCATCCGCCTCAAGGTTGTGCGTGTTGTGGCTTCACAAATGCTTTGCTGCATACCTCGGTTGTAACGAGTGGTTATTTCAGTCAAAGTTGCTCTTCTATCAGCTTGAATCAGTCGGCCCATTCTCCTCTGACCTCCAGCATCAACAAGGCATTTTCGCCCACAGGACTGCCGCATACTGGATGTTTTTCCCTTTTCACACCATTCTTTGTAAACCCTAGAAATGGTTGTGCGTGAAAATCCCAGTAACTGAGCAGATTGTAAAAATACTCAGACCGGCCCGTCTGGCACCAACAACCATGCCACGCTCAAAATTGCTTAAATCACCTTTCTTTCCCATTCTGACATTCAGTTTGGAGTTCAGGAGATTGTCTTGACCAGGACCACACCCCTAAATGCATTGAAGCAACTGCCATGTGATTGGTTGATTAGATAATTGCATTAATGAGAAATTGAACAGGTGTTCCTAATAATCCTTTAGGTGAGCATATATATATATATGAGTATTTACAAGTGTGTATGTATTTATATATATATATATATATATATATATATATATATATATATATATTAGTATTTACAAGTGTGTATGTATTTGTATTTATATTTTTATATATATATATATGTGTGTGTGTATACAGTATATACACAGACACATATATATATATATATATATATATATATATATATATATAAACAAACTTTTGTTAGATGTGATTAATCGATTTGACAGCACTAATACACACACATACACTGTATATACTGTATATATATTTGTAATATATTATGCTCATCAAGCCTGCATTTATTTGATACAAAAATAAAGAATAAAAAACATTAATATTGTGAAATATTACAATTAAAATAATGGCTTTCTATTTTAATGTACTTTAAAATATAATTTATTTCTGTGATGCAGAGCTGTATTTTCAGCATCATTACTCTAGTCTTCAGTGTCACATGATCCTTCAGAAATCATTCTAATATGCTGATTTATAATCAATGTTGGAAACAGTTGGTGCTGCTTTAGATTTTTTTTATAGGTTTGATAAGCATAAGAGACTTCTTTCAAAAACCTTAAAAATAGCAATGTTTCCAAACTCTTGACTGGTACTGTGTGTGTGTGTGTGTGTGTGCACGTGTATATATAAACAAGAAAAACCTCACATTTATCTGTTTTATTGTTACAGGAAAAGATCAGTGTGTGTAGATGAGAGGAAATCTTCTGGTGAAAGAAATGTGGACTGATCGCTCCCACAGAAACTGAAACTTTGTCAGTAATCTTTGTAGCATCAAAGTGTCTTTTTCCATTTCATAATAAAATCAGAGTAACTCTTATTTATATATATATATATATATATAAAAAGTGCCATTTGTACTTTGTGTGATATCACATGGAATTACAAAGAAATGTGTTTTCAAAAATTTTAATATTTTGATAGAGAATGACAGTGTTCTGAATATGTTGACCTAGGTTGATATTATATTCCTTCCTAATATGATTCCTGGTATGAGCAAAAAATGCAACATAACTTGTTGAAATATGAACAGCAGATGGTAGTGTTGAATTGTGGATATTAATGAGGTTGAGAATGTCGATAACACTTAAAATCGATTCATTTACAGGCTTATTTTCACACAAATGTGAATCTTTCAGGGGGGCTTAAATGTTTTACAATCCATCTCATTAACTATTAGAAAACTTTTCTTGTAAAAAAAAACAACAGACATCTACATGACAGATTCTGTTTCTTTATATAACAATATTTTACTATCTAGGGCAGCAAGTTATGTGCTTTAGCTCTATTAAATCATAGTTATGTTCTTCACAGCTTAAAGACAGTAACACCCAATGATGAATCATTAAAATGAAAAATAAGTTTATTCTTTATTTCTTTTGGTTTACAAACGAAAGGCACCCATTGATTTTTAACCCTCCACTGACTTTTTAATGTGGCAATTGCAATTTTCTCAAACATTTTAGATCATTACAGGATATTAAACAAAAACAAACAAAACAGTACATATAAATAAGGCAGACACAATGGAAAGAAAGGGAAACAAACTTCATTTGTCCAGTCAATGCCTGACATCGACTTGATTTACATTTTATAATGACCAATGAAAACAATTATATTATCACCTTTATAAAATGCTGTGATCTGTGACAAAAATACCAATGATGCCTAATTTTAATCATCACAAAGAAAACTACAAAGATAAGTTGACTACTGTACATTGCAATATATTTTACTTAATTTTACCCTATTTCAGGATTAAAAAAAATACTCTTGATGAGACCCTGCACACACAGAACTCGTTTTCAAACTCACTATTCCACTCAAACTCCCACATAAAAATATGGATCCTGACAGAAGCGCTGAAATGAAGGCAACGATCACTTTTATCACTTTAAACCGTTAATAGAAAAGACAGAATAGTTCATCTATAATCCACACAGTAACAAGCCATCGTTCCCTGGTATTATATTAAGCTGTGCAAAGAGTTCTTGACCATAATTGTGATCCGAAGCACGAGTGACCATAAAAGCAGCCTTTACATCTCTTCTTTTCACTTGTCATTTCACGTCATAAACAACCACTTCCTATTTATTTTGAACATGGAAAATACTTGGTAGCGGACAATGTTAAATTACAGTGTTTTATCTAAATAGAAGTACAGAAATGGTTTAGAAAACATACATCCGTCAGCTCTTTCACATTACTTCAACATTCAGACAGGTCACAGAATAAATCGGGTGAAGAAAGGAAAGAAACACACTTAAGTTAATCCAGTTAAAATATGAACCGTAACCCTCTGATATGGAATAGAAGCTCTGAAGAACGAAAAGAAATTAGCGTACAGTTTTATACGAGAGTTTTGAAAGTCAACATATTCGGTTTTCTCAGGCTGCTTTAGACATTTATGCAAAAGCTAACGTGTTTTATGTACAAAAGTCCATTACCTGAACACTAAGTTATGGCAAGAAACAATAATCGCGCTTTATTCATGAAACTCGAGCGCCACAAAAGTGTAAATTCTTCGTTTGACATCAACGGTTTAACAAACCTTCGACGCAAATTCCTTCTGCTCATGTTTATTAATGAAGCTCATTATTCATAAAAGGCAACAGGTTTAAGCGCGTGAAAACCCAAGGCTTGCGTTTGCTAGCATTTTTTTTAGGGAAACAGATAAGCCTGATTGATTAAAAGCGACTGATTGCTTTCACAAAAACAAGAGACCCCAACAAGCACAAATAAATATATTTGAAGATGACATGGTATTGACTAAAGAAAAGAGTGTGAAGACACAAGCATAAGGGCTGGAATCAGACGCTTAAGATGCTAATTTGGTGACATGTCAATTCCCTTTGTCTCTAAGAGAGTGAGAGGATTTGGAAAGTAGTAAGGCAAAAGAGATGAATTAACAAAGACACTGGGCACATGATGAAGATAATTTTTGAATTGCAGGCACAGAGCTGAGACAAAGCCATCTCTCATTTTTTTCTCATTGTGCTTCGTTGATTACAGTTAGAAAAGGGGCCATTGGCGCCAGCAAGTATGAGCAAGTATGTAAACCATAATAATCAAGCATCGCCCACAACCTGTTTGCGTTCAGGAGGTGGAACAGGTACAAGTAAGTGCTCAAACGCGCTCGGCACGAAGCAGTCGCTCTTGTTATGCTGAGAGAGCTTCTTAGACCTCGAGCCCTGAAAATTCATGCTTTCTACATAGCAGTTGAGTGCACTTGCACCCTGTGATGTTGAGGGCGCACTTGCGCAGGAGGGGAGGATAGCGGATACTATGCCCGAATGCTTGACCCTCAGAGTTCAGAGTGTCGCAAAGCAGAAGTGTGTGCATAGCTGTCAGGCGAGGGGGGTGGGGGGGTGGGGGTGGGGGGGGGGGGGGGGGGGGGTTGGGGTGGATTCAATATCTCATGGTGCTGGAAGCTCTGAAATAGGAGAGGAACTTGAAGCACAAGCTGACGACGAAGTACCAGATGTTTCTGGCCATCTGTGAACGGGCGATGAAGATGCGCCAGATCAAAACTACCAAGATGGTGTTGAAAGTATAGCGAATGTTCCGGAGTCTACGGGAAAAGAAAACAAATGTAAAAAAATGTATCCATTTAATAATATCTTATATACATATTATCACATTTAAATTTCATATTAGTGGCATCTCCACTTAATTTATATTTGACAAGTCGATAATTATTTTTACTTCATGGCTGATATTAAATTATACTATTCTGTAGGGATGCACCGATATGAAAACTTCGGCCGATACAGATAACTGATAATTCTTCATATTTGAAAGTCGATAACCAATATATTGACCGATAAATCTCAATCCATATTTTTATTTTTTTATTTTTGAGAGCCTGATTACAAAAACAAAGTCTCACCATTAAAATTATTGTCCCAAGAACACAGTTATTAATGATGTTCTCATTATAATTTTATATAGCCTATATGACAGACTTGAAGTGTCTCAGCTAAGGGAAATAATCCATTATTTATCAGCTTTAATATATCAGTCAAATGTCCATATCGGGCCGATAAAGATAACATTAAAAATGAACATATATTGGCCAATACCGATATATCGTGCATCCCTACCATTTCGTCTAAATAGATTCAAGAAAACACTAAAAACTAAAAATAATTATTTGAAAAGCTGAATTTAAGCATCAAAACATAACTTGCAATATGAAAAATATGCATTTATTTTGACATTTGCTAATTCCATTCAGTTTAGATTCTATTTAACAGGTTTTTTTTAAGTGAGCATTTGTTCAGACTGCAAAAATCAGATTTTTTTTGCATATCCAGATTTTTGTAAGTCTGGACAGCAAAAAACAAAAAACAAAACATGAAATCATATTTTTTTCAAATCTTATTAAAACCTCATATGGAGGTGGTTCCAATGAGATTTGTACAGATGCATCTCAGTCTGGATAAACCCATTTTTTTTTTTCATTCATTTACAATAGAGTTCAATGGGCGACAGAGACATTTGGCAATGCGACAAAATTGAGCAGCTGCATCCGACAGTGCAGCAATTACTATTTCAGTGTGACTGTTGCTCTAGATAATCAGTTATCCTCAAGGTAACCTTGAGAACTTCAATACATACTTGTTCAAGTGTTTGCGTGCCGCTGGGAGTCCTGACAACTCTTCGTTGAGAACATACTTCTTAGTGCCCATGCAGTAATTCTCCATGTATTCTGCCCAGTGTAACTGCCTGACGTCAAAGTTAAATACCTGAGCACAAAAAGAACATTCAACTCAAGAATTCAAGCATTGATAAAAGTCAGAAATTAATTTGAAAGAATATTTCATTCACAATATAATTTTAGTGTACGGACACATTTTAACCGATGTAAATCATGATTCAGTGTCACAGATGAGACTTCTTTAACTGTGCTAAGGGCAGGCTGTGAGTGTATTAATAGTACCTATACAAAACACACACCTTCTTGTCCTCAGCTCCCATCTGATTCATGAGCATGGTGACGTTGTCTGTGTTCCACACCCACGAGTGGCTAGTGAAGTACTCCAGGACCATCATGGCCTTGTGCAACCGAGTGATTGTCTTCATCATCCTGCGTCGCCACGGAAACAACACAGGGAACGAGTGGGAGAAAAGGAGAAATAGCTTCAGATGAGGACTGAAGGGGGCTGGATGTGGAGTTTAACCCCCGAAAGGGCATTCAATTTAATAAGAGCAGATGGTGACAAACTACAAAAGTAGTTTTAAGAAACCACAGCTTGTATATGACTTAATCTGTATGGTTTAGCGATAGCAAAATATTTAATTCCATGCAATGCTTTATTAAATAACAAAATGTAGGTTATTAGAGAAGCCCATTTCTCCCCCCCGAGTAAAAATAAAACTGGTAACGGTCAGATAAAGTTGAAAATATGAAATATTTACATGGTTAAATATAAAGTCACAATTACAGTTGCAATTATATGATATCAAGTCACATTGTCAGATATAGTCATAAGTATGAGAATTTTTTTTTTTTTTTTACTAGGAGGAAAAAAGAGGCTTCCATAGGTTAGCTTGCCCAAATAAAGAGACGTAAATAAAAAATAAAAACTATGGAGCCATGAAAGGGACCTTTGCAAAAAATAAAACATTAATACTTTTGCGTGCACATGAGAAACTTTTTTATGTGCTCACAAGAAACGGTTTAAGTGTTTCCGCTGTATTTTTTGTGTGGTCACGCCATATAATTTCCGGTTATGTATAGGCTACTTTATAACCCATTTCCTTTGTGTAACTGTCATCTTACTATGAAGAAAATAAGAGCATGGATGTGCATGGAATTAATAGAGATCTATTTGCTCAAAATATAACTTTCATTAGGACAGTAACTCTAATATCAAGGCCTTATGTCCTCTTTAAAGCATCCTCAGTGGCGGCCGAGAAACAACGCCACGAAATGGGCTGATGGCGCAATACTGCTGTGTGCATCGTCCTATTTGCCAAATTCGAGGGTCGATAAAAAAAGATTGGTACACTGAAAAGTGCTCAAAATTTGGCTTTCATTAATGGAGTACATCTAATTTCAAGGCCTTATGTCCAGTTGAACAAATTTAACTCTGTGGCGGCCGAGAAACTACACTGTGAAATTGGCTGAAAAGATAGTTACTGTAAAAAGTGCAAATTTGGATACTGTAAAAACGTTTTCCAAAGGTCAAGGGGCTCTGTAAAAAAAAAAAAAAAAAAAAATGAGTCAAAAAGAATATATGAAGACTTTCTTTGACCCATTCATCCTGTAGTTTATTAGATTCAGGTTAGATCCCACTGCAGCACTTTCGAACCACAGTCCTCCGGCAAACACAACTGTGGATTCCCATTATGTTTTGGTTGAGCAAAGATCACACGGTTAAAAGACATTGAAGGATCTTGGAGGGCACCTGGGCGCATTTGTGTACTTGAGATTCTTGATTTTTTTTCTGTTTTTCTTTGTGTACATTTATAAACTGTACTAGATGTAGACCAAATTTTATCAGGCTTTGTCTGACAAAGCACAGTTGGAATTGTAAATGGAAATGTCCAGAAACGCCCAGTTTCCCATCAAGATCGGTTGGATAGGGGATGACGGCATGCATCGTATTAGAACAGCAACTTTTAAAAATCTCCAGATACCAAACACACCTACTCACTGCAACTTAAAAGCACTTTTGCACGGATGGATCAAATATCCAACGTATGCATCCATCTTATTTTTTATGTAAAATTAGAAGGACAGATCCTTGTAATTATATTTTAGTGGATTAAACTAGGGACTTTCAAAACTTTTAGAGCCAAGGTCCCCCAAATATGACCCCTTTGAGAAGGACCGCCATTTTAATAGATACAGGCAGCTGTATATTTTTTTAATTAAAAAATCTTAAATCGCATGATTTCCAACCAGTCTTTGGAAAACAGAATTAAAATGAAATCATAATATAAAATTAAAAGAGACATATTTCATTATTTTGTGTGTATAATTATTATTTTATAAATATAAATTATTTTAATGATTTAAAAAAACAAATATTTACATCAATTCAAAAATTGTATAAAATTATTTATAAAATATTGAAATGCATTTAAAATATATAATTATACAATTTGTATATGGTTAAAAGTTACCTTGAAAACCCTCAAAAAAGTAAAAAGTAAAATTTTCTTGCAGCCCCCCCCCCCCCCCCCCCCCCCCCCCCAGAGAGTTTGGTACCTGGCCCCATTGCTTATATTGAGTGCTGTTCTCTGATCAGTTTGGCGTTTTTGACAGAAAACTCGTGTATACGGTCCGTATCTGATCTGAGTGGAGCACTCCGACTTGCTTGGTGAGTAGAGGCGTTGTTGATCAAAACATTATTCCCAGCTTCCATGTTTCCATGTGCTACAAGAGTAGACCAAAAGATCTCTCTTGAAGACTTAATGGCATGGTTAAGAAAAAGAAAACAAACATAATAAATAAGATAAACATGGAATTATGGGATGGATCCATCTCCTTTTCCAAAGAAGTAACAAAAAAACGTGCAGGACTCCATGCACTTTAATGCTAGCCCGCCAGCAGCGTTTGTCCGATGCCATGAAGTCGAGCAGAAGGCCAGGCTGGGCGCTTCCTTCCCAGCCCGCCGGCTGGCCATGCCACACCACGCACCCAACACCCAGTGGTGGAGGTGAGGGAGAGGAAGGAGGGAGGACAAAGAGGTGGAGAAGCGGGTACTGAAGACCTTACCGGGGCTTCTGACCCATCAACATGAGAAACCCGTCGTACAGCAGGGCAGGGAGGGTGTGACTCACTGTGGTCCAGTACTGATTGGTAAAAGGGTTGGATCGCAGGTTAACATTGGGACGTCTGAAAGCCTGTTCTAAGGGGTTGGTCTTGAACGTCATGTTTATGCAGTACTCTGCGAAAAGGAATACAGGCATACAACATACAAGAGCATTTTAAACACAGAGCTACACACACACACGGCTAAGCACACACGTGGACGGGAAGCGTGCAGAACCCAGTCTCCGAGTGGGTTATGCATCCTTGCCCAAGACGAGGAGAACGACACGTGATGGCTAGACCGAGCGTGGAGGAGGAAGCGTGGGGGAGGAAGCGGGACGAAGCGGTCGGATTTACCTGGGCTCTCTTCCTGACATCCTGAGGAAGAGATCATATAGGAATGCTGGCGCCTTGTGGCTTACAGCAATCCAGTACTGATTGATAAGGTGATTGGTTGTGAGATTTACATTTGGCCGCCTGAAGGCCTGCTCGAGGGGGTTCCTCTTGAAAGTGGATGTAACATGGTACTCTAAGAGACAAAAACGGTTTAACAGTAAACGGCACAGGTGCGTATGACTTGGTTCAGAGTTAAAAAGCAACACGGTCATTTAATTAGCATAGTATTAGGGATCCTTTTTAAAGTATCATCCCATCCATATATGGTCAAATTCATCTTAGTAAGTAGCCAGGGCTCAACAATGACGAGAGTGCTTTGGTCCAGTTAATAGAACTGTAATTTATTTTAAATTAATCACAAAAAAGTAAAAAAAATATTGATAAATAATCATATTTATATATAATAAATGATTATATTAATAATCAATAATACTCAAATATATATATATAGTATATATATATACACACCGAATTATGTTGTAACTGGTTTCGTAAGGTATTATCTTAATTCTGTCTGATACATAATGAAAAATATTTTTTCTTTTTTTAGTTTGGGCAGTGAACATTTGGGCAGGGCAACAAAAAAAAATCCGTATTGTTGAGTCCTATGGATTGCTCCAACTGCAACACAATGCTGATTATAACTAAACATTCATTTGAATATTAACTAATTAATTAGGGATGAAATGGTTCCAGTAGAAAATGTGAACAATAGGGGCTTTCGCACCGGAGGAACCTTTTCCTAGTTCCTAGAACTATTGGTGAAAGTACACGGATGACAGCGAGTTCGCACAGCGGGAACTAGGAACCATTTTAGTTCTAGGAGCTTTTGGAGGAACTAATTTAGTTCCTACTTCAGAGTAGGGTCTAAACCAGCACAATAGGAACTATCAGTGACGTTAGTGTACGCGGATTGGCCAAACGTGGAAAACAGTGATAGATGGGCCTCTTAACCTTTACGCTGAGGAGAAAATCCAACGCAACTTTGAGGGGACCAAGCTAAACATGATCATGTATTTCTGCTCAGCTAGCACCACTGGACATCAACCACACGGCATACAATAACACCTTTTCATATACCGTCTACTTGTGTTAACATATTAGACAGGACTGTTAGACAGATCGTAAACTAATGAACACAGAGAATGCGAGCACTGTTTGTTTAATGGTTTGCTCAGCACCATCAAAATAAAGGTCCGCCGCACCGTCAAAATAAAAGTCACAACAACGAGCGCGGCTTACGTCACTTCAAAGTTCCTACTGGCGGTGCGAATGCAACAGGAAAACGTTCCAAGGGGAACCATTAGTTCTCTGGGAACCGCCCTGGTGGCTAGTTCCTAGAACTATCCGGTGCGAAAGCCCCTAATATGGTTCAGTACACTCTTGTACCATGGTTCATCTAATGTCTCTAATATCTATTTATATCTGTAAATAGATATAAATATTTTCAGTCCCACTGAATGTCAGTCACTCATCACAGCGATAGTATGAGTCAAACTTGTTTTAAGAGATCACTAGAGACATGTTTGTTGTGATAACAGTAACAACGGCATCGAAACGTATTCCAACAAAAGCTTAGATAAAAGGGAATGTGTCACTCAACCTAAACATGACACATATCAGAAACTAAGGAGTTCTCACTGAAGCTACGTATTAAATATAGTTCATTTTTGAAAACCTTTGGTGTGTGTAATGCTCAATCATCATGGTATTTACTAGTTTTTATATATTCATACAAAAAGAAAAATGTATACGGCACATTTTGCTGCAATATGCAGCTAGATGCTTGTGTAAAAAAGGGTCTTTTTGAAAATAAAAATGTTATAAAAATAGTGTTCAAATATAATTTAACTCAAATAATGACATTAACAGAATTGTTATACCCTTATAATTAACTTATTAATATGGATCAAATTTTAAAAAAGCATTTAGTAATATAATACAGTATAGTATAATCATAAAATATATAACATATTACATAATTTATATATTATATAATTATAGGTATTATATAACATTATTAACCTATTTATTTGCTGAAAATGTTTATGTAAAAGAAATTAATTCATGAAATATACATTACCAAACGCTTAGTTTAACTGATTTTATGTAAATACTTGATGCGTTATTACTTGAGACAGTTAAATTATATTTTAAACACTGCTGGTGTCTCAAAATATAAAAAATAAAAATTGTGATTTGGCCAGTGATTTATTATATTATAATATATTAGTTATATTATATTATTGCTGAACACGTTCATTTAATCCATTTTAATCAGTTAAGTATAATTTTACTTAACTGATTAAAATGGATTAAATGAATGTGTTCAGCAATAATATAATATAATAATGGACAAAGATTTACTTTGTTGCCATGTCACTTTTTCCATAAAGTGATGAAAGGAAAAAAACAACAATGATTACAGCAACACTACACCAATCATAATTCATCTACTAATGGTTATCATAACTCATTTCTCCCCACCCTACTTCACTTTCATGGAAACCTGAAAACAATGAAGTTGTTTAAAAACTTGCATAAATCTCAATTTTAAAAATCCAAGTTAAATCTGTTCCCATAACAGAGCAAAAGAATGAGCCAGCTAACGCCCATAATATACACGTTCGCATGTTCAAACGTTAAACGGTTTTAAAGCTCATTCATTTAACGTGACAAGTCCTTCGATTTGCAGTTGGAGAGCAAAAATTAAATGGGAAAATGAAGCACTGAAGGCCAATGTGGGCATTTGAGTCATGCAGCGATTTGTTAGAAAAAGTGATTCATACCAACTTCACCCCAATGAAAAGGATTGATCCCGCCCGTTGTGCAGTTGTACACCAACATGCTTCTCGGCCTGTGATGGAGACAAACGACACTTTCAGAAAACTGGCACCATCTATTTCATGACTTTATTTTCCAGTGATCTGTGCGTGAGGGATTTAGTGTGCCTGTTGGTGTTTGTGTGGCTGTCCAACCTGGCGTGCCTCTGCGAACCAGAATACCAGGCAGCGGCCAAAGTTGTGTTTATGACCACGTCGACTGGCACGAGGTCAGCGACAGCGTTATTTGAAGCCCTCATTGTCCGTAGAATCCCCTTTCCTGCCTGCACAACCAAAAAAAAAAAAAAAACAGCTTTTAACATTAAGTACCAATAAACAATGACATTTAAATCTGCTCAAAATAAGTCACAGTGGGTACTCACAGCGATGAATATCCCGCTAGGCCCATTGAAATTATCAATCCAGCCCTGTGACAGAGTGGGAAAGAAAGAGTGGTGTTCAAAATCCAGGCAGTATGTTTTAATGATGTTTGAGAATGTAAACGAGCATATTTACGGGGAACGGTTCCTTCCAGCTGGCTCCTACTATAGAGGGCCTGACAATGGCGATATTGAGGTTTCCAGACTCCTGTTGGACGAGGTGCTCCGCCAAGGCTTTAGTGAACGTGTATGTGTTAGGCCGCTCACCTAACAACTTTGGCGTTATTAAAGAGACAAGTTTGTCGTCCATCCACCTGTCAGCATCGTACAAACCCAGGAAGTTGAGGGAAAGCAAAAGAAGAGTTGCGTCTAGTTAATCATGCTTGAAATAGCTTCAATGTTCATTGTGTTACTTTGTCATTTCCGTTCTCGAATTTTATTTGTTGTTGTGTCGTCAATCTTTTTAAGCTTTTATTAGCAACAATTTTTTTTGGTTATAAGATTGCAGGATCCACAGACAAGAAGAGTGTTTTGTAAAGACTTACTCCAGTGTGTCTATAAGCTTCCTGTAATCGACAGGTGCTGGATAGACCACCTCTTCGATGAGCTCTCGGTCGCAGTGGGCGTAGGCTGTGGACACGTGGATAAACACATCCAAACGCTTCATACTGTGAGCCAAACTAACCATCTTCTGCGTGGCCAGCACATTTAACTGCATGGCATCTCTGCAGCAAAGGGGACAGAAAAAACACAAACACTGAACTCCAGTGACACTGCAGAAGCATGAGGTTTTGAATATACAGATGTGAAGATAAACCTGCAGCGATTTCTGTAAAACCACCTGACCCAAAAACGTCTAATCATGATCATTTGCAATTACTGTAGTTTCAGTCTTTCGACTTACTGAGTTATCCATATAAATCATTGTTAAGCAAATATATACAGTGAATGACATAAAATATGCATTTTATGTCTCTCTTACTGGGCCAGCAGTGTCACTTGAGCACTCCAAAATGAAGTCAGGTGAAGAATACAAGAGTTCGTGTCACAAATGTATAAACATGGCGTTAGCATGCATTTTGGACGTATAGCATTCCAGTTTTTTACTTTATTTTAATTGGCCAATACAGGTTGGATCTGATAAAATGCCACAGTGACAGAAGAATTTGGGTAGAAATATATTACAAATGCAAAATATTAAAATAATATATTAGAAAAAAACAATGACAATAATGAACATTTCTTATAATTAGACATGTGCCGGTATTCGGTAATGCGATAAATCGCGGTAATGAATATGCACGATATTGTTATCGCGGGGACTTCGAAATACCGTGAAAAATAATAGATCCGAATTTAGATTTTTCTAAAAATCAGCTTATTTTCCATCAACCGCTTAAAAAACAATGCGTATGCTGCGCAAAACACGTGCGCACTTTGATGTAAACAATCCCCACATCACATGTATAAGCACTGTGTGCATGCACTGTGCGCACTCTAGTCTAATGTAAACAATCCTCACATGGAGAAGAAGCACGGCGGAAGGAGGAACGCTGCCGACTATTTATCCCCCGCATGGCTGCCAACTCTCACGCATTCAGCTTGAGACTCACGCAATTGAAACTTTCACACGGTCTCGCGCCACACATCCATTTTCTCACCCAGAGAAAAATCGCGGAGCAAAGAGGACACTGACACCGACAGACTAGACAGAGCAGGTTACTTTTGATATGAAAAAATATCAGCTCTCAGGTTTTATAACGAAATTCAGACAATAAATACTGTTCTGGGTGCTTGTAAATGTGACGTGACAGATCGCGCGCCTCAGATCAAGTAAACCGATCATCTGTTACTTTTTATTAAAGATACAGTACAACCCACCGAAAGGTACGTACTTTCGATCAATCAGTGTTTTTCAACCGAGGTCAATAACACTGCAGGAGAACAATTATGTCACAGAACGTTACATTTACCTCAGGAAAGCCATTTAATGTTAGTTGACTATAAGAAAATAGCTATAGAGAGGAGTATTTTGCTAAATATGTGCACTATATTACATATTTTAATATATGTACTTGTCATTATATAATTGTTATAATGAAAATTACGGCATATATTACATTTTTATATTTATATTATTATTATATTTATATTGTATGCATTATATTTAATTTCTCTCTGTATGTTTACAGCATTATGTGAGATATATTTTTTCTTGAGAAACATTTAAATGCAGGCTATCTACTGTAGCCTACCTAATATTTATCCAAATGAGTCAATATTGAATCAAGATTGAAATTAAATCCAAGAATTTAATTGAAATCATGAAAATTGTGTTAAGCAATAATACAAACAGTAGCCTCAGTAACCATGTAAACATTATAACATGTTGTCACTAAAAAATAAAATTAATGTTTTGACAATCACAATTACACATTGTGATGCAAGTTTTTTTTAGATACCCCCAATCCGTCTGTTTCTCTTGTGCAATTAAAATATCGTGATAATACCGTATACCGTGATAAAAGCTCAATCAATTAATCGCAGCATGAAAATTTGATACCGGCACATGCCTACTTATAATTACTACTATTATTACTACTTGTACTAACAGTAATAATATAATTAAAAATGTGTATTATTATAATACAATAATTGTAGTATTGTATAAATATTATTATTATTATTGTATTATTATCAATATTATAATATAGTAGCTACTCATTTATTATGAATACTATTACTAATAATTATTATTTATTAATATTAGTATTATTATAGTGCTTCATTTGTGTTATAATTATTACTATTATTATTGATGTTGTTGTTAATAATAAATTGATTATGTCATTAAAACTTGTATTATTATTAGCATTAACAATAATTATAATAGCAATAATAAAAGTAATTAAAACATAATCAAAATAATATTTATTATTATTGTTGTCGTTAATGTAAATACATTTATTGCATCATAACGGTGTTGTGTAAACCGTCCCTTAGTTGCTTCCTGTGATGTATCCGCCTAAATAATCAGAAGCATCTAAACTTGTAGCAGTAGATTTGTGGCGTCCTGTGGCTGGAGATTACGGCTTACTTCAGAGGTTCGTTGAAGCGGATAGTGGCAGCGCAGTGAAACACGATGTTCACGCAGCCTGTTAGGGTCTCCTTGTCGTCCGTGCTCAGATCCAGATCTGGCTGCGTCAGGTCGCTGTTGACTGCCACGATCTTCTCTCCGAAATCAGGCTGCTCCTCCCGCAGTCTGTCAAAAAGCTGAAGCATGTAAAGACTCAAGATCACTTTCACCATAATCACATATCACAGTCTAGCCAAGCACTACAGCAAACACATGCATTTCTGTCACGCACGCCCTGTGAAACAATGTTATCAACATTACCTAGATATGGCCAGATGTGCTTATAATAACACTGTGTAAAGAGCAAATAATAACTGTGTATAGAGCAAATAGAGTGAGAGATAAGACTTATCAGAGCCATCTAGAGCATTCAAAGCATCCTGAGAGTCCATGCAAATCTACATGCTGATGTCACATACATAGTGCATCAGCGGCTTAGTCATTAATCCATACTTTTAAACATTAAGAAGTGAGCAATGACATATGCTTTAGTTTAGGAATTGATTTCAACTACATTAAGAGAAATCAGAAGCTGAAAACTCCTTAGAAATCTTTTTTGGACTTCTTATGCTGCTGGGAAAACTATGCTCATCAGACTTTTGAGGAACATTTGAAATATTTTGCTTAATTTCCACAATAGAACACTAGTTTGTTTGTTTTTTTTCAAGGAAAAAAAATAAACATAACTAATATATATATATATATATATATATATATATATATATATATATATATATATATATATATTAGGGGTGTAACGATACACGTATTCGTATTGAACCGTTCGGTACGAGGCTTTCGGTTCGGTTTTCGGTATGCATTTTTAAACCGAACGGTTCGTTGGACCATTTTTCCTGCTGACCAAATATTCGTTATTTCAAATGTAGGCGCATCGCGCGTGGCAAGCGCGCTCATAATGTAAGAGACGCTGGCGTGACCACAACCACAACATTACATCGAATGGCAAATGTAATGTAAGCGGAACGAAACTGAGCTACTCGTTATTGTGTGGTTGACGGACCGTTTATCAGACCAATGCAGCGCGAGCCGATCTTAATCAAGCAGCACAGCACTGTTACTACACAGCGAAATCCAGTAAAGAAAAAAATTGAATTCGCCAGTTAAGTAATAACATCGCTGCGAGATCTAGTGAGAAACATTCACATTTCTCATTAACGGATTAAACAGTGCTGACGTGGAAACCAGGAAGAAACATTGTGCCATGAATGAACTCTTCAGTGTCCACAGATCAGCAACATTCACCATACTGTAGTAACACTACTAACTGTGATCATGGGAGTTTGGGAGGAATAGTAGGCTATAATGCTTTCAAGTAACATTACGTCTGTTTTATCAAATGTTAATCTGAACTAAAATAAACCTTTGTTTATAACTACTACAATATTACATTTCATTTTGTTCAAGGAGCTGTTTTGTTTTATATGCTCCTAAGAAAAGTCAAGTATAGCTCCATCATTGCTCAAAGTAAAAAAAAAAAAAAAATCATACTTTATGATGTTAGTTTTAATAAAAATATAATTAAAAAAATTAAATCAAGGAAATTTCTCTGCCATTTCTTTCTTTTTGCTGTATCGAAAACGTACCGAACCGAACCTTGACACAAGTGTATCGTATCGAACCGAACCGTGAATTTTGTGAACCGTTACACCCCTAATATATATATATATATGAGACTACCAATAATTAAGACTTTACGTTATACTAAAAATATGTTATAGACAATGAAAAGGCAATTCAAAATTAATGTAAATACCACAAATATTAATGGACTGTTCTATTTGCCAAGTTCACTAATGTTACTAATAGCATGACTAATTTCACGATCCCTCCTTGTTTTACAAAAATTGATGATCATGATGTATCACGATGATGATAATGTATCATGCTATCGTGGTTTTTTATACAAATATGAGGTATATGGATTACTGAACATCAATGTAATTTAAAAAAAAAATACCATGCATTACAATAATTTACTGATGTAAAAAATAAAGCACGACAAAAAAAAAAGTATTGTCAGCATAACAAATAATTATTGCTGTTATTGTTACCTAAAACTAGGGATGTCCCGATCCGATCACGCGATCGGAAATCGGGCCCGATCACGTGGTTTCAGACTCGATCGGAATCGGACGTTACCTCCCGATCAGGACTCGGATGTATATTAGGGGTGTAGGTAACTTACATGTATTCGTATTGAACCGTTTCGGTTCGAGGCTTCCGGTTCGGTACGCATACAAACCGAACGATTCCTAGGACCATTTTTCCTGCCGACAAAATCCGCGCTGGCGCGACCATAGGGCACGACCACCACAACGTTGCCATCAAATGGCAAACGTAATGAAAGCGGAACGAAACTGCGCTACTCAATATATTGTGCTTCATGGGCAGTTTATCAGATCGGACCAGCAACATCTGTGCAGCGCGAGGCGATCTTGATCAAGCGACACTGTTACTACACAGCGCTACGAGATCCAGTGAAGAAAACATTTGAATTCGCCACTGAAGTAATAACATCGCTGCGAGATCTAGTGAGAAGCATTCACATTTCTCCGTTATTAACTGTAGATCTCTATTAGATCAAACAGCGCTGACGTGGAAACCAGGAGAAACATTGTGCCGCGAATGAACTAGTTATAGAATTAAAGTCAACTGATCAGCAACATTCACCATGGATTTAATGTAGTAACACTAACTGTAACCATGAAAGTTTGGCTGGAATAGTGAAATGCTTTCAAGTAACCTACTTCAAGCTCACACATCTTTTTCCAGCACTTCAAAACTCAAATATTATATATATATATATATATATATAAATATATATTTAAATGTTATTTTTAATGTGATGACCATTTATAAACCTGAAAGTTTCAAGATGTTGGAAAACTCAAACTTATTTAAAAAAAAAAAATCTTTTAATAAATAGGAAATTTCTCTGGCATTTTTTTTTCTTTTTGCTGTATCGAAAATGTACCGAACCGTGACACCACTGTATCGCATCGAACCGAACCATTAATTTTGTGAACCGTTAACCCCCTAATGTATATATATATATTCTCTCTTTTTTTATACACTTTTTTTTTATTTGTTTATGTGCCTGGCCTGCCGGGTATTTTAAGTTGATGTGCTATTTGTTTTTATACTAGACTTTTTTATATTGACTGTTGCACTAAAGTCCAAAAGTGAAAAATGTATGTTATTTATTAATTGATTGTTCAAGCTACCTCACGGAAGTGCTCTGTTTGTTAACAGATTTGTTGAATGTTAAAATACGGTGAATTAAATAAAAAATAACGAACATCCTGGATATGTTTTTTCGCTCTTCTTTATTCTTTTTTTATGTATTATAGAAGTATCGGATCGGGATTCGGTATCGGCAGATACTTAAAATCAAATGACTCGGACTCGGACTCGAGGGCAAAAAAACCTGATCGGGACATCCCTACCTAAAACTAAAATTATTAAAATCATTTTCAGTAATTGAAATAAAACTGAAATATATATTTTTTACAATATTAGATGACAATTAAAAATGTTGCTAAACAACAAAATCGAAGAAACTGAAGATGAAAAAAAATTAAAAGCTAAATAGAATAATAACTAGATCAAATAAGAATGACTTCATATAATGACAAAACATTAAATAAAAAAAATATAAAATAAAGGCTAATTCAAAATATTAATAAACACTATAATATATAAATAAAACTAAAATAATTTTAATTTAGTAAAGAAGGCTCTATTTTTTATGTTTATTTGATGTAAACCTAAACTTAGAGTTATGTTCAATTCATTACCCTTGAACAATTTGCTTGCATCCATCATTGCATATAAATATTTTTACTAAAAATAAGAGCAGTAATTGTAATAGATTTAACAAGTTCTAACCGTATTTTGCTTTTTGAATAAAACATTTTGTATTCCAATTGGCCAAAATGACTGCCTAGTTGAAATATTTGTTCACTTGATAAAAAAAAAAATTCAGTTCAAAAGCTAAAAAATATACAGACTTATTTTCTACATCACCTTGTTTTATGCCAAATGTATAACTGAACAGAGTAAAATTAAAATAAATAAATACCCGAATTGAGAAACCAAACCAAGGTCCCCAACAATCTTCCAGGCCTGCACTTACTCACCTTGCAGTTGATCATGTCAGAGATACGGGTATGGGGTGCCTGTCCTGCTTTGGGCCGGACAAGCACATAGGCAGCTTTGACACCGGGACAGGAGCGTAGCAGCTTCTCCAGAAGTACTTTCCCCATAAAGCCTGTAGCCCCTGTGATGAGAACATTTTTCCCCTCGTAGTACTCTGGAATGGTGACCATCTTGAGTGCACCTTCCCTCCTCTGTTACACCCCTGAAAAAGACCAAGAGAAACATTGCCACACGGTATCACACTGCAAATATGCACACATTTCACAAGGGATCTCACCCAAATAGAGAACTGTAAAGAAGCTCAAAGCTGTTGCTTTAGAAATCGTGCCGTTTCGTTAGTCTGCGGTAAATATTTTCTGAGGTCACTTCCTTCCTTCCTTTCCTGCCCAGATCTCAGTCCACAATTACTGCAGGACACTAAAGGCTTAACCGCCTGAGACTTAAAAATCTGCAATGCCTACTTAAGAGGCGGTGTTGTATTACTATTCAGGACCGCAGCTGGGTCAATAAAAGTGCTCCTAAATGGCCTTTAGGTGCGTCGAACGAAAATGTTTTACATTTCATTAATTGATTGGACAAATTTAATGGTGTAGTAAATCACAACAAAATACACAAGTTTATTATTCTTATCTATTCTTATCTCTTGTCCACTGATAACAAGCTAATACAGCTCATCCACAGCAGATACTGGGTTAATATGTAATCAAATAACAGTGAAGAATTTTCTACTTCAGATTTCTTCTTGCTTAGCCAAAGTAATCACATACACTACTGTTCAGAAGTTTGTGGTCAGTAGGTTTTTTTTTAAAGATGGGCTAATAATGTTTTTATTCAACAAGGATGCTTTTAACTGATAAAAAGTTACATTAAAGACATATATACCTATATACAAAATACAAATTCTTTTTAAAATGCATTTCCACGCAATATAATTTAGTAATTACATTAAAAACCTCCAAGATAGCCCTAAATCCATAAACATTGATGAAGGCATAGATGATTAGATTGTACTGCAGACTAGATAAATTGAATCTATCTGACAAGTTTGACAAGTTTAAAAAGTTGGCAAGTCTAAAAACAGTATATGGGTCAAATTTAATGACCCAAAAAATAAAGGATGCAATCTAATCTCCCTCAGTGTTTGATCAGAACAATTTTAAGGCTCACTTTAACACACTGTAAAATAGGGATGTCAACGATTAATCGACGATCGATTAATTGTCGATAATACATTTAATCGATAAAACTTATCGATCATCGATTAAGCAGGATCATGCGCGTGCGTGCTGCTCAACCGCGAAACATGTAAGCGAGCGCGCCGGTGTGGTGAAGTGTTGAGTCCCACTGAATGACACACCGGAATGACACACACACACACACCGGAGTTGTTTGGGACTATTTTGCACCTCCATCATGACTATTGAGAATGAGAATGTGACGTCACGCGTATCACTCCGCGTTGCATTGTGGGAAGGATGCGCCATCTTGGAAGGATACGCTATCCGTTGTCGTGGTTACTTCGACCGCGAGACCGAGAGAAATAGCGACAGAGAAAGAGAGCAGCTTGATATTTGTTTGCATTTTTGCGATAAGGCACAGTTTCTTGGGAATAAATGAAGGGGGAAGCAAAAGGAAAGGGGCTCTATCGGGAGAGACAACAACACCAAGCAGCGTTATTTAGAGAAACTACTTGACATCAACAACATGGACCCGTACGACCTGCTAACGTTACAGAATGGACGAAAGACCCAAAGCACTACCACCTTTCACATACCCTGACACAGTCAATTAGCTGGTTTATGGAATCAGTGCCTAACGTTAGTTACTGCCTACACATTACAATGCAAGAGTTCAGAAGCTTTAAGTCATTAGAAGCTTATGAACAATTCTGCTACGGCTGGGTGCAAGACTTAGAAACCCCCAAACCTGTAACGTTAAACTGTGAGAGTTCAGTCATACTTGATGTTTCAGGCCTCATTCATATGTGGAAATAAATCTGATATGAATCAGATACGTGCATTTTCACCTGCCGTGCAACATTAAGCGGACAGATCGGACATTCCCGTCACTGCGAGACGTACGTCATTAAAAAAAGTGTATTTTTAAAACCTTTCGCGGTACAGATATATCTATAACAAATTAAACAACTCTAGTTGAATAACAGAGAATTAATTTCGTTCGTTTGTGTTAAATAAAAGGCGAACTGTGCTGAAATGTGTTCCTTTTGAAATCATGCTTTGCTCGCTGTTGCTGCTGTCAGTTTATTGACAAGCAGTTTTTCTAAATAAAGCTGGCTAGCATTGTTATTTAGTCTCTCCCGATAGAACCCCTTTCATTTCTCTTCCTCCTTCTCCATATCTTCCAAAGAAACTGCGGCGTATCGCTAAAATGAAAAATGTAAACAAATACTAAGCTGCGCTGTCTCTCTTTCGTTATTTCTGGAATGTTTAGTCGCGCCTCTGTGAAGTTCTGAAGGCGTTGCCCCTGGCAACCGATAGCGTCTCCTACCATCATGGCCGACCGGCTCAGACCCCGCCCAAATCGGCACGTGACTCCTCACTCTCAATAAGTTTGCGTGTGCATTCGCAGCCTTTTGTTTTGTGCAAATGTAAGTTATAATAGTTTATTTTGTGTATGCCTATCTATATCTGATTTATCTCATATTGGATGCATTTGGTTAAGAATTGACGTGATCTTTAGCGCGCTCAGCTCAAACGACAATGCACGACTAGTAATGATTATTGTGACTGTCATATTACACAAGATTATAAAGAGAAAAATATTGTAATAAAACATTGTGAATTATTTGGGTTAAGATGCCATGTCGCGTTGTTCCAGGAAGAGTGCGTCCACCACAACATGAGTCATTCTGAATCGCACGTAACTTAGTTTAAGTTCACTTGTGCATTCACGTAATTTTGTGCAGATATAATTATAATTATGATTTAATTATGTTGTAAGATTATGTTTATTTTGTATATATCTGATTAATATCAAATAGGATGCGTTTCTTTGAGTTAAATAAACGCTAACAAAGTGCTCAACGGTTATTCATTCAGCGCGCGCCGCTCAAGCAGAATACACAACTAATAATAACGATGGTTAATTTGGGACTTTCATATTACATAACATGAGAACACTATTTTATTAAATCGTTGTGAATTAATTGGGTTTAGTTGCCGTTTTCAGTGCGTTGTTCCAGCACGTAAACAGTCACACATTCTGACAAGCACACATATGAGGCTGCGTTGGTGAGTTGGTGACACCTTGTATTTGTCGTTATATTTATATATTAAATAATTAATTTAATTTATCAATCACATCAAAACATTTTACAATCCTACTAACCCTTTATTTAGATTAAAAACCATTATTATTAATTTGGTGAGGAACATAGCTTTTTGAGCAGCATTTGCAGACCCTGTAATGCTGTTTGCCATTAATGCTAACGATTAATCGATTAATTGATCGTCAATTTAAACGACGATCGATCATGGGAATTTGTGAAAATTGACATCCCTCCTGTAAAACAAGAGTTTCATGTTAAAGTAAGTGTTTGTGCGGCCTTAAAATGTTACTTTTAGTAAACTTGAAAAGTGAAGTTGTACTAAGTGACAACTTGGACATTTAAGTTGACTAAACTTAATTTTAAAGCAGAATGAACATTTAGTTCATTAACTCTTTCCCCGCCATTGACAGAAATTTCCGGCTTTCCGTGTTTTCACTATTATATGGTAGTAGGGGGCGCTTTTATGCATCTTCTGAAAGAGTACTGAATCTCCTGATCAAAACACAGACGAATAAGAAGCAGAAACAAGCGATATCAAGCATAATATAATGCGATCATCAACATTAAACAGCATATAAATCAAAACTGCCTAATGTTACTGAATGAAATGTTGACCCAGGACGAGGTACAGGACTGTGAAGCTTTGGGGGTTGATGGACTCGATCTACTCCATCTTTGTTTTGATAACTATTCTGTATCCGATCTGGATGATGTAGTCTAACAAAGACGTGTTTTTCTCAACTTTTTGCTAAAAATGTTCAAGTATTCGATAAAAAAAGCATTGCATGAAGCAAGAATACAACATTTTTGTTTGTTTAAAAGCAGTGGGTCTGTTCTTTCTTTTGACATATTGAATGTTCAGATATTCATACAACAGATATTTAAACTTTTGTGAAAAAATGCTGGCAGTGACTGGCCTGGCAACTTCAAAAACGCTGGTGGGGAAAGAGTTAAATTGAAAAAAAATTTTTTAGAGTGCATAACACGTGTTGGTTTGAACCAATATATGTTGTTTCAATCTCAGCCTGCCACTTTCTTCCTAATGTGTCCAGCCACATCATACGATCCTTTCCGTAAACAGGCCACTCAGTATAAAAACTTCCCGCTGGCCATGTACTGCTTTGTTTGCTGCATAACACTGGTGCCAAGTTCCACAGCTGCATGCACCCCAGAGTCTGACACTGTATGGCAGCAAATCCTGGGTTCTTTCCAGACTTGCAGGGCATAATCTGCATCAAAAAGTCTCTTAAAATCATTTAGTGAAGTCCATGGGTTATTTTGACGCACTTGCCTTAAGGGCAAGCAGCCAATCTAGAACTAATGAATGCTGGTTTAATTGTAGGGGTCAGGTGCATTATTCCAGAAGGCGAGACAAGACGTTGTGCAGTGCGATTTCTTTCCAAGAGCAACTCAGCACTTCTCTGACTAAGGACCGAAAGCTGCCTCTGCTGTGACACTGGCATTACACAGCGTCCAACTGTCAGGGAGCAAAGCTTAAAAGAAAGTTCAGGGACTGTGGGCAAAAGAAATCAGTCCCTATAGAGAGGTTGGCATTTTCTAACCCTGAAAGCTGATCTCTCACTAGGCTTGCAGTGGTAGTCGTTGATACCCGTGTTACATGGTGTTCGGCCGTACAGCGATTACATTACTTGCCCACTACTGTCGTTTCGCTTTTTTTATAGAAATAAATAAAGAAACATTTAATTCAATTGGAAAAAGGACGCTACAATTATAAACTGAAAGCGTCTGCTCTGTTCTAGAGTTGTAAAAAGTACCGACTTCGGTACGAACACATCGCTTCAGAAGGCCTTTATTAACCCCCGGAGACGCGTAGAGCACTTTAATCATGAATACATTCGCTTTGATGGACTTTCAAATACATACAGCCATTCACTCCCATTATCAAGCTTGGAAGAGCCAGGACATTTTTCAATATAACTCCGATTGTATTCGCCTGAAAGAAGAATGTCATATACACCTAGGATGGCTTCAGGGTGGGTAAATCATGGGCTAATTTTCATTTTTGGGTGAACTATCTAGGGCTGCACGATTAATTGCAACGAAACCGCAACGTGATTTGCGATTATTTTATGAGCAGCTTGTAGTTGCAGTGCGGCTGATCGGTAGTAAATGCTGCTATCTGAACGCCAGAGGGCGCTCTCACGCAGACACGCCAAATATCCCCCGCCGCAGAAGTACAACACACATAATTCCAGGAAATCCCTATCGGGCATCATCGCTATAGCTGAATAAACACAAGATTTAAACCCTTTGATTGTTGATTAAACATGACTTATGAATACACGACTGCCTTATTCTGTGTAAAAAGCCACATCATCCCACAGAAGGATGCTCAACTGTTGTTATGGATTGAGTTTGGAGTAAAGCATGTTATTAAAATGTTGTCTTTTTTTGGACAGGAGGTTCATAAATGATTCATGTTTGAAAAGATGTTTGACGTGTGTAGCTTTTTCAAATGCACACTATAAGTAACTCAAACTCACAGTGCTTTCAGATGGAGCAGTGTTTAATAGCCGTTTATCAATGACAAGCTGCGCATAAAAAACAAACGCAGCCTTTGCGATTTCAAAATAGTGATAAGCCATCTCGATTTACATTTACATTTATTCATTTAGCTGACGCTTTTATCCAAAGCGACTTACAATTGCTATATATGTCAGAGGTCGCACGCCTCTGGAGCAACTAGGGGTTAAGTGTCTTGCCCAGGGACACATTGGTGTCTCGCAGTGGATTCGAACCCGGGTCTCTCACACCAAAGGCATGTGTCTTATCCAGTGCGCCATCATCAAAATCCATTCAACAGTGCTCAAAATGCTAGAGGGAAATGCTGGTATAGTCACATTTTTAAATTTCACTACCAAAGTCGGTACTTTTTGACAACTTTACTCTGCTCAATAAAGTCCGAGCTGCAGAGTCACAGCACAGTCAGATTTCACTCATCACATGATGATAAGGAGGGATAACTGACAGGATGATAGAGGATTTGCTGCGCAACAGATCCTGAGCGTCACCGTCGACTAATTTAATCTTGTAAAATGTGTGGTCAGTACTGCCACTCCCTATACACAGAATATGCGTGATCGTGAATTCAAGAATGCAAATCTCACCAACTTTTTCCAAATTCTATATGGGAACATCTGACATGATCATGTCCCTTTCATGTACACCAGGTGCAAATTGATCCTAGATCCCACATCCTCAGTTTGAATAATTCATGTGTCACATGGGCACCTGAGGAACTGAACTACTGTAACAAGTAAGAGGTATGTAAACAAATACCATCAACAGAATGAATGTGGTCAGGAGTGCTTTAGCATTAAGCTTTCCATTAAGAGCCTAACCAAAAGTACTCAAAGCTAATGGGATCGAATATCGTGTGCATAGTAAAACATTACACCAATAGACCTCGGTACTGAAGTACAGATTCAAAGATACAGCGACAGTAAATAAATTGGTGTTGTCACAAGACTGCACTGCCTTTGCATCTTGTGATCCTTATTAAAACAACACAGTGGGGATGTTCATCCACACGAAACAGCATGTTACTAAAATATGCAATGAACTATTTTAAAAGTAGAAAAATCAGGGATACAGACAGAAATTGTTCAAATAAGCCCTGCCATCCAAATCAAAACAAATCTGTTAAGTGAACAAATCACTCATTTACTTCCAAGAACTCATATTTTCCTCTTACTCTCTGTTTTGAAGCGCATGCATGACTGCTTTCTCTCTCTTTAAAAACTATGGAACAAGAAATTAACAATTGAGTATGGGAATGAGCTGTCAGTTGCTTGGACTTGTTGAATGAATACACCTTTATTGAACAAGCCAGTGTTTTGAGTCTGACTCAGAGTGACTGGCTGCATCCGAAATCTCATACTTCCCTATAGTAGGCGAAAACAGTATGTGACAAAAGAAGTAGGCCTATGTCCGAATTCACAGTGCTCATAAAACAGTAGGCAAAAAGTACCCAGATGACCTACTACTTCCCAGTGAGATTCTGAGGCCACGGGAGATGAATTGTGAATGGCAGTGAAGCAAACGAAACTGATGCTGTTAGGGCACATGATAATGACAACATGGCGAATGTAGTACGTCCAGATTACATTCATACTACACACATTCATAGTATACTACAGAACTAGTCAACATTTGAAGTGCAACATCAAAAAAGTAAAAAAAAAAAAAAAAATTGTCCTACCTAAGACAAGAACGGGTATTGTTCAAAAATTCATGTATAACTTTGATGAAAGGTTTTGGTCCACTTCAAATGTTAACTACTATATACAGAACATACTGAAAGGGGTAGGCTATAATTTAAGTCATTCAGTTTATCACGAGTCAATCTCCATCACTTAAAAAATAGGCAGAATAATTACATGTAGAGTTAATAAAGGGCAGGGAAAAGATGCTTTAATACTCTTTTTGGAGTCGCTAAGTAGTTTAGCAAACATGCAGAATACAATAAAGGATTTGTTTTGTAATTGAACGAATGTTATTTTTTAACAAATCAGTTGAGTAAATGACTCAATGACTCGTTCAAAAGCAAAAAGGCAGACACTTGTCGCCACCTACAGGCATAACGCCGTAACGTGCAGAAAGCGTGAATGAACGAATCAGCTAAACAAATCTTTTGGGGAGCAAACGATTCGAATCACTGAGTGGGAAGAATCACGTTATCACAATCATCATCACTACCGCGTTGAGCGCGAGCAAAAATTACACATGCGTCACATTTAATAAGAAGCTCACGCGCCCCCTAAAATTAACATTTTGACCTCACTGGTCGCACAAACTGTAGCGTTTCCTTATTTATGCTTAAACTGGTTTGAAAGCATATGGGTAGATGACAATCAATATTACAACATAGGCCTAATTGCGGACAATAGGGGAATCCAATATATAACGGTACATATTTAATAACTGTACATTATTAATAAAGAATACACACTGCAATACAAGTCTTATAAGTTTCAACAGATATTCACATATTTTTAAATATACCCACCACGAACTCTTTAAACGAAGAAAAAAACTATTTATGGTCACCAATTTAAAATGGAAACAAAATGTTACTTCTCGATCAGAATTGTGTATTTAAACAAAATACAGTTTACAGGGGGGATTTTATACACACCGGCGCGGCGCTAAAAACCGCGCATGCGAAAGTGTGCTAACGGCTAGCATTCACTCTCTAAAAACGTGCAAACTCAATTTTGCGCTTAGGAAAAACAAGGAAACAAAGGATTTAACCGTGAAAAACACATGCCCTTACCTGTGATGTTTAATATATTTTCCCCGCACTATTTTTGCGCGTTGATCCGAGGGCTCTGGTGCTCTATCCAGCTGTGATGGGAAACGCAGTGATGTAGCTTAGCTTCGCTGAGAGGGGAACTGACTGTGATGGGTGGGTTGCCAGATGATGCGTTTCAGAGGAGAACAGGCGTCATAACCCACCACGCGCCAGGAATAACGTCCATTCGTGATGAGTCTATCTGCAAAATGATTTAGCATTATTCATATTTGGTGTATATTCGCTGGTGAGAGTTTAACTGGTTCTGGGAAGAACCCTAGGAGTAGGATTGTAGTAGGATATTTTCCATAATAATAGTGCTTCTCTAGTAATTGTACTGTAAAATCCTATAGCATTAAGCATTTATAGGCGTATAATCCTTAAACATGGCCACCGCTGTAAGGCATCAAAGTTTGTAGCTCGACAACCTGAAAATGACAGTTTACTGGCTATAGCCTACATATTACCCACAATGCAGCTAAACATATTTAGTCTGCAATATTTGCAAACTAACGTCAAAAAACAGCTCGTCACTTCCCGAAAAATAAGCAAAACGATGCTGATTGATAATTTTCTTGTCGTTTGAACCATTTTCAAGTGACTTAAGAACAAAATGAATCATCGTCATTCAGTGTAACTTAAGCTTTTCAGTAACTTACATAGAATCCAGTGAGCAAATCGAGTTACTGGCAAATACTGGGAGGAGGGGTTGTGAGTTCTCAACAGAAAAATTATGTCCGGGGTCTCCATAAAACAAGGAATTTCTGGTTTTTCTGGCTTCTCTTAACTGGTGTGTCCTGTGGTTTACTGTGGTTGCCAGGTAACATGGCTCAAAAGATTCCCCTCAGATATCACTGAACAAAAGAACATTATATTTTACTTCGAAAACTGTTGGCTGTTTGGTTCGAAAAGCATATGCATTCTTATCTTTCTCTGTCCCTGTAGCTTCTTTTTGGAGTGATTTGTGGCCATGTTTGACTACTAGACTGAACCTGACAAGTCAATTTGTTTAAGATTATTTTTGCAAGATGAATTACTTAACTGCCTTAAGCGTTTGTTCTCTGCAAACAAAAGCACAAATATGTTGACAATTTTAAAACAGGACACTCGCCCTTGTTTGGTCCGGTGTCGTCGGTGCCAGTGGTGAGCTTCCTACCATCATCTTGCAAGTTGCAACAATTGTCTTTTGTGTCAAGAAGAGCTCCCCTACTGTTTACTAGACCTCTGGTTTGTGTAAATTCTCTGACACATTGCCATTGCTGTCTGCATCTAAGACATGAATTCACAATTCTTTTATTTAAGATTGTCTAATGCAAGAAATTGCACTAAACGTGGCAGTTATCAGAATGATTAAAAATAATAACATACTGTAAAGTTTCTCTAGTTCATGGTAAGTGCAATAATAATCGGCAGACATACACATTAAACTCATAACAGAATACAACAAATAATGTCCATTTCCCTTCATAAATGACTAGAATTGGTGAGCCTATCCTCTTCATTAAAGAATCTATACAAGAGAAAGAATATTTACAATATATAATGTAAATAAGTAGCCTAGTAACTTAATTCAGTTAATAATTCTATATTTGTTACATAGTACATTACATTGAGTACACAATTTTAAGACTCAGAGGTTGTAAAAATCCAACAACTTCCAATAAACCTTTAGATTAAAAGGTCAATCTGGTCATTGAGGGAAGCATTGTCAGGAGCTTTTCTCTTTCGGCTGAATCACAAACTGTAAAACTTTTTTCTGCGGATACTCCTTGTACATTTAAGAAACAGAATAATTAATGAGAAACACAGATGCACAAAATATTTAAGTTGGCTTTAGATCCTTAATATTAGTAGACTATTAAACTATCCTTGGGTCTAGGTTTAAAATTTGGGTAACAAAGATACTCACAATGCAATCTTCTGTTCAACATGCCTGTTTCCTGTGTAAAGGTAATGAGTAACCACCCAAAAAGACCACCCCTATCACCTCTATAAATACCCAAATCTTAGTCTTTGACAGCAGAGGACACAGAATGTCTGAATTATCCTACAGGACCTTTGTTGGCTTTCTCAGCTTGTTTGGTTGTCTCGAAATGACCTATGCTGTTCATCTCAGTGGTAAGAAAATGTTTCATTAAATTTTATGTGAACTAGCCACAAATGAATAACAAACATTTGTCCTGTCACTTGGTATGCAGAAGCAAAGTGCGGATCTACTAAGTCAAGCGGCATACTTGACCGTTCTTTGAGAATAGTCGGAGGGTCAGAGGCTAGACGAGGTTCCCACCCGTGGCTGGCACGTAACTGTTCATCTTTAGAAATGATACTTGCATGATACTTAATTTTATTTCCAAACGGCATGCTGTAAATATATCAGTGTGCAAAAATCGAATTCACAATCATCTACAGGTGTCTCTTAGGATCAGAGGATCGCATTTCTGCGCTGCAGCCATCTTGACAGACCACTGGCTTTTGACTGCTGCTCACTGCTTTGCAAGTGTATCCGCGTAGGTCCACTCATTTACCCATGACTAATCATAACTTTGGACCGTCAACACTTAAATGACCTACTTTTGAATATAACTGCTTGCCCTAGGGAATTCCTTCACAATATTGAGACTGTAGCAGGTGAATTCAACCAAAGAAAAGTTGACAGAGGGGAGCAGAACTTCCACATAAAGACTGTAATGTTTCATGAAAAATATCAACGCACCTCTCCCATGAGCTATGACATCGCCTTGCTTGAGATCAATGGACGCATTCACTTTGGCAAGTCGTTATGAGACTAACTTATGCAATATATCCGCTATAGAATCAGAGATGAACATGTGTGTTTTCTTGACAGATGATTTCATTAAACCTGTTTGTCTGCCTCATTCTGGTGAGAGGTTTCCACCCAAGACCATGTGTGTTGTTGGTGGATGGGGTCGTATTACTGAGAGTGAGAAGCCACTTGAACAACATTGAAATAACAATGGGGAGAAATATATAAAATATCTCAAACCATTACTATAATTAAGGTATTAAAAAAAGTGTTATCCTCTCTTTAGGAGGGCCACTTCCATTTGTTCTTCAAGAGGTGCATCTGGACCTGTTAAAGCAAAGCAAGTGCAAACATGTCCTGCAAACTCTTAGACCTGAGCAGAAGACCTTCACAGTCCTGTGTGCTGGCCCAGAGAGAGGTCGGAGAGATGCCTGTCAAGTAAGTTGACACCAAATTTGTTTACCTAACATTGACATTGATTCTCTAACGTCCTGAATATTACACCTATATGGGACTCCTCTGGTTCAGGTCAGCAGAGATGGTTTAAGCTCTTGCAAGTTGCAACTCTCTGTTTTGAGTTCCTATCTGCCCTCCTGTGCTCCAGGGGGATTCTGGGGGTCCTCTCCTCTGCCCTAGAGAAGATGGAAGCTGGGTGGCTGTGGGGGTCACGTCATGGGGTAAGGGCTGTGGTCGAAGCTGGAATGACAACAATATCAAATCATCATCCAAAAGAGGCTCACCTGGAGTATTCACCGATGTCTTAATGTTTCTGTCATGGATCAAGTCAAATCTTAGGAAAGGTGGGTATTGTTGTCGAGTTGGTCCTAGGCTAATAACTGAAACAATGTAGGTTCAGCAAGAATCACCATTTGCTCTCGAGCAAGACACCTTACCAAGGGGCGGGCTGGCCATCTGGAGTACCTGGAGTTTTCCCAGTGGGCCACTATACAATGTGGGCTGGCTAACCCCAAGTTTCAATAAGTAAGAGTACTGCAAGACCCTTTAAATAAACGATTACTTGCTTACAGAATTCAGTGTAGGTGTGGAAAGGTCCCTGTGCAGTGTACCCGATGGAGTTGTATCTGGAAATGAAGGCATTATCAGAAATCCAGCTCATTCAGGGCAAAGCTACAACCACAATGAGTGAGTTACATCTTAAGTATTTTACATATTTGCAACCAAAAGGCAAAAACTGAAACTTTCACAGCAACATGTTTTAATTTTTTTTGGTGCAGAATGTGTTTGTGGTCCATTCGAGTTGCCATTGGTGAACGTATTCTTCTGGAGTTCTTGGAGTTTGACTTGGAGAATGACACAAAGTGCCAAAGTGATCATCTGACTGTGTATGTGGATGAAGACAGGCGAATAGGTGATGGGGGAAGCATTAACAGAAACTATAACTTTGCTGTTCTTTTACCTTCTGCAAGTGGTTGCATGTTTCACCTTGTGACCTTGCTTACCAGGGCGGTTCTGTGGCGGTCAACCACCCTCTCCAATTCTTATTGGTGGTTCCCATAGTGTCACAGTACACTTTGTATCAGATGTAAGCAGCACAGGTGCAGGATTTGCCATCCAGCTCAGTGGTGTTGGCGAGGATTTCGGTTTTGGTGAGTTTAATCTGTCTGACTGGTTTCTCTTGCTCTAAAAAAAAGTCAACAATGTTTCCTGAAAGGGACAAAATAATGTTTGAAGAAATCTGTATGCTCAAGCCTGTTTGGCGACAGTCCAATTCAGAATGAGGTGTGCAACCAATTGTAGCCCTGGCCGATCACCATGCATACATTACGTGGATGCTTGGAATAGCATGCTTGCTTGCATACTGTGTGGGTGATTAGCATGCTTGCTTGTAAATGCCTGATGATGATGTTTTCGAGCATTGTCTCATTTACACGTCTGTGTATCCACAGTACTGTTATTTAAAAAAATGTTCATCCTAATTGTGCTCTCCTTAGCAGCACAGGTTGTGCCCAAATGATCTATCAGTTCCATGACCTGGTCTGCAAAGTGTGTTAATTTCCCCTGTCAGGTTGAGAGGCAAGCTAACATTCCCCAGTAGAATTCTGTTTTCACACTGCAGCCGCTCAGATAGGCTCCTCGGAGAGCAGAGAGCTTATCTCAATAGGACCGTTACTATAGTTACATGTCTGCCAGGGGGCCATCTACCAGTGGCAAGTTCAGAGAAGGTAAGAGCCAGGTTCAAATCATCACCCTGCTCCCGTCAGTATGACCCTTGCCATACAGAAATGTGACACCATGCTGCAATGCCATTGGCTGGGCTAACCCTAACCCTAACCCTTCCACCAGTTTCTCCTTTTGTGTTTGTGCAGGAGCTGAATGTGGAACAGTGGTGCTGTTAGAGCCCAAGGGGGCTGTGCGGAGCCCCGCCTACCCAAATGCCTACAGGAACAACAGCCTTTGCCACTGGGTCATCTATGCCCCAGAAGGCCACATAGTCAAGGTAAAAACAACCCTGTAGCCCTATTGTTGGCCCAGTCAGCGCCTGGTGTCCCCTCTGTCCAGTCATGACCTCTCTGTCCGGTCATGAATGCATGCATGCATTGAGATTTCAGCCTCTGATCAGTTTCACTGCAAAAGAGAATGTGATACTCAATTAGACTCCAAAGAGCGACGTTGTGACGTCACTGCAATCATGGTTGTTGACTGGTTGTTACCTGCTGTTTACAAAATGCTGTAGATTGTTTCAAATTAAGAACCTTTCATAAATGTTTTGGCCTAAATGATTTTAGGCATTTACAATGACAGAAACACCTGACTGGGCCATTCTGTGTTCATGATCATCTCACTCTGTTTGCTATATGCTAACATGCTAATTGCAATGGAGTAACTTTACTATGTGCCTTAAAGCTTGACTTTGATGACTTTGACCTTGAGGAGTCAGAAAACTGCCAATATGATTCACTCACAGTGTTCGGAGACATTGATGGCTTGGATGAAATAGGTAAAGTACAAAAAGATGATTACAATGGAAGTATTTGACCTTTTAAAATTGAAACGGAACTATACACTACCGTTCAAACGTTTACCATCCGTACATTTTTTAAAATGTTTTTAAAATAAATGTATTGCTCACTAAGGCTCCATTTGTTTAATTAAAAATACACTAAAACAGTAATATAAAGAATTTTTCTTTTTGAATATACTACATTTCTGGTAACACTTTAGTTTAGGGTTTAATTCTCACTATTAACTAATTGCTTATTCACGTGCATATTACTATAGGATATTGGCTGTTTTTTAGTACTTATAAAGCACATATTAATGCCTTATTCTGGATGACCATATTCCCTTAATCCTACCTAAATTTAACAACTTCCTCACTAACTATTAATAAGCAGTAATTCGTTTATTTAATTTGTATATAGAGTTTATTGATGCAAAAGTCATAGTTAATAGTTAGTTAATATTAAGTCTCGCGTAGCCAGACCTTCAGACTGACGGCTTAAGGTCTGGAATTCATAGAAGCTTTCTTTGGCCAAGGTCCGCCCATAAGGCCGTTTGACCGACATGTAAAACAACCAATTACAGTTCGTTTCGTTCAGCGTCACGTTTCGGTGCGTGGAAATGTCCCCACAACAACAGACCTGCGTGCAACAAGTCAGTCAGCATAGAAAATCAAAGAAGGAGAAGAAAACTTCAAGAGTCTTTCCCGTGAACCTCGCATACTTTTGAGAATTCTACGTTTAGCTGATCTTGGTAAATGCTCATTGTCACTCATGTAAACACAACAGTTTTTCTTCCGCAATCACACGTCTGCGCTTTGTTTCCCGGCGGACCGAAAATAAACGCGACACTCGCGCCCCCCGGAAATCCGATAAAATTCAACCAATCAGATGACGACTTCGACATTCCTGAAGTGTTTCCAGTTAAGTGTACCATATGCATCAGACGTTTAGCCAACGTTCCGTGGGCGTGACGTCTGAGGCTGAGACTAGTTAATATTGGTCCCAAAACTAAAGTGTGACCACATATCTTATTATTATCAATGTTGAGAAAAGTTGCTGTTTAATATTTCTGTGGAAACTGATATTTTTTTAGGATTCTTTGATGAAAAGAAACCATTGAGAATAGAAAACTTTAAAAACATTAAAACGTGTCTTTACTGACACTTTTGATTCATTTAATGCATCCTTACTAAATAAAAGTATTAATGTCTTTCAAAAAAATACTGTACCCAAACGTTTGAACGACAGTGTATATTTTAAAATAAAACTAATCGGTTTTATTTTATCTTTAATAATGTAAACATTAGAGTTGATAGTTTAATGTTACATGCACTGTGTGTGTTACAGTGTCACGCTGTTATCAGTTACACAGGAATATTTTGCACTGCGGCATTATGGGAAATGTAGTTTTCAAATGCTCTGCTATTATATTTTTTGTGTTTTAAGTGGTTGTATGTGGCAGGAGCGTTCCTCCGGCTGTTCTCAGCTACGGTTCCATAATGCTTCTGCAGTTCAGCACAGATAACACCATTTCCGCCCGCGGCTTCATCGCCACCCTTTCTTTTATCAACGAAAAAGGTGAGAGTCAACATTAGCAAAGAAACACTCACTGCAGGTGTTTAAATGTCACACAACCAAACCTTGTGCAGACATGTGACTCACGTGTGCAAAATAGTATGCCACAGTATAAACACACTTGCTAACTAACTACTATTTATACTACCTCAAAAGGTCAAAAGTAAAGTTTAATTGTTTTGCAATCTATACATGCGTTTATACAGAAAGTTTATTATATTATATATGAGGCTATATAAGACATATGATAAACATTATGTGGAGGGCTATACATAAAACATCAAATGTAAGATTTATAATTGTATATAATATAGTACATGTATTTAATATTTAGTACATGATACAACAAAGGCACAACTGTTTATACATTTATACATCTCAACTTACTCAACTTACTAAGCCTTCCTTCTTGAATATTACATTTCCTCACAGATCTCCAAAAGACACCATATCAAGATCAGGGGGAGGAAGCGGATTATGAAAGCAGAGTTATCTCGCCACATTTGCAGGCTGGTTTGTTCTTTGTGTTCTCCACTTTAAAATAGGCTCTTTGTCTCAGAGGGCCTTTAGAATGTGTGGAATCCAGCTGGAGCCAAAAAAATGTGTAAAATAAGGGAATATACACTTATTCAGAGTCACAAATGAGAATGTATCTCTAAAACAGACTGTGTGGGTGTATTTGGTTTTACATCAAGTATTCATGCTTGCGTTCCACTGACTTCTCAGCTCCGTGTGGAATGCCTGATATCTTTGCTGGCTCTGGAATGGACGCCCTGAGGAGAGAAGAGGATGATGGGAAACTGCCATGGCTGTGGCACGTGAGCATTGGTCTGGGTGCAGGCCATGACTGCAGCGGGGCGATCATTCAGTCACAATGGATCCTTACTGATGCACACTGTGTCTATGACCTGTGAGCAGCCAACATGCCAGAAGTGTTATAAAAGGCTGTATCTAATGGAGCCCCTAAGGGGACACGGTGATGAAAAAAAACAGTTAGGCGGGAAATATATGATATTTGCGTAAAACATTTGCGTTCTATAAAACTTTTGCACAACGTTTCTCGGGGAAAGGCAATGGTGAGAGTGCAAAACAATTTAATTATAAGTTTTCCTCCCTTCTTATTATTATTATTTTTATCATTACCATGCCCCTTTGAGGTGCGGTCACATTACCAAAATTCCAGGAAATTTTCAGGCAAAAACCGGTTCATTGTCCATTGACTATTGTGTAGAGATGTGTGAAGAACCACTCTCACAGAAGTCACTTTCAAACCAAGAAGCTTTCTGTTGGTCAGCGAATTCGGGTGACCAACTTGAGCGAAATCGGCGTGGGGAACTTTATTGCCCTCACGCGAAACTCCACATCTTCTCTTAATAACTGGATCTCACCTGTTTTTTTTTTTTGCAGAGCAAGGGTAAATGTAACACCTTTAGGGGCTCCACAGTTTCTAGAGCCGTGCACATGTATTAACTTTGAAAAAGACATTAAAACTTATTAATACACAGTATAGTACTTGTTTATGAAGGCACTATACTAAAAGTACTTTTTATGTTGATTTCTTTGTAGTGAAGAAAGACTTCTAAGAATTGTATCAGTGACGACAGAAGGCTCAAAGAAACAGGTGAAGTAGCTAAATCAACATCCCACCAAGAAATAGGCAGGAATGTTGTTCTAGGAACTAAAGATGTTGATTTTGTGTCTTTAAAGGGACAGTTCACCCAAAAAATGAAAATTCTCCTTAGTAAATGAGATCTCTTTTCAGATCCGTGATGTGATCAGAGTACACGTAAACCCTTATTACAACCCATCCTCTCTCGAATTTAATGTGGCTTTGCTTCAGTTGCGCTCTCCGATAAATCTCAGTGAAAGCACGCAGCCTGTCTGTCTACCCTCTGCTGGACAGGACATCTCACCCTCCCTCCGCTGCTGGACCAGCCAAATGTGTACGTCACCCATCTGCCTTCACGAGTTGACCGCTGCGATGGTTACACAATAGTCTGGAGGATTTTGATATGTGTGTGCATCATAAGCAAACATGACATTTCCCGAATACTTGTTGACCTAGAGTTGAACTTTCAGAACTTGAATGTCACTTGAACAACGTCATTTTCTCTGTTGCACATTTTGCTCTCTGTTGATCTTTAGGTGAATGTTATGCATTCTTTTTTAGCAGGACATGGGCAGCAAAGACCTGTATGGCTAAAAATATCTGTGCTGGAACGAGCGGTGTGTGAACAACAACACGGAACTAGATTGACACCTACTTTGTTATGTGCTGGACTGAGCACTGGAGAATCATGCACGGTGAGGACTAGAGCTGTAGGCCTACTTTGAACTACACTAAACACTTACTGTTTACTAGTAGGGAATGCAATTGAAGAAATACTGACCTCTAGTGGGTAAGTTAAGTAAAGACTCTTAAATGTGCTCTGCTCTGTCCAAACCACTTGATGTGTGCTTGTGGTGACCAATAGGGCGGTATTTTGAAGAGACTGTGGCTGCGTCTGAATATGCATACTTCCCTACTATATTGGCGAAAAACTGTATGTAAAAAGAATAGTATGTACTAATTCACAGTATTCATTAAGCTGTAGCAGCAAAGTACCTGAATTACCTACTATTCCAGCGAGATTCTGAAGTGTGCATCCAATGTACACTTTACTATCCCATGAGGCCATGGGAGAGGAGTTGTGAATGGCAGAGAAGTGACGGCTCGCTGTGTCCAAAATCACCCCATATACCCTTAAATAAGGCACTATTTGAGGGGACAGCCATTTGCAGTGGTGTCCGAAACCATAGTGGACGTTATTGAGTGCACTCATTCAATCCCACAATGCAGTGCAATTGAGTGTACAACTAGGTTTACTCTCGACGGTTAGAGAATACCCATAATTCACTGTGACGGTCGCCCCGAATGAATTCCCGCGTCTTGCCAGAAGATGGTGCCCGCAGCTTAATCCACACACACACACACACACACACACACACACACACACACACACACACACACACATATACACTCACCTAAAGGATTATTAGGAACACCATACTAATACTGTGTTTGACCCCCTTTCGCCTTCATAACTGCCTTAATTCTACGTGGCATTGATTCAACAAGGTTGGCCCATACATTTACATTTACATTTATTCATTTAGCTGACGCTTTTATCCAAAGCGACTTACATATGTCAGAGGTCGCACGCCTCTGGAGCAACTAGGGGTTAAGTGTCTTGCTCAGGGACACATTGGTGTCTCGCAGTGGATTCGAACCCCAGTCTCTCACACCAAAGGCATGTGTCTTATCCACTGCGCCATCACCACCCCATATTGATAGGATAGCATCTTACAGTTGATGGAGATTTGTGGGATGCACATCCAGGGCACGAAGCTCCCGTTCCACCACATGCCAAAGATGCTCTATTGGGTTGAGATCTGGTGACTGTGGGGGCCATTTTAGTACAGTGAAGTCCTTGTCATGTTCAAGAAACCAATTTGAAATGATTCGAGGTTTGTGACATGGTGCATTATCCTGCTGGAAGTAGCCATCAGAGGATGGGTACATGGTGGCCATAAAGGGATGGACATGGTCAGAAACAATGCTCAGGTAGGCCGTGGCATTTAAACGATGCCCAATTGGCACTAAGGGGCCTAAAGTGTGCCAAGAAAACATCCCCCACACCACTACACCACCACCACCAGCCTGCACAGTGGTAACAAGGCATGATGGATCCATGTTCTCATTCTGTTTACGCCAAATTCTGACTCTACCATCCGAATGTCTCAACAGAAATCGAGACTCATCAGACCAGGCAACATTTTTCCAGTCTTCAACTGTCCAATTTCGGTGAGCTCTTGCAAATTGTAGCCTCTTTTTCCTATTTGTAGTGGAGATGAGTGGTACCCGGTGGGGTCTTCTGCTGTTGTAGCCCATCCGCCTCAAGGTTGTGCGTGTTGTGGCTTCACAAATGCTTTGCTGCATACCTTGGTTGTAACGAGTGGTTATTTCAGTCAAAGTTGCTCTTCTATGTATATGTATCTATATTACTTATGCCCGTTTCACACATACTCCGTGTGCAGTGCGTATGCGGTGCGTATTTTTTTCCGTAACCATGTTAACAGGTTAGAGCTTTCACACTGCACGCGGATGCAGTCCGTCGATCCGTTCCAGGTGCGGTGCGTATACAGCAGTGCAGAGATCGTTTACGCACCGAGTCTATTTTTGCTGTGCTGCAAACGCTGAATTAAGGTGACAGCGCACGGTTCGTGGTCAAAGTGAAGACAGATTGACCTGAAAATGTAGTAATTTCACCATAAATGCATTTAATTCAATAAAATGTAGTAATCTCACCATAAATGTATTTAATTGAAATACGTTTCATACGTACTTTAAGACCGGGGTTTTAAGCAAGGAAAACGACAATTTACCTCAACAAGGACATAATGAACAACACTCGTCTCATTCGTGGAGGTGGAAAAACAAGTTATTTGTGACATGCAAGATGTATTGTATTAAAATTTAAATGCAAAAGAAAAGGCATGATCGGCTGTTTTTGTCAATTTTAAGTTTTAATTTAAAATGTTTGCGATTTTAATACAAGTATGGTTAAATATTTGACCACTTGCGTAAGCAACTTAATATATAAATATAGAAGGAATGCATGGAATTATAGGGCTATGTTGTTTAAATTGTGTTTAAACGTGCATACGTCCATTCAAGTTTGTATAGCTATGTGTACAAAGAGAATCGCAAAGCTGACAAAACATTTTTTTTTTAATAAAAGTTGCTGCATAACTTCTGGATTTGAAATAAAAATAGTGAGTGTTTGTGGTACAGCCGCGGATCAGTTACGCACTGCAAACGCGGCATATGTGAAAGCACTATAGCCCTTGCTGTTCCTGTACCGCAGACGCACCGCATACGCACTGCAGTATGTGTGAAACGGGCGTTACACTATATTACATGTTATTGTTACTCTCTGTCAGACCCAAGATAAACTAAGAAAAAAAAGAAAAAAAAAAAGAAAAAAAGAAAAAAAAGAAAATGAAAATGAATTACATGGGCATTCAAAAAAAAAAAAAAAAAAAAGTTGCTCTTCTATCAGCTTGAATCAGTCGGCCCATTCTCCTCTGACCTCTAGCATCAACAAGGCATTTTCGCCCACAGGACTGCCGCATACTGGATGTTTTTCCCTTTTCACACCATTCTTTGTAAACCCTAGAAATGGTTGTGCGTGAAAATCCCAGTAACTGAGCAGATTGTGAAATACTCAGACCGGCCCGTCTGGCACCAACAACCATGCCACGCTCAAAATTGCTTAAATCACCTTTCTTTCCCATTCTGACATTCAGTTTGGAGTTCAGGAGATTGTCTTGACCAGGACCACACCCCTAAATGCATTGAAGCAACTGCCATGTGATTGGTTGATTAGATAATTGCATTAATGAGAAATTGAACAGGTGTTCCTAATAATCCTTTAGGTGCGTGTGTGTGTGTGTGTGTGTGTGTGTGTGTGTATATATATGGCTGAATCATCCATCCATCCATTTTCTAAACCGATGGTCCAATGTGGCTACAGCGTAATATCATACAGATATAAAAGACTTTTTAAATTGTTTAATTAAGGTTTATACATGCTAGTTTACATGATATAGTTCAAGATAAATTTTTTCATTACTACTGGAGCTGCCAGTTTGCTGTTTTGAATAATTATTAAACATCAAAAACACAAATTGTGCAAAAGCGGCAGCCCTTCTGGCACACCCAATGTCCGAATTTATTCACTCGTTTTCATTCACTCCTTCAAGTGGACCATATTAGTGGAGTAATGTAGGGAATAGTGAATGAGTGTATAGGGGGCGCTTTCGAACACAGCCGATGTAACTGATGCCGTAAATCACATGACAATGACAACATCACGGTCAAGGATGTAGTAGGCCTATGTCTAGATTGAATTCATCCTACACATATACTGTGTACACTATATATACATTTTTTTTTTAACTGTTGCAAAGTAATTACTTATTCAAAAGAAGTACCTAAAGAGTGTGTTATTTCGGTTGCATAACCTATGACCTTCTTTATTGTAACAATAAAAGATGTTAGGCAGAATGTCAGGCAGCATAGTGACAAAGCTTAGTCCATATGAAGATATTTTGAAGAATGTTGTTAGCCGAACAGTTTTGGTGACCATTGTATGAATGATTTTTTTGGGGAGAACTATGTCACTTGATGCAGCAAATTTTCATCTGGAAATGCACATTTCAGAGACTAGACAAAAAAACTGGTAGTAGCTATTTTGCAAGTCAATTTCTGACCTTTTCACAGACTCATTGGAACGGTGGACCTCTTGTCTGTCAGACAAACACATCTGGGGTTGTTCTGATGGGAGTGAAGAGTTGGGGAGGACCTTGTGGTGGGATCCAGAAGCCTGCAGTATATTCTTCAGTGCCAGCTGTCATGAACTGGATCTCAAATCATTTGGACACTGAGTGAAAACCATGAATTTGCAGAATTCAATATATTTTTGTGAATTATTTCGTTCTGAAGTCAAAATGCTCTGTGGTGCAAAAGTCCCTCTGTGGTGAAAATCAAGTTTTTAATGTTGTTTATATGTCTATGTGGTGTTTTAATGTGCTTTAAGACGAACCATGTGCAAATGCATAAGTCAACACCATTAAGTATTTTCTACTTAAAACTGCAGTGAACCAAAAAACGCGGTTTCAAATCGCTGGTGTTTCTGATGTCACAAACTACCTTGTAACCAATCACGTCAATGTGGGATCGTCAATGAGTGGGTCTCTGAGCTGGTGCGAGTGAGTGGAGACGGGGATAATTTGTATATTCATAGAACCATATGAGCCAAGGGTGTAGAGTTATATTCAAGCTATTTTAAGGAATAAATTTTTTTTTTTCAAGGAAAAAACGTTTAAATATGTTATTTTGGTAAACAAAGATTAGTTTTAAGGAATAAAAAATATTGACTAGGGGGACTTTAAATTGTTTAGACAACCTTGGCTAACTTGAATAAATATATTTTAAAGCTTCAAAAATGTCCGGCATTTCTGTTTTTATTACTCTAACTGCCTTGGCCTAATAATGTGCTGTACTTGAGGAGATTCCTTGACCCATCCCGCTGAATGTGATATCAGGCAGTGGGGTGATCCCACACCATTCACAGACACACATGAAGAACCATAGGCAATGCTCTGCTCATTTAAATATTCTATTCCTATTGGCTGAGACATTTGAGGGGCCTACTCCCGTTGGCTGCATTTCATTAACTCCCTGTACTCTTCTACTATATTAACTAGCCTTGGTGCAAAGGTTGGAATACAGGAAAGAGATGAACCATGAACAACTTTTACCTCACATACAGTGAACCCTGCCCGTATTAACTGATACAGTACATTAGAGGAATAAGACTGCAGCATGGATCAAGTTCTAGTGAGTATTTCCCCCCCTTTACATTCATATATTTCCTGCTTTCTTCCTCACTCTGCCTTGCAAAAAGCAATTAGCACCTTGCTTGTCCTCCATGTCAGTTTCACGCTTATCTGTTGATTTTATTCTAGTTAGAATGACAGCAGTGGAAAGAAGGTGAGATGTAATTACAGACATATGCAGGTTATCAAATCAATGTTGAATGTAGCACAATATGCTAATAGTTTAATGTTAATTGCTCTGTTTATTATCAAATGTTTAAACACACCTACTCTATTACTAGACCGATTTTCATTTTTAGAATTATAGTTATCAAAATAAATACAAGTTGTTAAATAATGTTAAATAATTAAATAATAAATTAACTTAATAGTATTATATAATATATTTAATATATATTTCAATTATATATATATATATATATATATATATATATATATATATATATATATATATACACTCACCTAAAGGATTATTAGGAACACCTGTTCAATTTCTCATTAATGCAATTATCTAATCAACCAATCACATGGCAGTTGCTTCAATGCATTTAGGGGTGTGGTCCTGGTCAAGACAATCTCCTGAACTCCAAACTGAATATCAGAATGGGAAAGAAAGGTGATTTAAGCAATTTTGAGGTGTGGCATGGTTGTTGGTGCCAGACGGGCCGGTCTGAGTATTTCACAATCTGCTCAGTTACTGGCATTTTCACGCACAACCATTTCTAGGGTTTACAAAGAATGGTGTGAAAAGGGAAAAACATCCAGTATGCGGCAGTCCTGTGGGCGAAAATGCCTTGTTGATGCTAGAGGTCAGAGGAGAATGGGCCGACTGATTCAAGCTGATAGAAGAGCAACTTTGACTGAAATAACCACTCGTTACAACCGAGGTATGCAGGAAAGCATTTGTGAAGCCACAACACGCACAACCTTGAGGCGGATGGGCTACAACAGCAGAAGACCCCACCGGGTACCACTCATCTCCACTACAAATAGGAAAAAGAGGCTACAATTTGCAAGAGCTCACAAAAATTGGACAGTTGAAGACTGGAAAAATGTTGCCTGGTCTGATAAGTCTCGATTTCTGTTGAGACATTCAGATGGTAGAGTCAGAATTTGGCGTAAACAGAATGAGAACATGGATCCATCATGCCTTGTTACCACTGTGCAGGCTGGTGGTGGTGGTGTAATGGTGTGGGGGATGTTTTCTTGGCACACTTTAGGCCGCTTAGTGCCAATTGGGCATCGTTTAAATGCCACTGTCTACCTGAGCATTGTTTCTGACCATGTCCATCTCTTTATGGCCACCATGTACCCATCCTCTGATGGCTACTTCCAGCAGGATAATGCACCATGTCACAAAGCTCGAATCATTTCAAATTGGTTTCTTGAACATGACAATGAGTTCACTGTACTAAAATGGCCCCCACAGTCACCAGATCTCAACCCAATAGAGCATCTTTGGGGTGTGGTGGAATGGGAGCTTCGTGCCCTGGATGTGCATCCCACAAATCTCCATCAACTGCAAGATGCTATCCTATCAATATGGGCCAACATTTCTAAAGAATGCTTTCAGCACCTTGTTGAATCAATGCCACGTAGAATTAAGGCAGTTCTGAAGGCAAAAGGGGGTCAAACACAGTATTAGTATGGTGTTCCTAATAATCCTTTAGATGAGTGTATATACATACTTGCATTTTTTATAAAAATTATATTTTATAGTTGTGTACAAAACTATTTAGAATGTAGAATAACAGTGAAGTCATTAAAACAATGCAAGTGTGGTGGTTATGTAGTGTCGAGATGTTGCATTTGTTAAATTAGGATGAATTTTGTTAAATTGAATATTTAAATAATAAACTAAACACCATCCAGTCCATATCCTGCATACAAAAAAAATATTAAAATTTTAATATAAGATAATAATTACAATATTTAATTAAACATTTAATTTATATTTATAATTTACACATACATTTACTTATATTTTTACTATAAATATACATTTAATTTACCTATATTTTGTATTAAATTATCATTTATATTTGCATACAAAACGAATCGGTTACCTAACGTAACCTCGGTTCTCTCTAGATGAGGGAACGAGTATTGCGTAAGCTAGCTTACGCTACGGGGAAAGATTAATCTTTTCTGAGAAATTGAAGCCAAAAATTATCCTATAATTTTGTATCCATTGTCAACGCAGTTCAGCTGCAGCAGACCATGAGCGGGCTAGCTAGCAGCTCATTGGTTCGCTCACAGAGAACTGCTTAAGCCTATGAGGAGACGCAGATGAACTCTCGGCCAATGAGAGTCTGACATGCTCTCATTGCGTCAGAGCCCGCCGAAACGGGCGTGGTCAGAGAGTATATCTTGGCGTCCCAGGCTGTCAACTCTGGTTTTTCATAGAATGAAGCGAGAACGCTAGTAGCACAAGCACGGCCAGGAACGCAATACTCGTTCCCTCATCTAGAGAGAACCGAGGTTACGTTAGGTAACCTATTCGTTCTCTTACGAGAGGTTCTCTCGTATTGCGTAAGCTAGCTTACGCTACGGGAACACCTGGTCAACGCCGTGCGTGCTAAGCATCCACTACGAGTCCCAGGGGAGACCCCGGGGGGCCCTTATGAGTGGGAATAAATATATGTACATGTGACAAAGGCCAGCAGAGCGGGCCGGTGATTGTGTCGTACATAAGCACATGAAAGAGAGGGACAGAGCGAAACCGGTCTGTGTGAGTAACTCCCTATAGTGCAGCTTAACCAGAAGAGCTGTAACATACTAGACTGCTAGTAGTTTAGCCTGCAAGGCAGGAATTTCCAGGTTGTAAAATCTGACAAAGGTGGAGGGGGAAGCCCATCCCGCTGCCACACAAATGTCGTGAATGGAAATTCCGCTGGACCATGCCCACGATGAGGCCATGCCTCTAGTGGAATGAGCCCTGACGCCCAGAGGACATGGCAGGTCTTTTGATGCGTATGCGGCTGCAATGGCATCAACTATCCATCTTGATAGAGTCTGTTTCGAGGCGGCCAACCCTTTGGTGCGCCCACCGAAAGAAACGAAAAGCTGCTCGGATCGTCTGACTGGAGCAGTGCGGGTAATGTATAATCTCAGGGCCCTGACCGGACACAGGAGATTAGCGTCAGATTCGCTATCGGATGCAGGCAGAGCCGATAGGGAAATAACTTGTGCCCTGAACGGGGTACCAATAGCTTTTGGGACATAACCATGTCTAGGTTTGAGAACGACTAAGGAGTCATTGGGCCCAAACTCGAGACAGGAAGCGCTAGTGGACAGCGCGTGAAGGTCTCCCACACGTTTTACTGACGCGAGCGCGAGCAGAAAAACGGCTTTGAGCGAAAGGTATTTGAGGTCCACGGTGTTTAACGGTTTGAATGGGGGGGCTTTCATAGCTTCGAGAACTATGGAAAGGTCCCAAATCGGCACCGAAGGGGGGCGTAGGGGGTTCATCCTTCTAGCTCCCCTGAGGAAGCGGGTGACCAAGTCGTTTTTGCCCAGTGACTGGCCGCGCCGGGGTTCAACAAACGCTGCGACGGCTGCCACATACACCTTGAGAGTGGACGGGGACCTTCCCTTGTCCAACATCTCCTGGAGAAAAACTAGCAAGGAAGGAACCTCGCATGACCGTGGGTCCAATTTTCTGTCGGTGCACCATTTAGAGAACACAGACCATTTAGACGCATAGAGCCTTCTAGTAGAAGCCGCTCTAGCCTGTATGATCGTGTTTAACACTCCCTCTGGCAAAGCAACGGGTAGTCGTTGATCACCCACGCATGTAGCGCCCAGCGCTCTGGGTGGGGATGCCAGATCGTGCCGCGAGCTTGGGAGAGGAGATCTGCTCTGACTGGGATGGGCCACGGGGCTGTCTGTGACAACTGAGTGAGCTCCGGGAACCAAGTCTGACCCTCCCAACGCGGGGCTACGAGGAGCACCGAGTGGCGTGTTTCCCTGATTCTCTGAAGCACCTGTGGTAGCAGAGAAACTGGAGGGAAAGGATAAAGCGGGCGGCTGGGCCAGGTCTGGGCTAGCGCGTCCACGCTCTTTGTGGAAAAATATTGGGCAGTGGGTGTTCTCCTCTGAGGCGAAGAGGTCCACCTCTGCTCTGCCGAATATCCGCCATAGCTTTTGAACTGTACAAGTGTGCAGGGACCATTCCCCGGGGGGAATGGGGTTCCTGGACAGACTGTCTGGACCGTCGTTCAGATGGCCCGGCACGTGCGTCGCCCTGAGCGAGAGCAGGTGACACTGAGACCAAACTAAGATGCGTTCTGTCAGCCGGAAGAGATTCCTGGATCTGACTCCGCCCTGACGGTTTAGATAGGAGACCACGGCTATATTGTCCGAACGGATCAGCACGTGGTGACCATGAATGCGCGGGAGAAAGCGCGTGAGCGCGTTCTCGACCGCCAACATCTCCAAACAGTTTATGTGGAGGAGGCTCTCTTGAGCTGACCAGGGGCCGAAGGCCGGTGAGCCCTCGCAGACCGCACCCCAACCCGTGTTGGATGCGTCTGTCGAGATGACTTTTCGGCGAGAAAAGGTCCCCATGGAAACGCCCCGCTGAAACCATTCTGCCACAGTCCATGGCTGCAGAGCTGTGATACAGGTCTGCGTCACCTTTATCAGCTGGCGGCCCGTGGTCCACGCACGGTGAGACACACGGCTCTTCAACCAGAACTGAAGCGGGCGCATGCGCAGTAACCCCAGCTGGAGCACCGCGGAGGCTGAGGCCATGTAACCCAACGCCTTCTGAAATGTTTTCAGAGGTGTGAGTCTGTTCATCTGAAAAGATGCGGCGAGACGCTGAACACGGCGCGTGCGCTGTGTTGACAGACAAGCCGTCATCGTGACCGAGTCTAGCTCTATACCCAAGAAGGAGATAGTCTGACTGGGATGTAGTGCGCTCTTTGTCCAGTTGACAGAGAGGCCCAAAGCTTTCAGATGGTCGAGGAGAACTGTACGATGAGACAGTAGCTCTCTCTGTGATTGTGCCAAAATCAGCCAGTCGTCCAAATAGTTCAGTATTCGCAGCCCCTGACTCCGGAGGGGGGCGAGCGCCGCATCCATGCACTTCGTGAACGTACGGGGTGCTAAGGATAGGCCAAACGGAAGGACGGTGTATTGATAAACCTGGCCTTCGAAGGCGAAACGTAAGAATGGCCTGTGAAGGGGATTTATCTGAATCTGAAAGTAAGCATCTTTCAGATCTAGTGAAATGAACCAGTCCCCCTGGCGCACGTGCGCGAGGAGTTTTCTGATCGTGAGCATTTTGAACGGTCTCTTCATGAGAACTTTGTTCAGAAATCTGAGGTCTAAGATTGGTCTGAGGCCGCCGTCCTTCTTGGGGACAAGGAAATAACGGCCGTAAAACCCCGACTCGCTCATAGACAGAGGAACTCTCTCTATAGCCCTTTTGCACAATAGTTTTGCTATCTCTGAACGGAGCAGCGTCACTGCTTCTGGGTTCACAGTATTTTCTAGCCGCGCTCGAAAACGTGGAGGGCGACGGTGAAACTGTAAGCGATAGCCTAGCCTTATTGTGTTAAGCACCCACTGGGAAATTCCCGGAATAGCTTCCCACGCTTTGAAGCGTAACGCTAGGGGGTGAATGGCTACATGGTCCCCGTCGTTGCACATAGCGGGCTGCGTGAGCGCGCTCATATTGTTTATGACAGCGGGACTTACACTCAGAGAGGAGTTTATGGGCCGTGTAACAGAGTGAGCAGAGGGGGGACGCGCACACGGGCTCGTGGGCACGCTTATGCACTCTGAAACTCGAGCGGGTTGGAACCGCTTTATGAGAGTGGACTCTGTGTGAGACACGGGGACTGAAGTGCTTTTGTGTATGAGTGAACACAGTGTTGTGGGCACATTTTCTACACAAGAGGCTTTTATGCTCATTTTGAGATTTCTCTGAGTCGCCGTGACAACGGCGTTTTCGCTCATGCAAGCGGGAAGGGAGACCGGCTTGGTAATGGCGGTGTACACTGCTGTAGTAGCCCCGTGAGCGGGGACTAACAGAGGGCGAAACTTTGACGGCGTGCAGGAGGCTGGTCACGTGAGCGGCCTGCAGAGGAGCTAGCGCGACGAGGCAGAAAGAGATTCATGGCCTGGGAAGCTTTCTGCACTTCGGAGAAACGGTCGACGATACCTGTGACGGCAGATCCGAAGAGGCCGGATGGAGAGAGCGGGGCGTTGAGAAAGGCGGTGCGCTCAGAATCTCCCATGTCGGCGAGTGTGAGCCAAAGATGTCTTTCAGACACACAAATGGCGGCCATGCATTTCCCCAGGGCTTGCGCAGCAGATTTTGTAGCGCGAAGGGCAATGTCCGTGGCGCTCCTTAAATCCGCGACTGAGGGGGGATTTTTTCCGCTCTCGTCCCATTCACGAAGTAAATCGCCCTGTAGAATCTGAAGGACGGACATGGAGTGGAGTGCAGAGGCTGCTTGACCGGCGGCTGAGTAAGCGCGGGCGTGAAAGCTCGAAGTGGCTCTGCAGGCTTTAGAGGGAAGCACAGGTGATGAGCGCCATCTTGTGGAAGGCGGGCATAAATGTGCGGCGACCAGGTCCTCTACAGGGGGAATGAAGAGATACCCCTTTTCTGCGGCTCCGTCCACAACGCGAAGCGGAGAGCGGGGCATTCCAGGACTTCGTGAGTTCCGCGTGCAGTTCAGGCAGGAAGGGCGCGGCCCGTTTAGTGACGGGAGTCGAGCGCTGGCGGAAGTAGCTGCCGTCCATACGGTTGATGGTCTGCTCGGGGGGAGGGGACCAATCGAGTCCGAGGCGTTCGACGGCCTGTGAGAGGAGGCGCACTAATTCCTCCTCGATTCCAGCGCGGGTCCCAGAGGATTCTCGGGCCGAGGAGGCGTGAGAACCGGACCATTCCTCACTGTCTGAAGCGAGAAGCGAACAGGTTTCCTTGATGTCCGCGGCGTCATCGGAGGTTACAGAGCGGCCACTCGGCGGCAACTGTACATCCGGAAGTGGCGGAGAAGGAGAGCGGGAGGCGACAGGCTCCGGCGAGATGAACGCTTCTAGCTGGGGTTCCGGCGGCCTCTGAGAGCGGCGTTTCTTCTTCCGCGGCGAAGTCAGAGCCGGCGCGGAAGCAACTTTAGTGGCCTGAAGTCGAGCCCGCAGGGTCGACAACGGCATCTCCTCGCAGAGATCGCAGTAGGGTTGCGGCGGTGAGGAAAATTTCCCACCGGTTAATCGACGTGTGACAACACCGGTAATCCCGGTGTCACCGTGGGGGGCGGGGCGGGCGCCGTTAAATAGCTTTTACAGAGCTGCCAACTCTCACGCATTGGCCGTGAGACACACGCATTTGATTGCTTTCACACGCTCTCACGCCACACCCCCGATTTCTCACGCATGAAGTGTCAACCTGGCCGGTCAAATGCCTGGAAGATGAGTGTATCTATCTATATATCTACCTGTTGAGCCACTCGTGATCGACTAGTTATGCTGCAAAATAGTTTAAAATCTCCTGGAATCTAGAGCGAGCGCGCACGCGAGACAGAGATTGTGCTTCAAACCGCGTTGTGCTTCAAACCCCCCCTAAACTCAAAAGTTGGCAGCTCTGGCTTTTAAATGCGTGCGCGTTATACTTTCACTTTTGAAATAAGCTTTTCTGTAATTTGACTCGTTCTCATCTCCACACGTGCTAAATGGAATCCGATGCTTGCTGATCTGTGACGTGACTGGCTCTTGGCACGCACTGCGCAGTTCAGTTTTTAATTATAATGTATGCTCTCTTCTGAACTAAATAATTGATAATTATTATTTTTAATTAATTCAAATAAATATTTTAGCAAAAACGAATACTTTTAAAAAGTCAAGACATCGCGGTGTCACGGTGGGAAAGTGATGTCACCGGTGATGGGGCTTAAAACCGGTAACACCGTCAACACCGTCTATCGCGGCAAGCCTAGATCGCAACCGCCATCGGTGAGGGCGAGCTCGGCGTGCTCCAATCCGAGGCAGAGAGCGCAGATGACGTGGCGGTCTCCAGTCTCGAGGGGAGCGCGGCAAGAACCGCAGGAGGATTTACGAGACATCTTTAAAAAGACGCTCGGCTCTTTTAGAAACACTATAATAAAGGAAGCTTTCGTAAAAAAGATACAAATCCGTCAGATGGCGCTAGCTCGCAGGACGGCTGAAGGTGGCCGGCTTCCTCAGTCTCCCAGATGCTCGCTAGAGTTGCCTTTTCAACGACGGCGGCTTCTCTCAGGATCAGCAGATGCGTGTAGCTCGCTGAAGAGATGAAAAATCAGAGTTGACAGCCTGGGACGCCAAGATATACTCTCTGACCACGCCCGTTTCGGCGGGCTCTGACGCAATGAGAGCATGTCAGACTCTCATTGGCCGAGAGTTCATCTGCGTCTCCTCATAGGCTTAAGCAGTTCTCTGTGAGCGAACCAATGAGCTGCTAGCTAGCCCGCTCATGGTCTGCTGCAGCTGAACTGCGTTGACAATGGATACAAAATTATAGGATAATTTTTGGCTTCAATTTCTCAGAAAAGATTAATCTTTCCCCGTAGCGTAAGCTAGCTTACGCAATACGAGAGAACCTCTCGTAAGAGAACTCCTTTCAACCATAAACCAATTGTGCCAAGAATGTGTTTAATGTGTATTTCGCAGACAGCACCTGTGCTAATTGGGATATCTGTAGTGGTGATCACAGTCCTCTTCCTCGTCCTAAACTCAGGAGGCTCCAATGGAGATCGAAAGCAAAGCAAGTTTCCAAAAACCTTGCAGGATCCCAATCTGAAATACCAACTGCCACTCATAGAGAAAGAGGTTAGTCAGAATTTAAATGTAAACTTAAATGTGTTTTCTACTTCAAAAGATAAAAGTAAAAATATTGTTGCAGCCCAATTGTACTACTTGTCTTTGCTTTGCAACAGGAGATCACTCATGACACTAAAAAATTCCGGTTTGGTCTTCCATCCTCGTCTCACGTTCTTGGTCTCCCTATTGGTAGCACATTGCACTACACCTTTATCACATCAGCAGAATCACCGGACCTCAAATATATTATCACAATATCACCTGAGTTTCACTTCATTTTCTAAGATGGATCTTGTATTCGGTGTCACAGGTCAGCATGTTTACCTGTCTGCAAAGGTGAATGGGAATCTGGTTATTCGTGCGTACACACCTGTGTCCAGCGATGAAGACCAGGGATACGTTGATCTAGTTGTAAAGGTGTGATGCAATACATTTTGTAGTTGCAAATCATGACTGGTTATGTTTTATAGTGGGCTTCATACAAATCCCTTTCTTCAATATCTCACATAAGGTCTACTATAAAAATACTCATACAAACTATCCTGATGGAGGCAAGATGTCTCAGTATTTGAATGATATGAAGATTGGAGACACCATTGACTTTAGGGGTCCAAATGGATTACTGGTATACAATGGAAAAGGTAAGGAAAAATACTCCTTTTAGTTTATTATTACTTATGAATAATCACATATTCAGTGTTATTTTAGCATTATGTATACTCTATTACATTATTTATTAATAATGTGAATTAACTTATATTTTCAGTTTTCCTAGTTCTATCATTTCCAATGTTTCTACACCAGTTTTGTTTTGTAAGATGCAATGCATTTAGCCACTAGAGGGCGATGTCTTATTGTTTAAAGATTACTAAATGCATGACCTGTATACACAATGCATTTTTTAAATATTTAAATGCTTCAGATGTTGCATATATTTCTTTACTGACATTTACAGGGCAGTTTGGTATTCGACCTGATAAAAAATCTGAACCTAAAATGCGGAAGTTTCGACACGTGGGCATGATTGCTGGTGGAACAGGTAATGATGGACATATTTTGAATGGGCTCCAATGTATTCATAGTAGGTTTCCAGGAATTGTGTAAATATGTATTAATTAAAAACGTCGCTTTCATTCTTTCAGGCATCACTCCAATGCTGCAGCTGATCAGGAGTATAACCGCAGATCCTGCTGACAACACCAAGTGTTCCATTTTATTTGCTAACCAGGTCAGTGACATTCATGACGGAATTCTCATTAAAAAAATAAACAGGCAATAGATTACTGTAAATGGAGCTCGGTGTGCGTTTGACCACTTATTTTTGTGTTGCTTCCCAGAAACAATATTTAAACATCCTCAGTTAAGTAATAAGTAACGTTATAGTTTCACTTCAGACATACCCATCTTTTCTCCATCAAAGAAAATAGTTTTAAAAGGTAGTCAAGGCGTCGAACTTAAAGGGTTAGTTCACTCAAAAATTAAAATTCTGTCATTAATTACTCACCCTCATGTCGTTCCAAACCCGTAAGACCTTCGTTCATCTTTGGAACACAAATAAAGATATTTTTGATGAAATCCTAGCGCTTTCTGCATCAAATACATGCGTCGTGGTGCTCACGTGAACAGCATCGGAGACTGACAACCATTTTTGGTTCCCAAAACATTAGTTTTTGGTTTTTAAGGTTTGTTTTTGGTTAGCCAGGAAAGTTTTCTTAACGGAAATAGAACGCTAGTTTTTGGTTTGTAGAACGTTATTCTAACGTTACGTTAATGTTCCCCTAACGTTATTCTAAAGTTCAGGGGCGGACTGGGACCAAAAAGTGGCCCTGGACTTTCTGGCCCACATCAGCCCACCACATACCAAATCATAACACATTGGTCCATTAATATGCAGAATATGTTTTAACACCACTTACAGCATAAAAATATAACAATACAAAAATAAATGCTATTTAAACATTTATTTTAAGTAACACAACATATATTAGGTCATATTTGTAAAACCAAAGGGAAACAAACAGAAGAACATTAAGACACAACATTATTAATACTATCAAGACAGCATATCAGCTAGTCAGGGGAAGCTAGAGCCATCAGAGCCTGTTGAACTGCTACTCTTCGCGCCAAATGTATAATCTGTTAATTTGAAGCATTTCACAGCATCTACCTCTAATCCTTTTTTTAACCGTCGGCTGAAATTGGCAATAGTATCTGTCGTCGGCGGCTTTTTTTCAGCCGATTCGACATGTCGGTGAAAGAGGGAACTCTGATTGGCTGTTCAGCTTAGTGAACGAGTGCACTGCACGAGAATAATAGCAAAACAGCGAGCAAAGAAGTCAAAATAGCACAGATAGAAGCTGTTCTAATGTTACGTCATATTACCTGAGTGTTCCTTGGCGAATATTTCAATATTAACATGAGCGGAGTGGAATAGAGGGTATGCGCATGACGTCACCGTCGGCCGGAGTGAATGCGGTCACGCCCACAAGTGGCAAAAAGACTGAGCGGCAGCATTTGTTTTCAGCGTGAATGCCGTGAAAAACACACAAAACACATCTAAAACGGGAAAGAGCTTTGCGATTGACTGTACAACTAGATTTGACCAGAAATCTGAGGTACTGTATATTTTTACAGACTGCAAAAAGCTACAAAACAGACTATATTCTGCATAATTGGATGTTTTTAAATAAACACTGACCAAAAACTATACGGGGACGATATGATGATATACAGTATAACATTAATGTAAGTGATCACTCGGATTTAGACCTATCTATATTGTATTTATATAAAACGTTTACAGGCAAATTTTCTTAATTTATTTCCCCGGCGTCGAAATCAGGCACATATAAATGTCAGGAAGCACGATTCCTGGCTGCATGTCAATATCCATGGATCACTGGATCTTTGATAAGTTGTAAGGAACACTATATCGAGTCCAACTTTTAGTTTAAACTGATAATAGTTTGTTTTACTCGCGTTTTCGCAGTTTCCCCTATTAACTCCAGCCACGCAGCAGCTCTTCTGCCACTCAGTCCGGCTGAGGGGGGCGTGTTCCGGCGGTGAAGTGACGTTAATGCATTCCCTCTATAAAGAAAGTGTTTAGCAGGATTGATATTCAGAACGGTAAGCATGCACTGCTTTGTTTACGCTGTGTATCTGCAGCCGCCAGCCGGCAGCGTCGGTTTCTCTTTTTGAATGACGAATATAGACGAATTTATCTGCAGAAATAGACAGTTGTCTCATTTACACTCAGGCGCAGAATGCGCATTCTAGCTAACAGTCGGCTGTAGTTCTCTCGGTGTGTTCAAGTGCAGCTTTTTTCCCCGCGACGCGGCGATGCGAGGCGACAGTCGGGTTTCATCTGATTCTGCGCTAGTTCATCGGCGTTGGCTTGGTGTGTTTCCAGGACGTGAAAGAGGGCGTGTTTCAAGATACGCAATGGAGTAGACCAAACTTAACAGGGAGGGAGGTCAATACACTCACATGCATGCACACGAAACACACTCCTTGTCGGCCGCGCCCGCGCGATCGATTCCCTCATCCATTTGCGTAGAAAAGAAATGTAATAGGCTATTATGATTTCCGTCATTTTTATATATATATATGTGTACCGGGCCGGCCCACATTGGCCAGCGGCCCACCGGGAAAAGGCCCGGTGCTCCAGATGGCCAGTCCGCCCCTGCTAAAGTTCCCAGAACATTACCATAACCTCTTTACTCCAATATCATTAACCTACTGTACGTCAATAATCATCCAGCACACCTCCGACCCATAATAAAAGTGGTATGGAAGATGTATGTATGGATGCCTTTAGTATTATACAATCTTGTTTTTATTTTTTGTTGAATTATTAAAAAATAAGATTATGTGTCCATTAATATGCAAGATTTACTATATTGCAGGGTACCCAGATTTTACATTTCTTCAGCACCAAATAGCTAAAAATGACTTCAACACAATCTATGGTTTTTCAAATATGAAATTTACAGACATTAAAAAAATTATTTGACTTAAAGTAGGATATCAGTACATGTTTCTTACCACAGCGGGACATGCTTCTTTTGGTCCGTAAATGAAAAATTCTCGATTTACATCATGTTCAATAAAGGTGTCAGATCTATCCGAAATCAAATTTACTCTCACATCTATATTAATTATAAATAATTATTCAACAAAGAGGTAAAATAAACGAATGTTAGTCAGTAAGCCAGTAATACCCTCTCCGCTCTAGCTTCAGCAAAGCCTGACTTTCAATTTTAAAAACGACTCGGTTATTAACGTAACCTCGGTTCCCTGAGAGGAGGGAACGAGTATTGCGTAAGTAGCTTACGCTATGGGAAAACTCCTTTTCTCGAGAAATATTGAAGTCTTTATGTAAAACGCATTGCAGCTGCACAGCATACAGCAGTGAGCGAGGCAGCTCGGTCATTGGCTGTGCTGCGGCAACTGCACGAACCTATGACGGGGCAACTCTGAACACGCTTCCAATGAGCGTGCTTCGCGCCCGCGCGCGCGTCAGAGCCCGCCAAGATGGGCGTGGCCAAGGGTTATATATTGGGTGCCCCGTCGTCTGAGTTCTTTAGGTTCAATCGACTGAAGCGAACTGACCAAGCACAAGCACGGCAGCTTACGCAATACTCGTTCCCTCCTCTCAGGGAACCGAGGTTACGTTAGTAACCGAGTCGTTCCCTTTCGAGAGGTCTCTCCTATTGCGTAAGTAGCTTACGCTATGGGAACACCATGTAAAACGCCGTGCGTGCTGACTTCGCTCTATTATAGCCAGAGGCCGATGCCTGAGCCTTTAGCAAAGTAATTATCCAACGAGCCGGCCGAAGGCGGGCTTTATAAGGGACAATGTAGAATGGCCCAATGGGCGTCCAGTGGAAAAACACACAAGCACATTTTATGTACTGATATGCATAAAAAACCCTCTAAGTCAGTCAGAGACGGATTCTATAAGGGAGAAGATAATGCTCAGCATATACACACACCAGCCTATACATAGTTAGACCGACAGTATGTTGGAATGCAATGAGGGGACTGAAGGCCCTTGGCTTCATAAGCCAGCGCTATAGCATCAACTATCCAGCGCGATATTCTCTGCTTTGAAACAGCGAGACCTTTGGTGCGGCTGCCAAAGCATACAAATAATTGCTCTGTCTGTCTGAACAGGGCAGAACGTTCCAAATATACTCTGAGCGCCCTGACTGGGCAGAGTAAATTAGCGTCGCTTTCGTCTGCTGGAGACGATAGCGCGGCCAGAGATATCACCTGTGCTCTGAAGGGTGTAGAGAGCACCTTAGGAATATTCCCGTGTTTTGGCCTAAGGACAACTCTGCTGTCGTTAGGTCCAAATTCCAGGCAGGTAGCGCTTGATGACAGCGCGTGCAGGTCTCCCACTCTCTTGACTGAGGCGAGAGCCAACAAGAGAGCAGTTTTGAGCGAGAGCTGTTTAAGGTGCACAGTTCGTAGAGGTTTGAACGGGGCACTCTTGAGTGCGTCCAGGACCGTGGCCAGGTCCCAGATCGGCACTGAGGGGGGGCGTGGGGGATTTATCCTCCTGGCGCCTCTCAGGAAACGAACAACTAGGTAGTTTTTCCCTAGTGTGCGTCCTTCTACAGGATCGTGTGACACCGCTATGGCAGCCACATATACTTTGAGCGTGGAGGGGGTGCGGCCTGCCTCCAACAGCTCTTGTAAGAAAGCGAGCACGCTCGGTACCTCGCATGTCTCAGGATTCAGGTTCCTGGTTTTACACCAGTCACTAAACACCTTCCATTTCTGGGCATATAAGCGCCTCGTAGAGGTCGCTCGCGCCTCAGTGATGGTTCTCAACACTCCACTGGGGAGGTTCCCGGGAACCCGTTGAGGGACCATGCATGGAGGGCCATGCATGGAGGGCCCACAGATCGGGGCGGGGATGGAGGATCATCCCGTTGGCCTGCCTGAGGAGGTCTAGCCTCAGCGGAATCGGCCATGGGGCAGATTGCATCATCTGCATCAGTTCTGGAAACCACGTCTGGTTCTTCCAGAGTGGGGCTACCAGGAGCACTGCACATTTCTCCTCCTTGACCCGACTGATGACCTGAGGTAGGATCGCGATCGGGGGCAAGGCATACAATGGGCGGCTCGGCCAGACTTGGGCGAGCGCGTCTGTGCTCTTTGAAAAGAAGAGAGGGCAGTGCGCATTTTCCTTGGAGGCAAAGAGGTCGACCTCTGCTCTGCCAAAGGTTTGCCATAACCACTGAATCGTCAGGGGGTGGAGAGACCATTCTCCTGGGAGAACTTTGTCTCTGGACAGCATGTCCGCTCCCTGGTTCAGGACACCTGGCACATGCGCTGCTCTCAGCGAGCGCAGGTTGCACTGGGACCATAGGATGAGTTCCCTGGCCATCGAGTGCAGGGAGCTCGACCTGAGTCCATCTTGGCGATTTATATATGAGACTACCGTCATGTTGTCCGTTCGGACCAGGACGTGCTCGTCTTTCAGGTACGGAAGCAGGGCTCTGAGAGCCAAAGCGACCGCTTTCAATTCCAGACAGTTTATATGTAGGCGCTTCTCCGGGTTTGACCACAAGCCGGAGACAGGCCTGCCCTCGTAAAGGGCCCCCCAACCTATTTTGGAGGCATCTGTCGTGATCATTTTTCTCCTTGTGTTCACGCCCAAACTCACACCGGACTGATACCAGTCGACAGCTTTCCAGGGCGTCAGGGCTTTTATGCAGCCGTGATTCGCTCTGATTAAAAAGTGGCCCGAGCGCCACGCGTGAGTGGGGACACGGCTTTTGAGCCAGCGTTGGAGAGGACGCATGTGCAACAATCCTAGCTGGAGTACAGCTGATGCCGAGGCCATGAGACCGAGCATCCTTTGAAATCGCTTGACGGGGGCACGCGCGCCCGCTCTGAACGATGTTGCAAGGCGCCGAATAGTGAGCGCGCGTTCTGATGAGAGGCGCGCCGTCATCTGCACTGAGTCTAGCACTATTCCCAGAAAAGAAATATTCTGGCTGGGAGATAGCGTGCTCTTTGCAAAATTGATTCTTAGACCCAGGCATTCTAGATGGCTGGTAATCCAAGACCTGTGTGTCATTAACTGACTCTCTGATTGTGCTAGGACTAGCCAATCATCGAGATAATTCAGTATTCGCACTCCCCGCTGTCTCAGGGGGGAAAGTGCTGCATCCATACATTTAGTGAATGTACGGGGTGCCAGTGATAGGGCGAATGGTAGTACTGTGTACTGGTATGACTGTCCCTCGAAAGCAAATCTCAGAAATGGCCTGTGATGAGGCGCTATCGGAATGTGAAAGTAAGCGTCTTTCAGATCCACTGATAGAAACCAATCCCCCGGGCGAACTTGCGCGAGGATATTTTTGGTTGTTAACATTCTGAACGAGCGAATCATTAAAGCTTTGTTCAGATGTCTGAGATCTAGGATGGGGCGGAGACCACCATCCTTCTTCGGGACGAGAAAATAGCGGCTGTAAAAACCCGCCTCGCTCATAGAGGGAGGAACAGTTTCTATAGCGCCCTTCTCTATCAGTTTTAGCACCTCGGTGCGTAGAACATGTGAAACATCTTTTCTCACTTTCGTCTCGACCACCGCTGAGAAGCGGGGTGGTCTGCGACCGAATTGAAGCGAGCAACCGTGTTTTATTATGTTCAAAACCCATTTCGGCATGTCGGGGATATTTTCCCAAGCTTTCGCTCGCACAGATATGGGCTGAATGCTGGCTGGGGGCGTGTCGCAGTGACGTATGGCTCCCGCCGGCGAATCGCTCTGTGCTAACACTGAGCTTACAGCTCTCAGAGGCGCGGGCTTTGTTGAGTGCCGAGTGCAGGGGTGCGTGTGAGATTACAGGCACGCTCACCACATCTGTAATGCTCACAGCGTGGGCTGGAGAAATGTTTAAGACTGTATGGACAGTGCTTATGGGTGGGGGTGCATAAACTGTGGTAGGCACGCGCGCCACTTTCATAAAACTTCCCGCTCGTGGCGGGAGGTTTTTGGCCATGTAAACAGTGTTTGTGAGTAGGGGTGCGTGCATTACAGCGGGCACACGCGCTACCTTGATAGAATTTCCCGCTTTTACTGGGGAAGTGTTTATAACTGTGGGAACAGTGCTTATGTGTAGTGGTGCATACATGACAGTGGGCACACGATCTACATTTATGGGGCGTCCAGCCTGAGCTGGGGAAGCATTTGGCACTGCTTTGACAGTTTTGATATGTGGGAATGCGCACTTTAGTGTGGACACGTGACCCCTTAATGACACAGGCAGAAAATGACTCTTTAGGCAAGGCAAGGCAAGTTTATTTATATAGCACATTTCATGCACAATGGTAATTCAAAGTGCTTTTCATAGGAGGAAATAATTAAAACAGTTTAGAATAAAAAATAAAATAGAGTACAGTAAAAACAGTCGGACGAACATTGGCACAGTGCTCATTCAGTAAATGCATAGCTAAACAGATGTGTTTTGAGTCTGGATTTGAATGTGACTACTGTAGGAGCACATCTGATCTCCTCTGGAAGCTGGTTCCAGCTGCGGCTGGCATAATAGCTAAAAGCAGACTCTCCTTGCTTAGAGTGAACCCTTGGTATTTCTAACTGATGTGATCCTAATGATCTGAGTGATCTGTTGGGTTTATATTCAGTGAGCATATCTGCAATATATTGAGGTCCTAGACCATTGAATGATTTATATACCAATAATAATACTAGGGCTATAGGGCTATAGGGCTAAGTAGAGCTGTGTGTCGTCTGCATAGCTGTGGTAAGAGATTCGGTTCTTTCTCATTATTTGGCTCATTGGGAGCATGTACAGGTTGAACAGGAGTGGTGCAAGAATTGAGCCTTGAGGGACTCCGCATGTCATGGATGTCCACTCAGACTTATGGTCTCCTATACTTACATAATAACCTCTCCCTTCTAAGTATGACCTGAACCATTTTAGGACTATCCCAGAAAGCCCCAGCCAGTTTTCCAGCCTGTCAAGAAGTATGTCGTGATCGACAGTGTCAAATGCAGCACTGAGGTCGAGTAGTACCAGTACTGATAATTTACCTGTATCAGTATTTAAGCGAATATCGTTTATTATCTTTATGAGAGCTGTCTCTGTGCTGTGATACGATCGGAAACCAGATTGAAAATTGTCAAAGTATCCATTCAATTTTAGGAATTTGTTCAGCTGATTGAAGACAACTTTTTCAATGATCTTGGCTATGAAAGGTAGATTTGAGATCGGTCTATAATTGCTTAAGATGGTCTTATCCAGATTGCTCTTTTTCAGGAGGGGCTTGACAGCTGCAGTTTTCAGGGAGTTTGGAAAACTCCCAGAAAGAAGTGAGGCATTTACCACTTCTAAGAGATCTGCTTCTAAGCTGTTTAACACACTTTTGAAAAAAGATGTGGGAAGTGTGTCAAGGGCGCAGGTTGATGTTTTAAGGTGCTGTACGGTTTCTTCCAAAATTTTGCCATCAATTTCTTCGAAAACAGACATAGTAACTACTTTCTCAGGTAGTGGTCTGATCTGTTTGACCCCAGCGCAACTCAAGGATGAGCTGATCACCTTTCTGATATTATTGATTTTCTCAGAGAAGAAGCAAACTCACTGCACTTGATGTCTGAGAGCATTTCACTGGGAATCTGGCTTGGGGGGTTTGTCATTCTCTCTACAGTAGCAAAAAGAGTGCGTGTGTTGTTTAAGTTGCTGTTTATAATATTCGAGAAGAAAGTCTGTCTAGCTTTGCCTAGTTCCATATTAAAAGCATGGATGCTGTCTTTGTAGATGTTATAATGGACTACAAGTTTTGTCTTCCGCCACATGCGCTCTGCTCTTCTGCATTGTCTTTTCATGTTTTGCACTGCTGTTGAGTTTCTCCAAGGTGCTTTTTGTCTACCACTCTTCCTGACTTTCACAGGAGCAATATCATCAATTACACTTTTAATTTTTGAGTTAAAAGATTCAAGGAGAAAATCAACAGAGTCAGCAGATATGCTTGGTTTTAAAGATATAGCCTTCATAAATAGCACACTAATGTTCTCATTTAAGCATCTCTTCTTGACAGACACAGATCTAGCTTCAATGGCAGGAGAGATCAGTATATCAAAGAAAATACAGAAATGATCAGACAGTGCTACATCCTTGATAACAATCGATGAGATGTTTAGACCCTTACTGATAAGTAAATCTAGAGTGTGTCCACGATTATGTGTGGGTCCATGTACATGCTGAGTCAGATCAAAAGTTTTGAAAACAGTTTTGATTTCTTTTGCCATATTGGTTTCTGCATTATCTATGTGAATGTTAAAATCTCCAGCAATGGCAAAACAGTCAAACTCAGAGGAAATTGTTAACAGTTCTGTAAAGTCCTCAGCAAAGGCTGGAGAGTATTTTGGAGGCCTGTAAATAATGATAAGTAAAATACGTGGAGCACCTTTTAACACAATACCCAGATATTCGAAAGACGGGTAATTCCCAAATGATATTTGCTTACATTGATAGACATCTTTAAAAAGAGCAGCTAAGCCCCCGCCTCTCTTTCCCGCTCTGCAAACATTCATAAAAGTAAATTTAGGAGGGGATGTTTCATGGAGGACTGTTGCACTGCAGCTGTCTTCTAGCCAAGTTTCATTTAGAAACATAAAGTCCAGGTTGTATGTGGTTGTTAAGTCGTTGACTAGAAGTGATTTATTTTTAAGTGAGCGGATGTTTAAAAGTGCTAACTTAACAGTCTTGCTTTTTGTCCCCACAGCGATCTTAGTTTGCCGTGTGATAGGCACCAGATTAGATGGGTTTGCTGTATGGCTTTTGAAGGCCTTAGATTTTCTATCATGTAATTGAACAGCAATAGAGAAAGATACAGGCACACTGGGTTCCCGCTTGTTTTGTAAACATTTAAGAAAGTTACTGTTATCATAGCGGGGACCCGACATATATCACTGAGAGTTGGTATCAGTTGTTTTTGGTTCACCGCGAGCCGCTGGAGGATGGAGGAGGAGGAGGAGGGGAGGAGGAGGGCGAGCTGGGCCCGCAGGCTTTGGTGGTTGTGGGGCCTGCCGTTTTTTGGTTGACATCTGGGGGCTTGCAGCAAAAGAGTGGGATAGTTTGGTTCCAGCATACACCAGTTGTTCCATTTTCTCTGAGAAGCACAGAAGTGGAGTTGCTGGAGAGAGGGATAACGTGTCTGGTGAGAGGGGCTGTTGTTCTGGTGTTATCGGAGGCTGTAATATGCTGTCCTGTATTCCCTGGCTGTTTTCCAGAAAGTCGTCCTTGGGTGCTGAATCTTCTAGCAGTTCTAGTATGTCACAGTCTGTTTGTGGTGAGCTCTGTGGGCAGGGCTCAGCTGAGATTGCGTCCGTGAGCAGAGGTTGTTGTGGCTGAGTGGTGTTATCATTGTCCTTGTGTGATGTGTCGGCCGCATGTCCATTCAGGTGCATAAGTGAAGTCCTGTGGTCATTCATACTGTGCCCAGGTGTGTGTGTACCATTCAGGTTGAGTGGATTGGCACACACTGCAGAAGGATGATGGAGGGAGAAGTAGATATTGTCCTTTAGCACTCTTGAGCCAAGTTTGTTTGGGTGGAGCCCATCCTGTTGAAACAGTTGCCTCTGACTCCAGAAAAGATTGAAGTTGTCAATGAAGTTCACTCCTTTTATATTGCAGGTTTTTTGGAGCCATGTGTTAAGCCCAAGCAACTGTGAAAACCTGTTTGTTCCTCTTGCTGGGAGTGGTCCACTGATGAATGTCTGAACTTTCAGTCTTTTAAGTGTTTCAATCTTTATGTGATTTCTGTGTGTCGCCGTTAAAACGGCGTTTGTTTGCAGGTGAGCGAGCTGTGCGGCTGGCCCATTGGCTGCTGTACAGACATTTCCAGCCGCCTGTAAGGGGACTGGGTAATGCTTTAAACATTTTGGAGAGAGTGGTCCGGCTTTTGCGAGACACGTGCTCTCTCTTTTTCTCCCTATAGCTAAGAAGACTTACGAGGCTCCGGGTTCAACACAATCTTGGGCCGAGGTCCCCTTCGTTCGGGCGGTTGCTTCCTGTTGGCGGAGCGCGAGCGGCGTCGGAAGTCAGTTTCAGGTCTGGGCTGAGAGACGGGAGGTGCCGTCTTGACTCGCTGCTGCTGATGCGGCTTTTGGCGGCTCTGCGATGAGCTGGAGCGCTTGGGCAGGAAGTGACGCATAGCCTGCGAATCCTTCCGGGCTTCGGTGAAGCGCTCAGCGAACTCTCTTACCGCCGGTCCGCTTCATCTCTGTTAGCGTCAGCCACAGATGGCGCTCAAGGACAGTCAGGTTAGCCATTGCACGGCCGATGGATTGGGCGGTGGCTTTTGTGGCTCACAGGGCTATGTCGGTGGCGCTGCGCAGGTCCTTGAACGCCTCAGGATCAGGTCCAGACTCGTCCATGGTGCGGAGAAGTTTGGCTTGATAAACTTGGAGGACAGCCATGGAGTGAAGCGCTGACGCAGCTTGGCAAGCGGCGGCGTATGCGCGACCGGCGAGAGCTGAGCTAGACCGGCAGGGCTTCGAGGGATGAGAAGTTTTGGCTTTCCATCCAGCGGTGGAGGGTGGGCACAGGTGGTTGGCCACAGCCTCCTCGAGGGGCGGAGTTCCCTCGTAGCCTCTTTCTTTCGCGCCGTCCACAGAGGAGAGCGACGAAGAGAAAGAAGGCTTCAGGCGAGCGGAGTGAGGGGCTTTCCACGACTTCGTGAGTTCGTCGTGAACTTCCGAGAAGAAAGGGGAGGGCCTTTGTCAAGGGGCCTGCCGGCGCCCCTGCAGGAACCACTCGTCCAGTCGGCTGCGGGCGGGTTCTTCCGGGGAAGACCAATCGAGCCCGAGGTCTTCCACAGCCTTGGACAGGATGCGGACGATCTCCGAGTCCATGTTGGAGCCCACACTCGTGCCCGCTAACGTCGATGGCGCGGGGTCGAAGGACGAGCCCGGCCAGTCGTCGGATGCAGCATCAAAGGAAAGGCTGTCATCCTTTTCGTCGTCATCCCCTGATGCGCCAAACGAGACGAGACCCATCGCTCTGCTGGAGGGGTGCTGGTCCGCCTGCGTGAACTGAACTGGCGGCAGGGAGTCCTCGGGTGGCGGTGAAGCACGCGGGGATTGACCCGGCGTGACGTCACTACAATTCGCGTGCTCTGGCGGCCTCTGTGAGCGGCGCTTCTTCTTGCGCGGCTCAACTAGAGGGAACGGTAGCACGGTGGTGCCAGGCTCTTTCGCGGCGAAAGCGGCGAAGCGAGCGCGCAGCTCGGTGAGGCCCAGGGAGTCACACTCGGGGCATCCGCCTCGAGTAAGGGCAGCCTCTGCGTGGTCCGGATCCAGGCAGCGAGTGCAGATAATGTGACGATCCCCGTCCGGAAGAAGGCCTCGACACGAGGCGCAGGAAGGCATTTGAAACAACGCCTTAATTTGCTCTTTTAGAAAAAGTGTCGCGGGAGCGAACACTTGATTATAGCTTTTTGAAAAAGGATATGAGGTGATGCGCGCCGGATGGCTTAGCAGAAGGCGTTCGAAGGCGGCTGAAGGCGCCGGCGTCCTCGTAGCAGTCCTGCTGTAGGCTTGTCGACGGCGGCGGCGAAAAGACTCCAAAAATCCGGAGGATCCAGCGAAGAGAATGGTCTTTGCTGAAGGAGATTAAATCTAAAGAACTCAGACGACGGGGCACCCAATATATAACCCTTAGCCACGCCCATCTTGGCGGGCTCTGACGCGCGCGGGCGCGAAGCACGCTCATTGGAAGCGTGTTCAGAGTTGCCCCGTCATAGGTTCGTGCAGTTGCCGCAGCACAGCCAATGACCGAGCTGCCTCGCTCACTGCTGTATGCTGTGCAGCTGCAATGCGTTTTACATAAAGACTTCAATATTTCTCGAGAAAAGGAGTTTTCCCATAGCGTAAGCTACTTACGCAATAGGAGAGACCTCTCGAAAGGGAACTTCAGCAAAGCTTCAGCAAAGCCTGACTTTCAATTTTAAAAACTCGCTCCTCACACACACATTATATTTATATATTTGTCCTCGTCTCCGTACAGTTCAGCTGGAAAACAAGAAAATTAACGGAATTTTTGCAGTTATTTCTAGTCTTATTTTAAATTATATTTTCCTAGTGAGTGTTAACACGTCATATATTTGTCATAACGTAAGGACACCTTGTTAACAGTTTATATATTTGTCATAACATAAGTAAACCTTATTTACTTGTTAGCGGTGTTGTAAAGTGTGTTTCACGCCCACAGACTGAGGACGACATATTGTTACGTAAAGAGCTGGATGAAGTTCATAGAAATCACCCTAATAAACTCAATCTGTGGTACACACTGGACAAGCCCTCTGAAGGTATAATTCATCTTCTGATATAAATATCTAGATGAATGCTAATTGTAGAGATCATTTGACTGCCCAGCAGTAGAGATGACTGTGAAGATTTTCTGTCTCTGTTCTTGTGACAGGGTGGAAGTACAGCAAAGGGTTTGTTGATGCTGCCATGATAAAAGACCATCTCCCGCCTCCGGCCAATGATGTGCTCATCGTGATGTGCGGCCCACCCCCCATGATCCAGTATGCCTGCCTGCCAAACCTCGACAAACTGGGCTACAAAACTGACAACACTTTTGCATACTGATAATGTGTATTACACAAACATATTCAGTGATCATTTGTAATAGATGGCTTACAGCTTGTGAAACATGTCGAATCAATGCCAGATGTAGGTTTAAAAAGAGTTCTTTTGTTGAATCCATTTGGTTTCTTTTGTGGGGAATTATCTTTGAAAAAAAGTCCAATTCAGGCCAGTAATAGTGAAAAACGTTTTTATCTGTATTTTTTGTTGTTTTTAAGGATAAATATCAACGTATTTTTAAAACAGGGTATATGTACATTTCCAGAAAAGTTTTGGATAAATTTACAAAAGTTTTGTAAAATGAAATAAAATCAATAATCTGTGGTTTGTTAATTCTCTTTAACCTTTATTTAACTGACAAAAGCACAAAGACAAGTTTTTCAATGTTTTCAATGACCATCTTAAAGGGATAGTTCACCCAATAAATTCAATTCTGTCATTACTCGCCCTCATGTCTTTCCAAACCCGTAAGACTTTTTCATCTTCGGAACACACGTAAAGATATTTTTAATGAAATCTGAGCGATTTCTGTCCCTCCATAGACAGCTAAGCAACTACCACTTTGACGCTTCAAAAAGTTCACTAATCCATAGGAATTAAGTGGTTTAGTCCAATTTTTCTAAAGAGACACTATCGCTTTATATGATGAACAGATTGAATTTAGGGAATTTAGAATACTCAACATGAGGGAGAGTAAGTAAAAAAATAATAATTGTGGGTGAACTATCCCTTTAAGTGTATTTTGCAAATATAAACAAATTTGAATTTTGATGGCTGCAACACACTCCAAAAAAAGTTGGGACATGTTTACCACGGTCACATCACATTTCCTTTAAAGGGGTCATATAATGCCATTTTTGTACAAGCCAATATGATTCTTTAGGGTCTAAATTAAAAGTTTGTAATATACTTTAATTAAAAATTCTCATTAGTATTGTAAGAAAACACTTATTTTACCTGGTCAAAAACAGCTCTGTTTTCAGCACGCCGTTTCAGTGCATATGACTTTAAATGATAATGAGCTTTGCTCACCCCGCCTCTCTGTTCTGCGCATACACCGTTTGTAACACAATAACCACGCCTTGTTTATTATAAACGTGGGATTATGAATTATATTGAGAACGTTGTACATAGAAAACATGCTGTAATGTACCGCATTCATCGTGAAGCGTGCAGCTGGCGATTTGCAAAGATTATATAAATATTAATATAAAGATTAATAAAATGTTACACTCACTTTAGTTCTTCTGAAGGTTCAGCAGGAACACGAATAGGTTTCGATCCTTTATTCAGGTGCAGCTTCTCAGCAAAACCAGCTTTACACTGATCCTCGTTTATAAAGCAGTCCACTGAGAAATGATTCGGCAAACATGAGAGCATTGACGTTGATCGTGGGGAATATTCCCTTCGAAAACAAACTCAGCCACTGCGTCTTCAGCGGTTCGGATTTAGGAACATTAAAATGACTGCTGTGTTCGTTATTACACCCAAGAACAGAACACCACAATCGCTTAGACGCCATTCTGCTCATAGACAGTGCTCCAGCATATCAACAATGACCGCGCCGATCCGCGCAGACTATGATTGACAGGACGAGCGAGGGCGGGTCTGTGTTGAAACTCCTGTGCGGACTCCTGTCAATCAACAATCGTGGGAGGGGCGTCCGTTTTATTGACGTCACAAAAACGAACGGCTCAATTTGAGGCAGGGGAAAACATATAAGGAGATTAAAACAAAAACACTGGATGGATTTTTATCATTATATGATGGTTGTGTACAGGCACTGCCAACACACATTTCAGTACAATCAACTTGTAAAAGTGCATGTACCATTATATGACCCCTTTAATGACACTTTTTAATCATCACAAAAGAAGATATTTTAAACCATCACAAAAGAGAATATTTTAACCATCAAAAAAGGAAGATATTTTGAAGAATGTTGGTAACCAGACAGTTGGCGGCACCTGTTGACTTCCACAGTATTTTTTTTGCCTATTATGGAAATCAATGGCTACCGTCAACTGTCTGGTTACCAACATTCTTCAACAGAAGAAAAAAAACACGGGTGAAAAAAAATGAGGGTGAGTAAATGATGACAGAATTTTCATTTTTGGTTGAACTATCCCTTTAATAGATACTGTAGACAGAGACATTTTTTAAATGTGGGGTAGTAAAGAAAGTACAAAAAATGTCAGCAAAAATATTTATTTCTGCACATTATTTTGCATCAAGTAACAGTTAAGTATTGCCGGAGGCGGATCGACATCAGACACTAGTTTTAAGGCTGGAAAGTCTTGGGAACATAACATACAGACCCAGTGCTGCATTCAAACATCTGTTACCAAGCAGTGAGCTGCTCATTAGAATAAACCCCCCCAAAATTGTTAATGAATCTAGTTAGAACAGCTCAGCTGTTAGGTGAACTTAACAAGCATGGTCAGAGGATCGTCACCCTCCTTACCGACCAGTGCTTGCATCATTCCACTCGAAGTGGCAAAGCATTTCGCACCTTTGAAGAAGTGATCGATAAAAACCTGATCAATCCTCACACACTTCCCCACAGCTGCTTGCAGGTTGTTGCTTAGTAGCCCGTAAATGTTTCCTTTGTCGTTTTGTCGACCGAAGAAGAGAAAAAGCGCGTAACAGTCTCTGCCGATGGAAGAGCAGAACTCCACCATCCTCTCGGCTTGGGTTCTCTCCACCACATCCATCCCGGCCATGCGCATGATGTCGCTGTAGATATCCAAGGACAGTTCCTCCACGTTCTCCTCCGTTCTTTCTGGCAGGTGAAAAACCTGGGCCGCGATCTGGATCCGGGGGTTCTTGCTCGGCTGATCCAGCACGCCCCAGACCCAGTGAGCTCCCAACAGTATCCTCTGTTCTTGGGTCATGGCGGTGCAGTTGAACGTGTCGCTGAGATTTAACAGGCTGCTGTGCTGGATGTAGGTCATCAGAAAGATCTCACTTAGGGTTGAAGGACTTGGGTGGAACTTGTTCTCCGGGTCCCTGAAGAGCAGATACTCCTTTGTTCTGGATGAAGCCGCTCGGATGCAGTCGCTAAAGAGGTGGATGAGGTCCGCCGAGGAGGTTCTGTTGGGTTTAGCCCATAAGGTTCTGAAAATGCTGGTTTTGGCTTCATACTGGAGATATTTTTGGTTCATTCCAGCTGGTCCAGTTCAAAGTGTTGTTTCCCTTATACACTGGAAATATTGACACATAATTTGTATTATTTTATTGCATTTTCCATTTACCATTTCTTTAAGGACAACCAACAATCTAATTTAAAATCCAATAGACAATGACTGAAATTTAACAGAAAAAAATAAAGTTCTATTTAAAAAAAACAAAAACATTTCTAGACAAAAATAAATATGTATATGATTAAAAATAATGGCATGTCGCTAACATAAGTGTTTTATGTTACAAGGAAATAGTTGTTAATGTGGTCACACTTCAGATTAGGGTCCAATTCTCACTATTAACTATGACTTTGGCCTCAGTAAACTCCTAATTACGGTTTATTAATAGTTAGTACGGTATTTCTTAGATTTAGGTATTGGGTAGGATTAAGCGGTGTAGAATATGATCATGCAGAATGAGGCATTAATATGTGCTTTATAAGTACTAATAAACAGCCAATATCCTAGTAATACGCATGCTAATAAACTAACTAGCTAATAGTGAGAATTGGCATTAATGGACACTAACATGTAAAATGTCATTAGATAAAATAACTCACCAATATTATTCTTTCCTTAGTATTGGGTGAGAGTGAACCTGCAGTCGGATCTTTCTTCTCTTGTCTGGTGTCCTATTAAAATAAGTGCGCACATTTAAGGCTAACCCATCGAATAAGGACCTCCCAAATATAATGTTTGCCATTTGGGTCATGGGACACGTTGGACAAGTCATCATAAAGCCCCTTACAACAACAAACCCCTTTCAACTCTTGAGATGGATTTAACAGAGGTATAGCAAGCAAACAGCCATTTCTGTTTGAAAAAACAAACAAACTGCTTTTAACATATTATATAGATTTGAAAAAAGATCAAGCCCAAGAAATGACAAACTCCTGGGCAAACAGAAAGATTTACTCGCATCCAGTTCCACTGGCTAAGAACACAACAACACATGAAAAACAAAGGTAGATGATTTTATCTATTGACATAAAATAAGGGCTGTTTGCATAGTACACAAAGTTTAAAAATAATTTTCATATAGTGCATTATAAACTCACAAATCAAAAACAAACAGTAATACAATAAGAAAATAGTGTTGAGCTGGATGGTGAACGGGTGAGATTGTGACACAGCTGAAGTCTTGAAGGTTTGAGGGTGAGGCGGGTTAAGTTCTTGGCAGTTAGTGTGGCTCACACTATTGCGGTGTGGCTGTGTCTCATTCCTCTCAGCAGCTCGTCTCGGCTCAGTAAGTACTGGAAGTGAGAGGAGGGGATGGTGCCAGGATTAGTGCAAAGCGCTCCACAAGTTAAACTAGTTTAGCAGAGTTAAACTTTTCAGTAACTGTTTGGAATATGTGACACTAGGGCTGAATATTCACTTCAAGGATTTAGAAAAATAATATTAACTCTATCCCTGCCAATGAAAAAGAAAAAATGTTGCCAGCCAGGGCCAGGATTTTTGATCATTTTCACAAAATGTACATGGCCCCCAGAATATTTTGTTGCATGAATATCTGAACATACAATATATCAAAAGAAAGACCAGACCCTCTGCTTTTAAAAAACAACAAAAACATTTTATTCTAGCTTCATGCATTCTTTTTTTTAATCAACACTTGAATGTGGGTAGGTTTCATAAAAAAAAGAAAAAAAAATCTAAATTTTGAAAAAAAGAAAAAAAAAAAGAACGATGCTCGATACATTGAGTAGATCACTAATGTTAGGCAGTTTTAAAATGCTGTTTAATGTTTGAGGATCACATTATTTTGCATGTGCATAAGCAATGTTTTGATCTGGAGATTCTGTACTCTTTAAGAAGAAGCGCAATAGCTCCCCCTACCATATAACAGCGAAAACATGGATTGCAGGAAAATTCAGTCAATAGCGGAAATATTAAGATGTGAATATTAAAATTGAGTTTTAATGTGACTTTCATTTGGTCATTATTAAGTAGATTAGTTTTGCAATTCGTGTCTCAGGAGTGTTAAAAATATGTAGATAAATATTGATTCCTTTCTTTACTATGAATTGTAATATGGGTACATTTAAATAAAAAATGTAAGCATCATTATAAGCATCAGGCTACAAGAAGATTCATTGAAATGATGAGTCTATATTTTAGTTTGGTTTATTTCAATTACATTCACAATATTCACACTGCTTAATAAATTACAGAATAATATACACATTTAAGAATAATATACTGTATGTATATATATATATATATATATATAGCCTAAACCTATCTGTATCTGTTAGAACATTATTGGTTAATAGATACTGCAGAGTAAAAAAAACAAACAAACAAAAAAAAAACACCTTACTGTGAGGTTGTTAATTCCCCTGGATAAGGCCTCGATCTGCACCCCTGATCCTTTAGCGCACATAATCTGAAATGTCAAGATATCCATCAAATAGATCAACCTAAATAATATAAGTTAACATTCATCATTGTACGCAAGATCAAATAAATATACTTGTATTAATAGATGGAATATTAAGCAGAAGCAATGGGTGGTAATGAAGTGCAAATAATGTGAATATAGAGAAATGTATATTAGAATGTACCTGCATGAAAATCCTTTCCCAGCATGCACTTCTCCACATTGTGAAAATGACCATTTGTTGGTGGCCAGATGCATGGATGACAGCAGGTTAATGCTTAATGTTTGTAAATCATGCTTGCCAATGTTTTTTTTGTGTGTGCAAAGTTTGTTATTAAAAATCATTTTGCAAGATGATTAAGTTTTGAAATTACATACAGCCAAGAAAACATATTTATCAAGGAACATTTTTTTAAAAGGAAAACATCCCTCTATGTGCTGGAAAAAAACACACAATATCACTGTGATCGAGGAGGTTTATTGTCTATGTAACAATATTTTGCGTTGTATATCGCAAATATATCATTAGTCAATCTTCAACTGAAGAGGGAAGATATCTACCTATAAAAATACTCTTGTGCATTTCATTGTATGAAAATAACCATCAGATTAGTCAAAATGTGCTGCTGCTGCTGAGCATTTAAGTAGTAGTCTGTATGCCTCTTAAAATTTCACCATAAATAGACCATTAAATAACTCTAAAATATGCAAATATTGCACAAGATAGTACACACCGTCTTGAAACAGTAGGTGTTGGGTTACAAAAATGGAATACTTTTAAATCTCAATACATTTTTTACGATCCATAAAAAAAATTATAGAGTCGACCGTATCATCACAGGTGAAATGGCACTATTCTGGGAAAAGCGTTCAACTAAACCCTGTTTCCCTTGTGAGATGATGTACTAAACCCTTGGATCCAAGTCTTTCTGCAGTGTCCGTACTGCGGTCTAGTGTCCGTCAATGAAGGATGCTGGGGGTGTTAGAAAATGGCACTGAACAGAAGCAGGGTGTCGCTGGGAGGTTGCTGTGGTTTTGTGGGATATGGGTGCAAGCGTCAGATCTGTAGAGCTCCCACCTGCTCCCGCCTCTCTGGGTCCCTGTCGAAGATGGGGCTCAGGCCCCTGAAGCCGCTGTAGGGCCGGTTGGCCCCGTTGAGCAGGGCCTGGGCTTGGGATGCATCCAGAGGGCAGATGTAGTCTGTGGAGTCGTCAGCGCGCTTCTTACGGTGGCCAAAACTGGAGAAGCCTATTTTACGTGGCTGAGGAACAGAAATACGCAGAATACAACAGCATGAATAACAGGAATTAACAACAGTATATCAGTAACTATCTGCCAATATCAGAAGACCTTTGTAAAATGTCATTATTATATCAGCTGAGATTTCATTTTTAACTATGCATACACAATTCCTTTATTTTTTTATTTAATAAGTTCAATCTTTAGCAAATCTCAAAATTAATATAAATTTTTCATACTGTTAGGATGTTTGTTTTGTTTTTGTTTTATTTTCTATTTAGACAAAAAGAGTATAAAAGTAATATACTCCTATTATATAATTTATAATATAAAATTACTACAGCATTCATTAATCTTGTTAATCATTAACATTTAATCTTGTTAACACAATGTTATTACAATCTTGTTATTACAATCATAAGTTGCATCTGTCAACATCAGTTAATTCACTGTGAACTAACATGTATTAACTTTTGTTCATTTTAGTTAATAGAAATATTCAAGTTAAATAGTTAATAAATGCTGTAAAAAATATTACTCATTTTTGTTAAATTATGTTTCCAATACATTTGTCTACAAAATGTTTTATTATTATGAATTACATTTGGTGGAAAAGATTGTTTTATTATTAATAAAAAATAATAATAAAAATTTTAATTCATTCATTACATTCCATAATGAATTAATTGAATTGGGCTGGATATAAGCAACTATCTTATTAATAACAATAATAATAAATATTTGCTGACCAAATTCAATCAATTTAATAATTAATGAACTGGGCTGGATATCAGCAAATATGATAGGATACACACTGCTATTCATGAAATTATCATAATCGGAAACGGTGCCAAATATTGAGACAAACCCAGTCCATTAATCTCCAGGATCAGTTTAAATTTTTTGTAAAAGACTCAAAATTGTTCCAGGTGAGGCAAAAGAACAACAATAAGAGACCCTTTAATGTCACGGCATCCTTACTGGAAATAATTTATCTTAAAAAACACATTCTTTCTCTTATCTTGAAAAATGAATGGTTGGCAAAAGACGAAGGTGAACTAATGTTTCGTCTAAAGCTGCATTGTGCTTAGTAAGTATGTTACACACTGTAGGACCATTCGCTCAGCACATTCCGTATAGATGGCCTAAGCAAAATCTAAGTGTCAAAACACGTGTGCTGCATCAGCTGAGCTTAAACACGAATCAGGCTGCTGAAGCAGGAGTCCGTATATTTACATGTGTAAGGGCTTCCATCTTCATTCTGAGGTGTACGGTTGGCAGGGATTAAGGTGTTTCTAAAGATGTGGTCAGCAAATGTGAACTGCTTTTCTTACCCGGACTTTTGCGGTGGTGGTTAGTGGCGTGTAGCTTGATGATTCCAGGAACTCTTGTTTCTCTTGCTGAGCCTGAGAGCCCACCAGCGTGTTGAAATTAGTGGCCAGGTGCCTCCTCAACAGAGTCTTCTGCGGGGGGATGTTCAGGAGCAGCGCAAGGGTGTCGGAGTTAAAACGAGGTTCTAAGATCTGACAAAAAAAAAAAGAAAGATAATTAAGTTATTTGGAATTTTTATAAATATCATAATCTGAAGCAAGAAATATTTCCTATGGTGTTCTGAGTGGTTTTTGCTAAGGTGTTGCTATGGGGTTTTGAGTGATTTTTAGCATGTTGTGATGTATTTTCTAGGGCATGGGTCGGCAAGTAAGTTTGGCATCAGGCCAAAAAAAAAAAAAAATGTCGTCACTAGATGGCAGGCCAGAAAGGATCATTTAAGAAATTAATTGATGAAAAATGCAACTAGAATTGCCTGTGACAGACTGTTACAGTGTCTTTTGTAACTGGTAGTGAGCTGTTACTCTTTGTTATTGACTGTCCTAATACAGGATTTAACACAAAGCCACATTTGTGTGGCGGTGTCCGGGTTTTACACTGGATAAATTAATAAAGCAGCAGTGACACGTAACCTGGCAAGTACAGTATCTTCATTCACCAACTTGCAACACAGACCTTGCTAAAACACATGTGGGAGACGCAGTATGGATAAAAATAACTAAAAAAATAAAAGAGGACTTGAATAAGCCCAATGGCATGTTTGATAAATGTGTATCATTTTAATTTGCTTGTTACACAATGGAGCCTAACTTGTAATAATTATTTGACGTAGCCTACTTTTACACTTCTTGGCATTCTCGCGTACAAAACTGCATTTAAAAAAAAAATTGTTTTAATTGTTTCTATCTGATGAGAGAAAAATTGCACTATCAAAGAGGAAAGTTGACAGCGAAAATAGGGCATACAAAGCAGAATGGAAAGACAACTATGCGTTCATCCTAGTTTTGTGAATGCAAAGCTGGTGTGTCTTATCTGCAACGAAGTTGTCGCTGTTTGCAAAGAATAATATTAGACGGGACCACGAGATGAAGCATGACAGCAAGCTATGCACACTTCAAATTAAAAGCTCTCAATTCATCTCAAAATAAAACATTGCTGCAAAAAACGCTCTCATACTTTTATTTTGAAGGCAAAATCACTAAAGAAGAGGTGGTTGAGAGTAACTGTTGCTGTCATGACAGATCTATTTCAGAACCAGCCGCTATCAAAATAATCTGTCTGCGGGGGAGGGGGGGTTTGGGGCGACTGTTGCCGACCACTGTTCTAGGGTGTTCTAGATTATTGCTAGGGCATTTTCTGATGGTTTCTAGGGAGTTTCTATGAAGTTGTAATGTTATGAAGTTCTAAATGTTTTTTGCTAAGGTGTTGCTTGGGGCGTTGCTATGGGGTTGCTAAGGGATTCTGGGTGTTTTCTAGCTTGTTGCAATGCATTTTCAAGGGTGTTCTAGATGATTGCTAGGGCATTTCATGATAGTTTCTATGGAGTTTCTATGAAGTTGTAATGTTATGAAGTTCTGAGTGGTTTTTGCTAAGGTGTTGCTTGTGGCGTTGCGAAGGGGTTGCTAAGATGTTCTGAGATGAGTGATTTTTAGCATGTGGAAATGCATTTTGAATGGCATTCTGACCAGGATTTAGTGTGTTATGTGTTATGATGTGGATTTGTTAGTGTTGATAAGGTTACTAGGGAGTTTCGGGTGGTTGCTAAGGTGTTGGTGGGCATTGCTATATGGTGGCTAATGTTGCTAAGGTGTTGGTGGACGTTGCAATAGTGTGGCTAAGGTAAGTGTTTTTTAGTGTTGTGCTCTAAACTGCTAGAACATTGTTGGTTGTGGTGTTGCTAGAAGGTTGCAAAGATACTCTCAGCACTTTGTGATATGCATTTGCAATCGTGTTCTGGATGGTTGTTTGCAGACCCAAGTGAAAAGAACCCACAACCTTTCTTTACATTGTGAAGTAAGATTTTTTTTATGATAAAATACATTCTCTCAACCCAGTTTATTTTTCATCAACTACTGTTAGTATGCCATTCATGGGTTTATCTCCTCCAAAAATGAACATGTTGAGCCTACAGCCTGAGAGCTGTCCGCTCAGATCCATCAATATCTTTCCAGCCCAACCAATAGTGTGAGTTTGGGTACAGAAGTGCAATCCAAAATTCAATGCATTTAGACCTTCAAAGATTAAATGAGTCATGAACACGTCAAAGAGAACGGGGAATTGAGATGCAATGCGTTACAAAACATAAGCGAGACGCTCACGTTTGCTCTAGACAGAGTGTTAGGCTACTCAATTGCTTACTCATGACACATAGCACAGCTAAAAGTATTCCTAATATGTAGGGGTGTGCAAAAAAAATCGATTCACATTTGAATCGCGATTCAATCTTTGCCGATTCAGAATCGATTCATAGATTTCCAAAAATCGATTCTTTTTTTTTTTTTTACGGTGTGCACCGGCGGCGTCGGCGTGGCAATCGGGTGAGTCGGGACTTTTCCCGGTGGTCTGGTAGTGTTTCGAGGCCGCGAGGGCAGGTCTGATAAATAGTTATACATTGCAAGTTCTTGCCGCCCGCTGGTCAAACTGTGCAGCCTCTCTGCTCAACCCGTAAATAAATGCATCGATCCGCAGATTATGTTTGAGTTCTTAATGGTCTGTAGATCTTTTGCCAAAAGCGTGTCAGAGGTTACGGGTTCTAAACCACACCCGTATAGTTTTTTCTCTCTCTCATCAAAACCGAATATGTTCATCAGTGGTTACAGACAGTCTATATCAAGCAGGGAGACATTTGAATGCATTTTATTTTGTGATCTCACTGGAACGAATAGAGAGTCTCAGCAACGTAGATAGATTGAAGAGCGCGTCCGAGTGAAGACTGCGCGAGCCACAGAGAACACTGTATCCATGACACTGATAGCAGCGGACATGAGCGCTCAGCTTATCAACAGATCTCTTATTTAATAGCGAACTAAATGAATGCTCTGCTAGTTAACTGGAGATACCCGCAAATTACGCCTATGAACGACTTCACTGGATCTAAACAAATCAATCTAACCATAGATGTTACCAGTAGCAGTGGCTTTTTTAATCTATTTAAAATAATTTTGCAAGGGTTCTATGACATTTTATATTTTTAGGAATTTTAGGAAGTTCATTGTGCCCAGTCGAGTTCAAATTTCAACAGTCAACCTGGTGAAGTACTCCTTAAACCACATTTAGCATAATTGTTTGTTTGATCTGACTACAGCACTTTAAAGCTAAATGTAAAAGCTTTTTATTTAAGTTTTATTTTAAACTTGAATCAAATGTATTTGAAAGCAGGGCAAAGCTTGGCACTTTGCACTTTTTAGTTGCAAAAGTTTTTATTTTTGTATAAGACATATAAAGTAATATCAAAATGCATTTAATTTGTTGCGTTTCTTTTCTTTTAAATTGTGTCTACTGCAATCAATCACATAGGAAAAAGTAAACTACATTTATAGACTGCGAATCGTTTTTTTAATTGAGAATCGTTTTTGAATCGAAAATCGATTTTGAATCGAATCTTGAGCCTAAAAATCGGTATCGAATCGTGACATTTTCTGAATCGTGCACCCCTACTAATATGTACCGTTATTGAAATTAGTGTCCTTTTACCCGTTTAATAGATGCCTTCACAAGCACCCGTTTGTGATGTTTGAGTTGGGGGAGGAGCGACGTGCAAAAGAAGCGTTTGCAAATATGCTCTATTTTTTTAATTCCGCTAAGTGCCACTAGTGTTTGCAGAAACTATTTAATAACCTTTAATTAGTAACAGGACAAAGTTTGATTTGAGTTACTCACTATAAGTCCTCCATGCACTCCGCTGCCTCTCAGGTTGGGGGCGTATTCTGCCAGGTCAACTGATCTGAGCCACTCCATCACACGGTGATTGGACCACTGGACGACCTCAGAAGGGGATGTCTTATTCTGTCAAAACAACATGAATTAGCATATCCATAATGTGCATTATCAGTCCTGGACGTGCAGAAGTTGATTGCCCTCTCTTTGTTTTCGGTTTATTTAATCCATACCTCATCTCCAGGTCTTCTTTTGAGGCAGTTGGGGTTGAACTTGTTTACATGTAGGACGTGGATAGCACACTTGATGCTGAGGTGATGAAGTTGACTGGTGACTTTCATGAACAGCAGATCATTCTGAAAATGAAACGAAAGTACCAATATTAATCTCAGTTGATACTGTACATTAAATTCCATTTAATTGGCAAGGAACTAAAGGTTAACAAAGATATTTACCACTGTCAAGTACTGCAGCATTCTACCGTCCACACGTCCGTCATGAAACTGGTCTTTGTACTGTGGTAATCCGATATCATCCAGCCATCCTGTGTAGAAATAACATGGTTTCTTTATATAGAGTGTAACTGTAATTCCTTATTTGTGTTTTCTAAAATATCTATGTATGGAGCACTAGGAGGGTCACCTAAAAAAAAAAATGAAGCAATCAATTATCACTTTATTCAGTCACAAAACCTTCAAATAAATCACTTTCAAATTGACAATTATTGATTGACAAAATCAATATTTATAAATGTATGTCTTATACATTTATAAATATTGATTTAATTCATATTTTAAAATGTAGTTAATAAAGCCAGTTGTAAATTTAAAAATATATAATTTTAAAAAAAGTTACTTATTTATACTTACTTACTTATTTTTCAACTTTAAAAGGGGCTAGATTTATTTACTTGTTCATTTTTAATGTTCATTGATTTCTTCATTTTATTTTTAAGCAGCACTCCAAATCCTCCATATGTGCCACAAACAAAACAAAAAAGAATGATGAAAATTGATGTGTTCATAGGTACATACGTGTGACCCAGATGTGGTCGAGTTCAGAGGATTTCTCTGTGATTTTGGAGCTGAAGGAGCGCAGAGCCAGCTGGAGCTTCTTCCTGTGTAGTGGATGTTTAATTCCCAGATCCTAAATGTGAAAATCAATTCAAAAATCAAGATGGTTGTGACCGCATATTATTTCTTTGGTAAATGGAATCTATCAATATCAAGGAATAAAAATTTTTAAGTGTTCAATTATGGAAGCGTAAAGTCTTGTAAAGCCGAACATTTAATTGAGTGAGTTTGAAGGCAGAACAAATGAGCAAGTCACGCAGCATTACTGGCGTGGGACAGAGGTTAAAGCTGCCCTGACAGGTAGAACCAAACCAGAATTTGAGTGGCACCACAACGACCTGAGGCGAGAGGCATAGCCAAAAAATTTTACAGGAACCGCCAGGTGTTGCACGAGGATATCAGATTGTTACAACCTGAAACCACAGGTCTGCATATGTTCTTTATCCCAAAGCCTTTCAAACATGTGCTGATATCTTGTTAGTGCTGGGCGGTTTGACCAAAAATTTATATCACGTTTTTTTTTCAAAATTATGCCGGTTTTCCGGTTTATGACGTTTTTTTTTTTCATGCATAATCAGGTGTTCAAAGCATTTTCTACTTGTTGAGAGATGAATTACTGCAGTAAATTGACTAAGGATGGTCTATTATACTGTCATTAGTGAATATTGTAGAATAGAATAGCACCCAGTATAACCTAAAATTGTTATTTCTTAACGTCTTCTAATAACCAGGAAATAACGTTAATACAACGTTTATATAACGGGAGAATTGTACGTTCTAATGACGTTTGAATGATGTTCTTATAACCAAGCAAGAACGTTAACACAACGTTTATATAACTGGAGAATTGAACGTTCTTATAACGATTTGAATAGAGTTCTTATAACCAAGAAATAACGTTAATACGTCTAAAAAACTGGACATTTTGAATGTTCCTAGAACATTCAGAAATAACGTTATTATAACTTAATGGGAACGTTATGAAAATGTTCTTATAACCTAAAATTGTTAGCTGGGGAAGAGGAGAGATTCGCGATTGCACTGAACACGTTTTAAGTGCAGGATTCTCTGAGCGAGCCCAGAGAAAATAGACCTATTTTAACAAGAGCAGCGTGTATCTGAGAGCGCGGCACATTATATTCCGCACGCGAGCAGAGAGATTCGCGCTCGCGCATTATATTAATGTACTTTCGCGCTACAATAATGCGCTCAGCATCCATCGTCCATGTAACGTAACAGAGCACTGCTGTTTGTTTACCCTCACTGGTCGCTGCTTAGAAGTGCAACATTGTAAAGGGTCCGTCTGAAACAGTGTCGCGCAGCGTAACGTTCGTTCCGAACGTTGTGTAATTAAATACACCGGTATGGCGGTTTATTCAAAATCAATATCGTGACGAAAATATAAACCGGTTTTCGGTTTGAACCGGTTTACCGCCCAACACTATATCTTGTATGAAGTATCTCTCACCTTCTCTACGTCCTGCGAGGAGGCAGAGAGTAGAGTCTGACCGCTAGTCACCCACTGTCTGGCCATATTCACGTACTGACCCATGCCAGAGTCCTCCATCCATGCACACACCTGATCACATGACCATTTCGAGAAGGGGGCGTTCATGTCACTGCAGAACACAAATGTAGAATATGAGAAACAGGATGTATCAGAACATATCTCGTTGTAGGTGCTTTAGATACCGTGCTGAAGAACCGATGCCCAGGCAGGCGAGTCGAGGGCCAGCCGTGGCTCTGAAACCCCCTCTCTTAAAATCCGAATCAGAACCGTCAGCTGGAAGACTGCCAGACTGGGTTCTCCTGATCCTGTGAAGCAGAGGAAAAAACATGTGACAAAACAATAGTAACAGCACACTTTTCATGATCCAATCAAGTATCCTGATGGATGAAATCAACTTTTGTCCAATGCCAATTTAAAAAATATATCACATTATGAAACATAATTGCTTATCGAATGCTGTCTGTCAACAACCAACTCACTTTCCCCACAGTTTTCGGATGCCTTTCTGGTTCTTCTTGTGCTCTGGTGAAACAGGGGACTGTTGACCTGATTCTACTCCAGATGACATTGGCGAAAGGTCAGACAAGGTTGAGTCATCTGTCTTCTCTGTCTTTCCTGTGAACAGGAAGTAATCCACTTGTTCTGATAGGTTTATGTGTTTCTATAGGTTCACTATTGGACTGAATACACATTCTATCTGTACCCACCAACCACAAACTGATCATGCTTTCCCCGCAGCCCTGCGCCAAATATTAGCCATGCAAGAGAGCAGAAGAAAAAAAGGAGCAAAAACTAACATCACAATGCTGTTTTAGATATGCATTTAAGCTCATAGATTCCATAAAAATGTAGAATAATACTTTTATAAAATAGCCTTTGCTGCTGATTAAATAGAAAATATAACATTTTTCCAGGAAAGAAAGGTCTAATATAGTCTAATATAATTTAAAGCAGGTCAATACAATATATGGGTATATGATTGTATACAATACTACTACTACTAATAATAATAATAATAATCCATGCCACTGGTACTTATTTTAACTCCTTAGACATTCCAAGAATCAAATTGATTGTTTAACCTTTTACAATATAATGTATTTAATAATGGATTATTCAATTCAATTATATAATAATTGAATAATAATTAAATGATTCGATTTTATATATACACTGTACATTTATTAATATTATATATGTATTTATTAATAATATAATATGATATAAATGATAATAAATCAAGACTTTGAATAATAACCAAACCAAAGCCTGGTAAACGCTCATAAAAGTTTCTGTATTTTAACATTATACTTCTGTATATGAAACCTAAATTGACTTTTCCTTATTCCTTTTTTCCATATACAGTACATTATATTTTCATCACATGGCACCAGTTTAAACTCAAAGTAAAGCAGCAAAGCTCACATAAACGAAGTCTAATCTCTGAGCGGAGAGGGAGAGAGTGTGAGTGTGAGAGAGAGAAAAAAACTCTGATTTCAGCTTTAAAGAATCAGGATAGGAGAGCTTAGGTTAAATCCAATGTGACACAGCAAGAGTGTGCTCTGTGGTCGCATGCTAACGTGAGATTGAGAGGACAATACCTAAAACTGGAGCGCTGGCGCTTCGGCAGCGATCTTCACACGGAGTGAGAGAGGGGAAACGTGTGCGGAGACAGCCACACAGCCCGAGAGATGGATTAGTTCGAGAGAAAGAGTAAAGAGAAGATACACAGAAGCCCATGCAAAGACACCGTAGTGTTCAAAAAGCTGTTATGGTTGAAAAGCTTAGAGCACAAAAGTAGTAAGAATACAGTCTGTTGAGCTCAGAAAATGGAAAAGCAAACAAGCACGGTCAAATATGATTGAGGTTACAGTGTTAAGAAGGTCAAAGGTCATGGTATAAAACAAAATTATGGGTGTGTTCGAAAGATAAAAAATTATTTAAATGCATATATACATATATATATATATATATATATATATATATATATATATATATATATATATATATAAATGAATATAACTTAATATATTATGACTCAATTTCTAGCCAGAAATAAACATTATACACATTTAATCTATGTTGGTCACTTATATTTTCTTTCAAACACAGCCCATGTGAAAAATGATTCTGACCAGGAATTGTGGGTGCTGTGAGACGATTGCTTACTTAGGTTGAATTCACTGTCTTCACTTTGATCAGGAGACAGCTGTAGTGGGGAAGACGCCAGAAGTCTCACTCCATTCTGCTCTGGACGACTAAACTTGCCCGGGAGCGTCTGGTATTTGTTATTTTCTGGATTATATCGGTTCTGCAGAAGAAATGTATTTATCTTGGCGATTAAATATTTATCATTAGATTTTTATGTTGCTACAGTATGAGTATATTAACCATATAAATTTATAATAATTACAAACAGCTTTAGAATTTAATGAAAAATGATACATGATATAATAAATAACATTTTATTAGAATGACTATAACGAACACTACTATCTGGTGTAAGTGTTTTCTCGTTAATAAGCATTTTTATTAAATAAGCCAGGCAAACAAAAAGAAAAGCATATGTGATGTTAATTAATGCATATGCATAGAGCAAAGGCTATTGTTGTGGTTATGTTTGCTTTAGTTTTATTGGTTCATGTTAGCTTGTAGTACCTCTAAAACAGCCTCTACTGGTTGGCCCACTACATGCTTAAGAAAAATCAACAGTATAAACACACAAACATACACTCAGTTAGGTGAGTCACTTGTTAAATGTGTTAAAACATACAACAAAGCACTATTGTTAATGTAAATCTGGTATTAAAGAGATTTGAGTTGAGCTGAGACATTCATATTAAAAGCATTTTGTTAATGAGATGAGTTAGTTGGCAAGAGTCATATTTATTTAGAACAAAACGATTCAGGGTTTTGTACCATCTGTAAACTTCCACTTTGGAGCTCTTCCAAGCTGGTGGACAGCATTCGCTGCATTGACCTGAAAATAAAACCATGAACAATTATATTAAACAAGCTATGCTTACGTTATTGCGGAGTAAGAGCATCTCATTGGTTCAGGTTATCATGGATTAACAAATGTCTACACTGGAAGCACATACAGTACACATGGTTACAAACAAAAGATGACTGAAATTAGAAGGTCAAGAATCAAATACATTAGGAACTAACTTTATATGTAGCCTAAAACCTTCCCATATTAAAAAAGAAAAAAAAAAAGATAAAAATGATAACTATGATTTGCTATTTAATTTTCCAAAGCAAATTAGTCTTAAATGACAAAACCATTTTCAAGGTGACAATGACATCTTTCCAGTCAAATTTAAAATTAAAAATGCAATTAATGATTTGACATTTGAAATCTCAAGGCAAGACTGGATTATTAAATTATGTGAAAAAAATAAAATACTTTTTTTTTGTTGCAGTTTTTACAAAGCTTTTGCCCCCATATTAACATTTTTTTTTCCAATTTCATTTAATCATTTCTTTTTTCTTTCACAATTTAAGAAAAAGCAAGCTCGCATACACTAACATTTTTGGGTCAGTGCGATTTTTGTTTTTTAAAAGAAAAAATGCTTTTATTCAGTATGGATGCATTAAATTAAAAGTCACATTAAAGATATTTATAATGTTACAAAATATTTCCATTTTAAATAAATGCTATTCTTTTGAACTTTCAATTTTATTTTTCTAGTTGCTAAAATACTGCAAAAAACAATCCATCTAGAAACTGACTGTTTTGGGGGGGAAAAGGGGTGCATAATGTCTTAATATAATTACATACACCAGAGGTCCAGTCGGAATCCTCAGTCATCCTAGACTAGATCGATGCGTGTAAACAGCGTGTGTGTGGCGTATGGCAATGACATTACAACAAAAAGCCACTGCTACATTAGAAAGGCTCTTAAACACGCACAAGCACACACACTGCACTTGCCATTGTCTGCTGTAAAAGCCCAAATCGCCAATGGATACCATCGAGGTCTCCATGGAGGGCTGTATACTGTGACAGCTGGGCCGGAGAAGGATAGAATGGGATGGAGTGCAAGGAAGAGAGATAGAGGTGACAAAATCACATTAGCTTGGGTGAACAATTGGGACAGCGAGTTTGCAGCAAAACGGTCCTTCTCCCATAGATGCCTTTAAGTAAAGCGTCCCACTGAGACTCTGCTATCATCAGTGTACTGTTAATAACACAACCTCTCGCTCACCTGGAGTCCAGTTCCCTCTGAAGACATGGAGGAGAGACCAGGAGTGGCGACGGGCCTCGGGAAGACATCTATGCAGAGGAAAATAAATAGAAATTGCCATTGGGAACAACAGGAACAAAAAACCTAACTAAAGTTGAATAGAAATATGGACCAAATGGGATTTAATCTTTGCTTTTTCATTTTATGTTGCCCCTGAAGTCCACTTATAATATTAATCAAGGTTTCTTGTACCAAAAACAATCAATGTAGTTTTTCCACAATCATTTTACTCCTTCGCTCTTACAATGTAAAATTAAACTGACCGTTTCTACTACAAATACAGAATTTTTAGGTCAGTACGATTTTTGTTTTTGAAAGAAATTAATGCTTTTATTCAGTAAGGCTGCATTAAATTGCTCAAAAGTCACAGTAAAGATATTTATAATGTTACAAAAGATTTCCATTTTAAATAAATGCTGTTCTTTTGAACTATTTATTAAAGAATACTGGAAAAATAACGTATCATGGTTTCTACAGTACAACTGTTTTCAACATTGATAATACGAAATGTTTCTTGAGCAGCAAATGAGCACATTAGAAGGATTTCTGAAGGATCATGTCACTGGAGTAACGACTTCTGAAAATTCAGCTTTACCATCACAGGAATAAATTACATTATTCAACATATTCAAATAGAAAAAAATTATAATAATATTTCACAATATAACTTTTTTTTTATCAAATATGCAGCCTTCAGGTAAGCATAAGAGACTTCTTCCATAAACATTTAAAAAATCATACCGACCCCAAACTTTTGAACGATAGTGTAAGACTTCTATATAAAACTACTATTGCTTCATTTCTTCATTTAAAAACTACACACTAAATTGATATGAAAACACGGACAGTCTTATGTGACATTGTAATGATTTCTGAATGAACTGTTTTTCCAAAAATGGCCTGATTGAACTAGAAAGGGAAGCAAGAACAGAGTTTTTCCTGATATAACCCCTTTGAAACATTACCTGTAGTTCTGATCTGATGATGTCCGAGTACACTCTATGGGTCAGGGCTCTTATTTTTCGGTTGCCAGAAAGATCCTCTTCACTGCTGCCAGACAGCAACGTATCGTTGGTCACTGAAGGGAGAGAGAAACAGAATCAGCTTCAGCTATGTTTTGGGTCAAATTCATCGAGCAAAGGTGACTAAAACATTGAAGAAGCAAGATGGCGTTTTAGGCAAAGGTTGTCCAACAAATAAACACGTACCTTGAGAAAGGGCCAAGCCATCCTTCAATTTTCTGTACTGGCCCAAAAGAACATTGAGTTCGTCTATGTGGCGATCCTACAGAAACAAAATGGAGTAAATGTTCAGTACATCAGCAAACCACTCGAAATGTTACAAGATGCATGTTGCTTCCTGCAGATTTTGTTAACAAATCCAAGTGCACAGATGCTGACTTACCTTTTCATTATTGGCAGCTATCAGCGTCTCCATTCCAGTTTTTAACCGCTGTAACTCTTGATCTGGAACATAAAGAGCAAAACTCAGTTCATATGCATTACATCATTATGGTAAGCTACTTTAAATTATTAGTATCATTACAGCATTTAATGTACTGTAGTTAAACTAGAAGCAAGCTACACTGTAGAAACTTAAATGGTTATCTTTCTAGATATATGTATGCTATAATTCACAATTTAATCAGAGACACATTTTTCGAGTTTTTGAACAAACAAATTTGAACAATTAAATTTACACTAAATACAATTTAAAAAACAAACAAAAAAAAAAATGCACCCTGATTTGCCATACAAAAACATAGTAATGTGCAACAGCTTTAACTGAATATTCCTCTACACATGAAAAACGTTTAGGACAAATCGATTCAATAGAATCAGACTTTGATTCACGAGAATTAACTGAATCTTTCTGAGCTACAGTCAAGCTAAAAGAAACCGCTACTTTTAGTTGGCTCCTCCTCAACACTGCATTATGGTGACGTACTCCATTTAAAAAACACACAGATAGATGATGTTGAGGTAAACCAGCCCTCTAAGAGAGAAAAAAAACAGCCAAAAGTGTCAGTCCAAAAAAGCTCAAAGACATACTGGTCTTTCTGAAGGTTTGTCAGGAGAATTAGCAGGCAGGCAAAAGACTCTTAAAATACATTCTCTCTAAGTGTGTTCATGCTTGTCCAGGTTGATACATGCTTTTTAGCCAAGCAGTGATGTATCCTGAGACTTCATAGCAGAACCTCATGCTTAGAGAAAAACTGACATGATAGACAACAACCTCATCCTGCAACATTAACCTTGTTAGAGCTGGCTGACCACCTCAGCTAAATCAGCTAACCAGCTACCATGTTACAAAAAACAAAAAAGAGATTAGTTTATTAGTATTATTATTATTAGATAATCATTCATATCACACATATTCATATTAGTCAATTAATATAATATATTATTAATTACAATATTCATTACAAAATGTAATTTATAATATAATGTGGCCAATGTATACATTTTATTAACGGTTTCAAATTATGTAAAACTGTATATTCAACATAACAAAAGGATTACAAATACGAACAGTGAACTATATTTTATAATATAATGGGACCAATGTACTTAATATATTTTTATATATTATATATTTTATGTTATACTTTATTACATAATTATAAATTATAAATATTATTCATAACAAATATATATTTAACATTCCATGTAATAGGATTATATACAAGGATATATACATATATACAAGGATTACAATAAACCCAAAGTCAAATATCATTATAATATAATGAGGCCAATGTACTTTATACGCTCTATATATATATTATAGTATTCATAATATCTGTACAATTATGTAGTATATTTAACATCATATAAAATTATTACATATAAAAGGTCTTTTCACACACTAAGATGACTGAGTAAGACTGAGTCAATAAAATACATTCACTACTGAGCTGTTAATAAATGCACATATACGATTAGCTGCTAGTGCTACAATGAAGAATGAAGTTCAGCAACATACAGTAGCTGTGAGGTGATTAGTTGATTCATCATTTCTTTTCTCTGAACTGGCCATGGCCCTAGCCCTACATAAATAGTAAAGGATGAGTTTTAGCTCATAGACCCATGGGAAAGCAATGAGTGGCTGCAGGGTGTGACGGCATGAATCAGACACTTAAAGGTATTGTAGGTAGGAATTTTATAAACACTTTTTTCCAAATTTGTTTAAACTTTCTGTATATATCAATGCATAATTAAAATGTAAGTACTCTGATAAAAAGAGTATAAAAATCGAGTGACTCTAGACCGTTTAATCTGCACTAAACACAGCTCATTATTTACATTCGGGACGAAACACAGAATTGGCTTAGGCGACTGTCACTCTCTCGCAACCATGGCAACCACCCTTTTGCCACACAGGACCTGCCCACTTGCGCGCGCATCCGTTTGATTTGAGGAATTCAAGAGGCACGGAACCTAGGAATAACAAAACGATGGCAGAGAAAGACCAACCAAAATTCACATATGCAGTTCGCGAAGGCAAACCAGGCAAAAAAAGGAAGACAGTAACGTTACTAGAAAAGGTAATGAACAAAAAGTCTTTGGATAAACAACAAAATAAAACGCATGTCAATATCGGCGTGGCTTTCCAGCGATGGCGAGAACTGAGAGACCTCAAGGGGCTGAAAAGTGACGCCTGGATGGCTATATTTCTGCTGGACAGGTAAATCTTTCTTTTTGTACTTTGATCATACATATTTTTTTCTTTATGTTTTCATGAAGCATGTGTCATTAGCACACGTAGCTGCCTAATATAGCTAACATAACATTACTTAGCGAGCCGTACTAGAAATGATAAATAATATATATGCCTAGCTCAAGATGATAGCTATAGTGCTGAATTGTGCATAATTTTGCTTTAGATAACTAAATACATGTTTAACAGATAGTAGGCCGCATCCAGGAACTTTTCTTAGAATTATATTTACCCTCTGTCTGACTCTTTTAGCATGTTCACCTGGAAGTTTACCTGCACGTTTTTTCGCCTTTGTTTTGTTTTTAAACAAAAAATCCCTCGACCCCGGATCTGTCCTCGACCTGACGATGCGGTACTTGTCTCCGGAGTTTAGTCCTCATCAGAGTCAACAATGCTTTCATCATGGAAACTCTTACATGCAGAACACCATATATCTTATGAATGTTACACGAAATTCATCTTCATCACAGTGTAAATGATGGCAATGGAAAAACGTGTATCATGCAACCTGTTTTTTAGCTTTGCCTTATAGATAACTAGCTCGTTAGCGAATCAATAAATATATATATTTTAAACTTTACCAATATCAATATGCTACTTGATAGTGAGTACTAAAATACATCTTATTTGTTTATCTTCATAATGATAAAGTTAGATTTTTTTTATTACATGTGATTCTGACATGATGTCACTACATGCACTGCGCTCCTTCCTCTCCGCTCGTCTCAGGTAAATAATGCGTCTTCGGCTCAGCGGTCGGAGTCGCGCGTTCATGTGTTTTGGAGGCGTGGCTTTGGAAGGAGCCCAGAAGGGAGGGGGTGGAGTGAATGGAAATAATGAGCTGTCTTTAAAACAGTCGTGAGAGGTCTACAGACACTCGATTTTTATACTTTCTTTTTCAGAGTACTTACATTTTAATTATGCATTGATATATACAGAGAGTTTAAACAAATTTGGAAAAAGTTTTTTTTTATACAATTCCTACCTACAATTCCTTTAACAAACCCTCCGCGCGCGCACACACACACACACACACACACAGGTAGCCACTGAGGAGATGTGTGCGACAGGCTTGACAGCATGCCAGTGTACATTAGCCAGATTGACAGAGAGACGCTGAAGGGCAGTTGAATCAAGCAGGGGTACAGCATGGGAGGATCTGAGATGTTGATCTGAAATGTGCGCTTACATTTGTCTCTCAGCTTTTTCTTATACACTTCCTCTACAACAGGGAGCGCCGAAGACCAGAGGCCACAGTGATTACCAAAAAAAGCCACATGTTAGTAATTTCAACACTCACATGAACATTTTCCAACACACACACACACACACCGTCACTCCCATGCAGCTAGTATTTGGTACTTTCCACAAACGGGGAACATTTTTACGTGAACTAACCATTATTTTATCATATAAAACAACAGTAATTCAAACAAATCAGGGCTTAAATTTCAGGCCTGTTTTTGTTGCCAATTCATGGAAAATGCCATTTAGTAGAGATGTTCCGATACCCTTTTTCCCTTCCCGATTCCGATACCTGGACTCAGGGTATCGGCCGATAGATACAGAGTATCCGATACCTGGGTGTGTATCTATACAGCTGCAATTCATACTAGCTAGAGATGCACCGATTGATCGTTTTCACGTGATCGGCCATGATCGGCGACCGGCCGGTCAGTCTGACATAATCCCATTTTATGCCGGTCAAATGCACTCGGGCGCCGCATAATTAACATCGCGCAACATCAGCATCACACGTGCACACGGAACGCGCACATGTAGGAAACCTCGTGAATTACGGCCGTTTCACACCGCAAGGTGCAGGGCGTTTTTTTTTTTGTTCGGCGTGCATGTTAATCAATGAGTGCATTCACTACGGGAGCCGGAGCAGCGCGTGAGCGTCGAGCAGGAGCGTCGCGTCGCGTGACCAACAGTGAAGCGTGGGTTTCGACGCCGAATCTATTTTTGCTGCGCTTAATTTAAGTGAAAGCACACTTTTGATGGACAAAATAAATATGATTTCATCCAAAAAGTGCCCAAAATGCAAAGAATTTGCATGCCTGGTGTGTTTCAACAAGAACTGAAGTAGGCTAGGCTATGTCAGAACGAAAATGAAGACTCAAAAATATTTATAGAAAATTTACCCATTTAAACTTGTTTTTATTATTATTTAATTGTTTCCCTGCACATGCTCCACTTGTCCTGTTTAGCTTGGCTGGACATGTGTCAGATGAGAGAAGAACTGCTTGAGAAATATAACTTGCCATTGATATACAACAAGTGATTGCAAGTGAAGGCCTGTGTGTGTGTGTGTGTGTGTGTGTGTGTGTGTGTGTGTGTGAGAGAGATAAATATCTTTATACTGCAAGGCTATATTTATTGAATTTTTATTTGTTATTTATATATTATTTTATTGCCATTACCTGTTTTCATACAGAAGTTTAGTTTGCTAAATATATCAATTTTTTTTTTTATTGGATATTGGATGTGAAAAGGAAATGGTTCTTCCATAACACTGCACTTTAGAGTGAACAGTGAACTAGAGTATTTTTATTATCCGGCATACATTTCACAGCAATATATTATTTCTTTTTTAAGTGAAAAAGAACTTAAAATGCAGCCACACATCTAATACTTTAAACTGAAAAAGGTATTTTAGATTTACAATATAACTGTATAAAAAAAAAAAAAACGGCATTTCAGTTTTGACAGCGGTTGGTCATCCAGAACAATAAACTCGATAATTTTGTCAGTTATATTTATCGCTCGTTGGCTGTCTTTTGAAAACTTTTTCGTTTGAATGAAGCTTCCAGAGATTGTTGATTATGGCGCGGCTCATCCTTCTCTGCCCTTGCCATCGTGTTCTGCGGGGTGACGCGTCTTCAAATGCTTTATTAAGTGTTGAAGCTGCTAATCTTGTGCCACCCCTCGAAATTGCAGTTTGACATATGAGACATGTCGCCATTTTACTGGCTGGTTGGTCCAGTCTTAAATACTGCCAAACGCGCGCTTTCTTCTTCGCTGCTCTAAACAGTGGTTGCTTGTGGCAACAGCACAACTTCCTGTGTTGCCACAAGCAACCACTGTTTAGAGCAGCGAAGAAGAATTGATCTCCGATTTGCAGCGTTAAGCAAAGCTAGCGTGCATAACTAGTTATTGTTTAAGAAAAGGGTATCGGATCGGTACATGGGTAGAAGTACTCGCCGATACCGATGCCAGAATTTTTATTGGTATCGGCGGCATTTATGGAACAACTCTACCATTTAGTAATGTAATGTGTTAATGTGGGTTAAGGCCTTGGTACCATGTTGTAGCACTTCAACAACCGTTAGGATTTAATCTTCTTAGATGTACCTCTCTCTGTGATGTCATTGTTGATGGTTCCTCGGGACAGAAGCTGACTCTGTAGACACTCGATTTCTGCATCTTTCGTAGAAAGTAACTGCTGGAGTTTGGCAATCTCAGTCTAACAAAAACAAAACACTTTAGCAGATTAGCACCTTTCAAAAGATGATGAAAACAATCTTAAACCACGATTCTTTTTCATTTTCATGTAAGAAAGACAACAGGGCACACATTTTTCACAACATCATGGTGGATATTCAAAATGGACTATCACATTATGCTTTTTGGGAGAACAGAAGAATCTAACATTGACAATACAAATGTGACAGTCAGGCACAACAAGGTTAAATAAGGATTAAATGACCTTCACCGTTTTGGGGGTGACAAACAGCACTTTCACACGTAACACTCACTAGATCATCACAAAACAGGAAGAAAAGTTACGATACCACACACAACCAAACACTTTCTGTGTTTGTAGCATATTGATTCCATTAACGTACAACCATTCAAAATGCTAGCAGAACTCTCTAAATATGATTTCCCAGAAAACACAGTCAAGCAGCTATGCTGGGATTACAGTAGGCTACATAGTTGAATAAAATGGTGTAATTTTTTTATTTATTTTGAGCTAAATGAACATTCTAGCAAGCTAAAATCAATATAACAGATTTTCGACTCGATTTACATCAGCTTGAAGAGATTACATGAACGTCATCCCCATCAGAAGTTTGTGATTGGCTAAAAACTCTTTGGTAGCAGACTCAGAGAATACTAACCCTGTAAATGCTCAAATGTTAGCAAATAACATCACCAATAGCACGACAAATAAACATCCTCCCATCTGCCGTTGTTTAGTCAAACACGAGAGAGGGTTGAGTGGGTAGTAACAGGCAAATATGACTAAACTTGGGAAAATGTGTAGCATCATTACAGGCTAGAGAAAAACAACCAGATATAATGAAGTCTACAGAAATGTAGACGTACATTTCTACATGTACATTTCAGATGTATGTACCCATATGGTGTGCATATCTGTTTATATTGCCATGTTGAATTGCTCAACCCTTATTCCCCAAGACAGACCCAACAATCTGCTGGAGGATGTAGTCATGCATACCTGAACTAATACGCAAATACTCACACAAACATACACATGCTTCTTCCATCAATGAGCGCGAGGCAAACACAGATGGATGATCTCTAGTAGCCCATCCACTCATACAGTTTCCCTACATTGCCTGCTTCCACACATAACGTGGTTTAAAAGATCGCCACTAGACCATGTAGAGCTCGCTCTTGAGAGCAATTGTGAGCGGTCTAAAAAGGTCTACATCAAGTTAAGAACTGGGGATCATGAAGCTGCAAGATTATTGCACAAAACTACACAGTGCATGCAAAAAGCTTGTCAACAACTGACCGAGTAAATCAATTACATAAACCAGGGGCGTTCAATCTTGCTCCTGGAGGGCCACCTTTCTGCAAAGTTTAGCTCTAACACACCGGCCTGAAAGTTCCTGAAGATCCTGATTAGCTGGTTCAGGTTGTTTAATTGGGGTTGTAGCTAAACTCTGCAGGATGGTTGCCCGGATTGAACGTCCCTGAAATAAAACAATAGGTGGAAGAGGGTTCAAGAGACACACAGATAATGGGGTTCAGACTAGGAGCTCAGAGAGGCATAACAACCAAAGGAGTGGATATTTTCAAGGAACCATGAAAAAGCTCGGTTGAAAACGTAGACCTCCAAGTCCTGAGCAGAGTTGGAAATGTTATGAAATCGACCCAGTCCAAAATGGCACTTCTTGATGCAAACTTGCAGCCTTCATTTTTTTAGTGTCCCTGTGGTCCACGAGACATTATGGTGTCCCATTTTGTGATTCAAGAGGGTACTTCCCATGTGTCTTCAATGGACCTTGAAGGAGTCTATAGTAATCTCTATAGTGGTGTTATCCAGCAACACTACATTAAACGGCGGACGCAAGTACTGAGGGTGCCATTTTTGGACAGGACCATCATCACCCTCTCCTTTGTGTCATACTCAGGGAGGATGGCAAGGGATAAGGAGTGGGAGTGGGGTTAAGCACCTGAGCTGTCCGACAGCGCTCCTCCCAATGCTGTCGTTCTACCTGAGTGTGCTCGACCGTGAGCTTCAGGGTAGAAAGTTTGGTCATGAGCGACTGGTAACAGACATGGAGGGAATAGGTGATAGAAAGCTGGAGGAAGAGAAAGCCAGAGGGATGTTCATTATGCTGAGAGCTTAAGAATTTGTGAGTGCAATGAACTATTGAATAAAGAGTCCAATTAGTATGCATAGAATAGTTACAAGATCAAAGAAAGAAGTTGCATTGAGAGTTTGCATTTGGGTTTAAGCCTATATGGCTAAAGAGACTGTTAGTAAATGCTGAAGGTTCATGATGAACAAATCAAAACCGCAAGAGCAACAATTGTAGACTGAAGGCTAACAGGAGTCCAGATTAAATATACAGTACATTACCTTTGTGGCTTTGAGCTTCCTCTCATATTGCGATTTCTCTCCCTCCAGTTCTTCAACTTTGCTCTTAAAAAGGCGAAGCTCTTGTAGCAATGCCTGAAGAATGAACAAAAGCAAAGAAGAAAAATTACACATTACCTATTGGTGGCAAATTTCCTACCCCTTTGGCAACAGCTATCTTAGGTACGGAGCCCATAAACTGACTTTGTAGAAAAAATAAAACCCCAAGATTTACTTGTACATGTGGAAAAATGTTCTTGCACACACTCAAAAGTTCCAGGGGCTTCTCCCATACGAATTTCACTTTAGGGGCTCTGCACTAAGATCATTCAGATCAATACAAAGAAAATTCAGAGGAGAGGGTTTGGACTGACCCATGAAACCCACACACCGTGCAGTTAAATACAAGAAAGCTCCGGAAATTCCTGGGAAACCTTGTTTCTTAAAAAGATGCCATGGCTCCTCAAAAACTGACAGAACTGATCAAGGAGGAAACATCTAATAGTGTCACCACTAAGCCCACAACCCTTCTGAAAGCTCTCTGGAACTACTCAGCAACCGTTAGCATTAGTGAGCATCAATCATGCAGGTTTACACCCAAAATAAATTGCATTCTTTCATCAGAACACACTGCAAACACCAATAACCATGAGATTCCCACAGTGGAGCCCACAGACACATTGGACACTGTAGGAAGAGGCAGTTAGTAGTAACTCCTGTTGGAGTGTCCTAAAGTGAGATGGGGGAATTGTTACGTTTTAGGGTAGAGCAAAGAGTTAAAAGAGGGTCTTGAAGTAAATCCACCATGATAATGGAGGATCTGCCTACATTCTCTCCTCCGCTTCTACAGCGGCAGCTGCATTCCTCAGCGTCCGAGGCACCAAGGCCCACATCGGGGCTCTGGTCGAGAGCCTCGCGTGTGCTACTGTCCCCCATGCTCTCCAGGGCCCTCTGCTCCTGAATGCGATTGCTGATTTCCTCCTGGAATTTACACATCTGCTCCTGCAGTTCACTAATTAGATTAACCACACTCTGAGAGAGCAAAAACAAGAAAGCCAGAAAAAGGAAAATGTTGATCAGATTTGGAAACAAAATTATGAATAGACATAGATGGTTTTGTGATTAATCTGGGTTCTCTGAAAAGGCATATTCATTATTTGGCTTTGAGGAATTGAAGCCAGTTTTAGTATCTAATAAGTCACACGTCCACTCCAGAAAAGTATTTCCAGGGTCAGGTTTCTTGAACTTTTGGCCTTGTGGACTTTTATAATTTTTTTTAAATAATAATTTTAAAATCTTAAAACAGAATTTTCAAACTGTCACTTAGTTAATTTGTCCATTAACAAACAAAGTCCTACAGTATATATACGTACATATACACCACAAAAGGATTGTCATTTTATTTTTCTGAAACTAAATTTAGTGTTATTTCCATCAACCAATATATTTATTAGCACTGTGATATGAAATGGAAATCTTTTTTTTCAACCTAAATCTATAATAAAGCCATTCAAGTGAACACCTCTCCATGTTGCCAGCATTATATGTACTTTTTATGTTTTAGGCTTGAAACAATGCCGCTTTGTATAAATAGTAAAGGTGATGATGGGACCTGCATTGTGACCCCTTTGCCAGATTAAATAAGTTACTGACTTACTAATTTTACAGAATGGTCTCTATGAGGGCAAGCTTTTCTGGGGACCAAGCTACTGTATTCCATGAGACAAAATGCAGATGCTTGTGATTCAAATAAAATAGTTTTTGGGACAACATGGGGAGTAAATATCTAATTCTTAATCAAAACTGAGATGGATAACAGTACTACGCACTGATTACGAGATTTGACTTTAGCAACGAGCGTGTTAATGTTCGGTTTGTTTTTCACTTGTGAACAAGTGAATGATTAGTCAGACTAAATGTAGTCAGCCAGAGGAAGTTTCATATTCCCCATTGATGCTAAAGCTGATGATAAGGCACACGTTCCACGCCTATATTTAGCTCCATGCTAAAGGTTTGTGAGTGGGGGAGATATCTGTGGTGAAAGTGTTTGTGACTGTGGTATGTTCAAAGTGAATTTCATCCATTCTGTCCCGTTGAATGGAGCCTTGCAGCTGTCACCCTTGAGGCTAGTGTTTGTTGATGCAACAAATGCAAGGAGAGCTCAGTTACCCCAACACTAAGAGTGTGAGGTGAAGCTTCAAAAAAAAAAAAAAAAAAAAAAGTAAAAAAGAATGGTTTACAAAATGTAGTCATTACCCAGAAAACCTAGAAATTTCATTAACCAGTCACAGAATATGCACACTCTTTTGTAATAAGCAAGATTTGACCGAAATTTGATTACTCTCCCCTTGTATTGAAGGCCTGAGTTTCCTTAGTTATGTGTCCAGTACTGTCTATGTTAGCGTCTAAGGTTAACGTGGTTGTTTATGTTTTCTCCAGGGATCTCCTGAGTATTCGGTTTAGATTTAATAAAAACTGTTTTGTTTCCCTATTCCTTTCATTATGAGCTTCTCTACAGACACAGTGTGACAACTAAGTTATCTGTTTGTTTGGTTTCATATCGTATGCATATCTATACATTCATTCAGTTTAGGTTTACACATCCCTATTTCAAAACGTATAAATATTAAATGTAAAATGTACGTATGGTGCCCTAAAAAATGAAAAAGCTACATGCATTTCAGCAGCCCTTAGCAGCCTTTTCTTTGCGTTTCACTTCATTTCTAAAGGTGAATGACACCCATTGCAGATACGTGTTAAAAACCGTGTGTGTGTGATGTGTGCAGCTGAATTCTCATCAAGACAAGCACTGAGCACTTCTGGCGTCTGTCATTTCACGTTCATCAAACTGCCTGTCACTGTCTCCCATTTAGGCCCACCGCATGCTTTTGTGTCTCTACCGATTAACATCTTCCTTTATCAGCACATTGCCTTTTTGGCACTGGGAGCATTTGTGGGACATAGGTTTTGAGTGTGTATGTGTAATTGTCTGTGCGTGTGTGTACATATCGTTAAATCATGTTTCTGTAAGCACACTGTCAGTGTGGAAAGGCTGAGTCTGTGTGATAGCCCGGCTCAAACGACTGATGAAGACATAACAATGAGACATCTATGGGCTCTCACATTTCTTCCCATTTTTTTCGTCTCTTTGGTATACTGGTATTGGTATACTGTACCTATCTGAAATATAACACCAGCAAAATGTTCACATACTAATTAAAAAATCCAATATAGACAACACACAAAGAGCTAAATATCTTGAGATGAGGATACCAAGACAAATGTATATTCACTATGAAGATTCCCATGATTTTAAGTTTCTATTCATTTCCATGATTGTAATTTGCCCTGCTTTTTTCTCCAGGTTTTCCCATGGCTGTGGGAAACCCGTCCACTTGGTGTATGGGAAAATGATTTGAAAAAGGAACCTTCCAATTTTTTGTCAGCAAGCCAGAGATTTAGTCTGTTCAAGAAAAATAAAGCTCAGGACAGATGCTCTTTTAAAGTGTTATGGTGTTTTTCTGAGTCTCTGTTTAGTCTGTTGTCTATACACAGGGTGTAACTCGGGGAGTCCTATAAGTAATTAGGTGTTAAGAGGTGATAAATCTACAGGATCCACATATACACACACTACAACATAAACATGCCACCATGACTTCCCTGTCCTCTAGTTATGTTTCCATGTGCCATATGGAAACATCAGATTAAATATCAGCTCATATTTTGAGCAGGTTTACTGTTCTTGTATTTCAAGATTGCGCTCTTCGTAACCACAATATTATGTCTGATATCAGATTCTCTTCTATGGAACAACACACTTTTTGATTATTATACTTCTAAAAGTATTAAACCACACATACTGACATGGCTGATTTCTGTGTGTGTGGTTTCAATTGAATTAGAGCCAACAGGTGGACAGCAAAGACACAGGCACAATGAAAAAGACGAATATAACAATCTCTTAATCAGGATGTCTAAACCAGTATTTCACTTGTTTAAATGTTGACTCACAAATTTATATATATATATATATATATATATATATATATATATATATATATATATATATATATATATATATATATATATATATATATATATATATATATATATATATAAACACCACACAACTATCAGTTTTTAACATTCATACTTAATAAAGATGAAATAAACAAAATTATAAAAAAATTATTATATAAAAACTTAAAAATGCCTTGCCAACTAACTGAAAACAAACTAAAACCTAAAATCTAAGCTAAAAAAAAAAAACTAATAAAAATTACAAATGCATTTAATAACATTAAAAAGTACAAAACAACAAGTTAAAATAAAATGTAAAAAATTGTAAATAAGAAATACTAAGAAATATAAAAAATCAATCATAAATCAAAATATTACTAAATACTATAATAATAATAATAAATATTATATTGACAGTACATTAGTTTTTGCTTTAATGATAAAATTGGTATCAAAAATTGTGAAATTATTGCATTCAGTATATTGTGACATCCTTACAAGACAGACCATAAAAATAGAGGAAGCAAACTACTATAGGATTAAACCGTAGTTAAAAGAACAACGTTAATATGATATTATTCATGTAACATCGTATAATAGATGAACCCGTTGCTCTGTATGAGCTGACAGTCTGATACAGTACCTCGGCTTTATGATGTTTGTTCTCTTCATCTATGTGGTTGTGTTCCTCCTCCATGCCGACAAGCTTGAGTTTCAGATAGGAAACTTCATCCACCAGTTCCAGTTTCTGCGTCTCCAGTGAGGTTCGGCTGAAGAGCTCCTAGAGCAGACGCACACATGTTAGCGAACACATGGTGACACACAAACACACCCAGACAGTTGTACTGTATACAGTAACAATCCCACGGCACACGGTCGGCTCCTCGTTGCTCCACTGGCCAAGTTCTTTCACAGAAACGCTTGGGCCAAAGCTAAGCGCCGCTAAATATACTCAAGCAATGAACGCTATTTTTACTTCCTCACCCTCTCTGGTGCCTGTATGTGAGAAAGTCAGGAGGGCCAAAAGAGGGAAACTTCGTTTCTCAACATTCCTGATACTATGGGCTAAATTCAGCAGGGCTCTGAGAACCTTTGCTAACCAGTGTTTTAAAAAGCCAAAAAGGTCACAAAATATGTGCACATAATAACCCTCATAAAAAAGTATTGTGGAGATACAATGATGGTATCAGATAGAAATACTGTGGCCAATTTTTAAATCCCCCCCCAAAAAAGATATTCAAGTCAGCAGATTTTGTCTGGTCTCAGTTATGCCTCATACTTCAACCAGAATTACACTTAAATGCTCAAAAAAAAAAAAAAAAAATTAAAATTAAAAATAAATAAAAAAAACGCACTCTCTCTTCCTCTTTCACAGTACAACTTCTCCTTTCTAGTTTCTGAAGCAGAGTACACAACATTTCATGTCATTCTAACTATCAGAAAGCTCGGACCGTTACAATAGACCACAGATGGTGTGCTCATGTCTCCAAATCTATATTTCTGAAATCCATATTCTCTTAACTAGTTTAATCTAATAGAAGTGTGAATGGCAATCGAGTCCCAAGCATAGTGATGATGGATGAAAACCACTGAATGCAACACAAACATCCGTGGTATATTGATTATCTCATTTCTTTGAAATACAGTGGACATGAGTCACAATCACCCACCAGCAACACACTCTATCATGCAATAGACCTTCGTCAGGGTAGTGCTATTTTTCCATTATTCAGCCCCTTTAACTCCAAGGCCCCTCACTCTCCACAACAATAAGGCCTTTGTCTCCAGTTGTTTTTGATTTACTGGATAAGGAAAAACATTTTTTTTTTTTACTCACAATTTCTAAAATCTATATTCTTAAAATGTTCAAAAACATACATGGAGTTATAAGATTTTATTAATTTAAATGGCTTTTTCACATCTAAAAAAAAAAAAAAATCACTCTATCACTCTATATAGTCTCCTACTACCTACTATAAATCATTATTTAAAATATCCTTCAAGTAATGTTAAAGAAAACGGTCATGTCTAAAGCTGTGAGTTTACTTGCACTATCAAGCAAGAAAAACATGAGGGCTGTCTTTATCTCTCCATCTCTGACATTCCATCTTGGTATGATTGTTAGCAAAGCATTCCTGTTGTGGAATCCATAACGTGATCCCAGGAAAAGAGGGCAATTCTTACTAATATAACTGGTTAAACTGGTTATCATTCAAAATATATGTTCAGATGATAAAATTTCCACAAAAAAAAAAATTTCTTTATGCATTAAAACAATAGCTACAAATTTTTTTAATTCAAAATATATTACTATTATTTACATCATAAATGTAAATCATTTATAATAATTTTAAATATTTAATAAATAACTAACTGGCAGAATTACAAGTAAAAAAAAAGTGTCTTAAGTGCAAAGAAACTGGACACATTAATCATTTAACCTTTTGTAAACATTGTAACAATGACTCAAATCAGTTCTGTGGGATTTTTAAAAAATGATAAAATCCTACAACGGAAACTCACAAATAAGCGTTTATTTTTTTGGTTCCACTTGGCAATGCTAAAGGAACATAGCCGTTTCAAAAACAGTACTTTGGAAATGATACTACACAAATCAAAGGAACAGTTGCCAGCAAACAGCTACTAAACACAATGGCTTTACAAGCATGATTACAAACCCACCGGTTTAAGCCAGTTAATCATACAGCAAACAGTAAAACATGTAAATCACACAGTACGAACAACTAACTCCACGGAGACACTCTTGGATATGAAGGTCTGAAGGTGTCATTATGCCAGGACTGAGTAAACCACATGCATAAATCAAACACACTAAAAAGTCTGACCATTTAATCTGAGTCAGGTCTACACAATTACAACTGAAACTGTTGCAAAACCACTAATTGCTCAAATTCCAGGTGGTAAAAACTCAACACTCCAAAACAGTTTGTCAAGCAAAACCAGCAGGTAGGAGATTTAATCATTTTCAACTTCCCTTCCTTATATTCCTCTGATTTCTGCCTGAATCTGAACGTAGAGCCTGATAAATGACAGAAAGTATGTAGTCTTACCTGCTGGAGCATTTCCTCAGTGGAAATGAGTTTGTGGTGGTGTTCTTCCAGGGAACTTTCCAGATCTCTGATCTTTTCTCCTTGAGCTTCAACCTGGTCAGTGAGGACACTCACCTAAAACCAACAGACAGCAGACAATGTTCACTCAGGCTAACCTTGAAACCTGGCCAGTGTTTCCCTGTCAGTCCCTCCAACAGGTATGCTAATGACGATTGCAGCACACAGGGAACTCCAAAGTCTAAACAGCAGAGGAATGTAATCCTTCAAATGTGTACATCTGGGTTAAAATCGACCATTGCTTAGCATTGACACACAGCCATGCAAACATGTGAGCCTGCTTGAGTTTCAATTGTTTTGAAAGTGTCCTTTTGTTCAACACCAACTGAAGGACTGCCAACCAGCAGGACAGGTAAAAGGAGAAGTACAACACCTTGAGGGCATTAGGAGCCAATCATGTTCATCAGTGTTTTAGAGCTCAAGACAATCCACCAATCAGAGAGCAAGAAGGGCGGGCATATGGAGATTGACAACTTTTGACACTTGTTGCAGAGTTAGACAACCTAACTTCTTAAAGGTGAAGTGTGTCATTTTGTAATGGTAAAATATATTCTTATACCCCTGTTTAATGTGCATTTATAGGTTGACTTGTGGCTATGTGGTGGCTTCAAAACATTGCAATGTTAGTTTGTCAAGCAACTTGGAATGAATGATCAAATTGTTTGGAGAGGAGAAGTTTGCTAGTATTTTCAAAGCAATTGGACTTTTTCTGCTTTTGAATAGTCTGTTAACTGAACACAAGCTTGCTAGTTTAGTGTAAACATTACCATAAAGAACAGGTTTGAGCTGATAATGGCTAAACTCACTCTGTGGTGGCTACCATTGTGACTTAGTAGCATGTTGAGTAACACCAACCCAACCCTCTAACCTTTCACCAGATTGTCCCATAGCTATGTGATCATTGACCAACCCATTGTGTATTGGACAGGGAGTTGTGTCACGCTGGGCTGGAGGGCGGCAGTGTCACATGTCTATTCGTTCACAGAGACACCACAGTCCCCTGGTTTGACCCTGTGAGGTTTTACAAGCATGTTGGCTAGTAGACTTCTCATTGTGTTGACATTGTTACTAGTATACTGAGCTGAAATGCCTTGGAGGCCTTAGTGAAATATCTCACCTGGAGAACCAGAGACTCTTTATCCCCTTCTAATCTCGCCAGCCGTTCTTGATAGGTCTCATTGTTGCTCGAGGACTGGAGGTTAACCTGTGGAGAGACACACGTGCATATGTATTTTTACACCAGAGATGTCATTTTATCTCTTTAAGTGGCTGTTTTCCTCATGAGGGCCTCCCAAATGTCCCCTTAATGTAGGTTGTTTCAAGTTGTACTTGCTTTGTGGGGACATTCAGCTCACATAGCAAAAACTGAACCACACACAGAAACTGAAAGTCAACAGAGAGGTGTGCAAGAGGAGGAGCTAACCTGCTTATCCAGTTTTTTTGAGAATGAATGGCTCACCACCAATGACAGAATAAACGTATTCAACAAAGAGTAGTATACAAGTGAGCCAAATACATTTGAGAGTTGCAAAGCTGTTAAATGGCACGTTGGCGCCAAAAATGAACTGACGGGTTTGACGTCCCTTCAATGCAAACGCAATAAAGGAGCTCATTACAAATTAATGAGGACATTTGTATAAAGTTCAAGGGTCACAATTAAAATGGAAAAAGAAACATGTTGATGTGCCCCAGGGTTGTTATGGATGGATGGATGGATGAGTGGATGGATGGATGATACCAATTTAGCATAACAAATTATCATAAGCTGAAAATTTTTTTTTTAAATAAATCTTCTGTCCAGTCTTCAGACTATATCAGCAGAAAACATGCCAGTAAATAAATACACAGAATGCAAGATAGGACACTGTCACTTGTCAGCACTAAGCTAGCACTTGCCACAGATAATCTCTCTCTTTTAAAAGCTTCTGCTGTGTCCAGGGCTGTCAATTCCTTCTGAGCGCCACAATAAAGCTGTCTACTCAGGTTTTACCGGGCCGGCTGCCTGGCGGAGTAACAGGGTTAAGCCTGTCTAAAGGCAGTGCTCAGTCTTCACACATGAGGCTTTCACTGCATAGTAATTGCAGTTCACAGCAAATTTAAACCGAATGTTCGTTTATCTCTTGGGAAACAGGTAGAAAGAAGATATGAGTTTTATGTGATATCATTTGATATTTATGTTTATACAACGGTTCTTTCTGGTTCTCTAATCTGATTGGCTGAGAGCCTTTTCCAGCTGTGCGATATTCGTTTCACCGTTATATGCGCTTATACCATAAACAAGATAGTTGACAATGCCCAAGTATGAGGATGAGAAACAGGGGCGTCGCTAGGCCCTTTTTAGGGGGGCTTCAGCCCCCCTAAACTTCTGCCTAGCCCCCCTAAAAATGTGAGATTAATGTAGGCTACACAAATTCGTGTTCGCTTCAGTCTTGTTATAATCAGATTCAGCGCGTTCTTCATCTTCAATCCGCAGCGGCGCCGAGCAGAGAGCACGTCAGAAACAGAGGACAGGGTGTGTGTGTTCATGTGTGTGTTCATCTGAGCCTAATTGGTCTGTCACTGCTCGTCAATGTCAGAATATTTGAGATGACCAATCAAATCAAAGTAGGCGGGCTTTATGTTCACAGACGCTGCTGAGCGCGAATTTTAACAGTGCGACTCGACGCGTACGGTCAAGTGCGAGATAAGATGTAAGTAGCTAAACTTAACATTTCATATTTTACTTTTTTTAGGTCATAAATGTTAAACGAATGACAAAAAATAATCAGGCAAACTAATATAGTTTTGTCTAATTTCACCATTTTGAACTGAAAATAGGCCTATGTAACGTGACTCATGTAATGTAATAATTAGTTAACAAGAAACATTAACAAAGCCGTTTTCATCATGTTAGGCACAAGATTAATAATGAATGTGTACATATTGAGAATATAATACAAATTGTAAAAAAGCTCAGCTTTAGGAGGGGAAGAGAAAGGGACGAAGAGACTGAGAAAAAAAGAAAGAGTGATGGAGATGAGAAGAGAGCAGGTATTGACAAATAATCTGCCCACTGACATGGTTTTAAAGCTATTTCTTATCCTTTTTTTGGTCTTCAAACGTCTTGAAATGCACATATCAGAGAAATAAAAAACTTGAACCCCCTACCAACCTCAAATTTAGGACCTCTGTGATTATAAAGCCTGTCTACGGCCCTGTATTAGGCATAAGATCAATAATGAATGTGTAGCCTACATATTGTGAATGCATTTAATAAACTTAATTACCTTTAGTAGCTTTCAGTAAATAAACGCGTCTAAGAAAATGATTCATAGGCAAAATCAACCTATCAGTTGACCCTATGTTTACTTTCTTCACTGACAGACAAAAATGAAAAGCCTATATCAGTCATAGCTCAGCTGGGCAAGATAAAAACAAAGAGAAAAAGAGTGTGATGCTGATGAGGAGAGAAAAGTAATCAGCTGCCCACTATCCAAGTTTTTTGGCCTTCAGAACATCTTAAAATGCACATATGTAGATCAGAGAAACCAAAATTTTCTCGGGGAGACCCCGAACCCCCCTATTTGCCCTACCTCACATTTGGGACCACAGTTATTATAAAACCGTGCCTTTGCATGAAAATGAAAATGGTTAATAATGAGCTTTAGATCCTAAACTAAGTGTTACCTTTTTTAATAATTTTTAAAAAAAGTCATATTGGGGGCTTAGCCCCCCTAAAATTAAAATCCTGGTGACGCCCCTGATGAGAAAGCAATGCGGGATCAGCACTTCAACTTACTGCAGTCAGCTGAGCTCATATATGGATCTACGATCTGAATGGATGACAATTTCTCCAAATAACGGTACCTGCCATATTTATCGAGTTTATTGCGGTACGGCATTTTCTCAGTTTTCTTGTGCTTATCCAGTTTTGCGAGTTATTTACTTGTTATCTCTACTCTCGTAATCTCTTCAATGTTCACAGTCAGTAGCGATACCTCAAAAATGGCGCCGCGGTGACGTCACACACAACAAACCCACGTGTCTGACAAAGACCGATCCTTGCAGTGTTTCCCCTACCGTTGTTTTGGGGGGGGGCGGCCCACCCCCCCAAAACGACCCCCGCCCCCCCTAAAATGCTGACGAAATCCAATCATAAAAAAGGAATTTAATGTATAACGCGGAATTTCACGGAATTTGTAAATTTTTTGAGGAATAAATAGAAAGCAGTTCAGTACACTTGAAATCAAATCGCGATGTAGACTAGTGTGTGTGAATATTAAACCACAAAGACAATTTAAATACGAATCCTGCATGTTCTGTGTGAATGAATGGTGCAACCGACGCGCAGTTTCATTTACCACACACACACACACACACTGAAGCACGTGTGACGCTTGCGCTGTTTTTTGCCTATATGAGGACACGAATGCATGAATTTCCTCTCCAGGCTCTAGATCCACTCCGAAAGTCACTTCGTGATCATTTAACTGCTTCATTTGAGAAAAACTATCATCATGACAAACACACAGAAACTCAAAAGGTCTTCACGGCAACCCGTCAAAATAAAAGTTCGGTTCAACTTGACAGAAATAAATTACTGTTGTACAGTAGAATGTAGATATGTCCCTCCCAATGTAATAATACTAACACTAATCCAAATAAATTATCATCAAAACTGAATTTAAGGAATAATCCATGTTTTAATTTTAACAGTAAAGCTCTCATTGTGCAGCACGTTATTTGACAAAAAGTTTATTTAATTTCATATGATTAAAATTGATGATAAATGATAAAATTTGTGTTTTATGTCTTCATTTTATTACCAGAAAAAACACATCACAGAATTAGTGTGAAATTTTTTTAAATGTTGTATAAGTTTTTAAATGTTGTATAAGTTTAATAATTCATAATAGATTATTTCAATTAATTAGACATGCTTTTTGATTGCTAAAAAATTTACACCACGTATCCGTAACATTAGCAGTTTCACCCCCCCCCCCCCCCCCCCCTGAAAAAAATCCTAGGGGAAACACTGCCTTGATTCTGATTGGTCAATAGCTGTGTTTATTTCACAGCACAAAAGCGGGGTTTTAAAGACACTCCGTTGTTGTTTCTTATTTATTTACTCACGTGTGCCGTCGAACTGTTGTATAAACGCAATATCACACTCGTAGCTGTGCGATATGGATATCAGCAGGCTGTGAACCTACGGCCGAATATTGTGATATTGCACTGCTAAGAGACTACTGTGATATTGCTAATGAAGAGCTCAAAAGTAACATAAACAGTATAATTATTATGTATGCAATCTTTCATACTTGAAGTGAGTAAATATGAACATATTTTTTTGATAAAAAGCCCATTGAACGGTATTTCACTTCATAAAATAGTTATATTATAGAGTTGACTTGCCTTTATTACAACAAATCTTTCAATCTCTTTAACACCATTTTCTGATTTAAAAAAAGACAAAAGATTGAGGTGTTCAAGCTGGTCAAACGGTTTAACCTGTGTTTCGTTAACCAGCTTAAGAAAGTCCACACTAGCTTAGCAAAGGTGGCATAAAAAAAACTATTTAAACTGAAGATATTAAATGAATATGAAAAGGCCTCGAGGTGATAGTATTGTGCAATAGTATCGTATTGCATGCATGTAGGTATGCATTTATTTCTATATGAATGCATGGGTTATGTGAACAGTAGGTAAGTTGATATACAGGGTATGTAAAGACGTATGTATAAGAGAAGCGTCAAATTGTTTTGTATTTAACTAAAGGATAAAAATAGAGAAAGGGGTAGGACCTGAAAAGTTTTTTATGAACTTCTTCCTACTCCTTTTTGAACATGAGAATTTCTAATTTGAATTATCTACATTAATTTTGGAAGTTTGTGGTGAGAAGCACATGTCCTTAAATAACAGATATTTTAATTTTAGTTTTATATATGAATGCATGTTTGTATATGTTTTATTTTTATGTTTTCTACATGTTCAAAAAAAAAAAAAGAAAAAAAAAAAAAAAAAAAGTACCAGTCCTAACCAGGTCAACATTAGCTATTCTGCAAGTACCCAGCTGACAACCTCCTAACCTATACTTTGTCTTATTATCCCAGTATAATATGCAGAAACTATAAGGGGAACTCGAAGGCATTGAAAGGTACATTTTTGTAAAAACTACAAACTATAAACATGTGGCTTGAGTTTGTTTGTTCAATAGAGTGCAGCAGTGTCCTTCCACTCTTTCATCGGCCTTGTTTCAGGAAGAATTTTTCCGGTTCATTTCTCCCAAAGATATATCCTTCAAAATAGAGTTATAAGCCTTGAACCAAATCAACCAACCAAGGAGATTCACAACATTACATACTTTGATTTAAAGCAAAAAAAGTATTAAAAAAATCTAACAAAAAGAAAAAGGTACAAGACCGTATACTTAATGGCTTCATTGAAGGAAAAAACTACAATCCCGTGAAGAATTGCAAATGATATAATCGGATGAAAAAACAATGGATAAATATAAAAAAATTTATATATTTTTTTAATTATGTATATATTTAGTCGTTTGAGAGCCTAGGGAGACTTCCAATTCCGTAATTCGCAGTGCTTCATGGGGGCGGGCACTAGAGTTCTTTTGGTGTAATTTGTCTATCGCGTTTCTCTGATTGGTGGAGATTCTCTGCAGAATCATGGATAATGTAGTTTTTCACCAAGAATGTCACTGTTAAACAATTATTTAAAAAAGTTGAAATAATGTAGGCTGATGGTTTCAACAAAAGTATATACCATCAATTAACAACCTTGTTGGTCATAGGTCTGTCTTTAATGGTCTTTATATCATGGTCTGGGTGAATACTTGATTCTGATTGGCTGCAGGGTGTCCATTAAAAAGTGATAGAGGACACCTAGTAAAGGAGTTCTGGCGTAACCAGGGAAACCAAGTTATTGTTTGTAAAAAGTTTAGATTTCGATTGTACAACTAATTAAAATATAATCTAATGTTTTAAAAATGTGTTATTTGGCAAGTGACCATGGTATAAGCAGGTTAATGCCCTTCGAGGTGTCCATTGTCTAGGTATTAATGGACTTCGGCGGAGGCAACCGTTCACGCCTCGCCGTCGTCTATTAACCCTCACATAATTTATCATTAAATATTAATTACCCTATGGAGAAAATTAATGGGATTTTTCTTCCATAACCTGACTGTTGCCGTTCAGTGGCACTAGTCCTTCATAAATCACACTTTTAGCTTTTAACCTGGAAACCATAACCGTAAACATTAAAAATAAACAAGAATTTACATTTAACTAAAAAACCCAAACTCAGAGAAAGCAACTTTGCCTAATTTTTTAAGAAGTCCACAACACACACAATCTACAGTTAATTTAACCTTTAGAGCTGAGTTCACACACAGAGATTCATGATGCTCTCTAGAGCACTGTTTCAATTTATTACCTCACCAGAGAGATGTTTATAAGCAACACAACCCACAAGCCCCGGAATTTCCCCCTTTTCATGTCCCACTGCCTGTTAACAGAACTGTAAAGGCCTGAAATGACTTCAGAGGAGCTCAAAAAGAAATTACAGTGATTATTATTACTCCACTGTCCAAGAATGTATGACAATATTGAGAGTTTTATGATACAACCCCTCCCTGTAATAGTGTATGCACTCCATTCCTCTTCTAAACCGGCATTTTTGTACAGTTTTTTCTCGTGGGGGATAATTACTGTAATTTCTTTCTTACTTTGAAATGTAATTGTTGGTTAAATTTTACATTGTGTGCTTTCCTGCAATGTTACACATACCTGGCTTACCGCAATACCTTAAACCACATCAACCATGGCAAGCAAACGTTTCAAGGCCTCTTGCACTTCAAGAACAGGTGTGCATGCTGGTGTTCATACCCCCAACTTTAATCTGAATTTTAATGCATGATTTACGACCACTAAGAATCAAGTGTTGTGTCAGTGAATGCATTTTTGTTTGTGTTCAAGGGCATGAGCTCAGAATCATTGAAGCTGGACAGGATAAAAAGCGCTTTTGTACTATTGCAAATCACAAGCTCCCGGCACACATCCACACCAGCACAAAGCTGCCTGACGTTTTGAACAACAACAAACAGTTCTACACAAATCCAACCACTCTATATCAGTCTGCTCATCCAAGACAAAGTGCAAGTGCAACAGAAACCGGCGCATCTTTCACGTCTCTCGTATCTGGTTTGTATTTCATACAAATGCAACTTCTGCCAGGGATCAAATAGAGATAATAGGGATATAATAGTTAACTAAAACTAAAATAAAAGTAATAAAATATTTTTACAAATGAAACATTATTTAATCTAGTTCCCAAAGCAACATTTTTAATATAAAAATGAATAAATATGAATAAAAACTAGTATCTCAATGATGCTAAAATAACATTGTCCATCTTGTATCACACTTAGTGATTGTTGTGAAAATCACCTTCAAAATCACTAATATTACTGTAATATTGTCGTTGTGTTTGTCTTGTTGATTGTTTTGTACATTTTAATTTTTCTTAGTGGAAGCTTTAAGATCATATACAGGTAAGATTATCAAATATTTGAAACTCAAATCAATATTTCCTAATATATTTATATTGCAATAATGACCTCTTGACTGCATGATCCCTTTCATATTATATCCTGCTCAAATAACAAAAAAACAAAAAATTACAGTAGAAAAGCAGACATTTCAACCTACCTTTTTAAGCCAAGTGAAATGCTTATAAAAGTCAATTTTCTCTTCCATTCTGAAGGCCCATCTCGACCCGTTATAGTAAGGGAGCGACTGCAGCGGCAGGCTGAGATCTGAGCTTTGGGTTTCAGTGAATCTGTGCGCCTGTTTTACAGTCGTTGTCTCCTCCTCCTTATATTGGCTGCTGAAGACAGGAGTTCCTAACATGCTGAAGCAACTGCACAAACCTCATTTCTAATGCCAGACGTCTGCCCGAGACCCCCTGCGTCTGATGTCCAGCCAGACACTTAGAAGTTCAGTGTGTGTGTGTGTGTGTGTGTGTGTGTGTGTGTGTGTGTGTGTGCGTGTGTGCCTGTCAGATGCAAAACATAAATCCACAACTTCCACTTCCTGATGTTACATACTACAACACAACAGCTTCCTTGTTCACATGTGAAAGTCTGTATATTTGTAATCTTTCCCTCCCTTTCTTCTTTTTCTTTTCTCTGTGTGAGACAGTGGCTTTAATTAAGTCCAATGTAAGTCTGAACCGAAACAAGCCAGTGTCTCTGGTTCAGCACAAGAAAGAGAGAGAGGGTGGGGGGGCATTTAAAGGCACACTGCCTTCCAGTGATCTCCCATCTGTTTTTACTCAAGGCTACAACCCAAAGACCCTGTTTCCTGTGGAAGACATCCATCCATTTCTGTCTTTTTAACTTTACAAGCAACCCTGCTGTCCAGTTGTCTCTTTCATAGACAAGCACAGCTGAGGCAAAGACTGTGAAGGGAATGACAAGCACAAACTAGCCTGTTTAGTACTAGATAACAACAATAACCTTGTGATCTTGTCAGGCCTTTAGCTTACATGCCCCTATGTACACTGCTATAAACTATTATATAATTAACTTTCTTAAAGAGCTGAAAAAAGGAAAATCATAATTTAAGGTGTAGTCACTCACATTAGCAAAATTTCATGAGCAAAAAATGTCCATTGTCACCACTCACACAGAAGACAATTTTATAAATGTGCTAGTCGCTCTTTGGATACAATTACGATACATGGAGAGTTTTAAAACTACAAAAACCATTGTAAAAGTACACCATAAAAAAACAGTAAAAACTTGTTAGTTAATTGACCATCCCATTAAAAAAAAATGTATTTAACATCACATCATAAGTAATCTTACTGTAAAATACTGTCTTTGCAAGTAAAACTGATGAATTATGGTATAATTTATAGTGAACAACAGTAAAAGGACATTTTCAGAAGTCCCTGTGTGACATTATATATGACTATTTGATATAAAATTTAGTTTCTTCTCATCTTTGTTATCAGTATAATTATTTGCATTTGTATATTTGGGTGTTTTTTTTTTGTGAATATGTTATTAATGTAATGTTTTAATGCATTATTTTAGAGTCATTATATCAGTATATAACTTAATTAAATATATGGTTATAAGTTGTAAATTACACAGGGATCCATATCCATAACTGCAATTTTGCAAAAAACTTGAAACAGTTTTTTTTTGACAGTGAATTGGTCTATATGGCTAATACACTTTATTCCAAGCTTTCTTAAGTCATATGATAGCTTTGTATGAGCAAAAGACTGAAATTGAAGTCATTATTTACTAAAATGCCCCTCTCTAGTGAGCTGTAGTCAAGATTCAGATCAATTCATGAATGAATCATTCATGCAGGTTTAGGGAAATGGATCGACTGATTCATTCATACAGGTTTGGAATGACATAAGGGTGAGTAAATGGTTAACTTTCCACATAAGTCAAAACTATCAAAAAGTCATAACTATCAAACAAGTACAAAAAAATTATACAAAATGCTGAAACATTTAGTATGGGCATGGAGATGGCCATTAAACCTTCTTCTAGTATCACCTCGCTCGGAGCGTTTCCTGTTTGTGTCATGGGGTGTTGTGTAAGAGTGGGGATACGGTCACCGCATGGGACTCTTGTCAAAAACATTAAATGAATACAGCTGGAGTCAACAAATGACAGTGGCTATTTTGCGCAGAGAAACACTGTTTTGCATTGTTTTTTTGGTGCTTTACGGTGAACTTTCTCCATTTTAAGACAAAAACAACTACATATTCTTGAGGGAGGGATGGAGGCTGTGATTATGTCAGCTATCAAGCATTATTAGAGGTTCCACCCTGAGATCAAGCACAGATGATTGGGTCTTTATTAGTGTAGCATACAACTTATCCAGGGCTTTGCGAGTTCAGCTGCACCTGGCAAAGTCTCTGATCCTGACAGCTGCGGAGCTGGAGACACACCAGACACACGTGCGCATGCATACATAAACAAGAGTAGACATTTAAATACTATCAAACAGACACGGTTTACCTACAGCGGCTCAGACAGGTCTCAGATCAGGTTATGAGAAGAACGACCTCTCTTATCTCTTTTCTGCAGCTGCCACAAACATTCCTCATGTGCACGTAAACACAGGCCAGATACGGCGTGTAAGAACAAAGCGTAATGCGGTCCCTTTAATGCGAACGTCTCACTATCGAGACTTGATCGCATTTCCTGCACTGTTTTTACCAGCTGTAATTAGGGAGCATGTGTACTTCATCCCACTTAGAGCCACAGTTCAGAGGACTGTTGTGTTGTAGAAGGATCCTATGTACTAAAGCCCATTTAGATTTGACATTTACGCTAGGGTATGCGTACTACTGTGTGCTTGATGTGAATTTCATCATCAGCACAGTATCTACAAACTGAACGAACACCCAGACAGATTTTTCCAACTCGCTTATGCGTTTTGATTTTTTAGCACTAATTAGTTTGGCCACAAGGTGGCAACTCTGGCGGATAAACGGAGAACAAGAACAACAAACTAGACGGAAACAACCATAGAAACCCACGTTGACGAGTTTGTCTGAGGAGATCAAGAGATACTCATAACTCTAGTTTAATTGAGTACAAAGACATTTTTTTATCACTAACGTTTTAACATTTGGAGAAAAAGAGCGCAGACAGTGGACAAGCATGAATCTTTCTAGTGTGTATAGCACTTGTGTTCATGCACACTATGAGTATACTTTGAAAGACTATGCATTTGACTGTACTTGAACTTTAAGGAATACATTTTTTAGGCAAAAAGGTCCATTGTCTATCATCAATATTGTAGCGATGTAAGAAGCCAAAGACTTAGCCTAGATATTAAAAAACGGTGCACTTATTTTACTTATGAATGGGAGAAAGTGCAACACACAATATGGCGGAATAAGTCCCGGCTTCTGAATAAAAGAGCCAATTGCCGATTGGGAAAGTCATTGCATCACTGCAGCTGCCGACCAATAGAGTGGTGCAGGTATGACATCACTTTGTTGGTCAAAACATGGAAACGAGTTAGCATTTTAGCACTTCCGGTTCCATCATCCCAAAGTCAATGAGATTTTGGTTAAATGGCTAAAATAAGTTCTGTGGTGAACACAAGCTCAATAAGACACTTTCACGTTTTATTCTATGACATAAAATACATCAGTATTACCCCACTCACTGTTATGTGTCTTGAAAAAGGCGGTTGCTAACAAGTGGCTAAATGGGACTACAGAGGCTGTCGAGGACATTAAACGCCATCACTCTGAACAGGTAAACTCAGTCCGCTTTTGCAGCCGGGTTTTGCTTATAATTGTGCTCTTATAAACTATTCTAACTCAAGCATTCAAGGAAAATGTTTTTAGATAAAAACTGAAAGAGTTGTCGGAAGCTTAGTGATGGTGACATTGAAGTCGTGGGACCGTGGTGTAGTTCGTTTATAGCCTACCTTTAGCTTTTTACTTCAGGCGACTGCATTTAGGCTTCAAAATTCATAAAGGTTGTGTTCATCTGGGAAAATTAACTTGATGGACAAAACGTGCAAGTGTCATAACATTTTGTTGATCACAGAGCTTTTTTTTTTTTTTTGATAATCCAAAAGCCTATGGAAAATGTTGATGCGAACGGCCGGTGGGCCTACAAAGTGACGTCATACCTGCACCACTCTATATAGGCTTTAACAGTTAGTGTTGTGAGACGCGCACTTAGAGGCCAATTAGCCCTGCACGACAGACGCCAACCAATGAGGACAATCACTGGATTACAGTATGCCACTTCTCAGACATTCCAAGACCCGATAAATGCTGATTCAACATGTTCAATCGGCAAAAACGAGGGCCAGCCAACACCGACAGGGGTAACACACTGATCCGACAAAACCAGACAACCTGCACATGTACATTGGCTGGTCTAGCCTGAAATATAAGCTTTTTTAAATGCAAAAATGAGCCATATGAAACAGCATTTATGGGACAGTTCATGTCAGATTGTGTTGTTGATTTAAAATATGTTAGTGTGGCAAGCAGATTTTAAAATTCCCTCATTCAAGTAGATAGACTTGGTCTTGGTTGCCCGAAATTGCCGCCCGGAGGAGTTGCAAATATTGTAGCCGAGTGAACAGACTTTCCTTGAAAGGGACTTTGATGAAGCAGTCACTTTCAAACCAATCAGCTTTCTGTTGGTGAGCGGGGCGAATCCACATGACCAACTTGAAACCGTAGCGAAATCTGCGTAGGGAAATCTTGAGAATTTTCCATCGTGTGGATTCCTATTGAAATTACTGGATTTCGACCTTGAAAATTTGACAAATGTGATCCCTGCAAAAACACGGCCCTTGACTGATCTTCGAGCTCCGCCAACAGGTTGCTTATGCACTTTACATAGAGATTTTCTATGTTAGTTGACCAAGAAATCACCACGGGCTACTGATGAGAATCACGTGCCAGCATTTTCCATTGGGATACACAAATAACAGTATAATGAATCTTGTGACTGTTTTTGCCAATAACAAATACCAGCAAAACAAGAAAAACACTATTCTGAGAAAGCAAGTATGCAAGCATTGCCAGGTTACACATCAACAAACGAATCTAGTTGCATGAGCAGAGATGTCAGTTGAATACTTACCCTAAAGGAGATGAAGCCGAGTTAAAGGTGACTGAATGGTTTTTTAAGCAGATCAAAAGAGTGAGTGAAGAGAAAGGAGAGAATGACTGTGTGGAGAGAGGAATATGCAGGGAAGAGAGGGAGAGAGGCAGGAAGCGCAGCCCTATCAATGTCTCAGAGGGGATCCGAATTCTTTTAAAAACATCCAAGGAACATACACGCATACGCACGCAAATGCTGGGCCAGAAACTGCCTCTGGGACACGTGAGAAAAGACCCTGTAATAGGCAGAAGTTTGTACTTAAAGGGATCATTCCCTCAACAATGAAAATTATCATAATTATCATTATTTATGCATGTTGTTCCAACCCTGTAGGCTGTTTTTTTTTCATTGGAATACAGAAGGAAAGCTTTAAAGATTCTTTCAGTTCTTTTTTCAATAAAATATTTTTATTTTTTATTATTATTAATAATATTTCTATGTATAATTTAATTATTCATTATGGTCAAAAAGGGGTTAATGTGAGGGGGGGGGGGACTTGGAAATTTTGCAGTTTTATGGAGCTCTTTGTTAATGCTTTGGAAAAGTAAAAAAAAATAGTTTTCAGTAATTAAGTTGAAATAAAATATAGATATTAGATGGAAAACTTAATGTAAAAGGAAGTGAACATTATAACTGTTACCTTGGCAACTAACTAAAAAAAACAAGTTGATATAATATAATATAACTAATATAAAAATATAATATAAAATATTTAATTTTAATAAAATATTAATAAATAATACTGAAATAACCACTTTCATAAAACGTTGATTGTGTTTTTCCCCTTGCTATTGAAAATCATGGTCACTATGATCTACTTTTGTGTATATACAGTATATATATATAATTTTTTTTTATTTTTTTTATTTTTTTTATTCTACTTATGTGTTCGACAGAAGAAATAAAGCCATACAGGTTTAGAACATCATAAGGGTGAGAAAATGATGACAGAATTTTTATGAATGGATCATTGGATATACTGTCCCTTTAAGGCTCAGTATAGCTGCCTATTGAATTGTCCTAACACTTTCAGGGGCTTTTATTGTTTACAATCATGTCACCACATTTACATTAAAAAGGTTTTTGTTTCTAAAACATGACAAATGTCATCTGAAAAACATCTGTATCACTGCACTGCGTGTAAATATTTATATAAAGTAGAAAACACTATCCAAAAAACTTGAGGATGGCACGAGACTAAACAGAGAAGCTCAGAAAACATCAACCCTCCAGATGTAAGGATTGTTCATGAGTTAGTTAAGGGTGAATGAGCTGAATGAGTTAAATAAACCTGTATGAAAACTGTCCATGGTTCTTGGCAGTATAGATTGGTTATTATTTGCTGTAGGTTATTACTGCTGCTGCTGCAGAGCCAGTAAGAGACTTGCTACCGCCAATACATACACAGACACGCTGCTGTGAACAAGTAATAAAGCATACATGAATTATCCATAGCAGATCTATACAGGTGGAGCTGGGGAAGATGGAGGGTTTCTGAAAGCGTGCTGCAACTGCGAAGGCAAATGCTGACCAAGTATTTAAAGGTTGAGCAGCGAGCTTATTGGCTACTGATACAGCAGGAACCAATCAGCTGTGCCCAATAGAGAATGATGTGATTGCAGGCAGATTGAGTTAAGGATCTATGATCCTGTGCCATTTCGAGTTTCATGAAAGAACCTTGTATTATTATTCCAACATAAAATCCACATTGATTTTCTAGGCTTTTACTCACCGATCCTTTCTCCAGCCACTCCATGAGGCTCTGTGCGGTGGTGCAGGGCAGCTGGGAGCGCAGTGACTTGCGGTCCTCGTCCCCGACCTGCAGCTCCAGTGTCAGTCTCAGCTCCTCAGCCAGCTGGAGAACCTGCAGGGGCCCGACACTCACAGGAGAGCCCAGGTCATAGAGCCCGTTACTGAACTCCACCGCAGCCTTGGAACCTGCCGTCAGAAACATAAGGTACACTAAATAAGAAGTAAAAGAGGTTAGACCCTTGCCTTAGTGGTCATACGCTCATATCGGCGATACAAGTTCGAATCCACCAAATGGTTCAATGCAATTTCTTCCCCCCTTATGTTGCACCAAAGCAGTCAAAAGGTCTTAAAAATGACTTTGAAACAATTTCCACTTAAAATTGCTAGTAAATTTCACAAATAATTGCAAAAAATAAGCGTGACTTTTTGAAGACTGCATAGTGCAGGGTTATTATCGTTAACTAAAACTAAAATTATTAAAACATTTCTGTTAATTGAAATAAAGCTGAAATAAAATAATATATATGTATATAGTTCAATTAGAAGCACAAAAATTATTAACTGTACATAAATAAAAACTAACACTAGCTAAAAGTAAAACTGAAATAAAAATAAATAGCAATATTTTAAAAGAAATGAAATAAAATGACAAAAGCACATAACGAAATGACTAAAAATTGAACTAAAATTAATTACCATGAAAACTAATAATATAAAAAGTAAAAACAAAAACTAATTTAAAATATTAATAAAGCTAAAATAATACTAAATAGTATGTCCTTGTAAAGTGTACTCCAATAATCATTGTTTTAACTCAAATAATTTTTACAGTGTATGTGAAAAAAGATACAAACAGGGCAAAAAGTGACTCGAGAGGCAAAGAGATGCACCATCACGCCATGTCATACATCATCACATCATATTACCCATCACCCACCACAGCACACTGCTGCAGCCACGTGTTGACTCCATCAACACTTCCAACGGTCCCCATCTGGATACTATGGAATGAGACGTAACAAATATACAGGAAGCACCAGAGCATCTGGAAACCATCAGGATTCTATAACACTTTAAAAGTCTGTGATGACATCGCTCCATTTTTTAACAGCAAAATCACCAATAAGAACAAAGATAATGGCCTCAGTGTCATTTTTCGTATGCAATTGCCAGCACGTTATACAATTTTCCATTAGTTTAAGTGGAATAAAATCAGGTCTCGTTAACGTAAGATTTGTATCGTTTCCATATGTCTTCTGCTAGTGTGTGTTTCCATATGTCTTCTGCTGCTACAAAGAATGTGAGGACAAAATGTACATAGCCTAACTGTTTATATAAATGCGTAATTTGTGCATTCAGGTGCAAGTGTTTTGCTTGGCTGAGAGCATGAAATGACCTCATTGGTTGCTTTAATGAAGGGGTGGAGGGGTGTTGTGCCCCTCTCTGATACTCATGCTCACAAATATCACTTAGGTTTTGATAATCCAAAATAATCAAATAAAAATCGCCTAAAATAAATAAAATCACCTCAATAAAATACAAGTAAAATACAAAAACACCAAAAATAAGACAAAATTAAATAAAATGAAGCTATTGGAAATGATCTTTTAATCGAATAAGGCTAGAATGCTAGATGTTGGATCATCTTGAGTGTAATTGAGATGTTCCAACTGCCACCAGCAGGTGGAGACATTTCAAGAAACGAGAACAACAGTCCTTCATTGTCATGAGTCAGTTCACTCAGCAAGCCTGAGGAGACACAACATGCCTGTGGTCAACTCTCATCACGCCCTCCTATTCTTAACACACACAGACAGACACTCATTTAAAGTCTAGATCCAGGATTAGCCTCACTGTATGACATTTGATTACTAAACATTAATGGTTTCAAATGATTTAAATTCATAAGCAATTGATTTATAAGCCTGTGCTATTTGAAGTCCCGCATCTGTAATATTTGGCACATGTAGCCTTCATTCTGTACATTATTATAACTCATGACATGCACGACTACTCAGCTAATAGACTATGTTTGCTATGCAATCCATATCTTATATCACGGTATGAATAATTTTACATATAAGCTATTTACTATCTCATGATAAAAATGGTTTAAATATTAAATAAATAAATATGTAGTATTGCAGTTATTAAATATGCAGTATTTCCTTATCGAGTCCCAGCTCAGTAAAATAAAAAAAAATTCCAACATGGAGGATGACTTATGAAATATGACAATATAGTTGTATTGTATTCAATACTGAAAAGAATCAATAAAAAAGTGTTTAGTGTAGTTAAAAACAGATTATTTTACACAATAAATACTCATTTTCTAATAATATTTAGTTAAGGGTTTTAATGTTTTTTTTTAATGTTGTTGCTTTATTTATTTGATCAAAATTTTTTTATTATTATCAATGTTGAAAACAGTTGGGCTGCTTTATTTTTTGTGGAAACCGTGATACACGTTTTTCAGGATTCTTTGATGAATAGAACGTTCAAAAGAACAGCACTTACTTAGAACTCATTTATTACATACATGTCTTTACTCTCAATTTTGATCAATTTAATGCTTCCTTGCTAAATTAAAATATTAATATATTAAAAAATGATATGATGTGAAGCCGATCAAAAATAGGAGCCATTGGTCTTTAGATCACTATGTTGCTCTTTTTATCCCACATTAAAAGTAAATAAGCCGACACTGTTTTGCCTAAATGTTAATGGTAGTATGACCTTAGGGTTAGCCTAGAAATCTAGACGCACCCTAGCGGCAGCAAAAATTATTTTGCAGCCAGTGTGGTCTAGCAACTCTCCGTTGGCTCTCGAAGTGGAAAAACCAAACTCTGGTCAGGCCAATCACATCGTGTATAGAGTTGGTGGGCGGGCTTAACACAATGACGGCAGAGTTGTGACGGTTCTGCGCCGTGATTTCCATTGGTGATTTCCCTGCTACTTGAAAACAAACAAGATGCTGCTGGCGAACAGCGGTCTTTCGATTCGGCTTTGGCCGCGACTCTGGATGACTTGGAGTTAAGAGAACGTCACTTAAGTCATTCTTAAAAAAGGAAGATGTGTTCGGAGTTTTGACGACCGGATACGGCAAAAGTTTAATATATCAATAGCTCCGCTGGTGGGAAAACGCATGGGACTCACTCAGCCAAAGCCATTCGTTGCTCTGGTTGGTTAGCGCTATCCTATGGCGTGCAGAGGGATATTGAAAGACAACCGTTTATCCCGCCCCTCGGATTGAGGTATGCCAATTGTGAGTTCCCAGACCTAACATCTTGATGTAGGTCTGGCTTGCCAGGCTACCTTAGGGTATGAAACTGAAGTAAACAGTGTTTCTCACAGATTTTGTCACAGTCCAGACTAGCTGAGTCCACTGCATTGTACCTCTCTCTGTCACAGACAGCAAACTGTTCCGCTCCATTCCTCCCCCAGTCTTCATTTGTTGACTGCCCACATTAAACATTTATCCTCTATTAGTTAAATCATGTTGGCAATCGCTGAGAATGCTTGAGGGGCTTCACGGCCCCCACATCCTCTCTTTACCCAGCCCTGTTAAGAGTTTACCCTCTGAAACTGGCTGCCAGTTACTCTGCTTTGTTATAAAATGTTGTGCTGTAAAGCTGCACACCCTACAATGCTACTCATTATGTGACTTAATATGGGTACAATATGTTTTTAACATATATCTTAATTTACTGTACATACTATAGAGCTGCTGTTCAATAAATGAAATAAATTATATAATTATATACTCTATATTTTTATATACTTAGATATACATTTAATTATATATGAAAATAACACGTTTATTAAAATCAATACATTAATAAATGTAAAAATCGATTAAATACATTAATAAATAAAAAACAAAATACTAGTTGGTCGAGTTTTGAGATATAATAATTTATTATTAATTACTGTAATATAATAATTATATATATATATATATATATATATAATTGTTAATAAAGAAATTACAATACTATTTTATAATTATTATATTATATAAACTACAGTAATTATACATAAATATAAAATAAATTATAGTAAATCTAAACACTATAATACACACACACACACACACACACACACACACACACACACACACACACACATATATATATATATATATATATATATATATATATATAGTGCAGATGGAATATATAGCCTTTGTTTTGTAGGGGCATGATTAAATGAATACATTTTTAATGCATTTTTTAAATATAATATACAAAATGAACATATTAAATTGACAGCCACATCATTAAGCCGTACATTTGAACTATCAAGGCTTTTTATTTAGCTTTACCTTTGTTTGGCGAGTACTTTTCTTTCAAAATATCCAACACCATGTAATCCTTTCAAAAAGCTTCACACATGTAGTGCTGAGGGAATCCAATTAGCATGCATAGATCAAGAGATATGCTGAAAAACACATTGTATAGGAGCAGACCCTTATCTGATCGCTTCCTGAAAAGCAGCCAATCAGGAACAGACTGCAAGATTACCTTTACCATTTTTGTGGGAAGCTAAACCTGCTATTTTGAAATATCCTGTTTGTTATTCTATAATTGAGTTCATCAGGAGGATTTCAAATCGACTTGAAGCTAAATTAAAGTCTTACCAGCAATAATATCATCCATTTGTTCCAAGGCTGCTTCTAACATGTGACTTGCATCTGAGGCCATGGCGCCAGCCGTCTACTGCATCTGCTGGTTTGCTTCTCAGCGACCTGCAAAAATGTGTCATATGATGATGCAACATTATGAATAAAAGTCACGATTACAGTTGCTGGGAAAGTGCGTTTCGAAATTGAGGGTGGAGTAAAAACATTAATCTTGTGTGTGAACCAATACCATGAATCTCATCTGACACAAGTAGCAGCTTGGCATGTCTAAGACTGCAGCTTTCCTGACTGTAATGTACAAGGATGCCAATCTAACTTGACATTACCGGTACATAAATTCCCTTGAGCAAATGTGGTATACAACATATAAATACATACAAATCATACTGTCCACTCTGACAAGTCTGTTTTTAGAAAATGCCACTTGGAAATGCTGTACGTGTTTGACTGGATGCTTTCTGAAGTTATAATATAAAATGGTCCACATATTAAGAGCTGGTATTTTCCCAAGCGTTAACCCCTGACTCTCTGCTTTGACGTATCCCGAGGCAGGTTGACTTTCTCCCTGTGGGACCTCAGTGATGGAGGGAAATTTGAGAATGATTACACTTGACAGGGTCAAGTTTCACCCTATTGTCATGCCTTGTGGCATGTGTAATACGCACATTCATACATCATATATTTAGCCTCACACACATAAGCAAACAAAGAGGCATCTCTAAATTATGGAAGCCCGTTTCTGTCTCAGAGTAAAGCTCCGGCCACATTTACCGTTGCTCGGACAGTCATTTCAATAGGAATCCACAACCAGGAACAAGTGAGAAGTGCCGGTATGCAAGAAAAAGTGAGGTTACGCCACAGATTAAAATATAGAAGTGCCGGCCAACTTCGAGCACTGGATATAGATTTTTTATAAATGTTAGGCCACATCATGAACAGAACATTTAACCTACTTGTTGTAATCTTGTAAGTGGGCAGCCGGGACACACGCCAGTCGGGTGGAGGGTCACAAAAGGCAACTGTCGAGGGCCACCGTGCTGAAAGGGTGCGCGGCCCACAATGCTGTTCATTATGTATAGCTTAATTTAGCCTCACACGACAAGAGAGTGTTGACTCTATTCGGGGCGGTGGGATCTTTCACTGCTGAAACACACAACAGCGCTGTAATCACGGCCCTGATAGGAATGTGAATACAAGCCTTCAGTTAAATGACGAGAAGAGATGAGCGCAGTTCATTAATAGATAGCATGCTTTTTAATGCAAGCGAAAATGGAAAATCCAGTACAACCTCAAGCATTGCGCACACACCCCAGTTGTTCGAGCAGATAAGGGTGTGTAGGCTTTCTGTCATGTGCTATCTGCCCTAAAAAAGGAGTCACGTCTTATTTGATCATGCTGATGAGGCTTTTTCATCTCTCTTCACTTATTATAAGGTGCCGCAGTTTGTAGGGCAAAGAAATATACCGCTGTTGCTTATCAAATCAAGTTTTACCATTCTCTTTCTCGTCTCACGTCCAATAATCTGCTTACAAACATTCAATCCCTCAATGTTCTCCTGCCATTTTATGAGAAATCACAACGATTTTTAGATTCCTGACCCACTACAGAATAGCAGGTGCTCTTATCTGACCCACAAACTCAATTTCCGTTTAGGCAATTAAATCAGTCTGATAAAAATAATGTTAATCATAGTAGTTCTCATGTGTCATCTGTTTCATACCATTATGACCTGACAAATCACATCAAGAGATTCTTCTGTTGTTTAGGTTATTTATTTCCCACTGTGTGGACAGTTGCCCATTCAAACGCTCCACCTGTGTAGTTTTCTCCATATACTGTATGGTGTGTTTCACAATGCCAGTCAACTACAGTTAAAGCACACATTGTCACCATACAAAGCATATTCCAAATTCTTCTGGCCTTTAGATCATACTAGTGAGTAGTCTCATGGAGTCAGAATTTAGAGATAATTAGTACAATGTAATGTAATTGTATACATATAAAATGGTTATATTTAAAACAACAATTATTAATGTAATACAATTATATATATTTATATATAATTGTATTATATTAATAATTGTTGTTTTAAATATAAAACAATTTACACACTGTATACACGCACAAAGTATAGCCTACACACACTGTTGTTAATACAGCAATAGAGGGAATGCATTGACGTCACTTTCCCGCCGGAACAAGCCCCCTCAGCCGGACTGAGTGGCAAAAGAGCTGCTGCGTGACTGGATTTAATAGGGGAAACTGCGAAAATGCGAGTAAAACGAACGATTATCAGTTTAAACTAAATGTTGGACTCAATATAGTGTTCCTTACAACTTACTAAAGATCCAGTGATCCATGGATATTGACATGCAGCCAGGAATCGTGTTGCCTGACATTTATGTGTGCCTGATTTTGACAGCGGGGAAATAAAAGCAATATAGACCTAAACATAAAGCAAATTTGCCTTTGAACGCTTTATATAAATACAATGGTAGGTCTAAATCCGGGTGATCACTTATATTAGTGTTAAATATAGCCTATATCATCATATCGTCCTGCCCTAAAACTTGTATAGTTTTTATTGTCAGTGTTTATTTAAAAACATCCAATAAAGCAGAATATGCAATGATAAATATTTAATTGAAGAGTTGTTAATATATATATAACAATACAATATGTAGGGTACACTGTAAAAAAAAAACTGTAAAAAAACGGTAATTTTCTGGCAGCAGGGGCGCCAGAAAATGTCTGTTAAAAAACGGAAAAATACTGTCAGGAAAAAAACTGTAAAAAACTGTAAAAAAATGGTAATTTCTTATTCTATAATTATGGTTTATTACTGTTATTCTACACAAAAATATCTTCCATTATCTGATATAATGTTAATTTACTGACCTATTGAAGTATTAATATCTGTTTTGTACCATTGTAACACGGACAACCACAGTGGTGATGAGAATCACATGATCATTCAAAGCTCATTACAAGCAGCTTTTCCACAAGAGAGTTAATACTAATATATAAAAACTGCACAGTGTGATTCGCAGAAACATTAAACACCATCATGGTAACACATGAAATTTAAAAAATGCAATAAACATTAGTTTAACAACATTAAATGTAACATAAAACCCTAATATACATAACTGATTCGAAAAAAAAAAAGAAAACTATGAAGAAACATAGTTATTTCAACAAAAACACATAAAATGTGAAGTGTCACGCAGGGAATTGTGGGAATGTCAATTTACGGTTTTTCACTGTAAATTATACAATGAGTTGTTCTTTTTCACTTTCAAAAACTGTAAATTTAATGGTATTTAGTATGGAAATACTATTATTTAACCTTAAAACTCACTTTAACACCCACATACTTAATGATCTTCAAGGAAAACATGTTAAATGACTGCTGATTTCTGCAGTTATACCTTCTTTTCTGTGTTTTCTAATTTAACAGAAAAAATCTGTAAAATATTACGGAATATTTTATGTAAAATTTACACACAACCCTGTAAAAATACAGACAATTTCCTTTAAAAAAACGTAAAATTGATGTAAAACCAAAATACAAGCAATTACCTGTAAATTCAATAGTGGACCTTTAAATTACAGCAAATATCTGTAAAATAACAGGCATTCACTGTATAATGACAAAACGGCAAAATTCGGTAAAAAAATACAGACCATTACCTGTAAATTTACTTTTTTTTTTTTACAGTGTATGATTTTACACCTAAATTCAGCATATTGACAAAATGACAAATCCACCTTTCGCTGCCTGGAGTCCAGTTGTTTCTGTGAACTACAGCGATCCATTTGCTCTTCTGTTCTGTAGCTTTCGACAGTCTGTAAAAATATACCTCCGATTTTTTGTCAAATCTAGTTGTACAGTCAATCGCAAAGCTCTTTCACGTTTTATATGTGTTGTGTTTGTTTTTCGCGGCATTCACGCTGATAACAAATGCAGCCGCTCAGTCTTTTTGCCACTCACTGTGCGTAATTGCAGGCACTCCGGCCGACGGTGACGTCACGCGCATACCCTCTATATATATGAAATATATATTATTAAAGCAACACTAAGTAAGATTTTTTTACCTTAAAATAATGTTTACAAAATCGTTTCAGTGGTTCATTAAGTCGTAACAGGGTGAAAGGCACTTATGCCTCCGCTTTGCGGTCCTATATCTGCCATAACCACGCTATGTAAGATTGCCAGATCAGGTCGAGTTTCTGTAGTTCTAATGAGACATAAGAAAACTACAAATTTGACTTGCTTTACGTCAAGCGTTACAATAGTCATTATTTTGTTTTTCTTCGTTTCTGATGTCGCAATACATCATACTTTCATGAAATAATGCAACATACTCCACCTTGTCTGTGGACATCGTTCATTCCAAAGCCGGTGCTGGATAAACAACGAGTGTGCGTGCGACAGTAGGATGCGGTATAGGCTAAATTATTTACGACAGTGGTAATGGACAATTCCGCTTCCAACCTATAGGGCGACCGCAGAGGAAAAGTTACTTGGTGTTGCTTTAATCCAATATGATAAATATGATTAATATAATAACAATCAATAATTAATATTAAAAGTGTGTGTGTGTGTATATATATAGCATTATATTACTACTATGCTAATAATTAGTATAATAATAAAAGCAATATTTTTAATATTATATTAATTATTGGCATAATATAACAAAAACAGCAACAAAACAGACACAACAACACGGAAATGTGTGTGTAGAGTTTCTGATTATCGACAATTACTGATTATTTTACATTACTTAGTAAAATAATCAGTACGATGGATTTAGTTCATCAAGTTTCTCAAACAAATCTTTTCAAATGTTTGTTTAACTGAAAGTAATACAACTTCTGAAATGTCCCTCACAGTAAGTCAGTGTTGCTTCTATCAGTGTTGACACATTCCAATAGAAGCCCCTGCCCTCAGTGTTCCTGATACTCAAGAGTGTGACCGAGCCGCCCAGAGGGACTGAATCACACACACATCACATGCCGGACAGCATTCAAGTCCTCGGCTGCGTAGATCCTCTGTGTTTATAAAACCCTGATAAGCCAACACAAACAGCGAAACCTGTAAACAGCTGGACCTTGAATTACAAAAAAATCACTCTTTCCGCCCAAACCCATTCTGAATATTTCCGTTCACAATGTTTCTCTTAGAGATTGCAAGGCCATCTAAACCACAGGTTATTCATGCGGAGGCTTTGAGAGGGGAAACTGATTTCAATGAAGTGTTTGAACCTGATCCCTACTACAGTATCCCTCACCTCACTCTACTCATTTATGATATCAATCCCATAGACTTATATTGAAGGAGGGACGAGAGTCATAACTAGAGGCCAGGATATCATAGAGAACTTACTGGGCCATTTAGACTTTACCCTGAATACCATAGTAATCTGCCTTGTAGAGGTGACCTTTTCACGACTCTTGTTGTAAGCACCACCTACATTTTCTTCGGAAAATGTAAAAATCTTGTTTCAATCATTATTACCGTGTCTGTGTGTGTGTGTGTGTACAGTGTTATGTAAGTTAGTAACTCAATTTTTTTTTATTAATTACTAGCCACTAATTACATCTTCAACAGTGTAATTAGATTACTGTACTAATTACTCTCTCTACAACGTATTGCATTATTAATTATTACTTTCTAAATCCCATATCAACCACAACCAGTTGAACAATACAAAGATAGACATGAAACTGCTCTTTCAAATAAATAATATAAAAGTGCATAAATTATTCTTGAACTGACAAAAGTATTTAAGGAGAGAAGGTTACATTAAAAACATACATTTTATTATTTTGATGTTAAATCCACTATTGTTTTAAATAAAGTTGTACTATAGTCTATTCAGTATTTAATGCAATGAAATCAGAAGTAACTATAATTAAATTACAGAGGAATTAAGAGTAATCCCTTACTTTACTTTTTCAAGGGAAAGGTAATTAATTACTTAGTAATGCATTACATCAACCCAACACGGCATGTACTTTTTTGGTATGAAAACAATGACCAAAAAAAACAACTAAAGTATTTGTTTTGTTGTCATGCAAAATATAAAAAATATATATTTTTGATTTGGGGTGAAATGTGACCTGGACATGTTTTCAAAAGATTCACCCCGTGAGACACATTAGTCTAGTGTTGTTTGCTTTACTTTGGCATGAGACAAGTTTTGACAATACTTAAGTGTTTGCTCTAGATATCACTCACAGCAGACACTGAAGAATCTATAGATCTTTTGGATCCAAAACCCTTTGAAATATTGTGAAACCAAACAAGCAAACTAATTCTCTGGTTTTAACAAGCTACTGCTATTTATCATTTGATTTAAAAACTGCCCGAGACTGTGAGCCCAGCGTTTGATGCCAAACAGCAAACTGTGGTGTTAGAATAACCGTTCTCCTTACTTTACTCCAGGATGTTTAGAGAGGCAAACAGAAACTACTGCAGGAAGTCCCTGTATTTTTGAGCTACATTACAGTTAATGATAAACCGGCTCATCCAAGGTTGTTCTTTACTAAAATACTGGAAAATTGTGACCATGAACATGTTTGGACTTTGGAGCAGATGCACTAACAATGAGTCTGAATAAACATTAGTAAAAGCCTGTTCACACAAAGAACAATACCAATACCAATATAGTTTATACTAAATAGTCAACTAAAAATGTATCTAAATATAACTAAATATAATCTAAATATAAATAACGATTTACTGATTTACTAATCAGGTTTAAAATTCATTCACACCAAGAATAATAACTATAATGATATCTATATTAGTGTCCATACCAACGGACGATAACGGTATTGTTGGAATCACTTTCAGAATGATTTTTTTCCAGCTTATGAACGATAAAATCATTTTTAGCATTTTTATAGAGCCAATCAGAATCCATCCTGTTTTAAAGAGCTCGGGCATTTAAAGGGAAAGATGACAAAACTGCAGCGTGCTCTTAGAATAAACAGAAAGATATCGTCCACTGGTGTGTGCACTAATCATTATAGTTATTATTCTTGGTATGAATGGTCTTTAAACCCGATTAGTAAATCAGACATCAAGCTTCTATCTAGTATCACTTCAGGGACTTATTTAACTCTAAATTTGTTGTATATGATGTATAGGAGTTTTTAAATAACTTTTTATAGCAATTCTGTCAGGTCCATTAAGTCAAGAACACACAGACAAAATAATTTAGAATTTAATTGAATAGATTGCAAACAGGTTGATATTCCTGAATTGAAATTTGGCGGTATGGCTCTGTTCAGGGAGTCCTCTGACCTTTTCCTGAGCACCATGAAATAGCAGAGAGTCAGAGGACAGCAGCAGCAGCATTAGGGAACGCTCACACAGTTTTAGACTGTGAGAGCTAAAATCCCCCTGTGAACAGAGCAGGCAACATGACATAGCAATTGCCACGTTATGCATAAGGAGGAGCTGGGGAGGTGGCGGGCCGCAGAAGCGGGCAGCAGAAGCGAGCAGCGAGCCAGCAGAAGCGAGCAGCAAGCATGTATGAGCAAGGTGAATGAGCTTTAAATAGGGCGCCTTGTTTGAGCTTGGCCATTGAGCAGCAAAGGGAGTTGACAAGCTAATGCAGCTCAGCTGGAGCAGATCAGCTGACGGGACAGAGGTTGATACCAAATAGCATAAGCAGCGGCTTGACTACCTGGCCTGCCAGAACTGACGCTGACGCTCAATTAGTTTGAGGAATCAGACAGTGTGTAAGAATGATTTCTGAAGGATCATGTGACACTGAAGACTGGAGTAATGATGCTGAAAATTCAGCTTTACCATCACAGGAATAAATTACATTTTAAAATATATTCAAATAGAAAAGTTATTTTAAATTGCAATATTTCACAATATTATTCTTTTTCTGTATTTTTGATCAAATAAATGCACTGGTGAGAAAAGACTGCACTGGTGAAAAAAATTTAATCTTACAGACCCCAATCTTTTGAACAGTAGTGTATATCAAAATATAATATTAAATATTATGTTAATAAATCCACTGTGCCAACTATGGTATTATTCGAAACCTAAAACCATGTTAATTATAATTTTTAATTGTTATTAATTTGTCTGTAAGCCACGCCATATACGTATTTTCCATCCATGTTGTTAGCAAATAGCAATCCCCACTATGTACAGTAAAACCCCAAAAAATCGCACATACTGTATCAGCCTTGGGCAGAAATACTGCAGGGGGAGGAAGTGGCATCAGCATTAGGTGTCAGACCAATAAACCCAGCACGTCAACACAGCTTAATATGAGAACATCAAAAACAGCAGTCATCGAACAGCTTAACCGTCCCCACTCAGCACTCTGCATTAAACCATCCCGATGTGTGTGTGTGTGTGTTCAGTAAGCAGCTGACGGAGTGACATATCGCGTGGGCACTGCGCATACCTTGGTCAAACGCTCTATAATGTTAGAAAGGTGACCTGAAGCGCAGTTCCCAATGTGACACAAGGCCTCATCGCTGTGGGATCTGGACGTTTTGTGCGATTTTACAAGCAGGTTTACGCTCTGCCACAAGCTACATTTTCAATACAGGTTACTTTTTAAACACGTTAAGTCATCCACAACAAACCTGGTTCAAATAACAAGGGGATAGAGTTGCAGAACATTATGACTATACACCACAGGCGGAGTAGCGTGATCAACAAGCGGAAGACAAAGAGAAAGCTTCGCCGTATTAATAAAGACGTTTCACATAACACTTCCACACATATTAACGTCAGAATGTCCGAGAGATCAAAACAGCTCTGATGTTACACACTCGGAATGATTCATGACTCGGTGTAGGCGGTTGTAAGTTCGATTCGGGCTCAGACCCTGGACGATCCTGAGCTGTACTCACCGGAGCGGATGCGTTCTGGCAGCTGGGGTGAATGCTGCACTCCTCCACAGTAACAAGAGAAATGTCAGCCCTGAGCAGGTGCATTCGGCTGTGGTGCCAAGGCCCGTGAAAATGTCAGTGAGCCGCTCGGCACAGGAAAACCCTGCTCATGGGGCAAAACGTCACGGCTCTGTCCTACAGGTCCCTGACATCAATACTGCCCAATGCATATTGCATGGGATCTCCACAGCTGTCTACCTCAGTCCTCAGGACGGGGTTCACAGAAAGTCTGATGGCAACTGTAGACGTTCAAGTTAGTTTCCTCCGCTAGGTTACAGTATTCAGTGCAAAATGCAACTGGGAATTGGATCTCGATTCTTATACCTAGTGGATGGTATCTACTTCAACTTTCAACTTTTATTTATTTATATAGCACATTTAAACGCAACGTAGTTGCCCAAAGTGCTTCACAGTAAACTAAAAACAGTAGGACATTCATGTATAAAGCATATAAGAAAATAAGACCATACACTCTTAGACATGCCCCCTCGCATAACAATATAGTGAGGACAGTGTAGAAAGACTTTAAGATAGTGAAAACTAAAAAAGACTAAATTATATCTACAATGCACAATGCACTTAGTTAAAAGCTCGGTTAAAAAGATACGTTTTTAATTGGGACTTAAACATTTCTATTGTCTGGGCTAGCCGGATATGAGCGGGAAGACTGTTCCACAGCTTGGGAGCCACAACTGAGAAAGCTCGGTCACCCTTTGACTTCTTTTTGGAATAAGGGACTGTCAGCAGAAGTTGGTTTGTTGATCTTAATGTCCTGCCTGATTTGTACGATCCTAAAAGGTCAACAATATAGATTGGGGACATGTTATGCGTCGCTTTAAAAACCATTAGTAAGATCTTATACTCAATCCTGTACAGGAGTGATGTGGTCCCTTTAAAACCATCTAAATCAAAGAGTGAGAAAAAAATTCATGTAAAGAGCTCCACGTGTGGCAGCTTAAGTGAGTGATGGACCCTTTTAGATGCTCATTAAACTGCATTTAATTTTACAAGCCTTCGAAAGCCTCAGAAAACAAAAGCGCACTAAAGGTTGGGAGTGGGACAGTTTTCTTGAATATTAAAAATATGTCATTATTTATTCACCCTCATGTTGTTCACAACCTGTATGACTTTCTTTATTCTGTGGAATACAAACAAAGATCTTTTTTGAAATGTCCATACAATCAAAATTAATTGGGGTTGTTCTGAATATAATACTATGAATGTTTAATAGTGTTGAATAATAATAATAGAAACAGTTTAAACTGCCTTGATAAAATGCTGTTTAGCTTTAAAATACATTTCCCATAATGCTTTGCAGAGAGCCCTGTGAGGAAGAGAACTGAGTGAATGATCCAATGGCTGCATCCGAAAGCTTAAAAATGCTGCCTTCGGAAGACGCATTCCAAGGTAGGAAGGCATCAAGGCACATCCGAATCCAATGTTAGCATCACTTCCTGTCTCCTGATTGTGATCGATTTTTGAAGGCAGCATAGATGTATCCTTCACTGCCTTTGATATCCCACAATCCTGTGCTTTCCATTCTGTGACAATTGCGCTAAAAAAAATAAAAAATAAAGCTGGCATCTAAAAGTTGCAGTTGGTGGTCAGTTTGTGTTTAAATGTATGTTTTTGACCAACGTTCCCTACTTTTGATGTAAATTCTAGCGCAAAATTACTATCGTAGTCATTAAATATTCGCTTAGTTATCACCAAACCTCATTCTATTTTGCTGTAGATCATTAAACTGTTACGCTGCCTCAGAAGTCTGTCCCAAATCAATTTCATGAGGTACTTTCGTGTGCAAACCCTCCCTGCAAAGTCATAGCCTGATAAGGCAGAGAGGCAACAAGTCAGCTGCCTACGTTTTTGGACTACTTCAAAGTGTGCGCTGGACAAATGATTGAATCCCTATACAAAACTGCACAAAACTTCAGTAAACAGTTAGTTTTATTTTATTTAGTTGTCAGTCATCATTATTGAGTTGTTTTGGTCACCATTAACTTACAGTATAAAGCTGTCACTGGGGCGGTACCCTTTCAAAAGGTACAGCTTTGTATGTGAGAAGTGCATATTAGAACCTCAAAGATTCTTATTGGTACCAAACGTACATTTTAGTACATAAATGGTACACATTATAGCCTTTTTAAAGGGTACCATCCCAGTGAGCGCTTTTTGTACCATTTTTCTGAGAGTGTACGGGCAAAATGTTCTTCAAAATATCAGGTTTTGGCATGACATGAGGGTGAGTAAATAATGACAGACTTTTTATTTTTGTGTGAACGATCTCTTGAACTAACTACTTGATATCAGTGAGAGAATCACTACAATTTTCAAATTATCGTTCTGGGAATGAAACGGTTGTGGTAAAACTGGTCAATCAGGACGTGTGTGTGCACCTCTATGGAAATAAGGGCACGGTAATAATCACACAGTAGAAGAGCCTGAGGGCTAAGTGTCTGTTCAAAACAACGATATGAACGCTCTCCTTCACCTTTTATAAACCATTTACTCATGTTCAACTTTGCTACCACAACAACAAAAAATCAATCAGAAATCAATCTCTTGCTTTTAATTTGCTCTGACAAGAAACTGCTAAGATGATCTCACTAGATTTCAACATCTCTTTCCCTGAATACAGAAAGGTGAGGGTCAAAGCGGGACGGAGAAAGAAGTCAAAGGTTATGAAGACTGTAAAGGCTTGATTCCATCTTAAACATCTCTGAAATGTTAAGCTACTTCAAGACTACACATTATCACATGGTTATTTAAACAAAAACTGTACTGTAACAACTAAAATGTTCATCCACAAGTTATTAAACTCTTTTATTTCTAAATGCTTTAATTTGGCAAACATACGGTAGTGTCATCAAAGAGCAATACAATTGTGTGCTGTTTTCAGAACGCCAGGGGAAGTGGACAAATAAAAAAGCCTTTATCCTTTTCTCTAAGCACATGATCTTCACAGACAGCTTTGTTGAACCCCACAGTCATTACCAAGTGAAATCTCCATCGCAGCACAGAGTGTGGCTGCTCACTGAGCCCACTGGGGTCAGCACTGAAGGAAGAGGCTTTATGCACTATAATAAAAACTGGCAGTAAAACAAACGTGGACAATGAATGGTAACAGGCAGAGACAAGAACTGTAATAGGCTTCAGTGCTGAATGTTTTGTGAATATTCGTTCAGATAATGGCTAATCTGAGACCGTTCATCCTACACTGTATGACCCAGTTATCTACCTAGATCCTTCAGGATTTGACAGATCAATCACGTTTGAGTTTAAGTTTCTGGTCAGTGATTATTTCTCTTTGGTCATCATCACAGTATAGCTTATTTGAGTACTACTACTATATAATGTAATGCAAGAAGACTTTAAATGGGAGTGATTTATATTTACTCACATTTGACGTTTTTTATGTTTTCATTAAATACTTATTTACATTAGATAATCGAATTCACATGTTCATCATTACAGCTTATTGGTGTACTAAAATATAAATGTAAATAATTATATTCACTCGCATTTAAAGTTTTTATGTATTCATATAGCCTACTTATTTGGATTCGGTATTAAACTTCACAAACACTATACGGTAGGCTAATGCATTTTTTTTTTTTTTTTTTTTTTGCATGTTATGCAAAATATTAAGATTATTCTGATCCCAAGTAGCTACAGCTCACACATTTATCATTAATAATAATAATACAACGGCATAAATGATAAATCAATGTGATTTAAATAAAATTTATGACGAGGAACCGTTACAGCACCTAAACTTTCTTGATAGGTTCTATGACATTAACTGTTACACATGCGAAAGACTATTTAAAACTGCTTAAAATGTCGAAAAAGTTCTGTAGCTAAGAAAGGAATGTCGGCAGGATGTTTTTAAAAATTCAACTTACCTGTATTGTAAGTAATTCCCGATCCTGGCCGATTTTAAATCCTCTTGTTGTCAGCTGGCGTCCCGCTCATCTGTTATCATCGAACTGCGTTGCTCCATATAATAAAGCCATATGAGGTACATTTCATCTGACCAATCACCTGTCATGTGCTGTAAGGGGCGGGTCTTATCGCCAAAGGATTTCCATATTATAATTAAAATAAATAAACTAAAGTAACACTTTAGTCATAATAATGCAGTCAAAGTATAGTGGAACAATTTTAATTTGGTATAAGTAACGAGGAGAGAATATTTAAAAAAAACACAAGAGCAGTGAAAACAAATTTCTTTAGTTTTAAATGTTTTGTCACAGAATGAAATAAACTCATAAAATAATAATTTCAATAACGTTGTTTGTAGTGTCGCCTTTGTCTTCAAATATGTTCCGTTACAACCACAGTCTATGGTTACAACTAGTGACCGCATGTTCAGGACTTCTACTGTCTATGGTTCAGGTAGTGCTGGAAATCTGTGGGGAGAATAGCAGCGCCATCTATTGTTCAGGCCGTTCAAATTCACAAATATGACAAATACTGCTAACATGTACAAGTGCGCATGCGCTAACCGTTATCAGCGCAGGTACACGCTTGCAACCTAAAAACAAAATGTAAAGAGACCAAAGTATTTGACTCATGAAAATAAACCTGGAAATATTTTAAAATCATGATTTAAAGCCTTGGAAAAGTGAACAAAATAGTAATAAACATTTCTTTAATGAATAGACTTTGAAGACTTTGTACTCAAAAACATAATTACTTAGTGTAAATACTGATACTTGACATATCAATTAAAATCCCCAACAATCTTCATTCAATTATTATATAATTATTTAAACAAGTAATAAAAAAATTGGCTGTAAAAGTTCATTGGTCAAAAACGGTGGGAGCCTATTCTGGGCCAATAGTGACAACCATGGCAATTGCAGGCTGAGAACAAGAATTGATGTTGGACAAATTAATAAAATTATTACTTATAATTAAATAATAATTAACAATGATTATTTATTGCCAAAATGTGTCATACAAATAATTAATACACAAATTGTGCTTGTATGGTGCACATAATATTTCAATGCATGATCCACCTCAGCAATACTGTGAATTTGAAATGGCAACAAATTCTGTACAAAAATATTTTCTTTGAGAGACATATTCATTGGAGATAATTTGTTTTTGTATAATGCTCTTTATTTCTAGTGTAGGCCTACTGCTGTTGGATAAACTTCTTTTATAAACAACTTTTATTGTCTCAAATCAATCATGGAAAGAGTGCAGATACGATACTAGCGGTCCTCTGACTGAACCGAGGAAGCCAAAGAGTCCTTTGTTTTTCAGGAAATTACAGTCTGGTACAACAACAAAGTGCACTACAAAGTGCTTTCCGTTAAATTACAAGCAGATCAGATGTGACTGGGAAGAAGAATAAAGCACTGCTGGTTAAAAGGACCTTATTGTAACTGGCCTTTTGATTCCATGTAGAACTGACCTATCTTATATCTTCTTGATATCTAACTTATAGATGGTCTGATAACCATCATCCCAAGCATACAGATGCTTATCCTTGGGGTGGAAATGCAAACCGGAGTGGCTGGTGTAACGTTTTGGGAAGAAAAGCACAGGGATGCTCTCGGGGTAGATGGTGTCGTGGATATCAAACAAGCATTGGATGCTGGACCTTCCACCATAGTGGGAGTTGTAGACCACATATAAGGTGCCACAGATTATGAAAGCTGCTTCTGCATCACGGCTATTGCAATTGGTATCCCAAGTGTGCTCCACAGCCAGACTACTGTGGTCCAGCTTGGAGATCACCAAGTTACCGCCGAAGTCTGGGTCCGCGTGGATCGACCAAAGCCCCATTTCGTCTAAGGCGAGATCCAGCAAGATGTGAGGGCTGAGGGAATAAGCCGGCATTCGACCGGCTCCAGGAAGCAGCAAGCGATCAGCCACTGTGCGGTTGCAGAGGTGGACCTTCAGGATCTCATTGTTGGTGTCTGCGTTGTGGTAGTACACAAAGCCGTTGTTGACTACATGGCCGGTTCCATGCCAGGGAAAAGGAAGACGGATTACTTCCGTCTTTTTGGTGGAGTTTGCTTCGGTGAAAGTCTTCAGAGAAGTATATGCTAATATTGTACTGTTTCGAGTGCCGCTAAAAAAGTAAATCTTAGCAGAACCCTTCGTCGGATCCTTCATCCAGGATCCATTGACATCGCCTGCCTTCTTGACGATTTTGAGGGACTTGATACCCACAAGCTCTGAACTGCAGTCTGGAAGAATCAAGATCAAAATAATCAATTTTATGCAGCAGTAGCAATATAAGTTATTAGAAATATTACATTTATACAATTACATCCTTTATTTACCATATTTTTTTTATAGGAACGCACAATTCATTGATACCTTATCGATTACTGGAAACTAAGGCACGGTTTCACAGACAGAAGCCAGGATTAGACCTTAGTTCAATTAGATATCAAGAAGTAGTAGCTTTTATAAACATGTCTTAGAAACTGACATATTTTAAGATGTTAAGTTAAAACAGCTCAAACGTGCATTTTAATCTGAGACTAGGCTCAAGTCTTGTTTGTGAAACCGGGGGTAAATATTCTTAATCTACATGTTTACATGTAATACTCTAACACTAACACCAAAAAAAGTCCTGAAAATTAAAATTGTAGGGCTTAATTCCAAATGACAGATGCCTAAACTTCTTATTTACCTTTGCCCTTAGGGATTACAGATGTCTTTTTTAGCTTGGCTTCTTTCATCTGGTGCTCGATCAGCGAGTCTTCAATGTCAACCTGAGCGTTGTCAGGGATCTTATTCTGCAGGTATTCCACATCTCTCTCCACTCGATCCATGCGCATAGCGATGGTATCAATGTGACCTTTGACCTCTGATTTCAACACATTCGCCTTGCTTGTTTGCCCATGTATCTCCTTAGACATTTCATACATCCTTTGACTGAAGTGCTGGAAGTCCTGCTCGCATTTGATCAGTCGTCCCTGTTCAGTTGAATGCACAAAAATACCATGTGACTGATCACACTATATTAAAACTCAACAATAAAACTAAAATGAATAGAACGGCAACTGGTAAAACATCTACTATATTTAAATGTTTGCAATTTATATGTGTTTTGCTTGAAATTTAATTCAGTCTGAACACCTAGCTAACCAGCTAAACCTTGACCCCCTGATTTGGCCAAGTACGGCAAGGATCAACATCCTTTTTTAGTCTTGGAGCAACATTCCAAATTACCAGTCACATTGTAGAGAAATGGAAAAAAGTTCTAGGCTAATGGGAACTGCACATTAGTGCAGTTAAATTTCTCTGGTTTTATAAGTTTATGGTTAGGTTAAAGTTATGTTGTAGAAATTTTGCTCCAGAACCAACAATCCAGATCCAGGAACACATACTTAACAAAATCACATTCAAAAAGAGTATAAAACGTATAGCTAATAGTAATCTTTAATTGTCCTAAAAGTACCCAATGTACAATGTATTAATATATTGTATTGGCTACTGTTAAAGCAAACATATTTGGCCACAAATAAGTGATCTTAGGGAAAAAATTCTTACCTCCAGCTGCTGAAGTTGTCTCTGAAAATACTCCATCATAAAATCAGGAGTTGTCCTTTGAGTTCGTGCAGTTCCAAGCAAAAGAAGTATAGTTATCAATGACAAAAGCATGATGTATATTTCAACTCTGATGTCTTTCCCTATTGTTTAGTTTGTGTTATATAATAAACCCAAGAAAACTCCCTTTCTTATCTAATGTCAGTCTGCTAAAATGGAGCCAGGCGGAGTTCCAGAAGCAACTGGATGTTTGTTATTCAAATTCTGGAACTGTATTCGAAGGAAGATGCTGAAAAGGCAGGTCTTCACAAGCTGTGTTTTTAGTATTAATAAACTCCAGATGTCCGACACGCTTTCACTCGATAAATCAAAGTAATACGATTGAAATTACTGCATATTTACAGTATAATGTACATATTTGCCTCACCCCCTTCAGTTTGTCGATTAGCCTTTTAAAAGTTCAATTTGGTAATTTGAGAGCAGGAAACACATCAGGACACCTTCAGGAGCTTCAGTCTGGCTGGCCTGGCCGACGCAACCCTAATTTTTGGCCCACAAACAGACACTTTCCTGCCAAATAAGTGACGGGAGGAAGAAAATTACTGAATTCCTGGAAGTTGTTTGAGCCCTGCACTTCTTTAAAAAAAATGATTATTCACCGATTTTATTTCTATTAGTACGAACTAAAATTACTAAAATTATTGTATTGCTAAAACACTATTTAGCATAACATTATTGCTAATATCTTTTAACTTTCTTTTAACATTTGCGACTCCCAGATAAAGGTGATTCTGTTTGTCCATCAGATGGCGCTAATACCAAAACAACAATGAACTCTGGGAACAGGATTCACAAGTGTCCATTGCTGATTTTGTTTGCTAAGACAATGAGAGTTTGTTTACATGGATTCAAAACATACCCGTTTCCAACATCTCTGGTTTATCAGTGATTATCCGAAATTCAGCATTTTCTTGGATAACTTCCTTTAGACGTTTTTGTGCTTCTGACACCACTGGCCCAATTCCACTAGTCAATTATTTAGGCTGTTATGTAATGGCATTATTCAATTATTATGCCTCATCTTAAATAGAAATCACAAAACAAGCCTTCTGCATTAGAGTATCAGATCATATCTTCTTTAAATTTGCCTCATTCATTTGCTTTTTACTGTAGCCTATTATATTTTTTTCATTTAATCAGAAATGACAATGTAGTAGCCTAGCTCGGGCAATTGTCAAAAATGAGGTTTGCTTGTCACGAGGGGACTGGGCTTGTTGTCAAAGAAAACACTGCAAAAGGAAGCGACAGGCTCAAATGATGTAGAAACATTTGATGTGGAAACTTTTGTGGCCTAATTCAATCACTGCAAATCCTAAAAGTAAAGTTTACAAAGCAAGAGTAAATCAAAAACAACTAAAAAAAACTTCTATAGAAAAAGAGCTATATTTATTATTTACCCTATTTTTCTATTTACAAGAAGAAATTGAAAACATTTTAAAACTGTTTCAACACACCTTGTCCCAAAAAGTCCTTCTTCCATTAATTGTTTAAGTGGCTGGTGACCAAACTCTATAGCACAGCGAGACAAACCCCCTCATCAAAAGCTCCATTAGTGGAACAGTGTCTCTTCCAATGCTGAATGAGTTTAACAACATCCCATCTTCAGTGACTTTATGTCCCTGTCTCAAGCCCATAAAAGCTTTCTAATGTGTATGTCTGATATTACTATTTTTTGGGCTTATAACATCTCTGCTCTGGAGAGTTGCAACTAATGCTAACGGTTATGGTTATTTACACAAAAGACTGCACATAAAACAACAGTCAGTATCCCTAAAATTCAAAAGTTAAATGACTAGAAATTAATCTTTATCTCTATAGTTGAACTTTTATACACAAATTAATTAATAAGAGTGAAATGTACATCTGTTCGGAAACATCAGACAGACCCAAACATCCCTTTTACCACCAAATGAGGGCATGCATGGTCCCCAAACAGTCTCCACAACTGAGCCAACCCTCTGACACACTTCCATAATTCCCTCTCATCTTTTCTTAGGGGTTTAGCCCTACCAGCTCCCTGCTGTTTATAACAACATACACAACAACACATTCATGACTTTGTCAGGACACTTCCAAGCTGATACCTGATAGATTTGCTTGCTAAGCAGGAATAGATAAAAAGACTAGGCCTTTAAATAGGCTTATATAGCATTGCATATGTCATTTAAACTATAGTAACAAATAAGGTTTTCCAAAGGCTTTTTAAATAACAATTTAAAAGTGTCTTGCACCATCAACAACGTGCTTCTTTTTTGAGAATCCCGACCAGAACGCTAGTCCAAGGGTGTGAGTTTGGGGGCGGGACTACCTGTCTCCACGACCAATTACAGTCAGGGGGAGTGTTTGGACAGGGGACCCTCATATAGGCGTCCGAAATCGCATACTCTCTTGAGTAGGTACTTATTATGTTTTGAATAAGTTATTACTTCACGACTGCTAAAAAAGCATGTTCTATGTAGAATGAATGTGTGTATGAATGTAATCTGTACGTAGCCTACTACATTCGCCATGTTGTCATTATCATTTGACCTACCAGTGCCAGCTACGTCGCTTCACTGCCATTCATAAATTGTCTCCCATGGCCTCATGGGATAGTAAAGATTAAACATCGATTACCAAATAAAATCATAAACATCTGCAATGTGTGAAGATATAACAGTTCTCTGTGAAGTGATACTGTAGATGTTTGGATTTTCACTGGAAGTTACACAGATACAGGGTCTTGAGAAGAATCCAGGCACTGAATATTCTTTGCTTCAATCAAGGGTTATTGCTTAGCCATGGAACAACTATAACATTAGGGATCCCTCAAGGCTCTATTCTTGGACTGGTTTTATTCAGACTTTATTGCCTTGCAGCCTCTTGGGAATGTTATCAGAGCAACTCTTTGATATTTGAAATGCTAAAACTCATGTTAAGAGTTATTTAGATTTCTGGACACGCAGACTGCCCAGTCTGAGACTGAACATGTTATTATAAACTTGGCTTTGATCTCTTGTACAGAATATTATGTGGCACTAATTGTTTAATGATTCACTCAGTTGCTTTTTGATTAGGCTATTGATATGACTCATTTGACTATTTGCTTTGTCTGAAACAAGAGTTGGTTATATTTACAGACCTTGTCACTAATGTCTTCTGTTTGAGGTTTTCTTTGACTAGTTGTGGAAGTCTTTGTTTTGGTGATTGCACTTGCCTAACCTTGCAGCATTTATTAAACGTGCTTTGAGAACCGAGACCTAAATGTCTTTCTTCTGAGCTTGCACGGAAGAAAATTAATCACCATTGAAACTTCCTGTCTTGCACCTTGGGACTCAGTGGGAAAGCAAGCAGTCTATTTATTCCTCTTTAATGTATACAAGGACTTGAATATTCATGCTGTCTACTAACATGTGTGTTGCGTGCACATACTGTATTAGGGAAAAAAATACACTGGGGTCCTAAAGCCTCATACCACAATCAAAATCTGGAAATAAACAGACAGTTAATGTTAATTTAGAACCTTTAAAGACATTTATTTTGACACTGTTTTTTGTACCAAAAAATAAATAAAATAGTATTCTTACTAGTGGTTTCAGACTTTTGGACCCACATGTATCTGAGAATACTAGTACAGTATATCTTACTGAGTTGGATCATCTTGACATCTGGTGACATTCCCATGCTGATAAATTATGCACCATCACATACTCTAAGTGCTTCGGTGGTCTTGCTGAAACCTGATCCATGTTAGGCAGATGGATCTGATAGATAGTGACACCCTTACAGGAATCTGACAGGAGGAAAAACAGAACACACACCCAGGCTACATGTGCAAATTCTGACATATTCTTATTAATAACCTTATCTTGTTATTTGAATTGTTTTATATGGTCTTACCTTGTATTTTAACAATAAGTTCAGGTTAGGATCCAGATTTTACATTGGACATCAGGATGCAACTCAACACTTTTATTATTTACAAGTATTTGTTGCATATAAGTAAACAAAAATCTGCATCGTATTTTCTTTTACCTTAACAGTTCATGCAACTTCTATCAGGTGAATCTGCTACAAAATATCGTAGAGTTTGATTTCACACAACCTTTTACTTGCAATCAACAAAACATTTGAAGTTTTCCCATTGCATTTGATAAGTTGTTCACTTCTCTGTCTTAACTATGGATGATTATACAGTTAGTTGCACTTTATTGCTTGCATTTACCGTTGTTTTAAAATCAGAATGAATCTGAGACCCATTTTTGAGTCAAGGTCCATAAATTGAAAACCACTGGTAAAAACATTGCACTTGACGTAAATGCTAAAGAACGCATTGTAATCATATCTCATTAGGGTTCAGTTGTGTAGTAGTAATTCTCAAACCCATCTTAAACCATTCTTCGGATGAGACGTTAAACCAAGGTCCTGACTCTTTGTGGTTATTTAAAATCCCAGGATGTCCCTGGTAAAGAGTAGGGATGTAACCCTGACATCCTGCCCAAATTTGCCCATTGGTCTCTGTCCATCATCCTCCGAATCATCCCCATAAATATTCTGAATGGCTTCATCACTCCATCTCCTCTCCACCAGTAAGCTGGTGTGTGGGGGGCGATCTGGTGCAATATGGCTGCCATCGCATCATACAGATGCTGCACATTGGTGGTTGAGGAGATTCCCCCTTTCCATATGTAAAGCACTTTCATTGTTATTATCATAATTAAACATTTTAAGACATTTAATACATGTTCCTATATAAAATTTCATAATGGCATTTTTAGGAAATGCGAATGCAACGCATACATATTGTTCTCAGCCTATACAGCATTAGCTGATTATCTGTGGTTTAATATGTGCATTAAAGTATATTAACATGCATAAATGTTTGTGTGTACAATAAAGAGTTATGAGTAACACCATATTGTTTGGAGAACGATATAGCCGTAGGTTGGAGCCTTAATTGTTCTGCGTGTGAATCGCGCGATTAGTAGCCAGTAACAAACCGTTATTGGGTATTTGTGAGAGCATGGAATCCCCTTGATGATTAATCTAGATGGATGTTCAATCATTCACAGGGCTTTTCAAATAAGTGATGCGTGCTAACTGTGAAACCCCAATTTTCCTGAATCCCCCTGGGTTGTAAATCAGAGACATGTAACCATAGCACTGCTATCCTAATTGGCTTCCATTTAAGGCTGGAAGCCCATGGGCTGCAATCTGCAATTCACCTTTGAACTTTAATGAGAGAGGACACCTTGTGATGATTATAAGGATGATAGAGAAAAAATTAAATCACAGTCTTGTAGTTAAGAATATCATGGTTTCTATTTTGCATCAAAATAAGCTTGTAGCCACAAAAGTGCTCTGCACTTGGTTTTTCTTGGCTAAATGAACCATCAATAATAGTTCCAGTGGACCACGGTAACATGCACCTGATGTCACTGATGTTTCAATGGCAAAACCGATTAACTACTGTGCCTTTTGAACACACACAGCATATGTTTGTCTATAATCTGATTTAGAAAGCACTTCAGAAAGTGTTCTCTTTAGTATGCACAAATTAGCAGCAAAAAATCACACGCTGCCATATCATATTTTGGCTTATGTGGATGCAACCCTTGTTAGCACACTCTCAAGTTTAATTTAAAGGTGCAAAATGAGAAGAATTGAGGTAATGAACCAAATCGTCCACGAATATGTCATCCAGCTTGCTGTCTGAACAGGTGTGTGGGGGTTGTATAGTAATGTGTAGTGGGGAGAACTGTCTCTGTAACTGGACTGCTACTACTGAAGATATGGGGTGCTATGTTGCAGAATTTCACAGAAAACAGTAGTGCCATCTTTAGCTAGTCTACTTTTGCAATATTCTTTTGCAATAGTCGGGTTCCAAAGTAAAAAAATAATTTTGAACAAAAACTTAAACCTTTTAAGACAGACCCACTGCGAGCTGAGGTTGTTAATTGATGGCATATATGCATTTTTTTTAAACCATCAGCCTATTATTTTTTAAATAATCATGTTTAACAGCGAAAGTCCTGGTGAAAAACGACATTATGATTCTGCAAAACATCGCCACCAAACAGGGAATTGTGACAAGCAAATGTGCGAAAAGAACTTTATTCACTATTTATACACAAACAACATCTTTAAATTAACATTTTATTTTATTTGTCCATCGTTTTTAATTTGATTCATTGAAAATGGGATTGTAGTTACACATTCTTGTACCTTTTTACCCCAAATTAAGGTTTGTAATGGTGTGATTCACCTCATAGCTGATAGGTTTGGTTCATTGCTTATATCTCTCATGAGAGCACTCTGAAGGGAGGGTGGGATCTTATGATTTCAAAACTAGTTTGCTATTGCCTCTCGAAATTGCCTAAACTAACTTAAAGTTCAAAAAGCCCCATGATGAAGGCTGTTAACATGATCAGACAAAACTGACCAGGGATTTTAGGAAGACTAAGCCAAGTACGACTATTTCTACTGATCACTTTTGACATTTAAATCCATTTCATTGAACATCCAATGAAGGTGTATTAAATCACACATCAGGTATATGAAGCAAAAATGATTTGATTGGTGTATCACATCATAAAATGGTCACATTTAAAATAAAATAACTCTTATTGATATCATCGTTTTACGAAGCCTCCAGATCCTGTAACAGATGCAGCTGCTAAAGAAAAGTCATTAGTAACTAAGCACACTGGCGTTATATAACACTGAATGCAACCAATGGCAGATGAAAGCAAATATAGAATGAAATTGTATTTGATCAGGTGTGTAGGTGGAGAATAATCAGAAAATATGATATGTTTCTCTCCCACTCAATATTGTTTGGTATAGTTCATTGGTTTATTATAGATGCTAATTTAACTGATTTACCACTTAGCAACAGAGGCTAAGAAGAGGGTGAATCACCTCAGCGAAAACTTTTCTCAGTTTGATTAATGCTTGTGTAGATTATATATGATTGTCTAACCTACGTTCTTGCTCTGTTGATGAATTAACGGTGGGGTTATAAGTATTCACTATAAGTACAACTTTTTTCTACATGTATCATGGTATTTGTAAAGTGCCTTGAAACCATATCACATACACTACTGTTTTAGGGTCAATAAGATAAAAAAAATCTAAATCAAAGTGACAGTAAACACTTTTATAGTTACAAAAGATTTCTGTCAAATAAGTGCTGCTCTTTTGAACTTTCTATCCATCAAAGAATTCTTGAAAAATAGTGGTTTTCATGTCCGATGCGTTTTCTGGTCTGCGCCGACTCGATCTGCTCTGTGCTATTGTGTCTCTGTACCGGAGCAGACTGTGTGTGCGCTGTGGCGGTTTGCATGACACTAACGTGAAATCAGACTTTATTTCTCCCAATGGAAAGCATATGTACTGGACACTTTCTAAATCTTTTCCAATCCCATATATAGTGCAATATGTGCCATTCACCATAGAAAATAGTAAATGTGTGAACAAGTGACAGATTTCAACTGCAGCTTCAGCGTCTATTTATAGTGTAGGGGGCGGGACGCTTTAGATTCTAGAGAGCATTTGATTGGGCAGAAAATCTGATGAAAGCTAAAGTGCAGAGTGATGTCATCAAAATCATTGATCCATATTGGCGGAAGTGAGAGACTGTACGTTTTGAATGCTTCTTATTGTGAATTCTTCTAAATGTGAATTTTGTCATTGTTTTGGTGTACACTTATAGATAACAGTAAGGCTATATATTAACTTCCATTTTGATTTCATTGGGACTTTAAAAAAATGACAGTGCAAGTTGCTATAAGATAGCTCAAACCTGCATTTTAGTCTGGGACTAGGCGTAAGCCTTGTCTATGAAACCGGCCAATAATCACATACATTGATATATGTTGCTATTATTGCATACCATTTTATAACATACTGATTGGCTTCATCACTGTCTCCTCGCCACCAATAAGTTGGCTGGCGTTCTGGCGCAATATGGCTGCCGTCGCATCATCCAGGTGGATGCTACATTGGTGGTGGTTGAGGAGATTCCCCCTTCTATGTAAAGCGCGTTGAGTACCCAGAAAAGTGCTATATAAAAGTAACGAATTATTAACATACAGTTCTACAAAACACTGAGGTGCAAATAGTATCTGACACTATTTGCATTAAGCATCTAACAACTATTTACACTTAGTGTAAATAGTATCTATCGCTATTTGCACTTAGCGCAATATAGCCGCTGCCTTTTTAATAGTTTTAGTTTCTTTAAAGATAACAACACTGGATACCATCACTGTACCATTGTAAAACCTATGTTTAACTGAAAAAAGCAATACATATGCTCTACCTCAGTAAAGCCCCCAGGGACGCCGCCAGCAATTTTTGGCCCTATGAAAGAATACGAGGTTGGGCCCCCTACCTCACCCATTCCATTAATAAAATCGATCTCTGGGACCCCCAAAAGTGCGTGGGCCCTTAGAATCGTCCTAACTTTCACCCCCTTAACGGCCCTCCAAGGCAGTCTGTTTAGAGCCGTATTACCGGAACCAGTAAATGAGCATAAGTAGATTTTAAGACTTGCGTGAGAATTAAGAGAAAAGGTGCATCGAGCTGCGAAATGCACTGGCCAGGAGTGAAGGGAATACCCATGATGCCTGCGCTACTAAAGCACCCTCCGTCTAGTGACAGATCGGCCTCATGGAATGATCTGAGTGCACAGAGTTTGGCTCAGTTTTGCACATCACAGAGATCACGCTGTTAAATAATTCATAATGCTGGCAGTAATTAGGAAGCGGTGGGGCCCACAGAACACAGCAGTTACTGGAAACACTTCCCTCTTCACCCTTGACAGTTCCTCTACCCCTGAGTGCCAGCTCCTTGATTAGCAATGTGAGCCATTAGCACGTCTTGCTGTCATAAAATTTCAGGTTGCATTAGGTAAACATTGACGAGTTCTAACTGCGGTCAATTTACAAAACTAATGCTTCTAATAACATCTAAAACACCCTGTCGCCGATAAGAGCGAGTAATGCAACAGAACTAGAACGTTCCTGTTATGATCAACAAAGCCGGCTATAGTCTGCAAGCTGTTATTAGCAACATTTGTTTCGTCTCTTAGAAGAAAAATTTTTTTTTTAACATAAGCTACACTATAGTGTAGACAGTTCTGTGGTTATGATGTGAGACAGCCCAAAGATGCTATTAGTGGTGCTTGCTAATGCTAAGCTAATATGCTAATATTACTCTTGCTCATACTTTGTTAGGGTTAGTGGTTTGTTTAAATCCCTAAGTTTATTAAACTTAGCAAGTAACTCATATATTCTTTGGAAAATAAATCATTTTTTGCTTAATTGATAAATATTTGAGCTTGAGGGCTAAACATAATTTAATTGGTTAATGATAAAACAAATATTAATGGGAATATTTAAAATATGAAACTATGTTTGCTTAAATGACAAATGGCCTACTTGAAGGTTAAATACATTTGCTAATATTAATATAAATATTAAAAGCGTTTCCTTAATTGACATACTTGAATGCCAAATAATTATTAATATAAATAAAGAATAAAGCTATTTGCTTAATTGACATGCTTGAAGCAATTTCATTTGTTAATAGTAATGTAAATATGAATGTAAATGTTTAACAATGAAGCTGTTTGCTTAATTGAGCCGTACTTGAAGACCAAATAAAATTTTCAAATATTAATGTAAATATTTAACTTTTTAAAAAATAAAAGGGTTTAAAAGTGTGCTGTAGTATCAAAAAATTATATTGAGAATTGTGAAATTTCAGTGGTAGTATCAATTACTGAAATTCTGATTGTGACAACCCTACAATTGTTTTTAAACCTGGTGGATGATTAAAAAAAAATCCCATATTGACATGGTCATTTATATTGCCCACAGCCATAATCAGAGATCGAATATCATAACTTGGAGGCCCCAAGTGACAACACAGTAACAGTCATGCTGACGAGGAGAGGTAATTACCTCTTTATTCAAATTCAATTTATTAATAATTTTAAAAAAGTTTCATTTTTTAAAATTGCATTTGAAATAAATCGCATAAATGTGTCCGGAAGCAATGCAGCGCTGCATTCCTGATCTTAACCCTCTTGAATCTTCCTGACTTGCTTTAGCTGCTCTACATGTGTCTTCAGCAATCAGCTCTCACTCCCAGCTGTCAGTAATTGTGATCTCCACCTGATAACTGGCAGGAGCATCTTTTCTATCATCAGTCCTCGTCCACCGACTCCGGTAAAAAGCACAGCATGACGAGTATCATTTTAAAAGTTTAGAAGACCCCTCGCACAGATGTGAACCCAAGTCGCTCCACACGTCAGGAAGCCTCAGTGCAGCAGGACACTGATTAAAGAGCCATCAATCATCTTTTCTTGCAGATTGCAATTTTTCCCCCCACTTTTGTCAGGGAGCTCTGTATAGGATCTTTCACCCTAGACTGATTTCAGAGTAGACAAGCATCAGTCAAGTGTGGTCGGACCCGATGAATCTAAAAAGAGTGAGGGCAAGAAGGGGAATCAGTTGAGCGAAAATTACAGCGAAAGCTCAGCCTTCATCTTTGATCTCTCTCATTGCTCTGCTCATTCAGGGAATGCCTTTGTACATCCAACAAAAAACCCTAAAACCTTCTAAAGCAGCAGCCTGACTGAAATGTAACTTCATCCTCACAGACAGAAAATCACAAAGTACAAACAACACTCCTAAAGTGCAGTATACGGCTTGCTAGCAAACCTCTGCAAACAAACACCGGATGTAAATACATTTTGGAGTTATTTTTTATTGATTACGTTTCAACACCAAATGAGGTTAAACACTAAACACTAAAACATCAGGTTAGTTTTATTGTAATTGTAATGATTTTTTTTTACCCATATTGTGTTTTTTATTGCTTGGTGTATTTATGTAATATCTTTTATACTGTCTGAATCAGTTTGCAGGCTTTCTTTAAAATAAATAAAATAAAGTAGTATATTAAAATCGAAAACAGTTATTTTTTAATTGTAATAATCTTACACAATATGTTGTTACTGTATTTTTGATGGTGAGTTGAGCTTTTGTGAGCAGAAGAGACTTCTTTCTGAGCAGAAGAAAAATCTTACCGACCTTTTTCAGAAACTTTTTGATAGAACTTTTTGGCAGTATTTGCTTCTGGCAGAAATCATGAATCAAGTCTGTAATGCATTTCTTATATATTTTTATACAGTAAGTTTTTACAATAAAATACCACAAAATAGACCCCATGCACTACACTTCAAACAATATTAGTGTATTACAATGTGTTATACAGATACATAAAACATGACAATGTCAAAAATACTTGCCTCTCAACTAAAGTTTGCAACAAAAGCAGAACAATGTTCAAGGCTCGATTTATAACCAAATACTGCTCACACACGGTCACTTCACATGCAGTGGACTTGACACTCTTCTTCTATCCAGGAAATCTTACGTCTAAGGTGTCCTGCGTGTTTGCTGCATTGAGTGTGTGCACACATTTAAAGTGACCTTTAACAGAACCGAGAGATTTTTTTTCTCCTCTCTCTTGCGCTTTCCTTTTCATTAAAGTTGTGAACTGGACTTTGTCGGGTTTCTCCATGGCTGAAATTTCACGGCGTCCATTACGGGGAAGGAGGTGTCCTCAGGGAATTACAGGAGTCTTGGCTATCGCCGGTCGTGGTCTGAACAACCCACTGCCAGAGAGAAAAATGAGGGTTAGCAGAGGACAACTCAAATCAGATCAGATGCTGAAAATCATATTTAAAGCTCAGACATAATACACATCGTGGGAAGAGACGAAAATCCAATTCCCTGACAATGAACGGCTGAAGTGCTGCACATATTGTCACAATGGTCCTCTTTTTTGCCTTCAAATAAATTGCGCTTGTGCCACGGCTGCAAAAATCAGCTCATGATACCCTTTCATCGACCTCAGATTTCCCTAAAATGACTTATTTTTGCTTGACGTTATGTTGTCCTCCGTCTTCCGAGATGTGATTTTCGGATTTGGTTATGCCAGTCGAGCCAAGGCTGGCAATATGAGAAATTTTAAGCTTCGCTTTTGTTTGATATTACGGTGACTCGGGGAGTATAATGTGGTTGAGGAGGACAGGGATTGTGAATTATTAAAGATGTGTAGTCTGGGCTCAAGAGAGGTCATAGATTTGCAAACATGATTTTAGTGCAGTAATGTGAGAAAAGCCTTAAAAAAAGGAAAAGAAGATGATGGAACTGACAGTGTTAACCTAAAAGAGTCTTTATGGGATTCACACAAACGAGACATTACACTGGACTTTAGCTTGGGTTTCTGGCAAAACATTATCACCCTAAATAACTTTTCACTTTTCCCCAGCATATTTTGAGGGTTTAGTTGACTCCAATAACATCTGCACTGCAGTTTTGCATGATGTAATAAAAGCACCATACTGTATGATGAGAAATCAAGTCTTTGTACTATTAAAAGTCAACATACAGTAACTTTAAGAGCTAAACAGTTGCCTCTCACTTCTAAAAGGAAAACAAAATCATCTACTGAACTCAAATTCTGAATACCAAAATCTCAAAATAGAAAACAGTAGAACATGGCATTTGCAACGTCGAAGTCATGGGTTTGATTTAAAGGGAATGCATGGCCACATTTAATGGAGTAGACCTTCAATGCAATGCTGGCCATTTTGGATAAAAGCATCTGCCAAATGCATAAATATGAACATTAAATGTAAATATGACCATGACCATTTACACGCCAACAACACCTATTTGGTGTTTAGACACTTATGGCCCACCATCACAGTGAGAGAATAAGGAGGAAGTAGGATGCTATTATTCCTAAACCCCAAAAGAAAAAACAATAAGATTAAAATGTGGCAGAGTGCATGTATTTTATGTAACTATGAAAAGAATGTACATTTAAAATGAGTTTGTAATACAAACTAGAAAGTTTGTGCACAAACTTTGATGTTGGCTTGAGAAAGCCTAGCCTGAAAGATTGAAGTACTTGTAAGAGAGAGAGAGAGAGAGAGAGAGAGAGAGAGAGAGAGAGACTTTAAAAAGATTGAAGTTTGAAGGTTTTAAATTTGAATCAGTTTTCAGCTCAAAGTTTGAAGGTTTAAAGTCTTTCAGAAAAGATGTTTGGTATGTAATTGCTAGGGTATTGTAAGTGGTTGCTAAGGTGTTTCTATGTGGCTGCTAGGATACTCTGACTGGGGTGTTGTGTGGTTTCAAGGGTACTCAGGGTGGTTGCTAGGGTGCTGCTATGCGGTTGCTAGTACATATCGCATTGCTAGCATGTTTCAGATAGAAGATAGATTAAAAAAAATTTATTGAAGCTTCAAAGGGCTTAGATGAATGGATAGAATGATGGATGGATGGATGGATGGATGGACGGATAGACAAAATGATAGATGGATGGATGGATAGATAGATAGATGGATAGATAGAATGATAGATGGATAGATAGAATGATAGATGGATGGATAGATAGATAGATAGATAGATAGATAGATAGATAGATAGATAGATAGATAGATAGATAGATAGATAGATAGATAGATGGATACAGTCCTGGTTCTAAGTGTAAAGTTAAAGATTATTTGACTGATTCAAAGGAATTTCAAAACATCAGCAAATGTAATTATTAACAGGTTGTTAGTGAATCTAAGTCTCCAAACACTTCTCAAAAAACAAATGGAGCTGTTGAAATTGAAATAAAGTGATAATCGTAAGCTCAACATTACCTCAACAAGTGGATGCCAGCGGGCGATGGGTTTGCGTGGGTATGTGAGCATCTCATTCCAGTGATCGCGTCCCAAACTTTGAGCTCTGTTTCCCACATGGCACACACCAATAACCTCATTGTGACCTACGCTGTGAATGAGAAGAGTATATCCATGCTTAAAATGTGACAGCTGAACCAGGATGCCAAAAAACAATGTGTCTTTTTCCAACTTTAAAGTGTCACATCTACCCCTTCAGCAAAAAATATGATGATTTTTGCAAAATATTTATATATCTTAAAATATTTGATATTTCTTTCACTCTGTGCATCACAAAGACACATGAACGTCTCCATCCAATACATTCTCTGTTCTCTTATTTTTGCAGCATGCGATGCTGCGGTTCTTACTTCTCAAACAGGACAGTGATCTAAATCTGATATGAATCTCTCGCTGCATTGGGAATATACAGCTCAGGCTGTTCCTCAGATCACCCACCAGCACTAAGAATAAACTTCTATAGTCTCTAAGCACTGTGCTTGGCAAAAATTAAAAGCATATTTAATTTAAATGAGACTTCTTTTCAGTTCAAATTTGACACTGAATGCTCACTAGCCCCCACCACGCTGCTAGCTATACCTTTAGATTAGCTCTGCTAAAACTGAAGGACTAACAAAAGTGTTGGCGAAGCGACTTTGACAGGACTGGTTTTTCTAACCAGATCAAGCTGGTTTATGATGGTTTGAACGCTTGCTGCTTGCATATGTTGGTCTTTTCAAGGGTCAGGCTGAACTACAGTAAAGCTACAGTAGTACAAGGTGATAACAAAAGGTAGCTAGCTATGTTGAAGCTATGTAAGGGGTTAAAAAGTCTATTTAAAGACATACAACTACAACTAAAAATGTACAAGCAAATGCAATTAAAACCTAGAAAACATCCTAATTTATATAAATGGGTCAAAAAAAATGTCATGAACTGCAGAATCAGTAAAATACTGAACTCAGTGAATCATTTCTGAATCAATTCATATAAATGAATCGTTTGCACAAGCCAATTTGCTAAAATGAATTAGACTTCCCAATGCGACACATTCTGATGTGTTATTGCTTTAGTTCGCTCTGCAGTAAAACAGTGATGCAATACTAGTCACTAGTTTTAAGATAATGCTAATAAGACACATTAATACCTTACCGGTCATAGTCCATGACTGCTATTAAAAGACTTATTTGGTCAATGTTCTCAGGTGGAACATCAAAAACAATGGCTTCATTATAGACTGGATTAAGTGTGTTCCTTTTCGTTGAAGTTTTCCTTTTCTTCAGTCTCCGGCCGTCACACATTATAGAAACCTTTACGTAAGGATCTTAAAAAGACAGAAGAGAAAAAGTTGCTCAGCACTAGGGTTCGGCACCGTTCAGAACTGAATTAAAATGCCTGTTGTTTTTTTAATTAGTATTCAAATTATTTAAATTGGAACAGGACTGAGGAATTGCAATTCAATTAAATAATTTGGACACACACACACACGAGTTTACATCTCACAATTCTGACTTTTTTCTCAGAATTGCGTGATATAAAGTCAGAATTGTGATATAAACTTGCAATTGCGAGTTATAAAGTCAAATGTTCATGATATAAAGTTGCAAATGCGAGTTATAAAGTCAGAATTGCGATATATATATATATATATATATATATATATATATATATATATATATATATATATATATTTATATGTGAGAGTGTATATATCTCACAATTCTGACTTTATCAGATTTTGCCCAACCCCACTTAGCACTACTTGTGTATGTAAAACCTCCTGCCACATTCTCAAGTGTTTAGTCGATTAAATCAATGCTCTTTTAGAGAGCCCAGGGCGCCTTTGTTTTAACGTGTCATGATGACACCAAAAAATCATTACTGCAGAGACAATAAGTCATGTAGAGGTGAGGATGGTGAGGAGCCTACCAGACGCTCCCGTGATGTCCATGGCTTTAAGATTTCTGGCTTTAATTATCGTTATTGTCAATCGGCCGGCAGTTGGCAAGTAACAAAGAGAAAACATCAGATCTCCCAGATCCACATTATCCTAGAAGAGACACAGCAATACAGAAACAGGATACATTAACTGAAAGAATCATATGAGCTGATTTAGTGCAAATCAAATAACATTTACAAGTCTTCTTTGAGGTTCTGGTCATTGTAACTGTCATTCCATACTCTTCCAACTCTTTCTTGGACACAACTTGTACAGAAATTGCTTTTTAAACACTCTTAGGGATCATACCATGGAAAACATGTTTCTTTCCTTGCTGTTTTAAGTGCAAAACTCCCATGATGCTTAGAAAAGCAATAGTACACCTTTTCTCAACAACCTGCCTGATTTGAAGTTTATTTGTGGAGTTAAAGGAACACTCCACACTTTATTTTTGGAGTTAATGGAACACACACTAGAAAACACACTTTCCTACAAAAATGCGTTTGCCCACCTATCTAAATGTAGGAAAGACGGCGAATAAGCCCCATTTAAAAAAACGGTGGAGTGTTCCTTTAAGGGCCGTTAACACTAAGGACGCTAAGAGATATAGTTCTAAAAATTGTTCTAAATATTAAAGAATAGCAGAGTCCACATCACAACTATAACGATAATGGCACAGAGAAACGATATTGTAGGAATCACTTTCAGAATGATTTTTTTCCAGCTGATGAACAATAAAAACATTAATAGCCAATCAGAATCCACCAGACTTTAAAGAGTTTAACGCGGCAGATGTCAAACCTGCTAGCTTACAATAAACAAGAGTGTTAACGTTCGGTGTGCATGCTAATATAGTTATCGTCCTTGGTGTGAACGTGCCTTTACAACTCACTTTAATATTTAGGATTGGGAGCTTCTTCAAACACAAAGCTGAAAGGCACATATTGTTTGTTGAATGTGTCAATGTAATTCATGCTTGGCAAAGACGCAGTTATTGAAGAATGAAGCAGTGCCAATCGTGTTGGTCCCCATAGCAAACCTGCAAGTAAACACTGCAACTCATTACACATGCAACGGCAGCCTGCTCATTTCAAAAGGTCAGAAAGAGGGTAGAAAACTGTCACGTACAGCTAAATTACAACAGTTTTTGGTGCAGGAATCATTAAATGGGCATACAATATCATTAAACTGCATACAATATAACCACTTTAAGAAATAAAACACATTATTACGTTTGTCTGACATAGAGTAAGGACTCAATAAATTGGTAAAAGATGTATGGGAACAGAGAAGTGTTCCACCTCACGGGAATCCTGTTCTTGCACTTTGCAATCCACTCATAACAGCGAGCAGAAACATGCTGCCTAATTATCACATCTGAAAATAGACACATTTTGCACCTTTTTTTTGTCGTTCGTATAATGAACTAAAAATGCGATCCATAAAAAACATCTCATCAAAATAAGCCTCAGTGTAGTGGGATCCAACAATATATATCACCAGACACATTATTGTTTAAACCTTGCTAGTAGCGGGTTGGACCCCCTTTTGCCTTCATAACTGCCTTAATTGTTCGTGGTATGGATTTAACAAAGTATTGGAAACATTCCTCAGAGATTTGGTACATATTACCATAGGGTCACACAGTTGCTGCAGATTTGTCGGCTGCACATCCATGATGCGAATCTCCCGTTCCACCACATGCCAAAGTTGCTCTATTGGATTGAGATCTGGTGACTGTGGAGGCCATTAGAGTTTAGTGAACTCATTGTCATGTTCAAGAAACATTTTGAGATGATTTGATCTTTGTGACATGGTGAGTTATCCTGCTGTAAGTATCCCTCAGAAGATGTGTCCACTGTGGTCATAAAGCGATGGTCAACAACAATACTCAGGTAGACTGTGGTGTTTAAACGATGCTCAATTGGTACTAAGGGCCCAAAGTGTGCCAAAAAAAAAATCAAACACACCATTACACCACCAGCATATACAAGGCAGGATGGATTTATGCTTTCATGTTGTTTACACCAAATTCTGACCCTACCATCTGAATGTCGCAGCAGAAATCAGGTTCGACGTGTTGTGCGTTCAGAGATGCTCTTCTGCAGACCTCGATTGGAACGAGTGGATATTTGAGTTACCGTTGCCTTTCCATCAGCTCAAACCAGTCTAGCCATTCTCCTTTGACGACAACGAGGCATTTTTCGCCCACAGAACTGCCGCTCATTGAATATGTTCTCTTTTTCAGACCATTCTCTGTAAACCCTAGAGATGGTTGTGCGTGAAAATCCCAGTAGATCATCAGTTTCTGAAACACTCAGACCAGCACGTCTGGCACCAACAACCATACCACGTTCAAAGTCAGTTAAATCACCTTTCCCCAATCTGATGCTCAATTTGATCTTCAGCAGATCATCTGACCATGTCTACATGCCTAAATGCATTGAGTTGCTGCCATGTGATTGGCTGATTAGATATTTACGTTAACGAGCAGTTGAACAGATGTACCTAATAAAGTGTCTGATGAGTGTATATATTATCTAAAAATGAATTTCATCAGAATGAATTTGTGAATGGTCATTGGAAAAAGATAGACTACATATGGACTGATAGACTACGCTAACCAGCTGCTTGGACAACCCTCCCGGAGCCAATCAGGGTTAAATGCACAAGCACAATCGTGATATAACCTTTGTGATCTACTATGTATTTCTTGGGTCACCATCGGTGAACTGTTATGTATACATGCAGCTCTGTGGCTCATTTCAGCGAGTTAATGCAATGACACAACAGGACGGAAGAGAAGACGACGGACATACATTAGTAATGAATCAAGGAGTGTGCAGAACCCAAATGGGCCTTTAAATGCACACAGCAGCCAGGCACAGGCGGATCCCACAGCTACCAACTGATCTATGTTAATGGACACGCTCTGCACTGGGATCAGATGGGTGTGTAATGTTGCTGAGAGCATGTAAGAACATTACTTACTCTCTCATATCTTTCCACCCCCAAAGGATTCAAGAGAATGATCTCGAAGTTGCATGAGACCCATCAGTGGACATTATAAGAGACACTTTGTTTTGTTTAGCAATATATATATAGTTTCAGGTCACTACAAATTAATACTTTTTTTCAGCAAGGAAGTTGATCAAAAGTGACAGTAAAAGCCTTTATAACGCCACAAAATGTTTATATTTCAAATAAATGCTATCATTTTCAACTTTCTATCCATCAGAGAATCCTTGATCTAAATCTATTGCTGTATCCACAATAGGGATGTCAACGATTAATCGACGATCGATTAATTGTCGATAATACATTTAATCGATAAAACTTATCGATCATCGATTAAGCAGGATCATGCGTGTGCGTGCTGCTCAACCGCGAAACATGTAAGCGAGCGCGCCGGTGTGGTGAAGTGTTGAGTCCCACTGAATGACACACCCCGGAGTTGTTAGGGACTATTTTACACCTTCATCATGACTATAAGTTTGCGTGTGCATTCGCAGCCTTTTGTTTTGTGCAAATGTAAGTTGTAATAGTTTATTTTGTGTACGGTTATCTATATCTGATTGGTCTCATATTGGATGCATTTGGTTAAGAATCGACGTGATCTTTAGCGCGCTCAGCTCAAACGACAATGCACGACTAATAATGACTATTGGGACTGTCATATTACACAAGATTATAAAGAGAACACTATTGTAATAAAACATTGTGAATTATTTGGGTTTAGATGCCATGTCGCGTTGTTCCAGGAAGAGCTCGTCAGAGACTTTGAGCGCGTCCACCACCATAGATATGGTCCACCACAACATGAGTCATTCTGAATGGCACGTAACACAGTTTAAGTTCACTTGTGCATTCACGTCATTTTGTGCAGATATAATTTTGTAATATTCTGCTTATTTTGTATATAACTGATTAATATCAAATAGGATGCGTTTCTTTGAGTTAAAGCTCCAGTAGGTAACTTTTGAAAACATGTATTTGTTAAAACTGTCATTATGTCCTGACCGTAGAATATGAGATAGATAATCTGTGTAAAAATCAAGCTCCTCTGGCTCCTCCCAGTGGTCCTATTGCCATTTGCAAGAAATACACACTCCCGGTCAGAAACAACCAATCAGAGCCAGGAGGAGTGTCTTAGCACTGTCAATCACGCTCGTGTACGCGCTGATCACACCCCTCTCTTGCACAGCGCGAGCGCCGGAGCGCGAGCCGTCGTTCAAACTCAAGATTGCCGGCGTGCTGCAGCTGTGCTTATGACTGAGAAACAACCTAAACTGCCAATTCTCCAGTGACACCTGCTCATAAAACAAAGAGGTAAAAGGAAAAAGACTGATGACGATAAACAAGCGAAAAAGAAAGAATTACACAGAGCCCATTGACTCGGTGTCAAAACTAACATGTAGATAAAATGTCACGCACTCTGCTAAGCAACAATTGAAACCTGCTAATTCACTGGCTTGTCATGTTGCTGAAATAATGTACTAGCACACCTTATCTAGCATTATATATCGCTAGAATAATTACTTACATACTGTAACGTTAGTTACCGTTATATTAACGTTATCTTACTAGCTATTTATAACTTATAGAAAGAGTGCAACGTTATAAAGTTACATGTAGGCTATTGGAAAATACATAATGATTTGAGGACCAAGTTTGTAGTCAAAGTATGGGCAGGCCATAGTCAATGTAAAGCATATTATTGACGTTTAGTCCCTATTAGTGAATGTGCAATATAACTTTTTATCCGCTGTTATCGGTGGCCCTGTTTACTAGCCTGCGCGTTCACGACAGGCTCCGCTGTGGAGGACGAGCTGTAGAGGGAGGGCTGTAGCGCAGCAGAGAGCAAGGGGGTGGGACCTGGAAGTTGTACTTGTTCAAATTTTCAGGCTAAGTCAACGTTTTCTCCAAACTCCCTACTGCAGCTTTAAATAAACGCTAACAAAGTGCTCAACGGTTATTCATTCAGCGCGCGCCGCTCAAGCAGAATACACAACTAATAATAACGATGGTTAATTTGGGACTTTCATATTACATAACATGAGAACACTATTTTATTAAATGGTTGTGAATTCATTGGGTTTAGTTGCCGTTTTCAGTGCGTTGTTCCAGCACTTCCACAACAGTCACACATTCTGACAAGCACGCATATGAGGCGGCGTTGGTGACACATTGTATTTGTCGTTATATTTATATATTAAATAGTTAATTTAATTTATCAATCACACCAAAACATTTTACAATCCTACTAAGCCTTTATTTAGATTAAAAAACATTCTTATTAATTTGGTGAGTAACATAGCTTTTTGAGCAGCATTTACAGACCCTGTGCTGTTTGCCATTAATGCTAACAATTAATCGATTAATTGATCGTTAATTTAAACGATGATCGATCATGGGAATTTGTGAAAATTGACATCCCTAATCCACAAAAATACTAAGCAGCACAACTGTTTTCAACATTGATAATAATAATAATAATAATAATACATGTATTAAGCATATTAGAATGATTTCTGAAGGATCATGTGACACTTACGTCTGAATATTCAGCTTTACAATTTAAAATGTAATTAATTCCTGTGATGGCAAATTACATTGTTATTTTAAATTATAATATTTACCAATATTACAGTTTTTACTAGATTTTTGATCAAATAAATGCAGCCTTGGTGAGCATAAGAGACTTCTTTCAAAAACATTTTAAAAATCATAGCGACCCTACACTTTTGAACAGTAAATTTTGATTTTAAGACTTGTTTTATAGAATATATCTTGGACTTTGGCAAATATCTATATATTTTTTACTGTTTCAAAACTCATTTTAAAAATATCAAATAAAAAAACAAATCAATAATTTGAGAGGTTTATGTGTAAATAATAAAAAAACAGGAACAGTGGGCTAAGAAAAATAAACTTAAAATAAACAAGTTAAAAAAAGAGAGAGATACTTAACTTGGACTAAATTACCCTAAACACCTGAGACTTGACTTAGACTCAACCTCGAATGCTTGAAACTTGACAGACCCTTTCTAAAAGGCTTTACACTTGACTTAGACTCAACGTTAAATACTGGAGACTTATATCAAGGATGTTATTCTCTGATTTAGCAAATGGGTTTATGCCTAGTGCTGGTCATGGACTTGCTGCCTTTCTGGAAGTGACTTTGTGCACTGTAAAGGAAACTGCATGAGTGGTCAGCACACCTCATTGGGCTTCTAAGGCTTCCTGACAAATCTAATCATCTGTGATTGTGTGTATTTGAGGAGCTCAGAGGGTCTGTTAAGATAGATCAGTCCCACTCGGAGCAGTTCACAGCCCTCAGGCTTCTCGCACAGTAGGAGGCTCCATCTATTACGGTGAAGCAGAAAGGTCACGGAGGCAGGCGGTAGAGATAGGCTCATTATCTGGCCAGGTCGCAGCACTACGTCTGGTCCTGTTGGCTACGCTGAGAGTCGTGTTCATTAATGCTCTACAGGGATGAACTGGAACTGGATGGTGTTTTACTGCCTCACAGAGATCAGACTCAAGTGCAGTTCCACAGTCGAAACTACTAATCTATCACCTTTAATTGCCTTTGGAACATGGATTCAAACATTGGTAAAGGATCAGTTTACCGTCAGTCTTTATCACCAAAAGTAACAAGCACAACCTTTCCGAACAACATGGGCTTATTTAAATGGACAGTTCACCTAAAGAATTGAATTCCGTTCTTATTTACTCACCCTCATGCTATTCCAAACCTGTATGATGCCTTTCTTTCTTCTGCAGAACACAAAAGAAGATTTTTTTTTTTAAGCTATTGGGGTCCAAAAAACATGTTTGGATTCCACCGTCATTGTATGTACAAAAAAACCCCAGACATTCTTTTGAACATATATTCTTTTGCGTTCATCAGAAGAAATAAAAACTACTATTTGAAAGTTTTGGTTCATTCATTTTATTTAGCAAGAACGCATTATATTTTGTTTAAAAGTGAGGATAAAGATAATTTACCATTTCAAATAAATGCTGTTTCAATTGCTCTAAAAAAAGTGTCCAGTTTCCACATATGAAGCAGAACGACTGTTTTCAACATTGATAATTGAGCAGCAAATCAGCATATTAGAATGATTTCTGAAGGATCATGTGACACTGAAGACTGAAAATTCAGCCTTTCCATCACAGAAATAAATGTCGTTTTACAATCTATTGAAATAGAAAACAGTTATTTTAATTTGTAATGTTTCACAATATTATCATTTTTTACTGTTTTTGATCAAATGCAGTGAGCATAAGAGATTTCTTAAAAAAAAAAAAAAAAAAAAAATCTTACCCCACACTTGAACAGTAGTGTATATCTTTTATAGTCAATTAATCAGTAACTCCCACTAATTTTTTTTAAAGTGTATTTGTATTTGTGTTAACAATTTTGCATTGTAACTGTGCTGTTTTTTTGTGGCAATTTTATTGAAATAAAACTGGATGATATCCCTAGTGTCAGCCAAGTATGCAGAAAGATCAATAAATGAGATGGCCTGTGGGTTTGATGTAATGTAGGCAGTTTGTGTTTGTTGTTCTTTGCACATAATAATTAGTGTCTAGGAAAGGGAGTATGTGTAAGGGAGTAAGGTAATGTTTCTTCTTATTGCCTTCGTCTCATCCATACGATGCACAACCTTCATTAACAGAGAGGTAAGAGAGGTTGACTCTTGTTGCAAATTAAATCCTAAATTGGATTCTCCTCATCAAGCCAAATCCTCATTGCTTCATTATAAAGACAAATGCTTTGTCTTTTAAAGCAAGCAGCACACAAAATTAAGAAATGAAATGCAAGAGGCTTTTGTTCAAAGGATTCGTTCACTAATAAGTCATCATCATGTTAGACCTAAGACTTAGTTTCTTCCGTGAAACAAAAGAAGACATTTTAAAGAATGTTTATGCTGCGTTTTTTTAAAGATTAAACCATGACCAGGAGCTCCAAAATAAACAAAAAACATAATAAAAGTGATAAACTATGAAGCCAGTAGCTTTGTGTGACAGCCTTTATTTACAGAAAATCTTGCTCTCCAATGTAAATTTGAAATGTCATGTGTGCTTGTATTCAAAACATATGCTCATATTGAAATATGGTGTTAATGATGTCAAACCTGCGTGACGCATCTTTGAACATGCATTTGTGTGATTGAGTTTTGGAGCACTACAGCGGAAATAAAGTAATGACTATTTAAATGTTAGTTTATACTACGATACACTGCATAAAAGAAAATTCTTGATTTTTACTGGAAAACAAGAAAAAAAATCTAAAAATCCTTAAAACAAAATAAATTTCCTTGAGATGCAGCACTGCTTAAAATCTTAAGACTTTTTCTTGAATGCAAGTGTATTTTGTCTTCTATTTTCCTAAGGTGTCATGGTAAAGTGGGCGGGATGTGGTGGGAAGGGGCGTGGGACAACCAATGCTCAGAACACACCCTCTTTTTGTGTGTGAGAGACATTAAGGGTTAAACCTCATGAAACCAATTCCTCTCTGGTGAGGTAATTGAATTATGCCCTTCCATCTGTAGACTATAGGATAACAGACGCCTCTGCTCTCATAAGCACTTAAATCAAGTCAGCGGTAAAATTATGGTCACTTGCGAACTGTGAATGAAATTATAGTGCAGTTGTGAAGAGGTTGAATATGGCTCGAAGAGAGTCTATCTAGTGTGATTCTCGATCTCCAATCCCACCCACCCCCACTTATTCAAAGGCTTATTAACAAGGGCTGAAGCCACATTAGAAAGAAAGAGCGTAATGAAAACATTGATGAAAGTCAGGGCAAAGTAAAGAGGCTTGTTAACATTTGGTTAATCACAGATTTTCCATTTTGTGACAAGACCACATGCAGAAAGTGAATCTGTACTCCAGCACTAGAACAAAACCTTATAATTTCATATGAATTCAACTCAGAGAGGGCGATTTCAAAATTCCACAAGGCATTGCTATTGGTCTTACAATAGTGAATTTTACATCTAAAAATTACAATTTTATTTCTCCTAATAGAATCTTTATATCTCAAAATGTGTTCTTTTGTCTCAAAATGACAGCTTTGTAAACCGTATGTCTTACAATTGTGAATTTTACATCTAGAAATTACAACTTTATTTCTCCTAATTGAATCTTTATGTCTCAAAATTGTTCCTTTGTGTCTCAAAATGACAACTTTATTTCTCGTAATTGCAACTTCACAATTGTGCCTTCATGTCTCAAAATTGAGGCTTTACTTCTTGTAATTGTGTGTCTCTATATCTCAGTCTAACAGCTGCAACTAATTTTCATAAATGCGACTATCTCACAATTGTCCCTTAATTTAATTTTTGCAACTTTATCTCACAATTACCTTTATACAGTTGCATAGTGTTGTCAGCAAAGTATCTAACCTAAAACACATACATTTGTCAATTTTTCCTTATGTCTGTTACTACATGCAGACCTAGTCTTTCTCTTTCAACTGCCATAAAGCTTTATATTATCTGTGAGTGGCATCACTGACTTCAAATGCAGACTATTTCAAAATGTCTGCTGAAATACCCGTCTTTCATGTCTATGCTTACAACAAAATGAAAATAAGGGTTTGCTTTGTTACAACTCTCTCCCCCTCAGTCAGATTGTTGTATTGCTTGCTGTAGAATGGTGGCATGGGATTATGATAAATACAATTGGATTACATTAACTTTAAAGGCTACTTTTCATCATAAATAAGTTTGGGGTCAGTGGGATTAATATTAATGTGACACTGAAGACTGGAGTAATGATGCTGAAAACCATCTGGCATCAGGATATGCAAGTACACTAATGTGAAACAAGCAACTATCTCGTGTCACAATCATTCCCAAGCCAAGAATTGCTGGATTAAAGCCTTCGTTTCAAGTTTACAAAAAGTGTCATTTCAGTCGCAATCCGAGGTAAATGTCTCATGGTTAGAGGTGAATCCTGACAGGAGATTCAATGGCACTAAATCCTGCTGATCGACCTTTTTACTCTTCCGGATTAGAGATGCGTCAATCTTTCTCTCTCCAGCTGGGTGGAATGGATTGGCCTTTTCGTACATTAACTAGCTGGTGTTTTATTTATAGGCAGAGCCGAATTACACCTTGAATAGATCTGAGCAAACATAATCATTCATTCAGATTGAAATGCAAATTACTTGCGTGCAAAAAAACAGAAAGGTTAAAGTTGCTTTTTTTTTCCAGAGGTGATATTCGGAAAGTTGTCATGATCGTGTACGGTGGATTGTATTTCATTTCAATCTAAGACCGGCTGTGCTGCTGGAACTCTCATGCATTTTTAACAAGTTACTCAGAATCCCTTAAGTAATACAGAGTTAGCATGAAGGTAGAGAGCACTCTGACATCTGTGCTACACTGTTAGCTGAACGATGGCAATGTAGAAATCAACCTGATTCAATCAAATAGAGAGAGCAGAAAGATAAATGGTAGGCTAAAAATTTTATATTTTTTATATATTCATTTATTTTTTGCCTTTATTAATCACAGTCGGCTTTATCCAATAAGATCAACAAGTGCTTGCGGAAACATGATTTGTCTGCTGTAGAGATGACATCAAAACTCGAAAGAATAATTCGTCAGAGATTTTCCTAATGGTTTTTACATGAGTAAAATAAGATCCGTAAGCATATGTTGACGATACTTGGACGTTTTGCTCTACAACGTAAATTACACACACCCATAATCGAAAATGCGAATTTTGAAACTCGTATGTTTATTTTAAAAATAATTTTTAATAAAAAGATTGACCCTATTTACTTTCTCAAAACACGAACTGTGCTTATATAATCCTTAAAAAATAGCCCAACATCGCGGGAAAACTGCAGACTTGGCAATGCTGATCTGAATTGAATTGAATTTAACTAAACTATTTAGGCATTGTTTTAGCAAACTCTCATTAAAATTTGCTCCAAAACTGTGTTTAACACCCAATTTTCACCATTGAAACCATCCTTGGTTAAGTTCCATCCTACTTTTTTCCAATTAAATCTTGAAATCAGAAATATGTCAGATTACAGAAGCAAAATGGGCTGCAATGGCAATTCACTCATCTTAAAGTAATTGCTTTATGAATGTGTCCAAATGACGACCAAACACAGGAAAACAACTGTATAATTGTTTAAGCGGCACTAAAGTCATCAACATACACACAGTTTTCGAAAGTCATCAAAATGTTAAGTCTTACACCATAGTATTATTACATAAGTTATGTTAGATACACAATCAAGCCTCCAAAAAGGATTCATGCATTTATGGCACGTGTGGATTGTGTTCCACCAAGAGGCAATCCCTAGAGGTATGGCCCACTTATATGCACTGAAACAGCCTGTGATGCTCTCTATCAACCTCTAGATCCAGTGAAATACATGGAATTGCTGCTAGACTAAAATAAACATGTCAACAATGATGAATACTCATAGCATGGATAATATTCAAATAGACAATATGGTTACCAACCATCCCATTTAATGCAATCCATACCATACTTCATTTAAAGGGAACAGAATTGAGATCCACATTAAATCCCTACAGAATGCAGTTTGTCCTGTATTTTAGCACAGTACCACAAAACAGCTGAGAATATTTCGGTTATTTAAAATGTAAAATTACAGGTAAGGCTTCAAAACGAATTGTGAAAGAAAAACTTTGCGAGAGTCATCCGCCAAACGGGTTTCAAAATATTATAAGAGAGTGAAACTATTCCTTTAAGTACAGTATGTCATAAGACCGCCTGAACCAAAAAAAACTCTGTCTTTCTTTCTTGACTGAGGGCATTTCCCCCAGACAACTGGCACAGGTCCACTTATGAGACGGATCAATTTCACCCCATCAGACATCTATCCCGCACTCCTTCAATTTAAAACAATAAACCTGAAACCACCGTATATTCAAGTCAGAGCAAACTCTCCAGCTATTTCAAATATAGGTCACCCCTACGTGTGCCATGTGTGCTTAAAAATATACTTTGAGAAGTGTTAATATATTTCATATGTTGCCCCCTCTGAAGCATGAAAGTGATCGGAGGAGAGAGAAAACTATCCTCAAATATTTTCACTTGTTCTTTCAGTATGACCATTAACTGCATTTACTTCACAACGGCTACAAATGGATTTATAATTCCATTTCCAATTCCATTCATATTTCATGGTGTTATAAAGAACTGCTAACACCACTATAATCTTGCCAAAAGTACACAGTTGTGTTCGAATCTGTCGGAGATTTCAGCACTTTGCAAAACATTTGTGTGATGCTTAATCTGATTTTATAAATAATGGATTTTTTTTCATGAATATAATCTGTATATATATACATACATACATACATACATACATACATACATACATACATATATATATATATATATATATATACATAGTGTCACATTATTTTTGTGGAATATATTGTGGAAACTGTTTTCCCCCCAGGATTCTTTTATGAATAGAAAGTTCAATAGAACAGCATTTATACAAAAAGGAAATCTTTCATCATGTAAAAATGCATCCTTGCTGAATAAAAGTATTATTATTATTTTAAAAAAAAAATCTTACTAACTAAAATTTTATATAAAGTTTTTTTCTTGATTTCACTAATTATAAACTACAAAATGTATTTTCAATAAACATGTAAATTAATAAATCCAGAAAATATATACATATAGAAAATGATTATAATTACTGAAATCAAGGGAAAAACACACAAACTGTTCTTATGTTTGGTTTAATTTAAACTGACACTATCATCAATGTACAAATTCCCTGCATAGATTTCCAATAGCAGCCTCCTGTACCTGGATAAAACCTCCTTGAGTCACGCACTCGAAGCAACACTGGATACACCAGCTAATTCAACCAACACCTCACTCAAGCCAGGTGACGAAACAGCCTTGCTTTCCTCTCATGAATGTTACTTTTCTCACTATTTAGAGATTCTGCCACAACAACATCATTTGAGAGGACTGAGCACACAAAATGTTTAAGGGCAAATTCAGGAGTAATATTGACATGACTAGCATACAGTATATACACACACACTGTGGAAGACTTACCGCACTAACATAAAGGATATCCCTGCAGAGCTTGGTTTCCTGTGGAAAGTCAGGTAGATCCAGGAAGTTGTCCACCACCACTTGGCCAATGACGTCGTGACGCGAGAAACGGTCGAAGTCGTAGACGCTGAAATGGAGCTTGCGCGTTGGAAGCTCAGCGTACTCCACAGGAAACAGGAAAACCTCGTCGAAGATGGGGTTCAGAGTCTTGCGGTGGACCTTGGTTTGATGCTTTGTTTTGCGTTCCGGCAACAGGTAGATCTTCACGTATGGGTCGGACGTTCCCGTAAAGTCCTTGGCAGGTAGATCTTGGGCCTTGTGGATCTTCACGATGAGCTGCATCAAGTCGCAGTCGTATTTGATGATGAAGTGCAGGCGTCCGCAGCTGTCCGCTCGCCTGACGTCATCCGCATCCACTGACCTCTGCTTGTAGAGCTCAGGCTTGATGCGTCCCAAGCCTGGACCTGTTATGGACTCCTGTCTCTGGAACTGGGCCATGTTGAAATCGGGATTGGAGACGTTCATCTGTCTCCGGATGGAGTTGTGCCTGAAGTGAGAAGAAAAGGGGGGCGGATTTCTGTTGGTCACCACTATGCTAGACATCTGAATAACGAGACTGAAAAGAACTTTAATTAAAGCAGAAGGTCACAGAGGCTCACACTGTCTGACAAATGCCAACTGGGAATTGCTAAATGAATATCAATGGTGGCTGAGTGATTATGCCGGATGAAGTCAGGAACACATGACTCACCTGACAGATGAGGTCGGTTCGGTGACTTGTCGCTGTACGCGAGCTACATGGATGTGGTTGAGCTCCTTTGCCTTAGACTGGGCCTCCAGCTGGATGTCCGGGGACGTGTGGCTGATCTTCATGGCTGACTCCGGGAGCACCGTTGGGCCGATGGGATCCTTCTCAAAGTCCTCGCTGTATTCCCGCTCCATACCCTCCACCTCGGCCAGGACCGGCTGCTGCTCGCCCTGCTGGTCCTTTAGGCCGGGCCAGAAGCGATCTCGCCATGGCACCCAAAACAACTTCCATGACACGAACAGGGAGACGGCAAACAGCGCCAGGCCACATGTGGTCACCAAAAGGGACAACAGGCTCACAGACACATCTGGAGCAAAGACCAAGAGAGAAAGTTGGTCATCCTCCACCCTGACGATAACTATAACTATAAACTTTTAATAATAACTTTCAAAACTATTTCTCCAGCTGATGAACGATAAAAACCTTGACAGCCAATCAGAAGTGCTGGAGCATTTAAAGCAGCAGACGACAAAACGGCAGTGCTTATAATAAACAGAACGTGGTGTGAACGCTAATACAGTTATCATTCTTAGTTTGAAGGGGCCTATAGTCTTAAGTTAATTAACATACATTTCATTAACAGAATCATTAAGAGAAATTAAGAATTTCAAAATGACTTGATTAGTTCTGATTAGTCTGCTAACTTAGCCTATTCCCTTCAACTATATGATTTATGCAACTTATATGTTTTTGTTTGATCAGGCATTACAAATGGACTCAACTCAACAGGCGAGCTGAATTGTTTATGAGGCAGCCTCAGAACAGTAAAGTGAACTTTCACAAATAATTAAAGTATTTAAATAAAAGCTTTAAAGTTATTCAGGTTTGTGTCCAAACCACGGACCTTCAAAATATAAGCTGAAAACTTTACAACTCTTTCTGTGATCCAGATATTGAGATGTTTTACAAAGGACATCTCTGATATCTGGATTAGACTTGAACCTTAACTCTAACTGCTGAATGCACAGTAATAGATACAAATAAGATCCACTCCTGACTCTGTCTCCTTCCCTATCTCTTACTTTCTTTCTTTCTTTCTTCCTTTGTTTCTCTCTCTCTCTCTCACCCCCTTGAGATGGTTTCTCTGAATTAGGCCACCCAGGCAGTGTGGACTGAATGAATCCCTGTCAGACCACCCTGCCTCCTGCTATTCTGTCCACTCCGATCTTTTCTCCCTGTATGGGGTAAAAATATATATGGTCAGACTACTTTTGCAGGTTATCATACCTGAGACAGGAAGACTTAGGATGCACCTATAGCTATGGTTCAGTCAAAAATGACGTAATTCTGTCATTATTTACTCACCCTCATGTCATTCCAAACATCTATGACTTTCTTTTTTTTTTTAGCACAAAAGGAGATGTTAGGCAGGATATTAATGGTGCTTTTGCATTTGATTAAATGATCATGGGCTCCAAAAATGGCAAAAAAAACACAATAAAAGTACCATAAAAGCCACCATTCACTTTCATTGTATGGATAAGATCAGTGTGAACATTCTGCTAATCATCTTTTGTGTTCTGCAGAAAATCAAATAAGTTTAGAACAACATGAAGGTGATTAAATAATGACAGAATCTTCTTTTTTTGTGGAAAATATTACATTAAAACTTCAACAGCTCAAGTGTTGTATTATGAACTTTTAAAATAATCGTGTTTTTTAAATGATTTGAGGCTTATAAAGTGAAGAATTTATATAAAACATCTTTGGTCCTTCCGTTGTTATAATGATTAGTTATACTTTCAATAAATCATGAGAAAATATAAAGTACTAAAATATCAAGTACTTTGATTTGGCTGTTCTGAAATTGCATGAGTGCTCAATTAAAAGCGAGCACATATCATTTGACAAAACAGATCCTACTGCAGGCTTCATACTGGGAAATCATACACTGAATGGATTAATAATTTCTTCCTTTTGTTATGCTGTCAAGGTGTAATCAGTATTATTAGCATTCACCATTGTTCCACAGACTTTAACAGACTCTGTGGGATTCCAATGACACGGTAAATTAACTACAGGCTTCATTTGCGTAACAGTGCACTAAACCACGTGCATGACATCCAGCACACTTCCAATACAACAATATCCCTGTCTGCATGAAACGTCCCAATTAGATGGCCATTTTGATTTAAAAACATTGTGACAAATTCACGTTTTCTATTATTATGGCTAATATTCCATTTAAAAATGATCTTGTGTTACCTCAAATGGGATAAAACAATCGTATTTTGTGCTAAAATAAACCCCGGTCTCATAAGAATCGGTGTTGGGAAAGTTACTTTTAAAAGTTACAGCACTCAGTGTTATGCCCTAATAAAGTAACTAATTAGTAACTACTATGAAAAGTAATGCATTACGTAACTTTTGTATTTGTATTACTTTTTCTCACTTGGGCTGGGTTTTTGATAACCTACACTGGTGGTGATTTTGCATTAAATGTGAATTTAAAAAAAAAAATAATAATTTGGAGGTCCATCCATAAACTTAACTGTCAATGGGACAGGTAGATCGTACAAACCTGATTGAACAAATTTATTCGAATTAACCAACAATTCAGCAAAACGTAAAATACTGTTGGTTGTGAATTGCCATGAGAGCATGTTGGCTAAAAATAAAAAAAATGCACTAAAAAAAATTACATTCTCTACAGCCACTGTGTCCTTAGGGTTACGATATGGACACACATTATGAATAAATGATGCAACAGAGAACATGCTCTAACTAGCAGCCTCACTGGGACACATATTCAGTGTGATACCATTTCATGCACATTGTTTCAGTGTGGGACTCCAAAGGTAAGCTAAATAGGACACCAAGCTTAAATCTGAACTGAAAATGAAGATCATGCAATATAGATTTCTATGTGTACTGTAAATGTCAGAGCATGTGTCAATGCTAAATCTAAGGAAATCAGATTTATCCAAATACACAGAATTACTGAGATGATGAAAAAGTAATGGGGCGAAAAATGGTGCCAAAGGTGCTGATGATATTTACTTATGATATAATATACTTATATAATTTACAACATAAACTTTTGTGGCATGCCTCAAAGAAGTGACTAGCAGCTGAGCTGCTAATATCTCCTGCCTAATGAAGCATATGTGGGATATTGTTACTGATTACATGTTTTTTGTTGTGACCGCTTTTCTGAAGATGACTAAAAATATACTTAAAGGTACACTATGTAACTTTTTTTAGTTCAAAATGAACTCTTTCCCCACCAGCGTTTTTGAAAAAAGTTTCCAGCCAGCGCCAACATTTTTGATCATTTATGAATATCTGAACATAAAATAAATCAAAAGAAAGAACAGACCGCTTTAAAAAAAAAAAAAAAGTTTTATTCTAGCTTCATGCATTCTTTTTTTTTTTATCAGCACTTTCATAAAAAAAGCAACATAAATCGCATTTTTGTCAAAGACTACATCTGGATCAGATTCAGAACGATGATAAAAATATAGATGGAGTAGATCGAATCCATCCTGGGTTAACATTTCATTCGGTAACATTAGGCAGTTTTGATTTATATGCTGTTTAATGTTGATGATCGCGTTATTTTACATGCTTACATATGCTATCACTTGTTTCTGCATCTTTTTCACATGTGTTTTGATCTGAAGATTCAGTACTCTTTCAGAATATGTGTAATAGCGCCCCCTACCGTATAACAGTAAAAGCGTTGTCTCATAAATGACGAAAATTTCCGTCAATGCCGGGAAAAGAGTTAACGAAAATCATCAATCCTTCTTCCAAATTTTTTTTGTTGTCTTACCCTGATTCACTATGGTAAGCCTAGTATAAGGGTTGATATTTTAGATATAGTGGGATGGTTTTCATTGAGAACCCACGTCATGTCTCGTCATATCCGTAAATAGAGAAAAATTGCTCCGGTTTGCCGCGTAAGTGGCATAGGTTAGTTGACACAACGAGCAAGGTCTCAACATTGATTTGGCAACATTGAGTTGACTTCATTACGGTTGTTGTAGTGCTGTGCTGTAATTTATTTTGAAAGAAGTACCATGTTTATTAATGGATAGAACTACAGTAACGTCTTCAGTGAGTCAGCTTAAGATCCTTTCCATCTAAACTGGTTATATCTCTTAAGCCTAGTAAATGTTTTATGAGCAGTAGGATAACAATATTCATCCACACAGTCACACAAAGACGAAGCACAACCAAAAACAATGTTCTTCCGCAAAATGCATACAGTTTTGTTTTTTAACTGCTAGAGGGCCAAAAGTCATAGTGTACCTTTAAAACATAAAAATTTGGAGAAATCATAGCATTCAAGATCTCAGCTGATGCCCCGACTAACAGTTAAAGCAGCCAATCACATGTTTGTTAGACAAATGAAAATCCCACCTGAAAGTTAAAACTTCCAACTGTTTTTTTTTATAGAGGCGTTGTTTATTCATGTATGTGCATTAGCCTAACTAGCTTGAAAAATACAATCCTTTTATGCAATTCAGCAAAAAAAAAAAGCACAATTCAATCCTAATGTGAAATTTATATCTATTTAAATGTAACACTGACAAACATTTTAATAGATTAAGCTCTTTCTCCATTCAAATAAGCTATACTTGAATAACTGTAAATTTTGTTTCCAAGATGGCCGCTGAGTGAACTGACTTGCCATAAAAGGGATTTAGATTTAAAAAGATCAAAAACAATTGAGGTTGTTGACTCATTGTGGATGTTTCTTCGTTTTAAAGCACTAACAATAAGCACTCAGAAAGAACAGTGCATCTCTATGGAAACATCTTCATGTTGCATCTGTAATGGTTACAAATATGGAAACTAAAGATTGCGTCTCATGGTTTCAAAATGATTTCACAATCCCACAAGACACTAAACTCATTTCTAAGCTCTGACATCACATTATTCACTTATCCAACACAAGATTAATGACACAGGCTTAAAGCGAATTTGTTTACCATTACTTTCCCACTCCCAAAAAAAAGAGAGAGATTGCATTTTTCATCCTCTGAGTTTTTTGTGTCCTTATGAGCAAAGATGAACCCACTTTTACATAAGAAACAGAGGAGCATGAAGCCTCCTGGTGAGGTAATCACACCTGAATGTCTACAAGAAAAGGTCAGGTCACTTAGAGAAGGCAAACCATGATTTAGGGTGTTAAATGGATTACAGCCAGATTTTCCCGACAAACTGCCTCTCAATTTGCATGTTCATTTTAATAAGCTAGACACAGTACATTCCCAGGGATCATCTTGTTATGCATCTTTTTAAGCAGGTGTCTGCTTGAGCTTTAGCAGGTGTAACATCTAGGTATTTGTTCACATATGAACACAAAAACACTATTTAATCATTCTTTATACGTGTGATAAGCATGCTTACTTGCATTTAGGTAGTTCGAAAGACCATATTCACCCAGTTCAACCTCTCACGAATGTCTATTTTTATTTCTGCTTCTGTGAATCCAGGTGGCAGAGTGCAGATGCTAGCAGCTACTAGCCAATCAGATCGAAGCTGGGAGACTGTTCGCAAATTTAATGGCAATATACAAAGTTTTTTTCTGCCACAGGGTAGAAAGGTGTTTAGAGGTTTACCAATCGAAGACAATTTTATGACAGTCCATATGTCAACGGTAGTAGAAACTATAGGTGAGGGTAGCTATGAATAAATATGACTCACATAATAGTACATAAGCTTCACAGTCAATAGCCCTTCACTGTTGCATTGCTCATGGATGTGTTACAAACTTTCCCGTGTAAGAATGAGACACTGTCTTTCCTGTGTTTGGGCCGTCAGTTACACATAAACCTGTCAATATGCGTCCACACCATGCCATCTGAGCTGTCCATAAGTCATCCATTACAGTGATGTGTTATTAACCTCTCAAAGTGCCAGGTTCCCTTGGGTTCTATTACAAAAGACGTTCCACCATACAGGCACTTTGGAGCGAAGCATGTGAACTCCCATCAGGCTAAGAGTATATTTACTGGGTTTCTCTGTCTGAACCCAGCTGTTCCCTTTCATTAAATTCTTGTACAATCCATCTTGAGGGACCAAATTACTCGTATGAATCTTTCTCCCATGGGTCTGAGGGCCTTGTGTTAACGGATGTCAATGCAGGGTATCACAAAGGAGAAAGTGTATAGAGTAGCAGGGTGGGGTGGAATCCTAATGGCTTCCTGTTGACCGCTCTGTGTCTCTGAGGATGAGGACGACAGGATCTGAGGAGAGCATGATCTATGAATGAAGGTTCAGTAAAGCTAATGTTTAGTTTAGCCCATATACTGAATCAAGCAGTGCTCTATTTCTGACATCAATGACAGGTTGTTTTGGGGATTCACAAGTTTCCTGTGAAGCTTTCCAGGAACACTGAATACCTGTGTAAAAATGTTGTTTAATTTAACTTCTGAATGCAAAAAGATACAAAACGAAAAACAAAACAAAAAAACACATTCATGTTCCTGCAGGTCGTGCAGGAATATTATTGCTAAAATTACACTGCCTCTGACATGCTGCAGCATTAAATCTGAATGAATGTAGGCTGCATTTCCAAATGGCAAAATACAGGCCAGCTCGAAATAGGTCATTAATGCTGGAAGGTTGGGATTGATTATTAGGGCTTGTTTTGTGTGTGCGTGTCTGTGTAGTTGTCTTGAAGTAAAATAGATATATTAATGTAGAGAATAAAAAAAAAAAAATAAAAAAAAAAGAAGAATAAAGTAAGATGTAGTCTAAATAAAAAAATTATAAAAACAATCCAAATACCCTTGTTAACATAAAAATGTTAGTAATTTTGTCAAACAATCTGTCAAAAATGATAGGCCTATACATGTCTGATCTTCTTTAATTAGATAATGATGTAAATGTAACTTTACTTTAGAAAAAACACGTTTACACCATATATATATATATATATATATATATATATATATATATATATATATATATATATATAGTAATTAAATATAGTAACAAAGCATAAAACATTTATTCATTGTTATAAGTTCCTACATTGTCTGTTTTTAACAAACAGACATTAAGAAAAAAAAGAGAAAGTCTAGCAAACTGAATAAACCTAACGAAGCATAAGTCAAAAATGACAAATTACAATAATCAAATAATAATCTCAGTAAATAAGAGCATGACAAAAACAAAAGTACGCTTTTTTAATCTTAATAAATAGGCTACTGTTTGCTTTCTATAATGTAACTAATGGGTGTGGTTACTTTAATGACAAGAAACACTTCATCAATGCTAGGTGCTAATTAGCCGAACAGACAAATAAAAAAAAATGCATATTTTAAACACGAAAAGTCGCCACAAAATCTTCCTGATAACTTTCTAGTGAGAGAAAAAAATACCTGGAAGTGCCATGACAGCAAGTATAAAATCCGTATGTAGTTTGAAAGCAGCTGCACGCGACTGTTTAAATGTGATTTTCGGCGTTTTGATTAGTTACGACACACCTCGTCAGCAAACATAATGTTTTAAACAACACTGTCCTTACCAGAGTCCGAATATCTCGGTCTCCCGAGATCGCGAAAATAGTAGGTGAATTCCAAACAGTTTTCATTGTGCACCTCTCCTTTCGAGCACAGGTCGGACAGAAGCTCCAGCGCCTTTCCACAAATCTCATCCTCTCTGTCTGCAGGCATTTCCCACCAGCATCCTTCTGAATGAACACTTCTATAACGCCTATTGAGACACTGACCGCCGCTTCCAGCTTCTGACAGCGCTCTTCATACTCGCCCAGACCAATCCCATAAGGAAAGTTGAATTGAACAGTGTCCCGTTGTGTTCAGATCAAGCCCACAAGTTTGCAGTCATGAGTGTGTCTATAGTTGGGTCAGGTGCATAGCGCTCGGTGACACTGGTTGAATTCACACAGTCAGCTGGGCTACTCCCGAAGAAAACAGCAAGTGTCAGAGCTGAATTGCATCTTCATGAATGAAAAGCTGTTGGCTGGCTCGCATCTTCCTCAAGCCTTCTGGGATGCCTTGTCTCCTGCCAATCTAAAACTGCTCCTCCCACACCAGCTTTGCTCTTCTCCACACCAGACTTCTATTACAGGATCATTTTGGCTATACAAAGTCCCACTTGTGCTCCTCAAATCCATAAGAAATCAAGTTGTTAAGAAATTGAAAAATGAGAAGGGAGAAAATTCTGCCAGAATGGTATTAAGACAGTGACTTTTTAAAATGAGTTGTTAAACAACATTAGCAGTTGCCAGTAGACATAAAATACATGTTTTTGTGCACTATGTTGATGATACAAACTTATTAAATTTAAGATTAAAAACAGTTAGGCTAACAGTCATTGCCAGAACTTGAAAATATAGTGATGCATTACTGGCTGATAGAATAAAAATGTATTTAAAATAAAATACAAATCTTTCTTGCATAAAATATATGAATATATATATATATATATATATATATATATATATATATATATATATATATATATATATATATATATATATATATATATAATTTCATATATAATTTACAGCTAAATTTATTTAATTTAAATAGTTTATTTTAATATAGGAGATATAAAATACTGTAGCCTATATACATTATACAGGGCATTATACAATTAAAGTAATTTTTATAATATATAAATTGTATATTTAATTATATTTATTATAAACCTCTATGCATGCACGCATATATATATATATATATGCATGATGGATTCATGTTCTCATTCTATTTACGCCAAATTCTGACTCTACCATCTGAATGTCTCAACAGAAATCGAGACTCATCAGACCAGGCAACATTTTTCCAGTCTTCAACTGTCCAATTTTGGTGAGCTCTTGCGAATTGTAGCCTCTTTTTCCTATTTGTAGTGGAGATGAGTGGTACCCGGTGGGGTCTTCTGCTGTTGTAGCCCATCCGCCTAAAGGTTGTGCGTGTTGTGGCTTCACAAATGCTTTGCTGCATACCTCGGTTGTAACGAGTGGTTATTTCAGTCAAAGTTGCTCTTCTATCAGCTTGAATCAGTCGGCCCATTCTCCTCTGACCTCTAGCATCAACAAGGCATTTTCGCCCACAGGACTGCCGCATACTGGATGTTTTTCCCTTTTCACACCATTCTTTGTAAAACCTAGAATGTTTGTGCATGAAAATCCCAGTAACTGAGCAGATTGTGAAATACTCAGACCGGCCCGTCTGGCACCAACAACCATGCCACGCTCAAAATTGCTTAAATCACCTTTCTTTCCCATTCTCGATTAGATAATTGCATTAATGAGAAACTGAACAGGTGTTCCAAATAATCCTTTAGGGGAGTGTATATATATACTGGTGCTGCATTACATTAAATAATTAAATTAAATTATATATATATATATATGCATACAGATTTATTATTTAAATATATAATAAATATAAAAAAAATTATTTTATATATAATTTATATATTATAAAAATTACTTAAATCTTTTGTATAATATAATATATATAACATTACTAATAGACAAAGAATACCCCCCAAGCAAAGGACTGATGTACAGTAACTAACAAAACAACCGGTTGAACATAAGGAAATAAAAACATAATAAAATTCATCCTTTGAGAAGGATGAATGAACTCCGAGAACCTTCAATGGAAATCTGAATCAAATATGTATTCATTTATGTAACAGCCACCATTATTCCGCTCATACACATTCAATGCACTTTGTGTTATCTGCACATAAGAGACATCTGACTAGGATAATCCCAGTTTCTTGATGGATTCTGTAATTCCTTTGTCAGCAGCACGGATCCATTATCCTTCCCAATACCAATGGTCCTGTAATGGAACAGTAAGACTTCTCTCACTCCAAGTATACAAAGACTCGGGCATCTAGAGCTCTATCAAATGCCAAGGCAGCCTCAGTAGACTAAAGAGGATTCTTCTCGCCCTTCCCCTTCCTCTGGAGCCGTCAGTGCATGGCAGCTAATAGACTGAAACTCCACACAGACTCTCCTTGTGTTCCGACATCAACAATTTACCAATGTGACGAGATATACAAAGACTTAAGTCAAAGCTTAGACAAGTGCAGACTATCCCACATCCAAGGATAAAGGCTAATGAGATGTGTAGATTCCTCACCCCTGCTTTCTTTTTACCCCTCTCTCTCTCTCTTTGCTCCTATCTATGACGGTGTGGTGCCACATCTTGTGTTTTAATTAGCTCGCTCACACTTTGTAAGTGCCAGCCATTCTCCACAGAGTCAACAGACAGAGCTGTTCTCTGTGATAATGTAGGTTCTGTGTTTCCTGTTGGATTATTCATACGGCACTAATCTAGAGACCGGTCAAGTCTTTCTTCAGCTGTTCTGTCGCTTTGAAAGAAAGCAGTCACCTTAGAGGCAAGGCTAAGTACGGTTGGCCTTCTTCTATCTTTGTGTAGGCTATGAACAGTTTATGTGCTCTGTTTCGTCTTTATATAACAAAAAGAGTCGGTCTGCTGGATAGGGTTGATGTTTAAAGACTCAGTCTAACTTTAAAAATGTCTTTTGGGATGTATTTTGAGAGATACAAATTACACTGACAGGGCACCAGACTAAAAAAAAAAAACATCTAGGAATCAAATGACATTTCATTCAATAAAAAAGATTGTTCACAAGCACTCATTGAGTGCAGTTTGCCTTTTAACATTAGTCACTGCTATGTGATTTGATGAAGAGATGTTTTTAATTAAAAGACTATGACAATTTAAGTTATATAGTTATAAGAATGTTTTTAAACTTTTTTCCCCCAATATTAAAGCTGTCACTTCTGATCCCGATTGTATTTGTGTCATAAAAAAAAAAAAAAAATCCTTTCCTTTAAATCCTCGCTTGCCTGGCTTATGCTACTCCGAGCAATGTCTGAACTTTGTATTTTGAACACTTCTTGCGTTGTTTTTGCCTCTTCACGATGACTCGCTTGGTTTAGTCCTCAATTGTAAGTCGCTTTGGATAAAAGCATCTGCTAAATGACTAAATGTAAATGTAAATGTATCAGTCACTTTCTTTATTAAAATGTAGGTTGAAAATGTCACCCACCTTTCAGTCTTAAAAGGTTAGTTCACCCAAAAATGAAAATGATGTCATTAATTACTCAACCTCTTGTTGTTTCACACCCATGAGACCTTTGTTCATCTTCGGAATACAAATGAAGATCTTTTTGATGAAACCTGAGCGCTTTTTTGTCCCTCCATTGGGATAGGATACTACCACATTCAAGGTCCAGAACGTTAGGAAAGACATCATTAAAGTAATCCATGTGACTCCAGTGAAATTGGAGACTCCAGACTCCAATTTTATGAAGTGATGCGAGTGCTGTTGCGGATTCATGGAATTACGTTAGCATTCGAGTCAACACAACATGCATGTGTTGTGGTGCTCCCCCTACTGGGTTTCAGGTCAATATTTTTGTAAATAAAGTGGTAGGTTTAAATTATGTTATTTACAGACAAAGCCCTTGTGTCCGTTCATAAAATTGAGGTTAAAGCACTGGAGTCACATGGATTACTTTAATGATGTCTTATATTAATGAGGTATGATGTCCTATATACCTTTCTGGACCTAGTGTTATTGCGTATCTTCAGGACAGAAAGCGCTCGGATTTCATCAAAAATATCTTAATTTGTGTTCTGAAGATGAACGAAAGTCTTACAGATTTGGAATGACATGAGAGTGAGTAATTAATGACAGATTTTACATTTTTGGGTGAACTAACCCTTTAAAGGCACAATTTTTCACCACTAGAGGTTGTTTATTCAATACAAAGGCGTAGCTTGAAGACGCCTTGATTTCGCGGAATCATGGGAGTTGTTATCACCTCTACAGCCGGTGGAGAATATTATGGGACTCGGGCAGAAATCATATTCATGGATGTAATGTATTAAAGATTTATTAACGTTACGAAAGTCGTTGGAGCGGAAACGAGCAATCGCTAATGAGAGACAAGCGCGACATACGGCTTGAGCTTTTATTATCATAGACAGTAAAAGAAATGGACACAGCGAACCCATAGACTTCAATGGAAAAAAGTGAAGTCAATTAGAAATACTCACTTCCTGATGGCTGAGCGTACTGCGCAGGCTCAAACTGACGACGTAGATGTGACGTGAGCAACCTGTCTGACAGTTGTAAGTCTTCTAGTAGCTGTGCCAAGAGGAACCTGAATATTCCCTTCCGAATCTTGCAGAGATTGAGAGCGTGAGTAGGAGCTATCCATGAGCTAGCAGCAGGAGCAACTTTATGACTCTCTATGGGCTTCTCCCTCGAATTTATGCCTCCACGTCCCCCCGATTGCCCGCGAGCTGGTTCATTTTCAATCGGACATAACCGAAAAATGACTCCCCGTTCAGCAAGGGAGTCAGTTGTGAAATCTGTAAGAGCTTTGATTGATTCACTGATCAAGTGAGTCTAATTCAAACCGAGTTTGAGACTGTATACATCTCAATTTGCGTAGACTAATTGTACACTATTCGATGCCATTTTGCATAAATAGTAAGAGTAGTGTGTTCACACTGAAAATCCCTAAATGAAAAAGTGTACATCAAATACATGGTGAAGCAGTTAATAAACAAAAACAAAAAGAAATGTGTGGAATATTGGACACTTCATGCACTCAGCTAGTATGCACAACCTTGATAAGCTGCTTCAGGTGTGTTTAATCTGGGCTGGAGCTAAACTCCAAGAAGGATTGAGGATTGGACACCCCCGGCACTGTGCATGTCATTTGGGACACAACTTATGAATCTTTTTGACTGAAAAAGAACCAGTTGGAAAGAGTGATTTGTTTGCAAATCAGGCGTCATGGCTTTTGCTATTGTTCGTTAAGTCTGAAACCATATATTACACACACCTTTCCCCAACCCTTGGAGTTTTAATTAGTGGCGCAAATATTTCGTTTCTTTGCATGGCATCCTTTTTAATCACAGTTTGGAGGCCTGACTGATGGAGTTTAGCAGGACAGAATTAAATATGAATACATTGCTGTCTGCGCTTGAGAAAGTTTGGTTGGAGAAAGACTGTCTGGAGATGTGGTTAAAAGTGCTTCAAGATCAAGTCGATTTCTTTAAAACTGCATACATTACTGAAAACATTTTGATCTTAAATTATGACAAAAACTATTCTGAGCTGTGATTTCATGTACTTTGGCAGATGCCGGATATTCCTCCACAATTCCCATCAAGCAATACCAACCATTGGAGGTTCAAATAAGTCTCTAATGTTGGATGCCAAGGGGCATCAGATATTGTTTAAGTGAGTTATATGCTGGCTGAAGCAAAAAGCCTCACAGCCATTGCGTATCCAGTGGCCAAAAGACGTTATTACTGGGGCTTGATCAGATCTGCTTTTACTGAAGAACTTTCAAAAAAAGCTTTGACAGAGCAGACTTACGTATGGCATGCTCTACTTGTTTGAAGACTATGTGGAATGTTCTGGCAACATAATCTTGACCATTATATTGATGTATAAGCACAGTGAAATAATGTGACTTCCTCTTTTATCACACTCAATGTTTTCAGCCTTGCTTGTACAGTAATGTTCATGAAGTTGTTAAGACAGATCATCTATTCTATCCCAATGGTGCAACATTTTGTTTTCAACCTCTGTTTTTAAAGCACACTATGCTTGAAATTCATGTTTGAGATATGATTATTTGTCATTTATGTTAGGGAACAAAACGGGAACATTTTTAAGTAATTCTTCTTTAGCAAGTATTATTCAATACAGACCTTATTTCACTCATAAACAGGAAACCATCATTCTAAAATTCCCATAAATGATATGCAGATGTTGCTAACCGATAATCAGCTCACAGATGTGTTTATTTAAAAAAAGTTCACAATCTTTGAGGTGTTTTTCTAGTATTATTTATATAGTTAGTTTATTAATATTTTGAATTAGCTTTTATTTTTATATTTACTGTTTTCATTAAAAAGTGTCTGTAATTTGATGTTGTTTTTCTTTAAATATTACTATTTAGGTTTAATTTTATTTTATTTTTATATTTAGTGTAAGAGATGTAAGAGCTGTGCATTAAACCTCATTCCTTTGGCCTCAAGAGGCGCATTAGCGACTGCCTTGTTACCCTGATTCGAATCCCGCTCGGAGCGGGTCGAGTAGGACCGGTTACATTTGGTGCCGTGACCCGGATGGGAGTGAGGTTTAGGGGTGTGAGTGTACGTATGCCAGTAAGAGCTGTGCGTGTAAACCTCACTCCCCTGATCTCAAGAGGCACGCTAGCGACTAGTGTTATAGGCTGCATCCTTGTTAGTGCGCCTGCTTCCCACACCAGAGACCCTGGTTCGAATCATGCTCGGAGCCGGCCAAGTAGGTTCAGTTACATTAGTTCTGTTTTAGTTATTTCCGGTTAGTCATTTTATTGCTTCAATTTAAGCTAGGCAGCAGTTCTAATTTCTATTTAGTTTATAATAGTTTATTTTACGATAATAACCCTTCTTTTACGTGTTTATGTAATGCACTGAATAGCGATCCAATCAAAATGCATGAATTGACCAAGTGTAAACACCCAGTAAAGTTCAATCAAAGCCAGTCATTGCTGCTCATTCCCACACACTCACTGTCAGCAAATCCCTGAATTGGACAATGTCATGTGAACTCCAAGATGCTACTTTCTAGCACACAGAGCACTGTGGGATATATCTGATGAAGTCTTCTGAACAGTAAACTTCAAGTGCAACGAGAAAACCAAGAAGTGATGAATTAAAAGTGCATTAAGGCTCATTCTACTTATAAATAACCTATAGAAAAATACTCTGTTCAGCACTTTCAACAGCATCTGTGACAAGCTGATGATTACCACAGGACAAAAATGATAGCCTAACTCATACAACTCATCCCTGAGTTATAGTTATGTTTTATTTATTACACGTTTAAAATGATGTAAACTCATGTCATATTCTCCAGTCACACTGTATCAATAGTGCACTAAATCCTCTGGCTTGCTTATTTGGAGACACTTAATATTCAGCAATATTATTGATCTGACTACACTGACACTATCAGAAGAGAACTAAGTTAGATAATGACATCACTGCTTTATAGCTGAACTGAAATCATTCCATAAATGAGGACACGTTTGCTCATGGAATATAAATATAACTGATTGTGGCAACTTTATTTTATTTTTTATTAATTAATGCACTATTTATTTATTTAAATTAATTAATCATGGTTGATGTAAATAACATTTCTGCAACTGAATATTTTGGTGCAATATTGAAGCCACACCACTATTAGTCACTATAGGAGCAAGACGACAACCATATTGGCCATATACATTAACTACCACATTTAGCTTGTTGAACCCAAAATCTTCCTTATGTTTTTCTTTTACAACTTTAGATTTTTATTTTCAGGGAGTAACTTGAAAGATTTCACATATATGACACTGATTGAGTCGAAGCACTCAGCAGTCGTGCTCCTCTGATCTCTATGCGCTTGATCATCTTTTATATGGAATTTATGATGTAATTGCGATTTCTTTGAGATTGCATTTGCACCTCTCTCTCACCAGCTCCACAGGAACAAACGCAGTAGCCTTAAGAAACAATGTGTGAATTTATGGCACAGTATCCCATTAGTCCACTGCAGTAAATAATATGCTTAGTCTGTCGTATCAAGGCTCAAGTAACCCATTGCACAACAGCTATAGGAATACAAATTCAGATTTGTTCAACTCCATTGGATTAATAAGACTTTTTTCACTTTTAAAGGGATAGTTCGCTCAAAAATGACAATTCTGTCATTCTGTCCAAAACTGTATGACCTTTATTCTTAATATTTTTAATTTTATTTTAATTTTAGTTTAAGTTTTAGTACTTTTTATGTGATTTTGTTATTATTCAACGGGATCTCATATTTCAATTTGGCTTAATATTTATTTAAGGTTTAGTTTTAACTACTTGCTTTATTTCGATTAGTTTTTTAAGTTTAAGTTTTTTTAAAGTACACATATATATATATATTTTTTTTTTTTACAGCTTTATTTTTAAATATATTATCTATTAATAATTACATTTAGATGATATTTTAATAACAATAACAAAATGACACCAAAAAAGTATCTTGACTCATGTTCTAAGAAAAATATCTGTAAAAAAAAAAAAAAAAAAAAAGGTAGGCCTATTGGTAATTTTCTGACAGGACAGAAAATTAAGTTTGCGAACATTTTCTTTAACCATAAAACACAACGCAGTGCAATATTAACGTTAATTAAAATTCAAAATATGTGTAAAACACCAGGTTTGTGTGAAAGGGTTAGTTCCCCCCAAAATGAAAATTCTGTCATTATTAACTCATCATTCTGTCATAATGTCGCTCTAACCCATGTCGTTCATCTTCGGAACACAAATTAAGATATTTGAATGAAATCTGAGAGATTTCTGTCCCTCAATTGACAGTTTACACAACTACCACTTTGTCGCTTCAGAAATTTCATAAAGAGATCGTAAAACTAATCCATATGAATTGAGTGGTTTAGTCAAAAATTTCTGAAAAAACACGATCGCTTTATAAGATGAACAGATTGAATTTGACAGAATTTTAATTTTTGGGTGAACTAACCCTTGTAGAACAGACATTTTTTATGCTTTTGTGTTGTTATTCCCTGAATATCTTGCGGGACATCTCTGGTCACCATTCACTTCAATTGTATGACAAAGAGCACCTAATACATTCCTATAAAAATGTCTCCTTTTGTGTACCACAGAAAAAAGAGATTCATAAGGAAGGAATTGAGGGTGCATAAATGATAATTGAATTTTCATTTGTGGGTGAACTGTCCCCTTGAGGTTCTTCTACTGGAACTGTTATCAGATTCTAAGCAGGTCCAGATCAATCTTTATCTTGGTCAAAAGTACTTTTAAATGAACAACATGAGCCTAACTTTTCCCGGAATGCCAGCGGGCTCCTTGTTTATCATCACTAAATCCAAGGTGCCTGACTGTCACATGATGATTATGGCCTTTGGCTCTTGAAACTCGCCACACTGTTTCTCATTACAGTTGAGCGCCCTGAAGAACAAATAAAGATGGTAACACCGTGTCTGTATATTCCATCACTTGATGAATCACACGTGCCAGAGCAGACGCTTTCTCAGACATCTGTCCCTCTAAGAGCAAATCCTGTCTTTCTGCTATCACTGACCAATGAAATCACGTTGCCGGTACTCTGACATATTACATCATGTAGGCCGCGTGTCCACTGTGAAAACTTAGAAAGGGCATGTCCCATAAGAGGGACCATGTGCCACTGCTGCACTTTGTTACTATGGCAACAGCCCCTCTGCTGAGGAAGACATTTGTGTCATCCGTAATGAGGTTAAAAAATAAATAATCACTGCTGAAGTCTGTCAGGGCAGCTGGGTTTACTCAGGTGGGAGGTTGTGTCCACTGCAATATGACATAATTAATATGATGCTTGTATTGCACATTGATTGTTTTCTAAATAAAATGCTAAAAATAATTATTTTGAGAAATACTTCTAGGAATACTTGTAAGAAATAATGAGTACATTTTCCCCCTCCTCTTGTTTTTATAGGAGAACTGTCATTGTCTCTAAAAACGGTGTAACTATTAAAAGATCTAATTATGATGTACCTGAGTACAATTCTTTATGGTATATTTCTATGGCAACTCGTTAAATATGTTCTGAACGCTTTATAACCCCCCACAATGTTCTTTATTGGCTCATTTGCAAGAGATTCCTGCCTTGATTCCTCAAAAACAACCCCTCTTTATTTGTGCGTCCTAAAATATCAAGTAAAGCAATTTTTCGAACCTAAGCTGTTACTGTACCTTTTAAATGTCACCTTAGCATCATTACTGTGGCATATGTTGGCATTTGCGAAATCGTTCAAGAATGCATGCTATTTTTGGTTACACTGTTATGGCTTAGTCAACAAAAATGAGTGATGATAGAATAAATGTACAAAGCTACCGGGTGATGATTGCACTCATTTAAAAATCAGTTGATAATGTGTTCTGAACAAAAATCTAATTGGAAAAGAAGAAAAACAGCAAGACAGACTTGGGAATTTCATTTCCAAATATACCTAAACAAATCTATCTTTATATTAAAGATCAAATCAGATTTATATTAAAGTTCAACCTTGAGTTCACCTTTCTCTAAATTCACTTCCACAAAAGATCTTAAAGGGTTAGTTCACTCAAAAATGAAAATTAAGTCATTAATTACTTTGCGTCGTGCGCATGCGTCGTGGAAATCTCTTGAAGTCTCGTTTCAGGCCTACAAGGAAGAAAAGGAATAGTCGAATAAAGTCGTTATTTTTGTTTGTTTTTTCACACAAAAAGTATTCTCGTCGCTTGATAAACTTATAGTTGAGCCACTGTTGTCACATGGAATATTTAAACATTTTCTTCATTGACTTTCTGGGCCGTCAAGTTTCATTCCCTTAGGCAGCCTTAGGCAGTGAGGCAGTCTCGTTTCAGGCCTACAAGGAAGAAAAGGAATAGTCGAATAAAGTCGTTATTTTTGTTTGTTTTTTCACACAAAAAGTATTCTCGTCGCTTGATAAACTTATAGTTGAGCCACTGTTGTCACATGGAATATTTAAACATTTTCTTCATTGACTTTCTGGGCCGTCAAGTTTCATTCCCTTAGGCAGCCTTAGGCATTCCCTTAGGCAGTGATCCACCTCTCAAATTTAATCAAAAATATCTTCATTTGTGTTCCGAAGACGAACGAAGGTCTTACGGGGTTGGTACAGCATGGGGGTGAGTAATTAATACCCGTTTAATCCCACCGGTCACAATTGTGACCGCAGCTTTTTTCTTATTTCTGGAAGCTCTAAAAATGTTGGTATTGACTTTGGGCTAGAAATTCAACTTTTAAATGACAAAATAGATTGTCTTGATTAAAATCAATTAATGTCATGTGACTAGTGTGAAAGGTCACATGACCAGATCAGTTCACTTCCTGCTTGCACATCTAGAAGAAGATTTCTTTCTCAGACTACTACAAAAAGTAGTATATAAAACATCATAATTTACAGATGGAACTATCATATTTTGCACATATATTCTTTAAAGGGTCTACTACTGATACATTTTGAGAATTATACTCCTGCATATATATTTTGCTCGTAAGACTTGTAAATTTGTTTACGGTCACAATTGTGACCGGTAGTATAACACAGTGCTTCAATTGAAAACAGGTATTGGCTGGGATTGGCAGGTAATGGCAATCCTACACTGAATATGCCACATCTGTGAGGAGGATGGATGATCTTGGCAAAGGAGAAGTGCTCACTAACACAGATTTAGACAGATTTGTGAACAATATTTGTGAGAAATATGCCTTTTGTGTACATAGAAATGGTCTTAGATCTTTGAGTTCAGCTCATGAAAAATGGGGGCAAAAACAAAAGTAGGCTATTGCATTTATAATTTTGTTCAGTGTAGTTATCAGTATCCCAGAAACGCTCAATGTGTTGGACCTTCTTGACGTGCATGACCCCCTCTCCCCAACCCCCACCCCCACCCCAAATTGAAAGTGAATGTGATAGTGATGGCTCAGATAGGGAGTACCAGGGTGAAACGGCCCATTTGCCAGGTAGACTATTGAATGGCGATGCAGATGTGAACTGGAGGATTGGGCAGATGTTCATGAGAACCAATTGGTGTGCCCCACACATGACCACAAACAACCCTTTCTACAACGTACGGCCCATCTTCAGTGCACTGAAAGAGTGCACACACATCTCCCTGAAACTGGCCTAGGACAGGGCCCAAGTGTAGACATGGTCTAGCCCATGGGGTCTAGCCGAACAAGCAGAAGTTCCTCCAGGGTGTAACTTTGTACATGACAACATTTTCACCTCACTAAGCCTTCTTCACGAAATGACAAAACGAGATATTGGATGTCTTGGAATGAGCTGTATCAATAGGTCTAATTGAAGAATTTGAATGAATTCTGACTATGTTGTTTCCCACCGGTCACTATTGTGACCGAGTATAAAACCTAATATTTCACTAACTTAACCAACATAAAATCAAAAAAGGCATATTGTTTGAGTGTTAGGGAGGTCTAAGGAGTAAAATGCATGTACTCAAGTTGCAAGAAAAAATTTGGGATTAAACGGGTTAATGACTTAATTTTCATTTTTGGGTGAACTAACTCTTTAAAGTGAGAGTTTTGTGACTTTTAGTCCATGTCTGTTATAGCTTTAAGGTCATCTTTCTGTGTGAAGTTTGCATTTTCACCCCGTGTCTCGCGTACGGTAGCCTAGAAATCTAGACGCACCCTAGCGGCAGCAAAACTTATTTTGCAGCCAGTGTGGTCTAGCAACTCTCCGCTGGAAAAACCAAACTCTGGTCAGGCATCGTGTAAAGAGTTGGTGGGCGGGCTTAACACAATGACGGCAGAGTTGTGACGGTTCTGCGCCGTGATTTCCATTGGTGATTTCCCTGCTACTTGAAAACAAACAAGATGCTGCTGGCGAACAGCGGTCTTTCGATTCGGCTTTGGCCGCGACTCTGGATGACTTGGAGTTAAGAGAACGTCACTTAAGTCTAGGGATGTCACGGTACCAAAATTCCAGTAGTCGGTACCGATACCATTAAAATGTTACGGTTCTCGGTACCAATTTCGGTACCACAGCAAAATCAGTTTGAACTATTTTTTTTTAATAATTTAACTATTTGAATATATATATATATATATATATATATATATATATATATATATATATATATGTATATATATATATATATATATATATATATATTAAATTAAATTCAATGACTTTATTATTTATGATGGTAAATTTATGAAAGGATTGAAGGCTACATGCTGTTTAAACGAAAATATTGATGATATTGAGAAATATTGCTTATAAAAAAAGTCAAGTGAAAAATAAGCAACCTTCTATGCACACATTATTATTATTATTAGTAGTATCTTTTATTAAAGTAGTTAAATCTATTGTTCAGTAGCCTAATATAATTATTTCTGTCAATTTCTTTAAGTTAAACCAAACTTTTATTTTGACGGGTTGCCTTGAAGACCTTTGAGTTTCTGTGCGTGTATGATATGACGATAGTTTTTCTCAAATGAAACGGTAAAATGCTCATGAAGTGACTCTCGGAGATGAATGGAATCATGAATCATGTCATCATATCGTGAGGCAGCAGAGACTGAAAACAGCGCGAGCGTCACGTCGTGCTTCAGTGTGTGTGTGTGTGTGTGTAAGGTAACGTTTAATGAAACCGCGCGTCTGCGCCGTTCATTCACACAGAGACAAGCAGAACATGAAGCGGTTCATATTTAAATAGTCGTTTTGCAGTTTAATATACACAGACACCACATCAGCAGCGCCGCCGGTCGCCATGTCTCAGCGCTTTCATGAAGCAGACGCAACTTCACGCCCTTCGTGCATGCATGCGCATCCAGAACCGGGTTTGAATGGGTACTCTGTACCACCGGGACTTGGTACCGTGACGTTTAATTTTTTTTAGTACCGACTTGGTACCGAAGTACCGAATATTTTGACAACACTACTTAAGTCATTCTTAAAAAAAGGAAGATGTGTTCGGAGTTTTGACAACCGGATACGGCAAAAGTAGCTCAATAGCTCCGCTGGTGGGAAAACGCATGGGACTCACTCAGCCACAGCCATTCGTTGCTCTGGTTGGTTAGCGCTATTCTATGGCGTGCAGAGGGACATTGAAAGACAACCATTTATCCCGCCCCTCGGATTGAGGTATGCCAATTGTGAGTTCCCAGACCTAACATCTTGATGTAGGTCTGGCTTGCCAGGCTACGCGTACGGTGAAAGTGGCGGCATCACCAAGAGTCGGATATTAAATAATGTAGTTAATGAATGAATGACAAGCTTGAATGACAATGAATGACAAAATTCAAACATCGAAGGTCTAGTGGCATGTTTTTTTAAAAGTTGAACTCTCAAATACAGTAGATGAGAGACACAAGTGAAATGGTCAAACACTCCATTCTAGTGCATGTTTCAAATAGAAAAACAATGGAAAATCTGCACAGTGGAATGCAAAGATGTGTTCTCTTCTGTGAAAATGAACCAAAAATGTTGATGACTCATCCTGCACTAGATACCTTTTGTCCAGTCAAATGCTCTAAAATGAGATAGTCCTCCAAAACCACCAACCACCAAGTTGCACATCATAGTTCATGGCTGTTATGTGACAAAAAGAACAGGCCCTTCAATATGTCCGACTCCAACTCAAAACTAAAATAATTGTTGTATATGTTTTATGACAAATGAACAGTAAAGCTGAATCTTGAGTGGAGTAGCCTGTGATGGTGATGGTGATGCTAGGTGGGTTTTGATAAAATGGAGTACAAAGACGCACCAGAAAAAGTCAACGCATGAATAAAAGATGCATAACTATGGTGGCATTCACAGAGAAGAGCAGCAGGAAGACTTGATTGTCCCTCGTCTCCTTTAGAACACTTGCTTATTAAACTTTAATAGAGGACAATACCATACAGTGAACTGTAAAAACACAAGGTCGATGTTAGAAATGCATATGCACGTTTAAACACGTGGGTCTTTATATGCTACTGTACATGAAAATATGCAAATACATATATAAAACTCCAGATCTTTGATTTTGTAGACTAATTAGAATAGAATTGAACAACAGAATTGAAAAAGCAGAGAAATTAGAACTAAATAAACAGAACAGAACAGAATAAAGAATTGAACAGAACAGTACAGAACAGAATCAAATAATAGACACAAAGAGAAAAGAAAACAGAACCAAACAGAAATGAATTGAAATGTACAGAACAGTTCAGAACATATTGCAATGTAACAACAGAACCAAACAGAACTGAAGAAAGAGAAAGACAGACAGACAAAAAGAAAGAACAAAAGTTAAGTGCAAACAGAAGAGAAAAAGCAGATTAAAAAGCAGAACAATAGAAAAGAAAATAGAAGTAGAATAGAATGGAACAAACTAAAAAAGAACACAATATTAAACATAATAGAACTACTGTATATAATAGAGTAAAACAAAGCAGAATGGAACAAATAGAACAGAACAAAATAGAGTAGAACAGAACATTGTACAATTTAACAGAAAAACAGAACAGAACTGACCTGAACAGAACAAAGAATATTAATATTCATAAGTGTTCAATGCTCAAATATATGTGTAATTGGTTGTATAGCTCACGGTGATGAAGATATAATAATGTTCTGTACTGTGTGCCTGTGATCAAGGATGCTATTGAAGCCACTACAATATGGAAAATTACATAAGCGTAAAAATCACTGGCCACGTGGGAGACGCATTGTATGCATATGAATTTGAATAAACAGATAACACAAAGACTTGCAGTAATCTTGAAGTGAGAATATCCCCTTCTGCTTGCCTGTGCCAAAAATAAATGTTCTCCTCTGTGATTGATTCAAAGGCCAGCAGCTGGTTGAGGGAAATAAAACAGCTGAGTCGTGCACCAGCGAACATGTCTCGCCATGTCTGGACATGACATTGATTTTTCTGTATTTCTTATCAGATTTGTAAAGACTAAAGCTTTCAAGAGCTCCAGCTTGAGTTCGAAGGACAAGATACATCAATGAAGGTTAACTGACTTATAAATCGAACCGTACAACACAGGAGACCAGAGAATTTATACCAGAAAAACCTTAGATGTTGATGTAGATCAGGTTCAGATGTTATTAATGAACGACTCAATCTGATTTACAAAACAATTCGTACTGATTCGTTCACTCAGTCGGTGTGAGTGGTTCTTGAGTTAACGATGAGTGGTTACATTCGACACGGAAACTTGTCAAATATGTATTAGAGCTTCGTTTGTTTTGGACAAAAGAATGTGATGCACTGTAAAGCCGAATGAGTTGGCATTGGCAAACTCAAACATTTTTAGGTGATCAGTTACATCAACATTTGTAAGTTAGGAAATTCAAAGTTGAAGTAAGCAGAACTGGCAGATTTCAATTTTGCACTCATTTGTACATTTTAATTTCTCCTCACTTAATTCATGCATTTAACTTAAAATGATCATGTAATCTCAACTTAAATATCCGTAGTGAAACTGTAGCTATAGCTATAACAAGCTAATTGGTAACATAATGCTTTGATAACATTTGCATAGCATAGCATAACATTATAGAGAACATATAGAACATTATATAATGAGAACATATACCTGTTTTCAAACCAAGCTCATGCTCCGCTCGTCACCATGATGGTAACCCATCTCTGAGCACATATCAGAAACTCTTCTAATTTAGCATAGCACAGCATTAAACACTACTAAATCTCCCACTTAACATTAATCTTATGTGAGAGAACATAAACATGACGATGCAAAAATCACAGATTTAAAAGTTTGTTCCTATAGTGTCGCGATGTGAGCAAGAAATCACACATTCCCATTAACAAACAACCAGATTGATTCCTGTGAACACAGGACATCTCACAAAATCTCTCGGCGGTCAAACGTGACTTTAGAGTAAACAAACAGGGAGGAAGATGGGCAAGAAGAAATGGCGATACTAGTGTTTGGAGTCTTAGACTGCTTTTTAAAGAAAATTCGCTGGAAACAAATAAAACAGTTGGGATGAATTTGTGTTATGCTTCCCGACGTTCTTCCGAGACGATTCAGTCACTCTTAACACACCTCACAGACACCACAAGAAAATCTGATAAGATAATCTGTAGAAGGGGGATTTGGCCCAAAATCGGCGTGATTATCTTGAAGTGAGTGTATGCCTTCAGTGCTTCACAAAGCTTCATCGTTCTTGAGTCATCAGCTTATTGACTTACTGAACATAAACTTCAATGTTCATTCAATGTTCTTCATGTCTGTTCAAGAGAAACTAAAACCAACAGGGCCTGAATTCCCCTAGCACACAATGGCAGCACATACAACTCTCAGCAATGTTTTACTGGCCACTTTCATCACAGGTAAAGGTGCAAACATTCAGGGAGTTTGTGCACTGCAGCATACAAAGAAAAAATCAACCTGAATAGGCAACATCTAACCATATAACATCTACATGATTTCCTTTCATGCTTTGGGCTGTTTGGGACACTGAATTGTTTAAAAGCAGAATTGCATTCCGTTGTTCTCAAGAGATTGAACGGCCTTCTATTAGGCCTTAACATTTACAAAGATTAACATTTCAAAATCTGTTTTTTTTTTTTTTTTTTTTTGTCAAATGCATTGTGACATTTGAAAACACACAATACTAATTTTGCTATTCTCTATTCCTTGCAATTGGGCATTCACTTCACAAAAGGCATACAGATGCACAGAATGTCTTTATAAAATGTGTTTCATTGGTTACCAACATCTGAAAACTTTGCATCCTGCACATTATTCACTGCTTCATGGTCTTCCACAGTAGGAGCATTATGTTCCCATGGTTTCCAACACAGACAATAACATGCTCTTTAAAGTTAGGGTCACAACCTCCGGAAAACCTTTCAGCAAAAGCTGAATGTCTTTAAGCGTCTCTGAAAGAAATAAACTTCACTGAAAACCATGTAGCCTAATGAATGTGTAGCATTTAACAATGTCAGGCAACCTGAACTAACTCACCTTATGAGACAATAGAGGAGACATTGTTCTACTGACGTCATTGTGCATGATGTCATAACATCTGTGAAGTCGAAGTACACTTGATTCATTAAACATGTATGCTACAAATATAGTTCAGATGTACATCCGGTTTAGCTTCGCTGCAAGAAACAACCAAGCGAAATGTTTAATCTGATTTCTAAACAATTTATTCTAACGAGACGGTTGTTTAGTGAACTTGCAGAAGCCTACATGAACAGTGGAGTTCGATTCCCGAATGAATGACTCTTGTGAGTCCGTTCTTCTTTTAGTTGCTCTGCATGCAGGGCTGGGTCACCGTGATTTTGCCAATCAGACATGTTCCTGGATCAACAATATATATATTTTTCATTTTTATCAATATATTTTTGATCCTGAAACAACATTCCTGTCTGAAAATGTATTCCTAACCCTATCCCAACCCCTAAACCTAACCCATACCCATAACTTATCCATAAAAACAAAGGGAAATGATGGTGAATAACACTGATCTAGAAGCACCCAGGTAAGCCTAAACTTGACATAAAACTGTAAACTTGTCCCTCAAATCTGATTGGATGATTGGAATGTTGTTCCAGGATCAGCAAAGTTGTTGATCCAGGAACATGATGTTCTTGGTGAAATCAGGTTCACCTACAGGGCTGCATTTCTCAAAAGCATCATAAGCCTAAGTAAATCATAGAACAATTGGCACCATTCGCAGCACGTTTTTAGCTTAAACAAGAACCAATGAGGTTCATTCTCATGTTACGCAGAACATTGAAGATGAACGAAAGTCTTACGGGTTTGGAACAACATGAGGGTGAGTAACAGAATTTTTATTTTTGGGTGAACTATCCCTTTAAAAACATACGCCGAAACCTCCTAAAATGTGGCGTACTATTGACTTCGCGAATGGAAAATATCTTCCGACAAGCAAGTGAAGGCAGCAAAAGCATTGTGCAATTTAATAAAAGAGTTTATTTGCAGACGCTTGCCTGTTTAGTTTATTATTACAGTATACAATACTTTTACTATAATAATAAAAAAAAAACAATTGTTAAATCATTATAATATATTATAATAATAAATTATAATATATAACCATTATAATCAAGGTCTTTATCATGTCCCTCAATTTATTGTCCATCCTGATATTTTTTACTACTTTCCCTTTAAATGAAATCTTATCATAAAGTAGTCATTCACTTTTTGGGCAAGTGAGAGATCCTAGATTATTTTAACTGTCTATTTTTACCAATTTCATCTTTTACATTTGATGTGGGCAACCTTAGTACGTCCACCCTGTTAAAAATAAATATGAAAAAATGTTAGTAGAAAAATCACATTTTTAAAATTACAGTTTTAAAGACCATGCAAATCTTTATTTGATAAACCTTCTATGTTAGCTTGTTTCTGTTCAGACACGATGCATTGGCTGATTTTAGATCAGCATGTCCACCCTGTTTATATCTGAAGAGCTAAAGAGTGGACTGTGAGAGTGTGCGTGATGATTGTGAAAGTAATTTATGTTTAAAGTAGAAGCAGTAGTGCATTCAAAGTTTGTTGGAAGTGCATTTTAAGTTTGATAGGAAATCATCAATCCATCCATTTATAGCCTATTTTTGTTGTGTTTTTTTACAATAATTTCATAAAATCAGTAACAACAACCACAAAAAAAAACACTAGTAATTCCAGCCCGTTCTCATCCCAAGGCGTCATATACTGACGCTTTTGCTATTTCGTCTACATCCAACGCACATGGCACCCTTTAGCGTCAATATGAGACGCAGATATGCCAGAAGGCGCCTCCTAGCGGTCTAACCCTAACCCTACCCCAGACCTAAACCTACCCATATCTATCTGCGTCTCATGGCCCCGTTCACACCGCAAGTCCTAATGCTCAATTCTGATTTTTTGCTCAGATCCGATTTTTTGATTGGCTGTTCACATTACCTTTTAAAATGTGACCTATATCTGATTGCAGTGTGAACTGTTTGAGGTTTCAAACTAACCGGCCTGCGCAAAAGAACAATAACAATGACATCAGACGCAGCACGCGGTTGCACTAAAGTTCGGGAGGTTATGGAGGAAGTAAGCATATTCGCAATTATTTCATAATGTTTGTGTAATGGAAACTTTTGCGGGTTTATGGTTGCAAATTCACTACAGAGATCTGTGTGGATGCGTAGACGAAGCCAGGAGTGGTGGGAATATGACGTGAATAGTTTCACTGAGACGCTGTCGTGTGCAATTTTTTTCAAAAACGGAGCGGTTACGGTAGGTCCTTCTAGCTTGAATTGAAGTATCTCCCCATATACTACTTAGATCTAACACCTCACTCTCATTGACTCGCTTCATCGCTGTTCTCCATATCTAGTCAAGTTTTTAATGTTAGGCTACTGTCTGTGTCTGTTGTGTCTAGGGCTTCACCGGCGCATAATTGTGACTAATGTCAACGTAGATTGACGTAAAAGTCGCATCAAATCCGCCTTGATTGTTCACACTGCGGCCGCATTGAAAAAAATCAGATCTGGGTCTGATTCAGGACCACATATGTATGTGGTCTGAATCTGATTTGAAAAAATCAGATCTTGGCTAGATTTGAGTGTTCACACTACCTCTGAAGAAGTCTGACCTGGTCACTTGACCCCAAAAAAATCAGATTTGGGCCACTTTTGCCTGCAGTGTGAACGGGGCCATATTGACGCTAAAGGGTGCCATGTGCGTTTAAATGCAGACGAAATGGCAAAATATTTCAAATATGACGCCCTGAGATGAGAATATGCGTTGTAATTCAGTGACAATGAAAATTTACTAGAGATTCAATATTGTAGTACTTTAAAAAGTAAACAAAAATGCATTTTAGGCATTTATATCTGTCCCTAACCGGGTGGAAATATTTGATCTATTTAATTGACTTAGTTTAATAAATGGTTAAATTTATTTACCCAAGCTTGACAAGAATATTTTTTCAAGTGTTTTACCTCACCCTATCATGACTACACAAAAATGTATTTTAAAAACGGAGTTCTTCATTTTATGATGGCCAAAAGGCACTGAATACCAGGAATGACCCATTTATTTAGGCACCTATATCGTGCCCCTTTTAAAACCTTTTATAAAAACTTGCACGTTTTTTTAGCTTGACAAGTGTGGGGTAAACGGCCCAGGGGTTCTATACTTAAAACACAGGCGATTTTCCTCTCTTCCTAATCATCATAGGTGCAATTTATTGTTAGAACGCATCATGTCTCGGCTAGCACTGAGCACAGAAATTAATTAAACTGGGCCAAACACAGCAGCTTGGTAGTCATGGTAACACGCTGAAGCCTTATATTTTGCACATGAAAGAACGACTGGGCAGTGGATTGAAGAACCCAACTATGAAAGTTTGGCACATGAATATTAATGAGACTGTGACGTTTTCACAGTTGGCCTGCTTGATTTGCAAGCTACTCAAGATATACACAACATATATAGTTGTAAACAGCTATTCAGATTATTTTTTTATAAATAAATAAATATATACTGAACAAAATTATAAACGCAACACTTTTGTTTTTGCCCCCATTTTTCATGAGCTGAACTCAAAGATCTAAGACTTTTTCTATGTACACAAAAGGCCTATTTCTCTCCAAAATTTTTCACAAATCTGTCTAAATCTGTGTTAGTGAGCACTTAATCCATCCACCTCACAGGTGTGGCATATCAAGATGCTGATTAGACAGCATGATTATTGCACAGGTGTGCCTTAGGTGCCTAATAAATAATAATAATAAATATAATAAAATAAATAATAATAAGTGTATATAGTTTTGTTCAGTGTGTGTGTATATATATATAACTATATATAACTATATATATATATATATATATATATATATATATATACACATTAGAGGGAATCATTACTGATATACCCAACAATTTATAAAACAGGGAAAATGGTCTACACAGGCATGTGGACAGAAAAAAAATGGTGATCAAAATGCTGTAAAATGTTTTAAATGATCTTTTTAATCAACTTCAATATAGTTCAAATGGTGTTATTTATGACTAAGACAGGTTTAAAATTGATATTGTTCAACATTTTAAGGTAGTAAAATGCCAGGAATGACCCAAATGTATGTAGGCCTACTGTATGGGATCGCCACGTAACAGCTCAGCACTCGAGTTCGACGCTTCTTAAAATCCGCACAGAAATTCGTCTTTGGTATTTAAAACATATAGGCCTATATCCTGTAATATTAATGATGTTCCAAACACACATCATGACTTTGTTTCGTCTGTGAAACACAACAAAGACGTCAGATTCAGGTAAAAAAAAAAAAAAAAAAAAAAAAGGATACAATGAAAGTGAATGGTGACCGAGACTGTCAGACCCTAATTCTGCCAAACAACATACGGGTGATAAATTATGACAGAATTTTCACTTTTGGCTTACCTATTCCTCATCCTGCAGCTGAGTTTATCGAGAAACTGAAATGTAAACGCACGATGCCACTTGGTGACGAACTGATGCATTTACGACATAATTATGTAGCGAAACATCAGTCTCTGTCTCCCCCTAGTGGTTACCAGAAAGAGCTGTCTGTCCTAGATCAGCAAAGAATATATTAAAAAACAGTGTCTAAATGATTTTTTCCCCAATAAGCAATCCAAAACATGTAGTCACATAAACTTTTATTGTAAAGATTTATTCCAAAATAGCAGAATATTGCAGAGGAAGGGATGAGTGAAATGAAAAAAAGAGGAGAGAGTGAGCGAGAGAGAAATTAAGAAAATCCACACTTGACTTTGGTGACTTTTTGAAGCTATATATACCAAAATTCCACAATAAAAGTAAGAAAATGTCTAATTAAAATGCCTTCTGTCCCTACAGATGAGTTAATATTTCACATTTGCCTCTTATCTAATAATGCAATGAAAAGACACAATCTATTTTCATCTCCAAGTTAATATATCACGATTTATAAAATAAAACCAAAAAAAGTCGAATGGTTATGGTTACCTGTGCTTTTTAGTTCAGGAATATAATGTTAAACTATCCATAGGCCGGCCAGTGCATCTCCCTAAGCCTGTATTTACCTAGATTTTCCGACAAAAATCCTCCGTCCTCACCAAACACTTACTGTCCGAATCAATTGGGCATCAATTGTGGGTGACCCACCTTGATATCACTCAATAGAGGCGGCCTCGGATTAGAAACTGAAATGCTGGCGGTAAACTCCCTGTTTTTCTTTACAAACTATTATGAGATTGCATCCAAAATGCTTTATTGGATGCAGAAAACCATGGCTGTTTCTGAAATCGCATTCTCTCTTGAGTAGCTACTTATTTTGAACAAGTACACTCTTAAAAATAAAGGTTCCAAATAGGTGATTTTACAACGATGTCATAGAAGATCCATCTTTAGTTCCCAGAAGAACCATTCAGTGTTCTTAAACGTCAGTGTTCGCTTCACTGACATTCACAAATCCTCTCCCGTGGCCTCATGGGATAGTAAAGTGTCCACCGTATGCACACTTCAGAATTTGTCCGGAAATAGTAGGTCATCCGGGCACTTTTTGCCTACTCTTGTATGAGTTCAGTGAATTTGGACATACTTCTTTTGTCACATAGTGTTTTTCGCCTACTATATATTAGGGAAGTATGCGATTTCGGATGCAGCCCATGTGTTTTTTTTACAGGAATGCTACATATCTGTTTTGACCTCTGACCTTTACCCCAAAAGAAGGTGGTTGTGCATAACAAATGGAAAAAAAAATGTGATTATTGTTTAAAAAAGAAGTGCACACTGATGTTTTTAGTGAAGTTGGTACTGAAAAGTGTCGGTTATACATTGATACTGTATATATGCCCGCTAAGAAGGCATCTAAAACTAATCACGGATAACAGGCCTGGTCCACGTGTGTGTTACTCTAAAATCCTACAAGCTGTTACTGGAACACACATCCCTCGCCGGTCCCGCTTCTGGAAACCCTGGGTTAAAACTACGCTGTTTCTGCCCTATTCAGCCTCTTTAAGGGCTGAGTCTGTGTTGTTGGGGTGTGTGTGTGTGTGTGTGTATTACAGTGATAGAGTGTCACTCTTAGCACGGGTGCACATTGCATGCGCGAATCTCCCTCTTGTTTTTGCAGGGGTTGGGCTGTGAGGATTTGCCCTTCTTCTTTACGTTCATCACGCGTTCTTGCATCCCCCCGCCGCACGGCTTGGTACACTCCGTCCAGCTGGACCACGGGCGTATCGGACAGGCTGTTGGAAGAGAGTACAAGAAAATCAAGATGGGGTTTTGAACAAGGGCCCTTAACTGTTAACTGTCAGTGTCCTGGTATCGGGACACTTGGTGCGCTTTGCATTTTTGCAATCAAATATTTTATTAATCATCATAAATTTGGTATCATTCAAAATCTTGAACACTCAAAATTATTTTTTTTAAAATTGGACATTATGTTTTAATGGAAACTTTAAATCCTTTTAGGAAGCTCCTCCCCCTAGTGGGCAGTCTCATGTTTCAAATTTTACAAAGTTTACTGCACTATTTCAAATCAAATCTTTTTTTTTCTTCTAATCTTGACAAAACATATTATTGGAAAGGTATAAGACTTGAGGTTCCACGTGTTTTGTGATAGAAGTGATATTGTGACAGAAATGTATTACTTTGCAACAGATAAACGCATCCTAAAATTTTCAATGGAGTGTGGGTGTCACCTAGCCTGGTTAAAACCAGACCATTCTCAGTTGTAACTGAGTTATGGTCTAGCAAAGCGTCATAGACAAATCATTTCCAGAGGGGCGTCGCCAACGAACGTCGCGAATAGACCTAAAACCAATCAGAGCGATGAAGGAGATGACGTATGCAGAGCGGCGGAGAAACATCTATGCTGCGTCCCAATTCGCATACTATCCGTCCTAAATAGTATTCGAAAATAGAATTAGTACGTCCCAAATCGTAGTATGTTGAAATGAGTGTTCCAAAGAGACCCGGATGGTCTACTATATCCGGTCAGAATCCGAAGTGCAGATCGTTGCGCACTCTAACGGCTGATATTGCCCACAACCCATCGCGCGCTGGACGAGGATTCGGTTAGAACTACAAACACGACTGAAAAGTGTTCAAAAACTACAGACATGGAGGACGCGCGAGTCCGACGGTTATGTAGAGAGGTTTAGATAAAGGGGTTTGAGTGATTAATGATCAGTATCTAACCTCACGAAAATGTATTTATTCAATGTTGTCCACATTATATTGCATCTGCAGCATTGTGGACTTTGGCAAAGATACGTTTAGCCATTAACTTTTAAATGCATTATTATATTCAAATTCCAAACACATGAGTTGAGTCTCGGCATGAAAGCCCCATGACTGGCAGATGAACGTGCGACAACAATTCTCTCCGAAATGGTAAGAAGTTATATTAGATTGAATGGAGGAATTTAACTGTGACGAGATGATTGACAGGGCAGTTTACGGTGACAGGATGTACGCGACAGAGCTGTCCGTTAAAGATGGCGAAGTAGTATGTCCCAAAGCTTGCCTACTCTTTTGCTACACACTCAAAAGTATGTACTTTTTCTTCACAAAAAGAGTACATACTTTTAGGGCGTAGTATAAGTAGGCGAATTGGGACGCAGCACTAGTGTTGTTCTTTGCTCGGTTTTTAACAAAAAGGAAACATTCAAATCGCTTAAAACAGACGCGATAGCTGATTCGAAAAAGTGATGTTCGACGGCGGCATCCATCTTTGTAATGTAGGCTACAAAATCTGCTTCAAAATCCCAGCGCTGTCGTCATGCCCCAACGTTTCTGATTGGTGCCTCGATTTCAACGGATTGGAAATGGGTTTGAATGAGCTCTTTGCCAGACGTATGCTGCGTCCCAATTCGCCTACTTATACTACGCCCTAAAAGTATGTACTCTTTTTGTGAAGAAAAAGTACATACTTTTGAGTGTGTAGCAAAAGAGTAGGCAAGCTTTGGGACATACTACTTCGGAACTACTTTTGGAACACTCATTTCAACATACTACGATTTGGGACGTACTAATTCTATTTTCGAATACTATTTAGGACGGATAGTATGCGAATTGGGACGCAGCATAACTTTCAGAGCAAATCTAAATTTGCCGGAAGTTGTCTGGGTTTTCCCAGGCTAGGTGTCACCTGGTGTCATTTTCACTATAGTGCCTAAATAAAATGCCACAGCAACCTTCATTTTTGCGAAATTAACTTTAAATTTAGAACACAACTTAGTGAGACATACAGTACCTCTTAGATTTTAAAGCAATTGTTGAGTCCAAATTATTTTGTTAAATATATATTTTGTATTAAATAAAAATGTTTAGTGCAATATTTTTGCTTTACAGTAAACAAACTTCTATAACTTTTTTACACTTTCATTTTTGAAGTGCTTTGACTTCTAGCAATTATCTAAAAAAAGAGATCAACCTTAGTTCTGAATTCCAAAGCATTCATGAATTACAACCATTTAAGTTTGGATAGTGTACTTTTGTGTCTATGCTCAAAAAGGGGGGTGGCGGTTATCAAGAGTGTTTAACTTCCTCCTGAGAAGGTGGCGGCAAAAATAAAGTGTCAAGAATGAAGATTACCAGTGTCCTCCACAGATGATGCGGATAGCACAGTTAAAGGTGATGTATATGTGTGTGTGTTAGAAATCAGCAGCGAGACCAAAGAGACTTCCCTTGTACAATAAGCCTGGGACATTCTCTACATCACCATCTGTGGCCGTATTGAATCACTTCATCATATGCTGACAATACAGTGTGTGTGTGTGTGTGTGTGTGTAAGAGATGCCCTGGCACCTCTTACACATGAGAGAGTGGCAGAGCTTTAAAAGATGTGATGTATTGATCGCTTCACGTAGGAGCAATACAGGGCATTTACAGGGAGCTTAAGAGAACAATTTGATCAATAACAAAAATATTAGCTCTGTTCCAAAACGTAGTAAGCATTGATGCCTACATGGAGAACTTTTTAAGATGCATCCTATTGTCATAGCACCTCATAAGTGCGTGATTTGGAATGTTATCCACATTTTTTTTTTCTTAATAATTTCATTTTCAGCAATGTGTATTAAATTGATCAAAAGTGACAGTAAAGACATAATGTTACAAAAGATTTCTATTTCAAATAAATTATGTTTTTAAAAAACTCTATTCATCAAAGAATCCTGAAAAAAAAGCATCACAAATTGCATAAAAATATTAAGCATAGCACATTAATAATAAGAAATGTTTCTTGAGCAGGAAATCAGCATACTAGAATGATTAATGAAGAAACACTGAAGACTGGAGTAATGATGCTGAAAATTCAGCTTTGATCACAGGAATAAATTACATTTTAAAATATATTAAAATAAAAAACAGTTATTTTAAATTGTAATAATATTATTTACAAAATTATTGTGCATTATTACTTCTCTGCCTTTTGAAATAGGCTTTGAGAGTGCCCTTGTGATGCCTTAAAATATTGATTCTGTAGGCAGCCTACTAGGTTTTGGAACTTGCAACTCATTTTACTACCATAATGTAACATATTTCTGTGTAAAATTGAAAATTCAAAAAGAAAAAAAAAAGACTTGATTTTATCCTTTGGGAATTGATCGAAGTGTAAAAAAAAGGCATTTCATATCATATTGACATGTCCAAATGGTAACCTTAAAATCCCAATTGTTATTTGAAAATGAGATGGGACAAAATTATTTTTGACTTTTTAAAAAACTTTCAAAACTTTGCAATTTCCCTGAGAAACTTTGCGTTCTTTTGCAAAAACATTGAAATATAGTTTTTCTACCCACCTCAAATCCGCTATCAGCCAAGAAAAAGACAAATATGTTTTTTTTCCTCTGGATTAAATTCCACTGACAAATCATGCAAAGTAAAACCAGGAACACGTAAAAAAATAGGTCAAATTTGATTTCAGGTTGACTTTAAATTCAGATTCAGTTGCACAATCCTTGTGCAATTAACATAAATCTGGCTTCCAGGAACGATATGTTGACAGAGAGCTAAATTTGCAACAAGTAAATACTAAATAATTCTAGACCTGAGCTCTCCTCTGCCACAGACTCCCTGCTCTGTTTTCCTCTCCTCCTGTCTGGAGCTTCCTGTCTCTTTCTCTTGTCGCTGGCACGGGAGCCTCTCGTGCACTTGCGGATCTTGCATTTCTTCCTCTGGACCGTCTCGGGGCAGGGCAGGCCCCCGAACTGAGGTTCTAGCTTGACCATTCGTGAGCGGATCATGTGACCCTTCCCGCAAGACTTATTGCACTCGGACCAAGCTGACCACTCCGACAGCATGCAGTCCGTGGCTGGAGGAGGAATGGAATCAATTAAAAAGACAGCATTCCACCCATCTGTGCATATTTGTGCATGTACTTAGCTATAGTATGGGGACAATTTTGTAAACGAAATTCTGTTTGGGGACATCTTTATTTGGTAAATCGTATTAGGGTTAGTCTGTAGTATTTAGAATTTAGTATTTAGCTTTACATGAAAACAAGAAGTCTTTGATATGTCCCCATTTAGATAGCAAGTAAAGGCGTGTGTGTGTGTGTGTGTATTACTCACGGCATTCAGGAAACATGCACTTCTCAACCTGCTCGAGCTCATCTGGGCACAGGCTGGGCTCTACGGGCGTCTTCAGCATGCGCTGACGGGAACGCATGCCCACACCGCAGGACACACTGCATTCTCCCCAGTCTGACCACGGAGACAACATACACACCACTGCGTCTACACACACAGGGTTAACACAATGTTACAAAAGTTACTACTTTTTAATATATTTTTATAAATATTTTAAAGGTTATTTTAGAGCATATTTGTACATTTTTACTGTATAGCCAGTCCAAAAAATATTGACTTGCTAATATAAGTAGTATTGAAACCAAAACTTTGCAATAATGCATAATGTTTTTCTCATCCATGTAGATCAATCAGATCAATTTTGATTCACCAGTCACATTTACATATTTTATTATTATACAGTATGTGCAGAATAAATAAAAGTAATTAACTAACTAATATAAAAAGTTATAGTTTAATAAATAATAATAATTATTATTAATAAATAATTATTACTAATTTGTTGTGGGTATGGTGGTTGTTGAATTACACAATATTATAATTAACATCAAATTTAATATTTCATCTTTAGAATTTAATAAAAATGAATTAATATATTTTCAGTCTACTGTACAGGTATTTATTTATTGCCACAATTTAGATACAATTCTTGAATATTTACATATTTAAATGTACTATTTATTCTATTTTATTTATTATTACTTATTATAAAATGTATTTATTGTTTATATATCATATTGCAATGGTAAACTGAATTACTGTTCAGTTTGAACTATCAACTGTTACAAGTTAAAACTGAAATGGACAGCCTTTAACTACTTCTGTTTACAAATTTGAGGCTGATTATTGGATAAATAAAGGTTATATTATGTGACTACGCATTACTTTACAGAGCAAATAAAATGCCTTAAGAACAAATGGTGCAGCCAAATTAAGTACCGACTTAGCAACAAGTATACAAAGCCCCGAGTATGAACTTGACGCCTTAATTTAAATGAGACCTTATGAGCGGCTGGTGCAGCCCGACCCGGGGCAAGTGACAAGCAGGTCTAATTAGAAATCGACTAGCCCCAAAGAGGAATTCTGGTAATGAATCAAGCCTAGTGAAGCAGGGCATCTTGCCTGGCCCATGAGAGGTTGTTGGATTGAGTTGACGCTTCATACTCACTGCACTCAGGCATCATGCACTTCTCTGCCTCCGCCAGCTGCGCTCGACACGGAGAGCCATCTGAGGCTTCCATCTTCATCATGCGCTCTCTCCTCCTCATCCCCACTCCACAGCTCACGCTGCAGGGCTCCCACTCACCCCACTCGGTCACCACACAGCTACTGGGTGCTACAACACACACATACATACATGTGTCTAGCATTACTGGTGTAGACTTTTGACACTGAATGTCCATAAAAACATCAACACAACATACAGTATAATGTATGTCTAACTTACAACAGTCCTCGTTGACCGCGCACTTCTCTGTCTCCTCGGTTGGCAGTGTACAGCTGGAGCCGTCCTCCGGGAACTGCTTGACATATCTCTCTCTGGACCTCATGCCCATGCCACACGAGGCGCTGCACGGGGACCAGCTGATCCACTCTGACATCATACATGTGGACGCCTCTAGGGGACAGAACGCAGTCATATGCTAGTGAGGTACTGTATGTCACAAAACTTTTAAAAGTATACTCTGAGATCTGGTTATGAATGAATGGACACATTTGACACATTTCTTCTCACAATCTTAAAAAGCTTTTGATTCAAAGATTTATGCTTTGGACATTGAGTTCCTTTCCATTTTTTTTTTTTTTATAATTTAATTGTTTTAAATGGAGCCAAAAGATGGCAAACATACAGTAGATGCAAACTTCATTACTGTTTAAATTCATCTCAGGATGCTGCTCATGAAGTGGGCTGAGAGAATGTGGTATAAATTATATTAACATGGTAAGTTCGCAACAGGCTGTTAAACTAAATTATTTGTCAAAAATGTGTTTTATAATTATTATTATTATTACATTATATACAAAATATTTGATGTTATATAATGTAATAATTAAGTATATTACTGTATCAGTAATTGTGACAATATGATAATAAACATCAAATTGAATACTTAATGTGTATTTAATAATAATAACAACAATAATAATAAACTATATTATTTGCCACAAATTTGTTTATTGTGAATAATAATAATACTAAAAATAATTTACAATATATTATAATAACAAAAAAGTGATATCTAATGTGCAGAATTTAAGCTTATTAAGCTTGCAATTGAGTAATGAACTATATTGTCAGAAAACTGTTTATTGCAATTATTATTATACTGTATAATACTATTTGCACCAAATTTGTTCATTGTGATATTATTAAATTACACAATATTATAATTAACTACAAATTTAATGTGTAGAATTTAAATTATAATATACTTATTAGCGTATTAAAGGTACAATATGTAAGATTTCTGTAGGCTGATATTAGCAGTTGTGTACTTACAATATCCCAAAAGTTCCCAAAGATTTTTAATTTCAGAGAAATTCCAATTTTAAATAATGGCTCGTCCCTGGTTATTGTCGCCTGTCAATGACGTAATATCCACGTTATACCTGGTTTCCGCTTGTACTGCCATAGTAACCATGGCGACAGACGTGAACAACTGCGTTATGTCTAGCGGCACGCTCACGCTGTTGTTGTTTCCTTCAAACATTATGGACCATGGCAAGCAGACTTTGGGACAAAAGGAGAACTAAAATGAGGATCAATATCAGCGTGGCGATTTCGAGATGCCGAGAGCTCCACGTCCGCGACAACTTCGACTTGACAGAGCTTCACGAGTCACGACACCACAGAGAAGCCGCTCTTGCATGTACTTTATTAGACAGGTGAGCAAATGTACATTAAAACTAATCAATGTTATATAGCTCAACATGATGAAATGTTAGAATATGATCAGTATGTTTTTCTAATGTTGATCTAGCTTACTACTAGTCTCATACACAAACTAACACATAGAATAACATTATAACTTTCAACACACTCAAATGCAGTTTAGTGTGACAGTGTAGACCAAGTGAAACAGCGCTGCGTTACCTCACAAGTTTCATTCGTCTAATAAACTGACCTGTGTGAGTAGTAATTTAGCACTTGCGGGTAAGTTAGTTCGGTAGAATGAAATGTCCTCATTCCTATTTATCTGCAGGACTCGCGTGTGGCGCTGATATCTGTCTCTCATTAGCAATCGCGACTGGCTTCATACCACAGTCATGTTAAAAACATCAATGTATTCACTCATCCAAAAACATTATTAGATCCATCAGCAATTACGCTTATGCGTCATCAACCTACGCCTTTGTTATTGTAAGAGGTTAGCGACCCCTCGTGGCGAAAAAGATTATTGGGTAATGAACTGGGTAATTGGGTAATTAACTATATTGTCAGAAAAACTAATAATTATATTTTTTTCATTATTTTTATTTTTTACAACATACAATATTATAAATAACATCAAATGTAATATTTAGAATGTAATTATATTATTAATAATAATGAACTATAGTGTGATTATTATTATTACAGTTTACAATATTATAATCAGCATCAAATGTAATAATATTTAATGTGTAGAATTTAACAATAATATTTATTATATTATTAATATACCGGTGTGCTTGATATTGCTGGTCATGCATTAACAGCCCGCATCTTATTATTTTATTATGATGAAGACAAATATGCAAGATATTCACTCTTTACTCTATACAATATGATGCAGTGAACTGTTCCTATAATCTTCTTACTTTATGTATGACGGACTGTAAGATTACAATCCTCCTCCTACAGCTCATCCTTCATATCTTCCACCTTTTCTCCCTTATAAAGTGCTGACAGCTGTGATCAAATTGACCGATCCAGCCATGCTTTATCTCACCTCAGCTGTTCCAATTATCTCTAAGGCAGAGCTTGTAAATAGATTTGTTATCAGACGGGATGGATGAACTTGGGGCGACTCTCCAAAGATTTGTCTCTAGTGCAGAATTGCAGACCCCATTTGGGACGAGCAGCAAGCACTACCTAATAAAGCAGAACTAAGTGAATCATTAATAAGAGCTGTAAATAAACGTGGCCCTGATGGGCCCCCCAGAGGCCCTATTGTACGCCTGTCAACGGGATGCTGGATTATCAATCAATGCAGGCCCTCAACAGCCTATTAATTAAAAACAAAGCAGAGTCTATGTAAAGCGATGCAGGTTCTATTAATCAATAGCGAGCGATGGCGAGAAACAACAGCCTTCAGCGTCTTTGAAAGCCTCAGAGTTGACAGGATGAAGACGTGATGTGGAAAAACAGATGGATCAGAGGATGGAGAGGTACAGATGAGGTAGACGGATGGGTTGATGCAGATACATTGACAGACAGAAAAAAAAAGAGAGAAATTCACCAGCAAGACAGCTGGTGAGACAGAGCAATAAAAAAAAAAATCACAGGTGCTGGACAATTTGGTCTTGTGTGGTTATTTTTGCTTATTGATATTGCAATTTGAACCGCAATGTGTTAGAAGAACATCTTACATTTTAGTTGCTTCGATATCAAGATTAAAAGAACAAGAATAACTCAAACAGTAGCTCTCATGCGGAACAGCAAAAACTACAAACTATGCCTTTTTGTCTCAAAGTTAAAACATATTTTGCACAACAAAAAGTTCTGGTGCTAACAGAAAAAGTTAGTCTTGAAGGACATTCATGCTTGTTCTCTTAAAATCAAATACAGACCTTTTTTAGGAGACCCCCAAAAAATCAATGGACTTCAAAACAATCTGGTTCTCTTTGCATTCACATTGTACTTCAAAGTGGACTCAGACCTATTTTTGGTCCATTTTAGTTGTGATAATTTTCACCCAGACTAAAATTATTTTTTGCATATTACTACTATTACTAATTACTAATTAATAGTTGTTAAATTGGATATTTAAAAATATTCTAAAACTACAATATTTGTTATACTATAATACAAACATTATATTAAAGACATTGTAATATTTTGAAAATTAAGATATTTATATAAGATAGTATATCATATGTTATACAAATATTTAATAAAAAATAATTGGATATTTAGAATATTTTAGAGTATTCTAAAATTAAAGTTTTTCAATACTACTGTATATAAATATTATACAGAAAACATTAGAATATTTTGATTTAGAACATTTTAATGTATTGTAAAATTACAATATTTTAAAATTGTAATTTTTATACCATAAAATATACACTCACCTAAAGGATTATTAGGAGCACCTGTTCAATTTCTCATTAATGCAATTATCTAATCAACCAATCACATGGCAGTTGCTTCAATGCATTTAGGGGTGTGGTCCTGGTCAAGACAATCTCCTGAACTCCAAACTGAATGTCAGAATGGGAAAGAAAGGTGATTTAAGCAATTTTGAGCGTGGCATGGTTGTTGGTACCAGACGGGCCGGTCTGAGTATTTCACAATCTGCTCAGTTACTGGAATTTTCTCTCACAACCATTTCTAGGGTTTACAAAGAATGGTGTGAAAAGGGAAAAACATCCAGTATGCGGCAGTCCTGTGGGCGAAAATGCCTTGTTGATGCTAGAGGTCAGAGGAGAATGGGCCGACTGATTCAAGCTGATAGAAGAGCAACTTTGACTGAAATAACCACTCGTTACAACCGAGGTATGCAGCAAAGCATTTGTGAAGCCACAACACGCACAACCTTGAGGCGGATGGGCTACAACAGCAGAAGACCCCATCGGGTACCACTCATCTCCACTACAAATAGGAAAAAGAGGCTACAATTTGCAAGAGCTCACCGAAATTGGACAGTTGAAGACTGGAAAAATGTTGCCTGTTGGTTGGTTTCAAATTGGTTTCTTGAACATGACAATGAGTTCACTGTACTAAAATGGCCCCCACAGTCACCAGATCTCAACCCAATAGAGCATCTTTGGGATGTGGTGGAACGGGAGCTTCGTGCCCTGGATGTACATCCCACAAATCTCCATCAACTGCAAGATTCTATCCTATCAATATGGGCCAACATTTCTAAAGAATGCTTTCAGCACCTTGTTGAATCAATGCCACGTAGAATTAAGGCAGTTCTGAAGGCGAAAGGGGGTCAAACACAGTATTAGTATGGTGTTCCTAATAATCCTTTAGGTGAGTGTATATCTGTAACACCGCAAGGTGGTTTTTTAAACCTTCAAATTGTAGCATTGGAGAATAATGCCTATAGACCTTATTCACATCAATGCCATCTTTGGGGAATGAAAGTGAGGCTGTGAGGGATAGATATACGTCTCTTCAGTGGGTTGAACTGTTATTTAATATGTTTTTGGCAGAGGTGGAAAGTAACGAATTACATTTACTCGCGTTACGTAATTAAGTAGTTTTTTTGTGTACTTCTACTTTTTAAAGTAGTTTTTAAAATCTGTACTTTTACTTAAGTACGTTTTGTTTGAAGTATTTTACTTTGCTACATTTGAAATCATATCCGTTACTGAGTAAAAAATAATAATACAAGGGAGAAAAAAAAAAATCACACTCCGGAAACTACTGCATTGGTTGAAGGGCGGGAGAACAAACGCGCAAGAAAGGTGACGCAGACCCAGCTGAAGCTGAAAGCGAAGCGCCCTCGAATTCTTATGAAGCGGATTATGGCCAGTATGAAAATACTTTGTAGAAAAAAACGTGGTTGTCCTCGAGGATAAATATCCAATTTGCAAAAAATGTGGACGCAAAGTGGCTGCAAAAGGAGGATACATAGGACACACACCATCCCTCCTGCATGTAAAGGTATGTCCCGATTATAATTTAAGGCCGAATGATTTACGTGATGCTGAGGGAATCCCAGAATCCAGTCATGAAAATGGAATTCACATAACACAGATGTCACGTAAAACACGCAAAATAATGGATGCATGAATACATGGAAAGTAGAACTGTGCAATAAATCCAATCGCGACATGGTCTTTGAATATTTAAGCACAAAAATACTGCATGTAAATATATCCCTATTTGTTCTGCTGAGCTGCGCCGCTTTTTCAACTAACTTACATACTCAAGTAGGCGTGAGGTTTCATGGTGTGTTCAGCGTCTCACAAACAATTTGAGGATATGAATACATGAACATTTCCAGAGCTGCTCTGAGAGAACGCCTAATGAGCATTTTCATAATTTTATTTGAGAAAAACAAAACCATTGTCAACTACACTTTGAAACACTTTTCTACATTTTTGGTCTTCACTACAACCCGTCAAAATAAAAGTTCGGTTTTACTAGGCGAAATTATGACAGAAATATATTACTATTCTACTTCTCAAAATAATAATAATAACAACAATAATAATACATTTTATTTAAACATTAACCCTCATGTGGTGTTCAAAACCCTATAACACCTGTGGTGTTCCCGGTCAAAAATGACCGGGCCATAAAAAAAACCTTATAAATCACTCATTATACCATATTTTCACCCAATCTTGGATTCAATCTTTTTGTCAACATGTTCTCTTTCAATTAGGACTGGTTTTATATTTTGATTTGCATCTGAATAATCATAGGCCTCATTTATTTGAGAGTAGGCATTTCATTTTTTGAGTAATTTTTTTAAAATTTTTGAATAATTTTGGAAATATTAAATAAAATCTGAAGAAAATTGGTATTGTTGATCACACTAGTCAACTTAACATTTTCACCAGGAATTTTGTTTTGAAACTTTTGTTTTGTAAAAAATATGGCACATAGTCACACTTGTGGTGTTCCCGGTCAAAAATGACCGGCCTATAAAAAATAGCTTATAAGTCACTCATTATACCATATTTTCACCCAATCTTTGATTCAATCTTTTTGTCAACTTGTTCTCTTTCAATTAGGACTGGTTTTATATTTCTGTTTGCATCTGATTAATCGTGGGCCTCATTTATCTGAGAGTAGGCATCTCATTTTTTGAGTAAAAAACAAATAATTTATGAGTAAATTTGGAAATATGAAAAAAAAAAAATGAAAAAAATGGCTACTGTTGATCACACTTGTCTACTCTAATGTTTCACCAGGAATTTTGTTTTGAAACTTTTGTTTTGTAAAAAATATGGCACATAGTCACACTTGTGGTGTTCCCGGTCAAAAATGACCGGCCTATAAAAAATCGCTTATAAGTCACTCATTATACCATATTTTCACCCAATCTTGGATTCAATCTTTTTGGCAACTTGTTCTCTTTCAATTAGGACTGGTTTTATATTTCTGTTTGCATCTGATTAATCGTGGGCCTCATTCATCTGAGAGTAGGCATGGTCAAAAATGGTCACAATGGCCGACCATTGAAAGTGAATGGGAGAGACTGAAAATAACAGAACAATTTAGTTTTCAGGAGCATGTTCATTATTTTCATGTACACATATGAGCATGTGTGCTTGCAAACATCGAGCCCTTGGACCTGTGCATGTATCGATACATTTATACACACGCTACCCAGACACACACATGTTAAAACACACAAACTTTTTTAAATATTACACACATTCTTTTCCACAGAGAGAAATTTGATCCTACCCTAACCTGCATCTAATATACATTTATCCATCTGACATTACCACACACACACACACACACACACAGGCCGTGATCAGATTTTTGACTCAGAAACTAGTGAGGAGGAGGAAATTCAGGATGCATCTTGCAGTGAAGATATTTCTGAAGAGGAAGGCACCACTGAATCGGCTACGGAGCTTGAAACAACTGATGAGGAGCAGTCTTCCAGTGATGAGGGCCCAGCTGAGGTTACCGTTTCATTCTGGTCAAAAGATGGAACTTTGTCCTGGCCTTCATCCCCACCTATGAGGCAAGGCAGGTTTTCTTCTGAAGGCCTTCCTCTTCAGAAACATCTTCACTGCAAGATGCATCCTGCATGTCCTCCTCCTCACTAGTTTCTGAGTCAAAAAGCTGATGAATAACATCATGTGCAGAGCTGTTTTGCCATTGTGCTGCCACAAATGAATGACAAGCAAGGTGCTGTGAGGCATTTTATATATGCCTGTGCTATCACATGATGTATATTTGTAAATATTGTCTAGTTCTGTGTGAGAACCTCACAGTTCCAAAACAAAATGTCATAATATTTTGTCTGGAAGCTGTGATGAAACAAGACCATGAAAGAAAGGTTCTTTTGAAGCCGGGTCACTGCAGTCACGGCCAGTGTGTGTGTGTGTGTGTGTGTGTGTGTGTGTGTGTGTGTGTGTGTGGTAATGTCAGATGGATAAATGTATATTAGATGCAGGTTAGGGTAGGATCAAATTTCTCTCTGTGGAAAAGAATGTGTGTAATACTCAAAAAAGTTTGTGTGTTTTAACGTGTGTGTGTCTGGGTAGCGTGTGTATAAATGTATCGATACATGCACAGGTCCAAGGGCTCAATGTTTGCAAGCACACATGCTCATATGTGTAGATGAAAATAATGAACATGCTCCTGAAAACTAAATTGTTCTGTTAGTTTCAGTCTCTCCCATTCACTTTCAATGGTCGGCCATTGTGACCATTTTTGACCATGCCTACTCTCAGATAAATGAAGCCCACGATTAATCAGATGCAAACAGAAACATAAAACCAGTCCTAATTGAAAGAGAACAAGTTGACAAAAAGATTGAATCCAAGATTGGGTGAAAATATGGTATTATGAGTGATTTATAAGCTATTTTTTATAGGCTGGTCATTTTTGACCGGGAACACCACAAGTGTGACTATGTGCCATATTTTTTACAAAACAAAAGTTTTAAAACAAAATTCCTGGTGAAACATTAGAGTAGACTAGTGTGATTAACAGTAGCCATTTTTTTCATATTTTTTTTTCATATTTCCAAATTTACTCATAAATTATTTGTTTTTTACTCAAAAAATTAGATGCCCACTCTCAGATAAATGAGGCCCACGATTAATCAGATGCAAACAGAAATATAAAACCAGTCCTAATTGAAATAGAATAAGTTGACAAAAAGATTGAATCCAAGATTGGGTGAAAATATGGTATAATGAATGATTTATAAGCTATTTTTTATAGGCCGGTCATTTTTGACCGGGAACACCACAAGTGTGACTATGTGCCATATTTTTTTACAAAACAAAAGTTTCAAAACAAAATTCCTGGTGAAACATTAGAGTAGACTAGTGTGATCAACCGTAGTCATTTTTTTCGTTTTTTTTTTTCATATTTCCAAATTTACTCATAAATTATTTGTTTTTTACTCAAAAAATGAGATGCCTACTCTCAGACAAATGAGGCCCACAGTTGACAAAAAGTTGACAAAAAGATTGAATCCAAGATTGGGTGAAAATATGGTATAATGAGTGACTTATAAGCTATTTTTTATAGGCCGGTCATTTTTGACCGGGAACACCACAAGTGTAACAAGGTAACAATACTCCCACAAAAAAATAAGAAAATTTTCAAAAAAACACTGAGATTTAGTTATACCGTTTGGGAACAAAGTCACTAAGTTTCAGTCCAAAGCGATAACATTAACTAGTATTTTCGGGAATAAGAAAATCTTCTCCGGGTCAAATTGACCCGAACACCACATGAGGGTTAAAGGAATATATTTTTTGTCCATGGTTTAATTTAGTAAATCCGTTTTTGCAGCGCTTCCCCAAAAGGACACAAGTTTAAATTTAAATTTGATTACCACCGTTTTTGATAATATATTTGGATTAAATCATAAAAAGAAATCATTTTCTGAATAAATACATTTCATAGGACAATATTATTCTTAAACATTTTAATAAATTATTAACATTAAAAATAAGTTGTTAATCTAATTCATTATCAATTATCAAATTTAATTGATTGGACATGTTTTACTGAAATTGAAATTTTTTAATTAACAAAACAAATAAATGTTTTCAAGTTTGTTATAATAAAAGCAAAAAAAACAACAAACCTGTTTTCATTAATTTAACTGTCATTTTAACTGATGATAATAATAATAATAATAATAATAACCATAATTTAATAATACAGTTTATTTATTTAATAATTGATTAATACTGTAAACCGTGATATTTTCTGAGACGTTATCATACTGTGAAAATCTCCTACCATTACCACCATACACGGGAGAGTCCCCCACCCCCGCTGTTAAAAAAGTAACTCAGTAACTTTTACTCTGAGTACATTTTAAATAAGCTACTTTTTACTTTTACTTGAGTAGATTTTTTTACCGGTAATTTTACTTGTACTTAAGTAAAATTTCATTGAAGTAGTAGTACTTTTACTTGAGTAGAATATTTTATTACTCTTTCCACCTCACTGCACTGCAAAAATATGTTTCCATGGAATTTCAGTAGAAATTCAGTAGAAAAACTCCAGACAAGATGAGCTGTGGAAAATAAGTGATCTAGGAGCTTTATACAGGCTTTTCACAGGAAATACCATTGAAAAAATGACAAGTCTATCCCTAACAACCTCGCTTTCACACCTGTCATGGCACTGCTGTGAACAAGGTCTGTTGTAGAACATACAGTGCATGGAGACTATATTTACTTATTTAAAGTCACAGAAGGCCATACAGCAAGTTTGATTAATTGTGCAGCCCTTACAGTTGTATAGATACACCGATTTAAGTAAAGACAGCCAACAACTCAAACGAGAAAACATTATTTGCAGTTGAACTTACCAAGATTTTCCACTCTGACCCAAATGGCCAACCAACCAAAGTGCAAACGCCCTATTGATTCTTTTAACCAATAAACCGCAATTTATAGTTTACGGTTATGGTTTATAGCGTCTACCTCTCCAACGAGGGAATCGATACCTTGGTCTGCTCAAGCAGATTGCGAGCATAAAACTCCACAGCAGCAGTTTGAGGTCGGATAAGGTTTTCTTAACCTTGAAATCAGAGGCTTTGCATTTCTTTACAGAACTCAACACTAGACTATCACTTAACATGCTCCGCTCAGAGCCCACTAAAAAAATCAATGCTTTTCATGCATGCATTTATGGAACATTTTTATTCCTTCCTCCTCCATCCCCCCCCCCCCCCCCCAGCCTCAAAGGCTTTTATATGTGCTGGAGAGCTGGAGACCAGAATTATCTTGCTCACCCTCCTCGCTACAGCCCGGCCCCATGCAGGGTTCAAAATCTTGGGTGTGCAGGCAGGGCATGAAGGGGTCCAGCTGTGCTTTTAGCATCCTCTGCCTCATCCTCCGACCCTTATCGCACGTGGAGGAGCTACAGGCTGACCACGGAGACCAGTTAGAGTAGATGCATGTCTCTGGAGTGTTGTCTCCTGCAGAAAAGTAAGTGGATAGACTCATTAGGGGAAATGGTTACGGTTCATGAAAAGCAGTGACACTTTAGCAGGGCATTTAATGGGGATGGTGGAAAAAAATGGACTTTTCTTTTTGTCTTTGTATCTTTCTGTCCTTGTCTCTTTTTTATTTCTCCCAGTGGTGCTATCAAAACATTCCCTGAATGCGTGACAGTAACACTGGTTAAGGTTGGAGCTGGGCTAATGGCTGCTAACAGCGCAGAAATGACACTCTTTAGCCATAAAAGAAGTCTAGCACCGCTCCACATTGTTCATTCCAGCCCTCATCTCTCCAGTCCTGAAACTGGAGGGAAACCACAGGTAATTTATCAGACATGGTGCATTAGCCAACAAAAATAATTGAAGTGCACCATGGTAAAGCATATTGTTCTTCTTCATCTTCTTGTTGTTTGACTTAACCGTGAAAGAAGGGACATTGTGAGGTTTACTCTAAGATGCCTGCCGTCCGCTTTGTTCATTAAACTGTCCGTTGGCTATGTTTTTAAATGAGGTGCTACAAATTGGATAAGATAGTGTAGCCATACGCACCTTCCTCCTTCTCCTCCTGAGCAATATCAGCGACGATATCGTCTATGGTGTCGGGCACGGTATTGCACTGCTCTCCCTGCAGATTGGAAGAACATGGATCAACATCACAGTGCCTGATAAGATCCACCATTTGCCATCTGATCACTATCACGCTAAGCCCGGCGAGAAAAAAAAAGAAAAAAGAAAAAGATTCTCCGGGGGCAGATGATTGTATACTAGCTGGCTAGAGGCAATCCCACGCTTTACCCCACTCAAAAGCCTTGAGATGAAATTCTTCCCAGCTGTGAGATAGAGATGAAACATCTGGTGTGGAATATTAAGTGTTCTGGATCATGCCGATAAGTTCCAGAATGGATTATTTTAGAATCGAATCCTCCAAACACTGTCATTTGAAGGATAACAGATGTGTTATGAACATTGCTGAGTTTTCGTGCATCACGACTGCTTGCCTTGACATATTTTTGTAAGCAATTGCTTTAGTTTGTTTAGCAAATGGACTTTTATGATTCAGCAATTCAGGGTCAGTAACTATATTAAACAACACAGCTGTTCATGGTGAATGTTTAAAAACACAGTCCCATTTTGCTAGAAAACAGGGAATAGACATGAATACATCCTTAAAAACATACTCAATGTTATGGCCAATAACCGACAAATGTTTGATTATTTTGTCTAAATAAATTAAGTTTGAAATAAAACAAATAAAACACCCAAAAACTAAAACAAATCATTCTAAATAAAGTAAATTTAGGAATCACAATTTACACTATGACAGACTGATATTCATTTTGATATTAGCTAACGATTACAGTGTTTTTAAAGATTAATTTACAATTTTAAATAACTACTTTCTATTTTAATATATTACAAAATGTTATTTATTCCTGTGATGCAAAGCTGAATTTTCAGCATCATCACTCCACTCTTCAGTGTCACATGATCCTTCAGAAATCATTCGAATATGCTGATTTGCTGCTCAAGAAACATTTCTTATTATTATCAATGTTGAAAACAGTTGTGCTGCTTGATATTTTTGTGCAAACCAAGATAAAAAAAAAATCAGGATTCTTTGATAAATAGAAAGTTCAAAAGAACAGCATTTATTTGAATTAGATTTATTTGTCTAACGATATAAAAATTGTTTACTGTCATTGTCATTGTAATTGTTTAATTGTTTTGATCAAATCAATGCACCCTTAAAGAATAAAAGTATTAATTTCTTTTTTTAAGGTCGTACTGACCTCAAACTTTGATGAAATGAATTACAGTTGATTTTTAGGACCTTTAGGACAGATTGAATAATACCAAGTTTAGCAGCCCGGCAGATCTATTCCTCCAACACCAAATACATTAACATAGTAATATCCATTACCATACTAAACTCTTCCGAGAGTTGTCATGATAGAATTATTATAAACTAAAAAAACATGAAAGTTTTAAAACATGTTAGCTTTTAAAATCACCTTTCTTGCGATTCTCTCCACTACCACTTGGGCGAGGGGTGCCATGGGGCCACCGGAAGGGTCATAAAAGGGACTCTGTGGGTGATCCAAACTGGTGAGGGGTCGAATCCGCTCCTGGGGATGGCTGGGTTTATTGGGAGACTTGGATACAAATATGAAGTGGAGGATGAGAGGAGAGAGGAGAGAGGGGAGGGAGGGAGAGAGAAAAAGACTTCTGAATGCCATCTGCCAGGGCCTCCCACCTTTCATCTCCATATTCATCATTCATTCACTCTGTAATATTCCCTTTATGAGTGATTTATGGCCTTGTTTCCTGCCTCTGCACTTTGGGTCACCTGACAGTTACTTGCGTTCCACTCCAACGCCTTCAGAGAAACGCTGCAAAACAAAGACCAACTGCTGCTCCAACTGCTCGGCTAAGCTGTGTTCAACTTCTAAAGCTGACTTGTTATTTCTTTCAAGGATCAACTCAGGTCTGTACCAGCAGGGGGCAGCGTGTCAAGAACTGGTTCCACTTAACATTTGGGATGTGCAAAGGCTTAATATCGTTTCCACTGAAGGGCTCTTGAGTAAATATTAAGATGCTATTGACACTAGAAGCAAGATAGGACACAGTGAAGAAACTACTTTATTTGCACACACTTTTTTTCTTCGCTATATTTATTTAATTATTTTTCTAGTGTAGGCTTGGATTATGTATATTCATTATCAGTTATCCACAACGACTCACGTTGAACGACTGTACTGTATATGGTTTTCATCCTGAAAGTTCTCACAGTATTTTCTAAATCTAAAGATGTAATCACTCTATGAAAGCTGACCTCATAAGTGACCCCACTGTCAGTACCGGCGTCCCACGGCACCAGATCCTTCACCACTCTCTGGACCCAGCCGCAATCCCTGGTGCAGAGGTCCTCCCCGGGCAATCCCACGTTCCAGTCAGGGCTGGGGCCCAACATGGTCAGGAATGACATGAGATGACGGGCTCGATCCACAGAGAACTCTGCCGAGGGGGCGGAACGCCTGAGAGAAGACGAGGGAAAAGATGAAGCCAGCTGAAAATAAAGTTGTTGTTTCAAAGGAAGGACTGTACACAAACATAGTGCCACTTACAAGAAGTCTGTGTCATGTATTATTCGCTAAGGCATAATTTGTTAGAATCCATGCAGATGGTAATTAATCAAACTAATTGCCCTGATAACAAACCATCACCAAAGCAACTGTTGCCAATTGAGCGGAGCAGGCTGCATGTGAGAAGATGTTACTTGGATCTATTGATTAACACATATTAAATATGCATCATGAAACCAGGACCTTATGACTCTCACAGCCCACACTTGAGAGCAGAAGAAAGAGGAAGAGAGAGAGAGAGAGAGAGAGAGACATGCACTCCAGGAAGATGAGAATTCAACTCATGTTTTGAAATCAAAATCAAGAAATATGCCAAAAGAAAAACACAATGTCTGCAAAAATAAAATAAAATCACAGGTACAATAAGTTAAAAGGCACAAACGCAAACCATTGATACTAGGTTGAGACGACTACAATATAATATATATTGATGGATAATGGATAATGAGAACTTATATAACCCCTGTACGATTAACTTAACCCCAATATCCCTAACCAATGTTTAAAAAATGCAACAAGCTTCAAGGTACTTTATTTCACTGTATGTGGGAATGTCAGGAGGTGCAAAAGTTTAGGGTGAGGTGACTCAATGTTCTCAATTTACTTCTTCCCCAATTCCTCAAGCCCAGTATGGTGTAGAGAAGTATCTAAGCAGACAACTGTTCACTGCCTATTAAAGAAAGAAAGTTGGTGAACTTATGTCCAGTACAAACCAGACGTTCTGTTGTAAGGAGCCCATAAAGGGACATGGTGGTGGAAAAAATATATGAGACGGGAGGAAAAATAAGTAGAAGCTTTTCCGTTCTCTCGCAAAACCTTTGTGTTCCCCTGAGAAACTTTGCGTTCGCTCACAAAACCTATACGTTTCCCTGATAAGCTTTGCGTTTATGTTTCCAAAATGTTTGCGTTCCCTTGAGAATATTTCCGTTCTCTCGCAAAACCTTTGCGTTCCCCCCAAAAACTTTGCTTTCGCTCACAAAACGTTTGTGTTTTATATATACAGTATATATACATATATATATATACACGGTTAAAGATTCAATTAAGATATGTATACAAAAAGACAGGTAGGAAAGACCAAACTGCCCATTTTATACAAGCTAGGTCATTTTTGTGAGATAATAGTTTATCAAACAGAACATTTCTCAACAAAAAAAAAGTGCCTATAATGCTTTAGAATAAAGTTATGGGGCACCATATTGTGACCTGTTGGTGGAAAATGTCTTGTACATTTGACTTATGCTTAGAAATAATTAGCGTCTGCCATTCCATTTCCTCTTCATGGGGAAAATTGGTTGTGGTAATTGACAGTCTGATGTTAAAATAGGTCAAGAGAATGTCCTGATGTATTGGAGCTGGAGGGAGGCCATTAACCTCAATCGCAAAAGCACCACGGGGGAAATGCTACTCTCATCAAAAAACGGAAGCCTTCGCTAAACAAAACCGCACATAAAATATTAACCGCCTCGTTAGTGAGCGGGAAAGAAACATCTACATACCCAGCAGGTGCTGAAGAGAGTTTTTTTTTTCATGAACCAGACCTTGTTGTTTTTCACTAAAAAATACTCACCCAGGAGAGAGAACACGATGGACAGATTTGGAAATACCGTATACAAAGTCACACTTGGTTTTATATTTTGTCATATGGGCTAAAGTGTCAAAATACTAATTGGGGCCTCAGTATAAATGTAAAAGTACAAAAGAGATGGAAACTTACACGTTAAGAGGCTGCCAGGCGGGCCACTGGGCTTTGGTTTTGATAACTGTCATAACATCATCACCCTGAGAGAGACAGACGGAGAGAAACAGACAGAAAAAGAGAATTTGAATTTTTATTGCATCCTATATATAGAACGACAAGTGCGCTGAGACAAAACTGCAAGGATTTTGTGTTCTACTTTCTTCAATTTATCTATCTTTCCACCACTACGAAAAGAAAAAACGTTTCTTTTCCATGCTTTATTTCTCTCCCTAAACCTCTGCAAATATTATATTCATGACAATACTTCACTTCTGGTATTGCGTTTAAGATTTCTGCTATTGTTTGGAGCACTGATCCAGTCGTTGTTGTTATGTGATACCTGGCCCCAAGGGGAAAAGACACCATGCTTTAACAATACTTCACTGAGAACAAAAAGAAATAGCTACAATAAAACCTCATTAGTAAAGAACAGTCAAAGACACAAAGAAAGCAAGAGAGCGTGATTGAGACAAAAGCAACAGACAGAGATTGAAAGGCACAGAAAAAGTAAGAAAGACAAGCCCTGTACGTGTTCATCAGGGGATGCTAGGGGCTGAAAGAAGTGTCTGACGATCTGTTCCAACATTCAGACAGGATCCTGTACCAGTTACCGCTGACAGTTTCAGATGCAATACTCACGCAATAATGGAGATTGTGCCATATCGGTTCATATGTAGACCTCTGTCTGATAATGCACAGCACACTGAGAGAGCGTTTAGTTTAAATTCAAATAGAGGCCTTGAAAACAGATTTTTTTATTTAAATAAGTTTTCCTTTTTGTCCCAAAGTTTATCGTTGAAGGCATCGTATAACCGGTATGTTATACGTTTTTTTCTCTCCTCAAATTATTCTTCACTTCAATTGACAATCTGACGTTTGTAAGGACATTTGTAATGACGGGCCACTTTGCACCAAATACCGTTCAGCGTATAGATTCAGGTTTGGTCAGGAGTGTCAAAAGCCACTGAATATGGCCTGTGAAGTGTCTCTGAGACCCCTGGCTTAACCTCAATCTATAGGCAACGAGCGACCTGTCATTACAAACGTCCTCACAAAAACTCTTCCGTCAGATCAAGGAAAGTGAGACTACTGAAAAATTAACATGCTGGTGGCAAATGCTCTTTTGATGCTAGCTGAGTGAGGAAAGTATCCACACTCACAGTTTGCCGCCCAACATCAAACAGACGTACAAAGCGAGTTTGTACATTCCTAATGGCCTGCGTGAATTACATTAACGCCAAGACAAGCGATACAAAGCAGCATAAAAATCTATATTCACTTGCTTACTCAATGCTTATTGGATCGTTTCATGCAGATTTTGTTTGGGAGTTTAAAAACAGCCATCAGTTTAGGTCAAGTGCACTAAAAGTAAATTTGCTGTTACTGCATTTACCCTCAGAAATAGCACACACAGGCCACACGGGTCAACAAAGACATATTGTTGTGCATTCAACTTCTATATTTATCGAGGCACTAACTGGTTCAACAATAGACCCACTTTGGAACAGAAATGTAATAACAGCTGCTACCAAACAAAGTTCTCTGGAAGAAGTAAGATTGTGAAGCGACTTCGTTCTGGCATTGTTGGCATTTTTGAGAGAAATACACAGCTGCCTCGAAGTAATTAAGCAATTAATCTGCTAATTGGCCAAATTGATGAATATATTTCAAAGAGGCAGATGGTGCCGCACATGCTTGAGGATGTTAATTTACGGTCCACCACTCTGGAAGTTTCTTTCGCATTGGAACCAAAAAGAAATATATGAAATGAAATGGGACAAATGGACTTCACTTCTGCTTATTCTGAGGATTTATCAAGTGTACTTAGGTTGACAACCTGGGAGCGAACTCTCAAAGGAAATCGCCAAACCGCTGAACCAAAAAACAAACCGGTCCAGTGCTCTGAACATGACCATCGATTGTGGTGCAAAATAATAATAATACATCTGGGCCAGAAACTAAGTTCTTCTGAAGCTTTTTTACCTCCTTGAGGAGTTTTAAGGAAGGATGTACCAGAGAAGCTTCAAGAAAACAGAAAGACATTTTGCTCAAGGGTGACTGGCAATTTTTCAATCTTTGAGAGAGTCTACAGCTCCCTAAAGGCTGCTGTAAAGAACATGTCTATCTTCAATTCAACTTTTATTACCTTGAGGCAAGTGCACTTCTGGTTTTGCTTTGGTGTTTTGGTCACAAACTTATTCTCAATCCTTCGGACCACTCGCTCACATTCACATACAGGTCACACGCATTGGCCTGTTTGTTTTGCGGATGCAGATTACCTGTGTATCGCTGTATGAATGCTAAAGACAGTGTTTAAAGGGACAGTTCACCCAAAATTCGGTTGTCTTCTTTTATGTTCCACAGAAGAAAAAGTCATACAGGTTTGTAGTGTTGTCAAAAAACTCGGTACTTCGGTACCAAGTCGGTACTAAAAAAATTAAACGGTTACGGTCCCAGCTTTTCTAGGTACCGAGTACCGGGTTAATTCGGTTCTTGATGCGCTGTCGGAAAGATGCAGAGGTGCGTACTCTTCATAAAAACACTATGAGACACGGCGACCGGCGCTGCTAATGCGGTGGCTCTGAATCCACTTGTTGACAAGAAGCGAGGAAAGAGCCACATATGGAAATATTTTCAATTAGGCTAATGTCACGTTGCCATAAAGGGCCGTTCAAACGTTCATATAGCGCGTTTTTTTGCGCGTGCAAATTTCAAATGTAGGCGCGCGGCAAGCGTGCTCATAATAGAAAAGACGTGCAAGCTCGTCTTTCCAGGCTCGCCGCTGTTCATGGTTGCATAGCGGAGACACGGGAGAGCAAGCGCTTGTGGAAAGGAGAAAGCAGTGCGATGCGCTCTCCATGATGACGAGGAAGTATCAGAATTAATTGATTTCTAGCCCTTGCATTAGAAATCAGCTACAGGGTTCTCAAGCTTTGAAGACAGGCAAGAGTGACATTTTTGGATTAAATAAAAGTACAGTTAAGTCAAATAAAACATGTTTTATCTCCTGTATAGTTTGGTAACGCTACAATAAGACACCATTCATTAATATTACTTAATGCAACATCAACACATTGAGTCAACAATATATTTTTACAACATTAATTAATGTTTGTGAATGTTATTTAATACAAACACTTGATTGTTCATGTTTGTTCACTTCATTCATTGTGCATTAAATAATGTTAACAGATAAAACTTTTGATTTTAAAAATATATTAGTACATTTTTAAGTTAACCCCATGGAGAATAATTGCTACAGTATATAATTGTTGTTTTTTGTTAGGTAATTTTATCTAATGTTATCTAACAAATAGAATCGTATTGTAAATTGTTTTTAATACTCCAGTTTCCATCTTTGTAACCGTGATATACACTTTAATATGTGTAAATTTAATCTAAATTAACCTTTGGTACCGAAATTGGTACCGAGAACCGTGGATTTTCACTGGTATTGCTACCGAATACTGATATTTTGGTACCGTGACAACACTACAGGTTTGTAACACGAGGGTGAGTAAACAATGACAATGTAAACTATGTGAGAATTGTAATTTTTAGGTAAATTCTTTCATTAACGCAAGACATTACAGGCAAAACCAAAACTATAGACCAAACTTTTCAGTTTTATTCCTTGCTCTTAAGGGTTTTACAGAAGGGTTTGTTCATATAAAATTTGCCTGATTTATATAACATTTTATTTCTAAAAATATGACAGTATTTTCAGATTTATGGAGTGATAAAAAGAGAAATCCCAAAAATCCCTAACTCTTATATGTCTATAAAATGAAACAAGAATTTTGAACCTAGCTTTATCTAATGTTCAGATTTAATTACATAATTGCATGTTTAAACAAAACATAAAAAAAAAACCTTGTAATGCAAAACAATTGACTTAATGTATTTTGATTAATCAACTGGGGAAAGTATGGTGATATCTATTCATTAAAATGTTTTATCCTATTCACCTGTAGTGTCTTGCCTCAGGACGCTGGATAAGAAGGACAACTGTTGACTTTCATTTGCACACAGTGAATTTGCTTGTGGGCCCATCCGTGCTGTGCAGCAAATGAGAACTGTGTCACTCTGGGTCCCTGGCTGCTGTTTCTGAAAACGGGTTTTACACTTCACAGACCGTCGCCCCAAACTGACCCTGACCAAATTGCCAGGGGGGATGGAGCGAGACAGAAGAGGAGAGGAACAAAGGATGAGAGGTAGAGGAGTGTGACTGCTGAGAAGCCAAAGGGTCTCATAGGGTTCTTGGAGAAATGCCTCGGGGAAGGTCATATACACCTTTCCAATTCTCCAGGCTTCAAAAGAGTCTCATACAAGTACACGGCACAACCGACTGACAAGGCATACAGCTCACATATTACCAACGGCTGCTGTTGAATGACCATCAATGGAGAAAGATACCTTTTGCCCCATAATGGGGTAGTTATGGCATCTGAGTCAATGATAAATAAGATAAAGAAAGATAAAGAAAAGAAAAAGTTTTAGGATTTTCTTTTTTTTAAATGATGTGCCAAGTTCTCAGAAATGTACTCTTTGCGCTGATGTCGGTTTCATACAGTATGAAGAGAAAAACTACAATTTTCATCAAAAGTTTAAATTTAATGACTAAAAACCATCATGGTGTAAGTTGGTGTAACTAGGTGTAATTTAAAAAAAAAATCAAAGATATACAGTACTGTGCAAAAGTCTTAAGCATATTAGTATTTTCACCCCAAAAAATGTTTTTTAGCCAGTTATTTATATCTTTGTTAGTGTCAGTAATAATCCAGTGAGATTTTTGTATGCACAAGGAACCTGACAACAGCCGGTGCTCCACACAGAGATCTGATCCCACCATCATCGAGTCCATCAGTTATTACATAAAGAAACAGAAAGAAACTGAGACAGACTAAATCAAGAAGAACTGCGGCCGTGTCTCAAAGACACTTGAAGAAACCTGACTGCAAAGCAACAGTACTGTGAGAAGTTTTAGGCACTTAGAAGTGCCTAAAAGTGAGTAGGGCTGTCACTTTTGTGAAAAAATCCTGTTCGATTTTTGAGACGTAAGTGTTCATTGAATCGATTGTAAAATCGATTTTCCCTGTCTAAAGACGTGCCATTTCCATCACCAAATATAGGCAAATCCACGGACACCTAACAGGCATTAGGACGAACGTAAAGAGGGCGCTTGAGACGCGCAGAAGACAGCAATATTTCTGATGATTTATTGGCGTGAAGTTTCGTGCACAACACCCTCCAACTCGCCAAATGCGGGTAAAAATTAACTTTGGCGGGAAACGCCGTCAAATCACGAGACAATCTGGCGGGTTTCTAGTTTACTCACTTTCTTTGCTGTGGAAGTTCCTGTAAGCCAAATCTGCGCGGATTTAGCGCAAATACGCATCTCGTGAGTTCTCATGATATATTAAATACAGCGTATAGCGCAGAATCTGTGCATTTCTGGCTTACTTGAACACACACGTCACTAAGCAACAAATAACGGCGCGCTTGTTCACTTGCATTGAAGTAATAGCGCATATTAAAAAGCATTTGGTTAACAGAAAAGACATTGTTATTTTCCAACATCCTACATGTTCTGTGCACTGTATTGATCTGTCCACCTAAAACACATTTTTGGTAAAAAAAAAAAAAAAAAAAAAAAAAAAGGCTGTTAAAATCGATTCCCTATTTTCGTTTTCGAAACTTGTGTTAGTTGGTCCGATCGATTGTGCAATCGATTTTCGAACGTAAAGTGACAGCCCTAAAAGTGAGTATGCTTTTAAAAATAATGTCATAAATAGATTTTATTTATCAATGAATTATCAATTAACTAAACCACCCTTCACGTTTAACACAGTTTTTGTGCAGGTCCACTTGCACAGTTTTTCAGGCTTTGCAGTCAGGTTTCTTCAAGCGTCTCGGAGACGTTGCCAGAGTTCTTCTGCATTTAGTCTGTCCAGACTAAATCCAGTTTCTTTATGTATCACAGACAGACTCGATGATGATGAGATCAGATCATACCGGCTGTTGTCAGACTCCTTGTGCATACAAAAATTTCACAGGATTATTACAATTAATGGCAAAATGAATGTTTGGAAATGCAAACTGATATTTCATACTAAAAACTACAGCAAAATATAGAAATAACTGGCTTAAAACCATTTATTTGGGGCGGAAATACTAGCGTGCCTAAGACTTTTGCACAGTACTGTACATATATTTATTTAAATAATTAAATTAAATAAATATTTTTTTAACGTCGATTTTTTTCATATAGTAAATATCATTATTAATTAAATTCATTATTATCAATAGAGGGTTATATGACATTGTACAATCTAAACTAATCTTGCCTTCTTTTTAATATATTTATAATATTTTATGTTTACTTTATTTTTGTTTGAATTTGAAATAATAATATAATTAAGGGTTTCCTTTGAAAAATATTTATTCTCTAATGAGGCTTTTTCATCATTATAGAATATTATAACAGTTGTATCACCCTTAAATTATCAAAAATAAAATATCAAAATGAACTTTAATTCAGATATTAAAATCATGTTCATCAAAGAAGATGTGTTTTTAAGTTATTTTATTCACAAATTGCATTTTTAATGCATTTTTTAAAACAAAAAAACATCATCAGAATCATAACATTGATCTACCAGCTAAACGGACCATACTACACACACAGAGAAATGAGAGTAGATGGAGAGTGACAATGAAAAATATTGAGTTTTCTGGAAGTGCCACTCATTTGGCAAAAATCAATTACCAGTCGTCTAGAGCTAGGCAAGCGTGTACTGAAGTTCTCCTCTGAATCACTTTTTCCAATCTAAACCGCTTCTTTCGGAGTCATTGCTACTTATCACCCAATAACCTCCATTCAGAATAATCCTTCAACAGTCCTAGTACATTACTGGCACTTTTGTGTTGCCTTTTAGCTCTGAATCATTGGTAATCTTAACCTTGATCTGACCATTGTGCCCTGTGCCGCCCGTGACCACAATCCCCGCAGGACGTGTCCATCAGCTGCTGCCGAAACGAGTGCGGCGTGGTGGCAGTAATTGAGTTGTGCTCAGAGAGCTGTCAGTCAGAGCTAACAACTCAGTGTCACATTTGCAAGGCTTCCGCACTTTTTGTTTTCACATCTAACTGATTTCAGCATTAAAGAGTTCTTATAAAGAGGTTATTTAAAAAACATATGATGTAAATTAATAAAAAATAAATGTCCAATCATGCTCAAAATCTAACGTGAAAATTTTAAGAATCAATTTTTTTTTAGCCTATTTTGTAGATTTTGGGAATTACAGGTCTAGCCTTTGTTGTACTCCAGTGGCAAAAGTTTTAAATTAATATCATAAGCAACTCACGGGCATATAGAAAACTTCAAAACTATCTGGTCAGCGCCATAAATTCTTTAGACAAAATTCTTTAGACAAAAGCTTTATTTAATTGCAAGCTGTCTTTGGTTTACAGGTTTATATATATATATATATAACACACTTATTTTCTACAGTTTGGCATTATTTTTGATGGTCTTTTTGGCACACATTATTGTTAATTGGCCCTACTCAATAAGAAATCCCTATAGGCTTGTTCACAAATTCACAATTTTCTGCATGGATCTGCTGAAAGGTGCTTGATTTCACACTAGAACAAAAAGTCCTTGGTTATTTCAAGTCCATTACACAAAGGCTCACTTAATCAGCAACAGATCTGGAATTGTTTAAAAGAAGAGAAAAGTTTAATGAGAATGCTTTTCTCTGTAACTTTGCTGGTTAATGACTTATGCGACTTTCAAAATGGAGATAAGACTAAATCGATAGAAACTACTTGCACTGTAAGAAACGCTAAAAATAAAGATGTGATAGTGAATGGTGCACTGTATGGACACTGTATGCAGTACAAGTCCATCCAATATATATATATATAATATATATATATATATATATATATATATATATATATATATATATATATATATACACACACACTGAGTATTGATGAGTATTGACACAAATTGCAGAATTCTATTTGATTTCGATTCACAAGCTTGCGAATTAATATTAATTATTTGGGGTATGTATCAGGAGTACATGGCAAATTTTCTCAAGGATACAAATATCTCTCAACTAATGCAGTAAACTATACAGTGAACAGCTTTTTCAAGGAATACATTTTTAAATGGCATAATTATGTTTCTACTCGTTTTTTTTAAATATAAAATTTAATTGTGAACGGATCATCAAAAATATGATGGATTTATTCAAATAGGTTAAGTAAAAATACAATGAATATGAAGTATAGTGGATATATCAAAAGGCTCATCTCTAGAGTTAAATTTTCTAGCTGACTATTGACGTCTTTCCATGGTTGAAACTAGGCCTGTTGCGGCGCGTCGATGACGTCAACGCTTCGACGTAAAAATTTCATCGACGTCATATTTTTTGTCGACGCTTCTTTTATTTATTTATGTATTTATTTTTTTGCACCGTTCCCGGCGGTACAGCTCGCCACACACACGTGGGAGACCGAAACATTGCAGAATCGAGGACGAAACAGCAACCTCTTCACAGAATTCACAACAAAGCCATGTAAAAGTCCCAACAAAAGAAAAAGTCCTAAAAAAACCCAGCTCGCACTAAATCATCGAAGGTAATGGGAATAGGCCTACTTCAAATTTAGTCCCAAACGTAAAGGTGTCGTTATTTGCGCTCTTTGTCAAATGGAGTTGACATCCCAAGTCTCCCGCATATTGATAGCGGCTCCCTGATGCCCGCAAATTAGTTAAAATCTCCCGGAATCTAGAGCGAGCGAGCGAGCTCCAAACCGTGTAGCGCGCGGCAGAGAGGGAGAGAGCGAGAGACCTTGCGTGTGTGTGCAAATGTGCGTGTGTGCCTTATGAAGCGCATGTAAACCCCACCCCCGTCAACAAAACCGAAAAATCAGTCCGGATGTTTTTTATGAGCACTGAAACCATTAAAATGAGCACCACATCCAAGTGTGATAGGGCTAATTTGACTAGCCTACCACACATTTTACAGTGTAGATACTCTGTAAGAACCAGATCAAAATTGTTGTGCATTGAATGTGCACTCCTGCAATTTCCATGTTACAAAAAAGAATCGTTCAATTAGTCGTTAGATTAGTCGACTAATCGATAAAATAATCGACAGACTAATCGTTTAATTAATAATCGTTTACCCCAGCCCTAGTTGAAACACTGATTGAGCGATTACATGAGACATTATATGGATTTCAGCAAGTTGCACTGTATCTTTCAACATACCTTCTGATGTTTATTCATGTATATTTCATGCTGAAACTTGTAGTAAAGCAGAAGAGAAGATCAGTTCACGTCCTCTCCACGCTGCTACCGCTTCGATTGAACTGAGGCGGCTACAGTGATCTGTCACGCCAAATTAAATTAATAAATGACTAAAACAATAAACTATTTTGTTCATTAATCAACTGAAAACATCATAGACTAAAGGTGATGATACACAGAGCAATGTTGCTGGGCATCTTGCCGAGCGATTGTTGCTTGGGCACTTTACCATTGAAAATGGACAATAAATTTATATCTGGATAATTTAGATCGGTCGTGGGCCCTTTGTCTCATCTGGTTGCCCGTTGACAGCAACATTGCCCAGCAACATTGCTCAAAAAGTTGCCCTGTGTATCATCACCTTAAAAGACTGATTCTTGGGATTTAAGAATCGATATCAGTTCTATATCAGATCTATATATTTTTTGACCACCCCTAATATATTGTTCAGTCATGAAACTCTAAAGGGTGCAGGCTGACAGGTCCTTTACATGCAATCTACAAGCAATCACATCATTACCGCATGGCTAGGCAAGCTGATTGGCCTCTGCTGATCCTGCATCCAATGAGATTGCTTGCTAAACATTTAAATAGTCTGGTTCAATGTTTGCTGTATGCTAGTTCCTCTGAAACCCTCCACCTCCCCCAGCTCCACCTGCCTAGATCTGCTACGGGATCCTTGTATGCTGATGTATGCAGCAGCAGTAGACATGTGCCGGTATTCGGTAATGCGATAAATCGCGGTAATGAATATGCACGATATTGTTATCGCGGCCACTTCAAAATACCGTGAAAAATAATAGATTTGAATTTAGACTTTTAGAACACGCATTAGCTAATTTTCTATCAACCGCTTAAACACTGCGTATATGCTCCGCAAAACACGTGCGCACTCTGATGTAAACAATCCCCACATGTATAAGCACTGTGTGCACGCGGCGCAGAGCGCACTCTAGTCTAATGTAAACAATCATCACATGGAGTAGAAGCATGGCGGAAGGAGGAACGCTGCCGACGATTTACCCCCCGCAGGGCTGCCAACTCTCACGCATTCAACTTGAGACTCAAGCGCCTTTCAGACAGGACGCAGAATACTCGCGGGGACGTTTTGTTGCTGCGTCGACCAAAGCACGCCGGGGTCAAAGTTAAAAATAGTTCAACTTTTTATTTGGAAAATAGCAAATCGCGTTCTGTCTGAAAGCCGCTTTACGGAATTGACACTTTTCACACGCTCTCACGCAGAGAAAAATCGCGGAGCAAAGAGGACACTGACACCGACAGACTAGACAAAGCAGGTTACTTTTGATATGAAAAAAAAAAAAGGTTCTGTCCATTGTGACAGATCGCTGCGCCTCAGTTCAAGTAAACCGATCATCTGTTGCTTTTTATTTAAAGATACAGTACAACTTACCTTAAGGTTTATGCCTCATACAAAATGTCGATCAATCAGTGTTTTTCACGGAAAGAGGTCAATAAAACTGCAGGAGAACAGTTATGTCACAGAACGTTACATTTACCTCAGGAAAGCCATTTAATGACCAGCACTTTAGTTGACTAGAAAAAATTGTCATTTTGCTAAATATGTGCACTTTATTACATATTAATTATATGTTTACTTGTCATTACATAATTGTTATTATAATGAAAACCGCATTATATTTAATTTCTCTCTGTTTACAGCATTATGTGAGATATATTTTTTTCTTGAGAAAAATTAACATGCAGACTGTAGCCTACCTAATATTTATCCAAATGAGTCAATATTGAATTAAGATTAAAATCAAATACAATAATTTATTTGAATACAAACAGTAACCTACCAGTCATTGTACCATGTAAACATTGTAACACGTTGTCACTAAACTTAATAAAATTCTGTTTAGTTACCATGTTTTGAAAATCACAATTACACATTGTGATGCAAGTTGTTTTTTTAGATACCCGCAATCCATCTGTTTCTCTTGAGCAATTAAAAAGATCGTGATAATACCGTATACCGTGATAAAAGCTCATTCAATTAATCGCAGCACGAAAATTTGATACCGGCACATGCCTAAGCAGCAGCATATTGTACATGCTCACAGCAGTGTGTCTGCGTATCTATGAGCAGTAACCAGTCCATACTTGCTCTGCAGCAGCAATAATCATCAGCAGCAGGAGCAGCAGTGCAGATATATGTATATATATATATACAGTATATACATCAATCTGTAATTAAACTTTTGTCTAAAAATCGTATAGTTACTGAAATGTAGACCTTGGGAAATGTATAACTTCCATGTGTGACAATTAGCCCCGGTCTCCTGTAAGCCCATAGTCACGTGACTGTGATGTGAAGTTCTAAATAAAATCATAATAGAATGGAAAAAAATTATACAAGTGAAGACAATTAATAATTCTGACATGAAAGGGATGCCAAGCAACACACCAACTATTCAGATCAAATGAACAAAAACAAAGCTTGATCGCCCCTTTTTATCAGGCTCAAGATTGCTACATCAAAAGAGCTCATAATTTCATCCAGGGGTTGGGGGCCCTTTGTTGCTGCGTTTACAGTGGGAGAAGAGTTGACTGTGTTTATGGTAATACTGCTAAAACGCAAGAGGGAAATGAGCTAATAATAACCAACTCTTACTGGATCCCCATCCAGGCTTTAATGCAATCCCGGGAAACGCAAGACAGGAGAAAATGAGATAACATTCAGCCTCTCGCTCTCTCTTTCTCCCTCGCTCTATCTTTCTCTCACTGTATAGGGCTGTCTTATGGATTTTGTCAATCCTACAGTATTTCTAAATGAAGAAAACAAGACATTTATATAACAAATGTATTTTCAAATTCTCTCTCCATTTTGCCTATAATAACCTACAATCGGGGCCAAGGCATTGTTTCAGTTGAAAGTCTCCATAAAAAATTCTCAGTCGTTCAGTCTGTCGGTGATGAAGGAGAGGTGAGGCCAACAGCCGGCAGGCATCGGGAAAATGTCACAACTCTCAGGCATTTATAATATCAGAGCTATCCCACACAGAATCTTCTTTAACTTTGAATGTATAAGTTTCAAACAGTCTTTTAAAAATAGATACAGCAACTTGGGCTTTAGGATCCATAGGTTCTTCTGATCGTTGTATTGGTTTATGTGTTATTTAAAGTCCCAGTATGAATGTTTTCCACAGATTTAGATAATAAAACGGTCTTAAATGGAGCTTAAAAAGGTTTATAGGATTTCAGGCTAAAAACGTTTGCTCTTTGCCATTTTTAAGATTGTATAAACAATAACTCAAAATAAAAGAGATATTTTCCTTCAATTAAACAATACATTTTTAATCAGACTCCTCCAAGATAAAATCATCTTAGCAATGCTATCCACAATCATTTTATAGCTTTTTTTATTGCAAATGCCAAGTTTTTGAAAACTATACCATTATCGTGATATCGTGATATACAAAATCGCAGATTTGTGACAACGGTGACATCATGCGCAGGCGTACTGTGTGTGCAGTCTATAGGCATGTGCATGTACTGTGCTGAGTTTATTAATGCTTCTCCAGAAAAGAATGAATCAAAATCGCCAACTAACTTTAATTCTGACCTCGCCAACTACTGGCCTGGTATGCATAATACAGTATTTTTAGTTATTTTCACAGATCCGTGGGAACAGGTACTGTTTTGACAATGTTTTCGCCTGTACGCGAAACACCTTAAAAAACTCGAAATTTCCATTTTTACCATGCCTAATATTGATTTAAATTACTGCAGTGTGTAATAAGTGCCTCATAGTAGCCGCTTAGTAGCCAACGCACAGAGTAGCATTATAACATCATCACAGTCAAATGTATCTAATATGATAAAACAGCGCTGCGTTACCCCACATACGTATGACAGAAAGAAGCAAAGCGGTCGCCTGCGGCATAATGAAAGCTTGAGCCGTGTGTCACGCTTGTCTCTCATTAGCAATCGCTCCAGCAGCCTCTTACCGCTCCAGCGGCTTTTAGCCCCACCCTGCCTCATATTACAGTAACTTTAATAAATCTTAAATACATTAGCTCATCCATGAACATGATTTCTGCCCAAGTCCCATCGGATTCTTTTCCACCAGCTGTAGAGGTAAAAATAACAACTCCCATGATTCTGCGAAATCACGGCGTCATCAAGCTACGGCTTTGTTTCGAATAAGCGACCTCTAGCGGAAAATTACATATTGTGCCTTAAACTGCAGTGTGTCAAAGTTTGTTACATTGCTAATCACCAAGTCTGACTTTTTGTGAAGTGGACAATCAGCCATGAATTGTTGATTGATTAAGTCAATCAGCCTTGAATTTCATATGTCGGTATAATATATTGAATGGAAATACATGATATATATATATATATATATAAAAAAAGGTAAAACTAATTTTCTCTCTATTTGCTTTGGAAGCACTGGCTGTCAAAAGGGTTTCTGGATGAATGTCACAGCATAAGGGTCATTTTACGGCTTTACTAGTTTGTAAACGTGCTTCAATAGATTAATACATTAATATATATATAATAGACCCTGTTTTTTAAAGTAGAAATTAGCTTGTACTTGAAAAATGATGCTGTTATTATTACAGAAATTATTATATTATATTATTATTATAAAAATAATTTATAACTGAATTAATTTATTCTGATATTATTTTTAGATTTTTGCATCAAAATGTGAATAATGGGAAAATAAATATTTGTAAAAAAAAATTATTTTTTAAATATTCATTTTTGAAAGTGTCCATGAGGGACACGAATGGCACCTGTTTTATAGAATAGACAATAAATGCAAGTTCATTTCGGATTTTATTTGTATTTTTAATCGCAACAACAATCTTCAATATTTTCAGCTCACTTGAATTTAATTATAAGAGACAATCATGTTAGTTCACTCTTGTTGTGGTTGAAATTAATTCGAACAGCTGTGTAATTAAACAACACACAGATGCTAAAATGTTTATAGGTTGAATAAAGTTTAATTGGCTCTAAAAAGCCAGATTCATTATAAATCGGTCTTTCCAATCACACTTTATTATTCGAAGACGACACGCCGGCATGTATCACTTGATTTCCAGCCATTGTTCCTACACTCATTAGCACTCAGACTTAAACTCAATCCAATTAGACAAACGAAAAATTGGAATAACTGCAGATGTTGCCATGTAGCTTAGCAACATGAGCCTTGGTTCTCATTTGTGCAAGTCCAGATGGCACAAAACTCAGAGGATGATAAGTTACTAATTGGGCAGCTGCCACCTTAAAATCTATAGACCTTTAAAAGTCACCAATTTCTGCATCTTGGTTAGCACATTTATATGTTCAGGTCACTGTGTTACATGAAATAATTGCTCTATTAGGCTTGGAGACATATTCCAAGCTTATGTTATCATGGGTTACAGCCACCTAGGAGTGTGCAATTTGTGCGTGTGTTGACGGAAAGAGGAATTGTATAAAGTGCAACAAGCTTTATTTGACAAATCCATTATGGCAAAAGTGTATCCGTCAATGTCCGTTGCTATACCAACACCCTGAAGTGCAACTACCAATAAGGAGGTGGAAGAAAATGAGTTGACTTTTCGTTGCCCTGTGCTCTGTAATTAGTTTCTGACCTCCCGCCGGCCCAGGGAATAGACCTACTTGGCAGGGAAATAGACCTGCTGACCTCAGCAAGCTTGAAGACTTACGACAAAGTTTCTCTGAAAGACTTGTAGGACATCTGCAATATGAGAACACACTGAAGTTTATGTTATCTTGATTTGGACATGGGTGGAGGCGAGACCCAGTCAAACCGATGAATAATAACTAATGCACTTCCAATAAACTCTTCAGAAAATGCTGCTGTGCCAAAAAGTTTGTTTGTTCACGAGCTTCCAAAATAAATTGATAACACAAAGAGATAAATTTGACATCCTGTTCTGGGCACCAAAATTATCTTTAAATTTAATGGATCACTAAAATGTGCGTTAGCCTCTTTAATAACATTGTTCATAGCTTTAATTTTGTGTGTTATCTTCTTGGAATAGGCCCTCTGTGAAGATTACATAAACTGTAAAAATCAGGATTGGTTTTCTGGTCAAAATCTGCTTTTTCAACTTGCAAGAACCTTCTATAACTTTTTTTACACAACATGAAAAATGAGAAGAATTAAAAACAAAACAAAAAAAAAACAGATAAAAATCAATGTCAGTGTAAAAATAAAAATGTAAAAGCGTGAATAAAACATAAATATAAATAGATAAAATGTTTATTATTTTAGATATACTATTAAATAAACTATCTATTTATTATTTTATATTGTGTATACACACACACACACGCACGCAGGCACACACACACACACATACACAGGATATATATATAGATTAGATATATACCCTCATACATTTCCAGTGCAATTACTCAGCATTAAACGTTTTTTTTTACTCACTATTTGAATTCATGCAGTATCCGCTTGGGAGGTTTTTTTTTTTTTTTTAGCCAGGAAAGTTCAGCTTGCATAAACGTATTAGCAGTACATTCAGACGTGACACTTAGTAGCTCTATGGCAGCCAGGCTCCATACAGATGCAAATAACCTTTCCTCTATGTTGTGCACTACCCAAGCATCTCACCGTAATTATCTTGTCTTCCGCACATTACACATCCAAACGCGACTAATAGGAAGTGACACGTGAGGTAACAGAGTCAAGCAATTAAGATGGAGGATTAATGAAAACCCCAGTGAACCCTTATGCCCCCCAAAAAATGTCATTCAGAAGATGAGGACAATGAAAGCCCAATAGTGGGAGATTCCACTTTTGAATGTTTTTGAAAGCATTAGGTAAAGAAAAGAATGAGAGAAAACAAAACGAATGGATCAAATTTTAAGCCACACATTCATTTGTTTTCAAACGGCCAACAGTGAAAGCGAGCAAAATGGCTTTAAAGTTTTTGGACTGAAACTAGATTGATATTAATTTTCTACGAATCTGAGCATAGTTGAGCCTAACTATTCTGCCACAGGACATCAGAGTGACATAAATAAGACTCTCAATTTTGACTAAATTTGGCTAAACACATTTGCGCAGCATTACATTCAAGTTACCAAAACTACTGTGGTGAGCAGGACGAGGTCGAGGGCCGTGGGAAAATGGCGCGAGGCCGGTGACGTGATTGATAATGAGCGACACCTGCGCGACGCACCGGTCTCGTATCTCTCACGGAGTAGCTGAAGCATAAAGCAGGAGCGACGACAGTGAAGAACGAGTGAGGAACAGGCCTGATTTTATGTTGTGTTTTGATTCTGTTTTGTGCAGCCAGCAGTTGTCCGCGAGGGGCTGCTGGCTTTTTCATTTTTGTATTTGTTTATTTATTTATTAAAATCTTTAAATGTTCGCCGGTTCCCACCTCCTTCCTATAACATCTGAACCTCGTTACAAATACATATAAAACATCAGATAAAAGTTTCAATTAGATCATTTATCTGGCAAAAACCAATTGGCACTGCAGTATTAAAATTAACTCAATTTTGCAATAATTACAACTAATACAAGTACAACAGAAAATCAAGCTAATTTATACAACAGAAGCAAAAAACTACCAAACGACATCAAAACAGAAGATCCAAGCTTAAAATGAATAAGTAAATCGTTTATTTGATCAGTGAACTGTTCATTTGAATGACCTGTTCAGAACATGAATTGGACTGTCAAACGCTAGAATCAAATGCATTTGATGATCACCTCATAATAAAATATGATAAAAAAAACACAGCAATGCAGTGCTTTGTATTGCTACACGTCTTGTTCGAAAAAGTAGCTTGTTGCTGGCAAGTTACAACAATTTTGTTTAAGTATTTAGTTACTCCACAGCAATGTATAAAAACAGAGTCAAAGCATTATAAAGACGTCAGTTATGCCGTGCATGGAGGATAAGACCGATAAGATATCACTTTCCATATGTGCCACAGTGACAATTCCAGTAAATCTGCTTTGATGTGAAAAAGCCATAACTGTCTCCATCACGCTTATAAAAGCAGACATGATAACGTACATATACCTCAGGCTAGATTAACCCAGATGGGAATACATTCTCTTGGATTTTGAGGACATTAATCCAAAGATTACAATCAAAAACAAATCATCTACTATGCACAAACCATTTGACCAAACAGGTAAACAATCTTCAGATTTCATGTCCTGAAGCCCCACAGACTTTCATTTTCTATGGGTGTTTTTGTATCTTGTTTGTAATTAGTTTCTCTTGTATGAGAGCAGACTGATACCTCCCACATTAAAAACGTACGTTCAATAAAATGATTAAACAAAAATGAAAAGAAAGGCTATTGGGAGGAAAAAAAAAGCGATGTTTAATCATTTTGTTTTCCAAATGCCATGCCACAGAGCCCCCCGAGCGAAAAGTTCAGACGTAATTGCTAATTCATATGGCTGGCGTGATATTGATTGCATACGTGTCGGACCACAGGGCAATTCATTTGGAATTTTCTCACATCTAACAACAACAGGTGTGTGGTGTTGGGTTTTGGTGTGCTGTTGTCATTTGGGGGTTGAGGTAAAGGTTATTAAAATAAACGTTTAACACCGGGATGCATTTTTATGAATCGCCCTCAGGGCTGTGTGATGCATATTCATTGGTTTAATCTTGTTAAAGAAGCGATCCTTCACCATCTAATGAGCATGCAGATCAGATAGCTAATCGTGCGGCTTATCGCTAGCTCCTCTGAGGCAATTCTTCATTGTCAGGCTAGGGAAAATCCCAGATTAGCTGCAGGCTAAAAAGTATGTCCAGTTTTGCTAAAGAAAATATGAACTCAGGACACAGAAAGGTGACATGGTCAGTAAACCATAGAAGTCATGCAGATTTCTGCCTTTATAGACCTTATGCGCCAGAGAAACAAGCATGCAGCCATCTTTAGAATTTATTTGTCATTGAACTTCTGTTTTTGCGGTAGCTCTGTATATTTTGATGGCATCGCTGTCAAAGAGTAATTAGCTGGTGAAGTGGATTTATTTATTGTAGAGTTAACTAAAGTTATCATGAGCATTGTAATGTTTGAACCGGTTGTCATAACAGATGTCAGTAGACCGAGAAGATTTAAAGGGGTCATGACATGTTTTTTTGTTTTGTTTTATTATGTTCCCTTAGGTGCAATTATAGTATTACTATAGTGTTTTGTACAAAAAAACTTAAAAAATGTAGTGATTTATGACCTTTTCCCACCCTATTTCTCAACCTCTGATTCAAACAGTCTGTTTTGGAGGTGTTTCCCCTTTAAGAGTTCAGTGTTAACGCCCACTGTTCTGATTGGCTAACGTCAGTGCTGCTTATGCATAAATTATTAACGTTAATCATTTTGTATCACATGTAGGCTACACAATGCTCCATCACATGAAACTTCGGTCTTCGATCTTTTACCATCGTGTCAATTCTAAATTGATTTTGATTCATATGAGAGAGAGAGAGAGAGAGAGAGAGAGAGAGAGAGAGAGAGAGAGAGAGAGAGAGAGAGAGAGAGAGAGAGAGAGAGAGAGAGAGAGAGAGGGAGTTTGAAGGCGCGCACGCGGCCGTGGCTCTCTCTCTCTCTCTGCTCGCTCTTTCAGTAACATGCCCTGTCACACTCATGTACATCACTTACCGATAAGATAAAGCTTTGGCGCGCTGCATATGCTGCAAATAAACTGCATCCAACTGCTTTCCCTGACGTCTGGATCGTTCGGCAGCATTCAAACATGTTGTTTGTCCACAGCAGGAACAGCACATCTGCGTGGCATCGCAGTCATCTTGTAAACAGACCCACTCGCTGCACGACAGCGCATGCGATGATGCGAAATGAAGCGTAGTTGTCCTGCGCTGGAGGCGGTCATATGCAAACGACTGGTACGTCACTTTGTAGCGTGACGTCACTAAGTTCAGAGGATCTAGAACGAGCTGTATTTAGAGCTTGATTAAATACATGCTTCGTTTATAATGGGGAGGACTTCTTAAGCTATGAAACTTGCAGGAAGTTTTAATAGTACATAGATCTCTTATACCAAAAGATCAAGGCAAATTTGGTTTCTCATGTCATGACCCCTTTAAAAACGAGTGGTTCATTCATCCATAAGATTTTACCTTCATGCTGTAGAAACACAAACCAGAAGACAGAACATCAGGTGCGTGGCGTGAAAGGGGTCGGAGCTACATGAGGTCATTAATGTGCAGTATTTGAATGTGTAAGAATAAGTAGATAAAATGTATAAAAACAAAACAAATAAATAACTGAAAAACTGGGTTACATGGTTGCAAATAATAAGGCTGCAAATGTAGCCTAAATTAAGCAGTCATTAACACTTTGGATAAACTTATATTTCCCATAAATATAAAGAAAAATATCAGCATTATCTCGTCTCAAATTACTTTTCTCCCATTCTCTGACGAGTTCAGTGAAACAAAACTTTTTCTGATATAATAACCAGGGATAATAGAACTATCACAGCAAGACAGTTTGTATGTGATTATGCAAACAACAATTTAAATGTATTAGCTTAGGACCAACAACCTTTCATCCCCTGAATATTTTTACTTGCACAACTACTTCGCAAACTAACACAAAGGCTTCATTTGCACTGCATTTTTTTTCAACAAAAGCTATACCTAACTTGTATTTAGCACTGTGACTGAATCAGCACTTTGTAATTGCATTACCTTCTCATTCGTATGTGGGATTTAGCCATTTAACCTTAGCTACCTTCTTTTGTAATTGCCACTTATGTAATACAAACTTTCTTTTCTCAAAGTCACTTTGGTAAGAAAACTATTTGCCAAGAACAAACCCCTTCCTGTCCAGATAATGTGCTTCTATACCCCTCTACAGGCTTGAGCTCAACATTTTCAGAAGCACCAATTAGCATAAATTGCTATTTAAATACCTTGATTATTCCTTGAGTAAATTAATAAGGATAGTGACGAGCCATTGTTGTCTCTCCTGCATAACTCTGCCAATTGGCCTTTTAGAGTTTCCTCACTGTCACAGCCATTATCTCCAAATGATTCATGTCATCTGGATCATTGCTCAAGGACTTATATCATGAATATGAATGACTTAAAACTTGAACTCTTACACCAATTTGAATATGCAAACCAAAGACTCTGCATTAGACTCTGCAAATTACAGTTCTGTCATTTACTCAACCAGAATGTTAGTACCTTACAGTTTTGGTTAACACTGAAAAATGTTGTGTTCCGCAGAATAAGTAAGTCATACAGGTTTGGAACAACATGAGGCTGAGTAAATAATGGAAATTTTCATTTTTGGGTGAAATGTCCCTTTAACTCTTTCCCTGCCATTGATGGAATTCTGACTTCTGAATTTGATCTAAACGTGGTCTTTAACAAAAAGACGGCACAAAGCTAGATTTAAAATAAATAAATAATAATAATTATTCTAAGCTCTGTTCTTTCTTTTGATATATTGCATATTTAGATTTTCATACAACAAAATATTCTGGGGGCCAAGAAAGTTTTGTGAAAATGATCACAAATGCTGAAGTTGGCTGGCAAAAAAACAAAAACAAAAAAAACAACAACGTAGAAAGTGTTAATTGACAAAACCCACTGTAAAAAGTTAAAATTAACTTATCTGCTTGAATGACACTGCATTATTAATGAAACCCGACACAAATAAATCAGCCAACGTCTGTTCACAAAACACCCAAATGAGTTCAGAGCTGAGAGAGAGCGATCTAGGATCCAACAGGTCAGGAGAACGGATCTGCCAACAGGCCCACCCACCAGTGGATGCTGACAGTATCTGTCTGATCCTGAACACAAAGACAACCCCAGGACAACACGCATGCAAACAAATACACGTCTGGTCTGTTGTGGCCTTAGGTTATTAACCTTCATTAACACCTGTGCAAATCACATCAAATAGAAAAAAAAAAAAAGTTACTCCACACTTTGAGGTATCTGCTGCCAAAATATACACAACCATTCAAAAGTTTTGGGTCAAAAAGATTTTTTATTAAAGAAATGAATACATAAAATCATAAAATAAATCAAAAGTGAAATGCGACATTTACAAATTAACAAGATTTCGGTTTCCAGTTTTTACTGTATTTTTTTTAAATCAAATAAATGGAGAGAATTCTTTCAAAAACATAAAAAAATTTCACCAACCCAAAACTTTTGATTGGTAATACAACTTTTTTTTAATCAATATAGTGGTATTATAATAATAATAATTATTATTTTTATAATTCTATAATAATTATGTTTACTACTTACTATTTATATTTTGCAGTATCATGAAGCAAAATTACCTTCATAAAAGCCACATTCATATATGAAATGTAATCGGTTCACACATGACACATTCAAGTAAAAAGTAGTATTCGTACTTCCCTTCTTCTAATTGAGATCATAGATATTCCTGTTCTTAGCACTAAAGTGAGTTTTCCATCCTAGCATCTGGCATGGCTCAAAATGATAAGACAGAACAGCACAACTAAAGTGTCATCACTACCTTAAAGACATCTGACACCTCCGGGAAAGTCTGTTTCTTTGACGTGCAGGTTTTGTACCTCATGCTTTTCGGAGACAGGCTGAAAAAAGAGCTACGATGGACCTCCTGACCCGACAGATGTGGCTCAGCGCAAACCCAGCTGCCCAGAACCTTGATTTAAATTTGAATCAAACAAGTGATCAAGTCATCTTAGGAAACATTTCAGTTTAGTTAATCGACTTAATTTGAAGGAACATTAACATTTTTTAAAAATTACATTTATAAATGGCACACTTGATTTAGTGTTAATGCACATTTTCACTCTCCTCTTGAAACTCAAGTGATACCAAATGCTAAAATGTCTATTTCTAATTCTCCAGTTCTGGATATTTTCACTATCCAGCCATTTGTAAGAGTAATAGTGAAGAATCCAGTGAAACATGTTTCAAAACTGTCCAAATGAAAGACCTTTACAATCTCCTCAGTCCACATCTTCCCCTTTCACAGAGTTGAAGTCTGTCTTCCCCCTCCTGTCACTCTCCCCCTCATTCGTCTTGAAGCTCTACAGCCAATCATCTCTCAGTCTGACAGGACCGCAGTGGGACTATTATGGGTACGACTGTGAGTTTCTGCTAGAAGGCAAAAACTGCTGAAAGCCTGATCTGTAATGTTCGATACAGCTTAGACTAACAACACATCCAAAAAGTACCATGTTTTTTTTAAAGGGTACTAAGAAAATACCATGTTTTTTTATTTTTGGTACATGGTACATTGGACAAATACCCTGATGTGATCATTCAGTATCATGGTATAATGTCAATGTTCCATGGTGCAGAAATTATGAATCAAATTATGACCAAATATTTTCAAGTCAGAATGCACAAAATTTAAATTGAAGAGAATATAGATTATTATTGTTTATGTAAATAATGGCCACGAACACATTGCTGTGCAAATTCTATACAATTTTGTCAAATAAATAATTTTTTTTTTTAATGGTATTAATTTAATGAAATGTAATTAATTTTAAATTAAATAATTAGAACAACAAATGCAATTTATTAAATTTAATTAATTATAATATAACGGTACAGTAAAAATGTACATGACCAATTAAATATCTAATAATATTGACCAAGACACACACACACAATGAAAAAAAAAATACTGATAAAAAATACCAATAACAATAAATAAAAAAATCTATTAACCTACTATACTTTGCATTTCTTTTTACTAAGACAAACATTGTCTTTTTTATAATGTGTGTGCACCAATAAATCATCCAAAAGGAACCGGGTTAAAAGGACACCCTTCATTGGATTATGACTCGACTATTAAATAAGACTATAAACAATAAAAATAATAGATAAGCACCTTTACAAGCCATTACATATCATATTTGAACTAGCAGTAAAATGACCATGAAGTAGGGATGTCCCGATCCGATCACGCGATCGGAAATCGGGCCCGATCACGTGGTTTCAGACTCGATCGGAATCGGACGTTACCTCCCGATCAGGACTCGGATATATGTAAATTAGAGGTGTAACGGTACATGTATTCGTAATTATTGAACCGTTTCGGTACGAGGCTTCCGGTTCGGTACGCATACAAACCGAACGATTCCAAGGACCATTTTTCCTGCAGACAAAATCCGCGCTGGCGCGACCACCACAACGTTGCGCAACATCAAATGGCAAACGTAATGAAAGCGGGACGAAACTGCGCTACTCATTATATTGTGCTTCACGGACCGTTTATCAGGTCGGACCAGCAACATCTGTGGAGCGCGAGATCAAGCGACACTGTGCTAAGAGATCCAGTGAAGAAAACATTTGAATTCGCCACTGAAGTAATAACATTGCTGCGAGATCTAGTGAGAAGCATTCAAATTTCTCTGTTATTAACCGTAGATCTCTATTAGATCAAACAGCGCTGACGTGGGAACCAGGAGAAACATTGTGCCATGAATGAACATGGATTTAATGTTGCACTTCAAAACTCAAATATTATATAAATATATTTAAATGTTATTTATAATGTGATTACCAAAACATTATTTGTTCATCCTTGAAAGATTACCCCCATTTATAAACATGAAAGTTTCAAGATGTAGGAAAATTCAAACTTATTTAAAAATATTTTTTCTTTTAATAAATAGGAAATTTCTCTGGCATTTATTTCTTTTTGCTGTATTGTATCGAACCGAACCGCAAATTTTGTGAACTGTTACACCCCTAATGTGTATATATATATATATATATATATATATATATATATATATATATATATATATATATATATATATATAGCCTATACTCATTATTTTTTTATACACTTTTAAATTTTTTGTTTACATGCCTGCCGGGTATTTTAAGTTGAGGTGCTTTTTGTTTTTATATTAGACTTTTTCTATATTTACTGTTGCACTAAAGTCCACTTTTTATGTTATTTTTATGTTATTTATTACTTGATTGTTCAAGCTACCTCACAGACGTGCTCTGTTTGAATGTTGAATGTTAAAATAAGGTGAATTAAATAAAAAATAAGGAACATCCTGGATCTGTTTTTCTCTCTTCTTTATTCTTTTTTTTATGTATTATATAAGTATCGGATCGGGACTCGGTATCGGTAGATACTCAAAATCAAATAACTCGGACTCGAGGGCAAAAAAACCTGATCGGGACATCCCTACCATGAAGCTTAATTGTTTCAAATCTGCTCAAAATACAGGAATGACGTCAGTGTGTAACAGGTGTGGAGACCTGCATCAATCAACAAGACAGACCATTCAAACGGGCATCAACGCTTCAGACACAGTAGAATCGTAACAGCTTTTTTTTTTTTAATCATTCGCTGTCTTCGCTGGCCTTTTGAGTATGCAGGCTTCTCAGCTGTCAGTCAGGCAGTGTGTGTGAGCTTTGGCCTTGTCAGTTTGTTTTGTGCACTGTCTGACCTCCCTCTGAATGATATGTGTTCTTTCAGGCCTCCCAGAGCGCTACCACAGAGCCACCCAAACCAAATTACGGAAGATTACTGTCAGTCGGCCCTTTGCTGCCGAGGTCTCATTTACATAGGGAAAACAAGGCAGGGAAAGGGGGCCATTATTGAAAACGGATTTATGAGGGATCCCTCATGAATTAAAGAAAGTGCATCGCATAATGTGGCTTTATTGTGTTTTGTCCAAGTGCCGGGTTATGAAGACTGTACCGACATAGAGGGAGTCGAGGGACCAGGACGCAGCCTCTGAATCTCAATATGGGAAAGCTAGCCATTCTTTTACATTCTTTGGATGCTGGAATGAAGAGTCTAGCTCTTGTTCCTCTGGGGAATGAACATTGTGAAACACTGAATCCTGAAATGTCAGTCTTTTTTATACATCTTTACTCCACTGCTATGACTCACAGCATGCTAATTTCTGAAGGAACAATGAATCAAAAAATCTCAACAACGTCATGGAGAGAAAAGTGCTCTTGTCTTAAACTATCGACAAGGTGGCATGAATAATCACAACATGAATACTCATGAGACACGACAAAATCAAGATTAGGGATGTCCCGATCCGATCACGCGATCGGAAATCGGGCCCGATCACGTGGTTTCAGACTCGATCGGAATCGGATGTTACCTCCCGATCAGGACTCGGATATATGTAAATTAGGGGTGTAACGGTACACGTAATTATTGAACCGTTTCGGTACGAGGCTTCCGGTTCGGTACGCATACAAACCGAACGATTCCAAGGACCATTTTTCCTGCAGACAAAATACGCGCTGGCGCGATCACCACAACGTTGCGCAACATCAAATGGCAAACGTAATGAAAGCGGGACGAAACTGCGCTACTCATTATATTGTGCTTCACGGACCATTTATCAGGTCGGACCAGCAACATCTGTGGAGCGCGAGATCAAGCGACACTGTGCTAAGAGATCCAGTGAAGAAAACATTTGAATTCGCCACTGAAGTAATAACATTGCTGCGAGATCTAGTGAGAAGCATTCAAATTTCTCTGTTATTAACCGTAGATCTCTATTAGATCAAACAGCGCTGACGTGGGAACCAGGAGAAACATTGTGCCATGAATGAACAAGGATTTAATGTTGCACTTCAAAACTCAAATATTATATAAATATATATTTAATTGATATTTTTAATGTGATTACCAAAACATTATTTGTTCATCCTTCAAAGATTACCCCATTTATAAACCTGAAAGTTTCAAGATGTAGAAAAACTCAAACTTATTTAAAAATAGTTTTTCTTTTATTAAATAGGAAATTTCTCTGGCATTTCTTTCTTTTTGCTGTATTGTATCGAACCGAACCGCAAATTTTGTGAACTGTTACACCCCTAATGTATATGAAGAGGTCTTTTCCAAAACGCGATAAACGCCATTTTTAAAAAAAATGAGTTTGTCATGTCATTTTGCTGTGCACTGAACCTATTCACTGCTCCATCAACATTTCATGCCAAATCGCTACATTTCCTTGTTTAAAATGTACTACAAGATGCAGTTTCTTTCCAAAACGCGATAAGCGCCAAACCTATTTTTAGCCTAAACGCGATAAATCCTCTCAACTAATCAGAATTCGGTGAACGTTCTACGCAATCCAACAGGGTGGCGCTCTGAACAGAGGTTTGTTTATGTTCATTTATTCCTCAAAATGAGTGAGTTTTCTAGTCGACTAGTAGTAGTTCATTTAAGTTTAATCACATATTTCTATTGATTTAATTATTTAAATATGGGAGAGAAACCATAATGACCATTTTTTTAATTGCCTATTCCGCATCTCACGCATAAAGCTTGCCACAAAGAACCGACAAAAGTAATGATTAGGCCTATGCATGAAACTTTTGAATTGTTTATTTTTTAATTAGTGTTTTCTGTCAGATATAGCTGAAAAGATAAAGTTGACTATGCTGACTCGCCATCTTCGCAGTATGAACGCGCCTATAGAGAGAAATGCACACTTTAAATTAGCCTACGCAGAGAGTAGCCAATTTCTTTTCGTTTTTTTATTGTTTTGTTTAAATGTAGACATTTCAAGCTTTTTATAGATATACTTCTCAGGATTGTGAGGCAAGTATCGCTGTGTTTCGGTTCATTTATGTGATGCTCTCCAGATCACGCGCGGGCGCTTCCGTGTCCTGATTATATGTCTGCTATATTTGCTTATTTATTTATTATTAATCCAGTCAATTTGTTGATGAAACATTGATTAAAATGAAGATACAATTTATACAAAACGAAATTCACTTTAAAGCAAGGCTTTCTACTAAACAAAACTTAATAAGTGATCAAAATCATGTCTGACCCATTCCAAATGTTTTCCGATATATTGGTCATCTTATGATCCTATCATACTCATCTCATGCGGTTCCCTTTTCATATAATCAACATAGATGAAAAAAAAAAAAAACATTAGCCTATATTATTAAACATAAATATGAAACGTATGTTTAAGTTTTTTTTTAAACTTAGCCTATATGTAAGCGTCACGCCGCTCCGCTTTGTTCACATGCTGTGTAGCCTATACAAGCATGTGTGTGTGTGTGTGTGGTGGAGGGGTGCCCATCACTACTTTTGAATATCGTTATCATTATTAAATATTTTTAATAATTTGTTTTTTTTACGCATATGTAGTGGACAAATTGGTCCTACTTGTTACAGGTTTGACACTTTACTAAAAATGACTCTGAATGTATTACTACATAACTTATTGAATAGCTATTGATATCATTACTATTTTCAGGTTCTGCACCAAATGACTTTTAGCCTAAATGTGTTACTAAATTTAATTTATAGTATGAGCCCCTGATTATATGTTACATGCTCTCGTTTTTTTTTTTTTTAAAGACAAACCATACAGTTTTGGAAAAAATTGATGGATTTATAGCGTTTTGGAAAAAAAATAAATTAACTTTTAATTTATCATAAACAATATTGTTGTTTGATTTAATAATCATTGTTTAACATGTTCAGACTGAGCCAATAAAACATTTTAACAGGATAAATTGAATATTCACAAAATGTGTGGGTCTAGGTAAAAAATGTAATTTTCCTGAAAACTATTGAAATGGATTTATAGCGTTTTGGAAAAGACCTCTTCATATATATATTATCATTATTTTTTTATACACTTTTAAAACATTTTTATTTTTTGCCTGCCGGGTATTTTAAGTTGAGGTGCTTTTTGTTTTTATATTAGACTTTTTCTATATTTACTGTTGCACTAAAGTCCAAAAGTGAAGATTTTATGTTATTTATTACTTGATTGTTCAAGCTACCTCACAGACGTGCTCTGTTTGAATGTTGAATGTTAAAATACGGTGAATTAAATAAAAAATAAGGAACATCCTGGATCAGTTTTTTCTCTCTTCTTTATTCTTTTTTTATGTATTATATAAGTATCGGATCGGGACTCGGTATCGGTAGATACTCAAAATCAAATGACTCGGACTCGGACTCGAGGGCAAAAAAACCTGATCGGGACATCCCTAATCAAGATATACCTTAAACTGTCACATATAGATCTCAACCTCAATGAACTCATTTTGAGTAGAAGAACAAAGTCATTCTGATACTCCAAGACACAAACTTACTCAAAAGCACAATCGACAACTACAGCATAAATCAAACGTGCAAACAGTGAAATAGTGGAACCATATTAACTCTTTCCCAGCCTGCGTTCTTGAAAAAAGCTGCCAGCCAGCGCCAGCATTTTTGATAATTTTCACAAAAGTTTCATGGCCTCTAGAATATTTTGTTGTATGAATATCTGAACATGCAATATAGCAAAATAAAGAACAGACCCTCTGCTTTTAAAATTTTATTCTAGCTTCAAGCATTCTTCTTTTTTTCATTCAACACTCGAATGTGATGATCAAGTGCATTAATAATCCCAAAGCTTAGACATACTTAAATGTTGATGATCATGTTATTGTATATTTGCATCTGCTTACATATGCGATCACTTGTTTCTGCTTCTTCTTCTTCACATGTGTTTTGATCTGGAGATTCAGTAATCTTCAGAAAGTGCATATTAGCGCCCCCTACTGCATAACAGTGAAAACACGGAAAGCTGGAAATTTTTGCCAATGGCAGGCCTGCCAATGGCGAACTTTTCCAGCTTTCCGTGTTTTCACTGTTATACACTGTAGTGCATGCTGGGAACAGGGCAAATAGGACTATTTGAAACCCAAAACATGCATTAATTCACCTCACTTGTTATACTTGTTGGTTTGACTTTAAAAAAAGTATGAAGTAATAAAAAACTCCTTTCTTGTGTTCCAGAAAGTTGAAAACTTTGGAATACTAAACCAAAAACCTTGCAAATGATTTTCCCAATATTATTTGCTTAATTTTTTTTACAGCGTGGTAAGAGCTGGAGCCATGTTTTAGATGTCTATTTTCAATTCAAGTAGTCAAAGAGAGGCTGTAGGCTTTAAAGGGTTGTATGGTAGCTTAGATTCCTTTTAAAGTCCGTTGCCTCAGAGTTGGAAAAAAAATAAGAGCACATCCTGTAGCATGTCAGATGTGAGTGCTTAGCATTTGCTTTTCTCACTTGACAGACTTGGGAGACTTGGGGCTGAGTGGTTCGCAGCAATTTCCTCTGAAACGGAGATGTGGGGTTCAGACGAAAGTGAAAGAGGACATGGTGGGCGGCCCGGCCTCATCTCACGCGAAGAGGCCTGACAGGCTCTTAATGGATCACCCAACAACCAAATAGTTGAAATATACTAAACTCAAAATCTGTCGAGGCATCTAGGCTATAATACAGTTGGTTGAAAAAAGAAAAAAACATCAACGAGTAAAACAGGCCGCTAATATAAGTTTCTGCTGATAGATGTGCATGTGTTTCATGTGAGAGTAGCTGTCCTATCATCTGTTACTATGTAAATGTATTGCTGACAACACAGTTCCTCATATGTTGGTGTTTTGCAGTTCAGCATGGTAAGCGAAGGAGCCAAGCCGGTGTGCATCATATACATCTCCTGTCTGGGAACATTCTGACGTTACAACAGTGATGGTCCAAAAAAAAAAAAAAAGAACTTGACAAAACAGTCACTCTTTGTAAACTTAGTTCGATGCGAGTGCCGTATGCTCTAATATGACCAGTCATTTACGCTGTCATCACCTGAGTGTTGATATAACACACGAGCACAGGTGAGACCAAAACAGCACATATTGCCTTCTGTCTTTAAACAGGCACTAATTCGGACAGGCACAAAACAATAATAAATGAGCTGGGCAGGGACAATAAGGACTGCTCGATGGCCCTGACCCTTGGGACAGTTGACAGAACTGTGTCATCGTCATAAAAGTTTATCATTTGCACATGTTTTTTAAGCCTTGTCAATATAAACATTCAAGCACAGGAAGTAGTGAAAAAGAACTTGCGTCTCAGATAGTGCGTGAATACTAAATGCTTTCAAGTCTTCTTGCGCTTGAATGGACAAATTCACACAAAAATCATGTCAACATACCCTTCTTGACATGAAAACATAATCGGTTATGTCTTAAAGGGTCAGTTCACCCAAAAATGAAAATTATGTCATTAATGACTCACCCTCATAAAAGACCTCCGTTTATCTTCGGAACACAGTTTAAGATATTTTAGATTTAGTCTGAGAGCTTTTTGTCCCTCCATTGAAAATGTATGTACGATATACTGTCCTTGTCCAGAAAGGAAATAAAGACATCATCAAAGTAGTCCATGTGACATCAGTGGGTTAGTTAGAATGTTTTGAAGCATCGAAAATACATTTTGGTCCAAAAATAACAAAAACTACAACTTTATTCAGCATTGTATTCTCTTCCGGTTCTGTTGTCAAGCCGCGTTCAGTGACGCTGATGACGTAAGACGCTGCTGACGTGTTATCTGGTGACGTGTTAACCCACTGATGTCACATGGACTACTTTGATGATGTCTTTATTTCCTTTCTGGACAAGGACAGTATATCGTACATACATTTTCAATGGAGGGACAGAAAGCTCTCGGACTAAATCTAAAATATCTTAAACTGTGTTCCGAAGATGAACGGAGGTCTTACGGGCTTGGGGCGACATGAGGGTGAGTCATTAATGACATCATTTCATTTTTGGGTGAACTAACCCTTTAAGTGAGCGTAAACAGTCGAGAAGGCCAACGCATGCGTATCAGCATTAGTAGTGAACCTGTGCATTATGTCTTAAAGTGACAGCCTAATATTCCTGCTGCTGTCTGTGTTTTTAATGTTATTCAAAAAACAAAAAGACAACAAAAAAATTACTCACTGCTCTTGACTGAAAAACTTTTTTAACTTTAATAAGGACTAATCTTCATTTAATTTATACAGTGAAGATTATATGCAGTGTTATTTTACATTTGATTTATTAAATTTCTTTACCTGGAAATACCTAAATATGCTTAAAATCTTTATCATTTTGCACTGTTGAAAAGGAAACTCTAGAAACAGTAATGCACTACTTTTTACCCTTGCCATTAGTTCACTTGACATCTCTATCGCTTCTCATTTTATTTGAAGGTTGGACTTAATTATCACCTGGTAATAATGACCTGGATTCAGCGTCTCTATCTATATCACACAATCATCTTTCCTCTCTCTTGTTCATTCTTTAATTTACACAGGAAATTAGTAAAGTCAAATTTCATCTATACATGCAGCCACCAGGAGCGGCTCAAGGGATAATCTTTTCCTGAGCCTTAGCAAGGTATCACATCGCTGTCAAAGAAAGCACAGCTCCATATCCATGTAATACACCCAATAAGCCCCGCTCCATTGACCTCTACATCCAGAGTGTGTCACTGTTAATTACATATCCAGAAACAACTCTATTAACACAAAATGATTCAGAAGTCTCTAACTGGACAAAATAAAAGAATAAGAGTTATTTTTTCATATTCTGACAAAGCAGTCTCATACGAAGTCTCATACAGTCTGAATCAGTTTACTCAATGAGCTAGTTATAGCTAGTGCTAGGAGGTCTGAATCATTTTATTTAATCAGTTTGTTCAGATGATTAATTTCGATTCATTTTCGTGAATCTTTTTTCCCCAAAAATGATTCAAAGATCCGAGTCCCCAAATATATATAAAAAATATATATATTAAGTAAATCGTTTAGTTATTAAAAATAACAACTAAATAATTAAAACAAAACTTTATAATACCTAGATTTTAATTATTTAATGAATACATTGTTTATTTTATATACTGTAAATACATTCTACTAACAAATACACACAAAGCCAAAGCAAATTAATGATTGCACTTATCCAAGCAACGCACAGTAGTGCAGTTTAGTGTCTGAAATAATCAGTGTTTTTGAACACATCAGTTGAATAAATGATTCAATGACTCACTCATGAAGACAGGCACTTGATTTGTTTCTGAAAGAATCAGCATACTTAAAACTAAAACAGTTGAATTAATAAATCAATGACTCACTCATAAAGTGAAAACTCCTCTCCACCGATGCACATATTGCACAAACATGGCTGAACTGTGTCCAATAACACCACACTTGTGCATCAAATTTGAGGACTGCATACGGCATTTCATAATATATAAAAAATATGCTACTTCGCTGCTACTTGTGCAAATTTAAAAACAAATTCCCAACACTGGTAGGTGTTTTCAGGGAGGTTGTTGGAAACGAGCGTTGGAGGTTCTCAGGATTAGAAGAGGAGCTTTGAAAACACCTGGGGGTGCTTGGAAGACTCAGTGCCAACCCTAAGCCATGATGACACAGAGCTTTGTATGGTGATCTTAGGCTTTGAGTCCCTGCTATCACAGCAAAGTCCATTCCAGATGTTTCACATTCTGTCATGATCCTAAGGATTACTGGAACACATGACCTGGGCACCTTTGGACCGCAGTGCTTACGTAGGGTGCCACACACACACACCAACGAGGAGGTGACAGAAGTTGTGTGCACAATAGAGGGTTCATTTTGTGCTTGCACAGCCAATGTCCCAACTTAAGGCTCCGAAACCCTCAGAATACTAGGGTTATAAAAACAACTGGTGTGTATCAGCCTACTTTATGAAAATAACGCTTTGACGTAGAACATGCCAAAATCTGAAGGGCGATTTGGAGAAATTGCAAACGATAGATAAACGTTCCAAGGAAACTGTTGTTTGGCCTCAAAGCTGTTCTATGCTGTGAGGACTGGGTCCCTTGAGCTGTATGTGTTCGTTGAGACACATTTGTTCCCATTAGCTACAAACCCAATTCTTCTTTCTAAGCTAGATGCAAAAAAACAACACGAGAGTTGGGAACAAATTGTAGTACTTCTAGCTGATTATTACGGTCTTCTCGTGAACCAAACACACATTAAAGGACTTTTACGCTGCTCACTGAGTGGCATATCTGCTACCAAAAGGCCTTGAAACAATTCGCACAACCTCCTTGTTCTTTTTTTTTTTTACATCAGTAATGCCTATTGGAACCACCGCCAGAAGAAGCATTAGCTTTGTTTTTCATACGCCAATGTCTCCATGCAGCATCCAAAGCAAAGCTGACAGGCAACCTGAAACCTGCCAGTCGGCTGAAACAAGACAATTGTTCTCAGCTAAAGCACTGAAATATCTTTCTAAACAGTGCGACCGTCTGCAGGGCCAGGTCGGGCTAGAACAGACAATGGGCCCAGCAAGCAGAAGTTTTGGGACGGTGTGGAAGAATCCAAAGCCTCCATCCAAAGCCCCACAAGCTCAGCCTGCGGGAATTAGGCATTAGGAATGTTGTCATCGCAGCTTGAGATGAAGACAGGCACAAAACGGAGAGCCCAAGCTGACTCTTTACGGTCCCTTTGGTGCTTTTTACTCTAAAGTGGTCTTTTGTTGGATCTGGCAGGACACATCCAAGAGATAAATGAGATGTTAAATCACAGAAAGAAGCAAAAATGAGTCTGTCTACCCTAAATATAGTTTCCATGGGGATTGACTTCATTGTTAATTGCTAGTTTGAACACAATGGTTGAAATTTGTTGTTTTGTTGATGACTTGCAATGCTAATGAGTAACTCTGAGGGTTTCTGTGCTAGAAACTTATCTCAGGCTAACACAATGTGCATACGTTCAAAATTCTAAATTGCTGTCTTGAACACTTTCAAAAGAATGCAAATCAGTTGCCATTCTTTTTTGTGGAACTCAATAAGAGAAAAATATAGCGTCTTTATTAAGAATTAGCATCAAATGAATTAATTAGCTGAAGCTGAATGGTGTAATTTTTTCAATGTTAAAATGCTTTCTCCATTCCAGCTTAATATGCACAAACAACTATGATACATATGCAATTAAAATGAATGATACTTAAATATGTGCGATTAAACTTACTCACACATTTACATACATACATTTGGGGTCAGTAAGATTTTGTTTTAAAAGAAATCAATACTTATATTCACCGAGGATGTATTAACTGGATCAAATGTGACAGAAAAGGCTTTTATTTAGAAAATATTTCTATTTCAAATAAATGCTGTTCTGTTAAACGTTCTATTCATCATAGACTGTTGCAATAATATAAGAGAGCATTTAGAGGCTTCACTCAAAAACGTTTAATTAAAAAAATCCCACTGATCCAAAAACCTTTAACCCCTTAACGCCCAGTGTCTCAAATATGCGACAAACCGTTTGACTCAATCAACCAGCCGAGATAACGTCTGCATTCCCCCAATGCCGGTTAGTGCATATTCGCTACGGACCTAGGAACCTTCGACAAGCACTTGTTTCTAGTGGGACCACAAAGTGACGGACTTATTTCCTGTTTACGCACGAGAATTACTCCGGTCGCGAAGTTATGGATATGAGTCGGGAAAGTTTGATCCTGAGGTGTATATAAGGTAAGTTGTGCTAAGATAAAAATACTCACCTGCTTATTGTGTGCTTATACACTCGACGTAATGAGGTGAAATATGTGTGACAAGTATTTTTGAAGTTATTGTAATATTTAGCTTTGTAGCATATTTGCGACAGTGGACCATAAGCCTAATGCTGACCGCTAACCAGCGCTATATAGAAAAACTCTTTTCGTGACAGCTTATCTAGGTAATCCTTTGTATTTTGCTTAGTTATTTTCAATAGTCTGTATACAGACACCATGCTGGGATATGAATACAAAAGCTATTTATTTTTATGCAGATCCATAAGCACACAATTAGCAGGTGAGTATTTTTTATCTTAGCACAACTTACCTTATATACACCTCAGGATCAGGATCAGGATCAACTTTCCCGACTCATATCCATAACTTCGCGACCGGAGTAATCCTCGTGTGTAAACAGGAAATAAGTCCGTCACTTTGCGGTCCCACTAGAAACAAGTGCTTGTCGAAGGTTCCTAGGTCCGTAGCGAATAATATATTTGTGTATATTGTGTTGGTGACATGAAAGTGGTCATAATTCTTATTATTAAATACCTGCTGTTGCAGATTTATATAAATAGGTTAAAAAAAAAGGATGAATAAATAAAATATTGTTTTTTCACTGTTATTTTACTGTGTTTTTTGTTATCTTATTGTTGACCATTATGCCCGCTGTTGCAAATTTGCAACATACCAAAATTTCGATTTATTTGTTGTGCAAAAGTGAAATTGATAATCTCAACATTATTTACCATCTACTTAAAGGCAAAAACACACATAAAACATTTTTTTATATACAGCTATATAAATTCAGGCGTTAAAGGTATTGTAGGTAGGAATTTTATAAACACTTTTTTCCAAATTTGTTTAAACTTTCTGTATATATCAATGCATAATTAAAATGTAAGTACTCTGATAAAAAGAGTATAAAAATCGAGTGACTCTAGACCGTTTAATCTGCACTAAACACAGCTCATTATTTACATTCGGGACGAAACACAGAATTGGCTTAGGCGACTGTCACTCTCTCGCAACCATGGCAACCACCCTTTTGCCACACAGGACCTGCCCACTTGCGCGCGCATCCGTTTGATTTGAGGAATTCAAGAGGCACGGAACCTAGGAATAGCAAAACAATGGCAGAGATTAGAAAGACCAATCAAAATTCACATATGCAGTTCGCGAAGGCAAACCAGGCAAAAAAAGGAAGACAGTAACGTTACTAGAAAAGGTAATGAACAAAAAGTCTTTGGATAAACAACAAAATAAAACGCATGCCAATATCGGCGTGGCTTTCCAGCGATGGCGAGAACTGAGAGACCTCAAGGGGCTGAAAAGTGACGCCTGGATGGCTATAGTTCTGCTGGAGAGGTAAATCTTTCTTTTTGTATTTTGATCATACATATTTTTTTTTCTTTATGTTTTCATGAAGCATGTGTCATTAGCACACGTAGCTGCCTAATATAGCTAACATAACATTACTTAGCGAGCCGTAGTAGAGATGATAAATAATATATATGCCTAGCTCAAGATGATATAGTGTTGAATTGTGCATAGTTTTGCTTTAGATAACTAAATACATGTTTAACAGATAGTAGGCCGATCCGCATCCAGGAACTTTTCTTAGAATTATATTTACCCTCTGTCTAACTCTTTTACCATGTTCACCTGGAAGTTTACCTGCACGGTTTTTCGCCTTTGTTTTGTTTTTAAACAAAAAATCCCTCGACCCCGGATCTGTCCTCGACCTGACGATGCGGTACTTGTCTCCGGAGTTTAGTCCTCATCAGAGTCAACAATGATTTCATTATGGAAACTCTTACATGCAGAACACCATATATGTTATGAATGTTACACGAAATTCATCTTCATCACAGTGTAAATGATGGCAATGGAAAAACGTGTATCATGCAACCTGTTTTTTAGCTTTGCCTTATAGATAACTAGCTCGTTAGCGAATCAATAAATATATATTTTAAACTTTACCAATATCAATATGCTGATAGTGAGTACTAAAATACATCTTATTTGTTTATCTTCATAATGATAAAGTTAGATTTTTTTATTACATGTGATTCTGACATGATGTCACTACATGCACTGCGCTCCTTCCTCTCCGCTCGTCTCAGGTAAATAATGCGTCTTCAGCTCAGCGGTCGGAGTCGCGCGTTCATGTGTTTTGGAGGCGTGGCTTTGTAAGGAGCCCAGAAGGGAGGGGGTGGAGTGAATGGAAATAATGAGCTGTCTTTAAAACAGTCGTGAGAGGTCTACAGACACTCGATTTTTATACTTTCTTTTTCAGAGTACTTACATTTTAATTATGCATTGATATATACAGAAAGTTTAAACAAATTTGGAAAAAGGTTTTTTTTATACAATTCCTACCTACAATTCCTTTAAGGGGTTAAACAGTAGTTTATACTATGATTAAAATCCACTTTGGTGACACTAAAGGCACATCATTTACACAAAATGTAAAGGTTTGAATGATGTTAAACTACTCAATGATAGATTCACAACCGAAATGCAGTGTTTTGGCAGCATGACTGTATATCGCAGGGATATAGATCGAAGACAAGTTCTGACTAAAGATGCTTAGCAGCTTTAGCTCACAATTAACACAAGGAAAGAGGCACATCATGTTCAGTGAGTCAGCAGCAAAAACTAAAATTCATTTCAATTCTGCAATGTTTAATTAGCACATACAGACCCTAATTAATTGAGATTGCTAAGAGGAACAAGCAAACACCCACCTAAAAAGCACAATAAAGATTCCCAAGGCAAATTTAGCATGTAAATCGAGAGCACCCATACTGTTAGTACAAATGGAAATTGTCCTGCTTCATTCCAAAGCACATTTCATTCACTTTCCCATTTGCCTCACACTGTGCTTTTGATAGATTGTGGGATAAATATATCATCACCGAGATGAGATGATAATAAGATTCATAATGACATAACAGCTAAGTTGGAACAACAAATGTTAAGAAATTGCCTCAGAACCTCCTGACTCACTGTGTTTGCTAATGTCTGAGATCTTGCATCGTGAAAAAAAAAACGTCTGACCTTCCTAGAGTCAGTTTTATGGCACCTCTGTAATCATGACGTCTACCTCATTAACTAACTGAAGCATGTTATAATGCTATTCCGATTTTTTATTCCAAGTTAAAGGTGTCTGTGGAAATGTGGACCATAAGCTCAAGGTCAAAACTTACCAGGGGACTCTGGGAGAGATGAAAATTACATATTTTAATCATCATAAAAAAAAAAGAGGGAAAAAGATGATTTGAATTCCACAGCCTGGCAATAAAAAAAGACTAGAAAAGATTACATCTCTCTCCATGCACTAGCTATGGGAAAGAAAATTACAGCTTTTAAAAGACCTTTTGACTTTGTGGTACTGAAGTACCTGAAGTTTTAAAAGGTACAGCCATTGAGCAAACAGTCGTAAACAAGATAATAGTATAATTTATCACTAGAGCGAATATGTCTGGCTTAATGCAAAGCTGTTTTGTTTCATCCTATTATAAGCGTTAGCTCGTTATAGGATTATTTTCCCCACATTTTAAGGTCAGGCTTTGAGATTTCAATAAAAAACAGAGAGAGTGTGCTAGTCCATACTTACAAAAGAAAGCTAGTGAGCTTCTCTGCAATGGCGTTGAATACATATGTATTACTGTGCTCCCGTCTAGTGTCGCAATTTGGAATTCAGAAGAGACTCGGCCACAGCAACGTGATCAACGACTGAAATATTTATTCGCACGGCTCTTTTCTGCTGAGAATGTTCTGCGATTGCATTCCCGAAAGCAATGTGCCTAATGGTGAAATGATGTCTGCCAAAAATGACAGTAAATGACTGTGATGGTTTTTGTAAAAGGCTTTGATGACTGATTTTACAGTAGGATGTTCGTAGCGCCGCAATGTTTCTGGAGGTTGCTTCCTTTAGGTGTATAGCAGGGAACATTTACGGCTAAAAAAGTCTGAAATACCATTTTATGCTAAAAGCTTTACAATTATCAGAAGTATACTGCAATACAAATGTAACCATTTTAAAGGAATAGTGCACCAAAAATGAAAAATGTCTGTAATGCTCTTTTTGTTTCAATAAAAATACATTTTGACCAGTGGCTATACCTTATAATAAAAGAAGTTCATAAGACTTTTTTATGAGACTTTAATGGTGATGTTGTATCTTGACAGCCTCTACTAACCATTCACTTATACATGTATGGAAAAACAGCATTTTTTTTTTTTTGAGTGAACTCTCTTTAAAGTCGAACAACATAGTGCACATTAAATCTTTTGAGATTTCCCAATGATTCGCAAATATTAAATAAAAGATGAAAAACTAAGTAAAAAACAGAGCTGCAAAGCATATCAGTTCAATAGGCCAGATTGACAGATTCACCCTCACTAGGGTTATAAAGCGTCTGCACCGTCTCAAAGATGAATGACATGTCAGGTAAAACCAACCAACAGTATCAGAACGGAGATCAAGCATGTGGAAAAAGCCCTGAAAGCCCAAAAGAGCTGTAAAATAAATGGACAAGATAGAAGAAAACAAAATCAATTTTGAAATATGATAGACACTCGACAGCTTCAAGAAATTGGAAGGTGGCTCTATTGGAAGGTGGCTTCGTCTACTGCACTTTTGTGTCTTTGTATTTTTAATATTGATTGTTCATTGTTGAACTTGTTTAAAGTACTTGTGAATTTTCTGGTTTGAGAACTGTGCAGACAGGACTTTTCAATGTACTTGTTTGCAATGCCAAACGAAACAAATGTTGACAGCCCGAAAGTCCCTGTAGCACGAATCAATAAATATTTGTGGGTAAATTCGTCAACCATGTTCCAAGACAATCGACAAAAAAACAAGCACCTTCCAGATACATGTGAAAAATGAAAAACGATAAGACATGAAGTGAATCATATTTCTCATTTTGATATTGAAGTGTATTTAGAAAAATACTTAATTTAGAAAAATATAATATATATTGTTTATACACACTAGGGCTGTCACTTTTGTGAAAAAATCCTGTTCGATTTCGAGACGCAAGTGTTCATTGAATCGATTGTAAAATCGATTTTCCATGTCTAAAGACGTTTCCATTTTCATCACCAAATATAGGCAAATCCACGGACACCTAACAGGCATTAGGACGAACGTAAAGAGGGCGCTTGAGACGCGCACAAGCAGTCTCTCAGTCTCTGGCACAAGTCAGCAATATTTCTGATGATTTATTGGCGTGAAGTTTCGTGCACAATGACAAACAGGAGTGTAACATTCAGGGATTGAAATTAACACCCTCCAACTCGCCAAATGCGGGTAAAAATGAACTTTGGTGGGAAACACTGTCAAATCACGAGCCGATCTGGCGTGTTTTTATGTTTACTGGAAGTTCGTGTAAGCCAAATCTGCGCGGATTTAGCGCAAATACGCAACTCGTGAGTCCTCATGATATATTAAATACAGCGTATAGCGCAGAATCTGTGCATTTCTGGCTTACTTGAACACACACGACACTAAGCAACAAATAACGGCGCGCTTGTTCACTTGCATTGAAGTAATAGCGAATATTAAAAAGCATTTGGTTAACAGAAAAGACATTGTTATTTTCCAACATCCTACATGTTCTGTGCACTGTATTGATCTGTCCACCTAAAACACATTTTTGGTAAAAAAAATAAAAAAAATCGATTCCCTATTTTCGTTTTCGATACTTGTGTTGGTTGGTCCGATCGATTGTGCAATCGATTTTCGAACGTAAAGTGACAGCCCTAATACACACATATGTTTACTTAGCTATCTAAATAGGGAGATTATATAGACTTATATTATTTTAATATGCACCTAATTATAAATACTATAAGCCTATACATATATACTATGTATATACTAGGGCTGACTTCTAATAGTCGAGGATTCGGAGAGGTCTGATTCGACTATGAACCTCATAGTCGAATAGTAGGGTTATGTAACCAATAGGGGTGTGACGGTTGAACACCGTCATTAGAACTCTATAACCGCCAAAATCGTGCTATTAAGCCTAAATTATTTTTTACAATTTTTTTTTATCATAGTGAATGTTTAAATACTAATATCAGCTTACGAGGGAAACGGAGGCGGAGTTAGTGGTGGTTCGGAGGCTGAGTGCTGGAGATGATTCGGGAGACGTCTGTGCCTAGCCTAGAAATCTAGACGCACCCTAGCGGCAGCAAAAATTATTTTGCAGCCAGTGTAACATCTTGATGTAGGTCTGGCTTGCCAGGCTAGTCTGTGCCCCTTTCCCGATCAGAGCGCGCGCTGACACTAAAGCCTTGTTTATACCAGACGCGTCCGCACGAGAGCGAAGGTGCGCACGGCAAAAAATGACGCGTTGGGTGCGCAAGACCGGCAAGACCCCATTTCGCTTGGCTGTGTGCACAGCTTTTTTTGTAACAGCCCGCGCGACACCGCGTCCGAGGATGAACGACTTCAAGCCGAATCTGCTCGAGCATGTACGTCTCACCGCACCGGCACGCTGTTTGCGCGTCTAAATTGCAACGTTCATTGCAAAGTTTTTTTGTTAAGGTTTTGTTTACTGCGTGTGATTTATTTAAAACAAAGCACGTTCATTGCAACGTTTTTTTTTTGTTAAGGATTAATTTAATGGAAAGCACATTCACTTAGTTGTCTTGCTGTTCATTTTAAATAAACGTAGAGCGAGTTGTCCTATAACAGACGAACAGTTAGCCTATTCAACCGAACGTATAGTCTGCTCTCTAAAAAAAAAAAAAGTCGACTACGGCAAAATCTAACGAATCAGATTCGACTATGAAAATCCTTAGTCGAAAACAGCCCTAGTATATACTAACCCTAATCCTAACAGGACACCTTCTGCATTTTTACAATACAAAATAAATAAAACAAACAAACTGTGTTTGCTTTATTTTTATGCCATTTATACAAATTATGTCCTCAAAAGGAGGTTTTGGGAGTTTTTGTCAGGTTTAGCAATTTTGTCCCCAAAATATTTATTTATTTTTTATACAAATCTGTGTATAAATAAAGAATAATTACATTTTATTTTGTAATACTAATAATTTATTATATACCTTTATTTATAATTATTTCATCATATATACACACAGAAAAAAGCAGAAAAAATTCTGTGTTCATCATTCTGAGATCCATCATTGTGAGATGTGTCAAGATGTGCACTGCAAATCCCAGTGCGTTGTTGCACAAGACAAATGGGAACATGTAGGGTATGAACCTTTCCCAGGCGACCTTTAAAATCCTCATGAGGAAGCCCGTCGTGTTAACACTGAATTATACTGCACACACCTTCCTACAAAGCTGCTAAATGACCTTCCATCTCAGACTGCATGCGATTGTTAACGTGTCTTTCAAGAGGCGGAAATTAACATTAAATTATAGCAATATGAAGATTAGCTGATACTGACTAATGTGTTTAATTAAGATGCTAGGCAGAACCCTCTGTTAACTGATCAACCTTTAACATGTTATTTCCAACACCGTAAGTGCGTGTAAAACTTCAGAAACAAAAAATGAGTGCCAAGCAACTTTTGATAGAGTGAAAGCAATAAGTCAGCTAATGGAATTTGATTTCGTGAGTGCTGACAAAACTTCAGATCAATTATTATAGATGAGAAATTTCAGCAAGGGCATTTTGATTCATCCTAGTGACTCAAATCTTTTGATTACATTCACCAATAAGATTCATTTCTTCTGTGGACTACATCATTAGTCTGAGATTAGTCTTTTTGTCTATTATGAGTCACTGATGACCAAAACAAGTCTTATTTTGCCTTATTAAACTTTGCATGTCATCAAATTCGTAAAAAAGACAAAGAAATAGCTTTAGTAAGCTCTTTCTCCACAAAAGGCAATACAATTGCCTCTATTTTATCGACTAGGGTCGACTTTTATCAAGCAACCAAAGCACTCATGCACTCCACATTGGAGAGACTTCAGTGAACAAAAAATGTCAGTGTTAGTGGAAGTGAAAGAGAACGATTTGAAAGGTTAGTTCAAAAACACTGATTTGTTTCCTTAAAAAAAATTGTTCAAAAACACTCATTCAGATTCATTCAGATTCGACTCTTTTGGCTAGTTTGACAATTTTTCAAATAATCCTAAACAAACAGCATCTTGAGAAAATGTAATGAACCTAATCCTGGCCAACAAAGAACTTTAAAAGTCAATCTCTGGTGGTTAAATGATAATAAGAAAATAAGCTGATAATCCCAAGAAAAAGACAAATCTTGGTCAGAAAATCGAGCAATTACTTCAACATTAGCTTTTAAATTAAAGTTAATCTGACCGATCCTGATATCTTAGCCGGAAGGCCTACCTTTTGTCGAATCTCCTCCTCCATTTTGACGGGTGATCCATATTCAGCCACCTGCTTGACTCCTTCACTGGCGAAACCTCCGTACTCCCACAACACGTAGCTTCTTGAGTGAGAAGCACCAATGAGAGCCGACCAATGATTAGCACGTCCTTTGGGGCAGAAATAACAGTGAACAAATAAATGATCTTTCGAGCTGGAGATTTTATACAATGCTAAATCCAACATAGCCTACCAGTTAATTGCTTTTGAAGTAATTTGTTCTCTAGCGTGTATCTTAACACATCTAAGCTTCTACACTTCTCTTTCTTTAAAGAGCCTACCGCATACATCAATGTCTGTTTCCACAGACCTATTAACTAGCGGCAGTGCGCTCTGTGACAACATCTGCCCAGCATCTCTTATCTCACAAAGTATCGCGGCCCAGGCAGTCGTCTCGCCTGCGTGCCAGACAGTAAATAACAGATTGGATCATTGCTGCCACACACATAGGTAACAGAACCAGCTCTCCTGCTGACTGCTATATTAGCAAACCAGCCCTGAGAGCTAAAGCTGTGGGAAAGAGATATTGCTGCCCACCTCTGCCCACTCTTTCGGCAATGCACTTTGCTCAAATTTGCAATGCACTTTGCACTGTAAAATCAGTGTGGCATCAGAATTAGTAAACAACAATGTTTGAATATAGATCAATTACAAATTTAACCTGTAATATTGTCAAATTCCATAATGCAATACAGGGTAAGGTACCGTATTTTAATGTCAGTACCTGGCACAATGTACCTCACAACACTTAGAGGGCCTAATAATGTTTTATGGTAATATAATATGTCACAAACGGCTTGTTCTTACTTGGGTAGTCTTTGGGATGCACCTTCTCAGACCAGTTTCCATAGAAAGTGACTCGATACTTGGCTGTTCCACAAGCACAGCATTCTTGAATGGGGTTTTCAGTAGTCTCAACTGGATCTGCAAAACCATTCAGAAGAAGATAGTTATATTTAACTTTCATGTCACAAAACAATGCACATGTGGATCTAACCACCATCTTATACACACTCAATACAAACATTAAAAATGCACAAATTGACACGGCATGCATAAACATCCATTTACAGTGCACAGTTTATTTAGATCATCAAAAGCAGATGAAAGGGGAAAAAAGGTATGTTCACTGAGCATGTCAGGAGGGGGAAAACACATTCTGTAGATGTAAAAATGTTATCATAGGGATTAAAATTACCTTTCTCGCACAGTCTTTTGGTAAGTGAGCCCTCATCTTGGAAGAAAATGATTCTTCGCTGCACAACACTGGCCCTGTAATGACATTAAAATGTTCACCCAACTTTTGGTCCCTTTTATCTTTGTCTTGTAGATATAGTTCTGTGTGTTTTACATTTACTGTACCACCATTATCGCATTCAAAATTGTATTGTAATGGGAACAGGCGATGCATCTTTTAACAAAGGCTTCAGTGCATAATGCTACATTTGCATAATGCTACTACCTGAGAGCATATTTCAATGATCTCAGTCGGCATGCTGAATGCTTTAAACAGTTCGGCTTTTAAAATGAAGCCATATAGAGACATCTACTGATGTCAATATGTTTAACAAGAGTCAGAGAAAAAGCAAATGTATTCAAGAGTGCAGTCCATGTTCAGAGGGTCGGTGAAGGTTTGAATCTCCTTTAAACCTGCTGCTGATGGAGTATCCCAGAGACCTAACGACACTCGGCTTATATCGGAATATCAATGGTGAGTCCTAGTACTGTCCCACTAGAGCCTATTGCTGTTGCTGTCAGTCAAGGACATGACATGTGGTAGAACTGTCCATAACGCTATGCCCTCCTGAGAATAATCCCACATGTTTTATGTGGGTGGTTTACAGGAAAATCTGGTGCTGGCCTTATCAAAATGTGAAGATGTGTCCAATATGATGGATTCTGGGCTCATTTGGGCTTTGCAAAGTGCTTTTTGAGAAATTGAGTAACATCTTTTTTGACATAGAAAGATTGTTTGAATGCTATTCCGCTTCAAGGCTCTTTCACAGCAAAAGCGATGCGAAAGAAAATTAATTGCCAACAAATTTTGTTGTTAGGTTAGAAGCAAAAAAATAATAAACTAAGTGGGATCAAATCATAAAATGTATTTGCAATACTGAAGTTAAATTAAATAATTATAGCTGAGCAGTGCCTTGTTTGACAAAGAAAATGTATACAATTATGTTTTTGAAGTATAATCTAATTTGTTAAAACTGACATTTTTTATCTTAAAAAGGATACATTAACGCATTAACTACAAAAAAATATAAAAATGTAATTGTGTATATAATAATGATAAATAAATAATATGTTATTAAAGGTGCAGTAAGCGATTTCTGAAAAAAAAATGCTGTTGAAAGTGGACCGAGCACCACAACACACTTGTAGCCAATCAGCAGTACACTTATGATAGGGTAAGAGAGAGTGAGCAAGTGGGAGATTTGAAGAAAAAAGACTGATGAAAGAGAGATGGCTGAGAGACATTACAAAAGAGAAAAGGTCACAGGAATATCAATGGAAAAAGAAGAATTATGATCAGGCAAGAGCTTTAGGACTTGCATTATTATTAGAAAAGCTTTACAATGCTGGAGAGACCTAAGCGGGAAGGCCTGCAAACGGATGCGGAGGTTGCATTGTTTCTGCTCTATACGCGAGTACAATTGGTTTTGAGTGTGTGCTACTAGCGACTAACAATGATTGCTTGTATAGTGTACTGTATATACATTTTTTGTTCTTTCTTGTCGTTCGTTCGTCATCTTCGCTTTATTTTTCACAAAGCTTTATTTTGTTTCGCTTCTGCTATGATCAAGAGACATCCACTTCTTGCATTGCGTGATCGTGCATTTTGGGGACGGAACAATAAAGAAAGCGATGGGTTTGTTTGGGTTGAATTCAAATATCAACCGTGTTCAACAATGACTCTCAGAAATTGCTTACTGCACCCTTAAATTAATTAATAAATAAATAAAATAATTTGTATTAATTGTTTTTATTTATTTAAAACGTACTTGATAAAAAGGGAACAATATGTAAAAATGTTGTGAAAGAATGTGGATTGAGGGAGCAGATGTAGAAATATGTGCAAAATAGACACAAAACAATACTGATGGCAATAAATTGTCTCTTATGGAGAAAAAGTATGGGTGGTTGTAGAATATTTATGTGACAACTCGCTAATCACAGGCTATGTCTGTATTTAAAAAGGTTCATGAAATACAAACTCTTTAGTTAGAGGTATTTTCAGGATTCTACTCTAATATGGGGAGTAAAAGTTCTAGTGTGTTTGCGACACCAAATACGAATATTCATGTTTGGTGTGAAAGTGTCTCAACAGTGGTCAACAAAGTGTGACTGCTCAAGACTTGATATTCTTCTCAAAACTTCTTAAGATGTCCCCTCTGTTGTTATTTGGTATTGATCATCTCATTTGAACACCTGAAAGTCATTTATCTCCAGAGTCCCAAAGCTTGTCAACAAAACCATCACAAATGCTGCATCTTATCTGCCTTCCACAGCTTGATGGCACCAAAGAATCAAAGGAAAAAAAAATCCAGATCAAAACTTCCTTCCAATCCCTGGTCTGTTTGACATTTCACTAGAAAAGTGCTGGAGGAATTCCAGAAGTAATTGCACTTTTATTTGATGTTCATTTGCCACCATTGCCAGTTGTGCTTCGAGCCTGAGATCTGGCATTCGGCCCGGTGCTACAAGGTGCAATGTCTCCACGGTTCTGACATGCCAAGGCGAAGTGACAGCAGATGCACCACATTGGCACAGCAGATGCTTCCCAGCAAATGTTTATAAGAAAAAAAAAAAACAGACATCCCTGCCCTAATAAGACAGATGGATAAATTAAAAGCTACAATAATATTTCCTTGACTTAGTAAAAGGACGCAAATGAGACCTTGGTAGGTGATGTGGGTTCTGAGTGAGGTGGAGGAAAGATTATTTTTAAGAATTAAAAAAAGGACAGAAGAAAGGACAGGGAGAGACAGGACAAAAGGGATGAATGAGTACGTGACAGAAAGAGGAGAACGAGGACAATAGCTCATAAATACTCCCACTGAGAAGATTTTAATAGTCTCTACATCAATTTAATTTCACAATTGCTACACAAGCAGCTTAAAGTTAGCCTTACTCAAGTAAAAACACATTTGGGGGCTCACTTAAGCAGTTGTATCACTTGTGCATGCATGATTTTAAATGGAAATCACAAAGCACCTGCACAACCAGATTTTTTTATTCAAAAAGCACCTGCAAACCAGTTGAAATATTGCGAGGGTGTTTAAAATAAGGTCTGCCTACTCAACTGTGCTTTAAACAAAGGGTTTAAAGGGTTAGCTCCACCCCAAGCTCATGGAAAAATGTAACTATATTATTGGGTGGCAATTTTGTATGATGTGATGAAAATGTAATTTTTTGGGAAAAAGTAAGCATGATCTTGCTAAACATAACAGTGACTGATTGTATAAAAACCTACGAATGAGATTGTAAAACTTCATAAGAATTAGGCACCAATTCAACAAAACGTAATATAGTTACGAATTGCCATGAGATTGTGTTGTAAGTTCACCCAAAAATTTTAAGTTATCAATTACTGACTCTCACGTTACTACAAACCCATAAGACTTTCATTCATCTTCGAAACACAAATGAAGATATTTTTCATGAAACCTGAGTTATTTCTGTCCCTGCATTGAAAGTCTATTCCACCAAAACTTTGAAAACTGTTCAAAAAGTTCATAAAGACATTGTAAAAGTAATCCATATGATTCGAACGGTTTAAATTAATCAAAATCTCCTGAAGAGACACGATCACACATCCGTAATTGCTTGACGTGCAATAACAAACCTCACAGGTTCATGTGATTGGCTCCAAAACTAATGTTTGAGTGGCATAGAGAGACTTCTAGAAAGTCATAGTTGTTGGAAAGCTTTTTGAGGGTAGTTACCCAAAAAAAATGCATAAATGCACCATTAATGCATCGCACCATGTACAGCTAAAGCGAGAGAGTGAGACTTTCAGATGTCTTTAATGCATCAAACTCAAAGTTGTTTATGACCTCAAAAGGACTGGGTGAAAGAGAGATAAAAATACAAATATGGCATGAAAGCATGAGGGGGTGGAGTGGAAACATTCACACAGATCATTCATATTTTGTTTGGTTGAAGACCATGTGTGCTTGCGCGCTTTCTGTATGCAAAGAAAACTCATGGGAGGATGTTGTTTGAAAGCTCAGAATACGTAAAAACTTAAAAAAGTTCTTAATTTTTCATAATCGTCTTTGATCCGCAGCCTACAATAGGAGCTCTCAAGGACGATACAATAACCGCCCAACATCAATCAATCATAATCACATCTTCGATCAATGGTCCTAAATTTATTTCTGTTTACTCAGCTTCAAATATGATCGAAAAAGACTTTGTTTTCCTTTTTCAATACTTTCCAAGAAGGTGACTGATAAAACACTGACTAAATGAGACAAGTGCTTAGAATCGGTATTGTATTCTGGACACTAAACTCGGCATAGAGGCTCAGACTGTACCCTGTTTTCCTTTCCATTTATTCAACAATCTATCAATTCAGTACTACGGACGTTCGTCTATCAGCCCAATTTAATGGATTCTTACTTATGTATTGCTATCCAAGCCCAGGATAATGGTAAAAATAAAAGACAAACAATGCATAATAACTCACTTGAGAGTGACACAGCCACTGCCAGAAGGTGGCGCTGTCCAGAACACCTGTATCCTTGTGCGTCTTCTGGGAATGCTCTCTGTGACAGCCGGAGGGCAGTTAGTCATGAACTGCGTGTCACTTTCATCGATTATCTGTGGAACACAGAACAATGAAACCACACATGAGAATGAGTAAATCATTTGAATATTTGGGGGGGGAACAACTCCTTTGGCAGCTAAGATAATTAAAAACAAAAACAGCAGGAGTCTGATTGATTTCGGGTTTTTTTAGACTAATGACGCAACAGTTTCCCAACTTGACAGCAGATTAGTACTGTAAATGAGCTCAGGGATGACTATAGGATCAATTTCATCTGTGGGCCAAGATGACTAACTGTACATGACAGCTCTTTCAACATCTTTGAGTGCAGAAGACAAATAAGTAATTAATGGTCCTGTGCTACTTAGACCTAGAGCTCATGTTAACCCATGAGGCAACATTCTGAATGAGAATGAGGCAACTTTTAAATGAGAAAAATGCAATCCATGCTTTTCAAAATGTTGAATATATGCCCGATTATAACGCTCTTCTATGTCATTTGATCATAATTTGATGAATTACTTTTTCCATGATAACTAAAAATGTAATTTAAACATCCATTTTTAATCAAATTGTTGAATTAATTGCTTTCCCCAGGCAGTAATAGCGCAAAGTTAATTGCGGCAAGCAAATAGAGCTGAGTTTTGTGAAAAGAAGTGATATAATAAGCCATATTTAAAAAGAAAATGGTGAAAGGTTTTATGCTAAAAAAAAAATTACAACAAATTTAAACACTCACAGCGTCTGGTTAAATTAGATTTCGAGACGTTAGTAAATAAGATGCAGGTTTTTGCACTGAAATACAATAAATAAATAAATATTAAAAAAACAAGGAAGACTTCTTTCTCCCCTCTTCAATACCTGTCACATATATACTTTTGCTAATTTTTGTACCTATAATTAAGTAAAAACACAGACACAAAAGTACATGAAAAGTCTTCCAGATATATATTGCTCCTACTGTTTGTAAAATACATTATCCAAGTGATGGAAAATTCCACTGGGGATGGAAAAGTACAATTTTGTTTGCATGTTTCAAAACGAAATTGCTGCCAAATGTCCATCGAATAGTAAAATCCATGCTCGTGGTGCATTAAGTTCTTCCTCCCTCTTTCTCACTCTATCTCTCGTTCTCTCCATTTCCACTTCCCACTCTTTCACACACACTCTCATGCAAACCCCAAAGCTGCACACATTACCCTCTGGTTCTGTCCTTCATTTCCAAAGTAAAAGCTGCAATTTTTGGCATCTTAAGCAACCTTGTTGCAACCATGTTCAGACTGAAAAACAAAACAGTGAACCGGAAACTTCTGAATTGATAGGGAAACTAGGCTAAACTTTGAGCTGTATGACTGTGCAACAGCCGCTCTCCTAGTGTTTATTTTAAAAGAGGCCATGCGGGCCAAGCAGCCGGGTGCATTGTTTCCTGGGTAAAAAAGGGGGCTTTAAGTGGCTGTCTCAGAAATGCTGCGAACCAGCTGGGGGAACGTTGTAGGAAACAGAGGAGAGGCATTTGTTTTAATTGTGGCTCCTGGCGAGGCTGTGTGGCCCTGCTCCTGAGAGACAGTGAAAGCCGTTTTCTGTTTGCTCTTTTAAACGCTGCCTCTTTTCAGTTTGTCTCTCTCGCACGCACAGAACCCCGTGGCCTGAGTGAATAACCACGTCTCCTGAAGGAATTGAGGATGTTTCATCTTCCAGGGGGTTCCTTGGAGAGATTAAGCGAAACGAATGGTGAGATGTCACGATGTTTATTTCAACCACATTGGTTTGGCCCGGGAGTTGTTTGTCAATTTGTGTTTGCTTGAAAAGTGCAACAGCATTGTATATTATGAACTGTCAAGATGACTGATGAATATGGATATTTTGAAAGGCAGACATGGGTAGCAAACATCAAGGAATGAGGTAACATCTAAAACACCTAAATGTAACAAATCGTAGTACCGAAAACATCCAGAAACGTTTTATTCTGCAGATAATGCAGGTCATGGTCAGGGTCATTGATCAAATTACTAAACTAAAGTAGAATGAACTTCTTATTGATTTCACCCAGCAAATGTGTCTGCAATCATTTTCAATGGGCAAAAATTATATTAAACAACAACACCCTAATAAATGGGTCAAGCTACCTGCTAAACTTGGGCTCATAAAAATAGATTCTAATGTTATAAATGGTGTCATTATACTACAGAGGACATGTTAATGTTTTTCTCAGACATTATAATCACACAATATATTATTGTATACATAAATATTCGAAAACAGATAAGGGTCATTGAGATGAAGCTCATTTTTGATCTATCAGTTTAAAAAAGGCTATGACTGGAATACACAACTTGAATGATGAATGAAGTCACTAGGCAATGAGCATTTTCACTGGCCACAATTTTATTGTTGGGAAATTACATTTTACACTTAGCTCACAAGACGATACACGATCCTGTGAATGAGACAATATTTTAACACTATTTTTAAGAAATCTTCAATAACAAAATATATGACTGGAAAAATAGGTTCATTTGACTGAAAGTAACAAAATGCAAAACAATGCAGGTGCATTTAAAAACTAATCTAAGGCTGCCACTAACGATTATTTTGGTAATCGAGTAATCAGTCGATTATTTTGAAGATTAATCGAGTAATAATCTGATCTTTTTTTGTAGTAAAAAAAATAGACCTAAGTCAGGGGTCGGGAACCTTTTTTGACCAAAGAGCCATTTTTTCATTTTTGGTTAATGCATTTTTCCAAAAGAGCCACAGTAAAATAATTATATAATATTATTATTAAAGACGTGCTTTTTTTCAATAAAATTTCAACAGCATTAGGCTAAAAACAAACAAATATTTAGCAAAGTTTCAATATTAGTGAAGGGCTTTCACTGTGAGGTTGAGTTGTCAACTGATGAGCATAAATCCTCTCTGTCTGCATGAGAGAGAGAGAGAGAGAGAGAGAGAGAGAGAGAAAACACAGTACTTACATTTACTGTGTTTACGTGAATACTCGACTTGCCATTTTTATGTATTTCTGTATTTATTTGGCCGTTTAGGTGCGCAACCGAAGACAAAGGCTATGCTTTTCCGTGTTGCGCTCGGCGCGCGCACACAGCATCCTGCCAGTAATTCCGTTCTCTTTCGCGACTTATCGCGCTTTTAATATTTCTTTTCAATATAAAGCACATCCTGCTCTTTTTTTCATTCCTTCAATTTTTGTTATTAATAAATTCAAACAGAATCTTTAACTGAAATCTGCGTGGATTATCAAAAATACGACCCATTTATCATGTGTCATAAAGGGTTTCAGCGGCAAAAGTGAAAGTATTAAAGTTTACAGCCTTCTTTTACGTTTTTTGCTGCTTTTCGCCATTAGGCCTACCTTAAACAAGCTGCAGCTGCTTGAATCCCAGTGCAGGAGCTGTAGGTTATCACAGAGACAAGTTGATTGCTCTGATGACTCGTAACACTCGCGAGCGCGACCAGCACTGAATACGCTCTTTTGCCGGTACAACATGAATATACTCATTATCATAAACGTTTAACTAACTTCGGTAGACTGTGCTACAAGGGAATTTTAACTGGCAGATTTTTCTGCAGAGAGCCGATCTGTATTGATGTGTCTTATTTTTTTGTTTCGCTCGTTTGTTGGTAAAGGGTGAGAGACCTCGCGAGCCACATGATTTTTGCCAAAGAGCCAGGTATGGCTCGCGAGCCATAGGTTCCCGACCGCTGACCTAAGTGAACAATTGCCTTTAAAATTACTTAAAATACACACACACATACATATATATATATATATATAACAATGAGGCAATACTAATTGGTTCAAATAAAGTATTAAAAGCAAGTAATAATTTGGTTTTATTGAACAACACTGTTAAAAATACATAAATGTAATATACATAATTTAAACATTATCAACGTATGTACATTATGTATTATAACAAATGCCTGCAGAGCACCAAAGGCCTGGTGATTGTTGTTGTTACACTTTAGCATGATCAAATCCTTGTTTAATATTGGACAAACATTTAATTCAAATGTCCACTTAATCTTTAATATTTGGTCACGTCTGTACGATAGAAATTCTGAAGCCACGTTAATTACTTGGACAAAAGCATGTGGACATCAAAACTCAGACCGAGGGTTTAAACTTTTATGTTGAAATCGCGATGCACAACAATTTGCATATTTAGAAACATATTGATGTGTTCTTCTGTGTTGGCAATTGGCATAGGATTACAAATGATTTACATCTGGTAAAATGGCACATGTTGCGTTTCCAGATGAACGGTATAAACGACCCAAACTCATAGCATATGCAGAGATGGAGTTTGGAGATGGAGACCGAGCTGCTGAGACGCGCTCCATGCATGTAAATGATAACAGTGCAACATTTCACTAAGACACACAAAGTGCGTCAGACTGTATAAGCGTTCCCAAATGCATGTTACAAAAACACAAACAAACAGCACATGCAGAGACTGAGTTCGTGTGGAGCAGCAATTACTGTGAATGGAGCCGCTGGAAGAAACACGTAACCTACACGCATGTAAATAATTAAAGCGTTGTGCTTCACTATATATTGACAAAGTGTTATTATAAATGCATGATTCACAATACATGTAAAAACAAAAATAAAAAATACCAAGAACAATGTGCTTGAAAGCAAGTTTTTAGTCGATAGAAAAATTAAATCTCAAAAATGAATTAAACCAAAAAGAACAGAAAGATCCCATTTCTAAAACCTCTTTGAACTAGATTTTAAAAAGATTTCTCCTTTTCAACATCTCCAGCATCATTATATGTCATTGCTTCATAAACGTTTAGGACAAAACCACAGATTTTTGTCATTTTGTCTTTTTGTGGTTGCCTTTATTGTGTTTTTTTGTTCATTCAATTTAGTCTGTCAAGACGAAAGAATCCCCAGTTAAAGACCTCAACAGAGGACGTCTGCTAACATCCGCCAGGCAATTTGAGAGCTGAAAAACACAGTGGTAAGGAGTGTAGAGCGGCAACTACAGTTAATGAGATCTAAGGGGAGAGATGCCGCGCTAACAGCCTTCCTGCTTCAGTTTGGGAAGCACTGCGGCTTGATGTAGAGAGCACTAAATGATAGGGGTCCTGTCTTTCAGAGAGGACACGGCTCTGAGACGGTCAGTGCGTTACCAATGAGGAGCAACATGTCTGAATCAACTTCAGCTTTGCTCTCTGGCAAAAGATGGATTTGAAATCATTAAAACAGTATATGGTCACATTTACTATCATTTAGCAAATTTTTGCGGGTGAAATCCATTCATTTCAATAGGAATCCACACGTCTGGAAATTTTGTGTGAGGGCAAGAGATTTCCCCATACATTTTTCGAATTGGTCAGACAGGATTCGCTGCAATGACAAACAGAAAGTGACTTCTGTTTGAGTGGTGCTTCATACATCATTACACTATAGACAATAGATAATGTACCTTTTTGCCAATGAAAATTCACAGTAATGTTGCTTATGTGAACACACTTTTAACCCTCTGATGTATGACATCTACTACAGCCATTTTCAAAAAAGTCCCCATGAAATCAAAATGGACAATTCTTGTTTTTTATGGAATATTGCAGTATTTATTATAAATGATTTATCTGTGCACATCATTACTTTTTTTAAATTCATGTGTCATAATCTTTAATCAAAATAACTTCTCTCTCTTGCAGTGACTTGTCTTCTCTTCTCTGATGACGTGTTTACTGCCGCGAGAGCGGGACAACCAGTCACTCACATGACATCACAAGCAATAGCAAACTACAACTATCTAATCAATTCTCAATGGACAAAATCAAGTCCCGCCCAACATTTTTTCTTGTTTGAGAAGCTGTTTAACTCTGATATACGTCTCTCACAATAGGGAAGAAAAGACTATTGCACCTTTCTTTTCATGCCGACTTAAACTAAGGGGTGATTCAACTGATAATTCCAAAGGACTTTCCTCTTTATGTTAATATTTTTTATTTATGACAACAATAAATGAAATCCTCTTTGCACTGTTTTTATTTCAAAATACATAATTATTTGGGTAAAAAAGAAAGATTTTATTCTGTTTTGTAATCAAATGTGTTTTTTTTTTATGATTTAATATTTCATGCGTCAAAGGGTTAATGGTCATTTTCTTCCTAAAACGTACCGCATCTAAATACAGACATGCAGATGCAACCCGACATAAACTGCAAATCATTTAGCAGAGACTGCAATTAGACTGTCATCTTTGATTGCCACAGTTCAAGGCAGTTATATGGGGTCACTGCAATCCCTCACCTTGAAAGTGCCGGCGTAATCGTCAGGAGTGACGCCCTCCCTTCCTTCTTTCAGAGCAATGAGGGTAAAGCCACGAAAGTAAGATGGGCTGGAGGCATACAAACTGACTGGAGAGAGAGAGAGAACAAAATTTAGGTCAGAGGTACCAGAAATGAGCTTAACAGTAGGTCAGATCTCAACAGTGTGCCAGGGCAAGTCGCAAACTGCTCTCGCATTTGGCACGTACTGTACGTTTGCGTGTGTGGGATGTGCGAGTGCTTTTCACATGGAGCAGTGAATCCATATGCATGTACAAACACGCCGGGCATAAAACCCTCATAAAAAGGCATCTGCTGCTTAATGAAGGCTACTTACATTAATCCAAATGACAGTAAATATATCAGGTTATGGGGCGTTTTGATGTTAAAACCAATATTAAACTTATCCTGACAGGTAATTTATTGTGGAAACATTAAAATGTACACCAGGTTAAACTGTAAATGGTTTTTCAAATCAGTCACAATGTTGTCTAACAGTTCCTCACTTGTAGGGGAGACTGGGTTTGTAACAGTTTAGAAATGAAGCCATGACCATCATTCTCCTAAGGTGACAGTAAAAGTTGTAAAGTGTGTGAAAACAAAGGATTTAAAAGACAAAAACATTCTGAAAGTATAATTTCATATCTTTCTTATAATTTGGTTAGAAATCAAAATAATGGATGTTAAATGGCAGAATTGGCATCATCCGAATCAGCATATTGTCTTGTTTTGACAAGTTGTTTACTCATGTTTAATGTATTTCTATATTTATAATACAATTTTGTGGTTTTGAATGGGAATTAAAATGTTTTAAATAAACCAGCAGTGATTTTTTAACACGTGATTTCCACAATAAATGCATGCCATTGCCCATAATATCATGTTTTTTATGTTACAGTATGTTTGCTGTATCTACTGGACTCTTGATACCTGACACACATGTACACAGTTAAGTTATTGTACATGTCTGACCCACTTCAATTTGTAGCAGACAAGTATGTGAATATTTCAATCGAAATTTGAGACACCAAACACACACACAAACACAACGTTAGACGTTTAAACAAAACGTGTTACTAAAATCCCATTCTCCCCTATCCAAACGTCCTCTTTGGTAAACATAATGATGCAAAAAACAGGTTTTCTAAACTTTTTCAATAATCACACATATTCACCATCACATAAAACACTGTTCAGTATTTTAGTGTCATCCAAACTTGATTTAACGTTACCTGCAGAAGATGCACTAAAGACGCTTTACGCATCAATATTTACAAACTCCACACATGCTGTTTTTTGGACAGGCTTGCATGAAAAGCCTTTTAGGTTGACAGTAAAGCTCATTTTGTGACTTCTAACCTCTGTAAGTGCTCCCGGGTTGGTAAGTTTCTGGGTCTCCTTCAACTCTGAGGCGAAACTCGTTGTGTCCTTCTCTCCGAGCGCCCCGCGTCTGCGTCCGCAAGATCCGACAGAAACCACCCTCGGATCTCGACTGTCTCTCTGTGGTATCTCTTCTGAACGCATCCGTGTGGACGAAAAGGACATTTAAGAAAACTAACAGCACAACCAGTCCGTCTTTGTCCATCATTTCCCCTTCTTTGGCTGTCCAAACACAAGTTTGCAATCTAGTACCAGCAAGTAAACGCCACCAAAGAACTGGAAAATACGGTCAAAGCAAACAGACACATAAATCGACCAGACTTGTCTATTTTGGGGTCCATTCACGAATAAAAAAAGAGCAAAGACACCGTATCCATTCCCACTGAGGAGATTGCGGACGGTTGATAGTCCCGTGTCCGCGGTGCGCGAGATTGGCGAGCGCGGAAACAGAAGACTCAGATGTTGACTTTACTCAAAGGATATTCACACTGAGAAATGCCTATATGGTCTCCTTGATAACCGGGCTCAGACTTAAAGAGAAAAGATTCAGACTTTAAACAAAACCTAGACATAGACGGCTGACATTCTTTTTGAGACGCTGTGAGGAGAGAGAGATCGCGAATGTTTGAACAGCCGCGAGCTGCAGTAGCAGGAGAAAAGAATCACAGGGAGCTGCGCACTAAGGAGACATGGAGGATGATTTTGGGAACTCCTCCGTCTGTTATGGTAGTTTATGCAAGAGAATGATTTGGGGGCACATATTTTTAATCTGAGGAATTAACTGTTTATTTCCGGTCCAACAGACTTTTTTTTAATTACATAAGAAAACAAGGCTATCACACTGTGTTGATGTAGGCTACTGAATATCTGTATGCAATCACAACCGTGCTAGTTTACAATACTACAACATAAAGTTAATGTACCTACAACAGTTCTATAAAAGTAAATATTATAGGGTAATTTATTTTTCAGACAAAATTGGGCAACATACAGACTGAAAACCGGACTGGAAATACATATGAGTGGAACGGAGTGATTTCCTCTCCCGGCTTAAAGTGCTCTGTGTCGCTCTGCTCCAGCTCCATTTCTGGGTTTCCCTTTCACAATAGTGAGAGAAACCCGCTCCGAACGATCATGGGGCGAGAAAACAAACACTGACGCCTCGACTTCTGAAAGTCAGTCAGTGAACTCATTTTGAAATTATGAAAACGAAAATATGTATATTTCTGAGTAACTGTTTAAGTTATGAAAAGAAATGATCTAGCCTGCATTGATTTCTATGGAGCCTTGGAGGACATGGAGGACATGGTGATGCTGGATTAAATATGAGATGGGAGGAAAAAACATTCAGTATTTCAATGCTTTTGGGTTCCCTTGCAGAAGCTGTTCCACTTGTGTTCCACTTAGAAACTTTGCATTTCCTGGCAAAACTTTTGAGTTCTTTACGAGCAAACGCAAAGTTTCTTGAGGGAACGCACAACATTTTGCAAATGAATGCAAAGTTGTTGGGAGAAATCAAAAGCATAAAGACATATAATTTTTCCGACCATCTCATATTTTGTTTCCTTTCATTTCTAACACTAAAAAAAATTTATTCTGAATTTTACTGTGGAATCTACAGAGCCCATAAAGGGACATGCAAAAATAAAGTTAAATTTGGTAAAATCCTTACAATATTTTACAGTGCTGTACATTGTAATACTGAATATTGATATATTACATTTCTAAACATGTACAGGCATATTTACTTAAATAATTCTTGACAGGAAACTATATTAGTGTTGAATAGGAGTGTAACAGTGCTGTAACAGCAGTCTAACCTTGAAATCGCTGATGTGGACTCAGATATCATTAGCAACTTGGTGCAATTTGTAAATATATATATTATCACCATAATTTTTGAGTTTGCACCAATTTAGTCTCAGCATATTATTTTTATTTAAGGCCAAGGTAGTTTTCCCCCCCTCATTTTAAATCATTTTGTGGCCCCCTTGAAATTTTTTTTGAGGGCCTCCAGCAGGCCCTGACCCATAAGAATCACTAATTTACAATAATTACTTTGGGACATCTGCATACACTACATATCTGTCTGTTCAGAAGGAAGTTAGAGAAACACACCAGCAGACTGCACTGGAATTATGCCCTAATAATTAATGAAAACGATTTCCCATACTTCAACACACCATTTAATTAGCTTACAAATGTGGTCATTTTAATCTATAGAAAAGAGTCAGCTTAAAATACACCCTCTTTGCATCGATCATTTCTAATAAACTACAATTTTTTTAGGTTTATTAAAAAGCCTGTATTTACCTGGATATTTCATAATAACAGATATGGAAAAATTTAGGAAAAAAGTACAAATGAAAAATCCACTTAAATAAATGCTTTGTGTGCCTTGGACCTTTTTTACTGTAATTTTTCCCTACCAAAACCACCTTTGATTCTCTCAATGAAGGGCAAAACAGCATGATTCACCAAAAGGGCAAACGAAAGTAGTCCCTTTCTAACAATACAAAGACCAAATCTGCTCATAAATGTCTATAGAAGACGACCTTCTAGGCCGAGTTGTTAGTTTGGCACCTCACACATTCACTATGTGTGTGATCTTGTCACCCGACCTATTGATCTGCCTGGGGTTGCGACAACTCAAGGGGCTGTGAAATATGGCAGAAGGTTTGTTTGGCTGTATTGGCCTTAAGCTCAGGGCTTGTGTGAGAGAAACACACCAGCAGCATTTGAGCTTGTTAATGCTTCAGTTCATCTTTGGCACAGGCTGTGCAACTCTGGAGAGAGATGAGAAAAGAAAGTTTAGAGGAGGTATACGGATGGGGAATGGCAAGCGGACTGACGTTTCTTTTTCCCCCCTGTTTCGTCCTGTTTTTCACCCACAGATTCCAAGGACAAAGTCCAGAAATGTAAGAGTTAGTTAAATATAGAGAAGGAAGTGAAAAACTTCAGCTCAACCAGACAAATCATAGACTTTGTCTGCGGTGTGACTGCTGGCCGTTTAAATATGCTAGTCATCTTAAAGGGATAGTTCGCTAAAAAAATTTTTTTTTTTTATTATTTAGTCAGTGTATATATACATTTCACAAAAAGGTGATATTTTGAGATATTTTACTCATTATGCTGCTCTTTTCGATATGTATATGTAATATACAGTATATAACAAATTAACAGCATACAGGTTTAGAAAGACATGAGGGTGAAAATGTTGGGTTTTTTTTGGGGTGAACTATTCCTTTAAGTAACTATTACAGTTTGAAACTGGTTTGCGTCCAGATGTCAGTTTGGTAACACTGACTTGAGTCAAACCTATCGGTGATTAAGCCAGATGGCAATTTAATGTCTCACGGAGACAGCTTTTACTACTTAAGGAAATGGTTGAGGTTGCCAGGAAGCTCTCTTTTAAGTTCCATGACAGTCCTGATATCCAACAAGGTCATTGAGTGCATCGGCAGTCGGCACACATCATATGATGTTTCTGTTTATCCTAAGACATCGCAGTGAATTGTAAAGCTGCAATTCTGATAGACACAACTCTTTTCTGATAGAAAATTTGTTTTGGCCACATGCGGCACATAGAAATGCTGTTTAAAAGCTCAGGTGCGAAACACCTCTCATGTTTTTTTTTAATCGCATGCTGCGTCAGTAGACTTTAAGACAGCTGGAGACCAAGGCAGGAGTGGACCTGCAGAGCTAAAAGCCACACAGTGCTTTTTAAGTCAAAGTGTTTTAGTCAGTTCTCAGCATTATGTATAACACATTATAAGGCTGCTGTGCTTGTTTTAATGCTGAAGCCATTATAATCCCAAATGAAGTATAATCCCAAATGATGCAGACCCAGGAGAAGTTTCTGCCTATGACTGACAGCTGTCTGAAAAGTGCTAATTCTGTATTTTGTAGTCACAATTATGAGAAATAAAGTCACAACTGTGAGATATATTCACAATTGTGAGAAATAATCATACATGTGACATAGCACCGGTTTCACAGATGAGCCTTAAACTAGTCTTAGTCTAAAATGCATGTTTAAGCTGTTTTAACTGGAAAAAAACTTGCACTGACATATCTTAAAATATGTAAGTGCAGTTGTTTTGTTTCAAGATGCACACCACTAATGTTTTTTCTGAAGCACATTTATAAAAGCTACTTAAATGCCCTAATTGAACTTATGCCTATAATCCTGGCTTAATCTAAGCCCTGTCTGTGAAACCAGGTCATAGTCACAAATGTGAGATAGTCACAATTGCGAGAAATAGTCGCAAATGTGAGATATAGTCGTAATTGAGAGAAATAATCGCAAATATGAGATATAGATTTAGTCATGAGTTATTTAAATATAATAGCCAATGTGAGATAAATGTGCAATTGTGAGAAATAGTCGCAAATGAGAAATATACTGTAGTCACAATTGTGAGAAACAATCGCAAATGAGAAAATATAGCCGTAATTGTGAGAAATAGTAAAGAGATATAAACACAAAAGCCAACATGAGATAAAATTCACAATTGTAAGATCTAGATGTAAATGTTAGATATAGTCTCAAATGTGAGATAGACGTAATTGTGAGAAAGTCACAAATTTGAGATATAAATTCGCGATTGGTAGAAATGTGAGATATAGATTTGCAATTGTGAGAAATAGTTGCAAATGAGAGATATAGTCGTAATTGTGAGAAATAGTCGCAAATGTAAGATATAAATTCACAATTGTGAGAAATAGTCGTAAATGTAAGATAAATATGCAATTAGTAGAAATAGTCGCAAATGTGAGTATAAATTGTGAGTATTCCCCTCTACTGTGAGAAAAAGTTGCAAATGAGAGATATAGTCGTAAATGTGAGAAATAGTTGCAAATGAGAGATAAACTGTAGTCGTTATTGGTAGAAATAGTCGCAAATGTTAGATATAAATTTGCAGTTGTGAGAAATAGTTGCAAATGAGAAATATCAATTCGTAGATGTGAGAAAAACACAAATGAAAGATATAAATTTGCACTTGTGTCAATTTTGAAAAAAATCTAAATTACGAAAAATAGTCACATTTATGACAAATAGAGTTGCATTTGTGAATAAATATTACTTGATTAAATAAAATCATGATTGATACTGTAGATCTTTTCTTTTATCCTGAAGCAGAAACAAGCTTCCATCTTCCTATGTGAGATAAGACAAAAATGTAAACATCTAACCAGCTCACATCGTACTCAATGTTACTCTGCAAGAACATCAGGCTTTTGTTGTCTTTAAAGTGTTCACTGCCTGCACTAGATGAGCACAGGGGTGGTTATGTCTATTTACAACATTGTTGTTGGCCCCCAAAAGGGTAAGGGCCATTATGCAGGCAAGCGCAGTAGCCTCTTGTCCTGAAGTGATAAATGTTCAAATCACTGGCAGCTAATGTACTGTGCTGGGGACTTTTTCTCTTAGTAGCATTCTAATTGACTTAGAGGCAAGTGATGCAAAGAAAGTCCATATGCCCATATCTCCTGAAACACCCTCCATCCTGGAACCTTCCCTTGATAATTAGTAGGTGTAGCTGTAAAGACCATGAGGTCTGCGTTTTCTCTTACCTCAGTTGGCATATCATGTAGATGATGGTTGCAGACTTTCATTGTAGCTGATTTACAAGGTGTTTTGTACTTTGTCTTGCAATTTAAATCCTGGCTCTACTCCTTTGATCAAGCCTCCGTCCGGGAAATGGCGCAGATGTAGCTCGGACAACTGGAACATATTTGAGCACAGATTACTGAAGAAGTTTTCAGAACCTGGAGACAAGATTTCAGTTAAATAAAACGAACAGAAGAGTCTCGTCTCATATTGTAATGACTTATTCTCCTTGACCTTTCAAAGTCTTTCAAAGCTTGTTCCTAAGCAGTCTCAGAGCAAAAGTAGCATTTCCTTTTGACAGGATTCACTGTATTCAAAATAAGAATTGCATTGAGAAATGCATTCATGTACTCATTTAAATGTTTTTTTTTCTAAAATAATGTTATTTTTAAGTGCCTTCCAGTCTATTTAATTTCTGTTTTGCTGTTGTCATATTTGTTGTAATACTTTTTATTTATAAAATGTATATAATAAGTAGCCTACATGTCACTGTCACTCTCAGCAATTAGCTTGATGTCAAATCGATTAATCGGGGTGAATCGCACCTAACATAAAAGTATATACTGTATATATAATATTCACTTTGAAACAATTTTCACTCATAAATTTGGAGTAACTGTCCAAGTAACACACTGAATTAAATGTGAAACGCTCTTGTAAAAACCATTTCAATAATCGTTGTTATTTACAACTTTGAAAAATTTTTTTTACAGTACCGAAAAAAATGACAGATATTTTGTGCCCATTTGTCTGGGCAAAAAAATGTGAACTATGAAAAAGGAAGGTAGTTACCTTGGTTCAGGGTTTCTGTACAAAAGAATTCATGCATGCTACTTTTTATTTTTCGAAAAACATTCCTGCAGTTATTTTGCAAGATATAACATGATATTCATTTTGTTAACTGTGAATCATGGATGTATGAGAATAGCTTTTGGGAAAAGGTTAGTGCAATTTGTGTCACAGATGGTGGTATTTGCCCTGACAAACAACATTAGACATTAACCCCCCCCCCCCAAAAAAAATTTAAATAATTATTTCCTCAGATGGCCTTTTAAAACTGCAGTATAGCATGCAACCATGCATGGAATAAATGTGCAGTGACAGATAGGGTCAATGTCTGCGGTTTCTCATCCAAATCATCATTTCAGACTGTCAACAACAAATACCGAGGTCAAAGCATGACAAAACTAAGGTCTTTTGACAATGATAAATTCCTCTATTTAAGAAAGAGAGTCATTATTTTACTTTACACTGCCGACTTTCTTTTGATCTATCGTGAATGGATGGAGCCTTCTCTAAATTGTCTTTAAAATAAATTTCTAATCAAAGTTAGTCTAAAAAGTCATTTCAGTACACTGTCTGCACTCATGAAAAATGCCATGAGAAATTAATGTAGTTTTTAAACTATAAGCAGCTTTTAACTCCAAGCAAAGTTTCCATTCAAACAAACAGTTTTGAAGTAATTCTGAGCCAGACCAAACAGAATTTTAAATGATCGATCACCCAAAAATATTTTTTTCTGTCAAGATATAAAAAGACAAAAAAGGGTTCATAAAATATCTTAAAAGTGGTTGTGCAATCTATTTGTTATATTCCAAATCATAGCTTTGTGTGAGAAACTGATTGAAATTTGACTTATCTGCAAAATTTCCCCTTCAGTGAGATGGTAGCCACTGCAACTGATCTTTGATTCAGTGAGTTTGTAAATGAATCATTTGTGAACTGTGAACTTTTATGAACTGATTCACCAATTCATTTAAATCAATAAGTTATGACAAAATGTTTTTACATTGCTTTAACTCATCAAAATAAGTTAAGCAATTTTCAACTTTTTACAAGATTCAACTATTGGTTTTTAGTCAGTTTAATGTAATTTAAGTTGAAATGACTTAAACATCCAAGTTGATTATACTAAAAAAAATTAAGGCAACAACTTTTTCTTTTCTTTTTTTACAGTGACATCAGTTTGACTTGACTTGATTAATTCACTTCCATTACACGCAATATTAAAGAAATAAAGTCAAGCAGTTTTGGAACAACATGAGAGCAAACTATTCTTTAAATACAAAACAACAAAAGGGTGTGAGGAAACTACTGTAACAAGCCAATAAAAAGCTTAATACCGCCAAAGTTATTTTTTCTGAGTGCTTTTTATGGTGCTGCTAAAACATCTTTAAAAAGCTGCAAGCAATTTAAAGGCCCCATAAATCCAGTTTAATTGTTTTAAAATGGGCTGTAAATTCAAGCCTCTTTTGTTGATTTCTGATGTACAGAGCAAATCGAGTCCAAATGATGTCATAGCGGACAACGCTAGATTACACCTTCCTGTTTTAATTGGAGCTTAATGTACTCATGCGATCACTGAGGAAACTGCTTCAGAAATTCCCCTTTTATGCCCCATGTGTCAAAATAATGAGCTCTGGATGTAATTTAAACATTGTATTAGTGTTTAAAAGCTAATAAATATCGTTGCCTCCAGAAAGCTGATTTTAAGAAAGGACGCAGAAGCTACCAACCATTTAAAAGAACCCAAAACAGGGGTTTTGAAACCCAAAACTGATGATAAAAGATCTTGGACATCACGTCAGAAGTGAAGAATGATGCAAGCATGCTCTTTCCACTGTCAGAATACTTCATGAAACAATGCATCATCAAATAATGCGGTAATGTGCGAGACCACCTGTAATCAGAAATCCCAGAAGCACTTTTGTGTGTATTCTAATCTGCCCGTTTTGTGCTCTGAAATCGCCCGACAGTGCCGGCCTTGTCCAAACCACTGTAATTACCTCTCTTATCTGAAAAGAGAGGGCTTAGACCATTTCCTTTTGCTAAAACAGCCACTTTGTATGACAGGTACAAAAAAAAAAACTAAAAACCGAGGTCTGCAGACACTGCTTTTAGTATTGTGTTCAGAAGGATTTAATATTCTGAATGAAAGTAAACGTGCTGCCCCCGTTCGCTTCGGTTTGTGTTTGTGACTCAAATCAGCAGAATACAATCAAAGTCCATTATGACTGGAACAGCAAATCGTATCTCTTGAATTTTAATGCGCTCTGGAGAGGAAATATGACTCGAATTCAATTTTATTAATTCTAACTAACTGCATAAGCCTGTGCAGATAAGGCAAGAACTTTTTGAACTTTTACCATATATTTTAAGAGGGGTTAGTCTTACTGACTATCAATCATACTTTTGCTTAGAAATAATACCATAAGCATAACTGAAGAGCTAAATAAATAATACAAAACTCCGAAACAACACAGATTTTCTGATTCGATTCCGATTCTTTTTGGTGTATTTGTAAAATAATCCATTTTGCTAACATATGAACCAAATTCTCTCTCAAATTACTTGTCTTTCTGAACCATTCTTCAAAAGAACCAACTCATGAAAGTCATTCGTTTCAGGAATCGTGCTACACTGGGGGCCTGCATGTATTTGATCCACTACAAAGAACCAGTTCATAAGAGTCATTTGTCATTCTTGGATCGGTACTAAGACGTTTTCACGCAGCCACTGAGAGTTAGAGTAAAGATTGTATTTGTATTCAAAACATCCATTTAAATCCAATTAAATAAACATGTGATACTGCTTAAAATGACATATAAGAGGATAGTAATGCAGAATTATGGGTCCAAGGTCAACAGCCGCTTGCATATAACATCTTGAATGGTTAAAATAAGTAGCTTTTCATCTCCTAAAAAAAACATAGCTTTTCAACTCCTATGCTCACAGTAGTTACTGAGACCTTTTCCTGTCATAGTCTAGAGACTTTAGAGGACTCGAGGGTCAGTAGAACACAGCCAAAGGATGACACTTAACTTAAAAGTGAGGCTTGCGTGCAACTGCAACCGACAAGAGAAGAGGAAATTAATGATCACTAAGCGGCTCGTGAAGTACACTTTGGTGCGGCCTTGATCCAGGACACACTAACATACAACAAGGGCCAAAGCTTAAGTGTTTATTCCATCAGACATCAGAGTGGATATTGACACAACAACAGAAACATGGAGTACAAGCTGGGTGGGGTTGCCAGATCTTTACTAATTTTTCACCATTTGAAGATATACTATGTATTGTATGTCTGTGTGTATGTATGTGTGTGTATATATATATATATATATATATATATATATATGTATATAGTACACAAGGACACTTATCTAACATACACGTTGCACTTCGTGTGATGTGTACTGTCAGTTTGCAAGTATTTTGGCTCATGCATCATTTTTCTAAATGGTCTGCCATATAATGGCAGTTCAGGGTGAGATAGAAGATTCTTCAGAGAAATGAAGCGTCAGGGCAGTAATGTAAAGCGATGTATGGCACGTACAAATGGCACAAATTGTGTTGAGCAGATAACTGCAAGGAAAATCCACTGAAAGCACATACTTTGTAGAGCACATCACCTCCACTAGTAAATTTGATGAATTTTCATGCCAAATTACCTGGATTTGCAGAAGACCTGCTTAGCAGTACCCTATGAAAAAAAAAAAAAAATTATTTAGTGCCATTTTTATTTAGAAGAGACATTTTACTCTTAAATTGCCTTTCCAAACTAAATGTTTTAAAAGTCAACATGAAATATACCCTTTCTAAAACAAATTTTTAAATGAGCTTTGAGCATGTCAGAGTTTTAACATTGCTACTCGACAAGCAAATCTAAAAAATGCACTCATACTGTACTTTATCATTTCAATCTAAATTCCGTAAGAGAAAAAACGATATACCGGAAACCTGAAGGAACAGCAGAATAATCCATCTCAATGAAGCATGGAATCATACAGAAACAGACAAAAAGACTGGATGGAAGACCAATCAAACCTGCAAACCAAACAGACATGGTTAAATGTGTATTGGATATCAGATGGAGAATAGACTTTTAATTAAATCCGGATTGTGGGCGCTGGGCAGATTCCCAGAAGCACAGTCTTGTCCCTAAAGACAAAAAAAAATTAATTCAAATTTATTATGCTATTAATTCACATCAGTATTAGGTTGGCTCAGCGTCGGAATGTTGTATGATAATATGTCACTGAATCTTTTTCAAGAATGCCAACGGTCCTCATTTGCCAAATATTTTCCATGGCAACAGGAGACAGTATCCTGATTAAGTGTTTGTGCATAAATCGACCAAATAATGATGCTAAAAAATACTTTGTCATAATTGGACAGTTTTGCAGGCTCATCCAATATATATGCAAATTCCATGGTTTTTGAGTGTATATTAATTTGGTCGAATGAAACAAAATATGTCTTGCACTTCACTGCTAATGTATGCCAAATTGACACTTGGCCTTTTATTTTTAAGTGAGAAATGTCTGTTCCCTGACCATCGGCAAAACAACCGTCACTGTAAACTTTGTTGTCTTTTTAAAATCTAACTTAAAATTAGCCTAGCATGAAAAGTAGCTAGTTTTACAGTAAACACATGAAATGTCTGGCTCCCCCCTTAAAATGGTACCTTTGGCCCGTTCCACCAGAGATTTTGACCTTCATGACTGTACCTAACAATTAAAATCATACAACAAGGGCATAATTTCGACAATCGTTTGTTTCAAGAAAAACTAACATTACTTTTTCCACAGCATGATGGAGACAAGTAAACAATCTCATTCAATTTGGTCAATTTCTACACAAACTTTGGAAAATTTTTGCTTTAACCAATCAACCCTTCCATGTTATTGTAAGAAAAAAATCATCAAACATATATTTCTCTTTAATTTATGGGAAATGATCACTAGAAACCAACATTTGGCCCTAAGTAGCTAGCCCATATTTCCCAACCCTGTTACAAAAATAGATAAATAAAAAAATGGATGAGATTTTCACTTTTCTATGAGAAGCACCATAGTTTAAACCATGGTCTAAACCTAAACATACATATATCTATATATAAAGTGAAAATCTCATCCTATGTGACTTGCTATATTGCTCTCATACAGGGTGACCCCTGCTAAACAAACACATCTGCAATAGGTTTGTGATGGGAGCCAACAATCATTACTCATTCGCTTCAGATAACTCCACCTGCCTTGAAAGGACTAGGGAGGTTCTGGCAAAACACACTGCTTGCAGACTTTTAGCCTGTATTTCATATTGGAGCAAACAAAAAAAGTATATATATATATATATATATATATATATATATATATATATATATATATATATATATATATATATATATATATATATATATATATATATATATATATCATGGAATTCTTTACTAATCGCCTTTACTAAGTTCTTCCTTCTTGCTTGGATGTCTTATGAATGTATGATTACATATCTGGCCTCTTAAGTAAGACATATCTGTGCAGGCCCAATGAGGTTTGTGCGCTGTATTCTTTGTTTTCATTTAACTGTGTGCAGCAATAAAAGCAATTTCTCCCACCATAAATGATTAAATGTTTCCCTTTATAATCTATTGAATTTGGCCTAATGCAGCCAAGGAACAATAAACAAACCCAAATGGAAGCCACTAAGGCACAAGTGAAGCAATTTTCCAATTGCACGAGAAACTCTTTTCCTATTTTTTAACAGCAAATGGGAATGGTGCTTTGTTTGAGATTTATGCTTGCTTCTTTCTTTTTCTTTTTTATTCTCACTAATGCTCTCTAAATCGTTTTACAAAGTAAAAACATTTTGTTGTAGTCGTATTCATAAGCTTGCCACAATGTTATGGCTCTCAATAAGGAAACATTTATGGGTGTTTCTTCAGCTTCAGTTTTATGGCAATTTTTTTGTCCTAGGAGTTGAGTTTTATTTCAATTAGCAGATTTCAACATTTGTCTTTGCATTATAAGATGCTTAAGACAGTCTTTATGTTTTTTTGCTACTTTTCAAATAACTTTTGTATAGACTATCATTTTGTTGTCTAAAAATCTCTCTAAAAATACAAAAATCTACCATAAAATATTAATGATAACATTTAAAAAATATATAATAATAAGGAAAATAATGAAAACGAAATGTTCAGTCTTGGCGGACTAGATCTGCAGAGCAAGTATGACTTGCTTCTGCTAAATGCTTACTTAATGCTACGTAAAATTAAAGGAAACCCATACAGTATATGCAGGTGGTGCTGGGGAGGACGGAGGGCTAGAATAAGAACTTGCATAGCGCGCACAGTTAGTGTTATTGTTTGGACGTCTTGTGGTCATAAAGGGAAGTAGTACTGAATACATATAATAGATTGGCTGTGGAGGTTTGAAACAACCAATCAGAACGCAAATAGTGTTTCATGGTTGAACAATTCATTTATGTAAATTTTGGCACAAATCCTCCCTCACTACAAAAAAGTAATTTTCACCAAGTCATTTCCAACACAGAGTGCTATTAAACACAACACATAATTGGAGAGGTGTCTGTAATGACATTTTTTAATTAATTAAAAAAAATATTTCTCCCGTAAAACATATTTTATATATTGCAAGTGGACAAATTAAACTAGTAAGAGTGTGAAACGTGAGTTAAGAGATTTAACCCACACTGTCAGAAAAAAACAAGCTGTTGTACCCCAAAAGGTAAATTTTTTACGATTTTTTTCCTGAAAGTGCATAAATCCTTGCTTTGTGCGTTTCATTAAATTATGACATGACGTTGTGCTGCTTACCTTAGTTTTAATCCAATTGGAGATATAAGTGCTTCATCATTGAGCAATGACACAAGAAGAAAGAAAGATTTTCCTGACTCTGTGCCCAGCACTGTTGTGCATACTATCTGTTACGGAAAAACTATTTCAGGGAACCACAAGTGTATCGATTCAAATTATGGAATGGAATGTAGCATCCAATAATTTTCCTTAATGCCATAACTAAATGTGCAAAGTAAAATATGATAAATGATTGGGCAGTACAGGACGTTTTGTTCTTTAAGGGTAATTCTGTAATGAAACTCATATTTTGTTCTAATATGACATACTACTTTCTTTTAAACCTTAAAAAGGAAGTAAAAGCATCATAAAAGCAGGAGCTCTACCTTCAAATTCTGAAGTGAGGAACCTTCCAAAACTTGAAGGGGTCATATAATGCTATTTTTGTACAAGCTAATATGATTCTTTAGGGTCTAAATTAAAAGTTTGTAATATACTTTAATTAAAAATTCTCATTAGTATTGTAAGAAAACACTTATTTTACCTGGTCAAAAACAGCTCTGTTTTCAGCACGCCGTTTCAGTGCATATGACTTTAAATGATAATGAGCTTTGCTCATCCCGCCTCTCTGTTCTGTGTACACCGTTTGAACACAATAACACAATAACCATAACGCGTTGTTCAGTATAAACGTGGGATTATGAATTATATTAAGAACGTCATACATAGAAAACATGCAGTAATGTACCCTGAGTGTAAACCTTAGACGCATTCATTGTGAAGCGTGCAGCTAGCGATTTGCAAAGATTAATATAAATATTAATATAAAGTTTAATAAAACGTTACACTCACTTCAGTTCTTCTGGAGGTTCAGCAGGAACACGAATATCTGGTACAGATCCTTTTTTCATGAGCAGCTTCTAAGCAAAACCAGCTTTATACTGATCCTCGTTTATAAAGCAGTCTGGTGTGTGAAATGATTCGCGCAAACATGAGAGCATTGACGTTGCTCATGGGGAATATTCCCTTCGAAAACAAACTCAGCCACTGCGTCTTAAGCGGTTCGGATTTAGGAACATTAAAATGACTGCTGTGTTCGTTATTACAGCCAAGAACAGAACACCACAATCGCTTAGACGCCATTCTGCTCAGAGACAGTGCTCCAGCATATCAACAATGACCGCGCCTGTCCGCGCGGACTATGATTGACAGCTTGCTCACGAGCGAGGGAGGGCTGTCCGATTTAGTGACGTCACACGGTCGAACGGCTTGATTTGAGGCAGGGAAAAACATATAAGGAGATTAAAAAAAAAAACTGGATGGATTTTTATCATTTTATGATGGTTGTGTACATGCACTGCCAACACACATTTCAGTACAATCAACTTGTAAAAGTGCATGTACCATTATATGACCCCTTTAAGTTTATTTACTTGTCACCTAGAATATTTAGTCAGTGAATTGAATTTTAGAGCTAGGACAGTATGATTCATACAAATCATTTAGACCACTTTTATGAACTACATTCAATGAGAGAAATGATTCATTCTTTGTCAAATCATGACAGTATTTACATTTCTGGTGATTATTCTTTTAAGTTACCGACTGCTACACAGCACAACTTCTACAGCATCTTTTATAATGGCATCGAGTTTGAACCTTTGCTTTATAGCTCAGTTAAGTTTCTTTTTGAAATTACTGCCAACTTATGTCATTTACTTTGAACACAGCACTATTGTCTCTGTCTGTCTTTCATCCCCAGAACAAATGTGTACGGCATTGGCTTGTTTGAACTTGTGTGAGCATAGAACTTTTATATTAGCTTATCCTCTCGAGACCATTTGCTTAAATTAGAATAAAAGATAGAAGAAGTAAATTTCTCATAAAAATCTCTCTCTTGTCTCAGCAGCAAAGTTGAATGGTTAAATAAGAATGGTTAATCTGTCAAAAAGTGATTGTGAAACCAACTTTCAAACTTACATAATAAGTCCCCCTCCACCCCCCCATTAGTTTTGGTTTTGGTTACACCTCTGGAAGAGGGATGCAATTTTATCCTTGAGATCACATGTTTGCACTTGAATGATGTTCAGGATATATTCAATGTAATGTTTTAGGCAATATAGAGGCATAAACCATCTGAAAAACATCTTATTGTAGCATCTACAACAGAATATTTTTCCAATCACATCCTACAATCTCTGAGGACACACAACAGCATATTATTTTAATATACTAAATGTATTAAGAAAATGGACAATGTTTTGTGCAAGCATACTGAAAAATTTTCAAATCTGGCCATATTGAGTTTAGACCAGACTTCATGAATCAATACAAAATAATATTTCTGATGGCTCGTCAGTGTGGTTGGTGTAGCTTCAAATATCAAGCCATATTTCATATCAAAAGTGTGTAGCACAATAAAAAGAGAGTTATATGAAGCTGTAATAAACAAATAAATGTATTGAAAGGTTTAATCTTAAATTTAAGGCTTAAAGGCACACTGTGGAACTTTTCAGCCTTTATAATATATTACCAAAACCCATTGAGATGGTACATCGACTTACAATAGGTGGAATGACACGTCTGCCGTAGCCTGAAGGTGTCTGTATCGCTTTTACTAGCACTATGTAACTTCGGGTTTCGGGTAGGAACCCGAGTACAAAAAGAACTACAAAATTCGACCGCTTTACGGCATACGTCACTTCCCCAAATTCTAACGTGAGAGCTCAACTCGCATTTGATTGCCGTCTGTATGTTGTCGTCATGGCTGAACCAACAGCTACTCGGAAGAAGGCAAAGATTTTGTCAGAGGACACAAAAAAAAAAAGAAAAAGGGAGAGTGATAAACTAAAAGCCAGGACGAGGATCAACATTGGTCCAGCGTTCGCTCGCTGGCTAAAGGAGGAGGGGTGCCCGACCGATGCTGACCTGGCCGTCATGCTTTTGGACTAACTTAGTAAGTTAAATATATTGCTTGCACAATATCTCTATTTTTTCGAATTTGTTGTCTGTCTGGCCATGTTACGGAATCTATCTTGTCCTCCATTTAACTTCATGTATCAAGGAATGCTAGTAGAGTAGCGAATTATCAATCTGGTAGCTAGTAGGATGCTACAAGTGATATAAGTCACAACATACTGCCGTTATTTTTTGCCTTCTGCTCATATTTGTGTGTAAAAGGACAAACAAACTGAAGCCTACAAATAACGGCAGTATGTTGTGAGTTGTATCAGTTTTGTTACACAATTTCCCGACTACACGATTTCATCTCCAACCCTGATCAAACACACCTGACTTTAATTTTAAAGAGATCCTGAAGACGTTAATTGTTTGCAGGTCTGTGTGATTAGGGTTGGAGATGAACTGTGCAGGACAGACGATCGGCAGGAGCAGGATCGGGCAACCCTTGTCTATGCGACTTACCTGATCAGACATTGTTTTCTGTCTACTTTTGTTCAATTTATTTTCTTTATATAATTTATATTATTAATCTTATATTTATATCATTATTTTGTTCAATAGTGAATCGATTATCTTTCTTCAACCAACAAGTCAACTACTGTCTGCACACACATAATCTAAAGACACGGGAGGCTGACCGGTTGACTGTTTGTTGACTTTTGCGACAGTGCTGCGGCGCTTGTGGCCTCTAGGGGAAAATTAAAGGTCGAGCGCCACTAGTGGCCAAAAGTTCCACGGTGTGCCTTTAATATTATAAAAAAATAAAAAAATATTAAAATACAGTGATACTGTATCATAACAGACTTGGGGAGAGCAAAGGGAGATTTAAAGTAACACCAGGTAACTTTTGCTCTCGGGGTCCCCCTACAGTTGGGAAACAGTATTGTCTTCTACTACTGTCGTAAACTCTGTCATCCTACATGCATGTGCATCTGTTGACAACCATGATAGCCCTGAACACTGTAGGAGGAGGTCACATGCAGGTGTTCTGCTTGCGTCGCGTGTGAAATGTCTTCATCCCAGGTACAGTGGCATATATTTCAGCATGTCATATGAATATAATTTCATGGGTTTTATTTTTTTTCTAACGACAAATATCGCGATGATCACGTTTACAAGCCAGCGTCATTACAGTAGCCTAGTCTATTGGTTACCGTTTAACTGAATCTATATGATACTTCAATGCAATGTTTGAGTGGTAGATAATAACCAAATTCGTCATCCGAAAAAATTGCGACAAGAATCCCGTTTGCCTCTGTAGCTATCAATAATCGGAAATTACACAATCAAGTAACTTTACACATGTAACAAATGAGAAGCTATGAATACAATGATAATATTAATAATCTTCCTCCTTTCTTTGTACATGTTGAGTAGAGTACACTTTTTAGGTCAAACATTTGCTATTTGCATTTCATCGATTGCAAAGTTCAAATCAGAACGAGAATGCTAGCGATAGCTAACCATCAAAAACTAGAATATCGTTTACTAGCTACCAGATTGATAATTCGCTACTCTACTGTCATTACTTGATTTATGAAGATAAACGGAGGATAAAATAGCTTCCGTAACATAGTCAGGCAGACAAAAAAAAAACAAAGAGATACTGTAGTATGCAAGCAATATACCGTATATACCCGAATATAAGACGAGGTTTTTATCCTAAAAATAGGCTGAAAATGGGGGGTCGTCTTATATTCAGGATCATCTTATATTCGAGTGGAGGAATCGATTGATAGCCTTTTTCTCCCGATCCTTTTTCTCGATGCGGCGCGGACGCGCTTGGAAAAAACGAGCGCGTCGCTTCCATTATGAGCACGCATCCCGCGCACCTACATTTGAAATAACGAACTTGAGCGCGCAAAAGACGCGATATGTAAACAGGGGGTGGGCGGGTCTCTGCTCGCTTGTCTCCGTCCGCTCTGGCATCTTCTGTGAACGGCGCTTTTTCTTGTGCGGCTCGAGCAGGGTGGAAGCCAATATGGAAGCGCATATGTGCCGGTCTCACTTTATCTTTTTCTCTGTTTGCTTTGCTCCGATAAAACCTTTGCTTTCTTGTTTTTCTGTGCTGCTTCGGCCATGACTATAACATTTGGCTCGCACGTCCGATTTACGGAAGTGGGGGTGGTGGTGGAAGTGACGTATATGCCGTAAAGCAGTCGAATTTTGTAGTTCTCTTTGTTCGCCGGTTACTACCCGAAACCCGAAGTTTAAAAGTACGATTAAAAACGCTACAGACCCCGTCAGGCTATGGCAGACGTGTCATTCAACCTATTGTAAGTCGATTTACCATCACAAGAGACTTGGAAATATATTATGAAGGTTGAAAAGTTACCTAGTGCTGCTTTAATAGAAGCAATAGGGTAAATCACAGAGTGGTAAGGCACAAAGAGTTTACCTGCAGGGAAGTCAGTGCAAACCATGCCAGGTTGTTGGGCATTCTCGATGTCCGTCATGATATCGGTGCCCTAATCGGGGCAACAATTATAGAAGGGTCAAGAATGTGAGAGTTGGAAAGGTTCACTTGATCTTTTTCATTGATACGTGATAAGGCGTCAGCTATCTTGCTTGACGAGGACTAAAATGTTTGGCAGGCCGGATGTATTCTAGGTTCTTTTGGTTCTAGGTTCTTGACCATTGGCGGAGTTCTCCTTCAGACCAAGAGATGTCAGGATTGTGGAGGGCTAATAGCCAAGAATAATGGGGTTTCAAGGAGACTGGACAATATGAAACTCTACCTGTTCTTTGTGCAGTAGTCCCACTTGCAGTTGAATGGCAGGAATGATGGCTTGAACTAGGCCATTTCCAATAGGTTTGTCATCAATAGCGGTGATCCTGAGGAATCTTGAGTCTTTCTAGGAGATCGGCATCAATGAAGTTGGCAGCAGCTCCTGAGTCGACTAACGCTGAGGCAGTGAAAGAGAAAAATCATGATTGGTATAGCCTCAAGAAAAAATGTGATAAAAAATATTGAAAATATCTTTTTACAGTGTAGAAACCACTGCTTTAGCTACAATGTGCTGTCGGACAGTCTTTCAGGAAACATCATCGTGATTTTCCTCATCATTCGAGAGATCTCTAAGCTCCACGTTCCCCTTTGAACATTTATTGTCATTACTTCATTTAAATAACCAAAAAGCGATGGGTATTGTCTTCCACTTCCTCTTATCAGCACAACCTATTGCAGCATCCAAAAGAGGTCTTAAAATGTGTGGTTCTGGGAGGCCTGTGGAAATGGTTTAATCTTTGAAGCAAACAGCTCCTTCTGATAGAAAAGATGAAAGGTGCGCACAGAGAGAGAGAGAGAGAGAGAGAGAGAGAGAGAGAGAGAGAGACAGAGAGAGAGAGAGAGAGAGAGAGAGAGAGAGAGAGAGAGAGAGAGAGAGAGAGTATCCAGTTTATCCACACAGCAAACAGAGATGCATGCTTTTCTGAGTATTTGCATGTGAATGTGAGAATCTGTTCCCATGGCTCTCTCAGGCACGAAAGGTAGGACGACAGCACAATAGCTAATGTTTAGCATTTGAAGATCCCAGCGACAAAACGCCTCTCTATTTAGCCTTCACAAACACTGTCGAGGGATGCACATACCAAACTGGGAGAAGGTGACAATGTATTAGACACATAATAAAGTTCTTGGAGCGAATACAATCAGGTGACAAGGAGACACAGTCTGTACTACAGCATTGTGTGAAGTTAAATAAAGGTCTGCTGATGATTTAACGGCAGAACGCTATGTTCTCCTCAAGCTGTTTATGTTTCACAGTGAGAAATTTTAATCAGAAGTCTTACGACTAGCTGGCAGTTCTGTTGGAATGAACGCTTTACACCCTCACGACTATCTCAGAAGAAGTCTCCGGGTTGACCGCAAACATATGTAGTGTCTAAACACATTTTGTCATCTTGGAGTTCAATTACAGGAATAACAGTCGTTGCTTCTGTGGCTGTTGTGGATTGCACCTTCACAGATGCTGCATAAACCACTAAACAATCAGACTAAGGCTTTATTGGCTGGTATACACATGTGGCACACTGGCAATTGCGGAAATTTAGTTTCTACTGTCTGGACAGAACGGATCAAGATAATGAACTCCCATTTCCCATAGTACACACTGGCACTCAGACAAAAGTGCACACTTGAGGCCAAAAGCACATGAAGCTTGCCATGTGTTTTGATATAACAGCAATGCTTTTATTATTAAAGTTTGCAGCTTATTTTTTGTAGCTGTACTCATTTTAAAGCTTATGAAAAGAAGTTTTGAGCTGAGGATTTGATTTCTAGTGGATTTTTTATTGTCGAAATACATTTTTTTCCAAGTCTAGCTGCACTGTAAATAACAAAAATATAAAGCATAAAAAATATATAAAAACTCTGGACATGTTTAGTTTTATATGAGTATGCGCATTGCTCAAGAAAAAAAGATTCGTCACAAACAATACCAATTCATTCTTTGTCAAAGCTGAGCATTGAATGTTGAGAATCAATGCACACGAAAGTGAAAATTCATCATTTAACATTCACACAAAAGTGGATTTTTGAAGAATATCATTCTTTTCAATACAATAAGAAGTTAATGAGGACTTGGGCTATCAAGCTTCAAAAACAAAAGTATCATACAATTTTCCATACCTTCTAAAGCTATATCTGTTGAACTCAAGCATCGGGACAGTCAGATTCATAAACAAATCATTCCATTTTATGAACTAACAATTCAATGAAAGAATCAATTCAAACTTCTATTTCACTATGTTCATAAGACTTGGAATATAAGATACTTATATTATAATGGTATATTATATTATAATGTAACCATTATACTGCAGTTCCATGTCAAAATCTGTTCCAAAAAATGCAAATGTTTCTATTTGACCTCGCACAATAGTATTAATTTACAGAACCCTTTTACTAGACATTTTAAATGCAACCGCTGACATTTTAGTTGGAGAGTGAATATTTGTGTTGCCCCTTCATTCACCTGTAACATAAAGGCCCACCCACATCCTTTCCAAGTTGCTTATGCTGCACTTCCTCCATTCCTTTTCTATTGGTTGTGAGAATGAGCCTGATTTGTTTACTCAGGGTCAATTTGCTCATCCCTCTATTGTGCTTCAGAATATTCATCACAGCTGTGTACACTTAATTGCCATGGAAACAATTAAAGCGCCTTCCAGTTAAGAATCTGCATCTGCCCAGCTGCAATAACAGAGAGGCTTGGAATTAAATTAGAAACGTCAGTCAAAAAGGATGTAGGTGGAGGAAAGGTTTTAGGTCACTTCAGACAGCACAGAGACAGGCATGCTAATGGAGCTGCATTTCCCTTTCTCGCATTATTGGACATCTTACAGTGGAACTGTCCTGCCCTAGGGCTCCGAAATGGCGGTAAACAAGAAATCCCCATGACCTGGATCTTTTTCCTTCCCATCTTCCGTTCTTTTCTCCGCCTCCTTTTTTGGCACGGCCAGTAATTTCCCAGTGGATGTTAGCACAGTAAAAGTCATTATCTTTTCAAACTGTGACAGTATGGCCTAAGGAATCTCAAAGTGTCTACTCCTTCGACATTAAACTTTGGACCCCCTGACATCCACCTACCATTCTCTGGTTGGATTGATTGGCTGGGAATAGATTACTCTCAAACATCAAGCTGAGAAATGAGCCTGCACTTAGAGACAGGTGAGGAGGCTAACTTACTCACTCACTCTCACACACACTCTGTGGGTGATGTGTCAACCTGGCACCAAAATCTTGATCCGGCACAGCCCCGGGGTGGGGGGGGGGGGGCACATTATACTGCACATTCAGGAGGGACATTTACTCACTATCGTGTCATTTCAAACCCAAATGACTTTTGATCTTATATTTAGTTGATAATATTTATTGCACAGCTCTCTGGATGTTTAACAATGGAATTCAGTGTAAAGAACTACATTACCCATGATTCTGCCGAGAATCTCCACCAATCAGAGAATTACAACAAGCAAATTGCACCAAAAGAATTCTTTAGCGCCAACCCACTTCCATGAAGTCTCTCTACACTCTCAAACTATTTAAATATTAGTATTTTTATGCATATTTTGCAATAAAATGTAAAATATATTGTTTCTATAAACGTAATCCACATCTTTAAATGAATAGTTTTATATTTATCCATTGCTTGATTATATCATTTGCAATGCTTTATAGGATTGTAGTTCTTTCCCTCATTAAAGCTGATAAGTACACAGTCTTGTACCTTTGTCTTTTTGTCTGATTTTCAAATACTTTTTGCTTCAAATCAAAGTTTGTAATGTTGTGATTCACCTTGTTGCTGGTTGGTTTGGTTCATTGCTTATAACTCTTTATTGAAAACTTTTTAAAAATCTCTTTGGGAAAGATGAACGTGAAAAATACTTCCGGGACCAAGGCCACTGAAAATCAAACAGACACTGTTACATTCTCTCTACTGTATACTATCTTTCTAAGGCCAGTAAGCGCATTATCTTGAGTATTAGGCACATGCTTGATTTTTATTATCCCATGAAAGCATAAGACGTTTGGCTTTTTATCTAATTCTGTCTTTTAATCCCACTGTCTAGCAGACACATTCATTACAGAAGTATTTGCTGAGGAAGACAGTTTTCACCCAAAATATTCCTGCACAGTCTATTAAAATCCTCCTCTGTGATATTTTCTTTAATTTAAAGAATAATGTATGTGCTGTTCTCTCTCTGTAGTGCGAGATAGTATCTACTTGAGCAAAACAAACCTGCTTTGTTACCCCCCCCCCCCCCCAAAAAAAATATATTTTAAGGGTCACATTTCTCTCCACATCAGGAAAGCTTAAAGAAAACAACTACAGAAAGCCACAATGATTTCCAAAAGAACACTGAGTCCAGGGATCTAATTATGAATAATTACAACCCGGTTTCTCGTCATGACAGGCGTCCTGGCTTGGCTGTATGAAATCATTATATCCCTAATCACAGAAAGGACGCGACGCCCTTCATAAATCTGCATTAACGTGAATCTCACTATGAAAGACTTGTTGGTAGCACTGCTTAAATCACTATTACATTCACATTACTGTACTTGCTGAAGTTGTGACACCTTGACAAATGGCTTACATTGCGTAAATGTCACTCGGAGCCCAACAACGGATTTGCTGAAACACTTGCAATTACATTTAACATACGTTCTGCACAATCAAATGAAGCTTGATTCAATTTGCACAGGATCTAGCATTGAATAAAGCCGATTTGCAAATTGTTGCAGGCACCGGACTCAACTGGGATCCTTATTCTTATGCACAATTTGATTTAAGATAACCACATTAGGCCAACCGGGAAAATAATCAGACCGTTTTATAATAGCTTACTTTTAGCATCATTGAATTTCATAAAGATTATTACCAACTAAAAAATTGTCACTGCAAGTCAAAAGACGTCTCATCCAAAGCCTAATAAACTAGATCTCAGTTCCTGCACAGACGAAAAAGATTTTCATCTTTTATCTCAGTTTGAATCCACATCGCCTGCTTTCTTTCACCACTGACTGACCTTTCCAAACCTTCAGAGATCATGATTTTTGATAGGTCACAGAGAGACTTTGAATGTTATCACTTTCTACACCCCTCTGTTGAAAATTTGTGTCCAAGATGGCTGTCCTTTATGAACTTTTTCTATAGAGATACGAGTCGAACTATGAGATTTCTGTCTTTCTGTTTAGGTCTAGGTGACAGGGTTTTTTTTCCAAGTCTAAAAGCATAAATAATAATTACTGATCAAAAACATTGAAATGTATGGGCCAACAAAAGCTATAAAAGCCATTAATATGTTGCCCCTTATCATATTAAAATGAAAGATCGATCACATCTTATGCTATTTTGCCCTAAGAACACACCTAAAAAAATTATATCCATGAAACAAATGTACATGCGCACAAACAAACAACCGCACATAAAGAGTAATTGAATGCAGCAGTTGGAAGTCGAGTTGAACTCCCGTCCCACATGCTGAACATTTGTTTACATACCTCAGGGACGCTTGACATGTCCATAGCCTTTAAAGCTGGGTCTGACTAAGGCCAAACCAGACAAAACAATTCCATTCACTGTTTGGAGAAAGAACTAGTTTTTAAAGAACCAGAAAAAGTTCTTTCTGACATGAGCCTAAATTTAATATTCCTTCTCATAAGATAATAATCAACGAATAATCTTATTCTCTTAGTAGTACAGCGGATTCTTGAATGGTAAAGAGATTGATTCAGAAAATTTGGACTAAACCACTCAATTCATAAGGATTAATTTTACGATCACTTTAAGAACTTTTTGCAGCGTCAAATTGGTAGTTGCGTAGCTGTCAATGAAGGGACAGAAATCTCTTCATTTGTGTTTCAAAAATGAACGAAAATTTTACTGGTTTGGAACTACATGATGGTGAGTAAATGATGACAGAATTGTCATTTTTGTGTGAATTAACCTTTAATGTCCCAATTAAAGTAACTCCCAAAATTCAGTTTATTTCTTCAGATTAATTCAGATTTTCAAAGTGGTCTCAGACTCTTAGAGCCCATGTATGTTGAAGAAACAAGCGGATATGACAGGAAAACATACACATTTAAATCTAATCTAATCTAATACACATGCTCACTTCAATCAAACACATACTGCTAAAATATCACAAAAATGACCAAACACCAAATCCTATCTCCAAAAAGCCATTTCACTTTAAACAGCCTATGCCTTGCACCATTTATTCTGTATGACACTGAGAGACAATTTGTTTCAACACAAAGACATACGCTAGCTTCAAGCTAATGGAGATGAATTAAGCAAAGTTAGGGTTCACAAGGCTTTCCCATTTCCACCGAAGGTGTTTAGCTTAGGACATTTCATTTTCTCTGTTATTGTGCCTGTAGGTTAATTCGCAAACACTGCCAAGTCTTTATTTTGTACATATCCATCATCAAACAATTGAAGAATCTAACAAAGCACCTTACAAAGCTTGTTTTTGATGACTTTGGAAGCTAGTTGCCAGATTGACGTCAAACGTCTTCTATCATTTGGTGATGAACTGGCAGGTAATTTGTCTGTTGTTTATAGGTTACAAGCAGAGACCTCATGCTAAGATGCCTATAAATCTCTAAAATCTACCAACAAGACTTTTCCGGAAGACAAACTGCAGGCTACAGACATCTGGCAAGAGATATGAGTTTTGTTACGCTGCTGTGAAATATAATTTTGGCACAATGTGTCATGAGTCACTTCTTTCTTACTTTTTGTAACTATGTTTCACGCCGAGAGATTCTGCCGCCGTCATTCGCCGAGCCCAGTCAAGATGATGTTCTTGGCTTCTTACAAAATGAAACACAAAAATGAAACATTATTGAACTGCACATTGGAGATACCCAGGGAGTAGTAGTCTCTTTACTGATATCTCAAGTGCTTCACCTTGTAGACGGAATATTGGAGCGAGTAAGATTTGAAAAAGAAAGAAAAACACGAAGAAAAAACAAAACGGACTTTTTAGCGATTTCAGATTGCCCTTCATAACCTTCCAATACATTCCTGCAGAAACCAATTTAACAGAAGATATGGAATAAAACTGTTCACAGTACGGGAAATGTTATCTCCTACTGATGTTTAAGACATACTGTGTGGCTTAAATTGAATATTTCTTTGAAACTTTGAGTTTTTCAGGATGAAATTCACTTGTTCTTGCCAATGATTTTATTTCCTGTTTCATAGTAAAGTCGTTGGCTGCAACTCCGATATATTCAGCGAGCTAATTTCAATTTCACATTGCGTGATTCAAGTTTAATGTGACAGCAGACTGAAAGTGTGCTTATCTAACTCTGGATCGCAGTGCCTTCACTGTGATATCCATCATCATTTTAATGATCTGCAGCATCTAGAAGTTTTTGGATAGTGTAGTGTCAGCCAATTCGCACCAGTACGAGTTGCCGATAAGTTCAGGACTTCTCGATTGCACACGGTCTCCATCAAGGGAACGCAGGGACTTCAGGTGAGGCAGGTACTAGCTGTATTATTAAATGTTATTTTGTGGGTTCAGCAAAAATGACCAACTGGAAGGAGCTGTCCTCTGCAACCAAGAAGGATATTGTTAAAATGGCTAAATCTGGTCAATCGGTTTGGGATATTGCTCATGTGCAGGATATGAATGGTCACAATGTCCGCAGAATTATTTCAAAGCCCCGTGAGACCACTACCATGCAGAATGCAGAGTGCTGTGGCTGGTCTAGGACTAGTGAGCATTTTGATAGGAGGATGCAAACCACCTCAAAACAGCTTCTAAGACCTGGATTAGACCTTGAACTGTATGCCAATGGCTACAAGAGGCACGATTGAGAGGTTGTGTACGAGTAAAGAAACCATTTATTAGTTTTATCTACAGCAAAAAAAACACCTTGCATTTGCCAAAGAAAGAAAAATTTGGTCACTTGGTCCGTTTGCCGCGTGACCCCTTTAAATTAAATATGCAGTATACTTGGGGTTTTCACTTAAAGGGTTAGTTCACCCAAAAATGAAAATTCTGTCAGTAATTACTCACCCTCATGTTGTTCCAACCCCGTAAGACTTTCGTTTATCGTCGGAACACAAATTAAGATATTTTTGATGAAATCTGAGAGCTGGCTCACTCGTTCATAGGCTGGTAATTGCATCTGCCGGCCCAGCGAGATCTGATCGGCTTATTTTTTGACATGCTTGCAGATAAAGGCTTACCAAAACAAAGTTACTGGGTTGTCACTTTTCACGTTTTTTGGGTTGGTAGATGCACCGGGACCCGTCACCCGATTATAGCACTTAAACACGGAAAAAGTCAGATTTCCAGGATATCTCCCCTTTAAATGTTTTTTTTTTCCTGTGAAAAAAAATTCTATTAAAAAATTCTGCTAATTAGCCCCGCCTCCACTCACTCACACCAGCTCACAGATTAACTCGGCCAACTTACTGAAGTAAACGCTGCACAATAGTATCGCTCTTTACAACGTCGGACACATAACGGTAATTAATATGATTAGCCGTTTGCTTGACTATGTTATTAAACGGTTAATAATGTGTTGCTAATGTTACACAAACCATGTTCCCATTCGCATCTCAGTCTGCCTTCTAACAATCATCAGAAACGTTTTGAACAACTCAGAACGTCAGTGGAGAAAGGCATATAGTTCATCATAACATCGTAATATACATCATACACCAGCTATATTGCTAAATCAACCCAATTTTTCATATCAACAAAAAAAATACCAGGATAACCTGGCATCTTTCGAGACTCCCCTGCTAGTTCATGATTATGTTAATGATAATGATATGCTAAAGCCCGCCGCCACATTGACGTGATTGGTTACAAGGTAGTTTGTGACGTCAGAAACACCAGCGATTTTTTTCCACTGCAGTTTTAAGGAGAAAATATCAGCAATGGTGTTGACTTATGAATTTAAAGCACATTAAAAACACCACATAGACATATAAACCACAGGGGGGACTTAAAAATATTTTTTCCCACTAGAAAAACTACCAAAACTATCAACATCCTAAGGATAACCATGAATGTATGAGCTAAATTTACACCGAGCATCTGGGAACTAGGATGATCTAGATAATGATCATCTCCCAGGGTGTTTTTCACACCCAGTTGACTGAATGCCGTGTCTTTACTGATTCTCAGCTGAAGGAGAAGAGGTGTGGAACGAGGGATCCATTAGAGGGAAAGGAAACAGCAGTCAAGGCTTCCATGCACTGATGATTTATGTGTTCAATATGAGGGCAAGGTGCATTTTTCTCCATTTTAGCGCTTTAGCCCTGACACTCGGAGCAAGGGGATGCAGGAGGCCGTAAAAGTGTTTGGTTTGGACTCAGAATGACAAGATGTTATTCACAGACAACCTCTGAAAGAAGTACAGCAGCTTCCTGTCAAAAGAGGATGCAAGAAATTTTAGGCATCAATTGAAACCAAAGAAAACTCTAATTTGAAAACTGAATGAATAAATAATAAAATACAAATAAAACACATGTATTAATAAACTAAAATTTTTTAAAAAATAAACAAAACAAAACAAAAAAACACTGAAAGTTGTCATTTAAGTTGTCTATGGTGGGAAGTTTAGAATACAAAAACATGCATTTAAAAATGGATTTGGACCAGACATGAGTCAAACAAAACATTTTAATACGCGATGGTCTATTCTGCAGTCTTAAAAGCTAATACAGTCTCATCCCAAGACGTCAACTACCTGACGCTTTTGACCATACGTCAACATCCGACGTTTTAGGGTACCGTTTAACGCCAGTTAGATGACGATCCTGGGGCGTCATCCAACTGACGCTTTACCTTTAACGTCAGTTAGATGACGCGGGTAGGTTTAGGTCTGGGGTAGGGTAAGGATTAGATAGCGTCATCTAACTGACGTTAAAGGGTACCCTAAAACGTCGGATGTTGACGTATGGTCAAAAGCGTCAGTTGGTTGACGCCTTGGGATGAGACTGGGCTGTAAAAGCATATAAAACTTGGTCTCCAGAGCATAGAGGTGACATAACATGGTGATTTGCAGTGATCATCATCTAGGGCTGTTTTGTCCCAGGTACTGTACATGTTGCGGTTTTGAAACGAGGGCCGTGGATCATTACCGGCTCTCTCTCAGCTGAAACAACAGCTTGGTATTCTTTACTTAAATTACAGTGAGACTGTCAGAAAATAGGGGCAATTTTGTGCTATTAGACTGTCATGCTTTCTCTTTATTTGCTAATTAGCCTACTGAATTATAGCTCCAGAGCATGGACTGCAATCCTGGTTATAAAGCAATGCATCCCGAATCACCCATTATCTGCATTCACAAATTGAAAAAGAAAATGTATAGCCTATAGTGAGATATTGTAAGTAAATGTTGATCACATCTAGAACTACATAATAGCTGTCTTTTTTTTTTCTTCTTTGTTTTTTAAAGCTAGGCTTCCACTTACTTCGGTTTCTTTTTACTAGTGTTTGCTAAAAGGTTTAATGCATTTGTCCCATGATGCAGAACCTTGCTGACGTTTGAATGCAACACCACAAAAGACCTGCCAGTTGCATCAGTTTTCGTCTGCTGCTTTAATGAGGTTCGGTGGGTTGTTTTTGTACGGAAAATTTCAAATGTGCACAAGGGAGCCAAAATGCCACAGAAACAACTCTTGGTGTTTCTATAAACATGGGATTACCATCCACATCCTTTTTCCTCCCAACCAAAATTAACTAAACATGATAGATGAGTAAGACGCTGTGTTTTATTTTCACATCCATCTGCCAAAATAAACTTTCTCACGTATTGGATAAGTCCAGCTGTGCACCCGGCAGTCAGGGTTTTCAGAATGTAATCGGACAGCCCTGTTTGACATCGTGACAATCAGCCAACATGAATTTTAGTCCTTCCAAGCAACCAGTTTCGAAATGTTCTCAGAATGAACCTTATGGCAATAACCTTATAGTACATTGTTTTTACTGAATCGGTGGCTAATTCGTATGAATGAGATTGTACAAGTTTTCGTACAATCTGCTTATGTCGCAATGACGGTTCAGTTTAGGGGGTGAGGTGTGGACCTTCATGCTTACTTTTTTCTAAAAATCTTATGATTTTGAACAAATCAAAACAAAATTGTATTTGAAAATGACACGTGCACTTGAGTTAAGAATACAAATGAAAGGTTTATGGCTCTCTTATGATTTTTTTCTAAATTGTGGGCATTAATTCTCACTAATTTGCCCACTGTCTGTCTACCTGCACAGTATTCAGACAGACAGATAGATCTTATCTAAACGACTGTCACTGGAGATAGAAACGGAGGATGTCTCTATTCAACCCCGAAACAGTATGTTACCGTGACCCCTGCACGCTAGCAGAAGGACACAGATCTAGCACCTCACAGCAAAACACTGTAAATCAACACCGCTCTATATTTCTCTTGTCAGACTGAGGTAAAGTGTTAACAGAGTATGACTTTTCTCACATAGATTCAGCTGGAACTCATATACAGTAGCGTGTTGGTCAAATGTAAAGAGACTGGGCGCTGTTTACACCTGGTATTAAAATGCCTTTTGGTCGATCGAATCACAGTGGACGACGCTAAATACAGGTGTAAACGGGGTCTAAAACGTTTAGAGTTTGTCCAGTCACGACCACTTCCAGAGGTAGTCGAAAACGCATTCGACTGAATTGCTTTCGAAGTGTAAACGCTCATGTGGTCGAATACGTTCGAACAGCCGCAAAAGACCAACCTACTGACCTAACGCGCAAACATTATGGGAAGCGCGCTAGCCAGATTTTGTCAGCTCAAGACCCAAGTTTGGTTTGAAGATGAAAAATGTACCAAGCACAATGTTCTCTCACCATTTCTGATTTTTAACACGCACTCACCGCGTTAGTCTTGAGGTTATTAGAGCAGAAACGAAGTGGAGTGTTCTCCTAGACCTAGGTGCTATCTGTTAATATATGTGTGTGTGTGTGTGTGTGTGTGTGTGTGTGTAGCAGTGTTGTTATTGTTGAATAAAATAATTAATAGGAATAAAGCTGAAATAAAATATAAATATTAGATGAAAAACCTAAATGTAAATTAGAAGCACTAAACTAATAAAAAAAAAAAAAACTGAATATATAAAAACATTGTTTTTCATATATTTCACTTTGTTGCAACATACAGAGAGAGCAAAAGAGGATGAAGAGAGAAAGAAAGCCAGAATTACAGGTTTAAGACCCCATTTTAGGCCTTAATTTACCAATTCTCCATTGCCCACTTCAGTTTTTCCCGTTCCCGCTTTCCCTGTGGTTAAAGCATCTAGTGTAAGCAGTTTTTGTCCAGTAAGTGTTATTAGCACTGTGTCAAGAAAACCGATCACTCAGCTCCCTGCCGGGCCACACTGGCAAAATCCGCCACACCGAGTTTAAAGTGACTTGAGAACAGAGGGGGATGGGGCACAGTGGTCGTACCACACGAGAACGGCGGAGCACAGAGGTCGCAGAGATACAGAACTTGTCCAGATCCCTGTGGACAGCCATGACGGAGGCTTGATTGCCCTGTCACATGATTCCAGCCCGAGACCTAATGAGAAACATGCTTGGAATCGCCAGTGACCCGTGACTGCTGCTGCTGCAAAGGCAGTTTACAATAATGTAAGTCAAGGGACCATGACCATGATGTCTTTGAGAGGGTGGAAATGATGTAGGAGGGTGCAGTCAACTGTCAAAGCGTTCCCACGTTCCCACGGATCCACGAAAACGGTTAAAAACGCTGTATTATGATGCCAGGCCAGTAGTTGGCGATGTTACTTTGTAAAGAAACTACGCCCCTATAGACTGAACACATAATACACGTGTGCATGACGTCATAGTTTTCACAAATTTGCATTTTTGTAGTTTAGACGGAGACAGTAAGGGACAGTTTTTCAAAAACGTGCATCGTGAAACCATTTTCAAAAGTTTTCTTTTCAGGTCCCCAAAACACCATTGTCATGTAAATGAGCAGTTTTTCAGTTTTTAGTTGAAAATTACCAATTAGTTTGTGCCAAAAGCAGTCACACACTTCACAAGAGAGAGATTTATGTGAACAAAAATTAGTCAGCACATGGAATTGAACAAGGAGAATTCATTAACTTGAACTAATTGTTCAGTGCTCATTTCTACCTAACCCTTTGACTTTCATTTTTCAGAATCAAATAAAACTAGGTAATTCAGACGAAGCACACTGGAAACATATTGAACACGAAGCACACTTTTCTGTTAGTACCTGACAAAGCCACAAAGCATTTTTATAGTACAACTGAAAGCCATATAATTAGATTCAGCAAAGGTTAATGAGCATTTTCAGTGCACAATATTATTATTCTTAAATATATGGGAATCCTTTATTTTCAGGTGACGTAGTTACACGTTTCTAAATGTACTTACTATAGTAATAACCGTAAATTATGCATAATTACAAGTAACTTACCCTAAACCAAACCCTAACCGTAACTCTATAGTGTACATAGTTAATCAATGTTACTATGTAACTAACTACGTCACCTTAAAATAAAGTGTAACCAAAAATAAATATTGCCCCAATGGCACCTAATGTATAAAGCCCTGTTAACATCCAAGGGAACGGAGATCTATAAGTCAGCCAGGGAAAAGTTTTTGATTGCTCAGTGAAAAACTCAGTGTGGGGGCTCAAAATATGTGCAAGATAAGAGACAAGGACAAGAATAGCGCAACACATTCAGACTCACAAAAGCCTGACAGTAGAGCAGGTTGCAGCTGGTCATGAGGTGGTGAGCCTAAAACACACACACACACACACACACACACACACACACACACACACACACACACACACACACTCACACTATCCCACTGGCAGTCACAGTCGATAGATGGACCGAGAGATAGATGAAGAGGTAAGAAAATGTAGTGACAGATGGAGAGAAAATGTGTGTGGGCAGGGGACAGCCAGCCGCAGGGACATGCAGTGAATCTATTGTTTCCTAAAGGTGAGAGAGAGAGAGAGGGAGAGAATAAGAGAGAAAGGAAGACAGAATAAGAGGACGGGAGAGAGGCTGAGAAACGACATTCACTGGCCCTGAAAGACACAATACATTCAGCTATCAGGCTCATTGTGAAATCCTCCCTTTCACAATAGTATTAAAAGAGAGACGGCACCAAAAGAGACATGGCTCTTTTATTTAACCCCTCAAAGAAGAGGAGACGCATGCAGAGAAAATGGAAAATGTGACAGAATTACAGTCTCAAAAAATAGCCCCCGCTGAAAATCGATTCACACTTAACAATCAGCCAGATAAGGCAGAAACGGCTGTCATGCTGTATCATTCAGTTGGGTAGAAGAGGATATTTGGTACCATGATGCATCATGGGAGGGAAAAGTGGATCTGCAAGTCTTTCTAAACTACTTCATCTTCACAAGCTCTCTCTACCAAGATGAAATGACACACAGCGCCCCCTATTGGGAATGAGATGTAATTTCAGATTAATCAAAGAAAAGAATTACTAGCATACGGATCAGTTTTTTTAAATAGTATGTGAAACAGTTTGTAACAATATATATATAAAAAGTTTAAGATAGTAGTATACTACACTGTTGCTATGTGCATGTCGTTGAGTGCTGACCAGTTTACATCTCAGAAAAAAAATTATAATTTTGCATTTTAATCCAATTTTGTACAAAAATGTCTTCAGTTTTGGCCAGTCCAACCAAATAATGAGTAAAGAAAGATATATTAAAAGTCAAGTGCATTGCATTGTGGGATATATTACTCAATCCAGTGTGCCCTTGTTGTATACTGTACTATACCATCTAGGAAATGTAGTAGGTCGGTTTACATGAAAAAAAAAATTGCATACCAGAGTTGTTATTGTTAACTAAAACTAAAATAAATAAATAAATATAATTTTCACTAATTGTATTAAATCTGAAATAAAATAAAGATATAAGATACTTTTTTTAAACTTAACTAAAAACTAAAAATGAACAGAAAATAAATAAGTGGACATTTGGGAACTAAACATGAAATAAAAATGAATGAAAGACATATATCATTTTTTGCCCAAAAATAAATAAAATGAAAAAAGCACAAAAATATTATACTTAATATTAATAATTAAAGTATTAAAAATGTAAACATACACTGTATATAGATAATAATATTATATAATATTTCTTATCATTTATAATATTATTAATAATAATAATAAATCTTTTCTGCACTTTCTGGTCATTTTATCTATATTTATGCCTAATGTCTAAGAAGCAACACCTCAAAGGTTAAGGATAAATATTTTCTGAATAAATTAGCGAAACCCAAAACTGTCACAATTATTTTTTCATGCGCGTCTGCAAATAACCCTGAAATAATTATTTCAACTTAATACAAAGCTGTCCTGCCAGAAAAGAACATGAGCCGGTAGCATAAACTATAGTAATTTTTTTTTTCCTTTAAGACTTTATAAGTCATTTACATAAAATGTTAGATTAGTCTAATTTGATACAGAAAAGGAAGACCGATTACCCCAAACTAACTGCTAGTGATCATATAGTTCTTAAGACACAGTCACGTTTCAGTCCGATGATGATGAAGAAGATTCAGATAGAAGTGTTTTTATTAACACAAAGTAAACTCATGAGATCCGCAACGATGCGAGATAGCATGCAAGCACAAACACACGATCAATACCGGACCATGAATGTGAACTATAGAGGAACTTAAATACACAGAGATAATGAACTGAATATAGAATGGTGTGCTCGTTAAATGAATGTCCATTAACACCGACTACAGGCGGGAAACTAGAACAAAGGAAACAGGTACAGTAACAGAAGAGAAATGGAAATGAATAAAGCTAAACTGAACATAATGGTGACATTATGCAACTGGCCCAAGAAAACAAAAGTGGCCTACTGTGTGCGCTGCTGTGTCTTCCATTATTGTAGGGTAATCCTACTTAAATGTGCATTGCTTCTGGTGGAAACAGATAAAGAGAAAACAGCACACCGTGCGTCTATAGCTGTCAGACTGCTGATCTTGCACTAGTGTTGAGTACGGCATTTTGAGAACCTGACACTTCCCTAGCGCTCATTTGCATAAGGCACAGACTTGGCCAGTCAGTAACGGGCATGCAAATCTGGAGTCATTGCTCCATTGCACCTTCATATATAACTGGCCCCCTGTACTTTGATTTGTCTGAGGAATATTTATTTAGGTTTCACGTGGTTGCTGTGACGTGCATAATGCTGCACGAGCAAAGATTTGTGTAAATTATAGAAAGCGCAAAAATCGAATGTTTCGCTGATAAAACTGCATTCCGAAGATTAGGCGATTTGATCCCGGAGAAAGACAAGAACTTGTCAAAATCAACCAGGATAACCATCTTCTAAGAGCAAACAAAAACACATCTAATCAAATGCAAAGAAATCATTCCCCACAGGACACAAAAGCAATTCCTAATTCATGAAAAGGGTTGTCAATCAGAATAAGAAAATTCAGCTCAGGGAACAGTGTATGCATATTTTTATCATTTGAAAACATTTTTTCCCCCTCTAGTTCCTCTCTCCGCCTCCCTCAATGTCATTTCTCTACCTCATTCCCTTTCTCAGGCCCTCATTTTGCCCTTCAACAATTTAATCAGAGCCGTGGCTCTGCCAGGTATATTGAGCTATAATTATAGCCTTGCCTTCTTATTAGTAGATGAGACTTTGATAATGAGGCCTCGGAGAGAATCCAAATGGAATTGCTCCTGGCCAAACAAGGCATCTATATGAGCTTGGCGCTCGTGTTGCCCGTGTAAAAACGGGGAGAATACGGTGTAGATCTATGGAGATATGGATATGTTAGAATGGAGATCAACTGCTTCATTAATTCAAGATTTGTTCCATTTCATTTCATTCATTTCATTTCAATAATTTATTGCCATGTCAACAAGTTGATAGGAATTTGTCTTGGTACAACTCTCAGACATAAATGACCTAAAAGACAAACATCAAAAATACACCAACAATGTACATCAACAGTCCCAACAACAATAAGACATTAGACCAGAACCTGCAGTCGTTCTAAAGATAATACCCCACGGCCCAGAAAGTGCACAGTGCCTGCTGTTAATAAGGTGCTGCTAGCAGTCAGTGCAAATTCAGATGTCTAATAGCCAGAGGGAAGGTGCTGTCTCTGAAGCGTGATGTAGAAGTCTTAATGCTCCAATATCTTCTTCCTGATGGAAGGAGATTAAAGAGATGGTGAGCAGGGTGAGAGTGGTCCGCTATGATGTTTTTAGCCTTTCTGATTATTCTAGTGAAGAAGAGTGAAGAAAGTGAAGGGAGGCTACAGCCTATGATTTTTGAAGCCCTGCGTACTACTCTCTCCATCCTAGTTTTGTCCTGAGCGGTTGTATGACCAAACCAGACAAGCATGGAGAAAGTGAGGACGCTTTCAATAGTAGACCTATAAAAGTGGGTCATGGCGACTCGGCTGACACCAAACTTTTTGAGCTGCCGCAAGAAGTGGAGTCGCTGATGTGCTTTACTGATCTTAATATTAGTGTTGAGCTCCCATGATAGGGATTCCTGGATTGTAGTCCCAAGGAACTGGAATGAAGTGACCCTCTCCACCTCCACCCCATTTATGGATAGCGTACAGAGGGGACTAGAGGTCTTTCTAAAATCCACTACCAGTTCCTTGGTTTTCAAGATGTTAAGTGACAAGTTAAAACTTTCGCACCATTTCACCAGCCCCTCCACTTCTCTGCGATAGTCAGACTCATCTCCATTAGTAATAAGACCAACTACAGAAGTGTCGTCAGCAAACTTAAATAACAGAACTGAACTACTGTGTGACTGACAGAATTGTGTGTATAAAGAATACAGAAGTGGAGATAGGACGCAGCCCTGTGGAGCACCAATGTTCAGGAATTTTGACTGCGAGACGTAATCCCCCATTTTAACCACCTGCTTCCTATCACATAAAAAGTTAAAAATCCACTTGCAAAGTGATGTTCTAACACCTAGCTCCTGTAAAGTGTAAATCAACTTCACAGGAACAATTGTGTTGAACGCAGAACTAAAATCCACAAAGAGGACACGTGCATATGTAGATTTAAACTCCAGATGTTGAAGAATAGAGTGCAAACATAGTTAAACTGCATCATCAACACTCCTATTTGCTCTATAAGCAAATTGGTGGGGGTCAAGTGAAATACTGGACAGATGTTTACATATCAGACGCCGTCCCACTAAAGAGACATTCTACCACCCTGACTCAACCAAGTGCACTTACTCATCGTCCTTGGCGCTCAAATCCAAAATACTGCTTCATTAAGTTTGATTCACAAACATTCTGCTGCTTTTCTTAGTCATTGACATTCATTGTCTCAGCTGGCACCTCGCTTTTTTGAGCCTAACTCTAGAAAATGACTCACCCAGAACACCTACTGGACAGCGTCTATGGAGAGCAATGTTTACCTCACATGTAACACTTTAAATAGCATATACTATTTATGCTTGTTGTCTGGTAGATGTCATACTTTTTATTCGGATAAATTTTTGGGGGATTATGTGGATTTTGAAGACAACTTTGGAATGGACACTGTCACTGCACCACTAGTGACCACAAACGGATTTGCAATGTTTGTCTGCTTGCTATAGAGTGCCGAAGTTACGACGTCACTCTGTAGGCCAAAACGCGGAAGTGAGTTAGCATTTTAGCATTCACGTTTTGATCTATGACATAGAACACACAGTTATAACCTGCTTGTGGTTTTTTAAACTTAATTGTGTCTGCTTGTGTTTTTTAAAAACTTTATATAGGCTTCAAAATGTATACATTTTGGATTAACTTGTAAAGATTATCTTGATAGACAAAACGTGTAAGGGTCACAACTCTTTGTTAAACACAGATCTTATTTTTTGCGATTTTCCAAAAGTCTATGGGGAAAATGCATCGCTTTTCGATCGAGGGAACCCATGCGCCGCTAGCTTCCGAGTTGTCCTACAAAGTGACGTCATCACTTCGGCACTCTATAGGGACGTCCCGCGTGACGTCACGCCATTTAGAGCAGCCATCTTGACGGAACAGAAAGTGCTAAGCCGCCGGTGATAATACAACTAGTCGCGAAATATTCCTATCATGCCCGAGCGATGCTGTGCATTTGGATGCGATCAGAATACGTAATCACACAAAAGGAATATCTTTATACCCTTTATACTCTTTTATATCCCAAAAGAAACAAAACGGAGAAAAATGGTTGACGGCAATAAAGGCAAAACGCACACATGCAATCCTAGATCAGTTAATTCGTTAGGCGTGTTATCACATTAGCTGCTACATTCTTTCGTTTTCAAATACCAAAAGCTGATCTTGTATTTTATTTGACACTTCTTATAAATCGTTAGAAACACAGGTTGAGACAGTCTCAATGACAGTTTATCATACTACAATGACAGTCAGTGATAAGTATAAAAAAGTAACGTTATAAGCAATTATTTCGTTTTTCTTGGATCAAAATAGATTAAACAAATTCATTAAAGATACACTTAATCTTGTTGGTGATTTTGTTTTGTGTTTTTCCCTGTAAACTCAGTTTAAAAATTATTACAGGTAGGCTAGGCTACTATAATTTGGTGATAAAAATACATTGACCAACCTTTGCGGTGATGATTGAAAAATCATTTTCTTTTAATGAAACTCCGGTGTAGCGTGATGGGAAGTGAATAAGGTAGCTGTAATGTCACCGAACTCAATGTCAGGAAGTTTTTCTACACATTTAATGCTTGTAAAAAGAACTTGTGGTGCTTCATATGGATATATGATTCTTTATCTTCCTCTTGTATATTTATTTTTGTGATGCTAATAATAAGTGCGATGACATGACGTGGTGGGGGAAAAAATCGATTCTGTTCAGTATTGTAGCTGTAGTAATAATACTGTAGCGCAAAGTATTGCAATATTTAGGCGAATTATACTAACAATTATATTATTAGTATAATAATATAATAATAATTATATTATTAGTATAATATACTAATAATATATATTACCCACCACGGCAATGGATCTATGGCTGTGTCCGAAATCTCCCATTACTCACTATATAGTGGACTATATAGTGAGCTCGCCATTTTGTAGTGCTGTCCGAATGTATAGTGATGATTATTATACCCTATATAGTCCACTCAATGTATCCCAGAATGCATTTTGAAAAGTAGTGTACAACCGATGGTCACTAACCCAAGCCCTACATACCATCATGCATTGCGCTGATCGTAAAAAAGGCGGATGGACGTCAAGGAGAACAGCGCGACAACAATACGAATTTGTCATACAAATGTAAGTTATGTTCGTTTTCTGTCTAGAAATCCTGTTTCTTTTGCTAATCCGCGAAATCTTCTGAATCACGAGAACAAACAAACAAAAAAGATAAATATTGAGTGGCATCTCCACAGAGTCTAAAAGCTGTTTTATTAAGAGTATTATGAGCAAGATATTTGATAACGTAGATCTGTTTTTTTTCTAAAGTCGACAGGCAAGTGAAAACGGTGTGGCGTGAAAATGAAAATATATGAAATGTGTATTAATCTTATTTATGTTTATAAGTTATAATCATGTGTGGAGTAACGCATTATAACAGAAACGGCCAGAAATTACTTTTAATTTTACAATTTTGGAGAAATAAGCTCAATATGATGTAATGTATTTATAAAAAAAAAATCTATTTAGCCCAGAGCTGGCTCGGCACCAGCTGACAGATGATGGCGCGTTTAAATGGTGCGACAGTAATGCCGTAATCAACGGCGCCGAGAGACGATCGAGTAGCGTCCGAAAGTGGTGTTTCTATTATGCTGGTAGCTCACTATATAGTGCTCTACTCCCTACCCCCTACATAGGGGTTAGGGAGTAGTGGTTTGAGTGGAGATTTCGGACACAGCCTATGAGTAGCCGACGGATGTATTCCGTCAAAATGGCTGACACGCGGCTAGGGGTCACGTGACTGGGAGATCCCTATACGGGGCGGGGCATAGCACCAACTGTGTGTAAAAGGTTAACAAAAAATGTACTGTTGATTAAAATGCCAAATTTGCTATAACATTGGGGGTGTAAATGAATAGGCTTGGACTTGGTGCTGGCAACCCAAAGCACAGGACAGTGGTGACACCAGAATAAAAATATTCATGATTCTGCAGCTGAAAATACAGAATTATTTAATCATAACGAATATGCTTGCACTCTGTCACTGACTAGATATATTTAAAATAATGTAGGCCACTTTTTACTGGTAACATAAGACATTTACCTATTAGAATGATTTCTGAAGGATCATGTGACACTGAAGACTGCGAGTAAAGACATTTATCAGTATCAGGACCCAGTATCAGTATTTATCAGTATAGCAGTTTAATGTAGTACTGACACTGAAAACTTCTGAAAAAATGTTTTCCTCCCACAGAAATTTAGTTTGGGGTGAATTATACACAATATATATTGTCACTATCCAAGGTACATATTGTTGCATTTTTGTATTGCGAGATATTGTGACACGATATATTTTTACACCCCTAATGTTAATGTTAATTTATCATTGTGTTTACAATAAAAAAAATGGGCGCAACAATAGTTCACCAAAAAGAAATATGATATTTCTACATCGAACACACCTTGACCAATAGTGAGGCACATTGTCACACTATAAAAGGTAAGTTGTATTATAGAAAAAATATACTTAAAAAAAAAACAGTTATTAAATGTCATACTACAGCTGTGAATTTCAGGTATTGCAGCAGTGCATAGTTTGCTCATCTCTGGGTAGCTAACGGTAGCAATGTTGTATTCAGTATATTTATAGAATGGTTGTCAAGCACACAGTTCAATATTGCAAAGAACACAAAGAACTTAGAGGGAGTTGCAGTAGCCTTCTGTCTTACGGAGAAGGCGTTCGGGTGGTGAGGGTCATTGTTCTTAGTCTAGAGCCGGCGTGGGGCAGCTGAAACATACAGTAGATTCACCCTCTCCATCTATTATTAATTACTCAGGCATTCATCCAGTAAGCTCCTTATCTCACACAGTTGCCACCAGGGCTGTGCTTCAGAGCTTCATTAGCCTTACTGCTGGATTGTGACTGGCGAGTCCTTGAGTTTGTCATATTAGTGCTCGCGAGATAGTTTATGCTTGCTGTTGAGCAATCCAGGAACGGTAGGCCTATAACATTAATCTATTTCAAATTAATGCTGAATGAGTTCTTTGAAACTTTCTAATTCAAAGAATCCTGAAAACAATTGAAAGAGGTTTCTATAAAAATATAGAAATATGATTTCATATAAAATATTAATATTAAGCAGTACAATTGTTTTTAACATGGATAATAATAAGAAATGTTTCTTGAGCAGCAAATCTGCCTATTAGAATGATCTCTGAAGGATCATGTGACACTGAAAATACATTCTCATGGAAAACTTATTTTAAATTGTAATAATATTTCACAATATGCAGCTTTTTTCTGTTTTTTTTTTTTATCAAATAAATGCAGCCTTTGTGAGCATAAGAGGCTAATAAATATTTCAAAAAATGTTACAAAATCTTACCAACCTTTAGTGTATGCATTTGGTGTTGCTAATGACACAAAAACATTTACAGCTGCTTTATTATAACTCTTCATTTTCCAAATATCCCAGGATGGTTTCTAGATGTGGCGATGAAATGAAACCCTTCCTTACAGGTTATTTTAAGGTTATCTAACACAAGTCACGTGCTCTAAAAGCAAAATCTAAAATTGATTTTTGCATATCCCATAGCAGCTCAGGGGAGATACATTTTTTTAGAAAAATAAGTCTGGCTTTATATAAAAAAAAGCAAATTCTACAGGAATTATAGAGTCTGAAGTGAATAGATTATAGGCGTCTAAAATAGCTCAATGATTATTAAATATTCAAAAGAGCTGTTATAAACCACAGGGATCACAACACAGAATGAGCATTTGCTGTTGTGGTTTAACCAGTGTAAAGAGTTTCTGCGATGCAGGAAATACAAGGACTGTGCAAAATTAAGCCGCTTGAGATAAATATGCAAATATCCTCCTGGCATATTTAAAATGTAAACATCTTCAGATAATACCACAGCTTCGCCTACCTACATTCCCTCTGTTATCCAAGAGCCACATGACGCCTCGGGGACCCACATTTTTTTAATCATTTTTTACTTTCCCAAACTTGTTAAAATGCATGCTTGCATTTGCATTATGTCACTTTATGGCTTTCTTAAATGAGAATCACTTTAGCTTTAGCCATATTTAGTTCACTTAAGCTGCATTTTCTCTTTCTCTCTCTCCCTCACTGGAAATGTAAATCCTCCGAGTGGCTGATACCCTCCACTCTGATCATTTGCTGAGTGCTGTGCAATTCCCATTTGTTTGGCTTTCAGTGATTGCACATTAATTACTGAAAGAGGTGATTAAACATCTCTTATTACACCAGGCCTCCCAGGCAGTCCACACGAGCTGAGCCAGCAGAGCTCAAAGGGCTCCAAACACATATTTACATCCTTGACAGCAGTGCAAGTAGCCCAAGCCTCGAGTAAAGTTGCTGCTCTGGCTCTCAGGCCAAACATCATGTGACTAGCCAAAGGATCAGTAAGGACGAGAAAGATGATGCGACAATCACTGTAAATTGCATTAGGGTCAATGACATATAAGACAGTCCACAATAATGACCAATATTTTTAAAGATTTAGTTTATAGAAATCTACTCTTTGTATTGATGTTGGTTTAATATGGTTTTGAAAAACATGTATACCATTTTCATAAACTATTAAAAGGAACAGTTCACCCAAAAATGAAAATGATTCCATAATTAACTCACCCTCAAGCCATCCTAGGTGTATATAACAGTTTAGAGGTCACCCTTCCGCCGGAACTCGACTCTCTCGCGCTGCCAGAATCTTGTGATTATAGTTTATACAGTTTTAAATATGGATATTTTTCTTACAAAAACCCATCGCTTCGCCTCACAAAGCATTTACTAGCCCACTGGAGTCGTATGAATTATGACACTGCTTTCTCGAGTTGAGAAAGCTAAACTTCTAAAACGTGTCTCAGTGTAATGGGGGAAAACAACACGTTCTTCTGTGTGAACAGCCACTTAATCATTGTTTTCAAAAAGGTTTTATATTTTTCCTGTACACTGTAACGGATTGCTGTAAAAATTACAATTACATTACACGGTGTAAAAATTACAGCATTATTTTACAGCAGCTGGCTGTTTTCTAATAATACAGCATATTGCTGTAAACTGCAATGCATTCTGGGGTCGCCCGGCGACCTCACATTAGAGTGAGTAAATAATTACACAATTTGTATTTGGGTGAACTATCCCTTTAAGTACAAGCGGCAGCTTTTTAAAATTAATCTTGATTTATTTTTGCCATATCGCCCACCCCATATAAACTGCACTTTTAATGCATTCTTGAATAAATTAATAGGGGGGGATCGTTTGCTGGTCTGAAGAGTTTTTTTTGACAATATATTGCCGTTCGAAAGTGCAAAAGTGTCCTCATTCACCCTATTTTACCGACTATTTTAGTAATAATTTTTGCTAGCCGAATACGAGTGTTCTTTGGTTACCATTCAACTAAATGATTACCACTCTTCGTAGGTTATAGCTAGTCATAATGGAAGTCATTCCGCATGAATTATGACCAAAAATCCATTTACTCTATGTAGCTTCACCTGAAGTAGCTAGTCTATAAGGTGAACAGTAATTAGCGCTTTAAATGCAACCAGACATTTGGGAGTGACAGAAGCTCCGTCCCTGCAGTGATTGATGTGACTCATGTGGCTTTGAATGGCTTTGCTGTCACAGATAAAGGGGCAGAGACGAGATCGAAGTGGACAGGCCGCTTTTACCCTCCGGCAGCCTCTTGCGTCGTTAGAGAAACTCACCTCAGCCGGGCTGACAGCCACCCCGCCCGGCCAGTCCACAAGTTAGCCGATGAAAGACACCTTGGCAAGGTAGATGGGATCCCCTTGAGGGACGGGGAGAGAAACAAGGGACCGCGCATAAACATCCAAAGCAGGGCCAGATAGAAAATACGTCTCGAAATGTGCTTAAACTAGAGTTAGAGGACATAATGGATTTTACAAAGTGAATAAAAGCCGCTCCATCAATGCCAGCAATAATTTTGCAGCGGAGGAGGTTTTGGTTGAACTGAAATAGAGGGGTAGTGCTGCCCTCTACTGGACAGGAAATGAAAAGCTAAGCAAAGCTAGGCTAGCATGGACACCATTGTTTACGAACTTTAAAAATGCTAAAATGGACAATAAAGCAGGTAGTAAAACATGAAACACAATAAGAATTCTTTTAAAATCATTTTTAAATGATCAAATGTCGTTTTTATTAGATTTGATTCAGTGTTTAACCCACAAAAATGAGTCCTTCAAAGTTAAACCATTATATAATGATGGTTATTTTACACTATGCTAAATAAAATAATCAAGAAGAAAATAAAATAACAAGTAGGACGTTTAAACCGAATTATTTTTTACAGAAACTAAGGAAAATATACAGTACTGTCAAATATGGAGTTATTTAGTGTCATATAAGTAGGAAAAGAAGTCAACATCTTATTTGTTATGATGATGTACACATTATGAATATTACACAATTTTCCCACATAGGTTCACAAGAAGGCATTTTTTTGTAGTTTTTTTTTTTTTTTTTTTTTTTTTTTTTTACATTTGAAGCACAATATTTTACATTGGTAACAATTTTTAGCCGAATGTCCTCTGTTGTTGGCCAAAAAAAGGTGATTCAATTGATATAAAAATATTAAAAGAAAAAACTTTAAAAAGGAACAATTACATGATAGATATTTGCACATCCCCTGCACCACCAAAGTTAAACAGAAAGGACAACGTTCATTTCAACACAAATCATACAGTAGTGGCATTTGTAATAATGTAATAATTTACACGACACATTATGTAATTTTCATAATCCAATTATGTTAATGTATCTTAATTCATTCTGCAAATGGCAACAAAAAAAAAAAGTTTGTAAAGTACATTGACAGGTAGCATGTATTTAATGGGATACTTCTGTTGTGTATGATTCTTTTTACAATAGATTTCCATCTTATAACTGCCCAAATAAAATATGGGACTTGCTTGACATACAAAGCCCTTATGATTCATATGTCCAGACTACATGCATTAGACTCATTCTCTTAAGAACACATGCCCAATGTTACTTCTGCAACACCGTACTTGCTTTATTATAGCAATTTTAAATCATATTAGGATATTATGCTACAGTTTTGATTTTAAATCATATTAGGATATTATGCTACAGTTTTGATTTGATTTCATGGGATCAATATATTCTAAATCAAATTTAAAGTCAATTTTGGTGAATGCTGCATATTTTATCTCATAAATATCTCTCTGTTTTGGTACCTTTTATAAGGCAATAAAATATGTAGTTTTTGTTACTCTTCCAGTACTTACAAAAAGGCTACTAAAAATATGAATCCCTCCATCCATTCATCATTTATCAATCTCTTTATCCACTAAACCTTTATGGCTATCTTCCCATGTCACATGTAAACTCTCAAAACATGATTCATGTCTTTCATGAAAGCTTTTGCATCGTGAAACATTAATACAGCATAAGCTATGGATTTTTGAGAGAAAGAAAAAGCATATAGCCTACTATTTTTTTGCATTGTGACTACAGTTGATACAGTACAGGATGTAACATCCCTCCAAATGTTTGATTTATTTTATATCATTCATCGTCATCATCGTTTTTTTTACACAAGCCATACGGAGTGCTCAAAAAGAATCGCCTGCAAGAACCGTTTCTTTAAACAAATGCATGAATGAGCGCAAAAGACACAGATAGGCATCGATGAAGCAAGAAAAGCCCAAGACGGAAAAAAAAACAAGTTTTAGTTTTGCGTTATTAGTAATTTGGGTGTTTAAAATACACATAAAACCACCTGCATAAGATACAACACTTCTTAATTTGAAAAAGCTTTAAGAAAAACACAGTTTTGGCCAGTGAGGAAACCTGTTGCTTGTTCAGCGTGGTTGTTGTGGTTATTTACCCTCACTGCAGACGTTGATTAATATTGGGTGCTGCATCTCACTTAGGCTGGCAGGTGAGTGTGTGGCTTATGGGTCTGGGTGGCGTCGTGGTTGGTTAGGGCTGCTGAATCCAAAATTTCAGAGTAGACGACCATTCTATTTGGTGGTACGCAACCTGAAAGATACATTCACATGGCTTCTTAAAAAAACAGTTCACACTCATGTGGTTAAAAATTTGTTTTCTGATATTGCCTTGTATGGACAAATATTCTAAAAAGGTAAAAATTTCAATAACACCATTTAATCTTTAATATTTTCTCTTATATTTAAAAGCATAGTTCACCCAATAATGAAAATTCTGTCAATTTACTCACCATCAAGTTGTTTCAAACCAAAATATCTAAATATCTTCTTTTGAGTTCAGCAGAACGAAATTCATACAGGTTTGGAAAACTTGAGGGTGAATAACTGATGACAGAATGTGAATTTTTGGGTGAACTGTTCCTTTAAGAAATAATTTAATTAATATTAAATATACAGTTATATTAAATTATATATATATATATATATATACACACACACATATATCAGAGATAATTTTTAAATAATTTTGGTAACACTTTAAAATAAGGTTTCATTAGTAACTACATTAGTTAACATGAACTATCAATGAACAGTAATTCTATAGTCTTAGGGTGTTTACACGACACTGTTTTCAACTAAAAAAGGAAAACTTTTTATGCGTTTTGGTCGTTCGTTCACACGTCAACTGTGTTCTGGGGGCCTGAAAATGCAAACTTTTTAAAACGGGTTTCCAAAGTGCAAGTTTTTGAAATCGATACCGTTATTGTCTCCGTGTAAACTACAAAAACGTGAATTTGTGACAACGGTGACATCATTGTTGTGTAAACATACCCTTAGTTAATGTTCATTTCAACATTTACTAATTTCTAAAATTAAAAGTTGTACTTGTTAACATTAGTTAATGCACTGTGAACATGAACAGACAACTGTAACTGTTTATTTTATTAACTAAAATTCACAAAGATTGTAACAAATCTACTGCTCCCTGTTAGTTCCTATTAGTTAATACATCAATTTAAAAAAATGAGACCTAATTGTAAAGTGTTACCTTCATGTTTTAAAAATGTATAATCAGTGTAATAATAATGTAAATGGATAGTAATCTAAAACTCCAATATACCCCTTTAAATTTCTGTCTGCTCAACATCAGAAATGACTCCAATTCAGCAGATGGTCTCCAGGTGACACTGGTTCTGTAAGAAATGTAAAAAAAAAGAAAAAAAGGGGAAAAAAACATTTATGATGACACAACAGAGACAATTATAAAGAATAAAGGTTCTTTGTGGATAATAACAAAATGTGTATGTAATTGGGTCACAATACCAGATGTGTTAGGAGTCATCGGGTAGGGTTAGTCACGCTGGCGGTACTTTATATAGAAACAGAGCTTGCCTTTACCGTGTCATTCCACTGATGTGGAAGGTCCTCTGGCTCTGGAGGGTAGGACATCCAAGACGGGCTCCGGTAGGAGGACGGTGGAGACAGGACGAAATAGTCAGAGTAGCCGGGACGGTTGGCAGATATGGCATATACTGCTGTCATTGGGTTTCCTGCAAAACATTGGAAGGCAGATTTTTTTTTTTTTTTTTTGCGTTTGAAAACCCAAAATATTAAAGGGGTCATATGATGCGATTTCTTGTTTTCCTGTTTCTTTAGTGTGTTATGTAGCTGTTAGTGCGAGTATAACATCTGCAGAGTTACAAAGCTCAAAGTGTCAGAGATATTCTTTGTAAAAGTTAAGGCTCAGCCACGCCTTCCTAAAACGCTTCATTCAAACGCCCCCACAAATCTACGTCAGTGTGTGTGGGCAGAGTTTCAGAACACCGCACAAATGTACACGCAAAGAAAGAAGGCGTGACTTTTATTCTCTCTGTATTATTGTTGCCGCCCTGTCGTGGAGACACTGTATTTTTCGTTGCTAAAGCCAAACTACTTTGTTTGGCCTTCCAAAAGAGGACACAATTAGAAAACAGTGCTTAAGCTTTATTTACAACACTGGTTCAGAACAGTACAACTAAAATATTCAACTGTGTTCTCCGCATTTTTCAGAGGACTGTTTCCAGAACCTGGACATTCTTCCAACATTTTACGGTTCAGATTCAGGCTCGAATTATTATTATTTTTTTTTAATGAACAATACACAGGACAATAGGTACAGAGAACAATACAAATACTGTAACCTGTTCAACAAAAATTAAATGTACAGTGTACAGACCAGAGTATAATAACAAATAAATTCATATAATTATAGAAGGGGAAAAATAAAAAATTATGCAGTTCCTTCAACAGATGAAATGTTCTTGTAGCCTTCATGTTTTCTATTGTTTTGTAATATGATTTAAAGTCCAGATGAAATGCCTTAAAACAAGGTTGTGAATTAGACCATTTACATTTGTGAATATGGTATTTTCCGAGGATAATAAAGAGTTGAATAACAAAAATTAATTTTTTGGACAAACCACAAAAATCAAAGTATAACATGACATCAAAAATATTGATTCTGATGTTTACATTCAATTTTGTGATTATACATTCTTCCAAATCAGACCAAAATTTTTTTGCGTACATACAGTGATAAAATAAATGAAAAATAGTCTCCTTATTAGATTGGCAAAAAACACAAGACTCTAAATTTATTTTAAATCTTATTAACGTATCTTTAGATTCAGGCTCGAATTGATAAGGTAGTACGACATTATCACCTGTCATTAATGCTTTGGGAGCTGATGTTCCAAATATGGTAAGGGGCGTGACATTTCCGTCACACGCTTAAGGTTTGTGGGCCAATCATAATGCACTGGATCACTGGCCAATCAGAGCGCACCGCGCTTTTCAGAACGATGAGCTTTGTAAAAATCGACGTTTCAGAAAGGCGGGGCATAGAGGAGCAACAATAATGTACAGTATGTATAAAATAATTACTTTTTTGAACCTAAAACCACGTCAACACATTACATTATACCAAATACACAAAATAATGTTATTTTTATAACCATCATATGACCCCTTTAACCAGCGTTTCCCGAACACACTGACCTGAGTAGCTTGTCATAGACTCGTCGACAGTAACAGCAGGGAAAGGAGCTCGGTTGATTGGCAGATAGGGGGTGCCATTGTGCTGACTCATCTCAGAGGCCTCAGACACTTGAGGCTTCAAACTCATGTCTGGTGTGGAGCTGCAATAAGAGATGAAGAAGTCTTGTTATACTGTTCTCAAACCACCAGGGGGCAACGCTGGCCAGCATCGCCTCAGAGCCGCATGACAAGCCTCAATGCAGTCAGCAGGACTGACAACCATGCAAAGCACCTTTAATGCATGCCAGCCACAGCATCTCAGAGGGAAAAAAGCTTCTCAATACAGCTCGCAATGTGATGCTGTAATGCTATGTGCTAATGTGCATAAAAACTTGTCATGTAAGGCTGTACACCCGCTGTACCCTTTATTATCAGTTAATCCTTATCTTCCCCTAAAGGGCAATATGACAGTTAATAGGTAAATCCATTCATATAAAAAAAGAAATCAATAAATTAATTGGAAAAAGGTAAATCTTTGTAGCTAATAATTATTAACATGTGGATATCAAATTTTGATAAAAATCTTTTTTAATACATTTAAAAAATTATTATAATTTATTAATAAAAACGTAGATAAATAAGCCAATTGAAACTATTTTTATTTAATTAATCTAAATTAATTCATCTCATTTTTCAAATGATTATTGACTGTCACATTTGGTCTTACATAAAAGGATGCATAGAAATGTACCTTTTAGGTGTAGATATAATACTAAACCACAGGAAAACTACAACAAAACAAAAGGCATGATCCAAATATGAGTATTAATGTGTTTTATATATAATATTAAGCAGCTGGAGTTATGGCTGCTACAAAATTTAGCTTTGCCATCAAAGGAATAAATTACATTTGAAAATATATTGAAATAGAAATAGTTATTTTAAATTGTAAACATATTTCACAATATTACCATTTTGACATTTAAAAATAAAATGACTTAAAAAGCATGACTTAAATATGACCTTAAATAAAGTATGAAAAATTATGTATTTTATTTAGCATGCAAACACAGCAAACTTAATATAATATAATATAATCCTATAACCCAATGCATGATCTGAATATGAGTATGAATGTATGTGTGAATATATAAAATATATATATTTTTAAATATATAATTGATGAAAGTTATATTTGTTAAATTACATTTATATAGTTATATATTTTTTGACAAACTACAAAAAGCCCTTTTTTCAAAAACATTAATACAAATGTAATTAAAAGATGAAAATAATTTTGCGTTAATTTATTTCATTTAGCATGCAAATAAGCATACCGTATATATATATATATATATATATATATATATATATATATATATATATATATATATATATATATATATATTTAATCTAATAATCTAATTATAATATAATATAATATAATGCATGAACCAAACATGAGTATTTTATGGTTTCTCTCACCGCCTCAATGATGTTCCAGGTGGGGCTCCGCCTCGTGGAGGGATGAGGGGTGGTGGGGAACCCAAACCCATATCAGGCAGCTGGGTAAACCTGAATCCCTGCAGAGCCAAGCACAAAGCAACTTTATGAATACTTATACGATGACTTATATCAACATATGAGCCTAAATCCTCTAGTTTCTTTCCAAACTCAACTCAAAGTACAAATGTGTGCATTCATTTCACAATCGTCAATCGCGTCAAAGCGCGGCACTCACTGGTTTGGGGAGGCTACACTGGTGCATTTCCGGCCCAAAGGAGGATCCGCGCTGTAGAGCTCCATTGGGGTGGTTCATAGTCCCAGGTGCGCTGGTAACCCCGTCAAGGTAAGGGCTACCGTGGCTGGGGTTGTACGGACCGTGAGGGTGGTGGTGATGGTGGTGGTGGTTTGCCGGGGTTGGCTCGGCAGAGGCCAAACCAAAGGCGTTGTCCAACAGGAGGTGCATCTGCTGCCTCACTTCATCGATGGAAGGCTGCGAGCTCAGGGTGGACGAGTCGGAGTGACCTTTGACCTGGTGGCCACCGCCAAAACCCAGGGAACTCAGAAGGCGGTCCACATCTGTCTCTTCAAATGGTTCAGGCTCACCCTGAGGTGGATTCAATGAATGGACATAATTAAATGACATAAATATTTCCTCTCTGGTTTACATGTTTCAAAGTCCCATAACTAGAACAATGATAACACAGGGTTAAGCGCAGTGTAAAAAGCCCTGATCTCACTTGTGTTACAAAGATTATCTGAAAACTCAGAACTTTTAAAAGGCCAGCACATTCACGGTAATTATCCGATATCAAATCTCCAATCTAAATCACAGAAAACACCATAATTATAATTAAGCTCAATGACGTTCTGCTGTTTCATGATGACGTGGGTTATTAAAAATACAGGGTTAGTGCATCGGCTAGGCTACCATCATCTCAAGCTTCCTTCCGTCATATCCGGGTTTAAAGTTAAACCTAAAGGTAATCGCCTTCATTTAAGCCTTGAAGGAAACTTGAGCTGATAGCCATTACTAAAGTAAAAGTAATCTCTGCCGGCTCCCTGAACGGTGAATGACACGCGCCGTGCAGAAAGACTACAGCAGAAGACTTTATATCAGGGATTTGGGGTCCCATGATGCAACAGGCTGGAGAGCTTACATCGTAGCCGCTGTTGCGGATGCCCCTCCTGGATCGCTCTCTCATGACCAGCATGTCCATCTCTGTCTCTACAGGGCTCGGGGTGTTCAGAGATTGCCTGCTCCAATATGCAGGTTCCCTGTGGGAGTCACTGGGGAGAGAATGTTAAAAAATTCAGTATTGTGATCTTACGAACCGACATATGGTTATGGAAGTCATGGTTCATTTTACATAATGCTTTATTTTTAGCTGTATACACACTGAAATATTAATGTCCAAACATTACGTGCTCTCTGTTTTCGGAGAAGAGCTTTAAAGGGATCTTCATTCATGCCACAGGGGGAATTTACTAAGAATTAATAGTGTTGTTTATTTGGATCATCTGTGTTGTTTTAGTACGCAATTCGATAAAAGGAAGTATGCAACAATTATGCAATGCCACAAACACAAAAACATATACTCTATATACAGTATATTACATTATAGTTTACATTATAGTATACTACAGTATATTTTGTTTTTTTGATAAGAAATGTTTCAACGTAATGCGGTTCTTTTAGACTTTCTATTCATCAAATAATTAAATCACCGTCAAATGTAGCTTTTCAATACTGAATATAATAATAAATGTTTCTTGAGCATTAAATCAGCACATTTCTCAAGGATCATGTGACACTAGAGAGTGGAGTAATGATGCTGGAAATTCAGCTTTGCATCACAGGAATAAATTATATTTTAAAACATTAAAATTGAAAGCGGTTATTTCAAATTGTAATATTTCCCATTATTACAGTTTTGACTGTATTTTTGATCAAATCCATCCAGCCTTGGTGAGCATAGTACATTTTGACAAAAAAAAATCTTACAAACCACAACCTTTTAAATGGTATTGTGTTGCATATATGAATTAATAAATTATTGTCAAATATTTCATTATATATGTACTTGCATACTATATATATATATATATATAAATGTGTTTTTGTATATGTATGTATGTATGTATATATATATATATATATATATATATATATATATATATATACACACTCACCTAAAGGATTATTAGGAACACCTGTTCAATTTCTCATTAATGCAATTATCTAATCAACCAATCACATGGCAGTTGCTTCAATGCATTTAGGGGTGTGGTCCTGGTCAAGACAATCTCCTGAACTCCAAACTGAATGTCAGAATGGGAAAGAAAGGTGATTTAAGCAATTTTGAGCGTGGCATGGTTGTTGGTGCCAGACGGGCCGGTCTGAGTATTTCACAATCAGCTCAGTTACTGGGATTTTCACGCACAACCATTTCTATGGTTTACAAAGAATGGTGTGAAAAGGGAAAAACATCCAGTATGCGGCAGTCCTGTGGGCGAAAATGCCTTGTTGATGCTAGAGGTCAGAGGAGAATGGGCCGACTGATTCAAGCTGATAGAAGAGCAACTTTGACTAAAATAACCACTCGTTACAACCGAGGTATGCAGCAAAGCATTTGTGAAGCCACAACACGCACAACCTTGAGGCGGATGGGCTACAACAGCAGAAGACCCCACCGGGTACCACTCATCTCCACTACAAATAGGAAAAAGAGGCTACAATTTGCAAGAGCTCACCAAAATTGGACAGTTGAAGACTGGAAAAATGTTGCCTGGTCTGATGAGTCTCGATTTCTGTTGAGACATTCAGATGGTAGAGTCAAAATTTGGCGTAAATAGAATGAGAACATGGATCCATCATGCCTTGTTACCACTGTGCAGGCTGGTGGTAGTGGTGGTGTAATGGTGTGGGGGATGTTTTCTTGGCACACTTCAGGCCCCTTAGTGCCAATTGGGCATCGTTTAAATGCCACGGTCTACCTGAGCATTGTTTCTGACCATGTCCATTCCTTTATGGCCACCATGTACCCATCCTCTGATGGCTACTTCCAGCAGGATAATGCACCATGTGACAAAGCTTGAATCATTTCAAATTGGTTTCTTGAACATGACAATGAGTTCACTGTACTAAAATGGCCCCCACAGTCACCAGATCTCAACCCAATAGAGCATCTTTGGGATGTGGTGGAACGGGAGCTTCGTGCCCTGGATGTGCATCCCACAAATCTCCATCAACTGCAAGATGCTATCCTATCAATATGGGCCAACATTTCTAAAGAATGCTTTCAGCACCTTGTTGAATCAATGCCACGTAGAATTAAGGCAGTTCTGAAGGCGAAAGGGGGTCAAACACAGTATTAGTATGGTGTTCCTAATAATCCTTTAGGTGAGTGCAGAGCCATAGAGAGAAAGAGTTGCGACACTCTTTGATGTCGCCGCGACGGCTGTCACATGGTTCATGTAAGCCCCAATAGTTCCAAAACGTACGCTGGCTGTCATGTTCTTCTATGGGACAGACAGCAGCGATTGCATTTTTGAACGGTAAATATAAAATAAAACACACAACCAAGCACTTTTTCAGCAGTTATTGCATTTTGTTAATGTCAGTTTTGCATTTGGAGAGGCAGGGTGACAACGAAATACTGTATATTACTTAGATAAGTTTTAGGCAATTTTTTTTGGAGGGAAAAGCTTAGTGCAGCCAACACGTCACATAATGAAAAGTTAGTATATCCCAAAAAATTAAATTAAATAAACGTTGCTATAAAGGTGGTAGCGATTTACTGTCACAGCTGACGAAGTCGCGTTAGCTAACTACGTTAACGTTAGCTAGCAGGCAGTGCTTGAAAATTGGTTGAAACAACCAAGATAAAATATAAATAATTACGCTTTGCATGTACAAATGAAGACCAGTATAAACATCGCAAAGGGCCTCTGATACAATATAAGTTAGACAGTTGACAATTCAAAAGAGGTAGATATTTCAGAAACTTACGTTGCCTCTGGAACAACTCGACGCGCAGCATTCACCACTCAAAACTCAGCCAACACGTAACATAATGAAAAGTTAGTTAGTATATACCAAAAATTCAACTAAATAAAAGTTGCTATAAAGGTGGTAGCGATTCATTACCGAACTTATTAGATGCTATACCTTCACAACTGGTGAAGTCGCGCTAGCTAACTAGCTATCAGGCAGTGCTTGAAAATTGGTTGGAACAACCAAGATAAAATATAAATAATTACGCTGTGCATATACAAATGAAGACCAGTATAAGCATCGCAAAGGGCTTCTGATACAATATAGACAGTTGACAATTCAAAAGAAGTCGATATTTCAGCAACTTACCTCTGGAACATTGCTCATTGCTCAGACTCCCATTTGCTAAAACAAATAGATTTAAACACTCCTTTGTTCCATCTGCTGTCTCTCTTCTAAATGCCAGGAGGGAAAGGTAGCTTACATATTATTGAATTTGATCAGAATGTGCATTGTTATTTTATTATACTACGTGTATTTGTGTTTGTAAGTTATGTGTGCTCCTATGCTGTGAAACTAATTGCCCCACTTGGGGGGACAAATAAAGGTATTGACTTGACTTGACTTGACTTGACTTGAACAACTCGACGCGCAGCAATGTAAGTGAATGGGGTCCAACAGCCAAATGCCAGTGTTTGGAACTAATCCGAGCTCCATATCCCGGAAGTAGGCGGTTAAAAGCGCCGCCATTTTTTTACAACGGAGGTCTATGGGAGTGTCGCAACTCTTTCTCTCTATGGCTCTGGGTGAGTGTATATACACACACACACGCGCGCACAAATGTAGAATATATATATTCATATAATAATATATTATATCAACACAAACTTTTATTTTAGAATTGATTGAATAAGTGTAAAAGTTCCTTAACTGTTTGGTAAATTCACCCCCATGATTTTGGTGCATATTCTGTATCTAGGAACACGCAACTGGCTTAATTTTCTCTAAATATTTTGGGATGAGTAATAGCAGGGATTTAATCTCCGCCTACCTCCTGCGGTACTTTACGTAAGTGGAGGGTTTCCTGTCCTCCTTCGGCCCCCTCAGATCTTCCAAGTCCAAGGAAGCGTTCTCACGTCTCAGCCTGTCTCGATGACTGTACATGTGACCGCTGCCGCTCCCGCTGCTGCTGGTGACCGGCCCATCACTGTAACCTTTCCTTTTAGCTTTTAACCTCAGCTTATTACGGTAATGCTCAATGTCCGACTTCTGCTTCAGCCCCATGTTGACCTGCAGGTGAAAAGCTGATGATATTTATTTGCTCCCATTTTGTTCAATTCAGCAGCTCATAAATCAGTTCAAATAGAATCTTTTTTTTTTGCTGATCTTGCAGGGACAATCTATGGAACAGATTCTGTGTGGGGAAACAGTACGTTTCTGTTGACAAGCACTCAGCACATGTAAAAATAAATCAAAAATAAAAGCCTCCTAATGAGGTGGCCCCATCTCCATGGTGACAGCAAACTCACCTCTCCGTTCAGGATGACAGAGTCTTGGCTGTGATTGGAGGAGTCGGGATAAGAATAGTTGAGTGGGGCAGCCATAGGCTTGATGGTGATGAGGCGTAGAGAGCCAGTTAGAGAATCATAATGGTCTGCAAAAAGTCACAGGAGACCAATGCAATCAAAAAATTACAGTAGGAGGGTAAAAAGGGGATCAGTAAAGAGTGCAGCTGTAAATACTCAAAAAGAGCGTGATACTTGTCACTGGTGCAGAATATATTGAACAATCAATTTTATATGGGTTTGGGGATTTAGTGGGAGATATCTTGGCTGGCAAAGCTCCTTGTTGGACAGCATATATAAAAATGTTATGAACACAATGTTCCTGTATTGCTATTTTAAGACCTTATACACTAATAAAACCTTTAATAAACTATTTATAAGAAAGAAATACATATTAATAGCTTCAACACTAGTTTTTCAAAACAAAACAAAGTAAATCAATGCAATGCAAAGTAAAGCAAAACAAAGCAAAGTGAAACAAAGCGAAACAAAAACATTATTTTTGTTCAGCAAAAATATATCTATTGTAATATTTATTATAAACCAAACTAAATTGATTTGAGAAGCAAAGTGGTATAATATTTAAAGATTGGTTTATTTATTTTTTACATCACTGGCAATACTTTGACACAATTTAGTGTTATAATATAAATGTAATATAATATTTTTGTATTATTTATAAATATTTGTAATTTAACAAATGTTTATTATTTAAGTTCTCATGAAAGGACTTAAATAATAAGTTCTCATATAGGATATATTTCTTCTTTAGGATCTTTTTTCCCCCGTTAAATATCCAAGTGTCTTTTACTTCTACAATAATTTATCTTTTTTAATGATGCTTACATTTTATTATTACATTACTGGAAAACAAAACAAAAAAACTAATGTATTTTTTTTTTCTCAATGAATTAAAACCAACATTCTTATAAGACCATTATGGTTATGAACCTAATAAAGGAATGAGAATTTTGTTGCTCCTTTTACTTCTGTCTTTCTCACCATTTCTCGTGTGTTGCTCTTCTTTGGGCGCTTTCTGTGCCGTCGATCTCCGAGCTGTGGAGCTTCTGCCCGTGTTCAGCTTCCCGGATTCATTGCTGGAAACAGAGCCGTCCTCGCTTGGCAACCTGCTGCGGGTAGCCATGGCAACAGAGGCAATGGTTAGTTTGTTGCATGCAGTGTGATGCAGGGTTAACTGTTGCCTTGCAGGACCCTCTGGCCTCTGTTAACCTGCGTTGAATTGCAGTGGTGTCATTTAGCAGACATCACCGTAGGGTGAGCATCCACTCATCATGTTTTGTGTAATTTAAACAAATGTTCAACAACAGGAGGACATCCTGCTCTGTAACAACAACCACAATGAGCCACGGACAACATATCAGAATGCACATCATGTGCCGGCTAGAGTTGTAAGGCATCACTACTGGATAGAATGTTGGTAAGCATTCCACCTCAACATTGATTTGCTAGAATGAAGAAAATTTGAAGCTGACTTTTTTATGGTATATAATAAAAATGATGAAGAAACGGAACTGGTCCCAAGAGTCCCCGATCTATATCGGGTGAAATGCAATCTAATTTAAACAGATTGTGAAATGAATTTGAAATCAAAACTGACCAAATTTACTTTATGTTTCTTTTATTAGTGTGAACGATTCACGGTCTAAATGAATTTGATATATATAATTTGATATATGTATATACTATAAAATGATATAGACACACACGCATTATTTAAAACATTTAAATATTTATGTTAAAAATTGAATACTTACTTTTAAACATACTTATATAGTCTCTATATTGATATGTATTGTACTATATATGTATACATACATGCTTAAAGTCACATATACTATATACTAACATCAGTGATGTCACTAACTAATATTAGTGATGTCAAATCGATGAATTGCTATTAATCGCATCTAACATAAAAGTCTGTAAATATGTGTGTGTATATATACATATATAATTTTAACTTTTATAAAATAACTTTTATATTAGATGCGATTAATTGCGACTAATCACGATTTATCAGCACTAATCTATGTATCTATTTTGTACACATTATTTTAAATAATTATATATTTATATACATTAAAGTTTTAATTATACAATTGTACTATATAGTATGTACAGACTTACATATATCATTTATATAAATAAATAATCAATTCTCAATGACTCTCTCATTTTACTCAGAAATAAAGTTGAAAATGGGGCCCACATTGATTTTATAATTCAATTTTATATTATAAGATCCATAAAGTTCAAGGAACCTTAAAAGCAATTAACTATAAACAAGAAATATTTCATTTTCACATCACAAATTAAATGCTTACAGCGAAAACCCATCTCTCTCTAAGAAGGAGATAATAAAGCACAGTCAACAAAATATGAATATTACATTAAATCAGCTAATCTCTCAGGCATGCGTGCCAACAATCTGCCATGCACATAACGCACAGCCCCGCTGGACTCGCTGCCGCACGAACACACGCACGTCTTCTGGGTCTGACACAGTCGGGCAGAAGAGAGCGTGGATGCGTTGGCCAAGCTGCCTATGGGCACACTGAATCATACATGATTCTGAAGCTGTGAGCGTACTTATCTTCCCTGCATGCATCTCTGTCTCTCTGCCAGGTTTAAATGCTCGTGTATTCACCACATTTACTTTCCAAATAATTATTTCCCCAGCTCTGCTCTCTGCAGGCTCATTTCCCTTTAATCATGCCACTCAGGAGAGATAACAAACGGCAGAATACATTTGTATTCTGGTTAATAAGCACGGAGTCAATTAGAAAAAGAGCAAGAGAAGGAGAAACAAAAAGAGGGAGTGGAAATAGAGGTGAAACGCTAAGCCACACTGCAACGATTTCAAGGATCGGTGCTCTTTGCTCTGTCGCATTGTCCCGCGTACGACATTAAGGTGTATTTACGATCCCACGGCCCGCAGAGAGTGGTTAAGTAAGCCTGGAGATGTGGGAGATGTGTGGTGGTGGGTTTTAATGACCTTGAAGGGTTGTTTTGCGACGAGACCGCTGTGCGAGCTGAACACTGATACATTTCCTACCGTCTTTCATTGGCATTTTAGCAGGATGTGAAAAGAACCTTGGGAGGTTTTGCTCTTTGTGAAGAAAGACATTTCTCTGCAGCATCGAGGACAAAGAAAAACACAAAATTGAAACCCGGTGCACACTGCACGATTTGATCTGTCCTTAACATTTTTTGCTTGTACGGTATGACTTAAGTGATCTTGAGTGATGGTCTTATGTCTGCATATACAACATATACATATTAGTTAGGACTCTCAAATAAACAGCACTGACTGAGCCATTTGTGTTACATAATGAAAACCAAAACAAGCCATTATGGTAATTTCAGTAATATTTTGTCTGTTTTTTCCAAAGAAAAGTTTGTGGATTGTTCATTTTTCAGAATAAACTTAAGGGCCGGTTTCACAGACAGGGCTTAGATTAAGCCAGGATTAGGCCTTAGTTCAATTAGGGCATTTAAGTAGCTTTTATAAACGTGCCTTAGAAAAACAAAACATTACTGGTGTGCATCTTGAGACAAAACAATGGCACTGACATCGTGTTGCACACTGTCTGATTTTGGTCATGATTTTGTCCAAAAAAATAAGTATATATATTATTTCTACTGTTTGTACAAAATCATGACCAAAATCATACAGTGTGCACCAGGCAGATGTTGGCATTGGGGATATTTTTGTGGCACGTCTGTCTTTCTTGATTTAGATTCTATAAATATACGTCAAAAGAACCATGTCTTTGTTCCTAAGCACACTTTATTCTTCCCTCCACTGCGTCTTAAAGTCAAGGGCTCAATCCGCTCACTAGTAATTATACGTCATGCTTGAGGTGTACTTGATTTTTCAGCAGAAGGAGATAAGAAATGCAACTTAAATATAACATTGTGGTCATATCGGCTGGGATTACTTTTAAAACATTTATGACGTTCAGGCTTTAAAGCCTCCAGTGTTTTATAGAGAGTTGAGCGATATACTATCATACTAGCTTATTCCATTTGGTAAGCCTAAATATGTGCACATACTTCCACAGTGCTTCTTTGTTCTATAATTAAAGCACTCACCTGAGATGCATCTCGGTCGACTGGGGTCTTTTTGAGGCTGTACCATCTTGTAACACCGCCACCCTGTCTTGTGTGAGAGTGGCGTCCCGTACCGGTAGGGACAGGACAAGTGTTTCCTTTGTGACTGTGAGAGCCTCCTCACCTGGCCGGCCCATGTGCTTCTTGGCGTAGTCGAAACCCTGCACGGGCTAGACAGGAAATGATGCGCCGTGATTGGATGGTGGAGAAGAAAGTAAGAGTTACACAATGCCACATCCAGCGTTTCATTTCAATCAGCAAAGGAATGCCGGCCATCCTAATTTATTCATGGGCTGAAGGTACTTTGAGTCAAACTATATTTTATGGAGCCCGCATACGATGCATCAAGTTGCCATGGGATATTTAATATGGAAGAGCTATGGAGCCCCTCATTTTAATGAATTATGGATCAATCTCCTGTGGAACAGGGCGAACGGAGGCAGGGTGCCTTTTGGATCTTAAAAAGGTGTCAGAGAGTGTTGCTGTTATGATGTAAATGGGGAAAATGTGTGATTAATTCAATTAATAATTCATGCGACGCTGCACTTTGCACATGGTGCTGTCACATCTACAAGATCCTTTAGTGAGGTGTATAATTTTTATCTTGCATGCCTATCTAAAATGTGTTGACAATACCAACAACATTTTAATTTTAAGATCATCACCCTGGATGTTCTGTATTGGACATTGACCTTGAATGAGGTCCAACTCAAATATAATTCACATGCTCAGCTGAACTGTAATTCACTTGTGCTTCATCCGATTGTATTTAAGAGGAGCCGGACGTGGGCCGCGACAGTCCACAAACCCCTCATATAAATCTTATTTCAATCTAAGTTCAATTTGATTTAAGGGTAGAGACGTTGAGTCCTGATTGTAAGTCTTGCACAGGATGTGCATTGATCTTCCTCACACTGTTGTACAAACAAGCAAGGAAAACACGCAAGGGCTGCTCAAACACAACGACAGGTAGAAGCAAAAAGCACAGGCAAGCAGACACACATGCAATTGATCACGTCTGAGCCTGACGAATCATCAGTGCCGGTATCTGAGTCCTTATGCCACTTTACACACCTCCTCTAATTCCCCTGCGCTAACACAGGAAACTCTTGTGTGAAACCGGAACGCTTTATACACTGATCCGTAAATTACCGTGCATAAGCAAAATCATGTTCCTGAAAGGACATCTTAATTGGACGGAGCAGGGAATGTTTTCAGATCAGAGAACACGGCTAAGAGTATGATCAAAGAGACGATTATCATAATTGCAATTGATTTGCATATTGTTTTATTCCATTACTAAAAACAATACCGTTATACTACAGGGATAGATCACCCAAAAAGGAAAATACCATCATCATTTGCACACTCATGGTCTATGCCTATATGACATTTCCAGAATTTTTTCCAGAATGTCGAAATGAAAGTGAAAGGTGACCATGCTATCATAAAAACATCATGTAAGTTGTTTATATGAATTGTGCATTACATTCCAAGTCTTCTGAAGCCAATTTCTAACTTTAAGTTTTGGTCACTATTCACTTTCATTGTAAAGAAAGAGCAGCTTAGACATTCTGCTAAACTTCTATTTTAGAGTTCTATGAAAGTCGAAAGATTTTTTTATACTCAACAAGGCTGCATGTGTTTGATAAAAAAAATACAATTAAAACAGTAATATTGTGAAATATCATTACAATTTAAAATAACTGTTTTCTACTTTAATATATTTTCAAATGTAACTTATTCTGGATTTTTCAGCATCATTACTCCAGTCTTCAGTGTCATTCAGTGATCCTTCAGAAATCATTCTAATTCTAATCTCAAAAAGACATTTCTTGTCATTATCAATGTTGAAAACAGTTGTCGCATACAATGGGATACAGTTTTTAGAAGAATAGAAGAACATTTATTTGAGAACATTATAAATGTATTTACTCTCACTTTTGATCAATTTAATACATCCTTGCTGAATAAAAGTATTAATTTCTTTGGGGAAAAAAATCGTAATGCCCCTAAACTTTTAAATGGGAATGTATAATATACACATTTGCTATAAATACATATGCACACATAGATCCTATAGCTCATTCCTGTTGGGTCATTTAATGTATCCTGTTTTAGATGGAAAAGTCCTGGTAATCTATTTAAACTTCACCTAATTATTCATATATGTAACCTTGGCATATCTCTCAGCTTGGGGTGGCCTAATTAATACCCTGCATTTGGCCTGTATATATTTAAAACCCCCATAATCCAACCACAACAAAGAAATAATAATACAGTAATACTGTGGTAATACTTTAAATCCTTCCCATTCTGTTATTAGTCACTGTCCTACAATCTCAAATGGAGGTACAAGAGAGGAGATATTTGTGCAGTGCAGATCAAAGATATCCCCAAAGCACTAGATCTTACTGAACAGTTCATTGATTATGCAGAGGATAGATAACCTTCTGTTTCCCCTTCCCCCTGAGGACCGATTTCCCACAAGCACAGTCAACAAGAAGAATGTCTGGACTGTAAGCATGCAGCCAAGCACCACGAACAAGCCAGAAAATACCTGGTGGTGATAACTCCCATCTCTTCGATATGAGGTCTAGACAGGAAGAGTAGTGAAGACACAATTGGAGGGATATTTTGTGGGAGTCAAAGTGAAATTTTTCATTCCAATGTTTTAAACAGCATGTCTCGTGTGTGGTGACAACACAAAGTGTTTGAGGAACAGTCCACCCTTTTAAATCGTCTAGCACCATATCCAGAAATAAGATAGAAAACAAAGTTATTTTGTGAATAGTATGAAGGAAAGCAGGATATTTTAAGCCTGTTGGTAGTCATGAGATGACATCATCGGTATGACATCACAACGGGTCTCATTGACTCATTTAAAACAGTCTTGATTCATCATTAATATTGATAATTAAAAAAAACAAACCCACACACGAATCAGAGTTTTTTATGGGACAAATGTTTTTTGCACATAAGTACACAAAGTTGCTATCAGATTTTTAATATATAAATATACTTTATTAATGTAAAATAATATATTTGATTTTATACATAAATATATAAAATTAATGAATTCAATCAATATGATTAATAATAATCAATAATTTAGTTAACAAAATTAATAAATTGTTATATATAGAAAATAAAATATAAAAAATATTTGTTAAAATAATTAAAAAAATACAAAAATGTCTATTAAATTATGTAAATATATATGAAATTGATTGTTATATTTACAAAACATACATACACACAGACAGACATACATATATATATATATATATATATAATTACATTAAAACAATTTAATTTTTTAAAAAAATCTATTTAGAGAAAATAGTACAGAATTTTAATATGAACCATTCATCAGTTATAAACCAAATGAAAACAATTATCAGCTTCTCCATGTCAGTCAGAATTTTAAAAGTGGTGTATTAATGAATGAGACCCATTGTTACTGGACTTCCTTATAAAGTCATATTTAATATTAAATGGATTTAATAATATGATGCTGACATAACCGGCCCCCGTTTTGACAAGACAGTGATGATTTGAAGAGTCGTGATCTGGATGAGCCTACCTTAGTGCGGCTGTGGAAATTGCGAAACGCACTGGTCTTGAAGACGGTTCGGTTTCTCCTGCATAAGATAGCAACCGCCATGACCACCACGACCATCACAATTGATACGGGTATCAGGACTGCCAATGTCCATAGGTTACTAGGCAGACTCTTCACCACCGCTGTTTACACACAAACGCAAACACAGACATACATTGGAAATCAATAAACTCAGTCACAATGTTTGCACATGATTTCCGCCACTTGCATCTCCAGCACACTCTCTTACAGTAATCCAACTCCCCTCTGTCTCCTACTGTCTATGGTTAGCTCCTAATGAGCTGAATCTGTCTTTCGGCTGTAGCTCTTATCTGGGAGATTAAACCCCCACTGCTGGGTCTGATTGTGTTTTATTCATACAAAACTGGGGCTTTGCTCATCTCAGGCAGACAAACTGGGCTTGATGCCCCAGTTGAGAGCTCAGTAAACTTGTGTAAACTCTCTACACCCAAATCCCCTGCGGTTTCTCTAGTGTGTTTCTCTAGCGGTTTCTCACAAAATCCGGTTTTCCTGCATATAAAAATAAACTAATTGATGGTTTGGGAAGAAACTGGGCTAAATGAGTAAAATATGTACATACCCTCTGCTTGAATCTGGACGAAGTATCCAAGAGTGAGAGCCATGGTCTGAGAGTCCACTGTGTTGAGGGTCTTGGCCGCAGTAGTGCCAGTTATGGGAGATCCATCTACTTGTACGTAGTAGGTCATTTCAGCTGGGTTTTTGGGACCAGTCAGTCGTCGGATACTGACCATCTGTATGAGGAAAACACTCCGAGTTGATGTTTGATGTTTCCAACACAAACTTCAGCAACTAGCCTCAATCTAAAACCTAAATTGAATCGAAGATTGGCCAAATTTTGATTTTAAATTGCCATATACACTTCTGTAGCATTTTTTCCTTGAATTCCATATAAAACAGTCAAATGTATTGCACCAAACAGACATCTATATGCAAATGATCTCATTTATGATTGGCTAACCTCTTTGGATGCAAAATGAGTAACATAAACCACATCCACCTTTTAAAAAACAAACAGGCCTTAGTTTCATCGCGGTCATTAATATGTTTAGCTAATTGGTTGCCGGTTGTTTTGGGGAGGAACTTTCTCATTCTAGAGCATTTGATTGGACAAAAACCTGTGTAGTGCAGGATGAGTCATCAATTTATTTGTGTTTTCTCAAGACAAGAAAAAACTATAAATTGTAAATGCTAAAATTACAAACAAAGAACAAGTTTACAGCACACCTGGACAGTGTAATCGCCTACAGTCGTGGCTCTCCTGAAGCGGAGGCCGTGTCGACTGGCAACCAGAAAGAGTTCCGCCAGCCGCTGCTCCATTAGACTCGCAAAGCTCTGATAACTCCCTTCAAGAGAAGAGCTGTCAACGTCCTGAATTACTGGAGAGAGAGAGAGAGAGAGAGAGAGAGAGAGAGAGAGAGAGAGAGAGAGAGAGAGAGAGAGAGAGAGAGAGAGAGAGAGAGATGAAGCAAGGTGAAAAAAAGAACTTACTTTTCTTACACTTTGAATCTAAAAAACTGCAATTACTATAGACCTTGGTAAAAAGGATTTGTTCTCCTGGGTAAAAGAGGGGGAGGAAGAGCTAGCTAAGGCAACAGAGAGAACACTGAGTGCAAGAACTTAAAGCTAGAAATAACTTTTTCATGCTCAATATTCTGATCAAATGTGATCTCTCCAAATCAGTTGATGGGGGAAGCTAAATAATACATCAATAGCTATCCTCAAAAAAAAAAAGAAGGCTCTCTGAGTTTAAAAGAAGGGGGAAAAACATTAGCTAGGCTCTCTCACATAACACATGCTGGCAAATAGCTGTCTGGGTGCTGGTTAGCACCTGAAATGTTAAGGTAATTACCTGTGATTACCCAGTAACCTCGGGTTGCTACTGAAGTGTTAAGGTTGTGGTACTCTAGAGCTGTGAAAAAAGCGGTAAAGAGAGATGGATGTTTACTAGGAAACCATTCTGAAAAGAGACAATTTTGTCATCATTTACTCAACTTTATGTTAAATTGGTAATTTAATGTTGTTATATCAGTCTTATGTATATGTAGAATAAGCTGATAATTATAGTCAAAAGTATATGGGACCCATAGCCTACTTAAGATAAAATGTTACTGAGAGCCAGTAAGCCAGTAATATATCATTTAAAAAATATTCATATTTTTTATCCATAGGACACATGAATTTTGTTTCTTCATTCCTTGTTATATTTGTGAAAGGTTTTTTTAAATATTGAATAAAAATACAATATCTTTTAAATTTAAAATTTTCATATTTAATTGAATACATACTAACATAAAATTATTGTGTTTGTGTGTGAGTATATATCGATTAGATAGATGGATATATAATTATATATTATATTAATAACAATTAATAATCGCATATTAATATGGATCTACTCTACATTACATTAGATATCAAATCTGGACTTTCTTGATTCTTTTTATAATCATTCTCACAAAATTATTATCCTCCAATATACTGGTTATTGGCTTCAAAATATAATAATTATCAGTTATTGGTATCTGTCAAAAGTTCCATAATCGGTGTATCCAGATAGTGCTGTGGTGACCAATAAAATTTTAAAAGTACAAATACTCTAGTCTCTTAATTAACATGTTCACAAAAGTTGCATGCATATCAGTTAAAAAGCATAGCAAAATAGCTGTTTAAAATACTTTTAGATTTAGTATAGCATGTCGCACAGCAGAACATGTCAACTTCCCAAAAGTGTTTCACATCAACTACCCATCTAAAAAAGGAGAATGCCATGCATCCTTAGAAAATGTCTTCTGGACCAATCAAAACTGAAGATTAAGGAAAGCATAAACTCACGGATTCAAACAGAAATAAACATGAACTACCCCGCTTGTGCACTGACATGAAAAACACGAAAGTAAATGTAACATCAAGCAGTAAACACAAGCTGGAACTTACGCTCAGCGATGATCAGAGGGGGGAAGAAGAGGAAGTAGCCCACCAGCTCAGCAGTGAGCTGGTTAAGGAGTCCGCTGGACACAGTACCGTTCAACGGAGTGCTACCGTTCCACACCACATACACCAGAGTGACTGCCAATGAATTCCCGGTTTGATACGAGTTCAGAATCTGTCCGAAAACATAAAGACACTATTAATCCAAACCCAACAGAGGGACGGCGTTATCAGGCCTCTGAAGTTAAGCCATTTATCAAACTTTGTTTTCAAGTTAAATTGAAAAAATACCTCCACAGAAAGAGTCCCATAAGAGTCCTCCACTTTCTCCTGCGCCTCAGCAAACACATTTTCCAATCGTTGCTCCATCATTTGGATGAACACGCAAGACTTGATGTCATCTGCTGGCCCAACAAATCTGAGAACTATATGCAGAAAAAAAAGGAAAAAAAAACTTTTAACCAAAAACACACCAGTTCTCTTACGAGAGGTTCTCTCGTATTGCGTAAGTTTAGCTCACGCTACAGGAAAGATTCATCTTCTCGAGATATTGAAGCCAAAAAATTATCCTTAATTTTGTATTCATTGTCAACGCTGTGCAGCAGCTAGCAGACCTAGAGCAGGCCATCTCGCGTGCTCATTGGCTGCCCTGCGGGCAACTGCTGCAGCCTACCAGTGAGCCCGGCGTGACGTCACGCCCAATGAAGGGCGCCCGCGCCTTCATAGCGTCACAGCCCGCCAGAATGGGCGTGGCTTAGCATATAAAAGTAGGGGCTGTAGGCTGAGTTCCCTGATTTTTCGTCTCTTCAGCGAGCTCTTCGAATCGCTGGATCTGAGAGAAGCCACCGCCGCCGTCGAACAGCGAACAGCCAGCTTAGGACAGCGCTGAGGAAGCCGGCCGTCTTCGCCACCTTCAGCCATCTGTGCGAGCTACGCTATCCGGCGACGTATCCTTTTACCTTGCTAAAATCTATTCTAAAAGAGCAGCGAGTGTCTTTTTTAAGATGCCTCGCACTTCCTGCGGCTCGTGTAGAGCCCCGCTCAGCGCCGGAGACCACCACGTGATTTGCGCTCTCTGCCTGGGCCTGGAACATGCGAGCTCGCCCCCGCATCCGGGGGCTGCGAGCTCTGTGAAGCGCTTCCGCTGTCGACCCTGCGGCCTCGACTCGAAGCCTTCAACACCGCAGCAGTCACTCCGCCCTCTATGGGACCGCGCATGAAGCAGCGCCGTTTCCTGAGACACCCGGAACCTGTGGCCACAGCAACGCGCTCGCCGGAGAACCTCCCTCGAGCCTCGCTTTCGCCTTCCCCGCCCCTCCTCACCGACGCGCAGCTGCCGCTCACGAGCCTCACTGCCGTCGAATCTGAGGATGAGGCCGAGGGACACTCCACGAGAGACTGCTGCTCCATCGTGGCATCAGTGGCGCGTGGCGCGCACCTTTGCCCGCCCTCCGCGAGATGGCGGTCACGGTCAGCCCTCCCGTCAAAAGCCTGCAGAGCCACGTCCGCCTTGGTCGGCCGCGCATATGCCGCCTCCGGCCAGGCCGCGTCTGCTCTCCACTCCATGGCTGTGCTACAGATCCTGCAAGCCGACCTGCTCCGCGAATGGGATGAGAAGGGCCGGGATCCAGCTGCGGTTATATACCTGAGAAGTGCGACGGATCTCTCTCTCCGCACCACCAAAACCGCAGCTCAAGCCATTGGACGAGCCATGGCCGCATTGACTGTAACAGAGAGGCACCTCTGGTTGACGCTCGCGGATATGAGAGAGGCTGAGCGCGTCACCTTCCTGAACGCGCCGCTCTCCCCCACTGGTCTCTTCGGCCCAGCGGTGAACGGGATCGTTGACCGGTTTTCTGAGGTGCAGAAGACCACGCAGGCCATGAACCTCTTCCTGCCGCGACGCTCGAGCTATGCTACAGGCCACTCTCACGAGAGACAAAACCATCCTCCTGTGCGAGCCAGCGCCCAGCGTCCAGCACAGCCTCAGCCTTCGCAGCGGCGTCAGGGCGGCCGCCCTAGGTCGCGCTCAGACAGCCGTCACAGACCGCCGCCCCCCAGAGGGCCTCGGCAGAAGATCACGCGGAAGTCTGAGCACGCGAAGCCCTCTTAACAAAGAGAGAGAAAAGACGCGCGTGTCCCGCTGCGGCCGGACCGCCGTCAAAGTTTATTTCCCTGTCAGTCCCCTTCAAACAGGCTACTGCAGTGGTTCATTTAGCAGCCAATGAGCCGGTTTGTTCACCCTCTCGCCTGCACACAAACGCTGTTTTCACGACGACCCAGATAAATCTCAAAAATTGTATAATGTCTGGTCCGGCTCACGCCGTCTGTGTTTTAAATGTAGTAAAAGTGGCCACGCCCCAGTGTTCACCCCTACACACAAGCACTCCGAATCTCGTGTCACTCACAGAGCACACTCTCATAAAGCGCAGAAAAGCCGCTCGAGTGTTGAATGCAAGAAATGTGTCCACAGGTCTGTGCCCACTACCTGCCCGCTCTGTTACACGATCAAAAAAGCAGGTTATGAATGTAAGTCTCGTGCCCGCTTGCTAACACAAACCTCCCCCCAGGCTCCGCCCGCGCGTTTAAGTGTTATCACAAAACGCAGGGCATTAATAAGACGCTCCCCATCCATTATGATTGGGGCGTCAAAAACTCAAAAAGTCTCGTGCCCGCGCACACGCTTACAGGAAGCTTTTCCGCCCGGAGCGCTGCTCGCGCGTCAAAAAGTGAAAAAGGAATATTCCCCATCCATTATGATTGGGACATCTCACATAAATCAGCCGGTTTCGGTTTTCAGCGAGCAGCCATTGCCCAGAACCGAGAGCGCGCGCGCCGCGCTTTCGGCTCCGGTTCAGTTTCACAACCCCACAAACGGCGACGATCTGAACCCGGAGGCCATTCGCCCCCTAGCGGCTCACATAGCTGCGTGGGAAACTATCCTAGGGATTTCAGAATGGGTGCTGGGCACAATAAACCAGGGCTATACACTTCAATTCATTCGCCGTCCCCCGCGCTTTCGAGCCCGGACCGCGACGATAGTGAATGCGGAAGTAGCACACCTACTTCACGCAGAAATAGCAAAAGTGCTGTGCAAAGGGGCTATAGAAAAGGTACCGCCTTCTCTGAGCGAGTCAGGCTTTTACAGCCGATATTTTCTCGTACCCAAGAAGGACGGGGCCTTCAGACCTATCCTAGATCTGAGACATTTGAACAGTGCTTGCGAAAAGACCGTTCAAAATGCTTACGACCAGGAAAATCCTCGCGTACGTTCGCCCGAGGGACTGGTTTATTTCTTTAGATCTAAAGGATGCCTATTTTCAGATTCAGATGATACCCCGTCACAGGCAATTTTTTAGATTCGCCTTCGACGGTCAGGTATATCAATACACCGTCCTGCCGTTCGGCCTGTCCTTAGCACCCCGTACATTAACGAAGTGCAGGGACGTGGCGCTCGCCCCCCTGAGAAGTCAGGGGCTGCGAATAATGGACTATCTGGACGATTGGCTGATATTGGCACAGTCAGAGACAGAACTGCCATCTCACAGAACAGTGCTTCTCAGTCACCTGGAAAGCTTGGGTCTCACGGTCAACTGGACCAAGAGCTCATATTACTGCCCAGCCAGTCAATTGCCTTTTTAGGAATAGAACTGGACTCGGTGACCATGACGGCTTGCTTATCGACACAGCGCGCCCGCCGTGTTCGCCACCTAGCCGCATCTTTCCAGAAGGGCAGCTTTCTCCCTTTGAAAACATTTCAAAGGATGTTGGGCTGTATGGCATCAGCTGCAGCTGTGCTTCAGCTGGGGCTACTGCGCATGCGCCCGCTCCAACGCTGGTTGAATGCTCGCGCGTCCCGCCGAGCCTGGGTTTCTGGAGGCCAGGAAATCAGAGTGACTCAGACCTGCATAGCGGCTCTGCAGCCCTGGTTAGTAACCGACTGGTACCAGCGGGGAGTGATGATGGGAAACGTCTCTTATCGGAAAGTCATTTCGACAGACGCATCCAAATCGGGTTGGGGCACGCTGTTCGAGGGCAGACCGGTCTTCGGCCAGTGGTCAGACCAAGAGAAGTGTTTTCACATAAATTGTCTGGAGATGATAGCGGTCGAGAACGCACTGAAGCGCTTCCTCCCGTTCATACAGGACCAACATGTTCTTGTCCGCTCGGACAACATGTCTGTGGTATCCTATATAAACCGTCAGGGCGGTGTCAGATCCAGAAATCTCTGCAACCTGACGGAACGCCTCCTTATTTGGTCTCAGATGCACCTGCGCTCGCTGAGGGCGGCGCATGTGCCTGGCCATTTGAACGATGGCCCAGACAAACTGTCCAGGGACAACGTTCCCCCAGGGGAATGGTCCCTGCACCCCCAAACGGTCCAGAAATTTGTGGCGCCTATTCGGCAGAGCGGAAGTCGACCTATTTGCGTCAAAAGACAACGCTCAATGCCCGACGTTCTTCTCGAAGGACGAGGACGCGCTGGCCCAGGTTTGGCCCAGCCTCCCGCTATATGCTTTCCCTCCGGTCTCTCTGTTACCACAGGTGATCAAGAGAATCAGGGATACGCGCCACTCGGTGCTCCTCATAGCCCCGCGTTGGGAGAATCAGATTTGGTTTCCGGAACTGTCACATACAGCTCCGTGGCCGATTCCGGTGAGGGCAGATCTCCTCTCTCAGGCTCGCGGCGCGATCTGGCATCCCCCCACCCAGAGCGCTGGTCTCTGCACGCATGGTTGATCAACGGGTACTCGTTGCCCTGCCAGAAGGAGCGATGAACACGATCAAGCAGTCTAGAGCTCCTTCCACGAGAAGGCTCTACGCGTCTAAATGGTCAGTGTTCTCCGGATGGTGCACCGACAGAGGTCTGGACCCACGGACATGCGGGGTGGCGCATCTGCTCACCTTCCTACAAGAGCTGTTGGATAAGGGGAGGTCCCCATCCACGCTCAAAGTATACGGGGCGGCCGTGGCAGCGTTCGCAGAATCGACGCACGGCCAGTCACTGGGAAGACATGAGTTGGTCATCCGCTTCCTTAGAGGAGCTAGAAGGATGAACCCGCCACGCCCCCCGTCGGTTCCTATGTGGGATCTTTCATTGGTCCTCAAGGCCTGAAAGCCTTTCCATTTGAACCACTAGACTCCGTGGGGTTGAAATATCTATCACTGAAAACCGTCTTTCTGACTGCACTGTCAGCAGTAAAACGTGTGGGGGACCTGCACGCGCTGTCTGTCAGCGCGTCGTGTCTTGAGTTCGGGCCGAATGACTCTAAAGTCATCCTCAGACCTAGACATGGCTATGTTCCTAAAGTGATGGGCACTCCATTCAAAGCGCAAGTTATTTCGCTGTCAGCTCTGCCAGCATCTGACAGCGAAAGTGATGTGAATCTCCTCTGCCCTGTCAGGGCGCTGAGATTTTACATTACGCGCTCCGCCTCCTTCAGGCGTTCAGAACAGCTTTTTGTTTCGTTTGGTGGGCGCACCAAGGGTCTCGCCTCCTCGAAACAGAGCCTGTCCAGATGGATAGTGGACGCTACAGCAGCTGCTTACGCGTCAAAAGGTCTGCAATGCCCTCTGGGCATCAGGGCTCATTTCACGAGAGGCGTGGCCTCGTCGTGGGCGTGGTCCAGTGGGATTTCTATCCATGACATATGTGTAGCGGCGGGCCGGGGCTCCCCGTCTACCTTTGTCAGGTTTTATAACCTAGAAGTTCCTGCCTTGCAAGCTAAACTTTTGTCAGTTGGAAGGAGATGTGTATTCTGCCCAGATCTTCCTGCTCAGATCACTCTCATGTGACTCAGCTCTCCTGGTTGTGCCATGTGCCTATACAGACCGGCGCGCTGCTCTGTATTCCCTATGTGTGCTTATGTACAAGTGATGGCCCGCGTGGCTGGCCACCTTATTTTTTCCACTTATGGGGTTCCCCTGAAAGTTCGGGGTCTCATGGTGGATGCTTGGCGCGCAAGGCGTTGACAAAGTGTTCCCGTAGCGTAAGCTAAACTTACGCAATACGAGAGAACCTCTCGTAAGAGAACGATACTCGGTTACTAACTTCGCCTCGGTTCTCTCTAGAGAGGGAACGAGTATTGCGTAACCGGCCGTGTTCGCGCCACGAGCGACTTCGCTTCAGTCGACGAAAAACCAGGGAAGTCAGCCTACAGCCCCTACTTTTATACGCTAAGCCACGCCCATTCTGGCGGGCTGTGACGCTATGAAGGCGCGGGCGCCCTTCATTGGGCGTGACGTCACGCCGGGCTAACTGGTAGGCTGCAGCAGTTGCCCGCAGGACTGGCAATGAGCACGAGAGATGGCCTGCTCTAGGTCTTCTAGCTGCTGCACTGCGTTGACAATGAATGCAAAATTAAAGATATTTTTTTGGCTTCAATATCTCGAGAAGATGAATCTTTCCCGTAGCGTAAGCTAAACTTACGCAATACTCGTTCCCTCTCTAGAGAGAACCGAGGTTACGTTAGTAACCGAGTATCGTTTCCATTCTAGTTACCAAGATTTAACTGAGTAAAATGCAATTTAACAAACAGCTAGATAAAACAAAAGTTGTCTAGACAAACTTACGAGTTTGCATGAAAAAGCCTGACTAGAAAGCTTTGGTTTTCAAAGGTTTTCAGTTTGAACTAGTTTTAGCATATTGTTAACATGTTTTTGCACATTACTAGCATGAATTAGCACATTATTAGCATGCATTAGCATGTTTTTGCACATTGCTAACATGAATTAGCACAATGCTAGCTTGAATTAACATAACATGTTTTAACATGTTGCTAGCATGATTTAGCACATTGCTAACAAGATTTAACATGTTGCAAGATCGAAAAGATAAGCAAGATTAGAAAAGATATAGCACACTAAGTCAGAACAGAAGGTCTGACCCGAGTTTGGTGGTTGTAGAGTTAGTAAAGCTCTAGGACGAGTTAAAGTCAGAAATTTTAGTCTCAGAAGAATAATAACTTCAACCTAATATATGGATGTTGACTTTCACACTACACATTCATGTAGTGTGAAAAAGGTTAAACAAAGAGACTCGTGTATAAAACTTTTTAAGAATTTTGCATATTTAAAATGGTTCATCAAACGACAGATGATTTCCAGTCCGATTTCCCAACAATCTCCCAATGGAAAAGAATCTCACCAGTTTTGAGCTGCAGGTGGATGCCGAGGCTGGGCAGCCAGGGGGCCACTGGATTTGGGACGGCCAACAACACAGGAACATACTCTCTGATGTCATTCAAAAGCTTGTCAAAGCCATAGGAAGATAAGGTGTCTATTACAATAGAGGCCACCAACACGGTCTTCCCTCTCGAGACGTAGTAGCCCACAGTCACATTAGAAGGCGTGCAGATATCTCTTTCCAACTAGAGAGAACACAGGTGATGTAAAATGACATGAATAGCATGCATAAAGAATGTATGCTGGTGGATAGTGATTAATTCAAAACTAGTGAGTGTATGAAAAGTGCATACAATGTTTACATTTGCCTCTCTGAATTCATATTATAGTGCTAAATTCACACAAATGCTCTTACTGGCTTTGTTTATTGTTAAGCGCTTGAGGCAAATGCTAATACAAATCCCACATGAATAAATTTCATCATATTGAGCCAAGCTGACTGACCATCTCTCTCTTTTTACTCCAACATAAACACACACTCTCTCTCTGTGTTTGTGTGTAGATAGTGATTGTGTCGTCTCCTGCTGATCACCTCCAGGGTCTGTAATGATACAGATCCTCTGATCTGATGGACAGTTGAGGAGGAGGAGGAGGAGAAAGAGGAGGAAAACATCACACAGAGAGCAAAACAGACATTTATAGAGAAAGATCTTCAAGAGAACAGATTGAGTCACTCAGCATAATAGACACAGACGGTTGCACTTCAAATGCTAATAACAACCTTTTCAGTGGTAAATCGTCATTAAAGGGACAGTACACCCAAAAATAAAAATGTATAATTTACTCACCCTCATGTCATTACAAACCCATATGACTTGTATGACTAGCACCTTAAGTATAATAGAGTCATACAGGTTTGTAACGACATGAGGCTGATTAAACGATGACAGAATGTCAATTTTTGGTTGAACTGTTCCTTTAAAAAAACTCTTATTTAGTCGGCTGCCCTCCCTTCAGCACATTGTCTCTGCTGTTACCATGATATTGATTCTTTTTTTGCAGCACATGAGGTACAAGCGCTGTGCTATTTCTGAACGTGCAGTTCTGACGGACAGACGTGCGAATTCTCCTTAGGCTTCAAACCAAGTGTTTCATAAGACGGTCCTTTCTCTGTGCTTGAAAACAGGGAGATGTTCTACACAATCTCACTCAATGAGCTGCACACTGATCATACACAGGAAACACCACCCACACAACCTCCCACCACATTGTCCTCTGCTAAACTACAATTCCCATGATGCAACTGTGATAAGATCCCAGATGACTGCGGTCAAAGCACTTATCTTGTTGCTGCTGAATATTCTACTGGATAAGTCATATTTTACTGTGTTTCCAATGGCAACAAACTATTCTGATTTGTTCTTTTCATTATTTATTTTGCATTTCTCATTTCATGTTGTACTTGCAGTGAAGGAGAAAGAAAGGGGCTTGGATAAGGTACCACATGAAATACTGTTTTTTCTTCTTTTTTCTTTTTCTTTTTCATATCCAAGATGCCACTGAACAAAATAAACATGAAATGTGATGAGGTCATGTGATAACATGATGTATAATGCATTGGTGTTGTAGGCAGTATACACTTACTGGTCACTTTATTAGGTACATCTGTTCAACTGCTCATTAATGTACATTTCTAATCAGCCAATCACATGGCAGCAACTCGATGCATTTAGGCATGTAGACATAGTCAGATGATCTGCTGAAGTTCAAATTGAGCATCAGATTAGGGAAAGGTGATTTAACTGACTTTGAACGTGGTATGGTTGTTGGTGACAGACGTGCTGGTCTGAGTGTTTCAGAAAGTGTTGACCTACTTTTCACGCACAACCATCTCTAGGGTTTACAGAAAATGGTCTGAAAAGGTGAAAATATCCAGTGAGAGGCAGTTCTGTGGGCGAAAATGTCTTATTGATTCCAGAGGTCAGAGGAGAATGTCTAGACTGGTTTGAGCTGATAGAAAGGCAACAGTAACTCAAATATCCACTCGTTCCAACCGAGGTCTGCAGAAGAGCATCTCTGAACGCACAACACGTCGAACCTTGAACCAGAAGAGCTACAGCAGCAGAAGAACACACCGGTGTCACTCCTGTCAGATAAGAACAGGAAACTGAGGCTACGATTCTCAAGGGCTCAACAAAATTAGAAAACAGAAGACTGGAAAAAAATTGCCTGGTGTGATGAGTCTCGATTTCTGCTGCAACATTCAGATGGTAGGGTCAGACAACATGAAATCACGGATCCATCCTGCCTTGTATCAACAGTTCAGGCTGCTGGTGGTGTAATGGTGTGTCTGATATTTTCTTGGCACACTTTGGGCCCTTAGTACCAACTGAGCATCGTTTAAACACTACAGTCTACCTGAGTATTGCTGTTGACCATCGCTTTATGACCACAGTGGACACATCTTCTGAGGGATACTTACAGCAGGATAACTCACCATGTCACAAAGATCAAATCATCTCAAAATGTTTCTTGAACATGACAATGAGTTCACTAAACTCTAATGGCCTCCACAGTCACCTGCAGATCTCAATCCAATAGAGCACCTTTGGCATGTGGTGGAACAGAAGATTCACATCATGGATGTGCAGCCGACAAATCTGCAGCAACTGTGATGCTATCATGTCAATATGGACCAAATCTCTAAGAAACGTTTTCAGCACCTTGTTAAATCTATGCCACGAACAATTAAAGCAGTTCTGAAAGCAAAAGGATGCAACCTGGTACTAGCAAGGTGTACCTCATAAAGCGGCCAGTGAGTGTATATGGCCCAGTATTCAGTAAGTAGCCAAATACAATTTAATTTAAAAAGATACACTACTGTTCAAAAGTTTGAGGTCAGTATTTTTTTCTTCTTCTTTTTAAAGAAATTTATACTTTTATTCAGCAAGGACACATTCAATTGATCAAAACAGTAAAGACATTTATTAAGATTTCTATTTCAAATAAATGGCGTTTTTTTTACATTCTGTTAATTAAATAATCCTTAAAACAATCTATCATGGTTTCCACAAAATATTCAATATTGATAATAATAAGAAATGTTTCTTGAGCAGCAAATCCGCATGTTAGAATGATTTCTGAAGGATCATTGAAGACTGGAGTAATGATGCTGAAAATTCAGCTTTTTCACAAAAATACATGACTTCTTAAAATAGAAAACAGTTATTGTAAATTGTAATAATATTTCCCAATATTTCTGTTTTAACTGTATTTTTGATCAAATAAATACAGCCTTGGTGAGCATGAGAGACTTCTTTCAAAAACATTCAAAACATTACCGATCCCATACTTTTGAACTTTTATAAAAGGTGTTTCTCTTATTATTCACCAACAGTGTAAAACTACCAACCTGAACATGGATGTTGCTGTCGTTGAATGCTTTCTGCAGCGCATGCGTGAAACCTTTAGACAGGTTCTGTCTCATTCCAGCTTCTAGGCGATTTCGCCGCATCTGGATGGACAGCACTGGGGGGGAAATGATACAACACTTGTGAATATCATGATTTTCTAACATCAAAGCAGCCTAGATCCCAAGGGAGACAGCCATTCCTGTGAACATGTCTGTTTACAGTGAACATGTTGGTTTCACTGCAGTGCATATGCCATCACTGTAGAATGTCGGAAAGGAGTAAAATGACTGCATAATATTATTTGCATAATAAAGCCTTTTATAAGATATGTGCACTAGTACATTGGTTTTGTCATTTGGCTCCGCTGTAATAAGCTGAGCATAATTTAAATGTCAAAATGGCTTTATTTTTAAAATGTTACTGCATGTTTATCCATCATTCCATAGCTGTTTATTATTATTTTTAATTAAATTAAAATCTAATTGGAAATACTGAAAAATTATAAGCTACTTGCACAAAACACTGCCAGCCAAAAAAATCTAGTACTTTTAAAATCCTTTTGTGAAGATTTACATGTGCATTGACAATTCATTTTTATTTGAATAATCATATTTTTCTTATAATTTATTATTGGAAATACAAAATGTATCAATGTAAAACACTGAAATAATTACAAAAAAATGTATAATTAATTATTAAGTCACTTGAAACTAACTAATCTATTTTAATACATTTGACATGGATAAATCCTAAACATTCCCTATATGAAAATAATGATAAAGCAAAATAAAAAATATATTTAAGAACACCCAACCAACGCAAACAAACCCACCAGAAAACATTTACCCAACTCTTGTGAAATTATTGTATATTTTTCATATTATTTATTATTTTATATTTGTAATTATTTATATTTAGACTTTTGTATGTTTTTTTCCAAGACTTATATGTTTTTTTTTTTATCTGTGCAAGAGTTTAAAATACAACAGAATAATCTATGTTTTTCCTGATGAAACCTTTTAAAAACAATACATTTTATCCTCCAATCTCAACAGGACCAAACATGCCGAACAAACTCCAAAAGAATTTACATGCAAAGCAAAACCAGGGTAACTGGAAAAAGATGTAGGTGTGCTGACTGGGTTTCACTTAAAACGTAAATCTTTTTGCCCCAAAATTTTTTCGTTTAATAACCCAGCAACATGTAAGTCATATCAAGACCTAAACAGAGTGCACATGCAAAAACACTCTCAGTGGTAAATTCACACACACAGTGGCGGCACTTTGCGCACAATATTATTTCAACAATTCAGTTGAATGAGATGCTAAATATGCTGTAATAGAATGTAAATTACATTCAGCTCAGATTTGTGGCTGCATTTGTGCCATAATTCCTTTACACGTACAGATAATATAATATAGTAAACAGGGGCTCACCTGTTTTCACCCATAACCTTTCGGTCACATTACAGGTCAAAGGAGCACTGTCAGTAGAGGGGATGGCTAGTTCAGTCGTGGTACTTCCAGAGGTAGATACAGCAGTGGTTTGAAGAGGGGTTGTCATTGTCATTGTGGTAGTTGCTAAAGTGGTTGTGGGCGGTTTTGTGGTCGTAGGCGCTACTTTTGTGGTGGTGGTAGTAGTTGTCGTAGTGGTTGTGGTGGTGGTTGTCGTTGTGGGCGGTTCCGTCTCGGTTGTAGTGGTTCGGGTGGTCGTTGTGGTCGGGATGGTGGTCGGGACCTCTTTCGCCACAACGACGTCGGTGGGCGGAGTCACAGTCATGGATGTCACAGTTAGGGGCGTGACAGTCGTGGTGGTCACTGTGGTGAGTTGGAGACTGTCGCTGGTCACAGTGTGGGAGATGTTGCGTGCTGAAGCGCTTTCAGGAGAGGTGGCGTTAAGAGCAGAAATGGAGACCGAAGTTGTCACATTGTCAGTGAGGGTGGCGTCTGTGTCTGCCACAGGCATGAAAGAGGAACCCGAGGCGGTGGGTAAATCAGGGTTCCTGGGGAATTCACTGAGGGTCTCGTCTGAAAGCAGAGAACGTTTGAGTGAGCCACCTCAGGAGCAGGAAGTGAGATTGAGGACACATGAATGCTCGCTGATGGTGAAGAATGACACATAGGACATGTGCTAGAGGACACACATAGCTCTGGGGGATTATTCAGTAGCAGGACTTGTTGAAGTGTGTCATTTTTGTGCCACTAGAATCATCAAACCAAATGCAACTGAAGATAATGATTTTATTTCCCATTGATCTGACAAACAGATTCCGTGAAAGTCAATTTTGTGGTGTCGGACTAGTTGGGATGCACAAAAATTACATTCTTCAGCTTTAACAACAACATGAAATCAACATCGACCCAATACACTACCTGTTTGACAGTTTGGGGTAAAATACAGTAAAAAATACAGTAAAAATAGTAATATTGTGAAATATTATTACAATTTAAAAGAACTGTTTTCTATTTTCATTTATTTTAAAATGTAATTTATTCCTGTGTTGGCAAAGCTGAATTTTCAGCATCATTAATCCAGTCGTCTTTACACGATCCTTCAGAAATCATTCGAATATGATTTGCTCCTCAAGAAACACTTTTTATTATTATTAGTGTTAAAAACACTGCTGCTTAATACTTCTGTGGAAACCATGATCATTTTTTTAATAGAAAGATCAATATGTTCTTTTGTACAATTATAAATGTCTTTACTGTCACTTTTAATCAATTTAATGCTTCCTTGCTGAATAAAAGTATGCATTTCTTTCAAAACAATATTAACAGTCTAATATTTCACAATCCAATCAATTTCTGATGAAGTCCTACATGTATTCAACTACCGTTTTACTCAGAAAATGTCATTCTGACCAAGAAAAATGGGATGTGAATGCAATTTCATGTTGCCTTTAAAGGGATTATTGTAAAGAAAAATTTTGATGATGATGGTAACAACAAACACAATGACCTTGAAAATGATGATGACGCTGATGATAATGATGAACAAATGATGAAGAAGGGATGACGACAACATCAAATCAGTCCCTGAAAAGAGACACCTTTCAAATATAGCACTTGATTTTTGTACACAGCATTCATTCAACGCATCATAATCGAGCGGTACCTGGGCTAGTGGTCAAGACACTGTTGATTTTCTGTGCCGGGGACGGTGGATTTGGCACTCTGACGGCCAGCTCCCCAGGGGACTTTTGATTGGTGCGATTGTCACTGTTGCCGGGTGGGGAGGGCAGAGAATGCACCAGCGCTTGAGGCTCTGTTTCTGCAACCTGCAGGGTCTGCACTGAGGCGAACACAGGCTGCTCCCTTGTGCTTTCTGCCCTCACTGGTGGGGAGTGAAACTGCGAGGCAAAGTCTTCATCCTCCAATAGTGAGGATGAGACTGTGATGTTTGGGGCTCCGGTTGGATCCCGGGAAGGACTGAAGGGTTGCCCTGATGCCTCCAGCTTTGCTTCATCTGGTAATGAAATAAAAGGAGATGTTATGGTGCAAAATACAAAACATCACTCTTATAGAAGGAAGGATTTTCACCGCCTGAAAATCTTAAAAATAATATGATTTCATTTGTCGAGCCAAGATTCGAAATACTTGACGGCATTAGAGGCAGCTGCATTAAGATTGTGAAACCTAATGACACTTAATCAGCATTAATGATAACGCGCTGTATTAAATTGCTCTCAAGGTATTTGAGAGAGAGAAAAAAATTAGGGGAAAAATGAGGGAGAAACAAGCCTGCTTGCTTGCTTAATTGTAGCATACTACAAGAAATATACCTGAATTTGAAATACATTCTCTGTAAACAACTCTCAGAATGTAGATATTTTATAGTAAAAAAAGGACAAAAATGTTAAGAAAAATATTTTTGCATGTATAGTGAAGGCAAGTTTTTTTTTTTTTTTTTACACACTTACTTAAAGTCCCTCTAAAATAACATTACTCTCTTGGGTGTCTTTAAATTATTTAGCTTGCTTAACAACTCAGAAAAGAAAATCGACTTCCATCCCGGACTGCTGCCGAGTCCTTCTGAGATGATTAATATCGTGATTAATCGACCTTTACAGCTCTTTACTTTATTTTTATCTTGGGGAACATAACACGGACGGAGTCATACAATATAGTGACTTGTGGACATTAATCATAAATCCTTTTGCCGGAGGACCAAATTAGAAATGTGAAGGGTTTACTTGGGTGCTGCGAGCTCTCTTGGACCCTTTCTCACTCTCTTTGCTCCTAGTGAACAGCCTAAAGCTCAAGTGCTTTGTTAGTGTGTTAATTAACTCACCCAATCACATCCTTTTAGTCAGATATACAGTATACACACACGCAACATAAACGTAATATTACAACTTACACAAAGATGATGCAAAACCACAAGTGTGAACTAAGTTACATACTAATCAGAATGTGTAAGTACTGTTGTGAAGACGCTCTTTCCGTAACAACACACTAAAACATACAATAAATAGATAAAGCATTCACAATATTATATTATAATAGTGTACTCAAGATGTTATTTCAGGATTCCAGGTTGATCACAAAACAGTTCTCACACGTTTGTGTTCAATAAATAATAATATTAAATAAAATGCTACAATTAATTTTGCAATATTTGATTACATTTTTTATCAAATGTTCTTGTTGAATAAAATAATACATATATATATATGATTTCAGAGTAAACCTGACTAAAATGAAGGAATATGACGATGATAGATAGATAGATAGATAGATAGATAGATAGATAGATAGATAGATAGATAGATAGATAGATAGATAGATAGATAGATAGATAGATAGATAGATAGATAGATAGATAGATAGATAGATAGATAGATAGATAGATAGATAGATAGATAGATAGATAGATAGATAGATAGATGTGTGTGCAATTTAAGCGTAATGCAATTTATTGCGTGGGTTCTGTAAGCGGTCACGTCAAATTCCTATCCTCCAACAGATAGCCACCTGCTCTGACAGTTCGAACATATGGGATTGTCCTGATTAACAGGCAGCAAGAGAGAAGATGAGATGTCATGTGAAGGGGGCTCTGGGTGTGCATCCAACCCATCATCCTAATGACTGCACTTCCTGTGAACGGGATAGCAATGAACTCTGAAAGCTCTAGACACTTGAGTACGCTTTCTGACGGCCTGAGATTTAAGTGCGCCGTAATGCGTCACATGACTTGGGTCAGTGAGCCAAGCTGAGCCAATCAAACTCTACAGCTAGGGAGAACAGAGAGTGAGCTGATTGGAAGACAGGATGGTAAATGCCAAGGCGGCTTCATCCATCACAACCCCCAAGTGCGCAGCCTGGTCTCAAACGGGTCCCACTGCATATTGTTCAATATGTGGGAGCTTCCGAATCAATAACGTCAAGTGTTAAAAATGAAGGACATGTTTTTAGAGCCACTGCATATTGTAGACATCAGGGGGCTAGAGAAACATGGACCTTCTCCATTATGAGGACAGGTGGTGAAGGGGGCTGATGGGTACCAGGCCAAAGCCACTGAAGCCCATGAGGGAGTATATGGGGAACCAAAGCATGGAGTCACACCATTCCAGCAGGAAAGATCCGCATCCGTAGTCTATTCATAGATCCCATCTGCTTTTGTTGCATCTTGTTGTTGCATTGCGAAGGTAACAGCATTACATCTGTTTGTCAAAATAGTAAAGAAGATTTAAAGGGATAGTTCACGAAAAAAAAAAAAATTGTCATTCCAAACCCATATGAACAAAACAGGTGAATTTTTGTACAATATCTGGGCCATTTTTTCCCCAACACAATAAAAAGAATGGGCTTTCAAGGTCTGAAATGACAAAGATGAACCACAAAAAATTGGTACATATGACTATTTTCCAGTACTTCTAAAGCCATTTGATATGTTTGTGTGAGAAACCGACTGAAATATAAGTCATTATTCATTATAATAAGTCATTATAGGTTTTTTTTTAGTCATAGATCTTTTCAATGAATCTATTGATCTGATTCACAAATACGAAAATCAATTTGTTGATTCATTAACGAATCAGAATGATCTGGTTCTTGAGGTCTGTTCAAAGCTATCGTATAGTCAAATTGACTACTTTTATATAACTTTTTATGATACTTTGCATTTGTGTCCTTCTCAAACTTGAATTCTACAGTTCACATTCACTGTAATTCCATGAAAAAAACAACAACAATATATAATATTCAAAACTTAAAAACTTAAAGAACGCCATAGAGGTTTGGAACATGAGGGTGAGTAGACGTTAAACCGAGGTCCTGACTCTCTGTGGTCATTCAAAATCCCATGATGTCCTTCGAAAAAGAGTAGGGGTGTAACCCCGGCATCCTGGGCAAATTTGCCCCTTGGCCTCTGTCCATCATGGCCTCCTAATCATCCCTATATACTAATTGGCTTCATCACTATGTCTCCTCTCCACCAGTAAACTGGTGTGTGGTGGGCGTTCTGGCGCAATATGGCTGCCGTCACATCATCCAGGTGGATGCTGCACATTGGTGGTGGTTGAGGAGATTCCCCCCTACCATATGTGAAGCGCTTTGAGGTCCCAGAAAAAGCGCTATATAAATGTAACGAATTATTATTATTAACGAATTAGTAATTGTTGGGGAAAAAAAAGATCTAGTACAATATTCCTTTATCAGAGTTTTTTGCTAATTAAAAATCACATTTCTATAAACATGTGGCATATTTCATATTTCCAACATCAAAAAATTATACAGCAAAGCAGATTAGGGCGTCTATGCGCAATGAAGCAGATTAAATGCTTTGACATGGAATGGGATGTCGTCCAAACGAACACCCATCAACCCTCAGGACAGAAAGCACTTTGAGTGTCGCATATCAAAATCATTCCACACTGACTGTAGACGCTGCACAGAAGTCTCAGCTGTGTAGACATGTCTGCATTAGTATCATGTACGGTTACAAAATGATATTATGGCTTAAAATATATATTTTTTGTCCTATTAATTATTTAAAAAAACATTCACATTTGCATCATATATCACCTATAATATAACCAGCTCCATATGTATGAATTTTTTGTTTTGTAAAACATTTCATTTCCCAACTGCCACGATACAACCAACATAATAAAACATTACCAGATTTACGTTTCAAATAAAACTAAACAAGCTCTGAGTGCCACTCATTGGACGTTTTACTTTGAAAGTGTTGCGAAACACACTGTAATATAAAGCAAAGCAACGTAATATAATTTCGCAGAAATGCCATCACAGGCACATTTTTCCAATGAGCCTGGGCTAAAAAACTATTACGTGGAAGAAAATACACTAAATTTGCAAGCAAGGCCTTCTAGCGTTCTTTGAAAAAAACTGGTTTCTGTTAGTCAACTTTCAACATGGCGGTGCCATGGTGCAATGATGATATCAGATGGTAAAGCCATGGTACTGAATAAATTATCTGATATTCCAATGGTACTCCAAGGTACTTCAAAGAATACAGGGTATATGCCCCAAAACATTGTATTATCATAGTACCATGGTACTTTTTTAGTTAAGATGAAGGTCTGTGTTTCTGAAGCTGCTTAGGACTGTTTTTATTAATCATTAGATGTTCAAAACTAAAAATATGCCACTCAATAATGTTAAATTAATCACGTTCAGGGCATAGCTCATACTGTAGCTCCTTAAAAATTGGCTTGTAGCTTAGCTACTAAACAACTGGGAGCTGCCAGCAAGAAAATGAAAAAAGAAACAATTGACTCCAATTTCAACAAACTGGTCCCAGCAGGGCAGGGTAGGATAAGGCCAGACTAAATTAAGACAACACAGCACATTTGCTTTGGGGATTCATGTTTACATTCAGATTCTATTCCTGGAAGTTCTTGCTCAGACACCTGACAGCATTCAAATGGGTTGGAGGTTGATTAACAACAGCAGAATTTTCATTTTTGGTTGAACTATCCCTTTAAAGTATAAAATCACAGTTCTTTTTTCTAAAGGCAAGGGAAATGAATGCATCATAATATATGAACAGCCGGTACAAAAACAACACCTTAGGGCCTCCCTTGAACTAAGCAACAACCCACATCCTTCAGTGTATTTTAAAATGCTGTGAGCAAGGAAATTAGGAGCATGGCGGACACGCACATCCCACACACACCAACACCATCACTGTTTTTAGATGAGGCAGGGGATAAATCTGAGAGACAGGGAACAGTGTGCTCTTGGCGGAGAGCTGAGGTAACAGCAGTGGCAAGCAGATTTGAGATTTGAGCCGTATTAAAGTTTATCCCTCTGCTGATGGCTATATGTGTTTTTAGAGTTGATATACCGTGGCACACCTGCTGAGAACACTGGGATGGGTAAGTACTGCAGAGCACAGCCCATCTTTGAATAATTCAAGTGCTGGCTAAGCATCTGGACCCTACGTCTAAAAGCAACATGGCATGGCCAAACTGTGCATCAATGTCCGTGCTGAACATCGCTATCTTTAAAAAGGAAGATGCTGTGTATTAAATTATATTTAACATGTTTATCTCCAGATTTTGCATTTATAAGCATAGTTCATCCAAACAAATCATACATCCTTTTTGTTTTACCCTCATGTCATTTCAAACCCAATTGCTGTTATTTTGGGCTGCAAAACGATTCTTCAAAAGGCACATGAGACTGGAATGACATGATGGTAGGGCTGGGTGATAAACGGTATCATATCGAGATCTCGATAAAAGCTCTGGACGTTTCGACTCGCTATGGATTACCCTACCAGTCTATAACACAGCAGAAATAAACGTGACAACAGCCAGTCCGTGCAGGGAGCCGGCGAGGGAAACAAAAGCAAAAGTGAATTTGCATTACCCTCCAAAGCAGAGGAATTGGTTGGGGAAAAAAGGTAACACAACGTCAATTATATGGCAGTGGTTCGGATTTCTTAAAAGCAATGAAGTGCAGATTAAGGGCCGGTTTATGCAGAACATGAACACCGGCACGGACAACAGCACGGAAACCCGGCACGGCATGGATACCGGCACGGAAACCCGGCATGGACACAGACACCGGCATTGGCACCGGCACGGTACGGAAACCAGCATGTAAACCCGGCACGGCACGGAAAGGTACACCATCACAAAAAACGTGAATTTGACTTGGTTACATGAGACTCACCAACAGCGGTTACACAAACAAAATTAGACAAAATACAATGGAAACATGAGGGCTATTTGTACACCAAGACTAATGACTAACAAGAAACACCTGTGAACAATCAAGACAATCAACCAATAAGAACATGACACCAGCGTGTGTTTACATAGAAAAACAGTGGAGTGGAGTGTGAACTGGCCCAGACGGTCTGCAAAATAAGTCGTTGGTCAGTTCCAACCAAGGCGGGAAAAGCAACAAACCTTTTCAATCACCTAAAAAGGAACCATCCCAGAGACAACACAGAGAATACGAAATGTTTCATGTCTCATGTTAACCTGTGTAGCATAATGACTAGTTTACAATGTTTAAATATTGCACTTTTTACAAAAAATTCTAACTTTAAATCATTTCATAGATGTAAAACCAATGGTAATATTTTTGAACTATATCTAACAGTGAACTTTAAATATTTGAGATGTTTGCTACTATTTTATAACGTTACAAGGCAACCTAACTTCTATTGTTTTAAGGCAGAACAGCATGTTTTCACAGTTAAACATTTACATTATGTTATTCTATTTTTGTTAATAAACTATATTCTAAAATGTAATTAAAGAACACTCTGGTTTCTCCAGGCTTCAGTCAGTCGGGATAGTCTTCAAGCTGACAGCATTATCAAGTTATATTTCATGATTTATAAAAAAATATTGTATTTCTCATATTTCTTGCTATATCGCTCAGCCCTACATGAGGGTGAGTAAATAGTATTAATTTCATAAATAATATTGCATATGGTATAAGCCTGAATAAATTTTATGGCCTTGAGCTTTGGTGCTCATGAGTGAGATGTAAGTTTGAATCTTGCTTGTGACATTTTCTGATTTCTTCCATCATTTCTTGTCTTTGCTCCAGTCATATTGAAAAAGTAGCAAAATGGCCAAAGTAGAGATAATACTGTATATTCAGTATAATCTGTGGAAAAGATATGAGATGCCAACCAAATATTTAAGATTTATTCATCTTTTACTTGAGCAGGAGTCATCAATCCATTCCCTATCATCCATCATCGATTATTTTCAGAAGGAAGTTATGTGGCTTTAACATTAATAAACGTATTTCTATATATAGTGTTGCAGTATAGAATTATACAATTATTTTTACATTTAAATCAGCATTAATGAAAACTATATCATTTTTCAAAATAAGATTTTTGCATCACAGCAATAAGAATGTAAACTGTGAAGGGAAATGTACTTCAAAAATGTCACCGATTTCCCCATTTATGTCACAATCCTGAAAAGTGAGCCATTGAGCTGCAGTAATCATAAAAGCTGTGGCTTCGTTTAGCTGAAAGGATGATGACATGAATTATTGAAGAAGATACAAACACAGATCTGATTAAAATAACAGCCTGTACCCCTCCAGCCTCTCTAACTGATGAGGCAAACACCATCACACATCTGTGTAAGCATCACCGAGCACTGCCTGATTGGATAAAGAGGGGTCATGTGACTTCCTCGCATGAGCACTGGGTAAGTTATCTAGTCCCTGTCGAGTCTGGGGGGAAAAAATGGTGTATGTGACTGACTTACACTAATCATACTCTCCGGTGAAGGTTTAAAAAAAGAATGATGATGCAGTCGAAAATATTACATCATCTAGCATTTAAAAATGCAAACATAAATGGAAAGTGCAAGAACCAAAACGATAAGCATGCAATGATTGATTTATTTTGACTCGAGATAAAATTAGCAATCAGATGCCGAGCGCTCAACATGCCAACACAGCGAAAGTGAAATTCCACAAGCCCTCATGCTACCTTCCCATCAATCCTTGTAACGGCATGTGTCTCCTCAGCCTCCTGCGCAAAACCTGCAGGCTCAAATGATGCTTTTCCATGTTTGTTTTACTTTTCCTAATCTCTCACAGCATTACACAACTGTCAGACCTGGTTAGTTTCACCTCTGGCATTGACTGGGAGTGATATAAATTTTTACACAGAGTGGAAAAGATTCCTTATTCCCTTCCGGAATATGTTGTAATATTCAGGAGCTCGTGCAGGACACCTTTGATGCAATTGACTCAAGTCTCATGGGCAAGGCGGGTTATTGCAAACCCCATTAAAACTGAATGAGTGTCTCACTCTCTCTGGTTTGCTAAGAATAAGTAGCGCCTACTGCTAGTGTCAAGACTTTCTGTTATTTTAGCACCATCGTGTATTTATTTAAATCTAAACAAGTTACTAAAAAAAGAACAACTACTTTAAGAATGTGAGTTTACTTGCTTAACGAACCAAACAACTGTTGTAGTCTTTTTGTAGCAATTTACGTTTTTAAAAAATATGACACTTTCAAAATATACTTATAAAACCATGCTGTTAAACAAACCGAGTCTCTTTACGTAATGCTATTGCTAACCACAGATCTTGGGCCCTATTTTAACGATCTAAGCACATGGTCTAAAGTGCACAGCGCAAGTGCACTTAGGGCATGTCCGAATCCACTTTTGCTAGTTTAATGGCGGGAAAATGGTCGTGGTACCCGGCGCATGGTTTAAAAGGGTTGTCCCTATTCTCTTAATAAATGAGGGGTGTTTTTTGGAGCGTAATGTGCAATAAATCAATCAGAGTCTTATCTCCCATTCCCTTTAAAAGCCAGTTGCGCTCGTGCCATGGTGGATTTGCTATTTACATGGCGGAATATGCAACCAGAAAAAATGCACTCTTCTCTAGCGAGGAAACGGATCTGCTCGTGCGCGAGGTTAAAGCGCACAAGCAGACCATCTATGGGACAAAGTGTACACGCGTTGTGGACCCGCCTATAGGCGCACATTACTAATGCTCTCTTTAAATAAAAATTAAAAATATTGCACCATTGACTTTAGACCAGGTTTCAGTTGGTCAATGGCGCAGTTTGTTTCAGTTGCCTCAAAATAGCAACGCGCCAACAATGCGCCTGAACACACCTCGTTTTCAGACCAGCACTCCCACGGATGCACAAAGGTGCAAATGCATTTGCTATTTAAACAACGTGGCACAGGACGTAAAAACACACTGTAAATAGAAACCTTTGATACTCAAAACCGATGCGTTTGACGACCCTACTCTGTACAAAATGACTAATTAAACTTGAACTAGTGCTAGTCAGAATGTGTAGGCCTAAGTCATGTTGTGAATACGTTAACTTATTTCTGTAGCAATGCACTAAAACACAAATAATTAGCATTTGCACTCTCGATGACTAAAATGTTATTACCGTCAACTGCAATTTAATTTCGAAACTAAAATGATGAATGAATTTAAAGGACTAAAAAATAGGACTTAAACTAAGAAAAAAAAGATGTGTAATGCTGAAAAGAATGACTTAATTTAAACACTTGTGCTGAAGCACTATTTCAGTGCATTTACAGCCTAAACTGGATTGCTGGTAGTACAGCACAGAAAAGTAGCGCAGCTGTTTAGTGAATTTGCCCCAGTCTCTTTTCCATTTTTCCAGACCATCTCTTATGTTCAAGCCAATCTGACCCCCAGGGAACAGAGCAGAGCAACCGAGAGTCCTCAAAATATGCATTCTGCACGCGAATTACAGTGAATATTATGGGCTTTAGCATAGCAAACATGACATGGCCACATAACATCAGCCTTCTCTGAAGGCAAAAATAGATAATCCCATTCCTTTTACATGGCATCATTTTCCCTAAGGGATTTTTTTAAGGGTAAAGCTGATGACGTCTGAGGTTGGACAAGGACAGAGTTCATTATGCAAAAAGCAAATCTTTCCATTTTTCTCATCTAATGAGCACTGTCATGTGTGTAATTCCAGGTGTGAACATGAAGCGGAGAACTTTTATTTCAAGATAGGAAGGCAACAGTTTAACAATTAAATAAATCTAAGGGTAGGACCAAAACCGAATATGGCAATTCTATCATCAAGAGCAAAGACGACCGCCTGATTTAATTACACAAGCGATTCCACAAGCACAAAGAGAATTATGCGAATGCACATGCCCAATTAGCTCAGAATATCTGCGCTCCGGTTTTCCCGCATTTTTGCTGGAACAACGCTTTGACAAGATTTCAAACACCTCTAGAGTCAAATGAGGCCACAGCTATGAGTTCCAGGTAAATGAACAGTGGTTGAGTAAAACGAGGACAGATTTTGATCAGGCCCAAAAGACCGACAGACAGAAATCCACACAGCTGAGCCTGTCTGGAACTTTGAAGTAGGATAAATGCCTCTAAAAAAATGGGTGCGCTATAAAAGCTTCAAATCAACAACACCCACCCTATACGAAAAGCTCCATAAAACAAGTGATGTCTCTCTTTATACATCTATTGACCCTTTAATGTCCTTTCTTCTTGCTCACAAACCAGATTAGCCCCTCCCCAGCATAAACCTTGTTTCATAAGCCTGAGGATATTTTCAGGTGTGGGCTGGCACTCAATTTCATTACCGGTTCTCTGAATTGTGTATTCATCTGGAAGGGGTCAGCATCAATCCCTCGATCTAAGCAAAATAGATCAAAGTAAGGGAGCAAAACAATAACTCATTGGTTTATGGCATGGATAATGGACATCATAATCTGTTCATTCATTAACAAAACAGATTAAATAAAACATATTTGTTTGTCATAGCTCCGGGCAAAGGAACACTTTTAGGGAGACGATTGGCATCAGATGGTTGGATCAAAGTATTAGCTCGACGCACGTGACCTGAAAATGACTGGCTTGTGTTATAGCAGATGTCCTCATAGGCAAGTGACAAACAAGAGAGCTTTTATAGCAATAAATGACCAAGAAGCTGTATAATAAATGCAAAAAATTAGGGATCGATGATATTATCATGAGTGATAAGCTGATATTTTCATGTTATGGCTGCTATTATTATACTAAAATATACTATTATTTTTATTTTTGCTAAAGATTACATTTAACAGTGTTATTCTATTATTAGCATTTTTAGAGATGAACTTTTAAGTGAGTGTTAAGTGGAATAAATAATATCGGGCAAAAAACAATTTGGAAGCAATATATCGTCCATCCCAACAGAAACTAATTATGTTATGCAATAAATGTTGTCAGATCCAATGCTGCACGTAGAATATTATATTTGTTACATAGGCTACCAAATATATCCAGAAGCTGTTAAGAAAATGCAAAAAATAATAATAAAAAATAACTGTTATTGAATAAATGCTGTCAGAGAGTTATCATTAATGAGATTTATGGTAGTCCAGGCCTACATTTCAATCTGAGTCTAAGAAAACACTCCCAAAAGAGTTAGTATGACCACATTATCAAGTGATCTGAATACTCGCCTATATATTTCATACTACTGTATAAAGAATTATTCAATAAACTGCCAAGGAAAGCAATTTCTAAACATTTTTGCTCCAAAGCTCCTGAATCCACATGCCACATCATAAGATGGAGGAGATGGTGGGCACCCTGACTGAAGTCATTCATCTCTGGAGATGAGCTGTTTGCAAACGGCTTGTCAAAGCTCTGTACTGATCATTCATCATGACACGGTCACTGTTGTCGCTGCTGAACTCATAGCTGCAGTGTGGCAATATGGTTATTTCATAAAACTACCACAAACAAAACAGCATTATATGTATAAGTTTGTCCCAGGCAAGGGGCAAAAAGCACCTTTTGGTATAGCGTTATATAGGAGAACATACTATAGATTTGTTATAACGACAGAGTAATGTCGAATTGGGGTTATGGATTTTAGCACCCGCATGAATTAGCTCGGGCCCGGCAGCAAGGCTATTAGCAAACTGTGCCAAAAAAAGAATGGAGGAGGAGAAAAATAACCTTTTGTATATATGGAAACAGAGTGAGCGCCTCAGACTCGACATAATCAACTTTCACATGGGCTGTTTCACTAATGAAGCATGGAATTGTCGGAAATGGGAACATGTCAGCTGTGAAAGCGGTCAGTCAGGGAAGCAGTTCGGCTGCTTTGGTCATCGCTGACATCAGCAGATAATTAACTGGTTCAGGACTCTAGTGGCAGTAATTAGACAGAGAGAAATACGCATTACGAAGACTGAATCCTGTCCTACTGGAAACTGTAATTGTGTTTCTGTTTGAGACGCCAAACGTCTACTAGTTCAGATATGATATTTTCGCATTCCAACACTAGTTGTGGTGTGCAGCATCTTTTTCCTGGCAGGCTTCGATCCTCTGGAAAGAATCCTGCTGCTAACAAAGTTGGCTCTAATGTAATTCTATGGAGTGTGTAAAGACTAACAAAATGAATGGCTAAAAGACAAGCCAAAAGGCTTAAAAGGGTTTAGAGTAATAAAACCGTGCTCTTTATGTAGGTTTTTCACCTTCACTGATGCTGTTCACTGACCATATATAGTATTTGACATCTGTGTGGAATTTAACAAGCCATTATGAGAAATAATGCCAAGAAAGAATTCCTTCAACATTCTGGTCAGACTTAGGGGTTTATTCAAATTGTGAATTATTATTTATTTATAATATTTATGAATAATAAGCCATTTATATTATCAATCATAATGAATCAAATGAGCATTGTTATTATTATTATTTTGATTAATTATTTTTAAAAAGTGTTTAACTTCTGCAGTTAATTCAACCTAAAGAGCTTAGCATACACTCTTTAATAATATAAGATAATAGCCTCAGCCAAAAAAAAAAAAAAAAAAATGCTCCAACATTCTGGTTAGGGGTTTGTTCAAATTATTTATATAATTTATTACTTGTTACTTATTTTTATCATTAATACTAATGAATCAAAATATTATTATTTAATTATTATTAGTATCAAACTTGTTAAATTAAATGGTTAGTTTACTCAACCTTAAAGGCCCACTGAAGTATGCAGCATTATTCAATGTGTTGATGTAATTTCCACTGAAACAGGAAGACGGGTGGGACATGTCGAACAGCTCCTACCCTTTTTAAAAGTAGCCAATAGCGTTCAGTTTATATCACAGTTCGTCCAGAGCCGTTTAGCTCGGTAAAGCCGCAGTTTCCTCCTGATCTCTAGCCGTTTCTCCTCCTAATCTTCTGTGCAGAATTCAAATATGATCCGCCAGGGGCGTCACTAGGCCCTTTTTAGGGGGGCTTCAGCCCCCCTAAATTTATGCCTAGCCCTCCTAAAAACTTGTGATTAATATGCTACACAAATTCGTGTTCGCTTCAGTCTTGTTTTAATCAGATTCAGCGCGTTCTTCATCTTAAATCCGCAGTGGCGCCGAGCAGAGAGCGCGTCAAAAAGAGAGGAAAGAGTGTGTGTGTGTTCATCTGAGCCCATTGGTCTGTCACTGCTCGTCAATGTCAGAATATTTGAGATGACCAATCAAATCAAAGTAGGCGGGCTTTAGATTCACAGACGCTCGACGCTTCAGTGCGCGGGCAAGTGCGAGATAGCGGAGTGGCAATCGGGAGAGTCGGGAGTTTTCCCGGTGGGCCGGTAGTGTTTCGAGGCCGCGAGGGCCGGTCTGATAAAATGTATTTATTGGAAGCTCGCCATGCGCACTTGGGGCCCAAGTGAGGGGAAGAAAACTTTTATGAATATTATCTAAAACGAAACGTAGTTTTATACTAAGCTTTAGTGGCGTAGGTCGTAGGGTGTGAGCCTGAGATACTCGAGTGCAGCTTTTGATGCGCTCGACGCGAGTTCGAATCCGCCTTTTGCCGAACTCTCTCTTCTCCTTTTTCCCAGCACATATGTAAAGATGTAAAATTTATAACCTACCATTAAGGTCTCTAGCGTTATATTTTGCCAACGAACTAAAATTGAAACCATGATATGGCTTTGTGCATTTATAAAACAGCACAAGACGTTTAGAATAGCATCCTGTTTGTGCTGCGTGATTACTTGCTCACGCGATCAGCATGGTGTTTTCTCCTAAATAAAAGCTCAAGGGTTTATAGTGAAGAAATTAGGACAAAAGTATTTTAATTTTCCTATATTATAGTGTAATGTAGGCTAAAATATACTTTTGAAATATTCATTTTCATTTACATATAGTACATTTATAGGCTAAATGGATTTTACGTCATATGAATAATTATATAAATCATTATTACATTATTATAATAATTGTTTGGCATCCTAAAACACCATTGATAATGTAATGCAGACTGAGACTCTCATAACTAAAAAGATGTTTGAGCCCTCTTTAAATCAATGCTTTTTCTTTGTTCAACGAGCAGTTCATGGGTTGAAGCTCTTAATTTTGATCTCTCAGAGAGCACGAGATTGATGCATTTAACCTTAAAATGTACAAAATTGTCTTGCCGGGGAGCATGCCCCCGAACCCCCCTAGAGGCACAGAGTCCACCCAACATAGTTTCACAAATTCCTATGGGAAAGAACGACCATTTATAAACTTTACTCCAGCAAAGTACAACAAAGTTCCCTTTAAATCAGTAAAACGGTAAATGCTAGCCTATATTAAAATCCTGCCGGCGACGAGGGCCGGTGGTGTATGAAATTTCCCGGTAGATTTTTTGGTCCCACTCCGCCCCTGGATGTAAGTAGCTAACCTTATAACGTTATATATTTGACAGTTTTTTGAGGTCATTAAAGTTAAACGAATGACAAAAAATAAGCAGGAAAACTAATATAGTTTTGTCTAATTTCGCCCTTTTGAACTGAAATTAGGCATGTAACATCAGCCAAATGTAATCATTCATTTACTGTCATTGTGAGTGGACAAAAGACATTAACAAAGCCGTTTTCATCCTGTTAGGTACAGGATTAATAATGAATGTGCACATATTGAAAATATACCTAATACAAATTGTAGCCTTTAGTAAATAAAAAAAAAGCTCAGCTTTAGGAGGGGAAGAGAAAGGGCACGATGAGGAGACTGAAAAAAAAGAAAGGAAGATGGAGATGAGGAGAGAGCAGGTATTGACAAATAGTCAATACTGATATAGTTTTAACGCTATTTCTTATCCTTTTTTTGGTCTTCAAACGTCTTGAAATGCACATTTCAGAGATTAAAAAATGTAACCCCCAAACCTCCACCTCAAATGCAGGACCTGATTATAAAGATTATAAAGCCCTGTCTACAGCCCTGTATTAGGAATCAGAATCAGAAAGAGCTTTATCCCAAGTGTGCTTGCACAAGGAATTGGTTTTGGTGCTGATGCTTCCAGTGCACATATACAAATATGTGATAAGGCATAAGATCAATAATGAATGTGTAGCCTTTAATGTGAATTAATTTTATAAACTTAGTTACCTTTCCTAGTAGTTTTCAGTAAATTAACACGTCTGAGAAAATGATTCATAGGCAAAATCAACCAGTTGACCCCCAAAGAGAAAAAGAGTGTGATGCTGATGAGGAGAGAAAAATAATCAGCTGCCAACTGAAATGGTTTTATCCCAAAAAAATTTGCCTTCAAAACATCTTAAAATGCACATAATAGTTCAGAGAATTAAAAATTTTCTCGGGGAAACAGCGAACCCCCCTAACTAACACAACTCGAATTCAGGTACAGTGATTATAAAACCCTGCAATTGCATGGTAATGAAAGTGAGCATTAGACCCTAAATTAAACTTTTACCTTGTTTTTTTTTATTTATTTTTTATCATACCCTCATTGGGGGCTTAGCCCCCCTAAAAGGAAAATCCTAGAATCGCCCCTGTGATCCGCTCTGTGCTATCGTGTCTCCGTACCGGAGCAGACTGTGCAAGGAGACTGTGTGCTTGTTCCCTATCCCCTATATAGTGCACTATGTGCCATTCACCATGTAGAACAGTGGTTCCCAACCTTTTTTTGTCTGAGACCCCCTTTTTCCCAAGAAAATATTTTAGGCCCCCTCTTCAAATTTAATGATATTATCGCTCTTGTAATCTTGCAGCAAGGATGACAAAATATGTTTTTTTTTCAAACAAACGGTGTGTTTATGCACAAATAATAGCCTATAATATTGAAAATACAATAACAAAAACATCAGTAGGCGCTTTGTAATTTAAAAACGTAAGCCTAGGAGAAGCCTATAAATTGGCCCTATTTGAAATGCAAAAACAAAAATATTCACACTGTTGTGTAGGTAAAATAAAAAGAAAGAATATAGGCCAGGGGTGGGCAAACTACGGCCCGCGGGCCACATACGGCCCGTTAGGCTGTTTAATCCGGCCCGTCGAATATTTAAAAAAATGTCTTAAAAATTGCATTCGGTGGCGAGGGGGGCGTGGTTCAGCGAGGTCTGTAGCGGGAGAGCGAGGGCGGAGCCGAGCGGTAAGCGGACCGTGCTGATAGAGTGGGGAGAGAGAGACTGCTGGGAGCTCGTGCACGCTGTCGAGAAAGAAAACGCTGGCCTGCAAGCTGTATTCAGTGGAAAGTGTTGCTGCATTTGTGACCTGAGAAGCTGTATCCAGCGGGAAGAGTACTGTTTTATATGTGATTTATTTTTGAAAAATTCTGAATTAATTGTGTGAGCGCGAGTAAGCGCTGTGGTGAGAGAAAGTAACCTAATAAAGTGCACGAACCCCAGTATTCGCCGACCCTGTGTCTCCTTCCATCACCCATTTACCGAACCAACATCCCTGTCACACATTCATTTTGCCCTTTTCCTGCAATACTTGAATAAAGCAGATCATCATTCACTCAGAGCTGTTGTGGCTGTCCTGCGGTGTGTCACGTGACAAGAAATGACGCGTCACCATGGAAACCATTCAGTGACTCAATAGAGTGCCGAAGTGATGACGTCACTTTGTAGGACAACTCGGAAGCTGGCGGCGCATGGGTTCCCTCGATCGAAAAGCTATGCATTTTCCCCATAGACTTTTGGAAAATCGCAAAAAATAAGATCTGTGTTTAACAAAGAGTTGTGACCCTTACACGTTTTGTCTATCAAGATAATCTTTACAAGTTAATCCAAAATTTATACATTTTGAAGCCTATATAAAGTTTTTAAAAAACACAAGCAGACACAATAAAGTTTAAAAAACCACAAGCAGGTTATAACTGTGTGTTCTATGTCATAGATCAAAACGTGAAAATATTTAGAGGCTTTGTTCACCACAGACCTTATTTCAGGCGATTTAGCAAAAACCCATTCAAAAATCCCATAGACTTTAGAGCGAGGGAACCGGGAGTGCTAAAATGCTAACTCACTTCCGCGTTTTGGCCTACAGAGTGACGTCGTAACTTCGGCACAAAGCTCACGCTGTAGAGTCAGACCGTTTTTTGTAATTTGTCATATGTAATTTATAACTAATATCACAGGAAACAGAACGTTGGCACGATTGAATCATTGACATTTCAGCACTCCTTGAACAGACAGCGACTTAAGCACAACAGGGCTCCTTGTTGCACTTTAATGTTTTTTCCTTTTTTGGAAACTCAGAGAAAAAAAAAATGTTTGTAACCACTTGTACGCCTGATTAGTTTTCATTTGATTTTTTAGTTTTTCATTTAATATTTAGTTTCTTTGCTCCTCTGTATTTGTAGATGTCTCTTGGACTGCTTCCGGTTACCGAACTTTATCGCCCCTTCGCCCGGCTTTCGACTACGCTCCCATCTCTGCCATGTACAGAAACCGGTTTTGTGCATTAAATGTTCTTATCTGCTTTTGTTTTTTACGTTTTATTTATCATACTTAAAATAAATTGGTATATTTGTTTATTTTATTTTTTCACAAATGTATGACGTTTGTGTGTTAAGTGCAATTTGATTACCATATGGAGTTTTAATAAAGTTGGATTAACGTAACCTCTAATTTTTACTCTTCTAAGTGTACACTTGCTGGTGTTTTGTTTCTAATTTACTGTTAACAATATTTAAAAACAATATTTAAAAAGAATATAAATATATACAAAAAAATAAATAAATAAATAACCCCAAAATATAACAATGCTAAATGGGGATATCTATTAGCCTGGCTAACGCCAGACCCAATCTCGTTGAGAATTGGGTCTGGGAACCACATGCGCAATTTCTCGTATTTGAGGCGTGGTTTCAGAATGCCCGTCGCAGTTTATTGGGTGCTAAGAATGTCTATCAAATATGCCTGTACGTAGCTCATAGCCAATCGTTTCAATTATACCAGATGACGTATGTCTACTATGACGACTGGGGTCTCGCGAAGCCTCATTGCCTTAGCCACTAACGGGGCTAGTTGATATATCAGACTTTTTCCAAAGCCTGTTGGTAGCAGGGCAAAAACATCATTCTTGTTTAAGAAATGGTTTAACGCCGAAAGCTGTTCTTTTTTCAAAATGAACTTGCATTCTAAACTACTTAGACATTGTTCTAAGGCTGCATCAAAGAGTAGCTTCGCGTCTTCAGCCATGTTAAATAGATATAAACAAACTGTTTCCGTGTGTCGCATAGATGTCGTCATCGTCTAGCTGCTCCCTCCCCGTTCTGTGATTGGTTCCCTAAATGAGGCGAAAAATCTGGCCATGGTATCCAGACTGCCTTTCAGCGTGAATTGAATCGCGCTGCGGTAAGGCAGTATGGGGAAACCCAGGCTAGATATCTATAGCATATAAATTAATTTACCACGTAAATTACGTGATCCACGTATCCACGTAAATGTGTTTGCTGGTATAATCTGCCACTGGGCCGGCCCTCTGTCAAATTTTAAAACCCAGTGTGCCCCTTCAGCCAAAAAGTTTGCCCACCCCTGATATAGGCTATTGCTAAATGACTGTTGTCTGGGGCCTCAATACTTGCATGTTATTTGTGAGGCTTTATCAATGTGAGGCTTTATTTTTTACGCTTTTGGCGCAATAGCGAGCGATAATAAACTTGCATTTATTAACAGAATAATGTGTCTTTCGGAAGAACATTGTAGCCGGAACTACATCTCTCCGCAGCGGCAGCGATCCGAACCAGTGTAAAATAGTCCCAATGTAAACACTTATTATAGGAGTACCATAGTGGTTCAGGATAAGACAAAAACACGGATTGGAAAATGGATTCATGAAGAACTCGCTCATTATATACATTTTGTAAATTTTGAACAGAAAAAAGTTAAGGACTTTTATTTAATGCTCATTGCTCAAACCTTTCAAAATATGACTCGACCCCCCAGAGAGCTCGCTGAGGTCCCCTTGTGGCCCGCAACCCCCCTGTTGGGAACCGATGATGTAGAAAATAGTAAATGCGTGAACAAGTGACAGATTTCGGCTGCAGCGTCTATTCATAGTGTAGGGAGCGGGACGCTTTAGATTCTAGAGAGCATTTGATTGGACAGAAAATCTGATGAAAGCTGAAGTGCAGAGTGATGTCATCAAAATTATTGATGTATTTTGGTGGAAATGAGAGACTGCAAGTTTAGAACGCTTCTATCTTCTAAATGCAAATTTTGTCATTGTTCTGAAGCACACTAGCTTATACATAACAGTAAGGCTAACATATTCATAGTAAAAGTAAAAAAAAACTTCCAGTTAAATTTCATGGGGACTTTAAAGTTGTTCCAAACCGGAACAGTTCACACAGAATGCGTTTCTCCATTCCAATGCACCACTTTTCCATTATTTTTTAATGTAAGACGAACGTCATTAACCATTGCGCTTGCGTCTCACGCATGGCACTGCATTCTAAAAACGCAGAGCTTCAATTTAAATAAGTTTAACATACGCTGTTTCTAGACCTTGCACTTTTTTTTCGTTTTACTTATCTGCGTCTTTTAACCGACTGAAGCTCAAACGTGCTGCGTAACACACATGAATGAACCTCATTGGTTCTTGCGGATCTCTTTATGCTATGGTTGATAAATGTTTATGTTAATGAAAGCCTAAATTTAATCTGTTTATCATATAAAGTGATCAAATCTCTTCAGAAAATTTGGACTAAACCGATCTCTTTCTTTATGAACTTTTTGAAGTGTCAAAGTGGTAGTTGCATAGACTGTCAATGGAGGGACAGAAATCTCTCAGATTTCATTACAAATATCTTCATTTGTGTTTTGAAGATAAACGAAAGTCTTACGGGTGTGAAACGACATGCAGACAAGTAATTAATTTCGGAGTTTTCATTCTTATGTGAACTAACCTTTAATATAACCCAAATAGCTTAACATACTCTTCTTTGTGTAAATACTTTCAGCCTTATTCATAGAAAAATGCATTGCTTGACATAAAAATAAACAATATATTGATTTCTAAAGCCATTTTTTTGTAATGCAATGTTTACCACAATAATGTCTTTAAATAATCTTCATATGAGGACTTTCTCAGTAAATGTTGAAATGCAATTCATTTGATTAATTAATCAGTATATGATGTAATTAATCCGATTACATTTTATAAACGATTGACAGCCCTAGTAAATACATAATAATATTATGCCAACCTCGTCTTTAACCATATCGATATTTCACAGTGATGTCATAATTTCTTTCAACCTAAAGTCTTTTATATTGTAAACCATTTTAATGGCAGTATTAACAATGTAAAAAGCTCTCCCTTTGTTCTCAGTCATTTCAACCGTACATGGCTGTGAATCAAAGACTCCCGCAGTTGTCATCATAGCATGTTTTTTTGTTTTTTTTAAATGCAGCTCCCCTCTTGAGGGAGAACAGATGGGTTTTTGCAAAGATGCTTCAAACGTTTTGATGGGATCAGTTTGAGTAGTCCAGGTTTTATAATGTGCGTTACAGAATAAACCACCACAGATTTCTTAAAGAGCAATGAGAGACCTGCTTCTCCAGTTATAATAATTACACACACAGCACGGGTGGAAAAACACTATGCCTACTCCATTAAAACTTGGCTTTGGTTCCGTGTTACACACAACCTTTCTACTGACAAGTGACAACGCGCATCCCCATAAAATAGTCAATTAAAGCATGAATCCAGTGTAGTTAGGTTCAACTAATTGCTGAATCCAGTCACTGCAGGTCTGAGGCCGCAAAAAGGCCTTTGAAAAGCAAACGGAGCAGTTCATCACTGTCATTCTTGGTAATACACTCACTCTTTCCACTCTGGTCAAAAAAAAATGTAGATCAGTTCCCATGGCAACATAGCACAGCAGGCTCCTGTTGACTAGCAGAATCATCACTGTAGGGGCATTGAGGAGAGATGCCTCATCCTCAGCAAGCCACAAGTGTGTCTGGCCATGCGCCATAGACCCAGCTCAAAGCCAACAAGGACAATAGCAGTTTTATGAATGAGAAGGCATAGGCTCTTTACCTCTGTGTATTAAGCCTATGGTCCAGACCGACGCATGTCTGCGTGCCCACATAAAACTAATCTGGTGTAATTCTAGCTTTAGAAAATCTAATCTGCTTTTTTCGATATCTGTATTTCAGATGTTTAAGAAGGGCCATCATGCCCGGAGCGAGTTCACATCATCAACGCTGAACTTGTTTGCACAAATTAAATCATTTTTTTGTTTAAATGTTCTTCTGGTCCTCAGGCACAGGCTACTGATACATTGCAGCATGAATGGAGAACACGGTTGGAATTGAAAGTGCCATATTGATGTACCAGACATTTCAACACTCCAGTATCATTTTCAGGAGGAAAAGGTGATGGGGTCAAAGGTCAAGATTATTAGGAACACATTCAACAAAGAAATATTTCAACAGAAGGCAACCTATTGGCTACTGTCACTGATATGGACTGAAAACCAAGTTGTATATTATTATATGGCTCTAGTCTCTAGAATACTTGCTTCTTGATCAGTTGCACCATTCACCATTTTTTTTTTTAATAAATCCATAAAATATAACAGCTGTGATAACCAGAACTTTACACTCTTAAAAATAAAGGCTCCAAAAGGGTTTTTTCGCAATTATGCCATAGAAGAACCGTTTATGGTTCCCCAAAGAAAGTTTCAGTGAACAGTGAAAAGAACCATTTGTTTCATTCTGATAACCAGCATAAAACACAGGTGGTGTTGAGACAGCCACATGTCGAATCAAAGCTCCTCACACAAGTAGCTTTTCCACACACTCAAATATACTCAAATGTGCACAAGGACCATCTATTAACTTATTAATTGGTAAATGGCCATCTGATAAGGGGGAACGTATGTAATTATCACAAAATAAACCAGATCAGGGTAAAACAGCACCCCTTCCTATGTGTGTTTTTTTGCTACATTTAACAATTATTGGTTCCCGGAACGTTCTGAGAATCTTGTTTTATGGTTAAAAAAAGAAATGAATTTGGCTTTCAACAAGAATAACGGCAACAGTGCCATCAGAACCACTTTTGTATTTAATTTGGAATAAAACATTTTATTGAATGGAATCGTTCTCATATTTATATACGGACTCAACTTTTTTGTTCACATGGCACACTAGAGTCCATGTTCGCAACTTCGCATTTTATATGAAAGCAATACGTTCTAAATCATGGAAGTGTCATGACGACGTATATTTTTTCAGAACCATGAGCACAACAAAAACATAACCGCTAGTAGCCTACTCACTGTCCTTACGTTGATACTCATGTTCAGTCGTTTAGACCCAGAAATGAAAATAACAATGTGAAAAAGAAGGTAGAATTGAACCCAAGTTCAGACCAAACAACCGAACAAGTGTTATGGTGCATTTAAGTCATGTCGAAAAGATCGTGTTGAGCGCACACGAACGCCACCACAAAGTCGTAAATACGAGTGGGAAGCTCGGGATTTTCTTTAAGCTCCGATCTTTACGAGTTGGGGGCGTGTCTGTCTATAGCCTGGTTTCCATTACAGATTTGCAAAGAACTTTGCGATATTTTCTAAATGTCGATAAAAAACTATTGCGAAATGACGGCTTTTCCATTAACCGATGTTACACGACTAATTTTAAATATAGACGTAGGCTCACTATTAGCCGACGCTGGTCATGTGTGTGAAGAGTGTGACGTACAACACAGAAGCTTTGCGCTGTTACACTACGTGAACTAACTCGAGGCCCACAGAGAAGGAAATTAATAATTGAATAAAGTCGTTATTTTTGTTTGTTTTTTTGCGCACAAAAAGTATTCTCGTCGCTTGATAAACTTAAGATTGAGCCACTGTAGTCACTTGGACTATTTTAACGATGTCTTTAATAACTTTTCTGGGCCAGCAAGTTTCAATCCCTTAGAAGCCTTTGGAGGAATGATCCAGCTCTCAGATTTAATCAAAAATATCTTAATTTGTGTTCCGAAGATGAATGAAAGTCTTACGGGGTCGGAACAACATGAGGGTGAGTCATTAATGACAGAATTTTCATTTTTGGGTGAACTATCCCTTTAACGGTGACATTGTCAGACTTTTTATTTACATCAAAAGCTTCCCTAAACAAAATATAATAGCATTGTAATAACAATAACGATAAAAATGACACGGGCTTCATAAATAAATATATATATAAAATAAAAAAAAACGTTTAAAAGCAAAACGCAACTGATCTTCATTTTCTAGAAGTAGAGTTTCAAAACCTTGTGTAGTTAATTAAGAGAAATTTCTCTTAAAGGTTCTCTAAGCGATGTCGGGTAACGTCACTTCTTGTTGACGTTTAAAGTATTGTCAAACAAAACGGAGGCTAGCTAGTAGAGCTTAGATCGGGCCCAAAAAATCAAGCCCGACCCGACCCAAGCCCGTGCACGTTGTGTCCGAGCCCGGCCCGGCCCGAGACATTAACTGTAATTATCAGCCCGAGCCCGATTTAAACCCGAACATTTTGGGCCGTTATAACCAGGGGCGACGCCAGATCATGCAGGTGCTGATTGGGTGCTAGACCATTGACAGGGGGGAGCTGCGCAATGTTATATATATATATATTATAAATACTATTAATAAATGTGCAAAAATTGCCCACTTAATATTTAATATTAAATTATTTCAATTATCACAATGAAAGTTTTAATTTTATTAAATTGAACAAGCACAACATTCAGGATTCAATCAAATATTCTTAAAGATTCATTATTATTTATAATGTTATTTCGACATATGTGTGCGCGTGCAACAAGCAAGATGTGCATTTGTAAATTCGGTGACAAGCGTGCCAAAAATTGATTTAATTTATGATGAGATGGCTTCAGTTCAACTGCTATGGTAACCGCGGCTCGCCGGCGCTTCCATGTCATGATTATAGTTTGCTATATTTGCTTCTTATTATTCCAGGTAATTGGTTAATGAAAAATGTATTAAAATTAAGATACAATTTATACAAAACGAAATTCACTTTAAAGAAAGGCTTTCTACAAAACAGAACATAATGAAGTGGTCATGCCTGAACCACTCAATGTCTCCCGATATTGCGCACCCTCCTATCTATGTTCACGTTCATAATCAACATAGATGGGAAAAAATAACATTATAATATTTGAATAAATATGAAAATAAATGCGTTTATTTAATGGCTACAACACATACTACAGACTCTCTATTTGTACAAATTGCTGCACATTCATTTAATTCTGAATTTTGCACACATAAATTGAAAGGCATGTAGGCCTATTGACTTTATTGCGTGCATTTATTAATTATTATCTTTATGAATAAAGTAACAAGGACAAAGCATGTAAACTGCGTTGTTTATTTATTCAGAATGGAATGGATCGCAAATGGATCCGAATGAAGTAGGCTAACGTAAAAAAACGAACACAGAAAATGAAAAATAATTAACTTTGGAGGGCCTAGCTAGGAGTAGGCTACTTTAATATAATTTAACAATGTTTTAGAACATAGAATCTTTTTTAAACAAAATCCATATTGCACTTAAGCTAGGCCTACAGTACACAACACAATACAGCACAGCGCGCGAGTGGAGGAGACGCTGCGCGTGACACGTGACGTGCTTGATCAAGGGCCCGACCCGACCCGACCCGAGCATAGTGGCGTGAAATATCGGCCCGGCCCGGCCCGCGGGTCGGGTCGGGTCGGGGTCGGGTCGGGCTCGGGCTCGGGCTCGGGCAGAGAATCTAAGCTCTACTAGCTAGACCCTCCCTTCTCCTCATCCGCGCACTAACCCCCCAAACCCCGCCCCCAAGTCCTTCTTGTCGGTGATTGGCTGGAACTGTTTGTCATGTTTTGTGGAGCGGGTTAGCCCAGTTTGTTTTAGTTGCTGTTTGTGGAGCCTGGGCTGTCTACAGAGATCGCGTTTCTTTACAGTGTGTTCAGGGGACAGGCAGCCATCGGTTAGTGATGAGATGTTTGCTGGATGTGACAAAAAATGTTTTGGCCTAAAAAACGCGTGACATCGCTTAGAGCACCTTTAATTAACTACACAAGGTTTTGAAACTCTAAGCACACCGCCATCTTGCTCCGACGAAATACTTGAACGCACGTTTCTAGCTGTCTATGGAACGCACCTATAGTAAACACAAATAGTAAATTATTCGTAAAACTAGTAAATAGGCTACGAACTTCCCAGGAATACTGACCTTGAACCAAGTTACTGTTTTCCTCCATTTAAAGACTAATTATAACAGGAACCAATAGAATTCGAGTGAGGGCTGTAAAGGAGATATTTAATTGGCTACTGAATAAATAGTCCTACATCCCTTCACTGAAGCATCTCGTTCGTGAAATAAATAAATAAACAATACATCTCGTTTGTCAACCATAGACATAAAAAATACAATATTGTATGTCTATGTTACATAGACATATAAAATATTGTATTTGTTTGTTGATAGCAAACTGAATTAAAAAAAACATTTCGTTTAGGAACGAACGGAATAAACAAAATATCTTGTTTGTAAAAGATATGAACGAATCAGCCATCTCGTTCTCGAACTTTTAGCAAATGCATTTCGAAGTAACCTGCAGAAAACGTAATTGAACGAATCCGTGAAGCGTTTCGTAGGCTAATCAAAAGATTCGAGATGAATCACAATCTCCAAATTCCTTCACCTCAGCCACTGAACTGAAAATGAATGAAAACGTCTGAGGAGCGACAGACCACAGCACTGCAGCACTGAATGCCCTGGTCAGACGTCACATGCTGTTTATACACAAGTGCTTTAGATTAGATAGAGTGATGTAGGGCTATACCTGCATCGTGTTTTTGTCAGAGGTTTTGCTGTGTCTGTTTTGTTCACAAGCGGTCACAGGAAACAGACACAACAAACACACAAGTGGTTAATATCTAAACAAATAGTATATGGTCTGTCTGTATTTAAATGTGATAACGTTTTCATAAGACCGATTTTTTATTCCGCATTGCGTTTAACAATTAACCTCCAAACAATATAGTTCGTTTGAAATGATTCAAAATCCAAACGTGCCGTTTCAGAATATTCAAATTAAACATAAAAACACAACACCTATTTTTTTTAGAAAGGTTTTGAAGCTGGACACTCAAACAGGTTGTCCACAAAATAACCCCAAAATATCTCACCGTTTATGGCAAATATGGACGGAACCAGGAGCAATGTAATTCCAACAGATATCAGACACTTGGTCCACACACCGTGCAGGTCAACATATTTTCGGCATAAGGACAAGCCTATCCATTCCGACATGCCTTGGGTTCCAGCGTTGCCATTCCCGCTATTGGAGCCCAAAATGTAGACATCGTTACGCGCATTTCTTGGGGCCATCGGGCTAGAGATAAATTCAGCAATAGGCCGAAAGGTCCCGAAAAAGACATTTGATCTATCCTTTACAGTTCCTTAGACTGAGGTCTTCTCTCCACTGTTTTTCTGCTCTATGTCAGCATTGAAACTTTAAGGCGATGCGTCTGCAAAGCGCATTCAGAATCATCCGTGACCACCACATCAATCACGCGCGCGTTATAACAGCAGGTTATCTAGCACACTTCATGAAACGAATATTCAGCATAGGAATCCATGAGCGTCAATCCTATAATCCCGCTATTATATTAATGATGCTGCGACGGAAAGTCGGCTGCTTTTGATTGGGAAAAAATACCGCGTCTCCAAGCGAGTGTATGCAGGCAAACTGGTGATGAGGCAGGCGCGTTATAAGGACTGATGAACAAGAGGAAGACGACCTCTGCTGGGTTTACATGAGGATGACTGCTGCTCATGGATAGCCCAATACAAACATTGTCCATCGACATGCTGATGTCTGCTGTTGTGGGAAATTCTACGAAATTCCTTTGGATTTTATATATTATCAGACTTTTTTTATACTGCCTTTAAGTGGTAAAAAAAAATAGCACCGTATAATCTAAAGCAAAATTATCATTAAAATAATATGTAATCTTACAGCATTGCTATAGGTCTATAAAGCAAGGGGTTGACAGTTTCGAAGTTAATTTTGAACTCATTTCATAGTTAAAATACCTAGTTAACAACAATCTTTACAGTTAAAATATACATTTGTTATACTCAACTAAAAAGTGGACGATGTAAGGGAATTACAGCAATAATTTGATTTGCAAATAAATAACCGGGTATTAAAATATGTGTAGGCCTACTTATTAAAGAGATTTTAGCAGAATAAATGTCCTTGTATATGCTAGTTATAAGTAGGCCTATCTGTTACATAACAACCGGAAGCAACGACATAAAACGTCATACAAAATGTGTGATTCCATCCGCATGATGGCGCAATTTCGTCAGTTTCAACAAGTTTTTTGTTTGTTTTTTTTGGCCTGGTAGAAGATTATATTTTTGTTTAGAATTAATATACTATAATTTAATTTAATATTTAAAAAAATGAAGTAAATACACATTTAAATATAATCTTCAGAAGATAATCTTATTTGTGATAAGAAATTTTAAACAAGCGTTTAACAAAAAAAGTTGTCTCAGTTGTCTTAAAGATTTCTTTAAATAAAGACAAACAAACATTGTGTGCCCGCAGCAATATATATTTTAATTCAAAGTGAATTTTGACAATACACCATAATTTCTTTAATTTGACACTCACCAATAGTCACCAGGAAAACCCGCTTTCTGTGACAAAGTACATAAGGCTTGGTCACATATAAATCACTGAGAACTAGAGAGAAACACGACCGCAAACTGTAAGAGACATTACATCAAAAAAAAAAAAAAAGGTTCCCAGTCCTCATTTAGTGAATATTGCACAGTGCAGTGGCTACATGGCAAACTAATGTAGCATAGAAATCAAAGCAAACAGAAATCAGAAAGCCACAAAAAATGTACAAATATGAAAACAGTAACAGTTCAGATTTAGTCAATCAAGTCTGTTTGCTCTTAAGTCTAAATATTATCCGATAACTTGCAGTGAGATTTAACTTTTACTAAAATATAATCTGCAGAGGAGTTAAAAATAGATCTAAAGCAATCCAACCCAAATCCTACGGCAAGTGTTACACAGTAGCACATATGACAAATACAAGGACCCTGAATTAACTGTACAAGAAGATCTAAAAGAAAAAACATGAATCAAAGAAAGCAAAAACTGTTTGGTTTGGGAGTTTCAAAGACATTTCAACTTTAGTTTTGTTTGCAGATCCCTCTGTCCTTCACGTTTACGCCAAGTTTCACTCTCATTAGGTTGGGGTTGGTAGACCTTGTTAGAAGTAAAACATTTCGAGAATGTTTACTTGCAGTGAATTAATGAAAAGAATTCATATAATGTGTGCATGAGTAGCAATTTAGTACTCATCTCTAGTGCTACATGCTAAATGTAAAATATAGGGTCATAATGCGAGGTACAACACCATATTTTGGACTGTATCTCCATGAAGTTGGCTATGCTAAAGCAATAAATTCTGATCACGTCCTGTGAAACAAAGGGCAATGCTCATTCTACTTTACAAATGGTGGTTTACATTCACAGTGTATCATGTAAAGCTTCCCAAATACAAGAAAACCGTGTCTTGGGCGTTTAGTCAGCATAATAATAATAATAACAACAACAACAATCCCTGATATCATTTCATTATCGTTTTGCTGTTGTTGTTGTTGTTGGTCATAAAAATATAAATTAATCAAGCATGATTGGATTTCCTTTCCACGATTTTGAGAAACAAACATCCATTTTTCACCTTACAGGTGATTACTGCATTGCATGAGTATCAAGTTACACTCGCTATTGGTTATCAGGTTATCATCAACATCCAACAGGATTACGATCTACTTTTAAGCAACTGGTCGGTAACAGCACTTCAGTTATGACTATCAAACACTGCAGTTACACTTTCATCCCTCGGTCAAGCATGAAAGCGAGGAAGAGGCTGGCAGGCAGTGTTTGAAAAAGGGATATAAAGGTCTGAAGCACATTTCAAAGGCACTAAAGCAGTGTCGCTCGTTTTAGAACACCTACATAGAATCGCCCACAAAATGAGAATGGGTGCCCTAATAACTCCTGGTTTACAGAGTTAGCGAACAGTCCGCCTTAAAACATAAGCAAAACGTGCATTCTGTATCGTGTTTTTTTTTTTCTTTCATTTCTTAATACATGAATATACCCGATACACCTTTTTGTGTGCATTTCAATGTAAAATTATAATAAGGGGGAAAATCAAATCAAATCAAAATTCTAAGCACTGTAGTTAAGATGAGACGGCCAAATGCGATTTTTTTTTTTTTTGCCCAACCCTACATTTTGTCTAGCATATCAAACGTATCAAGTGCTAATAGCATTACTAAAATTAATATTCTGAAATGGTGAGATGAGTGGGTCATTGAATACAGAATTTATATCGATACTTAAAACAAAGTTAAATCTATCCTGCAAGCTATGCCTTAACAAAATGCAAATATACGTACTAAGACAGATATACACCAATATGCATCTAATACGTAAGATTAGCCCCAAGATAACAACAGATAAAACACTGATGCAAACGAAACGTAAAATACAAAACCCACGCACACAAAAACCCAAATCTCCATTACTTGCAATACAGTAGTTACAATGACACTTCAAAAAAAGAAAGCAAAACAGAGAGAGGCATTAAAATGCTTCTGATGCCAGTCAGTATGGTAAAACCCAAAAACAAACTAACAAACAAACGGAAGAAAAAAAAATCATCTCACTTCTATTTCAAGGTAATTAGACATATATAAAAATAAGAAAGCTAAGAACAAAGTTAATCATCTAATTTCACAGCTATTATGAAGTGGCAATCAGTATATAGCAGCTTATCTATGATACATTCAAGAATAAATGAAACAAAGTCATAACTTGCCCGAAAAAGCTAAACATCAACCTCAACATTTTTACATAGATTTTTCTGTTAAATACAGCCTCAACTACACTACGTTCGAGGTCTACGCTAAAACAGTAGCTACTCTGCTTAAGAAATGAATTACTGTCTTTGGTGTAGCGAAAGCATCATTATGAAAGAATGCACCTAATGAAAAACTCAAATCTAAAAAAGAAAAGAAAAGAAATTCACACAGAAAAAAAGCTATTTCTCCCTGACGGAATGTATGAGATAAAAACAGCCAGCGTCAAAAAAAGCAATTAAATGGTGAGAGAGGGAATACAAAATCCAATCTTGTCACATGCATCTATGAAGAAAATTGCACACGATCAACTCTCGTCTTATAAAGCACTGAATACTCCAGCAATGATAGACTTTACAGTTGGATACTCAATACTGAATAATTCTGCACAAAGCAAACATGAAACCATACAACATCATCAAAGAGCTATCTGCTGATACAAGTCCAACACCGATAACACTTCTAACTCTAAAATTAACATAGAACTGATGGAAAGAAAACGAAAAACACACTCCGAAAACTATGGATTGTATTGCAGTTTCATTAAACAGTGTAAATACTATTAGATTAGAAACAGATTATCAAATATGAAAGTACTCAAACGTTTTTAAACATAGTTCATCGCCCTCTGCTACGGCGAAGCACGTTATACTCGAAAAATCGAACTCTGCTACCACTCAGCGTAATACATCCACCTGTAAATACCACACGCAAAAGGACTGTATCGCTTCAGAATAATGCGCAAATCATCTAAGGCGTTAAACAACACATTTCGCCCTGTACAAAAGGTCAAATCATGAGCCTGATCATGCATTCGGCAGGCGTAAATAGCCAATCAGGTGAGATTTTGACGGTTTTAAACATGAGACCCATTAGGGCGTGTTTGGTTCGACACCCAAGCTGCTTTCCGAACAAAAACTCCTGTCGAGAGCCTAAGAGATTAATTAAATAATGATAAATGACACCGAAGTAGAGATTATGTAAGTCAACGAATACACAAATGCACCAAGCTCGAAAAACAAAACAAAACTAAAAGATCTATGAAACAGCCCTAATATAAAAATCACAAATAACGATTGAAAATGTTTCAAGTGCTGCAGTCCGGTACACGCATGACTGCACGTAGGACTCGGGGTAACTTGCAACAACATGTATTTTAAGGCACTGTTTATTGAACCCCACGGATTCAATGCAGCAAGTCTTACAACATATACACAGAGGGTGAAAAGCCCCCTCCCCCTTTTTGAAGTCCAACATTGGTTTTTGCCCATGCAGAGACATGCAGTGTGACAGAACCTTTTCAACACCGGTCTAAAAGAGAGAAACTTAACACTGAAGAGCACGGGGCTACTACGGAAAAATACAGACGGGTAACACCGGGTCACCACAAGGGGGACTCGCACGCACACTGGAGACAGGGATGGCTTGAACCAGAGTCACTGTGTCTAATACACACGTCAGAAGGCAATATCGAAAAATAGCATAGGGGAACTGCTGCGGCCCTCTGCCGAGGGTTTCACGACTAGGGATTTTGTTGTATCAAATGTGCAAAAACACATTAAAAGTGAGTTGTGTTCAATCCACTCACGCATCCATTTGTTTGCTTTATTCTCCATGATATCTGTAAAGCTTGATTTGCATCATCATCATCATCATACTTTATAAGGAAAGGAAACGAAAAGAAAGATGTCACGGCTCAGTGCCGGCTGCGTGCGCGTGGCTGCCGCGGGCTCCAGCTCAGATGTATGGGTACTGACTGAGTTTGCTGGGGCTGAGGGGGAAGCCTGCGTAGACGGGCGACGCCACATAGGAGTGCGGGTGAAAGAGGGCTTTGAACTGGCCCTGTGGAAGCAGGGTGGGGGAGGGCAGCAGCCTGTGGTTGATGCCTACGCTGATGCCCTGGTGGTGCACCAGGCTGTAGGCAGGCTGCAAGACGGGCCGAGGGCCCGGTGGTGGGCACGGTGAAGGCAAGAGGTGGGCCACGGGCGCGGAAGGTGGATAGGAGAGGAGGGCGGGAGGTGGTGGGTGGCCGGCCGAGTGTGTGGGGCTGCCATGAGGAAGCGGGAAGGTATGGCCGTGCACTGTGGGTGGGATGAAGGCCTGCGGTCTGCGCGGCTGCCGGTAGTTGCCGTTCCACTCCTTGTGGCAAGAGCCGTAATGCTGGACCTGAGCGGGGAAGAAACAAAACAATGTCAATTTTGTTCCAACATTTTAAATAACTTCATTAACTTCCCAGTTTGGACAATTCCTATTAAAGCGGAGTGAATTAGAGAATTCTAGCATTTGTCACCAGAGAGAAGTTATTTTTACTGAAAGATTGTGTAGACATTTCGATTTAAAATTACAGTCAAAAAAGTAAACTAAATAAACATGCAGGGACAAACATTCACAATAAAAATCTATAACATGCATTTACTAAATTTATAGGGTAACATTTAATGCTGACTTTAAAATAGGAAGTTGGGTGGCTCATTTTTTAAAGGGCACCTATTATGGAATTTAGAAAATTACCTTTCATGTAGTGTGTAACATAGATCTAAGTGAACGAAAACATTCTGCAAAGTTTTAAATATGGAAGTTCACCGTATACAAAGTTATTGTCTCTCAAAAGTAAGAGTTGACTGAGTCGCTGATATGAATCGACAAACGAACGAAGGTTTTTCTCCATCTAGATGACGTCAACTTGACAAGTTATTTGAATAAGAAACACCCACTCATTGCGCGCGCAGACACCAGGGTAAACTTGAAAACATCATGTCGACAACAAGACGCTGTGTTCTGAAGTGCGAATCAAAAGCGACCTTTTTTCACTACCCAGGGACGTGCCTTTGAAGACTAAGTGGCTACAGTTCATATATATACAACTATACCACTAGGGCTGGGTTTCGATTTAAATTTCAAGAATCGATTCGATTCCGATTCTCAAGATCTTGAATCGATTATCATCATTCGATTGGATCTGATCTGATCTTCGAGATTTAGATCAGTGTTTTTGAAAAAAGCATTTTTTTTCAGCTGTTACCTGAAGGACTGTATGCAACATATTGATACTATTATTATAGACATTCAACTGAGTATTGATGGTTGTAAAGAACAATCCCCCTTCCAGAGTGTTGATACAACTGCTTTCACAAACTTGCACTGGTGTAGACGACAGAGGACGCAGAGGTATATCAGCAGCAGTAGTAGGGCTGACGCGATATCCGCAATCGTATAGTACCACACACTGACAAGTCAACCGCAGAGGATTGCAAGTAACCGCAGCAATATTCACGTTTTTTTATAAGGCTATAACCTTCTTGTTTTGAACTTCACGCATGTGTATTGAATGTTGAACAAGTTCATAATGATAACAAGACTGTTTATCATGGTGATTTGTAGCCTACGGCTTCCCACAGACAGTGAATGAGAGAGATCGGCAGAGCGCGTGCGATTACCTGCGTCTGTCTTTGAAGTCATATTCATGGAAAGGTTGCCGTGTAAAAGGAAAGCGAAATATTTGTCGTATCATCCTTTTAACGTTCACGTCACGGAAATGCGCGTCAGGAGCAGCGCTGGTCAGCTTCCCACAGCGCGAGGAAGCCGCGGGGAAATAAAATCAGCGAGTCGCGCATTGAATCAATGCCATATTGGTCTTTAATGAAGCATTTTCAGCGTTACCCATGCGACGCATTGCTGCTTAGCTGAGCCTTGAAAAGTGGAACTCAAAGTTAAAAATAATTAACACCTTGTTTCATTATATCTCTTTTAATGAATCAGCTTTTCTGAACGTGTTCGTTGAATGAACGGTTTAGTGACTCACTCAAAGTCCGTTGTCGTAACAATGTGCGCTCTAAGTGAAAGCCTTTCAATGCGCATATAGGGATCTCCCAGTCGCAGAAAGTTAAAGTTCACAGGGAAAATGTAAGCCTATTATTAAATCGATCCTCTGACTTACGGATCGATCTTTAGAAATTTATATGAAAATCGATTCAGAATTGGTGAATCGATTTTTTCAACACAGCTCTATATACCACACAAGTATAGCCGAACCTTTTGCTGTGTTCGCGTCATTTTATGACGATTGCTTTACAAACAAATGCTTTCAAGTGTGGATTCGCGAGCCGGTTGATACTGAAGGAAGGTTCAAAACAATTTTATTTGGATCAGCTTCCTCCTCCGAATCACAACCTGTAAGTAGTATTAATAATTGTTGCTTTTATGTGTTTTGCATGCTCAATAAGTATTTGTGTGTGTTGTGTAAGTTACGCTCAGTGCAGCTTCTAGGTCTCCAATGTCAATTTTTTTTAAATGTGTGAAATGTATGTAGTTGTTATTGGAGTTGTCAAAGAATAGAGCGTATTGTAGTACTGCAGTGCTTTATTCAATATGTTTATGCGTTGGACTAACGCAAACAATAACTGATTGGGTCATCTGACCAATCACCGCAGATTAGCGTCACACAAAGGAGGGGTTTGGAAAAATGAGTCGTTGAACGAATCATTTGGGAGTCGGTGATCAAATCCGGTAAAAATAAATCCATATTATAAGACATCAAAAGTGCTTTTTTGTCATTGCATGCATGCAAAACTGTTGTTGGGGACTCCCAACACAATATTAGGAACATTTTAAATCCCATAATAGGTGCCCTTTAAAAATTTAATTAAATACTTGGTAGTCAATTGCAGGCACTATTAGTGGGTGGGACACTCATTCTAAAGCATTTGGTTGGACAAATCTGTGCAGCACAGGATGAGTAATCAATATTTTTTGGTACATTTAGATTAGTGGAGCACGATATATCGGCCGGCAATATAATATCTGCCGATATGGTCAGTTTTTTACACATCGGTATTGTTACGATGTCAAAATAGGGCCGATGTGAACAGGCTGATAATCATTCCTGTGTATTTGACGTGCGTGTAGATTTGAGTGCGGGGGCGGGGATGTTTGTTTTTGCACGAGCGCATACATTACAAGCGCAAGTCCTGTCAGTTTAAACATCAAGCGCAAGAAGACTGGAACTTGCGCGTTGTTTTCTGTCAGCCTTACTAAGGCGTATTTTTGTCCCGCCAAAGCCTTATTTGACCGGTGAGTGATGTAGATGACCGACTGCTGCGCTTGTTTAACTGAGAGAACGAGCAGAGAGAGTGAAAGCCCCGGTCGCGCGCGCGTCTTCAAACTGTCTTGCTCTCTCTCTCTCTCTCCCTCCCTCGCGCATATTAATAAATTGAGTTGACTGAATATCTTTGAGAACACACGACGGTAAAGGCTCAGAAGACCGAAGTTTTTTTTTCCCTGAACTACCGCTGGTTGTGAATTGTGCTAAAATAATGTTGCCTTATCTGAAAAGCTTTCCACACATTCAGATGACAAACCACACTTTCAATAAACAAAAAAAATCTATCTAGTGATGAAATGTTTTCTGTGTTGAGACAAATCTTGTGCGATGTCCTAAACTGCCTGGATAATCACACAACGTGTGCCGTGGTCCGTTAATGACACGTCCGATTCGCGAACTAATGACTCCTTTGAACCGATTCACTTTAATGAATGGTTAAAACAACTGATCTGTCCAACAAAGACTCAAGAGACATAAATTGGAAACACTTTACAATTAGGTTCCATTTATTAAAGTCTAGTTAACTACATTAGTTAACATTCTATTAATATTAGTTTCTATGCGGATTTACTCCATGACAAAACCAGTCATTCAAGAATGATTCATTCTTTCCAAATAGAGCTATTCAAGTCATCTGGTGAAATTGTTTTTATATCGCAGAAAAATAAAAATATCGCAATGTCATTTTTTACCAATCTCGTGCAGCCCTTATCCTCGCTATGTGTTTTTTATACAGAGATAGACATCGGTAAATATCGGTATCGGCCATAACAGCAATATTAATATCGGTTATTGGTATCGGCCCACAAATTTTCACATCGGTGCATCACTAATTTAGATATATATAAAAAAAATGCTTTTTTTGTTTGTTTAAAAAAAGTTAACAGTTAACAGACAAACTAAAAGACACAAAACGTCAATTTTGGATTTCATAAGGTCCTTAACTGAATCTTAAATAAAAAGCAAAACATTTGAATCCATGTACTGTTTGGGAACTAAAAAATTGTTTTGGAACAGACTCAGTGTATGGTTTCATTCAACATCAGCATTCACAATGTTTATTTTAATTAAATAATTAATTTAGTATAATCTACAGAGCTTTTCTCTACGTTTTTAATTTGTACAGTATTACCGAGAGAAGTCAAAGAGAGTTAAAACCGACAGACCTGGCCAAAGCCTGGCGGCTGTGGCTGGAATGAAGAGCTCAGTTTCTGCTGGCGGGGCAGCGTGGGGGTGGAAAGGTGGCTCAGTCGTCCTGGGCCGCAGCGACCTCTGGACTGGCAGGAGGATTCGAAGACTGCAGAAAGCAGAAAAGACCAAAAAATGAGTGATCAATAGATAAAAGGGATAGAATGAAAGAAGGATAACTAAACTTAAAATGCAAAACTTCAGCTAATAGAAATTAACGTTTGCAGTTTGGCACAAGAACTGCAACTTGTACGAACTGAATTGGCTGACGTTCTGTTCACAAGAAAGTGATTTCAACATAAAAAACAACAAGTACAAACTTTGAGGTGGAAAAAAATTAAAACTGAGGACCTACCAACTTATAAATAAACTTAGATAGCAATGTATCTAAAACCGAAACTCTCCTCAAACTTTCCATGGACACCCCAAAAGGGTAACGTGCCATGAGAAGCCTCTGAAAGAGTTTACCACTCCAGCAATATTTCTTTCATAGCATGCGTTGAAAACAAAGCATCGGCTCCATGTAGGAAGCAGGAAAGGTATGCTTTGATACGAAAGGGGGAGGCCGGGAATTGTTTTTCCAAAAACAAGTAAAGAAATTTAGGGCAGTCAACACGCAGAGTAAAAATGAATACAGGAATGAAAAGATCACAGGTATGGGAGAGGAAGCTCAAACCGAAAGGGTCACTCAACACTGGGATGTCGCACACAAGACACAGGGTCGCAGTGCACGTTATACCCATAATCACCTGCGATAGCCTCTGTGACAACTTCCTGTTTCTCTCCTATGACCTGTAAAGTAGACATTGGCTGTGACCACACAAAAAAAAAACTGGTTGTGCAGAAGGAACTTTGTATTAATAGCCCAATTGTAGACTGGAAAAAAGTCCATTCAGAGAAACCAGTCTGTATACCACACAAAAACAATTTCACAAAACAGTTCAACAGTACGGAATGAAGCAAGTCGGTTTATATTTTTACCACGCAGCCATGTAAAAATCTGAGCTGTGGATGTAAATGGGATGCAAATAGCACTTCAAGAAACAGTTGTACATTGAACCTGCACGAGACAAAGGACCATTAGAGGTTTGACAAAAGTTGAGCTATTTTCTATTTAGTTTCTTGAGGCACAGAAAAGAATTTTGTCTATCCTTAATTTAGTAAAAAACTTTTTTGTTGTAATGCACAAACAACGGAAGTCTATTTAGCATAGCACTAGGATACAAGTTTAACATTTCTTTTTTTTTCTTTTTTACATTATCCCCCAGTTTCACAGACAAGGCTGAAGACTCATGTTTGAGCCGTTTTAACTGAAATAAACTTGCCATTGTTTTGTCTCAAGATGCACACCAGTAATTTTTTTTTCTAGGGCACATATTTAAAAGCGACTTAAATACCCCAATTGAACTCAGGCCTAATTCTAGTTTAGTCTAAGCCATGTCTGTGAAACCAGGCCATTATGCTTTATTACAAAAAAGGGTAAAGTTATAATCCGATCCAAACTCATGTCATGCAAAGTAAACTTTCACACAATACACACACAAATAACACAAAGGGAGATGAGAGACACTACCGTTCAATTTTTTTTTACTCTTTAAATGTAACTTTTATTCAGCAAGGACACATTCAATTAAAAAACATTGCCATTAAAAAAAATGCTGCTCTTTTGAACTTCTAATAAGCTGCACAACTGTTTTCAACATTGACAATAAGAAATGTTTCTTGAGCAGCAAATCAGCATATTAGAATGATTTCTGAAGGATCATGTGACACTGAAGACTAGAGTAATGATGCAGAAAATACAACTTTGCATCACAAGAATAAATTACATTTTAAAATACATTAAAAAATGTAATACTGTAAAATATTATTACAATTTAACAGCTGGTTTTATTGAATTTTTGATCAAATAAAAGCAGCTTTGGTAAAAAAAATAAAAAAATTGGTAAAAAAAAAGTTTAAAAAAATATGACCAACTCTTTTTTTAAATGGTAGTGTAGCTATCTGCAAAGTTTGTTTACATGAAGCAAACTCCACTGGCAGGAATTACACCTTTTAGTAGCACTTTAACAGCATGGAAAGATAAAAGGTTGATTTAGATGATGCACGCTTCAGCTCAGATGAATTCAATGCCCCATAGACTTCCACAGTTAAATTTTGTGTTGCTTTTATTCAATCTAAAGGACAAGTTGAAATGATTTCCTGTAATAACCGACAGCCTGCATCAAACCTAAAATATTATTTCAAGAAAACATAGGCAACAACTACTGTTTCACTAAAACTTTATACGTTTCTGAAGATCTACAACTGGAGTTATTCTTCAACATATGGCCAGTCCATACCTGTGTGGTGCTCACTGTTGGGATGATGGTTATTGTTCAGCACTCTCATGGGCGGCACCACCACGGTCCTCACCGCAGGTTTATTCAGCCTTGTGTCAGGGTGTCCACGTCTGACCTGGGGTTCCTGGTTCTGGTTCTGATTGGTCAGGAAATGTCTTTCGGGGAAGGGGCTGTCATGGGGCCCTAAGGAGGAGTCTGAAGGGGGCGAGCCGTCTACTGTTTCACACCCACTTTCATGGCCGTCATCTTCTGATATACTGCAGTAGGGCACAGGAGGGAAAGAACATCAAAATACATACAGACTCAACCTCACCTCACAGTTCTACTGGTGTTAAATATAAAATGCCATACCTGCTGGGTCTTTTGCATGGAGAAGGGCTGGATTGTGCCGAGGCTGAGGAGCTGGTGCTGAGACTGCTATCAGGACTACTGAGGGAACACACTCGCTCCATGTTCAGAGAGCCTGTGCATGCTTCACACTCTGGACTGCCCTTACACCTGTCAAAGACACATGCCACTCAATTTAGCAACAAGAGCCATGTGTATGCAAGCTAAACAGAATTCAAGTCCACTACTGACAATATTTTCTAGTAGTGTTTTATTTAGTAGCATTTTATTTCCCTGAAATCAACCTACAATGTTAGTTAAGATGTTTTACCCCAATAATTTAGCTATACATAACCATTTAAAACCTCTCACTGAATTAAAAAGGGTGTATTTTCTTATGCAGCTTTAAGAGTTCTATATGCAAATTACTTATTTTACTTGCAAATAGATTAACCAATCATAACATAAGTCACACCACCCCTGCCTGAATACTGAATATACACTACTTTTCTGTTGGAAAGAATTTGTTTTATTTAGCATGGATGCATTAAATTGATTAAACATGACTTTTGGACGGTGATGTATGTTGATTTGTAAACGTGAGTGCATATTGAGGGTTAAACTCACTTATTAAGAGAGCACCTCTGTGCTTGTTCCTCTTCATCTGTGCTGCTGCTTATACTAATAACGCTAACCACCGGACTGGGCGACTCTCTGATGATGATAGACTCTCGTTGCTGATTGGCCACTGCTGCCTTATAGCAGCCCTCTTCCTCTTCCTCCACCTGCTCCGGTTCCTGCTTCACTTGGGCCTGCACTGCTCTGTCAGGAGAACTCTGCTTTTGCTCCGCACTCGCCATCCTGTTCGCCATCTTTGGTGACGGACACACTGAGGGCTGTGTGTCCGTGTAGTGCGAGACATTCATACTCCTAAAAAGCAACAAGAATTAATATATTTATCTCCACTCTCCCTTTCGGCTAAATGTTATGGATCCTTTTCACCTAAATAAAATTATGTTAATAGCTTTAGAAGTGCGTCTCAGTCTGTGAAAAGGATCCATTTAATCACAACCGAATTAAACTAACAAGAGTATCATAAGTTTCGAATAGAGGCCAAGGCATCTCGCAGGCTTTTTGAGACCCTGCCAATGACTGTAGGCTGTTGCTCACCTGTTCTGGCTGGGTTTGCTCCTCTTGTTAGATGCAGGCTGAGGCCAGACCACATGAGCGATGCCAATGTTTATAGGCTGATGGGCTGACACAGCTATTTGGCTGGGAACAATAGCCTGGGTCATCACCGAACTGTAATGGCTGCTGTGTGGCCGCACTTTCCTTTAAAAAAGAAAACAACAGTCACCGAAATTCTCAAGAGGTCATGTCAGCGAATGATTTTTAAGGCGCAGCTCCTTCTTGATGATCTTACCCCCAGTCTCCTCTCCTCTGCGGTCCAACGACAGCATCGGATGCCAAGCTCGTAGCAGGTGGTGGGACCTGCTGCCAAGCTGGCACTAGGATCTGTGGAGTTCTGTTGGACCACGGCTGCTGAAAGGTCAAGAAAGGACAATGCTGAACCTTTGTAATGTATCTTGCTTCGTGTTAAATATCGAAACTGGTACGTCAAGATGGATAACAACCCTTGGCTGATTTCCATTATTTTTCCCGAGTAACTTGTGAAATAGGCACTTACTTGTGCTATAACTCCTGGTCTCATGGGTAAGGGCTGAATAGCTGGGGCTTGGGTCACCAGAGGAAGAGTGTTCTCCATTCTAACCGAATATCCTCCTGGCTGATTTGGGTTTGAAGGGATTCCTGCAGAGTCAAACAACCAAATTAACGTCTCCATATGGTTTCTGCCAAAATAAAATCCTGATGGTTTTAAAACGAAAAAATTAAGACAGGCATAAATATAAGAATTGTCCTTTTTAGTTGTATTGTAAAACAATTATTTGTTATTATTAAAATTATATTTGTATTCTACAGTGAAATATTAGTAATATTTCTTATAACTAAATAATGGTAATATTTCTTATTTTGCTCTATATTTTAATTTAGTAGTAGTAATAATAACAATAGTCATTTAATTTTAGAGCACAATTATAATTCATCATTTTATAACACTTTTGCCTAAATTGTTGTGCCCTACAATCAAGCACTGCAAACCTTGACCCTTTTTTTAAATACATTTTTTAAAGATTAAAAGTGCCCTCGTACATCCCTAGGTCAAATTATTATGTGCATCCCACTAGAATGTGAATATTCCAGTACCTTGAAGAGCAGGAGGGCAAAGAATGAGCGCCTGCTGAAAGGAGTCATTACACCCAAACTGCGAACTTCCTGTCTGGATGGGAATTCCAGGATGCACCACAGGTGGAGCAGACGGAGGCAGAGTCTAAATGGAAAGGTAAATCGATTAATCTCAGAAATAATCTGTCGTTGTCTTCTTGCTTGCACTTAAAACCCTGAGCACTTTTCAGAGCATGCAGTTTTACCTGAGAGTGGACAGATGGCATTTTGTTGAAGGCGACAGTGATATTTGGAGCACTTGGAAGAGTCACAGGCTTCATGAGTGGGGGTGCTTTGTTGCGGTTGAGAGTATCGTAAATGCTTCTTGAGTGACACACATCCATGATGTGGAAACAGGACTGGACACTGTTGGAGACACGCAAACGATTTCTCGAGAATGACCACACAAAATAGACAACAGTCCATGAAATTGCCATTAAAAATGTCTGGACATACTGGTTGCAATGGGGGAAATCCATCAGGTGCTGCATAGTGACAAAAGGGTGAGTGAGTGCATCTGAAGGGGCGATTCTCTGATCGGCATCAATCATCAGCATCATCTTCAGCAGGTCCACGAATTCTCTCCTGTCAGCTTTCTCCGCCAACTGGTCACAGCCCTCCATGTTAAGCACAAGATTCACCTAATAAATTAATAAAAAAAATAAATAAAAAAATACAAATACTTAAATACATTAAAGCAAAAACAATTATTATCATTCCTTCTACCACATACAATAATAATAATTTTTATTGCTGTTATTATTCGATTAATAACTGTCATTATTATTATTGTACAAAATAAACATTATTAACAACTAATATTATTATTAATTCAATTATGATATACAATATTATATATTACAATATAAATGACATAATTATGTATTAACTATATTATTATTTTATATTTTTATATAAAACAATAATATAGTTAATTATATTAATAAATTATATTTTTATATTATTTGATATACACTTTTCTTGATTTCATATACAAAAACTCCATAATTTTAAAGCTAAGCAAGATTAATGAGGTCTTACATGTCCAATGTCATCCAGACAGCTAAAAATGTACTTCCTCGCCTCCTTGGACTTCAGTCCTGTTTCGGTCTCATGTTCTTCAGTCGTCTGCAGAAACAGGAAGTGTGTTTGAACTCATTACATAAGAAATTCATATCAAAACTTTATGCGGAGCAGACAGTAACTCGATCCAGAGAGCTATGCTGTTTATGACAGCAATGTCTGGTTAAGTGGATGAGAAATGGACCCTTGCCTTCAATCTCCAGGTTGCGTACGGAGAATCGGACTCCTTGCAGAAGAATCTGGCCGTCTTTGTCCCCACATTCAGAAGCTGCTCACCTGGTAACCCTTGAGTTTGAGAGATGTAACGAATCTGCAGAGATGTTTTCAATATTAGTGGATTTCTGATAAAACAAGTAAAGCTAAATTCATATGAAAATCCTTCATGACAAAAATACGTTGATTTACAAAGCATGACAAGATGGTGATGGTAGTTTTCCACTATTCCAAGGAGGAAGTAATTCGAGATAAGGCTGGTCAGGAATAGGCAGGTCCCTATGAGTGGTATGCAGCAGGGGAATTGTGTGCCAAAATACCAATGAACCATTCAGAATGGTATTTTGTCTTGACAAGTATATTTGTATCACAACCTTAGTGCTTACGAAAGATAAATATGGCTCACATTTATTCAGAAGGAGGAACAAATATTTCAAATACTATAAAAGAACAGATATCACCCATGATTGTGCATGTTCAGGATGAAAAAAAAAAAGCGTTTCAAAAAGTTACAAAGCACAGAGTGATATCAATCGACAAGAACCAGCAAAACCAGCTCTGATATGCATAACAAAAGAGACAAATATAAGCAGATAACTTCTTCAGTTGTTATTTCAAGCTCTCAGTTTCATCAGCTTCATGAAGGCTAAGCTCGGCAAGCTCAGTGTTTAACTCTCAATACAGAGCGCAGTATGGGGTCTGCTGCTCCTCAAGGCTTTATTAAGATGCCAAGTCAAGATGGTGGCCACTCATTCTGCCCACAACAGATGTCAAAACTCTCACACCGCACAGACTTAATGCAAGCCAACGCAGGGCAAAATGTGTTCTTTACCATTTGGTTGACGCTTTTTACCCAGATTCATTTATAGTACACCACCACCTACAGAATAGTACATGGACGGATCCCATCAAGCAACTTGAGGGAAATGGAAAGTTTAATTGGAAGATGACAACAGGGTCAGAAATGAACCATGGATCATCATAAATGTCACTGGAGGTGATAAAAATGCTTAAATTTACAATGTGAGTGTGAAAAGCCCCATACAGTGCATTTCACTGATATTTTGCTATCTAATATTTGATACATTTCATTTAATTCTAGGCGTAAGGTATGTGTTTAGTATTAGTTTAACGTTTCTGAAGTTTTCATTCAGCCTTTTGAACTTTCTGATGATCAAAGAATCCTGAAAAGGTTTCAACAAAAATTAAGCAGCACAACGGTTTTCAAAATCGATAATAAGAAAAGTTTCTTGAGCAGCAAATCAGCATATTAGAATGATTTCTGAATAATCATGTGACACTGAAGAGTAAAGTTATGATGCAGAAAATTCTCCTTCGCCATCACAGGAATAAATTACATTTGAAAATATATTAATATTTTAATTCAAATATTTCCCAAATGCTACCATTTTACTGTGTTTTTAATCAATAAATGCAGCCTTGGTGAGCATTAGAGACTTATTTCAGAAACATAATAAATAAATCTAACCACCCCAAACTTTTGAAAGGTAGTGTATCTTGTGCATCATTAACAGCTACTTACTGTAATGTGGATGTTATTATATATTCACTTACAATATTTAATTTAATTGTAAGTGAATATTAATATATATTCACTTACAATATTTAATTTAATTGTTCATGCAGAGAATTTGTTTCAAATAATTAATAGAAATTGAAGTATTTCAAATAAACAGACAACACAGTGGGTGTTAACAGTTAGAAAATCAATTACAGGGGAAAATATTGCCCTCGGTATTGGTCATTCAGTCAACAAGGCACTGAAAATGCATTTCCAGACATGACCAATGACCTTAAGACAGCCTTGTTTTTCCTTTGAATAGGTTTAAATAAGTTGTCTAACTAGACTAAGGTTTGTAGTAATAGTCTCTTTGGTTTTCATCTTTAAATTATGCTACATCACTCCCTTTTAACTACCTAGTGTTGTGGTTTGTTTGCCAAAGGACGCTTTTATAAATCTACGACGGTAACGAGCAATGACTTCATAACGCAAATAACATCACAAAGGCATTAGCGGTGTTTGGTTAACCATAGCGCTGTCTTTTTAGGGAAGGCAGGAGCAGTTCAACCCCACCAATGCATAAGTCTCTGTGTAAAAACACCATTGTTCTTGTTGCCTTGGGAAACCGAGTATTACTGGTCAGTGAATTCTTCTGACGTTCGCCTTCAAGCGTGCATCTGTTGCTTCTCAGAAAGACTGTGTCATAGTGGGCCTCTACCAGTGAAAGCATAAGCCACAACAAAGCCCTCTTTGGCTGCTCGCTCTTATTCCTCTTAGTCTCTTCCTCTCTCGACTATGACGCCACCTCTCCTTTTACAAGCGCTGAGGCTCAACACTGCTGTGTTAAACAAGCAGTGTTTATGGCATCTTAGGGGTGTTATAGTGCCATGATCGGGTTGCCGAAGCGCTGCACAAACACAGAGAGGGCGCTGAAGTGAGAACCTGCTGATAGTGCAGAGGGAGAGGGTGTGTGTGCAAGTGGGGCTTTCGGTTATAAATACATTCTGCTGTGTGGAGTGGAACTGGACCCATTGCTGGCACTGACAGGCGGCCCGGGGGTTTGTGGTCAGCAAACCCAGTGCAGCTTACTCTGACATAGCCGGCTAGTTTCGCTAATGTCATATGTGACATTTACACCACCTCCGACATCTGGTTTATCGGCAGCGCTGGTCCACGGTGACCATAAATGTGCTCACACATTTTAATGTGTGCAAATTATCTTTCAGGTTGTGTGTTGAAATTTGCTTTAAATATTGAGCTAACAAACCTGGTCATTTCACATAAACAAGTAAATAAAATATAAACTACTGTAGTCCTTGACAAAATCTGTAGACATTGGGTTTTCTGTACTTTTTTGTGGGAAAATTAGGAATTCTGCAGAATGATTTTTAATACTACATTGTTAAATACCACACTAGACTGTTATTGATGGCTGGAAACATTTGTATTAATTTTACTATATATTTTATTAGCCAAATTGTTTAATACAAATTTGCATTTAGCATAAATTTACTTAGCTCTCTACCTGCAAAGATTCACAATGATTGACTAAGAATATATAGATTGAAATAACTATCATATTAATTTGAACGAATTCAAAAGATAAATTAAATAAATTAATAACAATTAAATAAAAATCATTCAAAATAGTGACCATGCTTATGGCATCACAGAAGTGAAAGCCCAGGATGATCTCAAAGATATTTTATTTTATTTCATTTTAGAGGTCATCCTGGGCTTACCCTATTGTAATAAAATCAAATAAAATTTTTTTTTTTTTTTTAAGAAATCATCCTGAGCTTACCCTAATAAAATTAAAAATATGAAATATTTTTAATTAAGAAATCATCCTGAGCTAGCTCAGGTAAGCCCAGGATGATCTCTAAAATGAAATACAATTAAATATCCTTGAGATCATCCTGGGCTTACCCTATTAAAATTACTTTTACTTAAAGTGGTTTTTGGTGGTTCCTAGGGGGGAAAAATCTAGATAAACTCAGTTTTCCAAAATCCACTATTGGTTAGTCTCTATCTAGCATGCTCAAACTGGTTTCACAGTTTGCATTTTGCAACACGACTGTTACGACGTTGAATTCAAGTTAAAATAGTCTAGCTTTTAAAAACATGTCAGGAGACCCATAGACCCCGTTCCCTTATACTTGCACCCTGTATGTACAGTTTTGCACAACCCTGCTGCTAATAATTTTCTTTTTTTGTGAAGAAAAGTTATCACAAAGCCTTACACTGAGGATAAAAGCAAATTATGTCATACTCTACCCCACATTAGCATGGCCCCAATGCAACAAAGTGGGTCATTATCTGAGATCACTGCCTTATCTTACCTGGTCATACTCCAGTGCTCCTGGATAAAGTGGCCAGCCCAGGAAGAGCTCAGCGATGACGCAGCCAAGTGACCACATGTCTATGGCCTCACAGAAGGGTAAGCCCAGGATGATCTCTGGAGCCCTGGAACACATTATCAGAAAAGAATAAGAATTAATGGAGTTGTAACCTTGACAACAGGCTGTTGATTGAAAATAGTGGGACACGTAATTACAAAAGCTCCGGAGAAGAATGAAGATGCATTTGTTTGGATGAGCAAAATGCTACAATTTGAATCATGCAAATCATTATGATAAATGTCAAGATGGTTTATACACATCTAATGTTAAACGCAACATTTAACGTGATGCAATGACACAGACTCAGTAGTTTGGGTTTGTGACATCTATGCAAGTCACGTCTCGCGCTCTTTAAGCTCAAGAGTCATGTTTTGTGTCCAGATTGATATAATCTCGAGTCTAATGACGCAGGGCTCCTGTTCTGAAGCAGCGAGAGTCTGCTGTTGGATCGGGGTTTTGACGTCAACGGGCCCATACACATCTGCTACCGTGACAACCAGAGGGAAAGTGCTGGCTGCCTAGCGACAGATGAGGACGGATCTAAACACCTAAACTGGATGATGACAGAGTCGAGGAGTCTGATGACACAATTAACCCTGGTCACTATTAATAATCAACTACAGAGCAAACTCCCCATGCACAGTTGCTAACAAGCTTTGCTGTTTGTCCGAGCCTGATGCTTCCCGATCAAGCGTGTAGCACCTAAAGTTAAAGGACACACAGTTAAAACAGTAACTTTTGCCACATCTATTGATACAGGAACACGTCATGCTAGGTCACTAGTAAGAGACTGTAACTACCAACAGGACACTACTTATGCGGTAACAAAAGCCGCTATGAATAATTCACCGGTGGCTTGGCAATGTGAGACTACCTTTTTAAATTCGAAACTTTGAAATTAAGTTACAGTTAAGGTTTCCATTATTGCCTGTACATTTAGGCCATTCTTAACCAGCTTAGTCTTCATAGTCTGTGGCGTTGCAGAAGCACATGCTGTGATTCATTTTAAGCTGCACAACCCATTATTTACACACGCATTATATGATGCATTATAAAAAAGGAATCACAGTGTGAAACAAACACACTGCAATGCTAGATATATTGGGCCAGCTGTCAATGGACTTAACTGCTTTAAGTTATTCATATGCAAGAGGAAAAGGGGAAAAAAGAAGAAAAACTGCCGTCCAGATAATCTATTTAAGTGTTAAGCTAAATTCAATTGTTTGCAGTTGAAAAAAAAAATCCAATAAGCAGAAGTAACTTGGAATACGTGTTCCTGGAATATCCAATCAATAAGCATGGTAACATTTATTAAAAATAATAAATAATGAACTATATATTATAATAAATTCAACTAATTTAATATAGCTAAGCCCAGGCAGAAACTGCAGTTATTTTTTGTTATAAAAAACATTTAAGTAATAATACCAATAATAATAAGTTATTTTTATTTACAAAAATAAACAGGATCTGAAGGGTTGTTTTTATTATAAAAAAATTATTATAGTTATATTAAATGATTTAATATAGGCCACCTAGACAGAGTACACAGGGTTTTTCCTTCATATTTTCTCCACTGGTTATAAAAAGGAAAGTTTAAACATAATAAACAGTGGTAAATGGAGCTAAGAGTACTTAAACTCTTATTGATTATGCTTTAAGCTACTAAATTGGGTAACATTTAGAAACACAGTTTGTAAAAACATTTACAAATCAGCCTGCACATCCATGTGGGCTTGCATATAAGCCATTTTTCATAAAATGTCCAGCATAAACCATCTACATTATATAATATGAAATTACCCATGCCATAAGATTATGGTCTTATGGCACAAAATAAGAATACAGTTATTAAATATAACTCTACAGACAGCTGTTGTTTCAACAGAATAACTACAGTTTCAAGCACGAGAGGCTATTTTCTGCCCTGGTAACGGTATGGCTTAGCTGACAGTACGAACATGAGTTTGTTTGGCTCTGTGACAACAAATAGAGTGCTCTATATTCTGCACAAGATCTTATGGCCTAAATCCTAATAAACCTCCAGCATAGTGATGGGAAAAGTGACGAAATCCAGGGCCTAACATAAGTTAAACCTGATAATACCACATGCTCCGGCTACACAGGGGAGAAATCCAATAGCAAGGGGCATTGGAGGACGAGAGGGTATTGGGCCAGCTAGCAGACCCTAAACCAGGGGCCGTCAAGTAAATTTGCCATTGGGCCAAAAAAAAAATTGCCACTAGATGACGGGCCAGAACATAGTCAAAGGATAATTTAAGAAATTAATTGATGAAAAATGCAACTATAAATTGCCTGTGACAGACTGTTACAGTGTCTTTTGTAACTGGTAGTGAGCTGTTACTCTGTGTTAAATCCTGTATTAGGACAGTCATTAACAAAAAAGCCACATTTGTGTGGCGGTGTCCGGGTTTAACACTGGATAAATCAATAAAGCAGTAGTGACCTAACCTGGTAAGTATCTTCATTCACCAACTTGCAACACAGACCACCTTTCTAAATCACATTAGTGGGAAATGCGGAATGGATAAAAATAAGTTAAAAAAAAAATAAGGACTTGAATAAGCATGTTTGAGTCATGCTCTTAACTAACTATGTTTTATTTCCTCTTTCCATATTAGGAATAATGTGTATCATTTTAATTTGCTTGTTACACAAAATTCAGCCTAACTTATTGTAATAATTATTTGATGTAGCTTACTTTTACGCTCTTTATTCCTTGGCATTCTCACGTACTAAACTGCGTTTTTTTTATTGTTTGCATGCTGGAGGTACGCTATTACGTCTTGTGCAGAGTGATGCTAACATTTAAGCTAGCTGGTGAGAGAAAATGGCACTATGAAAAGAGTCTAAAGAAGAAAGTTGACAGCAAAATTAGGGCATACAAAGAAGAATGGAAAGACAACTATGCGTTCATCCTACCTAGTTTTGTGAATGCAAAGCCGATGTCTTACCTGCAACAAAGCGATCCACAGACTTTTAAATGTCTGCCAGCTCTCAATTCATCTCAAAATAAAACATTGCTGCAAAAACGTTCTCGTACTTTTATTTTCGACTTCCCACAGTCAGCAGGAAGTCGCATTTCGAGTGAAAGAATCAGGGGAAGTTACAGAAATCAGGTCAAAAAGAATGATGACATAACCGAGCAGGTCTGGACTTCCCAACTCAAACAAAGAGAGTTACTGTTAAGACTATTTAGAGGATGCTTTTGCACCCGTGTTATATTTGCTTGAGTCCAGGCCAGACTTCATGTTCAAGCTCTTTCCCCTGGAGAAAGATTAGATTTCATAATGGTAATCTCAGAGCAAAGCCCCATTTTTTAACCGCAGCCAAGAACAGCGCGGACTAAAAACAAACTAACAAATAATGTAATGTTATTCTCAATCTTTGTTAATTTCACATAACTACCACATACAAATATTTGGTAACATGAGCGGAGTAAATTTTGAGATGGTGACATGTAATTTCATTAAATACAGACATCCTTGGAAACATGACAATAATGATAAATGTCTGTTCCATATCACATCCCAGAACTTGATTCGTCCTGGTTGACTAATTAAAACGACCCCACACTGTACTTTTCCTTCCTGCCTTTTGTTTTGTTTTAAATTGTCCTGTTTTAAATTTCTCTCGGATCTGCTGTGCCTCCATTGCTGCTTAAACAAGTGGACCCTGCAACTGCTAGCTTAATGAGAGTCTGCAAATTAGTGTCTGACAAAAAAACTTGAATATATTTCCAACATAATGTTGAATCATTTCTGAAGGCGTGACACTGAAGACTGGAGTAATGCACAATAATAAATTACATCTTAACATATATTAAAATAGAAAACCCTTATTTTAAAAACCTGTTAAGCTTCAACCCCACTTTTGAAAAATCCCCAGAAATGGCATACCCAAACTGAAACAGATACAGTTCATGAACCCTTTGTACTAAAAGCACAAGTAAGATCTCATTTGAAAGCTGACACCTGGCAGTTTATTGTAAATGTGGAATTAATTAGTGATAATGAAAAAAAATTATGAAAAATGTCTTCAAAGTTTTGTAAAGTTATTAGAAATGTATTTTTATGAAACATCTTCATGAAAATAAAATTGAAGTTGGCATTGTATCAATCTAGAAATGCACTGCAGCTAAAGCCACATGTCTGACCATGTTATATTTAAAATTTGAAGAAGATAAGTTTAAAACTCTGCATTTAGTTAAATGTTTTTCAAGATCATGTCATATGAATTTATTTTGATTAGACTCTAAAATGCAAACTGGTGTTTATTGTCATCTTCTAGCATCTATTTAGACTATTTTCTCTATTGTTTTGTGGTGCAAACGAGCCCCATTCAGTGTCAGTCTCCCCTGTACACATTCACACCTCTCCAGCCTGGTTATGGGTCTAAATATGCTTTTCTTTTGTCTGCATTATAATCACTAACGACTGGCTATTCACACTGTTTCAATCCCTTTTTCTTTTATCAAAGTTCTCACTTCACATTTGAAACTGTATCAAATGCCCTTTTTGAAAAAAGAAAAATTTCAGTAAGCATTCCTATTTAGAAAAATTCATAAAAATAACAGCTAATGTGCTGGCAGGTGCACAGAGTTAGCTAGCATGTTAGCTTAGCACACCATCAATACACGACAATTTATGTGATTAAAACCATGTTTGTGCTCCAAACTTACTTTATAACGCAAGTCGAGTGTTTTAAATAACCTTCTGTGATCTGATTTGGCTTCAGATGAAAAAATAAGACAGAAAATATATTAATTTATAGTATTCTGCAATGATAAACTCTATATCGATTAGCATTACATTATAAATATAATCTATTATTATGAAAATACCTGACATGGCTCGAAGAACACAGGTAAATCGAATATCATTGCAATCATGTTTATTGTCTTCAAAACATCTTTATCTGCATGTTACAGCGATCTCTGGAAGCTTTGTTTGTCAGGGACTTCCTGGAATGTCACATGATTATGCCACTTCTTCGTGTGTTCCATATATGGACTATTACTGTGCATAGAGCGCCGGCGCTCTCAGGCGGCCAGTATGGATTGAAAACACAGTACATCAGAGTATCCAGCGCTCATGATTACATCGACGCATTTGGGTATAAATTCAATAAATATTATTCCTGTCTATAGATATCTGATGTAAACCTATGAGAATATATCAATATTTCTCCAAATCTGCACATGTTTGAGCTAAAAGCTCTGAGGGACGTTGTTTTGTCAAGCTCTGTCATGACGATCGCACAGGAGTTTTTTTTCTGAATGGAAGCGGCTGACGCTCATAATTCATATTAAAGGTAACGACTCATTTTTTAATTACATAACTCCTGACACAAATTAAGACATAACTGTCACTATAAGTTTCTCAGAATACAATAGTGGTCAAATACTGAAACTTGAGTCTTATATCTTTTTAATGATGTATAGTTTGTCAAGGTAATAACATTAAATCTGATAGTAACTTTGAACTATTTAAAAAAAAAAAACGCTTCAGTGCGCCCGCGCTCTGGTGAAGCTTAACAGGTTAAATTGAAATAATTTCACGATATTACGTTTTTACTGTATTTTTTGATCAAATAAATGCAGTCTTGGTGACTCCAAACATTTGAATGGTAGCGTGTTGTCTTTAAATAATTGTTTTTTTATCAGATTCTTTGAGACAAAAAAAAGGTTACAACCAAAATATCACATAAAAAAAGGATACCAAGATGAAAACAATAGCACCATGAGAATGTTCACCATTACTGTGTCAAATTTACCAAAAGTGTTTTTAAAAGGAGGTGTTGTGTATCAATTCATCCGCTGTCCTCTGCCGTGCAACCTGATTCCACAAGGATCATGTTTTAAAGACCAAAAGAAAGACTAAAACATGGAATTTACCAACAGTCCCAATGGTGGGCACATGCTAAAAAGGACAATTTTCTGAGTCAGACAAGCCAGTAAGTCAGTGTTCGTCAAGTAAAGCCATGCTAAATTTGAACCCCTCTCCAGCTCAGTTATTTCCTGTGAGGTCAATGCGGTGGGAAGGAGGGGGGTCCGAGTCATCTGGTTCAAGCTGCAGCCGGAAAGCCTGGAGCGACCACAGTCTAAAGCAGCTACTGGGACAGCGAGCCCTGACCACACAATAACCTCTCTGAAGGCCAACGAAGCTCTGCAGCTGTTCAGAAAACAAGCTTACGGCACGTCATTAAGAGCGCCGATCGGGGTGGGATTTCAGTCGGGGGATGTTTAAAAAAAAAACAAAGGACAAAGGCAGTGAAACGTGTCAGGGGACGTGAGATTAGGGAGATCAGCTGTGTCAAAACCACTGTCAACAGTCTCTCACCGCAAACAGGCAGAGTGCAAGAGGGTGTGGGAGTTTCAGAAATCTACCCACAGCTGATCGTCAAAGCGTAACCCCTGGGTTTCAACGTCGTGTGTTGCTCACTAAAGGGGCGAGGACATCAGACTCTCTGGCACACAGTCAACCGCCCGCAGAGAGTCGAATGTGAACACGTAGCTGAAGCAGAAGATCCACACCTGCCTGCCAGGAGCGAAACAACATTAAAGCCTAACATTAACAGCAGCTTCTGAGAACGAGAATGAGAAGACGTGGGTCACTGGGTTTTTTCCTCCCCTCCTGCTCAGCATCCAGTCAGAGAGCTCTTTGTAAACAAATCCCACCCAAACACTGCTTATCTAATCTCCTACAGCAGAGAGCAGTTATTCGGACTTCCCCTTCAAGTCATCCAAAACTTTTCCGTGAGCACCACGGGTCCCTTTGCATAAAGGAACATATATCACTGGATTTTCTCTCCTAATCTGAAAGGAAATTTAAGTTGAGTAACACAACCCGAGCCATTATGACATCCTGTACCAGACTGAACTTTCAATAGCACGCACGGTAACACGAAACAAAAACAGACACCCATAGGAAGGTTTAGGTTAGAAATGAGAACGGGTGAATGTGAAGCTCAAACAGGAGGACATTGCTGTTTATTACTACATTTAGTTGAAAAGCGTATCAATGCATGCAAAATGTTGACAAACAAATAGATGAATCAGTTTTTTTTTTTACTGATTCAACGGAGAAAAAAAAAAATGAAATAAAACTTAAAAATATTTTGTTTCACCACTCCTATATTCATGAATTATGACAAGCAGGCATGCAACTAATCTACTGACATGGTTTGAGGGAAACTTAGACAATTAGGCTGTTATTAAGTGTTAGCAGTCACAATACTGTTTAAATTTTATATTGTCCCCACAAAATGAGGGGACTTCCCCTTCAAGTCATCCAAAACTTTTCTGTGAGAGCCACGGGTCCCTTTGCATAAAGGAACATGCACCACAGGTTTTATCTCCAAAACTGATAGGAAATGGAGTGGTGCAGGTTTGACATCACTTTGTATGCCAAAGCGTGGAAACGAGCTAGCATTTTAGCACTTCGGTTCCATCGTCCCGAAGTCAATGGGTTTTGTGAATGGGATTTTGGCTAAATGGCTGAAATAAGCTCTGTGGTGTGAACACAAGCTCAAGACACTTTCACGTTTTAATCTTCGACATAAAATACACCAGTATTACCCCACTCACTGTTACGCGTATTAAAAAAAGGTGGTTGCTAACAAGTGGCTAAATGGGACTACAGAGGCTCTCGAGGAAAACTTTCAGAGAATTTGTTTTAGATAAAAACTGAAAGGTTGTTGGAAGCTTAGTGATGGTGAGGTTGAAGACTTTTAAACACGCACAGTAACACAAAACAATTGTCGGCTGTAAATCTGAATTTGTTTCCCAATTTTAAGAGAACACATACTGAAACAAGCTGCTTTTTTAAAATAGAGATCAAGATTCTCCCACAATTCTGAATAGACAACAAAACAAAATAACATGTAATTTAGAGGAGTTAGCAAAATGTTATTTGCTGCAGTCTATTTAAATTTTATCAATTTGAATTCATTATTTTTGTAAAAAAAAAAAATATATATCTGTTTGAATGAATGATTTGCTCATAAAGACTTCAGAAGAATCAGAGCTTTTGAAAAAATTTCTTGAATGAATGATTCAATGACAAATGCATGGTGTTACAATGTCATTGATACAATCACTATTTGTAGCATCACGTTACTTTCAAAAGTTGATTTTCTCTATTTTGATCACTACCATAGACATCAGTGTTTGTATCTGAACTATAAACTTTTATCCCAGTACCTCTGTGATAATTTGATCACGTGGGTGCTTGAATCAAGATTCCGATCTTTTAACAATAAATCATGCAGCTCTAGCTACTTGTTTTTCTGTAATGAAAGTGGCTAGCAATAAAACAATTCCCTCTATTCCCATTTCCAACCATAACACTCAAGTACTGCAAAACATACAGACAAGCTAATGTTTTTCTCCAGCTAACGCCCAAAGGATAAAGCATACCACTCATAGCTGAAGCCTGGCTCGTGAGCCGTCCCATAGTTTTAGAAGCAGAGCATACAAATGAGAACACACTGGCTACAAAATCACATTCTGTGCGACCTCTCAACAAGGGCTATTCTAGAAATGAGTTAAGGGTTTAGGGTACCACCAACCAAACCTTTTTTAATGGCTAGGCATTCCTGAAGTCACAACAAAACAGATTCCCATCAGAGGGGTTAGGTTACAAATGAGCATCAGGAAAACTTAAGACAATTAAAAGTGATAGTCGTCAAAATATAGAGTGCTGCAGGTATGATGTATTTTTGTAGGCCAAAACCCAGAAATGAGTTTTAGCATTTTAGCACTTCCGGTTCCATTGTCGTTAAGTAAATGGGCTCTTTTTTCTTTTCTTTTTTTTTTAAATGGGTTTTTGGTTAAATTCTTAAAATAAAGACTGTGGTTAATGTAAGCTTTAGATATTTTTGCTTCTTAAGGCTCGCACACTCAACTGAATGCATAAAATGAAGTATACCTGGGCCTTTAGTGATGTTGATGTTAAAGTTGTGATGTGACCGTAGTGTAGTTCGTTTATAGCTTACGTTTAGCTTTTTGATTCTGCCGATTGCATTTAGGCATCAAACCTCATAAAAATAGTTAACTTGTGAAGATTATCATGATTAACAAAATGTGTAAGAATAATAAACTTTTGTTGGTCACAGAGCTTATTTTCTGCAATTCTCCAGAAGCAAACTAGAAAATTTTTATTGGGTTTTTGTCGAGGGAATCGGGGTGATGCCAACTAGGGCTGTCAATTTAAAATTAGTTAAATTTTGAATATTCAACGCAGAATATTCATTGCAGAAATAAAGCAGCTCAATGCAGAGATCTTCATTGCGTAAAAACCATAACCAAGCAGTTTACACAGAATGCATTTTCTGCTCCGCTTTTTCATTCTGTACTAAGACGGATGTTGCTAGGTAAACAAACTAGCGTTTTTAATAAGAAAAAAATAAACGACATTTAACCCAGTTTCTTCAAGCTCTTCAGAGATGGAGGTGTTGTTTGCATGGAGTGTTATGTGCATGGAGTGTTATGAGGCAGAGGCCCCAGCGCATTAAACATAGCCTTTTCAACACTGCATCATTTCAGCTCCCGTCGGAAATGCTGAGAAACGCAGACAGTCTGGCCGGCCTCAATGGAATCAATGTACATTAGATGGAGCTGAAAATAATCCTATATAAAGGCCTGATGATCTCAGGAAGCAATAGCATGAACAGCTATATTATGAGGTATTGATTTGGTTTAGAAGTTCTTGAGAAGACTGAGCTAAGGAATGAAGCTACATTAAGGCTAACATCTAGCCTAATGATTCAGCTTTTTGAATTTGTCCTGTTTCAGAGTGCTGGACATTTTTTGGGAGCTGAAAGTATTTATAAGAGAACATGAAAGGAGCAAAGGATTTGAAGAATTGTATGAAAGTTAAAATTCTGCAGAAATCCGCAGGGCTTTAAAGTCCAGATGAAACAGAAGTAATGACAAAATCTTTTAGTCTGTATTATGACGTACATCCAAATGTAACGGATTATCGGGAAAGTAATTTTTTTTTTTTAAACTGCCAAGTCATTGGATTTTGAGATGTGGGTGTTGCATTCAAAAATGAATGCAAGCTTGCAATCGAGTGTGGAGGGGTGGGGTTTAAACACACTTAAAAATAGAGGTTCTTTATTGGCATCTTTGGTTCCATGAAGAACCTAATATCCATGGAACCTTTCCATTACACAAGGTTCTGTATGTTGGATAAAGGTTTGACAGCTATTCATATGAAGATAGTACTGGGTGTAGAAGCGACTAAGGTTATATGAGACTGTGCAGTCGCTCACATAAACTTTTGATGTTAGGTGCCGTAAGCCCTAAAGTTTGGGAATCAAGCCAGAAGCTTCTACAGATGAAATGGGAACCTTATACCATGGCATGTAAAACAAACTCCAGGTTCTAAGGAAGGTATAAGGCCTCACACACCTGTAACCTACCCTGTCCCAATTCAAAATGTCGAACAGCAATGGCGAGCTGCTGAAGGAAGCTGCGTGTGATCAGGTTTCATTCTCAAGTGGATGATATACAGATTACAGACCATGACATATCAAGATGGACTGACAAATGGATTAAAGTGCAGAAACTGATACCAGGTTCTTAAAACACAGCTGACCACCAATAGACAAACCTTCTTGATCTGATTTCTATTTCAACCCCATTTGCTGCTGATGCTGACCTAATCATAACCAGGAGTTTCTGGACAATTTGCATGATGTATCACTGTGCACATGGAGCAAAAATCAAGACTTATGTTACATGCATCTTGATGCATTGAGTTTGACACAATGTTCAAGGCATACCATTAGGGGTGTGCATTGGCACTGCCCTCACAATTCGATTCGATTACGATTCACCAGGTAACGATTCGATGCAATTCGATTCTACGATGCATTGCGATGCATCACAATTCTACTGCACACAACAAGGTAAATTTTTCATCAGTCACGAGGCAATACAAGCAGTCAGATATCGAACAACAGATTTATTGGCTGCTATAACTCTCCTGTATCTTTAACATAAATGCCATTAAATAAAATAAAATTTAAATCCAAGCTTTGGGTGCGTTTTTGATTACCCGTCTATGGGCCTGTTCTCATATCGCGTCTTTTGCGCGCTCAAGTTCGTTATTTCAAATGTAGGCGTGCGGTATGCGCGCTCATAATGGAAGCGAGGCGGTCGCGGTGCGACACGCTCGTTTTTTCCAAGCGCGTCTGCGCCGCATCGAGATAAAAACATCTCAACTTTTCAGAATGCCACAAGCGCACCGTAGGTCACGTGACAAGAATGGTTTGCTGTAACGGAGAGCGCAGCTGATGGTTGCTTCGCAACGACAGACGCCTCCAGAGCGCAACCGCCCTAGCGCTTTGGAAAAAGGAGAACGCGGCGCGCCTGTTATTATGCCCCCGGAAGTAATTGAAACTTCAAAACTTTATTGTCCAAGGCCAGAAAATAAACAGTGACATAATCGATTATGGCACTTTGCCGCATCGATGCGGAATCGTACATTTCCCGCATTGCGATGCATCGCCGAATCGATTATTGTTGACACCACTACATACCATGCTATTCAGATAAAAAATTATGCATGGCAGAAATAGTCTAGATGGGACTACCTTATAAAATCTCTAGAGGTGCACAATATATTGCTACCATATCAGTTACTGGCTGATATTAGAGATGTTTTCATTTATAATGACCGATATTGGATCTTTAACTATGCAATTTCCAATTTGTACATGTAGATTACCTTCTCATTCATTAAACGTTCAATTAAAATTCATCTTTAAAAAGAAAAAATAACTAAATTTAATAACGCTGTAAAATGCAATCTTTAGCAAATCTCAAAATAATATCCATTATTCATATTGTAAATTATAATGTCCCAAATAAAATATTGGCCATAAGATGAAAATAATTGTATATTAATATCTGTGCATTCTCCCCCCCCCCCCCCCCAAAAAATGTAATAAAAAATAAAAATAGGAAAATAATGCTCCAAAGTTAAGCTATCTTCAACGCTTGTCATGTGGAGGTCAAAGTGGCAGATGACGCTTGTTTTGAGGGCTGTACTGAAGTCCTGTTGCAAATCATGTGAAAGGGTCAAGATCATGCTAACAAGCTCTCTGCAAGCGACTACACAACCTGAATGAAGACCAAGGCTGAAAACACTCAGTCTACATGGTCCATCTATTCATGACGGACACGTTAGGGTTCAGTACCTACCATCTGGATGGAGGTCAAATAGCATTCTAAACCTAGTCAACGAAGCCTGACTGACCCAGTAACGCTGCAAGGAGTTTGCGATGCAAGAATACTGCATCAAAGGGCATGGGATGCACAAACAACTAGATTTGTGCTCTCTTTCCAAGTGAATCATACCACCAAACCCTTCAGGCTGCTCATTAGTCCAGGAATCTGGCCAATTAGGTCTTCTTCATCTGCAGAGAGAGCAAGTCCACACCAACTGACAAGAAACAGACGTTCACACTTAGTCATTCCTCGGGCCACAGATGAATGCAGGGCTCGGTCAAGGTTTATTATACATATGGACGCATGAAGACTGTAGAATTATGGAAAAAATAATCACAGCTGCAGCTGCTAGCGATGCTACATTGGCCCACTTATGCTTTTAGATGCTGGTCAGGATGTTGCACTTAGTTGTGCATTATTTGCGAACCATTAGTCTTGTTTACTGGGTATGCATTCTAGAGGGTTCAAGCTAGGTAAGTGGAAAATGTGCACACACAAAAAAAAGTGATGACCAGAATAAATGGTTGACATTGATTGGGCAAAGTCAAGGTCTAAATTTTGATCATTCCTCATGGTTTTGCAAAAAACACTTTGTGAATTAATGAATGTTTTACTCCACATCTTCCTGAAGCCAAAACAGATTTATTAAAGCAAAGTGTTAGGACTTTAAACTTTATGACCCATAAGAAAATAAAAATAAAGGAAGAAAAACAGAAGAGTTGCATAATGCTTATTATGGGCTGACGGCAAAACCTGTCATTTGGTTTCTATGGGTGTGCCTGCACAGATATGATCGTGTCTGCATTTTAAAATAAGGCTGATCTCTTTCACACTTGTCTAGGTATGAAATAAACTGCTAAGACACACATTACAGGATATGAAAAACCTCCAAAATGGCTAAAATTAGGCTCAGCTACTGTTTTATTTATGTTGCAGTTTTATTTAAACTAAAGGCAGCACATCCAGGAAAAACAATTTGACATTACAGGCTGTGCCAAAAATGTTACCGTTGCACATTAAAAAGGTACCAAGAGGAAAATTAGTATTTGAGAATTATGCAAATTCAGCAAAGCCATAACCCTGAAAATGCATGGAGGGACTCTTTCGCCTGCGTAACTTTAGGGTTTACAGTGCAGGACTCAGAGTACAGACTGCTGGTTATTTGAACAGCATACACACAATCCATTGAGGCCAGCCAGACCTAGGTCCCGTCACTTGGCCTTCTCTTTAATGCAAGCGGCTTGTTATGCAACTGTCCTGTGTTTATCAGCTTTCCTGGGGTTTTAACACTGTTTGCAATGTTCTGATACCATTATCCTTCTGGTGGTTAAGGAGTCCATTTCAAATCCCAAAGCTGAATGAGGAAACCTGGAGATGATTTGAGCACAATCAATTTTGCAACACTGCAAATTTATTTTCGTTACTCAAACTGGCTTCATTAACTGTGTTAGTTCATTTGAGGCTGTATAAAATTAAGGGCTTTCTCTGATCATCACAAAAGTGCATTGCCTCCTCCAGGTCATGATTTGTGACAATCTCCTACAATCTGTGAGAGAAAGAGAAAAGTAAGGCTAACCAGAAAATGGAAATTTACAATTAGACATGGAAAGGCCAGTATTGGACACTTCAAACTAGGGATGGGCATTTTTCAAAAATATTGCATTCGAATATTCGGGCTCATAAAAATCGAATATTCGTTTATTTAAATGACGTTTAACGAAAAATACGTTTTTTTTTTTTTTTACGTTTTTGTCACCATTTCTGAACAAGCTTACAATTAGACAATATACACAACAAGCTTACAATATATGTTAAAGTTTTCTTTTAGTTGAAAACAAACAGTAGGCCTATATGTAAACAAAAAATATAAAAAAAACAAAAGCATTAATAAAAGAATGCTCAAGAAGCGCGAACGGGAAAAAAACGCCTAATAAAGCGATTGCGCCAGATATCGTAGAGAACGTACACACACTCGAGTCAGCATATGATTATCGTGTTTATATTGTTTCACGTTTATATTGAGAAAAACAATAATATCCACATGCAGCGGCGCCGCCAGCAATTTATGCTCGAGTGAGAAAAGGCGCTTTGCTGACAGACGCTTCAGAGACACAAAGATAACGGTGTTCTAAGTTTCTAACAGCACTTTGCGTTTTCTGTTCTTAAACCGGTCTCCCTCAACGAAACTTAACCCTTATTCACTGTTAGAAAAGGACAACACTCCATGTGTTTGGGGTCAAAATGACCCCAAACTTTTAAAGAGCGATTGCATAAGGAAATATAATTTTTTATATGGAAAACTATATATCATTTTTTAAATTTACTTCTCAACTATACATTTATGCTGTGTTTTTGTGGAAATTTTGAAGTTTTTTACCTATTTACTGCACAAATACATAACTAGGCCATAAATTGGCATATGAAAAATGATTTTTTAAAGAAAAAATCCCTTAAAATATGATCTTAATTAAATCTAAATAGTTTTTGGACATTGCTCTATGTGTTAGGGATAGAATACTGCCATCTGGAGGTTAGTCGAAAAACTTTTTTTCTTAGAGTTAAGGAATTAAAGTGCAATGACCACATCTGTCCAATAGAGGTCCATAGAGACTCATTCATTTTCACTTAAATTTTTCTTGATGTTTCAACTTCTCACAACTTTGATATATATTTTGTGAATATATATTTAAACATTTTGAAACACATAAAAAATCTGTATTTTTGTCAAAGTTAGAGTTTGTTTTGTTGTCTGATATATTTTGAATTTGAATTATCAAAAGTTCAGCTGCATTTCATCTTTCTTTTATCTGCCCTTTCTCTCTCTCTCTCTCTCTCTCTCTCTCTGTGTGTGTGTGTGTGTGGGTGGGGTGTGGTGTGGGGGCATGCTTGTTCCATGTTGCAAATGTGAAATTTTTCAGATTTATGCCAGTTTAGTTGATTTTATTTGCCAATTTCTATAAAATGCTCTCTGTTGCAGTCACATACGTGTGTGTTTGTGTGTGTGTGTCTGTGTGTGGGTGTGTGTATGAGATAGAAAGTTCGTTCTACTTTTTATTTATGCTCTAGGACCAGACCTTGATTTAAATGTAATTTTTTTTAGATTTATGCCAGTTTAGTTGATTTTTTTTGCCAATTTCTGTAAAAATGCTCTGTTGCAGTCACATACATTTGTGTGTTTGTGTGTGTGTGTGTGTGTGTGTGTATGAGATAGAAAGTTCGTTCTACTTTTTATTTATGCTCTAGGACCAGACCTTGGTTTATATGTAGAACATTTCTGATTAATAATGGATTTACTTTTATTTTTTTGACAAACAAAATAAAAAAAAGTAATTTTTTTCATTTTCCCATTCATTTTCAATGTGGGGTCATTTTGACCCCAAACCCGTTGAATGGTAAATTTTTTTTTACACACCTTTAGAACAACCAAATCAAGCCCAGTTTTTTTGTGCATGTTTAGATAGATTATTTAGGAAAAGTCACAGAGTTTCATGCCCCTGAGATGAAGGGAACATTTTTAAAAAATCAAGTAAAAGTCCAGTGGGGTCATAATGACCCCAAACAGTGACTAAGGGGAAGTATATGTCTCAAAATCATTAAAGTTATCAAGCGACGAGAATACTTTTTGTGCGAAAAAACAAACAAAAATAACGACTTTATTCGACTATTCCTTTTCTTCCTTGTAGGCCTGAAACGAGACTTCGAGAGATTTCCACGACGCATGCGCGAGAATTGCGATTTCCTTCAACTACTTCAGTTAAGTTCTCGCGTGTGGAAATCTCTTGAAGTCTCGTTTCAGGCCTACAAGGAAGAAAAGGAATAGTCGAATAAAGTCGTTATTTTTGTTTGTTTTTTCGCACAAAAAGTATTCTCGTCGCTTGATAAACTTATAGTTGAGCCACTGTTGCGACATGGAATATTTAAACATTTTCTTTAATGACTCTCTGGGCCGTCAAGTGTCATTCCCTTAGGGAGCCTATGTAGCAGTCATGAACCTCTCAGATTTAATCATAAATATCTTCATTTGTGTTCCGAAGACGAACGAAGGCCTTACGGGGTTGGTACAGCATGGGGGTGAGTAATTAATGACTTAATTTTCATTTTTGGGTGAACTAACCCTTTAAGCTATAAGATAAGTTATCTCGGATCACGCGGGGTCCAGCTGCGCTTTACCTGCAGTCGTGATGCAGTGTTGGTCAGCTGTCTTTCCTCATTCGACTGTTTGGATTTCATGTGATTTCTCAATGTGGTGATGATTTCCATTACACGAGAGTCGATGTTAAAACTTCATGCTGATTTGTACTCGGCTTTCGCCAAGATAAGCAACACTAAGACGTAGCTTTACAGTAAACTATGCTTCACCCATTTACGCTTCTTTCCATATGGTGGTGTGACTCCCCTTCTGTCCGGCGTTAACGACTGCAGTGTACTTGGCGCGTCGGCACACACGACGGCTGCAACTACACTGTGGTCTCCCTAGTGGACCAGCACGACAACCGTCTGGATTTAGCCAAGTAGGGGACATCTCTAGGGTCTTCAAGTGGGCACCTTCCGTCCTCAGTGTTTCGTCGACTAGCCCACAACACCTCAAGAGGGCTCGACAGTGACTCTGGCGTCCCAGAGTCACCCCCCTCCGTCCCCCACTCAACTCAGCTTACTGACCTCTACATCCCTCCTGCTGCTGAGACCTAACCAATCTCACAATCTCTCCGCAACCCAACCATAAGCGGCAACCCGTTCGACTAAGGCTGTCGAGCCCCACTGGAGCGTTAATATGCAGTTTCAGTGGCAACGGTTCCGTATGGCATACCACCTACCGCAAAACACAATATCTGCCCAACCACCAGTCATTCACGCAATATACACAGGAACGTAATGACTGTAAATACTATACAACCTATACAAATAAACCAACAGACTCAGAATTCTACGCAACCGTAGCGTGGCGGCCTGTACACAGCCAGCTAGAATCTTTCCGTGTCAACCACAGCCAGTTGCTGCTCCTTTAGATAAGTTCTTTACTGTGCGACGCAACTCTTGGCCACTGAATCCGACGTCTCTGAGGAACCGGGTTGTAGAGTGTGCCACAAAACCTCGACAACCCACTTCCACTGAATAAACCTGGACTCTCCATCCTCGCTGTTCTACTTCAGCAGCCAGATGAGCATACCGCAGTTTCTTCCTCTCATATGCCTCATCTACCGCATCCTCCCATGGCATTGTTAACTCTATCAGTTGAACAATGCGTGCTGATCCAGACCACAAAACAATATCTGGTCGTAGGTTAGTGGTGGCAATCTCAGGTGGAAAAATAAGCCGTTGATCAAGATCAGCCAGCATCTTCCAGTCCCTAGCAGCTTCCAGTTGTCCTGGGCGAGAATTGGTGTTAACACCTTTTCTTGGTGGTTGCTCGCCTGGGTGGAGGAATATTGTCTTCTGCGTGTAATGTTTTGCTAGAACAGGTGGCAACTTATTGGTCATAATACGCTTGCCTTCCAATGATAAAGCCAAACATCGCAATACTTGGTCATGGCGCCAAGTAAACCGACCTTGGCTAAGAGCCACCTTACATCCGGTCAAAATGTGCCTTAATGTGGCAGGTGATGAACACAAAGGACAAGAGGGATCCTCTCCTACCCAGAGGTTTAGGTTCTGCGGTGATGGGAGAACATCATATGTTGACCTAATAAGGAAACTGATCCTACTCTCTTCCATTGACCAAAGGTCTTGCCAGCCCATTTTGCGTTGTTCCACACTCTCCCATCTCATCCACTCTCCCTGCTTGGCCTGGGAAATGGCCTTTATACACCTCATCCTCTCCTCCTGCTTTCGCACCTCGTTGACCACCAGCTTCCTCCTTTGAGCTGGGCCTGCCTTGTGCCATTTAGGAGGAGCTAAACTGAGCCCAAAACCCCCTCTTCCATGCTGTACCTGTCCCACGATATCCCCAATTTGAAGGTCAGCCTTTGCCTCTACTACAGATTTCTTTGCTGACCACTTTCTACCAGTTTTTAACACAGGGCCTGCCTCCCTTACACATTTGTCGCATGACTCTACTAAGGTCATTTCCAGTCTGACCTTGGCACACTTAAACTCCTCGGTTAAAGCAGAGACTGGCAGCTGCAATATTCCTTTACTATAAAGTCCCACTCTGCTGAGGCAGCGTGGGACTCCCAACCATTTCTTGATGTATGAACTTATTAACGTTTCCAGCTTATCCACTGTTGTCAAAGAAACCTCGTACACAGTTAGTGGCCACAGCAACCTCGGCAGTAGACCAAACTGAAAGCACCAGAGTTTTAGTTTGCCTGGTAGAGCACAGCTGTTTATGCTCTTCAACCCTTCCACTGCTTGTCGTCTAACTTCTCCCACTCGAACTGTGTCCTTTAGATCCCCATCGTACCATCTCCCAAGACTCTTCACTGGCTTCTCAGAAACTGTTGGTATTGCCTCCCCATTAATGAAGAATTTTTTATCTACTACCTTTCCTTTAACTATCGAGATGCTCCTTGATTTAGAGGGCTTAAATTGCATTCGCGCCCATTTCAACTCAGATTAATTAATTAATTTGATCAAAAGTAATTCCATTTAGTAAGATCATTTTCAAGTAATTCCAAACTTTGCGAGGCAGATGACAACATTATGTGATCAAATACACACAACTTGTTAACACACTCCACAGCGCCACCCAGTGCATTTAATTATAATTGCGAGTTAGTGCTTGGGATTTATCATGGATTCACAGCATTTACGGCCAGCAAAGCATTTACGGCCAGCAAAGCAACGTAGTAAAATTCGAATAGTATTTTATTTTTAGAATAATAATTACAGATCGAATATTCGAAAATTAGAATATTCGTGCACAACCCTACTTCAAACCACTTTTTTGCAGAACAAAGACAGCATGAGTGTCAAGGAAACAACAGGATGAGTCACTTTAGGAGGCCATAAGAAACAAACCATGGCACCAAATGACCCATTCCTGTAGCAACTTGAAACTCAAGCAAGTAACTCACTTTGTGGAACCCAACACACGCTGATCTAAGCAACAGAATGAATTATTAATAGGGCCACAGTGATTATTTTAGCAAAGAGCCACTAGTATGCTACCAGACCAGGGATACCACTATTACAACTATTAATTCATGACATTTTCTGCAACATTATCCAGTAGTGATGCGCCAAAATGTTCGCAACAAAAAAACATTCTGTTGAAATAAAATAAGAATTTGATTTCCTCTTTTTTACAGGCAAATTTTTTACTTGTGGTGCGAATTAGGCTTGCTACGATAGTCAGTGTTGCCGGTGTTTAGAAGCAACACCGGTCACATCACTTGCCCACCGCATCTTTTTCCGTTTGCGCTGCTTGAGCATGCTTAAATGCTTTTGTTTTTTTTTATAATTTGTTTACACATAGGCCTACTGTTTAATGTTTTCAACTAAAAGAAAACTTTAACATATATTGTAAGCTTGTTGTGTATATTGCCTAATTGTAAACTTGATCAGAAATGGTGACAAAAACGTAAAAAAAAAATTCAACTTAAAAAATAACGTCTTTTTCGTTAAACGTCATTTAAATAAACGAATATTCGAATTATATGAGCCCGAATATTCGAATGCAATATTTTTGAAAAATGCCCATCCTAATTCTTTCAATAAGTAGGAAGAAAAGTGAGCCTTATTACAAACCAAAACAACTTAAACTGTTTAATGAGAATGCAAAAAGATACCTCTGTGCTACTGAACTGAAAACATAGGCCTAAGAATTGCATCATGGTACAAAAACAGTCTGAACTAAATTATTTAAGATTCTTCTCAAAACATGACTCTTCTATTAATTAAAAAAAAAGGGTAAACTATCCCTTAAACGTGACAAACAAACCGGCACCAGTTCTAAAACTGTGTGAAATATAAAAAACAGCTCTGCTATTTGACAACACCTGCAAAATTTCACTTCCTGGCACATGGGTACTACGTGCTCAACGCAGCCAGCAAAATATAAATACTTGTCATGACGACCTCACATACCACAGTAGCAATGAACAACAAGATCCGCCCTAAATTTAGGTGAGCCAGTTTTGCACTGGGAACAAGCTATGGATCCTTACAGCATCGATCATGCCGACAGAAACAGGGGACAAATGGAAAACAGAAGCACATGCTGCTCTTTTTCCCCCACTTTGGGATTCAAACGTTCTGAACACAGATGTAGACCCAACCACAACATGGGGCTTTTATCAGGCATGCAAAGATTTTATAATAATACGTAGTAATCTTGTAAATTTGATGCAAACACTAAAATAAATTAGCTGTAACAAAATACTTAAACACTGATTCAGTTAAAGTAATCATAAGGACTTCAAGTGTTTGTTTAAAGAACAAAATGTGCACTTTATAAAACAAAAGCACAACAAAGAGAAGAGGAAGATGTCAAAGTTAACACTTTATATTACAATGCTCATGTTAAAAATATGACTTGTGACCAATTCATTACAACAGTAAAATCTGCAATTATATACCACTCAAAATAATTGCACATTAAGTACTTTTGTTCATTAGAATTACTCAGTACTTACGTAATGATTTAATACGAACACTATATAAAAATTCCCGGAAAAAAGAAAAACGAGCGAGAGTGAATGATTATTCATAACGTTCTTTAAAAACATCTGTTACCACACACTTCTTTTGAGCACAAAGACAGCACTACCAACAGACACATCATCAATGCATCTCATTCCCATGCAAAAGCTATACATACACACGTGCCACCTGCATGGGGCGGGAGTTCATGCAGTTGCAGGCATCAAACTGTGGCAGTGCCAAAGTACAAAGAGTTCAAATGCCCTATTTAAACTAGCACCCATTTCCTCTTTATCTTGTTCACTGATAGCTTCCCCACAAACCAAGCACATTTACGAAGACAAACTGTACTCACCGCAATGTCACATTATGTTCGAAACTCATTTGTATACCTTTCAGTGGCACAACAGCTCTTGAAGGGATAGATTACCCAAAAATAAAAATTCTAAACCAGCAAAATACTTCAATTCTTCAAAATACTAACCATTCAAAAGTTTGGGGTCTGTACGATTTTAAAGACATTTTTGAAAGAAGACTTATATGCTCAACATTTATTGAATATATTGTAAAATGTAATTTATTCCTTTGATGGCAAAGGTGAATTTTCAGCATCATTACTCCAGTCTTCAGGTCACAAAATTCTTCAGAAACCATTATAATATGTTGATTTGCTGCTCAATAAACATGTATTAGGCCTAGTTGAAAACAGCTGTGATGCTTAACATTTCTGTGGGAAAAGTGTCATTTTTCAGGATTCTTTAATGAATAAAAAGTTCAAAAGAACAGCATTTATTTAAAATTTTCTGTAACTATGTCTTTGTAACTTTTAACCATCTGGTCCTCTTCGCGTGTCGGTCAAAAATGACGCTTTTTTAAAATTTTAATTAAATTAATGTACTATATTTTAGTTCGATAATGTTATATATATATATATATATATATAGTATTTTTAGGGGATTTTATGGTACTAAATTGTACGCTGTATTTAGAATCCATTTATTCACTTTTTGAGCATAGACCTAAAAATTTCAAATTTAAGGTCTACATTTCCAACTTAAATTGTCATAAATCTTGAATGCTTTAGAGCACAGACTTAAGTTTGATCTCTTTTCAAAGATGACACTTGGCAGATTATTGCTGAAGTGAAAAAAGTTTTAAAAAGTGAACGTAAAAAAGTTAAGTTTATTGTAATGAAAAATATGCAAAAATACTATTTTAAATTTTTTTATGAAATTTCAAAAACGTGCCACCTGCACGCTTACTCTAAAACTGTGAGAAAATCAAAGCCATAAATCTAAACAAGTTGTGTTCAAAATTTGAGCCCGTTATCTAAAAAAAAATAGCTTTCAGTATGATTTTATTTGGCCGCAGTACTTTCAGAAGTTTTCACTATAGGTGAAATTCGTCTCCGGTTCATTTCCTATGCGGCCATTTTTGATCGCGAAGAGTACAAGTGTTTTTTTCAGGACCATTTAACCTGTTTGAATCATGTCACACAGCATGCTCACACAGCAAATGCCAAAATCTTTACCAAGTTTCATACCATTCCGATGAAGAAAAGATTCTAAAAATAACCAAAGAGCACCAGAGGAATGCATCCTTGGTGAATAAAAACATTTCTTTCAAAAAAAAAAAAAAAAAAAAATTTAAATTGTACAGACCTAATGTTCTAATAAAAGAGTATTTCAATGTTCTTCCACATCCCATGAATCACTTTAGCAAACCACATTCTTCCTAAAGAACTGCCAACCACATGGAGACACAAAGTACAGCCATCACGGCCAGGAATGACCCCATTAGAAAAAATAGTGCGTTGTGTTATTTTGTGTGTTTTTTGTTTTGAGTTACATAAAGTTAGTATGGGTGTAGCTCCATGGCAGTTAGTGCAGTTGCAATCGAACAAAGAATGCTTGCCATCAAACTTCGACAAATGCTATAGATGGCATTACATAATTGTTCTGGAAGGAAGTGCAGCTTAAGTAAACGTTCCTCAGTTCAACTTCCTCAAAACGAACACCATAAATTATATCTTCATAAGTGCCACAAATACAAACAAGCTGAAACATTTACCAAAAGTCTATTTATGATTAAACGGAAACATTACAAAGTAGAAAACCTACTAGAGAAAAAAAAAAAAAACACTGCTTACCTGTAGTAGCGAGACTGCAGGTATGTCGAACACACAGCTTTGGAGACGTGGCTGGCAGAGCCAAAGTCAATCACTTTCACACGGAAGGGTTGTCTCACAGGATCTACCAGCATAATGTTCTCCGGTTTAAGATCGGCATGGATCAGGCCCAAGCTTCTGAGCTTCCTCAGAGCCGTGGCCACCTGTTGCAGCACGGGCCTAATCACCTTCAGCGGCAAGGGACTGAACTTGTTTTGTTTGAGGAAGTCGTACAGGTTCTGCTCCAGCATCTCGAACACCAGACATGTGTGGCTTCTATGCTGGAAACACTCAAAAGCTCGCACCAGGTTATGCTCCTCTGCGTTCTCCCCGCTAAGTCGGGCCAGAATGCTCACCTCGATCTGGCCCTGACGGGCATATGATGGGTGGTTCTTCAGTATCTTCACCGCCACAATCTCATTGGTGCCTCGTTTCCAACATTTGACCACCTGACCGAACGTTCCACGACCCAAGAACTCCAACACTTCATAGGTGTGCTTCATGGAGCACAGCACTTCGTGTTGGACCAACTGATAGTCGCCGTCACCTGTCCCACTCACGGCTCCCGTCCCGGTTCTGTTCTGCTCGGTCGGGGCAACGCCTACTGCGTTTGTGCTCCCGACGTTTGTTTGCAACATGGCAGGTAGAGTCGAATGCTCCTCTACTATCTGCATGATGCTCTTGCCGTTCTCAAGCTCCTCCCCTTTGCATTTAAACCCACATCTTTTGGTGCCGTCGACCAAATTCAAACCACCGTTTCTCTCAGACCTTTCTGGAGTGCCGCCACTTTTACTACTACTTTGGCTGTTTTGGACACTGTCTCCACTTTCTTCAACTGCCCCGGCGAAATACTGAAGGTCACCCTCCGACGCCACACGCTTGTATGGCGAGGAAGACCTTCTGAGGAGCTCCTGTGGAGCTGATTCAGTCTGTATTGAGTAGTCCTGTGCGGCGCACGGTTTCTCGCTAGTCAAAGCTTCGAATCTCGATAAAGGTATGATATCCGTAGGGTGCGCAATGCCTAGATTCACACCGATCACGTAAGTGCGAGGGAACTTCTCATGGTAAACACAGCCGATGGGATCGATTTTCTTCACTCTGCAAAAGGCACTTGTCTGGGGTTGATAAACATGTGGTGGGTAGACCGTAACTTGTGAGGCCATACCTATAAAGGACAGAGTGGAAGAAAACTGTTAGTCTAAGTCATTTCACAGATGCTGTTCACATGAACCAAAACCTGCCATATTAAGAGGTTTATTAAGATAAATTTTATGAAAAATAGTGCAATTTTAAAATGCTAATTTTTAAATAGCTTTAGGTTTGCTGTGCTTGTTTGTGTGATTATATACAGGGGTGCACATAACTGGTGCGCTTGCATGGTAAAAATAAACTATGCGCAGCAGAAAACATGGAGGAAAGCGCTTTTGAGTACCAACATTTTGGGGGAAAAGGACACGTTTACTTACCAGTAGGATTTTTCTCCATCTTTGGTAAGATAGCAATCATGATGATAAGTGTGTTCGTTAATTATTAGTTGTTAATAGAGGTGCAGAGGTTCAGCACGCATGTGATGTGAACTGCTAAGTCTAACCATCAGAGTGAAAGTTTATCATTTGAACGTGTTTTGTCTTGCCAATATACACAAACGATTTTAAACGCAAAAAAGGGGCGAAAATTAGGACTCGCGTGCTGTTATTTGTGCGCATAGCCGAACGCAGAGAGAGAGAGGCACGTTTCAGACAGCGCTCAAACAAAGAGAATTGATTTATGTTTCGCGTTTATTCGTGCTTAAATGGACTCAAATTTATGTAAAAATACCCATCTCTGCAAGTTCTCTCTCGGTTATGTCATAAGAGTTAAGAAACCGGATGTGTCAGTATATTCGGTCTGTGCATTCAGTCTTAAAGTGACAACAGCCTAATACCCCTGCTGTTGTCTGTCATCAATGTTAACAAAATAAAAAAATACAGCTTGAAGTTGAACCTATATTTAATTTCTACAGTGAACAAATAGTGTTATAGTGAGGAGAGGATAAGTGTACCCTTGAGAACCAGACCAAAAACCAAAGACCAAAAAAGTTTTGTGCAACATTGATATATATTATAAATACTATAATTATAAATTACTCTAGTTAAATATAAAAACAATAAGATATATTACTGCAAAAAGAGCAAGAAAATATGATTTTTATACAGTTCAACTGTAAAATTACAATACTAATATGTCTGCCTTAATTTAATCTTTTTCAAACTTTAAACAACTGAGCTTTTATTCCGGGTGCAAACTGTAGTTTCTCGTTTGTTGGCAACAGGTTTAGAAACTCTTTTCATTAAACAAATACACATTATAAGCGATGCAAACTCGCATCACTGGCAGAGATGGAGATTGTGTGAAGTAGCATTTACTGTGTGAACTGAGAAACTAAAAACACTTATCAGCTGCTACAGTGACAAACGAACAATGCTGAGCTTCACTCTGAAACACGTGGATAAATTTAAGTAGGCTAAATTGCAGTTAAAGCAATTTGATTAACGAAATAAGCCAAATTCCGAATTTTTTTTCTTCAATTAATCGTTCAGCCCTAGTGTGCCATAGTGTGGGTAATATGTTAGTAGATCCAGACAATTGACCAATGGGGATTAGCTGTCTTAGTTTCATGGGAGACAGGCTACTTATACTGGCACAACATATGGCACAAGTTCAGACATGAGGACAGGTGTGGCTCTAACACACCCACATACTAACTCTCACACACTTATTACCCAGCTAACACTCTGGCAGACTAGGTAGGATTTCATAAAGGCAAATATTGAGGTTAGAAAACAAAAGGGCAAACATGTCACGTTGCTTCTTGAGGAATGCATATCTGATGCATTTCGATTCCAGAACCGTTATAAAAGGCCCTTATTCATTCACACTACCATAGCAAAACCGAGGTTTAAATCATCCCTTTCGGTTGCGATTAAGTCTATACTGGTTCCTACTTCCTAATTGTGCAAACAACATTAGGTTCGCAAAGTAAGAAATTCAGTCGGCAACTTTAACAAGGATAGTCCCATCTGGAGGACTGTGTTTATGAGGTCTGTCCTATAGAAGGGTAAGCCTTGAGTAGATAGGAGTGGCCAAGGTTTTGGGTTACAGTCTCTCTACTGTTTTCAAACACGCTGCCTTCTGCTATAAGCAGGTGGAAACTGACCTTTTACCATGTCAAGACCTAATGGGGGTGGGCGAGAGATGGCACAGGGAAAACACCTGTTGATTCTGCAACTGCTCGGGCTATAAAAGTTTAATGACAGGAAAAGATTAGGAAGTAAACTTTACTGAATTGACAGACAATTTTTTTTTCCAGTGATGTAAAGTGATAGGGATAACAATGAGGAATTTATAATCTACGACACAAAATGACAACCGACTTTCTTATATTACACATTTAATAAAATGCAACAACGTTTTTTTATGGCATAACCATGAATATTCTGTGTGTTTGTATAACGAATAAGGAAATTAATTTCCATACTTTTCCATCATTCTTCCAGTCATTTACAAGCTTAAAAAAAGGGTTACACTTTATTTTAAGGTGTCCTTGATACAGTGTAATTATACATTTAAGTATTGAGTAATATTAATTAACTACATGTACTTACTATAGGGTTGTGGTTAGGATTAGGTTTGTTGTAGGGTTGCATGTAATTAAGCATTATTTATAGTTATTATTACTATAGTAACTAGATGTGTAGGACACTGTAAAATAAAGTATAACTCAAAGTATAACTCAAATAAAAAATATACTTGTGCACTAGAATAATAAAATGTTCTGACCAATAAAATATTTTACAGCTGATTATATTCACTAACTTCCAGCTCACTTTCCACAATTCCCCTATATTTCTTTATCATCAACAACTGTGGGAACTCAATGAAGCACTAGAATGAACGAAAACTTCCCTGGCAAAAAAATATACATTAAATAAGCATTGTTAAGGTTAAATATCAAATAATTGTTTTAAAAGTATTACTGAGCAAATATGGGAAATGCATGGTGGATTATCTTTCAAGGACAGGAAATTCAACTTTTTACATAAAAGATTTTTTTTAGCTACAACTTTTGCTTAATCTTACCACCAGCATAGTGTCAGTTTACAGAAAAAAAGAGAAGTCAGCTACTAACAGATTACCAGGCCTGTGCATTTTGCGAGGATTGAGCAACATGTCACTTGATTATAGTACAAGATCAACAGCTGGCGAGTTTATACGGAAAACTAACCCACAATTCATATGCACTGACGCTTGAATGTTTAATGTTTAAAGATTAAATACAGCAAATGAACATCTTTACGTCATGGTTTTAACCAGCAGGATTTAGGCGAGTTAAACATTATGGGTTTGGCTGGTGACCAGAAAGACTTCGCGAACATTTAACGTTTAAAAGTGATCAGGCAAACAATAAAAAGTTTGTTTTTTTATTAAAACCAGAAACTTGCCAGCTACCAAAACACATTAGCAAACCCTGCGAAACATTGCTTTCAAGTTTTTGGTGTGGCGTGGCAACTTTTTCGCAACAACTACGAGCTCCCGATCCCTCCTCCGAAGTCAAGCCTGATTTAATATCTTCACTATTAAGTATCAGACACGCATGTACGCCTTTACAACTCGTTAAAATCTTCCTTACCTTCACAGACAGCAGCTGTGGTCGAAACGCGTGTCTTTAGTGAACATGTTGGGGTTTAATTCGCACCCACTGCATGCTCGACGCATTCGCGCTGCCATCTTGTCCTCTCGCTGGACGACGAGGGAGAAAAAAATGCAAGCTCCCTCATTTCAACTGCGCACAACTCGCATACTAAGCCATCCACGGGAACCGAACAGGGTCCAGCGTAGAGTTAAGGATATCCGTTTCGGTCAGGGGAGGTTTTTGTCGTCATGTCGAGGACGTTTAAGCCCCCCTGGTTTGTTTCCTCCTGACGGCGACGGACAAACTCTGTCAGATCAACTCGCTCGAGCTCTCTCAGCTGAGCGCTCGAGAACACTCTCGCGCTGCTTCCTCCTGCGCGTGTCGGTGAGGTGATTCAGAACTGGTGTGAAGCATTACTGCCATGGACAGGGCTGGAGAGTCAACACACACACAACCACAACATGAAACGCCCACGGAAGTGAGAAGGGAGGACACAGGTCTGCTACATAGTGACCCCGTCTGGTGGGATCTGAAAGATGTTCTAAAATGTAAATATTTAAATGGAATATTGTGCTGTAATCAAATAAGGTATAATACACAAACATGTAAATAATTCACATATTTTATATATAATAATTATTTTTGATATATTATATCCTAAACAGTGTTTTTTTTCCAGAATGAAAACATTCAATTTAACTTAAAACTCCTAAAAATGTATCTAATATGACAATACTAATTGATGATATAAACGTAATATATTATACAAAAACAATGTAACAATAAACCCAGTAATGTAAATACAATATATAGATCAAACGAAATGTTATATAAATATTATAGCCTATGTAATATGTATATATTATACACTGTATGGAAATATTTTCTATATTTTACATAATTAAATATTTTGATAGTATATCTTCAACTGGTGTTTTCCCATTTCATTGAATTTAAAACTGCTAATATATAAAACTGCTGAAATACATCTAATATTTTAATAATAATTGATAACTTAAAAGTAGTGGTGGTAACACTTTACAATATGGATCACATAAGTTAATGCATTAACTAACAATTAGCATTACACTTGTTACAGTATTTATTCATCTTTGTTAACATTAGTTAAGAGAAATACAACTGTTCATTGTCCAATCATGTTGAGATCCATTAAATATGAACATATACAACTTTTGATTTTAATAAGGTTAGGTTAGGTTAGGTCAACTTTATTATCCCCAAGGGGCAATTTGTTTTACAGCCAGCAGTAATCCATACAATCAACAAAAAACAAACACACAACAACAAACAAGAGTATATTTATATTTATATTTATATTTATATAAAATAAAAAATAAAATACAAATAAAAAAGACTTCCTTAATTAATTACTCTAAAATAATTTAGAAAACCAATGGCAGCTGGTACCAACGAATTTTTAAATCTGTTAGTCCTACAAAGTGGTAAAGAATATCTGCGAGTAGAAGGTAACAAGATTCTGCAAAGGATGGCTGGAATCTCTCATCATTAACTTGGCCTTCCTGTCCTGGCTTTATACAAACTATTCAAATCATTCAGGGTGGTGGTGGTGCCAACAATCTTACTACACACTTTAACAGTACCCTGTAATCTATTTCTGTTTTTAAGATTAAGGGATCCATACCAGCACACAAATGAAAAAGTAATATCAGACTCAATAAAACAAGAATAGAACATTTTCAAAAAAATAAAAGCCACGAAAGAACACATCCTTGCGGTGACCCAGAAGAAAAAAGTACATAAGATAAAACACCATTTACCTTCACACGTTGAGACCTATTGGTTAAAAAATCCATCAGCCAACATATGATATCAATACAAAATCAATATTATGGACACTCTTTAACCTTTCTGCTAGGATATGAGGTTGGATATGAGGTTGGATACAATTAAAGGCTGATGAAAAATCAATGAAAACCAAACGTACACAAGTTTTTGCGCCCTCAAGGTGTGCCAAAATCATGTTTAATAGAGTACATATCGCATCATCAACACCCCTGCCTGACCTGTAGGCAAACTGAAGCGGATCTAGATTTGCCTGTACCGTGGTCAGAAGCGCATCCTTCACAATCCTCTCAAATGTTTTCATTATCAGAGACCTAAGTGCTACTGGCCTGTACTCATTTAAAGATTTTAGTACATTAGGCACAGGTACAATTATAGACTCCTTCCAAAGACGAGGAACCTTATGAAGACTCAATGACATTTTAAAAATGAAACAAAAAATATCTGCCAGTTGTTCCGCACAATTTTTAAGAATACAGCATCCAAGACCAGGACTTTTCCTCTCTCTTACACCTCGAAAAAGTTTTAAAACCATATCCTTATCAACATTAACCCTATTCTGGTCCAGAGCAGCATTATTAAAAACTGACAATTCCTGACTAAAATTATGACTATTAAAACGATTATAAAAAACATTCAGATCATAAGAACGATCCAAATCAAGCTTTCCATCAAGAGAAATATTACGTTTTTTAGAATGCATCTCCATCATGGATTTCACCCCCTCCCATGCAGATATGTATTAAATGTAACATTGTAAAGCGTTACCAAAATACAGTAATCAACATCTGAAGTGGATCAAAACCTTTCATCAAAGTTATACATGCATCTCAGGACGACTTTGATGAACTTTTTTGATCCACTTCAGATGTCGGCTACTGTAGTATAAAAAAATTTAATAAATGAACCTTTAATATAAGAAAATACATAATGCCATGTGAATTTGATAAATGGTAGAAGAAAAAACAGTAAATCCAGTCAACAATGTTTTCTACACACCTCGTGTTTTTATTGACAGCCAGCATTCAGTTTCAAATAACCATTGGTAATACTGCATTAATAAGACACGCCATAGAAGTTTATGAAAGTAGAACATAGAGAAGTGCAGTGGGGAATACATTTACTTGTGAGGACAAGGTGTCTTCTGTAAAACATGCTCAATGTTGATAGAAACATTGTTCTTTAAAAAATAAATAAATCAGGAATTATTTAAAAAGAACATGCTCTCATGACTGTCGGAACAACATGGGGATAATCTGAAGATTAAAATGAGCATTAAAGAGAAAAATGTGCACATAAATATGGGTGGCACTTCACAAACTAAGGCACCAGTCAAATACACATCCTTTACCTCAGATTTATCCAAAACAAGCCAGAAACCTCAATTACACCTTTGCCGAAGGGTTCGGGCTACAACAGCAAATGTTTGAAAACTGCTCCTAATCTTTTGTAAAATGCAAGTGTTTTTTAATATTTTGTTGCACACTAACAGTATTCACAAGGTTCTCCTCTCTTACATTTTTAGTTCACTATTCTATCAGTCATCAGCCACTGCCTAAAGTAATCCAAGCTTTAGGCAAATCAAATACCTTGATACATTCACAAATATTCCCTGATATACAATGCAATGCAATGAGAGGACCTTAGGAGGGTTAATTCTTAAATATCCATTAGTGCTAGCATGTGAGCTTTGAGGGGTAAATTGGCAAGTTTATAGACACTATAATCCGTATATATAGCTACAGAATGTGAAAGCCTGGATGACTAGTGGCAAGTATTTCATGTGTTTTGTTCACACATCTAAACCTTCCCTTTGTTTCAGAATGTCTTGGAGGATCTTCTGATAGAACGGAGAGTAAACTAGCTTGTTGAAGGTCACCAAACGTTCCAGTTTGACGGCAATCTCCTCTAACTCTTTGCTGATGGGCGTCAGACCTCCAGGGAGAGCTGGGGCGCTCCGGTGGGCGCTTGACTCCAGGAAGCCAAGAAGGTACGCCTGGATCCGGGAGTCTAATAGAAAAAATACAGTTTTAGATAAGACTTCACTTCTAGACTTCAAGTTCTCCATAGAGGGCTGCGCTTACCAATGACCTTGCGGATGGGGTTGTCCGCAGACTTTGCTGCTACAATTTGGCCCTTCAATGTGTTCTCTCTGTCTGAGGGAAATGGGGAAAAGCCATGCTGAGACAAGCATCCTCTTAGCTCTAAGCACAATTTCTCTGCAACAGCAGCAAAGGTTTCATCCGCTTTGAAGGACCTACGAGAGGAAAGTACAACAGTTTTGCTTAGTTATATAAGTGTGAAGCATTAGAAATAGCACTGGAGTAGACTGATCTTTAAAGTCAACAATTCTTGTTTTTTATGGAATATTAAATGATTTATAAGTGCACATTATTATTTTACAATTCATGTGCCGTCATAATCTTTAGCCAAAATAACTTCTCCCTCTTGCAGCGACTTCTCTTCTCTGATGACACGTTTACTGGTGCGAGGGCGGTACAACCTGTCGCTCACATGACATCACAGTAATAGCAAACCACAACCATCCGAACAATTACAGATGAACAAAATCAAGTCCCGCCCTACATTTTCCTTGTTTGAGGAGCTGTTTCAGTTGGACATACACGTCACAATAGGGAAGAAAAGACTATCGCAACTTCCACTTCCATGCCAACCTCAAACTTACGGCGTGTGCATCTCTGCTAACAGAATCTTAATGGTTTTCTTCAGTCTTTCATTGAGTCCCGGGAGTCCAGAAATGGCCTCCCCAGCACTGTTATACACTATGAGCAGGATTGATGCCACCAGTGCCAGCTGCTCCAGCTCCTGTTGCATCTCCTGAAATCTGCACTGATCCAAGAGAAGAGTCTGTTTGGTCGCAGGAGGGAGAAAAGGGAGGAAAAGAACACCAACGAGTTTTGGTTTCAATAGTGCACATAATGTAGAAAAATTGTTTAAAACACATGTGCCAAGTTCTTAAACATGTACATTTTGTGTTTTATGTGTTAGTTTCATATCATTTTGTAAAAACATTTGTAACAAAATTTACATTTAATGACCCTGAAATGTCATGTGGTGTAAAAAAATAAATTTTCCATACATATTGAATGCTTGCGAACGTACACATTTTAAATATTTATAATATATAATTAATATATATATATATATATATATATATATATATATATATATATATATATATATATATATTGTTCAAAAGTTTGGGATTTGTGAGGTTTTTTTATTTTGTTTTTGAAAGAAGTCTCTTATGCTCATCAAGGCAACAAATTATTTGATCAAAAATAAAGTAAAAACAACAATACTGTGAAATATTATTGCAAATTAAAATAACTGTTTTTATTTTAATATAATATAAAATGTAATTTATTCATGTGACGGCAATTTTCAGCATCATTACTCCAGTCTTCAGTGTCACATGATCTTTCAGAAATCATTCTAATATGATGATTTGCTGCTCAATAAACATCTTATTATCATCAATGTTGAAAACATAAGCATTTATTTGTTAAATAGAAATCTTTTGTAACATAACATTATAAATGTCTTTATTGTCACTACCTTATTGTATCAATTTAATACATCCTTGCTGAATACAAGTATTAATATCTTTCAAACAAAAAAAGACCCCAAACTTTTGAAGAGTATGTATTTTGCACGCTAAAAATCATTTTTGTATAAATATTATGAATTATTACAATTCTCCATTATGATATCAGGACAGTTGTATGATCCAAATAAAATCAAAATATAAAACTACAAACTACAGACAAACTACTATCAGTGATCTCCAATAACACATTACCTCTGGGAAAGACTCCGCATCATGGTCCCATTTTAACAGGCGTAAATAGGCAAGATTGTGGAGTTGAGCAGAAGTTGTTGTAGATGTTGCTCCACCCTCCGTTTCTCTACCGGTTGAATAATCTGATGTGTCTTGAAGCCACTTCCTTGTGAAATCCAAAGCATCTGCAAACATGAATACATAACTGAATGAAAGCGGTCAGCATTTACTAAAGTACAAGAAGCTTATCTAAGTGTTTTAAATCTAATGTTATGCATGCATAGCATAACATTCATTGAATATGTATATCATACAAGTAATTGAATTTCCTTACTGGGTTGTTTTTCAAGGAACTCGTGAAATTTCTTCCGCTCGTATTCCACCGACTGCTGTAAGAGGTGAGGTCGCAGGCTGCTCACAGCGAAGTTGGCCATGTCGATCTTCATTTTGTCTAGCACTGCAAATATTGACCTGCAGATGTGTACAAATAAACATGATTATATGATTTGGAGTCATGTGACCTTAGTCCTTGATCTGTTTAAGTGACTTACTTAAAAAGGGGTACGATGTCAGGGATTTTACGCAGCTGTCTGATGTCTTCATCACGGCAGGGTGCGCAAAAGGTGCCCATCATGTCAATTATAAACCGGGCTACTTTACTGATGTCTAGAGCTTCGTTTTCAGCCTCCTGCTGGATCAATGAGAGGTCCAGAGTCTCTTCTATTTGCCCTCTCAGTCGGCTCTGTCCTGGCAACAGAAAAGACAGCAGGGTCTGGAAAAACAGGGAGACAGGGAACTAATGAACACCTTCAAACATTAATTTTTTTCCGTAATGTTCACAGATATGTTGAGAGAGTATACAATGGTTGGTAATATATTTGCAGTCTGTCTGTTTCCCTCTGCAAACATTTGTGTAGAATACATCGATTCACACCATAGTACGGAGAAAAAGACTGTACTCTTGAAAAACTAAGTATTTAGTAATACTGAGTATTGAGTACCCACCGGCAGAAACATAAGTCAGTGCCTATGAGATATATACAGTCATGGTCAAAAGTTTACACACACCTTGCAGAATTTGCAAATGTTAATACATTTAACAAAATAAGAGGGATCATACAAAATGCATGTTATTTTTTATTTAATACTGTCTTAAATAAGATATTTTACATAAAATATGTGTATATATAGTCCACAAGAGTTGAATTTATAAAAATGGCCCAGTTCAAAAGTTTACATACGCTTGATTCTTAATACTGTGTCGTTACCTGGATGATCCACGACTGTTTTTTTTGTTTTGTGATGGTTGTTCATGAATTCCTTCCTTGTTTGTCCTGAGCAGTTAAACTGGCCAAAGTTTTTCAGAAAAACATTCCAGGTCCCACAAATTATTTGGTTCTCCAGCTACTTTTGCATGTTTGAACCCTTTCCAGCAGTGACTATGATTTTGAGATCCACCTTTTCACATTGAGGGACTCAAGCACAACTATTAAAAAAGGTGGAAACATTCTGTAATGCTCTAGATTGCCTAGAAGCTTCTATGCTTCTATTGTCCAATTTTGTTGAACCCGTGCAAATTGTAGCCTCAGTTTCCTGTTCTTATCTGACAGGAGTGACATCGGTGTGTTCTTCTGTTGCTGTAGCTCTTCTGCTTCAAGGTTCGACGTGTTGTGTGTTCAGAGATGCTCTTCTGCAGACCTCGGTTGGAACGAGTGGATATTTGAGTTACTTTGAGTGGCATCAACAAGGCATTTTTGCTCACAGAACTGCCACTCACTGCATATTCTCTCTTTTTCAAACCATTCTCTGTAAATCCCAGTAGATCATCAGTTTCTGAAACACTCAGGCCAGCCCGTCTGGCACAAATAACCATGCCAGGTTCAAAGTCACTTAAATCAACTTTCTTCCCCATTCTGATGCTCAGTTTGAACTTCAGCAGATCGTCTTGGCCATGTCTACTCTACATGCCTAAATGCATTGAGTTTCTGCCATGTGAATGGCCGATTAGATATTTGCGTTAATGAGCAGTTGAACAGATTTACCTTAAAGGGTTAGTTCACCGAAAAATGAAAATTAAGTCATTAATTACTCACCCCCATGCTGTACCAACCCCGTAAGGCCTTCGTTCGTCTTCGGAACACAAATGAAGATATTTATGATTAAATCTGAGAGGTTCATGACTGCTACATAGGCTCCCTAAGGGAATGAATCCTGACGGCCCAGAGAGTCTTTAAAGAAAATGTTTAAATACTCCATGTCGCAACAGTGGCTCAACTATAAATTTATCAAGCCACGAGAATATTTTTTGTGCGAAAAAACAAACAAAAATAACGACTTTATTCGACTATTCCTTTTCTTCCTTGTAGGCGTGAAACGAGACTTCAAGAGATTTCCACGACGCATGCGCGAGAATTGCGATCTCCTTCAACTACTTCAGTTAAGTTCTTGCGCGTGCGCGTCGTGGAAATCTCTTGAAGTCTCGTTTCAGGCCTACAAGGAAGAAAAGGAATAGTCGAATAAAGTCGTTATTTTTGTTTGTTTTTTCGCACAAAAAGTATTCTCGTCGCTTGATAAACTTATAGTTGAGCCACTGTTGTCACATGGAATATTTAAACATTTTCTTTAATGACTCTCTGGGCCGTCAGGATTCAATCCCTTAGGGAGCCTATGTAGCAGTCATGCACCTCTCAGATTTAATCATAAATATCTTAATTTGTGTTCCGAAGACGAACGAAGGCCTTATGGGGTTGGTACAGCATGGGGGTGAGTAATTAATGACTTACTTTTCATTTTTGGGTGAACTAACCCTTTAAGTGACCGGTGATTATATATATATAATTGAATGAATTTCATGTACTACATAATAATATGTAAGCCTGGATTCTTTCCTTACCTCTTTAATTTCACCAACCAGTGTGACAGCATGACTGTAAGATGGTGGGTCCTCTTTCAGCTGTGACTCAAGGCAATCCCAGAATGCTTTGTGCATAATTTCCTTGACCTGTTTCTCCAAACTGAGTATACAGGAAAGATATGTTCCAAAAAATGTTAAAAAACACTCTCAAAAACATTCTCAAATCAAAGTAATGTGACTATTGAACCGCAATATGTATCGTTTTAGAATAATTGCATTGTAATGATAATGACAACTGAAAGTGCTAACATTTCAAATATATCATTAGCACATGGAGAACACACTGTGATGTTATGATAACAATTCCATTACCTTCCCTCTTCTGGCTCATAAGGCTTGACTTGGAAAGCACTGTTCATCACTATCTCATGGGCCAGTGCCAGATTAGTGACTCCTTTGGCTGTCTCCATAAGCTCTTCCACTGAGACAAATCTGGGTGGACTGGCTGTGAGTGTTCGAATGCAATATTAACATTGTTAAAGGGTGATTTGCCACATTTTTTAAGTTAATAAACATTTCTCTCCTTACACTGGGGTGTGAGTCTGTGAGGACTGGGAGTATTTCTTCGGATCCTCTTCCGGATCATCTCTTCTGATGGTTCCACGGTGTTCTCTTTCCCATCCATGTCAATCTTGCTCTGCTCCTCTTTGGAGGACTCATCAGATTCCTTTGGCATCTTCTGCTGAAAACAAAGAAGCTGATAAATTAAACAGATCTTTACATAGACTATAACATCAGCTGCTCTATCCAATTCCACACTAAAATGACTACACAGGGGGTTTTTTTCTGGCAACAGTGTGACAGCGAGCTGAGTGTGTAACGTTAACTTAGTTGTTTTGTTTTTATTATAAAACAGAAGGAAAAGACTAGAATGCCTTTCAAAACAATTGATCTCTAGTACCCTCATCCCTCTACTAGTCACATTCAAATATTTTTCTAACATTTCTATAAACTCGCTAGTGATTTGGTTTACTGCGCTGTGACAAACAACCAGCCGGATCCCATTACTAAAATCTCTGAGATGTAACGTTAATGTCGCATCTGTCTGCGCTCTAACATCCGGTCATTCGTCATTCAGATTTCTCTTTTACAGTTTAACGTTACCTGGATTCGTTAAAGCACCTAGCGCCCGCTTAATCTTTATTTTCACTAAGCTGCAATTCGCCACATATAATAAAAGTAGCAGCCCGTGCGTTTTCTTCTGGATGAATCAATACAACCTGATGCGTGTATTTACGGAAGTACGATTCGGAAGGTTCCTTTGTAGTTTTTGAGATGTGATTTTGAATGGGAAAAAAGCTGTGTAAATGTAACATAGAACTACATTTCCCAGTAGTAACAAAAACTTCGGCCGCCCCCTAGCGCATGTGGTTCGAACAGGGAGGATTGTATAAAACTAGTTAATTTAAATTTTAATATCGAAGGCTATAAAATCACGATTCCGATTAAAAAGGCATAAAATGCATTTAGCTTTCTTCTTGTAATTCTACATTAAATCCAACTCAAATTAAGATATTTATATATCACACATAAACAAATTAAATACTAGGCCCTGTTCGAATATTTTGCTATATGTCGCTTTTTTAGTCTTATGCCATAAACTAAAAATATACACATACAAAAGTGTTATGTACAAGTCAACGGGACATCTTGTGAGAAACAGTGGGCAGAGCTTTCTCCCGCCGTCACACACTGTACACTAGGTGGCAGCAAAGGCAACTTTCCTTTTACCGCCTGAACTGATGATGACGGGTAGGGTGACGTGGTTTAAAACAATTCGGTAAAATAATTAATAGATCCGCATTATTTGCTGTTAAACATCTTTTATGATGATATTTGAGAGGAAAATTTACATAAATCGAATGATGTAACGTATTATTCTTTTGTAAGATAAATCGTTATCCTTGACTAAACCTCAACCACATCAAATCCAGTCAGTGCGGCTACAACGGAGTCGCCGAGGTCTGTTTAAAGTATTATTTTTTTCTTCAAAATTATTCTTAATATGCTTATTAAACAACCATTCATTTTCTTTAACTGTTTGCAACTCTTCTCATTAACTGTTTAGTCACGTATGAGGAGAAATAACTAATAAATAAATGTTGTGATAGTTTAGCTTGTGCTTAGCTTACCAAAACATTTGTAAAGTGCACAAATAGCTATTTAGCATTTCAAGAATATGCTATTTTTATTTTCTATAGGCATAAAATCATGTTTATAGTCTATTCAGCCTATAACAATAATTTGCCATGGCAACTTTAATTAAAATAGGTTAAGGTGAAATGCTTAGTTAGTTGCCACGGTCTAAATTAAAATGTAATTTATAAAAAAAATACGAGTACTCTTAATAAAATGACTCAAAAATCACGAAAAGCTGCTTACACTATTTGAAGTAGATCTATTTCAATTTAGCTACTATAATAAATTAAAATATACATTTTCCCAAAACTGGGCTAACCATGGTTATTTCTTGTTTACCATGGTTTACCATTTTAATAACTCAGAACAATGTTATTCTGGGGATAAAAGTCTTCTCAGACATTAAATCCAGATTTTTCTCTTGTAAACTTGATCAGCTGAGGTCAAAGGTTAAATCTGACCGTTGCAGATTTTCACCTGAAGTCCCGACCGCTGCCATTCACATTTACAGATCAGTGGTTATGCGAGTCAGTTGACAAACAGTAATATGGACATCAAACCGCAGACAGGGAATTATCCCATTTTATGGATGGTGTCCTTTTAATTTTACCTTTCATGGCTTATAAAGTTGTTTAATATCTGCTGAGGTGAATCAGCGGAGGAAGCGAATAAAGACATTGGCCCTCCAGGTCATTTGTGATAGTAGCAAATTCTAACGGGATCATTTAATTCCTGCACATGATTGATATATCAGCAGCGACTAAATGGACGAAAGCCTTTCTTCTATTAAAACACCAGGCAGAATGAAGCCCTCCCACTTTCCAAGTCAGTCATGATGATGGCGATACAGTGGACCAAGCACAGATCAAATTAAATATTTTTTATAATTCCTTCTGAATGACAGAGCCATCTGTCCATCCGGTGTTATGGCCCTGACCCCTATTAGCCTACACTCTTACCATGGCACCATTTTCACCTTGATAGGTTCGAGATGGGATTTAAAAAGCTTATTTTGACGCAATGGCATGAACTTTGTCTACAGCAGCGCTTTTTATATTCTTATGAGGCAAAATTTATGTAGTGGCAGTTATTTTTGTCATATGCCGTACTATAAAACCAATAGTTTCAGCTCTAAATTCTGATTGGATGATCCCTGTTGAGTCATGCAGTTGATTCCCAACTGCAAACAGTCTACAGTTGAGCTAAAATACTGTATTATTTGGCAGACAAAAGTTTATTTTGATCATTTTTATGTCATTATTTATTGAACACTGTTTTATTTAATCATATTGTTGCTGTTTCAAAAAGCAAAAACGCCAGATTTGATCTGTAGGTTCTGTTTAGGTGCTTAAAGTCTTTTCCCAAGTGCAATGGAGTTGAGCGTAGAGTCCGGAACAGAGCTTTTCTCCTTGGTAAGTGGTAATATTCCAAAGCAGAATGATGTGTTTTAAATTATACACAAATAAAGCTCCAAGATTTACACACTCTCCTGCTGTTTTTGCCTGTAGATGGAAGATGAAGGTGCTCTCGGTCAACTGAAGACCCCAAACATTGCCGTAGAGAATGATGGCCGTACCATCTCAGTGCAAGTACTGGAATTTAAAACAAGTCTCCTGGAGGCGGTTGAGGAGTTGTATATTCACAGGGTATGGTGTCTTACTTTCACCTCTGTTTTCTGATTATATACAATGTGTGTGCACACTTTAGTTTAGGGTCCAATTCTCACTATTAACTACGACTTTTGCTTCAATAAAACCATAATTACTGCTTATTAATAGTTAGAAAGGTAGTTGCTAAGTGTTGAGGTATTGGGTAGGATTAAGGAATATAGAATATGATCATGCAGAATAAGACCACAGATTAATATGTGCTTATACTAGCCAATATCCTAGTAATATGCATGTGAATATGCAACTATTTAATAGTGAGAATTGGACCCTAAACTGAAGTGTTTCTAAATGTGTAAAACTGGAAAAGCGGCAGTTTTGCTAGAGAAAACAAAGTTCGGGCTGCAAGGTTGGAGGTAACAATGATGTTTACTGCATTGTTTTTTTTAAAGGTTTTATTTGTTGTATTAACATTAGTACCATGCTAGGCTCAGCAATTAAAGACAATTCTTTTAATTGATTACCTAAAGAGATAAAGACAAAAATAATAAAACCTCAGTGTTGCCTTTGATTGGCCCCCACCGCTTCCCACCCTATTTATTTAGTTAGTTGGCATTTATCTTATTTATCTTTACTTATAATATTAATACATATTTTCTTCTTTGTTTTTTTTAAACATTTACATAGTGCAATAACTATGATAGAAAGCAATTAAATAATATACTCTGAATAATATTTCAAATGACTGAATTAACCTAACTACACTGAGTAATTTTGTAAGCGTCAGATCAGGTAGAAACTAATCACATAACATAATTTGCGTACACATTTTTCTCTTGGCTGAGAAATTTTCGTAATAGTCTTAACCTAAGACGTGTACATACTTATTGAGCTTGTGCAATCTCAAACAAAATATCAGCCCTCTAAAAGGCTGCTAAATGACATCTCAGTGTATTAGGACTGTCAGCCTATTAGTATCCCAATGACATCAAGGTTCTCGTGAGGAACAGGAATGTAATTTTGTGTGAGGAGGAGTGCCATGAGCGTTCAGAAGAACCTAAAGCGAGCAGCACTTTCTGTCCATCTGGACATAAGCCAGCAGAAGTTACACTTACATTAGAATGGGGTCATGCAGCAGGACCTGACAAATTCACATATTTGCCTGCATGACTGCTACCCTCGAGCAAAGCACTTAAATCCCGACGCTGGACATGTTTAAAGGTTGTACGAGCAAAAATAAACAATTGTATCTCTCATGTTTTACTGTTATTATGATGTTGGTGAGGAACAAAGGCATTAAATCAATGTGATCCTCAGGCATGCCATTAAACTAACACTTTGTAGTTCTCTGGTTTATAGGGCCGGGGTTAAGATGGAGGATTTCCTGCCAGACAAACGCGCTCAGCTGAATGCAGTCACTTCTTGTGTTCTTTTAAGAGAGTGCAAAGTGTGTTCCATTAAAATGACTGTATTAGCTTGGGATGTTGTCAGTCGTTTTGCCAGACACAGGAAATTCGTTCAGATGCTGAAAGCGAATTGTCCTGATGCATTACACATGTTTTTTCTCTCATTGTTTTATTAGATTTAATGCATCTAATCACATATGTGATCAGTCTCTGTCCTGAAAGATTAATATGACCCACCAATTTTAGTGCTCTTTTTTTTTTTTTTTTTACCTGCAAACCCCATTTATTCAATTTATTGTCCGTCTACGAAACGTTAACAGCTTTGCAAGTAGCACACTTTATTAGGAAAATGTAAATAAACTCCTACACGCACATAAAAGCCACTATGTAGAAAACCATTGACCGAAACCTGCAGTACTGCATGACAATGATGTCTTTATATGCAAAAATGTCCTCTCTTATGTTCAGATACCTGCACATAATGTAATCTATTCCTTTTTTGTGAATTTATTAATTATTGTTGATGAATAAAATGGTGTTTTGTCGACATTTTGGATACAGGATGCTGAAACAAGATATGAGGAGCAGATTTGTAAACTTGTGCTGGAGAAACAGGAGTTAGAATGGCAAAAGGTTTGTTAGGAATGATAAAAATACTGTTGTTTTTCCACTAACTTCCCAAGATTCCACTGTTAAACATTTTAGGAACTGATTGAGCATTTATGGAAACAAAACTTTTTATATTGATAAAGTTTATGTCCATATTAATGGTTTATTCTTATATTTTTGCAGGAGACCTTACAAAGTCAGAATTCAAAAATGTCAACTGAAAATTCAGAATCACTTGCTGCTGTAAAAAAACAGGTATGATATCACACTCAATCTATGTATGCAAGATTTTATATACACACACAAATATAGAAATTATTTTGTAGTTTCAGGCCCAAATCCGAAGAATTGAGGGAGAAAAGGTTAGTTGCTTTATATGACTATTTAAATCTGTGCTCTGATTTATGTTCTTACCAATATTTGTATTTCTTCTTTAACAGTAACTATATAAAAAAAAAAAAACGATTAAAAATTCTTAATTAAAATAAATTAATTATCACTTGACTAAATATGAATGACCTCTTTAAGGGTAAAAACCAGCTGGCTGCTGAACTGAAAGACAAAGAGATCATCAGCCTCAAGGAAGAACTAAAACTCCTGCAGGTACACATAATCAATACAATAACAACACATGACAAGATCTTCTGTTCCTTGCTTTAGGGACATACATATATCTAAAACAGTGGGAAAATCCATCTCATCGCTGACCTTTTGAGTGGGGGTCTGTGTAGGTCTATTTTGTGTTGCGAGATAAATGATGTCACATGGGTGATGTATGCTTTCTCCTACGGTTCATCACACCCTCGGTTCAACCGTACGATTAGCCAATAAAGGCCCTTGTTACCCTTTTATTTGGTAATGGTAATCTGAGCAATTTGATTCGTATATAAACAGCAATTATTGTGATGTATTCTTGAACACTGCATCACTTGTCTAAGACATGATTTACAGAATTATAGAAGTTGTTAAAGTCCCCCTGTGGTGAAAATCAAGCTTTTAATGTTGTTTATATGTCATGTGGTGTTTTTAATGTGCTTTAAGACAAACCATGTGCAAAAGTCAACACCATTGCTGAGTATTTCTCCTTAAAACTGCAGTGAACCAAAAACGTCTCAAAAACGCGGTTTGAAATCGCTGGTGTTTTTGACTTCACAAACTACCTTGTAACCAATCATGTCAACGTCAATGACTGAGTGGAGGCGGGGCTTTTTTAAGTCATGAAGATTAAAAAAAAACTTTTAAATATGTAATTTTTGTGATCAAAGATGAGTTTTAAGGGATTAATTGATTGAGTACAGGGGGACTTTAAATTATTAACATAGTCTGAGGTAAAAATCAATACAAGTAGTAGTATAATATTATAGTAATAATATTAATAGTAAACAACAGGTTATTCTAGATTATTCTAGATTTTGCTCTAAATAATGTGCCTTTTCCTTTCATTTTTGTTCATATGATTTAATATAGTATTAAAATAATAATAAAATGACAAAAAAAAAAACACTGAAACCACTTTCTTTTACTACTGTCTTGCAGTTGCTCAGGCACAGTTTGGAGAAGAAATTAAGCGAGCTGGTAAGGATTTCCAATTATATAAATTGTTGACAGAGGCAAGTGGGAGTGGGAAGAATTAAAGAGGAGGAACTGAGAGGGAGAGCGGATCATCAGGAGTAACGGATAGGGAGGGCGTGACACGTGAACCGCCAGCGCCGCTGTGAAAATACCACTATTAAAATATTTTATATCAGAGCCTCGCTCTGTTTAACCTTTCAATGGCGGAGAGGGGAATCAGTTTGATACAGACAATCAAACAGTAACGGGCTGCTCTTCGCATAAAAGCCCCTCAGGCATGTTTGGAAGTTGACTCCTTATCTAGCAGAAAGGAGCACTCAGCCGAGATGTTAAACAAAGGTCTTCAAACTCTCCGATGCAGTATATATTCACGGTCTGCCCTTGCCGAGAAGAAGAACTGTTATTACTTGTACAGGGGAATGGGGATATTCCTCTTCGAAGGGAGGACAATGTGTTTTTAAACTTTACAGGAGCAAAAGTTGCAGCTGCAGACACAAACGAAAGACAGCCACCTGAATCAGTTGGGAGAGGTGGAGAGGCGTTTCGCCGCCCTCTCCAGACAGTGTGCCATGGTTAAACAGGCCCATGAGAAACTTGAACAAAATGGTATGACTGTTAATACTGACAAACATCGTCCTAGTGAAACATTTAATTAAAATGAAACTTCAGTTTATGTTGAGTCAGGGTTTAAACCTGATTATATTTTGCCTTCAAACTCTATTATCGCTGTTTATGCAAAGCAATGATAGTCACTGCTAAAAACATCGGGTTTGGATGTATTCTGGTATTCATAATCTTCATTCACTCTGGACAGATTTGATGTTAAAAAAACTCCTTTGCTTTGCATCAGTGAATTGATTTGTCATTCTCTGGACATTAATTATTTGGCCTTTGTAGGTGAATGCTAAATGAAAGCCTCTGTATCAATGCCAAGCTTTTTAAATCTTTTTTTTTTTTAGTTGAAGAGGCCATGCGAATTAATAAAAAACTCACATCCATCAACGAGAAACAAGAATCTACGATTAAAGCCTTAAAAGAGGTAAAAGAAAGTTTTTTTTTTTCTCTGCTGATGAAACCGCTATTGCTTTGCAAATTGATTTGCTTTGAAGTTAGGAGAAGTGCTCCATCACTGCATCACAAATTGTTGCCCCTTTTTACTTCACATTTAGGATTTGGAGAGACTCAACAAAGAGCTGGTTACATTCAAAGTGTCATCGGTCTGCAGACCTGGAGAGGAACGTCTACAGAATGTTCTAAAACAACAAGAGTTTCAACAACTTCAGCAGAGACTCTTTGTGGTAGAATCTCTTTACATTGGTTAATAGCAAAAGATAATACCAGGATGTTTTTAAATGTAATATTTTTTTAGGAAACAGAACTTCACAAAAAACTGAGAAATGAGACCGCCACAGAGAGGGCAGAGAAGCAGGTGAGCTCCTCAGAAAAAAAATCTGGACCTTTTTGTGTGCTATTTACAGTTTTTTACTGTTATGGGGACAAAATGTGGTGGGGACATTTTTGGTCCACATGAGAAAAACAGCTTATAAATCATACAGAATGATGTTTTTCGAAAATGAAAAAATGCAGTCAGTTTTCTATGATGGGTAGGGTTAGGGGATAGAATATACAGTTTGTACAGTATAAAAATCATTATGTCTATGGAAAGTCCCCATAAAATTTGTATGTGTGTGTGTGTGTGTGTGTCAGGAGGTATTGAGATCCTTCCAGCACAATCAGAGATTGCTGCAGACACAGACAGAAGCTCTGAGCCGAGCAGAGCAGGAGCTCCGCACACTCCGTGAGGAATATCAGGTTAGGCTTCCCCAAACCCAACTCCACCTGCAAAATCACCTTCAGCTTAAATAACACAAAAATCTATTTTTTAAATGTTTTTATTTTTTGTACTACAAATTATATTTTTTCCCCCATAGACACCTACATTGTTTATACTATCTGTTTACACACTACTTTTTTTTTTTTTTAATTATCATTAATATTTAATTTTTAAAGTAGATAAACACATCTAGTATACACAAAATAAAAATGCAAAATCTGATTAATCTGAAAATGATAATCTTAATAAGGTATAAATATGCAGAAGTAAACAATGGTCACCTAGTACTCATAAACTTAATTGAGATAACTGAAAATCTCTTTTGCACATTTACAACACACAAAGTGCAACTTAATAATAGTAAGTGTGTTTAATGACCGTTTACAGCCTCCTTCTCTTTTATTCCCTCCATTCCTCTATTTAATTCACTTAGTCATTCACTGATTAAAACCATTATTAACATGACAAAAGCCAACTGATTTGTATTGGCCTCTCCATCTGTTTAGAATTTTCTGTCCAGGTTAAATAAACACATAAAAATTTATTATTGCATTAAATTTTTTCTGGGTGATTAATTTCATTGCAGATCCTTAAAACAGAACATGAATTGAACCAAGAGAGGACTAAAGAAAGAGACAACAGCATTGCTCGTCTGAGAGATGAATACCAAAATTCTAAAATAACTTGGAAAAAAGAGGTGATTGAAAGTTCTACAAATCATCACTGTAATGCTAAAGAAAGAGCTTGAACTGTGATTTTTTTTTGAAAACCATTTGTTGTTAAATTTATATATACATTTTTTTTTTTTTTTTTTTTTAAATGGAATGGAATAAAAAAAATGAATATTGGTGTTCTCACAGATTCTGCAATTGCAAATGTCAACGGAGGCAAATCAAGAAGAGCTGATAGTGGTAAAACAGGCATATAATCAACTCCAGGAACAACACAAAGCACTGTCTATATCTGCAGTCCATGAGGTCAAAGACCTTCATAACTCTGAGGTGGTATGATTACATATAAATTCAGAACCAGTGATTATTTAATAAGCATGTAGATTAGGTATTGCACATGGATAAATAGGTCTAAACCTCACCATTTTTGAAGAGGCATTTGACAATATTTGTGTTAAATGATTGAATTATAATCTGACTGTGATCTTTTATTACAGATTGCCCTAAAAGATCAAGAACATTCTCTTGGTACAACATCTAATGAGATTAACCTTGTGAAGGTGAGCAGTCTCCATAAAGATCTTGAGGACAGTCTTATTAGTCCTCATGATAACCGTGAACCAACAAGTCACCCTGATAAAGACATACCAGGTAAGAAAGAATGCAAAGTTGTCTTCTCCAGCCAAGCTTGGCGCCACTATAACTAATAGTTTTATACAGAATGATGTGAAGTGCAGGGAGGTGGTTACTGGAGTGTCTTTATCAAGAAAGCTTATATGTACTTCTCATTTTTCTCTCATAATGATGCATGCATTTAATTTCCTTACACAGATGAAAGTATTGAGTCTCAGAAGGATAGAAAGGATGGCCACTCTGATAACAACAAGGAACTTGATATTTTCATGCAGGTAGATAGAATAGTACCTGTACTCTCACCATCGGTTTCAACTGATGGGTCTGATAACATCTCAAGACCTGAGGACGTTAATCTCAAGACGAATCAACTGTCAAAGTTGTGTAATGAAACAAAAACGGGTGTCAGTGAAAGTGAGCCAGTCTGCAACACAGTTGATAAAGGATGCCCCTCAAACCCAGCCCAAAGTGACACAGACAGTCGTCTCGCTGAGCTATCAGGGCCTGAAACCAGGTCTGTTTATGGCGTAGACGGCGACCCTTTGGCTTTGGAACCGAAAGATAGACCGCTGGAGCAGAATCTGTGTATTTCTGAAGTGACTGAATCCCAGACATCAGATAAACACATGGACAGCCAGGGATATGCTACATCTCTGTCTAAAGAATACAAAGACCACCAGACTGCCATACCTGAATTTATCCACAGTGTTTCACAAAAGGAAAGTCAAACAACTGCAGAGAGACTTTCAGAAGAAAAAACTGCAAATTCAAATACACAAGACATAGTTGTCTTTTACGACAAAACGGAAAGTTCAGAAGGTTTAATTGCCACCCAGCCAAGTCAATGCCACAAAACTGTCTATGAGGAGCCTGAAACCACTTTTGATAGTGCAAGTGCCACAACATCTGTAGATACACACCTTGATGAGTCCAAAGATCAGTTCTCACCATCTGAATTGATCTGTGAACCTTTGCAAAGCCAGGTTTCCCAAGCTGATGACTCGACTGAAACAAGCCTCTATAATGTGGTCAGTGAAGTGGAATCTAAACAGTTGCCTCTTGTTGATCAGACCACTTCAGTGACTGCAGTTGACACAGTGGAGGTCATATCAGAAAATAATGCTCAAAAAGAGGATGGGACTTTTCTTTCACAACCATTGAAAGCGCAACATATTGAACTGGGTGTTTCTTCTGAAGAAGCCAAGATTACAAACCCTGACCAAGATCCTTCTTCTCCTGGGTCTACAACAGCAAGTGACCAATCAGATGTTGACCAGAAGAGCATTTCAATGGGAGATACTTCAAACCATTCTGGAAATAGTATATATCAGTCGTCCTTTGCATGGGAGACTTTTATAAAAGGGAAAAAGAAGCCACATCCAACATCCTCAAAAACTGAGCTGTGGTCCTCGGGATTTCAAGAGCTTGTTTCTCCATTATGTGCGCCCCTTTTTATGAAGGATAAATTGGCAAAAAGAGGCATGTCTTGTAATGTTAATAAGAATAAGAAGAATAAGAATCAATATCTGACCACAATAAATGTAAAATTCAAATCCCATTTTTCCCAGCCGTAATGAAGACACCTGACAGATTGGAAACTCCGAGCAATCGTCCCCACCAAAAGAACGACTGTCAAGGAGAGTGGAATGCAATCAAGCAGTCTTTTTCTGAAATGTTACTGGAGAAAGTAAGTTTACAAACACAGGCCAGTGAAGAATCTAGCGAGTTAACGCTGTAGAACACGCTGAGTGTCCAAAGACAACTTCCATTCCCAGAAGTATTTCAGCAGGGTGAAATGGCAGCATTTTTCTCAATTAAATGTTGATAGAAAACAGCAGGACAAAAGTCTGCGAGTATAAATCACAGAAATGCAGCCCAACTCCAAAGGGAGCTAAGATATAAATAGGGAATAAACCAGAGATCGTTTTGCAGTCTGTTGGTTTCAGTAACATGGTTATCTGGTTTCAACTATGTTTTATGCTGGACTACTCAAATGAAATCAATCAAAATAGATGTTTTATCTTTTTTCCATGTTTTTTTTTAAAGTGCAGTTTTGCCTCCATGAGTTACAAAGCAAAATAAAGTTTTGAAGTATATATTTTAAATAGAATACGAAATACATAAAATACATGCAAACACTATTTGTGAGAACATCAGTCATTTTTAAACTATTTAAATGTATTAATTTATGTCATTTTGAAACACACTCAATGTGCTCGTTTCTCTTTTTTTCTTTTTTTTTTTCTTTAATGTACGACTTAACATGATGGATTTTGGTGGATTTCGCTTTTCGTTGCTATTAATACGTCCATAAGAATTAAATCAAGGTAGAGTGTCATGGCACTTTTATGACCTACTTTATTTTCCCGCAGGAGAATCAAGTTCTTATCTCCTACAGCTCATCTCCGAGTGGCAGTCCAGTCTCTTCTTCTGTGGGTAATGGGCTGCGACAAGACTGCACTCCTACAGTTCCTCCTCCCAAACTCCTGAGCCTGGAGAAACAGACCCGGCCTATGGCATCTAGTTCTGAAGAAAAAGAGGAACGGAAACAATCTGACATAATGGCCCAAATTGCAAAAATCGAGGAATTTATGTCATCTGAAGGTTTAACGCCTCAAAAAAGACGCAAAATTGATTGATATGGATTAGAAAGGAATACGTTGGTAATGTTGCTGTTGTATTCAAATGTTTCAAATGTGTTTGCTTAGATATATTTCTTACCCTCCATATGATTTAATACAGTAAATATGATTTTTGTGTTCATTTTTAATATATTTCCAAATAATTTAACTGAATAAATGTTCATTATTACAAACAGCTTTACTTTTTGCTTTCTTAAAATAGTTAAGCATCATGTTAACCCATCGCTAAACAATGTAAGTGTTATACATAAAACCTGTTAATTATGCTGCACAAGCTAATTAACACTCATTACTCCCAGGCTAGCATGCTCATTCCTCAGAGGGCATTTAATGACCAAACATTGCTAATTTACATTTGGTACACAAACTGTGGCCAACTATAACTTGGGATAATTAAAATACACAAGTAAGAAGAATCAATTAGCACATATCAAGCCAAATTAACAAATGCAAATGAGTCTGCCATTAAGTTTATGTCCTTGGTAAATAGGCTGTGGGGACCTTGTGGACACATGTTAGGGCAATAAGATGACAAAATAAAATGTGTTGCATATGGCGGCACTGGTCACAATGAAAGTGGATACTTTGGTTGATCCACATGAGCTGTTTTTAAAGCAAGTTTTCTTATTATTTTTTTAAAATATGACAGATGTTGTCATCTGCAGAGCTTGTTTTGTTTATTTTTTCTTGCGTTAACATGGTTTATGCTATAATGCTACCATCCGGTAATATTTAATAAGCTATATTTTAGGAAAATAAACCAGATGAGTTTTCATCTCAAATTAACATGCCTCACAAAAACAGTTCGCCTAGTACTAAAATCATCCAGCAGAAAGCAAATGCGCACCTCCTGATGAAATCACAAGGTCCCTCAGAGGTTCACCTTAATACACTTACTCATTATTAATATGTCAAAATGTTAATGTCCTCGTAAAGAAATCTTATGCGTTTCAGCCACTGTGCCAGCAGTACTGACCCTTATCCTTAGAAGGAGTGGGCAATATGGAGAGCGTAATTTTAATACACACACTGGATTATGAAGTGGCAGTCCTTTGAAACAGTCAATTACACTTGAGCGCGGGAGGGCCCTAGTGTTAATTACTAGTCGGTTTTATATAGTGTGTAAATACAGAGCCTGCTGACATTCACATTCCATCACCATGTCCTGACTGCCACAGCAAATTAGCCTGACCCGTATGCGCACTGCTAGGCCACTGTGTGTTCGTTTAACTTTAGAACAACATTCAGCGCAAACAAGTTCACTTCTGTTTATAGGGGTTGCTGTCGCTACATGTTTAGGCCACTGTGCTTTGCTTAATTTCTGCACCCTGATTTAGAAATGATAAAGAATGTAATGGTGCTGGGTCCAGTACCTCTTAATAATCTTCCATTTCTGAACATTCCATTGCCAGATGATGAGATCATTTCAATAGTTAAATTTATAACGATTCTTGCCAAAGAATGCCATATTTTGTTAATCAATATTAAAAAACAAAATGATAAATGTTTATCTTAAACTACACACTGTCATATTAAAAACAAGCCAGTAACTACCCTGATTTAAGTATCACAATTTTAAATGAACTAAAAAGAACCAACTCATTTAAATCCTTTCGGGAATGGAACTACGCTGGTTGCGTTATATTTTACTAAAAATAACTGACTCATTAAAATCATTCATTCAGAAGTTGGCCAACACTGGTTGAGTTTATGTTTTTGATTCACCAAAATCAACCAACTCATTGGAATAATTTGTTTGATAATCTGACTAAACTGGTTGCACTTTATTTGCTTAATTCTCTAAAAAGAACTAACTCATTAGAATCATTAATTCCGGAGTCATCCTACACTGTAAAAAGTAATACCTAGATCTAACTTATAAAAAGTGAGGCAAGTGGCTGCATTGAATGTTTTAGGTTGAATCAACTTGCAGCCTTTTTTAAGTATATTGAACACTTTAACATTACTTAATATGAACGCAATAAAATCAAGTTGAGTTAACTAATAATACTAGTATTTCTCAGTTAGATAAACCTACTTTTCTTGGTACAGGTAATGTATTTATGGTTTGCTACAAGTAACCTGCACTCATTTTAATTAGATTTTATGAACTTTAAAATAGTAAAATTAAACTAGTAAAATTAACCTAATCATATGGGAATAAACATTTTAATTGAGTCCTGGATATAACCTCAGAAAATAAATCTAAAAGTCTATATTCTAAGCACTACAGTGATTAACCTATTACAAATGCAATGGAAGAAAAAGATGAGAAAATAGATTGAAGACAAAAACATTTATTCAATGTTAACCAGTGTCACTTTTAACAGTGACTACAAAACAGCAAATAAATGTGGCCGCATATGTTAAGTATAATATAAAACAAACACTGTATAAGTGTATTTTCAACCTGTTCTGAACAGTACAGTGAAATATCCAATCTGTAATGTTTGGATAAAGGTAAATGTGAGCCATAAAATCACATTGTATCACACTGGAACTGCAAAGGTCGAGAGCATAGGTAAGTCCAAACAGGAGGCAGCATGCTTTAGACAGGTTTGGCACACCTCTGACCACGGGCTGTCCTTCTTTCATAATACCAATCGTGTCGGGATGATGGCACATGTACATTTTCAGTGGGCAACTGCCAAGCTCAGCGTGCACCTCTGTTTCAGCATGGTTCTATTGGTGGAGACAAAAAAAATCAAGACAAACAGGTAATGAGAGGAATATAGATGACCGGTAGAAGACATAAGACAAGAAAGTCAAAATTGTACTTTTGTTACTAAAGGTGGTGATACTAGACGGATACTGTGACTAGAGCATGTGACCAGAGTGAAGTCTATGACAATGCCATAGAGTGTGGGTACTAAACTATCATAATCTACTGTAGCATGAGTGTTGTCTTATTCTGGTTCAAAGGATGCATTACAATGAAAGAATGCAGTTGTCCTTGCCTGTCCCTGATTGGTCATCACATTATTGTTTTTAAGCTACAAATTAATGGACTATGCAGCATTAAAAAAAACGTGGATAAAATTTCTAAAATCAGACAGACAAACATACATCTCTGCAGTGTAATCTGTGCATCTGCTTTAGTAATGCAAAAGTACATAATCTCTGATTGCAGAGTCCTGTCAAAGACACACGGCTACCTTGTTTTGTCTGCTGTCCATAAAACACCATCTTACTTTCCCTTATTTGCCCGTTCTATTGCCTGAAAGCTTGAAATTGCGACCGTTTCGATCGCATATTATCCCGAAATTTAATCTTTGCAATATAAAAATATAACTGAGGGCATTTGTGCAACTAAGTATTGCCTACATATCTGCGTTTTTAAACACGTCCATTCTAAATGTTGTTACAGTGGCGATAATGTTAGCAGGTGCTGCTAGAAATAAGCTTTAAAACTAAAACACATTGTAGGCTGGACGGGCCTACAGCACTCATTTAATTTCAACCGCTGTTGTCTGTCAGCCGATCGACCACACTCCCTAGCACTCTGCAACCATCTTAGCTTGCCATGTGTGCAGGATAGCTCTATTACAGTACAATGCAAACCTAACCTCAGCTCCCTTGAGTAAGCGATTTTGCGTGACTTTACATCACCAGTCATTTGGCTAAATTTGCTCAACTTACCTTGTTATTCAGATCCGCTGCAGCGAACAAACCGTTGAAGTGCCGAGGAAGATACTGCATCTGCCTGAGAAAGTCCGCGCCAATGAAAAAGCGGGATTCCAAGACTTATAAAAAAATTAAAATATTTACGTTTGGTGAACGCACGTGCCACATCGACAGCTGCTCAAATAAATAGTGTATGTCAACTCACTTTTATAACATTTATTGTACACAATAACCACATACAAATAACTACCTAAATAAATTGCATTGGTTTTATTCAAAATATATGGTTATATAAAAACTTCTATATTTTAAGTAAAGAGGAAGTATTTTTATACTTTTTAGTATAAAACTAATAAAATAAGCTAGATTATAACTATTTAAAGTATATAAAACCTACTTTGTGGGAGTAGCACTTTTTACAGTGTACACTGGTTGTGCTGTGTTTGACTCACTAAAAAGAACAGACACATTACAATCACTTGTTAAAATTGTCCTGCCACAAATTTCTCTTTCAATAACTAGGTTGTTTGAAGCCCTAAAGGTGACAAAACTGTGCACTAAACCAGGCACGCATATGAATATTTACATTTAACTTTTTGCAAGCCCAAGACCCTCCTTTTTGAAAAAAAAAGAAAGGCAGTGCAGTCTTGTTCTCCCTCTACAGCTGTGAATCACCTACACTCTGGCCTTCTCATCTTACCTCACATTGAGAGACGAGAAGATAATCTCCGCCTTCCCACTACTGTCAAAGGTCAGCAGAGTTTAAAGTTCACCATCCACATCATTTATATGGCCTTAAATTAGCCCAAACCCAAAGTTCTGACTGCTCCTCTCTCTTTCAACCAGTTGTTAATCTTCTCGTCGTACTACGAATCCAGCGAGAAATAGGAATGCTCAGCGGACGGCTGTTTTGATTGAATTATACCCCTCAAGGACCACCATGGCAGGCCCATACGCTTTTAATTCTGAAGAGACAAGAAGCGATCACATGGGTACACGGTACTCCCCATACGTGAGTATTTTATCCCCACCTATATATCTGTTCAGCCGGCAATGTGCACCTCTTAAAGGATGAGCCATTTTGGCTGTGATGGGTGGGGGCGATCAGGAGCCCTATCTTAACCCACATGCCGTCCTGCATTAGCCGTGTCCCTATTGAGGTGTCAGCCCATAAGTCTTACTCAGTGGGATGTCACAGCCAGATGATGGAGAGCGCTTCTTCACTCCAGGGAATCTTGTAAAACTTGTATGCCCCCAGTCTCTACTCCCAGTCCGGCCTCCTCCTCGACACGGCCTCCCCTTGTGCTAAATCAGAACTAGTGAATGACACACAGAGATCCATTAAGCCACAAATGTATTTAGTTACTAACTTTTAAAGGGTATTGCAAGGGTCTTGGTTGAAGTACTACACTCAGAAAACTCATAAAAGTTATGTGGTTAAGTTTATCAGGGTTTTTTTTTCCCAATCAAGCTAGGTGTAGTGGGTGAAACAAAAAACAGATTTTAGTGTTTATAATCACAATAAACATTCTAAATATGTATATATACACGAATACACACACAGACTTAATATTCTTCTAGGTAGTCTTATTTGATATCCAACTTTAAAAAAGGGAAATAAGTTTAAATGGTAAGATTTTTTCCCCCCATATTTTTAAAAGAAGTCTGCACGATGGCTGCATTTATTTGATTAAAAATACAGTAATATTGTGACATATTACAATTTAAAATAACTGCTGATTTTCAGGATCAATACTCCAGTCTTCAGTGTCACATGATCCTTGAGAAATCATTCTAATATGCTAATTTGGTGCTCAAGTTTAAAGAGCATTTATTTGTCAACATTTATTAATGGCCTAAAGCCTCAAGTTTTTTTTTCAGACTCATTTTGCTTTTGATATTTTAAGTTGCAGAGTATTTCTGTAACCAAGAGAGAAAATAGATATGGATACCTCCCCCTCAGTGAGGGTTCAATGATGTGCACCATTACGTTCAGTCAGCGACCCTTAACTGCTCCTCAGTGATGAGCTAAGCTTCTCAATTGCTCTCTCTCTCTCTCTCTCTCTCTCTCTCTCTCTCCCTCTGTCACATAATGCATAAGACATGAATGGCATATCCTATACTGTTTTATAAAACAACCTTTCATTTTTCATAGCTGTTTTTATAGTTCCATATAATCTTTATAAGGCATTTTTATAATTAAACTATCCATATGATGCAGTATATAAAATTATGTGTTGAATTTGTGTTCCAATAGTTATCAACTTTTGGTGGTTGGTGGTTACAATCTAGGAAAGGACCCTAAGAGACATTATCGCTTGCCTATTAATTTATTAGACATCATGCTAACAATATATTCACATTTTTACATGGACCTCAGATTTGGCTTCACAGTGTTTATGTTTGCGTGGCAGCTCCTTTGTCAAATAATAAGAACTAATTTGTTCCCAAAGAAATCTTTTTTGGCATTTGGCATTCCACACATTGGATATCTTGTTTACTTTTCTAATAACCAAGCTCCCCCTCAAAGACAAAAAAACAAATGGCATATGAAGGAGTGATTTTTGCATCTATGTATTTTAACTCTGTGATTTTAGCACAATATAATCTCTGAATCAATCTGTCAGATTTTCAGCGGGAAATAGAGATGTGTATTTATCCCCTACTGCTAGATTAATGACCACTGGTGCAACCTTACGACCTGTCAGATTACAGGAAAAATGAGCTCTGAGGTCATTAGATTCAGATCAGTTCCATTCTGCCTTATTGGTGCCACTGCCTCTAATTTTAGATCATTCCTAAACAAAATCGGAAGCCATGAGTGGACTTTCTTTTTTCGTCTATCATCCTTATTGCATTTACAAGTATATTTTATGACTTCCTCGAACCCAGACTGTGTTTCTGGACTGCAGTGAGGACGTTCACCTTTCACATGCTCTTTAACTAAATGTAAACAGTTGATGCTTCATTCAGGCTGTAGACTTTTAATAAAGAGTGTGTTCATCCAAATGTGTGTTGTTGAAGGTAATGGCTAATGAGCTCTTACGCCACCGTCAGAAACGCGTTACGGTTGCATCATTAATTATCAAATGAGGAATGCGCAGGCCTTTTCATCTTAATCTAGAAAGCAAGGGCCACAGCACAGCAGGAATTCAGATGATTTAGCTGGCTTTGACTTAATCAGTCTTAGAAGCATTACAATGGCAGTGCACAATGATGGATCACTTTCTGGTCCCTGAGGAGTGTTTATATAGTGTGCTTTCACTGACTTGCTCACCCTGCTGACCGGCTAAGAAAAAACGGATAAGTTGGTAAGATTTGAGGGGTTTCTTATGGAAGCCAGTTTCTGCCTCAGAGTTAAAAAAAAGGTAATTGTGAGATTAATTTTAAGATAAGAAATAAAGTCACATTGTGCAAAGCTACAACTGAGATAAAGCAATTGCAAGATATAAAACCACGATTGTGAGATAGTCACAACTGCAAGATATATTGTCAAATTGTACGTTAAAGGTCGCTATTCTGAGAAAAGTCGCAACCGTGAGAGGAATAACTGCAAGATATAATGTACATTTTTGAGTTGTAATGTCGCAATTCTGAAAAAAGCCGCAACTGTGAGATATAAATAAACTGCAAGATATAATGTAATTTTTTTAGCTATAAAGTCGCAATTCTGAGGAAAGAAGTCACAATTGCGAGGTTTAAAGTAGCAATTATGAGAAAAGTCGCAATTGATACAAGTGAAGTCACAATTGTGAGATCTAAAGACTATCGCAATTCTGAGAAATGTCGCAACTGCGATAAAGTAATAACAGCAAGATATGTCAAATTGTGAGTTATGAGAAAGTTGCAATTGATACAAGTGAAGTCACAATTGTGAGATCAAAAAACACAATTTTGAGATAAAAAGTTGCAACTGCGAGATAAAAAAATCTCAGTTATGAGAAACAAATTGGAATCGGCAGATACAAAGTTGCAATTGTCCTTTGAGTCATAATAAAAAAAAAGTTTTTTTTTTATTATGACTGCCACAACAAAGCAATATCATGAAAAACAACTAATTTAAATCATAATTAGCCAATAATTTTAGATGATTTAAATGATTTAAATTATCAACAGCAGTCATCACAAAATATTTGAAGAACTAAGCGTGATCTAACACATTATCAGTTGTTAAAAATGTTGATGTTTTTATTGCTAATTGGAGTGAAAGTCTTCAGCAAAATGATAACATTGAAAACAGTCTTCCCTGCGGAAAGCCCCTTATCCTGACCAGCCCATGAACCCGTACGCAGTCAGAGACATCTCTCTTCAAGTAACTGTACTCTTGTAAGTTTGTTGCCAAATGATCTGGCATGAAAGGATTTGCTAGAGTCTTCATGCCAAACTAGCATTTTTAATTGCTGAACCATAAAAATGGTTTAGCTTACGTGTTGTGGACTTGAAGATACAGAACAGAATGTCTCCTCAAATAACGCTTAGACAGTAGCACGTAGTCAACAGCATGCCTCACCACCGAAAACAACCAGTACACAAACAAACTACGGAACAATATTACTATCTAGCTGAGTCATGGATCCAAAAACATCACAACGGTGACCGCAAGCTAAACAAGATCCTCTATCTACACCCACAACCACCTTGTGTCCTTGTGCTGGTGCGCTTTTGACTTTTTATCAAACCAATCCGTCCTCAGCATTTATTATTTCCAGATCTGATCCCTTTTCTGCAACAATGTCGACTTGTTGCTAAGTTCAGCGCTCATGATCTGGCTCAAGATAAGCACTTCATCGTGATTTGTAGACGTGGTATTCGATTCCTACTAAACTGATGCCGTGGCGCTCAAACATAGAGATACTATCTTTGAAGAAACGTCTCGACATAATTCTCCTCTCTCCTGGAGCCCCGCCAGCCTCTGTAAAGTTTTCTCTCCCCATAAACTTAAGTGGAGACTGAAAAATTTCATCTCCAGAGATTGATAGTGTGTGCTTAGGATATAGACCTCTCAGCTTTTATTAAACAAGGAGCCCTTTTTCCATAAGTGTTCCATTGTGTGCTATTTGTAGAGCGAAAGTCTTCACGATGTCTCCCATCCTAAACTATCACCCTGCGTTTAGAACAATAGTATGTATAACACATAATGTATAAGAGCAATATATAACGATGCTTTGACAGGACGATGTGTAAGTCAAAGGGGTTCGTGCATTTGTTAAAACCCCTCAGAGTTCTAATTAAATCAAATGTTGATGTTTTTCTTTTCTCTTTCCACATGTTCAAGGTTGTTCCAGCGTGAGCATGCCAACATGAATTAATTAATGGCCTTGCAGCTGGCGGTACCACTCTGTCTGATACCCTTTCTGTGTTTAGGTTTAGGTTGGACGCTTTCCCGTATCTGTTTAAATGCTGAATTTCTCTGCGTTTGGGGTTTTAAAGGGAAGGCAGTGTTTTAAATACCTCAGCGGATCTCAGACGATTCTCAGCCATTGCCTTATCGGCAGTTCACCACAAATCCACAACAACCTGCAGGATATTTTAATAGCATATTCTAATGCCTCAGGCCTTGTGTAGCACCAACAACCCAGCTAACAGGAATCATTCTCAGAACGCTCTGGCAAGGTGCTCTCAAAGTTATGAACAAATGTTCTTCCAAAGTTACCTGGTCTTCAATAATGTTCTCAAAATGTTTGCACAAAAATATTATTTATACATCATTCGTGGAGCTTTTTTTTTTTCTTAAACATTCTTGGATGTTCGTCTAAACGGAATGTTCCCGTACTGTTCACCAAGTAAAACCATTTTAAAACATTTAAAAAACTAGATGTTTTGATTGTTCAAGTACTAATTCCAGGACCAATTTTGCAAAAATGTAAACTATGCTTAAAATTAAGAGTTTAAGCAAGATTAAATTTGAAGTATTAGGATTTATAATCACAATGTGCGGAATTGCTTGAAATGTCGATTGAAAAGAACCACATTGAGCTGTGATTGGTCTCAAACATAGTGTCTAACTTCAGTTCAAGGCCACTTTTCTATGTATGTCCATTAGCACAGAAAATTATTTGGATTTGTCCCTCAATTAAAAAAAGTTCTTTTAAAAACAGGCCACTTCACTTGGCGGCCATTTTGACGCTAATTCCAGTTAGCTCCTATCCAATTGAATGTGAAAAAGTCTGAAATATCTTTAACTGTTTGTCGAAATTATGTTTCGTAACATTTCAAATCAGGAATTAAAATCTCACAACAATAGAATCATATATTGCACTCCGGAAGCTGAAATTATGCTAAAATTATATATTGGTCCAGCATATGTGCATGAACTGTGAAAAAATACTTTTACGAAGTAGTAAATAAAATAAAGATTATTGAAGTATGTTTTACAAAACAATTACTATTTCAGTCTTTCGACTTCAAAAATGTCACATTCAGATGGTTTAAAATTATACATATGACACTCTTACATTGTTTTGAAAGCTTTAACATGAATTGGATAAAAACCTGTAAATGTCTAAATCGATCAGCTGAGATGAACTTGTGGATAAACTTGGTAATGCAAATTTAACGTAATGTACTGTAAATGGTGCGTTTGGTCTTGTCTCATGCTAAAACATAATGTGGCATACTTGCAGGCATACTTTTGAATTGTATGTTTTAATGATTACTGCATAGCTTAACCCAGCGTGTTCCACTGAAACTGCCACAAATAGAGTTGTATTGAACCCGGGACTCTTTGAGCCACCTGTGCAGCAGTGCTATTGGTACTTTGCACGTGGCATTTGGTTCAGCTGACTGCACTGTTGTGAACGGTATCAGCATATAAAGGCCATGGGAGTGACGGAGGCCTTTTTTTGCCACCAGACAAAAACGCTCCTCATTTTCACCCTCAATATCAGTGACTTTACTATCCTCCCTGTCTGTTTAGGACACACTCTGTGTATCAAAAGGAATTTGTAACATCGGACACAATGACCGATCTTTTAGAACCTGTGCATATTTGTGAGTGTGAGAAAGAGAGAAACACGGCATGAACAGTGGGGCATTGTTTTGAAGCAGACAAGGGAAAATTCACGTCCAGAGATGTAACATTGCATTTCGCCGAAGCCTTCGGCTGATAAGGACGACGATGATTCATTTCACCTCACATCTGTGGCTAACAGAGCTTTTATTTATTTGACAAAGATAGTGTGTTCTCTGTCAGCGTTGACATCTGTTACATTGGTCGCCCATGGTCTTCGGACCTGTCCGTTTCATTACTTATGACTTTAATCACAAGTCTTCTCAAGTTTACAATAAATCGCCGCTTCAAGTGGAATCTGTTAGCTCAAGACTCCACAAGCATACTCAAACTTTGGTGTCCTTTGTCATGGGTGAGCAGTAACATTTCTCATTTCCTTTAAATGCTCTCCGAGGACCACAAGAGAGATTCATCAAACGAGTGGAAATCATCTGGGGCTATCAATTAGTCTGCTGTACAAATGAAGTCGGTAGAGGATCTACCTTGAAGTCAGATCTCTTTGATGCAATAGCAAGCTTTGGAAAAACAAAATATTTTCAGGGTCACTTGGATCGCTGTGTTTTTCTTGAGCCTGTGGAGCACTTGGGTAAAAGTCGGCTAGGTTTTATTTTAAGATAATTTGTTGTTTGTTAAGTGGAAAAATGCATTTGAATGGCCAGGGGAGCCATTCTTTTTCTTCGCTGTTGTTTCAAAAATGCGGCATTAGACATCTACAGAATTTCTCCAACCCCTCGTGGGAGCCCAGAAAAACCTATGGTCTTTTTTTCACAGCAGAAATAGCAAAGAGTGGGTGTTGTGTGTGTGAACAAGGAGTTCAGCAAAGAAAATAAGGTGAGACCTAGTGCTAACTAAAACTCATTGGCCTGGTTTCACAGACAGGGCAAGGATTGGGCCTTAGTTCAATTAGGGCATTTAAGTAGCTTCTTTTAAACATACCTTAGGAAGAAAAAAAAACATTACTGGTGTGCATCTTGAGACAAAACAATAGCACTGAAATATTTACACTGACACATAACCCGAAGGTTGCGGGTTCGATTCTCAATACCGGCAGGAAATGACTGAGGTGCCCTTGAGCAAGGCACCTAACCCCCAATCGCTCCCCGGGCGCCACAGCAAAAATGGCTGCTCACTGCTCCAGATGTGTGTGTCCACAGTTTGCAGTGTGTGTGTGTGTGTGTGTTCACTGCTCCCTAATGTGTGAGCACTAACTTGGATGGGTTAAATTCAGAGGACAAATTTGGAGTAGCCTATGTGTTACCATACTTGGCCTTCACATGTCACTTTCACTAATTTAAGTTTGGCATTAGTACGGTAACTTTATACACAAACTCTGAGGGTCATATTACAGACAGACAGTTAGTTGGTAAGACTTGCTCTGAATAGATCATTGAATCAGTGAGATGTTCACTCGTAAACAGCTGCAACTGGATCAGTCCAATTCGCACATGAATTGGTTAATGCAATCTGTGTGAACCGATTCATAAGAATCAGTTTGAAAGCATAATTCACTCACAAATGGCTATTGCATTCTGACTCGAGCCTTGATTGCTTTATACTTCAGAATAATGAGGGACGATATGTTTTTATGAAATGTTGTGCTGGAAAAGATATGAGCTTTAGAATGAGATGGATAGATAGTAAACATTGACAGAATTTCATGCTTAGTGTGAAGTACTCTAATGGAGTAAAAATACAACAACAAATGATCACAAGTGGTACATGTGACTAGATTGGCAACTTCCATATGCCCTTTACTTTGGATCTCTGCCTCTTGGTGCTGCCAAAGAGCTAGTTTAATCCAAGCCGTTATTCCAAAGCTCTTCAGCTTGATGACAAGATAAAGGACTTTGACACAGTGACTTCTGCTGACATGACAGACCTTTTCTTTTCCTCGCTCTCCTCTTCCCTGAGTTGAAGAGTTGAATCCTGGGTCAGCAGCTTTCAGCAGAACGTCAGACTACAATTCCAGATGGTGAAGTAGGACCAGATCTCAGCTCATCAATTTAATGAGAACTGCCTCTGCTTAGCCACGTCCTGCTCCTTGGCCAACGCTTCCGGCTACACCAAGGCCTAAACGTTTGACAAATAAAGACGGATCTCAGTTAAATGTTTAAGGGATAGCCTTCGTGTATGAACGTGGCAGTGTAATATGATGCAGATCCAGCAGTTTTCGTGACCTCTTGATAGCTTCTGAGATTGTGGTGACTGAATGTCACATTTTTAGACTCGTTTATAGACACTTAGGATGAACAAAATGGGAAAGACTGAAGTGAAGGAAGTGATTGTTTATATTTAATGAAGCAATTCATTAATTCTGTGATGATTCGTAATCATACTCTAAATGATTACGTTGAGTGTTCTTTTCTGTTCTTCAGAGTAAAATTTATAGCAACAATGACCTCTTTTCAATTTGATGTTGTCTGGTAATGTTTGTGTGTAACTGTTACTATGAAAGCAAAATGGCTGGCAAGACGAGAAGCAGAAAAGATAAACTTTAAAGTCCTCATACATCAAAACAAAATAAACTTTCAAGGCCACTAACACTGCCCCTGTGATAAATCAAACCAGCCACATTTTCACCAAGGAATCAAATATTTCTGTAAACAAAAGACAGACTCATATACAAAATAGACAACTAAGACTTTAAAAAAAAAAAATTATTTTACACCTCTTATCACAATTCATGTTTAATTAAAAAAAATCAGAAAAAAATGTCAACAAGTTGATCCTGTAAATTCCCATTTGTCATAATTTGATTGCAGCTGTGGGCCTACATTTTCCCATTTACATCACTACACTCTAAAGCGTTATATCTTATTTTATTTCTCCACTAAACTTCATTAAACATATCGTTCCTCGCTATTTCAAAATGAAGAACTACCAATTATTTTCGTTGAACCTATATTGAATCGGTTCACTGCCACTGATGACGAATCATTGATTCATTCAAATGGAGAATGATATGATCGCTTTTTCACGAGTCAGCAACTCGGTAGCCTAAATTCAATGAACCAGTCGGAGCAAAACTCACTGAACTGGTCACGTCATAATCAAAATGTGTAAGTATGCAAAACCGTAAGTATGATATCCTCAGCCAGAACCCGGTTGTGGAGGATTTATGCTGCCTTCACGTGCTATCGGAAACTTCCTACTTCCCACTTCTGAAGTCGTGATTACAGCTCGTCGCATTCAAGTGCTTTGTTGCGGGGAGAACAGGAACCATGGAGAACACCAGGTTTATTCTTGCCTACTAATTGTGAAACTCATATTAAAGTCAAAATGATCATATGTCCCATTAATTGATAACCATAAACATTCACCACTTTATCTATGGTTTTGCTGACAATTCGGATTTCGCTGTAAAACATAGCCTACGCTTCAGATGCTTATTATTAAATGTAAATATGTACTTCTAACTACAAGACAATGCATATAGCATAGCTGTTGAAAAAAAAAAAAAAAAAAAAAAAGAACAACGGTCACAGCAACAATCGTTTTCCTTCCCCATGTTTAAAGTTTGTGGCCCACCTAACGCGGGAACTTCGGGATCAAAATGATCTCCGAACTTCCCATTGGTAACATTTCTTGAGAAGACGTTCATGTCTAAATTTGAATGAGGAAATTCGTATTTACTGTAATTCCGAGTTTAAAGACAGCCTAAATTAATGGCGCGAAAAGGAGGCAAGTTAGCCTACTAATGCTCAAACCTATATCTGTGTCTAGGATCGCTCATTGTTGTAGTTTGAGTTGTATAAAATATTAATATTAGGCTAAATATGGGACAGCGTATAAAGGCTACATTAAAAAAAGCACTTTTGTAGGCTACTTAAATATAACACATAATGTAGCCTAATAGCTAGCCTACTTAATTTGTAGCCACTTCGACCACCAATGCTGGATCTGTCTGGATCTGCATATTAGCCTACGCTTCCACGTTCGTCCAACCTTGTCAGTTAGGTCTAACTTACTTTCTTGTTCTTTTAGCTTATACAGATACATTTACTGATTGCCAGTATTTTACAATATCCATAATTCTCACTCTCATTAATAATACATTGTTATATTGTTTCATCTTGGACCATAAAAGTGTCTGGATGCCGGGCGTGTGTTGTGTCACACCATATTTTTCGAACCACTGTGGAACTAAAATCTTCGTCACTGTCTATTACTGTTATTGCACGTATTCTGCAAATGGTTATGGATGTCCATGGGCCCTGGTTAAAAGTTAAAGCTAAGAATTGACTAAGTGCTAACAATATAGTACAGGATTCGTTTGTTTTCACATCTCCAACCTGATAGTATGAGGACTTCCAGATGAGGTCCATCTCAGGCTGGAGATGTGGACTTCAGTAATATTACTCTTCTCCAGACAGTGAGCCAGAGGTTAAGCAGGAACTCAGCCCTTGCTGAGGGAGTGTGTGTAGGGGTGTGTGTAAGTCCTCTCTTCCTCGGGGCAGATTGTGTAATTGACTCGTCCCTCCTCATGTCTTCATCGCAACATCGCGTATTTTTCATCGGCCTTTCATCGTCCTTGATGGTCGCCAATTGTAGGCTAAGACCAAACACTTTCATTAGGACATTACATGCGCTTTAACTGACTTTGCCTGCGTGGAATTTCTTTCTGATTCGGTCGATCAAACGCGCATCAATGCTTTGCATAACGACTGACAGATTAAATGTAAAATGTGAAAATTCAAACAAACTTCTTTTTCTTTTCTTTTTTTTTTAAATAAAAGAACGTTAATCATTCCGTTTTTATTTGACTGTTAAATAATTTATCCGTTTATATGAACACGAGCACCTGCAGATTCGTTTTTTATGATGATGATAAGAAACTTTATCTAAACAAAATTCGTCCTGCACTTAAACAGTTCATGGATCCTAAAGTTTTTTTTCTGATTAACAGTTAGTTGAAACATCATTAAGCAAGAAGTTTCATTTATGTCTAATTATTTAACGCTTTCGGGTTATAAATATCAAATTGTTAAAAAACAAACAAACATAATAATCCATAATGAATAAGTCCAAGAATAGCCTACTATTTTAATTAAAATAATAAAATAAAAAACAACGGAATATTAATAGGTAGGCCTAATTGTTTTAAAAACGATTTAAAATTAGAAACAAGACAATCTGTAGGCCTAAGCGGACTATTTTCGTTACATTTTGTCTTTTTCATTGCTGCTATATTTAGCCTAAGTTATTTTTAAAATGTATATTTTTATTTATAAGAAAACAGGTCATGATACGTTGCATAAAACCTTTAATAGGCTAAACTAATTTTATTTAGTTTTTTTTGGAGAAAATGGCTGATACGGCCACTTGAGTAGGCCTACATATCCGATATTAAATCATATAAAATACCAATAATTGATTGAGCATTTATTATTATTATTATTATTATTATTATAAGACCAGTATTGTTTAATCTTCGTTTAAAAGTTTTAATAAAAAATATGTTGCGGAGTCAATGATCTAGGTGTTTTGCTCTGCCATAAATAACGTCAAAAAAAAAACAATTACAAGCCGTTTAATAATTAACCATTTCCTTTCTCGTATATATTGTTGCAACAACCCACTTATAAAATAATCATTATAATTATGCCTTCCATGCATGTTAGCTATTACTTTTTACGCCTATTATTTTCTAAAGTCGCCCTAAATTATAAAAGGGCAGCATTTGTATAATGCATATAAGACCGTCTGAGCGAGAGAGAGATAGAAAAAAAAAACATTAAGTTTGATGGATGTTAATGATAAAGCGCTAGCTTGCGCGCGGTCATTATGATGCTGTAAGGTCAGCGCCTCAAAATGTAGTCTTGAAACAAAATGAAAGACTATTTAACCGAAGCATATGGTTAGAACAATAATTAGAACGAAAGGCCTGTCCCTTCACAAACCAATTCAAATTCTGATATAGATTTAAAATTCCAATATAGATTCCACCTCTTAAATGTCCTTCAGATTTGTATATCACTTCAAGATATTACTGTACCTGCGCAGCCAAAGTCTGAAGTGCATTTAACAGTTTTATAGTGTCTGCTAAAATGTGTTTCAAAACTCATAAAAAGCCAGTCTCTGAATCATTGTTATCTATCCAGCCGACTCCCACAAACACACACACACACACACACACACTTATTGAGACTCCCTGCATGCTGTATGAGTATACAGGGAGGAGTATTGTGCAGGGAGAAGTAAATGAATGAAGTGTTACACTCATCTTTCCTCACTAGCTCTGGCTCCTCCTCCTCCTCCCGACTCCTCAGACTGGCTCTGTATGTGAGCTCCTAGGCCTCCAAAGAAAACAGACACACAAGAAAGGAGGAACCTCTCTTCTGCTCTCCTCACTCCATTCACAGAGCCTGCGAGAACTTGCCCCTGCTGGGACCTCCCAACTGAGCCCCCGTTTTCTCTTCTCCCATTGTGACATGGACTATTCTGGTTGAAAACGATAACACCGTTTTTAACGAAGAGCACTTTTTACTGGCCGTGACCCAACTTCGTCTAGCGATGACACCTTGACTTTGGATTTTAGCACCAAATCGAACTCAAACCAGATCCTCGTTGGACCTCGTCTCTCAGCTGGGCCGTTCAGGTGTTTCAAGTACCCGAAAATGGGTTCCGATGTACGTGACCTCAACACTCTTCTCCCTCCCGTGCCCGCTCTGCCAGGGGGGAACGGTAACTGTGCCCTGCCCGTGAGCAGTACCCCGCAGTGGGCTCCTATGCTGGACTTTCACACTGGCGCACCCTACAGCTCGCTGGCTCCGCACTCCTTCATCAAGCAGGAGCCCAGCTGGGGCACGACCGACCCTCACGAAGACCCTCACTGTGGGCTGAGCGCCTTCACTGTGCACTTCTCTGGACAATTCACTGGCACTGGGGCCTGCAGGTACGGAGCCTTCGGGGCCCCTACAGCTAGCCAGCCACCACCCACCCAGCCCAGGATGTTCAGCAATAGCCCTTACCTGTCCAACTGCATGGACAGCCAGCCCAGCTCCAGGAATCAGGGTGAGAAACCCCTTTAATGTCACTGTCATTCTGTTCTGGGTCCTTTGTGACATTGTTCCCGAACTGCTATAATTTGTCAATAGATGTACATTTTTTGATTAATTATTAAGGGCACGAATCATCTCATTTTACTGGTATGAGGCCTATAACCTTGCCTATCTTAATTTACATTTTATTTCAGTCATTCAGTTTAAATGTCTGCTAACACACGTTTAATTGTCTGCTAAATACACTTTTAACAGTTTTAGTAAAGCTTGTAAAACACTTTTTGAAAAACAAAAGTACTTTATTTTTAGTTGGGATCTTGTATGTCATTCCTCTCAGTTTCATAACATTTTGAATTCGGACCATTTATATTTCTCAACAGTTGGCCTAAAAGTCAATAAGTGTAAACATTCCTATTAATTATTAGGGACAAGAAGCACCTAATTTACTGGTATGTTTTTTATTTATTTAAATTGTATTTCAATTATTCAGTTTAAATATGTCTGCTTAATACATGAATTCAATTACACATTAAAGCTTGAAAAAAAACTTTTTGAAAAAACAAAAGTACTTTATTTTTATTTCTTGTATATCATCCCGATCATCCATTTTATAACATGTTGAAATTGGACCTTTTAAATGGCTCAACCATTGGCCTAAAAGTCACTCTTAATAAGTTTGATGTAATGTCAAAGTAGTGTAAATTTGTTAATGAATTAAAATGAATTTGTATTAAAAACAATGCTTTCTGAAAATTTCATTATTTTAATTAAGGAGAACTTCAGTGACAAACTAAACCATTTATGCAAATACAATTATTTTTATAAACAGTTACAAATAATACGGTTTGTCATATATTTGAGTTTTTTAATGTGAGGAATGAGCGCAATTTGTACAGTAAATTACTATTTTATAGGACAACTTTTGAAGAGAGTGTAGTTTGTCAGGATGTGAGCTTGTTTTAACAGTAATGTAGTAAGTGAGTAAATGCATTCTGTGATTTATCCATCACCAGGGCCATCACCTCACACATATTTGTCTGCCTTGAGTAATTATGTATCTCAATGCTCCTGTATTTGGCAAAACAGTTCCTAGTTATTTTACAGATATGCTCCAAACACCTCATCACACAGGCGTTTAATGCATGTTGGGTCATTGCTGTGTCAGTGTATAATGGACTTTAGGTTACTGGCTTGGGGGTTTCAACTTATGGGATAATAAAGATTTTGCAGTTAGACAAGAAAGAAACATTTCCCTTTTCATGATGACAAATTGCATGAAAACAGAGACGAAAAACTGCACCTGCTAATAATATTAAAAAAACATGAAAGATTATAATAAAGTAAAACTGATTTCAGATAAGCCAAATGAAAATAAACAATTTGTTAAATGACATTTCATGAAGTAAATGTACATGTTGACAAAAATGCCATAAATAAATGTTTATTTGAAAACAAGTATAATTCGATAACTATATTATTCGAGACTGTATTTAAAAAAATAACAGAATTTTTAAAAAAATAACATCTAATGATTTTGCACATGTTCCAAAACGTGTTTTTAAGTTATAAATTATACAAAGAAAAATGTAAAAGAAATATTTGATCCTTTCTGATGATGGGTCACTTGGACACCTGAGTTATTGGTTAATAAAATTCACATTTGATATTATCTATGTATTTCATAAATACATTTTCTCCTTCTGTCATTTGTAAACGAATGCCTTACAAAAATACTTGATATTTTGCAGTAACAACTTTAATCCATGTTGCTACTATTTGGTATAAATTTCCACATTATATTTAAATATTTTGAAAACAATTAATAAATATATGTTTTCATGTAAAAATGTATTTCAACATATATACTCTGTAAATTATATAATCAATAAGTTATGACAACATATGTTTTTACAGTCAAACCAAAAATTATGCAGACCCCAGATATAATTTTTGATATTTTTTTTACCAGTGGGTGCAGGACACTATAGTTAATTTATGTAAGTGAGGATAGCAAGGTGTCTGAATAATTTTTGGTTTGACTGTACATTGCTTTTAACTTCTCAAAAGAAGGTAAGCAATTTTCAACCTTTTTTGTAAGTTATACAAGACTCAACTCATTTTTTTTTAAGTCAGTTTAATGTAATTTAAGTTGAAATAACTTGGATGTTTAAGTCTTTACAGTGTATATGATGAGCAGATTTTGCCCTCAATAATAAAACAAGATCATCATCAATAATAATAAATAACATCAGACATGAGATCTTGTGGGTGCTTGAGTTACCCCAGACATAGAAGAATTTATTTAAAACACTAACACTCCCTCAGACATCTGATACTTTATAGTTCTAAATTGCATTTTGGAAATCTAAAGTTACAATTAATTGTGGGTGCTGCCACTCTTCCCAATATCAGGCCACACTTAGAGCCAGTGACCAGCACTTCACTGACTCCCAGGTTAAAGCTCTTGCTGAGACCTGGTAGGGTGGAAGAGAAATGGTCATCTTTAATGAGTTTTTCTCTCTCTGAGGTGAAAGTGGTTGGCTTGTAATTAATGAAGATGGTGGTGGGAGACCATGATTTACGATGTTACGTCTGACCTGGGGTTAGACCGAGGCATGATTCACCCCCTAAACCTGGTGTCGGCTCTCGGCTACACCGTCCTGCCAGCTTTTGTTTTCCTCGCACAGCTTGTCCGCTCACCCCCGCTGGGCAATGGAGGGGTGATTAGGATCCAAAGAAGAATATTCCTATTATCTGTTTCTGTTAAATAACAGCTACTAGATTTGCTGATTTTGTTTTTATTTCTGACACATATAATATACATATTTGCATCTAAAATGCAAAAGTTTGAAGTTTACGGAATAATTAAGCAATTCTAAAATTACTAAAACATAAATGGCATAAGATCTATAGTAGTGGCCAAAACTGACGTCTTCACCCTTTATTCAAATATGATTAAAAATCTGTTTAAAATTTTGTAAGCATATTATGTTGTACTTGGAGTCAATTGTTTTATTTGTGATAATGCAATGAAACATGCCAAATTGTGCAGACATAATTGTTGGCCAGGCTGTCATACATTTTATTTTTCTCTGCATTTCTTTTTTGTATAAATAAAACCTCTAGCTGTAGTTTGCCTTTTTTGCTAAATCATTTTGGCAGATAAATACCTTAACCAAGTTTAGTGTTTTGTTCTATCCCTCATTTAAAATATTAAAAAATCTAAAATATGTTTCTCATATTTTGAACTTGTAGGGACATTTATTATTTGGCCAAATACAATTTAAAAATATTTCTGACTTCATTTATATTTCCATTTCAACTAAAAATATCTGCAGTTTACCGAATAATTAGCAAGTTCTAAAATTTCTAAAACATAAATGGTATACGATCTAGATTTAAAAGATATTTTTTAAATATTTCTGACTTCATTTATATTTCCATCTCAACAGAAAACTTTTGAAGTTTACGGAATAATTAGGCAATTCTAAAATTTCTTGAACAGAAGATCTATATAGCCTATTTCAAATATATGTAAAACATGTTTTAAAATAATATTTAAAACATTTCTGACATTCATTTATATTATCTGTCCCAGGTTACGGCACAGTTGCTTTTGATGGAGGCACAAACTACGGACACACGCCTTCCCACCACACCTCGCAGTTTCCCAACCATTCCTTCAAACACGAGGACCCCATCACGCAGCAAAGCAACATGGGTAAACACAAACACACCATGCACTAAATTACATTTTATTGTTTGTATAAATGCATTTACTGGAGGAGACTCTAATCTGCAAACACTTTCTGCATGTTTGAGATCCTGCCCTTGCTCTTTGAACTTACATAGCGGTTTCTGTAATGTCATTCAGGGGGCAAGTTGCACAAAACGTCCCATCGCTGAACAGTAAATCAGCCCAAACTCTTCTTTCTCCCCATAGTCCTCTGTGCTCTTATGCACGTCATAATGTTGAAAATCAGCAAACAGCTAACCGGACGATTTGGTGTTCATTGTGCCGCAGTAAATTCTCCCTGAGGTCTCGGTGCTAGTGACCAGAAGACTCTGCAATGTAAGATCCCTTTCGGAATGTTTAGAACTACCATGGGACGCATTCACAATATGGGGGCCGGATGAGCCAAAGCAGCGATTCCTCATTTGCACTCGAAACGGAGAGCGAGGGTTTGCGTGCTTTATGGCTTCAAAGAAACTCAGCCTGTTGTTTTCATAACTGCAAAGTGTACTCGGCTGCGTCTCCATAACCCTCCCTCACACTCATATTCCCTTTGTATGCCGGACTACACCACACATGCTCGATCATGTGTTTAGCTGGAACTGCAAAGTTATGATACTCTTAGCATCCAGGCATGGTTATTTTCCATGGGGGACTCAAGAAAAACAAAGTGCGCAAATGTTCATTCTCGTTAATTTAATTATAGAGGGAATTATTCAAAACAAAATGTATTAAAAATCAAACACAATGTTGTTATCCGAGGTGTGATAGAGGAGAAAAAATAGAAAAGTTCTTGTTATTTAAGGAAAAAAGTTCAAAAATGTTTTTTTTTTTCTATCATTAATCACGTCATGTTTATTTATAAGTAATACATACAAAACTCATTTTTTGGCATGACCTAATATTGTATTGTTGTGTTTATTAATATTGCACTTTATTTTGTTCTGTTGTTTTGTTTTATTGTGTTTTTTTAAGAATGTGAAACTTTGTCTGAGAGGCTACTTGCGTGATGACGTTTTATGGTATATTTATATGTGTTTGTTGGATTGTTAATTCTATGTTATCTTTTCCTGCCCAGGGACTACAGATGAAATTTAGCTTGTAGCTAATTCTGGTATGGCTGAGTGCCATCCACTGTCCCTGTTAAATAAATAAATAAAATAAAAAATAAAAAATATTTAAGCATTTTTATAATATTTTACAATAATTTTTTTATAGTATTTATATAATGTTTTTATATTAATGTCTCTTAATATAAAATAGATAATATTGATATGATTTAGTAAATAATAATATAATAGATAGCTACAACGTGTGTGTGTGCGCGCTATGGGTAAACCCTACATTATGGAGACAAAATGTCCCCACAAAGATGGCAATATCCAAATTCTATTTGGACATGTTTTGATCCCCATGAGGAAAACAGCTTATAAATCATACGAGGTGATGTTTTTTGATAATGTAAAAGTGCAAAAAGTTTTCTGTGATTGGTAGGTTTAGGGTTAGTGTAAAGGGATGGGATGGAATATACAGTTTGTACAGTATAAAAACCATTATGTCTATGGAAAGTCCCAATAAAACCTGAAAACACAACATGTGTGTGTGTGTATATATTTGGCCAATACAGAGAGGTATGTTTGAAATGCTATCAAAGGCTTCTCATTAATATGTGTGTTGCATTTCAGGTGAGCAGCAGTATCCTGTCCCTCCTCCAGTGTACGGTTGTCACACTCCTTCTGACAGCTGTACAGGAAGTCAGGCTCTGCTCCTGAGGAACCCGTACAACAGGTAGGGCTGTCCATCACACAAATAACATCTCAAGGTCTCCTGAAACATGTTCCTCACACGTTTGACTCCTCTCTCTCTCTGTCTGCTAGACATGTACATCGTTGCGCTTCAGATGTTTCTGAAATGCTGCCTTAACAGAAAAACAGACGTCATGCAATTTAATATATATCTTAAAAGATAGAAAAAATGTAAAGACAGGCTACAGACAGTCCAACTGATAGTTGTCAGGACACTCTGGGCGCAGGAAGTTCAAATCCAGTTCTGTTCATTAACCAGGCCTGTGCAACAATCAGAGACGCTTCAAAATCTGTTATGGCGGCTCCAAAAAGTCACGCTGCCACTAAGCACGTAGAGGAAGCGGGGAAATTAAGTACCAAGAGGAGGAAAAGGAGGAAAACTTGTTCGTACAGGATGTTCAAATTAAGTTTCTGCTGGGATTTTTTTAAGTGCATTATCAAAATACACTACGGTTCAAAAGTTTGGGGTCGGTAAGATTTTTAAAATGTTTTCAAAGAAGTTTCTTATGCTCACCAAGGCTGCATTTATTTGGTCAAAATAAAGTAAAATTTCAGTGAAATTCACTGATTTTTTTTTAGGTTTCAGTGTCACATGATCCTTCAGAAATCCTTCTAATATGCTGCTCAAGAAAAATGTATTATTATTATCATCAATGGTGAAAATAGTTGTGCTGCCTGATATTTTTATGGAAACCGTGATCATTTTTTTTTTTCAAGATTCTCTGATTAATAGAAAGTGCAAAATAACAGCATTTATTTGAAATAGAAATCATTTGTTATATAAATGTCTGATCAATTTAATGCATCCTTACTGAATAAAAGTATTAATTTCTATAAAAAATAAAATACAAATCCTACTAACCCCAAACTTTTGAATGGTTGTGTAATCCACTGTTAGACAAACAAAAATATTTCAGAAAAATACGAGGAAATTGAGCACTCAAAAAATCCCAAATTACAAGTGTCAGGGGTTAGAAATACAAAATGGTGTAATTTCATTTGACAGAATCTTGCCAAATCAAAGCTGGGTTCTGTCAAACATGCTTAATAAAGGTCAAGTGCTGAACAGCAGTGTGTACTACGCCAAGACAAACGGTTTAATCCACCACCCGTTTGCACTTTCAGACCAGCTCTGAATTCTTTCATCGTGATAAGTGGTTAACTGTTCTCGGTGGAGTTCCATTCGCAACTTTGTCTTACAGTACGAGTACTACAGCCCCAAAATCATCTCACATTCCTTGAATGCTTTCGCCATGTTGTTTTTCCAGCGCAGAGGGAACATAAAGATTCAAAATAACAGAATTGGGATGATAAGAGGACTCTGACTCAGGTCAAATGCATTTTCCAGTTCCTGCTTCTCTGCGTTGTAATAAACAGGTCGCAGTGAGGCAGCTGTGAATCCTCAAATCAAAATGCTGTGCAGCTTTTCAAATCAAATGCCTGGTACCTACAGCCCTATATTTACACAGGCCTCTAGGTTAAAACGTTTTTTTTTAGATAGCACTAGGTGACTGGAATAAAAACATGACCAGATTTTCAAAGTTAAATTAGGTTGTTGTTAATCTCAAAGGCAGATGTAGCGTAAACTATTCACAATCTACAGGCTTCCTGCATCTGCGTCTGGCGCGTCAAAAATGAAAAACAAAGATCCAGACCATGTTGTACAGGGAGTCTACCAGACCACTGTTACATCTGACCAAACTAATAGTTTTTTTCCGTGTATTTGACTGCTATTATATTGACTGTATTATAAAACCTGCTATTATTTGAGCTGCAAAGCTGTATAAATCATAATATTTACAGTCGTTCTAAGGTTATAGTCATTATGTTGTCATGTCATCGAATTGTAAAATTGGATATTACTTTACACACAGAAAAGGTGAGTAAGCATTTTTTTGCGCACTAAAACCACTGCACAGTAACAAATTATATGATCATAAGTTATGACAACATATGTTTTTACATTGCTTTAACTCATCAAAATAATTTAAGCAATTTCAACTTTTTTTATAAGTTATACATTTTTATAAGTTATACTATTTTTTTTAAAAGTCAGTTTAATGTAATTTAAGTTGAAATGACTTAAAAATCCTAGTTTATTGTACTTAATTTACAGTGTGACCAATTCTTCTGTTAAAACCTACTTAAAATGACTATAAAAAATTTGATTTATACAGCTTTTGCAGTTTAAGTTGATGGTTTTAGGCATTACCTTGTCATGGAAATGAATTGTAAAATCTGATATAACTTCACACTGAATAGATTAGTAAGCAATTTTTGCACACAAAAATCATGTTATTGCATATTGTTTACTGTATGTCTTGTGGCTATACTTTTGAAACAGTGGGTATTTTAACATTTACAGTCTGGCTCAATCATATATTTAAAAGAATATTCTAGGTTAATTCTATGAAAGCACTAACATTAATTCTTCTGTTAAAAACAGCATTATTTGAGCTGCAAAAGCTGTGTAAATCATAATTCTTTACAGTCGTTTTTAAGGTTTTAGGCACAACATTGTCATTGCAATGAGTTGTAAAACTGGAACTTTACACATAAAAGACTAGTAAGCAATTTTTGCACACTAAAATCATGTTAACGCAAAATTGTTTACTGTACATCTTTCTTTTAAAACAGTGAGGGATTTTAACATTTACTTTTGGCTCCATTTAACTCAATGTAATGCCATAATGCCATAAATGCTGTTGATTGAATTGAACATGTGCTGAATATGCCTTTAATTTAAAGTTATCATTATTGAAATAGTCCTGAAACATTTTTAACACGCATGTAAAAGGGCCATATGGCATAATTGTATTTTCTCAAAACAAACTCTTGATGCTGAAATACTGTTATGTTCCTTCAACAGTGAAGCAAGCACAGTACCAGGTACCAGTTCATACCGTCGTATACTGTTGCCTGTCTGTGATGAAACACTATGATGTCAGAGTTGCTGTAGATAAATCCAAACTATGTGTTTGGGTGAGCACCTGGCAGGGTAACTAATGGTTCTACAGACAGGCTTTTAATAACGTATGGCAGGTTTTTGGTCAGAGGGATGACCTGATTAACTGATCACCCTGGTGGTGTGGGTAAACTCCTTTTTTTCTGCGCTTATGACACATTCATTCGCTGTTACCCAGGATGCCTTTGTCAAAAAGGCTATTTTTCATCCACACATTCTTTACACGTGACAGTGGTTGCTGGTTTTTAATATTAAGTGAGCTTGTTGTAAAGGAAAATACTGTACATGCATATTTTCTTAAATAGTGTTTCTGTTGTTTTCAATCCCAGCAGCGATAATTTATATCAAATGGCGTCACAGTTGGAGTGCATGGGGTGGAATCCTGTCAACCCTTTGGCATCCACTATAAAGAGGTAGGTCGACGTGACCCGCTCCTGTCATGTAGGAAATTCTTCTGTGATTTGGATAAGCACACATTTGCTTCAGCTAAGAGAAGAGAAGGACTTATAATAGGCTTCGTTTGAGCTGGTGCTTAATATGATAATAGGTCTGAATGCAAGTTGAATTATGTGTGCAAACCACATCGGTTTGGGCTGTTTCTTCTATGGTTCATTGCCATGGATGTCAGAAAACCCATTTTAAATTCATTGCAAATAGTTGAACACTGGCCAGAGCATTCATTAAGCATTCTTACAGAAAACTGTCTTACTAAAATATTGTGACAGAGTTTCCTGCGCTACTTATTTAACTGAATCAACAACGCGAAACAGAAAGCATGATCAATGTAGTCCGATACGAATTAAAGCTGCAAGCAGCGATGAACGGGCCCTCGCACTGGTGCCAACGCCACCCGGTGGCCTTAAGAAAACAGTGAACAGTGGGCAATGTGTATTTAAATGGTTAATATAGGAGGACTATGTGAAAGTCATTTATATGTACCACAGTTCCTGCTACCAGCTGGTGGTGCTATGTCTATAACTAAATATTGTATATGTAGATGTCTTCAGGCCAGGACTTTCATGAAAATATTTGGGGCAGATTAGACATTGAGTTACAACTTCCTGTTTCATGGCATTAATAATTTGCTTTAACCCTAGCTAAGTGTTGCTAGCATGGACAGCGCGTCTCTGTTCCCTTCCACTGTAGAGAAATTAAGCCAAAATATCCCAGTAACGGCCGATTACGTCGTTCAGAGCCAGAGTTTGCGCAGTAGTGATCCTGAGGTTGAGCCGCGGTATCAAGGTTTTGTCCATACTCCCACTCCCGCAGACTCAAACCTATTGGAAAGACGTCTGCGTGAAGAACTACCTAAAATGACAGAAACCATCTTTCTGAAAATTATTTGAAGTGTAATTGGCGATCGAAATGCTTTGGCTTCACTAATCAGGACTTGTGTGGCTCACTTGGGTTTAGCATGTTTGTAGCATGTTGCTAGCATGTTTAACATTTGATATCATATTTGAATATTGTTTTAAAATGTTAGGAGTGCATTGCAGTGTAAAACATGTCACTTCCTGTTTCCAGTATGTGGTGCTATGACTATAACAAAATATTGGGATGTAGATATCTTCAGGCCATGACTTTTAAGAAACATGAAGATTGGGCCAGATTGGCTACTGCATGTAGCCTACAAGTAACAACTTCCTCTTTCATGTACTCAGATTACAATACGAATGACTCTTATAAGAAGGCTTTTTCGTAGTGAAACAAAAACATACACCTCATCAGTGTAGTCTGATTCTAAACTCTTGTAAATGATTCTAATGAGTCGGTTCTTTTTAGTGAATAAAAACTGACAGCGCAACCAGTGTAGTCTGATTCCTAAATGGATGACTCTTATGAGCCAGTCTTTTCAATGCATCACAAACACACTAGTACAGTCCGACTGAATGAATTGCTTCTGATTCTTTTTAGTGAATCAAACACATACAGCTTAAAACTAACTTTGAGACCAAGTATGCGTTTTTCAGTAATATTTTAGCGTGTTTAAAAACATAAAGCGCAGTGTAGTCTGATTCCCCCAAGCAAAAATCTTTTCCCCTAAACTTCCTTCTCATCTTTCTGTTTGTGCCAGAGAGTAGAGTGTGCACATACAGAATTAGCCTCTGTTTTGTCTGGCTAGAGAATGATATCCTGCCATATATTTCTGCCAGTGGCACCTCAGCCTTGACCAGGCCGAGCGCCGGCCCGCCGGGAGGAAGGGAGCCGTGCAGGGGGAGGTGGAAGTGCATCAGTGCACAATGGGACAGCCTCTACTCCCCCTGGGACCCAAGCGAGAATCCGCAGTCACGTTCGGCCAGGCGGGGAGGAGGCTGTGACCTCTTTCCAGCCTCTCTGAAAGAGTCAGTGGAGCCCTGGGTGACGGAATGATTCATGTGCTGATAAATGAGAAGGACGGTGCTGGTTTCGGTTGAGGAAAAATCAGACACGCTGATCGATCCCAAGGGGGCTGCCATGGAAGCGTTGCTGTGGCTCCTCAATCCAAACTTAATCATTCCTATATACATCCAACAATCTAAAGCTCTTCGCATTCCTCCAAATCCCATGTCTGTCACAAGACCAAGGTGGTTCGGCTTGGGTGAATGAATGAACTGTGAGAAGATTTACTGCAGGATGCTGTTTTGAACTGTCTTTCTGTCTGGCTGGTCTTGCATTGAGACAAAGAGAACTTTATACCTCATGAACTGTTACACAAAATTCGTGAAATTTTGTTCAAGCATGGAAAAGATCTTCGCAGTAACATAATGTGTGGTCTTTTCTCCAAAGGGGAAACATGGTGCAGAATTGTCCTGAGAAACATGTATTTACAGCGCGACGTAAAAAGGCATACCGTTGAGGTTCAGGCAGAAGTTCAACAGTGAGCAAGACCATACATTCCCCATTCATCTCTCTGACTGGCCCTACCTCAAATGTTTAGGGCAAAAATATTGCTCTTTGAAACAGGGAGCAATTTGCCCCAATGTCAGGATGAGTTACAAAGACAAGAATCTGTGTATTTTATGGCTAGCAATGCCCTCTATATGTCATCCAAACTTTGTGAAATAATGCATGGAGAGATTTAGGAAGGACTTTATCTGCTGTCTTGCATAAGTAGGAAAGTTATGAGGTAGAATTACATTTTGTGAAGAGCTGCTATAGCTTGGAGCAGTTTTTGACATTTTTACATGCATCAAAAAGCATGTCTTAGTGATATACTAGTTATCATTGCAATTAACTATAAAGTTTAAGACAAACAGGTATAGACACAAATTAAATTGTTCATTATATATTAAATTATTGTTTTTCCTCAACAAATAACAGATCTCCACACTACTTTAATCAGCAGTTTGTCTTATTTTTTTGACTTGTTTTCCATGTAAAAAAATATGTACAAATGTACAAAAATGTTTTTATTTAAAGATTTTTTAATATCATAAGAAATCTCTTATGCTCACCAAGGTTACATTTATTTGATAAAACATACAGTAAAACAGTAATATTGTGAAATAGTATTACAGTTAAAATAACTTCAGAAATCATTCTAATATGCTGAAAATAATAAGAAAGATTTCTTATTATGATCAATGTTGACAACAGGTGTGCTGCTTGATATTTTTGTGGAAATGTGAAGCATTATTTTTCTGTATTTTTTTTATAAATAGGAAGTTTAAAAAAAGCCTTTATTTGAAATAGAAATCTTTTGTAAAATTATGAAAACTGTCGCTTTTGACAAATGTAATGCATCCTTGGTTAATATTTTATTATTTTTTTTAATCTCACTGATCTCAAACTTTTAAACATTTGCATTTTTCCCATGTTTTAAAAGTCACAAAATGTTATCACATTATTTATACTTATAGCAATCAGTTTGCATTACCAGTTCTCTGAAAAAGCTCACTTTATTCCGTCTGATCACAATAACGAAATATTGTCCCCTCTGAACACAAACAGTCATGCAGGAGGGTATGAGAGCGACCCCAGCACACCCATGGTCTACAGCTGCAGCACGCAGTACCGCATCCACACCCACGGTGTCTTCAGAGGCCTTCAGGTCAGTATCTCTAACTCACGGCACACTTGAGTTCACTCCCAGGACACACTAAGATTCTTTGTGCTCTTGGGATGTGCTCACATTGGGCCAAGGTCAGGCAACGGCGTACAAAGTCACACAGGGACTTAATACTCAACCCTTAATCAAAAGGTTGATTATACAACTTGCTAAAATGAATAACTCAAAAAGAAAAAGAAAAGATTTAGAAGTGTGATACAGTGCCTTAAATAACTAATAAAAAAAAGAGACAAATGTAATTTTAAAAGAAGGTGCTGAAGAGAACCATCTGACGCAATGAGAAGGCTATGCGAGAGGAAGCAGGCCCCTGCCAAAATAGCTGAGAGATTTGAAAGGCATTTCAGGATGAAAAGCGAAAAGGAATCACTTAAAAAAGTCCATTAGCCGTAAAGCTGCAGTTTCCAGTTGCCTGCTGCTCATGCATATAAATCATTAGCTCTTAATTAATGTCTGTCAGCGGCCTTAAAGCTGTAAAAGAGGAGATACTCCAGAGCTGCTCTTGTTCAGAATGGGATGGTTTTCTTCACTTCTCTGTTTACTCTTTCTTTTCTTATTGTATAAATGCGTGAATTTTTCAGCTAGGGGTGGGGGGTAGATAGATAGACAGACAGATTGGATGGATGGATGGATGGATGGATGGATGGATGGATGGATGGATGGATGGATGGATGGATGGATGGATAGACAGATAGAAAAGTGACAGATAGATAGAAAAGTGATGGATAGATATAGATAGATAGAAAAGTGACAGATAGATATAGAGTAATAGATAGAAAGAAAGAAAAGTGACACAGATAGATAGATGTTTGCGAATGTATAAAATACATTAGTTAAAAGTGAGCATTTAGAACAGCTAATCTGAACTAAACGTTCACATACAAATCAGACGTAGCATGCTAGCCCGCTGGGGTGTATTGCCTAGCCTGCTGTGTTATCATCCCCGTGGGGTCAATATATAAGTCTAGCACTACAGCAGTAGAACAGTTTTAGTAATTTACTTATCAATAACACTTAACACTCATTCATTACCATACCAGCGTACGGAAACGCCATTATGCTAAGCACGAGTTAATTAAGAGCAGATGGGCATTAGCAGTGGGAAAATGAGGGAAACGGGAGGAACAGGGGGAGTGAAGCAGTGAAATAAGGTCTGCCTAACGTCCGTGACTAACCGTTCACAGTTAGAGCTCATATCAGTAGCATGGGTAAATCTGAATAATTATTTCACAGCTAATTCTGCAGTAATGAACCGATTGGGCATGCTAATCATTAGCGGTTTTCTGCATGGGCAGTGGGTTTGGATGTCTTGTTTGGTGCGCAAGCGTTTGCTGTAGCAGGAATTGAATGTTGTCGACTTTCTCACAGGATGTGCGGAGAGTACCGGGCATTACACCCGCCATTGTGCGTTCATCTGAGACCAACGAAAAAAGGCCGTTCATGTGCGCCTACCCGGGCTGTAACAAAAGATACTTTAAACTTTCTCACTTACAAATGCACAGTCGTAAACACACAGGTAAGACAACCCACAAATGTTATTAATTACCATTAGCACAAATGCTAAGGTTATCATTAACATGTTTGGTTGTATTAAACTCATAGGGGAGAAACCCTATCAGTGTGACTTCACAGACTGTGGTCGCAGGTTCTCCAGATCAGACCAGCTTAAACGACACCAGAGAAGACACACAGGTTTGCGCCTGTCCCTTATTATTTCTGTCTTCCTGTTTTCCCTCTAGTATTTTCTTGTAGCAAATGAAACTATTCGGTAAGGGACACAAACGATTAGAACTTCAGATCTAAGCCCTCTTGTGAAGAAGTAGAACAGTTCATCATACTTTTACATAAATACTTGTTACGGAGATTTATTGAGTTTTGGATTTCCCAGAATCCCCAAACTCGCATGCTGAATTTGGAACCGCATACTAGCATACTACTCTTACTAGTTCTGCCATAGAAAGATATGGTAAAATTATAGTAGTATACTAGCATGCGAATTCACCAATAGAAACACTGCCATGCAAGTAGAATCATGCTAATGATGCTAATTCCTCATATCTTTTACAAAAAGGTGTGATATCACAGTCTGCAGTTGTCGACTTAAGGTCGGCCTAATGTTTACATTTTCACTCGCGTTCCAAGTGTGTGAAAACATTACAGTTTTATGAGTTAACATTTAGCACAAGTGTTTGCTGATGTATTGCTATCTGGCCGGACTCTCTTTGGACATTGATCTCACATACTTAATACAAGACGATTTTTCCTCTCTGACACATTTTGGCATGGTATCTCTACTGTAGCCTGTACCCGTTCTCTCCTTGTGTGTGTGAGTGTGACCACACTTGTATGTTCCTGTGTGTGTGTAGGCGTTAAGCCATTCCAGTGCGAAACCTGTCAGAGAAAGTTCTCACGGTCAGACCACCTTAAGACCCACACCCGGACACATACAGGTAAAACAAGTGCGTAAACCTTTTCATTTTTTCATGATTTGCTTCTCTCTTTCCACTCTTTGAATAGTTGAAGTTTCAGAGGTCACCTTTATTTAGCATTATGTTATCAGTTTGCATTCAAAAGTGAATGCTAAAAAATCAGTTGCTTTAACTGAATTGAAGTGGTTCTTAAGTACGGATAGACTACAGAGCGCCTAAAGGGACATGGTGGTGGAAAAAATATTGGATGGGAGGGAAAAAAAATATTTCACTGCTTTTTGCAATCTCTCGTAAAAGCTTTGAATTCCCCCGAGAAACCTCTGAGTTCCTCTGAGAAACTTTGCATTCACTCGCAAAGAACTCAAAAAGTTTGCGAGCAAATGTAAAGGTGCTCGAATGAGCTCAGACATTTTTCAAGTAAACGCAAAGTTTCATGAGGAAACTCAAAACATTTGCAAGAGAATGTAAAAGCATTGAAACATTTTTCCTTCCATCTCATTTTTTTTAAATTATTATTATTTTTTACATCACTGTCCCTTTAGGGGCTCCATAGATAGACTGATATCAGTTCGACTGATTTTTTTTTAACCAAAATATTTATTACCAGTACATTTTTTTTTAACTTAAAATGTTACCAGTTCTTTGATATTGAGTCAATTTTGCTCTTCTAGAAAAAAAAATCAACTATAGTATTCATAAGTAAAGTGAGTTACTTAATGTAATAATAATAATTACTCAACTTTTTTAAATAGTCAGATATAAATTCAAAATTTTGAACCGTCTATGCATTTAATAAAGATGATAAAATATATTTTATATATATTTTCTCAAATACATTTGTGACTGACAAAACAAATTTGGCATACATATAATGGATACATATAATACATAAATGAAACAAAGAAATATATTGAAATATATCATCGATCTTGAAACGGATTTTTCAATCGTGAATCATTTGTTATAAGGATAAATTTAGTACTGAATTAATGGAGAGGTTGTGTGGCGTCATTCGTGGCAAAAGTTAAAAAAAAAAAGTCCTAAAAATAAGACTTTATTAGTATGATCATAAATAGCACAGGCCCAACAATATACAAAATTATTACTATAACTAAAGGCTTTGTAGGAAAATTTCTGAATATATTGAATTTTAATGTATTTCAATGTTTTTGGACAAGTGGCTGATGAATTTCTACCAATTTTCAACCAAAAAACAAACATCAAATAATTAGTGTTTTCTTCTTTTAATAAGTAGATCAATTATTTAAATAATATTTTATTTATTTTGTTCTTATTATAATTTGTTATCCAATACACAATGATAAGCTTAGTTGCATTTTATTGTTTGCATTAAGCAAAGTTTATATGATTATTTTTTTTAATTTATATAAAATGTATATAACTTTTTTTTTTTTGAAATATAGAAATAGAACACACTAGTGTTATTAGGTGACCTCAATAGTATTTAATAATGCTGCTATTCCTTACTGCTCTCTACTTTTACCTCCAATTCCATCCTAATGTTTGTATCTTTTTCTCTCTCTCTCAGGTGAGAAACCCTTCAACTGCAGATGGCCAAACTGTCAGAAGAAGTTTGCCAGGTCTGATGAGCTTGTCCGGCACCACAATATGCACCAGAGGAATCTGACGAAGCTGCAGCTGGCCATCTGAGCCGTGTCCCATTAGCAGTGGCTCCTCCTGGGTGCTGGTGCGGCCCCTTCCCAAAGCATAAACTGCAGCTTGTTTAAGGAAAAGCAAAAGTCTGTTTTCCTTTATAATAGTTCAGGTGATGGAGTTGCAAGACAAGGCAACAGTACTTTTATCTGCATGTGCAGCGCCCCCTAGAGGCAGCTCGCAACGGGCCCTTATAAAACACTACAATGGTGTCAATGTACAAGCATCTGTTTCCAGTGAGGAAACCTTACGTCTTTTAATAAGATTTTGAGATTTGGGATGTGAAATATTATGTATCTAACAATTAATTAAGTAGTGTTTAGACTAATTTATTATGTTTGTTGTAAATTAAACTCTTCAAACTATCTGTCCTCAACATGTTGTATCTGGAATTGTAAAACTCTCTCCACTGAAGTGCTCATCCATGCTGTTTGTAAAAAATCCATTATTTTTGACCTTACCAGTTAATTTATGAGTAGGTCACACTGGTTATGTGGCTGAGCGATTGTGGTCAAGTTGTAAATATTAGTTTCAATCCTCAGCCAAAACACCCAAAAAAAAAAATCTAATTCTGTTTATGGGAAATGTGACACATAAGTAACACATAAGAAATGTGAAACATTTGGATGGAAATGTTTTTTTTGTTTTTTTTTTAAATGGGCTTTATTTGTATGTTTGTCGTATATATGTTATCGACAGTCATTATTTTTTTATTTTGTAAAAAAAATAAACTTTTGGCATTAACTTGAAATGTGAAGCACCGATTCTGCTCTGAATTATTTATTTATTTATTTTTATGAAGATAAATCTTCAAATTATGACTTAATAAATATTTGCTCATTTTGATTTTGGGCTTTATTTTATACATCTGCAGGTAATTTATAATAAATTAATTTGGCTGTATATTTTCATTAGCAAAGTAAGTGATAGTTCTTCAGATATATAGTATAAGCCGAGTATAAGGGACAACAGGTTCAGTTTCCCCTCGTCACGTGGTCGTGGTAGAATTCAGAAACCTTTGTTATTAAGGACACCGGTGGCCGTTAAGTGAACTGCAGTGTATTTTATTGCTCGTGCTGCTCAAGTAGGTCTAGCACTCGTGTATCGTTAAAGAGACTGAATGTTATTCAAGGCCCCGATATAATGACGGCGAACTTCTTTTTTTGTTCTTCGCTTAGAAGTAGCAAGAAGTTGGAAATTACCTTTGCAGGCACCTTGGCAGTCATCTCGACGCCGTCCACGCTGCTGAGAGCGGCGTCTAGATGAAAATATGTCCTGCGCGCTTTTCAGTAACAAAATAAACACAACAAAAATGACAGCGGTGAGAAAACCAAGAAAGCATCTGATCATAGCGATGTGGATGTTTGCAGCAGCATTGCAGCAGTTTGCACCGGCATCATGTCGACAGATGAGGTAACTATTAGACTGTTGATAGTTTGATTATAGAGTAGGCTAGTAGGCCTATATGATACGACTAACGTTATATATAGATCTTGGTATGTGAGAGTTTGAATTAATACCTTCTTTCTTTGCGTTACACATTGACATTAGAGTAGCTACAGAATGGCTCTTTTGATCGACATTATGCTGAACATTGTAGCATATAAATTCACGTGTCAACGGAAGAGAGGCTCTCTGTAGTGCGCTTAAACGTCACATCCCTTTGATTTTCCCGGCAAAAACGTCCCTACTCCTTCACATAAAAATCAGTCTACAGGCTTCATAGACAACATAGGAAGTCGGGAAGGTCTTGTTTTAAAAGTTGCCTTATAAGCTGTTAACACATTGCCAATGAAATTGCGAACCTACAATCACATTCTGTTTAATTCAACTAAGGCCTCCCTTCAACCATACATACTCTATATTAAAACACCCATGAAAATGTACAGCTATCTGCTGATATTTTATCTTTATCTGGAGCCCAAGTTGTGGCCGTCTAGCCTTTTCCATCTTAAACAATTTGCTTGGCCCCCAGTGCTGCGTAAATCAGTGAGCTTCTCCACCCTATTACTCATGCCGAAAAGTCCCGCTATATCTCACAGAGACAGTGCTTAATCTCTGTCCTAGATTTGGTCCGAGTGCCCTTTGAAGGTGATGTGGCTGCTTTGTGTAACTCCGGCACAGTCCACCTCCAATGGACTCTGGGTGCGTTTTTACTCGCCACTTCAAATCGAAAGAATAATTGGTCTTGAAATGGAGATCTTCAAATGGGGGCAGGCGAATGAAACTTTAGCATCGCACCAGCTTGAAATGACCAATGACTACCAGTCTTGTGTTTGATAGTTGTTGGCCAGGGGACATATTGTGTTTGGGGTCAACCAAACAAATGATAGACAAAGCCTGCGATTCTGTTTTTATCCCAGTTTCTCCTTCTCTCTATATGTGTACCTTCATTTTTCCCTCAGATGACTGTAAAAAAACCCCTGCTAATCACCGGCCTGTTTTTTGGCTCTGATACCACAAGATGAAAGAAACACACACTCTCACTGAACTCTCGTCTGTGATCCTTTAAAACGCTGATAAAAGTTTGACTCCAGTCTTGAAGTTTTAGGGGCATTTCAGGCCCATCAAAACTCTCAAAAGGAGCGTTAGTTTGATGTAGACATGTAGCGGTTGAAGAATGTCTCCAAAATAAAGCGTGTGTTGATGCACGGCAGTCTTTTTCAATTTTACCTCCATCTTTCTCAAAGCGAGTATTCAAAAAGCCTTCTTGGAAAGCTTAAAGTGATTCCATCCATCCAGTACCTTTCCCATAGAAGACAACCTTTTGTGATTTTCCAAAATAAACAAAAGCTCCTTCGCACTTAATATCGTATGTAAGTGAGGTTTTAGGCTCAATATTCTAATGTGTATGTTAGATTAAGCTCGCATGTGATTTAAAAGTAAGGCCTATATTATATATTTTATTACATATTTCAAATAAATGCTGTTATTTTGAACTTTCTATTTATCAAAGAATCCTGAAAAAAAGAGTGAGAAATGTTGACATTGAGCATGCTAAATCTCGTCACAATTCAGTTCAATTCTCAACACTTTAACCTTATTATACATTTTTCACAAAAAAATACCAATCGATTAGAAACTACAGAGAGTGACGAGTTCAGGAGGAAAGATGCCGTCACACAAGAGAAGGTCTACATCTGAGTCTTGATAACACCTGGAGCTGCTCCCTTCACCAGACCAGCTGGCCGCGCCGGACACCTTTATGACCCGAGCGGTGGTCGATCAGAGAGCCCGTTCATTCACGGGATAAGATAAGGGAGAGAGGGAGTGATAAATTATTGGATAGACTCAGAGGTAAGATGAGCGAGGTGGATCCCTGACCCTCTGCCTCACATGTGCTTGTTTATCAGGGGGTCAGCGGCCATTATGGGATTAGATGTGGCTTGAGGGTGAGGATGTGAGGGCTTTACCGTGGTGTAATTCTGACTATAGTTTGTCATTTAGGATGAACATCACCAGTCTCTGTCTTTCTTCATTCTTTTAAGTCATCCTGTCTCCGTTTGCTCTTTCTGATGATGTTTCTAGAGCTATAACTTAAGTCTCTGCCATATTAGTAGAGGCACAGCACAATAAATATTTTATGAAAAGCATTCTGAGGAATAACCAGAGACTCACCGCGCCTCAAAAACTGAAGTGTGTAGTCCAAAACTACAATCAGGGAAAAATTACAAAAACTCTGCGCACTCTGAAAATGAAGGAAAAACCAACAAATGCGAGATAAAACAACTCCTCTAATGAAAATATGTTTATCAGGCATTCGATTTTTATTAAAGTAGTGGTTTCCATGAAAAGCATTCTAAAATGGTCGCTCAGACTCTAAAATCTAATTGGATGAGGTTTTTTTGATGTCATAGTAAAACAGCCTATAAAAATAGGATATTTCTTTCTATTCTTTTTAACTTAAACTAAAAATGTATATGAAATAAGTTTTGAAAAATTAAGCCAAAATTACCCCAACTTGTGACCTATGGAAGTATATATCATAATAACTGGAATGTCTTGAAACATTTACATATTATCATTATAACTTTTTTGCGCTCTATATTCATACCTATGCTATGACCACACATCAATTAAATTCTATTTTTAAATTCATTTGGCAAATATAAACAGCCTACAGTTAGGCTAGTGAACTATTGGCTAAATAACTTGCTGGAATAATATTAATAAATGTGATTATAGTGAACATTTGTGTCGTTTATCGTACTGTTTCTAAAATCGATAAGCCATTTGTTACAGTACTGTAAGAACCAAGATTCAGTGTTATTTTAGTATTACTTATGCTATTATAGTATTCATTCATTTCCTGAATTCGCTTCAAATTTTTGTTTTCCATTCTGTTATGTGCGTTTGTCCTTTGTATTAGTTTTTGTTTTTTTTATGTTTCTATTTAGCTTTATTTTTACTTTTTTTTCCAACTTAAACTTATTTCAGTTTGTTATCAAGGCAATATTTCTAATTATGTTATAATTATGACAACCTGTCATACCTAACAATGCCGCTTCATGTTTCTTTTAACTTACTGCCTTAACATAACTAAATCTATGCAAAAGGATTACATTATTATCAGTTTCCTTCCTCCAACAACTAGTGCATGCTCCAGTAAACCAAAAAAGTGTATCCAAAAGTCAGAGATAACATCCAGAGTTCACAGAAGGTGTGTGTGGTGTGTGTGGTGTGTGTGTGGTGGTGTGTGTGGTGTGGTGTGTGTGGTGTGTGTGTGGTGTGTGTGTGGTGTGTGTGTGGTGTGTGTGTGGTGTGTGTGTGGTGTGTGTGTGGTGTGTGTGTGGTGTGTGTGTGGTGGTGTGTGTGGTGTGTGTGGTGTGTGTGGTGTGTGGTGTGTGTGTGGTGTGTGTGTGTGGTGTGTGTGTGGTGTGTGTGGTGGTGGTGGTGGTGGTGGTGGTGTGTGTGTGTGTGTGTGTGTGTGTGTGTGTGTGTGTGTGTGTTAAAGGCCGCAGGCCTCTGGGGTGATGTTGTAATGCTGGTGGCTGATATTCTGGATGTTGAGGTCCTGGTACGGCTCTCTAGAGGCTGCATTCCGTCAGTCACGGTACAGATTTTCTCCTTCACCTTTCTCTCGCTCTCACTCACAGAGGCACACTCTTTTTCTTTGTTGTGCAATAGCTCTCCAGTATCCTGGCACTGTTATCAGTCATACCTCTGCACTTCCTCAAGGCCTGTACAGTAATGAGGGTGAGATACGCTCCTTCCTGGACTCTCTGTGTGGGAGTGTGTGTTCAAGGCTGAATTTTCACCAATTATAGATTCACATTCATTCCTTTATTTAAAACCCCAAATGGTGTGAATTCCAATCTTGTATACAGAGTGATCAACCCCTTATTTGATGCTTAATTAAAATGACGAACCCAAAGTGCTGTCCAAAATGTTTCAGCTGTTTAATAGGAAAAACAGTGATGCAACACATAGCAGAGATATTTGCTTGAAATCTTGCAATGTTAAGCTCCGGCTCAGACTCTCTAAACCCACCAGACCATAAACTCGGTGGGCCAAATGTTCAAGAAGTCTGTTTCAATTGGATAATCTTCACAATAGAAAAGAAAAGACTACCGCAGCTTCCGTTTCATGCCTTCCGTTTCACTTTTTAAAGTCACAGCACATTTAGTTATTTGTATTCATTCTTTTTCCTGACCAGAGACCCATTTTCGCACCCCATCAGTTTGAGAACCACTGCTTTAAAGTGGCGAGAAACTAAAACGGTTAATAAAGTAACCTCTGACCTTTGACCTCTCGTTGTTAATCCAACGTATGTTATGAACTTAGTTCCACTATGCTGAGGTTTTCTCCTAACTTTTACTGCCACTAAAACGGATTGACATAAGAAAGCAAACACAACCCGCATGACGAACAGTGCGGCAGGAGTCTGTTCTCCCAGCTGCAGCCCTAGAGGCCAAGAGGTTACTCTCCTCGCTCTCTAACTGACACTTATCTCTGGAGAAAACAGAGGACAGGTTGTTCAGTGAAGCCTTCTACTGTCCACACGTGTAACTGCTCTTCAAACACCACTATCATTCACTCAAGGATGTAGAAGTGGACAATGAAGGAACCAGCCTTGATTTAGACCCCTCTTAAAATTCTGTGTTTTAGAAGATGGGAAGTTTCAGCGCGAGTGGCTGGTGTGTCTCAATGCCAGATCGGCATGTGTTAAATGAAGTATTCATTGAAGAGGAATCTTCAAATTGGCATATTTCTCTGGCCCGATTCACCACTTCAGTAACACTTGAGATGAAACTCAAAACTGTTATTGCTTGATGTGTTTGTCCATGTGGAATATCCCTTTTGACAAGGTATCATAACTAATTATAATTAGAAGTATTAATGTCCCACATTGCACAGAAAAACGTAATGAATCATCCATCTTTATCTAATAATAAGCTTCCCCATCTTTTTGTCTTTTGTACCTCCAAAGCCCCATCAGTGTCATCATCATCATACAATAAAGTGGCCATTATTTCAATGATTAACTTTGTAATACTGAAAAATGTATAACTTTGTATTAAAAAAACAATACAATTATTATTATTAGGTATTGAAAAAATGGTCTTATTCTTAAATAAGTATAATTATAATAATATGATTTATTCATAAATTATAATATAAATAATAATAATAATATCAAACAAAATTGTGTGTTAATAAATAATAATAATAATAATAATAAATAACAATATTTTTATTATTATTGCTATTATTTAAAAATTGCTATTATAATAATAATAATTATTGTTGTTATTATTATTATTACAAACTTTGATAATAATAATTATAAATTGTAATATCAAAATAATAATAATAATAAAAACAACAACAACAACACTGGGTTCGATTAAATAATCTAATGAATATTAAAGTGTCTTCTAAACAGTAAAAGGACTAGAAGGAAAGAGGGAAAATGTAATAAGTCACAGAGAGTATTTTAAGACAGCAGAGGTAATGAGTAAGCGGTCTGCATGCTTGAAACCTCTCTGAAATACCTCTGGGAACCCAGTGCCCAAAGTAAATAAAGGATATTGAGTTCCTCCAGCACTCCCAGTAGCAGCTAAAGTTCATTATGATCTCCCCTCGTTTGTCATGGCTAATTTGGGAAAGGGAACAATACTTAGATTAACAGGGTAAACAATCGCCTTATCGAGATGTTGAAACTCGGAAAAGGCATTTCCACAAAGCGATAGCATCTTGCGCAAATATGATGATTTGCACTGAAAAAAGAACTGTAGTTCACAAGGCCATAGGATGAATATCGCTGTGCAGCTGTTATTGGTGGACATTTGTTTGTGTTGCATGGAGACATTTCTGCCCACTCTATGCTTTACAGTCATCAATCAGAGGACTAATTAACATTTAGTTTGTTTAAAGTTTCATGTAGCGTTTTGGCTTGTATTACAAATGCTCTTGTGGTTAACCGGGTTTTGCTTATTATATAAGCAGTTCTGGTGGCTGTTCTGTAAAATAAAAAGTAATCTGAGAAGAAATAATGAAACTGAATGAGATTACATGAGATTTTATGGAGAGAAATTATAATGACATATATGTATTTAAATGAAATAATATTTATACTATATTAAATAATATATAATAAAGTATACATTTATTTATAAATATTATATATGTTTATATAAAAGTTTTTAATAAATATATATACATTTTGTTGTTAGTGTGTGTATATATATATATATATATATATATATATATATATATATATATATACACACACTGAATATACGAATAAACAACAAAATGTATATATATTTATTAAAAACTTTTATATAAACATATATAATATTTATAAATAAATGTAAACTTTATTATATATTTAATATATTATAAATATTATTTCATTTGTGTATACAGTGTGTATATATATATATATATATATATATATATATATATATATATATATATATATATATATATATATATATATATATATACACACACACACACTGAATACACAAATCAAATAAACTACAAAATGTGTAAATATTTATTTGATAAAGAGAAATTAAATATATATAATTATGTATATAAATTAAATAATATTTGCAATATATTAAATATTTAAAATACAGTAAAATATGTTCATTTATAAATATATATATATATATATATATATATATATATATATATATATATAAGTATAAATACAAATTATAATATTTATTTGATTATATTGAAATATTTATAAACATATTTAATGTAAACACATACACACAGTAGAGCCTATATAATAAAATATTTACAATTATTTGTGTAAAATAAAAAATAAATATTTATAAATAGCTATATATTTACTGATTTTCTATTTTATAGTTGATAAACTGAATATAATAAAGTGACGCATATGAAAGGAAGGAAATTATGTCACACATGAATATGCCAGTACTTCTTTTCAGTAACCCAACAAAACCCTCCCTGAGCAACTCAAATCTTTAGCTTTTGAGGAAGTGCTTGGCAGAGCTGAAAAACAGCACACACTATCCTTCTGTCTAGTGGTGAAAACATATATTTTGCTTGGCAAAACTTGGCAAAAACATATTTAGCTTGGCACAAAAACTAACAGGAAATAAGAAACCGTTTCCACAGGACAATAAGTTATCCAAACGAACATGAGGAAAATATAACCTTTTCACATGAGACATGTCAATGATATATTACTTAATGAAGGAAAATAAAACGATATCTCTACGTATTATATATGAGCTCAATTCCAGTCATAATACCTCAGTGTGTGGAGTGAAAGGGAGAAGAGCGCCTTCTACTGTCCGCTCACAGTACGACGAGCTGAGAAAGGTGCATTTGATCTTGTTGTGGCAGGTCATTATGAGCTGTCTCTATGGAATGTGACCATAGTTCAGTCTCTCGCGCCACAGATTGATGATGTAAGCTGCCAGACCTTGGCATGCTTTAAATGCATCACAGTCGTGTAGGAACACCTGGGTTTAAACAGCAGACAATCCTGTAAATGGAGCAATGTTGGCCTTGGTGGATTTAACCAAGCAAAACAAACATTTGCCTGTAAGTTAGACTAAGTATTATATTATTATGAAGATTTGATTGTTTTATTCTATGTCTATGTTGAAAAACAAACTTGTGGCGCTTGTGTTTTGGCATTTTAAAGGGGTTGATCAAACAGACAAACCGAATCCTCGAACAAGGTTTGTTTATTCAGGCTATAGTGAAAGTCAATGAGGATTCAGATGTCATTCATCAGGCCCATTAAAACAAACACACACACTATCACGCCCCCACCTAACACATGTCCTGAGCCCCAGTGACCAGAGAGCAAACCTGAAAGGTCAAAGGTCATCTCTTGAGCTATTTATCTGATTTATGGGCTGTCCGAGGAAGCCTTATGGTGAAAGATGAACTCAAAACAAGAACGAGTGTCACAACAAACTGAAGTGTTAATGGCTAGATTTAGTGATGGTGAAGGGAGGAGGGCGGTAGTTAAATAGGCTCTGATAAATGGACAGATTTTATTTATTTATTTTGCTTAAGACAAACAACCAAAAATGTAAATTAAGTTGTTCCAAATCCATTTGTTATTTTTAACATTTATTTGTTAAATAATTGCAGAATTTTGCATACTACAGGTTGTCGAGCTAAAAATAAAAATTCATTTGTGGAACAGGAACAAGCTTTTCATAGACCTTCAATTCCAGGGTTTTTAAACTGGGTTCCAGGGCAGGGTTATTATAATTAACTAAAAAGTAAAACTATATATAAAAAAAATCTGTTACTTTAAATAAAATAAACGTTAATAAACTGAAATAAAATTAATATAAAAAAATGTAAGTTATTTTATTTCAGCTAGTTGCATTCGGCAACATTACTCATTTTCATTTAGTTTAACTTGAAGTACTAAAATAACTAAAATTAATAAATGCAAATTAAAAACTATACACTGTAAAAAAAGGTGCTGCCTTAAGTACAATCAACTTGGATGTTTAAGGCATTTCAACTTAAAATACATTAAACTGACTTAAAAAGAACTAAATAGGCTACATTAAACAACTAAATACATAAATAAAAAGTTGAACATTTCTGAACTTATTTTGATGAGATAAAGCAATGTAAAAACATGTGTTGGCATAACTTATTGATCATATGACTTTTACAGACATTTAAAAAAACAATAAAAACACAAAAACTGCTCAATTACTAAAACTAGTGAAAACAGAACATCTAAAAGTAAAATCTAATTCAAAATATTAACAAAAACTATTAGTATATCATTGATACAAAAAAAACATATCACATTTAACGTGTTCCTCTCACAGTCTTTGCACATGGAAATGATATAAATGCCATTTTTAATAAAGGGGTCCCTTGCAAGGAGATCATTTCACTGTCCAAGCGTTTAAAACACTACATTATTTAACCACTTGGGGGCAGTATTAGTCTGTATGTGAGTGTTGAATCAAACCTGTTCCTGCATCCGGGATTCGCATCTTAGCTCTCCTGTCCCTGAAAATGGTGCCACAGTCCTCGGTCATAAAATAAGCACGGAGTGAGTGAATGTAGATCAAATATGCATGATGTGTATGGGGTTGTGTGTCAGTTAGTGTGCAGTTCAATAAATAGGTGAATTATTCAGGTGAAAAAAGTCTTGAATTAAACATGGCCTGGAAGAGAATCGTTTGGCTTGTCCTGCAAAAAAACTAAAATGACAACAAAAAGAGATGAACATATGTGCTGAAACATATTTGATTTGATTAAATGTGGGTATTTTCTAGGGGGTAAAACTAAGATGGATGCTTTTGGCACCGTCGTGCTACATGATTTAAATCAATTAAAATATTTCCCTATGCAGATTTGCACATGTAGGAATAACCCTTGACAAACTGGCTTCAGTGTAGCCTTGTTTAAATAAAGCAGGCCCTGAGGATGCTCCAAATTGGATTACATGTCAGATAACCTTTGTCTTTTGAAATGAGAGAAACGTATCCATAGTGGCAAAATCCATGCCTGGCACGTTAGCAAGTCAAATGAGCCTATGGTGCATATGCTAATGACACTTTTGATTTGCTCATGTCCTGCTCTGCGTATGTAAATGCTCTTGTTTGATAGAGAAATGTGCCATGTACATCTGGGTGAAACTGAAGGGACTAGTGTTGTGTTAGCGCTGCCCTAAGGCGTTGGACGGTCTCCCAGTTCAGTGCTTGTAAACAGATTACAGTCAGTCTGTTTTCCACTAACGTCTTCATTATTATTACACAAAGACAGTTTGGATGATTTCAATGAAACAGCTGTGATTTATTTGACTTCTGTTCCTTTTGTTGCTCACAATTAACGTCATTAATGCTGTCATCAACACCATCTTCGGCTATGATTATTTGTACATATGAATTTGTATCAAAAAAGTACTACTAAAACATTAAGGTCTTCTGATTTAAAAAGGTCTTCAAAAATGGTTATGCATATATTTCAGGAAAGAATGTGTTTCCCTACCCCTTTTTTGCATTTTTATAGAAACAAATTTTATGAATTGTCCCCAACCCCCGCCCCCCCCCCCCCCCCCCCAAGTTTGGGGATGGTAGGATGTAAGACTCTTATAAGGCTCCATATATTCGATCAAAAACACAGTAAAACCAGTAAAATTGTGAAATATTATTATATTTAAACTAAAGGTTTTCTATTTGAAATAATGTCCAGTTTTTAGTAGTTTATTCCTGTGATGGCAAAGCTGAATTTTCAGCGTTACTCCAGTCCTCAGTGTCACATGATCTTTCAGAAATCATGCTGATTTGCTACTCAAGAAACATTTCTTTAGATTTTTTTTCCAGGATTCTTTGATGAATAGAAAGTTCAAAAGAACAGCATTTATTTGACATAATACAATTCTACAGTATATTGAAAGTGTACTAAAATAATTATTAATTTGCATAATTTACACAAGAGAATCTTACATGTCATATGACGAGACCGATTTTAGTGCTCTAAGAATTGCAAAGTTACTGTAATATTTGTCCATTTTTGACCTTTTATCAATAAATGGCAATGTCTGCCAAATGGACCACTTCAAATATGTGCCCGAGCACTTGTCAGAGCTACTCCCTTTGGTCCCAATCATGGAATAACAAGCCACAATCGACTTTTGCGTAAACTGGCCTTTGGTCAAAATTGCAAGAAATTCATAGTTAAAAACTGCTTTTTAACCACAGCCTTATTAAATTTTAGGCCACTGACACCCAAGGGAAACTTTGAAAAATTCCATAGCACAATATTGGTTAACCAAAGCATTAGGAAGCCACAGCTAGTATTGATGCAAGAGGCTCTCAGGGGGATTTGTATGTGTCCTGAGGGTGCTGTGTGATTAATACATCCGACACTACGAAAACACATGGAGCTTTTCATTTAGAGACCACTCTAGGGCATTGTTAGCCTCTTGTGTGTATAATTGTCCAATGCCAGTCTGTCCATCATAAAAGAGCGAGGAGAGTCGAGAAGGAAAAGGAGAGCAACGAGAAATGGCGACGAATGACACGACGAGGGATAGAGGGAGGGTCTGCGGTGGGTCTCTATTGAGGTAGAATATTAATTAAATGTATTAAACAAACATGGCAAAGGAACGAGGAGGCTGCGCTCCATCTGCCGTCTGTGGTAGAAGTTGGGGGTGGGGGGGGTTTCTCTGAGGAGTCGTCGTGTCCGCCGCTAGTTTTGCTTCAGTTGCACACACAGACAGATGGGCTCCCCGTCTCCAGGGAAAGGCCTACAGACCTTCTCCGCCTCAAGCTCTTTTTCTGTGCCGAAAGATTCAAGGAAAGATGAGCACATGGGTCGGAGAGAGAGATGGGAGAAGAACGACAATGGAAAAGACTTAAATCTCTGTTCAGGCAACACTTACGCCTGATCCAGCTGTGGACAAGGGTAATGCGTGTGTGTTTGTCTTGTATATCCTCAGTATTTAAGCAATACTTGAGCCCATTAACTTCACCTCTCTGTGGAGTTACTGAAGCAAAGAAGAGCCTGGAAACCAGGAGTTTAAACCTAGATATTTAAGCGCAATAACATACATAAATAAATAAAACAAAACACTACACACTACTTTTTTACAGTTTATGAATTTCTCACTAAATGAAGCTTTGAAACTAACAGAAATAAAATAAGTTTAAGTACTAAAACTACTAAAACCTATACAAATAAAAGCTAATTCAAAATATTAATAAATACTATTATAGTATAATAAGCAATACTAAAATAACACTGAGAAATTCACATGACCAAAAGAGCTATTTCTTCCGAATATCAGTATAAATGCAGGTAATCAAACTGATTGTAAGTTCGATGCCCTTTTGCTTTATACAACAGTTCAATAAACAAGAAGTTAATTTTGAGAAACGTACATTATAGGCAACATGTTGGTAGTTAATTTTAATGTCATGAAATTCTGTTGCGCATCTGGAAGCAACGCACAGCAGTGGTGTTCCTGAATGAATCAGTGTTTCTGAATGAATCGGTTAAGTAACGATTCAATGACTCACTCATAATGATTGGATTAGTCCTGAAAGAATCAGTGTTATTGCCTGTAAAGACAGAATGAACCAGCATTTTGAATGCATCAGTAGATCAATGTGTCACTCAATAAGGCGTAACGAAGTAACATGCAGAAAGAGAACTGAAAATCCTTGTCACTAAAGCCTAATACACAGACTGACAGTGTGTCTGGAATACAGCAATATCGGATTTGAGGTCAGAAAATAACTGTTGTATGCATTTTAAAGAAGTGTTGTTTTTTTTTAAGCAAATCATTTTACACAATAGTTTGTTAGGTTCTTCACACATCCATTTACCAGCTAAGAAAAATTAAGTTAACTCTGAGAAAAGTTTTGCAGATGTCACTTGATTTTATTTTTTATATGCAACATATATGTGACATTTAGACAATTTTAAGTGTGGTTTTAGTCTCCAAAAGTGTCCAAATAGTTTTTGGGGCCACTTTTTGTTAAGCTAACAGTGTAGCAACAAAATTGCAGTCCAATTTTCAATTCAAGAAATACTTGAATTGAATCATTCTGCAAAGCTCCAAAGTCAGCGTATCCTCTTGGCCTCTGCCAGTCATCGAAGACATTTATTATAGACTTATTCATTAGCACTGACACCTGATGCCAATCCTTTGTTGAGTCTTTAAAATAAAATGGGTGGCTGCAAGATGAATCACGAGTCCTCAACAGGAAACCTGTGATCTATGTTCACTTTCACTGAAAGGTAATTATGCTTCATGTCAGATATAATTTCCCAGGCCTAATTTTCAACCCACAGATGGATCTAATGGGTCCTCATTTGATGTCCTTGTATATCTTCTTGCAGTTTGAATTAGTGTTGTCAAGGGACCAAGGTTGAGGTTTCTTCCTTCTAAATTGGAGAAGGTTAAAACCTGTATCTTTAGTCAGACTTTGCAAATTTCAGAGTTTTTCATTAAGCACTGTCTTTTTGATGGGTTTCATCCTCTTCCTGCCAGTAAAAATGTCAGTGTTTAAAAGCTTAGTGTGCATTAGTTTAAGCCTTAAAAATTAAAAACGAGATCTTAATTGAAAAGTACTTCTGAATAAAAGTACACTAGCAAGAGCTGAACCCAAACAATTGGCATGTAATTGCTTATCAGACATGGGAATTTAGCAAACTCAATTTTCTCCCTCAGCCAATCTTCCTTATGTGGTCTAATACAGTGTCTTGTAGCTTTTCATGTCACTGCTAGCAGAGAACGCCAGAGCCATGTCAAAATGACACTGAGACGTCGTTAGTTTCATTTAAAATTACACCGAACAAAAGCAAGCATTTAGCTAGGTTATCACCTTCCTGTGTCACTTCACATAATGCCAAACGTCATTCAAATCACAGCAATTTCTGCTCACCCATTCATACATACACGGAGCACAGCTAATGCTAGCATTGTGTACATTATAGAGACTCAAACACACACACACATACACCCCTGTCTCCTATTATTGCAATCCACATTCCAGCCCTAATGGCATGTGAGGAAAATAAGTGTGACACGCTGCAACATGTAATGATACGTAGATGAGATGGAGACCACATCTTGATAGACAGGACATAGAATGGGAGGGAAAATGAAGTCCCTCTCGCTAAGCCAACACGCGTTTTGCTCTCTGATTACCTCAGTCCATTTCAAAACCAAAAAATAGGAGAACAAATTGCCAGATGTGAGAAAACATTAGACGTCTTGGCTTATTAGAGAGCTTTGACCTCAAAAAACAAGTCAAAATTCACGGAAGCGGAGGATCTGTGCCCAATTCCATGCCCCCTATTATCACATGTACAGAAATCCATGTTTTCATCTTGCTATCTAGAAAGCTAATTCATGCATTGGACTTCTGAGCTAAGAAATTGCAAAACCATTTCACTGACCTTAAATGTGCATTGTTTTTGCAAGATTGTATGACGAGCGCTAACATGTTGATATATAACCATTCAAAAGTTTGGAAATTGACATTTTTATTTAACCAGGTGGTGTGAAATGGATAAAAAATTATGTTGGCCAAATTAATGCATAAAGTTAAAGCATTAAACTGATTAAAAAAAACACAATTTCTGTTAAAAACAACTCTTATTTAGTAAACTATATAGCTCAACCAGTGTAGTCCAATTCTTAAGTGAATGACTCTGATGAGCCGGTTCATTTTAGTGAATCATAAAACAGACAGCGTGACCAGTGATTTTCGATTCTGTGGCAAATTACTCTTTTGAGGTGATTCTTTTTAGTGAATCAAAAACAGTGCAACCAGTGAAGTTTAATTATAGTCTCAGACGTCACGCCCACAGACCGCTGGCTGAAAGTCTGATCCATAAGGCACACAAAATAGGAAACATTTCGGGAGTTTTGAAGTTGTCATCTGATTGGTTGAATCCTCAAGGAATTTTTGGGAGAGACGTGTGTGTCGCATTCTTTAACAGTCCGCCTGGAAACAAAGCCGTCGTCATGCCAAACCCCCTCTTGGGAAAAAAAGCAGGTTATCAGGATCAACTAAATGCTGGATTTTCAAAAAATATGTGAAGTATGCAGTGCCATTGTTGCAGTAAACTTGCACAACCTTCTTGAATGAATAATTTATTTGATGTACGCCGGTCTGTTATAGTTGGGACATCGACTTTACATTTTCACGCCCCTAAAAATGACCGAGCGGAAAACTCCCAAACGAGTCTGTTCTTAGTGAATCACAAACATATGAATCCATTGGAGCAGTTTCTCAGTTAATCTAACTCACTTTCTGAATCGCAATTAATTCATTTCGTCATGTCAGGCATTAAACAAGAACTGACAGATTGTTCATATGACATTGTGCGATTAAAAATAGACTACCTTTTATATAACATTACTGACAAAACTCATATGTAAAGGAATAAATTAACTATGTTAGCACTTATCTTTGCTATTTTTAAAATTGTAATAAATATTTCCAAATATTCCTTCAAATTCAAATGAATCATTAACCGGGAACTGGAATTCTTACAACCCACCACTAGTAGGCCTAAATTATGACAGTATTAATTTTTGGCCAACTATCTTTTTAAAGGGATAACTCACCCAAACATCCATTAGATTTTCGTTTATCTTCGAAACACAAATCTGAAACGCAATCTCGTTATCTTCAATGTCTTAAAATATCGTCATTTGTGATCAGAAGATGAACTAAAGTCTTACGGGTTTGGAACGACATGAGGGTTAGTAATTGATGACAGAAGTTACATTTTTTGGTTAAGAGAAGGTTCCAAAATTTCATTTTCAGGATTTGACACATTTCTCCTGGATTAAAACACATCTTTGTTTACTCGGTATGATTAAGCAGTTACATATATGTGAATGTCCCAGTTTGCGTGATCAAATGAATGAATTCAATCACTGCCTCAGTGAACATCAAAAACATTTTTGAATTCTCGTTTACCATGATGTCACAACCCCCTCCATCTGTGTGTTTTTTTTTTTTCCAAGCAGGTGAATTGGTTTCAGAAACTACTGAGGCAGAAAGGTAATCCCATATAGTCGGTAATTTACAATAATTCAGGACGATTGCACATTTCCTTTTCATTATGCTTGTGGATAACGAACACTTCTTTCCAGTGCTGAATAATTTATAATTCTTATTTGTTGGCTGCGTCGAAGGAGTAACAATGTCAGGGCTGCTGAGGACATGATGGTAAACGGTCAGGCCTATTGGCTCACCAGCGCTCAGTGTAAATCAACACCACAGAGGAAAAGATGTGGTAATGAGGGCCATTTCTCTTTCCAAATAGGAGCAAAGGACTTATTAGGCCTAATTTTCAAGGACGTACAGAAAACACGGCAGGGTGTCACTCTGCTTAGGTGAGATCTCAGGTTCAATGGGAAACTCTCATTTTGGTTGGGGGTGGAGGAGCTCACTTGAGACATGATATTAGCTGGATAAGGAAAACGGTTTAATGAAGGGCAGAGGTCAATGAAATCTGCCAACCTCCTCCATTACCCCAATTACTGACACATCCTCTGTGGCCGCTCTTGGCCGAGGATGCTTATTAAGCCACTATTTGTCAGAGATTAGATAAAGTAGCTGTCAGTCATGTGAGCGGACATCCTTTTGGCTTCAGAAAGAACCCCCTGAAGATGAAAGACAAAGCACTGACAGCCCCTTTGGTATGACTGCAGATGATCGTATAATTGGAGCACCACAGAGATACTCGAGGACTGAGTGACATCAATTAATAAAGCTCAGAGCGTATGGAGGGATTTCGCAGAGCACAAGGCCGAGATGGATTGAGAAAGGTAAATATCTGTCTCTCCTTTATTTGTGATAAATAACCTAGTTATTGCAACTTAATTGGTTCTAACTCAACGCTTCTTTAACCCTCTAAGCCTTAGTAAAGTAATGTTTGACACCTGAACTTTTGAAAGCTAATTAGCGCTCTGGCTTATGAAACTCCAGTGTAAGGTTAGCAACATTAATGGATGGATGGATAGATGGAAGATGAATGGATAGATAGATGGAAGATGGATGGATGAAAGATAGATAGATGGATTGATGGATGGATGGAAGATGGATGGATGGAAGATATATAGATAGATAATGGGTGTAAGATAGATAGATGGATGATGTATGGCTGGAAGATGGATGGATGGATGGAAGATAGATAGAGAGATGGATGGAAGATAGGTGGATAGATGGATGGATAGAAAGATAGATAGATAGATCGATAGATAGATAGATGGATAGATGGAAGATATATAGATGGATGGATGGAAGATAGATAGAGAGATAGATGGATGGAAGATAGATAGATAGATTGATGGATGGATAGATGGATAGATGGATGGATGGAAGATAGATGGATAGATGGATGGATGGATGGAAGATAGATAGAGAGATAGATGGATGGAAGATAGATGGATGGATAGACAGATAGATAGATAGATAGATAGATAGATAGATTGATTGATTGATTGATTGATTGTGCTGAATTTCTTTGAATAACAATTCCATTTATTCCTCTTGTCAATAAAATGCTTGCTATTTTCCTCATCTTTCTTCATCACGAGACAAACAACATCACTGCCGGCCCGGCCTCCTCATTCTCCACCTGGAACCAGATGCCCCCTTTGGCACTTCTCTCATGCTCCCTGTGCCCGACGAGTGCCAGCATGTGAAATCTCAGGTGACAGTCACCTGGAAGCCTCTCAGCCTCACAACAGCTGTAGGGCCTTGATTGCCTCGCTCGCCCATGTCAGCCCTGAGCCGGCCCACTGGCTCTCTCACATCAATCGGCTGTCAATTCCTCTCAGCCTTAATCAGAAGGCACTCGAGCAGCGAGAACGAGAGGCGAGATGGGGCACACGGGGGAAAAGGCTGGGAGGAGGGGGACAAGCCGAAGAGAAAGTAGCGGCCGCGCTGGCACGAAGGAGAAACGACGGAGGAGAGGTGCGGGGAGGGGCGGCGGTCGCTTGCCAATGGTTCAAATTAATTGCTACATAAGGAAAAATGGGGAGATAATTATTTGTGCTTTCCTGTCAGAGCTGGAGGGGAGATGACCTCATTAACTTGCAGCTTGTACACAATTCAATTACCGAGATATGGAAAATGCATTTTTGATTACTTTGGTGGCTGGGGCTCCATTCATCTCCATTTCTGTCCTCTATGGGTGCCATGAGAAAGTGTGTGCATGTGTGTGACTGAGACAGAGGGGTTGCGCGCTTACTGACACTCGTGTCTAAAGCGCTTTGCATGGGTATATGTTGGGATGCTTTAAGTGGCCTTGCTAGATTATGGCGCTTCCCCTAATTACATTCATCACTCATTATAAAGGAGAGGGATAAATGTTGCTTCATACTTGAACCTGCAGGTCCCGTTTGTTCTTTAGCACTCTATGTATGAGCAGACGGGTCATTCATACTATGCAGTACATTTTCACGGCCCCATCATATATGTCTTAATATATACTGAATAAAAAATTTAAATCACAGTTTTAAAAAGATCATATTAGCCTTTTTGGTTACAGTTCTTGAATTTTGAAGGAAGTGACATTATTATTTTATTTATTTTTTGTGGGGAAACAACAGCCCAAACAATTCTATTACAGAAGAAATACAGAGAAAAAAAGCATCTTTCTTCATTGACTGTCATTTCAATATATCCAACAACACAAGCATGCATTATCTAAAGTTACGGAGTTCAAAGGATACTGCATAACAGGAATGACCACTGTATGCAATCTCTCATTATACAGTAGGTCATGTGATCCACAGATTCCTTATCTTGTATTATTTAATAGCTTGGGCTCATGTGTTTCTTTATTTAGTCCTATCACATGATCTTGATCAAATGAAACTCTCATGCCCTCTTTCTCCAGAGCTTCTAGAAGTGATGCTGATAAAGATTCTGTATGTTCAAAAAGGTATTTTTCATCTTTGTATATCACTGTATGGAAAGACTATATCACTGAATGTATACTTACAAGAACTTCTGTGGAGGTGCGATAAAAAAATATTGTTTATGTGTCCAGGAAAATTGTATTATAAAGAACAAAGAGTTTTGAACTGATAATTGAAATAGGGTTTGAGTTTAGGTCAAAAACTGCCGCAGGTAGTGTCTCATTTCAGATGTTGAATATCCATTAGATGAGTTTTGCAAACTAGTTTTATGAACCCAGTCACGACTGAACCACTGACATCATTGACAATCACATTGAGATGGCACAAACAAGATCGACTGGCAAATGTGTATGCAACTCTGATTCATTTTTACAGTAGATTATACTCTCCAGTGACAGTGCTCTTCCCGGGCTCACTAGTGTAAATTGTCGGCTGACAGACATCCAGTTTAATCTCTTGATACAAGGTCAGATAAACCTCATCCTGTCTGCATTAGATAATGTGTCTTGGGTGTTATTAATGCAGGATTGGAACTAAAAATAACAGCGGCTGTGGTGTTTCCAAAAGGCCACGGTAATCTGCTTCTGCTAGGGGTGTGTGGATTTTGTGTTCAGGTAAAACAATGTGAATCTCTCTAGTTTTCCTTCATGCATATCCAAATAAGTATTGTAATTGAAATCTGACTGTCTCATTCTTTTCACAGACCGCTGGGCGCTGTTATTATCCATTTCTATACATAGATGGGCACCGTTGGCTAACAAAGAGGTAATAGGAAACACAGTGATGCCCATGTATTATTTAAGAATATAGTATTGGGCTGCATATTCTCATTCAAGTTAAATTTATTATCTGAGGTGACTAAGAAATATGTGTTGTAGCAATGCTAAGCTATGCAGCTATTTGCTAACAAAAACAAATGAGTATGTATGTGAATTTGAGATGGGAACATACAGTATTATATGACACTTTTTTTTTTTTTTTGAACTACATATTTGAAAGCAACATACAACTAGAGTAAACACATCTGTGTAATTCGACTTTTGGCTTAAAAGTCTCTGTTTCTCAGTCTCCGACCATACAGTTTCATACAACATGAACAGAACTGGGTTTTAGCCCATAGGCAAACACATAAGCGATGCAGTCAAGCAAACTGTAGGCACAGATGTGTCTCTGCTGTAAGCTGCTATTCAGCATTATAATTCACTAGACTGTATCACCACACTAGTCTTTTGTTTATACAGACCAGAAGTGTTACATTGTTTCATTGTCTAGATATTTGGAATGAGCAGAGACGAGATTAGGGCAGAGTCTTTGCTCTCCCTTCATGTCCCTCGTCTCTCTTCGGATAGGAGTTTATGAAATAAACTGGGTAAAATAACATTTTGTGATATTTTAAGTATATTGTGTCTATACAGTGTATACAATCACTGGCCACTATATTAGGTACAACTATTCAACTGCTTGCAAATGAATTGTGCAAGTGAATGCAAATATCTAATCAGCCAATCTTATGGCAGCAACTCAATGCATTTAGACATGTAGACATGGCCAAGACGATCTGCTGAAGATCAAACTGAGCATCAGAATGGGGAAAGGTGATTTAAGTGACTTTGAACGTGGTATGGTTGTTGGTGCCAGACGTGCTGGTCTGAGTGTTTTAGAAACTGATGATTTACTGGGATTTTCACGCACAACCATCTCTAGGGTTTACAGAGAATGGTCTGAAAAAGAGAACATATTCAATGAGCGGCAGTTCTGTGGGCGAAAAATGCCTCGTTGTTGTCAAAGGAGAATGGCTAGACTGGTTTGAGCTGATGGAAAGGCAAAAGTAACTCAAATATCCACTCGTTCCAATCGAGGTCTGCACCACCAGTTTCAGAAACACCAGCACCAGGACCGGAAGTGAGGGGCGGAGCTTACGTTCTAAACCGAGTAACCCCACCTAATGGTTTGGAGCGTAATTTGCTTAGACACGAAACGGCATGCTTTTATTACACACGAAACGTCATACTTTATACATGTTATAATGATACATTAAGGTACAGTACAATAAGCATTTTAAAACATTGATTTTGTGTAATATAATTGTATATAGCTATCCGTTTCATTGTATTATGAGAGTTACTTACTGATCATGATGGTGAAAAATAATGCTTGAAACTTATGGGCATTTTATATAAATATACTTTATTTCACAAGAACATGTGCAGCATGCATTTTTCTTTATGTAAAATAATGTCATAAATCTCAAAAAGAGAGAGAAAATTCGGCATTGTTTTAAAAAAAACAATAAAAATGTATACAACAAATGACCAATTCACCCCTAGGCCCATTTTATCATGACAATCCTGTATACATTTAACTTACAATGTATCAAATGAGGAACTCACTCTCATGCCCATTTTGTCCTTGCATTCTTGCAAAAATAACTATATGCAATAATAATAATTCCGCCCCTCCCTCACTTCCGGTTCTGGCGCTGGGGTTCTGAAACTGGTGGTGCTGCGGGTCTGCAGCTGGATATATCTCTGCAGAAGAGCATCTCTGAACGCACAACACGTCGAACCTTGAAGCAGAAGAGCTACAGCAGCAGAAGAACACACCGATGTCACTCCTGTCAGATAAGAACAGGAAACTGAGGCTACAATTTGCACAAGCTCACCAAAATTGGACAATAGAAGATTAAAAAAACATTGCCTTGTGTGATGAGTCTCGATTTCTGCTGCAACATTCAGATGGTAGGGTCAGACAACATGAAATCATGGATCCATCCTGCCTTGTATCAACAGTTCAGGTTTCTGGTGGTGTAATGGTGTGTCTGATATTTTCTTGGCACACTTTGGGCCCTTAGTACCAATTGAGCATCGTTTAAACAGCACAGTCTACATGAGTACATGTATAAATTGTTATTCTGCTTGCAAAAATTTGTTTACAAACTGCTGTTCAACAAATGTAATCATTTAGAAATACACTACATTAGCCTATATTGTAGGACGCCCTAAACAGACCATAGAGAGGGCTTCAAAGAGTGTTAAGAAGGCACTGGTTACAAAAACTTGCCGTATGTATCACTCAAAGGGTACATGTAGGCCAGCCATAGCCAGGCATCTGCCACCCCTCTTAGGCCTTGCTATCGGCCTGAATCAGAAAGAGAAAGAAAAAAAGAGAGAATAAAAGACTGTAATAGGATTACATCTGTTAACATCATGTAGATAAGAGTTTGAGCGAAGCTCAAGGGGACCCCCCTCCCCCAGTCTCATCTCTCCTTCTTCCTCCATCCTTGCCGATGGGTAGCAGACACAGAGAGAGGGGCGGCTGGGGAAGAGAGGGACGAAGCCTTCAGGCAGTGGCCTCATGTGCGAAAAAAAGCCTGTCTTAGAACAGAGAGAGAGAGAGAGAGAGCTGGTCTCCTGAGACTAGTCAGATCCCTGAGCTCATTGTCATGCGGACTTAATGAAAATGTTTGGCTTGCTCTCTTAATTAAAGATCATTTCCATTTCCATTTGGAAATCATGTGATCCATACACTCAAAGAGCTCTCAGAAAATCATCCTTTAATGGCATTAATATTTGATCACTTAATGTCCTGTGTAATTATTCAGCTTTGTCAGTCTGGCTGGTGAACAAACAAGTTTACGTTTGTGTTGAACTGCAGTTTTTAGTTTTATATTTTGGAGTCTTTTAAATGGGTCAAAGAAAGTGATGCAGATCTATTAAGAAGTTATTTAAAAATACATTTAAATCCATTATATACATTTTTGTATAAATATATTAATACAAATGTATCATATTTTTGTGCAGCTTATGCTTAATAAATATATATATATATATATATATATATATATATATATATATATATATATATATATATATATATATATATATATATATATATATATATTTGTGTGTTTGTGTCGGTGTGTGTGGGTTCATTAAATAAAATAATAACAAACTTAAATATTTTCCCCTTTTTGTCAAATGGACAATTTCATGATATTTGTAATGATAATAAAGATAAATACATTTAAAAACACTAAGTACAGAATAAGGACACTTACATATTTTAGTATACACTTGCATTACACACATTCTTTTGATGTAAAGGTTAAAAAGCTTGACGTTTTTGAAGTCGTCATTAAAATAATTTCTTCATAAAACAAACATTGTCAAACGTTACATATATTCCATTTCTAAGAACTTGTCGTCAATTGCATTTTAAACAGATTTTCTTAGATTTTTTCTATTTGTATCATCTTAAACATCTTTATTTGTTGCTTAAAACAAAGAAAGACTCATTTTCATGTGGATGTTTGTGCAGCTTTCAAATGGCTTTGTGACATCACAATGCTGATATGCCGAATATTCAAATTAAAATGAGCTCTTCTCGTTTTTGTCTGCTTAAAGCTCATTAAATAATATTGTTAAAGAAAAACAATAGCTGAGCTAATCATGCTCACTGCATGAGAGAGGAGATTTCCCAAGGGAAAAGGGTATGAATTTTACCAACACGGTAATTCAGTCCGTTAATCAGCTTCTGAAAAGGCCTTGCAAATGGACGGGTGATGTAAAACCATTTGATATCAAATCAAACCCTCACTAGCGTCTCTAAATTGGCTTTCTTCCCTAAAGATGGTAAAAGTTAATTAAGCACTCAACGGGTTTATGGTGTTTAAATTAAAATATATCGCTCTCATTGTGTAGCTATCACGGGAAAAGACGCCTGGGCGGTTAATGGCTGGATGAAAATGCATAATGTAAGACAAAAAGGCTTGTTCTGCATGCCGGTGAGTTCGTGTCCCTCAAATGAGCGCCCGTCATTGCTATTTCTGGTCTATAGGAGGAGTGGAGGGCCAATGAGAGCAACCTTTATTCAAATGATGAGGGAAAAATTAAAGATTCATGCAAGACTTCAGGTCTCTCTGTCACACACGCATTCATGGAGAAGCGCACAAACTCTCTCACACACTACAAGGCTATTTATTAGCATATACAAGGATTGCAGAGTCCAGAATATGCCTTTACAAAGTACATTTTAAATCTGATCCAGAACTCCAAACTGTAAAAAAATGATTGTTAGTTTAACTTAAAAAAGTAAGTTATCTGGTTGCCTGAACATTTTGAGTTCATTGAAATTAAGAATTTGAGTTTAATACAACAAAGTAAATTGGTTAAATAAATAGAAACAGTTATAACCCCTAATGTTAAGAGATCTTTTGTATAGCATACATAGCTCTATGGGTCAGGAAATAATAATAATATTCTAAATGGATTTTTAAAAGAAAATGAAGGTGTAAGTTATATGGTATGTTGTTGAATGGATTACTGCAATAAACGCTTGCAAAAACAACAACAACAACTAAAAAAATGCAAGGCCTGAATGAGAGCGAGCCTCAGCCAGAGGAGAAAAAGTCATGTAAAGCAATGTAACGCATTACTTTCCATAGAAAGTAACTAACTAATGTAATATTGTAACACATTACTTTTAAAAGTTACTTTGCCCAACACTGATAACAAATGTAGCATAAGCTCTCATTTAAAAGCATCCTCTGGACACTTTTCATAAAGCTTTTTTTTTTGGTTACCATGTATTCACTTTCATTATATGAAAAAGAACAGCATGAACAGTCTGCTAAACTTCTCCAGTTTTGTTCCACTGTAGATAGAAAGTCATATGGGTTAATTTACTGACAAAAACATCAGACATACTGCATGGTCATTTTAATGAACATATTTATGTGGAAAAAACATGAGCACTAAATCCTCACAGATAAATATTACATTTCAGTAATACGTAAAATAGAGAATTTCAGCAAGTGTTTCACCAAGAGTAAGTTTTGCTTGGAACGAGGTGGCTGATGTGATATGCAAATGCCGGCTAAAAAAGCATTAATATAATTCAGCGGTGTGAACGCGTTAATATTTTACTCTGCAGGGCCACGAGGGGTGAGAATCACTCTGCTTCGCCGCTGTCCGTCATTCACTCGGGGTGGGGGAATGCAAATCAATTAAGATTAAGGTTAATATACGATCAGCTCTACCACATGAAATTTGTGTCTTAATACCCTCTACGCCTCTATTAATATTGTGAATACCCAACATACAGTCTAAAATGGAATATATAATACTTTATCTACGCTGCAAGCAAATGATCTTCACTTGTGGTGTAAATGGGGTGTAATTATGTATATGTGGATGTTTTGTGATGTTGGTTTATTAAATAAAAACAGTAGCATCAAATATATTTAAAGGGACAGTTCATCTAAAAATGTAAACTCTGTCATCATTTACTCACGCCCATGTTTGTCCAAAACTTTAAATACGAAAAAAACGTCTAAATAAAGCCAAATTGTTAATATTTAATATTGTTAATATTTTTTACTTTTTTTGTTTTTGTGTTTTTTGAAAAATCATGTTAAAATGTGAGTACATCAGGCATAAAAAATGTAAACTTTAGATAAAAAAAAAAAAAAAAGAATTAATATATTTTTCAGACCATTATTATATATGTCAGGCTTTACAGGGGTAATACAATTGACTTTCATTGAATGGGCAAATTTTCACAGATTTTTAGGTGAACTGTCCCTTTAAACATAAGAATGAAACGTTTTCCAATTTGTAGTGCACCCTTTGGATTTACTCCAATTCAATTTGTTTAAATCCTTTAATAGATATGTTTTTTAATATTATTTTTTTAAATAAAAAGAGGTACAGGCTATTTAAATGACAAATAAACCTAAAGTTACAGCCCTTTTGCCCAATTCTCCATGCTAGTTTTTGCACAGATCAGCAGTTTTCACCTATTCATGAATTCAGATCTTTGGAATGTGCTTTTAATGTGACCACATGGCGAATCTGTAATTAAAACACCTTAGTTATCAATGTGTGTAAACAGTCTCGCTCATGCCTCCCTAGAAAATGCTTTGTAAGGACTTTCTCTCGCTTTTTTTCTCATTTAGTCAATTGACCTTGACTGTGCCAGCAAATTCCTGGCAATATTACACCCTCCACCCCTCTACCTCTCTTTCTCCATCACTCGTTCTCTGATCATCCTCTCTGAGCTTTAAAGTCCCATCAACAAAATTTCCCCATATCCTGATTATAGCAGAAACTGGCTGATATGGAAGCTGCCAAATATTAATATTCAAATTAAAATATAATTTATTACATTATCTCGCTTCTCAGACCGACTCTGTAATTTTTATTGGAGGGACATAATTTACATAGACGTTCGCATAAGACCTGTCCACAGCCATTAAATTAGCCTTGCCTGAATAATTAGATACTCATCTTAAACTGAGAGAGCCTGTGTAAAAGATAAGCGTATGGTGAACTGTGGAAGACCTCTGCAATTCACACATACACACACACACACACACACATTCCCAGTCACATGTGACAAAGTACATATGCTCGCAGTGGAGATGTGGAAGGAAGTCTTTTAGTACCAATTAACACTGCTGGCCTGCTAACGAACACAAATGGATTACACAGAGAAATAACACAGGCCTTAGGTGTCATTAAATGAACGTGCACACATTTGATCAACATCGCCAATGGACTGTGCTTAAATATAAATGTACACAAAACCCAAAGTAGTTTTCAGTAATCTCAGGAAGTCAATGTGACATACATATATAAATAGAAATGTTTTTTTTTTTACTGAATTTCACACTGCTAATTTGTATTTTAACAGTTGGAATTTGCCTGTTAATAAGTCTATTTATAATTTATTATTTAATAAATGATCATAAATGTTCTATATATTTTTTTATTTGAATAAAAAACATTTGTTTTTATTTATTTTTATATTTATTTTACATAATATTATGAAATAGTTTCAGTGCACAAATTCAAGCAGTTCAGTCCAGCGCACGTTTGTGAGACGTGCCGTCATGTTGACCCAGTCCAACTCCATACCGAGAAAAGAGATACTCTGCACAGGGGAGAGTTTGCTCTTTTCCCAGTTGACCCGAAGCCCCAGATGGCTGAGGTTCCGGAGCACCAGGTCCCTGTGTTCGCAAAACTGTTCTCGTGAGTGAACAAGAATGAGCCAGTTATCGAGATAGTTGAGGATGCGAATACCCACTTCCCTTCACGGAGCAAGGGCAGCCTCCGCGACCTTCGTGTAGACGCGGGGCGACAGGGACCGCTCGAAGGAGAGGTCCTTGTACTGACATGCCCGCCCCTCGAACGCAAAGAGCAGAAACGGTCTGTGTCTAGGTAGGATTGAGACATGAATTTACGTGTCCTTCAGGTCGATTGCTGCAAACCAATCTTGGGGGCGAACGCATGCGAGGATTCGTTTCTGCATTAGCATCTTGAATGGAAGGATAAACGGCCTGTGAAGGGCCCGATTCAAGACACGAAGATCCAAGATCGGCCGTAACTCACGCCTTTCTTTAATACTATGAAGTATGGGTTTTAAAACCCTGACCTCATGTAGGCTGTAGGGACCGGCTGTATTGCGTCCATTCTGTAGTAGAGGTCGTGAGTGTGGTGTAACACTTACCTGGCTCCACGGTTACCGCAAGGGAGTGGCTGGAGATGCGTGAGGAGGCGTAGCGTCGTTGAACCGCAAACTCCTGCCTGCTGGCAAAAGAAGAGGGCAGCAAAGCATAGTGTCGCCTGCTGTCAAACTGCCTCTCGTGACCCATAGATTAAGGGAACTGCTCTTTTTATTTAAAATTTGGGTACCGCTGACAGTGAGAACAGAAATAAAAATTTTTTGAACAAACAAAATATTCTCCGCCCTGCCAACCTCCGAGGGAAGAAGCAATGCGTCCACCGTTTCCTGAAGAGCAGCTCCCTCCAACTCTGGGTCACCCGTCTCAGGGGTGTCGTTTCACCAACTGCTTGGAGGACTGCTTGGGGAAGCGTTTGGGGGACCGCTTGGAGGACTGCGTGGAGGACCGCTTGAAGGACCGCTTGGAGGACCGCATGGAGGACTGCATGGAGGACCGCTTGGAGGACCGCTTGGAGGACTGTGTAGAGGACCACTTGAAGGACCGCTTGGAGCTGCAGCTGAGCCGGCCGCATGGCCTTCCTGCTGCCAACTCGACATTGCAGCCTGGGTGAAGGTTGCTGCTTTGGCCGCACCGGAGCAGATATAGATGCTGCAGGGGGATGCCCTCGGCGACGAGCAGGATGGGGCACAACCCCAGGCGGGCGGGTGGTGGTAGGATGTGTTTAATTGCCTCCGTCTGGTTCTGTTCTGTCGAGAACTGCTGGGCAAAAATCTCGACAGCTTCGCCTAAGAGGCTTGCCTGGGAGATGGGGGAGTCAAGAAAGCTAATTTTGTTGACTTCCTTCATCTCTGCCAGGTTCAGCCAGAGATGGCGTTCCTGGACCACTAGTGTGGACATCGTCTGCCCGAGGGACCGCACAGTGACTTTCATGGCCTGGAGGGTGAGGTCCGTCGCTGTCCATAGTTCCTGCATCAACTCTTGTCAAGTCAAGTCAAGTCAAATATATTTATATAGCGCTTTTCACAATACAGATTGTATCAAAGCTGCTTCACAGTATCAATCAAAACAACTTAACAATGTTTGTTTATTACTGAAAAAAAAAAAAAGACATCCAAGTTTGGTAGAGCTGATCAATGGTATGATTGGTTAATTAATTTGAATATCCCCAACTGAGCAAGCCAAAGGCAACAGTGGCAAGGAACCGAAAAACTCCATCCAGTGACCTAAAGGTGTCCTAGCACACCATCAGATGACCCAGATGACTTGTGCATCTTGTGCATTGTTCTTTGAGTGCTTTGGCCTGGTCTACCTGCTGGAGGGCCATAGCGTGCAGGGAGGAAGCAGCCTGTTCAGCTGCACTGTAAGCCTTGGATGGGAGGCACGGGTGACCCCACCAGATGGCAGGACTTTGCGGGCATAATTGCACCAAAACTGCAAGCGCCACCTGGGGGATCTCCTCATAACCTTTGACTGCCCCACCATCGAGGGTAATGAGAGTGGAGGAGTCAGCGAAGCGGTTTTGGGCAGAAAAAGGATCCTTCCATGACTTTGTGACCTCCTCATGCACCTCCAGGAAGAAAGGAACCAGGCAAGGACACTAGTGTTTAGCATGCCCCATGCCGAGAAACTAATCATCCAACCGTGTGCGTTCAGGACAAGGTGGAGGGTTCACTTGTTCCTGACTTTTGCGGTTGCCCAGGAAAGCATGGCAGTCAACTCTGGGTCAGGCTTGAACAACGCTACTCTCCCAGAAGGGGGCAACGCAGCCAAGTCTTCATCCCCAGAGATCTCCAGCCTGCCTTCCGATGCATTGATTGACATTTGGTCCTCCGTGGGAGCCCCGAATAAGACGCTAGGTCCCACGTGAGAAGGAACAGCAGCCTCACCCGGAAGCTCTACAGGCTGCGATGTGAAAGAGGACTGTGAGGGCCGCGGGGACTGACCCAGCAGTAGAGCTCCTACTCTTACCCTCAGATCACCCTGAAGTGCACAGGGTAAAAGGTTGCTTAGCACAGGGTAAAAGGTTGCTGCACAGTTATTGTGCAAAGACTCTTTTTTTTTTAAGATAGCGACCACCCCTGATCACGCCATTACACCAGAACTTCTTCCCTCTTGTTCTCAACACGAACGATGATTGACAGAGCTAGTAATCAGATGACTTCTCGGCTCCGAAGCGAAAGCTTAACTGTGTGAGTGTTGCATGCTGCCTGATATACCCGAATATACGGGGAGTGGCTAGCGATGCAAATATCACTCGTCAATGTGCATTGGCTTGTTTTGTTAACACTCGAAGATGATTGGGCTCTCAGGCGAGATTCAAATACATCAGTCACTTGTGACTTAACGTCGAACTTGATTGACTAATGATTGAACTAAATGAATTTACATCTGTCATACAATTATATTAAAATTTTAATTTAAAGTTAGGGTTAAACCATTGGCACTAACCTGAACCTGTTTACACAATTAACCAACATAATACAGTTGTAATGAAATGTATGTCATTTCTATCTCAGTATGAACATAAGGAATATGATCGGAGGGCTTCTCGCAGGGCCGTCTCATCTCTTTCAGACATACCTTCTGTCCTGCTGCTGATCAAATTTAGTGCCACTCTGGCTGGGTTCAATTAAGCGTGAGTTTTTAACCTTTCCTTCTCTGAATCTTCCTGCCTAAAAGGTCGGCTCTCTTTGGGCCTCCCATCTAAAAGCACTTTGACTATGCATTATACATAGGACAGAAGCTCTTACTGTATATATACTGCACTGCATGAAAACAAAATTTTTGGTCATTTGGCTTGGTGGCACTCATACAGGGAGTCAGCCTTTCTCTGAGCACCTTTTGAGGGGTTCCACCAGTGCTAGTCCTAAAGACTTAACTTGTAGTACTACTAAGAACACTTAGTAGTACTTCTTTTAAAAGTAGTGTAGTCTAGTTTGAAGCGAGGACATACAAATTGATCTCTCTCTCTCTTTCTTTCTCTCTCTCTCTCTCTCTCTCTCTCTCTCTCTCTCTATATATATATATATATATATATATATATATATATATATATATATATATATATATATAGATAAATACATACAGTGCTTCTTGAAAGTTTGTGAACCCCTTGGGTTAAGGTGAAAGGGAAGGGTCAACAGTAGGTTTCCGTTACAGGTTTACGCAAAACTTTTGCGATTTTTTTTTTAAAAGATGTTATGCGATGTTAATGCCATTTTTTAACAAATTTAAAACAAATGTATAATTACAACCTTGAAAAGAATTGCTACTTTTTTCTAAAAAAGAATTCCTACCTTTTTCTCAAAAAGAATCGCTACTTTTTCAAAAAAGAATCGCTACTTTTTCAAAAAGAATCGCTACTTTTTCAAAAAGTATCGCTACTTTTTCAAAAAGTATTGCTACTTTTTCAAAATGAATCGCTACTTTTTCAAAAAGAATCGGTACTTTTTAAAAATGAATCGCTACTTTTTAAAAATGAATCGCTATTTTTCAAAATGAATTGCTACTTTTTCAAAAAGAATCGCTACTTTTTAAAAAAGAATCGCTACTTTTTAACCCTCTGGGGTCGGAAATCACGCCGGCGTGATCTGCTCGCTTTTTGTCTTATCAGTGCAAAACAACCTCAAAATACTTTGTTGATTTTGATCTTACATATAAGTGTCACACATTATTCAATACTGTTAAATGTGTTCTTTTTTGTGTACACTCTTATTAACATCAAAACCTTGTGTTTTTGTAAAATAAATAAAATAAACAGGGTGCGCTTTCAGCTCACTCTGTCTCCGCAAAAATCTTTCTGAAACGCGTGTGAAAAATGAACTGTAACTCAGTAAATACTTGTCACAGAGACACGAAAGATTTCTCTTTATGAAGCTGAAATTCTCTTCTTTTAAATGAAGTAATTTATATAAAAAAGCAACTATTCTCAGTTGATGTAATCTGTATGAAAAGAGAGAGATGTCGGTCTTTTTCCTTTCACCTAATTATAGCGTATGACGTGTTAATGTGACCACGCCCACTGAGAGCGCGCGCTATTCAAACGTTAATGTTGAGGCAAGGCATGAAAACGCCCACATCAGAATGGCCTAACCTTTATTTCGTCTTGCTGCGCAGTGAGGAATAATTCCTGGAAAAGTTAACTCAGTTACCCGTTTCATTTCGAGGAGCACGGATTCAGCTGATGTAGTAAGTCATTTATTCTTAAGTGCTTTGTTCTAATCGCGTTATTGTCTGTAAACTGCACAAAGACAAATATTAAATGCGTGTCTGTGTGCGGATGAATGGACGAATTCACAGACGTGAGCGCACTGTGCGTTCATTCACTCTCGCTCCTACATTAGTAAGACTACTGAGATTTGTTCTAATCGCGATATAGAATAGTATCTGTAAAACCAAAAAGACTGTTTAAATATGAATCGGGTGTCTAGGTGTGTGAACGAACGAACGCACAGATGCATAGCCTACTGTTACAGACGAAATAGATTAGAAAGTTTTTACTATAAAATAGACATCAAATAAGCTTTAGTTAGACCGTTTCTGCTCATATGTTAAATATATAGTATGTTTTGTCAAAAATAAACTAATCAACTATTATCCAATGCAACCTAATGCAATGCACATATCAAAATAATGAATCCTTAACTTTGAAATATGTATGATAAAATGTATTGGCCTACTTTAAAAATAATACTTTATATGGAAAAATAATTTTCTTTTCAAGATGTTTCCAACTCTTACTTTGAACCAATTCTATACAATGACCCATATAACCTATTTGACCAGGATTTGTTTCCAGGTATGACTAAAAATGGGTTTTTGACTTTCATTTATATTTTGATTTTATATATATATATATATATATATATATGTATATGTATATGTATGTTGTCCTTTCAATTTTTTCTTGTGTGACACCTGAATGAAAGGCTCATTATTATGCGGGTCAGGTGAGAATCACCTAATTATTCATGATGGGGTTTGGACTGTTCACGCCCATTCGCATATTGCCTTGGCAAACAAAAAAATGTTTTTCACAATAAAACCCAATTCACAGTTTTATGTGAATGATTAGGCAGGGTGTTTTTCAGATCATTTTGAAGAAAAAACTCTAGGCAACAACCATTAGTCAAAAGTAATGTGGACACATATTTATTATGTGTTTTGTAGCCTTATTTCAGAAACTTTCATTTTTAGTTTTTTCAATAACCACACATAAACAATATTCTCTCAAATATACAAACATGTACATACATGTTGCTCACATATTATGGTAGCCCTGTTTGTGCTAAATAGTGTAATTTCACCTGTGCCAATAAAATGTCACAGCATGTCAGAACATCTCGAGGACCCCAAAAACACCTTAGACCCCAGAGGGTTAAAAATTAATCGCTACTTTAAAAAAAAAGAATCGTTACTTTTTTCGAATGAATCGCTACTTTTCTCAAAATGAATCACTACATCTCATACATATCGTAAAAAACAGTGTAATACACTAATATAATTATAATCTAAAAAAGTATAATATTAATGTAACTAATGTATAATTACATTGTAATAAACGTATAATTACATTGTACCAAATTTATAATAACACTGTAATAAATGTATAATTACATTGTAATAAAAGTATAATAACAATGTAACAAATGTATAATAACACTGTAATAAACGTATAATTACATTGTAATAAATGTATAATAACAATGTAATAAATATATAATAAAACTGTAATAAATGTATAATTACATTGTAATAAACGTATAATTAAATTGTAACAAATGTATAATTACATTGTAATACATGTATAATAAGACTGTAACAAATGTATAATTACAACCTTGAAAAGAATCGCTACTTTTTCAAAAAGAATCGTTACTTTTTCAAAATAGAATAGGTACTTTTTCAAAAATCGCTACTTTTTTCAAAAAGAATCGTTACTTTTTCAAAATAGAATCGCTACTTTTTCAAAATAGAATCGCTACTTTTTCAAAAAGAATCACTACTTTTTTCCAAAAAGAATCGCTACTTTTTCCAAAAGAATCGCTACTTTTTCAAAACGTATCGCTACTTTTTCAAAATGAATCGATACTTTTTCAAAGAGTCGCTACTTTTTCAAGAATCACTACTTTTCTCAAAATGAATCACTACATCTCATACATAGCGTAAAAAGCAGTGTAATACACTAATATAATTATAATGTAAAAAAGTATAATATTAATGTAACTAATGTATAATTACATTGTAATAAACATAATTACATTGTAACAAATTTATAATAACACTGTAATAAATATATAATTACATTGTAATAAACGTATAATAACAATGTAACAAATGTATAATAACACTGTAATAAACGTATAATTACATTGTAATAAATGTATAATAACAATGTAATAAATATATAATAACACTGTAATAAATGTATAATTACATTGTAATAAACGTATAATTAAATAGTAACAAATGTATAATTACATTGTAATACATGTATAATAAGACTGTAACAAATGTATAATTACAACCTTGAAAAGAATCGCTACTTTTTCAAAAAGAATCGTTACTTTTTCAAAATAGAATAGCTACTTTTTCAAAAAGAATCGCTACTTTTTCAAAAAAAGAATCGCTACTTTTCAAAATGAATTGCTACTTTTTAAAAAAGAATCGCTACTTTTTCAAAAAAGAATCGCTACTTTTTAAAAAAGAATCGGCACTTTTAAAAAAAAGAATCGCTACTTTTTCAAAATGAATCGCTACTCTTTCAAAAAGAATCGCTACTTTTTAAAAAAGAATCGCTACTTTTTAAAAAAGAATCGCTACTTTTTTTCAAAAAGAATCGCTACTTTTTTTCAAAAAGAATCGCTACTCTTTCAAAAAGAATCGTTACTTTTTCAAAATAGAATCGCTACTTTTTCAAAAAGAATCGCTACTTTTTAAAAAAAGAATCGCTACTTTTTCAAAATAGAATAGCTACTTTTTCAAAAAGAATCGCTACTTTTTCAAAAAGAATCGTTACTTTTTCAAAATAGAATAGCTACTTTTTCAAAAAGAATCGCTACTTTTTCAAAAAAAGAATCGCTACTTTTCAAAATGAATTGCTACTTTTTAAAAAAGAATCGCTACTTTTTCAAAAAAGAATCGCTACTATTTCAAAACGAATCGCTACTCTTTCAAAATGAATCGCTACTTTTTCAAAATGAATCGCTATTTTTTCAAACTGAATCGCTACTTTTTCCAAATGAATCGCTACTTTTAAAAAAAAGAATCGCTGCTTTTTAAAAATGAATTTCTACTTTTTCAAAATGAATTGCTACTTTAAAAAAAAAGAATCGCTACTTTTTAGAAAAGAATTGCCACTTTTTCAAAAAAGAATCGCTACTTTTTCAAAATGAATCGCTACTTTTTAGAAAATGAGTCGCTACTTTAAAAAAAAAGAATTGCTACTTTTTCAAAATGAATCGCTACTCTTTCAAAAAGAATCGCTACTTTTTCAAAAAAGAATCGCTACTTTTTCAAAAAGAATCGCTACTTTTTCAAAAAAAGAATCGCTACTTTTTCAAAAAGAATCGCTACTTTAAAAAAAGAATCGTTACTTTTTCGAATGAATCGCTACTTTTCTCAAAATGAATCACTACGTCTCATACATAGCATAAAAAACAGTGTACACTAATATAATTATAATGTAAAAAAGTATAATATTAATGTAACTAATGTATAATTACATTGTAATAAACGTATAATTACATTGTAACAAATTTATAACACTGTAATAAATGTATAATTACATTGTAATAAACGTATAATTAAATTGTAACAAATGTATAATTACATTGTAATACATGTATAATAAGACTGTAACAAATGTATAATTACAACCTTGAAAAGAATCGCTACTTTTTCAAAAAAATCGCTACTTTTTAAAAAGAATCGCTACTTTTTCGAAACGTATCGCTACTTTTTTCAAAAAGAATCGCTACTTTTCAAAAAGAATCGTTACTTTTTCAAAATAGAAAAGCTACTTTTTAAAAAAGAATCGCTACTTTTTCAAAAAAGAATCGCTACTTTTTTCAAATAGAATCGCTACTTTTTCAAAAAAGAATCGCTACTTTTTTCAAATAGAATCGCTACTTTTTCAAAAAGAATCGCAACTTTTTCAAAAGGAATCGCACTTTTTCCAAAAGAATCGCTACTTTTTCGAAACGTATCGCTACTTTCAAAATGAATCGATACTTTTTCAAAAAGAGTCGCTACTTTTTTCAAGAAGAATCAATACTTTTTTCGAATGAATCAATACTTTTCTCAAAATGAATTGCTACACATCTCATACATAGCAGAAAAAATTTGTTTAATACACCCGGTAATATAATTATAATGTAAAAAAGTATAATAATAATGTAACTAATGTATAATTACATGGTAATAAACGTATAAATATATTGTAATTAAGGTATAATTACATTGTAATAAATGTATAATAACAATTTAACAAATGTATAATAACACTGTAATAAACATATAATTACATTGTAATAAATGTATAATAACAATTTAACAAATGTATAATAACACTGTAATAAACGTATAATTACATTGTAATGTATAATAACAATGTAACAAATGTATAATAACTGTACTAAACATAATTACATTGTAACAAATGTATAACACTGTAATAAATGTATAATTACATTGTAATAAACGTATAATTACATTGTAACAAACGTATAATTACATTGTAATACATATATAATAAGACTAACAAATGTATAATTACAACCTTGAATGAATTGCTACTTTTTTCAAAAAGAATCGCTACATTTCTCGAAAAGAATCGCTACTTTTTTAAAAAAAAAAATAGCTACTTTTTTCGTAATGAATTGCTACTTTTTTCAAATGGAATAGCTTCTTTTTTCATAATGAATCGCTACTTTTTCCAAAAGATTCGCTACATTTTCAAAAAAGAATCGATACTTTTTCAAAATGAATTGCTACTTTATTTTAAAAATCGCTACTTTTTAAAAAAGAATCGGCACTTTTTCAAAAAAGAATCGCTACTTTTTAAAAATGAATCGCTACTTTTTAGAAAATAAGTCGCTACTTTAAAAAAAAAGAATTGCCACTTTTTCAAAATGAATCGCTACTCTTTCAAAAAGAATCGCTACTTTTTCAAAAAAGAATCGCTACTTTTTCAAAAAGAATCGCTACTTTTTCAAAAAAAGAATCGTTACTTTTTTCGAATGAATCGCTACTTTTCTCAAAATGAATCACTACATCTCATGCATAGCGTAAAAAACAGTGTAATACACTAATATAATTATAATGTAAAAAAGTATAATATTAATGTAACTAATGTATAATTACATTGTAATAAACGTATAATTACATTGTAACAAATTTATAACACTGTAATAAACTTATAATTAGATTGTAATAAATGTATAATAACAATGTAACAAATATATAATAACAGTAATAAATGTATAATTACATTGTAATAAACGTATAATTAAATTGTAATACATGTATAATAAGACTGTAACAAATGTATAATTACAACCTTGAAAAGAATCGCTACTTTTTCAAAAAGAATCGTTACTTTTTCAAAATAGAATAGCTACTTTTTCAAAAATCGCTACTTTTTTTCAAAAAGAATCGTTACTTTTTCAAAATAGAATCGCTACTTTTTCAAAAATAATCGCTAGTTTTTCAAATAGAATCGCAACTTTTTCAAAAAGAATCACTACTTTTTTCCAAAAAGAATCGCTACTTTTTCCAAAAGAATCGCTACTTTTTCAAAATGAATCGATACTTTTTCAAAGAGTCGCTACTTTTTCAAGAAGAATCACTACTTTTTTCGAATGAATCACCACTTTTCTCAAAATGAATCGCTACACGTCTCATACATAGCAGAAAAAAATTTGTTTAATACACCCTGTAATATAATTATAATGTAAAAAAGTATAATAATAATGTAACTAATGTGTAATTACATGGTAATAAACATATAAATATATTGTAATAAATGTATAATTACATTGTAATAAATGAATATTAATAATTTAACAAATGTATAATAACACTGTAATAAACGTATAATTACATTAATAAATGTATAACAATTTAACAAATGTATAATAACACTGTAATAAACGTATAATTACATTGTAATGTATAATAACAATATAACAAATGTATAATAACACTGTAATAAACAATTACTTTGTAACAAATGTATAACACTGTAATAAATGTATAATTACATTGTAATAAACGTGTAATTACATTGTAACAAACGTATAATTACATTGTAATACATGTATAATAAGACTAACAAATGTATAATTGCAACCTTGAAAGAATTGCTACTTTTTTCAAAAAGAATCGCTACATTTCTCGAAAAGAATCGCTACTTTTTTCGTAATGAATTGCTACTTTTTTCAAATGGAATCGCTTCTTTTTTCATAATGAATCGCTTCTTTTTTCATAATGAATCGCTACTTTTTTCAAAATATTCGCTACATTTCTTCAACTTAATCAATACCTTTGTATAATTACACTGTAATAAACAATCACACTGTATATGTATACTTACGCTGTAACAAATGTGTAATTACATTGTAACAAACATTAATACACTAACAAATGTATAATTACACTTGGCACACTGTAACAAACGTATAATTACACTAACAAATGTATAATATGCATTAAATCTGGTGTATATATAGATATATAATCACCAAAGTCCATCCTCTCCACAATGAGGTCCAGAGTTCCTGTTAATTCCTAAATTTCTTCCGTGCTACTTGAGCGCTCATCTCCTCCTCATCATCATCATCATCCCGGCACATTTCCGACACGTACAGCCCCTTCCCTCAAGAGAGCACCAACATGAGGTGATGGCTACCAGGCCCAACCCGTTCCAGCCTCCAGGCGAGGAAGACAGAGACTCACCACGCTATAACAAACGCTGACAACTACCCGGTAATTATCAGAAGGTAATTTCACTCAATGGACCTTAATTACAGACCGGGAAAGTGTACTCCTCCATTGTGTTGCTGGCTCATGGGGAGCGTTCCAAATCGGCCATCTTAAATTGTGGCCTGACGTGCTGGGCTTGAGGAGCTGTCATCATTTCTCCTCCTTCTGTAGTTAGCCTCCTGGGGTCATTACCAGGTAACTCTTAATCACTTACCTGCAGCAAGCTATTAATTGTAATCCTGCAAATTAAAGATAATCTTAATTAGGTGGCAGGGAGGAAATAACTCAGAACTGGGAGACATAGGAGATGAATGTGAGAATAAAGCGATGAGGGTGCTTTGACACAACATCCTCAATCTATCTACTGGAGATTCAAAACACACTGAAAGAACACTAATCATTAATGCTGCAAACAGAAGAAGGCTAAAACAGGAATGTTTGTATCTTACTCACTTAAATGCTCTTTTAATCCATTAGAAGCTGGTAATTTTCCTCCTACTGCAACTTAAAAGGGTTTAACTGGTGATAATAAAATGGATAAGTGATTTACGACTAAACAGAGGAGACAAATTTAACAGTACATTCAAGTATAAGATACCTCCGTCAACTACCCCTTCATGTCATAGTACATAATTATATTATATTATAGCTAATTATATTATTCTTAAATTTAAAGTTGTTATGAAACAGAAGTTGCAATATTTGTCTTTTCTTCCCTATTGTTATGTATTTCCAAGTAAAACGGCTTCTCGAACAAGAAAACATGTAGGGCGGGACTTGGTTTGTCCAATTGATTGAATAGTTATGGTTTGCTATTGCTGTGATGTCATGTGAGTGACAGGTTGTCTCGCCCTCATGCCAGTAAACATGTCGGCAGGGCAGGGCAGGGCAGGGCAGTTATTTTGATTAAAGATTACAATGGCATTTTAAATGTTGTGCATGGATAAAACCTTTGTAACAAAAACGCCAATATTCCATAAAAAGAAAAGAGTTTCCACTTTTGATTTCATGGTTACTTTAACAATAATGTAAATCTAGAGCTGCAAGCAACATCTAAGCGATAAATATAGTGTATATACATTGAATCACAATTCCACAACTTGCCTCATTGGTGCTAAATTTATACTTTCTAAATGACAAATTTAAAAAGAGGAACTAAAAATATTTCACCTCAAAAAGGCAAAAAGAAGAGAAAACTATCTCAAAAAGACAATTTCCCCTCCAATTTGATGTCACTACGTGTGGGCGGGGCCTCGTCTCATGGTTCCCATCTTAAAACAAATAAACAGTGCAAACAAATTTAAACACATCCCTTTAAGTTCAGCCCATACCATAGTTGCTATCGTTTTGAATTGCTAATTGTTAAATTTTTTTAATAGTTTTAGTAATTGTAAAAGCGTTAAAAGGATAGTTTACCAAAACAAATAAAATTCCGTCATCATTTACTCAAACTCAAGTTGTTCGAAACCTGTTCTATTGAACAGAAAAGAAGATATTTTGAAGAATGCCAATAACCAAACAGTTGATGGGCTCCATTGACTTCAATAGTATTTTTTTCCCCATAAGTCAATGGGGCACATCGAGTCTTTGGTTACCGACATTCTTCAAAATATATTCTTTTGTGTTCAACAGAAGAAAGAAATTCATGCAGGTTTGGAACAAATTTTAAATTTTTGGGTGCTATCCCTTTAAATTGTCCCCCTAAACCAGCTAGTCCAAACTTCTCATTGATAAATGAAATGAAGGGCTCGACGACGTTATGACATCTTTCTCTTGGTACACAAATCCAACATTACAGACTTGTCAAAATAGCCTGAATATTTAATGGAGATCACGCTTTCATAGACTTGAATCTGTTTGAACTTACTCTGGTCTCTGTGAACCCTTTAGCTCAATCGAGGGGAGCTGTTTTATCATGGAGTGAATGCTCTAATCTTGCTTTTTTGTGTAACATGTTTTCACCGACATGAATAATTAAGATGTTAAAAAGGGTTCTGGAGTTTTTATGAAATCTGAAGTCAGAGTGCATTAGTCCAGAAAATGACACGCAACCTCAAACCCTGACCAGATATCTGTGAGATATAACCCAATTGACATGCAATTCAAGAGAAAAAATGCAAAAATTATTGCACTCTAACACTAATTAACACTAATCTTAACCTAATGCTTAAAACAGTTACATGACATCAAGTACAATACTCCACAATAAATACTTAAATACATTTACTCACCCTGATGTCGTTCCAATTCTGTATGACATATTTTGAAAGATGTTTTTTGCTGACTAGTGGTAGCTACTAAATCACTTGATCCATACTGTATATTTATGTATATTTATGTTCAAAATATGATTGATTGACTTTCATTTCATGCATAAGATTAAACATTCTACAAAACACATTAAACAAAATATCTTCTCAGATAAACATTAAGCTCACCATAATTGACAGAAAATCTAGCTAGCATTAGCTAACCCTATATCATGTTTAAGTGAACACTGCAGTGACTTTCATGCTTGACTATATTAGTGCAAAAAACAAGCTGATTTGAGACATAAATATTTCCTTGAGCTTGCTTTATCAGCTTGAGCCGATGCTAGCAACGCCTAAATGGGCTTAGGTACATGGACCTAAATATCTCCATCTCCTCCGGCTGGAACAAGGTTCTTCACGGATGACTGCCACACTATCATCAAGGTCACAGTATCGCTAAGTTTTCCCCTTTACTCCTCATGTTTAGGGCTGACAGGTTGTACCGTTGGGATGTTGGATCATGGGGGATCTTGCAAGACTGTCACCACTTCAGGACTGGTTTCATGTATGAAGAGCATCAGTTGCATCATTTCTAACCATTTTCTACACTGAGACATGACATAACTTCGCGTCTGAAGATATTATACGTTTTTTTGCTAGCTATTTCACAAAACATGGCATTTATATGATCACTTCTGTTAAAATTCGTGGCAGCACATTCCTCAAGCCACAGAAAATGTTACTTTATGAATGAACGCAGACTTTTAAATGGTCAATTTACATCAGGTTACAAGAAAAGAAAGACACAGAGGTAATATTCCTTGTCTGAACGGAGCTAGCATAATTAAAAGATTGTATAATCTCTGCAGTTTTAATTTGATTCAGGCCTATCTCATTTGGCCGTCCAATCTAATCCAGTTCACTTGCGCTGGCTGTCAAACAGACGAACGATATGACATAAAATGTCGCTAATCACCTTTAGCGGGGGGACAGCAGAGGTTGAGCAATGAACAGAAATGAAGGAAATACTGTATCGCTATCAGAAGCTATAATTAAGAGGTTGACATCAGACAATAGCAGCAATGACATGATGTTAGCAGCCTGGATAAATGTGTTCTTTTCAACATGAATATTTCAGGGTGAGAGCGGGGAGGGGTGATGAGGGGGGCTGGGCGGAAGGAGTGTGTGATTCCGCTAGAGAGGAGAACACTGTAAATCAGTGATTTAATTAAGTGAAAAGTTGTGTTTAGAGAGCAGAGTGGCTTCTATTTGGAGCAGTGTGGTGTTTTCACGTGTCACTTTAGGATCAGGTTCACGCTGGGAATCGGTTGGACGCAACATATGTCCAGGGTTTTTGGGGAAAGCGCAGATGTAGCCTACTGAAAGTGCTAAAAGGAATGCTGGAGATTTTCTTCTTGATTTAGACACTCTAACTGACCTGGCAGAGACAACTGAAGAACACTGATTAAATGTCCACAGTTAATCAGTCACAAAGCAATTACAAACTAACACCAACAACCAGAAGCAGTGGCTAATAGGGATGTAAAATTGCTGACAGTAATCATTCAAAGTAAATTTGATTCAGTAATTACAGAATTTAATTATCAAATATAATTAATATATTACCCAATATTTTATGCATTCATTTGGAAGCTACTTTGAAACTACAGCTAAAATCTAATCATAATTTAGCAACTGTTTTGAAAAAAAAAAAAAGTTAGCAGCATGCTACAAGCTACAAACTATGGGCTTTAAAAAAGCATTTATATATAAGGGTGTAAGGGTTTTCTGTCAAAAAAAAAATCTAACATACTGTTCTCCACCCACGGTTCAGCACGCTCTTGCACCGCAGTTCATCTTAAATCTGATGAAGCATCTATTATATGGTTTGTTTAAAATAACAACACGTAAAACAGACAGACAGAGTTTGGCTAATGTTTCTGTTGATAGATACACATTCTGGCTTCCCAATAAGTTACAACAGTGATGATCAAAAAACGTGGACAAAACAGTCACTCTTTGTAAACTTTGTTCGATGCGTGAGACCTGAACAGCACACATTGCTATCTTTGTTTAAACTAAATTCATTTAAACCTTGCCAATTTAAACATTTAAGAACAAGAAGACGCGAAAGAGAACTCGGGCACGCTGTAAGAAGAGTTTTGTGTGCACTCATCCAAGGAAGAACGCGCATGGAAAGCGTGCAAAATATTTCACGTCCTGAGTCTGACTGGACAAATTCACACAAGAATTGTCAACAAGCCCATTGAGCCGGTCACAGAGGAGCTACAGAAGTATAAAAAGAGGAGCGACGACCGTGAAGGACGAGAGAGGACCAGGCCTGGACTATTTATGTTATGTTTTGTTTATATGTATGCGCAGTCGTCCGTGAGGGGCTGCCACCTTTACTTTCGTTTTGTATTTGTTTATTTTATTATTAAAAGTTTGTTGGAATGTTCGCCGGTTCCCGCCTCTTTCTTCCCATAACAACTAACCTCGTTACACCCGTCTTGGCGAGTATCCTAGCAAACAGTTGGTTATGTCTTAAGTCGAGAAAGACAACATATGTGTATCAGTATCAGTGTTATGGATCAGTGCATTGTCTTAAAGTGACATCAGCCTAATATTCCTGCTGTCTCTGTTAACGTTAATCAAACAACAAAAGACTTGAATTATCAATTTCACTTAAGACAACAGCAGGTCTATCAAAACTGGACAGGTAGTAGGCCTATACTAAAAATACAACAAAAACACTCTTACATGGCTTAGAAAACTGTATAGGATCGCAACTCGAATCTGTGAATTATTTTTTAATCTGTTAATTTCACATGAACCCTGCAAAACGAACCGACCAACGAGAATCAGACTTTCCAACGATACATTTGATAGAAAAAACAAATAAGGATGAATCGATTCGCTGGAATGAATCAAACTTTCCAATACTAGATATGAGAGAGGTCAGTTTTGAATGAACTGATTTACTAGCATGAATCAAACTTTCCAACGTTAAGAGAAAAAAAACAAATACCAAGCGATAAATCAAACTCTTTAACATTACATACAAGAGAGGTCCGTTTAGGATGAACCGATTCTCACTGAATCGGACTTTCCGACACTACTTACGAGAGAGAGCGTGTTTGATTCTTCTCTACTGCAGATAGCCTATTAAAAACAACATTTGCTCAGGCTAAACCGCTACTTGTTGGAAAAAGAAGCTCATTACCGGAAAAGCAAAAATACTCTGAAAACAGCAAACAACTGTCACACTACTGAAATATACAGCTTGCATCCCTAGATACAGCAGCAAAAACAATTGATGAAAATATCTGGAATATTATATAGCCTAGTTGATTTCACGACAGCTATGAACGCACATAATTGCACATCAACACATGCTAAAACACTTTGAAAGTCACCTAATAATAATCTTAAGAGGAATGATTTAACCCACAGTAGCATTACAATACTTGCATTCATAATTTATTGCTCGTAAAAGTTGATATATCCAAATGATATTGGTACTGGAGATGCCCTAACCTGGCCCTAACCAGATCTTCAAATAATAAGCAGATCAATTCCGTTTGACGCATATGTTGATTAAATGGACTGAACTCAATATAATTTCTGCCATAAAACATGTAATCGGGCTTGTGGGGTAGGGCTGGGGAGGTCAGAGGGACTTGCTGAGTTGACATGTTTATTGGATGGTATAAATTAGGTCCGGTCAAGCACGTTTTACCTGCCAGAGGGCTAACATGAACCATGAGCTGTAGGCCATTCCACTTGATGTGATACTTCAGTGAATAACTGAAGCAAGTGGGCCAATGCTGTCAACACTGTAGAGAAAAAAGACCAGATTGTTACAAGCAAAGCCAAATTACTGAATTAAATTTGGCGTTTTTTTCAGACAAGATTATTAGAAACAAACATTAAAGTGCCCATATTATGCTTTTTCGAATAGTACCTTTCATGCAGTGTGTAATATAGCTGTTTGTGAATGTAAAATGTCTGCAGTTTTAAAGATCAAAGTGCACAACAAATAAAGTTATTGCCTCCTAAAAGAAAGAACTGATTCTGAACTGCCGAAACGAGTCGTCAGCAATTCCAATCATGCTTCCTGGCATGCCTACGTAACAATGTAATAAATTAGCATGCTGCCAGCCTATGGTCTTTATTGGTTGCCATGGGTCTCATTTGACCCGCTCTCAAACACTAGTTGTATCTGAGGCCTTTGGTTCATGTTGTTGACATGTCAATAAGATGCTGTTTCAGGGCTGCAAATCCACTTTGTATGCACTTCAAAAGGATGAGGACTCGCTGGAACTGAAAATCCGATGCCATCGTTACAGTTCATATCTGTCAGGGTTTGGTGCAGGCAGAAGCAGCAGAGGAGTCAGAAGTTCCAAGGTAAAGCGTTTACTTACAATATAACAGAAACAGGTACAGACAGGCAGAAGGTTCACGCACACTTACTACAAAATACAACAGTGATCGGAGAATGAACCAGGCAACACACAGGGCTTAAGGAAACAGATCAGGGAAATGAGACACAGCTGACAAGACTAACGAGGTAACAGGTGAGACAGATGAACTAATAAGTGTTACCATGGAACAAATGAGTGGCGGGAAAACAGAACAAAGGAAGACATGTGACTTAACCAAACTAACAGAACACAACTGTGACAGTATCACTGTGTAACGAGTGCTGTGGAAGACACCGGAGCTAAAATTCAGATATGGTAATAGGCGTTTTGTTTCCGACACACACTGTAAACGATAGACCAATCACAACAGACTGGGTCATCTGACCAATCAAAGCAGAGTATAGGCTCTCGGAAAAGAGCTGGCCTTCTGACGTAGAACCTGGAAGCGCTGATTTACCCTTTTAACCCTTTAATGCAGATGAAAACAAGGTCTTTACAATGGCACGCACTGCATAAAGGTCCTAGATCACATCATTTTCATAAAACACAACTTTTAAAACGGTTTTATGGATTTTTTGTCTACTGAAAGTTTTCTTTTTCTTTTTCGGAATGCCGTTTCATCAGAAGAACATTCAGTATGTTGTGAAACAACAGTACAATCCATTGAACACTGTATTCTATCCTTCACAGCCTCATTTTCATACCTGTCAAAAATTACATATGGCGCTACCCTGGCTAAGTTCTATGAGTAGCTAACTTTATGACATTAAAGTCTTGACTGTATAAGATTGCAAATGATAACGCAGAAGCAACCTATTGCCTATTATTAATTTATTCTGCTCAAGTGAATAATATTTTGTCTGGGCCCCAGTGTAGTGACTCATTCCATGTAAAATCATTTTTACAAATATTTCTTTGTGTAAAACAAAACTTTTGAATGAGAAAAAATACTTTTCCTAAATCAAGAGCCCCTTCTTCATCTGTTTCCTCCCCCCTATCTTTCCACATTTCTAACCACTGTCCCGTCCTGCTAATTTGAGAAATGTTAATGAACTTCTCTTCAAAACTCCACTTCTGGTTTAATCGCTATAGTAAAAACTGCAGTAATCAAGGGCCGTCCTCCTCGTGACATTTTCAAGCTTCCCCCTGCTATCGGCTCCACTTGTGGGAAACAAATGGCAGCCGTGTGTGCGCTATCGAGATTGAGTTTCTCCCCCTCCGACTCATTACTTCTGTCAGCGGCGGCCATTTCTAAATTGAAAAATCTGAAACAATAAATGATAGCGACGCCGTTAATAACTGTTAAGAAATCGCATTTGGAAAATTGCGTTTAAGCAATAACCTTTTCTCCCTGTAATTAAATGACAGAAAGGTCCCAGCTTTTAATTAAGTCAGCAATTTACAGTTATGAAGCTATACTTCACTATGCAGATTAGTGGATGATAGGTCACCGAACACCCTGCCTGCATTTTTAGCAGAGCTGATCTGGTAATTACTCCCCTGTTTCGGCAGTGACCACGTTGAACCCGGACCGCCGCTTGCTCACTCATTTAACTCAGAAAAACAGAGACAGAGAAATTAAGGATAGGGATGAGAGAGAAATAGAGAGAGTCTTTTACTCTGATGTAGGCTCTGATGTATAGCGAACCAACATTAGTCACTCTTCCGCTGTTGGCATGTCAAGCATCTTTAAATTGAAATAGATTTGAAAAGAGGGGCATCAATGGAGGGAATAATGTTTGAGGAAGAGTGTGTGCGTGTTGGGATGAATGGCCCGATGGGCAGCGGGGGAATATATCATTGTCTTACTGGGGTTTTATTCCTCGGGTCCTGACTGCGGTCGGCTGCAGATTTATGGGGAAGTAAAATCCTAATGCTGGAGTATTTATAAACATATGATAGCGTTTCATCTCTAATTCATCCCATTTCGATGAATTATGTAGCACATGAAAAAGAGATTAAACAGTTTTGAACAGTGTCGGGGGGGTTCATTTATACCGCCCTCGCAATTTATTTGACTAACCCCTCTCAACTCCTACAAAACACTGATTATCCAGTTGTAGCTGTATACTGGTGGAAAAATTAGGCTTGAGGTTTTATGTGGCCTGAATGTAAAGTTGTTGAAAAAAAACTAAAACGCTGTGCAATTGGCAAAAGTGCAATATTTTGGTACTCTCTGGGAACACAAGACTCATAAAACTATATGCACAAATCTGTCTAATAGATCTTATTCAGAGCAGCGCCATGACAAGTATGGAAGTAAGTCTGTGAGGGATAGACTTACTGTGTTTTCAATGGCATTCGCTTTGAAAAGCTGTATAAAGCTCCTAGATCACTTATCATTTTTCACAGCTCATGTTGTCTGGAGTTTTTTTGTCAATTAAGTTTCTTAAAATATATTTTTGCTGTGTTTTGTCAGCAGAACAATCCAAAAACATTAAATAACAGTTGAAGAGACGTATGTCTATCCCTCACAGCCTCACTTTCATTCCCTGTCAAAGATGGCACTGCTGTGAACAAGGTCTATAAAGGCTTTCAAAATTCATTTGATGATTTGATTTCATTTGATATTTGATTAAATAACTCAATGAGTTTAATGTATGTTGTAGGATGCAGAGGTTTTTCATATTGTAATTATGTATAATAATATCGTTAACTTGATTGACTTCGATAACTTGATTGACATAGGGTGTGTTTGCACTAGTAGTATAAACTATATATAGTCACATAGATGTAAGTCAACATTTGAACCACTTTAAAGTCCATGTAAAGTAAATTCTAAAAAAAAATTCTAAACCCATTATAAATGTTAGAAATGTATTGCTAAAACATATTACGAAGACTGTAAACTGTGAATTACTGAATTGTGGAGTTAGACCGTTAAACAGTTTTTCACCATTGCTATTTTCCGGATTTTTTGGGTGGGGCTAAAACGGGGCTCGATGACGCACTGGTATGAAGGTAAAATGATGCCTAAAAGAATCGCGTGCGCAGGGTAAGATTTGTGAAAGTGTACATAAGATTGCAAGCGTAAATTAAATTTGCGTGTGCAAGAGAAGATTTGTAAGCGTGTAAATCGCATATCAAGTGTAAGAAAAAAATATTTGCAGCATTTTACTGTTATTGGTAAGTGTAATACATGTATTGTGAAACTGCAGCTTCATGCTAACGCAAAATAAATAGGATCTGTATTCTTCTGACTTCCATTTTTCTGCGCTTCCACTTTTGGCACGGTTTTTGCGCACAAATGCGGCCAAAAGCATTGCAAGCCTGTGAACAGCTATTTGCAACCGAAAAACAACAGAGTCAGGGACTGCAAAACAGATTGATCGCGTAAAATCAAACTTTGTGTAAATAAATCAACTGTTGCAAATGTCTAAATGACTTATTGTGTACATGCGGCAAAAAAGTTCCCGAAATAACCCGATTTGTACAGTTGCGTCTTTCTTTTACCCGCGCTTCCAATTTTGGCACGATTCTCTCACTGAATGAGTTTTGCAAGCGCGAAGAGGAGGGCGGGTCCACCTTCATTATGCAGCCAATCAGATGAGCTTCTCGCTGACACTCGATTTACTCTTATCTGATTGGTTCAATAAATACGTCAGTCTTCAGAACGCATATTTATCTTCATTTGGCTCATTCTCGTTACTTTTAATGCAAACATACATGTTAAATAAATACATAAATCATGATTGTTTAATAACCTGTGCACCATTAGGTGGATTATTTGAGTAAATACTGAATTTAGAGCTGGTGTGTTAAGAAAGAAAATTTCTGTATATTCAGTGCATGTATCCTGCTCATAGACTGTGATCCTGCTCATCATCATCAGCATCAGCATCATCATCCTCCTCAGCAAGCCAGACTTGTTTGTAATGTTGATGCTGCTGAATGTAGGCCTTTTTGTACCGCATGCATCATTTCACCTGTCAATTAATCGAGGTTGATTCCAGAATTATTATTATTATTTTACTAAAATTAGTTATAATAATATATTTTTCCATTTAACATGTATTTTAAGGCCATCTCTAAATTATGCACCATTTATCACCTGCAATGCCATTGTGTAACCACTAGATTGCTGTATAGCCCTATATATAAACACATATGCTGTGTATTCCCTGGCTGCTGGGTTTTTATTCAGACATAATTAGTTGCTTTGCATTTGATTTTGCATGTGGGTATATATATATATATATATATATATATATATATATATATATATATATATATATATATATATATATATATATATAATTATTAAAGACTACTTTTTGTTAAAGTTGAATTTATCAGTTTCAGATTTATCAGAAATTAATCAGTTTTGCATTAGCTACAGTCAAATCTGGACACAGAGAAAGCATTTCATTATATTAGCAACGTAATAGCTTGATCAGTCACACGAAAGTAATCAGAATTGTGACAAAGACAATATTTAAAAATATATGTTAAATACCATGAACAGAGACATGATGTGAAAAACACTGCATCAGAATGGTATTATTCGGTATTAAAAAATGGGTATTCAATGTTTTCTTTTTGTTTGTTTGTTGTAAAGTTTAACATCAGCTCAGTGGTGTAACAGATAGGCTTATAATATATAAAATTTAAATCCAATAACACCGCTCGGAATTCAGTATTTACTCAAATAATCCACCTAATGGTGCACAGGTTATTAAACAATCATGACTTATGTATTTATTTAACATGTATGTTTGCATTAAAAGTAACGAGAATGAGCCAAATGAAGATAAATATGCGTTCTGAAGACTGACGTGTTTATTGAACCAATCAGATAAGAGTAAATCGAGTGTCAGCGAGAAGCTCATCTGATTGGCTGCATGATGAAGGTGGACCCGCCCTCCTCTTCGCCCTTGCAAAACTCATTCAGTGAGAGAATCGTGCCAAAATTGGAAGCGCGGGTAAAAGAAAGTGTACAAACTGTACAACTGTACAAATCGGGTACACAATAAGTCATTTAGACATTTGCAACAGTTGATTTATTTACACAAAGTTTGATTTTACGCGATCAATCTGTTTTGATTGCAGTCCCTGACTCTGTTTTGAAACAACAGAGTCAGGGACTGCAAAACATTTAGACATTTTTTTAGACATCTGCTAAATGACTAAATGTCTAAAAAAATGTCTAAATGTTTTGCAGTCCCTGACTCTGTTGTTTTCGGTTGCAAATAGCTATTCACAGGCTTGCAATGCTTTTGGCCGCATTTTGTGCGCAAAAACCGTGCCAAAAGTGTAAGCGCGGAAAAATGGAAGTCAGAAGAATACAGATCCTATTTATTTTGCTAGCATGAAGCTGCAGTTTCACAATACATATTACACTTACCAATAACAGTAAAATGCTGCAAATATTTTTTTCTTACACTTAATATGCGATTTACACGCTTACAAATCTTCTCTTACACACGCAAATTTAATTTACACTTGCAATCTTATGTACACTTTTACAAATCTTACCCTGCGCAGTGCGCACGCGATTCTTTTAGGCATCATTTTACCTTCATACACTGGAGCCCCTGAGCTCGTGGACATGCCCCTACTTGATGACGCACAGACTGGCCCCTCCCCTAACAATAGAGAACATTTGCATCAGTTTGGCGCTCAATCGCGAGTTACTGTCAGTACTATTAGAGTTACTACAGCCTACAGTTTGCTAGCTAGCTATGCCTTCGACACGGAAATGCTAGCCAACTACATGGATGCGATCATGTACAAAACAGATCGGTGTCTTTATTTAAATTTCCTAAAAACGATCACAGAATAGGTGGATTAATTTTGTGAAGAGCCAACCTTGATGGAGAGCTGAGGATCACCGCCAACACCCGCCTCTGTAGTGATCATTTTACACAGGAGAGATAGTTTTATAAACTGTCGTCGGAGACAACTGGGATTCACTGATAATCCGCTGTTACTGGTGAATGGGGCCGAACCGACTATCTCCCGCCTCGGCATTCATCTCCCCGTCCCGAAAGCAGTATCACCTAATATCACCGACGGCACTCGCAGCTTTCCCGCGAGTGGGCGTGGTTTCAGCGCAGCCAGCGGGCACGCCCCCAGCGTTTGAGAGCAGAGAATAATGCTCATTTTTTCAAGATTTTGATAGCTTATTTTATGTACTTGCCGGCTTTTTTTATCATTCAAATTTGGCTGGGTCGCTAATAACACATTTTTCTGTGGTGTGACAACCTCAGAACACATACTTAATTTTGACTTTACAGGGACTTTAAAGTTTTATTTTTACATGTGTCATTACTCATTAGATATTTGAGCTGAAACCCATACTTACGTTTAAAAGTGTAATTTCCCTAAAAAAACCCCGTTGTCACTGGAATTATGGGGTAGGCAAGGCCACGAAGGATCCGTCTGCTGTATATCCTTCATGTCATGGGAAATGAAGGATGCATTTGGAGGAATCATTTGAAGGAGCCATCGAATTGGGACGGCCTTCGTCGTGGCGCAGTGACGCAATCGGACTTCGAATGCACCCTTCGAAGGATGCAGCCTCTGAATTGGGACGCAGCTCTACTTTTTGTCAGATAACAGACTACCTGCTCTTGTTACCTTTTGAATACTCCAGCGATCTCCTGTAAGCTACTAAACAAACTCATGTGAAGAGGTGTGTGTGCTCTCTCTACACAAGTCATCTTTGCACTGCTATCACCCTGGTAAAAAAGAATATATAATATTAAGCAAATCTCAAAATGAACATCCATTTTTCATTCTGTACAATATAATGTTGTGACGCCTAAATGGAACATTTAAAACCATCGATTATTTATTTAGACTAAATAGTAATGAATTTAATATTGTTTATTTATCAGTTATCATCCACGATTTGAAAATAATTAGTGGACAGAATTTTAATATCGGTGCATCCCTGTTATATCTGTACAAAAGAGCCTTTACAATATGAGATTGGGTATAAATTGAAAAAGTAAAGTGGATTATTAATCCAGACAGCACCATCTGATATACTAGTCAGGCAAGTGAAAGTATAGCTGTGTTTGAAGACTTGCATCCTTGAACACCTGCTTGCAAACGCGTCAAAGGCTTACAATACGCTGAGCAGAATCTTCTGCTGACGAGAGCATGTGTGTGTTCTCCTGTCTGTTTACCACCCATAATGAATCTGGCTCCGCAATAAAGCACATCAGGAACAAATCTCACGAGTTCCTTTGAAAAAGAGAAATCATTAGACTTAGCGTGCTGAAGAGCATCAAGCTCAACAAACGAAATCATCTCCTCGTTGCAGAAATCAAAGGGTAATCCATCTTGCCGCACAGCCGGTTGTAGGCAGAGTCAGAGGATGGTGGTTATTACCTGACAGAAGAACCTGTAAAGAGTTGTCGGGCTTGCAGTGATACAAAGGGCTGCAGCTGGCAAACAGGGTGCGGGCAACATATGCGCTATCCCAAAACCATCATGTCCTCTCTCAGCTGTTCGGCTCCCATGATCACTGATCAATGGAGCGTTACAGTGCTAAGAAAACAAACACATGCAGAGTGAATGTTAATCAGAAGTAAAAATGTTAAAAGACAAACTGCTGCTCTCAATTATTAGCTGCTTTCATAACAATCAGCCATTCATTAATAATTCTTCTTTAATTATATGCAGTTCACTGGCCAATCAAACCTTTTTAACTTTAAAGCACAATACAACCCATTTGCAATCGAAATTTCTCTTAAGGTGTGTTCACACTTGGCAGGTTTGGTGCAATTGCTCTGTTAGTGCGGTTCATTTGAATAAGTGTGAGCGCTCCCATCCATCCATCCACATTTTCAGGGGGTCTCGGTCTGCGTCTCAACAAACTCTGGTGCGGTTCAACTGCAATAGGAACGCAACACTGACTTAAGACAACTAAACGTACCAAAAACAGGGCATGATGTCACAAGATACGACCTAGTATGAATGTAATCCGGACATACTACATTCACTGTTTTTTAGCTGTTATTTAGCCCAGCGCACAGCGCTTTGATTTGGATGTATGGTAAGTTCCGCCGTTTTTTGTTTTGTATCTTTATTTTTGGTGTTTACAATAAATGTGTGAATGCTAAGCAAAACCAGGACGAAACGAATTAAGAGAACCGAACTACAAGTGTGAACGCCCTTAGAAACATGTGATTTCGATCATCCACTTTCTTCACCATTCAAGCTCCATCATAGTCCAATCCTCCTGGACTCAGTGCCCACTTTCATAAGATGAGTGTGCACGGTTAGGCCACGGCACATCTGGCTTTGCAGGGCTGAGCAGCGTGCTGGATATGCAGCATGGCGGGAACAGATGCACAGTTGGTGTTGGAGGTAAATGTGAGTGATAGGATCAGAAGTCCCATATGCTGATAATACTCCAACCAGAAGGCCCTCTACAGCCCATAAGCTTTTCAGCATGAGCACACTCTGGCTTTACACACCTACAACCCTAGTTTATTTTTGCAGCGGGTGAATGGTCAGTGGCTGTGCCTGACTTTTGTATTTTTTTTTATACAAGCAAATGTATAGGTATGTTCCTGAAATTCTGGCCTATACAGATAAGCTGTTAATTATAAATATTTTGTTTAGATATCAATCATTTTAAATGCTACAAGTGAAATTTTATTATATTTCACAAGTGTGTGGATGAGCAGTTGAAACAAAAAGTTTGTGACTCCCCTTAAAATATTAGTTCAGGTGAGGGCTATTCTATCTGACAGAAATCTTCATCATATGAGGACAATGCTTCATTGATTCCACAAGCTAAGACGTCTAAAATGAATAATCACAATTCTGTGTTATTAATAGGTGCTTGGGGCAGCATGGGATCCCCATTGTGCTTAAGGTCACACCACAGAGAGCAGTGGACAGAATATCTTTCATGGAAACTCAGCTGGTGACTAGACTGTAAGAAATAAGCCTTGTTATGAGTGTATAAAAGCACCAACATTTCTTGGCAGGCCGAAACAAGGATCATTTGGAAAGTATATTTTAAATTAATTAATTTTACAGAACTGCTTTAATTGTGACAATTACTTTTTGTGACTAAATTTTATATTATTTTTCTATGTGTCTATTTTATGTTTTATAAAAGTTTAATATAACATGATATAATATTAAAAACACACATATACACATGAATATATATAGTATCATATTATATATTATATTATACTATATATAATAATAATAATATATATACTATAAAAGTACATTTTTATATATATATATATATATATATATAAATAAATGAAGAATATAAAAAAAATTATTAAGTGAAATATATCATATTATATTCAAATATTTGATAATGTTTATAATCTCAAATTAAACTAATGTAAAATGTAAGATGAAATACCTACAAAAAATTTCAATTTAACTTTAACTTTATTTTTAACTCAATAAGTACACATTTAGTGACCTAGTGACTGACTGAAAACCTCAATCTTTGAATACTAGGCATCCAAAAATAACGTATTGTCCTTCTGTATCCCACCCAACGGACAGTGTTCTTTATACTGAGAGGTGTTCAGTATGTGGTAACAAGAGACGAGAGCTATTTTTTGGGCAAAGAGCGGCAGATCTGACTGGATGTGTGCCGTAGGCCTGTAGGGAATGGCAGTGTGGAGGCATATGCTGCCTAGCGGGTGAATCCGCTTTTGTTCCAAGTCCTTCTCTCGCTCCCCGCATACGTGCCTGGCACCGAGTTCAATAACATAAGCATGACCTTAACCCGTCACCAGAGCAAACTTTTCCCAGTCATACATCAAAATAGACTCAGCTCAAGTAGAAAACTGAGGGCTAAGAAAGTGGAGGACAATCTTAAAGTTGTTGTTTCTAGAAAGACTGCTCACACAAGACTGTGTGTGATAAATAATCAAGGTAAAAAATTAAAGTTTGGGTTCAATTTACAGCTTTTTTAAATGTCAGCAAACTTCACCCCAGCCTTCTGTAAAGCGTGATGATCCACATCCATCATGTTCTGACAATTTCCTATAAACGTAGCAGAACATTAGTGCAGGTTCTCGCATCTCAGTGAAGATTAAAGAAATACTTCATCCAAAAATGAAAATTCTGTCATAATTTACTCACCCTCATGTCTTTCCAAACCTGTATGACTTCTGTGGAACACAAAGAGGTTAATAAAGAAAAATGTATTTCTGTCCATACAATGAAAGTCAATGGGGCCCAACAGTGATGTTTTGGACTCCATTGACTTTCACATTGACAAAAATAAAAACTTTCTTTAAAATATATTCTTTTGTGTTATGCATGAGGATGCGTATAATGGTCCCTTTAATCTGGTCACATTGAATTTAACATAATGATTTGACAGCAAACATTTCCACTCAATGAAAATGTTTTAAATGTTTTTTAAAGATGTCTCAGAACAAATTTAAAAAGAACCTTTCTCTACTGTCTGCAAATCTTTCGATTTGAGCCTCCTCTACTGATTTGAATGATAATTACTTAATTTGGGGGGGGGGGGGGGGGTGGGGGGACACTGCCGGGTGGACAGTTATTAATTTATAAGATTATTTAATATGTCCAGTGAAAGAACACTTGATTCATTTTTTCTTTTCCCCTGCTGTGTTTATTAGTGGTTGAATAAAAGATTAACCTTTTAAATACGTCTGACATTTTCCATGTCCTCTCAAATGCAAAATTAATGCATATTTTTTCATCATTAGCTTAATTTTCAGCATGATACTTTTGTTCTTTGGGCTGCTGAGTGGTTGAGTGTTACAACCCTTCAGATTGTTTGCCTCTTCCTGCCACATTTTTGAAAGATAATTTCACTTTTCGGAATACTTCATTAAGCATCATTAGCCAAGCGTGGAGCACCTCATTTAGTAGACATCATCTCTGACTTATGCTATAGCTTGACACACAAAGTTTCCGTGTAGAAAATATGCAATCTACCATAACACAATTTAAATATAATGTGGTTTGAATAAAAAAAAACAGGAACAGCTATCATGCCTTAAAGGGAAAAGTTGTACCTCAGATGACTGATGATAAATGACTGATAAGCAGACTGTGTATATCAGAGGTGAAACAACAAGACAAATGTCTCATATAATTCCATCGTTCCTCCAACGTGTAACCATTTTCTAACCAATTACTCTTAAAAGTACATCAGATCTAGTATCACTTTGAGCTCAGTTCCTCATCAGTGTTGAAACAACAATGTATTTCATGCATGTCATCCTACAGAATTAATGCAATGCAATGAATCATGAAACGAATCCAGAAATCAATTGCTCTCTCTCTCTTTGTAATTTACTGGGCCTTGAACACTGAAACATGACTTAGACATTGCAATTCTTTTGCTCACTATAGACCGGTGCACAGCTCTCATGTCAGAATCCAGAAGAAATTGCATTCTAGTTACAAGAGAGCTGATGACTACTGAAGTGCATTGACAATATAGGGTGGTTCACAGTTTAACATGATAAAGTGTTGAAGTGTGCAATTTTATGTGCGAAGGAGATCACACAATATTAAAATATTCTGTAAAATATAAAATGAATATTATAAAAACTTCATAATATTCAGAATATTATTAGGCCCATCATAAATAATCTTAAATCCTGTTATTGTTGATCGTTAAAATTATATGATCAATAAGTTATGACAACAAATGTTTTTTAACTCATCAAAATACGTTTCGAAAAAAATTATAAGTTATACAAGATTCAACTCATTTTTTTAAGTCAGTTTAATGTCATTTAAGTTCAAATGACTTAAACATCCAAGTTGATTGTACTTAATTTAAGGCAGCACATTTTTACAGTGTTACAGGGTAAGAATTCGTATTTGCTCAAAGTTTTGGGATAAGCTAAATCACACACGTAAAATAGAGTCTACAGTGATGCTGGGGGGGGGGCGTCCATTAAAAGTAACTCTAACCTTCCCTGACCCTCATTAAAACACGGGAATGCCTTGTTAAAAGACAAGCCGGATTTGTGTTTAATGATCTCGAAGGAAATGTAATTGACTGGGAATTACCATCCAAAAGGTCCCGAAGCACACTGTTTACTGTGGGCGCGTTCAAAAACAGTTCTGCAAACTTCGTGGATTAGTTGTGAAAAGTGACGCAAAGAAAAAACCTTTAAACTGCAAATCCCGGTTTCCTTGATGAGCAACACAACACATCCTCAGAAGGTGTCACGTGATTTTTAATCGCCATATATAGTCCATAATAAAAAAAATACGACATATAACGTTAAGGTATCAATAGATGTAAAAGGCAGAGATTTTCGACTCTTAAAATAAATCTTTTAGTAATTTTAAAGGCGAATTCAACGTAACCAAGGTCATGAACGCCTATAGGCCATGTAAGCGCAATCTGACTAACTTTCTTTGTCAATAAAACGTTGTTTTATGTAGGCCTGCTTATATGTTAAACGTTTAAATTCTTTAGACACCTCCAACCCATTATTTTTCTCCCATCCCCCATTATTTGCACCCCGTTCTTTTTATTACTTGTCGCTGTCCTTTCAGCACCACGAGCGCCTCTGCCATTGTAGAAGTCAACAGACATCAGCACGTCCACGATAGCCTACTAATTACTGTAAATTACGTAACATACATCTTTAAGAACAGATTATGCATATGTAAAAAACGCAAAGCGCGTGGAAGCACACATACAATAGGCTACATATAAGGCTAATGTGTGTGTTTATGTGTGTGGGTTTTTTTTTTTTTTTTTTGCTTTGTTTATTTCCCATAGGCTATAGAATAGGTTGTAAAGATATTTGGCATCAGTGAGTTTGAGATATACTTCCAAAAGAAACAACCAGTTTTTTTTTTTTTTACATTTTGACTCTATTGTGTTGGAAGCAGAGGGATGCATTAAAAGTCATTAAGCTGTAACACATTACATTTTAGTGCCATTTGAAAACGCAGTTGTGTTCGAATGAAGGCTATGCTTTGTTGTTACTTAATTTGATTTGTGCAAGTGTGTTGACTTAATGTTTTAATTCATTGTGCATGCTATAATCTCTATTTTTCTCTGTTCCTCTGTTGCAGATGAACCGCTAGAGGGCGATCAAGCATTATTGAAGGCGATAAACCCACACTGACTGAAGCTTCGGTTCCGTCCACAGCTGAAGGATCCAGAACGACAGAGATATGCATATTCTCTAACTCATCATTCACCGCCACCTTTACATTAGACACTAACACGTGCAACAGACAAAACTGCAGTAACGTTATGGGGGAAATTGAATTGATTTAAAGTTGAACGTAATCTAATGTAGCCTAATTAATCAGTAAAATAAAAAAAGTAAACTTCTAAACACTACTAAACACGGATTCTTACGGATTTATTATAACACACTAAAGACGATGACTTTATATCTAAAAACGAAATGCATCTATGTCTAAAAGAAAGAAATATAACAGCAAACACTTTACAAAATGTTTTGCATTCAGTAATTCATATCTCTACATTTCACTATAGAGAGTAGCCCGTGTTTAAAAAACTTATATACAATATTCACAAAAATATAAGATTTAATAATGTCAAGGGTTGTTTGATTAGCCTAATCTTAAATCGCTTAAAAAGTTTTAAAATATAGGCTACTTATTAAGTGTATTTCTTAGACTACAAATTGCAAATTATAAGTACAAAAGTAGCCTACAAAAATAAAAAAATAATAATAAATAGCCTAGACCTAAATGAACTTTTACAGTCCAGCCATTTGGTTTCAGTTATACTGTACACCCTCAAAAATGACAATACAAATTAATCTAAGCTGAAAACAAACAACCACAGAGACATTATAAGTAAACTGACAAGATGTTTTGCGTGTGTATTCTTCTCTCTTGAGTGAAACTGAAAAAAAAGCCACTACACATTATTGATAAGAGAAGAACTCAAAAACTTCAAAACGGAATTTAAAAACGGTCCTAAATTCAAAGCGGGGTTTGTGCTAGTAAAACCTGTGTTTCGTTGTAGATATCCTAAGGTCTAGGCCTAAATCATACCATATTTTACAGTAATGAGTGATGAAGGCGTCGGAATTGAAATGTTCCTATATCAGATTTGTAACTGATTAAACATGGACTAATTAGACCTTTTATCCATTTATGTAGGAGCCAAGACAAGCCATCACATGGTCTCTCAACATGCGCTCTGTAGGGCCCCAACGTTCGAGTTATGCCATCAGACTAATGCGTTGTGACTGCTCCTCTCTCTTGTGACGAAGTCTTACAGCTGCCTCCAAATCAATGGATGTCAAAGAAATATGAAAACAATCATGACGGAGAAGAACAACAAATCCTGTCTGGATAATCAAAGACGGTGTTTTGCACAACTTCCGTCGAATTGCTCTTCGTTGTCTTTTATTTTCTCCCTACAGGCAGACGACGGCCCCATGTCACATCTGTCAGATTTGTAGTGTAATTTGTAATTATTGCTCATCATGAGGTCTACAGCTTTATCCCGTCCTTAATTAAAAGCATATTTAAGGTTCTGTCAGAGGCAGGAACGTAAACAGATGGTTTTCTGTCAACAGCGCAAGCTTTTAAGAATTCATCCGATGGACGCAGATTGTGATCTCGTTTTGTACCGCGAGAGATCCTATTACTAGGCTACTAACAACAACAACAAAACCTTCAATCTTGTGTTATCGTAAAACGTTATTTTTATATATTTAAAATTGGTCAAGGGCAAGTGCAACTGATATTATTTAGATAGCCTACTATTTTAGTCCATAATCAAATTGTGTTTAGAAGTTTATATTTGTATTATTTTCAATATTTTGAGTCTCACAGACACTCAGTGTTGAAAAATTTATTTTGACTTAAATCTAAATGCAATGGATACGAGTGAATTTGCATTAATAAATCGTTACATTAGCCTATTAGTAATATCACTTGACAAACTGAATAATGATTTAAATTGTGCATTGTGGGAAGTGTATTCTGTTTTACAACGCTATTTTCGCATTCAAACATTCAGATGAGCAAGCGAGCAGTAATCAGTTCAATTATCTTCAAAATATTTACTTTAGGACAAAATTTGTCAGCTAGATAAAACCGGAAAAATCTCATTACCCCATGCATGAATCTATTTTCCGGGCGGTTTGTCGTCGTTATTGCCTGATTTAGTGTTAGTATCCTTGTTATTCAAACAGCGGCGTTGCAGCTGAATCTATTTAAATGTATCAGCCAGATTTGTGTTGAGTTTGTCACTTGGTGTTTTTACACTTGGTGTTCACTAGGTGCTTTTACATTTTGTCTTCGCTTCGCTGGGAGCAATGCGGCCAGATTTAATGACCTTAGTTTTATTCATAATCCCCTCCCTCCTGTTACGCAGGTTTCCTAGAAAATTGCTTTGCGGTTTCACGAAACATAACAATCCTCGGGTTTTCTCATCACACGTTTAACGAGATTTCCAGACAGACAATATGGCTAAATGGGCAAAAGCATAAAGATTGTTTTGGAATTATTTTTTGTTTCCTCCATATTATCATAATGTGGAGGTTAAATGTACAAATCCATATAGGCTAGGCGACACTATGTGTTCTCGCTTAATTTAAAATGACACTCATCATTCCATTTGCAGGGAATTCTATGCTGGATATACAATCCTACTTCATAAAACCTTCTCAAATATTCATTATTAATCACATATATAATTGACATGACCTTTAACCTTAATTTGCCTCCACATCTTCTAAGATGATGATCTTGTAAAGAGAGAGAGACAGAGAAAGAGATGTTTATTGTACTCTTATCTAATAATGAGAACTGTGATAAAAACTTAAATTGTCAGCAGGATAAAATTTCACTTCAGTCATAATATCACTCCTTGAGGTGCCCAGCATGCAGCTGTATTCCAATGCATGCATTGGGAAAGAACACCTGGAGGTGCGCAGGCCAAATTAGCATGGATTAAGATTGGGATGGAATCCTTTCAGTTATTGGCAAGATGGGGGATGCTAATTATAAGAAATTGCCAAGGGTCCTGGTCTCAGTGGATACTCGGATGCCCCCACAATGGTATAAAACACCCAGCGATGTAGCATTTGAAATTATAATGTAAATGGACAGAGTCACCAGGGAAAACAGGCAAAAGGGAAACCTAATTCTCTGCTTGATGTCTTGCTTTACATTGCTTACTCTGCCTCTGCATGGGCCCAATTTATGGGAATGGATTCATATCTACCCACTGTTGGATGGTAGCAGGGAATGTCACTCGATAGGACAGTGTATGTTTCAATTTATATAACCTACAAATAAAACTAATAAATGAGGTATGCTTATAGAAAATAAAAATATAGGATCTAGCTTCAAATAGCTTTCAACACTGATATAAAGTGTAGCATATATAAGTTCACAACCATGAGAAGAAACCATATGCATATTTTGCAATTATAGAAGCAAGATTTTAAAAATCTGATTATATCATTTATGAGAATATAATTGCATAAAGCATATTTCTCCGCACTCAATTGCTTGTGAACTTGGATGGCTTCCAAGTCCAGGCCTTCATTGTGCTTTCATTGTATGAACAAAACTTTGATTTGTGCAATGCACAGCTGTTTATCAATAACAGTTACATGGAAATAACGTTTAGAAATCGAGACATACTGACATATAACAATGTTTTGATAGACAAAAACTATATATCTGTATTCAATTCAAACTAATCAGCAATGCAGATTTTTTTCCATGACAAATTGATCTGTTTTTTTGCTTCCTTTTAGGTATTAACACTCTACAATTGTTAAGGGGCAATAGGTTCAAGAAAAGAATTAGAAAAAAATGCACAGAAATGGATCTAAAACCAACAGTGCAGAAGCATGGCAGCTCTTCTTATGATGCGAGGATGATCTCAGAGGAAGGCAGTTTTTTCCAGAGGCACCAGGCATATGTCTGACCTAACTGATCACAAAAAACACTGAATTTGTCCATTTATGGAGTGGAATTTTGGACTGAATATAATCTGCCCTAGCTCATCATTTAGTCATTACTCAATTTTGTGATGTTTTACATTACTGTCTGCAAAATAAATTCTCCTCCAACTCATTTGATAATCTAGAGTTCAACTTGTTGATGGACTATGTTCTGAGTAAAATGGACCCCCAAAACGTCATGTTCATTAGGGGTCTCTACACATATAAATTAAGTACAATCAACTTGGATGTTTAAGTCATTTCAACTTAAATTATACTAAACTGACTTTAAAAAAAAATCTGTGGAATCTTATATAACTTAAAGTTGAAAATTGCTTAACTTATTTTGATGAGTTAAAGCAATATAAAAACATGTTGTCAATATATTGATCATATAATTTTTTACAGTGTTATTTTACTTTGACGTGGCTCTGTAGACTACCATACGAGTAAAAAAACTGCATAAGGGCATTGGATTCAGTTTAAGCACACAAGAAATATCTGCCATTTCACACAACCAAATGGATTCAAAATGATCTTTCATTTTCATTTGCATGCTGTAAGCACAAAAAGAATTCACATCAGCCTATGGGGTAGGCTAAAGCATGATTGGCCAGTCAAAACGCCAGCGATAAAAACAATATTTTCTGTGCAAGAAAAATAAAATCACTCCATTAATGTCAATCATGTAGGTACAATGGTGTTTACTGTTGTCCTTTTTTTCTTGACAAGAAAATGACAAATGTGCTCTATCCATTCATATAATTTTGTTGTACTATGCAGGTGTCAGTCTTCGCTTCATGCTATTGGTCCCTGTCAATATCTAATCTGAACTCTCTCTCTCTCGACACGGTTACGTGCAGGCTAGTCTACATCTTAGTGCCTCTGAATGCTGCGGTGAGTCTTAATGGAAATAACGAAACGTATTTTGTTGCACTCACACACGGAGTCTTTTAATTTAGGATTAGGCGAAACTAATCAAAGGTCTTTCCGCCTGACGCGCCTTTAAATACATTGAATATCGAACTCCGTCTTGTCGCGTTGGGTCCATGAATTTCTAACACACGAGACGTAGCTGTCGACTTTAAGCAAACTGCATCCAATCACCCCGAGGGAATTCAACTAATGTCGTTTGAACAAATAAAACCATATACACACACGCGCGCGCGCGCACAAGCAAGCTTATTAAATTACTTCATAATCACCAAAAATCCACCTCCAATGAAATCTCGATTAGTACTATAAATATTTTGTCAGGTGTTTTCACAAGTCAGGAAAGCTTTTGCTATGGATAAATTACCCACATGAGTGATTCTGTGCTCATGATGAATTAAAAGGGCCTTCACGTTTTTTTTTTAATCGAAGTAGTTTTTTGCTTTCATTAGCCACTAATTATTACAAGAGCACAAACCCCACAAGAATAAAATTATCTTTAATATTCAGCAACAAGAAAAAAATAATCTTCAGAGCAGAAAAAAGTCAATACGTCGATTATTCAATGATCATAAAACAAGTTATTTAGGCGTTCGGTAAAGGCAAACTGTCCCAAAGTAATACTTTTTATTCAGAATAGCATATTTTTCTGTCACTCACACATACATTTCACAAAATAGCCTAATAAAAGAGTGACTGAGAGCATGAAGTCTTCAGTAGTAGAAGTTAATGTTTAAATAGGCTACTTATGTTTATATAAGGGGGCTCCCCTTGCTTTCCTCTCTCTCACACACACACAAACACACACACACGCTTGGAAGCAGAGGGTCGGCGTAAGGGAAAGCTGGCTGGACAGATTTACGTTTCCGCCTGATCGCGCTCTGGAGTGCAGGCCAGTGGAGAGAGGGAGAGACAGCACCTGGCCCGGCTTTAGCATCCCCATCTCGCTTTATTGACAGCCTGATATAAGCGGGGCCAGACCGTGCCGTTTCCAGTGGAGATTTCAAGAACTCGGCTGGGTCGCACCGGATTCACGGGGTCTAAACGGTGGCAGCACTTGATTCTCATGTGCTCTCCTTTTTGAAAATGTGCATAGGCCTACTTTTATGAATCTGAGGTGATCTTTAGTACAAAGGTATTATCTTTATAGTCTTTAATCAGACTACTATTAACAGTTACGTTGGTTGCATTGCTCCTTGATTCAATAACACGCTCCCAACGGCGGAATAAGCCATTTTAATTGGCTATTTTATATATGCACATCTGACAACATGATATAAAGCGTTTGTGTTATTATATGGACAAACATCAATTCCATAACATATATAGGCCTATGGGGTCCCATGACATTAAACGTCATTTTGTGTTGTCATTCATAATAAATAATTAAAAGACCAATAGCAAACATGATGAGTTTTTAAGTTTCTGCTGGTGACGCAGTTTTTAAACAGCATAAATGAATCGCAATATTGCACGTGCATTTCCTTTTAATCCTATTTTGAACAGGTCTATTAAAACAAAAAGTGCTCCTTTGTGTTTTAAAGAAATCATAGGCAACAAAATTAATAACTCACTAATTCAGACATTCTTTTCATGATGATTCGTTTTAAATTGTTACATTTAAACCCATTAAATCGGGGGAACCTCAAAGAAACTTCTTATGGCTTATAAACGCACACAGCAGACAGCCGTTCCTTCAACTTCCCGGTTTGGGGAATGATAAATGGCGTCAATTGTGACGTGGTCCGTCACTCTAGCCAATCACTGCCAGGTTGAGGTTAATATTTAGAGAAAGTTGATGGTGAGACGAGGACGTCTTTTTTTATTCCGAACCACGTTTAAAGTGAAGTATTTTGAACTCGCCAAGACAACAGTTAACGTGCGACGTTTGCGTGTGTCGTAAGAAACACGAGGGAGAGTCCAAAGTTGGACCTGCTTTCATCTGTTAAATAGGCTAGTAATTTCATCAATACTACAAATAGGGGTTTACAATCTCTCACAACTTTTCCCGTGGTTCCCTTTTCGGCTTGTTGGACTGGATATCGTTTACTTTGGGAGTAGTTTTGTGAAACGGATCCGGACCGGAGGGGTGCTTTCTAGACACTCTTTACGCTTGTCTCGTTTGGAAACGCACCTCTCATAACGAAATCACTCACAGGCTATAGCGTTTATTGAGGTAAGTTTACGACGTTCTAAATTCTTTTTCCCTCCCCCCCATGTAGACCACATTGTTGCGCTGGCATGATTTTGGGCTCTGTTAATCTCGAGCAATAACAAATATGATTGGCATGCAGCAATGTATTTGCCCTAAAACTATAACGTGAAATTCATTTATTCTTCTTCAATACTTAATACTCGTTTTTGACACCATGCCAGAAAATTGCTTAATGTGCAACGTAAAGGCTTGAAAGACATCTGTATAGCTACAGGAGATCCTCACGGGGAATGATTATGAGAAATATATGTAATCTGTCAGATGAGTGCTTTATGTGCAACGTAAAGGCTTGAAAGACATCTGTATACAGGAGATCCTCACGGGGAATGATTATGAGAAATATATGTAATCTGTCAGATGAGTGCTTTATGTGCAACGTAAAGGCTTGAAAGACATCTGTATACAGGAGATCCTCACGGGGAATGATTATGAGAAATGTAATCTGTCAGATGAGAGTAAACATCATTCAACCAAATAACTAAGTAACAACCTTTTCATTATAAAAACATGGGACGTCGCGCATCTGTAAAGCTTAATTTAATATTACTAAATAAACAAAAAGTTGAAAACGAATTTGAAGTAGCCTATTATACCATCGCCAGTATGTTACAGAATAAAATTATAAATATATACAATAGGCTACTAAAATAAATGTAAGATAAATAAAAGATAAATGAATGAATTATATTTTAATAATATTGTATTTGCCATAAAGGAATATCTTAATTAAGATATTAAACTTCCCATAATACAATATAATTCTTCCCATAAAGAAGAATTAGTGTAGTTAAAAACTGCATTTAAATGTAAGAGAATAAATAATTTAAGCACTATCAATGGCTACTATGCAAATTGCACTGTTCAGTATGGCTAAAACAGTCGTTAGATTAACATTTATTTTAAGATATTAAAGATCCCATTTGACCTGCAATGCATAAACTTTGCCCTGAATGCAGATTACACGTCCCATAAACTCTGTCACAACTGAAACACGTCATGTTATCGAAATAATTTAAATCTTCACACCAGGCTGCAAAACTATTCCCCGGGCTCTCTCCTCTCCAGTAATCAGTAAAAGAAAGAACGGAAATAACAATTAAAATGATCACCCCAAGACAACTTCTGTCCATAGCCGAATGAAATGGAATAATGTGTAACTTGCTTCTTTTAGATCCTAGAGTTACATACATATCAGGGCCCTTTGCCAGTGTGGTGGTCTGTCGCTGTGGGCAACCACACACACACACACACAGTTTAGCAAGTCCCCTCCCCCAGAACATGGTGACTGGATGTGGGGCTTGCTCTGGCCGATAAACTTTTCCCACATTGCCTTAATTAGAGCCAGTCTTTCTCTAGTTCTCTCTCTCTCTCTCTGACGTCAGCTGCATTCAGTCCTGTCCCCGCCCCTTATTATTAGGTTTTTTTTCCTCCCCGTTGAAAACTTTTAGGGAGAGGCGAGGCACCGTCTATTTTGCCTGAGGGAAATAACGACAAGATTAGGTTCTTTTTCATGACCAAACACCACTGACTGCTAATCCGAACTGTGCTAATTGATGGGAGGACTACAAGAGTCCATCCGTGTGAAAAGTCTCGAACTAGTCAAATATTTGATTTAAACAGGTTGTATCTTTAAAAGCTATGTGGTTAAACGATATTTATTTACTTTATATAGGCATACTCTTAAAAGTCAACTTTCCAGTTAGAACCAAAATAGTTTTACAAAATGATGTCATGGAATCATCCATAAAAACTTTTAATTTAACGTTAAAAACAAATAGGCTAGGTGGTTGTGAAGAACAGCTAACGAAACATTAATAAACTTGTTTAACTTTTTTAAAACAATAGCTAAATGTAAGACCCCTGATTCTCAATATTATTTGCTAAACCCGGTTCCTTAAAATAACCATTGAAGAACTTTTTTTAAAGTGATTAAAACTGATTTATTTTAAGAACAACCATCACATAGCTTGCTACGAATATTTTAAACAGTCGTGTAGCACACACACACACACACACACCCCAAAACACTAATAACAAACGTTTGACCGTTAGAACAACGTGTTGCATTAAGAGGTGAATCCTTCACCAGCAAAAAGTTGAAATGGTGAGGAGAGGGAAAATATTGTAAAATATCAAACGGCGAGGAGGGGTCGCACCGCAGGACCCGAGATGACAGTGCATGACGGTCGCGCCAGCTCATTATCCGACTCCCATTCAAGCGGCCTTTCATTGCGATGCAGACTCTTTGGCAGTGTCGTTTGTTTCCTCATTGTGCTATAGTGGGGAATGCAATGGTTGTCAGAGCTCGCATTCACTTTCGCGATAGTTTATTGATGAGCTCCGACTTTTAGCACTTTTCACATGTCAAAACGAAGTCAAGTGTATGCAACCACAGCTTAATTTTATGCTCCGTGCGTCCCAACACATTTTGTCTCTCTTTAAAGATGTCCCACCATGCTATAGCCTACTACGTCCCCCCCCTCCCCTTCTCCAGTTCTTGTATCCCAACCCGGAATCTATTCCACTCCAGTGAACGGGTGGAACACCCCAAGCTGCGAGTGGCGAGCTGAGAGTGCAGCGCATGTAACCTCGAACACAGGCGCGGAGGGGTTGCTTTGGGGTTTACCGAGGTGTGTGCTAATGTCCAAGCAATCACCAAATGTAGTTTAAGTGTCCGGCCATGGACGTAATGATATTTTCATTTCCCCCTTGGCAACCCACGACACGGAGTTTCTTTTTCTCCCGCTGAAAAACGACAACAAATCACGCTATTAATGTAAATAGTATGGGGTCTCCCAACTGATCACTGAGCGCGCCCTAAAGGCTGATGACATTCTCAGACACCAAGTCAACAATGACACGTGGAGAAAGTTTGCGCTCGTTTCAGTGGACAAGAGTAGCGTAAATGAACACAATATTAATGGGGTTAAGTACAATGTATAGAAGAAGGCCAACACTTAAGAAATTATGGTTAGGCCTACATTTTATTTTAAGGTGTCTTTGTTACACTGTAATTATACATTACTGAGTAATATTAAGTAGGCTAACTACACTGTAAACAAATCAAGAAGTTATGACAACATGTTTTTACATTGCTTTAACTCACCCAAATAAGTTAAGCAATTTTCCACTTTTTTATGTTACACAAGATTCAACTCAATTTTTATGGTCAGTTTAATGTAATTTAAGTTGACATGACTTAAACATCCAAGTTGATTGTACTTAAAATTTGAAGGCAGCAACTTTTTTTTTACAGTGTACATGTACTTATTATAAGGTTAGGATTAGGGGTTGGTTTAGGATTAGTTAGGCCTACATGTAATTATGCATAATTTGTAGTTATTACTAGTAACTACATAACATAATGCAACAATGACATAAAATAAAGTGTTACCGAAATTATTATTTGTAGCCTGCTCCCTTTAATAATATTTGACTACAAAAAGTATACAGTTTCTGTACCATGACAATCCTCGTGTTAAGTCGAAATCATGGTAGGCTACTTTGGTAATTCCAAGAACATTTGATAGCTTAGCGCCAAAAACTTTTTTTTCTATAAAAGTGTCTAGTCACCCAGAATTAAATTGCCCGATCGCCCAAATGCATGTCAATGGAAAAACAGAGAATCATCTGCTTATGTGGAGTGATTAAGTAGGGTTAAAAACTAGATTTTTTTGCTCGGCCCTGTTTCCCGCTCTGTCACCGGGGCAGGAGGAAGTGTTTTGCTGGGAGATGATGACAGAGGTCAGGCTCAGCTAATGGGCCACTGAAGAGGAGAGGAGGCGAGGCACAGACCAGGAACACATACATTAATACACGAGTGCTATCACCAATCAGCATAGGTGCGCGCCCTCTCTCTCTCGCTCCCTCTCCCTCTTTCCCCCCCTCTCTCTCTCTCTCTCTCACTCACTCCCACGAGCGCACATTTTTCAGTCTCGCGCAGTCTTGACATCCCATTTTATTGTCAATCTCTGTTTCCTTCGCAGGGAATTTATTTTTCCACACAGATCAGTTGGAAACTATAAAAGACAAACTGTTTGAGGACGATTTTCTTCAGAGTCTACTCCTTATTGTAAACGAAGTATTTCAGCGAGGATACGAAGGCTGTTGGAACTATGCCTCAAAAAGGTAAGTTAAGACATTATTTTCTTTTGAGCAACTCGCACGCATATGCACCGCTTAAGTGAGAATCTTGTTAAATGTACACGCCAGCTGTAAAAAGAAAAACTGGTTTGTAAATAATAATTATGAGGAGGGGGGGGGGGGGGGGGGGGGGGGGGGATTTGACTGCTACTAAAGTTATGTGTGTCCTTGAAAATAAAAATAAAATAAAAACTAAAACAGAAAACTTAAAGCTGCATGGCCACATGGTGTCAAACTAAGTCATTGATTTTCACGGACGCTCTTTGCCTTTTTGTGCTTCAGCTATGTCGAGTTTTGTGCCAAGCAAAGTTCTTATTTATGACAGAGAAAGCAAAAAGTCACAGTAGGCCAAGACCGCGATCAGTCCTGAAAATGGGAACGCAATGACCCGATGAGGTGGCATGTCAGCTTGAATCACACCATCACATTCAGCCGGGCGCCAGCACCAAATCGCACCGTGAACTTGGTGTTTTGCTTTTCAGTCAGGGCACTGCTGCCTTCTTTGTCCAAAGACTTGCTTTTAAAAAGTAGAATTACATTAAAGTCTAATCTTCAAACGTAACCGTTAAGGTTACTGCATTTTGTTGTTTAGTTTGTATTAAAAAAACTAACTGAAAAATATTATCGATATTATTATGTGTAGGCCTATAGCTTACGTTTTTTTTATGTTTGATGTTTTGATGTTGATGTATAAATCAATATTAAATTCTACACTTTGTAAATTATATAAAATTAAATGTCTGATTCTATTTTAAACGGTGACAGTATTTTATATCCTGCTTTACATATAGCAGTTTTATAAATCTGTTGCGATATAATAAATCAGCATCGTTTCCAACTTTCGAAACTTTCACTCAGCAGAATATCAAAGGCTTGAGAATAAGTGTGCTTAATTAACAGCCTTCATGTTGCACATTAGAACGAACAAAATGCAGATTAGGCCCTGTCAATTATAGACAGCACTATTAAAACAGATCATTAACTAAAAAGATGAGTGCAGACAAAGACCTTAAATAGCCCACATGGGTAAGAAATACTAAATAGTTTACTTAGTAAAAAGTACATAAATATTTATTTGCAATTTAAAAAAATATTTGTTTTGATTTTCCGTATTTCTAGAAATTTGAGAAAACGTGAAATGTAAAAAAAATAGTTAGAATAATTTCAATTAAAAGGCAATACAGTGCATTATCAAAATTATAAATGTTATTTAATGAAACACGTGCAACTCAACGCTGGCAATTAGTGTAGCCTATGTATTTATTTGTTGCTTTGCACTGTAAACCGCGCACACAATCCATCTACTTAAAAAGAAAAAGAAAAAATCAAAGCAGGGAGTATTTCTTCAGTGTGCCTACTTTTCGGTAAATGTATTGAATGGGTTCTTTATTGCAATTGTCTTTTACCAATTGAGCTCCCCACTGCGCTGTTGTACATTTTTTACAGCCTTTAACGACATATACCAGTAACACAATTACCTTCAGATACTTATAACAAGAAATTACTTTTCTATTTCGCGCAACGAGACAAACAAAAAGGCATTGAGGTAACGGGCACCGGGTCATAGTGAGCTGCACTGGCTGATGCGGGTGAAGGAGGAGGAAGAGGAGGAGGGGGACTCGCTCCCTTCAGCTCTTTGTATTTTCTGAGAGTTGTTGGTACGTTTAGTTGGAAACGGTGTAGCTAGTTAGGGAGCCCGGGTTTTACTCTCTGGGTTTTGGTGTAGAGGGAGAAAGAAAGCTATTGTTAAAATTCAGCGGGGCTTTGTCGGGGACCCCTCACCCCTCCTGCCTGGCTTTACTTTTCCAGCGCAGCCAGGCGAGGTAGACAGCGTGTGTCACCAGAAGAGAGGATCTGAAGGGGAGGGGAAAAAAGTAGGCCTTGCCAACAACATTTGAAGTTTTCTAGGGGAAAAGCAGATGTACATATCGAAAATATTTTGTATAATAATTATAATAATACAAATTATAACAAAAACAACAATAATACTATCGATTATTAAACTTAAAATAAGAAAACTTAACCAAACTAAAACTTATCTTAACTATAATAAACACACAAATTAATTAGCCTATTGTATTAGTAATAAAAACAATATCTAAAAAAAAAAAGCTTATATTAGATTTAGTTGTAATGCTAAATAAATAATTACGGCTAGGTGTACTAATAAATTGTTTTGCTTTGTCCTAGGGATATTTTAATAGAGTGAAGCAGATGCGAGTCTATAAATTGTTTTAAGCGGACAGTCAACTCTGTTTCCAGGCAAGTTTAAACCCTGGGCATAAGTGTATTTGTGGAGACAGTATTTTTTTGTTCTCACTTTTTTGCAGCATGAATGCAAAAATAAAATGCTGAAGCTTTAGCCCATGCACACAATATTGTCCGTAACTTTCTTGCACACAAGTCTTACACAAAATTGCACTGCAATACACATTATTTAAAAATGTGAAACTGACCAATATTATTGTTTCTTTATGACTAATAGAATACTATAACCGGGCCACGTGGGAGTCTGGCGTCGCGTCCATGATGCAAAACAGTAAGTGGAGTTCTTTTCTTTTTCTGAAATGCGTTTTTGTCTATTAAATAAAAAGGTGAGCGAAAAAATAAACACGAGGAAAAACGCGAGAGGCGTCCAGCCAGAAAGGCATTTGTTTTGGTATATTAGTGAAGGCAGTTTACACTGTTCATCAGGGGTGTTGGGCGCGTGCATGCTGCCAAAATGTTTGCCTGTCATTCATACAGCTCCCTCAAAGTAGCTGAGCACTAAGCTAAACTCACTGCTAAACGCAAGCCTGACTTGAACTATTTTACAGTTTTATGGAACTTTATTCCATTATTTTAATTCGTACGGCTACATTTGAGAGAGCAATAATTACATTATCAGTGAGAAATGTCCTGAATTAAAAAAAAAAGTCACATAGAAGCCTGCATAGCTACACAACCTAGTTAGAGTGTCTAACCCATATGCTCTTTGCATAATTGTGTGTGTGTGTGTGTGTATTAGAGAGAGAGGATGTTTCTGCTTGACTTGCTTTTAAATAATTGCTGAATTAATGTTAGCATCGGCGGCCAATCCACCTAGTCCATTAGCAGAGACGAAATTGACATTGCATGATTCTGATGGAACGTCTCTCATGTTTATGAAACACCGCGAGAGTGAAATAATAGACTGAGCTTTGATGCAGCATTGAGTGTTGTAGAGCATGAAAAAATTACGTGCGCTTATGTGTCTGTCTTTGAGATGTGTGAAGGCCAACTAGCAAAACATATACTTAGTCATTTGTAGAAAGCACTGAGTAAGTTATGATTACAATAAATGAGACATATTTTCTCTCTTAATGCTGGACAAGAGGTGTATGACATCTGTAACGAAGGTGTGTTGAATGTCATCCTCTCATTTCTATTCCTTTTATTGTTGTAAGTGCCAGTTATTTGCTCTGTCCTCATGTACTGTTTTAGTCACTAATTTTGACGTCCATAGAAAAGATAATGTATTTTGGAAGGTGCAAAAATTTGGAGTAACGAAGCATTTCAAATTAGGTCAGCAGAAGTAGAGCACATGAAACAATATGAGCGAAACAAAATAAAAAATAAAAAAAAAATAAAAAATCATATCCCCACACTTTAAAAATATTATTGGAATAAAATCACAAAATATTACTCGGCGTAAAAAAAATAACCCCCTACAAACTTTACGTATTTTTTTCTCTCTCAAGGATAATCAGTGTAGTATACACAAATGTTGCCGTGTGATTTCTCGCGTGTATTAATAAAAAGATATCATTCGGGTTAGGCCTTTGGTTTGTTTAAAGGTCACAGGCGGCAACCCAAGCTTTGTGCTAATAACTCTTGGGTGTATAGAGTGGAGCGTCCAAATTGACACCATATGTCTTCTTATTAATTGATTAGAAACAGAGTACCGCGGGCGCAATGATTGCCACTGGGCGAGACCCACACCATTCACCGTGGGGAATTATAGAACGATTAAGACTTAACCTTTCAAGCGAAAGTTTTGATTTTATATCCTAATCTGCGGTGTTGGCCAGCTCAAAACAAGTGGATGCATTTAAGAGCCATACGGCATATGGTTTCAAAGCCAATAAATCCTCAATGCGTCTATTAGCTACGGGACAGAAAAAGACTGTAATTCCGAATTCCGTTTTTCATTCTGCATTTCTTTATGTTACGAGTACTAGCTAGACATATTAGCAGAAGTAGTTCTTAGGTAGAATAAACAATAAAGCACGTCGTTATCTTCAAATTGCGTTAAAAAAAATCTGGTGCATTATAGGCCTACACAGATTTTATATTTCGCTCTGCATATTTACGCATAAACCTACAGATCAAAACAGCATGCTCCCAGTGCTTAAATATAGGCAATGGAGGTTTGTCTCTTGGGGAAAAAAAGAAATGTCACTTTTAATATATTAAGGGCGAGGCGCGCCCCCGTGAACGTACACGCGCACAGCCCCTGGCTACCTTAAAATTAAGCTTCCCTTAAAGGGGAAATGAGTAGAGTCCAATTTAGTCTGAGTGATATCCAAATGCAGACAGAAAGGGTCGTTTTATCATGCTACTATTTGTCGTGACGATGCGATTTTCAAAAGCAGAGCGATGTCATAAAGTGACATGCCTGCCACAAGTGCTCCAACTGATCTTTTCAATTAGCCTTCCATGCATGATCCAGGGCGACTTCCGCCTATTTCCAGAAATTAAGCTCAAACTTGACATGCAGCTAGCTTTATTTTAAAGACAAATGTCAGGCAGGCTCATCATATTTTCCCCCTCTTCTATATTTGGAGCTTATTTATTGCAAAGGAGCTTGTGCTCTTGGACTCAATTTAACGCGAGGCTTCGGAGGGAAGGGAGCTGAGAAGTAAAGCAAACCGGGAAGGCTGCTTTTCCGTTTTGGCTTCAGGTTTGGTGCGTTTGGTCTGCTTTTTGGGGGCTTTAGTAATATAAGCCAATTGCTTACATGGGAAATGCTGTGCATTGCTTGATGCTTTTTTTCTTTTTCTTAAAAAAAAGAAGTTGTTTTACTTAATGTGTGGGGCTATGCTTTAAACCTTTGCAGCGTTTAAGAAGTTTAAGTGTAATGCCACAAATAGCATTACGCCATCTGATCCGTTTAAGGCTTTGCAAAGATGCGCAAATCTCGGCTCAGTGGGTTGGAGATGTTTTGCTCCAGATCATACGAGAGCGCTGACGCTTAATCAATGTTCTGCATGTGTAATTATATTACAATTGTGTATTAGGAGATTATAATATTATACGAGCACATCTGGAGAACAGTCTAAAACATATGACAGCTGAACAACAGCAATAATTACCGGCTATGTTGATTTAAAAGCGATTTACACTTGTCTCTGCTGAATATTGAGATTTGTTGACAATGCTCTGCTTGACTCATTTTAGACAATTGCGACCTGAAAGCTTCTATTAATAAAAACAGCTGTGACTGGATTCTGTTTGAATAGAGTCTGTATTTGGAGTCTGGTTTGCTAAATGCTGGGTGAATTACAAGCTTTTTCTTTTTTTAGGTCACAGTGGAGTGAACCAGCTCGGCGGTGTGTTCGTCAACGGCAGACCGCTGCCCGACTCCACGAGACAGAAAATAGTTGAACTCGCTCACAGTGGCGCGCGGCCGTGTGACATATCCCGGATTCTGCAGGTGATGATAAGGCATTTTCCTTTCATGTTAACTCTTCACCAAAACAATTGCAACTAACTTTACAGTAGTTTTGTTTCACATTTGTGCTGTTTCATACTGCTTTTCCCCAGCTGCATAGCCATTTAAAAAAAATAAAAAATAAACCGTTGCATTATTAATGCCAGCGAGCAACGAGGATTCATTTCAAATTTCATTTTGGAATGCATAAACAGTGGTCTTGTGGAATGGATCGAAGCACTTCTCATCTTTTTTCCATTTGGCAATTTTTAAAATTTGGCGAGCGAAATGCATTTTTAAAAAGTGCATCATTTCTCGTACCACTGAAGACATATTTTTTGTGTTAAAGGTATTTCTTGTGTTATAGACCCATGCTGATGCAAAAGTCCAAGTGCTGGACAATGAAAACGTAAGCTTATCATTGCTTGCAGCATACACTTAACATTTCACGCTAGTTTTAAATAATGTATGTGAATTGTTTCTTTTGTTTTCCATCTAGGTGTCGAACGGCTGTGTGAGCAAAATCTTGGGTAGATACTATGAAACAGGCTCCATCAGACCCAGGGCGATCGGAGGAAGTAAACCACGAGTAGCGACTCCAGAGGTGGTCGGCAAAATTGCCCAGTACAAGAGGGAGTGTCCGTCAATCTTCGCGTGGGAAATCCGAGACAGGCTGCTATCAGACGGGGTCTGCACAAACGATAATATACCCAGTGTAAGTTCATTCAGAGAAGTTGCCATGAATTCATTAACAACATCATGAGTTGATGCGTAATAATTTGATGCGTTGCTTAAATGCATGCACTAATGACCTTGAACGTGAACATTCTCTAACATCAGTCATCCCCGGCCACTGCTGTAATCTCCTCTCCACTAGAGGACAATGCAATGCGATGTAATGCTCTGGCATGTAGGCCTGTGTAGAAATGGGGCCAATCGTTTCGAAAGCCAAGATGCCACATCGTGGACGCGCGCTTTAATTAATGTGCCGCATCTTTGGGTTCGTCTTTCAGGTGTCATCGATAAACAGAGTACTGCGCAACCTGGCTAGCGAAAAGCAACAGATGGGCGCAGATGGCATGTATGAAAAGCTGAGGATGCTGAACGGTCAGACCGGCACGTGGGGGACCCGGCCGGGCTGGTACCCCGGAACCTCAGTGCCAGGACAGCCCAATCAAGGTATGGCTATTTTACTTTCCATATGAGGAAGATTGTGTAAAAAGGGGCATTGCATTCGCTGATTGTTATTTTGCGATCTGGATTCAATTCACATTTATTTGTATAGCGCTTTTCACTAGACATATTGTTTCAAAGCAGATTTACAGAAAATGCATGCAATTTAGAGTGAACTGTTACCAGAGGTTGATGTGTCCAAGTAATGCATTTCAGAAATGTGCATGTAAAAATCACGCAGTTAGCTAACAATGTATAATTTAAGGCAGAAACAAGCTCATTGAAGTAAAGTTGTGGACATAATTATTACAATATATGTGGAAAGTTTAGCATTGGTGCATGTTGATTCAGAGTAATTCCTGATGAATTATTATCTAAAAAGGTAAAACAATTAGGCTACAGTAATAATAATAATAATAATAAATAATACTTTTAGTTTTTAAATTCCATATAGTTTGTTATATATAAATTTAAATAAATGCTAATTATATGTTGCACGGGGCTTAAATTACTGTTATAATATTAATAATTAAATTAAATAGCCTACCTTGAATTGTTCAATTATATGCCATAAAGATAATATACAAATTACGAATAGTAATTCGAGTTGCAATCCATGTTCACAGTTCATAAGAAAGAGACATCGAAATAAACAGGGAACCATGTGTGGATTCCCTGTGCAAAATATGTTTCTGTCACACAGAAAAATGTGTTATGAGAACAGTTCTGTCGCTATGCAATAGGTCATTAGAGAACGTTTTGTTTCCCATTAAGGCGACTTAAATGCGTGTTTAGTTCAAGGAGACAGCTGTGGAAATGTTCCACCGGAGACACCCTGGACATGATATGGCAACGTTTGCCAATTAGAGTTGTCATGTTAAAGGCGCTACTCAACGAAAGACAGACGTAAAAAGATACAAATATAGGGAATTAATGTATGTAGCCTATAGCCTAACATCGGCGTGTGAAATCATTGACTGGTTGCAGCAACTTTTGTTTGAGCTTTGCCAAGGAGAGTACCATATCCCAATTCTGGTTCACACGAGCAAAAACACGTTATAGCCTATAATATTTAACATGTTTTTTTATGAAAAAAATTAGACATATCTAGCCTACTAAAACGATAGCTACAAGATACTGACTAATTTGATTTCGCCTGACATGCTAACAAGTAGCCTACATTTATAGCTATGCATTATTGTCATGTGGCCTCGTATACCAGAATGTTTAAGACGAAAATGATAAAAACATAACATAGGCCTACACGCGAGATAACATGCTTATATAATTTAATGAATTGCTTATTTTTTTATTTGATCAATTAATTGCCACATCGTTAAGCATCTAATTTATGATTTATGACAAACTTTAAACCTGTGCGCTTAAAATAGAATAACAGCCATCACTATCTGTGTTGGGCTATTTTTTAGGCTTTTTGTAAGTAGCTAAACTACTGATATCGATCCTCTCTTATATAGCTGTCATAGACAACATTAGTCTGGGTGAGGTTTCTGAGCGAGAGAAATATGGTCGCAATCTGATGAATGTCACGCAACACTGAATAAAATCGCGGATTCATCTGGGCTGACAGGACGCTAAAAGAGACAACTCTATCGCATTCAGAGGCACAGCCCCTCCCTCCGCCATAGGACCGGGCTACTAAAGCCGTCTAAAGGATTTGGACACTTTTTCTTTTCCAAGGGTCCTCGCATGTTTTGATCAAGGCCTCCACAGCTGAAAGATGCCGCGGTTGTTTTGCCACATTTTTGCTTGCCTTCCGCCTCACCGGTTACGACAACGCCCCAATACGGAATTATTTTATTTCCCACCGACTTTCTCAGAGAAAACAAATCCTAAATCTGGCGACAGTTGGTCAAGCTTTTGAGAACAGGCCACACATTCAGATTAGCTCTTGAAAAGTGTGGATACTACACACAAAGACCTTTTAAAACTTTTTTTTTGAACATAGAAACGCACTGTCTTTGATGAATAAATTACTTTGAGAAGAAAAGGAAAGCTAGTAGGCCTGATATGTAGCCTAATATTTCACGCTTGTCAGTAGATTGGGTGACCATGTTCACTTTACATCATACCGGTATAAAAGTTGGGAAAAATGTACAGAATATTTTTTATTATTTGTTACTGTTTAGTCTGAGCTTCATACAACCTATGGTTATATCACTGTAAAAAATTATCAGTTGCTTTAAAATTATTGAGTTATAAACCATGCGTAATTGAAAAAAAATTAAGTTATGTGAACTTGACAATTCCACATAACTTAATTTATGTGGAAACTTAACTTTTTAAGTTAAGTCTATGTACTTAATATTTTTTAGGCAAAGGATTTCCTCACTTTTTTAAGTAAAGGCAACTGATCACTTTTTACAGTGACATGCTATGAGCTTAATTTTTTTTAAAGTTATTATTGTTACTCTAGAAAAAATACCTAAATAATTTACTGATTAGTCAAATCATCTACTTCCAAAAAATACTCATATGAAAGGTGAACTAAATTTCATAACGTGGTTTTAACTCATTTATCCTCAAATAGTTTGATATGTCTTGTGTGAAATCAGTTAAATAAACCTGCATGTTTAAAAGCTGTAACCTGTGGGAAACTATAATCTCCAAAATTGCTCATTTGCTCTATAAGACCCCAAAAAACAAATTGTAAGATAACATTACTGTAGCCTATATATGTTTATATATTTAAAATATTGTACTGACAGGCAGAATTTTTTTCCCATTATAGTTTACATGTCCTGTGAGCATTGTTTATTAAATTCACAAAAGACCCTTTAAATATTATACATTCCAAATTATGACTTTGACACAGACTGGAAGTTTGGCCTGTGGCCACGTGACTATTTAAACCACCACCCATGTAAAAGTCCATTCAGTCTGGAGTTTCATTTATATTAGACAACTGTGTGTAAAATATCAAAAAGTTTCTTTAGACTTTTCAAACTCAAATATTTAGCCTCAAATGTATCTGGCAGGCTTAATTAGGCACTGGTGTCCAACAACACAGCAGGGTTAAAGCTTATCGACTCACAACTGGCACTCCTATCCCCTTGTCTGTGACAAACAAGAGCCTTCGCATTTCGATGTCTCATTCACGGTGGCCTGGCTGTTTTCTCCCTGCGCTTATAAGAAGGTATAAATCCTAACCGGGGTTGAACGGGCCGGCCCAAGGGACAGTGATTAATGACAGTAGAGCATAAAGGTTAACACGCCGAGCTGAAAAGTCTGTTGACTGGAATCCTCGTGCTACAATGACTGCTCGAGAGAATCCTTTTGTCGCCTGGTCCAATTGTGTCCTCAAAATTCAACCCACGAAAGTTTGCCATCCGTCCTCACAGCGAGTATTTAAGAGTTACCCTACTCTCCCGCATTGTGTGACTGTGAAAGCATCCCTCTCCTATTCAAGTATTGGTGGTCACCTCAATAGCTCTGCAAACGCCCATATGGTGGCCGTGGGCTAATTGAAGAACTCTGGGATGAAAAGGGGGGAGAGGGAGTTTGGTTTTTAAAAACATTTGAAAAGATTTCTGGGACATTTTATCGCATTTCTGTAGAGCCCTCGAGCTCGTCAGCCTTTGTGACTCGATGCTGAAAGATCTAAGCGAGCGTGCTCGAAATGTTTTCCCACAACATTGCAGAGGGCGATAGTGTAGCCTACTAAACGCTCCACTAATTTTGTGCCACATTGTCCCTACATAAATATGACAAGCAAACTCTAATATACCTTGATTAAAGCATGGAGTCCAAACTGAAAAAGAGAATCATGTTTTTAGGCAGAATTATCTTACATTTTATATTACCTTTCCAGATGGCTGCCAACAGTCAGACGGAGGTGGTGAGAACACAAACTCAATAAGCTCCAACGGGGAAGACTCGGATGAAACACAGATGAGGCTTCAGCTAAAAAGAAAACTGCAAAGGAACCGCACATCTTTCACACAAGAACAAATAGAAGCACTTGAAAAAGGTAAACATTGAGATTATTACTATTAAAGCATCTAGCGAAGACCAAACAACAGAATCACCCTTCATTTCGAAAATACTACTTTTTATAACTTTCATTTGTTGGATTTAAAGATAGCTAAATTACTTTGCATTATATTGTAGCTGTTTTATAACATTATTTTTTTAATGTTTCCACCAGAATTTGAGAGAACGCACTATCCTGACGTGTTTGCACGAGAGAGACTTGCAGCGAAAATAGACTTACCAGAAGCAAGAATACAGGTGAGCGAAAACACTAGAATCTACAAAAACAAAACTGGTAAAATGGGACACTTTCGCCCTAGTTTTAAAATATTATCATAAATGTCATAAATAGCTGCTCAAATGATATCACTTTTTGACGATATCACAGTTTTGTGGCTTTAAGCAATTAAAATTTAGTCTCACTCTTCTGGAAAAAAACAGTGCAAAAATATTGATGACTCATCCTGCACTACACAGATTTTGTCCAATAAATATATATATATATATATATATATATATATATATATATATATATATATATATATATATATATATATATATATATATATATATATATATATTATATATCCTCTACACGGCAGAAAGAAAATATTAAATACTAAACTAGATACTAATTGTTGCATGTTGTTTTAAAAGTCTTTGAAAACTAACTAAAGCATGTCCGTCCAGGTGTGGTTCTCAAACAGAAGAGCAAAATGGAGGAGAGAAGAAAAGTTAAGAAATCAAAGAAGACAGGCCAGCAACTCTTCGAGTCACATACCCATCAGTAGCAGCTTCAGCACTAGCGTTTATCAGCCAATCCCTCAGCCCACAACACCAGGTAAACACCCTAAAATGTATACAAATATTGTTGGTGCATGAAGGCCATAACCAAACACTACTGAAATTATACAAGAAACTACGTTTTTGGACTTTTTCGAAGAAAAAAAAAACTTTTTACTTTTTAAACAGTATCCTTCACATCGGGCTCCATGTTGGGAAGACCAGACACGGCCCTTACGAACACATACAGCGCTCTGCCACCAATGCCAAGCTTCACCATGGCCAACAACCTTCCTATGCAAGTATGTCAGTTTAGTGCTTCATGCTGTACTATATTGTTCTACACTGTTGTACCTACCTCAATGTTTCAAAGGATTAGTAATTCGATATTTCCGCACGCTGTAAATCTAATGCAACTACAGCGTACAGGTCTGTAAGGCTGTTTATATCAGAGGTGAGTGTTGCTAACTGGTTTGCCCCTCTTCCCTCCTCCACAGCCCAGCCAGACCTCATCCTACTCCTGCATGTTGCCCACTAGTCCTTCGGTGAATGGGCGGAGCTATGACACATACACACCACCGCACATGCAGGCACATATGAACAGCCAATCAATGGCCACCTCAGGCACAACCTCAACGGGTAAGTGTTTAGTCTTCTACCAAAGCAAAAAATAAATTAATTATATAATTTTGAAGCATTTTTTTTTAGAAATGCTCTAAAGTTACATAATATGACAATCCTAAATATTTCCTTAATGTTTGTCATGCTACAGGTCTAATCTCGCCTGGGGTGTCTGTACCAGTCCAAGTGCCAGGCAGTGAAGCAGACATGTCCCAATACTGGCCCAGACTACAGTGAGAACAAGACACACAAGAACAAAAAAAAGAAAACAGAGGAGAGGATAAAAGAGAGGAGCTCCTTCATCTCCTGACGTCTCTCGGCTTCAAGGCAGGGCTGTTCAGCAGTATTTTACTATGGAAGGAAAAGAGGAGACTCTAAAGGACCTTTTTGTACTGGGATAGTGCCACTTCTCGATCATTCTTTGGACACAAAGACTTGAAGAATAAAAGAGAACAGACTTCTGTAAAGTGCCCTGTATTATATCGTAAAATGGAAAAAAAAAATCTCTGTTTTTCAGTTTCCAACTTAAGTCATTTTGATGTATTTGTACATGTAATGGCCAATTGTATGTTATGACAAAAAAAAAAAAAAAAAAAAATTACAACCGTGGATGGACTGTCAAACTAAGTTGGTCTTGCATCGGTGAGCAGAAGAACATTTGTGCAGGCTTATTCATCATTCTTTTTTCATCATCAGCTGATATCAAGAACTTCTGCCCATATCTGTTTCAAATGTGGACCTGTAGAAACAAACAATCTCTGTATCATTTCAAGACAAAAACAGCAACAGAGTTCAAAGAAAGCCAATCCAGAATTTGTTTTCCAAAGCTTGCAGACAAAAGCAGGCTGTTGAACATGGTGACTGCTGGACTGGAAGAGGAAAATGTTTGGTAGCTTAAAACGGTAGATTGTGTCTTCGATGTAATTCAGTTTTGTTTATGTCAAAATATAAGTATTTGTCTTCCCTAGAAGTCTCGCAGAACAATTTCTATAATAAAAATAATTTCATTTTATAATTCTCTGAATATTCAATACATACAGTACATGCTTTACATGCAACATAACATTAATGTAGCCAAAACTCATCAGCATATGCATTATGTTGTCCCTTTTTATGATAAAATCAAAGATCAATCTATTAATTTCATCCAATCTCATACAACTATTTGAATAAATAATAATTGATTCATTCATTTTAAATGTTTAATCTGAAACAGAAAACTATTTAAACGTTTATATATATATATATAATTCAAAAATGACTAAATAGGCCATTTCAGCTTATTTATCAAAAACGTGATTGAACATTTTGGTAACACTTTACAAGGTCTCATTTGTTAGTTAATGCATTAGCTAACATGAACTAACAAAGCATTTTTTAAAGCATTTATTAATCTTTGTTAACATTAGTTAGTAAAAATCTAAAAGTTCATTGTTTGTTCATGTTGGCTTACAGTGCATTAACAAATGTTAACAAATGCAACTTTGGATTTTGAAAGTGTATTAGCAAATGTTGAAATTAACTAAGATTAATAAATGCTTTTGAAGTGGTGTTTATTAAAGGGTTAAACTAATTAAAACAGTTCTGTTAATTGGAATGAAGCTGAAATAAAATAAAATATTCATATCTGTTGAAAAACTTTATAAAAAACTGGTAATAAACTGAAATAAGTATTACAATTATTAACTGGAAATAAAAAGCTAAAACTAAAATATAAATATAAAAAAGCTAATTCAAAATAATAATAAAATTATAACAAAACAAAAATAACACTGGTTCATGGTTAGTTTTCATGTTAAATGAAACCTTGTTGTAAAAGTGTTACGGATAAAAGAAGCAAACAAAAAGTACTCAAGCAACTGTTTACTCTAAAGAAGAAATCAAAAACAATGCATTTATATTACCAGTAAGTGAAATGATTGCAGGGTAAAATATGTAATTTTGCCCCCTCGGTAGACTCAGCAGGGAGGGAAATGTAGAAAGTATCTTACAGGAGAACGGTCAGGGACGTGTGACAGCGATTGGCCTGTTCGTCACGTACAGAAAATAAAGCGAAAACTAGGTACAGTAACACAGACATCTATTCTAGACAAAATGATACAGTAGTCTGGAAAATGTATATAATTTGTGTATAACTGCCCTAGGCGAATATAATATAACTAATTTGAAATGACAATCACCTAAGGGTACGTTTACACGACAGCGATGTACTAAAAATGGAAACATTTTTCCTTTGCATTTTCAGGTACATATGAACATTGTCAAAACATTGTCAGAGCGATTAACAACGCTGTATTATGATGCCAGGCCAGTAGTTGGCGATGTCACTTTGTAAAAATGTGCTATGTGCCTACTGAACACGTAATACGCCTGCGCATGACATCACCGTTTTTCACGAATTCATGTTTCTGTAGTTTACACGGCGACGATAAGGGTGTCGTTTTCAAAAACGTGCACTTTGAAACCCATTTTAAAAAGTTAGCTTTTTCAGGCCCCCAAAACACCATTGTCGTGTAAATGAACGGCCAAAACACGTAAAAAGTTTTCCGTTTTTAGTTGAAAACGGTGTATTGTATGTATGCGTTCAGTCTATTGGAGCGTAGTGTTTCTTTACAAAGTGACATCATCAACTACTGGCATGACAGTGTTTTTAATAGTTTTGTGTTAATAGTTAATCGTGTGAACGGGAATAGTTTTGATAGCGTTGTCGGCCTGTAGGCTACGTGAAAAAAAAAAGAACAACTTTTCCGTTTTTAGTAGCCTACATTGTGTAAACGTACCCTTAGTGTATCGATGGAATTAGTAAGATCTGAGTGGAAGTTAGGATCAAATTTGTGTTGATGTCAAAGGCAGCAAAAAGAAGAGAGTTACACTTTGAGCAGAGGGTTTATGAATATACAGGATGGCACTGTTAATGTTAAATTGTACTATCAACATTAATAGTAGGAAATTAGTTGCTCTGATATAATATAATGAGAGTTTGAGGAGGAGTGGATGAATGAAGCATCTGTGAATTGTATTGTCTTGTAAAACAGCTGCAAACAATATTAACAGTCTGAGCTGTTGCAAAATTTAACAAGTCAAGTTGGATGCTATATTGATTAAAATCAAACACAATCCAGGAAATTTGACTGATTTAATAGTAGTTGATTACCTAATAGAGTATGTGGAAGTTGAACAGGACTGTAAAATAGTGTATAACTCAAATTAAAAAGCAATTGTAAATAAAACGTTAAATAATATGTTAAATGACCCCACACTGATAGCAGTGCCAGTCATTTTTTCGGGACTTTTATGTCCCCATGAGTAAAGCGGCGCATGAATCATACAGAATGATGTTTTTTGAAAATGTAAAAATGCAGGAGGTTTTCTGTGAGGGTTGTGTTTAGCGTTAGGGGATAGAATATATAGCTTGTACAGTATAAAAATCATGTCTATGGAAAGTCCCCATAAAACAAAACGTGTTGTGTGTGTGTGTGTGTGTGTACAGGAATTTGAAAATACCTCTAATTTGAGGTTCTGATAAGTGCAATTTGTATTTTTTGAAAATACTAGTGAAGATATCCAGTGAATGCATCAGTGCCAAACAACAACCAAACAACTTCAAAAACAAGTTTGTTGCACAAAAGCATGACATATACTCTCTCTTTTTTAAGCATACCAAAAGTTAACCAAAGCCATCCATGTATGAAAGTTGGTGAGAAACAGCCTTGTCGGGGTGTTTTCGCACCACTAAGCACAATGCAAAGGACACTTGTGATGGGATGCGTGTTCAGCCTGCAGCAATCACATTTAACCCGCTTCGAAATGGAAACCCCAGATATGTCTGTTCCATGTACATGGTTGTGAGAATTTGAGTTGATTTGGTTGTATGTTTAGTCACAGGAGGACTTCAGAGGTGGAGGATACCACTGATCCAAAGTGAGGCAAAACTTTACCCTATCCTGCTGAGCAATAAACAACAACGGACCTTAAATTTAGGTTCATCTGTAAAGGATTTCTTGAGAAAAGGCCATTAAGGTTTGGAGACGTGACTTAGTGGTTTGCACACATGGCCATGAGCTGTGTTGCTCATTTGGAAACACAAGTTCAAGTCTATATAGCTTGTGACATTTCCTGATCTCACTTCGCCTTCCTCTCCCCAGTGCAGTATCAATGAAGTGGCAAAAAGCTTTAAAATAAAAGGTAAAAAATACATAAAAAAAAAAAAAAAAAAAATTATATATATATATATATAAAAATCATCAATATAATATTTGATAATTAATTAATAATATGTTTTATAAATAGTAAATATTAATCAAAACAAATCAAACAATTTAAAATTGTTTGGGATATTGTATTAAAATTACACAATATAATAAAACATTTAAAATAAAATACATTAATAGAATGCAATCTATAAAAAGTATAAAATGATAAAATAAAAATAATAAAATATGATATATATAAAAGAAAACATATATAAATTAAAGAATAATACATATGAATAAAATCAAATAATAATAATAAAAAAAATATTAATATGAATTGCCACTAAATAAGAACAATGCTGATTATTGCATAATACATCTGTAGTGAAGCCATCTGTTATTATAGTGTGTTTATGTGCTAATCGAGTGTGTCTGGGAGGTTTGAAGCACAGGCCTTGTTTGCATGAAGCAGTTTAAAGAGGAGCAGAGGAAACCCAGGTGCTTCTCGCTGCGCCCCATCTCAACCCCAGCACTTAGTGAATTCTGCCAAAGCCTGTTCGCTCAAACGCCAGGCTGTTTCTGACAAGTGTAGAGACCAAAGCTGCGTCTCTGCTGAAAGAGAGAGAGAGGATGAGAAGTGAGAAGGCAAAAAGACCAATGAAAGGCTGGAGAGAGGGAGATATTTGGTCCCTTTTCCGCAGTTGAGGAGCATTTAAATATGACAGGACACAATTATGCTTTGCTCTGTTGTTGGCTGCAGATGCATGCGCTCTGTTATAATTTTACTCTGAGCATCTCTCTGAAGGGTCTCTGCACAGCAGACCCCTACAATAGAGTTAATGCAGCTGTGTTTGAAATGATAAACACAAAGGAAGCGAGGCGAAAAGAAAAAGCCGCAAAAAAACTGAATCCAGGAGTAAAACCAATCAGTGAACAAACTGTCCGTAAGACTGTACTGTAGTCCGCAAGACCTCTGAGAATGCTTAAAAAGAAATAACTAGGTAAAACTATTTTTATGTATACACGTCGTGACCGCACAGAAATATATACACACACACAATTATTTATATATATATATATATATATATATACACATATACACGGACATACATACATTACAAACATACATACACACACGTATATTTACAATTTAGACATATATTAATGTAGCCTATTTATAAATAAATGTATTATTTAAATAATAAATTTATTTATAATTAGGCTATAAATTGTAAATATATATGTGTGTGTGTGTATGTCTGTATGTACTGTATGTGTGTGTGTGTTTTAATCTGAAAACTTTAATTAAAACCATCTTTAAATAAGAATGATATCCCATTGTATATAAAGAGTCTGGATTAGGACTATATCTGAATTATCCTTTGTGCATGCTTGAAAAACGATAGATAATGAGAGAAAGAATGAAATAAAAGAAGAAACTCGCTACACAGAACGAGGTTTATAATGATGGTTTGTTCTATCAAAATGCTATTAGTCTAGGCGGAGGCTATCCAATGAACGCCCTGTGTGTAAATCCACATAATGTTTTCCAAGAAGGGTTATCAGTCTGTCTGAGAGGGGAAAAGACAAGTGTCTGTTGGTACTTGAGCAATAATGCTTCAGTATTGCATTGTACGAGTGTGTGTATCCTTTGCCTGCCAGTGCTTTATATACTGAAGCTTGTAATTTAGAGTAATAGCCACTTCACACGTCCTCAGAACCCCTCCTCTCGATGCCCACTTGCAGAAACAAGCTCTGCAGACCAAATACTGCTACTTATCGCTCTCTGAATGAACAAGCACAGCTAAGCTTTATTGAGAACCTCTCGGTCCACCACTTGTGAGTCAGCAGGTGAAGTGACACTTCAGCTCACCTAAAGTGGAGGAACGAGCTTAACTCATTCAAACACCCTGTCAGAAATATGCTGATATGATGGAGGTTTTTAATGAGGGCCTAAGTCCAAATTATTTGCATAAAAACTGTGCATTTAAAATAAAAAACTGCATCTCTATGCAGACTGCGAAATACTTTTATCTAAATACAGCATTGTCTTCTGATTGCATGGGAAAGCTAGTGACCTTGAACACTGACATCCTCTCTGTGCTGATTTTATTATGTTGAAGTGGTGGAATTTTCAGAGAAAGGATTTCAGTAATGTTTTGTACCTATAAATGTGTTTAATCATATTACCTCTCCATTCACAAATCCTACAGTTGATTACAGTAGTGAAAGCTGAATGGCCCCGGCCAGGATTTAACAGATAGTGGGATGAGCCTCAATGCTGTTACAGGCAGAACAGATGAGTGACAGCAGCTGGCAAAAAGAGCTGGAGAAACAGCAGTTATTAAATAACACACACACACACACACACACACACACACAGTGGCGGCTGGTGCTTTTCAAGAATGGAGGAACATGGATGTAATTTAATTTTGTTATCAGCACTGCTGCTTATCATTTTTTTAAGTACTAAATAATGAAAATAATTGTCCAAGCTCAGAATTGTATATATATATATATATATATATATATATATATTTACATTTAAAAATTAAAGCTGCAGTCTGTAGTTTTTCCTCTTTGTCGCCATCTCTGTTAGAAATCTGCAATTGCAGTTATTCGCGGAATTATCAACTCTACGTGAGTTGTGCCTCGGCACGGCGCGGATGAATCCAATGTTTTGAGGAGAACGTGTGGCTGTCAGTGTCCACGCCGGTGTGGATACTGGCATTCGGAATTACAGATTCTACTTCTTGGAAGTATGACCAACATAATAATTTTCACCAGAAAATGTAATCTGAACAAGTAACATCCACTTTTGTTCTTCTGACCAACTAAGGGGAAAAAATAAATCACGCTGATTAAATCTAACGATCGCTTATCATATCACGTAAAACCGTGCAAATTATACTTTGTTCTCAAATTGTTAATGTTAACATCAGCAATGCGTGACTACATTTAATGCCCTTCTGATCTTATCCTTGTTTTCGCATGGGCCGGTTGCAGTCTCTTTTTTTCTGTAGCCACTCCAAAGTCTAAAGTCTTTTACGTTTTACAACGGATGAATCGCTTGTCACTGGTGATTGTTGTTTGAACCTTTCTGGATCCGCCATTGTAGTGTAGTGTAGTGTGATTAAACAAAATCAATATGATTAATGCAATACTAAACAATATGGTATGTGAATTTATTATTGTTTTGTTGGTAAAAGAAAAAAAGAAATTAAGTGTAATTCAGGAAATGTCCACAAGGGGGAAACCAAAGGCTGCAGGCAGTAGCGGACACGAAATATGTTTTGCGTTACAGCCAATACAGCTTGATGCACAGACAACAAGGAGTTCGTGTCGTCTCATTTATTTATGTCTATTTTCCCCTTTTCCAGGTATAGACTTTTTATTAATTCATTTCTGTTGTGAGTTAAAACTACACAGTGTTTATAAGGCTGGTTATTTCTCCTGAACATATGTGGAAATGTGAGGTTTGATGGTAATTATCGTGTGTTTGACATGCTAACCACGAGGAAACTGTGGGTTAAACTGAACGCATCTTATGTCTTTGCCTAACTGTAAAGTAAAAATATACCATTTATTAACTGAAATGGTTAGGAGCAAATGTTATGTGGAACATAGTTCATGTTGTTTTCTGTATTTCATGGTTAATCTGTTTAATGATAAGTGACTGCTGAAATAGTGTTTCATTTTATTTTAGTGTCAAAGAAGTTGTAGAAAAGTTGACACAGGACTAAATGTTAAAAATGCAGGTTTAGTGTTTATATAAATACACAGTTATAAAAGTGAAGTTATAAAAATGGGTACAAAAATGTATTTAAATTACGGTTATGGTGACTGTTGTGATACATTGTTATGCATTGCTGATCTCGTCTGCGTATTAATGTGAACTAATGTATTGATGTATACATTCAATTCTCTGTTATATATTGTGTTGGAAAAGAAAGAAAATAGTTCACACAGCCAATACAGCTTGATGCACAGACAACAAGGAGTTCGTGTCGTCTCATTTATTTATGTCTATTTTCCCCTTTTCCAGGGGTGCAACATTTTGGAGGCCCCAGCGAGGATGGATGGTCCATGGTCCTGCCGATCGATGTAGTGCCAGATGACAACATTCCACCTTGCGACCACAACCATCACGATAAAAAGGTCGGCGGTGTGCAGTATAGTCTCACGACTGGACGGGCTGAAGTGCGGTTAATCTGAGGTTCCTTACGCTAACCAGGAAAAGCTGCAAGTTCTTCCTGCTTAAGTAGACATTCTGCTTTACACTGATACTGACCATTTATTCACAACCAACATGGACACGCTAGAGGACTTGAAACTTGAAGTAGTTGGGACACTTTACACTCTGGGTAGTGATCAGTTGATTGCAGTGTGTGATTTTCTACATATTGTTGGTACTGAACATGAGAATGTATTGGGGAAAAGTCGTTCATTTCTAATCGCACACATTGTTAAGTATATAGAAAGAGATGAGGTAGAGGAACTTGAGGACGGAGGTATGTCTCTCCTCCTTAACCTGAAAGACAAAATTGTTGAAATTCAACTACCACGACAGCCTGCAATTCATAATTCTGTAGAGCCGCAACAAGTAGCTCAGGTGTCAGAACAGGAAATGCTGCAAAAACAGATTGAAGCACTGCAGTTAGCTTTGCAATTATCACTACAGCAAACACAAAGTGAAACAAAACATGAAGTAAAGACAGTGAATCAAACAAACCAGAACAGTAATCCAATAAGAGATCTCACCCAACCATTTGTGTGGCAAAGAGAGTTTAAAATAGCGGGCCAAATTGGAGAACCAGGACAAAAAGATAAACTTAGTTTCTCTAGCCTGGCTCATCAGATTGAAAATGGAATAAAGAAAAACGTCCCTGAACACGAAATAGTACATGCAGTCATCAAAGCAATCGCGCCTGGCATGCAACTACGCAGTTACTTAGAGGGCAAAGGCAATTTAACGTTACCTACCTTGAGAAGAATCCTTCGCTCGCATTACCAGGAGAGGGGCGCAACCGAACTGTACAAACAACTCATGTCAGAGGCCCAAGACAGCAAAGAAACCCCTCAGAACTTTCTCATTCGTGCATTAGATTTGAGGCAGAAAATTATTTTCGCATCACAGGAAGCTGAGTCTAGCCTCAAGTACGACCCTATTCTGGTGCAAAATATGTTTCTCCATACAGTTCTTACAGGTCTGCAAAACGATTACATCAGGAGTGACCTCAAGCCATACCTGCAACAAACAGACGTGAGTGATGAACTGTTGTTAGAGAAATTGAATATTGCATGCATGACCGAGGCAGAGAGACAAAGTAAAAAGAAAACGGCAGTTCAACATCGGCCGATGGTGCACTCCGTTGAATACACTGATGTTCCAGCACCTGCAGAGAAGAAAGGGAAAATGTTACTTCAGGAAAAGCAGAGTAAACACAGTCCTGACTTGCTGAATGAACTCAGAGAAATCAAATCAGACATGGCGCTATTAAAGAACCTTAGTGCTGAAGTGTCACAAATCAGAGAGTCGATTCAACTGCCTCAAGCCAGTGCAGCACAGAATTTGTCTTCACCTGGTTTACAAGACGACATACCAGCTAATCAGTTTAAGTATTCATCTCCTGCGTATTGGCCGGAATACAGCCCAGGACAGAGAGGAAGGACCACTCAATTTCAACAAGGATTTGCACCTCAACGTCATTTCATGCAGCCAAGGGGTCAACTTAGGAGATGTTTAAACTGCCAACATAGTGTAATCGATACTTATTGTACACACTGTTACAGATGTGGAAGCAGTGAGCATTTCCTGGCAGGCTGCAGAGCAAGGACAACAAAGGCACCCAGAGATGATCGTTTAAACGAGGGAGGGTTACTTCCAGGGGACAGGAGGTGACCTGCCAGGTGTTAAAGTCCCACCAACAGTGCTCGGGTTGTGGCGTGAAGGGGGATTCCCATACTTTAAGACTGTGTACATCATGCCATAAGTCTCTTTACTGCTCTAAGTTATGTCAGGCTCATCACTGGAGTGAACATAAGAAAAATTGTAAGCAAAAGGAACACCAAGAGGTGCGAGAATTAAGGGTGAAAACGAGAACAAATTCAAACAAAACATTGAGTGTGGCCACTTTAGTGGGAAAACAGTGTCTCATTGACTGTTATATCCATGGAGTAAAAACAACAGCATTGTGGGACACAGGTTCTCAAGTTTGTATCATTGATGAGTGGTGGAAAAATAAGGTATTACCTGATGTGAAGCTGAGGCTTGTCTCCGAGATAATTGATGCATCTGACACGCTTCAGATAGTTGCGGCCAACGGACAGGGTATCCCTTATGTTGGATGGATAGAAGTCACATTTCGTTTGCCAGGAGAAAACAGTGATAGCAGAGATTCCATTATTCCCATTCTAGTTACAGAGGGAAAACACCTTTCCCATCCTATTATTGGTTACAACGCTATTGAGCTCATAGTGACTAACCACTCGGGGGAAAGCACAGATCAAATATGCAGTGAACCGTTAAAGAGAATAGTGAAAATGACATTCCCGAGATTAGAGACAAGCCACATTAAAGCTTTTATAGAACTTGTAAGGGCAGAAAAGTCACATGAATATGTGGTGAGGACTCCTAGAGAAAAGGTGATAATTCCCAAGCGTACCTCTCTGCAGGTTGAGTGCCGAATAAAGATGGACCCACTAAAGGAGGACACCACTTTGATGTTTGAACCCGATGTTGATCCAAAATGGGCAGAAGGGCTTGAGTTCCAGGAGACACTTGTGCAAGTGAAGGGGGGTGCCCCACCATACATCGTGGTTGACGCTCGGAACCCAACGGATCATGACATTGTCCTGTTTAGTAAAACAGTCATTGGAACAGCACATGGGGTACAAGCTATTTATCCGCCCACGTCATTTGATCAGTCAAGCCAGCCCATACGTACATCAGTGACTTCCATCCAAACGAGCAGCGTTGAGTCTACCAGTGATGTTTGGGACCCCCCGGTGGATTTGAGTCATCTGAGTAAGCCTGAAAAAGAAATAGCACACAAAATGTTACGAGAGGAATGTCTGTCATTCTCCAAATCAGATGATGATATTGGGTGCATAGAAAATCTAACATTGAAAATATCTCTACAAGACACGATTCCTGTTGCACGCTCGTACATCTCCGTACCGAAGCCGCTGTATAGGGAAGTAAAAGATTACCTTCATGACCTGATTGCTCAGGGCTGGATATCTAAGTCAACATCATCTTATGCATCACCTGTAGTCTGCGTCAGGAAAAAGGATGGAAGCCTACGCCTTTGTGTGGATTACAGGGAGCTGAATAAGAAGACCCATCCTGATCGTCAGCCAATTCCCAGAGTACAAGATATCCTCGACAACCTAGGCGGGAATTCGTGGTTTTCACTATTAGATCAGGGCAAAGCATATCATCAAGGGTTTATGGCAAAGGAGAGTAGACCCCTGACCGCATTCATAACTCCATGGGGGTTATATGAGTGGATACGAATTCCCTTTGGCCTGACGAATGCTCCAGCTGCCTTTCAAAGGTGTATGGAGGAATGCTTGGAGAGTTTGAGAGACCGGATATGTGTGCCATATCTTGATGACATACTAGTCTATAGCAAGTCCTTTGAAGACCATGTCCACCATGTGCGGGAGGTACTGCAGCAGCTTAGACGGTATGGAATAAAACTGAAACCAAGTAAATGTGGAATATTCAAAAAAGAAATCCGCTATCTTGGAAGGATTGTTTCTGCTGAAGGTAGCAAAGTGGACCCAGCTGATACGGAGGCTGTGCAAGCTTGGAAGGAAAAGAGACCAGGCACCGTCGGGCAGCTGCGAACTGTGATGGGGCTCTTAAGCTACTACCGACAATATATTAAGGATTTCTCAAAGATTGCTGGACCACTATATGACTTACTCAAGGGCACCCCAGGAGAGGAAAAGATGTGCCAAAAATCAAGACAAAGCAGACTGAAAAATAGAGGAGTGCCTTCTAACCAACCAATTGTTTGGAAAGCCGAGCACCAAGAGATTTTGGAGATATTGCTCAACCATCTGGTCAAGCCACCTATCCTCGGCTTCCCAGATTTTACGTTGCCCTTTATTCTTCATACGGATGCCTCAAACCAAGGTCTGGGGGCAGTATTATACCAAAAACAGGATGGTAAGCTCCGTGTGATAGCGTATGGCTCTCGGACACTCACAACTGCCGAACGAAACTACCATCTCCATTCGGGTAAATTAGAGTTTCTGGCACTCAAGTGGTCAGTTACTGAGAAATTCAGAGACTACTTATACTACGCACCGACATTCACAGTCTTCAGCGATAATAATCCCCTCACGTATGTATTATCCAGCGCGAAACTGAATGCAACTGGTTGTAGGTGGGTAGCTGAGCTAGCCGACTTCCATTTTTCAATAAAATATCGCCCTGGTCGAGAGAATGCAGATGCTGACAGCTTATCAAGATTGCCTCTCGACATCGAAGAGATGATGGAACAATATACAGAGGAATTGTCATCAGACTGTATTGCGGCGACTGCTCAAGCAGTGGAAGTACAGGAAGGTTCTTCATCATGGGTAGTACCTGATTCTCCATGTCCATCAGATCGGGGTGTCAATAGTTCTATTCCTGGGAATGAGATTCAACTGGCTCAACGAGAGGATCTGCATATTGGACCTGTAATCAAATGTAAACTGACCAGTGTGAGGCCTCGTGGCCACCAAATTAAGTCTCTTACCGCTAAGAGTAGATGTCTTCTTCGGGAGTGGGAGAAGCTCCATGTAGACGAGGATGGGATCCTGAAGCGGAAAACATCTACAAGGAACCAACTGGTTCTACCTGAAAGATACAAGACAGTTGTAATGAAAGAATTGCACAATGAGATGGGCCACCAAGGCATCGACCGTACAACATCCCTAATCAGAGACCGTTTCTTTTGGCCTCATATGCAACAAGAAATCGAACAGTATGTTGCAAAAAGCTGTCCTTGCTTAAAGCAAAAGAAGCCTTGTAGAGAAACAAGGGCCCCTCTCACCAATATCATCACAACGCAGCCCTTTGAACTTGTATCTGTAGACTTCCTGCATTTAGATAAATGTAAGGGGGGATATGAATATATATTAGTGGTAGTCGACCACTTCACACGGTTTGCGCAGGCATACCCTACAACGTCAAAGTCAGCTAAAACGGTAGCCGATCGCCTGTTTAATGACTATGCCTTGCGATTTGGATTTCCAAAACGAATACACCACGACCAAGGTGGTGAATTTGAAAATCAGCTTTTAGCCCAGCTGACAAAGAATTGCGGTGTCCTTAGTTCCAGAACGACGCCATACCACCCGCAAGGGAATGGTCAGACAGAGCGATTTAACAGGACCTTACTTCAAATGCTCAAAACACTGACGGACAAGCAGAAGACGAACTGGAAGGAATCCCTGAATAAACTGATTTTTGCATACAATAGTACTAAATGTGAGGTCACAGGGTTCTCACCTTTCTATCTTCTTTATGGACGACATCCCAGACTGCCAATTGATCTTCTCTTTGGTTTGGAAGAAAGCACTGGTGCAGTAAGCCAGCAGGAATATCTGAAGAGATGGAAAGAACAGATGCGGGAAGCATATGAAATATCAAGGGAAAATATGGAAAAGGCAGGAGGACGGAGTAAGAAGTATTACGATAAGAAACTGAAGAGCACAACCTTGTATCCAGGTGACCGCATACTTGTTAGGAACCTGACGCCCAGAGGAGGTACGGGTAAATTGCGTAACCATTGGGAAGAGACCATCCACACTGTTGTGAGGCAAGTCAAGGAAAATCTCCCAATTTATGAAGTCAAGCCTGAGCTGGGAAAGGGGAGATCCAGAATCCTACACCGTAATCTCTTGCTTCCATGCGATCACTTGCCGATGGAAGGACAATTCAACAAAGATGCTGACCTAGAGAAAAGGTTGACAAAGGAGAACAAAAAGAGGAGTGACATTGCTGAAACTGATAGAGATGAAGAGGATGAGGATGAATGCTGTCTTTATTACTCACCAAATCAACAGCACGGTGGAGAAGGGGGCGACGAAGATGCTGACGAGTTAGAAAGGGGGGTGAGCGGACTGGCCAAGCAGATCGAGAATATCGCCGAAAGCGGAGATCAAGTGGACACTGTTGGGCTATCAGAGGACGGATGCCCAGGTGAAGAAGGCTGTGATGAGGAACTGATTCAAGCTGAGGATCCCTTTGTAGCTGGACAAGAAGGAGAGGAACATGTTGAGAACACATTATCACCTGAGCAATGCAATGATTTGACAACAGTTGAGAGACATTCTAGACCTCAGAGAGAAAGACGTGCCCCTCGACTGTTCACTTATGATCACCTTGGCACACCCAATTGCCATAATATAAGTTGTAGTCATAAAGTTCAGCAGTATCAGAATATGCCTTACCTTGGACACCAAACATTTCCATCATGGTCAAGCCCAGGGCCATTTTATAATCCTTACCAATATCTTGCATACGGATATCAGGGATAGACTGTGGTTTAATACAGGCTCAGATATAGTAAAAGCAGCATAGTCCACATAAAACAAAGTCTACAAAGATTGTCATTACTAAAGCTTAAGTGAACTGCTAGATGTTGGGACAACATCTAATTGTGAGGGGGAGTGTGTAGTGTAGTGTAGTGTGATTAAACAAAATCAATATGATTAATGCAATACTAAACAATATGGTATGTGAATTTATTATTGTTTTGTTGGTAAAAGAAAAAAAGAAATTAAGTGTAATTCAGGAAATGTCCACAAGGGGGAAACCAAAGGCTGCAGGCAGTAGCGGACACGAAATATGTTTTGCGTTACAGCCAATACAGCTTGATGCACAGACAACAAGGAGTTCGTGTCGTCTCATTTATTTATGTCTATTTTCCCCTTTTCCAGGTATAGACTTTTTATTAATTCATTTCTGTTGTGAGTTAAAACTACACAGTGTTTATAAGGCTGGTTATTTCTCCTGAACATATGTGGAAATGTGAGGTTTGATGGTAATTATCGTGTGTTTGACATGCTAACCACGAGGAAACTGTGGGTTAAACTGAACGCATCTTATGTCTTTGCCTAACTGTAAAGTAAAAATATACCATTTATTAACTGAAATGGTTAGGAGCAAATGTTATGTGGAACATAGTTCATGTTGTTTTCTGTATTTCATGGTTAATCTGTTTAATGATAAGTGACTGCTGAAATAGTGTTTCATTTTATTTTAGTGTCAAAGAAGTTGTAGAAAAGTTGACACAGGACTAAATGTTAAAAATGCAGGTTTAGTGTTTATATAAATACACAGTTATAAAAGTGAAGTTATAAAAATGGGTACAAAAATGTATTTAAATTACGGTTATGGTGACTGTTGTGATACATTGTTATGCATTGCTGATCTCGTCTGCGTATTAATGTGAACTAATGTATTGATGTATACATTCAATTCTCTGTTATATATTGTGTTGGAAAAGAAAGAAAATAGTTCACACAGCCAATACAGCTTGATGCACAGACAACAAGGAGTTCGTGTCGTCTCATTTATTTATGTCTATTTTCCCCTTTTCCAGGGGTGCAACACCATCAAATTGCTAAGTTTAATTATATCAAGTGCTGTGAGAAAAGGCTATAAATCTCCACCTCCAACATCCTCACACGCAATATAGCCTACTAGCCGAGACTCCTTTATGTGTACAGATGTGACGTAATGACGCAAAGACATGCTCGAATCTCCCGCGGAAATCCACCAGTACCACTGGAATTAAATACATTCTTACAAGCTTACCGCTTTGAATCGAGCTAAGGTAAGACTGGCTGGTTATGTATTTGCTCAAATTTATTTTGGATCATTTTTAACCCAAAAAAGCTACAAACTGCAGCTTTAAATAAAAAAGACAAACTAAATTTGTATATAATATAATAATAATAATATAATGTAATGTAATATAATATAATATATACATTTAGGATATGCTGTTTCCATTCAATTAAAAAGACTGAATTTGTATATAATATAAAAATTTAGGAGAAGCTGTTTCCATCATACGTACACATGTAAACATTCGCTCACAAACTCAACTCAAATACAAATACACACTCAGCAGATGGAAAGGGGGTCTAGTCTACACCTCACCCTTGACTCCTCTTTTTGGAGCGTCTCAGGACACCCCAGTCAGTTAGACAGACAGAAAGCGGTGTCTTTCTGGACCAGAGCACAGTCCTCTGAGCCAGAGCCCGTCATGGCGATGGCAGCATGGCACTGCTTCTCTATTGTGACCATCCCCCCCTGCAACTGTGGGACGGGCCAAAGACCCAACTCTCCTCCTGAAATAACCCTCGCCCTCCTAAACACTCAGACCAGAAGAAGAACAAGCATGAATAAGCAGACGCTAACAAAACCCGCTATGCTAACAGCAACAACAACAAGAAATGACCTGCGTTACTAAAGCCAAAACCTCAGGCCCAAATCTAGAATGTATTCTAGTATGTTACACTAGAATGTAACTTTATCTTCACGCTATTGGTGGCTCAGCAGTGCATTGCCCCGAACACGTGTTTTTGGTCTTGACATAAACAAATCCCTCAACAAATACATTGCAGGTAGTGAGAATTGCGTGTTAGCGAAATATCAGAAGGAAGTTCCACGCTAACAACTTTGTGCAGTTTAACGGTGTTTATATCACTACTGTGAGGGAATAATTTGTGACCCAAATACCATGATTTCCTCAAACAGAGATTAGCAAAACAGTCCTTACCATACAAACAGCACCAAAGGAATTCCAAAGCTCTGGCAGGAGTCGCTAATGATAGAAGTATTAGGTGCTAATTCGTGTCATTTTGTTTGTGTTCCTGGGGACATTTTACACACACAATCAAGCTAGTGAGGACGTAGTAATTATTAGGCAAAATTCTGACATTAGCATTGTGAGACAAGTTATAAACAAACTTTAGCAGTTTTAGCATTTTCCAGTTTTTTATATATATACACAGTATGTATGATAAATTGTGGATCCCTACTGTCAATTGAAGGCAAAAAGTCACTTGTCAATAAATACAGATTTAAAGATTAAAAGTTAAATAAAGATTCATGTGCATATTACTTCTCTGGGACACCTTAGTTTATACTCTTACTTTACTTAATTCATTTATTTACTCACACCATAGTTAAGCCTTTCAAGTTGTACAGGAGAAACTCCTCAGACACATCTGTGTGTGCTCTTGGATTTCCTTTGAAAGGGATGATTAAACTTGTTTTTCAGCAATCCAAGCTTTGTGCCGGTCCTACCACCTCTGTCTGGCAGTAATCTTGAACTGAAATTCAACCCTACTGTTAAAAACACAAAAATCTCTCGGCCTGCCCATAAGCCCTGGTCATCTAGAGTTACGCAGCATTGTTCCCCGCAACTTCGGAATGATTCTGCACTCCTGACACAGGAACAGGACCTGAGCAGATGTTTTACTAGGGTGGAACACTCTTCAAGACATTAAAACATTCTGACTGGTAAATTAGGGTCTTCGGGTGCTGGATCCTAAAGGTGAGAGGATAATTAAATCAAACAATACTATAATAGAAGATGAAATGAATGTTGTCTTAAACAAATCATACATAGGCATATGCAAAAAAAAACACAATGCACGGATCAGGAAGTTGAATGGAGAAACGCATAACAATAAATATTTACCTGTATGCCAATCAGACCTTGTAAAGGGCACACTGCTTGATACGGATGCTCTCTTCTTATTGCTCACATTTGAAAAACAGATTCCCTTCAGATTCTCTATGGATTGCCTGCATGAAAAGGTCATTTGTAATATATCAGGAACATATTCACCTGGAAGTAAAAGGACCTTTGGAATATGCTGAACTGAGCACAGTTTTGGCCACATAGGAAGAGAAAGTTAGACAAAAGAGCATGCTATTTCCTGTCGAGACAAGTTATTTAAACCGAAAATGGCTTATGGAATGTCCCATGTGAGAGCCTGTGGCGGCATTAGAAATTTACTGTGTAAAATATTACAATTATGGGTTTAATACATTTGGAAACAGTACTGATGAAATAATGATGAGAATATTTTTTAATAAACAACAGTCCAGAATTAAAAGAGTCTCCAGAAATATAGATCCCACTTTATATTAAGTGTTTTTTACTACTATGTATTAACATTTAAATGAATAATTTCATAAAATACAGTCATTGTGTGCATACATGCTTTTCCACTGTACTTGTATTTAAAAAAAAAAAATCCTGTACGTGATTACATTTGAAATTAATTTCTGTAATTACATATAATTACCCTTCCTTTACCTCTAAACCCACCCTTAAACCTACCCATGATACCACCAAACCTGCCCCTAACCTCACCCGTATCACGCCTCAGTAACTGTAAAAGTGTTTTACAATAAAAATATAAATAAAAGAAAGAACTAATTGCAGTGTTGGAATTGTGTAAAATTCTGGCTGATACAGATTATTAATAATCATGCCAATAACTATTTTCTCGTTATGGCCAATAACTGAAAAATGGCTAATATTAAAATTCGGTAACACTTTAGTTTAGGGTCCAATTCTCACTATTAACTAGTTGCTTATTAGCATGCACATTACAAGGATATTGGCTGTTTATTAGTAGCCTACTTATAAAGCCTTATTCTGCATGATCATATTCTACATCCCTTAATCCTACCCAATACCTAAACTTAACAACTACCTTACTAACTATTAATGAGCAGTAATGAGGAGTTTGAGGCAAAAATCGTAGTTAATAGTTAGTTAATAGTGAGAATTGGAACCCAATCTAAAGTGTGACCTAAAATTCTAATCTATTTTTTCCAAAAATGTAAAAAATAAAACACTAAAGTAGTTTTAAATGCTACAAGTGAATCTAGGCATCACAGTACAGTACAAAAAAAAATGGATATTCATTTTGAGATTTGTTTTTTAAAAGATTAACTTAAAGTTAGTAGGCATTAGTAGTCATACATACATACAAAAACTAAATACTCATGCAAGCAGTGCATTAGATTTGTATGTCTACTAACAATATTTTCTAACATGATGCAATTAAACTTTCAAGTCATTTTGAGATCCCGTGCTTTGAAAACAAAAACAACAAAAATGGGGAGCAGCTGCAATTCAGCACAATACAAAAGATGGTTAAATGTCATAATACTTTGCGAGACACAGTAAGTGTGTGCATCTATGTAGATATTTGTGTACTATTATGAGAGTGTACTGTGTGTTTGGTGCTTGGAGCTGAATCAAGGGCAGCATGGGCAACAGCATAGACAGGCCAGATAATGTGTGTGTGTGTTAAATATTTGAAGAGTGTGAGGCTTGGCCTTGGGGTGAGAGCAAGACACACTGCATGAACAAAATACATGTAAGTGCTGCCTTCAGATTAAATACAAAAGGCACTGCAAATGTTACAATGGAATGAACTATGACAACATATCTGAAGGCTATTTACATACTACACACACACACACACACACACACACACAATAATCCAGTGGACAAAAACAACCATATTCAAAATTATTACTGATTTAGAATTACATCGATCAAATACATATAATTATGTTTAAGTTGCATGAGAAGATATAACAAAATATTTAAATAAAACATATATACATATGTATATGTATGTGTGTGTGTGTGTGTGTGTGTATACACACACACTGAATACTGCATATATACACACATGCTGACACACACTTTTTTTTCTTAAGCAGATGAAATGTAAAATGTCCTAATTAATCACAAATTGTCAATAAACATTAACATGGTTTAGTAAAATAGAAATTCAACTCTCAGACTTCACAATCACAACTGAAGAGATGAGAAAGCCATCTGAACATTTAAAACAGGTGTTGAGAAGGACCGGCATGTGAGAATTCATGAATATTAATGAGCAAGCATTTATGAAAATGAATATTCATAGGAAAAATCCAATCTACTCCTCTTCAGTCACACTTTCTGTGCATGTTGACGTAAAATGCATATAGATGCTAATCTCTGTTAAAAACGTGTGATATAGCATGTAGTAACTGCCACAGAAACAAGCTTTTTAATGACAGCGTTGTTAACGTCGGCACGAAAGCAAAAGCTCCTTATTTCACGTGTGTAGATCGTCTAAAGATGTAGGCTTGGGGTTAATTAGCCGTAAAACACAATGCTAATCTAGTCTTTATAAGGTCACTGTCGTGGTCTGATGACCTAAAGTTAGAAAGGATCATGACAAGGATTTGTTCCACAAGGAGATCTAGGCTTGTTTGTTTTAGTGATATATAATGTCTTTACGAAAAAATATATCCCATGGGAGTGTAAAAAAAAAAAAAGAGACATACAGAAAGCTTTACAACGTGAAAAATGTGTCTGAATGGATGGAATTATGTAACAAAATGTTAAAGATAAACTTATGCATCACTTTCCTTCTCATCATGCAACAGTTTGTACAGGTTTCAGTCACATTTCTGCGTAGACGAAATTCATGAGGCATACAAGCAAATTCTAAATAAAGGTGTCACTAGTTCAGTTTGAGGGAATCAGAAAGAGGCTATTTCAAGCCAAAAACCATCACCACAAGTGGCATGCGACAATCTCACTCTCAGTTATTTCACAGAAACACATTTCTGATGGAAAAAAACAACACTTCTAGTTGTATGATCCTCCTACATTTTGTACATAGTAAGAAGTGTATTATCTTGAGTTGACGACAGCGAGGAGATGCATTAGATGGATGTTTTATTTATTCTTGGCATTTCAGAGCACAGGCTGGTTCTAGAAGTGACAGTTTTTACTAGCTAGATGATGCAAGGAGGCGACTGCGAGTCCTGTCAGAAACTATAGATACCACAAATGTACCAAAAAATGTTCGCAAGCAGATCTGTTGCCGTTTTACAGTGAGGAGGTCATGTCTAGGTTTTTGTGCCATCCTCAAAAATAAGGTCAACATCTGGGGACAGTTGCGTAAACATAGCCATTATGTTAAAGTCCCCTTGTAGTCAATCATTTTATCCCTCAAAACTCACCTTTGATCACCAAAATTATATATTTAAAAGTTTTTTCCTTGATTTTTTTTGTCATGCCTTAAAATAGCTTGAATGTAACTCTAAACCCTTGCCTGATTTAGTATGCACGGTTCTATGAATATGCAAATTAGCCCCACCTTCACTCACTCACACCAGCTCAGAGACCCACTCATTGATGATCACATGTTGACGTGATTGGTTACAAGGAAGTTTGTGAAGTCAGAAACACCAGCGAAATCAATCACATTATGAAATACATGTTTTTCTTCAAAACACTGTGGGAACAATTATTTGCCCCCTTTTATTAAATACTTTTTGCAACCTCCTTTTTCCAAGATAACAGCTCTGGGTTTTCTCCTATAAAGCCTGCTGAGTTTGGAGAAAACCTGACAATAGATCAGAGACCATTCCTCCATACAGAATCTCTCCAGATCCTTCAGATTCCCAGATCCATGTTGGTGCTGCTTCTCTTCAGTTCAGCCCACTCATTTTCTAGGTTCAGGTCAGGGACTGGGACGGCCATTGCAGATGCCTGGTTTTGTGCTCAGTGACCCATTTTTGTTTTAATTTTGATGTTTGTTTTTGGATCACTGTCCTGTTGTAAGATCCAAACATGGCCCGTTATAAGATTTCTTTCACAGGCTGTCAGGTTTTGATTTTTTATCTGTTGGTATTCGATCGAATCCATGATGCCATGTATCTGAACAAGATGTCCAGGACTTCTGGCAGAAAATTAGGCCCACAGCATTAAAGATACAGCAGAGTATTTCATTTTACACATGGGGTACTTTTTTTTTTTTATCCCTGTATGAACCAAACCCATATTAAGTGTTTTCTGCCAAAAAGCTCTTTTTTTTTTCATCTGACCATAGAACATTTGAAAACTAACTGACACTACTGGAACTTCAAACAGGACGGGTTCTATGGTCAGATGAAACAAAAAAAATATACCTTTTTTGACAGCAAACACTTAAGATGGGTTTGGTGCACACAGGGATAAAAAAGTACTCCATGTGCCCCAAAAATGTATGACAAACTTGTAAGATTAGCAGTTTATGCAACCGGCTACTGTTAGAAGACAATAAGGATTATATTATACTTCTGAAAGCATTTACAATCGATATCTGACAAAAGCTAATAATCGTCTGTTTAAAGGCATCTGAGTACACTTCAGCAACACAGTTAACATACAGAGATCACAAAGGATGATGTTGTCAATAGTAACCTCCTTTTCCCTTGCACAGTTCAATAACTTTAACCAGTTGAGGCCAAACAATGGCCTTCTGGGTAATATATTCACACTGTCACTATCCTCACCAGAAAAAAAAAACAACACATGTAACATTTCCTTTGCATGATACTGCCTGATTCTTTTCACAACAAAACTCTTTATGGAAGGATGATTTTGCTGATATTGCTAAAGCATTATTATAAATAGTTTAAGAAAAAACAGCATTCATTTTTGTCATAATCTACACTATCTCTGCAAATTTAAACCAGTAAATTCCTGCAGGGATTGGTGACTAGACACTAAAGTGATTGTGACAAGTCCAAACCCTCCCGCACATACAGAAAACACATTTACAGTGTCCCTTTTGACTGTTGGGGACAATCATTGTAAAATGGCTTGCTGCACCGAGAATATCGCATGTTACTGGCAAGCGAGACTTCATTCATGAGATTCTGCATAATGAATCAATGGTGTGTAACGCCACAATGCTTAATTTTCCCAATGGGAAAACCAATAAACATTATTTTTGCTGTTAATTTGAGGTTCTGAAATCATTACATACATCTCCAAGTACAAAAGTGTCAATGTGTCACTGAATCTGAATAGCCTTGTAACATTCTCCCCAGATTTTCACTCAAAAGGATACGTTGTTCAGAGCAACTTAAAAGGTAATGCTATTTTTCTGAAATAAAATACTTTTCGTATTCTAGCCTAATATCTACCAACAGTTACACTACCATTCAACCATTCACTAGCGTTTGGGGTCGGTACATTTTTTTTAAAGATGTAATTCTCACAAAGGCTGCAATTATTTGATCAAATACAGTAAAAACAGTAGTATTGTGAAATATTTTGCCAACTTAAAATAACGGTTTTCTGTTTTAATTTACATTTCAAATTTAGTTTATTCCTATGATTACTCCAGTCTTCAGTGTCACATGATCCTTCAGAAATCATTCTGATATGCTGATTTGGTGCTCAAGTTCAAGTTTTTTCAGGAAGCTTTAACACATCCTTGATGAATAGAATTAATTTAAGAAAGAAAAAAACTTACTGAAGCCAAGTATTTTAACTGTAGTGGTGCTATCAAAAAATTGTTCTGTTTGTTTAAACATCTGACAAGCCACAGTATAGCAACGGTGGCTCAACCAATGGCGTGAATTTGGGGCGGGGCTATGTTTGGCCATCCAATCGCAAACTATGGGAGTGTTACTACAGGAAACCTGCTTGGAAACAGTCATTTGTTTATACAGAAATTACACTTTTTTCATGAACCATGCAACATCTGCCATTGCAAATAAATAATGTATGCGACTCTAAACCAAAGCTTCACATTAAATATTTAACAAAAATACAGTGAATCAATGTTTGGTGCAGGATAAGTAAAAGTGTTGCAAAGTATTTTGAGTAATGGATGTGTGAGCATCAAAAACTCAGTGGAATGCTGTTATTCCACTTCAGCAATCTTTGATTTGTTATCCAACCCCAAGCAGCGCTCCTTCACCCTTTCTCTCTCTCCCTTTCTGTCTCTCTCAACACCACTTTCACAAAGGCCTCGGCCATTAGCGTTCCAGCTTGCTGTTTTCAGTAAACCTTTCCTCACTGCAACATCATACACCAAAGCCCAAAACCACTCTTTACAATGAATGTCATAAGCACATTTCCCAGCCCTGAATAACAGTTTTCTTTGCTGGGAAACTGTTTCTGAATCTAATAATTATCCTCTTCATCCTCCTAATTCAGACTTTAGTGTTTGGCTGAGAAACGGGCCGGCTGCCAGCTCAAAGCAGAGTCTGAGTTGTCAGGTGGATTACAGTCATATGAATCGCTCCGCAGGAGGCCGAGCAGCCTGCAATTACAGCGTGGCGGCGCCTTTGATTTAAAAGAAACTTTCAGAAACTGACTAAAATGTTGAATAATAAGCCATTAGAGATTCCGAAGGCTGGAGCCCGAAAAGAAACACTCCCTCCCTTGAAGTTTCCTCCATTTGCTTTGGATAAACACACACACAAAATATTGTTTGACGTCACTAAACGCCGAACAACGTCTGCGCTAGTCAGTCAAGCACCTGTGACTAGATGCTTTCACTCAAAAAGTTTCGACAAATCTTTACGGCACGATTAAGAGCGGTAAGCGCTTTCTGCGCAAAAAAATATCAGTTTTATTCCATTGTACTAAAAGCCCTGAATGGGATCCTTTCAAAAGAACGTGAATCTTTTATATGACGGCCTTTGGATTTTTAAATGAAAATGAGGGGTCAACTTCTCTCATTTTCCTCACAAAGGACTGAAAGGAAGGGACCAAGCAGACTTGAAGGCTACAGCAGAAGGTGATGAGATAAAAAGAGACACAGCCAGCGCCGCCCCGGCTCACATCAATGCTGCATTGTGAGCCCCGCCAGAGACAAACGAGCACCGGCCACAATCGGAGCGGGGCCGTAATTAAATTTCACACAATATGAGGCAGCAAATGACATGTAAATTATAAATGGCTGATTCCTTGCTTTCCATGACAGTGTTAAATAAGGGAGGTGTAAGTGAAATCATTAGATTATGCCATTCGGCGATGGGAGGGAGGGGGTTTTCAAAAGGTTGCCGTCTTGAAGGGCCCGCAGCCAGCCCTGGCACAAATGATGCACTCGGAGACTATTTCAAACAGCGGCGGGGACAATGCCGAACCAGCCCTTGATTGTGTTTGTCCACCTAGGTATAAAACAGACATTATGGGCATTTTGTCCCGCTCACCGAGATGCTCGGGCGGGCTAAAAAAAGAGAAGTGAGATAAGTGGATGTACTTCACTGGCTCCTTGTATCTCCCACCAATTACCCTCTAAATACATAGACACAGCCTACTAGCGTCAACAATGAAATATAGCTCGAAAAGAGAAAAGAGGGCCATTTCAAAAGCGCCATCGCACGCATGGAGGAGTACCGTGGGGTAATTGCGGGGGGACAGATGAGGGACCGCTTCTTTTCACGGAGGGAGAGAGAAAGACACACAAATACAAACAAGAAGGGGTAATCTCACTTCAAGAGACTTGAAAAACTTTGAAACAAAAAGCCCTTTGAAAGCTGAATTTGAGAGAAAGAGAGAGAGAGCTTGCATTTATGTTCAGTTGGTGACTAAATGTAGAGGGAAAAAACAGGGAATGTTGTCAGGATGCAATTAAACCTGCTAAACAAACAACAACAACAACAACAACAAAAATGTTAAATATATATGTATAGAAATGATGATGATCATCATTGGCTTCCCAAAGTTTTGTGAACTAAAGGTGATTAAAAAGTAATGTGCGGGCACTGTGGGCTATCACATACATGTCCAACCTTCTTAATTAGGACAAATCCCTTTTTAGCCAGTACTAGAGAGAGAATAGGCGGCCCTAGAGTGTTTGTGAAGAAACTCATTAAAAATGTGGAATGCTGAATGTGGAATGCTGCAGAGAGAGATGGAGAGAGAGATGGAAAGAGAGAGAGAGAGAGAGAGAGAGAGAGAGAGAGAGAGAGAGAGAGAGAGAGAGAGAGAGAGAGAGAGAGAGAGAGAGAGAGAGAGAGAGAGAGATAGAGAGAGAGAGAGAGAAGCTCCCGTTACAGCTTTCTGCTTGAGTAGCCACAAGTGGCCTCTAGGATAAATGTTCCCCTCTCGTCTCAAGTAGTTGTCTTGAACCAAGTGCCGAGAGGAGAAAAGAGCCACAACTTGTTAGTCAACAAGTTAGCTTAGAGGGGCAAGAGAGGGATTTGGAAGAGCAAGAGCAAGGTTGTGTCACATCCAAACACACACACACACACACACGCGCAGAAAAAAGTAATGAGACTGCAACATCCTCAAACAAAAAAATTAGATCAGATAAACCGCAGTATAGCATCAAGAGGAACATGGTCATCAAATGTCTGATTTTTATATATGTGGAAATGTATCAATGTAAGCAACATTACACTACTGCCATCCATCCATCCATCCATGGCTTGACTTTAATTTTTTTCCTCATCAGCCACTGTGGCTAGTGGTTTTCCAAAGTTACTAGCCACACAGCATTTTTACAGGCCAAAATTTTGACATCAATACCATAGGGAAAAACTGACATAGATATTTTTAATATTATCTCATAATTTGGCAGCAGGTATATTAGGCTGCTGTCACTTTAAGACCTGACACGGATCTATTATACTGTTGCACATGCGTTTTCTTTCTCAACCATTTACGTTCACTTTAAACATAACTGATTGTGAATACTGTTTAGGTGAATAAATACTCGCCAAGACCGGCATTTTGACATTGTTTTGTGTGTATTTAACTGTTTAAGAGCAGCAAGCAGGAAAAATAACTCAATTTAGTACTGAGAGGCAACTTTATGTGCGCGCACTTTGGGTGTGAGCACAAAATCTGTCGGAATGGGTAAAATTATGCGCAATATGTGCAATCCCACACCAAAATTCAAGTCCTGTAAAACCAACAACATTCATGTGGAGCAAATGAAACAAGTGAGTGAGGAGACCCGGGTTTGTGTGTCAACTCGCTGTCGGAGAGATCAGAGAGCGAGAAAGCACAGCTATTCTGCAGAAAATGAGTATTGGAAGCGTTCCATTTATCGATATGCATTGAAAAATCTATACTAAATCTGCACTTAGTTTATTCTTTCAGATGCCTTTTTAAAAGACTACAATTGAAAATGTAAAAAAAAAAAGTTGTTGCAATGTAAAAAATAAAAATAAAATATCAGAAACACAGAGATAGAAAAATCTCATATAACACATACAGACATTTATACAGCTTCAAAAAATAAGGCCACATACACAGGGAAGGAAAGAGAGGACGCCTGCCTCTGGCTCTCACCCCGTCAGCTCCAGAGAGCTTAGAGGCAGGCCCCAGCCCAGATTAACCCTGATCGGGCCGTCCGCCCTGGGGCTCTCCTTCTCTAGCTCGGGCCCAGGGTTCAGCCAGAGAGTCAACACCACCTCCCCACTCTCTGTCCTAAACACGTGCACCGCAGCTCAACAAAACAAAGTCTGAGACAGCCAACATCCATTAATTTAGCCAAATAATCCTAATTTGGATCTGGCTAAAACTGACACTGGTCCCCAGAGCATCTAAAATAGCAAATTTTTGCTCGTTTGTTTAACATTTACTTTATGATACACACCCCACAATTAAAAATGGAAATCAAATTGACAGAAAAAAAAAGAAATATTGACATGGCTGTCAATGAATATGTTTGTGTGTGCACAATAAAACATTAGAAGCACTGTTGCGAGCTTCCAAAAGAGGAGAAAATTAATTATTTCAAATACATGTGGACCTTTCATGAGCACAGACTTGATTTGCATTGAGAAACATTCAGCAGAAGTAATTGGTGCACACTGAATGAACTCAATTTTCATTCCAAATTTCATTGGAGTCCCAAGGCACTACTGCATGGGATGTGAGCGCCAATACAAACAAAAGTAATGTCAAAAGGGAACGCAGGAATCGAGGAACAAAAGGGAGAGCAAAATTGTTTTAGCACCGTAAATGAACGATGAAAGCTTCATTCAGGCGGTGGGCTGAACGGAAAAAAAAAAAAAACAGATATCACATGAAACGTTGACAGTTGATGTCTTCATATAAATGTAAGAATTTACATTCTAATTAAAAAGAATTTACATCTTAATCAACGCAGGCTTAATTGTTCAGCTAGTGTTTTCCAGTAATGAAAAACAACATTGTTCTCCCAGAAAATGAATGAATGCTATATTAACATAGCATAACATATTACCTATATTAGCATATTTTGATGCTTTATATTCTAAGCAAGTTAACGGACTGCTACATAAAAGTTGTAGCAGTTTTCAATGGAGAAAAACCTTTAAAAATAAGCATAGGTATCCTTATCTTCTATCCATCATATACAGAATTACTCTGGCACACATCATTAAAACTAAAAGTAAAGACCGCATACTCAGTCAGTGAGTTCCACGCAACTACCAAGAGTTTTGCGAAGCTTCATGCTGGTCACCCAAAGCCACAGCTGAACCCTTTGGCATCTTCGTGTGGAGGCAGCTGGGGCTGATGGGGGTGGTTAGGAGGTAGATACTGAGGGAATTATACAGCACAGCCCCACACTCAAGCCTCCAGACCTTTAGAGCTTTAGCAAGTCATGGAACAGAACACAGTCTTTATGAATTTTTACTGCAAAGTGCTTCTCCTTTAAATGGAACTTGTTTCTGCCATGCAATAAAAAAATAAGAAAGGTAATTGCATCTTTTTATCTCACAATTTGGAGACTCACAGACTTTTTTGTGTGAATTTATCTCTCACAATTCTGGGATAAAAGAGAATTGTGATATTAACTTGGAATTGCAAGAAGTAAAGTCAGAATTGTGAGAAATAAAGATATTGCGAGAAATAATGCCGTGGGAAGTAGGGCGAGGCCAAGAGCCGTGGGAACGGAGCGAGCGATTGCTACTGAGCGTCACCTGCGCGCCACAACGGCCTCGAGTTTCTCACGGAGGAGCTCAAGAAGAATAAATGGAGGACTGACAACGGTGAAGGACCAGAGGACCAGAGGTGAAGGAGAGAGAGGACCAGGCTTGGACTTTACATTGTGTTTTGTTTATGCAGCAATCGTCCATGATGGGCTGCCGCTTTACTTTCGTTTTGTTGTTGGTTTATGATATTAAAGTTACGTTGATCATTTGCCAGTTCCCGCCTCCTTCTTCCCTTATCAACGGAGTTTGTTAAAAAAGCCAAACTCACAATTCTGACTTTATTTTGTTGCAATTAGGAGTTTTATCTCTCGCAATTGTGACTTTATAACTTGCCACATGTAATTACCTTTTGTGATTTTTTTTATTCAATAGCAGAAACAAGGTTCCATAGCTTTAAACCTCAAACAATTTCTACGAAATTTTGAAGCTTAACCTTTCTAAACATTATTGTAATTGATAAATCTTACCTAAATCGTAATTATGATGTCAGGTGCGTTCAAATCACTTTGGTAGGAGCAAATTGGCGATGTATCTTTTCTACAAAAAAACGGCCTAAACTCAACAACAACAACAAAAAAACTCAAAGAAAATTCAGTCTCCACTTGTATGGGAACATTGTGTTGGCGTTCATGTGTCATAAACAATAATTCTGACATGACTTGAAAGAGTTATGAGTTTCCCAGGTGTATTTGAAGGCACAGTCCGTTATAGCGCGGAGTCGGGTGTAAATTACACAATAAAAATAAATGTATATTGCATAAAAATACTGTCATTACATGAAAACAAGGAGCTAAGTATTTTTTTTTCTCCCTAGCCCATGCTAATCTCTGAGTATGCTAATAAAATAAACAGCATGAGACAGCAGAGTCCTTATCAGCTCTACAAGAAACCTGTGATAAAGACGGCTAGCAGCCTCCTCTAAACTAAAGTAATGTTCGACCGGTCTCAAGACACTAAATCAGTTTAATCAGCTTTTACACTTTCCAACCATTTACACGTCCAACTTAAAAACATTGCTCTGCGCTCATTAGCCAACACAAAAGACTAGCGACTAAATGAGGCATGATTCATGAAACGGATACCTTTAATCATCACTCCTAGCCCCCGAAAGGTCGTTTAGTATATTATATCTAAGTGTGCAGCTTATTCCTGCTTCATTACTGATAATTAAGACCTGTCATATTTTCTTGCACAATGTGTCAGCTAAGAGCTTTGGCATCTGCCAAATAGGCATCAATTTTCAAAGCTGTGGAATGAAAGGTAAGGCAAGACGTTATAAAAAGTAGAACTGGGGTTGATTTGGTTAGCATTTCTGTTCGAAATCACGATTTCACAGAAAAAAAAAAGTTGAGATTAAATAAGACATCTTATTTTGATATCGGATAGCTCTCAGCAAAAGTGATGGGTTCCATGAACAGGGAATGGCTTGCTCGCAAGAAGTCTCTAGTAGCACTCTCTCCTCGGATAGTTATCACATGAATAGCCTAACAGACTGAATTACGGGCAGAGACTTGGGAGCTGTGGAAATGTGGCAGAGAGATGCTAAAAGGGACAAAGTGGCTTTTTCATTAGCATCTGTTGTGGCTCGACTGGCATAAGCTAGAGAAAAGCCTCAGAGGTGTCATAGGTGGAGAGTAAAGAACTTTGCATGAGGTAAAATGGAAATTCAAAAAATTTAAAAACAGGATAGGCACATTTATCATCTCATCTTCACCCACATGTTAGGATTACATATCATGGTCTTTAGCATGTAGCAAAAACTACTGTTTCCTGCTTCAAAAGGGGGTTTATGAGATTGTTGTCATTTAGAATGACTTGTTATATTACTCTGTGAAAAAAAAGAAAAAGAAAAAAAAAATGAAATAATGTGCTGTGTTAGTGTTTCTAATACAACAGCTGAAGGAGTGACAGCAAATTTTACATCATTATCTCTTCTAAATTCTGTAATCATTTTCTCTATATTTTGTCCCTCTTTTGAAAAGCAATCATGGATTTTTTTCTTTTCCAATTGAAGCAAACGGGAATAAAATAAAAAAAAATTGCTGTCATCTCCCATTCACCATGGATGTTTACCCAGACTATGACGACTTCCGTTTTTGAAAACTCCAGAAATGTGAAAAGGGTCCAAAAAGGTCCACCTCAGGCCTAACAGATTTCAGCAGGGCCAAAATGATATTGAAAACTAATTTCTCTTGACACAGCGAAAATAGACAGGATTCTTCCAGCATTTCTTAGCTTTTTCCATTTTTATTTTTAAACGGTTCAAGGCTATGGCTTCATGAGAATAAAAAACACCCCCCAAAGGCCTTAAGTTTGCTCAGTTGAAATGATCTGCTTTGACAAATTTAACGGCTCTTTTTTCTCCCTCTCCAAATGCACTTGTCACTCAGTATTAGCCGTCCTCATTAATGACAATGGGAAAGTTTATCTTAGCCACACATTTAAAATCATCCTCAGCTTACAATGGGGCTCAAAAATCTTCCACAAAATAGAAGGCGGACCTACTTACACAGACACCCTTTTTTGAAGTAGTGTTACTCTTTATGCCTGGCTGTGAACAATCTTTCCACAACAATAAGGTACATTCTTCGGTGATCAATACTTATTATCTGTGCTCTGGTACATCTCTATACAACCTCTCTGAAAGGCTACCTGTGGGGTTTGGACCTGATGGTTACTATGCAAAAACATAATGCATAGAAAAACAAAAGGCTACAACAGAATCAGTTATTAATATATCAATGTTTCTCTCTTGCTTTTGTATTTCATTGCATTATCACAAATTAAAATTGATTCCAAGCACAACTACACTATATGCTTACAAAAACTAACACATTTTTAACAATATTTAAATAAAGGGTAAAGTCTGAGTTGGAATATATAAATTGAAATACTTAATTATAGTTATTGTAAATATATATATATATATATATGAATATATAAAAGTGAATCATGAATATGTTTTCAGATTTCAAATAAATTAAATATTGAATTGCCAGATTGACCCTTCATGAACTATGAACATATTTAAAACATTCAAAATGGATAGTAAATAAATACAAAATAAATAAATAAAATAAATACACAAACTTAGTAGCTATCCTATTAAAAAATATTATCTGTTTTTTGTTTTACTAAAATACACAGCAGTCCTTATCTTCTGATGTGAAATGTGATATGGTGTAAAACCTGATGTAGACACACTGTCATTAGTTCCACACAATTCCCCATGTGTCATGGCGTCTGTTTGATAAAGCTGCATATACTGTATTGACGCATAAGACAGCTTTCAACTGCAGTCTTTTCCATTATAGGACTCCTAAACTAAATGCAGAAAATATATAACAATAGTCACTTTGAAAAGCAGTGATACTTTCATTGCTGGCAGTTAATTCTCATTCCTTTTAGTCATTTTAGAACAGCAAGTGCCGAATCACATATATCACAGCCTTTGTGTCAAAAAAGCATTTGAGATAAACTATCAGATGATTGTCTAATGGGAATTTATATTTGGGTCACATACCAAAGGGGCTCCCCACACCCCCTGCGCAAAACCCCAAAGCTTCCATGCAACAAAACAGCTTGGCCTGCACCGGCCCATATCAGGACGTGACACAAACTGTGGGAAAGTTATTTTTAAGTCGAATGCCAGTGGAGACAAAGCAGGAATTGCTCCTGGCTATGGCACTCTATGGCCTGGATCAAAATTCCACCTTTGGACTTCCCCCTCTGAATACGGACAAGAGGAGGGCAGACGATGCCTGGGATGTTGATAACAATAAATTCAGCCAGGACCGTAGTCACGTGCCCACCAACCCGACACTAGAGGTTTTGAATGAATGAATGAAATACACTTTATTGTCCCCCAAGGGGAAATTTGTGTTGGACTCAAGGTGTTTACATTGATTTGAGTCCAACACATTGATTGTGTTGGACTCAAGGTGTTTACATTGATTAGGTTTTTACACAACTGATACTTGAAAATCAAAGACTGAACAACACATAGTTGTTGGTAATGCTAATATAATTACTAGAATCATCCTTTCACAGTCTTTTTCGTCCACTTAAGTGACCGATCATTTTGGTAAACATCACGTTACGTTTACCCGCTGGAAAGACTTGAGCTGTGACCTTTTGAAATGCTAATTTGTCAAATTTTTTCACTGACATTAAAATAAACATGCAAGAAATGACACTAACACTTTATTTCAATAGTCCACTTTCTACTAAGTAACTTTGCAACTACCAGTCATTACAGTATTAGTAGACTGTCGGCTTAATATCTACTAGGCTGTGTATCAACCAAAGCAATTTTTCCAGAGGCTATAGCTTATTAGATCAGATACAGTTCCGTTTATATTCCGTATTGCAACTACATGTCAACTTATTCTACTAACAACACTAACCTAACAGTCTACTTATACTCTAATGAGAGTTTGGTGACATGTAGTTGCAAAGTTACTTATAGTTAGTAGAATGTTTAAAGTGATTATCGAAATAAAGCGTAACAAAAAAGGCGACTTCTGTCTACCAATTTTTAAAGAATTTTTCTTTTTACATAATACATTTACATAATACTTCTGAGTGAAGCATTTTTGGTTCATTTTAAGTTATCTACTTTAAATGAAAAGCAAACATTTTTTTCCAAACACATTAACCTCTTCAACATTTTAGTTCAAAGTCCTACAAACACTTAAAATAAAGCGTATGCACTATGAATGATTATTTACGGTATGTCTGAATCAATGTGCCATGTAGTCGTTTTGCGTGAGATAGGATACCACTACTGCAGGAAATTAACTTTTCTTAAAAATGCAACAGATAATTATTTTTAAAAGCAATTTTATGCAGTTTTTGTAGGTGGTTAAAGGCCCAAAGTTAGATTAGACAGGGAAAGTAGCGTCTGACAGATGTATAGAACACTTAATACCAAAGGAGAGTTTAAACCTCCTTGCAAATTATTAATTTGTAATGAAACCATCAGATCCAGCATGTGATTCCTTAAGTAACTTTGTAGAAAAATGCTGGAGACAATATGATGTTGTTAAAGGAATATTCAATGAAAGTTAAGCTTAATTGACAGCATTTGTGGAATAAGGTTGATTACCGCAAAAATACTGTATATTTCCCTCCTTTTCTTGAAAAAAAAAAAATCATAAAAATCTAGTTTACAATAAGGCACTTTTAAATAAAGTGAATCAATAAATGTTAAAATACAGCCACAAGACAAAGAATATGCATGTTAACAAGATTTTAGTGTGAATTTTTTTTTTTTTTTTACTAAACTTCTATGTGTAATAATATGCAATTTTACAACTTCATTGCTATGGCAACATAAAGTCATTAAAAATCATGAGAACTTTTCAGCTCATATAATATATAAATAACAAAGAAAACAGTGAATGAGCTGAAATTATTTTGTGGTTATCAACATGGCAAAAGACAACTGTCGATTAAGCTCAATTTGTATTAAACCTGGATAAGTTGTTTAAGAAGGATATTTAAAAAATCGAGTGTCTATTTACGCTGCCTTGTTGGCAGAGGTTACTTACACTAACTCCGCCCACTGACTTCTGGTTGGGCCAGACAAAATAACGGACAAGACTTAATTGTAGCAATAGTACAGGGGTAAGGCACATGGCAAAAAGTTGACGCAATTTCGACCGGAGTTCGAACTTTAATAATAAAGTGTATAATAAAATAAGAGGTGATAAAATAAATAAATAAAGGCAGCATCTATTTAATAATTATAATAATTTACACTGCGTTATTATTGCATACTTAATGTACAACAATATTGAGGTGCAAATAGTATCTGCCACTATAAGTATAACTAGCATCTAACTACTATTTACACTTAGTGCAAATAGCCTCTACCTTAAAAACATTACACTCACAGAACACTTGCCTCTAAAAATGCCAGAACTGCTTGCTAACCGAGAAATTAATTCATAAGGAAAAAGTAGGCTAAGAACAAAATGGAACCAGTGTTTTTCACTCATTCACGCGTTTTATTTAATTAGAACCGACCGGTAATCACTTCGGTAGCCATCTTGCCTTCAGCACTCAAAATAGCACCTTGCATAACACGAGCCACAATAAACCCAACCATCATGTATATTTATTATAAACATAATACAACCTCTTAATTCAGACTCTACCACAATCGCAAATCCCCTAGCTGCCCCCACTTTTGTCCTTATTTGCTGTCTCGTCTTTACAGTTACCCTTTCTCCACCAATCTTCCTCCTTCCCACTCTCTTCCTTCATCTATCTCGCTGCCCTCGCTATACCTCTGGCAGGCTGATGCCAACATGTTTCAGGTTAGATTGCAGCCAATAGGAGCACAGATGTCATGACAGAATCTGACAAAACAGCTCAGATAAAAGCGCTACTGCAGGTGACAAGGACCTGAACTGGTGACCTAGACTCCAGCAGCTCGGCTTGTAGCAGGAGCCTCCAACAACAGAAACCACTTACAATTTGTTTGCGATTTTACTACACAAAATACCTCATAAATATATTAATCCATTTAATTCAATTGCTGACATTCCTGTTTTGAGCTCGATGGTCTAAAAAGGTTGTTGATGAAGTTTACACATTACACACGGAGTTATCAACTATACATAAATGCATTTATATATGGGTAATAATAATACTCAAATTATTTGAGTATATTATTTAACTTTGTCTACGAAGTTGTAGATTTCAAAGAATCATTACATTAAGTGAAACATATGCAAATAAAATATGCAGTTCCTATTGGTTTATTATTTCTTTTACCTAACTGCATGTTAGTAAAAAATATTAAACTGTTACCTTCTTGACCAAGTCAGCAATTTTGTCTATGCAGTTTCCTCAACAGGTACAACCTGTAACCAAGAATAAAGAACATTTTCATTCAATTTTTTTTAATAGAAAAGGCATGTTTTTTTCTTTTTCTTTTCCTATACAAAGACAAAAAATCATGGAAGCATGTTTGCTAAAAATGAAACCACGCTGCAATATATACATTTTCAATTGATAGAAATAAAGTCACAGTTATGAGAAAGAAAGTTGCAATGTACAAGTAATAAATGAAAATATAATTCCATTACTTGGTGGAGAAAGCGGGCATCATAAAAACAGATGTGCTCATTTGGCTGGAAAAAATCTGGGATTTTGGTACAACAAAATCACAAATAATCCTAAAGTTTCTCAAAATGACTCAACAGAAGCATCACAACAGTGACACCTCTGAGGAAGGCAACGCCTGCTACATTCCAAAGCAAATCGAGCTGAGATAACTTGAAACCAGTCATGTAGTCCAAATTTTCTCCCTGTCAGTGATGAGAAGTTCTCATTAGCTTCAATCTCTGACTGCATAAGCACAGTTTAATTATACGCCTGTTTCACATTCTTAGCCAAACCTTAGTCCCCCTTCGAGTGTGAAGAAACTAATCCAACATAGCTCACCTGTCCTGATGTTAATGGTAGCCTCAGGCTAATGCACCTGCATGGCTGAATGTTACTGAACGTCCTACAACTAAGCTCAGCATTATACAAGAATGATTTGTAGAGATATTAGTTTTAATCTAATTTAGGGCATATAACAACACTTTTCAATTTCCCAATTGAAAAACTTGCTTTAATTTGCTCTTGCAGTTTTGTTTAGCTATAAGATAAATTTGTGTTTTAGTGAGGAAGGCAAACCTTATACTTCATTTCACTGATAAGAGATAAGTCTACTTGTTGTCAATCATCACGGCAAACGAAGACGTGATTAAGAGGAAATTGTTCCCATAACTAGCTAACCTGCCTGGAATCACAGCCAATTGTGTTTCTTCACCTGGCCCAGGCCTGCAAGCCTACTTGAAATTTGAGCTTCCAGCAGATTGCAACCATTTTTAGTTGGAACAAGTTCCCTTCAGCAGCAGTCAGCCTTTACTTGAACCCACTCCAAAGACAGACCTGCCAATCATGTGTCAGGTCACACACACACACACTTTGGGTTTTTATGTTTTATGGGGACATTACATATAGACATAATAATTTGTATACTGTAAAAAAGTGATCCGTTGAAGTAACTTTAAAAAGTGAGGAAACCCATTGCCTTAATTACTAAATAAATAAACTTCATGCGTAATAAAAAAATAAATAAAAAAAAACATTTTACAGCTCTTTAATATGTAGCATCCCTGGAGTTTTTGAAGGTAAAGAAGTTGAGTTTTCTGCAATGGCAGAGTCAATCCCCTGATCTCAACCCGAGCATGCATTTCACTTGGTGAAGACAAAACTAAAGGCAGAAAGACCCACAAACAAACAACAACGGAAGACAGCTGCAGTAAAGGCCTGGCAAAGGAGGAAACAGTCTTTAGTGATGTCTATGGGTTCCAGACTTCAGGCAGACATTGCCTGCATGCAAATGATTCTCAACAATAGTCTATTCTGGTGACATACAGAGGCAAAACTATGAAAATTGTGTCAGTGTCAGTTTTTTTTTACTGAAGTACTTGCCCACATAATCATAGGCATGCCTTAAAAACATATGACAGGATGTGTGACCATCCTCTCGGTCAGACGATCAGAAAATCAAAGGCAATTGGCATGACTCAGACCCAGGCCTTAATACCTCCTGATTGTGCAACTGTAAGCTGGTTTTGTGCGAGTACTGGGGAGCGCCGTGGCTTTAGCAGCAGGGAGATTAGCGGGCCGGCCAAAGTTGGCCTCCAATCCTTTGCCCTACTGATGCCTGGAGGCTCTTTGAAGTAGACCCATCATACCTGGCATTGCAGCAGTGAGAACTAGACTGGTGTCAGCTCTAATCAGTTGGCTTGTCTGAGGATAGTGAACCCAGGCTTGCGCTAATTGGCCTAGTTGAGGATTATACCCCTTTGCTGGAGATTCGGGACAATAATTTAGTCAAATGGAGCCTTTTTTTTTTATCTCTGACTTAAGATGCCTTCATTTTTTCTTTTCTTTTTTTTTAGAAATGGGAATAGAAAGACATAAATGTATACACACAAAATGAAAAGAGCAAAATAAATGAAAATTACTTTGACCAAAGCAAACGATACATCCAGAGCACATGCATTAAAAACAACTTCAGAAAGTAATTTCTGATATTTAAATAATGACATTGAGGGAGTGTTTTGAGGGGACACTGGCTCTAACGTCGACTAGTTTTTTTAGTAACTCCCTAGAGCAGAAGCTAAGTAACTCGCTAAAATGGCACTGGCCTGCCACGGCTGTGTTCTAGAGGGAGGCAGGTGGTATTGGAGAGGGCCAGCTAGTGGGTGCAGAGGTTTTTAATGCATCTCCCGGGAACTAACGAGACAGACCGGCCTTAAAAATGCAAGCAAAGTAACAGAAGGGAATAAAAGCAATTCCAAACGACACAGTAATCATTTATCTTGTGAGAAAATGGGTCTTAAAAATAAATTCAAACTACTTTTTTATAGATGTTAGAGAGGTTTTGAGTTTACTTTCTCTTGATGGTTTAATAGATGTGACTTTCATGGAGCAAGTTGAAAAACAGCAAAGCGAAATGTGACGTAACATTCAAAGACAGTTTGCATATATAAACCAACAATGAAAGACAGAATGATAAATAGATAGAGCGACAGAATGATAAATAAATAGAACGACAGACAGATAAATATAGAATGACAGAGATAAATAGATAGAACGACGGACGGACAGATAGAACAGCAGACAGAACGATCGTTAGAATGATAGATAGAAAGATGGAACGACAGATCGACACATAGACAGATAGACAACGCTCGATAGAATGGACATAACGAACGATCAATAGAATGATAAAATGAAAAATAGAATGATAGAACGACAGATAGCTACATAGATACACAGAACGGTCGATAGAACGACAGACAGAACGAACGATCGATAGAACGACAGACAGAACGAACGATCGATCGATAGAACAACACACAGAACAAACGATCGATAGAACAACAGAGAGAACGATCGATAGAATGACAGTCAGAACAAACGATCTATAGAAATACAAAACTAACGATCGATAGATCGACAGATGGGACGATAGAACGACATAGATCAACAGAACGATCGATAGAACAACAGAACAAACGATCTTTAGAAACACAAAACAAACGATCGAAAGATCGACAGACACAACGAACGAATGAACGATGGAACGACAGATAGAACGATAGATAGATAGATAGATATATAGAACGACAGAGAACGATCTATAGCAATACAGAACGAATGATCGATAGAACAAGACATAACAAAAGATCTAAATAATGACAGACAGAATGATCAATAGAACAACAAAAGATCTATATAATGACAGACAGAATGATCAATAGAACAACAGACAGAGCGATGGAACAACAGACAGAACGATGGATAGAACAATAGAACGATATATAGATACTAATTAATTCGATTCAAATTTATAACCAATTGACAGCCCTAGTATAGACACATCAGCAGAGCAAAGCAGAAGGTGAACTGTGGCAATGTGACAGGACGCCCAAGTCTCTTAATCAAGTGGTCAGCTAAAGAGGCCATCAGGTCAACAAAGGGGCAAATCGGTCATTTGAGGGTGAAGTCCCAAACACCAAAGCAGTGCCAACCCTGGCCTGTGAAAGGAGGGGAGGAGGAGTATGCTAATTATCCACTGAGTATTCTTATGTGAAACAGGGCCTGGCTTAAGCCCCCTTCACGGTCTGGGGAGGATCAAATAGGTCCGGGGTTGTCAGTGCTGCCCACTTGTTTCATGTGCACCCATTATCTCGCTCTCTTGCATTGACTGGGACAGATAACTATCACGTCATATGGACCCTCCTCTGTTTTCGCACATTTGATCTTTCACGCTCGGCTGGTCGAGGCCAGGGGACTTAATCAGAGAGAGGTATGGCATTCAGACACATTCAGAGGTGGTGGCTTTGCGAGAAGATCTGCCAGACCTAAAGAAGCAGCACCGAAGCTCTTTAGATGCTACCACCGGCCACCCACAAGAGCTTAGAAGCCATTATTGGCCCTTAATACTTCAATAATAGAGAGATTACTGATTGAGAGTGAATACAATTGAGCCTAGTTATCTAAACCCGTTGCCCATTACAGCAGGAGAAGACCAAGCTAAAAGCTGAGAGAGTCCTCTCTTGAAACGCTAACTAGACATTTACGACCAATTTAACCTAATATTTGCAAACATTGCCGTTGCAAATGTTTGATGGACCTTGGAACTGTTCAAGTGTCTTAATTCAGCTCAGACCACGCATGTAATCAGGTTTTAAACAGCATCATTCAATCAGTAATTTGATTAAGGAGCTTCAGTAGGTAAACTGTTAAGTTCCTCTTGACTACAGACATGGAAAATGTTGTCAGATTAGTTAATAACCCACAAAATGTGATCACTGAATAACTAATGGACGCTAATACACGGTATAAAATGTCACGTTTTACATTATTATTCATCCAAATAATAAAAAAAATTTAATAAGTCTATTTTTTACATTAATATTTACAAATTACAAAAAATAAAGCAGCCAAGAAAATGTATTATACATATATATATATATATATATATATATAAATAAAATGTATTACATTTTTCTCGGTTGCTCTATGCTTGACTCAGACTAAAATATATATGTAAAAAAAAATAATAAAATAAATAAAAAAATAAATATAAATATATACATATACGTTGTATTGCCATGGCCATTCTGATTCACATGCGATAAGTAAATTAAATGTATTTATAATAATAATATTAAAAAAAATCTTAAATAACATCTATGCATGCAGGGTATAACAATATGATATACTTGAGTGAGAAATGAACAAATTCAACATGTGTTTGTTTTTACGTCCATGCTTGGTTGCACAGGGATTTGGCCTTAGTCAGCTGGCAGCTCGCTGCTTGGCTTAAAAGCACCGGTGAGAGGCTCAAACACACTCCAGGTCACCAGGCAGAGGTGTGTGAGTGTGTACGAGTTGCACAGAGAGGCCCTGCCGGAGGACAAAAGAAAATTAGGGACAAGAGAGTAAACCTGCCAACCCAGATGGATAAACTTGACTTGCTGATGAAGGACTCAGCAAAACGTTCCCCACTCCGAAAGCACCCCCTTGGACTAGCAACACCTCCCCGCACGCTTGCACAAACAAACACACACGCTCCTTTTGTCTGCATTGCAGTTTCAACACTTGATGCAATGAAGCAAAATGTTGTGATTATTCTCATGTAATGAAGCAGAACAAGATAAACAGCCATTCTTGTCGAAGAGCGAACAATTAACCGTTCTAAGGTTCTGTGGTCCTTTAAGATGTCTAGGGTTCATTGTCACACTCACCTCGCTGTGTAGGTGTGTGAAGGAGGTTAGGTTTTTTTATGCAGTATTTACAGTAAGCAGATCTGGCTATCACCTTTCACCATGCCTACAGCACGCTCGAGTCCTTTTTATTTTATTAAATGCACCAGTGGGCAGCTACCAAAACAGGGACAAGTGCAAGAACAGAGGGAGAGAGAGGGAGAGAGAGAGAGAGAGAGAGAGAGAGAGAGAGAGAGAGAGAGAGGGGGAGGGAGAGAGAGAGAGAGAGAGAGAGAGAGAGAGAGAGAGAGAGAGAGAGAGAGAGAGAGAAGAGAGAGAGAGAGAGAGAGAGAGAGAGAGAGAGAGAGAGAGAGAGAGAGAGAGAGAGAGAGAGAGAGAGAGAGAGAGAGAGAGAGAGAAAATGAACACATTTACATTTAAAGCAATATCCAGGGTTAAATACAAGTAAAAATTTACAGAAATTACATTTTTGAAGAAAATAATGTATGTTATTATTATTGTTCATTTAACGATTTTAACAAACCCCTAACCCTAAATACTTGGTAAAACTTTATTTTGATGGTCCACTTTAAAAATTCTACTAACTATGAGTAACTTTGCAACTACATGTCAACTAGCAGTCATTCAAGTATTAGTAGACTGTCTGCTTAATATCTACATTTTTGAAGAAAATGTGGGGTGCTTGACCACGCAAAACTCACAGGCGCACTGCTAGGTCGTTGCGAGCTGGTTGCTAAGGTCTTCTGGGTGTTTTTTTTAGCAACTTTTAGTCACTGGTCCAAGTCAATACTGAGTCCCAACGTGGCTCAGGCATGGTTATTATTGTTAACTAAAATAAAGTATTCAAAAACATTTCTGTTAATTGAAATAAAGCTAAAAGCTATTTATATATATATATATATATTAGTTGAAAAACTTGGCAATAAACAGAAATAAGTTTAAGTTGAAGCACTAAAATTCTTTCTCTCATTCATATTTGTATCATAAACAACAGACAAGTTACGTGCCAAAGTATAATGTTACACTTTATTTTGATGGTCCATTTTAGACATTCGACTAACTAAGTAACTGTGTAACTACATTTCAGCTTACTGTACACTGTAGACTGTTAATAGACTGAAATAAGTTGACTTGCAAAGTTACTTCTAGTCGGTAATGTGTGTTGGGGTAGCATCAAAAAAGTGTCAGTAGATATTAAGCAGACAGTCTACTAATACTTGAATGACTGCTAGTTGACATGTAGTTGCAAAGTTACTCATAGTTAGTAGAATTTTTAAAGTGGACCATCAAAATAAAGTTTTACCAAGTATTTAGGGTTAGGGGTTTGTTAAAATCGTTAAATGAACAATAATAATAACATACATTATTTGGGAGCACTTTATTTTAAAGCCCTGTTCCCCATGTACTTATATAATTGCAATAACTGGGTAATAACTATAGGTACTAACCCTGAACCTACCTCTAAACCTAACCTTAACCCATGTAGTTACCTTATTTTACCCAGTACTTTCTCAGGTAAGTACACTGTAAGTATACATGCAATTGCACTGTAAAATAAAGTGCAACCATTATTTGTACAGAAATGCAATTACAATGAAAGTCTCTGGGGTGATAGTTGTATGTTTGCCACATTGACTTCTATTGCAAGGTAATGCAGCTTGCAAGTGCATATACATCATGAGAATTTTTTTTTTTTTTTTGCCCATTTCTCTCCAGTGCCTTTTTGAAATGGGAGACAGTGTGCGTAAAAGCAGAGGAAGAGACTCTCTCGGTTTAATTGTATGTGACAGGACGGCTGGCATGCAGAATTCAGCTATAGCTAGTACACTGACACAGACAGAGAGCTGTGCTACATATACTACAGCATGTACAAACACAATGGCTTGGACAGTGACACATTTTGCTCTTCTGGAGTGAAATTAGCTCCACAGATTGCTTTTTTTAGTCTGCCTGATAGCCAATATGGAGCTGGTTTTACCTCCACATGTAAGAGAAACAAGATATTCAACAAGAAGATGGTGGGTGGGATTTGATTTTTTGCATCAGGAATTGATCGGATTGTGAAGAGTGATGCTTGTATGACAGGAGGGTGGAGGGGCGGAAACATAAGAGGGCTTGGTGATGTCATCTAAAACAGAAAGTTGTTTTGGTCGTTTGTGATGAAAGATTACACCGACGATTTGTCATTTTGAAACTCTTCAATTGATCACAAATAGTGCAGGAGTCTGCATAAAGTAAATACACTCTTGTTCAAAGGTTTGTGGGTTGGTAAGACTATAATGTTTTTGAGAAGTCTCTTATGCAGCAAGGCTGCATTTATTTGATAAAAAATACAGTAAAATATTGTGTATTATTATTACTAATTAAAATAAATGTTTTATATTTTAATATATTATAAAATGTAATGTACTCCTTTGCTGGCAAAGCTGAATTTTCAGCATCATTTCTTCAGTGTCAAATGATCCTTCAGAAATCATTCTAATATACTGATTTGGTGCTCAAGAAACATTTCTTATGTTGAAAACAGCTGTGCTGCTTGTTATATAAAATATATTTATTGAGGATTCTTTGATAAATAGTAAGTTAAAAACAACAGCTTTTATTTGAAATATAAATATTTGCAATATATTATACATTTATTTCCTGTTACTTTTGATCAACTTAATGCTTCCTTGCTGAACAAAAGTATTCATTCAAAAAATGATATATATATATATATATATATATATATATATATATATATATATATATATATATATATATATATATATATATATAATACTTGAACATATATATACATATATATAAACACACACACACATACATACATAAACACACACACACAGACACACACACGAAATCCATGTTGAGTGGTGTTTCCTGCCAGTGATGTAATGGGGTCATTTATTTCAGCAAACAAAACAGTGGGAGGAGACCTGAGTTGGCCTGCTGATATTTACAGAGAACAAACACTCTCTCATTAGAACACACACTGACTTGCAGCTTGTACCAAATACCACCACGACACCAACAAAGCTTGAACCAAAACTGTCAGATATCCTTTCCATATAAATGACACCTATAAACACACAATATGTAATAGGATTATAAATTGAAATGAATATTGATTGTTTGATTCCAAGAACTAGATGTTGAAATGGCTGATGGGTGTGTGTGTGTGTGTGTGTGTGTGTGTGTGTGTGTGTGTGTAGCCAAGACCAATGGGGATCTCGTATAGCATTCTGCAAAATTCCCCCAAGCCTGTCTGCTGAGCTGAACGTCTGATTGAGTCGTGTCACACTAATCTATCCTGACAACACGCGAGCAGTTGCCATGTACCCCTCCCAACCCCTAATGCACTTTTTTTGTGTGCAAGAGAACGAGAGAAGCCCATCCGCCCCTCCATTCACTTCAGAGAGGATGACGTGTTGTGTGTGTGCGCGATTGTGTGTGTGTTTATGGCAGAATACCTCAGGGTTTATGTGAAGGGTGATTTGTAAAGGAAAGAAAATCAATAGTTGGTCCATAAATGTCCTCTGTAGTAACTGTATTTTTATATAATATCACATAAAATATACAGTAAAAGAGCATGTCCTAATGTTAAATAAACATACATTGCATGTATTTATGTCTAAGTCTGTTGTCTGATTGGCTTAAATATTTTATTTTTTTACTTTTCTAGTCATCAAAATGCTGCATTAAGAGATGGACACATTATTTTATTATGTTATTAATTTATAAATAAATGTATATATTTTTATTTATTTTTTATTTTAAAGTAGAAACGAGAACAAATAATACTAGATTTTGATTGAAGTGGCCGGTGCAATTTTATGAAGGATCATTTTTGTAAAGGAAAAAAAAAAAAAATCAATAGTTTGTCCATAGATGTCCTCTGCAGGAACTCTATTTTTACATCATATTAAATATATGTCATAATGTAAAATAAACATAACAGTTGCATGCATTTATGTCTTAAACATGTATGATTGGCTCATGGCTTAAAATAAGCTTATAAGCTTTTTTTACTTTACTTTTTTTTTATTTTTAAAGAGATGGACACAGCAAAACCAATGCTTCTATATTGTTTATTATTAATTTAAAATATAATATAAAAATAGATTTTTAGTTTTTACATTTTTTTCCACAAATGAGGACAAACAATACTAGGATTTTATCCAAATTGCCATGGATAATTGCCATTTAGCAGGAAACGAAGAAAAAAAAAAAAAAAAAAAAAAACTACCAGAAATTGAGAAAAGCTAGAAAAGAAGTCGTTTGTGTTAAACTCTTTCCATAGTTATTCCTGCACTATTGTCTGGCCTGGTCTAATCCCGTCCCGCTCCAGATGGGATTCAGGCCAGGAGAGAGGACCGTCACCCTGCAGGTGGGTGTGGAGAGCGGCTGGGGGATCACTCCCCTTACGCCTCACCTTCTCCTCCACCCCCTCTCCCCAAAATCCTGTTTTTAACACATGACCGGATGCCCTGAATTATTCAACCTTTTCAATATTTCACATGGCCCCCTTTTCCATGTTTGTTGCCCTGGACTTATGCAATTTTCATGGAAAAAAAATGTTTTTGTCCTAGTTTAAAACACAAGCGAGACAGAGCAAAGGTTTGGTATCATTGGTGTGGAGACTGTTGTGAATGAAGACTGAAAGGGGTTTGTGATAAAGACATGACAAGTTTCTCATGAAATTAGACTGGCATCGTTTTTCTTTTTTTAAAGCTAGATAGATAAAGCCATTTCTTGTTTCTCACATAACGTTACATTTTCTAAGACACTATAAATTAAATGTTAAAATATGACTATAAAACACTTGATTTTGATTGGTCAAACAAGCCATTATGGGTTCAAATTTGTTTATATACCGAGCGCTAAACTATAAAATTGTCCCAGACAAAGGATTTCCTACATTTCACCTTTCTCGTATCACTCCGCAGTATCTTTCTTCTCACATAATACAAAAACTTAAACTAAAAACAATACTTGTATGTCTATTCATTCATTATTTGGAACACGACAATATGATTAGTGGCATTCATTCTTAAAAATAAAGGTTCTTATTTGCATCAATGGTTTCATGAAGAACCTTTAACATCTATGGAACCCTTACATTGCACAAAAGGTTCTTTAGAACAATATACTGTTTACAAACTGTTCACTGAAAGGTTCTTTGGGGAACCCAAAATGGTTCTTATATGGCATTTCTGCGAAAACTCCCTTTGGAACTTTTATTTTTATTCAAATGATGCCAACTTTGGATCGACAAACAAAACTATCAAATATTATCCTAACATTGCATATTATCCTTGTATTGTAATCATTACGAGCATAAGTTGTAATTGCTGCCTAACACGTTTATGGTGTCTACTTAACTGAATACATGATGTTAACTCTAAGAACACAACAAATACAGCTGTATATCACTGCCATATGGACATTACTTTGATACACTCATCTTTGAAACAAGCATTTTCTGTAAAGCTGCTTTGAAACAATATGTATTGCGAAAAGCGCTATACAAATAAACGTGAATTGGGTTTTTAATAGTGAATTGTACAGATGGTTATAACAACAAAAACCCTGATTATGCCTACTATACTTTATATAAATACGCTTCGAGCGTTAAAATGGGCAATGTCACCTTTACTACACTGAACCAAAATAACTACATTGCGTCGTTTTGCATACCTCCCTCGCCACAAATTTGGAGTGCTTTGATACCCCTTTTCCACCAACAAGAACCGGGTGCTGGTTCAGAGCCAGAGCCAGAGCTGGTTCGGAGTTGGTTCGACTGACAAGCTTACTAAGAACCGGTTTGCCTTTCCACCGGCTTGAGAGCCACAACAGAGCCAGATCTTACGTCACTGCATACGTCTCATGTTGCCCAGCAACGCTAGTGCGGTAGCGCCAAACACAAACACGCCAGGCTTGTTCGAGATGCATCGGCTTCTCGCAGATCGATCGCCGCATGACATCAAAGCACTGCGAAAGCGATCCAAAAGCACAAGGAGATCTCCATGATCTCCAAACACTCCCGCAGCTCCGATCGGTCCGCGCCGCTCCGATGCATCTCGAACAAGCCTTCTATCAACAATGGCGGCCGTTGCATTACTATTGATGCTCATGGCTTTGCGAACCTAACGTACATCGGCATCCAAACACGGCGAATACAACGTGTTCGTGCAGCTCGCCGTAACTTGCATAAACGGAGATTACAATCGAGCTGCTATTAGCTCGATTAGCTGCTAATTCAAAAATGGCGGTCACAAGTTTCTGTTCGTCTTGTTGGCCACGGTAACCCCGCCCCCCAGCCGCTGACGTAAGCGGTTCTTACTTCTAGACCAGCAATGATTTGGTGCTACTTAAGAACCACTTTTACTGGTTCGGAGCTGGTGCTTTGGTGGTCGAAAACCAAAGAACCGATTTGAAACTAGGCTCTGGCTCCGAACCAGCACCAGCTCTGCCTTGGTGGAAAAGGGGTATGAGAGACAAGAGCCGAGGAAAGCGAACTCTCGAGGTTGGGCATGTTGGCTGGTGACCAGCGGGCTCAAGCCGCCCCATTCTCCCACTGTTTCCTTCAGAGTCCTGGCTGCCGCTACTCGCCAACCCCCCTGACCTTCCATAAGGCCCCAGCCCAGGACACCGCGCCTGTCCTGCCATGTGGTTGGCTGTACACTCCTCTCTCACAGGACCCTTTTCCTCCAGAGTGGGGTGGGGGTGTAACATTTTCTGTAAACACACACACATAAAAATACAGTCGAAAATATAAGCGAAGATGTAGATGTAGACGCACAAACAGCCTGACACACATGCGGCACCTCATGAGCGAGTTATTATTAAACTTTCAGGTCAATTGTGTGGTAGAGACTCAACTTGAGGCTTTCAGCAGCATAGTGCAGTAGAACTGATGAAACATTCATGCTCGGAGAGCCATGTTTCTTTTCTTTTTTTGTGTCCATTTTCATTATATGTCATCTCTGTTGAGTCAAGTCAAGATCTCCTAATTCACTAGTACCTCTTACAGCTAATCAGCCTGACATGTTAACTTACATAAACAAAACTTGAGGATTGTGAGTTTGTAAAATGAACACCAGAGAATAGCCCCCAATAACCTTTTTAAGTTTATATAACCAATTCATGCAGGATGTAACAGGCTTTTAATTATACATTATTCAAGTTTTAGAAAACGCAATAACAAAATGAGGATCTGCTTAAAATGCTTTTTTAAAAGCACTTCCGAACCCTGACCCTAACATGATAAAATAGATAAAACTATTTCTTGTTTCTCATTGGAAAACACTCAAATAAAAGGCAAAATTGTAAATACGATTTTGTTAATTTTTATATTTTTATATAAACTGCAAAACTGTCCAAGGCAAAATATTTCCTACTTAGCTATACTAGTTTTATGTCTCTTGCATTGTATTTTTCTTCTCAATTAATACATTAACTTAATATTTTTAACACAATCATATAATAAGAGGCATATTGTACAGTCAAATGGTCAAACACAACAAAAAAAAACATTATGCAAACTATGCTTTTCATAACAATCTAACATGGATGTTTAGTAACATTAACAATATGAAACCAAATTACATCAAGATTAATGTCAAAATGGCTGAACTGTGTAGACAAAACCAGGCATCTGGTGGGGGCCGCTGTCCCGGGTCCTCAGAGTGTGGCCGGTATAGGGGTTGCCCCTGCCTTCTGCCTATAGAACAAATGTGCCCAAGTTTGGACCCAGGGTTGCCCACAGTCTGCTTGCACCAGCAGCCAAGACCTCCATATGCCCACCCAGCTGACACCGTCTCCAGCACGCTGTGACCCCAATGTACAGTAAAGCAATACTTCCCAGCACATGCCCAGAACTCTGTACACAGAACCAGTGCACTAGGATACACCCATGGATATGCATGCATTAGTGCTGGGGAAGCTACTTTGGAGGTTGCCAAGCTAATCATAATTTCAAGTAGTTAAATTCCTGCCAAACAACTATTTAGAAAAGGCAGATTCAAGTAAACGCCACCGAAGCCTTTAGGGGCCTTCGGTATTTTTAATCAGAGCCATCATTTTAAGGCATAAATTGTACATAAATCTAAACAAAATATATATATTTTTATACATTATTATAAAAAAAACATTAGCTGCAAGTCTTAATGGACAGTAGAAATGATTCATATTAAAATTATTTCATTAAATGCATTAATTGACTTTATTTTAACTAAAAGCATTTATATAAAATTTATTTTAACCATCAAATCTGTAAATAGCCTGTCAATAATAGTCAAGAATATATATTATATTATATATATATATATATATATATATATATATATATATATATATATAAACAAAAAACATCTTAAATGCCATGGAGAGACTCAAATCTGTGAATTGGTTTTTGTTTTTAAAGGCCCCATCACACCTGTTATTAAAATACTTTTTGGTTTACTGAGATAAGTCACACCAAAGGAGAGAAATATACCTGAATCTTATTTTTTTAATACTCCGTTCTCATTTCAAATGGATTGTATGAAACAAAAGTTAATATCAGGGGTAAATAGGGCCTTATTGCTAGTTACTTCCCAACATGCATGCATGCTCTCAAATACACACAGAAATGTGGTTACAAAGATCAAATGCAAACACAGTAGCACAGGCATATGTAGTTATGCAACCCTAATATCAGTGCGTCCATTAAAAGTCAGAGCATTAGTAACCACAAAAAACCAGAGGCGGACAGAGTACACAGCTTCATTACTTGAGTAAAAGTACAGATACCCCTTGCTAAATTTTACTCAAGTACAAGTAAAAGTACTACATTCAGATGTCTACTTAAGTAAAAGTACTGAAGTACATGTTTTTAAAAGTACTTGAGTATCTAGAGTACAAGAGTACATTTTCTAAATATTGCATTACTACTGCCACAGTGCTTAGAATTTATGTACAGAAACGTCCTACATGGAGTTATGAAAAATGTTAATGTTAATACCTTGGAGAATGTAAAAGGAATTGAAAGTAAAATCAAGTCATTTTCATCTTTTTACCATGTTGCTTTATTTAACATTTTAAGAAAATTTCAGAAATTTCAGAAAATTGAAATAGTCTGGCGAGGTGGGGCCACGGGTTGGCACTGTCACGGGATGGACCTGCTGCGTTTTCATCCATTGTTTCGTCCATGGTTTCGTCTCTTATCTAAATCTGACCATGGAGTTGACTTTGGCGGAAAGCTAAAGGTGATTGCTGATAGGCTGTCCCAATCTGTGGCACCTGCACAATCCAATCACGTTTGAGAGGGAAACAACAAATTGAGGGGTTCCGAGATTTTTCTTTTTTCCATTTTTTTTTTTAGAAGTAGTAACGGGTACTCGCGGTTATGGATAGTAATGTAGTGGAGTAAAGAGTACAATATTTGCCTCTCAAATGTACTTGAGTAAAGTCATGAGTACTCCCCAAAAATGAAGTACAGATCCCTCAAAATTGTACTTAAGTACTGTACTCAAGTAAAAATGTACTCCGTTACTGTCCGGCTCTGCAAAAAACAAAAGCTTACTGATATCTGAGCAGCTCTCACAAAATTTACAAAGCTTCTGATACATTAACACTTATCAGGAGTTATCCTCTCCTAACAGCCACCGCTGAAGGCTCCCGTTGCATTAATATTTTACAAGATTAATATTTAAACACATCAAATGGAATATGGAAAATAGCATCTTGAACAGAACCTCATTAGCCCACAAAAGAGAAGCTAAGTAAGTTTCATATGGACGGATGGATGGATGGACGGACGGACGGACGGATATTGGGTAAAAAGATTATGGGCAACCTATATAAATTGACATGTTCAAGAGTTCACTATGACATTTGGCAATAACTACCATCTGCTGTTTAAAAATAGTCTACTAAACGAAGCACTAAACTAATGCAAAACAACCAATCAACTGTCTAGACTTCTTTTATAAATGGCTGGATGGCTTTCAAAAGCAAGTCACAACTTTTTTGGCACGTCAAGTTTAGGGTTTTGAAGGAGACTTCATGCACACTGAGGAGAAGAGAAGCCAAAAAAACGTCACGCCACAAGATCACAAGACTGCCTTTGGCCAGAATCATAGTTCAGAGCTCCATTGTGATTTATAATTTCTCTTCACATATTTTGAAGTGAATATGAAAGTGGTTTAAAAGTGCTGTAAAGAGTGTGCTCCAGCAGACACATTTTTTTGTTAACAACAAAAAATGATTTTAGTTGTTCTGGTTCATACAACAGAGGTCCTGGACTTCATACATTTAACTTTAACTTTTAAATCTTTATTTAGATGTATTTATCTCCATTATACTGAGGCTGAAAAGGAAAGAAACATCTGAAATAAAGTAAACTTACGGTGGGAAAGGCATGATGACCTTTAACATGTGGCGTCGTGCCAGATCACGGTGGAAAAAAGACTTGCACGTTGTCATATATGACACTCAACAATACTTGTTTGCCTCTGAGCTGCCTGGAAACAGCTTGCCGGCTGCTGATGATGGCAGACCCTGGAGGCCACCAAATCCCTGAGGTAAAGAGAGGAAAACATTAGTAACAAGATAACAGGGGAGGAGAGGGCTCAGAGAGCTTGGCTTCTTCAGGTACCTGGGCCTGCTCTTAACTCCTGAACCAGCATCCCAGGGACTGGTGACTACAAGCAGTGGGTGTAGGGGTGGTTATAATGGTTGATGATGATGATTTCAGTCAATATATTCCATGATTATTATACCAGTCTGCCTGGCTGTTTATATCATATAATACACTTAAAGAGTAACAAATAAATAGTCATTTAATCAACTTTTTTTTTCACTAAATCAACAGTCCCCCTATTATAGTGACAATCCCCCAGGAATAACCTGGGATTAAGTGCAACAAAATACTGATAGCTCATGAACTGCCTCATGTGGTGTTTAAACCTATAACCTTTCAGTTAACACAGATCTTTCCGTTTTTAAAATAATGGTTTATATTTTGTCTGTTTGTTTTAGTTAGATTTTGTTTATTTCAGTTACCAGGACAGATTTTTTTTAAATAATTGTTTATATTTTGTCTAGATTTTGTTTGTTTATTTTAGCTAGACTTATTGTTTGTTTCAGTTAACAGGACAGATTTTTTTACTTTCTATATTTGATTGTTTTTGTCTAGATTTTTTTTTTTTTTTTTAGTTAGATTGTTTTGTTTCAGTTACCATGACAAATCTTCCATTTTTCAAATAATTATTGATATTTTGTATTATATATTTTTGGTCTATTTTTAGTTTATAAGCCAACAACAAAAAGGAGGTACAATGCCCAAAACAAAATATCAACTAAACAATTGCAAAAGAATGACTTCAGCGGTACCATGGTACAGTGATGGCAACCAAATGTTAATACCTTGTTACTTTGACACATACCATGAATCTGAAATGATTCATTTTTTTCTTCATTTTAATTCTCCGTGGTATTTACACAGCACTTCAACAATAGTGACCTATAGACCGTAGTACATGTCTGGAAAACTTTGGTATTACCATGATACCATGTCCAGAAAAATAAATAAAATAAACAACATGGTGCTTTCTGTTAATGTACTGAATACATAGTCTAATAGTATAAACAAATCGAATTCATGCAACACAAGTCTACTCGAAAAGATCAATGGAAAACCATTGATAAGTGCCATAATCAAGACACTGGGGAAGCTGTTAATCAATGACTGCCATTCACAACCTGCAAGAGACGCTTAACAAGGGGTGAATTCTGCTGAGACTGCGATGGCTTCATTACACTGGCCTCACTTACCGTCTGGAAAAAAAAATTAATGATTTAATGAACAGAGTTAAGATTTGACACCACCGCAGCACTCCAGCGCTAAATCAGAAATAATGAACGAGCCATTAACGAGGGGCTGGGAGAGAAACACCTGATCTGCATCCCCCCCCCATCCATCCATCCCTCTGTTTATCTGTCTATCCCTCCCTCCATCTCTAATAAACAGTCCACAGCTGAATCAGGGCATCACCTTCACCTGCCTCTGCAGCACTAAACCTCTGTCTATCAGAATACACCCACCCACACTGCGCCTCTGTCTGTCACACTACTCCTACGCAGTTTACTATACGCACGTACACACACACACACACACACCCCTTCACCTGGAAGATGAGCTGTCTGTCAGGGAGGGAGACCGTCTCTGGGGAGTGTGTGGGGGTCTCTCTGTCACTGTAAACCCCTGTCTGTCACACTCGCAACCTCGGACGCGAACACGCATGAGGCACGCAGTAAGAGAAGCACATCCGTACACACCTGTCAACAGAAGAATGTTTAATTTGAACAGGCCTGCCATTGTTTGATAAGATAATGACTGAGGCTGCCGGTATAATCATTTAGTTCATTCATGTTCGCTTCGGTATAATGAAGGTGAGGCCTGAGAGTTCCTGAAATTCGCTAAACAATCATCAACAAGTTTTGAAGTAAATGTTTTGAAATGAGACAATAAACAAAAACACAACTAGGACAGGAAAAATAAGTATGCTTTACCGTGTTGCTTTGACTCGATACATTCAAGATCCTTTAACGGATATTTGGTTTACCAGAACACCTGGCTATCAAGAAACATTTTTCACAGGGTTCTCAAGTTGGCTAAATTGTTTTTTTGGAGATGAATACATTCCTATTTATGTCATAGGTTTTTCAGTTCAGCAGAGGATTTTTTTTTTTTTAAGAACTAGACAATAAAAAGTTCTTTGTGGGACTAAATTATGTTAGATTATGTTAGATCTTCTCAAAATTGTTAGCCATAGTAGATACACAACTGTTTGCGGTCAGCAAAACTTAAATAATAATTAAGATTTCCATTTCAAATAAATGTTGTTCATATGAACTTTCTATTCATCAAAAAATCCTGAAAAAAGTAAATGTTTTACTTTTTAAAAGAATTATTTTCAACATTGATAATAATAAATGTTTCTTGAGCAGCAAATCAGCATATTAGAATGATTTCTAATAGCATCGGTTGACACAAAGTAATGATGCTGAAAATTCAGCTTTGTCAGCATAGGAATAAATTATATTTTAAAATAGATTAAAATAGAAAAGTTATTTTATATTGTAATGAGATTTCAAAATATTACTGTTTTTACTGTATTTTTTTTTCAAATTTCCCAACCTGGTCAAGTACTGTAGGTGTTTATTAGCTGGGCGGCCACCTAGTCTCTAAGCTAAAAAATGCCCAAAACCTCTTTAAATCCAGCCAACAGACAAGGGGAGACCATTTAAGAGCAGAAAACCAACTTAGACTTTTTTTTTAGCGAGGATTACATTAACTATAGACATGCTCCACAAGCATTTGACAACCAGAAGGTTCCAAAGTTTAAATTTAGCTTAAACACCCTAACTTTTTGTGAAATGTTTAACTTGAAAAGTTTGCTTGTGCTATATCTAATAAATGCCACTTGGTTTGATACTTTGTTATTGAATGCAATGACATTCTTACCTTTTTAATTATGCCTTAAGAGTCCAAATACTTTGTTGAGCGACTGCATCCTTGATCATATACAGCCTCTGCTTCAATCTCCAGTTAGCCAATGGTCTGCAACTCCCTGTGGCTTTATGCTGTTCGGAAACAAATGCTTCAACATTACAAAATCGTGCTAGTTTACTGGTACTTCTTTTAAGTGTTAACATTTCCTTAGCTTTTATGATCTTAACCAGGCCTATTACACATAAAAGGCCCATAATACCAAACATTAATTTAAGTGCTCCTCCAACAAACCCATCAATTATGGCACTCTTTACCATGCGTTCCATTCTGGACACAACTTTACAATTTAGCATTGGGGCACCTCTTGAAACCTGCTTTTAAAGAGCTGTCGAAGAGAGGCATTTTTAACTTTTGACAAATAAACAATGGCGCCCTCTGAGCCCGCTGCGCTAAACACCGCTCACCAGGCCCGAATTAAATGAGGAGAAAAATGCTCAGGTCCTTTTGCACCGCACCACGATTTTAAGGAGGGGAGAGCACACATTTCACACAGTTGCCTTTGTGTGTAATATATTGTATCATGGCCATCCTGCTGGGCGTATTTCATATAGATAATGATGAAGGCAATGCGAATATCTACGTGAACGAGTGGGTTAGCTAATTAAGATTATAGCTACCCAGAGAAGTGTCTCGGTACAGTTTGCACCCAGCAAGGCGCTGCCTTCATTGTGGGAAAAGCAGCACCATTTAAACTACAGGGTCCACATCACCTGGAGTGCAATTGATACCAATTATACCATATCATAAAGTAACCCAATTTAATAGTCAGGGAACCCACATGGGGCATTTGGCTCATTTATTAAGAGACAACAGAAAAAGGATTAATATCTAGTCGGTGAGCTGTCATTTTGTCGCAATGATAAAGCCCAGATCCTAAACTTAAGGATCTGACTGTCACAAATAAGGCAAGAGCAATTAAGCACGACCTGGCGCCAGAAAAGGCCAGTAATTAAGTGCGTTATTGTCTTTTGCCTTGCTATTTTAGTTTTAGTGGAGGTAAAGATGTTTTTGAAAGATAATTTTGGAAAATAATCAATCCAAATGAAGTATAAATATTATTAAATATTATTAATATTAAAAATAATTAAAAGATTAATGACACTAACATTCAGGTTAAGATATTTTTTTAATATAAATTAAAGACAGTACAGAAAGTAGCAGTTTTTTATATAATGTATATATACGCATATTCAAATGTTTGGGATCAGTATGATTAAAAAAAATAATAATACTTTTAATTCAGCAGTGATGCGTTAAACTAGTTGAAAGTGGCAGTAAAGACATTTATATTGTTACAAAAATGTTGACACTGTTGTATTTTTTAGAGCTGCTTTACAGCAGAATTGAAATTTGTCTCATATTTGATGAAGTTTGCATCACTGGTCATTATTTTCCTGTTTATCAATAAGACGCTGCTTTGAAACTATCAGTATTTTATAAAGTGCTATATAATGGTGACTTTATTTGACTAGAAAAAAGATTTCTATTCCAAATAAATGTTGTTTTTTAACTTTATACTCAAAGAATCCTGATCAATAGAAAGTTAAAGAATCAGTTTCCACAAAAGCAGCACAACGGTCACACTTGATGATAATAATAATAATAGTAAGAAATGTTTCTTGAGCACCAAATCAGCATTTTAGATTGATTTCTGAAGGATCATGTGACACAGAAGACTGAGAGATTAATGATGCTGAAAATTCAGCTTTGCATCACAGGAATAAACTACATTGTAAAATATATTAAATTGACAAGAGTTAATTTAGAGCTTAAGATGCTGGTAGAAACAGGTGGAAATCAATGGTGTTCACTGTGGAATTTTCGGTAATAGATGGATCCGCAGTTCTAGAAGAGGATTAATTATTTGTAATTTTTGATTCTATGAAAAGTTTACAATAACCATTAAAAATTTAAATATTGAACAAAATTATTTAGTGAATTCAATTGAAACCGGCTCCATTGTGAACGCCATAATCCACTCTTAATCTGGATCAGGGATTCCAGTGTGTTTTTTTTACCCCTCTTTTGAGACAGCAGTTGCCGTTCATCCCGTGCCTTTGTGTACGTGCCGGCCTCCTTAACGTTTTAGCAGGGCTTTGACTGGTTGAACTTTGATCTGATGTCTTCATTGAGGAGAACTGCAGGTTACCCATTCAAGATGCAAATCCTTTACCAGAGCCTATAGGCACTTTGTAAAAGAGAGAGAGAAAAACAGGGTGAAAGAGAGAGAGTGAGTGTGTTTCAATGGGAGGGGGGAATCCTGTGTGAAGTTGAAACACTCCGCACGCCCCCCTCCACACACACACACACACTCGCGCTCTAATCCACATTGCAATATGGATTAAGGTAGGGGATAACCTTTTCTTAACGTGCAAGAAAGAGTATGGCAAGGACAAGCCCGGGGTGGGCGGCTGGGGATCTTCTCATAATAAAGCAGTGCTGTATAAAAGCATGCTCTGTGTCAGGCGCTTGTGAATGGGCCTCAATGCAGCCCTATTCCCAGGCCTGGTGGGGAGGCTTGCCAAAGACTACCTAGAGCCAACTAAGCGTGAGTAATCCGTCCAAACTCAATGGACGGGGTGAGCCCCATTCAACCCTCTCAGAAGTTTAAGAGTTGATCAATTTATTATCTGTGGCGATTAGGGTGCAGGCCCAGTCACCTTCTTAAAACCCGACAGTCCGGGAAGAAAAGAAAAAAAGGAATGGGTCTCTGTTTCCACAGCTAGCGTCGCATAACCGAGGCCCTCTAATTGCGATACTAATGCGCTCGAAACCTCTGATTTGAAATGAACCAAGGCAGAAAACCGATTTCATGCTGTGACAGTTTATATATTGCCGCCGATAGACAAACGGCCCATTGAATAGGAACTGTACCTTCTAATTTTGTTTCCGGGGGAGAGAAAATAATCGCTTTGTTACATAGGTAGAGAAAATTGGGCATAAAATCATTCAGCCATTTGTTTTTTTTTTTACTCTTACAGTCTGATGTGATGTCTTTAGATGGGAATTAGATGACTGAAAAAAGCAAATTTGAATAATTGACTGTTGTAATTACGCCCCAAAAAAGGCTTTGTGCCTTTAACGGCTTGTAATGACAACTGAGTTAACAGATCGGTGCGGAAAAATAAACTACAAGTCAAACAAGCTTTGTTGGCTAAGGATCACACCCACTCCAACGGTCACAAAGGGTGCAGTGGTTTGGGACAAATCTCAAGTGCTCTTCACACTCACACTTCTTAGCACATGGATAAACAGTTTTATAAGCTCAATTCACAATAGCAATCGTCTTTTTTTTTGTTTTTTAAAGAAAAAAAAAAGAATGTTAAATGCCACAGGAGACCAAACAAATGAAAATGACAGGCGAAAAGGGGAGTGTGGTGAAGCAATGGCTGATTCCTCAGAGCAATGATGAGGTAAACAAAGCAGGTGTAATGGGGTGTGGATCAATCAGCTCACTAGCTCAGAAGCCAGTACACTAGCTACTACTGTAGCTAGGGAGTCAGCTATGTCAAAATAGCTCATGACATTCACTTTGTAGAAATTCCCTGACCTCTCACTAGATTCACTTACCAGAAACAATGCCATGTTTTAAGTCAACAAAAGACGAGTCTAAGTGTAAATCCAGACAAAGTCTTATTTTCTGTAGGTACCTTTTTATTTTGTAATGGCATTAACAAAAATGCACTGTGATGTGTTAAACAGTGCTGTAAGCTACATTTTTTTTATTTTAATGTATACATTTAAAAAAAATATTCAGTGATGAAAATGACATGGACATTTCTTTGTCTTGCTAGGGCTAATTTCACAATAAACAAACAATTAAATAATATTTTCACACTTTTCAGTTTAAGTAGAAATGATGCACAAAAATATTCTGTTCACAAATGCCATTTACCTTTTTTTCCTTTGTTTTATTTACACAACATGTCTATAGAAAATATATAGAAATTCAATTCCAAGACTACTTTTAATTTTTTTTTTTTAACAGAACAACTTTCAATTTGTTACAGTTAAATACAGAAAAAAAATCTAAAGGCATGTATGTGCTCAAAATTGAAGAAACATTCAATTGTGTCAGTGTTTATATGATCACGGCTCCTGTTAGTCCACGAACTGAATGTTCATGACATACAGATAGGGATCTCGGGAGCAGAATGAGACATCCATAGTTTATAAAGTGAGATATAAACATTCTTGCAAAGCAGTCGTCACCTCCTCGGTTCGCATGTTCATGCCCCTGTGTTTGTCAGAGGTCACTGCCAACCCACAACAAGCCGCCACCTCATTACCCAAACTAAATAACTATTAAAGCCATGTGACAAATATGCTACATATTCACATGGACGCTGCTCAAAAGTGAGGCCCCGATTACAGGCCCAGAGCGGAAAAGATTGTTTCATCGTCATTCTCACACTCAATTGACTGTGTGGTTATGTGTGCGTGTTATGCGTGTGTGTCCTGGAGTCATTATGTGCAATTCAGCCAAGCACGTGGATGGATGTGTGTACAGAGCTTTCAATCATGTTTATGAGGGGCAGTTCGTGCATATGCGTGTCTGTTTGACTCTTAGCGGCTGTTCCCTCTGCAGTCAATTTATCTTAATGTGAACTGAATGTGCTAACAACTCCAGCGCCGTCAGACATCATTTCATATCAATCATCCGGGATCAGCCACACTGATCTACAATGGCAAACACTCAGTACTTACGGCAACAAACAGATTTACTGTAAATTATGAAATATATGTTGGAAGAATGGCATAGAGCACGGAGAACTCTTAGTATGTTCAATTTTGACAGCTGGCTTGCTTGCAAACCCTTGATTCACAATATAGCACAGCATTAAGTGTATTACTGGAATAAATCAAACAAATTCCACAACACTACATAGGACAAGCGATTTGGTAAATAATTAAATTATATGACTCTATAGGACAAACGGTTTGGGGAATAAATAAATACCACAACCCTACATAGGACAAGCGGTTTCGAAAATAAATTAATAAAAGCAAAAAACAAATAAATTAATAAAAATGTTGCAACCCTACATAGGACAAATTTTTCAAATTAATTTACTAAATAATTTAAATGAAATAAACAACAACAACAAAAACGAATAATATTATTATTAATACTAATAATGGTGTGTCTACTTACACCAAGTGCAAATGTTGTTATTGCTGTTGGTAGAGGCTATTTACACTAACTCCGCCCACCATTGACTGATTGAGCCAGACAAAATGACAAAAGAAATCCCACTGATAACAGAATCAGTTGCGTGGAGAGTAACCTTTTACCGAACCCAATTAAGCAATAAATAAAGCAGCATCGATATTTATTTGAATAAATACAGTATAATCATATACACTGAATATGTTGCTATTATTGAATACAGCTTTATATTATACTACAATACACTGATGTGCAAATAATATCTGCCACCATTTGCGCTAAATAGCACCTAACTACTATTTACACTCAGTGCAAGGAAAATATTGCTATTTTCCACAAAGTGTATATAATATCTGTCCCTATTTACACTTATAATCAAAATAAAATAAAATAACCACTGCCTACTACTACTATTAATAATGCTGTAATCATTTTGTAATGTATATTCAGTCAGAACACTGTATTGACCAATCACCGTCCAGGATCGCAACCACCACATTTTATATAAAGTAATAAACCACTAAAAGACTTTACTGTGATTTTATCACTTTTAAAGGGACTTTGCAAATAATTTCTCAAAAATTAAATGATCTATTTCAGTCTATACTTTGTAGCATGTTGACCGTTCTGGTCTCCTGGCCACTTAACAAGGTACATGTGTGAAAGAAGATGTGTCAGAGCCCCAGGGACAAATCACCTTTCTAACGCAATAAAAAAAACAGGCCATTGTCTCGCAGATAACACCTTAAATTAGAAAAGCCACTCTTAACACCAACACTTCCTGATTAGACCTGTGAGGAGCTGTGGGCCAATCAGAGACTAGGACCATGGGGCATTCCTTTGTGACATCATTAAGATAATGTGTGGGTAAAGGCTGATTTAGATCCCTGGGCTGGTCACTGTTGCAGTTTGCCGGTTAGGAGTGTTTTTCTGTTTGGGGAGGAGAGGAAGGTGTGAGTGTATGTGAGGGGCTGAATTCACCTGTTGCTTTGGACTCTTTCGGCTGTGGACTTCTCCTGGGAAAGGAAAGAAAAAAAGTCACTCTCAAGGCAAAATTACATTTGATCAGGTCTAAATTGACCAAAAAAAACAAAAAAAATCCACAGATCAGATCCATCTGTCATGGGGGAGAAAAACAGCAATTATTACCCATACGGTCAAACACATATACAACGGTCAGACATATTTACAACATCTTCACTATAGGATATTCCTCTCAGACCAGCAGGAACTTTACATATAAAACGAGGTCAGATACACAAAACATGTCCGAAACATTCTTTAGATCCATGGAAACCTTCACTACCCTTCAGTGTGTCTGCACTCTGCCATGCTAAGGAATGGGAGGCCTATCAAAAAACAAGCCAACATCCTGCATTGGATTCCCGCCCTCCCCATTTATATGGAAAACAAAGGTTTACGCCTTGACCCCACCCTCCATCAATCAAAATATTTACAATGGCCTCCCATCTGTCCGCTGAACTGAAGCGGCCCGGGTGCTTCTGTTCCTCTTTCCATTAATGGAGGGCTTTTCCTGGAGAGTCGTGGGTTTGTATGACCCCCTGGCTGTGGTGAATGCCCGAGAAGGTCATTAAAACCAGTAACATCACCGAGCTGTAATGACAAGCAGAAGATGCACTTCCTCTTTTGTGGGATTCACTGACTGGCTGGTGGCTTTTCGTTACACCAACTCTGCATGGCTCGGTAGATTTGCTCCAGAGGCCAAATCTGGATTGAAAGGTTCAGGAAAAGGTGAAGGATCGTATTGTAAGGAAGAATAATTTAAATATATGAAAATATGACAAGAAAATAACTGCAAGATATTACCAATGCACTAAAATGTTTCTGAAGAAGAAACATCTACCAAGAATGAGATTTTGAACACAAATTCTTGAACTATAAAGTCAAGATATAGATTGATGTTACTAGGTTGATGGAGATTGATGTTACTAGGTGGATGCATCGCGTAGTTATGACCGTTCATATATCAAAGTACGTTCCAAAGTCCCATATTTGATCTGACTTCCACCCCCTCTGAGACTCGCGGCCAAGCCGAGGAGAGCATGCCTTCTCTGGCTTGGCCGAGTGGGTCAGCCGCCCTGGATGAATTTCACTTTTTCGCTTACCGGTATATCTCGGGAATGCCTATTGAAACTCGGATTGAATATAGATCTCCACGGGTCACATGTTAGTCAGAATGTTCAAGTCATGTTGCGAATACGCCGTCTTTACATAACACAATAAAACTCAGCTGAAAACTGAATAACTAAAGCGTAATGAATTCACAAATTCATATTACAATAGTGTATTCATTATAATGTTATTTCAGGAGTTTTTACATGTTGTTTTTGTTAAATGTCAATATATTTAAATGTATAAAATTTGGTTGAATTTTTCTCTGCTAAAATTAGATGCCATTTAAGTCAGTGATTCTCAAACACGGAGCCTCCACACCAAAGGGGCCGCATGGTGACTTTAAAGTATTAATAAATTATTATTAATATATTGAAATAATAAAACTCTTAATTAAAAAATGACAAACTAAAACAAAAAAAATGCTATAAAATGAACAGTCTTGGTGTTACAAAAGTTGCCTAGGAATGAAACTGCGATTCTATGATAATCTTTGTTCTGTTAATGTCTAGCCTGACAGACTGGAAATACAGCTAACGTACAAGTACATGTACTTCAGCGTGAAATATGATCAGTTCCACAAGAACTTGTGTTTTTCCCCCTCCAGACCAAGCCTTTCAAATAACAGAATCGGTTACAGTAAAATTATATTTTGATATGCTATAAACGTCTCTCTTCATTTGCAGCCCCGAAACCATTTCGATTCAGCCTAAAAACAAAAGGCACTGTCTGCCTCAACATCACTTTGCCCCCAGACTGGCTGATTGTTCAACTATCTGCCACTCAATGATAAAAGTGCCACCCAAAAGCATGGCTTCCTTGTTTCTCCCTCCATCCTGCCTTTGTCTCCAAAACGGTGTAATTTCAGAGATTGAAGTCCTCGCCGGTGCCTTCATTCCCCTGCTCTGACAACAATAGGACCCAAGTGCTTTCAGGAATGATGGATAAATTACTAGGTAGTAAAATATTATATCTAAGGTAGGTGATGGGTCCTTTTCTGCAGGGCTTGTCTCCATCAGTCTCATGGCACTGGAGGTAATTATAGTCTGTTGGATTGTCTCTCTCTCGGCATGGGAGAGAGCTCTGCTGTTTGTCATGAACTCATCTCGCCGAGCGATAGGACAGTAATGGTTCGAATTAACATCTGTTGCCTGGCTGGCATTGTGAAAGGCAGTGACAGCTTCACCACTGACCTTTTCTGATTATTGAAAAAAAAAAAAGAGAAAAAAAAAAAAAAAAAGAGAGGAACAATTAGCTCCCCTCTCAAGAGCCAATAGCTTAAATTACAATGTATATTGTACGTTTGAATGAAAGACTGTCAATGGGGCTCAGATGTGTGATTTATTGTGTCGTTTCATTGCAATCATTTGGTCATTTAAAGGCATTGGTTAAAACCTGTTATTTGGAGGTGGACTGGCAGTACGACAAACTCGGGGTGTTTTTCTGGGGTCAAAGCCTCATTAGATCATCGAAACGGCTAACAAATATCAACAGTAGCATGACTCAAAATGTACAACTAAGCACACAAAACTTCATAATTACATTTAAAGAATGTGTAGTACTAAAAGTACTAATAGGAAATACAAGTATGAATGTGGTTAATTAAAGGAATATTCCTTGTTCAGCACAAGTTAAACTCAAACCAACAGAAATTGTTGTATAATGTTGATTAACACAAATACATTTCCTTTCCTTTGTTTAAAAAAAGGTCAAATTTGGGTTACAGTTACAGTTGCAATAGAAGTGAATGGGGCCAATACGTAAATGTTAAAGGGTTAGTTCACCAAAAAATGAAAATTAAGTCATTAATTACTCACCCCCATGCTGTACCAACCCCGTAAGACCTTCGTTCGTCTTCGGAACACAAATGAAGATATTTATGATTAAATCTGAGAGGTTTATCACTCCTACATAGGCTCCCTAAGGGAATGAATCCTGACGGCCCAGAGAGTCATTAAAGAAAATGTTTAAATATTCCATGTCGCAACAGTGGCTCAACTATAAGTTTATCAAGCGACGAGAATACTTTTTGAAAAGTATTCTCGTCGCTTGATAAACTTATAGTTGAGCCACTGTTGCGACATGGAATATTTAAACGTTTTCTTTAATGACTCTCTGGGCCGTCAGGATTCATTCCCTTAGGGAGCCTATGTAGGAGTGATAAACCTCTCAGATTTAATCATAAATATCTTCATTTGTGTTCCGAAGACGAACGAAGGCCTTACGGGGTTGGTACAGAATGGGGGTGAGTAATTAATGACTTAATTTTCATTTTTGGGTGAACTAACCCTTTAAAATACTTACGGTTTCAATAGAATAGCCACAAGACGTAAACAATATTCATGTAAACATGACTTAATGATAAAACCATTTAATAAACTTTTCTGTGTAAAGTTATATCTAATTTTACAACTTAAACTCTGTAAACACTAAAACCGAAAGACTACAGTAAAAATGATTAGACAGCTTTAAATAATAATAATACAAAAGTTTTAACAGATTGTACTTTTAACTTGTAAAACCCTTAACAGGGTTTTGGTTTTATTTTATATCTTGTAAGTTTCACATTTCTGCTTTCAAAATTCTCAAAAAAATGGCCCCATTCACTTCCATTATAAGTGTATTCCTGAACTCAGAGTATTCCTTTAAAGTCAGATTTTGACGACCTAATTTGGACAAATTTGGACCAAAGTATGGGGTAAAACCACTTAAAATATTTAAATTTCACTTCTTGTGCGACAGCCCTTTCCAAATCTCCTGCAAAGGAGCCAACGTCGCCTTCACCTCAGAAACAACTTGACCCCGATGACCAAATAATGACAGCAAAGTTGAGTAACGAACACAGTACAGTGGGCAAATATCATCAGCCTCACCCATAAACTCAAAGCTGAGCAAGGCAAAGACGAGAGATTCCACAGCTCTTCAATTTGTCCTCCCAAGGATTGTCTTTTATTGATGGCTTTCTAGGTCAGCGACCCTCCGTGCTGTTCAAAGGATCTAAGAGGCACCCAGATGGGCCCTCTCAAGATGGAGCCTATTGTAGCATACTTTCTATAGTGTCTTACAAATGAAATGCGTAGGAGCCATTAGCCCAGAGTGGATTGTTTTAGGGGGTGTGTGTCCCTCTCATGGGGGGTAATGATGACAGTCTGGGCCACAGATCAGTCATCAAAACAATTGTTTCGGGCCTTTTCTTTTGATGAGAGGCTTTCGCTCTACTCTCTCTCATTGCTCTTAACTGCGAATAAACTCCTGATTGCCTTGACAATAAAGAGCTGCAAATCTTGAATGCTCCAATCTGTTGGTTTTACACCTCAAGAATCAATCCAAGAAAAGTTTGAATGGTATATGTTATAGCTTTAAATAGAAAGGATGATGTAATAAAATCAGACAAATTTTCAGTAAGGTTATTTACCAACTTTTCCCTCAACATGATGTTTTTAAATCTTTGTCAGGTCATGACAACAGCAGGTGAGGTACTTACTGTTGTCTTAAGGGATTGGAAAGGCAGGTGTCAACTTTCCACCTTGCTCGGCCCAGCACTGTTCAAACTCCCAGACACCTTGTGTGAATTTAGTAGATAAGCATTGGCTGACACAGACATCACCTTATTGAATTAGGCTGTTTGTGCAGGCAGCCACCAGAGCATTCGGCTTCAGCTCTGGTTCTCACCTGTTGACAGATGGGACAGACATGCCAGTTACCTCAAAGGAAATTAGACCGGGAATCCAATTTGAATGCCAGCTGTTTTTTAAGCAATTGGAGAGCCCCAGTAGTTGTTCAACGGAGTCATCTAACAGGCCTTAAAACTGAGGTAAAGAACTAACAACGGGTTAAAGAATGAATGCTTTTGCTTCTACTAACATTTCATAAGAATAAAGAATTTCTTTAGAACTAGGGCTGAGTAAAAATAACGATTTTCCAATTATCATTACTTCACTACAGTGTTTATCATTACTTTCAGGGATTGAGTATTTTTTACAAGATATACATTCAAAAATAAAATATATACATTTGTTCCTGTCGCTATATCTTAAAACAAGTTAAAACTTAAATTAAATAAAAGTAATAAATCGGTATCAATACTCAGTCTTACAAGTATTCAAACCAACAGTAGTTCTTGAAAAATACTGACATATTTTAAAGAGATGTGTATGTAAGGTTTCGCGGCAATTAACTTTTTAAAAAAAAGCGCTTTCAACTTACATGTAATACAAAATGAAAGAAAAACAAAGAAGCCATAATCACCACCATCAATGAAAAAAAAAATCCAAATTAGAGCATGCAACCATGGGTAACAAGCTAAATTTTGCTAAACCCGTCATCAAATCCATTGTGATCGTGTTGTTTGATTATCATATTTAATTTGTAAGTTGGGCCGGTGGGAGAGCGGATCTCTCTAATCCCCTTTCTCTCTCCTGTGCTCTGCTAATTTGAGTCTGTAATGTTGTATGCTTGTGCGGCAGTGATTGCTATCAGTGACACAAACCTCCTGGGAAGTCTGATCTGACTGGTGGGGCCTCATAGACTGATCTACAGGACTATCTTGCTATATTTGCATAAGCGGCAGGCAGCTTTGATACTGGACAGGCAGGTGTTATGCATTCTGTGATCGTAAGCTACAATCATGTCTGGCGGTGCTGTTATTAACACTGATAACGGATATGTTTTCATTAAGCAGCCTAAGGAATAGGTCCCTCTATGGAGACTCTGTTTTGAGGGACGAAACGTGAATGCAAACGACTGCAATGCAGTAATGTATATATAGCTTTTCTGCCACTGGGGATGGATTGGTAGGAAACGGCAGGATTCAACAGCATGATAGATTTAGTCCAAGTTTGGAAAAAAGCGAATAGTTAACCAATGACTAGGGACGTACCGATTTTAAATTCTGACTAGTGCAGATAATTATCAGCATATTATCACAAATCATCAAAAAATGGCCAACATCTATACTATTTTGTCTTATTATAATCAAACTATTATATTCAAAATAAAATAAACTATAAAAATCATTGCTTAAAAAAACAGCTGGTGGTGATGGCGCAGTGGATAAGACAAATGCCTTTGGTGTGAGAGACCCGGTTTCGAATCCACTGCGAGACACCAATGTGTCCCTGAGCAAGACACTTAACCCCTAGCTGCTCCAGAGGTGTGCGACCTCTGACATATACAGCAATTGTAAGTCGCTTTGGATAAAAGCGTCAGCAAAAAAAAAAAAAATGCATCAAATGCTATACGTCAATTTAGGCATTACAACATTATAATGTACAGTATGGAAAAATGGGTATTCATTTTGAGTTTTGCATTGGCAAGTTATTCAATATTAGTATTTTTAAAGATGAACTTTATGTGAATATTGTGGCACCAATATATCATGCACCTTTACCAATGACTAATATGAAATTAACTCTGTAAGGACGCTGGTTGCTGTTCTATATTTAGCCTAACTGAACTGCCTTGAACTGATGTTGATGTTTATGTTATTCCAAAATACATCACAAATCCACAAAGGTCCAAAAGACTAGTTAACATCATTCAAATTCATTTTGTCCAGCATTTTGACACAATGGACATGGCCTTATTCGCAAAGCTGTGCGGTCTGTACTTGCTACAGTTGGGAACGTATTGTTTAATACTAGCTTGTATGTTTTTCTCTTTGGGACCCCCTGGTTTGAAGCATTTCCATTTTCCCCAAGTTCCCCACAGTGCCTGACTGCCCAGCACAGCGGACAAGGACTCATGGAGTCATTTAGGAGAGCAGCGGGTCGATGTTGTGGCCTTGTGCTTATTGATCCCATCCAGTCGACAGACACATCCATTTCCCACAGCACACAGTGGGACAGGAACAACAGCTTGACACCCCTAGATCATCAGCTCATGAGGAGAGGTATCTTTTTATGTGAGGGATTTTCTTGGAATGTTGCTTTGAAGATGCGGGAATGGGGAGCCATGAATGGTGAGATTCTTGAGAGAAAAGCAGCTCCTGGGATGGAGGGGTCAGTCAGCAGGGGCTGCCACTGTTGAACTATGGCATCCGAGGTATTCATGGACAAAAGGAAACTTCTACCAGCTTTGACCACTTCTGACTTTTCTTCGAGAAGGAATCTAGGGTGAGAATTTGGGAATATTTAGGAAGACCATTGTGCATTTGACAGACATAAACTAGTCGTAGAAGCAGAACATCTCACTTTCTTTGATTGCTTACTGAAAAACACGCAAGTGATGTCAAACATCTGCAACCAGAAGAAACAAATCAGTGTAAAAATGTCTCAGTAAACTTGGCCATCATTGCAAGTAATTTTGGTAATCGCACAAAGGACAGCTGATCTAACCGGTCACATTTAAATGTGAGACAGCGATAGATCCAGTCACTGGTAGCTATGACTGCAAATGGCCAACTCATTTACAATCTGAATCCCATTTGATTCCCAGCGGCTCTCCCAGGCATCTCTCCACAAGCTGTACCACCCGCCACTGATCCGGAGACAGAGAGCCAGCTTGCCACATATGGATCGTCCCTTGATATCATTCAGTCAGCGTGTAATCTTATTATGCAAAGTCTTAATCCGCACCTATGTCCCAATGCCCAAGGGTGGCAATATTGTGATATCAAGGTTCTGGTAGGTCATGTTGCGTGATCCCTGCTCTATTCTTTGGAGAAGATGGGGGACTTAAAAGCCATCCCTAGAGGCCAAAGAAATGGAGAGAAAGAGAGATCTGGGGCGGGTCCAGATGTATGGTTTTGTCTTGATTTTTTTCCCTTTTGGATGACAAGATTGACATGAGGTCTCCAGCAAGGATTAGACTTGATTTGGAGAGTGGGATTTTTTCCAGCAGACACATTATTGGACAAGGGAATAAGGGGCCACCAGCATGGCGAAATTGGATCAGGATTGGCAATCGCTGTGAGTCAGCAATGGAAACATCAACTGCTAAAACAGCAGCTGCCCTGCAGATTTCTCCTCCTTTCAGGTGAAACCACCTTCAGTCACTTGGAAAGGGAGTGGATGGAAAGCGAACTGGGGGTGGGAGAAGCAAAGAGATACGAAGGCTAGTGGTGGTGGGGGAAATTTTGATGTTGGTGAGACTTAACACTGGCGTAATGGGATTAAGAGAAACACCTTTGTGCCCGGAAAAAAAGCCACCTGGTGCCGTAAAGAGAAGAGCTGCAGCAAGATAGAGACAGACAGACACACAGACCGAAGGAGAGAAGGAAAAGACTAATCCGTTCCCACCTCTGGGATGTCATTCATAAAGCCGAGTGATTTCCGCTCTGCTTGCTTCAAGCTAATTCCATCACCAGGAGCGACAGGCGATGGGAATAAAGGGCCAAGCTCATTATCCCAGCCACGGCCTTAAACATGCAGGCATTCCCGTTCCTCTTGGAATCAATACCGCATGATGGGTTTCTTAGACCCGGAAGTTGTAGAATGTTCACTTCCTAAAAGAGAAGGACAGGGAATAAAACAGACAGCTCAGGTGTGGTGGACACTATGAAATGACACATCTACAGCTATAGTGTCTGCAATTACCACCCACTGCATCTCACTCCAAATTAGAGGTTTTCCCTCAATAGAGCTATAAGGCCAATAACCAATTAAGAGATTGGCAAACAATGAAGTTGCATCTCCAAGCAAGCTGTGCGTGGCCAAGCGGTTCCTTGTTGCATTTCAAATTTAACTGGCTGTCATTGATTAGCAAGTCCGCCTCCTTTGAGACATTTCTGCTGTGCCTTTTCAGTCTATCAGGCTAAAGACAGAGAGCATCTATCTGTCAACATATATGATATGCTAACATTAAAAAACAGGCAAATGAAGGTGTGTGTGACAAGCAGGTTGACATAATTATCGGCAAGGGAGGACGGTGTGTGTTTTGGTGTAGTGGTTGGGGGCAGGTTGGCTTGATTAACAAGGAGTAGTTATTTTTAAAACCAGGTTCTGACATGTTCGGGCATGCAACGGTGGGGTGGGGGCACCTGAGGGCCCGGTGGCTTTATGGGTGCACCAGTGCTGTCACTTGTTTAGTCTATGAGCACATTGGGGACGCTCTGGCCTTGTGACTCCCCTTGGCAACTGCTTTCACAACAAATGTGTAAACAGCCTTTAAAAGAAAACAGTCACGATTCAAACACACCAATTCATATTTCAAGCAGATAGTATAGCTCAGGTCTACACATTACTGCAAAAAACAAAGCAATCCAGTGAAGGCAGAATAAAACTTACCTATAAGGATTCGTCTGTGTTTTGAGAGGTTATACATGGGCTTAATATAACTGTATCCCTCTCTGTCGGTCTCTCTCTCTCTTACACACACACACACACACACACACACACACACAGGTCTAGCATTGCATGAGGGCTGTTAGCATTATTGCCAATTGAATGGATAGGATGATGGGATAGGCAGTAAACCTCTGGCTCTCTGAAAGACTCTCAGTCATAAACAAACCAGACAACCACAACACAAGCATGGAGCCATCAGCTTCCTGCAAACATCTTTAGTAGAGTCATCCATCAAAAATAGAGCCAAAACGATACAACCTTAAAGGTGAAGTGTGTAATTTTAAATGCAAATATAATATCTCCTATTCAATATCAAAACATCAATATGAACATAAAATTCTGTAAAAAGCCTGTAAAAGAGTAAATGCAGATCTACATTAATACAAATTTGGTCAAACCAATTCTCACTATTAACTACGCCATTTGCCTCAATAAATTAATAGTTAGTAAGGTAGCTGTTAAGTTTAAGTATTGGGAAGAAGAAAATGGTTATGCAGAATAAGGCATTAATATGTGCTTTTTAAGTAGTAATATCCAGCCAATATCCTAGTAATATGTATGCTAATAAGCAACTAGTTCATAGTGAAAATTGGACCCTTTAAACTGTAAACTGTTACCACAAATGTATTATTAGTATTAACACGTTTATAAAACTGAATTCTGAAAATTTATAAGGATAATGGCTTGAGATTTTATAATCTTTTATGTACAAAAATTCTTCCTCAAGGGTTCCCACCTGCTGGCCCCTCTGAAAATTGAGATGAGAGGCAAATATGCAAAACACAAGCTATTTTAAAGGTTTAAGCTGAGAGAAGTTAAAAGAGGGAGGGAGGTTTCCTCTTTGTCCAACCGCCTGCATTAAATGAGAAACCATGAGAGCAAAAAAGGTGATGAAATTTCATTCAAAGAAAAGGGTCCTATCTTCCAGCTACTTGGAGTGCAGGCTTTGCATTAAAGGAAACTCTTTTCAAAGCTACCTGCGAACAAGAACCGGGATCAGTGAAAGTCTTGCTTAGTTAGACAAAGGTTTTGGGTTACCGTTCACACAGATGTCAACAGGGAAAATAACGTGAGAACAGTCACCAAACAACGGAGAGACAAGGCATAACTAAATTAAATAGTTATGATGATGTAATTTCCCCCAGAAATACATGCCAGTAGAGCTGGGTGATTTTTTACCCTAAAAAAAATCGTTGATTTTTTATTTAAAAAAAAACTCGATTTACGATTCAATCCCCCAAACATCCAAATTATTTATAATGGGGAGAAAAAAATACGATTTTTTGAAAAAATGAATCGATTTGACCGACCAACTCGATTTTTAAATCAAATCGATTTTTTCCCAGCCCTACATGTCAGTACCTAAAACAAACAAAAAACTCATATTACACCCATAGTCCTGGTGAGGTGTCTGCAAATAATTTTCAATAACATTTTAAACATTTACCAGAAAAAGTAATTGCAATATCCAATAAAATATACATTTCAATTTTTATTTTTTTAAATAAAACTACATAGCTTTCAAATTTTCTAACCTGAAAACGGACTTTCTGATCTATTTTTATGAACGCTGAAATAATTCAGTTGGCCAACATACAAAAATACAGTTCACTCGAGTAATGACTAGAACATTTTAAAAAAACATATCTTTACCATGCAAATTGTTATGAATTATTATGATTCTTTCATCATTTACAGTAACGAAATAAAGGGACATTCATTCAAAGAAACACAGCTGCCCAACTATCTGTCCAGACCCAAAAGTGCACGCAAGGTTAAAAGTTATATCCCCTCAAAAATAGAATGATGATGTCCATCATTGCACTATAATGTGTTGTTGATCCTGTCTGCACATATAGGGGGAACTGAGGACTTAATTAGAGATTTGACAAGCCCACTCTCCAAAAGTGATGAGATTATCCGTAATTGATGTCACAGTCGATTAAAGTTCGGTCCATTGCCGGTCCACTGGCAGGTCTAGCCTCGGTTCAGGCCTCAGGACATTGATGAAAAGCGTGGTTTTGCTCCGATCAAGCTGTTTCTACTATGGGACGACAGATTTTAGCAAACAGCCTAATGACTGTTTGAAGTTTAATAAAGCCATGACCCTATTCCAATGCCACAACCTTGCGGATCCCCCCAAAATTGAGTGGACCGGAGAACAATAAGGCTCGAAAGAAAAATGAAAAGCTCATCATTAACTGGAGGGCCTTTTTCAATCAGTGATGTGTGGAGGCAGTTTGTGACTTCATTGTTGGAGGAGGAAAAAAGTGCATTTATTTACATGCAAACAAAGTTAACAAGAGCAAAGAGGTTATTGAGCCGCCTGCCCGGTCCTTGCAAACACAGGGTGTGAAAGGAGGGGGAACAAACAGCATTTCAGTAAACGTCTGGTCTGTAAACGAGCATGTCTAGCTCAGAGGAAACAACCAAGGGCTTTCTGTGACAGTGAGAGTCTAGTGTGATCCAATTCTGGAAACAGTTATTTGGTGATGCACTTGATCACCAGGTCCATGTGAATGAAATAAAATGTGCTGCTCAGTTCCACAAGAAAAAAAGGATAATGGGAAGGTTTTTACGATATGGTCACTTTGAAGATTTATGTGGAGACCATTAAAAAATAGCTTTAAGAAAGAAACGTCATGTCTTTTGATTTCTATATACTGTCACATTTGAATCCACCTGATGAAAAATTCAGACAGTTCCTCAAAAACTAATAATTTCTCATACTGTAAGTGCCAGGCTCAGTTATGAAAGGGGATGTCTTCCTGTTAAAATCCACTACGTGTCCATAGAATAAGTCCCTTTTTGAAAAGAGTTAAATAACAGTCCAATAAGAAACTAGCCTGAAGTATCCAAAAGTGTCATGTACCCTTCTTAACTTCAATGCTGAGCGAACAGGAATTGCAGCACACAACTGTTTCCATTTCTTGTGTGTCATCCTTCTCTAAGATGAATTCTCCTCCACAACGACAGCCATACGTATAACACTCAGTGTCTGAAACAGAAGTGATCCTTTATAATTATAACCCGTATTTATAATATATTATTATAAGTTGCTTGAGAAAAGAGTACTAACCACAATCCCAGTTCATGTCGTCTAGTATTATATGGGCGTCCATTGGCCAGCTCTGTTTCAATTCATGTGCTGCAGAAAAATTTAATATGAAGAGAAAGTCAAACTGATGATCAATACAGGATAAAGCAAGAAATGAGACAACATGCTCTCTTTCTATCAAGAACAAAGCAGTATTTCATCAAAAAAACAGTTAAGAAGTCCTTTTAGCATTACATTTTACAATAACACTGGGGAAGGCAATACATTATGACTATTATCTCACTGATAACAAGAAAAATATATATATTTTAAGATTACTCTGAAAGTTGTGTTTCATTACAACATTGAATTTTTGGCACAAACAAAAACAAGCCACATCCTGAACCTTTCGCTGGAAAAAGTGTCTGGAAGAGTCAAAGAGTTTCCAGAGCAATCCTTGCTCGTTGAAATATTTAAACAATAATCACAGAGGATTGCTGCGCTGCTGTTCCACTTATAAGAGATTAAGAAAAAGGGAAGCTGCAAAGTCACCTGAGGTCATTTAGAGTGTCCTAGCGAAGCCTTCATGTCTCCTACTGCTGCTATGAATACACACAAATGAGTTGTCTTAAAATATTCATTGAATATTAAAGCAGGGAATGCTTGGCATTTCCCAAGGTTCTGCTTTAAAGGCTGCTAATAAATGAATTTGAAACTAAAACCGTGTGTGAAAAAATGCAATATGACAATTAATTGTCAAAAGGTCGATAATGAAATTAGATCTCTTTGCTTCCTAATGAAGTAAGGAATCAGGAACACTTCCAACACTTCCAAGTAACGGTTCTTGTCTCTTTCTGGCATACTGTCTGAGATCTTGGCAATTAACAGGTTTGAAAGCAACGTTTTATCATTCTTTCTTTTAATTCGTTTAAAGGAATGTCCTAAGTAGGTGCCATTTCAGTTCTGGCAAATAACTTTTATCATTAATTTCTTATAGGTGAAAAAAAAGAAAAGAAAAAAAGAACTTGAGACAATAAAATGAGCTCCATCTTTGAAATTAGTAGTCCGATGTGTCTCCATTCACCTCAAGAATATGAATAACATTCGGATATAATGTTTAGCGAAATATATTTCAGTTATGCAACATAAAAACTTGATTAACTACCTCATACTATACAGAGTACCCCAGAATAACCTCCAGTTACGAACGTACAGCTACGGATGATGCATTTCTGCTCAGTCATTAAGTTAGAGATGCGTAAACTGATGAAAGATATAAAGACTTATTCCTATGACAGTAACCACAAGTAAAATGCTCCTTATATCTCACAAATAAGACCCTGTTCATGAATATTTAAAACTGAATACATTGCTGATAAGTAGAGTGCATGAATATTTATATACTATATAAACACTATATATTTATTTTTTTTAAACTGCAAAAATAAACCCAACCAGAAGTGGCCTTTTAAATAGAAGCCACAGTATTTGACATCAAACCTTGTCTGGTCAATATTGACACACATTTCAGTGTCCAGTTAATGACTGCAGGGCAGGCTACTTAAGTTGGTTAGGGATTAGTGTATCCTTTGAGCTGGGCAGAATCAATCTCAAACTTAATTAAAACAGACCATATAGACTTCAATTGAGAGTTGAGATTATTTTTTACATCAATTAGACACAAAAATTAACTGTACAGTTTACTGTGTGCTTCTTTTTTTGCACCAATACCGACAAACCAATAATTATTTTCATGTTATGAGCGATGATGACCAATAAACAGTCAGTTACAATTTTACACTATTTGCATAAAAATAAAATAAATCATTTTAAATGCTACAGGTTAATTTATCCTAATTATAATTTACAGTACAACATTTTTTATTAATTTTAACATTTTCTAAAGATTACATTTAAGTGTTATTAGCGTTATAAAACATTAACTTAATTTCCTTTGCCATTTTCTAATGCTCACTTAATGTAAAAATAGAGGAAATGAGAACACACAATTAAATATAATCAGTCAATGTATGCAATATGGACTGACAAAAAAAGAAATTTGGTAATATCAGCGAGTCATTGAATCAGCGAGTCTTTATGAGCGAGTCGTTGAATCATTCATTCAAACCGATTAAAATAATAATAATTCATTCAAATTAATTAAACATTTTCAATAACATTTTGTCAGATCCTCTAGTAAATTACATGTTATTTTGTTAAGTTGTCTCTACAGAATCTTGATCTCTATTTGAAAAATAAAATGTGATTTTGAATGTATCCAGAATCGTACAGCTCTACTGTATAGGAAATAAACTTGTTTACATGATGGTCGTATAGTTTGAAACAGCTGCTTTACATTAATTATATGCCTAAATTTATAATATACAGATTGAGATACATTTAATATAATTATCATAATATCTAAAAAAAAAATTATATATATAGTTTTGTAACCTAAAAAGTGTCATTTAATACTTGCAAATGAAGTCAAAACAAAGCGTGTCTGATATCTGAAATTAAGTCACTGCATCTGTCAATGTCAACTCCGTCACTCCTGCATGTCCAGCCTAAACGAGGCCTGGCTTTTCTGCGGACGTTCTCTAAATGTCAATTCTGTGGCTGTGGCGATCTACGTTAGCAAGTAGCAGTGCAATGTGTTCCCCCCTAAAGGCGATGCCACAGCTCCCCAGTTAATGGCGCACAGGACCCTGGATGTACACTTATTGAAGGTCCTAATGGAGGGCTAGGGGGAGCTTGTTCCTTAGGCGAGAAGCAGACTATCACTTCATGTAAGAACTGGCCATGTGTGACAGACCTGACCTACATTCTCTCTCGCACTCTCTCTTTATTTCCCTCCTCCTCTAGTACCCACAATTCTAGCTACGCTCTTCTGTAAGGAAGCATCTGTCCAGACCAAACACAACAGCTCGGTTCTCATTCCTTCCTTTGGTATTTTAAATATTTCAGACAATTTTAGTTTGCCAAAGGGCTAGTGACAAAGCTGCTTTATGCTCTAAATACATTTTCAACAATGAACTAAAATGAATGATGAATTTTTATTTTTCAGGGTAAACGTGAGCTGTACTCATCAGTGCTAGACTGTTATGGATGGTTGAAATGACATTGCTATGTGACAATTTATCAAGCCAAAAGTGCTCATTACATGTCTAAAAAGGAAAAACTGAAGAAAAAAAAGACAGTCTCAATAACGCGGTTTGAAATCGCTGGTGTTTTTGACGTCACAAACTACCTTGTAACCAATCACGTCAACGTGCCGGTGGGCTTTAGCATATCATTAACAGTAAACTAGCAGGGGAGTCTCGAGAGATGCCAGGGTATCCGGGTATGTTTTTTGTTGATATGAAAAATCGGGTAAATTTAGCAATATAACAAACGTATTATGTATATTATGATGTTATGATGAACTATATGCCTTTCTTCACGGACGACGTTCTGAGTTGTTCAAAGCGTTTCAGATTATTGTTAGAAGGCAGCTATCTTACTCTGAGATACGAACGGGAACATGGTTTGAACAAGGCTAATCATATTAATTACCGTTATGTGTCCGACGTTGTAAAGAGCGATACCATTGTGCAGCGTTAACCTCGGTAAGTTGGCCGAGTGAATCTGTAAGCTGGTGTGAGTGGAGGCAGTGCTAGTTAGCATATTCACGGATCCACGTATACTAAATGAAGCAAAGGTGGTTACATTCAAGCTATTTTAAGGCATGAAGATTTTTTTTTTACAGGAAAAAACATTTAAATATGTCATTTTGGTGATCAAAGATGAGTTTTAAAGGGATACTTCACCTCTGGAAAGATGAATGTGTATTTAAAATGGGTCATTTATGTAGAAGAAATGTGAAATTATTTTTGAATTTGGATCTTTCTAGACTGAGAAAAGCCAGAAAATGTATTTTTGGCTTATGTGGATGAAAGTCAACAACTCCCAGAATGCACTTGCTTCGCAGCCCTAGGAGGCCACGCCTACCGGTAACAGAGTGCAGTAGTTAAACAACAAGTCTAGGCTACTAGTGAGTCTCCGTGATGAGTCTGCCCGAAACTGTTTCGAGATCGCCCAAAATGTCCGGGATTCAGCTTTTGCCTTCTACAGTCGCCATTCATTATGTTTACTGTGGCGAGCAGGACGAGTGAGGGCCGCGGGAGAACGGCGCGAGGCCGGTGGCGTGATTACCGATGAGCGACACCTGTGAGACGCACCGGTCTCGTATCTCTCACGGAGGAGCGGGAATTTTCTTAGCAATGTTAAAACGCACATCAACTGATCACTTGTTTAGCGTTCATGTAAACACTACATTCAGATTCACCAATCGGAATGAATTCAGTTAGACTGAAACAAAAGGCGTGCATGTAAACAATGAATGGTGACTTCAGAAAGCAAAAGCTGAATCCCGGACATCGACGGCCGGACATGTCCGGGGAAAAAAAGAGGATGGTAACCCCTACTACTCAGCTTTCTCCACAGAACAAGAGCCTGCTAGCTTAGCTTCCAAAAAAAGATGGCTGACACTATGTGTACATTCTGTGAGTGAGATCCCACCCTCTATGGGCGGGTTGAAAACATGCGGAACAGCCCCTACTATTGACTGTAGTCTTTAGCCAAAAAATCCTCCAATGACGCAAAATGATGATTTTTGCGTCATCTGAGGATTTTTTCCAGACAAAAAATACATAAATCTCTCGTCTCAGGGGGATATGAGGGTGGAAAGCATGGTAATTCGAAAATACTACAGGTTTTCTACTAATACAAAGCTTAATGCTAAATCCTGAAATATCCCTTTAAGGGATACAATTATTGACTACAGGGGAACATTAATGAAACTACAAAAAAAATTGAGGGTAAAAAAGGTACATTGTCCATACTGTAGCAATATATGAAGCACCGCTCACAGAATTCACTTCCAAACCAAGCAGCCACTTTACCAACTTGAACACGAGCAAAATCAGTTTCGCCATTCACAAAACTCCCAATCACGCAGATTCCAAAATTCTATACAATGAAGTCCATTGCATCTAAACATAATTCTTCCAAAAACTGTGTAGTTTCAATATTGAATGAAACTTCCAGAGTATTCTGGGTGGTTGCTAGGTAATTAATTAGAAAACCACACCGATGTCTCTATGATATTTTGGTCAAAAAAATCCTAAGTGTGGTCACTCATTTACGAAATTCAATACAGCATACCTCATCTAAACACAATTCCTCCAAATACACTTTAGTAAAGTTTCAGTACTTAGAAGGATTAGACTGAAAGTGCATAAGAGGATAGACAGGAGGGAACATACCCCGTAGCTGGAGGTTGTACTCCTTCCTGCTCTCCTCATTACTCAAGATCTTCCAAGCCTGGTCGACGTCAATGAATCTCTGCAGGTGCTGCTCCGCCTCCCCTTCTGATACGTCCAGCCTCTGCTTGTCCGGGTGAAACTGCCAATCAAAATGCAGAGTGATGAGACTGACAGAAATGATAACCAATGACAGTCATGCCTGATAGAAACTATTACATGTAGACAAAAACTTTTTTTAAGGCCGAGTAATTAAGTCAGATTACAGAAACAGAAACTGTCAATATTTGGTGATACAAAAGGTAGAATAATAAAAATGTAAACATGGTGACAAGTCTTGATGCAAAGTTTATGGGCAATTTGCTGAGGGACTTGCTGTGCTTTTGGACAGTTTACCAGAGAAGGCAGACCATGGGCACTAATACGGACAATGGTGCAAAATATATATATCAGTTAGGACAGATATGTCTTTCCAATGACAAGACTGGACAGAGTAGACAGTTAGAAGGGCAAAGGCCGCTTCCTACCTCCAGCCAAAAACACTAATGTGATCCCACTTTGTGTCCTAAAATATGACAGATCTTACGGTAACATCACAGCTTTGCCAAAATAAAATAAAAATGTACCCAGAAGTCCAATGCAGCCTCCCTAAAGGAAGCTTTAGGGATTTATTTTGACAGTCCCTTCCGGCCTAGATGGATCCTTACAGTAAAGAGTTCTTCTCCTTGAGCAATCTACAGATCGTGGGCTGTGACTATCGATTAGTGGGGGTTGAGGGTCAGCTGAGCCATGGGGCACTTCATTCGCCCACTGGAGAAGAGCAAGGTTGAAAGGGGCAAACGGAAAACAACTTAGATCCTTTCGAGCAGGCATTCAACCAAACTCTGATTATGCTCTGGCAAAGGCGAGCACAGCATTGCATGTGTGTGTGTTTGTGTTTTTGTATGGTCGCTATAGTTCAGAAGCTGCATCGCCGCCAAAGTCGGGTAATGATGCATGGGGTGACACTGGGCTACAATAACCGACAATCTGGGGCAAGCCAATTACTGTCCACAGCGATTATATTTGTAATTTTAAGCAACAGGAAGACTGAATTCAACTAATCATTTCAAGCAATTAAGTTTAAAACTAATTAAAATTTAAGGGTGCCCGCTCCGTTGTTTCCCGTTCATCCCCCCTCCCTCCTCACCCCTTTCTCTGTTTGTGTTTTTGTTGTTGTTTTCACTTTGTTAATGGGCGGTCAGAATGCGATGAGAAGAGGAACAGAAAAGCAACTGCAGCAACAAGCCAAAAATTAACTTCCTGATTGAGAGAATCATTAACCATTTCTTGTCATTTTTACAGTGCGGGTGAAAGAAGACAGCACTCTGCCGCCTCGCAGCCCACTCTCAGATATGAAAAAGAGGGGCCAATGAACTTTAACTGAAAGATCCTTAAATATACTGACGTAAATCATTCATTGCGGCCATCCAATTGATGGAAGGCGTTTGGGAGTGCATTCTCTCCAGCACTAGCGCTTTCACATGCCGTCATTACATTCTGAGGAGAATTTCAAGTTGGTAAAATGCAAGGAAAGCATCTTTCTTCACTCAAATCTCAGTTTAATTAAAAGTACCAGAGTAAAAAAGACATTAAGATTAGGAACGGCACAGGATACCAGTTAAGAGGATTAAATCGATTTGTGTTTAGGATGCTTCAGGTCAGAGGATCAGAGAATGGCCAAAGCTAAATAGCTAAAGTGAAATCTTGAGCTGTAAGCGAAACTTTAAATCAGCGTAGCCATCTAGAATAACACTGGAAATTCAGTATAATATAATGCACCGTGTGTTAACCGAATATCTATAAAATATAAAACAAAGCCTACTACATAATGTAATGCTTGAAAATGGAATTTTAATTAATATTCACAACACGGAAAGTTATACGTTGGTGGAAACAAAATCTGTCTACATTATGACACCCATTTGTTAGGCATTTTTGGGGTGTATTTTAGTACACATAATGGCAATGAAGATGCATCCACAAAAACATTGACAAACTACACTAGCTATATGTTTAAATATTAGATTTGTTAATTTTTATTTCTGTGGTGTGGCAATCTGAACCATCACCTTTCCCAAAGTAATATTTCAACATATATTCTCAGCCAGCACAGAAAAGGAAAAACAGCTCCGGTCCTGAACCCTGAGAATGGCTGAGCAAGCTTGGCAGCACAATTTCTCAGTTACCTCCAGCAGGACGCCAGATTCTGCTAGAGAATTAGACTCTCTCCCCAGTGGCGGAATCGAAGATAGGGTTTTGCTTCCCTCTACTCTTTGTAGGTGAGCTCGAGGAGTCAGGACCACAGGTGTGAAGTGCAGCTTAGCCCTGGCAAGCACATACCGCTGCTCCACAAACATCTCCCTGGGTAGTCTTTTGTCAAATAGATAGTCCCTGTGAACTGAGTTTCAGGTCTGTCGTAAGAGAGCGTTTGATTGAGCGCCTGATGGAGAGATGAAGATAGACTGGGCTGAATTTGAAAATGCAAGATTTTTAATTGGTCAAAGCTTAGGCATCTAAAAACTTTAAACATTGTGCAAAAAAACATTTTTATTTCTTCAAAAAAAAAAAGCCCCTTGTATTAAGAATGATTCATTTTTTTTCCACACACACACACACACACACACACACATATATCAAAATCCTTTTAATATGTTGAGTTGGTACTCAAGAAACTTTTCTTATTATAAATGTTGAACAGTTGTGCTGCTTAATATTTTTGTGGAAACCATGATAATTGGTTTATTTTTCAGGATTCTCTGATTAATAGAAAGTTAAAAAGAACATAATTTATTTGAAATAACAATATAACATTATACATGTATTTACTGTCACATTTGATTGATTTAATGTATCCTTGCTGGAAAAAAAAAAAGTTTATTTAACAAAAAATATATATTACTGATCCCAAACTTTTGAACTGTAGTAATGTTAAATACACTAAATTAAATCCCTAAGTTGTTCCATGCTGTACATATTTCTTTCAGAATCTGGGCCCATCTTTTAAAAATCAAAATCAGATTGTCACATGACTCAAATATATAACTTATGAAAACCAGTAAGATTTAACATTTGAATGTGAATGCTTACTACACTGCTTTCCAAAGTCTTCTTAAGATGCATTCTGACTCAAAGTTACAAACACTAATGTGGTTATACCACCCATTTACTATAGTGTTACTCTACAATTTCCAGTCTGTATAGCTCAGGTACTTGTCATAAATACATAACACAACGAGAGGCTGGAGCTCTGTTAGAGCAGCCCGTCCTCCTGCCCCTCTGGAGTTACACGCTTTAATTGCTGTCTCTTTGCACGCATTGTAAAATATTCATTTACTGGGGCTAATGGAGCTTGGAGAGCAGGAACACAATATAAAGGGCCGGGCAATTTGGAGCACTCGCCAGCTCTAACAATACATCATCATCTCTCAGAGGCTGCGAAGGGAGCACTGCCACATCCTCCGCTGGGCTCTGGTGTTCTGCCTGCAGCCGCTTTCTGCTTCAATGGAGAGAGGAGAGAGACCGAAGCACAAAGGCTACTACCATCACACTACTGCCACCTACTGTCAGGCTGAACTCAGAATGAAGGAATGAGGCAGGACACTGTGACTCCAAACAGTAATCCCAAGTAATACAGCAGTATAGATTGCTTTAAGCCTGAGGTTACAATGGCAATGCTGAATTCTGAATCAGTAAGCTGACTCCTGCCCAACTGTCTGGCTATAATACGAAGAACCCAATACGTGATGGCATTTCCATCACAAGACGCTGATTCGTTTGACTATCATTACCACAGGCTAAAAAAAAAACTGAACTATTATCAATTTCATTACCAATCACTCTCCTGCTGTATATTGCGTAAGGCATTGGAATGGAGTCTTCAAACTGCTTCTACAAATTGCACGCCACACATCCTGATTTATCGACTGGTGTTATGAGATTGCTGTAATTAAAATGGGTTTGGGATTAAACAAATCAGCTTAAGTATAACTTGACTGGGATAAATCAACCTGCAATGTGTATTAATGAGAAATACTGATGCCATTGATTAATTGTGCATATATTTTCAAAGCTTGTATTTAGCAAGAACAATTTGCCCTAGGAGGAAACTTTGATGGGAGAATCAAGCATAATCTTTATCTCGGTATGGATTTTATCAGTAGACACATGCACTGCATAACATGCAGCACTTATTGTGTATTAAATAACATTTATGGCAGTGATTCTCAGTCTCTTTGACTCCTAGGCCCACTGTTTTCCAATACTATATTCAAAACTTAAGAGTATCAGTGATAAAAATTTCATAAAAAACCTGTAATGAATAGTGTGTGTGTGTGTGTGTGTGTGTGTGTGTGTGTGTGCGTGTGCATGCATGCATACGGTAACACTTTAGTTTAGGCTCCAATTCTCACTATTAACTAGTTGCTTATTAGCATGCATATAACTAGGATATTGGCTGTTTATTCCCTGGTGAAAAAAAAAAGCTAAGTATACTTGCAGCCAGACTAATTAGCAGTATACTTCAAGTGTGTTAATGACTAGTTCACTTGAAGTGTGATATTTGTAACTAATTTTGTACTAAGTATATTTTAGTTGTAATTAACTTGTAGTAAAGCATAACTAAGTGCATTTAGTGTACTTTTGTGTACTAAATTGGACCAACTTAAGTATACTTTAAGTATATGCCTGTGTAGGGACTAATTACATGTTTAATTAGTGATATTAAAGTGTACTTTATTTGTGTTACAAGTACATTACGAGTGTCTTCGAAACATACATACAATATACCATAAGTGTATTTATATATATATTGAATTTTTTTTATTCGGATAGGACAGTAGCTAGACAGGGAGTGAGGTGGGAGAGAGAGAGGAGGGATGGGATCAGGAAAGGTCCACAAGTCTGGACTCAAACTCGGGTCTCCCGAAGCACATGTCGGCGCACTTGCCCACGAGGCTATCGTGGTGTGATATATTTGAGTATAAAGAATATAGGCTCATTAATACTTTCAATGCATTGTTACAATGATCATTTCCAGCACACAGTTAAATATATATCTAAAATATATTTTTAATAAAGTGCAAATAAATACACTTATAGAAAATGTACTAAAGTACAATTATTTTAAAGTGTGTTAAAAGTTGTATTGTGGAAATAGGTAAAAGCATGATGCAAATATACTTTTAATATATTTAAAGATAGTACAACTGTTGTTAGTATATTTGCAACTATTGAAAAAGGGAATATATTTCAAATACAATAAAGTATACTTTTTCTCTTACTAGGGTGTAGATTTGGTCCTTATATATATATATATATATATATATATATATATATATATATATATATATATATATATATATATATGTTATTGTTATAAATTATTATTTCATATGATACACGGCACGCCACTCAGTGACACGGCAGTATTGGAATTAAGTGAGACAAAACAATTGGAGGTGGGAACAGTTTGAACCTGTTCAGAGAACAATTTTAAGGCTCATGGCTTGATTCAGCAATTTCTGATTATTTTAATGCAACTCAACTTACTTAAATAATTCCCCGTTTGAGAACCAGGAACATTTGCTGAGTACCTACCTTGAGGATGAGCTTCTGATACTTCTGTTTCAGCTCTTGTATGTCATCTGTTGGACAGGCACCCAGTATTGAGTACCAGTCTTTATGTAGACCACAGGAATCTGCCATAATTCTGCAGAATACAAACAAAAATACAGAGGAAAGCATGAATTGTTTGTTCCAAACAAATGGTAAGGGCAGGACGAGTATTTGAAATGTAATTTATAACATGCATAGATTCATATTGACCTTGTTAATCTTTAAAAGTAATGATTAATTAATAGCAAACAGTTAAGACAGTCTGTCTTCAGCAGTCAGTTGGCAGGATGTACTGTACAAGCACGTCACATTTAACCAGTGAAAAAGCAGAAAAAACGATACAAAGTAAGATAAACCGATACATATCGTAGGATGATATCGTATAAGAGAACTGTCTCGCTTCCTACCCAAATATGAAGGTGTTTTCTCCGCTTCTATGCAGCTGTCATCAGCGTTGGCCTTTCCAGTCCATGCTGCTTCCTCCGTGTGAGAGTTTGCCTCGCTCTTTAACGCACTGACAGAAACACGTTTGATTTGATCAAATCATATTTTATAATCTGAAAGAGTTTTGAACTAGCCAAATTGCGTAATATCAAAAATAATACGCACTTATGTTTGTAGTTGAGCAATTTAATGTCTATTTTTGAGCATTTCACTGCTCTCGAAGATGGCGGAACTCCTCTAACGTTTCTACACGGATGCATTAGAGAGAAACACGAGAGCGGGCGCGCTGCTGCATCTATGGAAACGATGATGGAAACAGAGACGAGCTGGCCTGGAAGCACAGTTACAGCTTGCGACTGTTACTAACATTAAGCATTTATTTAAATCAGACCCTTTTTACTTTTTAGTAGGAAAAAATTAATGAATAACTAAAATTGATTCCAGAATGGTCCCTAATCACATTTATACTGAGAGTATCAGATAGATTCATTGATTGGTATGTTGGATTGGGGTGGAAACAGATGACTGGACATGCAGACAGAAATATTGAAATCCAGAAAATATTTGTGGTAACTTTTGATAAAGTGCTATCATAAATTCTAATGAATACTTTATTTACCTGCAAAATCTTGAAGCACATCTTTTTAAACTATTGTTCAAAAACAGATCTGAGCTAAAAGCAAATAAAAAAAGCAAATTAAAGGAAAGGAAAAAGGAAACATATTATAATGGGATGTCATAAAATATTGATATTTTGCATTGACAAAATTACAAAAAACACTTCCATATGGTAGGCTTGCATATGTGTGATTGTGACTAGGGTTGTGAGAAAAGTTGGTGGATGTTTGTTAATTGTGTTGGGAATTATCTAAAATATCATGTATGTCATAGTCTACAGAGGGCAGAAGAAGAAATAAGAAAAAAAATCACAATGTGCACACCTCAGCCACTGTCTCCAGCTGCTAATTAACAAAGTCTTTAATGAGCACTGTGAAAGATGCTACATGTAACAGAGAAAACAGATTGTTTGTCGAGGCATGTTTACTCAATTTAGGTTTATTATGAAGCAATTAATAATTTCATGATGATATTTACAGTTTTTTTTTTGTTTGACATTTCAGATGTATAAGGCACAATAACAGATGTTTGTTTTCTTGTTTTACTGATGCATGTAATTCGTTTGTGTAATTCTACTTCTAGGGCAGGAAAAGTTGTGCTGTTGTATTGTCTTAAAAGTTGTAGAGAAAATACTACACTTTATTATTGGGTTGCACAAATTTTTGCTTCCCTTTATATAAATATAAAGGCTATTTTTATATATACGTTAGCCCGGACAAGTTGAATCTACTTGAAAAATGTGAGCAAACTGGTTGCCCTAAAATAATTAAGTAATGATAACTTAAAACATTTAAGTCAATTTAACTTAAAATGTTGTGTAATATCAATTACTTTGCAGTTATTACACATAGTATATTTAAGTTCAATGTACTAGCCCGTATACTTAAAATATTGGAGCAAACTGGTTGCCCTAAAAAAATTAAAAAATAAGTAATGTGTACTTGATAACTTGAGTAAAATTTAAAAAAAGCAAGCAAACAACATAACATTTTTCACCTCTTTTTATTTCAATTGAAATCTTTTCATTTTAAAATACAAAACACAGGGAAGAAACATCATTTCTTGTAATTAATGACAGGATTTTTATTTCTGGGTGAACTAATCCTTTAAACTGGCTATTTCACTTTTGAAGACAAATATTTTCAGTTTTCATATCATTAACCAGTATTACAGATATTGACAAATGTTAAAAGCACTGAAAATAAAAGTCTGGGAGATACTGATTAAATTATTCTGAAAATTAGTACCAGACAGCTGGTCTGCATTAATGGTACTATTAATAACTTACAGCAGGTCTTAAAGAATGCAGAAGGGTCATCCCCCAAAATGACCGGCAGTCCACGAAGGCAAAGGGACCTAACATCTGTTGGCTCGGTGGTCTGGAAGATATTGGAGATATTGAAGTTTGTTAGGGATGCTCACATGTATGAACAAAATTACTGAGCTTCCCCCAAATTTGTCAGATTTTAGGAAGTAAAGAATAGGGCAAGACAAGATGACAAACAGGAAAGGAGAGAGGAGAGAAAAGGGGTAAAGGAAAAAAGATGAAACAAGAAAAGTGGAAGAGTATAGTGTGGAGGAAATGAGAGGGGAAAAAAATAGTAAGAGTTTTAAGAATGTAGAGAAAAAGAAGTCCAGAGGAAAGAGGAGAGACAAGAAAATAATAAATAGAAGAGATGAGAAGAAGAGAAATTACAAAAAGAGTGGGTAGACTGATGTAGACAAGTAAACGCACCTTTGTCTGACGTAAAAGCTCAGCCAAAAGCTGGCCGGCGAGGCCTTTCTTCATCCTGAAGATTTCCATCAGATTTGGAGAGTAATGATCAAGTGCATACAAGAAGTTCTCTCTGAGATTTTTCCCCACCACTCAGTTGAACTCATAAGGACAGATAAAACATAGCAAACCATATTGGCTTACCGTCACTACATCTATGACCACAATGCTACATGATTTCAGTCACACAGTTTATGACCTAAGTGGTCATAAATACCAATTTTCATTTATACATATATGTTTATTCAAATATTTAAGTTAAAAAACAAAAACTTACCTGGCTTTCTGTAAACAGAGATGGCCATTGAAGAACCATCTTGCTGATGTCAGGCTGATGTTTGGCTGTTGATCAGATGATTTGGTGTGAAATTGGGATAAGTGAACTTTTAAGGCATTGAATGATTTAAATGTACATAGACAACCCTGATGCAAACAAGGAAATGGCTCAGTTCTAGTATAAGTTCCATGTTTGAGTCTATAATGTTTAAATAACTGTGATCTTTTTTCACAGTTAACAGGACAATACTTACAGTTCCAAAACATTTCTTTCTGTCATCTGCAACACAATAAACAAGATAGTTTATCGTTAGAGGGCATCCATCCATTTTTTTCTGTATAACATTTTAATCAGCGACAACTTATTCCGTTTAAAACAATGGCTGTATTAAAATGTAATTTTTTTTCTAACTTTAGCTTAAATTCACTCACCAGATTTAGTAAACTGTGGTCGTTATGTCTCACTTCACTGGAAAGCGTTGTATCTGTGTCGAACATGTAGGGGTTAAAATGAGACCGCCGTGCAAGAGTGGGAAAACCACCATAGCTAACAGGTGAAAATGTCACGACCTGTTTAAAGCATGTTATTGCTCACAAACAGCCCCTCAATAATAAAAAAACACTTAAAACAATAAACGGACGAAAAAAGTCAGATTAATTCGTCAGAAGATCGAGCGGGATCTTGTTCGGTGCACGCGAGTGAAAAGGGTTTTAGCTTTTAGGGGCATAACGGTATAAAAACTGTTTTAGACTACTCACAAACATCATTTTGAAGGGGAGAGAGAGAAAAACAAAAACAAATGAACAGACGAAACTATGTCTGCTAAATTCGCCTGTTTCAAGTTCAAGTGGTACCAGTGAAAAAAAAACTCAAAAATTACTTAAAACAACGGTTTCACTACTCACAAACAAAATCGTTGAAAAATAGAAATAATAAGACTGGCTAAAACATTTGCTTTTAAGTACTTACGAACATCTCTACGAATTCCCATTCACTTTCAACTACGAGAGAAAATGGCGTTGCTTGCCTGACTAGTGCGTCACGTGTGTGGGGGGAAGGGGCGTGGTCAGTACACAAACTTTACAATTTTAATCCATTGAACTTAAAGTTTTCCACACATTCAAATATGTCTAAAAAAGTAGTAGAATTCACTTACATTTTTATAGTAATACATTCAAAATTAAATAATTTAAGTATGCTGTAATTAAATTGTTAATTAGATATAAAATCCGGGCTAAGAGTGTGGAGGATGTCACTTAGAAAAGAAATTTAACAGAATTATAAATGTATTTTATATGTTAAACACTGTTGCTAATACTTCTTGACTGCTGTTGTTATTTTGGCGTACATCTAACAACACTCAAATATCACTTTAATTACTGGAACTGAAAAGAAAACAAAGCAAACAGAACAAAGTTTACCATGACATTGTGCAACTGTTCTAACGTATAATTATTTGTGCCAATTACTGATTTAGAAGTTGGGAAGAATTAAACAAAGTAATTAGCAAATGGCATTCTGATTAGTTTCAGCCTTGTTCTTGTGTATTGCGTGTGATGCATAAATCCATGAAGCACTCAGTGATCAAACGAGCAAACGCATCTCTTTGAGATCCTAAGGTCATTCGTAAATTAAACCTGATTATCTTTGGTTTAAAAAGGAAGTTCTTCATGAACTTCTGTAGAAAAAACATATAATCCTAAGCAGTGTTGGGGGCAACGCATTAAAAGTAATGTGAGCTACGTAATCAGATTACTTTTTTCAAGTAACTAGTAAAGTAACACATTACTTTTAAATTTCCAACAAAATATCTGAGCTCGTTTTTCAAATATGTAACACAAGTTACTTTGTTTTCCCATATTGACGGGCAGCTCTGTCCCCATGTTGAGAAAATTGTGAGTTGGTGCAGGGCAGGCTGTGTTAAAATTATGGTTATTGTTGTTCTAGACTAAATGTGAGCATTAACTCATCTCACTCTCACAAAAACAGATTCCTCAAAATGGAATTTCATAAAAATTTGTTATTAAAAAACAAACAAGTGATCCCAGCCCAGGTGAGGAAATGTAACGCAAAAGTAACGTAATGCATTACTTTCAATAAAAAGTAACTAAGCAACAATTAATTAGATACTTTTTAGGAAGTAACGCAATATTGCAACGTATAACTTTTAAAAGTAACTTTTCCCAACACTGCATACAATGCTAACTGGTAATTCACGTACTGTAGAAGTCTAAAATTGTGGTTGAGCTTAATGGTTAGAGCAGATCAGTTTTGAATGGTTTGTATTTTGCAATCCATGAAATGAAATAGATAAATAATTTCAGCCAGTTGATGTTGAAGCCAGAGATTATGAGTGATCAGTTTGTTCACTGACCCAGAGTTGAATTTCACCCTGAAATTTGGCTCTAGGAAACTGGCTGTTCCTGCTGTGTTCATAACTCTAGAGATTTATTCTTTAAAACTGTGGGCCAAAGAAGCTGTAGGTTACCTCGAAAAGTTGTTAAATGCTTAAAATAAAGAACATTTTGGTTTATGGGAAAATGTGACAACCTCATAAACAGGCTTTCCAGCATGCATTACTTTCAAAATCTTTTTGAAAAGAAAAGGTTCTTTATTGGCATTGATGGTTCAATGACGAACCTTTAATGGAAACTTTCCATTGCAAAAAAGGTTTTCTATTGTGTTCTTTATAGTGTATTTAAATGTTCTTTACACTCAGAAAAAAAAAATGTTCTTTTATGAACTATTCACTTAAATGTTTGGAGAACCAAAAATGGTTCTTCTATGGCATCTCTGCAAACATTCCTTCCCGGCCAGTGTTTCTTAAAAAAGTTGCCAGCCACTGCCAGCATTTTTTATGCTGTTTTCACAAAACTTTCATGGACCCCATATTTCATTGTAGCCTCTGTCTTTATTAAAAAAATAAAACCGTTTACAGAACGTTTCCTAATGGTTATTTTTAGGTTATTATTTTGCAACCATAAAATAATGTTCCCAGAACAATTGCAGGGTATTGAAAATTAAAACTAATTCAATTCAATGAATGTAAAATTAATCCATATATACTGAGCAATTTAGATCGCTTTATATGATGAACAGATTGAATTTAGGCTTTTAATTCATATATAAACATTCATCTCACACATCAGTTGTGGTAAATGGAAGCTCAAGCTTGTTCGCTTGACGTGCAAGAACCAATGAGGTTCATTCTCGTGTAACGCAGCACGTTTGAGCTTCTACAAGAACCAATGAGATTTATTCTCGTGTAACGTAAACACAGCACGTTTGAGCTTCAACAAGAACCAATGAGGTTCATTCTCGTGTTACGCAGCACGTTTGAGCTTCCGCAAGAACCAATGAGATTCATTCTCATGTAACGTAAACACAGCACGTTTGAGCTTCAACAAGAACCAATCAGGTTAATTCTCGTGTTACGCAGCACGTTTGAGCTTCAGCAAGAACCAATGAGGTTCATTCTCATGTTACGCAGCACGTTTGAGCTTCTACAAGAACCAATGAGGTTCATTCTCGTGTTACGCAGCACGTTTGAGCTTCAGCAAGAACCAATCAGGTTAATTCTCGTGTTACGCAGCACGTTTGAGCTTCAGCAAGAACCAATGAGGTTCATTCTCATGTTACGCAGCACGTTTGAGCTTCTGCAAGAGGTTTGTTCTCACGTGTCAAGCAGGTTCGGTTGAGCTTCCGTTTATGTTTGCTGATCAATATTTATATGTGAATAAAAGCCTAAATTAAATCTGTTTATTATATAAATTATGTTTCATTAAAAAAAGTTCGGGAGGAGCACGTTCAAATAATCAATCCAATCAACTCGTCATCAACAATTACCATGTCTATCCTATCAGCATGAGAGGAAGCATATATATTCACTCAGTCGACTCACCTGTATTCCTCGACAGTTTTTCAGCATCCCTCCACCACACCGACTCCTCACTCTTGGCTTGTTCCTTATACTTAGTTGCGTTGCTGCCAATGGAGGGACAGAAAGCTTTCAGATTTCATTAAAAAAAAATCTTCATTTGTGTTCCGAAGATAAACGAAAGTCTTGCGGGGTTGGAACGACATGAGGGTGAGTTAAATGACAGATTTATCAACTATCTCTTCAAGAGTGTAGGGACTAAACATGAAGGAGTCATCAGTTGCAGATTAATGTGACCCTCATGCACACTCTGAACATATTCATCTCTACCAGAGAGTGCGTGGGTAGCTGGACTCTTGCAATGCCAAGGCCCTAGTTAAATTAGATGAAGGACAATCTTTTGTTTGTAATAACAGGTTGAAGATGGAGTTTACACCATTGACCCAATTCGCCTTTGGCTAACCCACACCCTAGAATGTAGATTGACCAATCACAGCGCAGCCAAGAACGAGCTCCCACAGAGGTCCGACACTTTTTCACAGTGCTCCATTAACTTTAACACAGGCGTCTCATACTTTTGGTCTCGGCCGGCTATTACCGTCGTAGTTTTAACAAAAATATGGTTCAATGTTGTGCCTGGGGCATTTGTACAGATACGCGTTTCCCAGGGAGGTTGGAGGGGGGTGTCCGTTTTTTTCCCTTCCCAAAACCGAAATCCTGACAAGTGTCGTCTAGCACACGCTGCTAAATACAACGTTATACTCGCGTAATCCGTTTGCTTTGTAATAACTATTATAGAAGTAAATAGGGACCTACCCAGCTTTGCATGAACAGTGTTGCTCCTTGATATTGTTAGTCCCAGCCTCCGTCTCGATTAGTAGGATATGCGGTGGTTCATTTTTTGACTGTGACCGGTATGCTTTTGCCTCTATTTGGATGCCTTGTTGTTCCTTGCGTTTCACCTGTATGTCGTGAATATAGCCTTCGAACGTATATTGCAGCCCCTTTTGCCAACTTCTATCGGACCCTTTATTTGCTGCTTTATAAAAGTTTGATAAAATTTTAGCAGGAAGAGCTGTCACAGCATAAGCCATGTTGATACCAGAGCCCAGATAAAGTTTGTTTGTCGGACGTAGCAACAGTAACTAAGGGGGGCGGGGCTTAGCCAAAGGCGAATTGAGGTCAAACAGTTTTAATTAAAGACAAGGATACAAGCAATGAACAATAAAGGCCCGATTCACATATCGCGTCTTTTGCACGCTCAAGTTCATTATTTCAAATGTAGGCGCGCGCTCATAATGGAAGCGACGCGGTCGCGGTGCGACGCGCTCGTTTTTTCCAAGCGCGTCCGCGCCACATCGAGATAAAAACATCTCTGCTGTGTCCGAAATCTCCCATTACTCACTATATAGTGGACTATATATTTCGGACACAGCCCTCAACTTTTCAGAATGCCGCAAGCGCACCATAGGCGCACAGTGGGTCACGTGACAAGAACCAACCGGAGCGCAACCGCCCTAGCGCTTTGGAAAAAGGAGAATGCGGCGCGCCCAGCGTTTTCTACGCGTTTTTAGGCGCTATTTGTGAATCCGGCCTAATATGCCATTACTCTGTCCGCAGTATTATCAGAAATGAACTAATTTGACATTCAAACCAAGTTTAATATTGTTAACGATAAAAGCTAAACGATAAAAGATTGTTAACGACTTGTATAGCGAAAACCAACAAATCATTTTCATTAGTTGAAATAAAATAAACATAAACTGATATTAAATATACAAAACTTAAACTAACCAAAACAACTAAAACTAAAATAACTTTAAAAAAACACACAAATTGAAACCAAAATAAAATAAAATAAATTCTAATTAAAAATATATATCAGTTATACTAAAACAATCATTTATGATTGCTGGTATTGAACATTTAGTTGTTTTATAATTATATAGTATATTTAGATAATAGTTGAGCATAATAGCCTCAACTGCATATCTCATAAAACTGAGTATTAGCAGTACAGCTACAATAAAAAAAATGTTTTCGGGGAGTTGTCTGCATCTCCGAATTCCTTGTGAACCTCTTTGAAACAGTTACACACCAACACCTCTATACTGGTACCATTTTCCCTCTAAAAAAATGTTTACAGTCGGTAAAACCTTTTTATTTACTTCAACTGTGACACACAAACCAGATCATAGCAGTTCAAGGCTTAGGATCCTCGTCATTAGTTTGAAAATTATCCCCATGTTTGTTTGCAAAGCACTCCAGTGGCTATCAGGGAAGTATTTGAATTCCGTGTGTGTGTATGTGTGCTTGTACTCATCATTTCCATAGGTGAGGCTCTGCGCTGCCCCCTGAAGGGTGCATTGAAACACCCTTTCTTCTCCATGAGTACCAACCACTTGTAATTCAAGTAGAGCGGGCAGCTTTGTCACTCGGTTCACCGATTGTTCCCGTTCGACACGGATGCCCCCTAAATCAGTCTGAACGGAGCGCCCCCACCAACACAAGGGCAGAGACGTGAGAAAGAAAGGAAGGGAAAAGAAGATCCAGGAGAAGAAAGGGAAATACAGTCTCTATGTCTTGGCCATGACATCCTGGTAGCAGAGAGGTATTCAAGGCCTTGAATGGCTGCCAAGCTTTAGGGTTGCCGTCTCAGTCTACATGGGGGGCCCTTTGGTTCATTCTGGCTGTTAAATCAAACACGGTTTACTTTCAGGGAGGGAAGTGGTCCCGGATAATGAATGTTGTTGTGGATGCGTGTCGCACCTGAGATGACACGGAGGTACCGCGGCGGAACGCAGCGCTGAAAGGAGTTCAAGTGAATGATGACGGATTAAAGAGTTATATCTCAGCACGACACGCACTGTACTCACAAGACCTCGCCGGTTAATGCAAATCTACCACAATGGCATCCCCCGCGAAAGGGGCTTTGACCGACAGTAGTTTGGCAGGGAGCCACAAGCGAGGCAGCACCCCTGCCAACCGTCATTATCCTTGAGGTGAATTCCCCACCAGTGGGCCGCCCAACCGACCCAATGCTCTGTGCTCTCCTGGAGGAGGTAAGCTCCGTCCAGAAGCACTCAGCGCTCGTATTTGTTTTTCAATGGGAATGGCGACCACATGGGGAAAGCAGTCAAAGAGCTTTAGAAAGCACAGACATTTGGGGGTATTCGTACTGTTTAGAAACTCTACCAAAGAAAGGGTGTTTTCTATTCAATTAAGAGCAAGTGGAAACCACATAATCCTTTTCCTCTCCAACTCGTTTTCACTTAATTGAGTTTGAATCGAGAAGTGGACACAATTTTTGGGGGATTTTTTTTTTACATTTTCATGCATACAACTGATTTGGTGTCATGGGAAGAGCTTTTCTATTATAAACATAAACATACCAAACAGAAAATATCTGCGGCAATAAACTAAACTCACTGTAAAAAGTTATTTCCATGATTTGTTATAACAACTTTTTTTCTTTTGTCAAACCAACTTCAATTAACTCAAAAATGTAAAGCAACCAGGTAACTTACCTTAAGTTAATCCAACAATATTTTTTACAGTGAGTAGGAGCACATTTCAGTCAATGTGGTGATGTCCACATATGGTGTTGTAGTGTTATACCTTTAAATAAATATTAAACAATTATTTAAATTATATATAGGCTATATATATATATATATATATATATATATATATATATATATATATATATATATATATATATATATATATATATATATATAAAACATATTTTGTATATATAAATACACACACGTGCATGTATATATTTATATCTAAAATATTTATATTTATAATTAATATAAATTGTGTATAAATATATATAGGCTACCATATATCTGCAAATATTTCTTAAATATATACATGCATATGTGTGCATTTATATATACAAAATAATTATACACAGTGCACACACATTATATATAATATAAATGATGTATAAATATATATATATATATATATATATATATATATATATATATATATATATACATACAGTATATAAATGCAAATATTTCTTAAATATAAACATGCATATGTGTGTATTTATATGTACAAAACAATTATAGCACACACACATATATTATGTAAACACAAACGTTTATTTTGGATGCAACTAATAGCGATTAATCATTGCCCAGCACTAGTAATAACATATATTTAACATCTTATCATGCACACACACACACACACACACACACACACACACACACATATATGACAGCACCATTGAATTGATAAAGGTCTTAAAATATTATGTAAATATCATTCATTTTTGTATATGTAATTATTATTTGTATGTGTGTGTGTGACTGAAATGTGGTCCAATTTCTTTTATAAAAACATTACATTTTAATGCTTTAAAGAAGAAAACATATTAGTCAAGCTTTTGATGAGATACATGCATTCTTTGCATTCTCTTCCATGCTAGTGATCTTATATTGAGTTGTTCCTCTCCAAATGGGTTGTGCAAGAGATCATGTGCTATTTATCCTGGCCCAGGAGACGCCCAAAAAACAGTGCCATCTTACAGCCATGTTTATTTATGAGTCCTTTGCTGGGTGCCAAGTTTTACGGGCCGGAACTTCTGTGCTGCAGCTGTGTTTCCTTGGCTGGCTTTCATGGCGACACGCACGGCTGTTCTCTGAGCGCCCCGACACAGAGCGTGGTTGGCACGGCCCAGCGTAACTTTGCGCTCTGGCTCTTTGCTGGATCAGCAAGCTTTACCTAGCGAAATCTGCTGCTAGCGCTATGGGCTTTGACTGATAATCAATCTTGCGTGCCTGCTCGACAGTTGTCACTGGGACAGAGAGGCGGAGCAGGTGGCAGATGGGGCCTGTCTGCTGAGAGAGGAGACGCTAGGTGAGCCCAGGCCTGGCCCAGTGCAGAGAGGTTAACCCACCGCACAGATTTAGCTCTCTACTCCACAGAGGTTCCGAGGGGAAAACTGGGAACGGTATAGGTGTTGATAACCAGGGTTTAGAGCTCTAACACTAAATCCAACTGAGGCCTTGTGTGAATGCTCTATTTCGATTTTGGCCTTTAAAGTCGTTTCAGAACTTAGGCTAGGAGAGAACGGTGCTGCATCACATGGGGCAATAAAACCAGAGTGACATAGGCTATGATAAAGTATGAAGATTTTAACCAAAAGTTTGAACTGGGGCAAGTTTTCAAATGTGTTTTAAATGTTATAAATTTACAAAAACAATGCCCAAAACAATGATGTGTTTAACAAAATTACTGTTTAAATTTGAAGACCCTATAGGGTGTTTAATGAAATTATATTGTGACATACTGACATGATTTTCTCACAACATATTTAACTGGTCTTGTCTGCGTTTATATCCTACTTTATGCAGGCTACCGTATGCATTAATTCTTTTTCAGGCTTTTAATAAACAGGATCTTTTTTGCCACTAGCCTACTGTAAAAAATACTTTGTCCTTCAGACTTAATATTTAAATAAAAAAATCTCTGTATTTCTTGTTCTATAAAACAAAGCAGGTTCGCCCGCATTCTGCGCACTAATAAAAACACACTTCTATACTTTCTCATGAACCACGTGGGAAGAAAACACAAGCGAGCCCGCCACAGGTGCGATGTGTGAGAAAAGGCCGAGCTGTCAGTCCGCGTTTTCCACTGTTTGCTTAGGGAGCTGATGTGTTGTGACGGGCTGTGATTGACACTGGGAGGTGTGACTGGCACAAGTCTGTTTTTTGGGCGGAAGAGGACAGGTTTACATCCTTCTAATTGCTGACTCCTCTCGACGGAGCGCGGGAAACTGAGGCGGGGACAGGTAGCGCGCTAACACTCCTCCTTGCGTCAAGCACGGACTCGCGTGTAATTGCGCTGTCATTTTCTGTACTTCACAATGAGTCAGAGATGTTGTTAAATGAACCACGGGGAAACGGGAATGTTCCCACCCGCACAGTTCGACATGCATGTTCGGTGAGAGAAAGGCGAAGCACTCGTAAGGCGTGATTAAAAACACACATCAATGCACTTCACTTACAAGGCCTTTTTCTTTAATAGAAGGTGCTGATAAAATAGCTTATTTTGGTGTAAATGCGTATTTAAGTAAGTTTAATCACTTACTCAAATTTATTAGTAATTAAACAAAGATGCAAGAAAAACAAAAGAGTAGGCCTATAGGCTACTGAACACTTGACATTTGTATAGGTTAACGACTGAATGGCTTTGGTTCATTTTCTTAAAAATGCATTTTTTCTTTCATTAAAAGTTTTCTGACGTAAAATTAATATAGGCCTGTTATTTTTGAAAAAAATATTTTAAAAAGCTTACTTGAGATTACATACGCTTCAATTCAAAAGCCAATTAAAAATGTTTTAAATGTTTTTACATTTTTGGGTTTTTGGGTTTAATTTTATGGGATAGTTGAAAGGAAAGAAAAGACTTCAGACTTGAACCCTTAAACCAACAGCTCTTAAACATGTGCACATCCAACTGCACCACTTGATAATTATTCAATTTTATGTCAAGCAGGTCACCTCATGGTGGCCGCCATGATGAGATCACATGAACAGTCGGATACAACTTGCTATCTCTGAATCTCTGAACAGAAAATAATGGAGTGCTCTTTTAAATTGGTAGCTGACATACTGTACTATGACTACACTGTAAAAAATTATATGATCAATAAGTTATGAAAACATCATCAAAAGTTAAGCAATTTGAAACTTTTGTTTTATAATACAAGATTCAACTAATTTAAGTCAGTTTAATGAAATTTAAGTTGAAGTGACTTAAACATCCAAGTTGATTGCAGCAACTTTTTTTCTACAGTGTAGTCACAATCTTGGATTTTCACCTTTTTAATAACCTTCACTATTTTTGTTTTAAATGGCACAACAGTTTTTAGTGCAAATTTTGTTATGTAATTATATAATTTTTAAATTAATAATAGTTTTTTAAAAATGTAATTATAAAAGAATAAGCAAAATGCTGCTGCATGTGTAGCTAAAATATAGTTTTAGATTCTGTACAACAACAGGTCACACCACAGGAAATTTTTTGCCACTTTTAAAGTGAACAGATAGGGTTCATACCCTAATAGAACCATAATGTATCTACATCGGTGGATTTAGGGTATAGGTCAACGAATCAATAGTGTATGCAGGTTTGTACTGTATAAGTAATTGAGTGTCATCATCTGAGAATAAGGCCTGTTTTGCATGGGACAGGTTGGGCAGAAGCTGTTTAGGAATGTAGTGTGTGTGTGTGTGTGGGGGTTTCTCGTCTCTGTGGAGCCTTGTCTCTGAGCTCTGACAAGCTGACTGGCACAGCTAATGGACTGATCATAATGCCTGTCTGAGGGCACTGTCTGTCACATGACACCAATGCCAAGTCATTAGATACAGCCTGGAGGCCATCAATAACACATACTACATATTAAAAGTCTTGTTGAAGCATATGCACTTTACACCTAGATAAATAAAAGTAAACAGAGTTTGTCTTTTCACTTTCAATGTGTGTATAATACTATTTTAACACGCTGTACAAACCAAACCTAATCTGAAATGCTACTTGAAAAACGTGATTGTAAAATGGATTGCTCTGGACTTAAGGCCAGTAATGGACTTATGTTCAATGATATAGAAAGTATAAAAAGCAGTATGTTGCATCTTAAACCACATTTTGTAATGTCTAGTCAGTATTTTTGTCAGCCACAATAATGTAATGTCTTGAAATATGGATGCTTTTCTCAGCAAGTATTGATGCAGTATGTGATTCATTTTATTCATTTAATCTGTATCCTGTAATTGACTAGAAGGGAACAAGGATTTAAAAAAATTATCGACAGCCTTTTTTTAGGGATTTACGATGATATTGGACAGTCAATTGCGCATGCTCATTCTTTTTGTATTTTAGTTAGATTACTTTTGTTTTCTGCCATAAAATGAAAATAACTATATAACTATAAATAACAATATCAGCCAGAATTTTAATATTGATTCATACTGTAGCTACAGTTTTTTTTCTACCACCAGTATAGCATTTCTGAAGAGCATTGAGGCTTTGAACAACACAAAAACCATTGCTCCAATGTTGCTTCAGAATTGTCTTACTTGAAGCGTTCAAAAGAAGGTGGCCTTTGAGAATAAATGTTCAAAAAAATGACACTGGTCATTCCGAAGGGGTTAGAAACACAGTGCATTATTTATTACAGGGCAGACCATATAGAGATACATCAGGAGTCATTACACATACACAGCTTAACTCCCTACTGTGTTGTTGGTCATCTGTTCATATGATGTTAAAAGGTGGGAAGATGTGTTCATCCGAAATGTCTTGAACAAACTAGCGCAGAAAAGGTCAGCAGGGCAGATGCCGGGAGCCCCATAAGAAGACTGATATTGAATCAGAAGGAAATAAGTTGATAAGTGGCAGAGCCGTGCTAAGGTGAATGTTAATTATGGCTAAATTGTGAAATTATTCCCACATGCTCTCAGCATCTGTTCCCTTCAGGAGCTCTGATTTATGGTTTCTATCAGCACAAGCAACCTGCTCCCCATACCTGTGATACACAGGAGCGAGATGACCATTCAGTGCAGGCAGAAGGCCATCCTCATAAAGGCTTGTCTGTTGAGTATTACCTATTACCCAAATATTAGTGTTCCGGAGAGGTTGCCAGTTGATTGAACAACCAATATACTACAACTTGGAACTATTGGCCTATAAGCTAAACCTCATATAAGGACAATAAATCTTGTAATTATTTCCAAAATAAATCATATGCACCATGATTATTACTGTATATTCTTGGCAAAGAGGTATTCAAAATGTGCGGAACAGATTTTGCTCATTTTGTGGGCCTTGGTGTTTGACTTTTTCACACCATTTTCCCAACCTTTGCTAGTCAATTTTCAGGTCCTTTCTACCGCAATCCCTCAGAGAGCTTCTCCAAACACCTTTTGTGAAGAATCCCCAGCAGCATGCTTTAAAATTGAAGAGAAAATCCCCCTCCAACGCTGTTCTGTTGAACGCGACTATGTGGCATGCTACATTCCTTCTGCAAGACTAGACTGTTTTCATTCTTGTGTGATGGTTTGATGGAATGTGATGCACACGGTTAGCTATTTCACTGCTCTCGTGATATGTAATTCCCTCTTTCAACCTTATATGAATTTCAAAAGATCATTGAAGTGTTTTTTATACCCTAATGCACAGACTGAATTCAGTGTTGCAAGGAGTGCAGAGCTTTCAGAAGACAGGGATACTACAACTGATGCTAGCCTGTCATCTGCATCTCCATTGGGAAAGTTGAAACACATATCAATTGTTATATTACAATAGAAACTCAATATTTCAGTCTTTCTCATGGTAACTTTTTGTCTGGTAACGGTTTCATGCACAACCACTACTGTTTGAGCTAAACAGAACTGTAGCAGAAATAATGGTCATAACATCTATAAAATGGTCTTTTTTTTTTTCGAGTGGGCAACTAAGACTTATTACAGACTTGTTTCCTAAATATCATATTATGGTATTTTATGCCTTAGTACAGTCAAAAAAATTACATACAGCACCTTCAAGGGAATTAGAGCAATGATCTTATAACTGGCTTCAGTTTTACACCTTCCAGCTAACATCATGGAACGCCAAAGCACAACTTTGCCACAAATGTTTTGAATGTTTCAAATAACCATAACAATATTAGCCTTCATCTATGCATTGTATCTATCTGGATGATCTCAGCAGGGTCCAATCAGATCAGCCCTTGTCTTGATAGGTATGTTTGTGTGATATGGTATACTGTAGTGACAGGCAATGCAGAAGAGAAGACAGGGTAGACAGTTTCCACATGCTAACATGCTCGCCTCCCGCACTATTTCTTCCCTGCAGGGTGGCAGCCTGCTTCTTCTCGGTGCTGGCACCTGGAGTGTAAGTGGATACCGCTGAGGGGAATGACGGGCTTCACCCGCCGGTACCAGGTCCTCAGAGCCACCATAATGTGACTTGGCATGTAAAAACGTGAAGTGACTGACAACCCGTCATTCCTCTTTGTGTCAAAGATGTCAGTCTAATCACACAGAGATTAGTATAAGATCTATGAATCATGGTGCAGCTTCTTAAAGGTTGTGTATCACAAAATGTACATATTGGGTGTAATGTGCATGTTTTGTAAAAATAATTTGAAGGTCTATGAGTTGTGTGAGAAAATTGTTTAAACCTTAGAAAATAAAGATTGTATATTGTCTTAAAATCAATGTCAGTAATTGCACGTCTTGCTATCCCTTTAACAATTTCGACGTTGGACCCATTTTCTTAGAACGGTACATTTAGGTGAGAAAAGCAACTATTGCATGATATCTTCTAATAATGCTTTAAAGGAATATTCTGGGCTTAATAAGAGTTACAGTCTATATACCACTGATTAAATATATCACACAAAAAGTCATTCCCAGTTTGGAAGAACAAACAGTTTTACACTTACAGTGAAAATCCATTGGGCGAGAGCATATAACATTTTCCTCAGATGACCTGTAACCTGTAATATTCCTTTAACAAATCTATATGCAAATTAATAATACATATATTTCAATTTAAACAGTGTTAAATGCTAATTTCACCACAGCGACCTGGTAAGGGCAGGCTCCATCCGTGGTAACTCATATTCAGAAGATCTCCTCTCCGACACCTTTGCAGTGATTGCTTGGAGCACTGGGGACCAGTCTGTCACTAACCTTTACTGTGGAGAACAACACTGTAGCCAAGTGTGATTGTGGTTACCAAACCCACACTTGCGAGCATACGCACACTCCAGCACCTCTGAACCTCCTTTGACTGTCACCAGCTTTGGTCCTAAGTCTAATTCAATATTTTTTCCCTTTCTGTCCAGGCATACTTGGTTCCCAAAAAAAAAAGTCAAAGGACTCTAGTTTTATTGACACTTGGAAGTACAAAGCAGAGCCAAATTCTGTATTCTTAAAGACGAAGTAGCTTCACATGACTGTTTCTGTCTCTACTGAATAATCCTATCTTGGTGGAATCAAACATAAAGCAACAAGTCGCAGCGTAGCTCCCTGTTTGTACAGTAGCATGCATTATTTATGAGGCAACCTGTGCTGTGTGCATCCAAAATCAAATAAGCCTCCTTGTATTACAGCACTGTTCTGTTAACCCTCCACCCACCCTGTCACCCACCCCATTGCCAGTCAGCAGCATGCGCGTTTGAGTGGATTTGTAAAGAGTAAAGGATATAAATATGTTGGGAAAAGACCCACACATCCCATACAATTTGGGTCCCATTGGAGTTCAGGGAGCGTGTGATCGGCGGAGTGCCTCTGAATGTCCTCCTTTAGGGCCCATGCTGCTTGGAGGCTGGGCCCCAACATGTCTTTCCCCCCTTCCCTCTATCTACACAGCAAACCTCCTTCACTCTCAATTTAACCCGAAATCTGATGAACCCTCTCTGCCTCGTCTCCCCCATGCACGCATACACAGACACTAACACCGGATTTCATGGAAGAAAGAGTAGATACAGTTGCGAGTTGATCAATCAGCAGGCGTGAACTGAGGCAGAAAGGCATTAACAATTCACATCGTTCTCAGTCCACTCGTCCAAGCAGAAGATTCCGGCAGCATATCTAATGCACAGCTACCTCACTTTATATAAGGGCAGCCATGACTCACAAGCTATTCTGTAAAAGTGTGCATTGATTTAGGGGGAGGGAAAGGATGAGGAACTCTCAATTGCCTTGCCACCATCCATATTAGCTTTGCACCTTATCCAGGCAATTAAAACATCTCTCAGGATCTTGGAAGTACCTGTCTTCAGAGCTGGGGCAGCCTCTTTTGAACAGTTTTTTCATATGGCCATGGTGAAGATGTCCCATGTAAATACTTTGTTGGCCACCCCCTCAGGTGAGCGCTGTCAATTTAATGGGATCACTGCAGAGTAAAGCAGCTGTGAGAGATTTTGCTTAAAGTTCATCAGTGGTGCACTTGTCACTCTCCTCAGTACCGTGGTGAGACAAATTTAGAGAGGCATCGATATTTAGAAGAAGAAGGGTTTAAATCAGGCCCCTGAGGGACAGAGCCAGCCTCGACAGCCAGGCCAAGTGTTGACAATTGGAAGGACAGCTGTCATATACTGTAGGGCCAACTAAAAATGTGTGTGGGGTGTAGAGTCAAAAAGTTGGGTGTGGGGTAGGGTCCTCTTTAAACAACTTGTCCACAACCGAATGTAACACAAATCTTGTGCGCTGTAACGTTAGTGGTTCTTGTACTGTACTAACAATCTGCATCTCATTTACAACAGAGGCTGGCATCAGGCATACAGGCATTGCATGTCAAAACTTGCAAATTAAATGTATGTGTGACTGATGAGTGCTGCAAGTCTTCCGTAGAGAGAAACACACAGCTCACTTTTTGTTTGTTTGTTGTTTTCATTTTAACACCGACCAAAGCTGTTGTAGATGAGCTTGGCAGGGCGTTAACTTGGCGGAAACATGCTCACTTCGCCCTATGGTTGGTTAGTGTGAAGCACCGTTGTTAAGCATCATGGTTCACTGTTACCTTTCGGGGAATCTCAATAACTTGTGAGGCTGACATAATCTTGCTTTTCACTCACATTTATTCATTACCTCTCTCTCCTTTCCTTCTCTCTTTCTCCACCTCTCTCTTTTCTTCCTCTCCACTCACCTTTCTTCCTCACCCACTCGGGGTTGACAGAAGGCCCCTTGTTCAGATGCACACCGGGCTTCACACAGTTTTTCATTCCCCAACAATGAAAGGAGCTTTCAGCAAGGCTGGTTCCAATTCATCTGTGATAAATGAGAAGATAAGGCAATCAGAGCACACCATGACACGGTGTGCAGCTAGTTAGGCACACTTCGAGCCCATTCAGGTGTGCCTGTGAGTCCTGACGTTGGGGGGGCCCTCTATATATACGTACACAGTCCTGATGGTGGCCAACACTCGGGCAGGAGCTGGATGTTGGGTTCTTAGTGTAGATTCTTTCTGTTGACAGGTCAGGTGTTGCAACGTTAAATGGATCAGAATGCATGAAGTATGGAAGAGAGAAGATGCTCTTATTGCATGTCTCAGTATTGCATGGACAGTTGAGGAGGTCAGTATTTTCACTGGAGGCATCTATGGAGGCCTCTGAAATGGATGTCTATGTGAGGGGTTCACAAAGGCCCTTTGAAGAGGGTCTCTTGGGACACCAGATACACCTGAGACAGGTAAGTGAATGGTTTGGGCCAAGGGACGTTGGCACAGTTTTACTTTAAATTGACAACCAAGTAACTAAGTATTGTTTAATTTCTTTAGATTGAACTACGCCAGTTTAGATATGGTTCACTGGCATGACAGGTGTCTTTTTCTACTTTCTTGCCTCCCTGCAATCACACTCACCGATTATTACCGTTTTCTTCCCACACAAATAGAAAGCAGCTAAATGAATTTCAAGTTTTCAACCTAAAGGAATTCCTAAACTGTCTATTGGAATTCTTGCCATTGACTGACATGTCTAAACTGTTATCAGCTTTCTCACGTGATGGGAAGGGCCAGGTTCACTCGAAGTTTAGAAGAACTTAAGATGGACGTCATGTTAAACTAATCAGCAATTCTGAGATTTAAATATTCTTTTGCCCAAAGGTCATTTGATTTCAAAACGAGTTTGGTAATTACATGCGTGGGTGCTTTAGAGTGAGGGTCAGCCAAGTTTGGAAATCTTTTACGTATTCAGATGGCAAAACTGTTCTTTCTAATATCATTTAAATGTTTGTATATATGTTTTGTTTTTAATCTAGTTGTATGTAGTGGCCTTATCTATAGTTTTTCGGACTTTTCCGTTTCACTACTGGTTTTTTTACTGGTATACCTCAGACTCTCCTCTTACCATCATTGCATGCTGTCTTCCAAAACCAGATCTTTACCTCAAGTTCACTACCCCATTCCTGTCAGGTTCATCATGTATCTTTATTTTGTGTTTGCACATGAGTATTATACATAATCATGCATTTAGAAGCGAAGTTCAGTTCAGTTAGGTTGACGGGTGTGTCCTGTCAAATTAACAATAGCTTTAGAATGGTGATGCCGAGTAAATGTGACTGACCAAGCATATTTGTGTGTGTACTTGTACAAGTGTGTGCATTACAGGGTGGGGTGTAGAAGGACAGAATATTATTGTGGGGGTTGCTAGTCAGTAAATAGGCCTGCAGCTTGGTGATGGTTCTCAGACTGAATGGTGGAGGCCAGCGCTACTAGCTCTCCGATCATTCACCATTAGAAAGTGAGAGCTTTGTTGCAGTACTTTGCGTATAATGCTTATAAATAGTTAGAACATTTTTTTTTTTCACCTTGTAAAGCAACTAATCATGATAGACTTATATATACTGTGGCTCAGAACACACATAAAAAAACCTGTACTTTATTTGAATGACCTTCTCTGCACTAATTAGAAAGTTTTTGAATTAACTTCTTCATTAAATATCAGGGTGTGAGATTGACAGCAATAGTGCATCTTAAACTTCTGACAGCTTTAAGTGCCATAACCCATAGACGTCCCCACCTTGATTAAATGAAGTGAAAATTGTATTCTCGTCTCGCTTGATATGAAAATGGAATTTGCTATCATGAAATATACACAGTTGTCACTTCTTAAAAAGGTGTCAGCAATTTGCTTCACTGGGTAAGGTGAATATTTGCCATGACAGGAGAAGAAGAAAAGGTTTGAGAGAAAAAGACGGCAGGGGGGGGGGGGGGTGTGATGTCTGTGATCAATGAAAGACTTCATTGCATTGCGCTTCGTTGCTTTTTAAATAAGAGAATATAGATCTCTAGAGTTTCTCAGGTTTGTGGCATCCCTATTTCGGATGGCATAACAACACTGCCACCTAGAGACTGATGACTATTCCTGAGAAATCTGCCTTGGTGTGTGTGGTTGTGCGTGTGTTTTTAGCGGAGACAGATGCACTCATTCCCACCTTTTTTTCACCCCTCTATGGACATGAATACAGAACACATTTGTATGATGTTCATTTTATGCTACAACACATGGTTGTTTTGTTTGAATTCCGAATTGAATTCCTAGTGTAATAACAAAAAAAAAAACCTCTGTGTGCTTTTCTCTTTGCAGTCAAATTATATGGTTTTAGCCAATTGTCTCCCAGTGGTTCAATCCAAAATATTCCTCTTTGACTTTGACAATGTTAAACTAGAAAAAAATGCAAATGCTTGGTTAGAAGTAAATTACAGTTATTGAGCTTCAGAAGATTGAGTGAAATTTGTTTGCTGGTTTAATTCCGAAACAGTGCCATAATTTGCTCAAAAAAACACTTAAAACCTTTTGTGTAGTTACTAAAAAGTTACTCTAACATATATTCAAATGTTCTGTTTGGTACAGTTTGAAAACCATTAAGAAATAAATAGTCAAAATTGTTGTTTTATTTGCCAATTACAGTTATTGCGTTTCTCTCACAGTTATATGTTTAGACCCCAAAATCAAGCCAAAACTGCTGTTGATTGCAGTCAAGATGAAGTTGCCTCGCAGGGATTCCCAGACCTGTCAGGTGTGCCAAACTACTAATGAGCGAGACTGCGCATCTAGCCATCCATCTGCGGAGGGCCTGCTGAACACCCTCAACCCAGCTGCTCCCTTCTCATGACCCAGGTGAGTCAGGCAGGGACAGGGTGGTGTGTGCAAGCCCATGATCCCCAGGAAACCTGGTCCCCGCATTGGGATCAAAGATCAGTTGGTTCAGAGAAGTGGTCTAGTCTGGTGCTTTGAAGATGGAGCAGGAGGGGATCTGGTTGTGTTGAAGCCAGGTTATAGAGCAAGAGTTCTGAGCAGGAAGCAGACTAGCCACAGGGATGCTGGTGGGATTGAATGGAGTGAGATGGGCGGCACAACTGAGAGGTGTGTGTGCTGTTTTTTGTGCCACTGACATTAGAATTAATTTAGAAGACCATTATTATATTCATAATTAATTAAATTGATTAATATTCAGAACCAGTTCCAATATTGTATCTTCAAGCACTGAACACCGACATAAAAAAAACAATAGCTAATTTAGTACTGGAAACTTGAAAGTGACTTCAATTGATTTGTACTTCCACTAAGGATCATATTTTAAAATGTAATTCAAAAATAATTTACATTAAATGCCATTTAAATAAAACAAATATACAATTGTTTTTTAACAGGTGTAATGTACCACATGGTATTCTAGAAAATCTTCTTTGCGAGTGCACATTAGTTTGTACATGTTCATATCTTTCATGTCAGTTTCTCAGTTAAAATTTTATTAATTTTGGTGTTGTTAAAGTAAGATTCCATTTTGTGTCTGATGGCTGAACCTCTAGTTTTGTTTAATGCGATATTGTTAGGTTTAGCACAGATGTTCTTTGTGTAACCCTGGTCTGCCCTGTCATATTGATTCACCCTCTGCAACGTAGGTGCTATTACAACTAGGGTTCAATGGTGTATCTCCAGCAATACTGTGAAATGTCACTGAACATGAGGCTGACTGTGGAGCTGATTTTCATACGTCTAAAGAGATCAGAGCTGTTGCACTTGGGAATATGGTTTAAAGCAATTGCATATTATTGTGAGCCTACCACATGTAGTTTTGTCCCCACCAGGATAGACAATCACAGTAGGTTTCTTTATTGTGAATATCACCACCTAATGATTTATGGAAATTTCTGCATTTGTATTGCATTGCATCAGAATGTCAAGGCTGTTTTGAGAGTGAGCTTTGTGTTGGAGATGTTATGGGCTGTTGGACTGAATTCTTGATTAGTGCGTAGAAAAAGAAAACATTACAGGAAGGAAAGTCTGGTAAACAGAAGTCCGAAATTATTCTTCGAAATTATGAGAAATTTTGTATCCAGTATAATCGGTTTAGATGACTTTGACATATTTGGGGCGCTTGTTGTTTTTATAAAAGACCTCCAAAGACAGAGGAAGAAACTTTACAGAATTTATGTGATTTATACAATTCTACAGCCTTTTGTTGTCTGGAGTTATGAAGCCCTGCAGTAATCTCCAGTACACCCACACACAATTCACAGACAATAACACTCTGCAACCTGAGATTGTCCAATTCCAACAGGCACCTGTCAGAATGCTGCAGCCCTGTCGCCGTGTGGAAAATTCCTATTCGATTGCTCTCTCCCGAATGTATGTACAGAGAGTACCAAGCAAATTATGTCAAAGAAATAAATTTTTCTGTCAGACAAAGATTACTTTCTGTCTTGAACTCTTACCTAAAATATTATGGAAGCCAATTTCTTCCTTAAACCTTAAAAAGGCAATTGTGAGATTGTGAAATGAAAAATTAAGTCACCTTATGAGATATGTAGCTGCAATTATTGATTTACTTCATTTTTCACCATATGAAGTTTATTTCTCATTTGAATTTTTATGTTTCATAATACCTTTTAGTCACAACATAATTGTTACTTTTTTGTCATTTATGACAAGTTGCAAGTTACAAAATATAAAGCCCCAATTGTGAGAGATATCGTACGGAGCCCCCCTAGTCCCACTTTGTCAAAAAAATTTATTATAACTATCTCGTGGCCTCAAGATAAGTATCTCGTGGCCTCAAGATAGTAACTCGTGGCCTCAAGATACTATCTCGTGGCCTCAAGATACTATCTCGTGGCCTCAAGATAGTATCTCGTGGCCTCAAGATACTATCTCGTGGCCTCAAGATAGTATCTCGTGGCCTCAAGATAGTATCTCGTGGCCTCAAGATAGTATCTCGTGGCCTCAAGATACTATCTCGTGGCCTCAAGATAGTATCTCGTGGCCTCAAGATACTATCTCGTGGCCTCAAGATACTATCTCGTGGCCTCAAGATAGTAACTCGTGGCCTCAAGATAGAGATACTATCTTGAGGCCACGAGATAGAGATAGTATCTTGAGGCCACGAGATACTATCTTGAGGCCACGAGATACTTATCTTGAGGCCACAAGATAGTTATAATAAATTTTTTTGACAAAGTGGGACTAGGGGGGCTCCGTAATATCGCTATTTATTTTATTATTTATTTCACTCAAAAATGGCTTCTATAGCTGCTATTTGGAAATATATGTAGAAAGTAAATATTTTTTTGGGGAAAAACACCATTTTGAGACTTATTATTATGCAAACAATTAAAGCAACTAAACCAAAAATAAATCAAAAGAAAAAAAAACAGCATTTTACACGTCAGAACTTCTTTTCCACCAATGTTTTACTGTATCTCCAAAATGGTTAAAAATCACTAGATAACATACTTAATGCAATAATGAAGAAGGTATATTTCCACATGTTCTAGTACACCAGGATCTTTATTTTAACATCTTGAATGATAGCCTGTAATTCACCTCCTTGGTGTCAGCAAGACGCGTATAAAAAGGCGTAAAGCAGTTGTGGTGTGGGGTTTTAATTGAAGCTCCCATGCACAACGAGCCGCTCTATAGGATCAATGTCAGGACCTGCGGAGGCTGGGGCATCTGAGCAGTGCTCCCTTACAGGCGCAGGATGGCTGGAGCGGTGACGAGCTTCTAATTGTGCTCCACAGAGAGCGAACACCCCTGTGGACGAAAATGAAAGGGCGCCCAGCCTGGCTGCATCTCTATTGTGTGAAAATAAATACATACAGTCGCTGCCCAGGGTGTGAAATAACACACCAGCCGTCGGATTTCACTGGTCATTTCACCCCCAGCTGCAGGGCCCAAAACAAAACGATATTGTCTTAAACGGTGAGAAGGGAGAGACTATTGTGTTTTTTTAAGTGGGGACCTTACTAAGGTTTACAATTTATCCACTAAAGGTTATCCACATCAGAATGGAAACCGGAACCGGAAAACCGGAAAAGATAATACCATACCAAAATTGATAATACCATATTTCTCTTTGTTATATTATGTGGAGTGCCTCCATATACATTTTCAGTAACATTTTAGTTTAGGGTCCAATTCTCACTTTTAACTAGTTGCTTATTAGCATGCGTATTACTAGGATATTGGCTGCTTAGTATAAAGCACATATTAATGCCTCATTCTGCATGATATATTCTACACCCCTTAATCCTACCCAATACCTAAACTTAACAACTACCTTGCTAACTATAAATAAACAGTAATTCTGAGTTTATTGAGGCAAAAGTCGTATTTAATTATTAGTTAATAGTGAGAATTGGACCCTAATCTAAAGTATGACCGAATTTTCAAATGCAAAATTAACAGACCAGTACTGTAAATGTGGTAAACCATGACATTTTGATAATATCAAGTGAATTAGGGTTGGATGAACCACACTAGAAGTCGTTGCACAATTCCAATAAATGCACAACTTTTACCACTCAATCTACTGAATGTCGACATGCCCAGTTGCTACACTGATGGGCAACAATAAACAGCTTAACTTTAGGAACTATATTACTTGTTGATTTTTGCCACAGTTTTGTAGAAGCAACAAGCCATATTTGAGTCTATAGTGATTCATTAGGCTTTATAGGAACACCCGTTTCCTGTTGTGAAATTGCTGTGAAACACGTCCTTTTTGGCTCGTTGCTTTAATAGAACCTACCTTTGCAAATTGATTTCAAACACTGGTCATTTCTGTTGCCATTTTACTGAAATGGCGAAGAAGGTGTCGTTAGCATGGCAGCCAAATGCCTTTCTTGTGTCTATTTAATAGACAAGTAAAAATATGACATTTCAGATTGATTTGCTCTTTTAGTGCCAGCAGAGACATATTCTGCCCTCGCACACCACATCTCATCCTTCTCTAAATAACTAGCTTGTCACCCAAACAGGAGTGTTAATGTAGGTCCTATGACAACTGTCTGATTTATTGTCCGATTCACTCAAGACGACGACAACAAAAGACTGATGTTTCTTTTTTCCCTTACACCCAATTTAGCAGCCACCCGTTTAAGTGGCATTGTCCTGAACAGCATGGCAAGCGAAGAGATGTGGGCCGTCTGCTTCTTGTCACTTCCTATTATTAAGGAGGCGCTCCGTGGCACCTGGGGGAATGCCAGTCTCCGCTGCTCCCATCAGAAATCTGCATAACACTGCCTGATGGCTGTGGCCGACCAAATGTCCAAACACAACCTGTCATGTCTCAATGTTACCCAGTATGCCATGAGTAGCGCTGGGCCTGGGGACGCTTTCCAGCGCCCTAACACTCGATGTCTCCGTCAACCACACTAAACCAGCTCTACAAATAAGAGAAGTCACCAGGCATATTTTTACTGCCAGGCCAAGCACAACAGCCTCTCGCCACTACCGCCAGTCTTAACAGGAAACTACGCGGCTTCAGCAGTGGTCCGTTTGTCACATTATATGGGGTAAGTTCACCGTTTCTACATTATTATTGGCTTTGCAGCAGAATTTAAATGGCTAACAACCTAATTAAAATCTACCTTCATTATACAGTTGATTCTGGTCTAAATCTATGCATTGTTACCATGAAATGCTACAACAACAACAAAAATGTAAAAATATACCAGTTATGGGAAAAGATTTAGATTATCACAACTGGAAAGAGGAAGATAACCGGTCAAATGAGTTATAAGTTAATGTTTAAAGCTTTTTAAATTGTTGTCTGTATTGTTCTTTTTCATGTTTCTCTTGTGCACTGGTCTTCTCTCCCTAATACATTTCACAGTAAAACATAGATTTGGGCAGAAGTGTTCCACACCACAGTTCACACAAAGTATTCTCTGTTTTGTAGATTACATCCTGCCAGACTTTTTACAATCCATTAGATCCTGGAGGTACATCAGAGAGAAACGGAGCTGGAGTGGAATTCCAGGCAGACGCAGGTGTCAGGATCAAAAGTTGAAAACATTCTCTGAGCAGCAGGAGGCGGTGGCATGCTTGTTAGACTTGAAAAATAACAATTAGCATCCACCATGTGACATGGCTCATCATAACTTTGCCATAGTTGTCTTGAAAGTTCCACCATGTTCTTTAAGAGCATTTGCTGGTGAGGTCTGGCTAAATTTTTATCATCCTACCAATTCGCAGTTTGTGATATGAAATAGTTGTCATGCTGTATAACGTGCTTTCTCTTTTGACCAGATGGCTGGTCGTGGCCTTGAGTACTTCAGGTCTGGCCGTCAACCAAGTGGGTCATCAATAGGAACAGAAGAGTTTTAGCACAGTTCATCTGGTAGGGTCAGATGGAACATCTCTGGTGTGTTTTACATATGTCCACTCCATCAACTGTCCACCGAGATCTGTACCACCCTTTTTATCTTTATCCAAACAAAACTATTAAACCAAGCCCTCCGGTAATAAGATTGATGTTCATTTAACCATCAAGCATTTGGCTAAATACTTTGATAAAGAGGTTATCTTTTGATGTCAGTGTGTTATTTTAATACCTCACTTGTTAAAGAGATCACATTTAAACTTGTACTTACCTCTATTGCCTTTCAAAGTCTTCAAATTGTTAATACCATGGGATCCATTTGCCTTTCGAACACCAAAGCTTTGTGAGCAATTATTTCTTGTAGACAGGATACTACTCATTACGAGTCAATGATATCGAAGAACAGGGGCGTAAAACAACCCGAATGGCACGCTAGTGTAAACACAGGTTGTCTTTGTGTGAGAGATGAAGGTGTGGCTTTTCTAATAATATACTGAGATGTCATGCCAAGAGGTCACAATCCAGCCCCACTACTGCCTGACCTGCTCCGTGTTGGGCTAACAGTGGCTTTTTTGTGTATACAAAAGCGGGACTTCCAAGTGTGAGGAAGGAACGTGAATATTTGCTCAGCAAGGGGCGCAAATTAAAGGGGGTGTCACATTAGCCACACCACTTTCTTCCTTTCAATATACTTCTCTGTCTTACTTTTAAATCAAAATGCAGCCAGACGTGTGTTTTAATTGGTTCCTGTTCGGAATCCAAAAGAATTACGATGAACCTTTGAAGTACGGTCAATTGTTTCTGTTGTAGTCGAACAGGTGTCATTTCTTAGGGACCTTGATGTGTATTTTGTGACATTTGTCAGTGTATGATTGGCAGGTTATGATGATGGTGCTGCAGTAGACATGAAGGGTTTAATTAACATGAGAGGTGTTGCTTGCTTCTCTGGAGCTCAGCAGGGATTTGCAGAGAACAAGAATATGACTGCAACATGCGGCTCCCTGAATTGAATGTTATAATGGAGTTAAACAGGTAATCATTGAACATACTGTGCAAAGAGATTTTTTTTCTTATACACTTGGCTAAATGTACTCAAAGCACTTTATACATTTGCAGTCTGTGCACTTTTTTGGGGCTTTTTTGAAAAGAAAAATTGGGGGAAGTCAGTTTTGATTGCCAAGGCGATCAAAAAACTGTGCCGACTGTGGTGTCAATGACCCTAATTCCTTACCCTATATTTATCTAATTGAACAAAGGGGGATAAAAAGAACAAAGCGGGTCTGGGAACCCACACTAAAGGCAGCGGAGGTGTCTTGAATGTAACATGCGACTCGGTTGCACCTGCCCCTCACGTCGGTCAGGCGCAATGACTGTGGGTTTTGGGCTGGATATCAAAGCCTATAGTGCCAGTGTCCTAGGTGGGAAGGGATGGGGGAGGCTTGGGGGGGAGGCTGGAGCCAGGCCTCCTGAAGGGGATTAGTGTCTCCCAGGGAGAGGAGAGAGGATGTGGAACGAACACCTGCTACGTTGTCAATAGAGTGCCGGAGAATCACGGCAATCATACACAGCACGGCCTTACTCAATGTATGCTAGTGGCGGCCGGTGGGGGGTACGGAGGAAAGAAAGCATTGAGCAATGAGCAAACGAGTGCAAACTAATATCACAGGCACTCAAACAGACAATAGCTCAAAAAGTTGCTGAAAGCGTCAGCACAAATTTGGACATGCTAGCAAATGCAGTAACTTGCTTGAGTATGAATTCACGCAAAAATGTTGATAGATACAGATTTCAGATAGATCTGATTTTATTCCTGACTAGATTGTGAAAAGTAGGGGAGCGCGGGGCACAACCTAACGCGGGGTTAAATGTAACACGGACCTTTTACATAGTTAGTCGGGATCAAGCCGGTTGTGTTTACACTCTTTTTCTCTCGCTGCCAGAAGACGGTCTCCCGCGAATTTGCGGAAAGTTTTGATAAGATTTCATGAAGATGCTGGACAAAGAGTGTTTTGACACCATGCAAGTAAATTTTTTCATCACAGGTTTTTTTCGGTTTCTGAGTTGGGTGTGTACGTCACCAAATCTAACTTTATATTGCCTTAATAACTGTCTTGTTGGCTAAAACATAGCACCGTTTTGAAACATGTCAGCAACTCCTAGCAACTGTTAGCTAGGCTTAAAATATGTTTTACACAGCGGGGTTAGATGTAGCACAGTGTTACAAACAAGCCGCCAAGTGTACAATGATAATCAAATGAAAACAGGGAGCCACACAACTTCTAGGTTTGAGTATTTATTTATATATTTAACTTTGTTGGACTTTCACAAACAATGTTGGAATTTTTTTTATTTAGTTTACTATGCAATTAATCACTTCGTTTTTTTTTTAAATATAGCCTGGTTTTAATGCAATAAACCCTTTAATTTTTTTATTAAATTTTTTTATTAAGTTTTTATTATTATTACTGTTATTATTATCAATAATAATAATTTTACATGCAGCTGCCACACATAAATGTAATTCAATTGCAATTACAATATTTGATGATTTTATTTATTTATTTATGTATTGCTTGCAAAACTGTGCAGCCCTTTTCTATGTCTCTATCCATGATATTGATCCATAATAGAAGGATGATTGGATGAAGGATGGATGTATGGATATCTATCTATACATATGCACAAACAATATCAAACTATACAGATAAAATAGTACTGAATTATGTGTGTTACACACAAGTGTTACAACTAACCCCCCTGTCTGTTACAATTAACCCCGCATATGGGGTAGGTTGTAACATTTGCACTTCTGTCACTTTCAGTGCAACTGTACGGAAATGGAAGCTCCTAGAAAAAAACTTTAAGTGTTCATATGTAGCAGAGATGTGTATGTTGCTTGTGTAAAAAAAAGATGAATCTAACTTAATTATTTTTTAAATAATTGAGCCAAAACCAAAATGTGTTAGGTTGTGCCCCGCTCTCCCCTATAGGCATTAAATACCAGAATGAATCCATGTCAAATTTGAGTTTTCGAAATGGCTTTTTGGATGTTGGTTAAAGAGATAATTCACCCAAAAATGAAAATTATGTCATATCAACCCTTATGTCGCCCCAAACCAGCCCCAAACGCCCCAATACATTTCTTTCTGCTGTGAAGCTCAAAAGATGTTTCGAAGAATGTTTTTGTCAAAAAAGTCAGTGGGGTCCAAAACAACACTGGACCCCATGTGACTTTCATTATATTGAAAAAAAGGAGTAAAAAAAGCTTACGTTCCACAGAAGTATGTTTGGTTTTGATTACATTTTGAATTAAAATTATGATGTTAAACTTTTTTCCAATAATGTGGAAATAGACCGATTTGCTGTCATTGAACGTATACTTGCTGTCCTTCATAGTGCAACAAAAGCATGATTTCTCTGTTTGCTTTTATTTAACTTCTTCAAAGTCCTAAATATGGCTTAACAGTACTAATGTACATGTTTTCAATAAGCCTGCGTTTCATGTATAGCTGCTCCTTTTTAATTTTCTCACTATTCAAATGACAAGAAACAGAGCTTTTCCTTTCATCCCTTTCAATTTCATTGTACGAGCGTTGTATGAGCCTGTCTGTTTTTGACTGCACCGGCACAATATCGCTCCATTATTTGGGAGTTTCAATTGTTAGCTCGGATAATAACCCGATGATGCTAAAAAGGGATCATATCCCCCAATTTAAAAATGGTGTGACCTCTGCACAAATTCTCCAACTGCTGTCATTACGTTAAGTTTCTCCAACACAATAATTCTAAAGACAACAGTTTGTCTTCTCTGGAAAGGTTCACCACACCCTTGTAGAGGCCTATCTCCCCATTCTCTTCTCTTTGTCAAACTCTGCACCTGAGCAGCTATTTCAGAGGGCCCTGCCTTTCATAAAGAAGTCCAAGCTGTCATTCACCCTCTTCTCCAAAGTGACCTGTGTTCCTCATGCACTTATCCTCACCCTGCTTTAAGTGTTAAGTTGAAGTAGGTTATTAAGAGTCCTTAACTCAGTCTGAGAAAATGGAGGGATTGTCAGCCTCTAGATTTTGCCAAATTGAGAGGGAAAATGGAACAGTCGGAAAGTGCAAGAGTGGAATGGTCCTTCTTGATGAAGACTGCTTTTGTTAAACTTGACACAAACATCTCTCACGGCTGGCCTCAATTACAGCCAGTCATCAGTAATTATAGTACTGGGTAGTTTAAGATTGAGTCAACTTGCAATGGTTGTACGTTACCTCATCTCTATGTAATCTTAATTTCTTCTGTAAAGATGTAGTGTTAAATAGGTATATAAGTTTAATGCAAGTTGAGCTCAATCAACAGCATTTGTGCCATAAATAAACGCAAAAAAATTATTATAATTCAGCCTTCATTTTCTTTAAAAACAGCAAATGTTTTGGTTACGGTAAGTCACTTACAATGGAAGTGAATGGGGCCAATGAGTGGAAGATTTAAATGCAGAAATATGAAGCTTAGCATTTTTTTTAAAGTGCTTGCATTAATTCTTCTGTTAAATTATTGTTTATTATTTGCATTATCTGTAATCTTGTTCTCATCGTTTTTAGTCTTGGCAATGGTGTTTGAATATAACTACATTTGTACAAATGTATAAGTACATTTGAATATAACTCAGAAAAGGATGTTACTTTTTTCCTCACTTAAATCGTGTTAACAACATATTGTTTACATCTATATATTTTTTTAATTTACAGATGGACCCCACTCTTTTGCATTATAAGTGACTCATTGTAACCCTTTTTTTTTATTTTGCAAACACTATTGCGCAGATTCTCTAAATAGTAGCCACTTTTCCATAATGTATTTCAGTACCTTGTTTCTGTAAATAAGGCTCACTATATTCACAAAACTCACCGCACTTTATCTAAAATATTAATGAAGCCAAAATCAGATGTTGCTTTGTGTAAATTGTGTGAGCATGCATTTGTATATTTACTTTAGTGAATCAGGCACAAAAATCAGGGCAGCAGCCACAATGCATTCTTAGAGAATTTCCGCCATACCTTGTTGAACTCTCACTGTAAAAATTAAAAAATGAATGAATGGAGTTCAAACTAACTGCTGTAAACATACCTGTTGATTAGCACCTTGTAGGAGAAAACTCATCATCAATGTGACATTTGCACTTGACATTTGACTTTTTGAACATTGACAACCTTTTATTTTCACAGAAAACTTTCTTTTTTCAGTTGAAGAAGTTGGGTTGACTTCCACCGTCAACAGATTTGGAGGAGGCGTCTGAAAAGTACCATAGCATTGTAGGAGTTACGGGCAGGTGATCGAAAGTATATGACAGAGCGATCCTAATTGCTGTCTTGGCAGAGAGTACACTGCTTTTCTTAACAGCATAATTAAGATTCCCATTAGCCGGTGCATCCCTCTGTATTGTTTTGACAGAGGTTGTTAGACTTCTTCTTTATTGTCACCTGGCAATCTCTTATTTTTTTTCTTCTGAGCCCAACCTTATTGCCTGGCTTTCTCTTGCAATCGATCTGTTTGCCTTCCTTTCGCCGTTTAGCTCGACCATACTTTTATTTATTTACTAAATTTGGCTACTTCATTTTGGCAGCGATATCATTACCCATAACACTTCATCTTAAAGATGTTACCTCTAGAATTTGGCAAATAAGTGTAGTATTGACAGAGCGCTAAAGATGCCAGAGTGTCATTGTAAACCAAGTAGGCCCTGCGGTCTCTCTCCTTTCATTAGTTTCTGAATGGCGGTGCCAATACAGTGAAGAGAGTATTAGGATCAGAGGGCGCATGTCAGAGTTCACTGATTGAGCCTTGTGCAGAAAGGCTCGCTGACAGTGCAATCAATGCAGCGTTGGGTATCGATTCGGCAATATCACAGCTGTCTCTTAATGAAAGGGTAGCGGAGAACGAGGCAGCGGTGGAGTGAGGGGAGAAGGGCCGAATCATCGCGCGGGCTGGAATTACCTTTCGATTGGCCCGAGTCCACTGTGTTGTGACTCTCATTTTGCTGCGGCACCTTTCTCGGCTGATCAATACGACATCAGCCAGTGAGGCGGTAATTACCATCCCTCCGGCTCCACACAAAGCCCGGCAGCAAGGGCCGGGGGGAACGGAGAGGTCATGCAAAAAGCAGCCGGCCACGCTGAAGGTGACGGGAGGTGGGGGGGGAGGGGGGGAGGGGGGGGGGAAGAAAGGATCCCCTTGCGCTCAGCGGAGTACTTAGCTGCCTTTTTAATTACTGTAATTTTCCACACAAGTCAGGAGAGCGAGCTGATGAAGTCAGACACTCTCCTCCCTGCTGTTCCTGATGAGGCTTGATGGGCCTTCAAATTACGCATTGACTTTGCTGTTTCATTTCCCAGTGTTTAGTGCTAATAACCTGTAGAGCCCCCTTTTTTCTCCTTCTCTTTGCTCCCTCCCCCCTCCACCACTGCTACACACTTTCTACAATCGCTTATATATACACACACACACACACACACTCTCTTTCTCTCTCTACCTCTGAGTCCTTGGTGTCAGTGCGGTAATTACACTGTGTGAAATCTCTACCGCAATCACAGCTGTCTGGCCCTCTTCTCGCGCCCAGGTCAACCAGGCCACAGCTAATCTGCACCGCCGTCAGTGACAAGATGGTAGACCGCTCTCTTTCTCTGCTACTTTTGGAACTGTGGACTTTGAGAAAAGTATTTTAAGACACTTTATTTCACTCTCAGTAGTTCAATATATATTAGTCTAGTAATAATGTCCAACAGTGAATACTTCACAGAATCCCCCCCCCCACACATATCTTGACATTTTTACCAGTCTGATTTCTACCACATATCAAATTATGTGTGTTTGATAATATTATGTGGTCAAAATGACATTTTAAAAAATTTTTGAATGATTATTTCACAGCTAGCATTTTATGTCTTAAAATGCACGGATGATCAATGGCCTATTTTTACCCTTTTTGTTTTTTGGTTAAATTTATTGCTCTTAGGTCTGTTAGTTTTAAGTCAGTTAGTTTTCATAAAAAGTCTAAAATATGTTAGTTTTAAAACATTTTTGGGAATTAAATGACAGGCAGTTTTGTCTTGCTACGGCTAATTTCATAGCTACCATTTTATGTACCTTGAAAATAATATTTTCTTTTTTGGGGCAAAATTTGATTCTCTTCTCTTAAGTCTGTTAGTTTTAACAAGAAAGATGTCTGAAATAAGTCTGAAAACTATTATAAATTGAAGAATGCACATGCATATGTGAAGGAAATTACATTTTGGAAAGAAGCGGCATTCTGTTTGGTCTTTCTAAGGGTAATTCATTGGTTTCATTTATGTATCTTTTGGTTGTCATGAAATCAAAGTTTACCCTATTTACTTTGTTAGAACAATTAATCCGTGCAAGTTAATACACACAAAAAATTGTGGTAATCTTTAATCAAAATCGGAACATTTGCTTCCGCTCTGGAATGGCGTTCCCTCTCTGATGACATCAGTTTGGCTTGGGTTGAATATCCTTAACCACCCCCCTCCAACCATCAGTCTTCTATGATCAAAGGATGGAGAGGAGGCTCGCTTAAAAAAAACCTATTCAATAGTCTGTTTCACTTGGAAAATGTCACAACACTGAAGTAAAGTCAGTTGCAACTTCCGGTTCACTGGGACTTTAAATACATGATTAAATGATAGTTTCACATGATGTGAGTAACACAATATTGATTTGAAATTTGATGTTTAGTGTATAGTTTTGCCAAGCAGGTTTTTTGGACCAATGAGGCTTCACTTTGAGTGGGGCTACCCAGAGCAACGCTGTGGAAATAGAAACCGCTGTTCATTGCTCAGATTTACATGGAGGCTTTTATCGCTTATCAGTCTAACATGCATGCCTGTCAGCAGAAACATGGCACCATCAAATCTTTATAAAAAAATACATTGCAACTCTTTTTGTAATGCAAACCGACTGCATGGCACTACCCCACCTCTCTTCAGCCCTGGGTCTTTCACAAAGACCGTGAAGTCACACCCTCAGTTTAGCAGGTTACTTGCCGCTCCCCAGGCCTCGACACTCGCTGCAGAGAAAACAGTTGGAGTTCGAGTGTGACCACTGATGCATAACATTCCAATTTCAGTGCCATCCCATACTGGAAGACTGCAAATGAGACGAGGGGAGAGATGAATCCTCTGCTCTCGACAAGATTTGGGCCTGCCGTGTGTTGTGAAATTCCGCTAAAGATCTAGAGACAACTGTGGATAGGGGGTTCTCGGTTTCTTGCATGCCAATTATCACAGAGTGTTCATTTCATATTTAATGGAAGAGTGTGCTTGGATTTCTTTGTAACATCCTTTGGTTGCTTTTGCAAACATATCGGCAATCGTCTAGTTTTAAACTCACAAAACTAGAAATTAGAACTAATGTTGTTGTTTTCTTCAACAATACTTAATAGTGTAACCTTCAATGCAACTTTGCCTTTTGAGCTTCAGAAGTTCAGAAGAAAAAATACATTGTTCGACTCAATCGATGTGTTATTTTTTTCTATATGGCAGGAACGGAAGCCTGATGGACCTGTAGAGAAGTGTCAGTTGTCGAACTCTAGAGATGTGGCATTTCTCTCCATTGAAAACAATGGACCTTTGGTTGCCTATTGACTTGTGTACATCACCATTTTTATCACTACGGCTTCACTCCCGTTCTCAGAATGAATAATTGATTTGTCAAGGTACAGGTGAATAATTGGAAAAGTAGTGAATAGAATGAAGGGAAAGAAAGTGAATTGATCTCAGATGAGAGAGCAATCAAAGACCTCTCAAATACAGTAGCCCAATGATACAAAAGCACTCAAAGAACTGTTTTAGAGGCCTTTTGATGCTGCTGGGCTTTGTCCAGATATGAGGACCACACTCACGCATGCCATGTTTGATTCCAACAGTTCTGTTGTGTTGGTGACTGAGTGAACTTGAGGGGGAAATGAGGAGGCTTTGAGCAGTGGGGCCCTGTTGGTCCTGCTTTGCTCGTCCATGAAAGCAATGCTGTTCATTAGCTCGGCCAGTTCTGTCTGCCTCACTGAGCCCAAACACATACACACACACACACACACAACAGCACACCCTCTAGACAGAGCAATTGGACCTTGCACGTAAGCCACCCAAAGACCGTCACACAATGAGCTTATTTATCTTGGTGAGTTGCGATCTGTTCTCAGGGAGAAGCGCGCTGGACTGAAATGGTGAAGGTGAACGCTAATTACTTCTGTTGCAGAAAGAAGTCGAAAAAGGCATTGAACAGTTCTTGTGTTCATGCAGTCTGTTATTCTGTCTACTGTCTGTCTGTATTTCACTTGTATTGTCTGTCTGTCTGTATATTGTTTGCATAATCTGTCTATATCTCTCGATAGTTTGTATAATGTCTATCTATTGTTCACATTGTCTGTCTGTATATTGAGCGATCATTTATAAAAATCGGGAAGTACCGGTATTGGTATTTATTGTTCATCTGCATCTATGTATCTATATATCTATCTATCTATCTATCTATCTATCTATCTATCTATCTATCTATCTATCTATCTATCTATCTATCTATCTATCTATCTACAGTATATCTATCTATCCATCTAAATGATAAATCCATCCATCCATCCATCCATGTCCCATTTTGACAGGGTTTAGTTTTTTCTTCATTTTAAAATTGTATCTGGACTTCAATCACAAACACATAAATTTAGAATTATTTCTGTAGGTTCTAATCGCTCATCATACAGTAATAATCTGAGCACCTCAGCCTGTTTCAATCATTTGGCACATCCATTCACACAGACCTCTGGTATAGTGCTCCTAATGAGCTCCTATAAAGAGTAATAAGTGTGATCGGGAACCAGCTTCACCCTTTCACACACACGCGCACACACAGTCTTGGCTAATATACCTCTGTCCGTGTGTGTGTGTATTTTATAGCATAATATCTTATGGCAGATTAGAAGACTGGAAATACATAAGTTATGTGTTCTCCATACACTTTCATTGTGTGAAGAGAGCAGCATAAACATTCTTCAGAACTTCTCCTTTTGTGTTCCACAGAAGAAAGAAACTCATTCCGGTTTGGAACGACATGAGGGTAAGTAAATGATGAACTATTGCTTAAAATATATTGAATTTAGTTTGTAACATAATTGATACAAAATTACGTTTGCATTAAAAAATTGCATGTGTATGAGATGAGTCCATAACTGCCCAGTTTGGACCTTTTCATACACTTTTGAGGCCAATTTCATAGTCATAGGCCAAGTTCTAAGTCATATCTTGAAGCTCTCCACAATCTGAATGCTTTTGTATCTCCACTCTGGCTCCAGGTGTCAGGGTGAGCACTCACGACAACAACAACTGGAGGAGAACGAACCTTTCAGGCAACCGCTGGTGTCTTAAGCTGCGGTAGAATAAACTGTGAGCATGTTGGACAACAGCAAGACCGTCATGCTGTGCAATGCCATTTTCCTGCAGGCTCCTTCTCCTACTGTCTTCAAACACTGCTGGGGTGGTGTGTCCATGTGCATGTCTGTGTGTGTATGAACAGAGCACTCACTTTAGAGTTGATCAAAGCTAGCAGGCCTCATCCTCGCACTGGGGCATCACCGAATTGCTAGTGCCGAGTTTGTCAGCCACAAGTGGCCCAGCAGATCTACGTACCCCGACCGCGACAGAGAGTGGATTAAAGAAAGTACGCAGAGGGTGAGAGCTGTTTATGAGCAGGCAAATAAATCAACAAACCAGCTGCTCAAAGAAAAACAGATCAAATGTGAGATTGTAAAACACACAAAATCTCATGGTATTGTGTGGCTCATTTATTTTAATTTATCTTTATCCATTTATTTTTTATTTTAATTAGGCACTTAACTGTATAGTTTATTAATTGATAATCGAAAATTAAAATAAATAAAACACGTTTGTTTTTTTATTTACACTAACTTTGTGACCTTTATTATGGTTGCAATCCATCTGATTTGTCATATTTCTTTGCAACTCAAATAATATCTTTAGTAGTAAATGTTTACTAACAAAATTATCTGTAAACAAAAATCATACGGAATCAAAAAACTAACAGTTGTTGCAGGAAATGACTACAACGCCATTAAGCATTATTAGGTTAAAGTTTTCGGAAATATTTAAATATATTTTTATTCACAATTGTTAAATCCAGATCTATATAAGGAAATAACTTAAAGTGTGTAATTTCTGTTAAAGTATTCTTGAAGTATTTTAAGATTATGCCTCTGATCCAGGTGTGGTTTTAGCCCTACAGTTTTCTCCCTGGCACCATAAAGGCAATCAAACACCCATAATCCCTTGAAACACCAATGAGTTAGAAGCTTAGTCATGAGTGTAACAGAAAAGCACAGAACCGAAGTGAAAGATGGTCAAACAAGTTCGCAGAGGGTGTCATTCTATCCCTGGCGGCCTGCAAACACCCCTGCAACCCCCAACCTCTCCTCCACACCCTTATGTGCCCTGACAGTCGATAAGAGCAGCCAGCTGGGCGGGCGGCTAGGGTGTGACCCAACTCCCACATGCAAACCTATGCCAGGCAAAACTCTCCATCTTTTCCTCATTCTCCCTCTGTTCTTCTGGGCTCAGAGGGTGTGAAGTAGGCGTTGACCTGTGCCGCTGGGTCTCCAGGGAGAGAGCTGTATGTCCGGCTTCATTTGCCACTCACGTCTCAATTAGAAGCAGAGCGGGGACGATTCCCGTCGCCTGTGTGTGGGAAGCAGAGCCCTGTCTCTTTCTGCCTTCGTGTGGTTTGATGAGTGCAGTGAGGGCTTGTATTAGTTTCACTCACTGTCTCCGTGGGCAGCTGGAGATTTCAGATGCTGCTTTGTGTTGAGCGCCGAGATGGGGCAGTGATGAGGGCCATACAGATTCCTCCCTCAAAAAATACTGCGTATAATCTATTTAAAATGATCTTGTAATAATTCTTTCAAACTAAAATTTGCTTTATTCAAGCTACAAAGTTGCCTATTTCAGCCATTGTCCAAATCGGTGTCCTGGGGTCCATTTTAAATTGGCAGGGGTCTATGAAAATTCCTGAATTTTTAAACATATATATATAAAGCCAAGTCATGAATGGCAATTTCAACTGGGGGGTTGAAAAAATAGTCAATTTTCGAAACAAAAAAAAATTATTGAAAGGTTCTTTTGGGAAGCAAAAAATGGTTCTTCTATGGCATTGCAGTGAAAACTACTTTTCTAGGATTACTTACTGGTTATGGGTTACCAATTTAATTTCTGTGGGTGTGGGTGGATTTAAACAGGCCCTTTCTGGTATTAATTTGCTATGATAGCTGTGTATATTTTAACATTTATCTGGGTGCAATATCATTTATATATATTTATATTCAAAGTGATATATATAGAGAGATTTACATTAAATAAACTGGTATAAATCTGTTAATTAAATGTCCATCTGTGAGCTATTGGAAAAAGCATAGCCAAAATAAATAAAATGCTTATCAAAGTCATGTGTAAGTACAACAGTTATAGCTGTTTTCTGTAAAGTTCCATATTTGCAGCTTTTTGTGTTATTAGACTCAGCAGGCTCATAAAATTACTTATGAGGTCAGAGCCTCGCTGAGGCCAATACTAATCCTCTATGGCCCCCTTCTGGTCAGATGTATTAAATTCGTGTAGCACGGGTTTATCACAGTGCCTGTTTTTCGGTCGCTGTCTCTGACATGACAATTCTTTGTGTCTGTCTCCTAGGTTCAAGAGCTCTTCCTGGAGCTGGAGTTGAGTGACTTCTCCCTATGCTTATGAAAAGTCTATTTCCTCACTCGGATGAGTCATGTGGTCCTCCCAGCATCCACAGATAATCTTTCAGAGGCTGGGGTCACAGGCAGGCTGCAGTTCAACGGGCCCCTGACTATTTGTTTGATGAGTGGCCCTTGGCCCCCCTCGGAAAGGGTACAAGGTTTATGCAACTTAGAGGGGGGCACATGGGCCGACCATTTTTGTAATATTGCTGAATAATCGCTCATTGATGGGAGTCCTACTGTCCATGGTGATTCTTCCAACAGGCACAGAGCACTGCTCTGCCAATAATACTTTGATAATGGATGGTTCGGGGCAAGGCCCACCGAGTGGCATATGAAATCATAGTGGCATCTTCCTCTCTCTATATGTCTGTCTCTGCTGTCCTGCCTGACGGCTGTGTGACAGAGAGAGTGGAGAGTGGGCTTTTTCCTTCATGTCTGACTAGTCACTGTAATGACTGCAGATGGGAGAGCTGCAGGGGGCCCGAGGCTCCGGGGCCCTGTCATTGTTTTGGGGCCGCCCTGACCCACTCCTCTCATCCTCTTCTGCCTTCTAACACTGAGCAGTAATTGAAAAGTATATTAAAGCAAATTGCTTACATCAGAGGACGCAATTTGTCAGAGCCGGCATGTATTTATTCTCAAATAAATAAGAGAAAGCACTTCCAGAAGGTGCAATGGGTCTCCACAGCATTCACGTATTAGATTGTTTATAATTTGACAACAAACACTGAAATCATTTGTCCACGGTGATGGTCCTCCCCTGGGATGTTAGAAGGATTAACGATGATCTGCTTATTGACTTGAATTAATGTCGCACTTCGACGTTTAGAAAAACACACACTCGTGTTTGTCAGTGCAGAACACCTGCTATTTTGACTATTGTATATCAACAAACAGTATTTGATCCTCCTGGTTTTAAAGTTTAGATGTGAGGAATACATGTTATTGTTTTATTATGCTCCAGACATAACAATGTTTTGTTTAGTCTGGAAATGTTTTTTGTTACGTTCTAAAAACATAACATTGCTTTCATCTTATGACTTCAGACGTAGACACTGCTACTCTTTTAGTTGCTAATTTGAATGACGGCCGGAAGTGGGCCACAGGATGGCAGGAATTGGTCTCAGGGGACCCTCGGGCTTTGCTTATGGCCCCTGAGATGAGGGTTAGCGTTCCCAAGTGAGGGGCCACGGGGAGCAGCAAGCAGCTGTGTGGAGTCTGGCCTCCATCTTGCCTGGTCCATCACCTTAGGTTGAGCAGCCATCCAGAAACAATTTGGTTTTGTCCCCTAATGCTGTTGCTCAAGCCTGGACTCTCTTCACTTTCTTCTGACTGTACATCTTTGTTTTGAATATGATGGAAAATGAGTGAAGAGTTTTTACCCGTAATAAATATTATATATCTCAAGGTAGGCTCTTTTGACCTTATCACTCTCACTATTTGTCCACTAAGTGGATGCACATTTAGGTATTCAAGAGATATTTACCTTTTTTTATATCCATAGTAGAAGAAACACCCAACTTTGCATATAGTCTATTGATGTTCCTTATGTATTTATGCTATAGTGTTTATATACATCAACACATATCTGATTTTATATTCATTTGTTGTGATCTGCATGTATACTATTTATTCAATGGTTCTCCCCTTTATTGTACATCATTTACAAGCTATACTTTTTCTGGATGACACCTTGAGTTAGTAGCCTACAGCAAATTGAATCCATTAATTAATATTTACTAGCATTGGGCCTACAACAATTAGAACATACACCTTTTATGATGAGACAAGAATGTAAAGGGTTATGTTGAGTTTAGTAGATATTTCTGGTTAAACATGATGAGTTGTTGGACTGTGACCTTTAAAAGCTCTTCAGACTCCTTTAGGAAGGGTTAGTCTTTACTCCAGACCTTTACTGACATTAACCCTGATCTCTAACCTCTATTGTGCTAGTACAAGCTTAACAGACCCCTCAGGTAGATTAGATTCATGAGGTCAGATTCATTTCTCACCTGCATTAAGTCAGGATCAATAAGTCCCTGTTTGTGGATGATCCATGTAGTAACATTTTATATAACTGAATCAACCTGATTAAATTCAACGTAAGGCTTCAGCATTTGTTTTACATTAACAAGTTAATGCATTTAATAATTGAATTACATTAACTTGTAAGAACCGAATGAAGCCTGTAACTCATGAAGTACAACAATTGTGAAGTTGTCATGAAGTCCGCTTGGACTACGAATGAAAATGAGAGTTTGTAAAAAGGAATTATATTTAAAATAACAGTAATTCACTGCACTCCGAGATTACTTCACTCTTGCTCTAAGCTCTGCAAGACTCTTGATCAAATGTTGAAAATTTCAAGGTTGACTGCTTCGAAATCAAAGCTAATTTAGGACAGATGTTGAGTGTCTTTTCAAGCAGTTAATTGATCTGATGTTTTGTCTAAATCCGAGAAGAAAACGTGGCATTAATCAAATTAGTCTCGTAAGAGAGTGTGAATGTCTTAACATTTGCTAATTAGTCTATTTCTGCTTTGGGTTTGTTAATTTGATTAATTATCTTTCTAAGAGAACACTTGTCCAATTGATAATTAGATGAAAAATATGATCTCGTATACTTGGTACATGTGCTATATTGTGTAATCAAAAGAATTATATATAGTTTACATGAAAAATAATGCAATTATTGTTTTGAATAAAAAAACTATAGTTTTTATGTACTTAGTAGTATATTTCAAATTTCTCATTATTTTTTGTACTAATATCTAAATATTACAGTCCTTATATATGTAGTTGTGTACTACTGAGCCAAATGTTCAGAAAACACAAAGTTGTACTTCCTTCAAAAGTTGTTAAAAATCCTCAATCCTCAACCTAATGCATGTTCTCATCTCGCTTACCCCATAGGCCTCGGTTTCAAGCTTAGCACACAACAGTGATCGAGAGAACTACTACAGCTGGAAAGAAAGGAATTACTAGACCCGAACGAGGAACACCTCTCCGGCAGGGGCTCAGTGTTTGTGGGACTTAATAAACTGCCAGCCCTAATCTCAGTTTGAGATGACCCCTGTCACTGTCTTTTTCCCCTTTACATCAGCACCAAAGGGGGAGAAGATGCTCTCATCACAAGAGGATTAGTCGGGACACGAGGGACCCAGCATGCAGTAATGTGTTGAACAGGGATCTGTCTTTGCACTGGCTTAAAGTAACATAGTATGTCATTTTGTCCACTGCGAAACACATGGCACAAGCTCACCTTTTCGATTTCTTTACTTTATTTGTAAGTTACTTTCTTTTAAATAATTAATCAATTCACAACATGTTATTCCAAATGATTTTCCAAAAATAGTATAAGAAATTTCATATAGTCGTTGTAATCTTAAAAAATAACTTTTTCTGGTGATATCATCCATGCCTCAGGCTATTGGATGATGTTAACGAATATGCAAATAGCTGCATTTTTTCTCATACATAAACATCCTGTTTCACTTGTCGCACTACGAAAGTAAAATGACTAAATAAATTTCACTGCACACCGCAAAAGGCTTATGGAAAGTAGAAAGTAGAAATTTAAACTGTAAAATTCAAATCTAGTGATAAAATCAGAGTTCTCTCCTTGTTTAAGTTTAGCGAAGCGAATAAACTTGAAGGCTTCGAATGCATGTGAAAATATACACGTGAACCTAAGCTAATAATTGCAGTGTATTCAAATGAAACTTTTTCTTTCTTTGAAAGAAGATGATATGTCTTCCCACACATTATGCATTAATTAGATAGGTGCAATTCTGTCTGAGGTGGCGATGCTCTCGCAGAGGGCAAGTCTTTTCGTTAACTCAACAGAAAGGTGCTGTTTAAAAGTAGCATCTGCATAACATATAATTAGACATGCTTCAACTCAAAGAAACTTAAGTTATTGTAGGGGAGGTGTACAGAGGCTCGTATTATACGTGTAATATCTTTTTTGTCAGGTTGGTTTGTGTTGTGTTTGTTCTTAGTATCTCAGAACGGAACGACTGTATTACTATCCAGGTATTTAAAGAAATACAGTTTTGAATAGATTCCAAATTAGATTCAATTGTCACGCCAATTGTCACTGACCCAATAATCCCTCCATAAGAGAGAGTCATACCAGGTCTTAATTTTCGACAACAATACTTTTCCTAACCACATCTGCTCTCTGTTACTAGGACATTAATACTGTAGCTGGGTTTTCAGGTGATTTCTGGTTCAGCGAACCTGGTGGGGATCAGTGAGTCGAGGTACGGTCTGTTCTCTGTCCGTGTTCAAATCGACATCTGACTGAAATTGATTCAGACTCATCTGGATTTCACACTTTCACCCTGATGTTCCAGAATTATGCGCTTTAAAAAAATAGAAAACAAATAAAAAAGCCAAATTGCTTCAGTCCATCACTGCAGATCTTTCAATTTAAATTTGTCTCATTATGCTACATGACTCACAAAAAATCTGCCAGAAGAAATGGGTTTTAGTATATGATTTAAAATTACCCAATAGGGTTCTTACAGCCCAATGCCTCGCACAAGTAAAGGAAAGGGAGTTATTTGTGGGAAAAGGAGTGTGAAATCAATGAAGTGTGTGAGTTAGTCTAAGGCCGATATATAACAGATAGCACAGGTCAGCTCTAAGCTCTGCTGATTTGCTTCGCTTTACTCTAATATGTGTCAAGCGCAACAATCTTCTCCCTCGATGCCTCCCCTCCAGGGCCGGAGATCCGGAGAAGGGATTGTCCTCTGAAGCCTAATCGCAGAGGATGACACCATCTCAATTGCCGGATCACTGTTGAGGAATCTAATCTTTTCCAATGAACTCGGAAACTCAAAAAAGGCATTATGCTCCATGAGTCTAGTCACTAAATTTATCTAATGAGGAAAATGATGTCAGTAGCATGGAAATAGACATAGATGGGGGCTGAGGTGGCTTTCATGTTGGTCTGCGGTTTTGCATTTGGGAATTAGGTTAGCTGAAATTACACAGGCACAAAGCAATGCAGTACTGTCATTAGTTTAGCAAATGCCAGTGTGCTCAAACAGTAGGGTTGGAAATCTCTCTCTCTCTATATATATATATATATATAGCCTATGATTCTGGTTGTTTAATTGTTCTGTAAGCAATTATTTTAGTATTTTTAATGATGAAATACATCTGTGTATACGTATTTTATTGATTTACTATAGATAACCGAACCGATTCACATTATTAATTCGTTCGAGAACTGAAGAATATTGTTTGCGGTGTACGTGTGTTTTTGATTCACGATAGATAACCGATTCACAGGAGTCATTCATTCTGGAATTGGACTACACTGTTTGTGCTGTAAATATGTTATATATATATATATATATATATATGTATATATATATATATATATATATATATATATATATATATATATATATATATATATATATATATATATTAAAGAAACGTTTCACAGGAATCATCGGTTTGGAAATTGGGCTACACAGTTTGCGCTGTATGTTTTGTCTGCTATAAAGAACCAATTCACAAGAGTCATTTGTTCGGGGACTACATCTGTTTTGCACTGTAGAATAGATTCACTAATGATGCTGCGGACGGTGATTCTGAATACTCAGCAGCATTTTAGTAGCGTTCCGTCCTAATTTGCGAGCGAAACAGTTAACAAACTCGAACGTCATAAGGTTTCAAACATTTTTACATGAAAAAAGTTCTAAATAAGAACCAGTTCTCAGTTCCCAAACCTATCAAACAAACAGAGCAGCGGTTTTGCTACAGAAGCAGTGTTCTCTTTTTAAGGGGAGTCCATGAAAGACTCATTTACATCTAAATTAAGCTAGAAGTTAGTATTACACAATTTACCTTTATAAAACTTGTGCACCTCTTCGTACCTCTTGTGGATGCTGTCATTGAGTCCTGAATGATGCAATTCGTTTAGCGTTGTTCCTCTTCCCTCAGGCATCAGCTCATCTACTCCTGCTGATCTACTTGTTGGATGGACTCAAAAAGTCAGAGTTGACCCCACAGAACCAGCGGCCATTGGACAGACTGCACAGCTCAGCTTGAGATGGACGGCAGCAGAAACAAGAGTAGGTCACTGCTAAAACCACTGAATTGAACATTTGCCCCGCTAACAACACTTTGCTAACGTTCCCATTAAGTTATGAAATTGTTATTTCTGTATGTTCTCTGAACGTTCCAAATATTCTTTTTTATTTTTTAAACGTTTTTTTATTTTATTTTTTTTTGGTTATGCAAACGTTAAGGGAACATTCCGATTTTGCAGTTCTTTAAACAAGTACTAACATTAAAAAAAAACTAAGACTTTTAAGAAAAAAAATACGTTCCATTAACATTTGGCTAATGTTATTAAAGAGATGACTTTATAGAATGTTCTGTTAATGTTACTAGAAGAACGTTTGTTCATAACTTAGAGAAAACCTTGCCAGAACAAGAACAACAGGACAGGTCTGAGAATGTTTACTGTTTGCTATAGGTTTCTCTCTTTTGCATATTCATTTTTTGTCAAGTAAAATTATGCCAATTCAGTCTGAATGAAATGTACTAAAGTGTATAGCCTATGACATGACTTAAAATGAGCTACATTTAAAGGACATTTACTAAAAAATATTTATATTTTTGTGCCATGTGATATCAAAAAAATTAAGAATTTAACTTCAGCAGAGTTGCTAGTAACAATTTAAAACCTATAAGACAATAAACGTAAGTTAAAATCCCCACAGTTACTTTAAGGTTTAAAACATAGTTTATAGAGTTTGAGTAATCACTGAACTGTAACTTTACATATTCAAAGCATTTTTACTGCTTCATAAGCTAGTGTTATTGTTTCACTCTGATTTCATATTCATAGAAATTATGTGAGGAACCTGATATGGTCTGCTACCCCTTACATCTTAAATGAAATCTGCATCCAAATGTGTGAGCATTTTAATAATAGCAGATTCACATAAAGGGACATTATTATAAAAGTATTCAAATGTCAAGTCAAGTCATGCTTCATTGTCATTCAACCACGTAGTGGACTGTTCCTCCATATAATAATACGATACAATCAAATATAAGATGCGTACATAACATACGTAGGACAGAGTATCATGTGGTGCGTGTTGTTGACTCAGCCCCTGTAATGCAATTTAACAATGTTGCATTTTCCACCTCATATTTAATAACAACAGTATGTTAAATCACTCAACAAGTAGCCTTAACCGCTGATGGGCCCAGATGTGTTAAAGGCATGCACAGAACAATACTTCCACCATGTTTAATAGGTGTGTAACCTTCCAGATTCAGCTTCCCGTCACCATAGTTTCAGCATTAGAGCGAGCAGTGTCCCCTTCTGCATTTGAAGCAGTGCATTGTATTTGATTTGCTTATTGGCAAGTTTATGCCCCACTTGGCACCATTGATGCTAAACAGAGAAACAATACACCCATAGTTAACGTAGAAATATTTGCCATGTGACCTCGCAGGGGAATTCTTGCTCGCCTTGAGTTTGTAGCATGATATTTGAACTTTCATTTAAAGGAATATTCTGCATAGTGATACAGGACAAACAGAAGTATGTAACAAAGATGAAAGAGATGTGAAGGGATGAGAATTGTTATATGAAATTATTGCTTAATCCCACACTAAATTATAAAGGAGAACTGGTTGAGGTTGAGAATTAGATACATTATTGAATAGAGCTGTTAAGAATACATGGAAAACTGAGAAGGATTACTAAATCTACACACCCTAAGTTGGTAAATCATAGTGATTTCATCCTTTAAAAAAACACAAAAAACATACAATTATTAAAACTTAGACTTAAATTAAAACAACGAAAATATTAAAATAATAGATCATTCAAAATATGAATTAAATACTAAAATAACACTGCAAAAAAGTTGTAATATTGGATATGACTACACAGAAAAGGTTATAGTAAGAGATTTTTTCACACTAAAATCATGGTAACATATTTTTTGCGTCTTTTGAATACACTATTGATGCGGTGAGTATTTTAACATTTACGTATTGGCCCCATTGTAAATACCGATTAACCATATTACTTGCTTTTTTAAAGAAAAGGAAGGACATGTGGAAATTATCCCACAACTCCTGTCGGCTATGCTTGTTCTAAACTGGGAATATTCCTTTAACAACTTAATGTTATTTTATAATGTTGAGCAAGCTCAAAAGATTTGTTGAGATATCATTGTTGAGATATCAAATTATCAAGCAATTGCGTTTTGTGAAATATTTTATTAAGAAAAACGCCTTAGAGATATTAGAGATAGCAGTCTGCTAGCACGTATTAGATCAGATTAGAGCAAATTGTTGCAAAAAAAAGAAGTTTCTCAATGCTTTTGTCAGCTCTTGTGGATGGATAACTCAGATCACTGTTTGAACTAAGACTGACACATGCCTCAAACACATTAGAGGTTCATTAATGTGTACCATGATCACCTCCCTAACACTACATGGCCTCGTTTGAAAAGGGCACATCTTCATTAGACTTCGTGTGATGGTAACACTTAATTAGAAACATGGATTTGGAACCTGGGGAGCGCTGCAAATGGAGTTGTTGCTACAAGCCAATCAGATGAGGTGGCGAACACCTTTTCCCAGTATGCCGATGGCCGTGTGTGACTGTGTGTGTGCGTGTTGAGGAGGGGGCTGTTCAGTCGAGCATGACGGCCCCTCCTGTCACCCACTGACCTGTGAGGGGGCCCCAACGAGCGGCGAGTGGTTGTCAACCTAAGCACTAGTGACAGGCCCCACTCCGGGCACAGCTGTGCAGGACCCCGCTGTTGTTTTCCCACTGCCTGCTGGGCAGCTGCACTGCTGAGGGGGCGACGCTCTCGTCCTCTCCCCCCCTTTCCCTCTCTCTATCCCTTTCCATGTCTCTTCCTCTTCTACCATCACTCGTTTTGTCTCTTTTTCTGAATGTAAACACAACTTTGTATCTTTTCGTTAGTGTTGCACCGTTATGAATTTGTTTTCATTTAGCCAAAACCGAAAATAAAGTTTTTGAAATTATATTTGAGTGTCGTGTTCTCAGGCTAATTCAATTTCACTATTAAACATCACTATTTCGGGTAATGACTTTTTTTTGCTGTTTTGGCTGAATTTTTTTTTTTTACGAAATGTCGTGTGCATCACTTAACATGATTTTTCAAGCAACATGATTTTCCAGGAACTCATCCTAACCTCTAAGTTTCTGTATGAAACCTTAAAGGGTTTCTTTCAGGTGCTTCATATATAAATAACCTTTTAGGGGTTCCCATTTTATGGATTTAGTTTTAATTCATTAATTTTGTTTTGAATACATTGTAGAATTTCTTAATATCCGTTGAATTAAACAGCTCATAAACCTATTTATCACTAAAATTTAAATAACCTAATAAACCTGAAAATATTATACAATCATTTAGAACATTTCTCCTTATATACTGTAGAACCTTTTTGGCATAAAATGTTCTTTAAAATTCAGCTCAGAACCCTAGGGTTCTATATAGAAACCCACTGAACCTTTTTTCCTAAGCATGACCGTCATTTGCGTCTATCGTGAGTGATTTGCCCTGTAACCAGGCTGGGAAAATGGCAGTTGGGGTTGCAGTGACAACCCCCTGCTCTTACCCCAGGGTGGGCGACAGGCTTGTAGCCCTTGGGGAGCCACTAATCCCTTAGTCTGTCCTCGGTTCTCAGTTACTAGTTCAGGGTCATGTAAGACCTCAATAGTTCATTAAACCCTGACATGAACAGGTCAAAGGACCAGTTTTGCTGTCCTCGGTTCACCCAGTTGCCTCATTTAAAGCTGTTCGAAATACTTTTACATAAAGATTTGTGTGTATGCACTTTTATTTATTTATTTTTTATACATTAGAGAAACAATAAAATAAATTGTTGTCACCTATTGAATATGTTTGATAAACTATTATTTAACATTAATTAACCTATAACATGAAAAGATGCATCAAATGCCTGTATCTTGTCCTTAAAAGGGGGTATTTTGGTCTGTCTTGACCATCTTGTCTTAACCGAACCAGCAAAAACAACAACTCTGCACTCAATTGGATAGACCTACAACCAATCAGAGCAACGCAGTAAGTCAGCTGCATAGTTGCATAGCATAGTTTCAACAGAACTCAACTGCACGCACGCTGGAAGAAGTAGTAAAATAATGAGTGTTGCTTCTTTTACTTGGTCTTCCATGAGTGCGAGAGTGCGAGTGTGCGACCAAAGGAGAAACCACAACGATCGCAGGGTTTTCATTGCGTCCCATCTTCTTATGGCGCTTTTCCACTACACAGTACCAGCTCGACTCGACTCGCCTCGACTCGCCTCGGCTCGCCTTTGTTTGGTTTTCCACTGTGTAAAAGTTGTACCTGTATACCTGCTTTCGGGTACTTTTATTTGTATCACCTACGGCGAGGTTCTGAGCGAGCTGAGGCGAGCTGAGACGATACTAAAATGTGACGTAAAAACAATGCCGACTGCTGATTGGTTAGAGAGAATCGTCACTATTCACTGCGTCATCATTGCACGCGCCAGATGAGGTATCCAGAATAACCAAATAACCCCGCCATTTTTAAATAGTTTGGCCAGAGATAGTTACTAAACTTACTACAATTATTATGGCAAGAATACGCCGTGGTCAAACGAGGAGGTGCAGACTTTCCTTTGTTTGGTAGCCGAAGAGAGGATCCAGCGAGAGCTTGATGGGGCAACGAGGAACGAAAGGCGTCGCTATGACGACGGGGTACTATTTGTGGCGGTACTGTCTGCAATGGAAAACGGAGCGAAAAGCGAGCCAAGGCGAGGCGAGCCGGTACTGGTAATGGAAAAGCGCCATTAGTGACCATCGGAGCCAGCTGATTAAATAAACTTTTGCTGAATCCCGTAGTAAGGACGGCAAACACATCTTTCCGATCGACAAATGCCTTGATTGCAGTTCTCTGTTCGTCTTTTAAAATTAATGCGCTGTCGATTTCTTTTACAACAGACGCGATAGCGAAATCTATACATCTCAATTCTCCAGCTGCAGTCACCTTTGAGATAAACCAGTTCAACCCAAGCGCTCTTTGATAACGCGATGATTACGTAACTGCAGTTCATCTGTCCATCATTGTATAAAGCCCACCCTGGCAACTTGATTGGCCCGACTAATTTTGAACCGATCATAATTACTCCTCAATGGATTGAGTCCAGACCGAACTTCCCGACCAAAAAATGTTGTGGGCAGGGTTCGGGCTGGCATCCAGGCTAATCTTGACTGTATCCAACAAATAAATTCATTCTGACAAATGTTAATTAGATATTCAGTTCATTGTAAATATTTTTTAGTTTAAACTAAATTTAAATTCAGCTGTGTACAAATGTGTGGCTAGAAAAGGCATATATTTAAAAAAAAAAAAACTCTTCATCAAGCTTGATATATTGTACTGTGATGATTTGATTTAATTCAGATTTATTTTAATTCAGATTTTTTAATTCATAATTTAATTCAGTGTGTCAGGGTTATGTTTAGTTTGTCTGTGTTTTAGGGTACGTTTACACGACAACGATGTCGACAAGAAAAGTTTTTCCCTCGTGTTTTTCGACAGCAGTGTTGTAAAAAAATAAATGTTCACACGGAAACAACAAAAAATGCTGCATTTTGCATGCCAGGCCAGAAGGTGGCGATGTCCCTTTGTGAAGAATTTATGCTCCTATAGACTGAACATGTAATACACATGCGCATGACGTATTCACTAATTCGTGTTTTTATAGTTTTCAAAAGTTTGTGTTTTCAGGCCTGCAAAAAGCCGTTGGCCAAATGAATGGCCAAAATGCATAAAAAGTTTTCCATTTTTAGTTGAGTACGAGGGAATTGAGTGGAGACCTGCGGTAAATACCAGGGATTCTAGCCCCCTTATAATATGGAGGAAGAGGAAGAGAGTGGAAGAATTAGCAAAATGCTTGTTTCTTCACCCAGCACCATGACTGTTTCATCATCCTGCACCAAGCTTGTTTCGTCATCCCGAACCATGTCAGTATTGTCTGTGTTCCCACCCTACCTTCCACTCCCACCTCCTATGCCTGACTTGTGTTGGCCAAGGAGGCCGTTCCTGAATTGTCTGCCTGTTCAGTGTCTGCAAGGTGGCTGCTTTTAAATGATCTGTCTGTCCCGTATCGGCCAAGGAGGCCTTTTTTGAACTCTCTGCTAATGCTACCTAGTTCTTCTTCCCTGTTTTTGCTGGCTCAATTCAGCCCTTCGGCTCCTCCTAAGCCACCTGCACCTGGCATCCTGGATCCGCCTTGAGCTACCAGATCGCCAGCTCCGCCCTGGAGTGTGGAACCTCTAGCTACACCTAAAACCTCCAAGCCCGTCACTCCACCTCGGCCCCTCCGACCAGTCAGCTCAGCAAATGTGTTTTTTGTTGTTAGTCACATCAGACATGCCTTTTGCAGTATTCAGTATCTCTTCTAAAGACATTATCATGGTTCTTATTACTGACTGAATAGACTTTAAATTGTTTTTAGCAACTGTTAAGAGTATGCCAAGGTATGTAATGCAGTAAATGGCCCTATTAGGCTGAAATTGGCTTAAAAAAATTACCATAATATGACCCCCCCCCCCCCCAGAACCAAATGTAGTGGAATATTTAGTTATTTACTAACCTCAAGATGTCTTTCTAAAGGTGAAAAGAGAATAGAAAGCACTTTGTCTGTCTAAATTACTGAATAATAATATTAGAAATTACGGCTTGATTACATTCAGTTTCTGAAATCAACTCAAGTCATTTATCAGTAAATAATTACGCACCATTACTGGTGCAGTCCCTGCCAAGTTTGTTACTGTCAGTCGGTTAACAACCGCTCTGCCAATAGCTGGTTTTTGGCACTTGCGCCTGTCCTTCTCTCTTGCTCTAAATAGCTTTGCATTCTCTCACAGCAGCTCTGAGATTATCCGTCTGCGCTCTGTTCACTGCGAGATTAAAAAATGAAAAAGAAACAATGTCGGATTGTCTTTGTACATGAGCTCTGGGCTCTTGGGAGACCGACTCATTCTGCTTCAGGCGGAAACATTGTCCTCAGTACAGATGTAGGCCTTAGTGACAGACAATTTAACACTGTCTCAAAATACGCACACACACTAGTTCGGTCTTCCAATTGGTACGTTTATTGCCATGTAAATACAAATTGTCTGTAAACAAAGCTAAGCTCCGATAATGAAATTATAATCATCCCAATAATGCTTGCTGTGCCGTGGATGTAATAATTATGATGTGTTTTTGTTTGTTACTGTCCTCAGTTATCATTAAGGGAACATTTTAAATGTTACGTTTAAGCGTTTTGCATACACTTATCCAGAGCGTTTCGCATTGCATTTTAGGTACACATTTTATCACTTCATGAGTTCCCCGCGGGAATAGAACCTGACTTGACAGTAACATGTAGCATGTAACATGTTTAAAAATGTTTAAATGTTTTGGGTGCATAACCACCTGTAAAAAAGAAAAATCATAAATGAGAGAACTTTATGATTCTCTCAGACTAAATTTGCTGAAGTGTTGCTAAATTTGGTTCTCAGATTTGTCTCCTGAGAAAAAGACCCCACTCGGATTTGCTGAGATGCCAAAGTACAGTCAAAAGTCTGAGATCTCTTCATGAGCTCAAACATTTCTCATCAAATTATATCAAGGCTAAGTTGTCTTTAATTTGACACTTATTTTGATACTTAAGTAGCCTACTTATTACAGAGATAATGTACTTTTAAAAGAAAGTGTACTTCAGTGCAAACTAAATGTATTGTTTTCAAACACTTAATTACAATTAATTGAAAATGTTTTATAGTTTAAATGTATATTAAATGCAATTAGTTTTTTGACCCACTTAAGTACTATACATCTTTATATGTAATTTTACAATTACTTCTATTGTCTTAAAGTGTACTGCTGGGTGTACTTTCTATTGGAACTTGTAGGTCATTTATTTAAATATATTTGTTTGTAATTATGAAGTTGCAATTTAGTACATAAAAATACTAACTTTAAATGTTGGAATGTTGAATAACCCACTACAGTTAAAAATACAATCAAGCACTGCATATGTGCTTTAGCATCAACAACATATCAAAATAAGACGATTTCAAGTGCACTACAAATGCCTATGAAAAGCAACCTTGGTGCAATAACATTCTCCTATGAGTTGTAAAGAGACTCAAGCTATTGTTAACCCTAAAATTTACAGTGATTACTTGTTTACTTTTCCAAATGACAAGATTATTCTGTGATTGTGTACATCAGTGTTGTGTAGATGCATGCAAGTGCCGTCAGGGTTGTGCCTTCGCTGTGTGTCTGCAAGGCACTTCCAGAGGTTACATTGTGCTAAGCTAATTAAGAGCTTGCCTTGCCGCTAGCCCAGAGCTAGCATAACGCCCGGATCAAGCGTGAGCTTGCCAGTGACTTCAACTGATGAGTGTACAGGCCACGGCCGAAGTTATGTAGAGCTTTTCAGAGTTGGATTGAGATGTCAACCGTCAGACAATGAAAATAACAGACACACAGTTGAACCACATTCACTCCATTGATCCATTTTCTACAAGAGTAAACAAATCATCAAAGCGAAGATCCGTGCCACAAGGTGGGTGGTGTAGTCATGGAAGATTTGCGCACGTCTGAGATTTAAAGTGTAACAGGCCAATGTGGATGTTTGTATCCATGCATTTGTGTGTTTCCCTGTGCGGACCTGTGTGTGTGACAGCAAGCGTGTCTTCGCCGTATAAGGGGGAGGGCGGCATTCTGCACCCTTTCTCACACTATCCCCAGTGGTGCGTGGCTCTGTGAGGCTGCGCTTAGTCAAGCAAGCCGCCCATGCTCACTGGCATTTCCTAAATGCAGCCCAGCTGGAGGCCGACTCTCTCGCCCGCCTGAGTGGCACACACACACTCTCTTAGCAGGAAAGGGAGGGACGGCAGAGAAGGAGGGAGACGTGCGGCGGCTGATGGAGTTCTGCCCCTCGTTCGCCATCACCGGTACCGCTACGGCTATTAGCCACTGCAGCGACGCATTTGATGCGCATTTCCTATCACAGTGGTCTAGCTCCATTTCGAATGCGCACGAGGCGCTTAATTTTCATCATCCGACTGCGTGATGCCCTTTCTTTTAAGTAATGTCAGTGTCTTTTTTTTTAATGGTATTTCTGTCAAAAGTCTCTAAAGGTAATAAATGAAGCTTATGGGGGTGGATAGCTCGTGGGCGGGAGGGGCAGAGAGAGATAATTGACTTTCCAGAAAGCTTCTGAAATTATCTCCCGACTTCAATCATTAACATGAACGAGCATCTGTCAGGGAGGGGTTGCACATGCATATGCACACAAAATGCAGTCATACATCAAAAGATCGGGAGGGGGGGGGGGGGGGGGGGGGTTTGGCACATAACTCGAATTTGTTACAATGACCACAACAGGTTCATTCAATAAGGATAAGCTTAACTTTACTTACATATTTTAAGATAGTTTACTATGGCTTTATTTGTAACTTTATTTTTCGCATTTGCAACTCCCCAGGGGCGTCACTAGGCCCTTTTTAGGGGGGCTTCAGCCCCCCTAAATTTATGCCTAGCCCTCCTAAAAACTTGTGATTAATATGCTACACAAATTCGTGTTCGCTTCAGTCTTGTTTTTATCAGATTCAGCGCGTTCTTCATCTTAAATCCGCAGTGGCGCCGAGCAGAGAGCGCGTCAAAAAGAGAGGAAAGAGTGTGTGTGTGTTCATCTGAGCCCATTGGTCTGTCACTGCTCGTCAATGTCAGAATATTTGAGATGACCAATCAAATCAAAGTAGGCGGGCTTTAGATTCACAGACGCTCGACGCTTCAGTGCGCGGGCAAGTGCGAGATAAGATGTAAGTAGCTAACCTTATAACGTTATATATTTGACATTTTTTTGAGGTTATTAAAGTTAAACGAATGACAAAAAATAAGCAGGAAAACTAATATAGTTTTGTCTAATTTCGCCCTTTTGAACTGAAATTAGGCATGTAACATCAGCCAAATGTAATCATTAATTTACTGTCATTGTGAGTGGACAAAAGACATTAACAAAGCCGTTTTCATCCTGTTAGGTACAGGATTAATAATGAATGTGCACATATTGAAAATATACCTAATACAAATTGTAGCCTTTAGTAAATAAAAAAAAAGCTCAGCTTTAGGAGGGGAAGAGAAAGGGCACGATGAGGAGACTGAAAAAAAAGAAAGGAAGATGGAGATGAGGAGAGAGCAGGTATTGACAAATAGTCAATACTGATATAGTTTTAACGCTATTTCTTATCCTTTTTTTGGTATTCAAACGTCTTGAAATGCACATTTCAGAGATTAAAAAATGTAACCCCCAAACCTCCACCTCAAATGCAGGACCTGATTATAAAGATTATAAAGCCCTGTCTACAGCCCTGTATTAGGAATCAGAATCAGAAAGAGCTTTATCCCAAGTGTGCTTGCACAAGGAATTGGTTTTGGTGCTGATGCTTCCAGTGCACATATACAAATATGTGATAAGGCATAAGATCAATAATGAATGTGTAGCCTTTAATGTGAATTAATTTTATAAACTTAGTTACCTTTCCTAGTAGTTTTCAGTAAATGAACACGTCTGAGAAAATGATTCATAGGCAAAATCAACCAGTTGACCCCCAAAGAGAAAAAGAGTGTGATGCTGATGAGGAGAGAAAAATAATCAGCTGCCAACTGAAATGGTTTTATCCCAAAAAAATTTGCCTTCAAAACATCTTAAAATGCACATAATAGTTCAGAGAATTAAAAATGTTCTCGGGGAAACAGCGAACCCCCCTAACTAACACAACTCGAATTCAGGTACAGTGATTATAAAACCCTGCAATTGCATGGTAATGAAAGTGAGCATTAGACCCTAAATTAAACTTTTACCTTGTTTTTTTTTATTTATTTTTTATCATACCCTCATTGGGGGCTTAGCCCCCCTAAAAGGAAAATCCTAGAATCGCCCCTGCAACTCCCTATCTCAAATTTGCACTTTCTCACAATTATGACTTAATTTATCATAATTGCGACTTGATATCTCACAGTTGTGACCATGCAGTATATCAGGTTTCTCACATTTGTGATTTTAATTCACGCAATAGTGACTTTTTATATCTCAATTACGACTTAATTTCTCGAATTTGTGATTTCATTACTCACCATTGACTTCATATTTTTCAGTTAAGACTTCAACATTTTTTGAACATTTGTATTCTCATGTCTTATAAGTATGACTTTTTCTCACATTTGCGACTAGGTCTCGTACTTGTGACTTTATATCTCACAAATTTGACTTATCTGACAATTGCAACTTTATGTCTTACTATTGCGAATTGAAATCTCACAGTTGTGACTTCATACAGTATATCGTATTTCTCACATTTGTGACTATTTCATGTAATAGTGACTTTGTATTGCAACTTCAAATCACAAATAAGATTTTCATATTTCATGGTTATGACTTTATATATCTCAATTACGACTTCTTGATATTGTGCAGTCATTGAAATGCTGATACAGAAGGCCAATGTGATTCTTCTCTTCAATTCTGCCATTTTATACTTCTGTATGGCTCTTAATAATGTTTTGGTAACACTTGAGTTTAGGGTACAATTCTCGCTATATTAACTATTGCTTATTAGCATGTATATTACTAGGATATTGGCTATTTATTAGTACTTATAAAGCACATATTAATGCCTTATTCTGCATGATCATATTCTACATCCCTTAATCCTACCAAATACTTCAATTTAACAACTACCTTACTAACTATTAATAAGCAGTAGGAGTTTATTGAGGCAAAAGTCATAAAGTGTGACCTGTTTTTTTATTATATGCACAACAATATACCTGTCTGAAATGCATTACAGAAACTGTTAATTGATCAAGCCTATTTATGACCTCAAAATAGTCATTCTTATGACTTTTCCAAGTGATTTACTTATTCAGGCGTTAATAGCAACAGCAACACTGCCTCGTTTCATGCATAATATTCATATACGCTATTGGTTATAATAGAGCTGTCTAGATAATTATTAGTCATCATTAAACTGTCCCTCAAAGGTTTATTCTCAGCTCATATTCATTTCATTCTTGAAGGCATAATCATGGCTCAAAGAATAAAGGCTTGCGGTTTAATAAATCTGTGTAAATACTTAAAGACACAGGGTTTTTTTACTGCAATAATACAGCCATACTTAAGTTAAAAACACAAAAACCTCTATGAAACAGGCTTTGTTATCCAAATTGTGAAATTATGTTTTGTCATCTACTTTAATCACTCATTGTTCTCCAATGGAACAATGGAACCGCAAAAGGAATCACATAAATTGGTGGGAAATTACAGTACGCCTGTAGCAGTCGACTCAAAACATTCCATTTGATTTAAATCCATTGTTGTCCCAGCGGAAACAAAAAAGAAAAGAAAATGTTGAACCCCCCAACATGCATTCTGCATTTTGCATAAACTCTTTTAGTAATTCTCCCGGTGGACTGCATTGTCTCCGACGTGCGTTTGAATTATCCAGCTCTAATGTGTTTTTCATTAACACAGCTCTTAAAGACCCTGCGCACTGGCACTGGTGGGTGTTGTGTTGACCATGTCAGATCCAAGTAGGGAAAGAGAGAGACGAGCAACTAAAAAAAAAACTTTCTAGTGCTATTTTGTTTTGTGTGCACTGTAATTAACTTGCCAGCAGTAGCACATTAGCATTGCATTAAGCTCTCAAGAGCGGAGCTCAGCCGCTAGGTAAACAACAGGAGATTGTGTTGGCCATGACTTATGTTGCTTTGGAGACTCGGTGACCCCCATTAGAGCGCTGCCCTTCTCCTGGTGCCCACAAAAGCGGGCACGGCTTTAACTGTCACCCTAGCACCAGCGTGTTATGCCCACCATTCTGACTTGGTTAATTATTACTCATCTCTGATGAGATTGCTTACCGATGTGGCTCATTATATAGAACTTTTGTGCAGGCAAAACTCTGTCACATTCTGTATAATGATTTAAGATTTTCATTTTGAAATGTTCCCTTTTAAATCTTCGCCTTTTTACTGTACATGATGATTACTTATGATTGATTAGATGTTATATTGGCCTCAGATTCAAAAGGATGTTGATTTCAGCCCATTGTGAGGGAAACCTCGGCAAATTATCTCGAATGTTGTAAGAAATTGGTCATGCAAATTTTTGCACAAATATGTTTTAGCGCTTTTATTGTCCAAACAATTCAAAGCATTTAAAGCATTTAAGTTGGGGCAAGTTGTTGCATATTCTAAACAAATTTTGTATAGAATTTATAGGTTAGCCAAAACAATGTTTTGCAATTTTAATTGTTTGGTAATTGTTTTTGTTTTCAAGTTCCATGTGGCGATTGTCGATTTCAAACACTGTTCGCATTTTGGGGAAAGTTGTCAGTTGTTTTAAAGTAGTTTTTAAAATGAAGGTTGATAAAGCGTTTAACTATTGAAATGGAAAATAATGTAACTGTCATGTGGTGTTTTTTGCCAATAACTGTTTTATACATGTCTATTGAAATTTTATATTTTTACACAATTCCACTTTAGCTTGCTACTGAGTTTATTTGAAAAACTCTTTAATAGGTAGAGTGTTTGAGTGTGAATGTGTCCCAGGGTGAACGTGATTTCACCAAGTACCACATGTTCCTGGATCAACATCTTTGTTGATCCTAGATCAACTTTCCAATCAACCAATCAAGTGACAGGAAGGGCATCCGACGTAAAAACCCGTGCCAAATCATGTGTGTGTGTGAAGCGGACCCTGCAAATGAGCAGGAAAAATGCTAAGAAAGAGAGAGAGAGAGAAAAAAAATCTTTAATAGGCTTTTTCATAGTCAGTGACATCTTGCCCCACATAATGCATTAACCTTTTTCTTACATTTAGATGTTGAATATTGTTCAAATTGAGAACTTTTTTTTTAAGAAAAGAAATAAGAACTACAACTTCTAAGACAACATTCTATGGCATTCTAGTGATTTTAGCGCGGTTTAGTGAACATTTCTGCAGCTGTGACATTTCAAACCTCTGAAAATAGCCTTGAAGCATTTGGACACCTTCCATTCATCCATTCTTCTCAATATGCACTCATCCATCAGTCTTTCTGTCCATTACGTGCGGTGGCTCCTTTAGCGAAGCTCTCGTTCGCACCAGACATGTCACCCCTGATGCGCAGTGGTTACAGGAACCCAGCAGCCCCGGCTCGGTGTGTCCTGTCAGGTTGCCGTATGACTTGTGTCAGGAACAATCTGTTGCCGATTTGTCCCGTCTCTGGTGGTGTCCAGCCATGCGGCAGGTCCGCGGCCTCTCTGACCTCAGGTGATGGGACACTGCCCTGTCACATGATATTTGCAGACAGACTTGCACACCGTGTACGTGTTTGCGAAAGTGTGTGTTTGTGTGTGAGTGTTTGGACCCTGTAGGCTGTTTGTACAGTAATTAGCTACAGTAGAGAGGAGGTGGCAAAAGTAATTCGAACAGACAAGAGTTTTTACACTTGAAAGAGAGATCACACACACACACTCAGATTTTGAAGTGTGTGTATGTGGGAGAGACTGAGAAACCGACTTATACCTCAAAGAAATGCATTTTTTGTTGATGTTTTAGTATTGTAATTCCAGTTATGTCCACAATATGCAAGGCCTACAAACTTTTAGTCATGTGGATTACTATCCCAAATCTTTGTTCAGAATTATGGATAGAAATAAAATACAGTGTATAATTTGCAACTCACACAAAATCTCTATCTGGCCATAAATTCACAAGCAAAAACTATTTAAATAATGTATTTTATTAAATGTTTTATGTAAATTAAAGATGTAAAATATAAATATTTAAATTGAAATGATTGATTAAAATATTTACACATACACACACATATATATAAATACAATATAAATAATAAATATAATATTTAAAGCTGCAGTCCACAGGTTTCCCACTTTGTCGACATCTGCAATTGCAGTTATTTGCGGAATTATCAACTTTACGTGAGTTGTGCCTCGACCTGGCCTCGACCTGGCGCGGATGAATCCAATGTTTGAGGAGAGTGTGCACCTGTCAATCACCGCGCCGGCGTGGATACTGGCATTCAGAATCACAGATTATTCCTTTTGGAAGTATGACCAACATAAGAATTTTCACTAGAAAATGTAATCTGAACAAGTAACATCCACTTTTGTTCTGACCAACTAAGGGGAAAAAAATCATTGCAGTATAGTACAGATGTGACGTAATGACGCAAAGACATGCTCGAATCTCCCGCGGAAATCCACCAGTACCACTGGAATTAAATACATTATTACAAGCTTACCGTTGTGAATCGAGCTACGGCAAGCAGATAGCGTTGAACACTGGCTGGTTATGTATTTGCTCAAAAATGTATTTTGGATCATTTTTAACCCAAAAAAGCTACAGACTGCAGCTTTGAAAAATATACATTTTGAAGCATTTAATAAATATAAAGTATTTAAGTATAGATATAAATTATTTTTTCATTTAAATAAAATATTTGTTAAATAAAATATATGAAGTTCAAAATTTTCACTGAAAAAGGAAAATGTATTTATCTGCATAGCATGAGAACATACGATAAAAAAAATGTGGCCTCTTAAATTGAAAAAGCTTGTGTAGCGCACCACGTAACCGATATGCTACACCTAGCAATAATATTCAATATGGGCCAATGTGATCAGAAGTAAGGAACGTCTTCTGGAGAGAGGAAATGACGAATGGAGGTGAGTGAATAGTTGACAATTTTGCTCTCTTTGTATTTTGTTTCAATTAAAATGAATCACATATGAACAATCAATCAATAACAGTCAGTAAATAAAAGAAACACTTTTATCACTCTTCTATTCTTTTCTTCTAGGCTGAAAGATTCAATACTCAACACCTTCAATTCAATGAAGCGTCACACTTCATTCAGTGTGAATAAAGTAGGGATGGGCATTTTTCAAAAATATTGCAGTCGAATATTCGGGCTCATAAAAATTGAATATTCGAATATTCGTTTATTTAAATGACGTTTAACGAAAAAGACGTTATTTTTTAAGTTTAAGGGATTTTTTTACGTTTTTGTCACCATTTCTGAACAAGCTTATGATTAGGCAATATACACAACAAGCTTAAAATATATCTTAAAGTTTTCTTTTAGTTGAAAACATTAAACAATATGAGTAAACAACAAATATAAAGAACAAAAGCATTTAAGCTCAAGCAGGCTAACGGAGAAATAAAAAACGCTACTAAAGCAGGTCACGCTAGTTATCATACAGGCCGAGTCAGAATATGGTTATCGTGTTTATGTTGTTTTACGTTCATGTTGAGAAAACAATAATATCCACATGCTCGAGTGAGAAAACATGCTGCGCAAAAGTAATTCCATTTTGTAAGATCATTTAGTAAGATAATTTTCATCTGAGTAGCCTAATTCCAAACTCTGCGAACTTGCTAAACACGCTCCACAGCGCCACCCAGTGCATTTAATTATAATTGCGAGTTAGTGCTTGGGATTTATCATGGATTCACTGCATTTACGGCCAGCAAAGCAACTTAGTAAAATTCGAAAAGTATTTTATCTTTCGATTAATAATAATTACAGATTGAATATTCGAAAATTCGAATATTCGTTCACACCCCTAAAATAAAGTCAACTCTAAACCCAACACTGTGTCTGTCTCTTTCACTCTGATCAAAGCAAATTACAATAAAACATTACATTCAAAAACCCAAATGTACAAAAATTAAATGTAAATATATATTCAATTCGACCCAACACAGATTAAGATTCAGAATTTCTTCCAACAATTCACTTTTTTCCCAAAACAAACAGTATATCCAACTATAAGAATTGGAATTACTGTATCCAACGAATTTGATTCAATTTAAAAGACTGCGCGAATCAAAAGAGTCGTGTGACTCTCTTTCGATCAATTCGAGTTCCAAAAAATAAAGTCTCTCCTTTTTAAAGGCAATAATCAAATAAATTCGAAGAAGAAGTGTCTTTCGCATCCAAAAAAAACAAGGAAAATCAGAACTGTCCTACCATTCGATGGTCTCAAAGCACAAATCAAAGCGGAAACGGTCCGGTGGCAGCCAGCTCGCCATTTGTGCACACACAACCATGTCGGTCAATCAGATGATTCCTTTCCAGGAGATCATATTTGGCACAAAGCAGCAAACTCTCACAGGGAATCACGTTCACATAGATAGAAACATAGAACACAAAAAACCCAGCCTTGCAAAAGACAAGGCAACACAACAATCAGTATCTGATTCAAACATTTTTTGTAACAATCATATACATTTCTAAAATAACACATCAACTTACCTTCTCGACAGTTATTAAGCTCATCAACTCTTATAAATCAATCGCACTTATTTTAGAACACAATTAGCATTTATTTTTTCCTTTTTATTTTTTTTACATGTGGTAGCTTTAGCCCACGTGCTATCAGAGCCCGTCTACGGAGAGCCTTGGCACTTCCTATTAGCCCCATTGTATCATCTTGGTTGCAGTTCCATTAGAATTCCACTGGAGGTGATCGCGGACGAGTGCAGACTGAATGGGAGTCTATGGAGCTAAACGGCTAAATGTATCTCTTTCTCCTGCTTGTTGTTGAATCAACATAGATTTTATTGTTGATTTCGCAAGTTCAATATAGATTATAGACCAAAAGTCGAATGAATGAGTACTTATGTCCTTTCGATTTCTTACAGGTTGGGCCGTTGTTGGCCGGAACACGATTTGCGACTGATTATGACCAGAGACCCCGTTTGATGGCACCTGAAGCTAAAGCAGAATCAGAAACATTATCTTAAAGGTAGGGTCGGTAGAAATTTCCAAAAAAACTTTTGCCCAAATTTGTTTATACCGTCTTTATATATCAATACATAATTAAAATCTAAGTACTCTGGAAATCGAGTGTCTGTAGTGCTCTCAGGGCTGTAATAAACACAGCTCATTATTCCATCCGGGACGAATGAAGTGATTGGCTGGGGCGACTGTCAATCTCCCTAGCTACCATGGCTCCCTCCTACCCCCTGCTGCAACAGAGCTGCCCACATGCGCGAACCCATTTGAAGAGGCACGGAAGCTCAAGCTAGTAATAACAATTATGGCAGAGAAAGAACAGTCACAATTCTCAGTACCTGCAGTCAGCGAAGGCAAACAAGTAAAAAAAAGGAAGACAGTATTCGAAAAGGCTATGACCAAACAGTCTCCGGAGTGTAGTCTTCATCAGAGCCAACGATGCTTTCATCGTGGAACCTCTTACATGAAAAACACCGTATATGTTATGAAATTCACCTACATCAGTGTAAGTGATGATAACGGAAAACGTGTATCAATGAAGCTATTTATAGCTTTGCCTTATTTTACTAGCTCGTTACCGAATCAAACTCAATATATTTTAAACTTTACCAGTATCGATATGCGAGCTTGATAGTGAGTACTAACAGCCATGTTAGTTGTTTATATTCATAATGATAAAGTTAGTTATTTTATTACTTGTGATTCTGACATGATGTCACTACATGCACGGCGCTCCTCTTCGCTCGGCGCTGGTAAACGGGTACTCCGGCCCTGTCCCAAATGGCGCACTTGATGCGGACTTTCGGTCTCGTGGACTTAAATTGCGCGTGCTCGCCGAGTAGGCATGTGCCGGTATCAAATTTTCGTGCTGCGATTAATTGAATGAGCTTTTATCACGGTATACGGTATTATCACGATATTTTAATTGCTCAAGAGAAACAGATGGATTGCGGGTATCTAAAAAAACAACTTGCATCACAATGTGTAATTGTGATTTTCAAAACATGGTAACTAAACAGAATTTTATTAAGTTTAGTGACAACGTGTTACAATGTTTACATGGTACAATGACTGGTAGGTTACTGTTTGTATTATTCAAATAAATTCTTGTATTTGATTTTAATCTTAATTCAATATTGACTCATTTGGATAAATATTAGGTAGGCTCACATAATGCTGTAAACAGAGAGAAATTAAATATAATGCGGTTTTCATTATAATAACAATTATGTAATGACAAGTAAACATATAATTAATATGTAATAAAGTGCACATATTTAGCAAAATGAAATTTTTTCTAGTCAACTAAAGTGCTGGTCATTAAATGGCTTTCCTGAGGTAAATGTAACGTTCTGTGACATAACTGTTCTCCTGCAGTTTTATTGACCTCTTTCCGTGAAAAACACTGATTGATCGACATTTTGTATGAGGCATAAACCTTAAGGTAAGTTGTACTGTATCTTTAAATAAAAAGTAACAGATGATCGGTTTACTTGAACTGAGGCGCAGCGATCTGTCACAATGGACAGAAACTTTTTTTTTTCATATCAAAAGTATAACCTGCTCTGTCTAGTCTGTCGGTGTCAGTGTCCTCTTTGCTCCGCGATTTTTCTCTGCGTGAGAGCCTGTGAAAAGTGTCAATTCCGTAAAGCGGCTTTCAGACAGAACGTGGAACGCGATTTGCTATTTTGCAAATAAAAAGTTGAACTATTTTTAACTTTGACCCCGGCGTGCTTTGGTCGACGCAGCAACAAAACGTCCCCGCGAGTATTCTGCGTCCTGTCTGAAAGGCGCTTGAGTCTCAAGTTGAATGCGTGAGAGTTGGCAGCCCTGCGGGGGGTAAATCGTCGGCAGCGTTCCTCCTTCCGCCATGCTTCTACTCCATGTGATGATTGTTTACATTAGACTAGAGTGCGCTCTGTGCCGCGTGCACACAGTGCTTATACATGTGGGGATTGTTTACATCAGAGTGCGCACGTGTTTTGCGGAGCATATACGCAGTGTTTAAGCGGTTGATAGAAAATTAGCTAATGCGTGTTCTAAAAGTCTAAATTCAAATCTATTATTTTTCACGGTATTTTGAAGTGGCCGCGATAACAATATCGTGCATATTCATTACCGCAATTTATCGCATTACCGAATACCGGCACATGTCTATCGCCGAGTCTACGAGTCCGTAGGCCGTCCCATTTAGCATTTGAACGCTCTGAAGTGTGCTCAGCAGCGCCCCCTTTGTACCCTTGAAGCAGTCTTCCGCGAAGCCCGCATAGATGCAGGCTCCACGCACTTTAACTACCCAGGAATCCTTGCAAAAGGCCAATCAGATGTTAGGGGGGTAACAGTATCAGACCCAGGACCAGAGATGATGAAAGAAGACCAGGAGTCGTGAAGTTCAATCAAAGAGTAAAATTTACTGAAGAATAGTTTGCAGTTTAATTGGCAGAGTCAGCGTCAAAGTCTCACGAGGAGGTCGCAAGCTAACTCTACCTTACATGAAAATCGTACACCAGTTATACTGTTTTCAAGGGCATACATTACATAAACATTCACTTCTGATTGGCTCAGAAGACATAAAGCCTAAACAATTACACATAGATAGACGGCTACGTCGACATCGATCAAGATAGCTGTCATCCAAGTCACGAAAGCTCCAGTAATGACCTCGGAGGGGCCATCGAAAAGCGTCATGAGACCAGCCACCCTGCGTCTTGAGACCTGCAACATACTGATAAAACCTTCCATCCTCAGAGAGAAGAAATAACAATTACTTTACTTCTTGAGAGATATATGTATTAAAGAAGTACAATTTTGGAAACAAATCATAGAACCATATAAAAATTTCCCTCTTTCCGTTAATGGGGTCAGAAGAGAAACCTAATCATATGATGAAGTTCTCTTTAGGCTCAACACACAGTTCTGGCTCAGGGCCACAGAAGATTAGTCACAGACATCCTAAGACCTTCATGAAAGATATGCATTCAACCAACATTCATGAAAGAGATGCATGAATAAAAACCCATATGTGAAATCACTTTATGGCATATAGGAATGATTATATAATTTGATTAGTACTTATTATAGTAATAATGTAATCATAAAAAGGATATACATATAGTTAAATTGAAGAGGCAAGGGATTCCGACCCCAACCCTTCAGTCCCCCGTTTTAGACCGATGTGTGGTCCAATACCGCCACGTCTGGTCTATCAAGTGAGGCCACTACGGAGAGGGGGAGTGGTGACTCATGCTTCCCTGACGGGTCACACTTGTCTCTTCACCTCGTCACGGACATGCTGGATACTAAAAAGTCCAGTCCCCATTAAGAGGCTCTCCCACCTTCCACTCACATCAGGGCTTCAATGTTGTTTTGATCCAATTTGTCCCTCAGGTGGGTCGTGAGCATCAGCAGTCTCTTTTCCTCCTCAGCAGGATTCAGATTTCTGCATGCAGTCCTGCACAGATAGGAGAAACAAAAACGAACACACAACCAAATACACAAACAGAGGAACATCACCCCCACAAGGGCTCCAACAGCATACAGCGCGTAGTGCACAAATCCCATGACTAGATCCTCCGATGCTGTCACCAAATCCTCCCAAGCTTCTTCCACATATTCTTCTACAGTTTCTGCCATATCTGTGAATATAGCACCAACCGAAAAAGCCAAAACAAAAGCCACCGCAATAGCAGATGGTGCTTCAGAGTCCGACATAAGAGAAGTTCCCTTGGACTTAAACCAGGCAGAATTCAAATACTCATAACCTGCAAATGGATCAGTCGTCTTTACTTGCTCAAGGAAAGCTGTAATGTATTTCTGCTGAGCTTCCTGGGCCTTTACCTGGGGAAAATATTCAGTTTCTTGCTTCAATTCAGTAACACAAAGAGAACCCTCCGCTCCATTACCATCTTGACTCTGATCCACTGGACGCCACGTGGGACCCAAGGGATGCGTCCACCTATGTCTAGCACAGTTCTTAGGAGAAATGTTATACTCGTCATGCAACTGGATCGGACCCAAAAACTGCCGAAATTGTTTCTCCCTATCAAACCACTCATCCCCTATGGCTACATCCTTTAACGGAGGCCACATCCTCACCTGGAATGGTTGATAATTATCCCACAATAACTCCTCATATTTCACCGGTACCAGACGAGACTTTATTCTAGTATACATCAATTCAATCGTCAATTTAAGCACATGAAGGTGCATCCAGGCAGTAACATTATAAGCCATGGAGGTAGGGCTGTAACATTTCCCTTCTAAATAATCATGCAATTGATCCATTTTAAGAGCCGTTTTATTAGCAATGCTCCTGACGAGCTCGTACTGATGCAACACGTCATACAAACTAGTCCAAGTGTATCCTGTCTTAACAAAAGAGGAATTACATACTTCCATAGGCACTTCCATCACCTTTACACCTGTGAGTTTTTCCGACATCGTTTTACATTTCTTAACATCACCTGGAGGAAAGGTTTTAACAAACCATTGTTGAATGTTTTCACCTAAACAACGTTCCACCTGTACTGTCCCCTTCCACGGATCATCAAACCTAGTATACTTGGGCCAAGAGAGAGAAAAAGCATTGACAAAAGGCAAACCATTTTTACTGCCATTAAGGTCGAAATTCTTTTTATCAGTCTTATCGATTCGTCCGAATCGATCACAAACAGCACCATAAGACCTGTCTACGTCCCATCGGACCATGTGAACCCTCGTGGGAACTAAAACTTTCCATCTCATCGAATCCTTATCCTTCAGGATCTGTTGATACAAGTCCGAACCTGGTTCTTCTCTCACAACAATGTTGCTATGTATGTAACTTTGGACCACATCTTTGACCACCTGATTGGAACCTAATTCAGCTTTAGCTTTGGGCAGGTAATATGACATTATGTGTCGAGGGTCAGGTGCACTAGGATAAAGGGGAAGTCTCACTGGTTTCCCTCCTAGAATCATGTGGGAATCCCCTAATGCTACGGTCTGACGCTTCTTCCGTCCTGCTCTATTCTCATTCTTCATGGGTTTCAACAGATAACTATTAGCCATATTCATCCGTTTGGAGCAGGCAGTGTGGTTTTCATGGGCTATGCTGTCTGGAATCCAACTCATGGCGCTAAAATGCGGTTCATAAACATAAACACCTCCATCTCTCACCCAACGACCTTTTTGCATAATGAGGGTATTACCGGGATAATTTGGGGAGTGACCAAGCCAATAGGTCACTGACTCATTTCCGTCCAACCGATAGCATCTATCGTTTACCTTCTGATACATAGTCGAAATCAAATTTAGACCCTCAGTTGAATTTAGGCATGGGTATTGTACCCAGGATGGACGGTTGTCAGTTTCTTCACAATCCCAATTAGTCGCAAAAGCATGGAATCGACCGGTCCAAATGGAAATCTGTATCCACAGTAGAAATGACAAAGCGATTAGGATTAAACATACAAAAGAGAGCGGGAGTACTAATCTAACAAAAGCCCGTCTCATTTTCCGTCGCTTCTCATTACGCACTTCTTCTTGCAGAATTAGCAGCTTCAATAAGTCGTCTGGCTCAGCCATCTGTAAATGATAAAACAGTAATGCCAGAATTTAGAAAAATCACATACGACAGATATTGAAGAGGTACGATTTATCATGTTATTATGTGGTGGTATTCTGGTTGCAACACCTCTCAAGTGGTTTCACCTGTGACCAATGTCTCCATACTGTACCCAACACACCTCTGTCGAGTAACACAGATGTATTAGTAGTCAACAGAACTTGGTAAGGTCCATCAAATTTCGGACCCAGAGGAGAGATTATCTCCCTTTGCAACATTACACTGTCACCTATCTCAGGCAACGCAGGCATGTCTTTTTGCTCAGTGTTATCTTTCTCTGCTTGTCGGATACTGACACTAACCCTGGTGTCTTTTAAACATTTATCCAAAGCCTTCAGATAATTTTGCAGAGCATCTTTCAAAGGCCCTGACGGTCCCTCATGTTGCAGAGGAGCGTCCCAGGGCAGTCGCATGTAGCGACCTGTCATTATCTCAAAGGGACTGATCTGAGTAGTTTTGTTCGGGCTGGCTCTCATACTTAAAAGAATGGTTGGGATAGCAGAGTGCCATCCCTTCCCCCATTCCAACAATCTCTTTCTCAATGAAGTTTTAATCGTCCGATTAGAACGCTCGACAGAACCACTAGACTGAGGACGAAACGGTATGTGGAAGTGTTGTTTCACTCCCATCAATTTCATCACATTCTTCATTACCTTCCCCGTGAAGTGTGTGCCCTGATCTGAGTCAATATGCAATGGTAACCCCCATCTGGGGAAAACTTCATTCAACAGAATTTTTGCAGTTGCGTCTGCTGTGCAGTTTTTCAGAGGAAACGCCTCCACCCATCTGGAAAACAAATCAACAATCATCAGAATGTATGAAAAGCCTCCACTAGGGGGCAGGGGACCTATGAAATCAATTTGAAGATGGGTCCATGGCCCCTGAGGTCGAGGGGCATGTCCTAAAGGAATCTTTAGCTTTGCTGGGGAATTCACTTTAAGACATACTAAGCATCTTTTACAAAAGTCATTGCAAGAAGCTCTCAGCTTTGGCCACCACCAGGTTTTTGACATCATTGCATGTAAATTCTCAGGACCAGCATGTGCCAAACCATGATACAGAGACATTAGTTCAGTTCGAGCAGAAACAGGACAAACAAAACGGTCATTGAATTTCCATAACCCTTCTGTATTTTTCTTTGCACCTAATTTTGTCCATTGCTCTATCTCTTCAGGGTCATCCTCTGAATAAAGCTCAAAAATGTCTCTAGAGGGTTCACTCTCCTGGGGAGCAAAAGCCAGCACACTCACGCATGTCTCAGTCAATTTTGCAGCCTCTTTGGCAGCAGTATCAGCCGCCTGATTCCCTTTGGCCTCTGGAGAACTGTCAGTGGAGTGTCCCGTGATTTTGATAACAGCTCCTGCTGCGGGGAGATCACATGCAGCCATCAATTCTTTTACCTGGTGCTGATGAGAGATGGGGAGACCAGCCGTGGTTAGAAATCCCCTGCGTGTCCATACCGGGCCGAAGTCATGAACCGTCCCGAAGGCATAACGACTGTCAGTGTAGATATTGACGCGTCTCCCTTTACTGTGCTGTAATGCTCGGGTTAAAGCAACCAGCTCTGCCACTTGAGCCCCTCCCCCTGAAAGAGAACCACAGTCAACAGTTTCACCATGTTCATTTACGACAGCCCAGCCTGTGAATCGTTTCCCCTGTTCATGAAAGCTGGAACCATCCACAAACAAACTCATGGCATCGGAAAGGGGCTCAGACTGGAGTGGGCTTTGGCTGTCTGTGTCAATCAGCCGTGCGCAGTTATGGACAGTTCCTTCGTCTGGAAGCAAGGAGGCAGGGTTTATAGCAGTCTCAATGTCAATTTGTATCTCCACATTTTTACTCAAAAGAGTGGCTTCCCATTTAGCCCTTCTTTGGTTAGAAATAGATCCTAAACGAGTGTTTGTTAGCAGTTTCAAAATCTGGTGTCTGGTGTGCAGAATCACCTTTTGATGTGTCACAATGTTCTCTGTGGTTTTCACTGCCCACTCGGCACAATCACATATCAGCAGACATGGATGTTGTCCTGCCATGGAAACAGGAATAGGAGTAGAATAGTAGCCTACCATTCCATACGAACTTCTTCCTGGAACCTTTTGACCCAGGGCAGCAGAGTAGGATCTGTTTCCCACCCAGGTCCACAGATGGAACGGTCTGGTTGCATCAGCATGTCGCAGTGCTGGGGAGGAAGCAAGAGTTTCTTTGATACTCACAAAAGCCTCCTCCATCTCCTCGGTCCACTCGATCAGATCTGCTCCAGGTTTTCCTCCTTTCAGTGCCTCTGTGAGTGGTTTAGAAAGTTCAGTATATTCACAGACATACTGGCGGCAGTAATTCAAAAGACCCATTACTTGCCTTAGACCAGTGACAGTATGTGGCTTTGGAAGTTCAATGATAGCTTTAACTCGTTCAGGGGTGATGCGTCTACCATGCACCCCAACAATCTGTCCAAGATAAGTCACTTCAGGCAAAGCTAGCTGTGCTTTCTTCAAATTCACTTTGAATCCCCCGTTTTGGAGGGCATTCAAAACAGTTTGGACAGCAGTCAAATGTTTGAACTTAGTTGGACTAGCAATCAGTATGTCATCCACATATTGCAGGACAACCGATCCGTCATTTTCAATTTGTTTTCTTACCGGATCGATGAAGGATGCTAGTACCTGATGAAACAAGGTGGGGCTGTTGCAGAAGCCTTGTGGAAGCCGAGTCCAGGTCCATTGGCGACCCCTGCTGGTAAAAGCAAATTTCCCTTGGTCCTCCTTGTCTAAGGGACAAGTCCAAAAACCGTTAGAAATATCAAGAGCAGTAAAATAACAATGTTCAGCTCCTATTTCATGAAGGATAGTTGCGGGGTTGGCCACCAGAGGGTGTACTTTCTCAGAAATAGAATTCAAAGAAGTATAGTCAATCGTCAAACGCCAAGATCCGTCCGCTTTTCTGACAGGCCACATTGGAGAATTAGTGGGAGAGGAACATGGAATAATTATTCCCCGCTCACTTAACTCATCTACCACAATGTCCGCTCCTTCTCTAGCTTCATTTTTCAAAGGATATTGTCGTTTGGCTACATGCATAGGACCTGGGATGCTCAGTGGCTGGATCTGTGCAAGACCACAATCATATTTGTCTTTGGCCCATACCTTTGGGAATTTTGAAATTATGAACTTCCACTCAGGACGAGTTTCAGTTAAACCAACAGGTTCAGCCACTGCACATCTCTCATGGTGGGGGCCAGAGTGAGATAAGCGAATTGTTTCATTGCAGCCAAGCACGAGCTTATCTTTTGAAAGCAAAACATCAGCTTCGAGTTCTTTTAGAATGTCAACACCGATAATAGTCCCCACAGTATTCTTCCCCACCCAAAACTCAGTCCAAAACACTTTGTCAGAATCAGAAAGGGTTAGAGGAACAGAAACAGATTTGTGAAACACCTTTTTGCCATTTAGGCCTTCTATATACAAAGTTTCAGAAGTGATCTCAAGATCGAGATCAGTAATCGATACTGTAGCACCCGTGTCAATTAAAGCAATGCATTGCCGGCCTCCTAACAACGCGTTTATGAATGGACGGGTGTCAGCATAATTACTATTACCGGAGGCCGCTGACCCCTAGTCCCCACCTATCAGCTGTTTCAACTTTGCAAGATCAGCTTGAGACAGAGTGACAGATGGGGAAGCTTCTTGTTTATCATTCGAAGCATTATTTTTGTTACCTCCCTTTTTCCCGTTTCCTTTATTCTTGGGTCTACGGCAATGTTTCGCAATGTGACCTTCCCTTCCACAATTTCTACATTTAGCAACTGACTTGGGACAGGTTCGGGAAGTGTGGCCTAACTCATCACAGTTATAGCATGTCACATCATTGCGAGGAGGGGCTTCCCCTTCAACTGAAACAGCAGCCGCCTTCACAGTGCTCACATTATCAGCATCGCATGCTTGCATACGGCTCCAGCTCACAGAGCACCAACGAAGCAAATCTGCCCATATTTGGATATCAACAGCACTGTTCATCAACATATCTTTGTATTGCTTATTCAGACCGCCTGTGGCTGATTCGATTACTATAGCAGAATCAAAATCTTCATCATTGTTATTAGCAGCACAGTAGGTCTCATATGCAATACGGAACCGGTCCACATATTCTATCGGGCTTTCACCGGTTCTCTGTTTGATCTGGGTCACACTACTCCACGGAAAAGAACCCCGACCCAGCAATTCCTTCACAGCTGTTTTATAATCAGAATAAGCCACACAAAACTCACCCCAATTTGCAGGGACCCGAGGGAAAAAGGTCACACCCTGGACAGCCCTTAATTTGGAGGAAGGAACTAACCCTTCGACCAGCGACTGGATATCAGCAATGCCTAGATTTTGTTGCCTAGCAACAGCCTCTAGCTTGTCCCATAGACTTTTGTTTGGGTTATACAACTTAAAAGGTTCCAACCCTGCAAGCAAACTGTTTTTCTCAGTGGGTGTGAGTCTGACCCATTGACCATCCTCACATCCGGCACCCATTTCAATATTCAACCCGGCCCAGTTCGTGTGTCGAATCGGGGCGGCGGATGCAGTAACATTAGGTTTAAATGCCTCCATGGGAGTCAGATTAAGATTTTTGACCCCAGAGTTATATTCAGTTTGTTTTGCTTGCACAGAAGGAATCTCTGAACTGTAGGGAGGGGGAGTTGCAACAGCCACATTCAACAGCCCGCGTACCTCAGCGTAGGGCCCGCTATTTTGGTTATCAGTCTGTCTGGCAGAGCCTGAAGCGGCAGCCGCCTGAACAGAGTGAGAAGGGAAAGAGGGGGCGGAGGGAGTAGGAACTTCCTCCTTTTTTACAGCCTTTTCTGCCATTTCACACAATGCCTCAAGCCCTTTGCTCAAACTACACAGATCACTGCCTATTTCATTCCCAAGGAGTTTAGCCATCCTGTCACGTTGGGCAATTAAACTCTTCCAACCATTAATCATGTTCGGGATTGCCTTTTCAGGGGTTAAGGGAATTCCACCCATTTTACAAATCCATGAATAGGCAAACACGGACAAAAACTTCACTCTGTCAGCCTCATCACTTTGGTCAGAACAAATTGAGATAACCTTTTTATCTGTCATTGTTGGTCACAGGTGAAACTCACCACAGAGAATGTTCTTAGCAGCAAAAATGTTTTAGCAGCGAATTGAAAAATACGTTTTAAACGACAAGTCTGGACTTCTACACAAAGAAACCACAAAGTATTTTTCACTCACGACTCCCGATCATATATTCTGATCCATGCCAATTTGGGTCATAATTTATTTAAGGGGATCGTTCTTGATGCATCCCTGGCAAACAACCCTGTCTCTGTTACTATATATATTTTTTTTTTTTTTTTCTAACTAATTTCTCAGTCCCTAACTGCCTAATCCACTAAATTCGGGGATCCCCTTTCTGAGATGGAAGAGATATAGTAGGATCACGGCGCCCTGGACCTTCAATCCAGGGACGTACTCTGCTGGGGTGTTGCTATATCAACAATGCCCAGTGGGGCCCCCACAGAGCACGCTTCGCTTGCGCTGTCTGCTCTTGTTAAATTTTTAAAACAATGCTATCAGCGACTTCCTTTTATACTTTAACCTTTAGTATAATTAATCTTCACTCTCCTCATCGGAGTGAAGCTCTTCCGTTCCCCTTCAAATCTCTTCCATTCAGACAGACCTATAGCCTATAATATAATAAATCTTCCTACCTTGTTTGTTGGTTTGCCAGGGGTGTCACCTCAGAATGATTGCGCGCATCCGCCACCAAACTGTTAGGGGGGTAACAGTATCAGACCCAGGACCAGAGATGATGAAAGAAGACCAGGAGTCGTGAAGTTCAATCAAAGAGTAAAATTTACTGAAGAATAGTTTGCAGTTTAATTGGCAGAGTCAGCGTCAAAGTCTCACGAGGAGGTCGCAAGCTAACTCTACCTTACATGAAAATCGTACACCAGTTATACTGTTTTCAAGGGCATACATTACATAAACATTCACTTCTGATTGGCTCAGAAGACATAAAGCCTAAACAATTACACATAGATAGACGGCTACGTCGACATCGATCAAGATAGCTGTCATCCAAGTCACGAAAGCTCCAGTAATGACCTCGGAGGGGCCATCGAAAAGCGTCATGAGACCAGCCACCCTGCGTCTTGAGACCTGCAACATACTGATAAAACCTTCCATCCTCAGAGAGAAGAAATAACAATTACTTTACTTCTTGAGAGATATATGTATTAAAGAAGTACAATTTTGGAAACAAATCATAGAACCATATAAAAATTTCCCTCTTTCCGTTAATGGGGTCAGAAGAGAAACCTAATCATATGATGAAGTTCTCTTTAGGCTCAACACACAGTTCTGGCTCAGGGCCACAGAAGATTAGTCACAGACATCCTAAGACCTTCATGAAAGATATGCATTCAACCAACATTCATGAAAGAGATGCATGAATAAAAACCCATATGTGAAATCACTTTATGGCATATAGGAATGATTATATAATTTGATTAGTACTTATTATAGTAATAATGTAATCATAAAAAGGATATACATATAGTTAAATTGAAGAGGCAAGGGATTCCGACCCCAACCCTTCACAGACAACGGATGGGAGGAGATTTCGCTCACGAACAATGGCTGAGAAGAAAATATTTAAGTGTAATTATCATTACGGTTTTTATGACAAGTTTAAACATTATGATCATCGACCAGTGGTTGATGTCTCAAACATAGGCTAATAATAGCAAGCTGAATAATACGATCGCATTATGATTTATTAAATAAATAGAACAGAATGTCAGGGCTTTACTGAGTCATATGTAAACACAACAACAATAGGCAGCATATTTCCCCAAACCTGTAGCTCCTGTCCATAACAACAATGTGACTGTCTTCCTGTTTCTGGCGTGACGATCGAGTCTGTCCCAAAAATACCTCCCAATGCGGTGAATGCGTCTTCGCGGACTCGCGCTAAGGGCCCTATAGGTCTGCACTACATGATGTCACCGAAGTGTGGACTCTGAGGAAGTCCAAAGGTCCGGAGTGTGCCATTTGGGACAGGGCCTCCAGCTGAGCGAGCGGTCGGCAGCACGCGTTCATGTGTTTTGGGGGCGTGGCTTTGGAAGGAGCCCAGAAGGGAGGGGGTGGGAGTGAATGGAATAATGAGCTGTGTTTATTACAGCCCTGAGAGCACTACAGACACTCGATTTTTATAATTTATTTTCCAGAGTACTTAGATTTTAATTATGCATTGATATATAAAGACGGTATAAACAAATTTGGAAAAAAGTTTTTTGGGAAATTTCTACTTACCCTACCTTTGAGGTTAATTTTTGTGTACTGTATTTATATTTTCCTGCGGGCACTTTTATTTTCATATCGTTATATAAGAGCTGAAGTGAATTGCCGTGAAGCAGCACCTCAGGCAGTATGAAAATATGTGACGTCATCAATTTTTTTAACGGATTTTTAGAACAGACAAGTGAACTTAAAAATGCAATTTTCAGCTGAGTGTATTATCTTAGCCCCACCCCCCTTATGAATTCAACTTTCAAATTACTTGACAAAAAATTAGATCCTGAGAAAAGTAGACTCCCATTCATTCTACACTCGCCTACGAGCGCCCCCGCATGGACAGAGACGTGTTACTGCAGCAAGTCCAGAAACCGGAAGTAACCAGAGAGTGCCAATAGAGGGTATGCGCGTGACGTCACTGCCAGCTGGAGTGATTGCGGTCACGCCCACTGAGTGGCAAAAAGACTGAGCGGCAGCATTGGTTTTCAGCGTGAATGCCGTGAAAAACACAAAAAATGCATCTAAAATGGGAAAGAGCTTTGCGATTGATTGTACAACTACATTTCACAAGAAATCTGAGGTATATTTTTACAGACTGCCGAAAGCTACAGAACAGAGAAGCAAATGGATCGATGCAATTCATAGAAGCAACCTGACTCCAGGCAGAGAAAAGTGGATTTGCAGTTATCATTGAGCACGTTTACATGCACACCAGTAACCATAACAACGCAAGTAAACCGTGGCATGTTTACATGACTTTATTAATAAATCAGGCCATGACCTGTAACGACAAAACAATCATTTGCGTATCTGACTTTGAGTATTTCATTTGTTGTATCGGTTGATGTTAAATAAAGCTTGCAACATGTCAACGGGAAACTTACAGTTTGTATATTTTCCTCTCATGCAGTTACAGATGCAGCGTTTTGACTGAACCATTTCTACTTCTGCTGCACGAGATGAGAGGACATTTTTATAATGTTCTGTGTCATGAAAGAGTCTGCGTTTGTGATATATTTTATTCTTCCTTTCCAGCAAAACGCTCTGTCTGGATGCGTTTAAATCTGCACAAAGGATGCGTTTCTGTCACATTTCACACATGCCCACTTCAATAAGCTGACAGAAAGCAGGTTAATGCGTTTACATAATGCGAAATCCGAGTAAGAGGCAAAAAACGACCTGTGTCGACCGGTTTATGCTTAAGCCAGTTATGACCCTACTCCGATAAAATAAACTTTTTAAATAAACTGACAAAAAACTATAGGCTACAAGTTTTAGGGCTGGACAATATGATTATAGCCTATATATAACATTGATGTGATCACCTGGATTTAGACCTACCTATATTGTATTTATATAAAGCGTTCACAGGCAAATTTGCTTCACGTATTTCCCCGGCGTCGAAATCAGGCACATATCGAGTGTCAGGAAACACGATGGCTCTAGTGGTCTATATCCATGGATCACTGGATCTTTGGCCTAAGTTGTAAGGAACACTATATCGAGTCCAACTTTTAGTTTAAACTGATAATAGGTTGTTTTACTCGCGTTTTCGCAGTTTCCACTATTAACTCCAGCCACGCAGCAGCTCTTTTGCCACTCAGTCCGGCTGAGGGGGGCGTGTTCCGGGGGGAAAGTGACGTTAATGCATTCCCTCTATTCTCTTCTATTATTAGACATTCTCTGGTGCTATTTAATTCAGAATAACTCATCTCTTACTGAATCATTTCATACATTTTGGCATGTCAAACGGATTAATAGCTGAATGTTCACTCACCAAAGCGATATATAATCACTATCTCATAAAAGAAAGATCATTCACATCGATTCACTCCGAAATCCGTTCCATCTACTCTCCTCCGATCTTCAATTCACTCTTCTCTCTCTTCGACGACAACTTTTCTGGATAATGTATCCAAAGTCCAACTTTCCAAATGCACTTAGTATTGTACAAGATTAATTTTTAGCGCAAGGAGTTTCTGAAGAAATACTCGCTGCCGTTTCGTCTAATCGACTCTCATCTCACTCTCTCATCTGCTCACTGTTGAAGACCGCGTCCGCGCGACCCGTGGGCGGGCTTTATCAATGTGCTGCTACTGTTGGCTCACAGAGGTGTCAGTCACTACAGCACGATGTGTGATTGGGTAAATCTCTTTTCCATCTAGAACACTCTTTTCTTCTACTTTTAAAGGGATAGTTCACCCCAAAATGAAAATTCTGTCAGTAATTATACTCACCCTTATGTTGTTCCAACCCCGTAAGACTTTCGTTCATCTTCGGAACACAAATTAAGATATTTTGATTAAATCTGAGAGCTGGATCATCCTCCATAGGCTTCTAATGGATCGAAACTTGATGGCCCAGAACAGTTAAAGATATCGTTAAAATAGTCCAAGTGACTAGTGGCTTTATCTTTAAGTTTATCAAGCGACGAGAATACTTTTTGTGCGCAAAAAAACAAACAAAAATAACGACTTTATTCAACTATTCATTTCCTTCTCTGTGGGCCGTGAGATTTCACGTAGTGTTACTGCGCAAAGCTTCTGTGTTGTACATCACACGTAGGCTCACTATTAGCCGACGTTGGTCATGTGTGTGATGCGTGTGACGTACAACCTAGAAGCGCTGCGCAGTTACACTACGTGAACTATCTCGAGGCCCACAGAGAAGGAAATGAATAGTTGAATAAAGTCGTTATTTTTTACTTTATTTTTGTTCGTTTTTTGCACACTAACTAACTTCATTGGAAGCCAACGTTGCCCGGGTTACACTTGCTTTAATTCTCTTTTTTTCTTACTTTGAAGTTGAAATTGACAGAGACAAAATTGAGAGAATGAGTCTTAAAATCTACAGAACTGCAACTCTGTAGACAACGCTAGCTCACAAGTTTGTTACATTAAAATGTAGCAAGAGAACATAAAATAAAAGCATTAAAACATGCATTTTCATGATGTATTTGCGGGTTATGTTATAGGCCTTTGTTCTAGACTGAACACAGACATGTCAATGCATTGTATAGGATACGTCACCATGTCCCGACAGGAAAGGCGGGCGTGCCTGCATTGACGCGACCTTGTGTTTCTGCATGTGTGTGTGTGTGTAGACGTGAGGTTTTGTGTGAAGTGGTCACTGCGGGGCATCGACAGCAGCTGGGACCGTCCACTCAGGGGTGTGTGTCCTGGGGTGTGATGGCCACTGATGGTCTGCAGAAGATGGTTTGGCCACAGCGTGGCAAAGTCGTCTGTTTGCGAGGAGGTGACCAAGAACCCTGGGGGAAATGAAGAGGACACATACACACTTACACAAACACACGTGCAAGCTACATTTGAAGAGTCAAGCCGAGACACCATACTGGACATTACTGGCAAAAAACACCACGTGATATTTGCATTATCTTCCACTCCAATAGTTGAGCGCTATATCCATTTTAAAACTACTATGTTTTATTGCTCAAATGTTGCTCTTTGAGTCCTAAGTTGTATTTTATTGAGGTGTCAACTTTGGCATTTTGCTTTTTAAGTTGTACAATATATAAAACACACATGAGATATTTGTTTACAGTAAGAATGAGCTATGAAAGCTATAAAGCTGTAAATTGTAGAAAAGCTGTAAATCATAGGCTATATATCAAAGCTCAGATTATTTATTTTTGGAATAATTCGATGAGAAATGTGTTTTTATATTTAAAAAAATCTGAGCAGTTTGAGATATGATAATTCTTGATCAGGGTATTTTTATTATTTAATTTTTTTAAGATTTTATCTCTGAAAAATGTTTAAAACATTAAAAATGTATTTTAATAATTAAAAAACAATATTAAAAATAATAAAATGTAATGTAAAATATTTTATTAAGTCTTAAAATTAATGTTATTTTCATTTTAAATAAATTTAAAATAATATCATAATACTAGAATAGCCTAATAATGAAAAATAAATATACTGTTTATAATTAAAAAAAATACTTCAAGGGGTGTGTGAATTTATGAGCACAACTGTTCATACACGTGTAAGAGTGAGTGTGTGTGTGCGTGCGTGTGTGTTCACATCCAGACCGAGCGTGTCTTTGATGCTGCAGGTGAGCCGGCCCCAGAATCAGTCTCCTCCTTTGCATAAGCTCTAATGACAGCAGCCAGCGCATGTAAATGAAGACGCTTCGCTCTGATTGAGAGAAAGCAATGTGTCTGAGTAGCCACACACTAATCATCCCAGCGGGAGCTCCATCTGATTCAGTCCCATCATTCCGCATGTGTTCAACATCGGCCCATTTAAATGTCAGGCCTTGATGGGCCACCCCAACTGCAGAGGGGGGAGGGGGTGCGGTTGTGATCTGATGAGACGAAATTACCTTTTAATTAGTCGATTCTTTAGACTTTCATAATTGTTTTGGTCTTACAACAATTGTGAGGCCTGTAATTTTAAAAGCTATTTTCAGGATGAAAGCCCTGGCAGTATGAGAGTTTGAGAGGTTGAAAATTAAAGCGACAATTCAGTGTTTGTACAGTCATTTATTGTTTATGTGACTAGTTTATGTTCATGACTGGTTTGAATCATACTTTTTAATGTTCAAAGAAGGTCATTTAATGGTGAGCCTGGTTTCTGTGACAGGGACCTTCAACCTCAGCTTTGCTTGTCATGTCGGCTTTTTGGGTGTCCGCTTTGCTTTCAGCTCTCTGAATTATTGTCTTTTGAATGAAATATTAAGATGCTCCATGTGCATCTACTGTGATTTACTCCTGTGTATATTTTATTTCAACATAAACAGAGCACTATTGATATTATAAAGAAAACTTAAGAGACATTGAGTTTATGTGTTTGTTTCTATGGCACTAGAATGTAAAGGCACTCTCAGATTTTCTGTGACGTTACCCTCAGGACACACACTCACACACTAAACACTCATATTTGCCGGAAGACACAAATGACATTTATATTTCAATTTTCTGATTCTCTGTTCTGAATGTGTATGTGTGGAGGGTAAATTGTGTGTGTGGGGAGGAAGTTGTCTATATGAGGGTTGTGTTTAGGGTTGGAGGACAGAATATACTGTTTGTACAGTATTAAAATCAATATTTCCATGGAAATTCCCCGTAAAACATGGACACCCATACTATATAAGTATTGTCATGTGATTTTTTTTTTAAATATGGAAATTAAAATAAATTAAATAAATATACATATATTGCATATTTATATATAGAAAGAAAGAAAGAAAGAAAGAAAGAAAGAAAGAAAGAAAGAAAGAAAGAAAGAAAGAAAGAAAGAAAGAAAGAAAGAAAGAAAGAAAGAAAGAAAGAAAGAAAGAAAGAAAGAAAGAAAGAAAGAAAGAAAGAAAGAAAGAAAGAAAGAAAGAAAGAAATGGTCTCGACAGTTTTTATATTGAAACATTGAGTTGATCATGGAGTTCTGTTTCCCCCTAGTGGTCAAAATAAATACAAATGCATCTTAAACGATTTCTGTACTTTTTAAACACATACTTTGTACATTGAACAGTGGAAACCTATTATATACGGATGCCCAATTTTTTCATAATTTTAAATAAATAAAATTTCTGTTGAAAGAATGGGTTTAACATATTTTATTTTTGTATTATTATTAGAAATGTCTTATCTTTTGTGTTCCAGTTTTAGGCTTTACCTTCGTCACTTTCAGGATTTGAGCGCAATGACCTCGATGGTCAACAGGGGGTGTCAGAATCCTAAAAATCCCCATTCACCACGATGCAGTGTGATATGATTCTTCATAATCATACAGCCATGTAACCACAAAACTCGTCTGTTTTATCCTAGCGTACTAATACTAATAACTTATTTCATTAATTATTAAGAAATTATATCTAGTATTGATTCATTAGTTCTGAAATATTCCTATCGGTTCATGCACTTACTGTTTTTAAAATATCATTTTGCATGTATTGGATTCGCATTTTTTTCCCAGAGGATGCATAAATAAATTTAATGTTGTTTGTTTGTTTGTTTGTTTGTTTGTTTGTTTGTTTGTTTGTTTGTTTGTTTGTTTGCTTGATCTTGGGAAATGCATTGGCCTACATTGGGCGTTCAAGTTGGAATTCGTTCTTGACTAAGTTTTTTTCTGTTAACAAAAGCAAAGAGTGAAACATTCATCCCAACTCCTGGTAGGTTGAATATGAACTGTTACAATTAAAGACGTACAATTAAACATACAATCAATACAATTATTACGTCAGAAATATAGCAGAGAAAACACAAGAGATGATTCTTAATATATGAAGAATATATTCATAGAATAATTTAATAATCATAACAGTTTCAGGCAAGGGGGCCAAGTCCATTTCTAACCAAAGTTTTCTTTGGGCACAAGATGGAGCCAAAACCCTCAAGACTGAGATTTGTCAAGAACAGACACATCATGTGGTGTGGTCTTAGGGTCTATGATATTTAAATATATGTGAAATTATTAATAATCGTTTTGTAGACTGTCTATCAAAACGGTTATTAATAATTTCACATATATTTAAAAAGAGAAAAGGTATAGTCCAGGTTGAGAGTTGGTTTGTGTATAGGTTCAAAAGTTTAAAATGAATTATGGCATTTTAAATTGGTGGAATTTAGGCATATCAAAGATGTCCAGAGGTTGCTTTCTATGTACCTCAATAATGTAATATAGCTACATCTCAAGTATATTATAATGAATTGAGCAGCAATAATTGGTTTCTAAGATTAGAGAAGGATTAGGATTTGTTTCAGGGTCAAGATCAGGTTAAGCATGGGATTAGTATATATATTAGGATTAAGGACACAAAGGAATAGGGGACATCTTGAAACACAAGGTGAGATAGGACTGACTGACTAGTGGTGACGTGTGATGTAAAGTCATCATCCCTAACATTGGCATTGACTGTACATTATCCTTAAACACGCCTTCTCACCAAATAAATAAATATGTGGAAATTATTTTATATCTGTATATTATCTTAAAGGGATAGTTCACCCAAAAGTGAAACTTCTGTCATTAATTACTCACCATCATGTCGTTCCAAACCTGTAAGACTTCCGTTCATCTTCGGAAAACAAATGAGGATATTTTAATGAAATCTGAGAGCTTTCTGTTCCTCCATTGGCAGCTTACGCAACTACCACTTTGACGCTTCAAAAAGTTCATAAAGAGATCGTTCTGGAAGAATGTTTAATTGAGTGATGTGACCATAAGGGACACTTCACCCATGGATCAGAGGTGCAAAAAAAGGCAAAGCTTATAAGCAGAAGAACACAATCTTCATGGTCAAACATGAGGGTGGTCCAGTAGGTGCTTTTCTGTTGCTAAAAGTGGACATTTTGACTGTATGAAGGACATCATGAATTATTTAAAGTATTAAGCCATTTTGGCAAAGATGGTGATGCTTTCAGGTGCAGACACTGAAGCTTGATGATCAATGGACTTTCCTGCAGGACAGCCATCCCAAAGTATACACCAAAAGCTTGGTTCAGGGATCAGTCGTAGAATGTTCTTGAGTGGCCTGTTCAGTCTTCAGATTTAAATGTCATCAAAAATATTTGGTGGAATTTGAAGAAAGCAGCGTTTACGTGAAAACCGAACATTATCAGGGACCTGGAAGCTTTTTCAAGCGAGGAATGGGCCAAGATTGCAGCAGAGAGGTGACAGAATGCAATTTCCCATTGCCAACCAGCTAAGTTGCTAACAGGTTATCAACTATGGTTTTGGAAACGCACCCCAGGTTCATGCACGGATTTTGCAAGCATGGACTTCACAGGACGTTTCAGAGTGGTAGGCCTATGTTTTGTTTTGTTTTTTTATACGTTGTTAGATACAATGTTATACACCATTTCATTGCGATAGGCTATTTGTCGGAAAACTATGGTAGCTAATACAAACAGTAATCAATCACAAAACCATGGTTAATTTTCCCAAGGGGAGGTGAACAACAGTCTTAAAAAAGCGAGAGCTATATCAAACCTAATGTTGGCTAGCAGGCGAGCGGAGGCTATATAATATCAAAATGTGTGTCTCTCTGTCTATATATGGAAAACTTCATCCCTAAAGGAAACATTCTACAATTGTACTGTAGCCTATTGGTTCCACAAAAGGGAGCAGGTCATGAGTGTATAATAGATCTCAAACAGGAAACAGCGCTCTGATGAAATTCCAGGACACTTTCGAGATACAAACGTTTTTGCTAGGGGGAAGGGTGTGTGAAACCAAGCGCGTCTGATCTCGTGTATGCTATTAAGCATAACCTTGAGAGAGAGAGAGAGAGAGAGAGAGAGAGAGAGAGAGAGAGAGAGAGAGAGAGAGAGAGAGAGAGAGAGAGAGAGAGACGTTACGCCGTCGGAAAAAAGTCCACCGGTTTGCATCTTCTTTTTCGCGTCGCGTGTTGGTTGACACTGTTAACGAAGTCTGATTTAACATCTTTGCCGCTGCTATCAGTGGGAGCACACGCGGGGTCAGAGTTGGCATCAGCCTGTGACATCCATCAGACGAGCTCGCCAAGGCTGCGCTGACAAATATCCACGATCAATAGCATCTGACAGGACAACACGAGGTTATGGCCATCCCTGTCGACGCTATCTATTCTCTTTCAGGTCTGACAGATGTGGGGTAATTAATGGACTTCATTAATCAATCAAAGCCGTTGCTAAACTCCGAATTGAATGTGCGAACACATCGTTACTCTGTGGGAAAGAATAAAGCTCTTAAAGGGATAGTTCACCCAAAAATGAAAACGTCCTCTTTTATCCACTCTCACCTGTATGACTTTATTTCTTCCGTGAAATAAAAAAAGAGATATTTGTACAGGTCGAACAAGCTACACTTTTCCACAAAGTGAGTGGTGACCACATTAAGCAATGTTTTCAGAGGATATAATTTCAGTTTGTTAAACACAAAGCTTTCATTTGGCTTCATGTGACCCATATACATGTCTTTGCAATGATTTAATTAATTGGTCTTTTTGGCATTTGATAGCTCCTGGTCACAATCGACTTTCACTTTGTGGGGATAAAAGCAGCTCAGACATTCTTCTAAACTTATTTTGTGCGCCACAGAAAAACTCAGTCAAGTTAGGCTTAAGGCTTGGAATGACATATGGTGCAATCGGTGCATAAATAGGCCTAATAACATTTCTTTTGATAGAGTTTAAAAAGAAAAATGACAGACATCAGATAAAACCCTTGTTTATTTGCATATAAACTTGGTTAAAAGTCACAATGGATAAAAAAGTCACAAAACATAAAGAAAGCATTTACAATATCAGAAATGACATAAATCCGTTTTTTTGTGTGTTCACAAGATTGCAGATCCACAGTGAAATATACAACGCACATATTACAACTAAAAATGGAGTTGAGGATAAATGAAATGGCTTAATGTTATGTCGTATACCGTTTCCAAACAAATGCGATGGTACTGCAAATCTATATGATAAACAATTGTTTGAAACTTTACTGACATTTACCAAATTTATCTTTGTATCTCCTGAGGCAGTCACATTGTAAATTCTCAACCACTTTTAAAACATTGTATCTTTATGATCTCAAAAATTTGCACAATCAGTCTAGTCTAAACTGTAATTATATGACAAAACACCACAGAGATAATGCAAAATGAAATTCACAAGACCCCATATAAAAACGCTTTCATCTTTTGACACATACTGTGCCACTCTTTATGTTGAGAGTACAAAATGCTCGCCTGATGGTGTTTAATGACCTGGTAGATAAAGATGTCTTCTTGATTAGAAAAGAGCAAAGTCTGATTACAGCAATAAATATCAGACCCAATGGACCCTTTGACATGAGTGAAGTATGAACTTACCCATTTAATCCAAAATTGAATACACCATACAAAAAGTTCATGACTTTAAATAACTTTATAATAATTTTACAAAGCACATTTAAATCAGACATGGTCAAGTATTGCTGACGCTTTTAGGAGTACCTTTATAATGCACTTTTTAAGATCCTGACCAATAAAAAAAGGAAAAACAGAAGGCAACTGATGCTAACAAATTACAAATATGAATTCACAAGTTCTTCTTCTCCGACAATAGTCATTTAAATGGTGTCGGATTCAATCCGACTTTAAAAAATATTTCATTTCCATGCATTTTTAAATACAAGCAGTACAAAAAGACCATTCATTTTAAGTAAGGAAGAGTTATGTAGAAAAAAGGAGGTGGGGCTTTAATGAGTCTCAGGAATTTCCTGGGTTGGGGAGATCAAATATGATTGGTGGATTGGTGGGCTGGAAGCTGACTGTACATGTGGAGGAGTTGATAAATGTTGTGTAGCCATCTGTCATTGTTCCATACCCTGAGAACGAGAAAATATTTGTATCAATTTATTTTGTGTGCATTTTATTTAAAATGTTTAAATACTTGTTTAAAAAAAAAAAAAAAAAAAAGTATATAATATAAACATACACGTACAAACACACATATAAAATAATATATATTATTACAATATATATTTAAAGAGAGTTAAGCCCTCACCTTCATGGATTCCTCCATATGCGTGGAGTTTGGGTCGGACCCTCTTTTGTACAGTGTTGAGTAGTTCCACACAGCCGACTCTCTGAAGTTCTTTGGGGACCCAATCTCTGAACCCTGGACAAAGTCCAAAATCACATCCTTAGTCGCGTATCATCACATTTATGATGACTTTAAAATACAACAATCCATCTGCAGACACAAACTGATGTAAACATGCTCTACAGTTACATTCACATTTCCTCAATGCTTACCCAGAGGAGGCCCATGTGTCATAAGAATATCTACGTCTTCAGGGATCTGGTTCCATTTATCGAGGAGAGACTGGCCACGAGGTAAGTTAAAACCCCATCCATTAAACCACGGGGTCCTGTGGGAGCAGACAAACGCATTTTACACACTTCATAAATGTCAAAAAATCATCATACACATGCCTGCATGCTGTTCTCACACACATACGCCAAAAGTCGACAGTATTTGCTAAACTGATTTCAAAATAGACTAGTTGTTAGGTTGCATGAATCTGTAGCCATTTTAAAAAAGATATATATATATATAACACTTGGTAACCACACTTGGTAACATGCTACATGCTACATGTACAGGTTACATGTACCTCCGGAAGAACTTTTTTTTTTAAATAAACCCTTAAACCATGACTTCTGGCAAGTTTTGTGGATACAAATTGACATTTTGAGACATACAATTACGACATACCATCAACAGATTCAAGGTGATTATTGCAGCACGCACCTTGAACTGGTCACAAACAGAAACCTTCATTTTATAATTTTAGACAGGACTTTTCACGTTTTTGTTTTGTGTTCATTTTCAGCTATAAGGTAGATATTGATAGGGGAAAAATGAAATGGCACAACCCAGAAAAAGATTATTTAGAATTTATTGAAAATTTTAGGCCACACCCAATCTGTGAGCACTTAATTTTTTTAATTTTTAACTTTAACATTATTAAAATCAAAAGTTTTAAGTTAACATTATTTAATGCACAATGAATGAAGTGAACAAACATGAACAATCAAGTGTTTTATTTGACTTGACTGTGCCTTTATTTAATCCAAAACTGTGTTCGTATTTCATTTTAAAATACTTTTTAAAAGAGTTATCCAGCCAAGAATAAGCCTAGAACTGCTTTTCTGGCGGACTAATAACAGCACTCGGGTGTCGGTCCTGTGCTCATGTACTCCTGCTCGTAAAACTACCCGGATACAACCGCACCCGAGTCCACTTTAGTTAGCACGAGTTCACATATCGCGTTTTTTGCGCGCAAATGCGTTATTGAAATTGTAGGCGCGCGTGGCGAGATGAAAACATCGTAACATCTCATCTCAACACGCCATGTGACAAAAACCAACCGATCAGCTTCGGCCTTTCCGTAACAACATCGACAGCTCGGCCGAACAGCTGATCATAGCTGTACAGGGCGGCTTTTTATTTCTCATCTCCATAAATATATCTAGTAGTAAAGCTAATGCAAGGGCTAGAAATCAATTAATTCTTTGCTGCTACTTCCTCGTCCTCATGGAGAGCGCCGCTTTCTCCTTTCTAAAAGCGCTTGCTCTCTCCCGTGGCGTCTGTCGTTGCTATGCAACCATGAATAGAGGCGGCCTGGAGAAACGAGCGTGCTTCCCGTGCGCCTACATTTGAAATAACGAAATTTCACGCGCAGAAAAACGCGCTATGTGAACGGCCCCTTATGGCAACGTGACATTAGCCTAATCGAAAATATTTCCATATGTGGCTCTTTCCTCCTTTCTTGTCAACAGTGGATTCAGAGCCACCGCATAAGCAGCACCGGCGCACGCCACGTCTCAAGTGTTTTTAGGTGTGTAAGTGGATGTCGTGATATTACTGATCATGTGAAGATTTTGCAGCGGCGTTGAAAATCCAGTGGCGGCGCTGCGCCGCTGCTAAATACATTGTAGGGGAAACACTGATATATATATACATACATACATACACAGTGTTGGTCAGAATTATTTGCCCCCTTGGTAAATATGATCAAAGATGGCTGTAAAAAATAAATCTGCATTGTTTATCCTTTTAATATTTTATTTGGATCATGGATCTGGGAATCTGAAGGATCTGGAGAGATTCTTCTGTATGGAGGAATGGTCTCTGATCTATTGTCAGGTGTTCTCCAAACTCAGCAGGCTTTATAGGAGAAAACCCAGAGCTGTTATCTTGGAAAAAGGAGGTTACAAAAAGTATTTCATAAAACGGGGTAAATAATTGTTCCCAATGTGTATGGAGACCAGCACTGTGTATATATATATACATATATATATATATATATATATATATATATATATATATATATATATATATTGTGTGAGTGTGATAAGTTTACATTTAAATTTAGACTAAATTACCTCACTCATTGTGAGACAGCTGATGGGCAACTATGACACATTTTTGACCATCATGACCTAACCCAAACAGTATCCAGTTTACTTTTTCTTTCAAAGAAAAAACAAACATGAAAAACGCCTCAAGAGTATTGCAGCATTAGATTTGAGGCCACGGCACAACTCAAGCTATTCATCTGAGCCTCCATCAGGGCGTCCAGCGGTTCGGAGTGGAGCAGAGGTCATCTGCAGAGGAGGCAGATTGATCAAGCTGTCAGCACCAATGAGCAGAAGCATGTTAATAAGAGTTTTATTTCCCCTCTGGGATGGGCCTGCTGACAGCCTGCGGTAACCCGGGCCAGACCTTTATTTACCACTCTCAGACCCAGTCTGATAAGGGCCAAGTGTCTGGGCCCAGCTAGACAAGGCTGTGCAAGGTTAGGGCTAAATGTAGGCCTTGGTAGAGAGGGCAGGAACTGACCCCGTGCTGATAAGCAGAGCTGGGTGATAGATGGAGACTGAGCAGACAAATGAGAGTTGGAAGCACTGCGGAGAGCAACGTCTGCAACTGCTCAACGCCACTTCAGTGCCGGATTTCAACATTTCTTCAGAATGTTAGATTTTTTTTCTTAAGACTGTCCTTTAAAAAAAAAAGTTAAGAAGAATTTGAAATCCTAAAATAATGTACTTTTAAATCACTTATTACACGACTCTGTGGAATACTTGTTTCTGATTGGTCAATGGCCCCATCCAGCGTTAAGTTATTCCCAGATAACAACTTCTCAAAACAGAAGGTTTTTTCTTCGTGGAAGTTTTGCATTTGGTGACCTAATGGAATATTAAAACTCAGTCAAATCAATATTTTGTATACAGTTATTTAATTATGCCATCCAGTAGCTATCATGGACTTGCTCTCTCTTGTTTCATACAAACACAGCTGCTGCCATTTTGTGACTTTTGTTTTGTACACGGTTGGATTATAAGATTCAAACAGGTACGATTTTAAAACAGTTTAATCTGAAATCAGTATTTCTCAACTCCATAATTACTTATGTGGTAAAATGCTGTGTAATAATAAGTGAAATGAAGACTGTATACCGTATCTCTTGAATGTCCATCTAGTTTGAGCTTGCCGCGCTCTCTCCGCAGAAGCTTTGCGTTTTAAGAGTTAATAAAATATTTAAACTCAGATCAATATTTCGTGTCTAATTATTTTCTTATGTGACAAGTTGCCATGTAATAAGCGGGATAATGTACATCCAGCCGGTTGTTCTCTCAAAATAAACCCCCTTCAGGCTGATCAAGACCCTCCGCTTCGAGTCGGGGTCTTGATTACCCTGTCGGGGGTTTATTTTGAGAGAACAACCGGCTGGATGTACATTATCCCTTACATACTTATCCTCTTAAAGTTAGGACTTGTCTTGAGTCCTCAAAGGTAAGATGTTTAATGAATTAATTGTGTTGCTTTAAATATTAAGAATTACAAGATATATGAAGCACTGCTCACACAGAATTCACTTTCTGTTGGTCAGTGCGGGGAATTTGCATGACCAACTTGGATATGAACAAAATTTGTGTTGGGAACTTTTTCGCCCTCACGTGAAAATTCCGATCGTGTGGATTCCTATTGGAATGACTGGATTTTCCCCATGAAATTTCGCTGAGCAACCGTAAATGTGAAAACACCTTAACAATAGATACATATAATATACTACTATTACTAGGAATGTGTACTAGTACTCTGAAGTGACACCAAGTCAGATAGGAAATGATTACTAATTCATTTCGAATTATATAATTATACAAGGCTCTTTTTAACACACTACACATTAAAAAATGTCATGTAAAAATGTCATTTAAAATGTGCTGAACTCGAAAATAGTGTGTGTTTATTATGATCATTATGATAATCTGCAAGAAGTGCAAGAGCATGACTTATGAACTTTATCTTAAGAAATTTCTTAACTTTTCTTACATAAGTTTAGTAAATCCAGCTATGATATGACCCTGATAGATGAATTTGGTTATAAAATCAGAAACATTAGGAAGGATGAGATAACAAATATTAATGAGTCTCAAAGAGCTTGATACTGCCATACTCACAGGCATGCATATATGTATGAGCACACATGCCCAGTTGTCCAGAGGTCATTTTACAACGAGCACTTGACAAAGTCGGAGCCTCTGAGAGGCAGGAGGCTAGAGGGGGAAAAGGTTTTCACAGCATGTTCCCTGAGACCTGGATCTTTTTTCATTCACTGAATAATGTTGAAATAGACGAGGAACTAGGGCCCAGTCCTTTGTACCACCTCAAAATAACAATAGAGAGAGAGAGAGAGAGAGAGAGCCCTGGAGCAGTGTATTGAAAACCAATTACCGAGAGAACGAAAAAGGTTTTAGAGGAAAAAATAGAAACGCAGTCTGTCGCTTTAAAATAACTGCCAATTAAACTTAGAGACCCAGTAAAACCTTGCAAGGGAACAGGGTCTGTCAAATAACAAAGTTTTTCTCACCAGATGCATGTTCCAGCATCGACTCCGCTTAAAACGTTTTTTTTTTTTTTTAAAAGCACACGCACAATTATGAAATGTATAAGTGCTGAAATTATTTTTTTTTACAAATTAAATATTTGGTTATATCATATCTATAAATCTAATTAATTACACAATGTGGCGATTTAATTAATCTAAGAAAATTGCTGAGAAAATACCCCCAAAAGATCATTTAAAGTCATTACTGTGTTAAATGCGAAAAGCATCAAATAGACATTTCTTTAGACATTTCTTTAGTAACTTTAGAAATAATTATATTGAATTGAAGAATTATATAAATGTAATTTGATTAAGCATAAAGTTTATTACACAAACTTTTAGGCTACAATGGCCATTAGAGTGAGCAAATGTTGATGACAGAATATTAACTTTTTACACTATACCTTTTTTTTATTATACATTTTTATTACACTAAGCAATGCTATAGATATAGAATCTAAGTAAGCAAATCAACAAAATGTCAATCACTGTTGTTAGTCAGGGCAAAAAAATTGCATGGAAAAAATATAGCTTTTATTGCTTATTTTATTGTGTTATTTTGATAATATTTATTAGCTTTTATTTGTTTATTTTCATTAAAGTTTAACTTATGAGCTTTTGCCATAAGCCTAGTCTATTATTCAAATATTCAAATTCAAGCTGTCAACTTAAGAGCGCAGTCATTTATGGATTCGACACTACACGTCCATCATCACAGGCTGGGCTCATAGACTCGGCAGTATCCACTGTTCGTCTATCCATTAACGCTTCTTCATAGATTGGAGAGAATGGAGTTGATAGTGAATGAAATAGAGGCTAAACACAGGAAATGGCTGCTGAGGTCTCAGTGTAAGTGTGTGTATGTAGACTTGTCCATGGATGATTGATGGCAAGGCAAATAAAGGCGAGTGGTTGCTTTCGAACCAGGCCTGTACCCTTGGGTACAATCTCTCAAACCCTGTAAGTTTTCCTGCAAACATACTCAGGCTCGTCTGCTTTAACTCGCACATCAACGTCAGAGTCCGAGTCGGGCTTTCATCCGCACATCAAGCTAGTCATAAATGTGATGTCATTACATCCTCACACAAATCAAACACATAAAGGAAGGCAGGATAAAAGAAATGTATTATTACAGGGCTCTCTGGAATACTCGATTGCTAGTTTCATGCCTCTCATATCAATTTTGCGGTCTCTTTTTTTCTTAGTCTAAATATCTCAATCAATATGTCATGTCCATTCATTATTTAAATAGCTGTATTATAAGTGCGATAATGTACAGTCTGCTGGTTATTATCACAAAATAAATCACCTCTGCTTAACATTAATATAATACATTTAAAGATCATAAAATAAATTAAATTTTTTTTTTTTTTTTACTAAATTTTAATGTAAAATTAACCCCAAAATATTTGGGGGAATTTTAATTTATATATATATATATATATATATATATATATATATATATATATATATATATATATATATATATATATATATATATATATATATATATAAGAATTAAATATAATTATATATTTTTTAAATCCAATAATCTTGAAAATAAATACCAAGAAAAGGAACAAAACATTTTCTTTCTTTTTTTTTAACAGAGAGAGAGAGAGAGAAAGCTTTTACTGTCAGAAACTGTTCAGTACTGGGACACAAGTGTATATTTGTGTCTGTTTTGGCTGCGTCAGCACTTTGTTTTGATGAACTCTTAGTGACCTGGACACACTCCCACTGGCACACAGGAGCAGCCGTCTGAGCCTCAGTAACTAACACACACGCACTCTAATACACAGGCCTGCCAGTCCTTCAAACACCTCACATGCAGAAAGGATAACTGAAATATTTATCTGCCCCTGACCGCAGGACAGCAAAATAAGAGGGGGATCAGAGAAAGCTGTGTGATTGTGAAAGTAATGTTTGAGACAGTTATCAATAGTCAGGAGAGAAAAGCAGAGATGAACACGGGACAAAAGGAAACTAGAGAGTAGAGAGGAAATGAGACGGGATTCCCTAGTGTGATTTTGTGATGTTACCATACAGCACACATCCCAAAGCAAGATTGCCAGCAAATATATTAGAACATTAAAAAATAAATAAAAGGTTAGGTAACGACTTGCCAACAAAATAAAAAAATAACCCCAGACCACAAAGGTAGACTAAGGTACAGCAAAATGTTGTGTCTGCACATTGCCTTCAGAAAAAAACAAATAGCACAATCCCCTCTGGAGATAAGCATGTGAAGAGATTTGTTTTGAGAGAAACTTATATGCGGTCAACATATTTCCATACAGCCTGCTTACTAACAGCATCAGACTCCTTTTCTAGTTGGTCGATTACTCTCTCTCTCTCGCTCTCTCTCTCTCTCACTGTGCCCACACTATACCCTCCCACCCACCACCAGCAGGCCCAGCAGAGGAGATGTCAGCTGTTAATTATCCCTGACAAATGACGCCACCTTCGGGCCAGGGGTCAGCTTACAACCAGTGACGTGAGCAGGTTGCCAGAGAAAACTGTTACCTCTACAGAGGCTTCTGTTGATAGCTGAGAGGACCGGATGGACATCATTTACGAAAAGCATGCAAGTTCTGCGTTTTCTCCATGAAGGTCAATAACGAATGAAAATATTTGAAAACATGAGCAAGCTAAAGTATAACAAGAATATGCTTCTGTAACTCAACGGAAGGAGCGTGGCACTGGCAACACTAAGGCCATGGGATTGATTCACAGGAAACATGCGCAAGCCATCATATTGTGGATAGATGAATGTGAAAATCAGAAGAGAGAGATGAGAAGCATCAGACTGTTATAGATTCTTTTCAACATCTTAATTCAGTCAATTCAATTCAGATGAGTCAATTAATATTCATTAGCAGGCCTTCAAGAGTCTAACACTACCCAGGTGCAGCACATGTTAACTCACATTAAGCTCTCAAGATGTTATTAACAAGCCTGTCAAATCTTACATCTTTACTAAAGCCAGTGTATTACATGATTTAACGCTTCATAAACTGTTTATATTTCTCATCCTTGCTGGTTGAAATGGAATATTTTAGAAAGGAGGCCAATTAACAAACCTAATACTGTGTCTTGACAGTTTTTAGAGCAAAGTAACAAACACAGCCATTTGTAAAACATACCTTCTTTAACCCAAATTCAGTTCCTTTCCTTCCTTTCATGTCTTATTGTGCTTGAATGATCAAATACACACACAATTATGTCAAAACGCCCATCGTGTGGATTTCTCAAGTAAACAGTTGGGTGTAAATCGCATGTGTATTATTTAGTGGTCAACCGATATATCGGCATCGGCCGATAAATATTTCCGTTTGGCCGATATATTTCAAAACACTTTGTGACAGTGCATTAGCGCTTTTTTCCACTGGCGCGAGCAGAGCGAGTATGAATGAACTGAATACGCTCGCTCTGCTCCGCCCAGCACCATAAGACAAGCCACTCAGAAGTGAAGCAGACATCTGACAGACACCGTAAATGACCAATCAGCATTCGCTTTCTAACCTGACGCTACATTGTGTTACACACAAAAACACTCCGGCGTGCAGCGAAGTCTATTCAAACAGTACCGTGATGTGTCAGATCTGCAGCCCAGCGACAGCTCCAGTGGGGGGTCACAGATGTGATATAAACAAATTCAAACAAAACTGAAAACATTTTACCTCACTAACAGTCAAAAATCCTCTGACTGGCTGTTCCCTATACGCGCGCTGTTCTCGGTTACGTTTAAACTAGACGCTGTTTCCTCACGGACTGAAAAGCTGGGTCGCGTGCACTACAGATCAGTGATCGCGTGAGGTGGATGAGAAGTGAACACTGTATGGTATAATACTAATAATAATACGTTTGGGGAAAAAAATCCTTGAAAATGTTATTCACTATCTCTATCTGCTGTATTTAATTATCCACGATTGGCGTAATATTGTGTGTAGTATACCTTTTCATATGTTCCGGTCGGATTTGATGTTAATCGAGCATGCAAATACATGTGACGGCTTGCAAAGTTTCAAAGAAACTAACAAGCAAAACTAAACAGACATAAATCATTATTATTTAAATATACTTACAGTAAAACAACCTGTTTAAACTAAATAGTGTAAATAAACTATGTGAGATTTTTATTTAACTATGTATATTGTACATAAAATGTATGAAATTGCACATACTATTTTGTCATTAATTTATAAATATTGTTTAGATTGGTTCATTAATGATACATGTTATTTGTAACCTGAAGTAAGCAGCAGTAATTATTAAAACTTTATTTATTGAAGTGTTACAGTACCTCATTTGTTTACATTTTAATTACTTAATTAGTAAATATGTTTAATTGCAAAAAGAATTTTGCATAAATATTATGTACAATAAATGTTCATTTAGTTTCACCAATATTCTTTGTCTCTCATTTACTGTATTCACATGTACTGTATCGGCCTCATATTGGCCAATCGGCCAGATTGCTTTCTCAATATCGGCATCCGCCATTAAAAATCCCATATCGGTCGACCACTAGTATTATTATAATGAATCCATGCATTCGGCCTAATATACCTGCTGCTCTCTGTGACATTAATGTTAATCAAACAAAAGAGAAAATAACTTACTGCTCTTGACTGAATAACTTTTGTAGCTTTAATAACAATACATTTATATTTAATTCATACAGTGGGTGAATACTATGCAGTATTTTATTTTTACATATGATTATTCAATTTCGCTACTATTTTTAACTACATGGTAAATAAATCTATTGTACCTGAAAAACATAATTAAACGCATACCTCGGGTCTTTGGTGATCCGGGACGTCATTCACTACCCTCCTTATTCATTTTTTAAATGGGTCATGACATGGTTTTTTGTTTTGTTTTATTATGTTCCCTTAGGTGCAATTATAGTATTACTATAGTTTTTTGTACAAAAAAAAATCAAAAAATGTAGTGATTTATGACCTTTTCCCACAGTTTCTCCCCCTCTGATTCAAACAGTCTGTTTTGGAGGTGTTTCCCCTTTAAGAGTTCAGTGTTAACGCCCACTGTTATGATTGGCTAACGTCAGTGCTGCTTATGCATAAATTATTAACGTTAATCATTTTGTATCACATGTAGGCTACACAATGCTCCGCCACGTGAAACTTCAAACTTCGGTCTTCGATCTTTTACCATCGTGTCAATTCTCAATTGATTTTGATTCATATGCGCGCGCGAGCGAGAGAGAGAGAGAGAGAGAGAGAGAGAGAGAGAGAAGGACAGTTTGAAGGCGCGCGCGCGGCCGGGGCTTTCTCTCTCTCTCTCTCTTGTCGTTCTTTCAGTAACATGCGCCCTGTAACACTCATCAACATCACTCACCGAACAAATAAGGCTTTGGCGGGCTGCATATGCTGCAAATAAACTGCATCCAACTGCTTTCCTGACGTCTGGATGATCGTTCGGCAGTGTATTCAAACATGTTGCTTGTTCACAGCAGGAACAGCACATCTGCGTGGCATCGCAGCTGCACGACAGCGCATGCGACGATGCGAAATGAGGCGTAGTTGTCTTGCGCTGGAGGCGGTCATATGCAAACGACTGGTATGTCACTTCGTACCGTGACGTCACTAAGAACAAAGGATCTAGAACGAGCTGTATTTTGAGCTTGATTAAATAAATGCGTCGTTTATAATGGGGAGGACGTCTTAAGCTATGAAACTTGCAGGAGGTTTTAATGGTACAAAGACCTCTTAAATACCAAAAGATCAAGGCAAATTTGGTTTTGAATTTTGGCAAATTTGTCATGACCCCTTTAAAGTTAGACACCAACCCTCTTAGTATTCCTCAATAAATTATAAACAATATAAGAAGAAAAAAATGATAATTATAAAAGAATGCCTGTTTTCCTATTCATTTTTTTTTTAATAAAAATTGTATAGGCGTCCCAAGGTGTGTGTGTAACAGTGTAAACATATTTTATTCTGCACAACAATAATCAAATCTTTTGATGACTGAAGTGCAATTCACCTTTATTCCACAAGGTGGCAATGTCTGATACACAATGATGAAGTGACATTTCACTCATAGTTACCGCAGGCAGAAAACAAAAGAATAGGAAGTATCATCAGCAAAACTTGAAATGGCTCAGCGATTTACTGCAGAGAAAGTACTGAACGCAATCAAATATTAGTGTAACTTAGGGGGATCCAGAAAAGAAACTGTCAGTGATCAAAATATTGATTTTGAAGATGTTGAAAATGATAGTTTTGAGAATATAGTTTTGAATGTACTGGGAAATGAGCTCTGACGAGGTCAGTGATGATCGTATAAAACAACTGAAGCTGAATCCTTTCAAGCTCCAAAAGGTAACAAAATATGCCTTATTTTATTCCTCTGTAATTGTTACTCTAATTTCAGGAGTGTTTTATTTTATCGCAAAGGGTAGAGATACATAGATATAGATCTGGTCACTAAAGAGCATTTGTGGATAAAAAGTATATACGTTTTAATTTTTTTTAGAAAATGATCGATTTTGGTCATATTGCCCACCCCTACTTTGTTATTCACATGTAAATTGTACATACGTTCAATTTTAAATATTAAATGTCCAACAGTTTTCACATAATTTACAGCTAACACAACAATTTGTTATGCTTCTGAGAAAGATTTGCATACATGATCAAAACATTTCCATGTTTTAAATCCAAATAAATCCCTAAATAGATCAATTGCAAAGAGGCTTTTTCCCTATTCAGGAAAATAAATAATTTAATACAAAGGTTTGGGGTTGACATTAAAATGTCAAAATATTAAAAAATAAATCCCAGCACTCATTGTAACAGAATGAAAACTCTATACCAATGCTTTTCCTCTGCATTACACGCATCACAAGCCATTTCATAAAATGGTGGGGACATAATCAGCCTAAGCAAAAATTGGTGGGGTCACTTCCCAACCATCCTCACTTAAATGACACCTATGCTACTAATACTTACTACCATCAAGTAATTAGCGCTATCAGTTTCACACTGATCTGACCGCACACGGGGAGAAAACCTCACACTTCATATCTAGTATCCATTAAATGCAGATAAACAGCTTTGCTGTGTTTACCCTGAAAAAACCCACAAATTACTTTTATATCATCCCTGATCATTCATTCACAAGCACACCATAATCAAAACACATTAGCACCGAGGATAAAGCCGCGATTCGGTTTCTATGGCAGCAAGAGAGACACACCCCCACGATCTATCGTAGCCTAGCCTTGCAAACACTCACCCAAGATGAACTCAGGTCACATGACTTATGTCTGCCTTTCCTAAGAGGATTAGAGAGCCTTTGATTTTCAAAAGCCAAACCACCGTCTAGCACAACAAGCTTACACGTTAATCAAACCAATCACAGCTGCAAGCTGGAATATGTGCGACATGTATCGGTGTGGATATCAGGCGTAACGTAAGTAGGATTACCAAACGTGCCGTTATCAGGATAACGGTTGCCAAGCTATGCAAGATAGCCCTGCTTCTACTGGAATGATCTGGTTAGGCATACGAACGTATATCGGATATTTGTCTGGTACGACACAAAGAGTAATCAAGTCAAGGTCAATGTAGCGATGGGAGCACTGCCATGAAAGGGAATACTGATAAATAAACTGACATAAAACAAGCTCGTCTTCTACCTTGGGCCAGACGGGAGTCAAGCCTGACCGAGCACTTTGTAGGGAAGAAGAATGAAGCCATTTAAATGACCTCCTTGATAGCTGAGGCCCGGGGTCAGGCAGGTCAGAGCGGCTCACTGTGAGCATGCACTTGGAGGGGCGCACCGGGGTCGGCCTCACGTTTTGATCCTGGCTCCCAACAAAGCACCAGGATGTGTTGGAACAAAAAGCACTTCCTGCAGGAGAGGCTGGGAAAAGTATGACCAAAGAGCACCCCCACCAAGACCACCCATCAGAGATGTCTGGTTTCCCCACTTCTTACCAAAATTAGCATTCTAATTCTGCCTGGCTGAACACGGCAAGATATTTTAGATAGACATACTAAATATAGTTTTATGTTTGGTGTTTAAGCTCTACGAGAGACTTAAATCACAATGTGGTGGTGTAAATAGTGCGTTTGATTCACTAACCGTCTATGCATTTTTGTGTAACGTTTGTGAAACCACACACACAAAAGGTGCCTTTAGAAACAAATTTGTTAAGCCAATTAAAAAAAAACGATAATATTGATTCAGAATAATCTGTAATAATAAATCTATTATTTATTATTATTCAGGGTTCCAGACTGCGACCAAATTGGTCGCATATGCGACCATTTTTTGAGAATGTGCGAGTTAAAATTTTATGCGGTCGCATATGTGCGAGTGGACGCTTGCGCAACAGAACGCCGTTGCATCCGCTGCTGCAGTCCGTAACTTATGTTAAAAATGAACGAGTAGGCTACATCATAAATCCATTTTCCAAACCGTGTTTTTGATTGATCCTGAATCACTACGGTACGCCTATAATAAGTGTTTATATTTGGACTATTTTATCCCGGGGTCGACTCGGATGCGGAGTTGCCCAGTGTCTGCGTGACTCGCCATAGACATTAATGGAGAGAAGTAGCTCCGGCTAGAGTGTTCTTCCGCAAGACACGTGCAGTTTATTTATTGTCGAACGTAGACGTCACGCGCATTGCACATGAGGGTGAAACACGCCAATTACAAGCTTAATTCACGATTAAAGCCCAATTTATACTTCTGCGTCGACCTCTAGCCGTAGCTACGTCGCAGGCTGTGTGTAGCGCGCGTACCCTTGGCGTACGCGTACCCTCGGCGTACCCTGACGTGCACCTCTCCAAAAATGTAACAACGCGTCAATTCTACGCGGACGCAAGCGCTGTGATTGGTCTGCTAGAACCGCTCCCTCGGGTTTCACATGTTCCCTCTGCGTGCATCGACGCGGACAACGACGCAGAAGTATAAATTAAAACCAACGCGTAGTCTACAGCGTAGAGGCTCCGGCGTAGGTCCGACGCAGAAGTATAAATCAACCTTAAGGCATATAAAAATTAAAATGTCTCACGAAACAGCGTGCCCCTTCCTACGTCTTTTCAGCGGTTAGATGAGAGTAATCGCTCGACTGAGGAAAAGGAAATTATTATAAAAAAGAATAGATTATGATTCAAATGTAAATAGATAGATTGTATATAATTCAAATGTAAAATGCTTAAAATTGCAGATTAAAATTACTGTTCAAAATCCATGAAAATCCAGAAATTTGGCAATGATAATTAATATATTACAGGTATTTATGCTGCAGCCCAGAAAGCCTTTGCTAGCTTTGGTCCATTAAAACCACTATTCATCAGCATGCATTGATTAATCCCATGGCATGTAGCAAAAAAAAAAGAAAAAAAAAGGTGCGACCAAATCATATGCGGGTGCGACCAACTGAGAGAGTTGGTAGCACCAGTGCAACCAGTGGAAAAGTTAGTCTGGAGCCCTGTTATTAGAAACAAAATAACTAAATGACTACAATAACACTAACTTAACTAACTTAAACATAAATAATATATACAGTATTATATAGAATATATTCGTATAATAAAAAAAAAAAAATAATATATATATATATATATATATATATATATATAACAATGCAGCCTGCATTGATTAAAGCAAATGAGATTTATAATATTTACTCAGAATAATATTCATTAACATTAGAATGAGGGGAAATTTGCAGACATTTTTTTGCATGTGAACTTTTTCTATGCACAAACATGCATTTTGTATGAAATTATTAGTGAATGAAGCCCAATGCGTCTTCCACAAACAGATCTGCAGAACCAGATACCAAGGACATAGACACCAGAAAATGGATGATAATAAAAACCTCATTAAATTTGCTCACATATTACAAAAAAAAAAAAGAAGAAGAGGCAACTGTCATTCAATTTCAACTGACACAGTGAGCTGTCAGCATTGTCTCCAGGGGCAGGTGATAAACTGCTTCTAGTAGCTGTCGACTATTGTGTCACTGCCTCAAAGCTCTCCTTGCCAAACACTGCCAGGCATCTATTCACACCTGAAATCTTACACAGCTTTGTTGGTCTCCCATCGGAGAGGGGGGCAGCCCAGTGGGTGAGGGGGTTAACTGAGATAATGGTCTGCTTATCAGACGCTGAGGTCTTTGCATTTAAGATGCCAATGTGTGATGACGGCTGTCTGTGTGTGGGTTAAGAGTAACAGAGGAAGATACAGTAGATGGAATGAAAGAGAGAGAGTAAATGTGCGTATGTGTGTAACACTATCTGTAGCGAGTGAGAACATGTCTCGTGTCCAGCGGAGCAGAGAGTACAACGGTGTCTAGCATGACCCAGGTCTACAGAGGTCTCTCTGTAGACTATCAGTTGATCTTAAGGTATAAGACAGCCATGAGAAATCATACTAGAGACATAAACATTATTTGATTCCAATGAATCAAACTCAAACTTAATGTGGTCAATCAGTCATCTGTTACTTAACTAACGGACTTGACACATGTTGCACATGTTTTATACATACAGAGCACTGATTCTGATTTATGGAGCTTTATCAAAAAACTTCAAGCAGCTACATTCTACATTAGCCTTAAAAAAGAAAGAAAATGTCATCTTGGAAATATGTTTTACCAAAAATTGTTTTCTAAATATTTTAGAAGTGGTTCTTAATATTTTCAGACCGAGAACCGTATCTGATCAAATCAGATTATCCAAGTACCATTATTATTTAATATATACACTATTTCAACATGAAATAACATTTGAAACCCATTTTACTTCCATAACATTATGTTTAGATGAGTGAAACAGGATATTCAACAAGATATGTATGGTGTAACTTAAGTGGCCTTTGTGACATTGGCCAAAAAAAAAAATTACATTTTGATGAACAAATCAAAAGACAAATCTTTTTTTCTTGGAATTTGTGTACAAATTAAGCGTTAAGACAGGAAAAATCGTCCATTGAGATTTCATGTTGACCTTAAAAAACAAAAAAGGAAACTTGCTTAACTATTGTACACAGTGATGGCTGAGAGAATTTAGAAGTCACTTTACATGATGTCTGATTCAAATGTTTGATACTTCACTAAATATTCCACTCGACAGATGTAGCGAACAAAAAGTAACAAACAATTTGAAAACAGTGATTTAGAAATGCTTACCACGGAGTCCCGTATATCCTCAATCCTTTAATGGTGACCTCAGAGTCCTGCAAGTACACACAGTTTGTAAGGAGGGACTGAACGTCGTCAAAATCCTCAGGCCTCAGCTTGGACACTGAGGGGAAACGGTAGTAATCCTGCTTTACGAGTTCCGCCATAAAGTCTTTATCGAAGGTAAGTTCGTGATTTCCCGCGATGACAACTTTGTATTCATAGGGAAGACTGCCTGTAAGAGGAGAGAGATAATGAGAATGACAGATTTTGGCAGAAAATGGACAACAATATTTTGCAACATTGTGGCCATATGACTTCAAATGCTAAGTGACATGTTAGACCAGATTCTTTAGTGACATAGAATCTTAAAAAAAGACAAAAGATTATCAAAAGGCTTTGACCAACCGGAAGTGAATTTACAGCTAACTGTGGCTGCCATTCATAGGCGAAAGCATGACTTTGATTTCAGCAAATAAACAATGGTTGACCTCTGTAACCCTAAAGAACCTTGATTTCATCCAAGTGAATTGCTGCCGAGGCCAACGAGACCAGACCGAAGGGCACCTATTAAAGCCAACAGATGGGCATTTTTCAATTTCCAATTTGACCTCCTTCACCTCCAGTATCAGCAAATGCCTTCCTACCTGTTAGAAATGCTTTGCACATTGCAACTTATGCGAAAACTTATTCAGTCAAAATTATGTAACAAAATAACGTCAGTTTTTGCATCAAAATTACAAAATATACAACACAGATGTGCATCAATCTTAAAATAGGGCACATGGCCAGATTTGCAATTTGCAGGGAGTTTTTTGCAGTTAAAATAAATCCTCAAAACAGCACAGCTTTTAAGTTCATAAATGAACCGTTTTTGTTTTCAATTCTGCCATTTCTGGTAGAAGTAACTTAAATGGTATCATTAATATTGACCTTTTGTTTGGGAGTTCATGTTGTGACAGCAGGGGAAGTGCTTGTCAGCAAAGGTGACAGGACTGGTTTTGCGCACTTACCTAACCAGTCATTAAACTTCTTCACTTCAGACGGCAGGCCAAGCTCTGTAAAGTCGCCCGTGTGAAGCAACACGTCACCAAAGGGCATCTGGATTCCATCAGTCCTCGAGTGCGTGTCTGAGACACAGACAAAACGTGTATGACCCACGGGCTTCGGTGCATCGTAAGGAAGTGGCTCTACCCTGTGGAAATTAAGAGTGTGTTTGTTTCTGAAAGAATGTTTATTTGTTATATGTACAGATGACTTATTAGCAAATTAAGAACAGATTAAAGATACCAAAGAAAATTCAACTTTACAAAAAAAAAGACATTTTAAATGTCTATACAATGAAAGTCAACGGGGTCCAAAACAACTTGGGTCCCCATTGCCTTTCATTGTAAAGGCGGGGGGGGAAAAACACTTTCTTAAACAATTCTTAAAAAGGTTTGCTATTAAATTCAAGTTTGAATTGAAAGTGTAAGGAGGAACATCCCATTTTTGAGATTTTTATTTGTGAATCATGTTACAGTCTACTTGTTTTCCCAGCATTATTGCCATATATTGCGCTGATAAATTGCTCTGTCCTGCACATCTGTACAAAAGTACATTGCATCGGGTTACATAATAGAATTTAACGACAAATGGATGTTTCTTACACACTTAAGCTAAAAGCAATTCAATGGCACATGCATCCTGGTCGATCCCTTTTGCGTGTGCTGATGTGCCTTAATTGCATGGTACCATTAAAGCAGCAAAGGCTCGGCTAATCAGCCAACTCCATTCTTTAGGATCTGCAGCGGGCCTCATTATGCCATCATCAGCATTAGTCAATAATCAGGTTTCTTTAGAGGTGAGCTCTGACCCTGGGGTCAAAGAGCTATTGTCAAAGAGCTAATCAACTCAACTAACCTTTGACCTTCCTCTGGTTAATAACAGTCTTACACTGTTTTAGCCCTAAGATCTCTATTACGATTACAAGAAATTTAGGCACAAATGCTGAAATATTTTTCTAAATCTATTGGTTTGATATATACACAACCTAAAATGTTTACATGTCTCTGGTTCTTGCGTTCAGTCTGAAAGACAGTTCATGGCTATAAACAAATAACGAATAATTAACAAATAGCCCATTTGAAACTGGACTGGATTTATACAGTGCCATTTCTTGTTATGGACCCCTCAAAAATATCCTTAAAACGCCAAATCTACAACAATAATAAGGTCAATTTAATTCATTACAACAGAAGTGAAGCCGCAGGAGCCTCTGGTCACCTGGCGGGGTGAAATGAGACAAAAGCGGCCAGATGTCCTCTCTGTCAGGAATTCTGTTCTGTCTTCAATCAATCAATTAAATCAATGTTTCAGTTACAGGAACACTGTACACAGACACTCACATGTGGACGTGAGGGGGCTGGAAACGGCTCTGGTTGATGTTGTAGTGGGTGAAGGCCTGGGTCGGGTTGGAGCTGTACTCATCCACAGAGATGGTGACCTTCCCCTGCGAGGATATTCTGCGAGCCATGGCACCTCTGGTTGGGGCATGAGCAGGTCACAGAGGTACAGTGCAGATCTGGTGAGCAAGCATCCTTTAATCCCAAGGCTTGGATCTGAGTCACCACATACAGGGACACCAAGATGCAAAACGTTAATGATGCAAATCCAAACCCAAATTAAACAAGAAGGTACTGAGTATCAACAAAATATTCAGTAATCTGTCCTCAATGCACGTTTAATATATGACTTTTTTGTAGAAATTATCTTATATCTGCTGCTACTGATATATTGTTATATTGAAAAAAAAATTTTTATACTAAAAAAAAAAACAAAAAAAAAACAGAGACCTCAGCAATACATTTTTCAGAGCCCTAAGTGGACATGGTGATGGGGGGAAAAAATAAGTTTCATGAATCTGCATTGTTGCACCAAATAACTGATGATTGAAACAATATGAGCTGGAAGGTAAAAAGCTAAGTTTCACGAAGGAACGCAATATTTTTGCTGGAAAAGAGAAAAGACTCAAGTTTTGCAAGCGAAACAAGAACATTGACATATAATTTTCCTCCTATCTTATTTCTCTCCTTTTTTTCCAGCACCATATTCCTTTTAGGCGCTGTATATTTTCACAAGAGAAGTGTTATATCAGTTTATGAAGAATCTCAACAAAAAAATCTTTATAAATATATATACATATTATGTTAGATTAACTAAGAACTTTTTATTTTTTACGTTTTTATTACAGTAATTATAACATTTCCTTACAATTGGATGGTATCTGGCATCTAACTAAGAACTTTTCATATCAATGCAAGCAAAATGTTTACTTCAGTATTAATTTTGTGCTCACTTAAAAAAATAATAATAGTGAAGTAAAAATCTAAAAGTTCAGGAGTCCCAAAATTTATTGGAATTTACTTGAAAGAACAAGTAAGAAATAAAGAGCTGAATAACAGACAACTTAAAATAGAGCAAAATATGTTAAATTGTGCTAAATATGATCAATAGAAGCAGCAACATTGATTGCTGTGAGAGTTAAATTAAATTAAAACATTTTAAAATCTGCTGCGCTTGGCGTTGGGGTCCTAAACATCCTGTATTTTGTAATAATTCCCATCTAACTGGATTTTATCCATTACATAACTTATTCTTCATAATTTTTCCCTTGGTTGAGAACCTCAGCTCTGCGTCCTGTTGTTCTTGCAACATGGATTTCAAACTGTCAAATGCACCTTTCCCACAATGCTTTACTGCCTTCTTTCTCCCATTGACAACAAAGACAAAAGCTCAATTCATTCTTTAAAAATGAATAATGGATATTTATCATTCTTAAGTCATGTTAATATGTTTTGTAGGTAATTAAAAGACATACACAAGACTGTTTTAGGGTGGGGGGAGAGAAACCTCCCTCATTGTTACCTGCATCCATTTATTTTTGTTCAGCTGCACCGCCTCCTACACAGTCTCAGGCAGGCTAACCTTTTGCCATAAACTTGAACTTTGCTCACCCTCCCTGGAAGACTTGAGACCGGTCACATTAATAACACTTATGACCAACAGCTCGCCTCTGACTCTGTAATCATCTGTCAACAAAAGCCAAGCTTTTAAACTGGCGTCAGACTGCACGAGGAAAGTCTATATTTCATTGTAGGCTACTGTTAATGCAAAATCTGTTCTTCTTACTGAGGCAACTGAATCAAATACGTTCACTCAGATAGCACAAATAACCCGTAAATTACATACAATTTGAGCACAAAGCAAGGCACGAGTAATCCTGAGCACATAATAATAAATAAATATAACCGTTTTCTACATAATTCCTCTATTCACATGCAGAGCTATGAACGTGAAAGAAACTTGACGGCGCGAAAATGTTACAATGTATCACTGCGAAAATGTTATAATGTGTCCGCTGCGCTGGTTTAAAAATGTTCCAATGTATTTCGAGGTAATTCTAACCGTTTTCCCTCGAACATGACAACCAGCCACCTCTAACCCATTACCGCTTTGTGCCTCGCTATTTTTCCCCTAGCGATCTTCTTCAAAAGCGACTTGTGTGTACCTTCTCTTTTGGCCCAGAACCGCTCGGGGGTTGTCCGCTGATGTGTCGAAGCCGACGGTCATCGGGTATTTCGGAAGCCGTGTGGGGTTGAGGTCGCGGCGGGCAGGGCAGAACCTTCGACCCCCAGGGTCTCTCTCCACTAGCACTCTCACTGAAATGCGACAGACGAGGAAGGAGGGAGACAGACGAGAGAGAACAGCCTCGACGTGGGAAGAGGGGGAGCCCGAGAGAAACTAGTGCAATGAACGATCGCTGCCACTGGGGTCAGAGAGCACAGCAGAGGAGTCGAGAGGTAAAAAGACGGACAGCCATTGGGTTACACCTTTCACCGGAAGCGCACGCGATAGGTCAGACAGCCAATGAATTTGGCAGCGTTATTTGCATAGATTTTCTAATAAATACAGACTGTCATTAAGGTAAAATATTTATATTTGTATAAGCAAGAGCTGGTCCATATGTCAGTTTAGCTGTATGGTCTAGCACAGAGGTTTCCAAATATGTATTATATATTATAATAAAAAAGTTCAAAATTAAATATTTATGGGAAAATATTTTTATAATAAATATTGTTCCAAAACAGTTTTACATAGAATAGTGCCTTACTGTGTTAAAAATATTCATTAGTTTAACACGTTAACTTTAACAGCCTTAAAGTCACCATGGTATCCATATAGACAATTCTTGTTTTTTTTTTAATGAAATATTGCAGCTTTTGTTATAAATGATTTATCCATGCACATCATTATTATTTTTAAATTTCTGTGCCCTCGTATTTAAAAAACAAACAAAAAAAAAAAAACCTTTCCCTCTTGCAAAGAAATCTCTTCTCTGATGATGTGTTTACAGGCGCGAGGGCGGGACAACCTGTCACTCACATGACATCACAGCAACAACAAACCACAACCATCCAATCAAATTCCAGATGGATAAAATCAAGTCCCGTACTACATTTTTTCTTGTCCGAGAAGCCGTTTAACTGGTGTACGTCACAGAAAAGACTATCGCAACTTCTGTTTCATGCCGATTTTAAAAAAGTAAAAACTGTTTTCATCTTTGCAGCTAATTGTTATCACTAATAAATCTGTATCAGTTTACAGAGTTCATAAAAGCAGGGCTGACATCCGGTTGATAAGAGCAGCGGCTGTGTCAATATTACAAAGCTTTCGGCAACTCATTTTTCATTACCAGCAGGGTGGACTTCTGCAACAGACTCCTTCCCGGAGTACCCTCTTATGAACCAGTTTTTTTATTTCACTTTTTGTCCATTTATTTATACTTTATTTTAATTTCCCTTTGATGTTGTTAAAATGTTTAAACTTGACTATGATACAGATGAGATGCTCTTTGAAATACTATACTATAGAAATAACTATACAGATTGAATGCTGTTTATTTAATTGTTTAATTAATGCAGTAACACTGCTGAGTAAAAGAGATCAAACCTACATGCTCGCATCCACATCCTAAAACCTTTATTTTGTTCTTGCATGAGCATGGTTGTCATTATTGTGTATGCATGTGTGTGAGAGAAGAGACATTCTTTGAAGAACAGTGGGTGAGGGAGGCAGGGAAAGCAAGCTGAAAGAGAATTTCAATTCCATGGCAACCAGGCTGTTCAGGCTTCCATGCCTTCTGTCATCCAGCTCTATACTGACAGAGCCTGGCATCACCAGCACTGCTCTCTTGTCTGTTCAGCACAGGAGAGCGAGCGTCAGATCATTACTGCTGGTTTCCATTCAGAGCAGAGTTGTATTGGTGTATGTGGGATGGTGGATGTGCTGGTGGGTGAGTGGGTGTTTTGGTTGGTTCTATAGCAATGTTAGGTCCCTTTGTTGTGCGTATTCATTGCTAAGCCTTTTTTTTTGGTGATAAAATATGATGAATGCTCTCAAAGGATGGATCAAGATCAAATCCTCTCATGTCAGGATGATTCTCCCTCCGGAGATGTACCATTTACAGCATACAGTGTTTGTGATGTTGTGCTGCTCGGATTCTCTGTTGTATGTTCAAACGAGCTTTAAAGAGAATGTAAAATATAGCCTATATATAATATATAGTACATATACATATACTGTATATATACTGTATAAATAAAAATATTTCAGTTGGCCTTGAAACTAATATCAAAATATGTATATATTTAATATACTTATTGTTATTTAATAAATAATATAATAGCAAAAATTCCAAAAAAAATTTAAGCAATTTTTATTTGCTCTTGATAATCAAAAAAAGAAATGTTAACACCTTTCACAATCCAATTAATTTCAGATGGATAAAAGAAAAGTTAAATATACTTTATCACTCGGAAATGCGTCACTTTATGGATGTAAAAATGGATTGCATATTGACTTTAAAGAAGTATTCATTAAAGTTAATATTCAAATATATTTTCTAGCAGTCCAAACCACACACAAAGTACAGTACAGTAAAACAAATCCCTTTTTAAATAGATGACCGTTAGCTGACCTCCAAAAGTAATGAATAAGGGAACAAATCCATAATCTAGAAAGGATGAATCAATACACACTAATTCCACATAATGCAGTGGGGTTTGGGGACTCGGCAGTGGTCACTGGGCATTTTCTGTCCCCTGCAGAGTTCTCACAATTGCAACAGCTTGCCAGGAATCATTATGAAATGAATTGACTCTAGGGAGGCTGGGGTAATTAGTGAAGGGGGCGCAGGTCCACACTTCTTTGGACCTTCTTCTCTGACAGTGACACATTCATTTCCATTATAAGACAGCAGCTGATTCAAACCATTCATTGTGAATATTTGAATTTTGGGTGTTAAAATTACAAAAATAAAATAATTTATACAGGCTTTATAGATGTTGTATGAGAAAGAGTGATACATGTATGGGTAAATCACATTCAAAGCTTGTATTATTTGACTTCATACCACACTATACTAATGCTGAATATGTTTGTTTGTCATTGACTGATGTAGAGTTTGATATTGATCGCGCAACCCAGCTAACCCAGTTTACGTGTCTTTCATGAACATAAATATTTGTCAATATGTCAAAGGTGACATGGCACTGTCACTTCCTGGACCTTTGGAACTCCGGCACACAGTTTAACCCCCTTGGAGGAGGAAGGCCTGGTGCCCTTTGACCTTTTCAATAATTACAGGAGGACTGAGGAGTATAATAATGGGGCACTCGGCTATTCCAGGGAATAAGGAAAGAGGGGGCTTTCCTCCAGCACAGCTGTCAGTCATCGCAAAAGACATGTAGTCAATAGTAAATGTGCATTTTCAGCATATACGTCAAAACAATAGGATGTATACTGTATTATCAAGGGGTTATAAGAACTACAATGATCAAACTGCGGTGTACAGTTATTGATCAAGGACACACACCAATCACTGATCGAACTGGCTTGTACAGTGGGTGCTGTTTACATTGGTTGTGTAGCAAAGTAGGATTGCAAATTGATTTTGAAGTTAACTAATCATTAGAAGAGATTCCCTCAAGCTTTTCTCACATTACTGCATGTATTGATGCTGCTTTCAGATACCAGACACATCCCTTGTGCCACTTGCTTTGCAAAATGTTGACTATTTCAAAGACTATGGTAATACTAAAGACCTCATACATACAGTCCTCAAATCGTAATGCTTCCCGAGCACCCTAACAACAACATTGCACTGCCCTAGTAACCACCCAAAACATTATAGCAATGCCCTAGCAACCACTCAGAACACCCTAGCAACCTCCATGCAACCTCCTTAAAAACGGCACCTAGCGCTGGCTTTTGCTCTGACAGGATTCACTCACAATTTCTTTAAAAAAGTGTACTGCAACCACATAGCAACACCCTAACAACTACCCAGAACACCCTAACATCTGCATAACAACACATTAGCAACCACTCACAGTAACCTAGCATAATGACGGCTTTTGCACAGAAAAGCACCACTTACAATTTCTTCAGAAAGTGTACAGCAACCACCTAGCAATGCCCTGCCAACAACCCAGAACATTCAAGCATCCACCTAGAAACACCCTAGCAACCACTCTCAACAACCTAACATAGTTTAAGCTTTTGCACTGACAAGCACCACTTACAATTTCTTCAGAAAGTGTAAAGCCACAACCTAGCAACACCGTAATAACTACCCAGAACACCCATGTAACCTCCTAGAAACGCCCTAGCAATCACCCAGAACGCATTAGCAACCACTCACAACAACCTAGCATAGTGTCGGTTTTTGGACTGATAAGCACCACTCACCATTTCTTAAAAAAGTGTAAAGCAACCGAGTAACATCCTAGCAACAAACTAACTAGAACACCCAAGACACCACTTAGAAACTCTCTATAGCAGTCAAAGATCCATAGCTGCCATAAAGCAACACCCTAGCAACCAGCTAGAACCCCTTAGCAAATGCATAACAACACCCTAGCATAGTGCTGGCTTTGCACTGAAAAGAAGAACGTGTAAAGCAACACTCTAGCAACCATTATGTCCTGGCAACCACCTGAAAATCACCACTCACATTTTCTTCAGCAAATGTAAAAAAAAAGAAAAAAAAAAGAGTAAAATAAACACATCAGCCTTAAACTCTGTATAGACAGCTACCGCAGTTCAGGAAAATCGTCTCCTGGGGATGAGACTAATGGGTTACATTAAGCAGGATACTTATCAGAGGCTTGTTTTGGCTCTTTTCCCCTTTTTCAATTAAATCAAGCAATTAGCAAAACAACTTTTATGTGAATTGCATTAAATGTTCTTTCTCAAAAAGATAGTGTTCGCAGAGATGTAAAAGAGGAGTTTAAACTTATACAGGGCCTGACCTCACAAATGTGCCTTGACTCATAATGGGTCTGTGCCCTCTCTGACATTTATCAGGTCTTAGGAAAATGAAAGATCTTAAAAGGAGTTTTTCACCAATTCCGATTTTCACCTTTTTTCACAACAACTGATATGGCAACGGAAAGTAAATCTTGCCCTGCAAATGAAGTATTGATTTGTGTCTCTCTGGCCTTGCTATCACCTTGTCCTCAACGCTGTTATACACTGACTTGTTTCTATACAGAGAGAGAGGGCTACAGATAGAATGTCATGTGTCTCGGCTTATTTAGACCTCAACCTCGTTCTTACCCTTCCTGTCATCTCAGGACCTCTGTTTCTCTCAATCGCTGATTCAATTAATTCTTCTGCCGTCAATCACTGATGTTGCCAAAGCAGGTTTATCAAAGGTTACAGTTCTTTGCAGTCTTCCACAAAGGACAGCTGTACTTATTACTTGTTCAAATTAAAGAATGGAATTCTATTAAACACTGTCAGTCTATCACATCCCATGTCACACCTCGATTTCATATGGGTTTAGGACCACCGAGAACCTTCATGAATTTGAATGCCTCATTTCTAATATGTGTTTCAAGTGGGGCGCTTGCAAAGCAGCAGAGATTACTGCAATGATATGCATCTTTTTGTGTCATAATTTTCCGGGCGCCGCTGACAACTGTCTGGTTATTATGTGCTCGCATTGGCGAAGCAGCGAATGAACTGCGTCGTCGAGACTCGCTGACAGCACAGACAGGAGCTTTGTTTGAGGAATTATGGTATTCAGTTTCACATCAGTGACAAACTCTCTTCCTGTGTCATAAAAACAACGATAACAGGACAGATTTTATGGCCGGCCTCCTTCGCTCAAAGTGGCCTCGTGAATTTCAATGGAATGAAACAAAGGAAAGGGGGCATTTGTGTTCCAGCTGCGAAATAAGAAGTTTGGTGGAGGTCATGGAGATTTGCCTCAAGCAAAAACAAACAATAGCTTCTATTCCACATTATACGACAAATGCAGTTCTTGAATCTACAACAGCGCTAATGTGTATTCCAACAGCACTGTATCTATCACTGCGCCTGTCTGTGTTTGTGTGTTTCAGGTTACATCAGTATGCAGGTGGCACCATGTGACTGTCATTAATTCATTCATTCAGACAATTATCATGTGACCAGCATCAGTTCTGTCACTTGACTGGCATTCCCAATGGCCTCATGGGATAGTAAATGTAGTTAAACATTATCAAACGCAGCCGATGATTCGTTCAAGAATGAAATGACGTCAGAACCCGAGCCACTGTCTGTGTGAGTGAGTCATTGAATCATTCGCTCAACCAATTCGTTCAAAACAATGATTAATTTGGGAACTAAACATGCATGAATGTATCATTCACTGAGCTGATTCGTGCAAAATTTGAGAAAAAAAACAAATGACTGTCTTAATGATTCACTCAAATCATTGATTATAATCATAAAATAATTTATTTACTGGAATAGCTTATCATTCAGACAAATGACTCGTTCAAAACACTGTTTCATTAAGAAACAAAACACTGCTGGATGTGACGGTTTGTTTTGCTTTGTTTACAACTTTTTTCTTTGGCAGAGCAAAAATTTTAAAAGTAACTGCAATATTGTAACTTATATGTGTAAATTCTTTGTTCATTCAACGGTTCCAGAGAAGCAATATCACATCACTGAGCAAATCAGTATAAATTAACATAAAATTAATTCAAACGATAACATCTGGTCAAGGTTATGCACATACAGTAGCTTATACATTTGCTTTAGATGCTTGGTGTTGGGCAAAAATGCCATAACCTATCTCTTTCAATCCTTGATATTATTTTTCTCAACATAATTCTACAGTATTAGACTGCAGATGGGAAATAGAGCCGGACGGCAGTCCATCAGAGACTACAACTGAACTGTCATGTCTAGTATACACGAGTGAGCATTTAGATTTGCATACAAATTAGTATATTTTTTCTTGGTGCTTTACTTTCGGCTAAAGGGAGTGAATCAGTCTCATATCCTGCTGTCTTAAACTTAACAGGCAGAGGTGGACAGTAACAAAGTACATTTACTTGAGTACTGTACTTACCGGTAAGTACACTTTTTGAGTATCTGTACTTTACTTGAGTATTATTTTTACTGGAAACTTTTCCTTTTCAACCACAATACAACGTCTGTCCAACGTTGAAGATTGTCAATCTGGCGTTGGATTCTGACATCAACTGATTTTAATTTTCAACGTTGGGTTTGGTCTTCTAAATGCGAATTTTGTCGTTGTTTTGGGGCACACTAGCTTATAGATAACAGTAAGGCTAACATTATTCATACTAAATGCCAAAAAAATTTAAATAAGGCACTATTTGAGGGAACAGCCATTTGGGTGTCCGAAACCACTGTGGAGGTTATTGAGTGCATTTATTCAATCTCACATTCAATCCCACTACTGGAACTGTGTTCTAGAAATGCATTTGATATTGATATGAGGTATGGTAGGCAGGCATAGATTCAGGGGCATAAGGTACTAGTATTACACACAACAATTATGCAACAATAATATGCATTGACATTTACTTTTTACTTTTAAAAACTTAAGTACTTTTAAAAACAAGTACTTCTGTACTTTTACTTAAAACAACTTTTACTTGTAACAGAGTAATATTTGACCAGTAGTATCTGTACTTTCACTCAAGTTAGGAAGTTGTGTACTTTGTCCACCTCTGTTAACAGGAATCCAGCTAACAAAAGACACCATCAAATTCTGATGCCGACTGTAACTTTTGAATTCTATATTTTCACTATAGTTTGAAGGTTTATAGGTTGTTTTAAGTGTTACTTTTATACAGGGCTTAAGATGGGAGTTTATTTATAACATATAATGTTGGAATAAACCAGTCAAACTGAGTCAAAAACAGCCATGAAGCCTTTACAGCCTGTTTTCATAATTCTGAATAAAATTATTTAATTTAATAATTCAATTAAATAAATGATCTGTATGTGGTCTGAAACATACATAATTATGAATATGTATTGTTAAATGTCAATTTAATGTTAGGATGCTGATGATTTAAGGTTTCAAAATTCATAACCCAATTATCATAAAATCCTTTAGGCCTGGAAGTAAGAACAAGGATGTAAATATTTATTATGTGGGGATTTTAGGCCATCTGATCACACAGTCAGACTAATTCTGTAGAATTCAGGCAGATTTGAATAGAGGAGTCATGTTCAAGTTCACAGATGATGGATCTTCAGAAAGCCACAAGTAAACATGACACCTCCTCTCTGTCTTCATACAGTAATCCACAAATTAAACCCTTAATCAGAGTGACGATGACCCAAATCCCATTACCAGCCCTCAAAGCGGCTGTTGCTGAGCTTAATTAAAAATAAAGTTTACTCTAATTAGCTTTAAATGAGATAACAGGCCTATGTGATAATATTAGGCTTTTTATTAAATAGCCTAGATTTGTGTCAAGAAACAAATGATCTTTCATTTTTCATAAAAAAAAAAACATGTATAAGTTATTGTTTTGTTCCATACATGTTGTCGACTGTGTGTGTGTGTGTGTGTGTGTGTCTATTTTACCTCTCTGGCGCCTCTTGCTGTTATATCTTGAATACAACACAAGAATACAAGAAAATAAATGATAGGCCTATATAGGTTATATATAATGGAGATATCGCTATTTCAGGCATATCAGGGCTTTGAGTCAACCATTGAGTTCAAACTAATAAAGAAAAACATCATTTTTATTTAGTTGGGCAATAAGTAAAATTTCATAGAAGAATTCTATGATGAAGGTAACCAAGCAAAACGTGTTCTTCAGTCAGGTCAAGCCAAGGTTATTATTTCAGATCCGGTGAAATAATATTTTGCATTTTAAATATATAGAGGCTAGCTAAATTTAACAGTTTATTCATCAAAATGTCTGTGGGACAAAATAATGGGTTTCTATTTTTGTGTTACCTTTTAATTCTTGTTCAACCTGAATGTTTTGTTTCACATTTGTTTGTGTTGTGTGTGTGTGTGTGTGTGTGAGCAAGAACGGTGGGAAAGTTCAGTAGATTTTTTTCTAGTCAATACAAAATCTCCCCTGAGAAACATTCACTGAAATAAAAAGTGTGAAGTAAATCCAGCCTCCTTGTGTGTCAATCTGGATTGATTCCTCTAGATGGCGTACAAATTCTTCACTAACAAAGTTCCCATGGCAACAATAAACGCTGCTGATAGACGGGCTGGGGTGGGTTGGTGTGTGTGTGTGTGTGTGTGTGTGTGTGTTCTTTTGGTTTGGCCATGACGTCATAAACAACACCGCTACTTTTCCAGCCGGCTCCGGGTGCAGTGCCCAAAAGAAGAGTTGCACCGTTTGTGTAAACCAAATGGAGTAGGGTAGGCTAGGCTATACTGCGGTAATTTACTTTCCACTTCTTTTTCTAGTTTTCTGTTATAAAATTGCTGGCTGAGTTAAGATATTGCAAAGGAATGTAAAATCTAAAACTGAGTGTAAACGAGTAGTTCGAACTTATTTAGTGAATTACTGCACTTAGTGAATTTAATGCAAATGAACTGCATTTACTTAGTGCATTTCTACTCAACTGCACTGAAATTCAAAATGTAAATGTTTCTTTAAAGTCTGTCAAAAATCATCCTTTCTGTTGGATCTCTTCATGTTCAGAAGTTGTTGCCATCAGAGATGTTAATTTGTACAGACCAGTTTCTGACACTTTTACCTTGACTTTTCTCTCTATTTTCCTAACTCACTAGGACACACACACACACACACACACACACACACACACACACACACACACACATCTCAATCCATGCGTGACTCTAGGTGGCAGAGGATTTCCAATTTGACAGCTCTATGGCTAATATGAAATGTGACTTGAGATGCTCACTCGTGCATTGCTGGAGAAAAATGAACCTTCTAGGACTGAGCCACGCTCAGTCCCCCAGCAAGTTCCATTACTCCTCATTTGGGATCATGAACCAAAGATCAGTGTCTGCAGATCCTCTTGTTGTGCTGGATCAATCCATTGAGCAGCGGAGCAGCCAAATGAAGGTTAGCAAAGCCCCTTGTTTGATTGTAGCTTTAATGACTAAATTTAATGTCTGATAAGAGGGATCAAGGAATATCTTGATCGAGGAAGTATCTCAGAATATCTCGCACGTATCGGAGTGTAGATTTGGTTGGGAGCCCCGGGGTTTCCGATATAATGGAGGTAGGTTCAGAGACATGCCAACACCTCTGTCCCCATCACCACCAGCAACAGCAGCTTCAACAGAAGAGGAAGACTGTCACCCATGCTCTCGAAGACCAGAAAAAAGTAAGTTGAGCATATTCAATTCACATTATCGAAAAATTCATAGCTTGTATTTGCTGCTAAAACCTCTCTGAAACCTCCTTGGATATTTTGCTCGCAAGGTGAACGTTTGGTAAAGTAGGTTATTTATTTTAGACCAAGCGTTCTCTCTCCCACGTTTGTCTCATTCAAGAATGCTTGAAGATAGAACAAGAACTTTTATAATTAAGACATTTTAAAGTGAAATGAAATGTCTTAGTTAGTTTACCCAAACCCATGACTTTTCCACTCTTTCTTCAGTAGAACACTATTCTAAGAAAAATGATTCCGTCCATACAATTAAAGTAAATGGGGTCCAAAGCACATTTTTTCCACAGAAAAAAAAAGTTTTTGAACAACATGAGGGTGAGTAAATGATGACAGAATTGTTATTTTTGGGTAAACTATACATTTATAAACAAATACATCAAATACTTAGTAGTTTCCAAATGGATGGCAATTCCCGAGCCTTCGCTCACTAAATATTCCAAAACATGTGCTTAAAATAAATTAAAGCGAATGCTCAAGCAGCACGTCATCCATATGGTCTATGGAGTGTTTCTATTGACACTGGTACCCCAGATGCCTATATGCGAACAGCTGGGGCACCATCCCTGCTCGTGCTTTGAAGAAGCGACATTCCATGTTCACTGTCAAATCCATTAGTTAATTTGCCATGATAAGTGAGGGTGATTAGATCTAATGATTTGCTGGGTGTTAGACGGACCTAGAGGCCCTCGTAGGAACTTAAACATCATAAAGAATCAGACTCAAATCTCTCCTGACGTATACCAGGCTAATTGTCTGGATGAACTCGTTTTATGATTAGTCAAAGCATGTGTTACTTCAACACACACACACACACACATATATATATATATATATATATATGGACAAAAAATTACCTTGAGGCCATTTAATTAAAAATCATGCTCAAACGTGATATCAAATACTAGTATTATTAAGCATATAGCTTACATGTCAGAATACTTTTTAGGGTCACTGCATACTGGCATGTTCTATTCCTTGTAGAATGGATGAAACATTCATCTTCAGATTTTTCCCTCCTGTGGTCAATAAAGAACGAGTGTTTGCTCAGTTCACCTGCAGTGCAGCTGCACATTCATTATGACGATAAGGGTGTCACAGCTTGACAGTTCAACAAAGAACAGGTTGTTCTCACCAACCCTTGGCATACCCCATTTCTCTGAATTAAAACGAGATGTTGATTTTATAGCAAACGTTTATATCTATGTGTGGTTTTCTAGCAAAATTTCCACTGAGGTCTGCAACATAAATCCAGATTAAATTGTTGAAGCCCTCTCAATCACCCCCCTCTGAATGCTTTTCTTTCACGACTGAGCTTCGCTCGGCCTGTGGACTTGTGTGTTAATTCACTGTTAGCCCTGTCATCACCATTAACTGGTTCCACTGACACGGAATCTAATCACTTTATAGGGGCCATGAGGAACAAAGAATTGTCCAAAGTCCTCCTTCTCAATGAAGACGAGCTTGCCAGTAGACATTAGGCTCTACTGGCCTGACTGACTAGCAAAGCTAAAGTTCTTTTCGCTAAACTTTGTTAGATGCACATGTGAGCTGTTCTGATTTAGCTTTCTATTCCAGGCACTCGCCCAATCAGGTTATACTGGGCTGAAGTTCAACATTTTGAAGTTTGTGGTTTGCTTTTATGTCTTTTAAGTTTTTCAATGCACAATTTTTCAGTTGTTCGAGTTGTTGGTTCACCTGTACTTAGAAACAGAGAATGTGGTTCAGTGTATATATTCATATTAAACTCTGACATACAGTATTTTCACTATTATTCATTGAATACTGAAAGTTGAAAAGTTTACGAGTAACCTTGTTGAATCAATAGGTGCATTGATGTCATTTTAGATAATCAGTCGTTTTTTGGGGAAGGTGCTTCGAGGTGAGTAAAAACAGCATTGAAATACAAAGATGAATTTTCTATTCAGTCCTAATTTACTATTCAATCTATTGACAGTTTTTTCCCCGTCAAGTTAAGGTTCTGTTTCTTGTGTGGTTGTTTCTCTCAAAAAAATCAACCATCCGCTGCAGTATCTGCTTTGTTTAGAAATCAGACTTTCTGGGCATCCAAACAGTTTTAGAGAGGGCTATGCACTTTTATTCACATACAAACATTCATCATCTCACACATCAGTTGTGGTGAACGGAAGCTCAAGCATGTTTGCTTGATGTGCCAGAACCAATGAGGTTCATTCTCGCGTTACGCAGCACGTTTGAGCTTCTACAAGAACCAATGAGGTTCATTCTCGTGTTACACTGCACGTTTGAGCTTCTACAAGAACCAATGAGGTTCATTCTTGTGTTATGTAGCACGTTTAAACTTCTACAAGAACCAATGAGGTTCATTCTCGTGTAACGCAGCACGTTTGAGCTTCTACAAGAACCAATGAGGTTCATTCTCGCGTTACGCAGCACGTTTGAGCTTCTACAAGAACCAATGAGGTTCATTCTCGCGTTACGCAGCACGTTTGAGCTTCTACAAGAACCAATGAGGTTCATTCTCGCGTTACGCAGCACGTTTGAGCTTCTACAAGAACCAATGAGGTTCATTCTCGTGTTACGCTGCACGTTTGAGCTTCTACAAGAACCAATGAGGTTCATTCTCGTGTAACGCAGCACGTTTGAGCTTCTGCAAGAACCAATGAGGTTCATTCTCGCGTTACGCAGCACGTTTGAGCTTCTTCAAGAACCAATGAGGTTCATTCTCGCGTTACGCAGCACGTTTGAGCTTCTACAAGAACCAATGAGGTTCATTCTCGCGTTACGCAGCACGTTTGAGCTTCTACAAGAACCAATGAGGTTCATTCTTGTGTTATGTAGCACGTTTAAACTTCTACAAGAACCAATGAGGTTCATTCTCGTGTAACGCAGCACGTTTGAGCTTCTACAAGAACCAATGAGGTTCATTCTCGTGTAACGCAGCACGTTTGAGCTTCTACAAGAACCAATGAGGTTCATTCTCGTGTAACGCAGCACGTTTGAGCTTCTACAAGAACCAATGAGGTTCATTCTCGTGTTACGCAGCACGTTTGAGCTTCTACAAGAACCAATGAGGTTCATTCTCGTGTTACGCAGCACGTTTGAGCTTCTTCAAGAACCAATGAGGTTCATTCTCGCGTTAGCAGCACGTTTGAGCTTCTACAAGAACCAGTGAGGTTCATTCTCGTGTTACGCAGCACGTTTAAGTTTTACAATCTCTTTATGAACTTTTTGAAGCATCAAAGTGGTTGTGTAAGCTGTCAGTGGAGGGACAGAAAGCTCTCAGATTTCATCAAAAAAAATCTTCATTTGTGTTCCCGAAGATAAACAAAAGCTTCTGGGTTTGGAATGACATGAGGGTGAGTAATTAATGAAAGAATTGAAAATTCTGTTGTCATAATGTTCGTAATTCTGACATTGTAAAACTCACTCTAATGTTGTTTCGTATTTGCTCTGTGCAAACAAAAGACACTAGTTCCTTTTTCTATGCATTTACAATTTAAGAGACACTGGAGCTTCAAATGCTTCAATGCAAGGATGCAGTAACACCATAAAAGTGACAATGTTCATTTTTGGCTGAACTGTTTCTTTAAATATTTATTCTTAAACATCGTCTTCTCTTGCTGTGCCAATTGGATAACATTCTCTGTAGGACACTTTTGTGACTTCTTCATTTATCTTTTGTAATGCTAATTCACATTTTTTTTGTAGTTGCAGTTTGGGTTAAATTGGGTAAATGACTACCCACTATTGCATTGTGGAAATCTTTTGTTCATTTCATCTCAACTGAATTCAATTTGGTTTCACATCAGATGCAAAATATTACATCCTGGTTTTAAATTGAATTGCGTTGATTGTACTCTTCACAATAATACAAAAAAATTCCCTGGAGTTTAAAAAAGCAGAATGAGATGCATACTATGCTATACTTATCAGTGCATCATTGCATCTTTACTTTTTTTTTTTTTTTTTTTTGATAGACATGTTATGTCTGTCTGGAACCCATTGGAATTTAAGAGTTGTAAACATTTTATGATAAGGAAATTCCAAGTCTTTATTAGCAGATCCCGTTCCCCTGCCTATTTCTGTTTTATTTCTTTTTGTCCTTCCTTTGAGCTGGAAGCTCAGTGCACAGTGTACTGTAAATGGCCTCAGTGATGTGATGGGAGATGACTGGTGTTCTGATAGACTCAGGCAGCTGAGTTTTCTTTCCTTTTAGCTCTGCCTTTGGCTTTGCTATTGTCTCTTAGCCCGCTTATCTTTTATGCTATTGAAGCAAACTGGATAAGATCAGATGCATGCAGATAAGTATCGGGTGAATTCAGGTGAATGTGGCTACTTTGGTTATATCAAAAGTGGCCTGATTTACCTGAATTCACCCTAAATGTAATAAAGAAATTAAGAATAACTTTTTAAACTACCCAACTAATATAGACTACTGTTCAAACGTATCTATTTTAACCCTCTTCCATCCATTCGTCCTCCATCTTTCCTTGTGGAGAAACGAGAATGTGGCTTTTTAATAAGTAAGTGACTGGGACTGAGGGTGTGAAGACCACCTCATGGCAGTGGTGTGTTTTCAAAGGGCAAACCTCCCCCATCCGTGCTTTGCTTCTCTAAATAATAGATGCAGTCTCAGAAACGCCTCACAATCAGAGTAAGGGGCTGCTGAACACAAGCCTCTCAAAGACCCCCAGATGGAATTCAATAGTTTCACTGTGAGTGATTATTTCACTTACATCAATGCCTGATCACTGTGTAACATTTAGTTACATTTTTTTTTTTTATATTTGCACCCTTTAATTTTAAGTGAAGCAAAGCACTTGCAGTTTAAATCCAAAGTATATTCCTTGCAAAAGTGACATTGATGTCTTTGTGAGAGCAGAAGAAAGTTGTGCTGTCTCATATGGTATTTGAACACTGTTTTATAAGTATTTAAACAAAAGCATGTTACTGCCCTTTGCTGTGATGTGGTCAGTCTAACAGTAGGTGGCAGCACTGCTGCAAATTGCACACTTACTGCCAAGATTATTCTCTACGACTGGTTTTAAATACCACTTGACTCAAGCATCAGATTATGTCAGGGGTTTTTTTTTATGCACTACAGAAACCGAAAATGCCTTTAAGCTTACACTTAGGGTTTGGGTTCATATATTTCAAGTCAGGCTAAAATAATTGAGGTTAGCCTGCTAACTTATTAGAATTAGACCATTGGAAATGACCACTTCATTGCGTTTCAGAAGAAGATAATATCTATAGGTTTCCAAAATTAAGTGTGCGTAGTAAGGTAGGTGTTGATTTATTTATTTTCTGATATTTACTTATATAATATTTACATTTTAATTACTTAATATTCTACAATTTTCTAAATCTACAATTTCTGCCTGAATTTTAGCATGTTTAAATTAAAAAAAATATCTCATAGATGTTGAAGGAGTATTTGTTGATTTTTTTTTTTTTTTTTTTCAAATATCAACTTGTTTTTTGTTTTTTTTTTAAACACTCAGGCATTGTAGTGGTGAGTTTTGCAATGTAAAAATCAAGTTACTGTTTTACTTCTTGAATATTCTGGAATCATTTCCACATTTATGTGATAATCCCACCGCTAACTCACTAAAAGGCTTGAAAAAGTACTTCCTAAAGTAGTTCCTGACTTAATTTGTCCCAGTGGTTGCATGCAGGCTGGTATATTCTGGTTCAGTTTGCCATGAGCTCAGAAGTTTTTGGGGATGAGTGACATCACACAGGTTGATGTCTTTTTTGGGTTTTCGTGTGTTTCCTGCAATTAGCGTTAAGTTGGACTGCGGAGTCTAGAAGCGGGTGTGTGTTTAACCAAATATCAAAGCCATGAGGATCTGGCAGCAAAGGAGTCTACAATTGAACAGCCCCAAATATGACATTAATCGGATGGTTTGTTTTTATTTCTATCTGGCTCTGTCGGCAATTGATTTAACATGTGTTCTTCCTTTCCTCTAATTCAAACCTTTTCAAACCACCTAAATGAGACAATTTGGAGATTTTCTAAGTGGTGTATTCATTTCTAGAAGTTTCTGAGAATGCTTAAGCTTTCAGCATTGTTTCTTTAAGGAAGCAACTATTTATCTCATTGCAGTTGCTTGCGCCTTATCTCCCCAATGGGAGTGAGAAGAGCACAATCTCGGTTCCCTCAGACACCTCGTCTTATCAGAGGCATTGTTCCGTGTGTGTTCCCGTTTCACACGTTTGCTTCCTCCAGGCCAACTGTGTCTCATGTCGCGTGCCGCTGTGATTCTCTTCTCTATCTCCTTCTATTTATACCTCCTTGCATGTTCTGTCAGTTCAAGAAGCACTGCTCAAGGCTTTGACCTCCTCCTAGCTTAAGAAGGAAGGCCATCAGGGAGTGTAGAAGTACCGTAAACCATAAAGATTGATTTCAGTTGAGTAACTCCCATTCTCTTTTAAATGGCACAGCGTACATGTATTGATGAGTAATGCATACTGTATGTGATTGGGGATAGCCTGGTGCTCTCTAAGCTTGTAACACGAGAAGGTTTGACCCCAGGTCGAGTTAGACTTTTGACCATTTGTATGAAGTTTGTTGCAATTAAACTTGTGGTTTGAATTTTCATTTGAATATGCAGTTGTATACAATATATCTTATTCATTTGCTACTTTATAAATCATTTATATGTATATTACTCATTATACGTTAAATGTTATAACCATTTTATTTTTGTAAATGAGTACATTTTATAATGAGTACTTCTACTAATGAGTACTCATTTATTTTTCACAAATAAATACATCTACAATAGTAAAAAAAAGGTCAATTATAAATAACAGCACTAATTTGAAAAAGATACAAATTTAATTTAATAAAATATTCATATTGAACATTGTTTTTCAAGGTTGATATATAGTGTTAATAAGTTTCAGTTTGTTTTCAAGCTCATCACAACAAGCAAGCAATGTTTTCACAGATTCAACCTCCAGCTGCTAGCGTGGCTCAGGTGTACATGCTAACAGGCTGATAAGCATTAGGCTAAGACGCTAATCTTGTGTGATATGTCACTAATGCCTTTATGCTATTAGCAGTTTGTGAATGTTGCTTATCACTGACTGAGCTGGAGATGTGTGGTTTTGGTAAGAGGATTCAGAAGCAGGTGGTGTTTGGTGTGACGACGTGACCTTCTGTGTTTGATTCTGAGCAAAACATCACATTCATTTACTTTGGAAACACCATGTTAAAGCTGAGACTCCTCCTTTGTCCTTTTTCTTCGTCTCCGTTTGAACTGTTTTGTGGAAAAGAACATTTACGAAATTATAGTCAAATCATTTTGAGCTGCTCTTGCTGAATGGCAACCCAAAGTTAAAAAGGTTATTTACTCACCCACATTTAATTTGTGATTGAAATATACATTTAAATCGTATTTATTGCTTGAAAGGTTATTTATTTACATGAACATTGTATGATCACTGTTGACATTTGACTTGAATGGGAATGTATTTAGCTCTGATCCCTCAGAAGGTGTGATCTTCCTGTCCCTGAACCCAGCATTTAAGCCAGTAACAAGATTGTTTGCTGACTGGGCATGCAAACTGTAATCTGATCATTGGCTTGGAAAAGTGGAATAAACTGCCATTCCAAGAGTCCGTCAGCTGCTTCTCACCAAGCTTGTGAAAGGAAATGCATGGTGTGGTATAGATCTCCATAATGAGCCTGAATTTACTAGGTCAAAATCTATGTTTAACCCTCTTTTGCTGGTGACCACTACATTGGGTAGTGGACACATCTAGTGTAGTGAAGAGCCAACTACCTTTAAAATATCTACTTCAGTAGAATAAAATATTTTTTCAGTGGAATAAGATGTAAGGAATGCTTTCAAAGTACACTACCATTCAAAAGAATTTATAATATAACAACATTATTATAGCATGTTGTTTTGTGAGTTGCTAAAATATTATTTTTTAATAGTTTAAAAAGAGTATGCTCTTTGGTTCCCTACAAATTGGCAAGCATAGCAAAATGTGTCAAAACTATTAACGCTGGTAATTATTGTAATCTTTTCAAATAAAAGAAACATTATGTCTCTGAATAGGTTTTAAAAAGCAGTACGGACCGCTTTTGGCATCAGTCATTCTCTGATAGTGAATCACTCTGGGTCTGCATCCTGTTCAGCAGAAGCTTGCCACTGTAAATGTGCGGCTGACATTTGGCCATGCACTCGTTTAAAGTTGGACATATTGCAGAATATGCCTGAATATACTGTTTTGTGTTGATCAGTTGTGGACAGCATATATACTGCATAAAGCAAAAATGTTAGAGAATTGATATTTTTGTTCTGAATTATTAACCGGAATGGGCGTGTGTGTGTGTCCATGTGTCCATGAAGATGTACCTCAAAGTGCCTGCATAGTTTTGGATCTGGACGAGATTGTGTTTCTGTCAGCAAGAGTGTAGCTGATAGTCCTGTGACTGTCCAGCACTGTGGAGATTTGCTGAAGTGGTGTGTCTGTTTCATATCCTGCACACACTTTTGTCTGATACGGTCCATTGATGACCTCTGGTTCAAATTGTTCCATTGGTCGCCCAAAGAACCTTTTATTGATCAGTTCCTTAAAGGGTTAGTTCACCCAAAAATGAAAATTAAGTAATTAATTACTCACCCCCATGCTGTACCAACCCCGTAAGACGCATGCGCGAGAATTGCGATCTCCTTCAACTACTTCAGTTCAGTTCTCGCGCATGCGTCGTGGAAATCTCTTGAAGTCTCGTTTCAGGCCTACAAGGAAGAAAAGGAATTGTCGAATAAAGTCGTTATTTTTGTTTGTTTTTTCGCACAAAAAGTATTCTCGTCGCTTGATAAACTTATAGTTGAGCCACTGTTGTGACATGGAATATTTAAACATTTTCTTTAATGACTTTCTGGGCCGTCCGGTGTCATTCCCTTAGGGAGCCTATGTAGCAGTCATGCACCTCTCAGATTTAATCATAAATATCTTCATTTGTGTTCCGAAGACGAACGAAGGCCTTATGGGGTTGGTACAGCATGGGGGTGAGTAATTAATGACTTAATTTTCATTTTTGGGTGAACTAACCCTTTAAAGGACAATTTTGTCTTAGTGTAAAGATCTTTTTTAAATAATCTAAAAAACTTTTTTCACTAAACAACCTTTTGTGCAATGGAAAGTTTTCATGAATGCTAAAGGTTGTTAATGGAACATGCATTTACATCCGTACAGTCCAGGCCCCATGGTTCGGCACGCATGTGATTCGCAGATTAATTGTAAAGTTTGAGCCATCATAGAGTGAAATTTTCTAATTTGCACATGTTTTGTCTTGCCAGTTTACAAATTCAAGTTATTTTAAACCATTCCAGTGCAAGAAGAGGCAAAAGAGAACTCAATTCGGTACTTGTTCGCTGTTATGTTCACACAGCCACAAAATTATGTCAAAGTACCAATCTCAGCAAGTATTCTCGTAAATTGGTTATGTCTTATGATGGTAAACATAAATTTGAAATGTATCATTATATTGGATCGGTGTATTAGGTCTTAAAGTGACAGCAGCCTATAAATGCCTGCTGCTGTCTGTGTCATTAATCAAACAACAAAAACACAGCTTTAGCAAAGATGTATCTATATTTAATTTATACAGTGGACACTATAGTGGTATTTTACATTTAGGCCTCATTATTACATTTCTGTACCTGAATACTAATGTTAGACCTTACTTTATTTGTAACTGTTATATTGTATTTATCTGTGCTTGTAATTTGTGTTTGTCCTCATTATTATTTTTTTTAATTATCCAACCCTTTACTCAAAAAGCGTAATATGATCCGAACCGTGAGTTTTGTGATCCGTTGAACAACTAATCGATACCATTCAAATAACTTTTATTTTTAAGAGTGTAGCATGGTGATAACTTACTGTACTACTTTCATAAAGTTGTATACTGTTACACTTGTAACTGGCTAGTACTAAACACAATAGGGTCAGCAGGTTCATTGTCCATCCCGAGACCAGCGTGATGTCGAGCTGTCCTTACAGTTTAAGGTTACTGTGACCTAAGTAACCTGGCACGCTCTGTCAGCAGAAACGTATTGAGTGTGAAGTGGGCAGATGTCCACTCACAACAAGTGACCATATGGAATAAGCTGCTTCTCTTGGGCTCTGTTTAAAGGCTAACTTTAGTGAAGAGTTGTTAATGGACTGGACAGTCAGCGTCAGATGACCCCCCCGTGGTGTGCACGGACATTCTCTGGTCTTAAAGAGAAAATATGATCATTTGCTGTTCCACAACCTCCCTACAGAAGCAGCATTTTAAGTTATCGTATAGCTGTTCAGAAGGATTTGTTTATGATACCTAATTTTTGCCAGATTTTAAGCAAGTGTATATATATCTTTCATAGAGATTGCTTTGTGTCTAGTAAAAAATCACTCCAAGATGGTGGATAAAGTAAAATAAATCTGATTACAATCAGTCTTGTTACATATTGTTTTGAATTTAGTTCAAATTAGATTTTTTAGCTTGTCCTTTCCATTTAGTTTCATTTAGTTTTTTCTTCTGTGTTTTTTAATTTTTAATTTGAGTATTTCTGTGCTGTGTAATGATATTTAAATAACATCATTATATTTCCAAGGGCTGCCTGGTGCATTTTCAATGAACATCCATCCATCCATCCATACGTGCTCCCGAGAGTCTCTCTTCCGTTCAATGACAGATGAAACCAATGTTTATATAGCCTACGCCGTTCAATATAATGCTGAAAGAGCTATTCTGTACTGTAATGTCAATGTGTCATGAGAAAAGGGGATTCATTCAAACTTAGCCAGAGGCGTACTTCATAATCAAACTATCAACAGTGTAATTTTAATGACCTCATCTGTCGACATAATGCCGGTGAATCGGAGTGCTGTTGCGAACATATCCACATCGCTATGATCAGATGCTTTCTTAACTGCTGCTTTCTCGCTGCTGTCATTTTTGTTGTGCGTTTATTCATATTTTCATCTAAACTACACTCTCAGCAGCGTGGACAGCATCGGGATGTTCGTTAAAATATATAGCTGCAAAGTTATTTCCAACTTTGATTTACTTCTAAGCAAAATACTAAAAAGAACTTCACTGTGAGTATATCACGGAATTGAATCAGGTTCAGTCTCGAGCACAAGAAGTTGCTGGCTGCAGTTCACTTAACGGCCACCAGTGGTGCTAATAACACAGGTTTCTGAATTCTACATTTAATTAATTTTAAAAATTAAATGTGGGTGAAATAGATTGGGCATGTACTACTGCTGTAGATGTTGCCGTCCAAAAGCAGTTTGCCTTCAATGATCAAATCCAGTTTAACAACACGGGTCTGTAAAACTGATCCCATGCTGTGTGTTGTGGTTTGCACATGTGTGTTTACCAAAGCCTCAACCTAGCAACCTGCACCTACCACCCACCATTCCTGCGGTAGGTTTATTACTGTGTCCTCTGCTTGATTCCCAGTGCTGTTTTAATGATCTGAAATGCAATGAGAATCCAAGTCCAACACGTCAACATTGGTGCAAAAAATATCTGTTTGTTTAACCAATGGAAAATGAAAGGAGGGTCTGGTGGTGCAGTTATCATAAAATGTGGCTCTTTTGCACCTGTTGAGATAAACAGAGCATTGAAAATGGGTGATATCTCAAATTCATAAGAAAACATTGGCTGACACATATCTGTTCGGTAGTAGTTGATATTTCAGTTTTCCAGATCCGTGCTGGACTGGCATCATCTCCAGTTTTGCACATTCAACATAGTTTTGGAGTTAGTGGACAGGGATTCTCTGAGGAAACAATGCATCAGTGCCAGGCTTCAGAGAGGCAATGGGTTTCACTCGTACCCACAGGGATTATTGGGTTCAATCTGTAGACACCCAAAACTGCTGCTCCAACAGAATTTCATCCTCCCAAAGCCTCGGCTCGGGCTGCGTGAATAACCAAACACTCCCTCTCTCAGCATGCTGTTAGAAACGCAACCGGGGTTGGGAATTCAGCGACTGCCGAAAAACAGGGCGAATGAGACTTAACATTTCAATCATGGTAAAACCGCATACAACATTTTAACTGCAAGAAAAAACACTTAGGCTTCGAGGCAGTTTTGGTCATTTACTGATTTTAATCATGCCTAATAGATGTTTTTGGCAGTGGGTAAATTGCTTTGTTGAGATGACAACAAGAACAAACAATTCTCCTTACCATTTTGGCTCAATTAGTTGTACTTTGGTTATGATCACACAGCCAGATTGTTAAAAAGTATCCATTTGGATTTTCTTGGAACAGAATTAGACTGAGAGGGGTTTTCAAATTGGGGTCGCAAGAAAAGTTTAGAGATACATTTCTATAATAATAATAATTTGAATGATTATTCTAATAATAATAATATATATATATATATATATATATATATATATATATATATATATATATATATATATACATACATACATTTTAAATATATAAACATTTTAATTTTTATTTAAATATTAGAATATATATTGTAATAATTCTAATTATTTGTATGTTTTTTATTAATTATTTTATAATTATAAGTTATATTTATTTAAATTTAATTTAAATTTAATTTAAATATTAGAAGAAAAAAATATGTATATATTATAATAATTAAATAATTAAATTAAATATATTAAATAATTTAATGTTTTTTTTACACTTTAAAAATTATGCTTTTTGAAATCATGACATTTAATCACAATTATTTTACTTTGTTGATAACTCTAGCTTTATTTCTCTTCAAGTTTATACATATAACAGTACTTTAATTGTGGGTAGAAAAAGATACATTGTCAAATCAATATTTTTCCATATAATATTTCCAAATTTATAATATTTTTTATTTCCCCACAGTATAAATGGGTCTTTATATTTTCTAAAAAAAATATGCAACTGTCTTTAATATTTTAGGGTTTGTAACATCAAAAAGTTTTAAAAGCTATAAACTAAAGCAAGACTTTTCTTCGTCGCTTGCTAATTGTCCATTTCTCAGGTGCATTGGTGAGAAGGGTGATATTATGGCTGATTAGGCTGTCACCCAGGGGTGTTAGCGTTGAGTTTTCCCATAAGACACATCTGCTGTCTTGCTAATGGCTTGTTAATCCTTCTCAAGCTTGAGACTCATGCCTTGCTGCCACTGCATCTGGGGGCTGGTTACACTTCCATGTGCAAACTGTAGGTTCTTCTGCTCTGACAACAAATTGCATCTTGCCTGCTTCCCACTTATCTGTGATTTCTGCCTGCCAGAGAGTGTCCGCTTCTCTGGGCTATATTGGGCGACTCCTCGCTGCTGTGGGACTGGTAGCAGGTGGCGGGCGGAGTCCAGATCCCAAGTCGAATATGGAGTAGAGCTTCATTGGACAAGAAGAACACTGAAGATACTGATGACGGGGAAGGATTTGGCTGATTGTCATGGGAAAATCACATTATTAGAAGGTTTAGCAAGACGTCTGTGTGCTGCCAAGCTTTCCAGTGCTGCATGAATGTGAGTTTGTGGACACACTTCCCACTGCATTGCTCCAGCTGTTAAGTCAGCGTGTGCGGTTGCTCCGAGCCTTGTGCCTCTGCAACCAGACAACTTTGTGCCAGCGTGTGCGTGGTTGAATGTAAAAGGATAAGAAGATGCCTGCTATTCTAGTCGCGTCCAAGATGAAGTCGGGATTGCCCAAACCTGTGCATGCTACCGCGCTACCCATTCCAGCTAGGGTAGCAGCCCAACAGAATGGACCACTGAAGCCCACGCAGCCCAGCCTCATCCCCTTGAAGTCTCCCATCTACAGACAGCAAAGTCAAGGCACTGCAACTTTACAGAAAAAGTACCAGAATGCCAAAGACACATCAGGAGACCCTCAGGTTGGAACACTGATGCTTAATTTGTATGTGGCTTTGTGGTTGCATTCATGTTCTAACAGATGATCGTCCTTGGATAGTTTGATTCCACACAGACAGTTTTATACTTTGATTAAATAAATAAAAAAATTATTAATAATTTGTGCATTGACCATTTGGTCAGTCACCTTTATAGTACTATTGATCGTCTTCATCGAACTCATCAAAAATATCAGGCTACAACAGGTATTTTTTTGTAATTGTGCAAATTATTACTTTGTTTCTTGCAACGCAACCTAATATAACACAATTACGACTTTGTTTCTCGTAATGGCAACTTTATATCTCACAATTGCAACTTTGTTTCTCATACTTCAGAGTTGGGACTATATCTTGTAATGTGAATTTATAAGTAATTGCGACTATATTTTTTTTACAATATGACGTTATATCACAGTTACTACTTTGTAATGGCTACTTTATATGTTAAAATTACAAATTTCTTGTAACTTTTTATCTAACATTTGTTTTTTATACTTGCGACTATATTGTATCGTTACTTGTTTCTCGTAATTGCAACTTCATATGTCACAATTAAAACGTTGTTTCTTGTAATTGTTACTGTATATCTCAAAACTACAACTTTCTTGTAACTTTTTATCTCATAATTGGGACTGTTTCTTATATTTGCAACTTTATGTCTCGCAATGTGACTTTATATCTCAATTACAACTTTGTTTCTTGTAATTGCTACTATATATCTTAAAACTATAACTTTCTTGTAACTTTTTATCTCATAATTGGGACTGTTTCTTATATTTGCAACTTTATATCTTGCAATGTGACTATATCTCACAATTGAAACTTTATATCTCACAATTACAACTTTGTTTGTCATTGCTCCTTTATATCTCAAAACTACAATTTTCTTGTAACCGTTTATCTCATAATGGGGACTGTTTCTTATATTTGCAACTTTATGCCTCGCAATGTGACTTTGTCTCACAATTACGACTTTGTTTCTTGTAATTGCTTCTTTAGATCTGACATTTGCGACTGTCTCATACTTGCAATTTTTTATATCTAGTTATGACTTTATATCTCGCAATAAAATAAGTTTCTCATAATTGCAACTTTGTCTTACAATTGTGATTTAAAATCTCTTTCACAATGTGACTTTATATCTCACAATGACATTTTGTTTCTTGTAATTGTAACTTTATATCTCACAATATAACTTTTATAAAATAACTCTATGATGGAAACAGGCTTGCTTGCAAGGTGTTAATTGCGTTTTTGGAATATTAATGAACATTTATTTGTAACTGCAAAATGCTTTGGTTTGTCATGTTGAAGTTCAAACTTTGCAGAGTAAAGCTTGTGCACATATTCCACCATGACTTGACCTACAACAGCTGTGTACATTGTATTCATGTCTTCGAAACAGTTTCTCTTTGGCCACATTGCCACTATTGTAACTACTGTTTGTAGAGCTTCCCGCTGAAAGCTCATGTGTTTATACATTTACATGTTAAAAATATTATGCTTTGTAAGAATAGATCCTGCTGACCTGGTCAAAGCAAATTGCCTATGAAAAGTCGCTGAAAGTTCTTCTTTTGGTCCACGGCAGCGGTGTGTAAGTTTATGTCTATGAGTGTATGCGTACATGTGTTTATATAGCTTCATACGTTCAGTCGAGCTTTGAAGGCAGTGAAGAGCCAAGTTCTTCATGTGGCGGGGTAAAATGAAAAGCTCAGCCAGTTGGCCTGTAATTACAGCGCACACGCACACATAGACACGGTCATGGAGGTTTTACTACAGTGCTCCATTAGTGGCGGTGAGCCGCACTGCAGGTGGGCATTTGGCCATATGGATGGGACGCACACACACCAATCCCAGAGGCCAATAGTGGGCACCCTTTAGCAGACACTGATACTAATATACTACTATGCCCCCACACTGCACTGCTGTCCCTCTTTGTTTTGGCCAGGAAGCTGGAAAATGCTTCACATTAATGAAAATGGCACTAAATGTGTTTTGCGACAGCATTGGTGATGATTAGTCAGGGTTGGTTGCCTTGTAAAACAACGTGATGATTGCAGCTACTAGTTTGTAAAATATCTGCTTTTAGTCTTGTTTTTGGAAATGATGGAATTACCAAAAAAGACAAGGAATGGAAAGTCCATTACACGTTTAGGGACCACTTTTTGCTCTCTAAATTGTCCTGCACAAATTGAATTGCTTGGGTTTTATTGAGCTGATCTTTAAAAACTCGATCTTGAACCTTAAATGGAGAAATGGAATGTGGCATGTTTGCTCTGTTTTACAAAAAGTGCTTTGGCGGGACTTGGTGATTCTGTCCAAATACCATAGTTTACCATACTTTGATTCGGTATTCATATTTAAATGCGGTAGTGATACTCCAAGTCTGTGGCACTTCAAATGGTATTAGCATGGTGAAAGTCCAACAAAACCATGGTAATACCATAGTGCTCCTTTTTTTTTGGAGCTATCTTGTTTTTAGCAGCACTGTAAAAAATGATTTTGTCAAATCAACTTAGATTGTTGATCTGGTTTAGATAACATAATATTTTGAGTTTAAGGCAACCAGGTTACTTAATTTTTTAAGTTAAACCAACTTTTTTTTTTACAGTGAGTGTTGTTATTGTAAACTACTATTAAAATTCAGTAATTGAAATAAAGCTTAAATAATAAAATATAAATATTAGATGAAAATCTTCATCTTAAATGAAAATTAAAAATGTTGCCTTGGCTGAACTGATATAAGTTTCCTAAAACAAATACAAAATATAAAAAAAAACTGAAAATATAAAAAATAAAAGCTACATCAAAATTTTAATAAATCCTATAATAATATATAAATAATATTAAAACATCAATGTCGATTGACCATCAAAACACTACAGTTGATTAATCTTGAATCTTAACCCTCATTTTTTTTTGTTGAGAATGACTTGAGAATGATTAATGTAATGGCGTTTATTAACAGTTCTCAGAAAAATCATTAACCAATATGTTTGTTATTAAAATGAATGTGAGGTCTTTTAGACCCCAAACAGAACATGATGGCTAAACGCTGATTTGTTCTAATGTAATTGCGTACGTAATGCATCTTCATGTTAACATGGAACCTGGTTACTCTTCTTCTCCTATGTTTTTATTATTCAAGATTATTATTCCCACATGCTGTCCACCACAGCCTAGAGGTTTTGTTTACAGTGAAGGGGTGGAGCGGTTCTCCAGGCTCTGTGGGCAGAAATGCAAACAACCCCCTGCAGAACTCACAAGGAGTCTCTGTATTAAAACCAGCAGTGGCTCCAGTTTTAAATGGTCCATGGTTAGCTCTGATCTGCATGATGGGCAGTCACACCAGTTCTTATGTCCCATTTAGACCCATTTAGATATAACTAGACCAGCAACAAAACACCTACAGCCCTTCATTTCTGACCTCTAGGGCCTATTGAGACTCTGCTGCCTCCCAGTGCTCACTTTTTGTAGTTGCATGATGATTAAATATTGGGTATGTTTTGCATAGTACCATAATACACATGCTAATTTTGCAATGTATACCATACATAGTATTCAAATATATTGTATGCATAAAATGTCAAATTCATTCTGTATTATACAACCAGAACACATGACATACTGTATCACACAATGCAATGTGCCTAGCTTGATACCATTTTTGAGAACGGTGAATGGTCTGGAAGCCATAACAACCTAACTTTTTTCAGACTGCTACCTTTTTCCATTTATAATTTTGTATTTTATTTAAATTATTTCTTTAAATATTTATTCACAAAACAACAACAAATGTTATAATATTTGATCATTTTTTCATTAATAATTTGTGCAAATATATTTAAATGATATATTTTTATATATTTTTTTAAAATATTTAACAATAACATTTTTCATAATCTTTCACCTCCATTGTTTATATAAAATGTTTTAAAACATTTAAAAATATTTATTCAAATAAATACAATAATAATTATTATTATAATTATTATTTACACATTTTTGCTATTTTTAATCCAAAACATAATTGATCATAAAATAATCAAATATGTTTCTAAAGATAGCATACTACTGTTTGAATTTATTTATTTATTTTTTACTTTTTTTGTGTTAATGTTTCAAGTATAACATTTTTTTTTTTTTAATTAGGTGTACAACCTGATATTCCAGACTCTTTTGACAGCTTGCTTTTATTAATTTTCTTGGAAATTTCCCTGTCTACACTGATATTTAAATGGTAGCTGATCGGCCACAATGTGGCATTTGTCTTTCATCCATAAGCTCTAAACCCAGAGTTAGATGTTAAGTGCCTTTTCCTCATTCTGTCTCTCTCTATTTTTCTTTGGATGAATAGATTTATACAGATTGGGCCAATCACTACCTAGCCAAGTCCGGACACACACGCCTGATTAAAGACCTCCAACAGGATGTTGCCGATGGCGTTTTGTTGGCAGAAATCATTCAGGTTGTAGGTAAGATTAAAGATATAAAAAATCATTTTCCATACTTCAACAAACCCCTCTTCTTCCTTCAGAAAAAGTTAATACATAAAACCTACAATTTTGCTCCACCGTAACAGTAAATCTAACCATAATGAGTAGGTTCGAGGAGGAGAACCGAGAAAGAAATGGACACACATAAGTAGGCTATCAAGAAAACTCACCACCTTTGTTATTTTGAATGTGTTCTGAAGCTGTTTTATGAGATCAGTTTCTAAAAAGGGCCAATTTGTGGATGGTTTATGAGGCTACAAACTGTTTTGTGAACATTTTATTAAGCCAAAATGTAATAAACGCAAGAGGAGGATACGTTCCTATTCTCATTCCTATTACAAATACAAAAGCCTGAAGACCACACCAAGTGAATGATGTGTTCATAAACCAACTGGCAATGTTGTTACTTTAATTCAGTGCCTCTGTTTTCTTTTTTCCATTCAGCAAATGAGAAGATTGCCGATATCAACGGATTCCCAGAGAGTCGCTCTCAAATGGTGAGACTCAAATTTTGTTTATCGTAATTTCTGTCCGGCGTGATAGGAAAAGAAACAAACCACAATATGTCAAAATCTCAATCGAATGTCACTCTCACTTGGTGGTGGATCTGGTGAAGAAGTGATCAAAATATTGATTTTGAAGATATTGAAAATTATAGTTTTGAGAATATGGTATAGACATGTCTCGACATTTAGGCCTTGTCATGTGCTTGTCCTTTGGACAAGTAAATCGCTCATTCACTTTTTTGGTGGTGTAAATATAGCTAATTTATTCTAAAGCAATTTTCTCATCAGCTTTTACATACTTAAATCTGCACACTTTTTATATTTACCCCAGGGCGTTATTTACTTTTATAAAGGCCATTTTTTTAACCTTATTAAATGAATGCATCATCTTTCAAGTCAAATTTTTACATTTGATCAGTAAATTTAGTTAGACACTATAGATAGGGCTGTTAGCCTACCAATCAAATGGCATAATTTACATTGCAAAATTACAACAGCAATAAATAATCTTATGAGATTAATAATGTAAATAAATGTTTGAAAATACATATAAGAAAAATGCATAATGTTAAACATAAAACTACACCGCCAAAAGGTGGCGACAAGTGACCGTCTTAATGAGTGAGTCATTGAGTCATTCATTCAAACGATTCGTTCAAAACGCTGAATCATTTAGGAACAAAACACCGCGCGAACGTATTGCTTTCCGTTGGAACCATTTTCGTCGTTGAAATGGAACAAAACAGTCTATATTTTGTCTAAAATGTAAGTAGCTAAACTAATTTTAACTACTTATTGAACTAAAAATAGAATATAAAATCAATGTAACATTTGCAATCGTGTTAATATTCAGCAAAACAGCTCCCTCTGTCGTGTTATGTTACTTAACTATATCTATGTTCAGTTATATAAATATATATAACAACATTTTCAACATTTATTTTTTACCTCAGTATGTTTCATCTGTGTGCTGCTATGCTCATTTGTTTTGATTTTTCCAGGAAAGTCACAAGGCACTGAAGGCAGCGCGAGCCTCAACAGCACGCCTTTTGTTGTCAGAAATACACCATTATCAATCTCTGCTGAATGTAATAAAATCAGAATCATTCGATGCTTATTTTTTGACACTAAAGTTTTAAGCTACCTGACTGGTCGGGCAAGTAAAAATCTTTCACTTGCCCCTTCAATAAATCCACTTGTTCCTGTAATAAATCTTGATAAGCATAGCTTTAAGGGTTAGTTCATCCAAAAAGAAAATGATCCCATAAATCGTAGATTTTCCAATTTAGCCAAATATACATGATAAATGAGAGTGAGTATATTATGACAGAATTTCCATTTTTGGTTAAACTGTCCCTTTAAGAAACAACCTCAGGGATGACAATGGCAGGTCTTGTTGACCTTAAAATCCTGGTGTTAACCAGCATGCTGTAGTCTGTCGTCTCGCCAGTGGTCAGGATATACATTGTAATGTCACAGGAACACCGCAGGATGGACCCACATGGTTGTAAACCACAAAACTACCCTATTGAGCACCATCTGTTTGGTTATGTTTCCTGTACACCTGAGTAAGTGCAAACCGGCCGTGGTGGGGTCACATTTTCCGAGGGGACAGCAAGCTCTTGATGTATGTCCGTGTTTCTCTCTCAAACAGATTGAGAACATTGATGCCTGTCTGTGCTTCCTGGCTGCTAAAGGAGTGAATATTAACGGACTTTGTGCCGAAGGTGAGCGGATTCTTAACTAATGCTCAATAATATTTAAAATAAGATGTCAACAAGATTCTTTTATTTTTCTGCCAAACCACAGAGATCCGCAATGGCAATCTGAAAGCCATTTTAGGCCTTTTCTTCATTCTGTCGCGCTTCAGGCAGCAGCAGCAGACTTTGAAACAGACCTCCAGCAATGTTCAGATGCTCCAGAACAACCAGGCCAACCGATGCGCCAGTCCTGCCCTGGCTCCTCACACTTCTCCCTGGAGCTCTCCCTGTCCGTCTCCTATCCAGCAACACTACACCTCCTCCCCATGTGCACAGAAAACACAGACAGACCTGCAGTCCAGGTATTATTTTCAATTCACCTACTGGATAGCTTCTTCATAGACAGACAACATATCAGCTGGATTGAAAGATCAGTAATCAATTTTTAATCTTTAAATAATTTGGTTGGAGGCAATTTTATAATATATATACACTCACCTAAAGGATTATTAGGAACACCATACTAATACCGTGTTTGACCCCCTTTCGCCTTCAGAACTGCCTTAATTCTACGTGGCATTGATTCAACAAAGTGCTGAAAGCATTCTTTAGAAATGTTGGCCCATATTGATAGGATAGCATCTTGCAGTTGATGGAGATTTGTGGGATGCACATCCAGGGCACGAAGCTCCCGTTCCACCACATCCCAAAGATGCTCTATTGGGTTGAGATCTGGTGACTGTGGGGGCCATTTTAGTACAGTGAACTTATTGTCATGTTCAAGAAACCAATTTGAAATGATTCGAGCTTTGTGACATGGTGCATTATCCTGCTGGAAGTAGCCATCAGAGGATGGGGACATGGTGGCCATAAAGGGATGGACATGGTCAGAAACAATGCTCAGATAGGCCGTGGCATTTAAACGATGCCCAATTGGCACTAAGGGGCCTAAAGTGTGCCAAGAAAACATCCCCCACACCATTACACCACCACTACCAGCCTGCACAGTGGTAACAACGCATGATGGATCCATGTTCTCATTCTGTTTACGCCAAATTCGGACTCTATCATCTAAATGTCTCAACAGACATCGAGACTCATCAGACCAGGCAACATTTTTCCAGTCTTCAACTGTCCAATTTTGGTGAGCTCTTGCAAATTGTAGCCTCTTTTTCCTATTTGTAGTGGAGATGAGTGGTACCCGGTGGGGTCTTCTGCTGTTGTAGCCCATCCGCCTCAAGGTTGTGCGTGTTGTGGCTTCACAAATGCTTTGCTGCATACCTCGGTTGTAACGAGTGGTTATTTCAGTCAAAGTTGCTCTTCTATCAGCTTGAATCAGTCGGCCCATTCTCCTCTGACCTCTAGCACCAACAAGGCATTTTCGCCCACAGGACTGCCGCATACTGGATGTTTTTCCCTTTTCACACCATTCTTTGTAAACCCTAGAGATGGTGGTGTGTAAAAATCCCAGTAACTGAGCAGATTGTGAAATACTCAGACCGGCCCGTCTGGCACCAACAACCATGCCACGCTCAAAATTGCTTAAATCAGCTTTCTTTCCCATTCTGACATTCAGTTTGGAGTTCAGGAGATTGTCTTGACCAGGACCACACCCCTAAATGCATTGAAGCAACTGCCATGTGATTGGTTGATTAGATAATTGCATTAATGAGAAATTGAACAGGTGTTCCTAATAATCCTTTAGGTGAGTGTATATACACACACACACACATATATGTATGTATTTGTGTTTTTTTTTAAATATTTTTATATATGTATATTTATTTGTAGGATAAGATTCTTGTCGCATTGGACTTGCTGTGACCATGATGCCAACATATTACTTTTTCAGATGCTCTCATACTGCTCTTCTTTTTCTTCCTCCTATAACTTTTTATGCCCTTAACATTTCAAATGATTAACCTTTCATTTCCATTTCTAATTTACAAGTTCGCTGTTACTTCCAGTGTTATGTTAGTATTATTTATTTATATAGTATTTATTAATATTTTGAGTGAGACTGATTTTTATTTGAGTTTTTGTTTTCATTTTATTTTAAATAATTTTATGTGCTTTTGTCGTTTTTATAATTTTTTAAAATATTTTTAATATTTCTGTTTTCTGTTTCATTTGAATGTTTTAGTATTAGTATGTCATTTTTATTTTTTATATATTTTTTTAGAATTGTAGTAACTAAACTTCAACTTATTTTATTTTAGTTAGTTGCCAAGGCAACATCTCTTATTTAAGATTTTGAAGTAAAAATTGTTAATCTAATATGAAATATTAGTTATATTAGTAATATCAATAATTATTTCAACTTTATTTCAATTAACAAAAAAATATTTTTTAATAATTTTAGTTTTAGTTAACAATAACAACACTGGTGGTTATTTCTCTAACTCTTCTATTCATCCCTTTTTCTTTCTCTTTTGTTTTTCTCTTGATCTTGAAGTCATCCATCAAAAGGCTCTGATCAGAAAAAAGCTGTGAGACTCTCAGTTGCTCAGAAAAATAACTCTAGGTCAGCTTTCCAGATTTCTATGTCCACTCTTGAAAACATCACAATGTGCCTGATCTACTTGTCCTCCTAGTAAATTACTTTAAATTACTTCACAACAGCACCATCTACTGATGATCTTGTGATTCTACACAAGCCTATCTTGTTTCCTCAGGGCCAAAAAACATGTGAATCCCCTTCAATAGTCATTTTGTTCTCAATCATATGATCAGATGTGGACTTTAATATAAAAGGTCACTGAGGTTTATTTATATAATTTGCACTCCAGTCCTGGGTCTTTGCAGCATAAATAGTTATTGTTTAAAGAGAAAGGTTGAGTTTGTTCTGACTGAACTCTTTGTCAGGCTTCAGAGCCCCTCTGTGAGGGTGGCTGGAACGGGCGCAGAGAGTAAACCTCGAACCTCAAACACCAACAGACGCAGCCAAAGCTTCAACCAATGTGACCGATTAAAGTCGTCAATCTCTGCCTACGCTCATGAAAGAGGTGAGTTAATCACATCCATTTACACAATCTTGAGAATGATTGTTATGTAAGCAGTCATTTAGTAAAAACTGTTATTGTTAAATCATTCTGAAAAAAAAAACCAAGGTGTCTTGCTCAGTGCACAATGAATAACTCTTTGAGGTATTCGAACCTATAACCTTTCACCCAGATCTTTAACCACAAGGCCACACCACCCATGGAGTCGGCAGGCTTTATTTCAGTATTATTTTTTACTAGAATTACCTGTGAATTTTTTTTTTAACAGATTTATCTTACATTTCCCTGCTCAAATTGGTATTGGTATTATTGGTCAAAAAAACTTTTTTTTCAAGAAAATAAAAATGTATTTTTTTTATTATATAAATATATTATTAAAAATTAAACTATATTATTATTATTTTCAGAAACTAAAACTGGTATTTTTAATACGTAACTATATTTCTCAAAAAGTATTTTTCCCCCCCAGAAATTAAAATATAACAAAAAAAGAAGCTACTTTGAAGAATGTCCAAGCTGCTCTTTTCTTTTCAACAAATAGTAGAAAAATTTAAATGAATTTTTGTCATCATTTACTCACCCTTATGTTGTTCCAAACCTGTAAGACTTTTGTTCATCTTCGAAACACAAATGAAGATATTTTTTAATGAAATCTGAGTGATGTCTGTTCCTCCTTAGACAGTCCACGCAACTACCACTTTGACGTTCAAAAAGTTCATAAAGAGATCGTAAAACTAATCCATGTGAATTGAGTGGTTTCGTCCAAATTTTCGGAAGAGATTAGATCGCTTTATATGATGACAGATTTCATTTGATGAATAAACATTCATCAGCGAACATAAAAAGAAGCTCGACCGAACACGCCTAACGCGTGAGAACAAACCTCATTGGTTCTTGCGGAAGCTCAAACGTGCTGCGTAACACAAGAATGAATGAATTCATTAATTTAATTAATTTGGTCATCATATAAAGCGATTGTGCCTCTTCAGTAAATTTGGACTAAACCGCTCCATTCATATAGATTAGTTTATGAACTTTTTGAAGCGACAAAGTGGAAATTATGTGTGTGGACTGTCAATGGAGGGACAGAAATAACTCAGATTTCATTAAAAATAACTTCATTTTTGTCTCGAAGATGAACGGAGGTCTTTCGGGTTTGTAACGACATAATGGTGAATAAATGATGACAGAATTTACATTTTATGTGAACTAACCCTTTAAGCTCTGAGAAAAAAAAAACATTTTAAGTGGATAATGAAGAGAATTTAGGTCTGTTCCTCATGCTAAGTTATCGTAATGCTTTAAAAGGCTGTGAAACAGCGCACAAGAAATGGACTTGTACTTCATGGTACTTTTATGGTAATTTATGGTTCTTTTGACCATAAAGACAACTTTATAGTTGTATTCGTTGTTATTGGGCATGAATTGTCACTTCAAGTTCTACAAAATATTTTGAACCAAATTTTTCACGATGAGTGATCCAAACCATCCTCCCCTGATTTGTTTAAAGTTAGGTGATTGCTCATGCGCATTTTTATGATTCTTTAATTTCATGTTGTTGACACATTTTTGGCACGCTGTTGTTACATTTATGGCGGGCTTGGTTTACACACTTCAGCATTTAGTTATTTAGCGTGGATGTTTCCCCACTAACATAGTTACATAGATGAATGTGTGGAATTTTTGTGAACATATTCATAAAACCGTATAAAAAGTATTTTTTCCCATTTGCACATGCATTGATGTACATGTTTGTGTGCTTGCATGCATCTGTGTTTGTGTGAGGTACGTGTGGACTCTCAGCTGCACACTGCTGGATCTGGTATGTTGATGATGAGGCGTTTGCTGCTCACTGATTCAGCTCTAATTAGTGTACTTGTGGCAAAACCAGCTCAAGAAGAGAGAGAAAAGTCAATTATAATGACAGAGCTTTATATAGAGTGAGATCAAACGGCTAGGAAGACATGCGAGGAATATGACTGTTATGTGAATTTTGCTCAGATTGCCTGTAAGGCAAGCACAGCTAAACTGAGTTTTTACGCAACAGGCTAGTAAATAATTGAATAATTAAATAATGCATACAAGGGCAACCACCAGTTTAGCAGTGCAGGAAAATAAAATCAGGGAAAGACAGTGACTGATCAGAACAGGTCAAATGAAACATTTAACATTTTTACTTGGTCTTTGCAAGAGTTTGGTTTCATTACATACTGAATTTCAATGCAATTCAGGCTAATTATATATGCTATTAATTATTATATTATGTATTGTATGTAATAATAATAAAACATATTTTGTCCCTCTTTTTTTTTTTTTACATTAGTATTATGACAGAAAGCACATAAAAAATGTGCCTTGGAAATGGTTTGTTTTTATATTTAACCAAATAATCAGTTTCTTTACTCATATCTCAAATGTCATGAAATGCTTCACAGTCACTCTCCTTTACTAACCCTCATAGAAAAACCCTGGATCTCAAAAATAAATATTAATACATTACTTCACATACTTTAAATATTTATCTTCATAGTTCATGCTTCCTTTTCTCAGCACTTCATCCAATACGCTCTCATTTTTTCAAACTCCCACGGGTGTCACTCTTGCTAATGTCTATGTGCAACAGCTTGACTGCACTTGCTAGTGTTTGAAAGATTTGACCCACTTTCTCTGTTCCAGATTGACCATTTGTCCTCCCTACTTGTCCAATTGCCTGTTACAGTAGTTGAATGTACAAAAAGTGAGTCCAAGCAATGGATTAAATAAATGTTTATATAAATAAATGTTTTTACGTTATATTTCCTGTGAATTTACAGAGAAAACAACCTCATCACCAATAATGGTTGACCATGGACCAATCAGCTCTTCCATCCCACCACCCAGCTGCACCAGCACAACAACTTCCACCTCTAAACCCTGGAGAAGCAAGTCGCTCAGCGCTAAACACACTGCTACATCCTCCATGGTCACGGTTAAACAACCAGCTCCAGATTCTCTTGAGGTTCCTCCTAAGGTGATTGCCCAGAAGTCCATGCTGGAAAAGCTCAAGCTCTTCAACAGCAAAACGGGTTCCAGAGCCTCCAAAGTTGTCAGTACAGACGATGTGGATGACGTTGAACCAGAAGGCGGCCAGATTTGCCCCATCCACCCTGGAAACCAACGGCCTGTCACCCCCAGCAGTTCTGGCAGCTCAAGTCCCAAGCTAGCTCTGAAAGGCTTTGCACAGTTGACGCTTGGAAAATCTTTGGCGCCGAAAACAACCTCGGCAAAAGCGTCTGAAAACCTTAAAGAGAAGTCAAAGCCTAAAGAGAAAGAAAAGCTCAAACAGCTTCCTGTTACAGAACCCAAACACCTTAAAAGAGACACAAAAACTGATGGACTTGTTGTACTAGAGTCTAAGAAGGCTGTTCCCAAAGGAAACAAAGTAAAAAAAGACAATGCAAAATCAGCCATGAGTGGAATTCCCAAACCAAGCCAAGGAGGAAAGGGTTCAGCTGCAAATAAGACTGTAGCGTCGCCCCCTTGTGGTGCGGAGGGAGAGCGGTTACGGAGCACAAAGATAGGAGGTCTGTCTGTGCATAAAGGGCAGAAAGATAACAGAAACTACAGCTTTACATCTAGCTTAGCATTTTCAGATGGGAAAAGTTGCCAAGATCTCACCCTTGGTGTGCAGACCCACTCAACAACCAGCAATATGGTCAGTGTGCAACTTCCACAGCTCCTGCAACAATACAGCCATCCCAACATGGCCACTGTCGCCCCATTCATGTACAGGTAACGGAACACCTTTGTGGGGCTTTTAATGCATTATCCTACATACTCCATGAGACTCTATTTGGCTCTAAGCTAGTATGTTGTCCTGTCACTATGTAGGTCTCAAACTGAAATTGATAAGACTGGGCTAGAGACAGAAGTGGAGGAAAGGAGGGTACGAACAGGCCTGTGCAGCAAATCAATCCATACTTCTCTTGAGAACCTGACAGGTAAGCATTATGAGAATAATGAGAGTGAGTACAGAAAAATAAACTTGAGTTGCAAATAGCAGTGTTGGGGAAGCTACTTTGAAACTGTAATTGAAAATAATAGAACTAGTCACTGCCACAAGTGAGTTGTTTAATCATTGTAGTGATTCACAGTGAATCATTTTAGTGAATTGCACCATTATGCATTTAGCAGAATTATAGCAAATCATTTTAGTTACTCGTAGCAAATCTTTTTGGTGATTTCATAGCCCTTCATAGCAAATAATTTTAATGTTTCATAGTGAATAATTTTAGCAAATGATTTGAATAATTTAACAGTTCACTTAAATGAATCAGACATTGCAATTTAGACTAACATGTTTGTTCAGCTTGCTCAGGAAACTATGTGAGGTAAAAACAATTCTGTTGTTTTACCATGTTACAAGGCTGAATGTTGGACTATTGTTACTGGGAAAAACTGTTTCAAAACAGTCTAATATAACTACTAAACATTTTAGTAGTGTTGCCACTTTTGGATAGTTACTCCCCAACTCTAATGCCTGGTTAGGACAAGGTCATTTACTGTGTCTTTGTATAAAACAACACTGATTATTTAAGAATAAGTGAGCAGTGTTTTCCGAACTTTGAGGCCAATGTCAGGCCAGTCTGAGAGTGAACAAGAAAACAAAACAGCACTCATCTGCATGTAAAAGGCTATGAATGTCAAGGAGTTGCCAAGGCCTACCAGCATGTGTGTGTGTGTGTCCTTTCTCAGTCTGTCAGAACTTTGTGTAGAGAGAAAAACTCTTCTCCACAGGGGAAGTTCCCTGGGCTGGTGTGGACATGAGAGCTGTATTATAATTTCCCCTCTCTTTTCCATGGAGGAAAGGAAAAGGCAGGACCGCCGTCACAAGAGCTTCTTTCACGAATCAATCAGGACATTCTCTGGGAAAACAACTCCGAATGTGTCAGACAGACCTTTTATCCATCTTAATAGAAGCGTAGGAGAGTCAGGGACACGTTGCCACCAGAAAAAGCACAGGACATTAGTAGCTCTGTGAAGTCTTTTTCTGCAACCGAGACAAAGATCTGTACCACTGGAAGAAGACCTAAATGAATCTTCTTCTCAATGGACCAAGCAGAATGTCATTGTCCGTTGGCATCTCCTCTCCGAACTGAAGGAACAATAGATGGTTCTTATGAGGACATCTTAGACTTAGACGACTGCTCCAGTCTCAGGAGAAAGGACAGGTTCTGGGGTGTAGACAGTTCTGGTGGACCTCCAACATCATCTAAATGTTTGGCTGAACACACTCAACCAAGTGTTTTGAATGAAAGGGAGCTCAACACGTTCAGCTCTGTATATCAGCTGCATTTGAGCCAACACTCTTGTGTGTGGGATGGAATTGCTCGGGTTAATGAGGAGATCCTTCTAACCATGTTGGACATGTTTGAGAAGCATGAAAGTGAGTAGATGAGTGTTGGATGACTTGATCTGTTTTAAAAAGCTACCTAGGAGGCATTTAACACACCTGAAGTCTTGATTATCCATTTTTGGGGGCTTTTTTGTCACTTTTTATTCGATAAAGACAGTAACAAGAGGAGAAATGGACCTGCGACTTTTATATTAGCATGTGTACTAACTGTTAAGACGCATCTCTTTTTTTCTTGGAAGTCTGCCATTGTTGGCTTGAAAGAGAAAACTGACTGTACAAGAGAATGTTTTCGCATAGTGCCCCTTTTGGCAATTATAATCATGTGCGTTAACTGCTTGGCTACAGCAAATCTGTAAAAATGTTTTTTTTATTGTTTTAGTTTTAGATAATGACCCTGCTCAGCAGAAATCTGCCATGACAGCAGTCGACTTGAAAAACTGAATATAGACGTTTACGCTAATTTACGCTAGCGCCCCTTGCATTGAAAATCCAATGCATAGCCTACTTACGTTGCATTATAAACTTTCATCCCATCAGATATCTTTGCAAATAAAGCCAAACTAAATGCTGTTTTAAAATAAAATGTTCTATAATTGGTGTAGTTGGATGTTTGATGTACCCCAATAGGTGGGTAGAGAATTAGATGAATAAGATTTAGCATTAGTCTCAGCGAGCAGTTCTGAAAGAGGTTGTTTGTGGTTTTTACAGCCTCTAGGAATGTACTTTTCCACGGCACTCATTCTTTACACGTTTTACATCATGTGTGAGTGTTTGTGTGTGTGTGTGTGAGTCTACTCAGTACCTTCTGAGCCCCTTGTGGACCTCTTATGATCAGTAAACAGCCGTTAATCCAAGCAGCCAAATCCCCTCTCACCTACGGCATACACTGCGTGTTTATTTTTAAGCAGCGGTTGGCTAACGTTTCGTACGTTAACATTGGTGTAAGAAAACAAAAAGCTATTTTACGGAACGCTGGGAGATTTAACTTCACGAGCAAAAGGGGCAGAGTTAGTACTGTGATGTTAATACAGAGTTCGGAGTTGCTTCATTTACATTATCCCATGATTCTCCGGGTTTTAGCTGCGTTTCTGAAGCATTTTAGGTGTGTGAATGTGTGTGTGTTCAGACATGCTTTAGAGTTATGGTAGCAGCTGTTTGCAGACTGTGGTGATGGTGATGAGTCTGGTTTCCTCAGGTGAGGACTCCGAAACCAAGAGGCTACGTACTGCGAAAAACATTGCTGATCTGAGGCAAAACCTTGAGGAAACCATGTCCAGTTTGAGGGGGACGACACATATCAGTCACAGGTAAAAACAGTGTGATGTGTGTTTTATTTTTTCTCATATTTTGTGTATGTTTCAGCCTGATAGAAGTGACTAAAGTTTGTTTAATTCATCTAAAATATTACTTATTTTAAAGAAAAGTTCTGGGACTTGTTCCTCATTTTCCTAAAAAAAAAGCAAAGGATTACAGTGAAGCACTTACAATTGAAGCGAATGGGGCCAAGCCGAAAACTGAAGTTTTAACAGGAGAATTATTCTAAGTGCTTTTATAGAATTATAAGCTTCAAATGTTTTCTTTTAAATCATTAGTTTAAAAATAGGCCCCATTCACTTCAATTGTCTAAAAGTGTCGAAATTATTTGGATCAACGCAACGATGATTTGGCGAACTGGTGATCAACCCAAAGGGCTCCCGCTAGTGGTAGTTACTTCTTACTGCACTTTCTCTGGTGTCAGTTCATGTTCAGACTCTAAATGACTTCTATTCAGTAGGGTTGAAGTACAACATGACATTAATAATGACTGGGCATAGAGATCACAGCACAGTTCAGAAAGCACCCCATTGTTTCCTGGGTGTGTGAACCCTTTTATTTCTGGGGGTTTGTGGGGTTAAACTCTAAATGGCTTTGAGGAAGACATTTTGATTGGCATTAGGAGCTCATTTGGGGGGTGCCGGGTTTTTGTCTTTGCCGTGATCAGTTTGATACGCATCTCGGGCTTCCAGGGTACAAAAGCTGGCCGTGAAATCGTCTGGAGGCCACATGCTGCCTGCTAATACTAGATAAAAAGCTTGTTTTAATATCCCAATGAAACCCTGTCCCGACAGGATGCATAATTTTGCCAAAAATTCAACAATGCTTTTTGCTTGCTGCTTGCACTCTTTCTTTCAAAAAGGTATATTTACCCCCAAAAAACTTTCATAATTTACTCACCTTCATGTCATTCCAACCCCATATTATTTTCTTTTCTTTTCTTTTGTGAAACTTTTTTTGAAGATATTTTGCTGAATGTCTATGCTGAAATATAGTGTCAGACATGGCTTGCATTGTTAGTTAACTAAAACTACAAGAATAAAAAATTATTTTTGTTAATTGAAATCAAGCTGGAAAAAAAATGAAGTAAAGAATATTTAAAAAAAAATATTGGCAACTTACTAACTAAAATCAATATAAATGAAAGCTAAATAGATATATATATATATATATATATATATATATATATATATATAAAAAAAGTGAAAAAAGCACATAACAGAATTACTCAAATGAAAACAGAAATAAAAGCCTATTTAAAATATTAGTAAATACTATAATGGCATAAATAATACTAAAATAAGAATTAATTATTATGTACTAGGTCTAACAAGTGTGCAAAAAATTAATTAATTATTTATTGATTTTTCGCTGATCATTGGTGTATGTTTTGAACATCTTAAACTCATTTGTCACATGGTGTTGTCAGTGATGTTACAACACTTTTTTCAATATTGAAATAAATTAAAATGAATAACAAAGCCAAGATGTTAACAAACCTATATAGTTTATGGTTATGTCATTAACTTCTCTTGTTTTTTTTTCTGTCTCACTGCCTACCAGCACTCTTGAGACCACCTTTGACAGCACAGTAACCACAGAGGTCAATGAGAGGGCCTTGCTTACCCTCAGTTCCCGCCCTGCTTCTGCACTGCCCTGGCGCCTGGGCTCATCCAGCCCTCGTCTACAAGCTGGTGATGCCCCCTCTTCAGGAAACACGTTCGTACCCCATGGCAGTGGCTGTGAGCGGCACACACACAGACATCAGACCTGCACACACAACGGAGTCGTCTGCGCCCTTGAGCTCTCAGAGAAGGTGGAGGATCTGGAGGGCGTCACCATGGAAACGGCAGGGTACATGAGTGATGGAGACGTCCTGGGCAAGAGCATGAGGGTGGATGGTGTTTCCAGTGGGTGAGTGTGGTTTGATGGTGTGTTTGCAAAAGTTTTCAAATGTTTCATCTGCATGACTATTGATAGATGATACATCAGCTTTAAAGGTAGGTTAGGCAATTATTTGATAAAAAATTGGTTGTAAAACTCTTTTCGCATCCTGATAGCAATCAATATTAGAAGTGGTCTAAAAACTAAAACATGTACATATATCTTCTGTGGAAGTCTCAGGACCAAAAAATGTTCGTCCTATCATTGCATTCGGTCCGATACGATGTCCTACCTGCCTGTCAATGTTTACATGTATATGTGTGTGTGTGTATATATACACATAAACAAAATTACATTAAGACATTTTACAGGTAAGAATGCATCTCTTTGCATCTGCCTCTGGGTGGCGCTCTTTAGTTAGTCCTTTTTGACTAGTTTATTTTGATTGAGTTACTTTCAAACAAGAATATTATAATCAATTGATTTTCAATCAATCAACTTTTTTTAATATGTAAACATTTTATGATGGGTACAAAAATGTGCAATTCATCCTTTTAACAAGTTAAAATGTCCGTTTAACGCTATATATCAAAAGATGCAGTGGTAGTGCAAGTGCGCAGTGGCTCGACGCGCCCTGCACTGAATTCCTACTGTGTCCCATGAGCGGTTAGCCACAGCTTTTTAGCATGTAATCATGTAACGCCGATCCAGCTTTCTTTATTCACTTCACTCTTTCATTGTGCCGTTCCCTAGGAGCTCTGCCAGTTTTTGCCTGCATGCTCAAAGTCCCCGGTGCACTGGTGTGGTTTGTGGCAACATGCAAATTACAGTATGTTTAGATGGTGTTGTTTCTTGGCTCTTGGCTTTGTTTTGGATCATGCAATCACATCCCAAGCCCGCCTGCTTCTTTATGCAGCTTTAAGTAGCTACTGACATAAATGTGCATTAGAGCCCCACTGCTGTACGATAACATTTTTAGAAGCCTCAATAGCTCTTTCATGTTAGCAGTTATTTTGTTCATATGTCTGTTATCAGCTGTTAATTTCGCAGTCCGTCAGTAGGACATGAAAACGCAACATGTAGCCTGTGGTAAGAGAACGGGAGTCAAGGGTCATGGGAAATATTCATGGTTGAATCCTGAGAGGGTGAATATATGAATATTTGGGGCACAAAGATAAAAGAGAGTACTTGAATTTACCTCACAGAGATGCATTTAGCTGACTTTTCATGGAAAAATGTGCAACCTTTTGACCCCATGGAAGAGATATGTGATTAGATCCAAATTTGGAAATGCGACTAAATGCACAAACACACGCAGCAGATGCAGAAATGCCGTGCATAATCTTTCCCTAGTCCTGTTCAAACAGGAATCAGACAGACACCTTTTATTGGATTCTCATATTCCTTCTGCTCAGTGCTGAATTCCAGTAGAGTGATTCTGTCACCACAAGAAAATCTTTGTGAGACATTTGATCATAGTTGGAAAGCTTTTAAGCCCAATTACTGAGACCATATATGGATGGATTTTGAAACGCAGTCAACATTGGGTACTTACAGCAAATTCTGTTTCTAAAACCAGATGCTTTGGTTTGGATTAGTGTCTTTTTACTAGCTTATCTTAGTACCATCTTAGTTACATGTTCGAATAATCGGATAAGGATAACATAAAAGGCATTTAAACAATGTTTTGTGGGAGATTATGTAGGGATAGTATTGATTTTATCCACTGAGATTTGACTGAATTGTGGATGCTGTGATTTATATATTTTTATATACATTTTATTTGAACATTTACAGAATATTTTGTTAGAATTTTTAGGACAAGTACTCATTTTATCCATTGAGATTTGATTGAGGTGTTTTTACTTTATTAATTTATTTTATTCTATTCTATTTTAATAACTTTTAACTAAGTAAAACTGAATATTTTGTAGAAAAACATAAAGGACTAGGTTTTTCCTGCCGATTTTTATTTATCTTTCCTTGCCTATTCAGCCTTGGTTATGTCAACAGACACTATAGAGAGAAAGTTATTACATTTAGATGAAAGATAATACAAACAAACAATTTTGTTCTTTACAACAGGGGTTTTCAACTATAGTGCCACCAGGTTATTATTTGATTATACATTGTCTATCTATCTATCTATCTATCTATCTATCTATCTATCTATCTATCTATCTATCTATCTATCTATCTATCTATCTATCTATCTATCTATCTATCTATCTATCTATCTATCTATCTATCTATCTATCTATCTATCTATCTATCTATGTATGTATGTATCTGTCAGTCTGTCGAGACTGCTGTTGAATGACTTGTAGTCTATCTATCTATCTATCTATCTATCTATCTATCTATCTATCTATCTATCTATCTATCTATCTATCTATCTATCTATCTATCTATCTATCTATCTATCTATCTATCTATGTATGTATGTATCTGTCAGTCTGTCGAGACTGCTGTTGAATGACTTGTAGCGGGTCACCAGGTCAGGGCAAATGAATAACTCCATGGGACAGAGTGTTTAACTAGTTGAAATAATCTTAACAAGCCTCTGTTGCTCAGTAACTAAAGTTAAACAGAAGCCGTTGATCCCAAATGTGCCCAGTGTTGCACCTGTCAAGGAGGTATATAATAGGAAATATTGTCCAGTTATAACATTTAAACACTATTCACAATCATAGATAACCTCTACAGAAAGTATAATGCTTGTACAGTTCAGGCCAGGGATGGTTTCATATCGTGGTTCTTGTGATGTATACCATAGTATTATTTATTTACCAAATTTATGGACCATGCCAAGACAATTGCCGCAGGCTACAGAGTAGACATACTCAAATAAAATTACTTTTAATCAGTTTAATCAATGTTAAATGGTCACATAAATCTACTAAACTGGTTTTGTCACAGTTTTGCTGTTTAATACAAAAAAAGCCAATTTAATATTTTTGCTGTACTAGTTGGTAAATCTTTGCTAGATGCTTTGAAAATTATGATTGATCAACCACAGGATTGTGAAATTCATATTTCCTGTCTTCTGATCTGAATCACACCTGATGATTCATTTATTATTTAATTATCTGTCTGAATTGAAAACCATAAATCATTAGTGTGGCGTATGCTGTTTGGAAATGTCCCACCTGTCCAGCAGGTTAGTCAGCCGCCCAGATGATGAAACAGTCACCTGACTCAGAGTGTGATTGCTTCACAGCAGGAAATGAGAGATCAAGCTAAAGGATGTGTGTCTTTAAGATGCTCTGCCGTCTCCTTCTGCAAAACTAACAACCAAAACGAACTCACTCCTATTATAAGCAGCAATCTGATAAAGTAAAAATGCGTATTTTATATTATAAATCTGCTTAATTATATATTATGTGTTAATGTTACTGTATGTAAACATTTATTAGATTATATGATAATAACACCTTTACAATAAGGTTGCGTTTTTTTACATGAGTTGCTTGTAAATAGTTAACAAGAACTAACAATGGAAAATACCAATGCATTTTGTTAGCTTATATGTTAAATAGGTTTCAGTCACGTGACTATGATGACGCGCGTAATTCAGATGGAGGGCAGGGAGTGAAGAGCGCAATGGACGAGATGGAGGAAAGTCCGTACTGTACTACTTTACACGCTATTACAAGAGAAAGATATAAACAAAAAATCAAATATGTTGGGCGTGATCCTTATGTTATGAAGAGGACCGATTTTTCAACTGAATTGAAAGATTTTCCTGCCATCGAGGGGGTAGATATCAGCAACTACCTCGTCTTACAGACATACTTTGACTTTGACAAAGTTCGGAAACGTTACACATTACACAAACATAGCCACTTAAGTTGTATTAACTCACTTTTGACGAAGTGATCACTGCACACACGGGCATTTTCCCATTCGGCTCCTCCCGAACGCAGATGTAGGTTTGCAAGCCGTAGGTTTTCAATTTCTTGGATTTTCCCCCCTTATGAACAACAACTTTTGGTACACGATAAAAACTCCTTGTGGTTTGATCAATTTAAGTAACCATAAACGACGCAAAACATAGGCATTTTGAGTTTGTTGTAATGCTTTCTAAATACAGCAAATCAATTCCTGCCCTCCATTTGCATTTCGCGCCATTGCAAAGCAGTGGCGTGACGTCATATGAAAACAAGCTAGTCAAACTTTAATACATTATTAATATTATTTAATGGATCTGTGCTAACATGAACTAAAAATAAATATGTATTGCTCATTGTGAAATTAATGTTAGCATTAGTGTTATTGTAATGTGAATTACTAATTATCAGGATGAAACACGTAATTGTTTTGTTAAATCTAATATCAAATATTGTGAAATAGTTTATATAACACCGTATAATTCACGGTTAAAATCTATAGTATTTTTTACCAGGACAATTAATTTACTTTCAAGTAGTTCTGTCATGCATGAGATGTACTTGTGTTACTGTAAAAATCATATTAACCTGAAACATTAAGCTTATCGGATCAGCCTGTTATCACCGCTGCTCTCCCACTGCTGTAGTTTTAAGTGTTTGGTTCATATTGCTTGTCGCCAGAGGGCAAATGACTGTCCTTTGAGAACCTGTAGAACATCCACTTAAATGGCTCAACAGAGTAAACACTCATCCACCTTGTGCCTCAGGTTAAAACACACTGTCCCACACAGCTCTCCTGTCCGCTTCTGCCTGCAGTCCAACCCACAAGTCTTATTTTTTTCTCTCTCTCTCTCCTCTCTCTCTCTCCTCACTTCTTAATGCAGTGTGTCCTTAGGGATACTAAGAACACAGATAGGTGCTTACAGTAAGAATATAAATACATAAGCGCACACCTTAACAGTCAACAGACATGGTCATGTGAAACCAACGACTTTCTTGATTGTCGCAGTCCTAGTTTGTGACTTTTAGTGAGGTGAGTGAATATTTTGAGTTGCATGTTGGTTATGGTTTTGTTTGAGTTAAGTCGAGTTTATAGCTGCTTTGGGATAATATATACTGTTTTTGAATTGAGATTAATTTTAACTAGCTAAAGAAGTTTGTAAAGTTCATATTGAGAGTTATTCTATGTGAAGTTTCATTTTTTTTATTAAAAAATAAATGTTTGGGCATAATTGGTTTGTTGGTGTTGTTTTTTTGAAAAATAAGTTTGTATGGGTTTGTACAATTTTATATATTATATTTATTTTTTACGCATATAAACCCTTTCAAAATATCAATATATAACATAAAACATATCAATTATAATAACAAAATATCTTGGCTTTGAGGAATTCATTATGGTTTGTTATAAAATGACTAAAAAACTTTCATAGCAATTGCTAGACCATATTTATTGAGACCCCAATCATATCAGCCATGGTTATTATTAACTAAAACCAAAACCATTAAAACATTTTTTTTTTAAATAAAATAAAATATTAACTGAAATGAAATAAAATCTATTTCAGCGAGTTGTCAAGGCAACATTTCTCATTTTTGTTTAAGTTGAAGTACCTAAAACTAAATAAACAAAAAACTAAAACTTAAAAAAATTAATTAAAATGAAATGAATTAAACCTATTATCAAAAACCATACTAGTATACCAATACTAAACAACACTGATCTGACCGCCCTGAAAATCTATATAAAGTAAGTATATAAAAATACATAGTATATGTGTCCTTTCGGTACAATCCATGACAAGATCTTCTAACATTATAGCACGTCTCTACCTATGCGTTTCCACTACATGTAGTAAAACTGGTTTTTCCTGTGGCTGATTTCTCTTGACATTGACAAACGTTTGTCTTTACGCTGTTAGTAGAGAGAATTGAATTCATTTGTTATGAAAGTGAACGTCCAGACACAACATGCTGTCAAAGGAGCTGGATAAGTATATATCATAGATCATCAGACGGCGGGCAACATCATGTAAAATATCTTTTTGTTATTGCGTCTCGCTACATATTTAACTCCAGTGTTTCACAAGACAGCCTGTCCATGCTCCATTAACAGATAAGACACCACATTAGACCCGTAATTGCGTCTTGTTTATATCTTGTGTGTTAAACTAGCATTTGTGTGTGTGTCTGCAGCTACATGACTGACGGAGGTCTCAACTTATACTCCCGGAGGGTTAACTGGGTCTCGGATGGCATGAACTCCGTGAGAGGGACCGTTCACCACTTTAATCCCAAGAGTCAAGAAGACACTGATAGGTAGAACTTAACCTTTCACCTTTGCATTGCATGCACTAACTCACCCTGTAGACTCTCATTTTTCATGTATTCTGTTTCTTATGATCAGTAGTCCTGAGTTTAGATCGCCACAGGATGTATGGTAGTCAAACCGGAGCATTTCAGATGGGCAACAGAGTTGCTTTTGTTTCCTCACAATGGAAGAGAGTCGTCATTGTCTTTGTGAGCGCCAAAGGCAACAGCTAATGCATCAGTTTAGACATACATCCACTTCTTTTTGCGTGTGTGCGTGTGCTCTCACATTCGGTGTGCTTTTGTGCCGTCCTGCAAGCCCTGCGGCTGTTTAACATCCCACATCCCTCACCGTTTGCGCTGAGTCTCCTCAAGCGCAACAATACTGTCTGTAAACATGGAAAACCGTCTGTGTTTTTACTAAACACATTCTGAACTGACAGTGGATGGCATATTTATTATTAAATGCGTCTGGTGACTCATTAGTTCACAATAGAAAGATGTCTGATTTGTCTGCTTTAAAAGGGAAAATGAAAAATGTAGAGATAGAAAACAAATACATAAGAAAGGATTTGGAAGAAATGAAACTGAAAAGCAGTGGGTGGGTAGGTAAGTAGGAATGATTGATTGATGGGAGGATTGGATCTGAAAGAATTTTTGTAAAGATCTAAAGAGTTTTTATTAGTGATCATCATAAGCTTCTCATTGATCATTCATGCATCTCGTGTTTTCCAAGCATGTATATATTTTCTGTGGAACACAAAAAGAAAATATTTAGAAAAATGCCTGTTTCTTTTCTTGTTGTTTTGGACCCCTTGGAGTTCAACAGTCAGGTTCCGCAAGTAAAAATGTGATTTTTAATGATAAAAACCTTTAAAGACAGCCCTAATGTGAGCTACAATGTTGTTAAACAATGGTATATCTATTTGTTGAAGCCATCAGTCCACGTTATTTTAACTTATTTTTTAAATAATCATGTTTAACAGCAAAATTCTTGGTGAAAAACTACTTTACCCATGATTCAGCAGTGAATCTCCTCCAATCAAAGAATTGAGAAAAGTAAATTGCAGCAAAACAACACTTTAGTGCTCACCGACTCCCATGAAGCACTGCGAAAATGATGAAAGAGTCACTCTCTCTACCCTCTCAAACTACTTAGATAATTGTATATGCATATTTTGCAACATTTTTAAATCAATAGTTTTATATTTCTCTGTAACGAAGTTCGTTGTTATGGGAAGGAGGCGGGAACCGGCGAACATTCAACAACTTTTAATAAAATAAATAAACAAATACAAAAACGAAAACGAAAGTAAAGACGGCAACCCCACACGGACGACTGCCGCACACATAATAAAACAGAAACATACCTTAATTCCTCAAATAAAAGCCGTGGCCTTTATTTACCTGAACTGCAGAAGGTAACAGGCTTTTATTTGAAGCAGGTTTTTATTAGAGGCAGGCCTTTATTTAAAAAAAATCAAAATCAAATTTCCGTCTGGGTTCCATGCTCCTCAAGACAATTTTATTTTCAATAAAGTTGTTGAAAAGACCGTTACACTAGCAGCACTAAATTATATCTGTGTTATATCTATTGTCTACTACCATCTATTGGCTGTACGTTACGATGAACTTGAATGCATATTAGTGGATGTTTTCACCTGGCCACTTCTTGTGTTTTCTCAGATCGGAAAGCTATCTGATTTATCCAAACAATTCTACTTAAATCTGCTCACAAATGCGTTTTCGCAAAACGGATATAAATCTTCTTCAATTCCCACGCTATATGCAGATTTAATGGAGTGCACGTCACCGAAAGCAACAGATATGAGCTGCATTTGATAGATCAGCTCTTTTCAAAATCAAAAGACCGCAATAAGAGAGAGCGCCAACAACCCAAGATCATTTCGTTTCTTTACTTTTAATGATGAGAAGAATTGTCTGCGACTTACTTTCACTTTTATTTGCAATAGTTTGCACGTTGGCTTTATGAATAGATGCTCAGCTGCGTGTTGCAGTAACGTTGTCACATCTTTGCTATAACATTACATAGCCTATAACACGCTCTCACACTTTTATTTTTTAGCGTTTTTGGGAGGAGTAAAATTTAGATACGTGGTTTCAACAATCAGATGCATTTGATTTACACTTGTGCAGTTTCGTCTGGAATCTCGTCTCAGATCTCCTCCTGAAGAAGTGGTTTGAGCGGATTTAAATTGTCTCGAATGCGCTTCGGATGGCATTTATACATGGTCTTTTCAGGATGAGATCACAGAACACGCATGAAGTGGACAGGTGTAACATCTCTTCATTGAAAGGCATTTAGGAGATTATCCACACTAATTTTCCCCCGGCCTTAATTTGAGACCGGCCTTTATTTTTCCGCGTTGATCACGCACCCGGCCACTATCAGAGGCCTGGCGTTTATTTGAATACCGTTTTTTATTTGAGGAATTACGGTAAATCCAGGCTTGGCCTCTGTCGTCCTTCACTGTCGTCGCTCCTCCTTTTATGCTTCCGCTTCTCCGTGATAGATACGAGACCGGTGCGTCACACAGGTGTTGCTCATTATCAATCACACCACCGGCCTCACGGCGTTCTCTCAAGGCCCTCGGCCTCATCCTGCTCGCCACATTTTTTATTTTTTTTGTCATTTGCAATGCTTCATGGGATTGTAGTTATTTCCCTAATTGAAGTCGTTAAGTATACACCCTTGTACGGTTAAGTACAGTCTTGTCATTTTTGTCCAATTTTTTTGCTTCTAATCAAAGTTTGTAAAATTGTGATTTACCTCGTAGCTCGTACCTGATTGGTTGGGTATGGCTTAGAACACTTTAACAAACTTTTATTAAAACAAACAGACTTTTATTAAAACCATTTGAAAAACAAATGTATGCAAAAAATACTTCTGTAACCAAGACGGCTTTAGTTGGCAGGCACTGTTGCACTTTATTGACTTTAATATCTTTTTTTGTGTTTTCGTAGAAGAAAGTTTATATAGACATGAGGGTGAGCAAATGTTAACAGAATTGTCATGTTAGGTGAACTCTGATTGGTCATTGAGATTTTGGTTTGACAGTCCAGTCCTGCAAAGTGGACCAGACATTGTCTGCAATGAAAAGTCTGGCTCTTCAAGACTAAACTTCCTCTGTCCTTGAAGTCAGTGCAGAACATCTCACAGATAAAATGGCATTCGATCACAATCTTGGCAGAAAGAGAGTCCGAGTCAGATTGATGACCTACAGACCAGCTATGTAATCCATGGTTTTCCAAATAAGGTAATTTTCTTGAGCCCAGCCAGGTGTGTTCCCATGATTCTGTGCCCAGTACCTGTCAAGATATCGTCTTAGTGCCCAGATTGATACAGGTGAAAGAGGGATGATCTAAGATCTTGTGAAATGTAGCTGGAGGGCAGGAATGGTGAGAATCCAATGGGAATTCCTTTTCTGTCCTCTTTCTTACTGGAAATGCTTGATGTCATGTATAATTTTGGAATTCTTTCTCTAACAGCAGCTGGTGTAAAAAACAAAAGCATTCAATCTTTTTGCTCACGTTATTTTGACTTGCTTTGCATCAAATCTTCCAAAACAAACTCCGGTCAGTGAAGAAAGATGAGGTGGTGTGAACTTCAGTGAAGCATCCCTCTGAGAGCTGCTTAAATTCCATCGTGAAGGGAGCCATGTTGGTTTTGGAGTTGGATGATGTGGATGCTGTAGAAAATTATTTAGATTAATTTGCGCTATACTGTAAATTCAGTCAACACTCCTGTGATCAGATCAGAACTCTCGCTTTGATGGTTTGGTGATCCTTTGCAGCTGATGATTCTTCTTGTTTTGCTTTGACTATATTTGTCTGGCAGATGATAAAGTATATTTCATTGATATTTTGCTATTAGTATAACCAGGGCATATTCGCATAAGCACTCTAGTGTTGTCATGAGACTGGAATTTCTAATTTCGATACAATACCTTGAAAAGCATCGATACTCGATACCATGGGAAAAAACTGCCGTATAGATATTTTTAATATCATCTCATATTTTTTGTCTATCCATTGAAAGTCTAGATATTTAATATTTTCAAGCTTCAAAAAGTACATGACACAAGTAACAGTAATCAATATGAATAAAGTGGGTTTAACCCAAGTCTTCTGAAGAGACATGATATATAAATATTTATATTATGCATGTCGCACCTGTGTTTCTTTGTGATAAAGGAAATAGGACCACCCTGTACTTTTACATAGACATACAGACACACCCTCAGAAATGACAGTCGTCTCAAGCATGTGGTGTCTGAATCTCAGTGTAGTTTCCTGCCGGTGGAGGGATGTCCGTTTTTCAGGTTCACGATGACTGCTACATTGTGTGTGACTGTGTAATTTGGCCGTGGCAGTTCAAACACGGCTCTGAAACGTGATCGGGGTGTCTCGCTCTGGAGAAAGGGGCTTGGGGACCACGTCTGGACTGAAAGGAGAGACCTGGTCAAACCACACCCACACACAGAGGAAATGTGCCATATTCCACACACATTTGTGGGTCAGTGGGTTTCTGTTCTTCGTTTCATTGCATGTGAATGCCTTTGGTATGCTACATGCTCTAAACCAGATCAAGCTTTTAGTCAGATCAGTTTTCGCTACTGTAGCTTTAAGACTTCTGTATGTAAATGACCTATTTGTAATGATTTTCTAACCTCCGTCTACCAGTGTACACTTTCATTCATCAGGGTTGGCTAAGTTGCTGAATACAGAATAGACATTAATATGTAAACGGTCATATGTTAATCATGTCATGTTTCATTACCCAGCCCTCAAACTAGGGCTGGGTAATATAGCTGAAAAATGTATATAATAAATTTGAATATGAATTTAAGACTATATAATAAATATATCTTGATATTTATGTATTTGAAATTTGAAATCTTATATTTGTATAATGTAATAGAAAAAAACTATTGTTTAAAAAGTATTTTAATATAATTGTTTTGTGCATTTTGTTTAATTTTGTGTTTTGTTTTTATTTGTTTTTTTCCTTCATTTTTTTTGCCAGATTTGTATTACTTTATATTGTTTGTGATATTATTTGTATTATTTTATAAAAAATAATAATAATATATTTAAATTTTATATTATTTATTTAATATATGTTCATATATTTTTCAGCCTTTTGATTAGACATTTATCTTGATATTTATGTATTTGATCTGAAACCTCTTTTTCCTGTAAGAAACCATTATTACAGAGTAAATTCAAAACATTTAATATATTCAATTCAAGATGTAAAATCACTAAAATCTGGTTTAAATTAAAAAAACTAAATGAAGACAAGGAAGAATAATTTTCATTTCTACGGACCAATATAATAAACATCAATGTTTACCTGGATGTATTTTAAAAAAAACATTTTAATAAAAAAAAAGGCACACTGACACTTTTTTGAGTGATGGTGCAAAATTGATTTTGTTACTTGTAAAACGATCATCGCAAATATATTGTGCATATCCAGTATGTTGCCCATTAAAATTCATTGCAACTATATTGTGAATATTCAATATATCACCCAGAAGGAAGCTTTGCGTGTGAGTATGTCTACATTAGAGCAGTAAAATGATATGCCCCCTTTAAGCAATATTTGATTTATGACTTGCGTTGCAACCTTAAAATATTTTCCAAAGGCATTTACATGGAATTGAATGTGCTTCTTTCTTTTTCCCTCTCATTGTTTTTAGGTGTCAAAATAATTTTCTTGCTGATATTTATCTATAATGCAGTTTTATATTTTGTCCGCCAGTGTTGTTTGGCTGCTGATAAATTAATGTTTTTGCCTATTGGATTTGACCGGAAGTCTTTGGGGCTACAAGACCTTCCGCCTACACAAACGTGCTCTCCAAAAGAGATGCAAAAAAAAGATGAGCTTTTTGCCAACAAGCAAGCCTAGCAGGTACAGTCATGAAGTTCATGGGAGGGCTGAAAAAGATCTCTCTGCGCTTTCACGCTTCTCTCGCACCCTCTGCCCCTCACCGCACACCCAGCCTCTGCAGTAAAAGCACAGTGGCTGAGACTGATTAGGCTCTTTGATAGCATTGGTGTGTCTGGTTCTCAGAGATCTGATAATGTGTCCCTGTGATCTGCAGTACCTGTAGAGTACAGTAAATGGACTGAGATAACTGAACACATTGGACTTGACAGACCGGTCTAAAGCTTGTGTATGAGGCAGTGAAGTAAGTGTGCTATTGAGGGTGACAGCTGAAGTTTCTTTGTATTTTTGTGTGAGTTTGTGTGCATTTGTAGATGTGTGTGTCCAGTAACTATACCTGCAGTTTATTTTGGCTGGTTTAGAAAACTTCTGATTAAGTGTTAACGCTTTACATAACCTGAATATAGCTGTTTTTAGGTCAGTTATTTTCTTTGTTTGTTTTTGTTGTTCTGAGTTTGTTTTATTTTGTTTTGCATGTATTTTTTTATCTTGTTTTGAAGGGTTTTGTTTTGTTTTTGTGTTTCATTTTATTTGCTTTTCTCCTTTTTTATTTTGTATAATCATTTTTTTTTTTTTTTTATGTTTTTGTTCGTTTATTATTTATTTTAGTTTTTCATTTAATTTATTTACTTATTTATTTATTTTCATTTTGGACCAAATGAAAGACCTCTTATAGTCAATGACCTGAGTATATCAGATTTTCAAAAAAGAAAAAAATGTAATGTAAGACGAGGACTGCATCGGTTGTTGATAGGTTTTTGAGATGGGTATTGCGCTTTTCATATGACACCAGAGCAAAGTCTGTCATTTTCAATGAAATATTCAGTTTTGGTTATATTATTATAAATATTATACATTTTATATATTATATATTTGGTTATATTTTTATAAATATTATACATTTTGATTAAACATTAAAAAGTTAAAAATGTCTAACAAAAAAAAAATTAATCGTATGTGTTAACACTTTGATCATATTTCACATTTACATTGGCAAATAGCTATTGGAACGGACTGGTCTATTATTGGTAAATTAGTAACATGGGTGAAACCCAGAAAGTAATTTAAGTTTGCCTGCAGAATTCCTGCACAAAGGGAGATGCAGCCTCTGTCTATTGTCATCTGTTACGCTTAAGTCATCAACCTCATCCATCGCCAAAACTGTGATGAGTGTAAGTCTGGTTCTTTCACCTTAAGCCCTCAGGACAAGCTCAATGACAGCATGTGAAGCATTCTTCACTCTTAAGCTGCTTAAGTCGCCACCCGTGCAATTATTTTTTTATTGGCGTGTTGAGGCAGAACATTTGGGAACTCTATCTTTTGGATGTTTTAAATGCAAGACATTGATTGATTTGTTGTTTCAGGTTGAATCAAAGAATGCAAAAGAACATCCGTCCATTTGCCCTTGACACGTCTGGTATTGATGGAGAAAGCGATATGTAGAGAGAACTGTTTCCTCTGTGGTTTAGGATGGGTGAACATGGGCTCTGAGGGGGGCTTAGCAATCACATCAGAGCGGACCCCTCTCCAAACAGTTCAATGGATGGGACGAGAGAGAGAGCTCTTATCTGACATCTGAGGAAACAGCTACTTCCTTTACCACAGTCTGTACATACAACACACGACTGGCAGCCAATGCTCTGTGGTTTCTGATGGAGATGTGCTGTGTGTTGCTGGATGGGACCATTCAGGAATTATGGTATTGGAGCTGTTGACCAAGTATTATTGTTTGACTTTTTGTTTAGAGGAAAGCTGAAGTTGCTCATTCTTAACTGAGAACACTTCTAAAGGCCTGTTCACACCAAGAACTATACATATATAACGATAATTATATTAGCGTCCACACCAGCAGCACACAATATCATTCTGTTTATTCTAAGCGTGCAACAGTTTTGTTGTCTGCTGCTTTAAATGCTCGTAAAAGCAGGATGGATTCTGATTGGCTGTCGATGTTTATCGTCCATCAGCTGGAAAAAAGAAATCGTTCAGAAAGCGCTTCCAACTATATTGTTTCTCTGTGCCATTATCATTTTAGTTGTGGTGTGACTGTGGACTCTGCTGTTCTTTTATATTTTGAATAATTTTTAGAACTATATCCAGTTCTGGGTAGATTTGCATACTTGCATTCCATTCTTTATTTTCAACAACATGAAGTGCAGTAAATAACACATACATATTACAAATATTACATTACAGAGTGAGAGAAGTTTTGCAGCTTGGTAGATTCTGAAGTCCACGTGTAAAATTGTTCACGTGGACAATGCGATTGTTTTTATGGGGAGGAATCGCACCTTTAACTGCTAACTGGATGCTTGAGACAATGATCTTAATCACTCAGCACAGCCATCACACCCAGCAGCCGCCCATTCACATGCAAATGTGGCCGGAGAACAGGAAGTTGGAGATGGAGGGACAGAGAAAAGAAAAGAAACACACTGAAAGACAGAGGGAGGAGGATATCCATCAACACATGGGACCCCCATCCCCCCACAGTGTGTGCGAGAGAGAAAGAGAAGGAGAATTAGTCATATAAATGGATTGGAAAGTGTCAGTAATACTTAATTAACTACATTGTTCGGGAGCAGGACAGTAGCCAGTAGTTGTTCTCAAAACATTTTTTCCTGAAAAGGCTTTTTCCAGTAACAAACTACTTTTTTCACCAAGTAGAAGTTTAATGTAATAAAATGCTACAGAATGTTATTTTTTTGTCACCCACAACTTTACAGCAATAGAAAATAATAATGTCTGCTGTCTCATGTAAAGCATTGAGAGGATTCACTAGGGAATCTGTTCCTTTGGATTGATTCGTTTAAAATCTGTCTGTCTGTCTAGTTGTTTAACTATAAATTATTAACTTGTAGCTTAAGCTATAGTATGAGCAATCGATATTGTGATGATCTCATTTTGAGAATTTATATTTTAGGGGTAAAAAACAATGCAAAACGTGCAGCTTTTGTCTACCATCATGTGCTGTCGCTGTGTGTATTCTGTGATTGAAAGTGAGAGACAGAGAACGAGAACAAGAGAATATTTGTGTTGTGTCAGTGTGGCTTGTGTATTTGCAACAAAAGAACACAGAAGTGAAATAGAGGGATGGAAACACAGGAAGGAAAGAGAACAACAATAGAGAAATAGTCTTGTGCTTCGTGTCCTCTTGGCCCCTACAGACCCATTGGCTACAATAGAGCTCTTCTCTTATCTATATGTATTTTTATCTTGTGTAAATTATTTTTTGCAGCATTTGTGAGGTGAGAACTGTTCTACCTTTTCAAATTTTACACTTTTTTGCAGTTAATTTTAAATTAAAATGTTCAGTCTTAACTAAATACCCACCTTTGCTCATGTAATTTACCCTTTAAACAAATCGCATATTATTTACATTATATTATTTACTCTAAAGCTATTTAAAATGTTACAAAATATTTCTATTTCAAATAAATGTTCTTGAGCTTTTAATTCATCAAAGAATCCTAAAAACGATTGTCCACAGTTTTTTATGACGCATATTTTATCACACGTATTATGCAAATCCATTATGTTGCCGTTGCAAGCTGCTTTGCCTTTTGCATGTTTAACAATTTTTTCCACATTCAAAACGATTCAAATCATGTTCCGCGGTTCCCTAGAAATCAGCCCAGAGTCACAACAACTGTCGTTTGAGGGCTGAAAGTTGTTGTCTTGTTATATTTTAATGTTATGTTTAATTCATGTTGAAGAGAAGAGAGAGAATGCGAGCAGGATGGAGAAAGGAACTACTCCGAATTCCTCATGCTCACTAGCAGCTCTGTCATTACAAACGTCTGGCGGCAAAGGTTTGGGCACGAGGGCTGGAATCTCTGTCTCTCTCTCTCTTCTCTCTCTCTCTCTCTGTGTTATTATACAAAGTCACACACTCAAAACTGCTCTATGAAGACAGAAACCTCTTGTCACAGTCACACTATATATATATATATATATATATATATATATATATATATATATATATATATATACACACATTCCCAAGGATTTTAGACTTTTATTTGTATTTTTAATGCTAGCGAGATTAGAAGCTACTTTTTTATGTGTTTTTATGTATTTGTGTATACAAAAACAGCTCAGATGTTACATATATATGGTCTCGTTTGCCCACAAAGTTTTGTGCCAATGTTTAAGGCCAAAAATGTTGTTTGCTGTTTTGTTAAACGCAACAAAACTGCATCTTTGTCTGTTAGCAGGATCTTTCCGCTAAGGATTAGGGCAACTTGACCTTTAACTATGGGATGTGACCCTTAAAAACTTTCGTGAACAACAGGGCATGAGAACGTGAAGCATTGCGGAATGAACTAATTGGCCGGGTTTGGTGAAGTCTGTAGGTTAGTCACTTATTGACTTTGCGCCTTTCAGCCACAAGCTAGCCACACGCTAAACCGCAGACAGACAGACAGAACTGTAAACCGAAAATGGATTCCCACACTCGTATCACGGTGAACTATGTTTCCAAGCTGTAAAAACACACTTAAGCCGTAACTTATCACAAAAGATGGTGCGCTTTAGAAGATTAGCCTACTCCTTCACACACCTACACACACACTTTTAACGTACACACAAACACATTTCTTGTAGGAACCTGCCTTGCCTCAAACCTGTAAGGTCACCTGGGATTTACGACGCAACGCAGATGTCCAGATCTAACTCATGTGAAGACTGTGACTGTCAAACCTGTCCTACTGAGATGAAAGACGAACTTTTGAAAACACATTTGCTTGCCACCAGTTGATATATGGAAAAATATATAAACATAAATATTAGATGAAAAACTTTAACTTGAAATATTGCAAGAATATTGAAAAAAGTTGTAAGTACTAAAATTACTTAAACAAATAAATTAAAGCTATATAGAATTATAGTTTTAAAAGGAATTATTACAAATGCACAAAACAAAATTACTAAAACAATGGAATTTTTTTTTTTTTTACAAATAAAAGCTAATTAAACATATTAATAAATACTATAATATAATATCAATTATACTAAAATAAAGCGGTTCTCCTCCTGGGTCTCCCAAAAATTTTGAAGTGATAGTTCACCCCAAAATTTAGATTGTCATAATTTTTTCACACTCATGTTGTTCCAAGCCTATATGACTTTCTTCTTCTGTGGAACATAAAAGACAATATTTTGAAGAACTGTTTTTGTCTCTACAATGGATGTCAATGGGGTCCAAAACAACATTGTATGGACATTTTTCTAAATATCTTCCTTTTTGTTCCATATTTTTACATATATTATATGGTCTCTTCTAGATATTAGCATCAGCATTGGCCATTATGATGCATTAGTTGACCGCTTCTGTTCACTTTAATTCTATAGATCTGTACTCCTACTGTTTGCCATTAATTGTCCCTCTCCCCATCTGAGAGAACTTTGTTTATTGTGAATATTCACAAATCAACCTAGTTGATAATAGCAGATTTTTCGTCTACTTGAAAACACAATTTGATTTAAAGCTTTAGTTCATTACACATGAATAATTCAACTTAATTAACATCTTGACATTCTTTCTAATCCAGCTCTGTTCTGAGACCAGTTTATAGAGTCAACAGCCATCTCCTTTTGAAGTCCTGCCGGGCTTAAAGACTGCTTTGTGATCAGATTACCATTCCTTCAGTTGGTAAAGCCGCTCCCCTCAGCTTGTGGTTGGCTGCTGGGTTTGTGTGTGTGTGTTTGCGGGGAGAATCGGTGTCTCTCTCTCTCTCAGAGCAGCGAGAGGCAGAGTGAGGGAAGGAGTGCAGTGGAGCTTTACTCATGAAGCTGCCCGCCACTCAGCCAAACTTTAGCGGCCTCTCGCCGGTTGTCCCGGGATCAGGCTCTTGCCAGGGAATTCTGCAGCCTGGCTCCGACACTCTGAGGTAGAGAGGAGGAATTTTCTTTGTTTGAGGATTTATGGGGTGGAAAGTTGCTTTGCCACGTGGGACTGTTTTTGTGTGAGTGTCTTGAGTGTGAAAGAGAAAGGTGTGTGGTTACACCGCTTTACTGATCTTAGATTGTATTAGAATAAAATGAAATATACATTTAATATATTTTTAATATATGCTAAATATTGCTGTTATAAAATAAAAATAAAATGTTTAAAACAAGTGAAAATTGATGCTTGATGCTATTTTGTTTCTCAGGTGCATTTTTAAAGATTTTTTTGTTTGTTGACAAAAAAAGAATATACTGATTAAGAATTGGATTTTTACAGTAAATGTGTATGATAATGATTGTCGTCATGTTTAATTTTATACAGTATACTCAGAAATCACAATTTACGCCACAATTTCCAGTATGATTTATGTACTTTATGTTTTTGTGACGGTATGAATGGTGAGGACTGTGACTGTGCTCAGGTTTGGTGCAGTACGTGTGTCAAACGTCTTTCTTGCTTTTTTTCAGGTATTGACAATCTCAAAATTTAGGACACTGTCACAGCTTTGTCTGTTTTACTTTATTTAAACACATTATCATTCAATGGTTTGGGTCCGTCAAAGATTATTATTTTTTTTTTAAAGAAATTAATACTTTTATTCTGTATTTTAACTTGATCAAAAATCCCAGTAAATACATATATAAGGTCACAAAAGATTTCTATTTGATCTAAATTCTGTTCTTTTCACATTTCTATTCATCAAAGAATCCTGAAAAGAAAATCCAACAAAATATTAAGCAGCACAACTGTTTTCAACATTGATAATAAAAAGAGATGACACTAAAGACTGAAGTAATGGCTGCTGAATATTCAGTACATGTATTAAAATAAAAAACAGATATTTTTAATTGTAATAATATTTCACAACATTACATTTCTTTTCTGTATTTTTGATCAAATAAATGCAGCCTTGGTGTGCATAAAAGACTTCTTTCACAAACAAACAACAAATCTTGCCAACCCCAAACTCTGCTGTAACTTTTATAATAATTTTCCAACATTTGGAAAGCTAAAAAATCATAGCCGCCACTGCCATAACAATTAACATGAATATTTGTCTCAAAGCAACAAGCTTGTCAACCTTTTTTCTTGCTGTTCCTGGTTAAAGTACCTTTCCTGATCTCCCACAATGCCTGGCAACAGGGCTGGGGTTGCTGTAGAGATGGGTATCCTTGCAGAACTAATTGATAGGCCACCCAAAGCAAACAGGACAAGGGTGGTGTGTGCAGTCAAGCTGTAGCTCACAACTCCACACTGCTCTTCTAATAACAGGTCTTTAGAAAAAAACCCAATTTCCTGCCCTGTGGATCAACCCCCACTATATGCTTTTACTTCTTTGGGGCTTGACACTAATCTAATGTCCCAGACGGGGGAAGGGAGGGACGGGTGCCGGTGTTTCTGCATGCATGCACGCGCGTGTTTGACTATGGTGGGATAGATGACAGGTTGTTTTGGGGCGGTTTGCGCTCAGTCGTGTCACACTTGTGTCCTCTGTCACTGCTAATTAATTAAATTTGCCAATTCATAATAATCTTCATCTCCAGTAAGCTCAGTGATTTGTCATTTGTGAACAAATCATTCAGAACGGTTTGTTCATTGGCTCTAGAAGACCTGGTAAATAGTGCATGAGATGTATGGACTACTTTTATCAAATGTTCATGGTCATTTTGCATTCTTTTTTAGGCTTGATGTTGCAATTTCACTTATGTCTCACAAATCTCACATATATCGTTCTGAAATCGACCTCAACCATTGTGCTCGATACCAATGATTTTGCAATAAAAAGTCATATTTCAACATGAAAAAATGATCTGTGATATGTTATTCACATCAATGTCTGTACTTTTATTGTATGTCAATAATTGTCTTATTTGAATGAATATGACAGATGAGCCATAATATTTTCCTCTGAGTGGTTGTAGTCACTCTCTACCAATAGTTCTTAAGTTAGTTTTTTAACTCTGTTTTGTGCTTTTAATTTATTCAAAATGTTTATTTTCTCTCTGGCATTTCAGAAAATTCCTTTGTTTGAATTCCATGCCTCATTCTAAAGAGTTCAGAGGCAATATTTTGCACACTCCCCTTCTATTTTGGGCTGGTTTGCACTTGGGCAAAGCAAGGGGAGGAATGTCTTTGGATTATATTGGAAAGAAAGAAAGAGAGGAATAAATTCTTTGAACATTTATAAAAGTACCACTTTCTGACCCACCTCAACCCTCTATGCCACCCACACCCTCTCTTTCTCTCGCTTTCATGTGAGAAGTATTGTGTGGAACATTTGCAGAACTTTGTTTTGTTGTTGTGAAGATCAGAGGTTGACTCGCTGGTCAACAAGGAAATTGTATGTCGACCTATTCTGTTATTCTGGACAATATTGCAAGAGTTGGTCGGGCTGACCTCATTTATTCAATACAACGTATTTAAAGCATTAATTAGTTTTACTTGTAGTATAAATTTATATGTACACAACACTGCAATAAAATACTACTTACTAACTGACCTACTTACTTTCGTATTTACTTTTTTAATATAGTTTTCCCCCTTTTTTACTTTTACGAGCCAGTTTCAGGTGGCAGGTTCTCATTCTAATTTAATAAAACTTTTAATTATTCTCATGCTAAAACAATCTAATAAAAATATCTTATGAATACATTTACATTATTATTAGTAGTAGTAAATTAATATTTAATGAATATAAAAAAATAATATGAATGTATCAATAATAAACTAATATTTAATGTATATTCAAAATTAATATAATAATTCAATTTTAATATTTTTGCTGCATTTTCTTAGAAGGCAAAGACTTTTACTAAATCTGTTAGTAGGGCACTACTATGTAGATGGCTTCAGATAAACCAAGTGCACTAAAGAAATTTTGGCGGATTTCATGGCGACTTTAAAAAGGAAGAAGTGACTCATTCGTGTCTGTTTTCTTTCCATTTTGAGGGGCTTTTGGTGTTTGTTTGCATTTGCCATCTATAGCATCTGACAGCATATGGCAAATGATGAATGAAGCAGATCATTTAAGCAGACACATGCAACCAGACAAACACATAAGCACAGTGTGTGTGTGAGAGCTATTAGTGACAAATAGCTCCAATGGGACCAACTTTCTCACAGCTCATTAAAACAGGAACCACAGACGTCCTTCCACGGCAGTTATGTCGAGTCAGTTATGACAGACTTGAGCTATGGGGACTTTGCTCATATCAAAATAAGTATCTATTCAGGTCTTTCGCAGGACGTCAGAAATGTGGTGGATGTTTAAACACACGCCTCTCTTGATTCAGGACTGTCTGTGAATGAGCTTATGGGCTGGTTTGTTTGCCTGAATGATCATGAGAAATGAGGAGGATTAGGTGGTATCTTCGGTGTTGATAAGATGTTTTGTTGCCACACACTGTTGATAAAGCCAGTTCTTTTAGCATTGCTCGAGGCTGGAGTAGCCATAACTGGTGACTTGTGGGAGTTTGGGCAGTCTGTGTTTGGATTTAGCAAATAGCATGGAGGGACTTCCTGTTTACACATCCACAATACATTCATATCAGCAAATGTCATTTTCTCTCCCTCTCAAATCTTGAGTTGAGAATCTTGAGAATCAGGTCTTATGATAATAGCTTTACCAACATGGATAAATTGTTTTTTTTAGCCTCATTCAAAATAAATTATCCAAATGTATGATTCTATTATTGTTAGACTTTGTCAAAAGTATGTTTTATATATGTACTTGTATATGAGCAATATCGCACTCGTAGTTGTGCCATATGGCTCTATATCAGCACAGCTGTGATTACCTATTGCTGAATCACAGCCATGCTGATATGGAGCCATATTGCATATAATCATGTGGTATTTCTCATATATGAATAAGAACCTTTTTTCGTGATTTGAGATAAAGCATCAAAATGCTGATTCTGGTATTGTCAAATAAATGTCTTTTTTTTAGCATGATTCGAAATAAATTTTCAAAATTGATAATTCTGTTGTCAAATTTTATTTAAAAAAAATACATAAAAATGTTGCCATATTTAAGCAAAAATAGCACAACTGCTGATTTTGTCAGGTTTTTAAAAATTAGTACACTTTTTTTAAGCCTCATTTAAGCTACAATAGCACAATTGTTAATTCTATTGCTGTCAGTTTTTATGATTTGACAATAAAATGTACAATCCAAATCCTCTCACAACTAGGTTTCCCCTTTATCCAGTAGTGCCTTTGGTCCATATGATTTTGGTTGAGTCCTGCTGAGCATCCTAATGGATTTCGTGGGGGGATAGCCAAGCAGAGCGCACTGAGAATTTGAGGCGCAGAGCTAATTAAAACAAGTTTTGAGGAGCAGAGAGACGCGCCTAATGTCTGAAGCATGATGGGAATGCAGGTTTTTATGCCCTCACTGTCCCGGTGCAGACTTCATGACTCTCCACAGATGTTGTTTTTGCTTACCTTTCCTTCCATTCCTACATTTTCCATATTATGCTGAACATTCTGAATCCATGTATTCTGTTTTATTTCTCGCAGTCTTCCTTTCAGTATATTGATATCATGTTCCTCAGAAATATAGAGAATAAACTGTTCCTCTCTCTTTCCTCTTTGTTCTCAGTTGGGACGACAGCAGCTCAGTCAGCAGCGGGATCAGTGACACCTTGGACACAGATGACCTCAACACCAGCTCGTCCCTTAGCTCCTACGTCAACACCCCATCTGTCCCACACAGAGACGTAGATGAACAGGTCAGTCATTGATTCCAAAGGCAACTTCAGAGCCTCGTGGTCTACAGAATCAGAAACATCTGTAGATTTTCACATGGGAAACAACAGAGCACTTAAAAAACATTAATATTATAAAGTCTACATCTATCGTTCTATATATACTGTAAATAGATAGATAGAAAGAGAAATTATATTATATGTATATATTTAAAAATGTATAGAATGGTTTTAAATATATACAGTGTGTATATATATATATATATATATATATATATATATATATTTTTTTTTTTTTTTTTTACATTTATAGAGATTCTTTTCACAAATGTTTTACTTGCAATAGTTCCACTTTACCACTTTACTTAAAGGGTTAGTTCACCCAAAAATGAAAATTAAGTCATTAATTACTCACCCCCATGCTGTACCAACCCCGTAAGGCCTTCGTTCGTCTTCGGAACACAAATGAAGATATTTATGATTAAATCTGAGAGGTGGATGACTGCTACATAGGCTCCCTAAGGGAATGACACTTGACGGCCCAGAAAGTCATTAAAGAAAATGTTTAAATATTCCATGTCACAACAGTGGCTCAACTATAAGTTTATCAAGCGACGAGAATACTTTTTGTGCGAAAAAACAAACAAAAATAACGACTTCATTCGACTATTCCTTTTCTTCCTTGTAGGCCTGAAACGAGACTTCAAGAGATTTCCACGACGCACGCGCGAGAATTGCGATCTCCTTCAACTACTTCAGTTCAGTTCTCGCGCGTGCGCGTCGTGGAAATCTCTTGAAGTCTCGTTTCAGGCCTACAAGGAAGAAAAGGAATAGTCGAATAAAGTCGTTATTTTTGTTTGTTTTTTCGCACAAAAAGTATTCTCGTCGCTTGATAAACTTATAGTTGAGCCACTGTTGCGACATGGAATATTTAAACATTTTCTTTTAATGACTTTCTGGGCCGTCAGGTTTCATTCCCTTAGGCAGCCTATGTAGCAGTCATCCACCTCTCAGATTTAATCATAAATATCTTCATTTGTGTTCCGAAGACGAACAAAGGCCTTACGGGGTTGGTACAGCATGGGGGTGAGTAATTAATGACTTAATTTTCATTTTTGGGTGAACTAACCCTTTAAGGATGAAACTCAACACTATTTTCAGTTAACTAAAGTGCATTAAGTACAAATTTAGTTGTTCCAATTTAGCAGACTTTAAGTATACCAATTTAGTATACCAAAAGTATACTAAAAAAAAGTATACTTAAATTAATTGCAGGGTATTTACACTCACCTAAAGGATTATTAGGAACACCATACTAATACTGTGTTTGACCCCCTTTCGCCTTCAGAACTGCCTTAATTCTACGTGGCATTGATTCAACAAGGTGCGGAAAGCATTCTTTAGAAATGTTGGCCCATATTGATAGGATAGCATCTTGCAGTTGATGGAGATTTGTGGGATGCACATCCATGGCACGAAGCTCTCGTTCCACCACATCCCAAAGATGCTCTATTGGGTTGAGATCTGGTGACTGTGGGGGCCACTTTAGTACAGTGAGCTCATTGTCATGTTCAAGAAACCAATTTGAAATGATTCGAGCTTTGTGACATGGTGCATTATCCTGCTGGAAGTAGCCATCAGAGGATGGGTACATGGTGGCCATAAAGGGATGGACATGGTCAGAAACAATGCTCAGCTAGGCCGTGTTATTTAAACGATGCCCAATTGGCACTAAGGGGCCTAAAGTGTGCCAAGAAAACATCCTCCACACCATTACACCACCACCACCAGCCTGCACAGTGGTAACACGGCATGATGGATCCATCTTCTCATTCTGTTTACGCCAAATTCTGACTCTACCATCTGAATGTCTCAACAGAAATCGAGACTCATCAGACCAGGCAACATTTTTCCAGTCTTTACTGTCCAATTTTGGTCAGCTCTTGCAAATTGTAGCCTCTTTTTCCTATTTGTAGTGGAGATGAGTGGTACCCGGTGGGGTCTTCTGCTGTTGTAGCCTATCCGCCTCAAGGTTGTGCGTGTTGCGGCTTCACAAATGCTTTGCTGCATACCTCGGTTGTAACGAGTGGTTATTTCAGTCAAAGTTGCTCTTCTATCAGCTTGAATCAGTCGGCCCATTCTCCTCTGACCTCTAGCATCAACAAGGCATTTTCGCCCACAGGACTGCCGCATACTGGATGTTTTTCCCTTTTCACACCATCCTTTGTAAACCCTAGAAATGGTTGTGCGTGAAAATCCCAGTAACTGAGCAGATTGTGAAATACTCAGACCGGCCCGTCTGGCACAAACAACCATGCCACGCTCAAAATTGCTTAAATCACCTTTCTTTCCCATTCTGACATTCAGTTTGGAGTTCAGGAGATTGTCTTGACCAGGACCACACCCCTAAATGCATTGAAGCAACTGCCATGTGATTGGTTGATTAGATGATTCCATTAATGAGAAATTGAACAGGAGTTTCTAATAATCCTTTAGGTGAGTGTATATTAAGTACATAAATATGTAATTTTATTTGTATGTTTTTGTAGTACACTTAGCCTAAAATAAATGTATTTCAAATACATTTTTTTTCACTAGGGTTGATAGTTAATAATAAATGCATCGTAAATCTTTATATAAAACTTTGAAATCTGTTCATTTGAATAAAAATCAACCCCTGGGGCATAAAAGTCCCTAACTTTGAAGACACCCATATAAAGAGCCATAATACAGAGAAATCTTGCAGTCTTACAAATATCCTGTTGAACTGTTAAAAAGTCCTTGAATTGTATTCAACATCTCTGTTTATCATTACATGCAATCAAAAACAGACCTGCACATTTACAGCACTGCTTTGGGAGCGGTTCTGTTGCTTCATTGTCCTTTTTGATTCAATGAAACATTGGTGGGCCCTTATCAGAATTGGCCTGAACCCACTGTGTGCAGTCTTTGTGAGTGTGAGTCACCAGACTGACTCAACTCTGCCCCAGTGATTGATCATCTTTACAAGCTCAAAGCAGGTTAACATATGCTGAACAAATGGACCAGTACAGTGAAGCTAAGACACTGTGTCTATCTAGCCTGTTCTAACAAGATGAGCTCTGTAAATCCAGACGTGACGCCCTGGGTTCTGTGCCAATAAGTTTGTCTACACCTGTTGCTTCTCGGTTTGTGCATTTGTGTTGGTCTTTAAATGTTAAATCCATGACCTTATTTATCTACAGTCTCCCATATTCATCTCCTTAGATGAAAATACTCATGTTTCTCCATTTGTTTTTGATCTTGGTACTGCAAAAAAAAAAAAAAAAAGGCCCAGATGTGGTTTTCAGTACCCAGTGTTTTTTTAGTATTATTGAGATACTATTTCAGTTTTTATTTATTTATTATTATTTCAAATTAGTTTTTATTTTTGTTTAGGTTTATTTTAATTTAATTAAGTTTTAGTAATTTTGTTGTGTATTTTGTCACTTTAATGTTCTTATTCAGTTATTGTTTAAAATATTTTTATATAGATTTTTTAATTTAATTTAATTTAAATTATATATTAGATTTTAAATATCAATTTAAACTAAGGCTACGTTCACACTGAAATTTTTTCCATTCACACAGTCTGTGGGAATGACAACCACATTTACTTACAGGTGTGAGTCTCGAAATGTCCCGTTCAAACAGCAACTTACAGTTGCGTCTCGAATATTGTCTGTATGAACGTGCAACAGGAGTCAAGCCTGTATTCTCTTACCAGTTACCATAACGACAGTGACCAAAGTTATATTAAAGATGGCGACGTCCATACAACTGAAAAGTCTTATTTCTTTAGACACGACAAGAGTCCAATTGAGTCCCGAGTTCATCCGTCAAATCTTTATCAACCGACAGCAGCTTTAATATCTGGGTGGAGAGCGGAGCATTTGAGTTACTAATGGGAGCCGCTCCTTTTGAACACACGAAAAACTACAACACACGCGTTTGTGCAGCGCAGAGCGTCTCTCTCGCACTGTATGACGTGACAGTCAACTAGTTGTCCAGTCCGGTTCTGTTCACTCTGCAAGGGTTCTCCGAGAATGTGGTTTTGAGTTCTAAAAATGTACAGGTGTGAGTTCAGTGATAGAATGCGGTTGTCACTCCGGTAAATAACTGAAATGTGTGTGAACGTAATTGTATTTAAGACTCAATTACTAGGACTGACAACAGTATTCTGCTGCTGTGTGACCGTGACCTAAATGAAAACTAAAAAAAAAAATTGCTTTGGCAACTAGCTGAAATGTTTTTTTGTTTTGTTTTTTAGTTGATGTTTATTTTATTCAAGTAATGAAAATGTTTTTTAGGGTTTTAGTTAACTACAATAAACCTGCTAGTAACCTGATTTGAAATTCAAAGAGTTTAGAACCGTGACTCAAAAGTGCGTCTGAAGCCAAATATCTGCCACCTTTCACTTCCACGCCCTTGTACTTTTTCCCTATATAGTCTCCCCTCATTCTTCAGGCTGGAGTGGAGGAAGGATTTATTGTATCGGCGTTGAGATAACAATGTTTTGGAATTGGCCTGATAACAACTGGAGACTATTAACATTCTTTCCCTGGCAATAATTTTTTATGTGAATTTTCAGTAGCAGCTGAACAACGGACTTTCTAAAAGGGGGTGATGTCATCTTGGCTACGTTATGGAAGGTCATGCAATGAACGAGTTGGCCCTTATGTCTCACATAATCAGATTTTATGATGACTGTTGATGGTGTTGCTGAATAAATAAGACGCAAATTAGCTGTTGGTGATATTGCATCTCAGTCATTAGTAATTTTTTTATATATTAGTCCAAAGACTTTTTATTTACTTTTTCATGCAAAGTTCTCTCAAATATGATGATCCCTTTGGCAGGAATCCACTTCTGAAAATAAGAAAACAGTTATATGATTTTATATATAATCAATCATTTATACCATGTGTGAGAAATATCAAGTCTGATTTTTCATATTAAATTGTTTCCCATATTAAATAATTTGCTTTTATATTGACATTGTATGAAATTAAAAAAAATAAAAATAATCTAAACATTAAATTTTTTCACAAAACTACATGCATTATGTACACTCACAGACCACTTGCCAGTACACACTGTACACTCACTTGATGCTCCTTGCTAGTACTGGGTTGGAACCCCTTTTGCCTTCAGAACTGCCTTAATTCTTCTTGTCATAGATTCAACAAGATGCTGGAAACATTCCTTATAGATTTTGGTCCATATTGACATTACCCAGTTTGAGATGATTCGAGTTTTTTGACATGGCGCGTTATCCTGCTGGAAGTATCCATCAGACGATGGGTACTACACTGTGCTCATAAAGGGATGGACATGGTCAGGCTCAATTGGTACAAAGGGGCCAAACCAAGTGTGCCAAGAAAATATCCTCCACACCATTACACCACCAGTAGCCTGAACTGTTGATACAAGGCAGGATTGATCCATGCTTTCATGTTGTTTACACCAAATTCTGACCCTACCATCTAAATGTCTTGGCAGAAATCGAGACTCCTCATACCTGGCAAACGTTTTCCCAGTCTTTTATTGTCCCATTTTGGTGAGCCCGTTAGAATTGTATCCTCAGTTTCCTGTTCTTATCTGACAGGAGTGACACCGGTGTGTTCTTCTGCTGCTGTTCATCTGCTTCAAGGTTCAACGTGTTGTGCGTTCAGAGATGCTCTTCTGCAGACCTCGGTTGCAATGAGTGGATATTTGAGTTACTGTTGCCTTTTTATCAGCTCAAACCAGTCTAGCCATTCTCCTCTTACCTCTGGCATCAACAAGGCATTTTCGCCCTCAGAACTGCCGCTCACTCTTTTACAGACCATTCTCTGTTAACCCTAGAGATGGTTGTGCGTGAAAATCCCAGTAGATCAGCAGTTTCTGAAATACTCAGACCAGCCCATCTGGCACCAACAACCATACCACGTTCAAAGTCACTTCAATCACCTTTCCCCATTCTGATGCTCAATTTCAGCAGATCGTCTTGACCATGTCTACAAACCTAAATGCATTGAGTTGCTGCCACATGATTTGCTTATTTGATGTTTGTGTTAACGAGAAATTAAACCGGTGTAGAATACATATCATACCACTTAACACATACAATAGATTTTATTGATTTGCAAAAAAGCAGATTTATATTCTCTGAGGTTTGAAGACCAGAACATTTCCTGCGGCTAATGATTTAGTTTTCTCTCCCACAGCTCCAGACGGATGCAGAGAAGCACTCTGCAGTGAAACACAACACCAACTGGTCCAACAACGACCTTAAACGTTCAGAAGGCTGCTCTAACGGTGGCATCAAAATGGAGACCACAACCAAATGGAACCACAGGTCTTCAGATTTCTCAGATGAATCAGAACGGACCTTGATGGGTCGCAAGACTCCTACCATCTCCCAGACGGGCTCTTGGAGGCGGGGAATGACCGCTCAGGTGGCCGTCACTTCCCCACGGACAAAGGCAACAACACCTACAAACTGCAGCTCACTCAAGGCACATGGTAATAGTTTAGACATGATGTTGCATGGATGTCACAATTAGCATAACCTCATGTCTTTTCAAACCTGTATGTCGTCGTCTTCTGTTAAGTTATTTTGAAGAACACTTCATCCAAAATCAGTGGGGTCCAAAAACATGTTTTGGGGGCCAAAAACAATGAGGCATTTTTCAATGTATCTCCTTTTGGGCACCACAGAAGAATGTAAGTCATACAGGTTTGGAGTGACATGAGGGTGAATAAATGATGTCAGAATTTTCATTTTAGGTTGATTTGTTCCTTTAAATAGAACTGAAATGTAAACAGTTTATTTTTTGTATTTTGTTAAATATTTTGTTTACAGTTTATTTTGCTCAAAGAGCTAAAAAATAAGAATGACAGGGGCTTGAGGCTAAATACAATCTAGTCCAGTGTTATTTATATAGTATTATAGTATTTATTAATATTTGGATTTTTTGTTTGTTTTAATATTATGTGCTTTTGTCATTTATATATTTTATTAATATTTGCTTTTAATTTATTTTTCTTTCAGTTTAGCAATTTTTTGTCAAAGTTTGTAACCAAGGTTACATTTTTATTTTTATTTTAATTTTTAAAGTTTGTTTTAATCTAATATTTCAATTAACATTTTTTAAATAGTTTTAATTAACGATAACAACAATGACTGAGCCATGTCTCTGTTTTCATGTGGTTTCTTGAGGGATTACAGCCAAATAAATCTTATCATAGATCACCTTGGCTAAGGCTTATGTTCAGATGAGTCACGACATGGACTGTGCTACTGTATTCAAAACTGATGAAAACATGATTTCCTTTTGTGCTCGACAGTCCGTGTCGTTGATCATCCCACAAGTAAGACCGACGATGCTAAGGTGTTAGAGAAAGGCCGCTCCAACGGCACTCATTCCTCAAGTGTTGATGACACCAAGAAACCTCCACTCAATTCAACCGTACGCACCGCGACCAGTACTTTTGGCTTCAAGAAGGCTCCGGGCGCAATGGGGACAATAACCACGAGTGGTGCTGTGGTAACTAGCGGCTCCGCTACAGTGGGTAAGATACCAAAATCGGTCGGATTTTCTGGGAGTCGAATTGTGTGTCGACAGACGGCTCTTGATGATGGATACCTTCCTCCAAGTGCTCGGACAACTCTTCAGTATCGCAGTTTACCGAGACCTAGCCGTACCGGCACCGCTCGCTGTTCTAACCGCACTAACATCTCGAGTCTTGATGCTAATTTTTGCAATAAGGGTACTGCCACACTTCCCAACCCTAAGAGTCGCAACTTAGTCAAGTCCCCAATGGGAACTACTAACCAGACGGACCGAGAGAAGGGTATATTTTCCGATGTGGAGAGCCAGGTACTTAAGACTAGCGCAACTACCCAGACGGGGATGCCAACTCAGTGCCAAGCTGGAAGGCAAACAGGAGGAAAGTATTCAGAAATGTCCTCGCCAACCCTTCGTAGGTAAGTTCTCCACATTCACAGAGTTTAGCTTATGAAGACTTGAAAGACTGTTGATGAAAAATGTATTTTGCAAAAGCATGATTTCTACTTGATGTGGATGAAAGCACCATTTTAGGTCCCTCAAATATTTACACAGCAGTTCTCAGCTGTGTTGTGTGAGTTCCAGAATATTCTCCTCCTTGGGTGCTGGACGGCGTTCACAGAACTCATTGTTTATCTGAGCGATTTGATGTTGGTTGAGATTCTGAGGCTTGAAAGGCGTCTTCTGGCCACCACAAGTGCATTTTCTTAGGGCTTCTTGATGTTTCTCTAAGACATGGCACAGACCAAGAAGCTAGTGTTTGTTCTAGCTGATTAGCTTGCTAGCTTTGACTGATTGCTCTCCTAGTTAGTAGAACCAGACTACAGATAGACTGATGTTATCTGACCAGTCAGTCCATGAAGTAATGAGAAAAATCAGAGATGCCAGACTTTTTTTATCTCATATTTTCTTTTGTGAAGAGTAGGGGTGTCCAATCTTGCTCCTGGAGGGCCAATGTCCTGCAGAGTTTAGCTCCAACCTGCCCCAACACACTTGCTTGGACATTTACTGATCCTGAAGACTTTTATTAGATGGTTCAGGCGTGTTTAATTAGCCTAAACTTTGAAACAAAGTGGCCTCCAGGAGCAGGATTGGACACCCAACAACAAATGACTAATAAAATTAACTTACTTTGTCAATGAATAGCATAACTAATAATATTTTTTGTAGAATATTTCAGTTTTTTTTAATTACCATTTATTACAACAGATTTCTGTTTTGAAAATGTATCTTTAATTACGTGTTTTCATATTAATAACCAGTCTGTAAATAGAATGATTCCTACAAACCTAAAATATACATCACAGTTACAGTTCCAAGTTCACTATGAATCTGCCATAAACTGCCAAACCTGACTCATGATTCAGTGAGGGAGTCAATTGTGAACTCACTAATAGCTGTGAATTTAATTTAAACCACTAACTCACAAGCAAGTTTGTAAATCTTAGACTGACGCAGTAAAAAAAAAAATTAAGAGTCATTTGTTTGCAAATCAGTCATTGCGGCCTAAGCTATGAAGGATTCTCTTACTGATTGAGTCTGATTCAAACTGATTTTGAGACCGTTTCAAGAATCTTTTTGACTGACGCATTAAAAAGAAATGGTTCACAATAGTCGTTTTTTGGGAAACTCATCACTCATCGCATGCCTGCTCTATGAACGATTCTCTAACTGATTAAATCTGATTCAAACTGCTAACAAGTGAACTAAAAATAACATCACGGCTGTGGTCATTGCTGCGTGCAAGTGACACTGGCAACTGACAAAACCTAGATTTTCAATTATTGTCACAAAATGTTTACTTTTGGTCGCACTGCGACCATTTTAGTTAAATTTTTTTATTCGGTCTCATTGTTAAATCCCTCTCCCCCATTGCAACCAGACTCTTTGGTAGCAAATCTTGCAATAAGCAAGCTCCGGTCACCACCATGGAGAACATGAAGAACTCCACCATCATCTCCAATCTCCATACCAAGTCCATCCAGCAGAATGGTTGTCTGGAGACGCCATCTGTCACCAGCGGAGGCAGCGGTCCAGTTTACAGTGACAATCTGACAGTGCCCTCTGGAGGTCATGGAGAGCAGACGCTTTCCTCTGTGGCCTCCACCTCAGGATCGGCTTTCTTTCCTTGGGGAGGCAGGGATGGATTGGGCTTCCCTTGTCAAAGCTCCAACCACACCAGTAGTGACTCTATAAATGTTTCCTTGGGAAAGGAAGGTTTATGTCTTAATCGGACCAACAGTGCTAGAACTGGCCTCTCAGACAGGTAAGAAATTAATTGTTTAACCATGCTAACTTAACATCTACACACATGATGCTTCCAGCTGTTTGTGAATTGAAAATAGCATTGCTATCTCTACTTACTATCTACCTTCCTTTACATGTACTCCTCTTTAATCATTTCTTTATCTCCTCTCCTTTTTCTGTCTCTTTTATCTGCTTCTTTTTGTTTTGTCTGCCCTTGTACCCTTCTCTAGCCCTCAGTCCTCCCCCTCTGCTAGCCCTAAATTTACCCACAACACTCTGCCACGGAAACAGGACAGGTAATGATATACTGTGTGGTCAAATGATCACTTTTGCTTCGTGTTTTTGTCTTGCTTGTGTGCATTGTGATTAGGGCTTGTGATTTAAAATCTACCTGTAATGTGGAGTTAATTACTTCAGTTTCCTACATGCAACGAACACAGTTTCACCAATTCACAAGCAAATTAATCTTTTGAACTGGTTCTTTTAATGAGTCAGTCAAAAAGAATGGCAAAACGGTTTCAAACTTGTTTGACTCGGTCTGTCAGTGAATCTTTTTTTCTACATTTTTATGTCTGATTCAAAATGGACAGTGGACCGTTACTTGTATTTAAAGATACACGTTCACAACACATTTTTTTTTTTTTTATAAATTTTAATTCTGTCAATCTCAATAAGTAACTTATCTCCAAAATGTTAAATTTTATGAACCAGTGGCTCCATAGACTGGAGCCCTGATTATGTCATACCATGTGATAATAGTATACCAGTATATTAATAGTATGCCAGTGTAGTTTGTAAGTGAGTTTTGATTTGTTTAGTACACAATGATATATGGTATTTATTTAATATGTACCTGCTGGTTAAATATTGCAGTATGCAAATAAATATGGGAGTTCATAGCTGTGGACTTAGGTTTTCTGTTACCCACCATAAATTGGATAACTGTGATTTTCCTGGCATTGTGGCGTTTTTCTTGGAGCTGTTTTCATGAGAACTTTCATGCGAAAGAGAAAAACAACATTCTGTTCTGTTCTTATGTACACTTGTTTTAAACCTGCAGGTATGCCCATGTGCCTCAGGTCAGAGGTCACGAGGAGGCCCGTGATTGGCTGTGTTCCCCCTCAGCTGTTGGCCTCTCAGATTCAACCCCCTACACCCCTGCCTCTACACTCAGCTCGCCCTCCGGCACACGCTTCAACTTTAGCACACTTGGTAAAAACAAGCAAACTTGCGTAACCGGTGTCTTATCGGCTACTTCTGTGGTTTATACTGGGCATGCACTACATATCAGTTATTAGTCGGTATTATTATTATTATTATTATTATTATTATTATTATTTATCAGTTGTAATTGGTATTAGTTTTAATTGTTATTTTAAATGGTATCAGTTGATATTGGTTATTTAATTATGTAAATGTTATTTAAAAATGCTAATTTCCCCAATTTTTATATTTAGATTACCTTTGCTTTGATCTAAATCTCAAAATTACTTTTTTTGATCCTGTACATTTATAATGTTGTGATGCCTAAATTAACTTGTAGCATGATTAAAATGATTGATATTTGTTTTTAGTGTTTTATTTTTCATTTGTTTAGTCAAAATAGTCTAGAATTTTAAAAACGGCCATTTTTTGGTCATCTGCCATAACTTGAAAATAATTATCGATTTATCAGAATCACACATAATTGTTTTATTATGTAATATTATTTTGTTGCTGAGTATCATAACTAGCAAAAAAAGGTGCTAACAGCAAGTTAACTACCAAAAAAAAAAAAAAGAGAAAGTTTATGTTAAGAATCCTCACTTATGGATTATGATTTAATTTATTGGTTTACATGTCATTTAACAACTGAAATAAGTAATAGTCCCCCCCTTACTGTGAACTTTGAATGCACATTCATGTCATTAGGGTTCAATCATAGTGCTTATTTAACCTTGATCCCTGTGTTGACACTCCAGGCAGTCCCACCACTGCTTCACAGATGGCAACTTTGCGCGGGACCAATGGTCAGGGAAATCACGACGGCCCGTATGACCCCTATAGTGACCCACGTCAGAGGAATTCCTCAATGAGCCTGGAAGAAAAGAGCCGCACTATGAGCAGCTCCGGATCGTTCCGTGAGTGCCTGGAAGAAGGTGAGACTTCAGAATGATACTGATATTGAACAGAGTTTGGTTGTAGTGGAGTTTGACCTTTTGTGTATGTGTGTGTGTGTGTGTGTAATTTGCTGTGTATACAAAGAACTATTATCATTTCTGTCTGCCATCAAAATTAACCATCACAACTCAATCCATAACGTCATGTTTTTGAAAAAGAGCAAATAGACCTGCATTGTTCTGTTATCTAATAACTAAATGATAGGTTGTCATTAATGTTAGGGCTTTTAACAAAGTCAGGCTGTAACGTGTGTCCTTACTTGCGCCAAAGCATAAACAAACAAAGAGCGGCTTTGTTGGCCTGGCAGCCTATACCTCACAGTTAATGTTGATTTGATGATTAACTCGCCTGCCTTGGCTCAACACCACTTATCCCAAGGCTCTCTTTTGCTTTCTGTATTTATGATTCATGTCTTCCTAAGGTGGTGATGGTGTTGATTTCAATGTGCCAATGAGCAGTGGTGTTTAGGCTTGTAAAACAGAACACAGTTGCTGTTCACCATGATGCATGACTCAATATAATGCCATTTTTTAGGGCTATTTTTGCCCAAAGTTTGTTTTTTATTAAAAATGTAAAACTAAGCTCAGAGAGGATTTACCATTAAATAAATGTGTATTTCTTGAAATTAATGTGTAATTAACATACTTTCATGTTGTTTACACCAAATTCTGACCTGACCATCTGAATGTCACAGCAGAAATCGAGACCGAAATCAGGCAACGTTTTTCCCATCTTCTATTGTCCAATTTTGGTAAGCGGTGCGAATTGTACTCTCAGTTTCCTGTTCTTATCTGACAGGAGTTGCACCCGGTGTGGTCATCTTGACCATCTCTACATGCCTAAATGCATTGGTTCCCATCTATAAAAATCCATGTGATTGGCTGATTAGATATTTGCGTTAAATGAGCAGTTAAACTGGTGTACCTATTAATGTACCTAATAGTGCACCTAATAATGTGTCCGGTTAGTGTGTGTGTGTGTGTGAATAAACAAATAATTATTTTCATATATTTAGTAATCAATTTATATGTATTCATTTAGCAGACTCCTTTACCCAAATTGACTCTTCTGACATCACAAGCAAATTGTTAGAGACCCAACAATATTCAATATTACGAGTCAACAATATTCATGTCTTTCTAAAGTAAAATAATATAATGGCTTATTGATTTAAAAAATTCTCAAAGTTCAGTGAGGCTTTTTTGTCCAGAGTTAAAACGGACCTTAAGCTGCTTCTCTGGAGCGTGAAGGAATCCTTTATTCCTTAAGATTAGTCATAAACACTGACTTTTTGCAACCTCAAAGGCAGTTTAGTTTAGTACTTGACATAGTTATTTTTTTATATTTGAAAATACAATGAGAGGAACACACAAACTCATAATTCTTTGCGAATATGCAGTAAAAGGGAATTTCTAACCTTGTATCGCAACGTCACGTTTAATATACTCTCATCCACAAATGATTTCACAGTACATTTGTTTTTTCAAGCTTGTATTGCCTTTTTGTTCTTTCTAGGTTTTTTGGTTCGGCAACACTTTAAGAAAAACATACACGTATACCTTATTAGAAATATACGGGCTGTTACGGTTTGCTGAGGTTATAAGCACTTCATGGTGTTTCAGCATGTGCTAGCTTATCCTGCTAATTTTTCATGCTAGTTTTGCAATGACTCACATGCCTCTGTAATACTTGATATTATTTTGACTGAAGTTTTCTTCTCTCCATAGTTCATGGCTCCTCTTTGTCTCTGGTCTCTAGCACGTCATCAGTTTACTCTGCGGTGAGTCAAAAGATTTTGAATTGATGCTAAATTTTAAAGTTTAATGGTTATTTAATGGTTAAAGTTTAATGTATACATTTCTTTCTTCTGCTGAATACAAAAGAAGATATTTTGAAGAGTGTTGGTAACCGAACAGTTGATAGGCACCATTGACTTTCATAGTAGGGGGAAAAAATACTATGGAAGTCAATGGGTGCCGTCAACTGTCTGGTTACCAACATTCTTCAAAATACCTTGTTTTGTGTTCAGCAGAAGAAAGAAGCAGGTTAGAACAACATGAGGGTGAATAAACGATGACCGAATTTTCATTTGTGGGTGAACTAAACCCATGTAAGTATCTTTTCTTTACGTGGATGCTCAAAAACTTTTTCAAACTATTAATCTTTATCTTTTCTTCCTTTTCCATCTCTAGCCTGAAGAAAAGGCTCAGACAGAGGTGAGAACAGCACCCATCATTTCTTATAATGTAAATTATTGAATGTGTTGCACATGGGAACCTGTAAACTGTCCAAAACACTGTTTTTCTCAGCTGGTTTGTAATTTTAAACACACTTTGATGTAACTCTTTTTTTAAACCCTTGAAAATGTCTGGTTGTCATGATGGTCTTCTTGGTAACTGTCCTTGATATCTACTCTTTAATCTCTGTGTTTTATGTCTGCAACCAAAGTTTCTCTTTCATGCTGATCAAGGGCCAGTCTCTCCTTAGCACATTATTATATGAGAAACCACAAACTGGTTCCACATTAGCTTCAGAAATCAGCTTCTAGCAGCATGACTTGTGTTTGAATAACTGACTTTAATGTGTGTTTAGATCCGTAAGCTTCGGAGAGAACTGGACTCATCACAGGAGAAGGTCTCGGCTCTCACAACACAGCTCAGTGCCAACGTGAGTACACTTGGCAGTCGTTTTGGCATGATTACCCACAAAACACCTTCAGTACGCTTATTTCTTTCAAGCAGTTTTCATTATCTGCATAGCATAGATTTTGAGCATCAAGGATCATATATGTGTAAAAACATAAGCAAGTCAAATGTGAGATATTTAAAAAAAATTACAAAAAATTTTAAAGTCAGTCCTCGGTCAGTAGCGGTGAGAATTTACCAACAGAGGTCCGAGGAGGGACACACCACAAACCGGCGACAGGGTGTCGGGCGCCCAAGGCTTATTGATGCATAAGGGAAACAAAGGCTTGCTGTAGCCAAGAGAAGGTCTACTGTGGCACACAGTCACACTCAATTTTAATAATGGTTATGTTAGGAATGTGTCAACACAGTGCATCGTACACTTCTGCATATGGGGCTGAGTAGCCAGAGACCAATCAGAGTGCCTATGATGACCCCGACCTGTCCACTGTCAAAAGTGCCGACAATGGGCACACGAGCGTCGGAACTAGACCTTGGAGCAGTGGAAGAAGGTCGACAAGTCAGATGAGTCCAGTTTTCTTTTATATCATGTGGATGGCCGTCTACGTGTGCTCCATTTATCTGGGGAAGTAATGGCACTAGGATGCACTGTGGAATGAGGACAACCTGGCAGAGGAGTGATGTTCTGCTGTGAAACCCTGAGTTCAGCTATTCATGTTGATGTGAGTTTGACAAGTGCCACCTACCTAAACATTTTTGCAGACCAGGTACACCCCTTCATCACAATGGTGTTGAGGAATGAATTAAAGAATATTGTTGGAATAGATTGAGGAATATGATGAAGAGTTCAAGGTGTTGCCCTAGCCTCCAAAATTCTCAGATCTTAATCCAGTTGAGCATCTGTGGGATGTGCTGGACCAACAAGTTCCACGATGGCTCCGACCTCGCAGCCTACAGAACTTGAAGGATCTGTTGGTAACGTCTTGGTACCAGATAACACAGGACACCTTCAGGGGTCCATGCCTCGGTGGGTCGGTGCTGTTTCAGCAGCACGCGGAGGACCAACCACATATTAGGCTGGTGGTCATAATGTTTTGGCTCAGTGGAAATTTTAAATGGTTTTTGGCTTCGGGAAATTGTGGTGTTACCAAAGATGTGGTTAGTAATTACAGAACTGGTTCATGTTGGATTTTAATGGACCCCGTATTGTTGTTTTGACTTTTGTACACCTTTAACGGTTGGTAAAAGAGTGGTTTAACTTTTGTTCTAGTGTTTTACAGTGTATTGAGTAAGATTGTTTGTAATTTGATCTGTGTGTCAAGCGGAGTGGAATTATTTGCTCAATAACAACAAATATGACAGCCCGCATTTGGCCTACACAACCTAATGAATCGTCACATCCTAAAACCCCCATCCATCCGTCAGCTCTCATACAGGCTTCACAAACAAAACTGGAGGCTTTTGCACTTCTGGGTGTTTGTTAAAGTTTTGCACACACAAATGCACCGACTGCTACTCTGCTTGGATGATAAAAATCCCTTTGAGGAACATTTATTGAAGGTTATCTTATTTTTGAAACAGCACATGCCCAAACACAAACCTGTGACTCCCTCCGATGGAAGTCATCCAGATCTCCAGTCCATTGATTATCGGCTTATGTTGCATGTCGATACGCTTGTTGTGTAACTTGTGTACGAGCGTGGTTGCTAATTTTTGGCGGCTATAACTGAGCAGAAATCTAAGGTGCACGTCGTCCTCTGTGTCTCAGTTCACACGCAGTTTATCACCCCAGAGATGTTGACAGGCAAAGCTAACCGCACTCGAGTAATTTGGCAGCCTCTGAATTATTACCCATCCTTGAGGAGGGTATGTGAGAGGACTAAACCAAAGCCACTCAGACACCAATGGAGGAAGCGAGAACTCAGTGAGGTGGGCTAAAGATTGTGGTTTGACTGCTCCGTTTGTCTTTTTTTATGATGCTTTTAATGGTTAATTTTATGAGCTGCTTTTTTTTTTTGTATGATGTTACCCTGAGGTAGTTTATTTTGAGGATTTTGATTTGATAATTTGAGCTCTCAAGATTAATCTTTTGTTGTCGTGGAACAGGTTATGTGACTCATATTAATGAGTTATTAAGCTGTTGTGTACATGCTTTAGTGAACGTTACTTTGTGGTTTTCCATATACATACCACAAAAGTTTAATTAAATTGCAGTTGTGGGTGTGTTTTGTGGGATGTATATAGTTTATTATTCCACAGCTCTGTGGAATACTTGATTCTAATTGGTCAATCGTGCCATCCAGCGGTATGTTATTAACCAATAACAACCAGTAAAAACTGATAACACAGGCTCATCCGGCTAACTGAAGTCAGTGCTATAAGCTTGCTAGGAAAGTTTTTTCTTTGTGGAATTTTTGTTTGGTGAGCTAATAAAATATAAAAACTCAAATCAATATTTGTGTACAGTTATTTAATTATGTCATCCGGTATCACGGGCTCGCTTTCTTGTTTCATATAAACGCAGCTGCTGCCATATTGCAACGATTGTTTTGTGCACTGTAGTGGATTATAAGATAACAAACAGGGACGATTTTTAAAGAGTTTCATCTCAAATTAATATTATCATTAACCATAATTATTTATGTGGAAAAATGTGTGTAATAAGTGGTATGACTGTACCGTATCCCTTAAATGTCCATCTAGTTTGTACTTGTCACTTGCTAGCAACTGCTTTCTTCGTGGAAGCTTTGCATTTAAAGACCTAATAAAATATTTCATGTATAATTATTTACTTATGTAGCAAGTATCCATGTAATAAGCGGGATAATGTACATTCGGCCGGTTGTTATCGCAGAATAAAGACTGATCACCCTGTCGGGTTTATTTTGGGATAACGTCTCGGTTGCGTATGTAACCCTCGTTCCCTGAGTACAGGGAAAGGAGACGTGTCGTGGGGGAGTTCCCTGACGAATTGGGATCACGCTAGGGAGCCTATTGCCTTCGAGAGAATTAAAAACGAGCCAATGGATTTGGCATGCAAGATTTGCATTCCGCGACCCGCCTACCAGCGCGGGTATAAAAGGCGGAAGTAAACATTGTGCAATGCTTTTCGCTGAGGAGCCGAACAGTGTTCAGACCTCCGCGAAAGTACAACAACATGGCGAGGGGACGACACGTCTCCATTTCCTGTACTCAGGGAACGAGGGTTACATACGTAACCGAGACGTTCCCTTTCGTCCTGGGAACTCCGACGTGTCGTCGGGGAGTTCGCTGACGAATTGGGATCCCTAACAAAACGCCATGGTGCTGGCCCCTTCCAGCGCCCAGCTAAGCTACCCAAAGCAGTTTCACAAATTGCGGGAGCTAGTTAGGGAGTCAACTGCTGTTCCGCAAGACCCACACAGTGGACATTGGATAACACTGGGAAAGCGTGCCCAACCCGTAAAAAAAAAAGGGGAAGGGAACGCTGCGGAAACCAGGAACCTGATGAAGGTCTGGAATACACATATGTACTAGCCCAGGGGGATAGTGAAACATATGGCAGTCCCTGAGGTAGTCCCCTCTAAGGGAAGTGGGAGCGTACTCAACAGGGATGACAGAACGAGTCTGTCAAGGGGAAGACACGGCTGGACTGCACGTGGCATAATGGGTCACCGAAGAGACCACTGGACATAACACCCAGTCTACACAACAACTCCCTTAGAGGTAGTAGACCTGGTGCCGGCGGTCCGCCACGCCTGGCACCGGAGGGGTGATGGAGGAACTCACGAGGCTAACCAACGTAGGGCGCCAACGGAGCGAAAGACGCACGTATCCGGCTGAGGCACGGAGTGGCGTAGCAAGCCGACACAACCTATTCCCTCGCACCACTGGCCGTAGCAAGTACTCGGGAAGAAACAGGTTCCACACGTAGGCTATAGAATCTAGCGAACGTGTTCGGTGTCGCCCAGCCCGCAGCTCTACAAATGTCTGTCAGCAAGGCGCCTTGAGCCAACGCCCAGGACGCGGCAACACCTCTCGTAGAGTGAGCACGCAACCTGGGAGGACAAGGCTCACCCGAAGCTTCATACGCTTGGGTGATAGCATCCACTAACCAGTGAGCTAACCTCTGCTTGGAGACGGCCTTCCCCTTCTGCTGGCCTCCGTAACAGACAAAGAGCTGATCTGAGGTCCTGAAGCTTTGCGTTCCGCCAATGTAAACCCACAGGGCACGGACTGGACAGAGAAAAGCTAGGGCTGGGTCTGCCTCCTCCTGGGGCAGCGCTTGCAGGTTCTCTACCTGATCCACGAAGGGAGTGGTAGGAACCTTGGGCACATATCCGAGCCGGGATCTCAATATCACGTGAGAAAAACCCGGCCCGACTCTAAGCACGATTCGTCGACCGAAAAGCCTGCAGATCCCCGACCCTCTTAAAAGAGGCCAATGCCAGCAGGAGCGCTGTCTTAATGGACAGGATATTCAGCTCCACTGTCAGCAAAGGCTCAAAGGGAGGACTTTGAAGAGCTCTCAGTACCAGAGCTAGGTCCCAAGAGGGTACAGAGTGCAAAACACAAGGTGGATTTAACCTCCTAGCAACCTTAAGGAATCTGATGATCAGGTCGTGCTTCCCTACGGACTTACCTTCAACTACATCGTGATGTGCGGCTATTGCGGCAACATACACTTTGAGGGTGGAGGGAGACAGCCTTTGCTCCAACCCATCTTGCAGGAAGGAAAGCACGACTCTGATCGGGCAAGTTCGGGGGTCCTCCTGGCGGGAGTAACACCACTCGACGAATAGGTTCCACTTCAAGGCATAGAGGCGCCTCGTAGAGGGGGCTCTAGCAGAAGTGATGGTGTTTACCACTGCCTGTGGTAGATCACCTAGAACCTCCGCGTCCCGTCCAGGGACCAGACATGGAGTTTCCAGAGGTCTGGACGCGGGTGCCATTGAGTGCCCCGTCTCTGAGAAAGGAGGTCCTTCGTATCAGTACAAGGAGGACCTTGTACTGATACGCTTGGTCGCCGACCAAGACTTCCTCAACTCCTCATGCACTTCCGGGAAGAAAGGGACCGGAGCGGGTCGTGGGGCAACCGCACAGCCCGCTCCAAGACACCAATCATCCAACCGCGAATGTTGGAGGGTTCCACGCGAGCCCGACATTCGCGGCCGCCCGTTCGAGCATAGCGGCCATTTCCGGATCCGGCTTAGCCTGAACCACCACACCCGAAGGGGGCAGTCCCGCCGAGTCATCACCAGAAGATGACCGCTCTTCCTCCGATGCCGTGATCGACATCTGATCCTCAGGTGGCGCCCCGTAGGAGACAACCGGAACCGCCCGAGGGGGCTCCGGCCGCCCCACCGGAAGCGCCAATGGCAACGTGCAACTAGAGGCGTGAGGCGCCCGACAGTCTCTTTCACCAGTCGGAGGGTTCCTCGCGGTGATCCTCATTCGCTCACCAACAGGAATCACCGAAGTAGCCGCCTGCCAAACTGAACCGGCAGACGAACTAGATCGAGGATTATCTGAAGGGACTCCCCCGTGTTTCAGGGTTCTCAGTCTCGAACGTAGCATCGCAATGAGTCATATTCCCGCAATGAGAACATGACTCGTCCACCAACGCTGCCTCAGCGTGCACTAAGCCCAGACACGTGAGGCAGTGTTTGTGGCCATCAGCCTGAGGGAGAAGTCGACCGCATCCAGAAAAGCACGGGTGAGACGACATCCTGAAAAGGACGCGAACACACCGTGATGCTCTTTTAAAAAGTTTTATTGGAAAAAAAGAAATATAAAAGAGAAGAAGCAGCACTCGGAAGCGCCGAAGCACTGAGGGATCAGCGCGGCAGACACCTCCGGGAGAAACTGCAAGCCCTCGTGCTGCACTCAATCACGTCGATCACACACGCGCCGTCACACCAGCAGCCACCAGAGAATCTTCTTCCACTCAGCTCGTCTCTCTCTCCAAAGGTAAGGAACAGCAGTATACAACTGAGAGGCTCCGAAGAAAAAAGCATTGCGCAATGTTTACTTCCGCCTTTTATACCCGCGCTGGTAGGAGGGTCGCGGAATGCAAATCTTGCATGCCAATTCCATTGGCTCGTTTTTAATTCTCTCAAAGGCAATAGACTCCCTAGCGTGATCCCAATTCGTCAGGGAACTCCCCGACGACACGTCGGAGTTCCCAGGACGAAAGGGAACATGCATTATTAGTAGCATTATAATAGTATATATTATATATCATTTTTATATTAAATTCTATTTTATTATTGTTGGTAAAAATATATAATGTATTATATTATAAATACATTTTTAGAATCCGTTACCTACTATATTATATAAAAATTATGATAATTCTATTCAATATAGTTTATAAAAGTTTATTATATATATATTATTTATTAGTAGTAGTTATTATTTTGTCATTTTTTATTATTTGTTATTGAAAATATATCATCGATACAATTTTAAAAGGTATTTCTGTTTTATATTCCTGGTTTGTTTACTTTAGGTGAGGGTCTTTAAATTGGCAATGGAGATGAATGGAGCTTTTATCAGTTTCTGCAGCTTAACAACCCAAGTTCATGCCACAGCTTGTCTTTATCACAAAGCCCAGTCTCACAGACATATTTGGCACTTTTAGATGCATTACTGACAAGCTGCAACCCACATTTTTCTAGAAATGTGATCGTGCTTTAGTTGACTGCTCAACATCTGGTTTAACTCTACTACTGCTCCGAGTCTTTGTCCATTTATGGCATTTTGCTTATTAAAATATAACTGATTTACCTTGTAAATGAAATTGTGTGTCCCCAGTCTCACCTTGTGGCGGCTTTTGAGCAGAGTTTAGGAAACATGACCATCCGTCTGCAGAGTCTGACGACGACAGCGGAACAGAAGGTGTGTGTGAGAAAGAGCTGCTTTTTTAATTCTTGTGGGGATGAGAATATCTGAAGAAGCCCTCATGGAGATACTCTAACCAGAAAATTGTACCATGTGAAAATGTCCCTATGAGGAAAACAGCATCATAAAGAGTCTAAATAGCATTTTATGTGGTATTTAAAAAATTTATTTTGTCGTTTAATATTTTTTTATCTGCAGGACACAGAGCTGAATGACTTGAGGAAGAACATTGAGCTCCTTCAGAAGCAGAACTCGGCGACTCAAGCCACAATCAATGGAGTTATTAACACACCAGACCCAACATTAACAAACCGCAAGGGTGAGCTCTCAATGTCTTTAGTACAGTAAAATAAACAGTAACACACATTTTTGCCTATGCTTCGTTTTTATTATTCCTTCTCTCCCTCAGTTTCTCTAGACTCTGTTAGCGGGTCGCCTCAGTCCCGGCGGGAGTTGCGGATCCACAGACAGCCTTCCTCAGACAGCGTCTCCAGCATGACCAGCGCCACCAGCCACTCCAGCATCGGCAGCAACCTGGAGCTCGACGCTAAGAACAAGAAGAAGAAGAAGAACTGGGTAAGTGTTCCAGCCTGTCCATCCAATGCATACAGTTCTTCTAAAATATCTTCTTTTCTCCTAATAGATGCTTCTCTCCAAGACTAAACAGGCTATTTGGAGTTAGACCAATACTAGATCGGATTATTTTAATAACGTTTTATATTTATTTATTTATTTATTTATTTATTTATTTATTTATGTTTCGTCATCAGTCTTCATGTAGTGGAGGAAATGTGAATACTTTACGAAAGAAAAAGTGTCCTAGTTTTTTAGCTGCCAATGTCTCTTCACACCAAGGATGATAACTGTAACGATAACATTAAAGATATAGTTCTAAAAATCTTTCTAAATATAAAAGAATAGCAGAGTCCACATCACAACTATAAAGATAACAGCACAGAGAAACGATATCGTTAGAAATGCTTTCAGAATGATTTTTTATAAAAACATTGTCAGCCAGTCAGAGTCCATGTTGCTTTAAAGAGCTCGAGCATTTAAAGTGTCAGACGACAGAACTGCAGCATGCGCTTATAAACAGAACGATATTGTGAGTTGGTGTGCATTGGCCTTTAAAATTGTGGGTTGATACCTATTGGCTTTGTTTTTGTTGAAAGTTTAGAATGAATATCAGTTATCGGTATCATAAATTCATTTGTCCTCTTGCATTCAGGCTGTATCATCTGCGGGAGGAAAAGCACCTGATAACTATGTATGTGATTCTAACCTTGTTATAGTGTTGATGGTGTTGTGTGGTTTTAGAGATGGCATCAGTGTGTTATCACTGTATTTATTCAATTTATGTAGTGTAGATGATCTCCCCTCCTTCAGAATGTCATAGACTGGATCCAAAACACATTTTTAGATTATATTAAACTCTACCAAAAGCGATTAACATTTTAGCTAAGGTGTTTAAATGTGTTTGTCCGATTTCCCCTGTGCTTTCATGTCATGGTACAGGTGTTTGAGGTAAGATGAGATAAATATCTCCTTCAGAATATCTTTAATGTAACCTTTATACTCTTTGACAGTTTTAAAGGGATCGTTCTTAAAGATAAACGTAAAAAAGGTTTGTAACCACTAGCAGATATTGTGACAAAAGTGTCATAGTAACAAATTTGTTTCTTCCACAGCTGCGGAGCTCCTTTAAACAAGCGTTCGGGAAGAAAAAGTCTCCCAAATCGGCATCCTCTCACTCGGACATTGAAGAGATGACGGACTCTTCTCTACCATCTTCACCCAAACTTCCATATAGCGGATCGACAGCCTCTTCTCCCATGATACGCAAATCCCACTCCAACTCCCTGTAAGATCCTCACAAAAATAATAATAATGATCATTTATTATTATTTTAATGCATTTTATTTTATTCATTTATTGCTCTTTTTTAATTAATAATAATAATAATAATAATAATAAAATCTGTTAATAAAAATAGTTTTACAATGAACCCAAACTAAACCCATAATCCCTTATTCTATTTTTATTTAATCTCAGAGTGAGTGTGCAGGAGTTTCATTAAAACAAAATTAAATATTTTATTATTAATTCTACATTAATACAATTTATAATTATTATTATTTATTACTGTTTATTTTTCTTAGTATTTATTGGTAGTAATTATTATAAAAACTGTTTTTAATTTCTTTAAATTATATTTATTATTTTTTTATATTTCTTTTATTATTATATTATTCATTTGTTATAAATAATCAATGTATTATTATTTCTTATTTTCCCATAATAATAATCATCTGTTAACAATTTTGGTTTGGTTAGCACATTTCTGGAAACTTCTTAAAGGGGATAGTTCACCAAAAAATAAAATTCTGTCATTATTTACTCACTCTCAATTTGTTCCAAACCTGTATGAATTTCTTTCTTCTACTGAACACAGAAGAAGATATTTTGAAGAATGTCAGTAACCAAGCAGTTGTGGGGGACCATCGACTTCCATAGTATGGAGAAAAAATACTATGGAAGTCAATGGGGCCCATCAACTGTTTGGTTACTGACATTCTTCAAAATATCTTCTTTCTTTTTTTTGGTGAACTATCCCTTTAAACCCTTGTTTTGGACGAAGGAAGGATTTATAATAGACAACCACCATTTACAATGTGATTTAGTCTAGGACTAGGTGGTGTATTTGGAAAATATCACCCATTTTATAAACTAAAAAGTTACACACACCGAGATTGTATGTTGCTACTGAGTAACTCTCAATGTGATGGCACTGTCGGATATAACAGTTTATAAATGTCCAATGCAACATGGAACATCCTCAGAGTTTCTCTCATGGTTGATATATGTGTATGTTCATAGTCCTCAACTGTCCTCCCTGCCTGCATATGGGCCTGTCTGGGGCTGTAGCAGCAAGACCATGAGGTCTGCCTCACTGGCACGGTAAAAGAGAAAGGCACAAATCATACCAATGATCAGTTCCAGGAACACAATGCCAAGAACTGATGTTCAACCAATGACTGCTAGATTAGCCTTTCAGGATTTATTCATCCTGAGCAATTACCCATTTTAAAACACTGTGTGCCCTGATTCATAAATAATTAAGTATTGCTGCTTTTTCTGAATGGAGGTAATCATTCACTACTTCTACAGTTCATTAAAAAAAATTCACTTTCACAGTTAATCATTTTCTGATGGTTTGTGATTTTTCCAAAACACAAAACAATAAACTAATCTTAAATGATTGTATTTTTTTGTTTTGTTTGTATTTATTTATTTTGTTTATATATTGCTTGATATTTTTTTATTTTGATTTCTTTGTATATTTTATATTTTGCTTTAATTTTTTTTTTTTTTTTTTACTAATGTATTACATATGTGTTTTTCACAGGATCTCTGAGTGTACGGACAGCGAGGCTGAAACAGTCATGCAGTTGCGCAGTGATCTGCGCGATAAAGAAATGAAACTTACAGACATCAGATTGGAGGCTTTAAGCTCTGCCCACCAACTGGACCAGCTTCGCGAATCCATGAACCGCATGCAAGTGAGCATCTTCTTAAACACATTTTTAAATGCTCTTATACATACTTCTTACTTAAACATTCAATATGTTTTGATGTAATGTTACTTAATTTTGTAGAGGTGTCACAAACGTAATTTTATTCTAATAGATTGAGATCGAAAGGCTAAAAGTGGAAAATGACCGATTAAAGATTGAGAGCCGAGGAAGCGGTAACAGAGCTCCTTCTCAGATGTCCATCTCCCCTTCATCTGTGGGCCTTTCCTCTCAACTCAGCCTCACAGAATCCACAAGCTTAGGTATAAAATACTTTTCAAATTTAAGAATTATGGTATTTTTCAAAGAAATCTGTTATAAACTATTGAAATTCTTTGTTGATGCTTAGATATGTTGCTAGAAGATAGTGGAGATGGAAGTTCCTGGAAAGAGGGACAGCATGTGAAGATTGTGGTCAGTCTGGAGAAGGATCCAGACTGGAAAGAGGTACAAGTCAAAGACATTTCAGCTAAAATAACCCTGTGATCCCATCAGTGTCGCTTGAAGCAGTTCTTTGTGTTGCTTTTGGCAGGAGTGTAGACCTTCTCAGTTCCTGCTGGGCTGCATTGGTGTCAGTGGAAAAACCAAATGGGACGTACTAGATGGGGTAGTCAGACGCCTTTTTAAGGTACAAAAACTCCTTAGCTTGGAGTTTAGAGACATTTGAGCTGAAAACTTCTTCACAGCACAATCACACGTCATGTTTCTATCACTCCAACAGGAATATATAATCTGTGTAGATCCTGTCACACAGTTGGGTTTGAACACTGACAGTGTGATGGAGTACAGCATTGGAGACATCCATCGCGCCAGTGATGCAGATACACCAGAACTCCTGCCCTGCGGTTATCTTGTGGGAGAAAGCGATACCATCTCTGTCAAGCTGAAAGGTACGCTTATTGCTCTTTCATAAGAAAACACTGGCAGTTTCCTCATGATCCAAACCCTCTCTCTCCTTCAACAGACTTGTCTGACAGCAGTCTGGACAGTTTGGCATTCGAGACGCTCATTCCAAAGCCGGTTCTGCAGCGATACATCTCTCAGCTTGAGGAGCACAGACGAATCATCTTTTCAGGGCCCTCTGGCACAGGGAAGAGCTTTCTGGCCAGCAGACTAGCCGAGTACATGGTCCGAAAAGAGGGAAAACATCTGGAGCATCAAGCAATCGCCACCTTCAATGTTGATAACAAAACTACTAAGGTCAGCGAAGCTGCTTAAATAAATAATATGGAATGCAATCATTAATTAACAGGTTTATATGCTACTTAATTTTTATTGTCAGCAGTGGGAGATTGTGGGAAGCTGATTTAAGTCATTTCATTGATTTAAAACACCTTGAGTGCTTAAAAAAAACAAGGTTTCGCTTTCAGCGTGTGGTAAATTTGAAGGTTCCTGTAATAAGGTACAATGTGTATTATACAGGAGCTGAAGCAGTACTTGTCCAACCTGGCGGACCAGTGTAAAAACAGTAAACCGGCTGTGGACATGCCTGTGGTGCTCATACTGGATAACCTTCACCATGTCAGTTCGCTGGCCGAGATTTTCAACGGGCTGCTCAACTGCAAAAACCACCAGTGGTGAGCAACACACACAACAGTTTATATCAATGAAGGATTCTGTGAAAATGCAGATATTTTCATGTTTCACAATATATTTAATTTATATTTATTTGTATTATTTTCTCACAGTCCATGCATCATTGGAACCATGAATCAAACCCCATCACCCACTCAAAATCTACATCTTCATCATAATTTCAGGTATAATCCCATTCAGATTACAGTGTGATGCTGTATTAGCATTATTTTTCTTATTTATTCATTTTAATTTTTTTGTTTGTTTATTATATACTTATATAACTAAAATTATATAAATGTATAGTAAAATCATTCAAATACTTTTTTTATATATATATATATATATATATGTATGTATATACACTCACCTAAAGGATTATTAGGAACACCATACTAATACTGTGTTTGACCACCTTTCGCCTTCAGAACTGCCTTAATTCTACGTGGCATTGATTCAACAAGGTGCTGAAAGCATTCTTTAGAAATGTTGGCCCATATTGATAGGATAGCATCTTGCAGTTGATGGAGATTTGTGGGATGCACATCCAGGGAACGAAGCTCCCGTTTCACCACATCCCAAAGATGCTCTATTGGGTTGAGATCTGGTGACTGTGGGGGCCATTTTAGTACAGTGAACTCATTGTCATGTTCAAGAAACCAATTTGAAATGATTCGAGCTTTGTGACATGGTGCATTATCCTGCTGGAAGTAGCCATCAGAGGATGGGTACATGGTGGCCATAAAGGGATGGACATGGTCAGAAACAATGCTCAGCTAGGCCGTGTTATTTAAACGATGCCCAATTGGCACTAAGGGGCCTAAAATGTGCCAAGAAAACATCCCCCACACCATTACACCACCACCACCAGCCTGCACAGTGGTAACAAGGCATGATGGATCCATGTTCTCATTCTGTTTACGTCAAATTCTGACTCTACCATCTGAATGTCTCAACAGAAATCGAGACTCATCAGACCAGGCAACATTTTTCCAGTCTTCAACTGTCCAATTTTGATGCGCTCTTGCAAATTGTAGCCTCTTTTTCCTATTTGTAGTGGAGATGAGTGGTACCCGGTGGGGTCTTCTGCTGTTGTAGCCCAGGTTGTGCGTGTTGTGGCTTCACAAATGCTTTGCTGCATACCTCGGTTGTAACGAGTGGTTATTTCAGTCAAAGTTGCTCTTCTATCAGCTTGAATCAGTTGGCCCATTCTCCTCTGACCTCTAGCATCAACAAGGCATTTTCGCCAACAGGACTGCCGCATAATGGATGTTTTTCCCTTTTCACACAATTCTTTGTAAACCCTAGAAATGGTTGTGCGTGAAAATCCCAGTAACTGAGCAGATTGTGAAATACTCAGACCGGCCCGTCTGGCACCAACAACAATGCCACGCTCAAAATTGCTTAAATCACCTTTCTTTCCCATTCTGACATTCAGTTTGGAATTCAGGAGATTGTCTTGACCAGGACCACACCCCTAAATGCATTGAAGCAACTGCCATGTGATTGGTTGATTAGATGCATTAATGAGAAATTGAGCAGGTGTTCCTAATAATCCTTTAGGTGAGTGTATATGTGTGTATATATACTGTATATAAAATGATTAAATTAACCTTTTTTATTTTAGATGAATTAAACTTGTTTTATTATAATATAGCATATACAACTGGAGTTAGCTGGGTGCTATACCCCAAATCTCAACAAGAGGGCCCACAAGCATTACTCAAAGCTTATTTAGCTTGAGCCTATTATGCATGGATAAAGGTGGAACTGGTTTTATACTTGGTCTCTTATTTCAGATGGGTTTTATGTGCCAATCATACTGAACCAGTGAAAGGTTTTCTGGGTCGATTCCTGCGGCGGAGGCTTCTAGAAACCGAGATCAGCAGTCGTGTGAGGAACGGCGAACTAGTTAAAATTATTGAGTGGATCCCGTGTGTTTGGCATAATCTCAACCGCTTTCTAGAAACACATAGTTCTTCTGATGTCACAATTGGTGAGTGAGGAGACACAATCACCCAGATGCCTACCTGATAATTTCTCAATTCCTTCTAATGATGCTTTATATAAATAAAATCACCGTAGGTCCTCGGCTCTTTCTGTCCTGCCCAATGGATGTAGAAGGCTCAAGAGTGTGGTTCACCGATCTGTGGAACTACTCTATCATTCCTTACATGCTGGAGGCTGTGAGAGAAGGGCTACAGGTAAGGGCATCTTCCATCATAATTGTATCTGTTGCTGTAGTAGGATGCTAAAGCAAGCAAACGAACACTTCCCCATGTGTTCTGCAGATGTATGGGCGCAAGGCAGCATGGGAAGACCCGGCGAAGTGGGTGATGGAGAGCTTCCCTTGGGTGGCAAGTCCACAACAACACGAATGGCATTCCCTGCTGCGACTTCGGCCAGAGGACGTAGGGTTCGACGGGTACAATATATCTCAGGAGGGCAGTCCAGGCAAACAACCTGCTCAGGGAAAATCAGAAGAAGACCCACTGGTAAGTTTTAAGCATAAATTTTGAATTATAGAACCCAAATATCTCTGATATATGTGGCTGTGTGTGTGTCTGTAAAATTTTATATATATATATAAATATTAGGGGAGTAATGGTTCACAAAATTCACGGTTCGGTTCGATACGATACACTTGTGTCACGGTTCGGTACGGTTCGGTACGTTTTCGATACACCAAAAAGAAAGAAATCCCAGAGAAATTTCCTTGATTTAATTTTTTTTTGTTATATTTTTTTTATTAAAACTAACATCATAAAGTATGATAATTTTTTACTTTGAGCAATGATGGAGCTATACTTGACTTTTCTTAGGAGCATATAAAACAAAACAGCTCCTTGGACAAAATGAAATGTAATATTGTAGTAGTTATAAACAAGGTTTATTTTAGTTCAGATTAACATTTGAGGGCAGCAATTGTATTCATAATGTCAAAATAAAACCGACGTAATGTTACTTGAAAGCATTATAGCCTACTATTCCTGCCAAACTTGCATGGTTACAGTTAGTAGTGTAACTACAGTAAATCCATGGTGAATGTTGCTGATATGGACACTGAATAGTTCATTCATGGCACAAAGTTTCTTCCTGGTTTATCCCTTAATAACGGAGAAATGTGAATGTTTCTCACTAGATCTCGCAGCGATGTTATTACTTCAGTGGCGAATTCAAGTTTTTTCTTTACTGGATTTCGCTGTGTAGTAACTGCTTGATTAAGATCGGCGCGCGCTGCATTGGTCCAAACGGTCCGTCAACCACACAATAACGAGTAGCTCAGTTTCGTTCCGCTTACATTACATTTGCCATTTGATGTTTGGCAATGTTGTGGTCTCTTATATCATTATGAGCGCGCTTGCCATGCGCGACGCGCCTACATTTGAACTAAAGAAATTTTGGTCGGCAGGAAAAATGGTCCAACCATTTTTGGTTTGGTTCGGTTTAAAAATGCATACCGAAAACCGAACCGAAAGCCTCGTACCGAACGGTTCAATACGAATACGTGTATCGTTACACCCCTAATATATATATATATATACACACAGGGCTCGAAATTAACGTTTTCCTGAATACTATAACGACTGAAAATGTAACACTGATTTCATACGACAGTTTAAAGGCCCCCTGAAAGTTACGTTTTTCAGCTCTTAGTATGAATATATTAGCCTTAAGGTTATGAATAAGCTGGTGTGTTCCAAAACAATGGCAAAATTTGCATTTAGGAGATATAAGCATTCAAAACTTAGTCTCTCACTTCCGCTAAATTGGATCATGGATTTTTATGACATCACCGCTGACTTCATCTTCTCATCCCATCTTCTGTCCAATCTAAAGTTTCCCGCCTCCTATGCTGTAAATACCACCTGGCCAAATCGACCATGGCTACCTGTACGTTCGGTAGTACACTTATCCTCAGTAACAGCTGCTCATGCTCATCAGTTCTCTCAGCACAACATGGATATTGGTTTATTTCGAATGAGAGGGACTGTCAGGCACATCCGTAAGCGAGTAACTTTAGAAAACTGTGGATCAGCGCTGACTCAAGACGCGAACTGTTTTGAACGATTCAGTTCGAGTTGGTGAACTGGTTCGACCGGTTCACTAAAAAGAACCGGTTCAAAAGAATGATTCATTCACGAACCGGACATCACTACCGTTGACACGTCACAGAGCAATATGGGTTGGAAATGCGAGTTGGGTTGCTCAAACGCTCAAGTTCTATTCCTTATTCCAACTCGTACAAAGCTGTGCACTTCATTGGGCCTTTAATAAACAAGTACTTAAAATAGTCACTTACATTTTAGATGCAATATTTAGGCCATGTTTTTATTCCGTTTCAGCAGTGAAAATAGTTCCAAAGATCACAGCAGAACCATAGTGCATCTCACAGCAACACTCAGCCTTGTTTTCATTACTGAATGATTCAGTATTTTAAACGAATCGGTCAAGTCAAAGATTCAATGACCCCTTCATAAACAACTTCCTCATTCTTGAATGAATCAGCCGTTTGAACGAATCGTTTGAATGAATGACTCTTTAGTTTCATGTTTAAAAGAATCATTCTTAAAATATTTAAAACAATCTCATAACATTATTTAATGCAGTTGTAATTTGTCAGTGTAAATGATTTAATTTGATTGGTAACAGCCAATCAGTCTCTTATTCTTATTGAATTTATTAATCAAATTTAAGAATTTGAAATGAAAGATGAAGCATACATTTAATAAGATTAAGAAAAAAAATACCCTTTTATAAAGGTTAAAAAAAAAGAGGGTAAATATCAGAAATATGCAGATTTAAACATGTCAAAGCTGATAGAACACTTAATGGGAATATTGCTTCAGAATAAATTATATTTATTAATATTAACACCAAAATCCTATTTTTTTCCGGACCAGCAACTTTTTTTTACTCGGACAAGTGAATGACCGATTTACTTGCCACATCACAAGGCTTAATGTCGACCCCTGATATATATATATATATATATATATATATATATATATATATATATATATATATATAATTCTTATTTTTATCTAGATGATGACAATTAGCATAGTTCATTTTGAATATATTACTAAATGTTCACTCAAAGTATACAAATAAAAAATCTCTGATGTATCTGTCTAAATATATATATATATATATATATATATATATATATATATATATTGATAGTTTTATATTTTACTATGTAATATAAGCTGTTCCTATCACCACAGATGAATATGTTAATGAGGCTGAAGGAGACGGCCCACTGCACTGGAACGGAGAGCTATGATAGTGATTCCACCAGCAACAGTCTTGGTGACTCTTCACTAGAATCTACACTGTGAAAACACTTTCAAATGTTAAATTACGAAATGGAGACTTTTTAATATCAGATCCGGCTTTCTGTGAATCTACAGGGTGCTGGAAACCTGCAGAACAGGGTGCTGGAAACCCGGAAAAATCATCATTGCTCAGTAAGACACTAATCGAGGGAAAACATGCTCAAGAGCTTCAGAGAGCATTATTTCCTCAAATGGACTGTAGATGGCGGTATAAGTCTGTTCAATAAGGAGAACAACCTAGTTCAAATTGAACACTGGTACCAAGTCACGTTTATTTTCTTTCATATTACACTTTCTAAAAGGATCTCATGTTGCCAGACTTTAATGCACTAGTGAACTTATTTGGTGCTGAACTTGAGAACAATGCCTTACAATGTTTGTGTAATAGGTTGAGATGGGCTAGCTTACGTCTTAGATTTCTACCTTTCTACAAATACAAATAATGCAAGGACATTATAGCCTTCAAATGATGCACTATCTGTGGGACCTAACAGAGATATATAGTGTAATGTGAACTATATTGTGGTTGCTTTTTGGCAAAAAAAAAAAAAAAAAAAAAGAGTGTTTTGGTAACTTGTTCTAATCATTAAGAGGTGTTTGGAAAAGTGTTACAATATCAAAGTGATATTGTATGTTCTATCATTTTGTGCCAGGAGAATATTTTTTGCCTCATAATGTAGTACAATAATCTCTATGCAATATTGTTACATTCAAAGAATTTTTAACTTTATCATGACCGAATCTCTGGTAAAACTTTAGTCAACTGAATGTGGTTCATTCAACAATCCGAATACACAAACACCATCACAGACATCCATCAAGAGACAGTGGCATTATACAATGCAACCTGTTGATATTAGGAAGACATACAATAAAGCCAAAACGGACCTCTCTTTTATAATTCTCATTCCCAAATAATTCTGAGGAACAAATGTGAGTCCTCTTTGTTCAGTGTAAGAGTATGTTTTTCTAAAATACTTGTTGAAGGGAGAAAGAAACTTAATGGGGGGTAGTTAGACATACATTTGAAAAGGTCTGGCACATGGATCCGTGTGATGTGCTTTAGTCTGAATTGAGGGTTAGCGTGTCTAGTGGCCCCCTCAGCAGTATTAATGTGGCAAACATTAGCATGAGATCCAAATGGATTACTGGGAGTTGCTTTATTTAAAAGATTGCATTTGGTTCACCAAGAAAATGTCGGAGGGGTTTTTTTTTTTTTTTTTTTTATGTTTAAAATAATTTCCTGGAACATGTTTTAATATAGTATTTCTGTTCTTGTTTATGTTTTTCTGTGTTATATCCCGCCAAATAATCTTGTTGTGCTTCAAGTACTGCCAAGATAAAGAATCTTTATATTCTTTCTTTATAAAGAAACAATTGTGTGAATATAGCCTATTGAAACGAGTTTAAACTTTAAAAAAAAATACAAAAATAAAAAAGAGGCTAATTTTCCATAAATTGCAGGTAACAAGTTTTGATTTTATTTGTGTATATTTTCAGTTGTACTATATTTTTGTAAATATTTGCCTCATATTTTGTTGTTGGTGTAGTCTTTAAGAGAAATCATTTTAAAGTTATTTTTCAGCCTAGTGATCGCACGTGACCCTTTTTGCAATAAATGTGATAATTTTCCTGTTCAAATATCAGTTTCTGTCAGTTATTCAGTGGCAAGTTGTCGACAGTTGTGTTTTTCAGAAGTTGAGTAAGGAGTAAACAAGTCGTCAAATTGTCTCATTTATCATTGGCAGGACTGATAATATTGGGGACCACTACTGGGAAATGTGAGCCATTTCGTCTTATCACTTTTTTTTTTTTTACATAAGTTTATTTGTTGAAACTGTCTCCAAATATTTCTTGTAAATTAAGAAAAATTGTATCTTTTCAATCTAGGCAAACATTAATAAAATGGTATGGCCATGTAAATAACATAAAATTATCATTTCAGGGCAGACAAAATGAAATGAAATGTTGGTATTTTGCTTTGGATTTTTAATTTGTAAAAATATTTTTGTTCACATGTATATACATTTTTTACAAAAAACATCAGTATACAAAATAATATAAGATTTTTTAAGTTAGAAATGTGCCATCTACGTATTTAAGATTATAGACAAGTATCCCAAATCATTAAGAAAGATTATAATAATCTTAGTATAAAAATTCCATTCAAAATATTCATACAAACAAAACACTATATAAGCTGCCAAAAACGCAGCGGTTACAACATTGTCCCTTCAACTGAAAGCTTTCCTATCAGTAAAGTTCACACAGCTACCGTGTACAACGTTTCTGAAAGTTTTTGTGCATAAACATAACTCACTGGAAATTACATAGTCTGTTTAATGATTATGACACGGTTATTTCCTCGTCCTCTGATTCTGAGAAGTCTGAATGCTTGCTGGAAATCGAAGGCGACTTGAAAAGTAAATCTGCGTTGAGCTCGTGATCTCTGATTGGCGCGCGCGGGCTTTCTCTCAGAGCCGCGTCATTTTCGAACTTTTTTCCAACGTCGCTCAGGTCAGGATTGGGGTTCATTTTCGTAGGCAAAGTTTGTTCCCTGCAACCTCCTGACGACAGAAGCTCTCTTTCTTTGGAATTGCGCCATTTCATTCTTCGGTTTTGGAACCAAATTTTTACCTGACAACAAAGAGTAAGCAAAATATGAGCGCGACCAATTTACCTCAGACATCCACACAAAGGTACGATACAAAAAAATATGTTTGTGGACAACTTCACCTTACCTGAGAGTCTTTGAGGCTAAGTTTCGCCGCCAATTTCTTTCTGTCTGGTTTGCTGATGTACTTCTGTTTCTGAAACATCTTTTCCAATGCTTTGCGCTGCACGTCAGAGAAGACTGCCCGTCGAAGCATTCCTCTCCTCGGCTTCCCTCGAGCCGTGAGCGGCCATGCGAAAGTTCCGGGAATGGGCACTGCTGAAGATGCTATAAGAGAAAAAGAAACTAAACAAATTATTTTAAAAGTCGATATTATTAACGTTTCCCTCAAAATAAGCAAACATTTGTGTTTTCTAAGAACAGGAAGTACTCATTGGGCTTGGAATGAAAGTTGGGCTTTAATGTTTTTTTAAACCAGTCCATTTGAGTGATACGGAACGAGGAAGCTAATTAGCACATTGCTTGGTTCCCAAAAGCATTGGTATGGTAACAAGGGCGAGCAGTCATTCAGAGCGCTCCAGTGAAAGATAGAGGTGCTAATGAAGCGTGGACGGTAATTGTTTAGTAATGAACTGACTGAAAAAGGCTTAGGACAGGCCACTAAAGCCATATATTACGGCCACAAAAGAGATTTACACTTAAAAACTAAACACAACGGCATGCCAGGGACATTTTGAGAATACTGATGGCGGGGGACTATGTTTGCCCCCAAATATTTTCATTAAATGGACACGAAAAGCCATTCATACTGCTCAAGTTGTTTTGTTGACGTATTCACACCGTGGTGAAAAGAATCAGTCTATTATCGTTGGTCTGAATAAGTGCACGATCCACAAGGCTATTTGTAGCCCGCATTCACTGAAGTGATGGACATGAAGCTTAACGCGAAGTAGACCCACTTTTATTGGTTTTCTCTGAGGTACACGTAATAGATTTAGCGTTAACCCACATACAAATACAGTTGTTGTAAGCATTAAATTGTTTAGAGTAAATGTTAAGTAATTATACAATCCATTTATATTGCTACTTGAGACACACAGTAACCTAATTAAGACTACTACACCTTGTTAAGCAATTTTCATGCTGCTACATGAGACCAAAACTTTAGCTTGGACGTCCCGTGAAGACTCCCCACACGCTATGTGGTCTTGTGAGAATATTGAAACACTGAATAGAAGCTAATAGGGGAATTAGTCCATGACTGGTAAATGCCTATCAGCAGCATGCTCAAGTCAACGACGGGTCTGTGTGTGGCTGCCCAGAGGGAGCTGACCAATTGGTCATGGTGCTGAAAGCATTGTTGCCAATCAGTAACTAAGTACACTGGCTCGGTGGGAAAAGGCAGCGATGAAGAGAAACCAACAGTTTGCTTGTGAGAGTGGACCCGCCTTAAATTGGGACCATGACAATTCCGGCTAATTTGTGGATTAGGGGAAGCGGTGCAAAATGTCAGCAGTCACTGCGTTTGCTAAATAGGGCATCAAATTAGCGAGACTGATTCCACAATGTCCTACAAATTCCAGCATTGGAAGCACATTCTGAAAGCCCATCAGTTTGACCGAATTAAGAAGTGACACAGCGATTTTTGTATGCATAGTGTAGTTGACCCACCTGGGAAATATGATGCTCTGATGAATGGGTGGAATGAGCCATCAAAACATGGGAACGGGAATGTTTTCGCATTCATCCCGTGCACTGAAGGTGGTGGTGAAACTATGACACAAAATAAAGTGGACATCAATTAAATGAAGTAACTTGTACAAGTTGAATGCGACAAAAAAAGTAGGCAAATGCGTAACATGAGTGTCATCGCTGTTTTCTTAATTAGCGTACTTTAAACAAACAAAAATTGAGAAAAATGTGACGTTTCATCAATTAGCCTACATTAAGTTATAAACAAATGAGAAACCTACCGTTTCGTGTTGTTGACGCGAGAATCGCATTCACTCCAAACTTCAAGTAATTTGGATCGTTGGAAATTGAAGTTTGTGGAGAGCTTGATCTTTTTGGCAAAGACGTAGACATGGCGACGTGGACAGCGGAGGAGTTGTTCAGAGTTGTGGCTCCTGTGGCCGGAGGAGATGCACTTGGGGACGGGATGCTCCTGTGCATGAAGGTGGCAGGTCTGCTGATCCGCAAAAGGTCCTCCACCAGGAAGCTCGAGTGCGCGGTGAACGCCGAGCGGAAATTGGGAGGCAAGGAAAGAGCCGCCGAGGGCCGCAGAAAGTTCGGATACATAGCAGGTGGCGCAATAACACTTGGCAACATCATTGCACCGTTTTAAAAGAAAATGACAGCGAGGAATTCACGTGCTATACTCTCACTGCAATGGCTTGCGTAGATTAGAGTCCAAGAGGGCAGAATGAAGGAGCTCTTGCCCGTCTTTCTCTCTTCCAGGGGTTTTATAGTGGACCGCTGGAGAAGCCTTTTCATGGGTGACAGCTCTAACAATGAAGTTCAGCCAAATTCTCCACGTGAGTTCCGTTTACTCTAGAGGCGACGCGCCCTGATTGGACAGAATAAATTCGGATTGGATTAGACACCACCGAGCAATCCGCGGACAACGGCCTTTTACGAATAAAAAAAAGGACTATAGTTAGTCATAGTCATGACTAATGCCGTTACGAAGATTGCAATAAAATACAAATACAAAATGTCTGCTTTGCCTACAAAAGCAGTGAAATTGTCTTAGGCAATCTACATCTTGAGACAAATAATAAACCATGAATAAATAGATAAAAAGGAAACCCAAGCTCTATGAAAACAGTACAGTATATTTTAATCAGTTTAACTTATTTATACACTTATTTAACTTTACCAACAACCTGGTAAATGTATTACTTTTAACCACTTTAATCTATTGTCTTTTCAAATACAATTGAAAAAAAATGAAAGCTCAAATGGAATGATAAAAACACTTTAAAATTTAGTTTGGACCTAATTTGTACTGTGTATTGTTATCTGTGGGAAAAAAAATAGGCTATATAAGTCAAAGTTAGCCCTGTTTTCTGCTCAGATAGATCCTGAATAACAAAACTAGACAACATTACTTTTACCCATAGTTGAAGGTCACTCTCACATTTTCTTCCATTGAGATACCGAGAGTAAAATAGGAATTTAATTGTGTGAGGAGCTGGGTCAGAGAACATGCTGTGCCACACGTGGATAAGGTTTAATGTGCTATGGCAAACCACAACCTTTCAAGTTTTGCTGCTGAACCACGGGGGAAATGGCCAACGCCTACCGATCAAATATATGATAAACCGAGAAAAAGTGCGAACAAAAGGATTGATCCTTGGAGGCTTTTATTGGGACAGACGCTCTCTTCTGTCAGATGCACCAAAAGAGGTGAATCCCGAGGCCTGTGGGCTAAGACCTGTGACTAATGGCGTTTGACCGCTTCTCTGTCAGGATTTGTCCCACTAACCATTCATTTTCTTGCATCTACCTTCACATTTATCTCCGCGGAGTCAACTCGTGCGCTTTGATTTGGACAGGAAAAAGGACGAGGGGAAGATATAGTCCGCGTGAGCCCTGAGCGATGACACGGCGAGTAAATCTCCATGAAATTATGCGCCAGGCGTTGCTCTTTCGCACAAATGGATTGTAATACTGGGTCTTTAGACAATATTTTAGAACTTTTTCAAACGGGATCAGCTCGACAGCCTTCTTAGTCCATCTTAAGAAGTCTTAGCAACCTTAGTAAAAGAAGAGAGGTCTTTGTGGGGGAGCATCGCTGTGTGTGAGTGGCATAGCGCAAGTAATTTTGGGACAACTGTAATTCCCCACATTACGCCCCGTATCCCTGGCTTTGCAAGTTTTTTTTTTTTAAAGTTTTTTTTAGCCTGGCCAACATAAAGCCGGTACTTATTTGTAGCTTTATTATATTAATTATTACCATTTCAATCTATCAATCACTATCTTGATTCACATTAGTGATGGGCATATTTTATTAACTAAATGCTATTTTGTTGACAGCCTTTTCTGCTGCTTAAACAAGTGGCCTATTAAAATCTATCAACACGCAAATAACAGGAACATAAGTGATTAAAATGTAATTATTCCTATTTTTACCAAATAATAGCCTACGACCGTTAGATTTGCATCAGTTGTTTTTAGCACCGCCCGGGGCAGTCGTATTAAGACACCTCATCACCTTCAGAAAACCCAAGAGGACTTCTGCACGTTCAAAGCGCTTTATTCTTTTTCTTGCACTTGAAAATCCCTCTATTGTACCTATCAAGCAGATGGTTTGCAGGAAATATAGCTTAGCCTCGGTGACCGAAACTAATTTCTGCTTGCTTTCCAAGCCATGGCACGATTGTTTTCTCTTTACCAAATATAGGGAGTGCAGCTGGTCGGGCGCTGAATTAAACCCATTAAAGACACATTTCTGATTTCTAAGATATTATATCCACATAAATGTGCCTTCCCTCCTCCTGACACACACCAACGCGCGCGCTTTTGCATAATAGATTGTGCCGACTGCCGAGATCCAACCCGATCACACAATTCTCCTTATATGTGCATGGAGAGCTGAGCTCAACAGCATAAATCGAAAATGATTTGGTTTCATTTTATTATCAGAGTTCTTTATTATTGGACTCTCAGCAACTTAGTGAAATGACAATGCAATGATTACAAAACTTTAAAAAAACGGTTAACACAAAACGTGTGCTAATAGCCTTCCTTTTGACTTTCGCAGTAAATATTGCTGAAATTGTTTTTGTTGGTGGAAATAAAGGATAGTTTGATATAATATATATTTACATGACATGTAGGACAGTTGGAACAGGCTAAGTGAAAAAAACATCTCATCCAGTTTTGCCTATAGCTTTAGCCTAACATTGTCATTGTATTTTTTACATTGTATTTACATTTCAACCCACATCTAGCAATTTCATTATGCTTTTTATCGTAAATGTATTTTTTACAGAGTAATAATAACCTAGTCCAAATTATGATTACTTTTTTATTAAATACATTTTTACGTAGCCTACATGATTAGCACTACTACATTTGCGTCTGGTTTTAACACCTTAATCCGCCCCTTCGCTTCGTGCAAACCCTTTTAAGACTGCCCAGCATCTGTTTCTGTAGGTCCGAGCGCGGCAGACCACAGGAGATTAACCAAGAGCCAAAATACAGAAAAGCATTGACAAGCATTAAATTGATATTAACTCTGCATTAAACATAACGCCGGAGCCAACTCAAGTCTCAGCACAAAGCGTTTTGATTTGCGACAGACATGCACCTGTTCTGTCGGTTAGACCGCGCAACATGTCTCTGCACCCTCACAAATCAGCAACAGGAGAAACCTTTGTCTATTCACTTTAAGGACTTACAGGGTAAATTTGGGTTTTAAGCGTGTTTGGGGTTAAATAATGGTTCATTTTATATTTAGTGATACTGAATTGTCCCTCGTAATAATTGTGATCAAACAATTAAAATACTGCTTGTAATGTTGGCCGCATATGAAATTGGTCATAAAATTATCATAACACTGTTAAAAGTAGCTTATAAACTGCGCTCTTTCAAGGACGCGTGCATTTATTGGACGGATTAAGAACATGTATGCAAGTGTTTACCTGCACGTTCAGTTGAATGATGAAGTTTTTAACTTCAGCTTAATGTTGTTGAACTGAACATACGAAGCAAACTGTTCAAATATCCACAACATTAAAAACAACTCTGAAACAAGAGCGTGCGGTTCAGAGCCGATCAGCCCTATACGCACACTACGCAAGTTACGCAGGGCCCCGCAAATTACTCAAGTCCCCGCCTCCCCCTCGTGTCAAAGCGCGTCAATCAAAGTTTACAACATCGATGAGAAAATTAAGCGGAACTATCCTTCTGGTCACGAAAAGAGAGGGGGAAAAACACCATGAGAGTGAATTTCGGGAACAGCAATCAGGTAGACTTGTGTTCCCTCCTCTCCAAGTTTGATGTCAGCAAAGAACAGTAAAGTTGATGTGCATCTCTCTCTCTGTCTGTCTAACCTGGCCAGTGCATCTTTGGGTCTTGTCTTGTTTGCTAATGCCGGCCACTTCCAGGGCCTGTCACTGTTCTGTGACTTTGTGCCTGACAAAAAAAAGTGAGTAAAATAGAACTGTTTATTACGTTTGATAAACGACAAAGGGCAACGGTGTTTGTTTATAAACTGCAGCTCGGAAAAGATTAGCGCATCGTTCATATGCGCGTGCACGAAATGAAACGCGCACTTTCCAACAAAACATCTGTGGTGGGGACCAGTACAATATGGGCGTGATGGCACTCCTCATTATAGGCGCACATACTTTTAAAACAAGAGAATGATTAGTCTCCAAGTCAGTTTACTTACAACAATAAAGCAAGATGGAAGGCCACGTGTTGACATTGGCTATTGATTTAGGCTATTGCATTTAAAATGTTGATTGGCTGGACATAGGCTACTGGTCAATATGGATGCACTTTCCTCAGTGAATATTAACCATCAAGTATTGATTTTATAATTTAAAACACAGTGATATGCTATGGCAAGCCATTTTAGCTTTTATTCATTCACAGGATGCATTTTTTTCATATCAATAACTAAATTTGTACTATTTAAAATGTGAATTATTGATATTAAGAATGTACTTTTTCCAGTAACAACGTCTATTTCTGATATTAGGAATTACATTTTAATTAGTACTAGTTAAAGGAGGGAGGATTGTAGTGGGAGCACTGGGGTGTCAGGTGTGACTGTGGCAATGGCAAATGGTTTACATGGCTCATGGGTCAGGTAGGAGGGCCCCTTAACAGAATTTTGCTTAGGGCCCCAGGGAGGTCAGGATCGGCTCTGGTGCGGTTTATTATCAGATGCGCGTGAAAGTTGTGTTCGTTAATATAGCAACTGTGGACTCCCATTAGCGTTTTCTTTCTGAATCATCTTTAGTTCAATCCATATTTTGGTATTAAATTAAAGTGATGTACGCTACAGTGTCCCTAAAAACACAGCCTAATTCGCACCCAGCCTGTAGCATACATTATGTATAGCTGGTGCTGATGCATGAGAGATGTTGACGATTGCAATATCTCTGTTAAACTGCTTTCTTGTCGTCATTACTTACCTTAAACTTAACATTATACAGAATTGATTAATTGAAGTCGATATAGGCTATACTAAAACCTCAATGTGACCCCCTGAATGTTTTTTATGCAGTTATGGTTGTTTAGATATATCGTGAAGTACAAAAAGCTAAATCATAATGTTTGTTTATGTTTACATAATGAAAATAGTTTTGAGTGGGTTACCTACCATATAAATAAAAGGCTTATTATGACATAAAATGAAATTGCAATCAAAAGTTTGGCTTGCTATATGCAAGAGGATTAGACTATTTGAATGTGAGCACTAAGAAAACTTTAAGAGCAAAAACCTTCATCCAAAGGCTCTTAAAGATATAACCATCTCAAATACCTGAGGTGTATAAATGATCTTTCTTTGATAGACAGGGTAAGAAACCTTGCAGTGCTGCACCAAATCCAAATTACTACTAAATGATATCAAATTAATTTAAACCTTTTACACAGTTCCTTCATTTAAAGGAAGGAAATTTATTTTTAATTTCAGAACATGTTGAAAATTGTTCCTATTAAATGCTTTGACACAAGCATGATGAAAATGTTTAAAATAATCGGTGGATTTGTGTGTATTTCAGTTTTTTGTGATGGTTGATTAGCTTAGATAAATATGAAACAAAATGAAAAATCAATTTCCCATGAATAATATATTTCTCATCATCCTCTGTTCTCTTAAAGATAAGACTTTATTTAAATACATTACAATACAATAACTATCAATATAATTGACAATGTATTTAAAAGAAAACAACAAGCTTTTGAGATGAATAGAAAATCTCACAGAATCTGTTCATTAGATTTAAATTGGTCATGGGAGCTCAGGCTACATCAATGTAGCAAATGTATTTTCTTTCTCATTTTAATCTCATAAAGTTTCACAGTTACGGCAAATATCTTTAGAGTCCTCAGCACCTGGCAGGTTGTTTTGAAATAAAGCTTGTAAATGGCCCTAGTTAAATTGTGTTTCTAGTGAAGCCCAAGCGTTGCTATGCAGCCTGAAAAAAGGAACAATCCTTGTGGTTGTCAAGACCACTTTAAATTAAAGGCTTGTTGCTAACAAGCAATCAATGCTGCAATTAAAATGACCCTTGGTCATGCTAACCTGTGCTATTTATCTTGCTGAAGCATGCTCATAATGGAAAAGCCACTAAATAAGCTTAAAATGGGACAAAAAAATTCAGTGCTTGGAGGGAGGACTCCCTATTTAACGCTAAACGCTTGTATGGGTGGTGTTGAGAGTTTGAGCCCATCAGCACAATCTTTAGCTTTGTTTTAGACCTGAACTCAGAGAGCAGGGGAGAGAACCTTGTCGAAAGGGTCCTATTGAGCACCCTGATAAGTTGAACATGGGGCAAAGCAGACGTAGCCAAGGCGCTTGTGTACTGAGGAGGAGCCGGGGTTGTTCGCTGGCCACTTGAATGGGGGACGCCAGCGCCCGTTGGCTGGCTCGTATTGATGTGGTTTAGCCGAGTAATCGGATTGAAAGTGAGCCATGGTATTTGTGTCAGTTCACATTTCGTCAAATGCATAATATGCATGGCCTTGGCGTGGGGATTCTGTATTGAGACTTTGGCTTGCAATTCAGTGTTATGAAAAGGCAAAGCCTCATTTAATTCAAATATAACTCTCACTCAACCATTTACAGATTGGTATATTTGCATAACAGCAAAGAACTTTTGCCTTTTCAATGCCTGTGCGGGTTTGTGGGTCCTTTTCCTGCGCTTCCCCTTGGCCAGGCCTTAAAAGGGGGGAAATGTACGCAAATGTGCGAAATAAACGTGTACATTGTGAAGGAGTGGGTTTTCTCACAGGGATAAGCAAAACAGGGGTATGGGTGAGAAAAAGTTAGACTATGACATTTAGCTTTTTTCCCACTGCTGGAGCAATATGTCGAGCCGGACAACAAAGCAAATGTGCTACAGTGGTGTAATTCACCTTAAATGACGTGCACTCTCACACTGTGCTGATTTTGAATGGAATTTCGTTGTAGACTTTTTTTACGTTTCAGGATTTTTAAAATCTCTCTTTTGTTGAGCCCTCATTTTAACTGTAATTATGTATTCTTTGGATTATATTTGAATTTATTTTTCTACAACATGAAATTGTAATAATCATTTTAAATACCCCCCCCCCCCCCCCCCCTTCCTTTCTTATGAACAACAAGACTCTTAAAAATAGAACCAAAAGGGAGTCTATTGCCAGAGGTGTAAAGTCCAGGGGTCAGAAAGTAAAAGTCCGGCCATATGTTTATTCCACCCAGGAACTCAGCCAGCTGATGTCACTAATTAGTTAGTCTCCTGGCTGAAAAACTGTGCTAATTAGCAAATCCAATTTGGAACAAAATACTGAGGAGGACTTTTGCTTTCTGAACCTGGACTTTACATCTCTGTCTATTGCCAAAGGAGAACCATTTTTTGTTCCACAAAAAAAAAAAAAAAGTTTTATCCAAAGAAACCAACGTGCATATGAAATCTATCTTAAGAAAGTATAATAATGTTACATTATAATATTTTAATGTTGTAGTATAACGTAACAATTATAATATCCAAAGAATACAGCCAAATTTAAGAACTATAACAAAAACGGCTCTCGATAAGTTGCTCCAAAGAACCGCAGTACCAGTTATCAAAAAAAGGTAAAACATCTTATAAATACTGGATGAGGCTGAAGTAAATGCACCAATATTTTTAACCCTCAAGAATGTGGCAAGTAAAATAATTTCAGTCAAGAGACATGTCGTCTTTGAGAGCAAGAAAACTTAAATTAACAGGTGGGACAAAAAAAGTCTTGAGGAAAACATGCAAGCCCCAAGTTTAAATATTCACCATGAACGAGACACCACCTTGGCTGGTTTAAGAATGATTCCCCATCCTAATTCCTGGAAAAAGCCACACCTTTGATCCTCTCTCTAATTTCTAGAACATGCCATAATCCATGTCCTAGACTTTCATGTGTTCACCAACCTAAACTTCCAAAAACAGATGCAACGGCATTCCTTCTTCTGACGGAGAGTGAAGGGTAGGAGAGGTGGTGTTAATATCAGCATGTCGGACCTGAGATTAATCCTAATCTCCTCTCTGTGTGCTGCAGGCCGTGGGGTTGAAAGGCATGGGGAAGTACCAGTGGGGGTGCTCTGGCCTGGGATCTCCTGCCCAGAGAAGATAATACCAGCGGAGGAGCCTGCTGGTCCTATGGAATCCAGCCGGAATCCCCACTGCTCTATGCTTTCAGTGCACACTTCCTGAAGAGGTGCGTGATATTGGCCTCCCACCTCTCGGGGCGAAAGAAAGCTCAGGCTAACAAACGGTTTCTGTACCCCAAAAGCTGTGTGTCTGGCACACATCAAAGTTAAAGCCACTTCTTCAGAAAGTGTGGAGATGTGGGCAGGACAGATGAATGGTAATCTCCACAAGTAATAATTCCTTATGGAGAGAGAATATGGCAGCAACAGGTGCATACTTGACTCAAATCACTCCAGTCGCTGCATCCTGGTTAAGTGTACAAGAGGAAATTATATTACAGAACTGGTTTGTCAAAAATCACTATATGATGACACTAATCTGAGTTGAACTGACTTTCAGTCTTTAAAGATGTCTACAATGAGACATTCTTCCCTGATTTCAAATTTTCTTTAATCTCTCCCTCCAAATGCAGTAAATCAAATATCAAGATATTTCCGCCTTAAAGAAAAAAAAGTACTTGCGAGTTGCGACTTGTGACTTTACATCTCACAATTGCAACTTTTTGTCTTCCATTTGTAACTTTGTAACGCACATTTTTTACTTTTTGTCTTCCAGTTGTGATTTTGTAATCTAAATTGCAACTTTGTTTGTGATAATTGTGACTTTATATCTCACAATTACAGCTTTTTTTCTCGTAATTGCAATTGTGACATCACAATTTGACTTTTTTATCTACCCATTGCGACTTTACATCTTCCAATTGGGCGACTTGCAATATTATATGTGTACATTTTTATCTTGCAATTGTTTTTTTTTTATCATAATTGCAACTTCATATCATAAAAATGACATTATATCTAGCAATAGCAATTTTATTTTTTGTAATTGTGACTTTGTATCTTCCAATTTTGACTATATTTCCCAATAACTTAGTGTCTAATGATTGCATCTTTATGTCTCATAATGTGCCGTTACATTTTGCAATTTGACTTTTTAACCCCCAAAAGCAATTGCAATTTATTGTAACATTGACTTTATATCTCACTGTGTGACTTTAGTTCTTATTTTAAACTTTATCTCACAATTACCTTTTGTAATTGAGGCGGAAACACAATTCCATAGGTGAAAGAAGACAGAAGCCAAGATAAGCACAATGCTTTAAAAGTAGAGGTAGAGAAAGAAAAGAACAGGAAAAAAGGCCAAAGAGGGACCTCAATTCTTCTTTTCTGAGGGGACTTCATAAAGTGAACAGCCACTCTAGGCTCAGTGTTATTTTCTGCTGTCCACTGATGGTCAAGACTGATGGCTGTAAGGATCTATACATTCTTGCAAGACCTTTGACCCCCTATACATTCTAAAGACCCTCTTTTAAGACTGGCAGTTATTCAAGCCCCTGGCAGTGAATTGCTGAAAATCCAGATCAAATCAACCAAAAAGGCCACAAAACTGTCCAGGAAAAGTATAACACTGTATATTGGCTACAGTGTAATGCTATGTGGAATAACTGAGCAGTAGTAATGCTCACAAGACAAATTTATTGTCTTTCTTTTCCTTAAAGAAGGAGTGCTGGAGGCCTCTCCTCAAGCTTTGCACAAAAACCCATCCATGAGTAAAAAGGCCGGCTGAACACTTGGCCTGCCCAGCTGCCTTGAAGTGAATGGGGTTTCTTTTTGAGGCTATTCAATGCTTTCTGTCTCTCTGCATACAATGTAGGTGTTACTGCTTAGAGAGAGAGTGAGAGAGAGAGTCAGGAAAATAGTCACTTGAGAACTGAGGCTGTTCTTCATTCTCAGTCAGTCATGAAATCTTTCCTTCTTCAGATGAGGAGGGGTCTCACTCACAAAGGGCCAGGGGACTCTCAATGGCCGTCCTAACATTTTTATGGGACCCTTTCTTATCCAGATAATAAATCTGATTTTGAATAAAACATAGATCCTCCTGTATATTTTTATATGCTGAGGACAGCCATTAAGCCGATAACTTGTAATTTAGGAAATGCGTATTCATTAGCAAACTCAAGGATGGTAATAATCATAAAGACCCTTTTTTGTGCCTTCATATTAAAATATTTGTCATTTTGTTCTTTTTTTTTTCTTTTTTTTTTGAATTTTATTGACTATTTTTTTCCCTTTTTTTTATCATTCTCAAGACTAGGGACAAAAGCGACTCTTTCAGCAGTCTATAACCCTCGCTGGGTCAAAGCGAAATCTAAAGACTATTAGGACCAGTGAGAACAAAAGGATCGGTGGGGGGAGTTGTGAAAATGGAAGCCCACCATTCTCCTGCAGTCGAACGGGATGCGGAGATCGAAAGTTTCGTTTCTGATTTTGCCGTTTTCATGGAGGTCGAGGGCTTGAATGGGAGTCTGCTGGATGTCTACCTCTGCGCAGGGGACTTTTATTCTCCGCAGCATTTCAGGCCGCAGTTTGACTTGCTCTCAAAAGAGTGGCATGCTGGAGACCTCGACCGGAGGTGGCGAATGGTGCAGGCACGCGAGTTCGTCCTCTGGCAGGGGGTTACTAATCAACACCCCAAGTTGACTGGCGGACCCGACTTCAAGAGGCTACCTCTAAGAGGCCAGAAAGTCTCTTCCCCTCCCCACTGATGTTTTGAGTTGGTATGGAGAGACTTTTTGTGCAGCTGTCTGTGATGTCGAGCTCAGGCCGTCAGTAGAAACATGTCTATGTTAGATACACACTCTGTTTGAAGACAAGAAGAGCATGTTATTTGCGACATCAGTGAACAGTAACACAAAGTTTGATGGTATACAGTCAAGTTATATTTTTAAAAAAGCATTATAGATATACTGACATATCGTCCTACCCAGTATCATCTTTTTTTTTTTTACATGTCTTGTAATGAACATGTTTTCAATTTCTGAATTAAAATGTATTTAGATATTTTACATGCAGCTTGAATTAATAAATGTCTAGGTGGTATAACTGTCTAGAGACTGTATAAAAGAAAAAAAGTTTAATTAATTCAAAGTAAAAAAGTCTAATTAAAGTCTAGTTAATTAAATTAATTTAAAAAGTAGTTAGATCAGGCTATAATTATTATTATAGTTGCAGTATGTGAAATATATTAAATTAATTTGAAATGTAAAGACACATTTTGTCCCCCAAATTAAAGTCAGGTTGGTCCAACCAACATACACAGTAAGCCGTTTTGTTGTTGTGACTGACATAAAAAAAAAAAAATTCTTTTACACCACATTTTTGAAGTCATGAAATTAAATGTGTTATAGAAAATGGTATGTTTTTTAAATGTTGTATTTTTTTAATGAAAACATGAATACATAGATTAAATCTCTAAGAACTTCTTAGATTATAGAATATAATTCTATTATATATAATCATATAACTATATATTTATAATTGTAGATCTGAGACGAAAGTACAGACAACAAATAAGACAAAAAACAAATGCATTCCTCTTCAGAAAGCAATCACTTGCATATTTTGCTCTCAGTTTGAGAGCCGTGTCATGTTCACCGTACCTTCTCTAAGATTATAACACACGCTCAACCTGCCTTCCTTTCAGTCAGGGCCCCAAATCAGATTTCTCAAGGGTTGCCGTCACACACACATGCACACACAGAGAGATAAAAAGCAAAGAGGAACTTGCGGCTATTCCCAAGCAACGCCTGCTCTCCGCATATTAGCCCCTGTTGAAAAGGGGTCTCTGCAAATGAAAGCGTTCACTGGTCATTCATCTCCCATTGGCTGCTACTGGTTTGCCAAAATGTGCCATATCTGTAACACTTGAAGAAGTCCAAAGGTTAGGCGAGAGTGAAAGCAGGCACTTGATGCGCTCAGTGTCTTGGTGGTTATGGTGTTTGCTCCCTCTTTGTGGTTTCCCAGCAGGACGCCTGTTGTCCGGTCACATTCACGTGCCGTCGCCACACACTGGAGGCCTTCACCTGTTAGAGAGCCACCAGACTTTTAACACCACAATATCTGCCTTTGTGCTTCGCCTGCTCTGGCCCTTTCACCCGAACAGACTGTAATTTCATCCATTTTTCATGGCTTTAGTTCCCATGAATGCCTTACATTTCCATGTCTAAACATCAACAATGAGGGAATTTCATGGACCGTACAGACAAGATACTGCTGCTTGCAGCTTTAAAAATAGAAAAATCATATAGGCTAATTTAAAAATAAACTTTTGAGGGGTGGGGGTTGGGTTGGGGGTGTAAATGCAAATAGTGATTATTATCACCCTTAAAGGAATATCCAGGTGTTAATACAAGTTGGGCATTTGTGGATTTGCCACTTGTCGCTCCTTTTCTTAAAAAAAGAAAAGAAAAGCAAAAATCTGGGTTACAATGTGGCACTCTGTAAACATTAAAATAGCCTACTCCCTTTCTAATTGTATAGGCACAAGACCTATATGTAATTTAACATGTCGTAAGTGTGATAAAATCACTTAAAAACCTTTTCTGTGTGAAGTTATTTCCAATTTTAAAACTTTGTTGCCATGATAACTTAATGTCATAAACACTAAAAACTAAAACTCTTAAAATGACTGTAGAAATTATTTAAACCATGCACTGACAGCTCAAATAATACAGAAAATAATAATTTAGGTGCTTTATTAAATAAGCTTCACATTTCTGCTTTTAAATCCCCCATAAATTGGCCTCATTCACTTATATTGTAAGTGCATCAATGTATCTTCCAGTTTTGCCTTTTTACAAGAAAATAAGCATCAAATCAAGATTATTTTGTGTGGTGATTAATATTATGCCACAAATGAGGTCAATCAAGCTTAACTTGTGTTGAAACTGGAATATTTATTTTAAAAGAATATACTTTTTCAGCCTTTCCGTTGATCTAGGGCATTGTAGGAAATCAGCAAAAAAAAACATCTTTTCAATGTTTTTTTTTTTTTTTCACTCCAAATCAAACTGTTCCATGTCATGCATTCAACTTTTCGGATTACGTTCAAGACAAAAATATGCTATCTGTTATAGTTTTCAGAAGGCTTCAGTCAAGCAGTACTTTTATCAGCTTCAAGATAATTACTTTTATCCTAAAGAGACTGTCCGTCTTTGTTAACTACTTCTTCCCTGAGAGCAGATCTGGGCATCAAGTGGCCGAATCTGTTGGATGGGACGCCCTTCACAAAAGTGTATCGAGCGGTACAGACAGACGGCATTACCCCCTCCTAACGGTATGCTTTTGCATTTGAATGCATCTGCGAGCTCCTTCTCTAGGCGAGGGCCGCGCCACTAACATCTCTAATCCTTAAAATATTGTCAGAGCTCATGAATGCTGGCAATCCGGGCATATGTGTAATTATTCTGTAATTCCCCCTCCAATGTGATTTCTCTTGCGTGCGTTACGAGTCGTTACCCCCCACTCTTTTGTCATCCAAATAATTGTTTCTCTTTTTTTAGGGATAAATCTGGGAATAGAAAGGGTGGCTCAATAGATAGAGCAACATGAGCAAGTCTCATATGAGCATGCAATTTACATACTGATGGTTTCTCCCATCTCTTGATTTGAACAAAAGGGGCAGTTTGAAAAGATGAGTGAAAATGAGGATGAATTCAGGGCCGTCGTCTCAAAGAGAACAGTATTCTTAATAAACATTGAGCCAAGTCACGTCCAAGGACTTGGCCACAAGACTATTGGACTGTTTTTAGAGAAACTGTTGTTTTGAGAGAAACTGTAAAATCTACAAGTAGCACGCAATATTAAACAGATTCTGGTTGAAAGAAGTGAGGTCATATAATAAATAATTATATATTACAAATAACTATATAAATTAATTATACTGGTCAAAAGTTTGGATTTTTTTATGTTTAAAAAAAATCTGCATATTAGAATGATTTCTGAAGGATCACGTGACACTGAAAACTGGAGTAATGGCTACTAGAAATTCAGCTTTGCTATCACAGTAATAAATTAGATTTTAAACATATTTAAATAGAAAACTTTTATTTTAAACTGTAATGATATTTCACAATATTACGGTTTTTGCTGTATTTTGATCAAATAAATGCAACATAAGAGTCTTCTTTCTAAAACATAAAAAAAATCTTAATTATTCCAAACTTTCGACCGGCAGTGTACTGAATATAAACATATCAACTATGGTAAAGACATTTTTTTAGACACAACAATTTGATTAAATTAAGAGTACATAAAATAAACATAATATACTAAAATAAATAACTGCATATGAGGTCTCCTGTTTCTCAGGATTTTCTCCTGAGAAAAATTCCCTATTCTCACATGTGACTTCTCCAGAGTTTTAATGCAGTTTTCATCAACATCTTAAACTGTGCTCAGATTCACCAAGATAACAAACCTTAAACTAGTCGAAAAATTTGTATGTATTCAAACATTTCTCGTCAACCTCTTCCAAGACTTCCAAATGATCTAATCCATGACATTCACAATAATTGTATAACTCTATACTCAAAAATGTCTCATTTGTATCTGTTTTTAATCTTCAGAGAAATATACTTGAATATCTTTAAAGTGTTAGTTCACCCAAAACAAAACAAAATTCTCTCATTAATTACTCACCCTCATGTCGTTCCAAACCCGTACGCCATTTGTTCATCTTTGGAACACAAATGAAGATTTTTTTAATGAAATCTGAGAGCTTTCTGTCCCTCCATTGGGAGATACGCAACTAATACTTTTAACCCCAGAAAGTTAAAGACATCATTAAAGTAATCCATGTGACTCCAGTGGTTTAACCTCAACTTTATGTAGCAAAACGAGTGCAAGTGGTAGCGCTGCTGTTAATGGAGAGACAGAAAGCTCTCAGATTTCATTCAAATATCTTCATTTGAGGTCCGAAGACGAACGAAAGTCTTACAGGTTTGGAACGACATAAAGGTGAGTAATTAATGACAGACTGAATCTTTGGGTGAACTAACCATTTGAAATATACCAAAATAAAACATAACAGACAATTTCAGATCTCATGAGCAACCTCTGAGCAATAAGATTGTCCTCTGAGCATATTCAGAGGCAGTGTTGTCAGTCTTCCTGAGTTCTGCTCATTAATTCCACAACAATCGTCACATTTCTAGAAAGGCTGGAAAGCTTCCTTGAGAAATGAAACAGTATTTAATTCACAGCAATTGAAATGAGAGACTCAGACACCCAGAACACTCACCCTCGTCTCATGACAAACTAAGACGATACCTATCACTGTTAATTACCAACAAGGGTTATTTGAAGGGGGACTTTGAAGATGCTGTATTCTTCTCCCTTTCAGCTCCTCATATTGGAAATAATGAGAGTGAATGGCATGGGCAGTGGAGGGGTCTTGCCAGTTTTAATTTGAAAACCTCTCCATGTCATTGTATCTATTAAGACCTTATACTGGCAGCGGCAAACAAGCTGAACTTAAAGTGCAACTTCACACTTCTCCCTGGCTTCTTTCGGCATGCAAGAAAGGAATCCCAAATAAGCTGAGCCTGCTTGCAATTCTCTGCCTTAATTAAGACACTTGTGGCTGACTATAGGGCTTTCTTTCCCATAGTGCTGCTCACGAGTGTGTGTGTAAAACGACCATGAAAGGAGAGAGGAGCTACAGAAGAAGTGTTTGGAGAGAAAAACATAGAGATTAATTAATGGACAACTTCACTTGAATGAGATGAGGTTTCGGGGGTGTATGTGGGGGTATCCGCTATCCATTAAGCGTCGCTCCAGATGGGACAGAAAAGAATTCCTTAAGAAACTTCTCTTTTTGCGTTTTATGCGTTACTTTGAGATTTACATTCGTCAACAACACAAAAGCAATTCTGTCAAAATTCAGTCAGTGTTTCTCTCACTTAGACAACTTAAACAGGTTCCCATATGAAAGGTAACAGCTCGCTCTACATAAATCCCATTCCTAGGGGCCTACTGATTTTATGAATACATTTACTTCTTATTCTTTCTCTCTCCCTTTAATGTTTTCCTTGATCTAAGCTTATAGTTTCTCTCGACTGGGAAGACACATGGGGTCAAGGCTGGCAACAAAAGGCACGAAAAGCTGTTCTCATATTTCTTTGAGATTTTATCTAATCTTCTGCATCAACCCTGAGTGACTCAGTGATAAGTCAGATTATAAACAGTGGCTTTAAAGCAGAGAGATCCTGTGATCTTGAGGGGATTTGGCCACTGCTTGGGGTGTCCAGGTTCATGATGTCACTCCTCAGGCTGTCAGTCAATGTACACCATGGCCCGGTGTGGCCTTCGGTGTCATTTAGGATGAATCATGATGGAAATGCTTCAACGAGGAGATATTTCATTAAGGTGTGAGTGTGTGTGTCGAATTAAATCACACCACTTGCAATGGCGCCACCAGGGGGTGGCCACCCCTGGCCGACTCCTGGCCACCCCACTGGCCACCCCAATGGCCAGTACAAATTTTAGTAGCATCAGTTATGCATTTCATAAATAAGTCAAAAATATTCTTTAGTAAAAGAAGACGGGGAATTATGTGTCGTGACGTGCTTTTTAAGTGCCAAACGGTTACAGTATACTGTTTCAGCAGCTTTTTGATGCGTCTTTGCCACGTTTTGACAAGCAGGGATGCAAACAGCGCGCTTTTCGGCGCCTCCCGATTTTTTCACTTCAGATTGGGTGACAAAGTCATCTGAAGTCATTCCATAGCTTAATGTGAGGGACAGAAGTCTATTTACATCATTAAAGTATACGGAAACTCGTTTTCCCTCCTCTGCGGCTGTCAATCATTCTCCATTCATATTCAAACAGCGCGCGCGCCTCTTGGATGCACGGTAAAACTCTCTCCAATATGATATATTCACATTATAATGCATTATCTGTAGATAAAAGGCTGTAGATTTGCATAAAATTACTTTATTTTGTTGGAGTTTGTTGCTGTTTTTAAACGACTCACTACCGTGTGCTTGCTAGATCACACACATCACAAGGACTATGAATCGGCATCAAACGCACAATAACTGGAATTCAAAACTGTGAAACAAAGGAACAAATCGCACTAGGATTTGTGCGCTCGACATTTCTTCGCTTTGTGACGTTTTAAATGCGCACTTATGCAGCGCAGCGCACTGTGACTCCATGTTGCGCACATCATTCTGCACCCGCGAATCCCGTGATGCGCATACACGCTGTGTGCGCTCTGTTTTTCATGTTATCATGGTTTGCGCACTGAAATATTGGTTTGCGCACGTGTTTGCGCACTGAAATATTATTAAAAGCCAATATATTTTGTTATACCTAGCCTGCTCAATACATTTAAAATAAGCATAAATGAATTGCATATTATTTCTTTGTAGTGTAGGCTATATATGCACTTCTGAATTCTTGACATTCATATATAAATATAAAATTGTGAAATGTATGATTGCCTGATTGAATTTTATAAGAGAACTAATAGTAATTTGTTTTTATTAACATATTTAGATTTTATAAAATTACTGTGCAGATTTTTTCAAGAATTGCTTTTTGCTGCTGATTTATACACTCATTAAGTTTATTAAAAATTCATAATACATTTATGTAATATTTAAAGGTGTTAACTGTAATCTTACACTGCAAACTAATAACTTAAAAAGGATTAAATTCATCACAATTATGTAAGTATCTGGAAATTTGCCGCGGGGCGAGGGCCCTTATATATATCATATCTATATAATATCATTATATATAATATAATATATATTAGTAGGGCCCTACTAATATCATTAGTAACATTAAATATAACACAATAAACCAAAGTATATCAGTAGGAGTTTCCTTAAGTCTTTCTGATAGTTTTCTACAGGCCGGTTTACTACAACAGTAGAATACAATTCTGAAATTATGGTTTATAGTTTTGGTGTGCCACCCCAAGATTTTAAGTGGCCCCATCTGGCCACCCTTATGAAAAATTTCTGGAGGCGCCACTGACCACTTGATGCCATTAAATTAAGCTACATTAATTCATATAAACATGGCCTAAAATGCACACTCACCAAGCGCCAAATGCAAGTAAAAATCGGTGTTGGTGTGTATGTGGAAAATCGTGTCACTTGCTTGTCGACCGGTAACATTTTTATGAATTGTAACAATGCATGAACGTGAACAAACGGGAACGACGCTCGTTTACCAGCCAGCGCTTCATCAGCTTGAAAGTTTAAGCCTTGACAATTAAAATTTTCAAGTGCAAGAATATTACTTGCAAGTCCTGCACGTGCACATATCTGAAGCGCTTATGTGTGTGTGTGTGTGTGACATTTGTTTATCTATCTATATATATATAACTATCTATCTAGCTGTTTTTGTATGCCAAGCAACATAAAAAACTGACGTGTGCAATCACTGGTAATTTTTCTTCAAATATTTGTCATTCAGATTTAGAGTTAGGACTACCAATTATATTATTTGATTTTAATTTTAAAACATTTTATTATGCAAAAAGACAAAAGGCAGCGGAGTGATATGTGAAACTAGCACAGCTGCGGGGAACAATAGACAATTATACAGTATTGATTATTGAAAAAGTGACTGAACGCACAATGTCATTGACAAATCAGAAACAAGCACAGTTTCTCAACATTTAATAAATGTCAAGCTAGTAATAAGTATACCCTATATGTTATACAAAGTCAGTTCAATTGATTTACAAATCTGCTGTAATTTAACATCATGCATACAGTGTTAAACTCAAATACTCTGCTGATGGAGGACTGAGTGTATCCTGCATGAGAAAGAAGTTAGTGTCCAAAAAATGGGCAGATTAGCCTGAACAGATGGAGAGGTCACAGTCCAACAGCTAAACACAGCATATAATGACAATGTTTAATCAGAGTCTATTCCCTCTCTAAGACAATGTCAATCAAACCCACTTAAAACCTTTCTGATGGACATCGTTACAACATTCCTTAAACAGGTGGAGAACATGCAAGTGTCAGAAAGCCATATCCTATTTGTGGAGACATTAAAAAAGGTCCTCGAACTACTGCTTTCAGTCTCTCAAACGCTAAGATTTTATTCATTATGCGATTAAGCCAAAAAAGCTCAGTTAAGTCCAGAAAGGAATGAAGGCGCCAAGTCTGAATGGCAACAATATTTTCCAATTTCAAAGAGATGTCATTGTTCTTAGTCAAAAAATGGATGATTGCTTTATCTCTGATCTCTTTTGTTAAATCAATCAGTTTAGGGTCCAAAACTGCTATATGCAAGTGTTGTTTTTTTACATAAGATCTGATGTGATTTCTTTGTCTAACTCTTTGGCATGACATGACTCAGTCCCTTTCATGTGATCTGTAAAAGCGCGTTTGTCGGCATCCGCATTGTGTTGTTGGCTTAACATCCTTTGACGTTGGTGGTAATAGTTAACATGTCTTTAAAGTAGTTAAAGATCTGGTACCAAAGCCCAGCATGTTCTACTGTCAGCCTATCCTCATTAACAAAAGAAGAACAATCCACAGGAAGGAGACAAGACAGTCAGACTGATTTCAACAAACAATCACTCACTGTACAGTGTACAGCTACTATGTGTAAGTCTATTCTGAGCTAAATTAATTTAAAATGAGATCTTCATTCACTATCAGATTCCCAACAAAAGCATAATGGTTGGCAACCAATAGAACCAATGTCTTCAAGAAATGAAGCACGTTTAGATATTTTGTTCATTAAAGAAAAAGTAGTTTCGCTACGTGGTTTAACAGGCCGTACCTGCATTGGTGAAAATAAGAAGTTTGCTCTTCGGTGGGCAGGGTCTGTTGCACCCCGTTCTTTGTGCGTGTGCAGGGAGGGTGGACCCAGTGGGCTTTGATTCTCAAACAGACTCCCTTTCAGACGCTTCCCCCGAGCCTGGCTCTGAGCTCCTCTGCTCACATCCTCGGAAAATTCGGGAGGAGAAAAAGTTTATGGAAGCGAGCAGTAGTTTATTCACCAGGCCGCCAAGGCCTTTCAGAGCCTTGAGAGTGAGAGTCTATAAGGAGGCAATCAAGCATGTGCTGGGAATAAGCTCAGTTGCCTTCCTACCTGTGACGGCCCCCCTCAAGTGCGGCTAAGAGACTCAATGAATGGAGGGAAGAACAATAAGCGAGAGGAACAAACAATTCAGAGAAGTCTATCATTCTGTATTCTGTTATCTTAGGCACTGAATAAAAGCAGACTCTCCCCCTTTCGGCCCGACAGTCAGCACTATTTTCAGGGACCACTAGCACTCCTCAGGTCCCTTTCAGAGGCTCTCAACAGGTTCATAAGGGCAAGAAGTGCAGTATATAAAAAAAAAAAACCAGAGGTAGTAACTTCACTTGACTGAAGTCACAGAGAATCTGAAGTGGGCAGCAAGAGCTGGTGAAATAAAGCCTGTTTAAGGTTTCAGTGCCAAAGGGTTTTCCACAGCACATAAACCAAACAAGCAGAAATATGCTCACTAATTTGAAATATTTATATATTTTAGAATTTGATGTAAAAAAAAATCATGTATTTAACAAATTATTGTTTTTAAAAATTCACAATTTTATAAATAGATTTTTTTTTTTGTAAAGGATCATTCAAAACTCAAACATGAATTCTGTCATCATTTACTCACACTTTCATCTGTGAAACACAAAAAGAGATTTTCATATTATAAAAGTGGAAGGGGACTGGGGCTTTCAAGCTCCAAAAATGAGAAAAAACATCATAAAAACGGTCCATCTTGTGTGCTATATTCAAAGTCTTCTGAAGCCATATGATAGCTATGTAAAGATTCAATTGTGCTTTGTATAGAAAAGAGCAGCTTAGAGGTTCTTCTTTAACTCCACAAAAAAAAGTTTGGTTTTAAAAAGCTATCAGAAAATGACGACATATTTTTCATATTCGGATGAGCTAAGTAAACTTATTTTATTTTAAACTTGTCAATTTTAAGGCTTTTTCCTTTTGAGTAAGGCGAAAAGAATCACATCTCAATCATTCACCATTACATCCTCGTTTCTCTCCCTTTGTTTGTTCAAAAACCCTCTTATGCCTAAGTAATGCTGTCCAAGACCGTAAGCTCTTGTGTAAAGTCGTAAAGCAAGGCTTCCTGGCCACCAGTGCTTTTCCTCACAGATGCACTGGCCCCTGCCTGTGGGAAAAGGGAAACCATGACTTATCTGAACATATGGTTTCCCAATTCAAGTCAAAATGTCTGAACCCTGTTGTATCTGGTGCCATTTTAGTTGGTTAAAAATGCCACACAGGACTGTGACGAAAGGAGAAGAAATGGAGGAAAATACAGTTATTACACACCCATGGGCTCATTTTTTCAGCTCATTAGCCACTGGCCTCCGTGACCAATTAGGCTTTGTCACCACTGCCAGGGTCATTATGCTCACATCTTCTTGCATGCTCATTCAGCTGTCTTTAGGGAGAAAATAAAAGACAGAGAAAGAGAGCTCATTGATAGAGGCAGGAAAAGGCAAACCCTTATAAATTGATTGAAAATTAAAGAGAAAGTCACAATGAGATCAGTTCGCTGCTGACGCTTGTGTCTTCATGAGCAGGAATGTGTGGGATTTACAGATGATGCCTTAATGACCCCTAACTGATGCCCCCTAACTGATGCCCGATCTTTACACATATAAAGTAGCAAAAACTTTTACCCAACACACTTGATCTTGCTTCGCAAATGTGTCATTTTTAAGCTTGTTTCACTAATCCAACAAAGTGGCTGTAATTATAAGAAAATAACAAACGTCTCACCTGAAGTCATAAGTTAATCTCTGCTTAAAAACTCAGCAAGCGATCGAAGGCCAAGCCAGTTGAGAGTTCGGTAAATGCACTGCCTCCCCTGTGCAGGTCAGTTACTGGCCAGTATGTGTAAATGGGGTCCATGGGGAGAGGGTAGAGCCGATGTCAATCACAAAGTTAGGACACACAAAAGACCATAATTGGCGTGGGTCCACCTCATCCTTGCATCCTAGAGCAGTGTTGGCCCCGTGGGGCCTCGTGAACCCCCCACTACCCCCAGACTGACCACAGTCCATTTATCAGAGATAGGGGGGGGGCAGCTTGGCAGGTCCTACACACACTCCCCTGCATAAGCATTGTACACACTCTCACACAAACACACACACACATGCGAGCGACCCAAACAAATATGCTGCAGGGACCGTGGCAGACACACCATGTAACAACAAATTTACAACGGGCGCACCATGAAAATGTCTGGGTCAATATGATGACTAATGGTGTAACTGTGTGGATAACGGACGAGTGTGAAATAACTTGATTACATGTTTAGCTTTAGTGATCGGAGAATCATCAAGAGATGACAGATCATTTACTGGGCAAAAATAAATTAAGAAAACATCAGGAAATTGATTATGGAAGATCATAAAATCGTAAAAGTGCAATAGATAGATAGATAGATAGATAGATAGATAGATAGATAGATAGATAGATAGATAGATTTGGATTATATAGATTTTAGATAATATAGATAGATTGTTTTAGATAATAGAGATTTAGATTAGATTGATAGATGGATGTATTTAGATAATATTTATAGATAGTATTTAGATAAAGAGATGATAGATAGATAGATAGATAGATAGATAGATAGATAGATAGATAGATAGATAATTTTTGGTGATTTTGCATTTCTGTCAGATGACGTTCCCAGCAGGCTGTGTGTTCGCTCTCTCTTGAAATGAATGGGAAACCAGGCTGCTAACAGCACGCTGAACAGGAGGCTAATTCCTTGTGTTTAATACAAAAGGACCAATTATATGCTAATCAGCACATCTCAACACTGCTTCAGCTTTCCATCCTTCACCGGCAACACAAGATAACGGTTAGTCATGCTTCTTTTAGGGCCTTTCCTCCAACTGGGTTCAGCTGTTAAAGATCATTATAAGCTGAAATCTGCTATAGAGGTGGAAAATGAAATTATTGTGAATGGTGAAAATTAGCAATATATTAATTACTTTTATTGCCACTTTATGCTACCTTTAGACATATAAGTATTTTAAATCACATAGAAAAAGTAGGTATGTCATTGCATTAAATACATTTTTTAAGACAAAAGCATCTTAAGCTAAAACAATTTACCAAAAAAAAAAGGTATTTTTTAATTATAAAACAATAGATTTAAAAATAATAAGTATTTTGGACTAAATTAAGCTTTATATTAGTGTATATGTCACAACATATACTTTAAACACAAAATTCTTTCACTTTTCACAAATGTCAATCAACCCTGTCAAAACCAGCATCAGCACCAGAAAAGCATCAGTATCCTAGGAAGTGAGTTGACCACGTCTCGGCTAATCATTAGCAGTCTTTTGTCTTTTGGCAAAATCAAACAGCATGCCTTACACTCTTTCATCAGCCTGATTCAGTCAGCCCAATTGTTTTAATATGAACTTCCTCAAGTGTTTTCATTTAGTGTAGACTAGCCCCCTGCTATCCAAGCAGCCTCACCCCCTCAGAATATCTCCACCCCCAAAGACCCGAAGAGTCTTTCTTAATCAAATGTACATTTACTAGTCGCTTGACTTGAGACATCTGCCCCAAGCAACCAGTCAATATTGTGGCCACAGTTCAAAGCAGTCAGTTCATTAGCTGTGTCAGCTTTACAACCAGAAGGTAATGGGTTTGAAAGTGAGCAACGACAATGCGCCGCAATGCAGGCCTCATTTAATAGTGATTTATCACCAGCCAAAAGCCCTGTTTAACCTTTGGCCAGTGCAGACCTCCCTTCCTCTCTCAAAGGACCCATTGTCAGCTCCCCAGGGTATCTTACTGTGTGAATAAGGAAAAGATGATCTAGTTAAAGTCACATTATATCACTGGCCATATCATCAGAAGTAGAGCAGAACACTTCGCTGGCAAACAGAGTGTGCAGATTCAGCTGTCATCGTTTACTCACCTTCATGTTGTTAAAAATGGATTACTTTTTTTTGTGCTCCACAGAACGAAGTATCATAACAAATGCTGTTTTTTTTTTGTCTGCATAATGAAAAGCAATGGGGTCCAAGGTTATTTGGACTTTACCATTCTTCAGATTATCTTCTTTTGTTTTCTGCAGAGGAAAGAAAGTCATACAAGTTTGAAGCGACATATCTCTCATTTTCATTGTTGGGTGAACTATACCTTTAAGAGATCATGACATCATGTTCAGCCATTTTGACACTCAGCAAATATTAGCTAAGATTAAGTTGGAAATGTAGATGCTTGTGATGCCGAAAAATGCCTTTACAATTTTTGAAAGTACAAAAATGTCTACTGCCTAAGTAAAACGACTACTTAAAGTTTTGGCTTTTGGGGGGGTATTATGGCATTCCAGCTACAGAAGCATCAGGTTGAGCATGTGCTGTTATTTTCTAGTGATCTAATGCAGTTAGGTCCTGTTAAGTAGTGGAATGACAGGAGGACAATACGGATGCTTGGCGTGGTCCATATGGATGGTATAGGTCTTTGACAGCACCCTCTGCACTTTATTAACCACATGTCTTACCAGCACTTAGTAAACTGTTTTGTTAACAAAGCTCTGGCAGGAAGAAAAAAAAAAGGGGGTCGGCGTTGAAAATGTGAACAGTTGGTGCGATGTAAAAGATAGTGTTTTCTGCGGAGAGCCTGATGGTCACCCCTCCCCATCTGCCTCACCTCCCTCCCTGCCTTCAGTCTACGCCACTCCGCCCCGTCCTTACAAGGCATGGCTTAGTCACACCAGCTGCCTGGACCATTCTTCACTGGTTGAGCTGCCCCCTGTCACGACCAGAAGCCGGAGGCTTCCATCCCTGTACGGCTAAAGAGAAAGATCCTGACGGGTTAAGTGGGCCAAAATCCAGGAGGATCTTGAGATGAAGTGATCAAAACAATGCAGATATTTAGACTAGAAAACACAGAGAGCAGTTCGGATTAGTTAGGAAGACTGGTTATCTAGTTGTGCGAGCTATTTAACTTGGTGTCATTTGGAGAAATATTATGGGGGAAAAAATAGACATTACTATGCTTTAAAGAAAGCACCAACAATTGTACATTTATTATGTATGAAACACTTTCATATTAGAACAATTAGCCAATAAAATATTTAATAAAGCATTTTCTTTCGAATTAATATTAAAAAATGATGAATTAATCGAATTAATATAATGTTATATATTATGGTATATTATATTTATACAATGCACCAAATAATATATAATATTATAATATAAACATTTAAATATGAATAAATACAAAATTTATATTATATTATATTTAAAAAGCTGAAATATTAAAGATGTATTTATATAAGTTACTTAACATAATATTTATAAATATTGAATGCATATTTTGTTACATATTTTTTACATGGTTTTCTTTTTTCTGCCATTCTGCTTCAAGGGTGAACATTATATATTATATATATATAATATATGAAATATTATATTAATATAATGTAATATTTATACAATGCACTAAATATTATAGAAACATTTAAATATGAATAAATACAAAATTAATACAATACATATGTATAAATACATTTGTAATATTTAAATAAAATGTTACTTAAAATATTTATAAATATTTACATATTTTTGTCAAAAATGATATGATCAATGCTTGTATTTAAAATGAACCAGACTGTATAGATTAAATTGATGCAATCGGAATTCCAGTACAGATGTTCAGTCAGCTGTTGAAGAAAACCAACCAACCAACCAAACCAAAAAAAGAAAAAACACAATGCAGGCAAAATGAGCTCCATTTAGAGCCTTACAATAATCCTTTCCCTGACAGAATTTGTTAAATTTCAATTTTCTTTGAAGTAGTTTTCGGCACATTTGATGGTGAGCTTCGAAAGCACAGCATTATCGGCGCAAGAATGGGGCTTTTCAAGGTGTTTATACATTTCAAAGATCTCTCTCTTTAGAGCACAGATTGTGTGGTCTGATTGGGTCACTCCCTCAAGAGTCACTTGAAAAATCCGCAGTATTTGGTCTAACTCCCGATACTATGTGCGAGCCATGCTAAGACTTCAAGGCATTTGCTTTGTCGTGGAATCTGCTTAGGTTTCGTAAGCATCAAGAAGTCCTCGCGCACACGTACGCACCCTTTCCACAAAAACGTTCCCCAGTGGTGAAATTGAAGAACGGGCGACCCATCCACTAAGCAAACAGAATGAACTAATGGATCAGGCATCTTCTCCTCCCATTCCAATTATCCAGAGCCATGTTAAGAATATGGCCGCATCGGTAAACGCTGATGCTAATACAGATAATCCCTTACATACATATACATATCACATTCAGACCGGTCACTTAGCCACCGAGCCACCCAAGCAGTCAGAGTGCAGGAGTTGAGACCGCCAACAGAGAGAAAGTGCATCCTTCAGGTTTGAACAAGCTAATGAGGAATATGTAAATGCTGTGGGGGCTTATGAGATTACCACTTGTTTGATAGTTATTACAGGTGTTAGTAAACCAGTTAATGCTGGTCCATTCAAACCCTGATTGATCCCTTAATACAGGCGTTTGTGGCCATGTTTGCCCTGAATTGTGCTGTGGTGGGTCCACACTGTGTCCTCAATACTCGCACAAATTTGCTCTCGGTTTCCAACTTTTCTTTCCATTTCTCTGGCCTCTGAACATGATAACATGCCTGGAAATATTCACTAACATGAATTCAATTGCATAGATTTGATGCTTTTTCCTCCAATACCTCGATTAGAGCAGTTCTTCTGTGAAAGTAGCCTTCTTATATTTCCTTGCTTTGGAAGGCGCTTGCAAGTTAAAGAAGTCATTAAGCTTATCCAGACACTACAAAAGAAAGATTTTGCAATGGCAAACAAGAGTGTCAAATCAAACAGAGATTTGCCAAAGAGGCTTTGGCGAGTTGGTGAGGTCCATACCAATTTGGAGATTTCAATGCTCTCTTTCTTACTCCTGGGAAAATCACTGGAGTTGTTGGAAGAGGACAAAAGTGTTAAATATGAAGAGAGCAACTCGAGAACATTATGTGAGATTCAGGAAAACATTTCACAAAGTGGAATGCTGAAACTTGCTACATGTTTATGTGCAACAAAGTGAAACTCACTATATTTTTAGTGTTTTTAACTGAGTACAACTGGGTTTGCAAAGGAACTCTTAACTAAATTGTATCTAGAACTGAAACCAAACTATTGCTGTACCATTTTTTATTTCTCTAAACCTCCCCAACTACAGTCAGATTTCCCTGTCTGGATCAACAGTTGTCAGGACCATGTGAGCCAATCTATGTAAGAAAACCACATGTACTGCAGGAACTCAAGTAAAATCACTTTGCTCACTGCAACTTCCTTCGCCTAGGCAGAACAATAGTCCAACATTTGCTTGTCATGGGTTGGAAAGTTCAGGCAAATTACTGAGCAGATCACTGACCAGCAAATCTTTCTTCAAGAGTGCCCACTCTTAATTGAACAATAATAGTTACAATTGTACACAAGTATTTTGTGAAAGAAAAAGAAACATTTTATAGAAAACAGTTTTCACCAAAGGGTTAAACAAAGTAAAAAAAAAAATGGAATATCTAAATTGTAGTACTACAAAACATAGGCCTAATACTATTTCAATTAAATTTAGTATTGTAACTAGGCCATTAACTAAAAACTAGAATGAATTAAGCCTATTTTTCGGGGAATTAAGAATTTAATTATTTTTAATATCTCAGTTAAGTTTATGACTGTTAAATAAAGCAACAGATTGATCAAATTTACTAGACCTTTTAGCCTTATTTAAATTAGTCTGTAAAAATGCCAGTCAAGAAAAACCTTTTATGTTGCAGATAATAATATATATATATATTTTTTTTTTTTTTATTTTTTTTCTACAAAGGAATACAGTATACGTATATTTTAAGTATGAATTAGAACTATTATAGATCATACTAGTCACATTATCACTTTTCCATACATATTTCACATAAACACTTCTCCACACACTTAGCCTACTATCTTTGTGGGGACTCTCCATAGACGTAATGGTTTTTATACTGTACAAACTGTATATTCTCTCCCCTTGCTTACACTAAACATACCCATCACAGAAAACTTTCTGCATTTTTACTTTTTCAAAAAACATCACTTAGTATGATTTATAATCTTGTTTCCTAATGGGGACCAGGAGTCCCTATGAGTCTGTGTGCATTCAGGTTGAAGTCCCCACCGGGATAGAAAAACAAGCATACGCGCACACACACACACACACACACACACACACACACACACACACACACACACACACACACACATTCTATATATATATATATATATATATATATATATATATATATATATATAGGCTATATATTTCATAGTCCATGATTTATTATACTCCATATCCATAATAAATCATTTACATGTCAGTAGGACTGTCAAAGACAGCAACTATATCAGCTGAGAGAGATAATAAAGTATTTATTATTCAGAACCGTGTGATCGTAATTAGTGTGGAAATACATTGCAAATTCATGGGAAACCATACTTAAATAATCTTAGATGGCTTTACAATTATCAATTCAAAACACTTTCTCTGCAGGATCCGCGCTGACATCGCCCTCTGCTGGTGGCCTAACAAAATACAATTGTGTTTGTATCATGCGAAAGTTTTCAAATCAGCCGAAAATAAGGACATGAAGTGTATTCCCGTTTTAAGACTTAAAGGGGATTTTTTATATATATATTATATATTAAGGTTTATTTGAAAAACAAAAACAAAAATTTTAAAATAGGTTCTAATTGTTTATTCTTAATGTTCAAACGACTTCAAAGAGTTCAAGAAATTGCACACAAATAGGCCTATATGTTTTAAATTTAGAAGGTTTATTTAGAAAAAAATTGGTTAAAGCTAAAACTATCATTTAAAATAGTTTTAATTGTTTATTTTAATGTTCAAATGAGTTACAATACTTCATAGAGTTAAAAAAAATTGCAATATATATATATATATATATATATATATATATATATATATATATATATATATATATATATATATATATATGTGTGTGTGTGTGTGTGTGTGTGTGTGTGTGTGTGTGTGTGTCCTCTTCAAACAAGTCCAGTGATAATATCTTTTTTCATTCAAATAAATAAAACAAATAAATATTTTGTTCATGTTGTAATCCTGATTAAAGTTATTTTTTTGTGCGGGAGGGAAAATGCGTCTTCTTTAAAAATACTGAAACAAAGCTGAATAGCCTATAAAGATTACATCACTACAAACTTGTTGGGATATATGATTTAAAACCGTTCTACCTTTTATCATCTCGGACATTCTCATTTACCCACATAAATATTAAGATTTAAACTGCGTGAAGGCGCTATAGTCTGCTTTGTAAAGAAATTGTCTCTCTCGCGCTGCCCAAACAAAGCTGTTCCCTTGAGAAAATAGCTAAACACCATGTAATTTTAGCTCTATTGCACCGCTTTAAAATTGATTGTGTTCCGCGACCTTAGGCGAATTAACGCTATGCATTTAAACGTTTTCAACGGTAGTCGGCTTCTTGTGTTCCTGTTGTTCCAAATGTGGCCAACAACACAAGCCCGGTCATTGTGACATGGCGCTATTCCTCCCTCAAAAAGACCAAGAACGATGGGAATTCAAGAAACGAGCTTTATTTTGGAGGTGCCACCTATTTGCGGCTCATAAAAACAATATTTAGGTTGTGCTTGAGCGTTACCTCGCTGAATAGGCTCTATTCATGTGGGGTTAAGAGTGTAGCGTGGGTCCTGTGAGGAGGTAGCGTGGGTCCCAGTGTTTCGGGGAGGAGCTGTCAGGGCTTCGGAGGACCCGGAGAATAGGGACCCGCCAGAGTCTCTTGCTTGGGTTCGAACTGCGGTGATTTAACTGCATAATCGGATTGAAAGTGAGCCGCGGAATTTATGTCAGTTCACATTTCATCAAACGGCGAGTGTGAATTGAAGTCGACAGAACAGAGGGTTAATCCAGAACTAAAGCCAAAATAATTAGGGGCCCCCATCTAATCTCCTGCTCATTCTAACACCCTTGAATGACATTAAAATATGGCAACGCTTGCTGTTGGCAGTCAAATGTGTTCCCCAACTTTAAATGGGCCAATCAAAGCCTGGACTTTGAAAGCAGAGGTTTGTTCATAGAATCCATCATAGCTTTGGGTGTCAACCACAGCAGTGAATAATTCAGACAAGCTTATTATGTCATGTTAAACATTTAAGACCATCTAGAACTGTAATTAAAACTGAATTTGAAGAATTATCCCATTACAAATATTACATTTTGAGTTTTTATTGGCTTTCTGGATTTCCTTCTAAAATTAGGTAGTCTAGGACTAATTGTTGCACTTTTTAAATTTTTTATAAACTCGTTCCTTAAAGTACTGAATAATGGGCCACAAATATGGGGTAAATTGTCACATTGTAACCTGAGATTAAAAAGTAAATTATGAAAATCATGGATTTAGCAAACAAACATCATAATTAATAAATTGATTAAAACTTTTATAACATTTAAAACACGTGACAACTGACATTTAGAGCAAAAAAAAAAAAAAAAAACGTTTCTTCCTCGTATACATTATTATTATTATTATTATTATTATATTGACCGTTGCATGAATGCTTACAGTATTTCCTTCTTTACTCAACAGACAGAGCAAAAAATATGATAACATTGGAATTTTTGTTTGGAGGACACAATTCACAAAAGAAAAAGACAAACAAAATCTTGTATTCATATGGTAGAAGTTTTGTCGGCTTCTAATAAAGATTTTTTCTTCAATATAAAGTTTTATCTCTTTCTCCTTTTATTTTCACTCTACATTCATTGTCTAAAATGTTTCACTAAACATTAAAACTTAATAAAGCATTCTAAAAGGAATATTAAGTTAGTTCGTGATATATTTTTAAGAATCCATTTGTTGTTCATGCTTAATCCAAAGTCTACTGGATAGATTGAGACTTTCCTTTGTTTGCCAAATCTTAAAGCTGCAGTGCGTAGTTTTTCCTCTTTGTCGCCATCTCTGTTTGAAATCTGCAATTGCAGTTATTCGAGGAATTATCAACTTTACGTGGGTTGTGCCTCGGCACGGCACAGCGCGGATGAATACAATGTTTTTGAGGAGAGTGTGTGGCTGTCAGTCTCCACGCCGGTGTGGATCCTGGCATTCAGAATCACAGAAATTCTACTTTTTGGAAGTATGACCAACATAAGAATTTTCACTGGAAAATGTCATCTGAACAAGTAAGTAACATCCACTTTTGTTCTTCTGACCAACTAAGGGAAAAAAAGCATTGCAGAAAATTGCGCTGATTAAAGTAACATCAGGTAACTTTTGCTCTCAGGGTCCCCCTACAGTTGGGAAACAGTATTGTACACTACTGTCGTAAACTCTGTCATCCTACATGCTCGTGCATTTGTTGACAACCATGATATCCCTGAACACTGTAGGAGGAGGTCACATGCAGGTGTTCTGCTTGCGTCGCGTGTGAAATTTCTTCATCCCAGGTACAGTGGCATATATTTCAGCATGTCATATGAATATAATTTCATGGGTTTTATTTTTTTTTCTAACGACAAATGATCGCGATGATCACGTTTACAAGCCAGCATCATTATAGTAGCCTAGTCTATTGGTTACCGTTCTCTTACGAGAGTATCTCTCGTACTGCGTAATAGCTTACGCTATGGGGAAAACTCTTTTCCGCGAGATATTGAAGCCAAAAATTATCCTTAATTTTTTATTAATGTAAAACGCTTTGCAGCAGCAAGCAAACATAGGCGAAACAGCTCGCGCGCCTATTGGTTGCTCTGCAGCAAATGCAGCAGCCTATCGAGATAGACTCTGCGTGACGTAATGACCAATGGGGGCAATTCGCGCCCATATCGTCACGTCCCGCCAGAAGGGGCGTGGTCTCGCCCTATAAATATGCTCGTTAGGCTGATACAAGCTGATTTTTACCTCTTCAGCGAAGCTCTTGCATCGCTGGATCCGGAGTGAGAAGCCGCGCCGTCGAAGCAAGCTTTTCAGCGGGACGAGCTCTGGAGTCGCTGGCCTCGCCGCCTTCAACTGCCGTACCTGCTGCGCTTTCCGGCGTTATATATCCTTTCAATACTCTGTGTGTATTTCTCTGTATGAAGTGTTTGTCGCTTACTTGACGCGACTTGCATTTCCTCAAAAAAGAGCAGCGTCTTTTTAAAGATGCCTTCATGTGGCTCGTGCCGCGCCCCGCTCAGCGATGGAGATCGACACGTCATCTGTGTTGCCTGTCTGGGTGAGGATCACGCGGCTATCGCGCTCGCTGACGGCGGATGCCCTCATTGCGAGCTTTTGCCCATGGTGACTCTGAGGACGCGCCTGGCATCATTCTCCGAGCCTTCACCGCAGCCCGCCGTGGTGCCGCGCCGCAAGAAGCGCCGCGCCCAACGCGCTCCCGAGCTTTCTCCAGCCCGCCAAAGCTCGCCGGTTCGCCCGCCAGCTTCGCCGGCTTCGCTCGAGTCGCTCACTGACGGACAACGGCCGCCGCCTGCCGCCGCGTCCATCCACGAGTTTGACGAACCCACCGAGGCGTGTTCTCTTCTGGCATCCGATAGTGAGGATTGGGCGAGCTCCGTGGATCTCCCCTCCGCTAGCGTTTCCCGCCAGACCACTGGTAAGAGAGCCGGCATTGAGACTGAGCTGATGCGTCTGCTCTCTCAGGCCGTGGAAAGCATCGGCCTCGATTGGGAGGCGCCCGCGCAACAGGCGAGCTCTGTGGACCTCCGCCTTCTGTCCGCGAGTCGTCAAGGTAACGGGCCAGCATCAAGACCGCGAGCCCTAAAACCGCGGCTAGCTTTCTTTACGTTATAAGAAATCTACCCCGCCCCCCATGGGCGTGCGTCACCGGCAAATGAGAAAAGAGTGTTTTAGTCCCCGCCGAGGCCGGACTAATCTCCATTTCTTAAACATTTCTCAGCTCCTAGTTTGAGCGGCTGAAAATGTCATTATTGCAGCAATGAGCCTGTTGTATAACACGCACACCTGCATACAAACGCCGACACACACAAAACTGTGATGACGCTCTTTTATCTGCTTGCGCTAGTGTAGTTCTCCCTGTGGCCCAGTGGCGGAACCCGTAGCTTTCACGCGAGAGACCCGTGTTCGATCCCGGCTCTCGCAGCAAATAAAAATTTAGTCTCGCCGCGGCCACACTTCCACCAAAAACTTTTCGCTCGTTCAGTTCCAGAAAATGCGACTGTTCCAGTGTATTTTGCAGTAAACAAGCTGGTACCACGGCCCGCTTGCCTGCACATAAAGGCCGTTTCCACGGCGACCCAGAAAAATCATGTATTCATTGTATTTCTGGTTTTCCGGCCACAGCCGATGGTGTTATAAGTGTAATAAAATGCTCACAGCCCAGTGTTCATTTCTACACACAAACACAGCCTGCCACGGTACAGGGCTCGCACAAATGAAATCGACGCATGTCAATTGTGCATTAAATGTAGTAAATGTCCCCACAACCCAGTGCCCACAAACACTACCACGGTTTCTGTAAAACGAAACCAACACAAGTCTTCCTAGCCTCCTAGGAAATCGACGGTGTTTCAGTCTCGCCGTGGCCAGACTTCCACTGAAATTTTCGCTCGTTCAGTTCCAGAAAATGTGACTGTTCCAGTGTATTTTGCAGTAAGCAAGCCAGTACCATGCCCGCTTGCCTGCACACAAATGCTGTTCCCACGGCGACCCAGATAAATCACATAAATGGTGTATTTTCTGGTATTCCGGCCACAGCCGATGGTGTTATGAGTGTATTGAAAATGCCTACAACCCAGGGCTCATTTCTACACACAAACACAGCCCGCAAAAATGCAGGGCTCGCACAAACAAAATCGCCTCATGTCGATTGTGCACTAAATGTAGTGAATGTGCCTACGTCTCAGTGCCCACAAACACTACACACCACATGTCCCACGGGTTCTGTGAAAACGAAACCAACACACATTCAGTCAGCTCAGGCCGACGGTGTTTTTCAGTGCAGTAAATGTGCCCGCTGTCCTGCGCCCACATTCACTCACAGACATGTTAAGCCCCACGGGGCTCGCCCCGCTCTCTCTCCCTCAGCAGACTGCTATAAGGGTTTTGAGCGCGGCCAGGCTGCCCGCCGCGATCGGCGCGCCCCCCGCCTCACACACTGTAAACACAGTGTCTGCGTTACAGCACGCCGGAGCTCTCTTGCCGTCACTATGTCTCGGCCAGAGCCCAGATCTCATTCTACCCCTAGCTATTCACGCGAAAGTGTGGACACAGCTTCCTGGGGTATCAGAATGGGTGCTGAACACTATAAATAGAGGCTATTCGCTACAGTTCGCTCGACGTCCCCGCCGTTATATGGCGCGCGTCGAGACGACGGTGGAAAACGAAGTATCTCATCTACTTCGAGCCGAGATAGCGAAACTACTGAGCAAAGGTGCTATAGAACCTTTATCTCAAGCTCAGAGCAAAGGGGGCCTACACAGCAGATATTTTCTGGTACCGAAAAAAGATGGAGGTCACAGACCCATTTTAGATCTGCGACAGCTGAACAGAGCGCTTGTGAAGCGCCAGTTCAGAATGCTTACGACCAGGAAAATCCTCGCGCAAGTGCGCCACGGGGACTGGTTTATGTCAATAGATCTGAAAGACGCCTATTTCCAAATACAAATGGCGTCCCATCACAGGCGATTCTTGAGATTCGCTTTCGAGGGCCAGGCATATCAATACGCAGTCCTGCCGTTCGGCCTGTCCGTAGCACCTCGTACATTTACGAAGTGCATGGACGTGGCGCTCGCACCCCTGAGACTTCAGGGCATGCGAGTCCTGAACTACTTGGACGATTGGCTGATTCTAGCTCGATCACGATCGGAGCTCATAGAACACAGGGCCGCATTACTCGAGCACCTCGAGGAGCTGGGCCTCACAGTCAATTGGGCGAAGAGCTCACTGTCTCCCAGTCAGAAAATTTCCTTTCTGGGAACCGTGTTGGACTCGCTGTCCATGACAGCACGCCTGTCACCAGAGCGCGGGCTAAATATTCAGCGCGGCGCGAAATCCTTCCGCCACGGCGCGATAGTTCCGCTCAAAAGGTTTCAGAAAATGCTGGGGCTGATGGCCTCAGCAGCCTCTGTACTCCAGTTGGGCCTGCTCCGCATTGCGCCCACTGCAGATGTGGCTGAAGACGCGGGTTCCACCCAGGGCATGGACAGCGGGTCTGTTTCGCCTCAGGGTCGACCTTCGGTGTGTTTCAGCTCTGAAACCTTGGAAAGAGACCGACTGGTATCAGTCAGGTGTAAGTCTGGGGACCGCTTCGAGCGTGAAGGTGGTGTCTACGGACGCCTCCACCTCGGGGTGGGGAGCTGCCCCCTATATGCTTTTCCCCCTGTCTTGCTCCTGCCTCAGGTGTTGGAACGAATCAGGAAAAACGGATGCCCAGTGCTGCTTGTAGCCCCGCTCTGGACGAACCAGACGTGGTTCCCTGCCCTGATGCAGATGAACAGCACTGCCCCATGGCCTGTACCATTGAGGAGAGACCTCCTCTCTCAGGCGGAGGGCTCGATCTGGCACCCTCGCCCGGAGTTATGGTCCCTGCACGCATGGGCCATCAACGGGTACCCGCTAGCCTCCCAGAGGGAGTGTTAAACACGATCGCGCAGGCTAGAGCTCCGTCTACCAGGTGGCTCTACTCCTCGAAATGGTCTGTTTTCTCTGCATGGTGTCAGGCCCAGAGCCTTTCACCTGTGGAGTGCGGGGTTTCGGAAGTGCTTTCCTTCCTTCAAGAGCTACTGGATAAGGGCAGGACCCCATCCACGCTCAAAGTATATGTGGCGGCCATAGCAACGTTTGCAAAACCGGTGTCTGGCCAGTCGCTTGGGAAAAACGACTTAGTCGTGCGTTTCCTTAGGGGAGCTCGGAGGCTGAACCCTCCAAGGCCCCCTTCAGTCCCGACGTGGGACCTTTCCACGGTCCTGGAGGCCATGAAAGGCGCCCCGTTCGAGCCGATCCAGCTGGTGGACATGAAACACCTGTCGTTCAAGACAGTGTTTCTCATGGCTCTCGCTTCAGTGAAGCGCATAGGGGACCTACAGGCGCTTTCAGTAAGCGCGTCGTGTATGGAGTTTGGGCCTAATGACTCAAAGGTCATTCTCAAACCGAAGCACGGGTACGTCCCGAAAACCCTCAATACGCCGTTCAGGGCCCAGGTCATTTCCCTGTCTGCCCTTCCGGTTCTCAGTGAGGAGGAGGATGCAAGTCTCCTTTGCCCCGTCAGGGCATTGAGAGCTTATGTGGCACGCTCGTCTGTTTTCAGGCAGACGGAGCAGCTTTTTGTTTTGTTCGGCGGGCGTTCCAAGGGACTCGCCGCCTCAAAACAGAGCCTATCCAGATGGATAGTGGATGCCATCGCGCTCGCTTACTCTGCGAAGGGCTTACGGTGCCCCTTGGGTGTCAGGGCGCATTCCACGAGAGGCGTGGCCTCTTCGTGGGCATGGTCTAGCGGGGTTTCCCTGCAAGATATCTGTACGGCCGCGGGCTGGGCCTCGCCGTCTACATTTATAAAATACTATAACCTGGAGGTACCCGCCTTACAAGCTAAGCTTTTGGCGGTCTAAATTCAGTACTATCTGCCCCGCTGTGCGGCCCAGATGCTGAGTTTACTGCAGCCCCATGAGTATTGACTCACGTATGGCCGCCCAGATCAGGCTGAATGCTTTCACCCTGGCTGCGCGTTTGATTGTCGTATAATAGCCCCGCTGGGTGCTTTTTTATAGGGAATGACGCTTCCAGCCTCTCTTCCTTTACTCTATGTGAGTTTATGGTGATTATGCACTACATGAGCCCTGGGCTTCGGCCCCTGGGACTTTGGTGTTGGATCCCTGTACGCACGGCGTGTTGCATTGTGTTCCCCATAGCGTAAGCTATTACGCAGTACGAGAGATACTCTCGTAAGAGAACGTACTCGGTTACTAACGTAACCTCGGTTCTCTCTAGAGAGGGAACGAGTACTGCGTATCTTGCCGTGCGTGGAATACGCTCTGGTTCGCTTCAGCGGTAAAAACCAGCTTGTATCAGCCTAACGAGCATATTTATAGGGCGAGACCACGCCCCTTCTGGCGGGACGTGACGATATGGGCGCGAATTGCCCCCATTGGTCATTACGTCACGCAGAGTCTATCTCGATAGGCTGCTGCATTTGCTGCAGAGCAACCAATAGGCGCGCGAGCTGTTTCGCCTATGTTTGCTTGCTGCTGCAAAGCGTTTTACATTAATAAAAAATTAAGAATAATTTTTGGCTTCAATATCTCGCGGAAAAGAGTTTTCCCCATAGCGTAAGCTATTACGCAGTACTCGTTCCCTCTCTAGAGAGAACCGAGGTTACGTTAGTAACCGAGTACGTTTTACTGAATCCATATGATACTTCAATGCAATGTTTGAGTGGTAGATGATAACCATATATCGTCAATATTATAATATCAAGCTACCATAAATTAATCTGCAAATTTTACAAATCGATTTGCATTATATCTTGAGGCAAGACAAATAAATAAATATCACAGACATGTTAGGTGTTATGAACTGCTCCGAGACTTGGAGGAGAAGATCCAAATGCAGCTTTATTATAGAATAGTCGTTCAGGCAGGGCCAAGAATCAGCAAACAGGACAATGGAGAATACACAGAGAGAATCCAAGAAACAGGCAGAGGTCAGGGCAGGCAGCAAGAATCAGAGTCCAAGAACAATCCAAAGTCAAAAACAGAAAAACAAACATGGGAAAACGCTCGGAAATGCAGACACACAGTACGACAGGACTTCGCGGTTAGTGAATGAATGAACATGGTATAAATAGACTGAGACTAGCAGGATGACAAGACACAGGTGAATACAATCAGTGACAATGAGGTACAGGTGAATGTGATCAGTGATGATGAGTCCAGGCAGTGAGTATGGGAAATGTAGTTTGTGAGGAAGTGATCATAGTCTATTGTGGAGCGCCCTCTGGTGGCTCTCGAGGGCACTCCAGCTGGTGATTGTTACATAGCCCCCCCCCCCCCCCCCCCCCCCCCAATGAGCGGCTTCCAGACGCTCCAAAACTGTCCAGGTGGGTGGTGGCATGGAGGCGGATCCGGGGGCGGGATGGAGGGCCAGGTCCGTGGAGCAGAAGAGGACCTGGAGACTGCGACAGGAAGGAAGGCCAGGGCGGAGCAGACAGTCCATCGGGCGGCCAGGGCGGAGCAGACAGTCCATCGGGCGGCCAGGGCGGTGAAGACCCTTCGGGCGGCCACAGCGCAGGAACAGGCACCGGCTCAGGAACAGACACCGGCTCAGGAACTGGGACAGGAACAGACTCTGGCTCTGGCTCAGGAACAGGAACAGACTCTGGCTCTGGCTCAGGAACAGGAACAGACTCTGGCTCGGCAGACGTAACGTGAACAGTCTCTGAATCGGCCATCTTGTCCGTAGACACTGGCTCGGAGGCGGCCATCTTGTCCGTAGACACTGGCTCGGAGGCGGCCATCTTGTCCGTAGACACTGGCTCGGAGTCGGCCATCTTGTCTGAAGACACAGGCTCAGAAAGAGGAAGAGGCTCAGGATCAGGCTCAGGAGAAGTGACGTGAAGCTCAGGATCAGGTTCGGCAGAAGTGACGTGAAGCTCAGTCTCTGGATCGGCAGAAGTGACGTGAACAGCGGTCTCTGGCTGGACGGTCTCTGGCTGGACGGTCTCTGGCTGGACGGTCTCTGGCTGGACGGTCTCTGGCTGGACGGTCTCTGGCTGGACGGTCTCTGGCTGGACGGTCTCTGGCTGGACGGTCTCTGGCTGGACGGTCTCTGGCTGGACCGTCTCTGGCTGGACCGTCTCTGGCTGGACCGTCTCTGGCTGGACCGTCTCTGGCTGGACCGTCTCTGGCTGGACCGTCTCTGGCTGGACCGTCTCTGGCTGGACCGTCTCTGGCTGGACCGTCTCTGGCTGGACCGTCTCTGGCTGGACCGTCTCTGGCTGGACCGTCTCTGGCTGGACCGTCTCTGGCTGGACCGTCTCTGGCTGGACCGTCTCTGGCTGGACCGTCTCTGGCTGGACCGTCTCTGGCTGGACCGTCTCTGGCTGGACCGTCTCTGGCTGGACCGTCTCTGGCTGGACCGTCTCTGGCTGGACCGTCTCTGGCTGGACCGTCTCTGGCTGGACCGTCTCTGGCTGGACCGTCTCTGGCTGGACCGTCTCTGGCTGGACCGTCTCTGGCTGGACCGTCTCTGGCTGGACCGTCTCTGGCTGGACCGTCTCTGGCTGGACCGTCTCTGGCTGGACCGTCTCTGGCTGGACCGTCTCTGGCTGGACCGTCTCTGGCTGGACCGTCTCTGGCTGGACCGTCTCTGGCTGGACCGTCTCTGGCTGGACCGTCTCTGGCTGGACCGTCTCTGGCTGGACCGTCTCTGGCTGGACCGTCTCTGGCTGGACCGTCTCTGGCTGGACCGTCTCTGGCTGGACCGTCTCTGGCGGGACCGTCTCTGGCGGGACCGTCTCTGGCGGGACCGTCTCTGGCGGGACCGTCTCTGGCGGGACCGTCTCTGGCGGGACCGTCTCTGGCGGGACCGTCTCTGGCTGGACCGTCTCTGGCTGGACCGTCTCTGGCTGGACCGTCTCTGGCTGGACCGTCTCTGGCTGGACCGTCTCTGGCTGGACCGTCTCTGGCTGGACCGTCTCTGGCTGGACCGTCTCTGGCTGGACCGTCTCTGGCGGGACGGTCTCTGGCGGGACGGTCTCTGGCTTAGGAGCCACCGGACACGTCGTTGAGGAGACCTTTCTCCTCCTCCTCCGTCTCCGGACCACCGGACTCAGGACCACAGGACTCGGGACCACCGGACTCGGGACGACCAGACTCGGGACCACCAGACCCGGGACCACCGAACTCGGGACCACCAGACTCGGGACCACCAGACCCGGGACCACCGAACTCGGGACCACCGGAACTGGGACCACCGGAACTGGGACCAGCGGTGAAGGCCTGGCGTACCACGGGATGAAGCTCTCCAGACATCTGGAAAGTGCCTCTCTCCAGTCCAGACCGGAGATATCGGGGAGCTCCCTCGGGTTGACCTCCTTAGCCCCCAGCTGATAACACAACTTAATTGCCTTGTCTCCGAGGGAGCAGGAAGCAGCGAGAGGGATAAACCCCCACGTGAACTGTAACAGATCGGGGCTATCCAGGGTTAAGGCCGCAATCTGACCCACAAATTCCCGGCTCGTTCTGGGAAGATCAGGTGAGATCCGTGCTGCTGAATTCTTGGGTTTGGTCGGTCGTCGCTGCTGGATCACTGTTGGCGAAGTCTTCTGTTATGAACTGCTCCGAGACTTGGAGGAGAAGATCCAAATGCAGCTTTATTATAGAATAGTCGTTCAGGCAGGGTCAAGAATCAGCAAACAGGACAATGGAGAATACACAGAGAGAATCCAAGAAACAGGCAGAGGTCAGGGCAGGCAGCAAGAATCAGAGTCCAAGAACAATCCAAAGTCAGAAACAGAAAAACAAACACGGGAAAACGCTCAGAAATGCAGACACACAGTACAACAGGACTTCACGGTGAGTGAATGAATGAACATGGTATAAATAGACTGAGACTAGCAGGATGACAAGACACAGGTGAACACAATCAGTGACAATGAGTTACAGGTGAATGTGATCAGTGATGATGAGTCCAGGCAGTGAGTATGGGAAATGTAGTTTGTGAGGAAGTGATCATAGTCTATTGTGGAGCGCCCTCTGGTGGCTCTCGAGGGCACTCCAGCTGGTGATCGTTACATTAGGTGTCCTAAAATATGATTTTGTACTATCATTAATTGATTCATGAAGATAAACGGAGGATAAGATGGTTTCCGTAACATAGTCAGGCAGACAAAAAAACAAAACAAAGAGATAGTATGCAAGCAATATACTTACTAGTCCAAAAGCATGACAGCCAAGTCCGCATCGGTCGGCACCCCTCCTCCTCCTCCAGCTCACGCCAGCGAGAAAACGCTGGCCCAATGTTGATCCTCAATCTGCCTTTAACGCGATCACTTTCTCTTTTTCTCTTTTTGCTTTGCTCCGATAAAACCTTTGCTTTCTTGTTTTTCTGTGCTGCTTCGGCCATGACTATAACATTTGGCTCGCACGTCCGATTTTAAGGAAGTGGGGGTGGTGGTGGAAGTGACTTGTATGCCGTAAAGCAGTCGAATTTTGTAGTTCTCTTTGTTCGCCGGTTACTAGCCGAAACCCAAAGTTTAAAAGTACGATTAAAAACGCTACAGACCCCGTCAGGCTATGGCAGACGTGTCATTCAACCTATTGTAAGTCGATGTACCATCACAAGAGACTTGGAAATATATTATGAAGTTTGAAAAGTTACCTAGTGCTGCTATAAATCTAACAATCTCTTATCATATTACGTCAAACCGTGCAAATTAAACTTTGTTCTCAAATTGTTAATGTTCAACATCAGCATTGCGTGACTACATTTAATGCCCTTCAGATATTATCCTTGTTTTTCACATGGGTTGCGGTCTCTTTTTCTGTAGCCACTCTGAAGTCTGAACTAAGTCTTTTGCGTTTTACAATGGGTGAATCTCCAGTTGTCACTGGTGATTATCCTTTGAACCTTTCTGGATCCGCCATCAAATTGATGTTTAATTATATCAAGTGCTGTGAGAAAAGGCTATAAATCTCCAACTCCAACATCCTCACACGCAATATAGCCTACTAGCCCGAGACATCTTATGTACTTGCTCAAAAATTTATTTTGGATAATTTTTAACCCAAAAAAGTTACGGAATGCAGCTTTAAGCCAAAGTGTCATTACATGAATATTCTCAAATGCTCCCCAAAAGTTGCTTCCCAAAAACTAACCTCATGCTTAGACAAAATCCTAACAATGGCCATTGGCCACCACCCCAACACTGACCACATCACATATTTTGCTATGCTGGAATGTAAGTAATTTGCTCCAAAGCAGTGGATGTGCGTCAAACATTGTTAATTGTTCTTGTAGACATTTTCTCAAATGCCCTTAGGCCACAATTTACAAATAAAATCCCTTGTTTTCATGCAGCTGCAAGCCTCTCAAACTTGCCTTATTGATTAGATCGAACAACTCAACCTTACGCTAATTAAAAAAATTAAGACATTTGTCTGTCCATGTCTGGGAGAGCCGAGGAGAAGCAGGAAGTCAGCCCAGGTCAGGAATGTCAGACAGGAAGGCCTCCTTGTGTTTGGATGACTACTTCTGAAATAGACTTCCTATTCCCTGCGATCGGTAGGGTGGTGTTTTTATTTTAAGGTGGTGATAGGGGAGGGTGACCACAAAATGCACAGTTGCATAGCCCTTAGCTGATAATACATTGGTAAATAAAGGGGGCGGCAGTAGATAAACTGCCAGAGGTGACCCTTCTGTATAGCCTATACAGTATATTTGCTCTGTAGTTATAAGGGATGCATCTCCAACCTTCTACGAGAAGCTACGTCACCCCTCATTTCAGTCCAAATGGAACTATTAGCCTCAGCGGAAAAGCTCTGTTAGTCTGTCTGGGTCCTCTGGTTATTGGTGCTCTACAAAGACAATAAAGTCCAGTCACAGCTATTTTTAGCACATACTGCTGCTAAGGAAGAACGAAAAAAGACGTAGCCTTCTAATCTCGCATTAGAAGGCTTGCAAACTATCAAAACAAATGCACAGAACAATATGAATCAGCTAGATGCAAAAAGTACTGTATAGTCAGTCAGTCATTATAGCGAAATAAACAGAAGCAGGGTGATCAAGGCTTGTGTATCAGTGAAAGGGTTTATTTAGCAGTAATGACCAGCTAATATGACATCCTGCTTATTATATGGCAGCAAACCAAATAAATGAATAGAAATGGACATTAAAATGGGGTTAAAAGAGAAAGAGACTAAGGAGTGAAAAGCTAGACATTAAAGGAATAGTTCACTTAAAAATGAAAATTCTGGCATTTACTCACCCTCAAGTTGTTTCAAACCTGTATGAATTTCTTTCTTCTGCTGAACACAAAGGAAGATATTTTGAAGAATGTTGATAACCAAACAGTTGAAGTACCCCATTGACTTCTATAATAGGAAAAAAAAATACTATGGAAGTCAATGGTTTTCAGCAGAAGAAATAAATTCATACAGGTTTGAAACAGAGTAGATGATGACAGAATTAAAATTTTTAAGTGAACAATTCTTTTAAACTATAGTTGTGTAGGAAACAGTTTACCTTGGACTACGGTCAATTTACAATTTAGAGTGCTGAGAGCCACAATTAACCAGTTAAAGGGGACATATAATGCCATTTTTGTACGAGCTAATATGATTCTTTAGGGTCTAAATTAAAAGTTTGTAATATACTTTAATTAAATATTCTCATTAGTATTGTAAGAAAACACTTATTTTACCTGGTCAAAAACAGCTCTGTTTTCAGCACGGCGTTTCAGTGCATATGACTTTAAATGATTATGAGCTTTGCTCACCCCGCCTCTCTGTTCTGTGCGTACACCGTTTGTAACACAATAACCATAACGTGTTGTTCAGTATAAATGCGGGATTATGAATTATATTGAGAACGTCATACATAGAAAACATGACGTAATGTACCTTGAGTGTAATTTAGACGCATTCATTGTGAAGCGTGCAGCTAGCGATTTGCAAAGATTAATATAAATATTAATATAAAGTTGAATAAAATGTTACACTCACTTCAGTTCTTCTGGAGGTTCAGCAGGAACACGAATATCTGGTACAGATCCTTTTTTCATGAGCAGCTTCTAAGCAAAACCATCTTTATACTGATCCTCGTTTATAAAGCAGTCTGGTGTGTGAAATGATTCACGCAAACATGAGAGCATTGACGTTGCTCGTGGGGAATATTCCCTTCGAAAACAAACTCAGCCACTGCGTCTTAAGCGGTTCGGATGTAGGAACATTAAAATGACTGCTATGTTCGTTATTACACCCAAGAACAGAACACCACAATCGCTTAGACGCCATTCTGCTCAGAGACAGTGCTCCAGCATATCAACAATGACCGCGCCGGTGCGTGCGGACCATGATTGACAGCTCGCTCACGAGCGAGGGCGGGTCTGTGTTGAAACGCTGCTGTCAATCAACAATCGTGGGAGGGGCTTTCGACCGTGTGACGTCACACGGCTTGATTTGAGGCAGGGGAAAACATATAAGGAGATTAAAAAAAAAACACTGGATGGATTTTTATCAATTTATGATGGTTGTGTACAGGCACTGCCAACACACATTTCAGTACAATCAACTTGTAAAAGTGCATGTACCATTATATGACCCCTTTAAAATAAAGCATTCCAGAGGGCTGAGTAATTATAGTCTATTTTTAAATAAACTTACATCAAAATACATTTCAGCACATCTTCATCAACAGCTGTGTGTACTAATACTTAAGTTAGTGATATTTGTGTGGGTTTGTGTTTGGTAGAGCCTGGTCTGGGGATCCAGAAAGAGATGTAAACACAGTCAGCGGGTAAGTCACAGGCCACGACACTTAACCAAATAAACAAATTCATTAAGGGGCCTCTGAACTTAGATTCCTCTCATGTTTGCTCTACAACCAGCAGCTGTGAGCAATCATAAGACACTGGTAAGAACTTTAAGGAACAATACAAATGATCGCCAATGATAATGTCAAACCACATAGAACCTTTGTTCGATTATCCCAAGCACTTCCTCTGAAACATATTGGATTATAACTACCTCAGACACAGAGAGGCACTGTTGCACATGAAGGCCACCCCCACACTCACCATCTGGATCATTTAGAGGGCGGAGTGCCCGCTTTCCCTCTGTCCCTCTTGCGCTCTCTCCCTTCCTCCCTTCCCTTCCTGCCGGCCTCTGAGCAGAGGATGTGTCTGGGAGTGTGAGAGAGCAAGGCTGGTGGTGTATGTACCCTCTCTCTTCTTCCCCCTCGTTACTCTCTGCGTCTCTGCTGATTGCTCTATCTGGCAACACTGAGCAGGCCCTCTGGGCAGGGCAGTCTCTTAGTGGCAGAACGGTGGACGGTGGAACAACAAGCCTAAATGTCAGACGGAGACACGAATGGCCGAGACAATCATGAAGGTACACATCCTTTCTGTTTGTTTGCAATGATGATATGCATTATGCAAGCGTTTGTTTATAAAGTCATAATGTTGCACTAGTAGAGAGATCTAGAGTGTATATCTATATAAAAGAGAAAGAAAGGCAAGTCATAAAATTAAATATAAGCAGCATATGTTTCTGCCAGGGGAATTATGTAGGGTTACACCTACCCCCATAATGTCCAGCCATAATAGCCTGCTTTACTTTTTGTCCTTATATATATATATGTATAAAAAACTATGGGTGAAAGGACTTGAATTTGGTCACATGCATGCATTTCAGCACCACAGTAAATTAATAACAAGACCCATTCATAATGCACAATGTACTTAACATATACAAAATCTAACATTGTGCCATGCAAAAATGCTGTCAAAAAGGGAATAAACCTGAACACAGAGTTTATATCCAAATAAAACACAATATCAAAGATTTGTTCTCCATAAATACATTTAGTTTTAGTAGTAATGTATAAAACATTCAGTACATACCTACAACAACCTCTGAGGTCTTTACGTGATTGTATATTATTCTTGTACAAGTCATGAATCATTGTGGTTTTGGCCAAATTCCTGGTGAAGTAATACATTATCCACAAAGACCACAATCCTGAAGAAAGGGACACCAATTAGAGTAGTCAGTGTAACCATGGTAATGTGAATGACAGCACCGCAACACAGCTTAATGAAGTAATTAAATCATGGCTGAATAGATTACATAATTTTTAGTGCTTTATGGGTTGTTCATTTTCTAATAAAGGATTAAAAAGTCTTACAAATGTATCTTTATTTCTCATTTTCAAATGCCTTTTTGCTCCAAATCAAACTTTAAATCAAACTGTAATGTTGTGAATAAAAGATCTGCCTGAGTCACGTCACCTGCCTAAAGGCCGGAGAAAAAGTGTATGGTCAGTTGTACATAGACCACAGCTGTAAGCTGGCAAGCACTTACAACTGGTCACTGAATTATGAACCTCTGTTTTGGATGATTCTGCCATTTATCATGGAAAGGGGGAAAAACATGCAGTTTCTGAACTGAAAGTGTTTTAGTAATAGTATTCCTACATACTTTCCCGTGGGTGTTTCAGCTCTTGAGCACCCATGGGATTGAGGCTTACAAAATGGAAATTTTGAAACTTCAGCCTTTAAAACGATCAGAACACCGCTGAGTCATTCTTAGGAGAAGAGATCAATTCATCTGCTGAAGTTTCAAAGTTTGCTCAAATGTCTCTTTTAGATGTAGCCTTATGCTGGTTTAAATAATCTGTCTCATGAACATATAGAGACTGTTAAAGTCTTTCATTGTGCAAGTCAAACAAGGCTTTCAAAAAGAAGTATGCATTCTCTTACACAATCAGCAATAACTTCATAACATTGAAGCTGAACAACTGTACAATTCACATTGGATTTTCTCTGCTGTAGGCATAGTTATTTCGGTTCTGTATCACATGGGCTATGTATTTTTTTCCCCATTTTGACTGAAAGATGCCCTTGTCCCAGTTGAGGTGTGGCCAGAGCTGGAGAGAGCCGAGTGTTTGGCTCGGGGCGCTGCGCTGAAATGGGCCTCAGGTGTCTTTTGTCGTCCAGAGCATCTGGAGAGACTTGAACAATACAGGAAAAGAGAGAGTCAACGAACTGCGTCGATTCATTCAAGGTTAAAGGTAAGTAGTGATACTTTCAATTAGAAAGATTCTAAAAACCCGATCTAAAATGTCTGCAAGAAAAGTAATCTGCTCATTTGCATTTTTAAGTCAGTTGTACAGTCCTACCTGGAAGGTGTTGACTGGGGTCTCGGTCAATTGCGAGAAGCACGAGCTGAGCTCAGAGAAGTGTCTCATGACATGCACAAGGTCAACTTGGAGTCCAGGAAAAATTCTGAAGAAGTAACTACACTGGAGACACTTCGGGAGGTTTCTGTCAATCACCGCCAGCTCTTTGCTGCAGTTAGCAACCTTCCACGCCTCTATAAAGGTTAGTAATTCCCTGCCCTTTTCAGCGAACAGCATGCGCTTATTATTTTTGCATGCCCTCTATGGATATTTTGGTTAAGTATTGAATGTCAGAGCAAGGGTGTCCAATCCTGGTCTAGGAGATTCTACAACATAACTGCCTGGAAGTTTCCAGTAATCCTGAAGGTCTCAATTACCTTGATTGTGGTTGGAGCTAAACTCTTCAAGACAGTGGGCCTCCAGGAGTAGGATTGGACAACTTGCCTAAAAGCCAAATATTCTCAAATACATAAAGTATGTAAAAGCAAGCAATTCTACACTATAGCGGATATAGTGTAAAATGTCTTAGTCTCCATGTCTTTTTAGGTCCACTACTGTTAAGGCAGAGCAAGAATCTTGCAGAGCAAGAAAGTCACTATTAAAGTTGACAAGTTTATAGCTTTCTAAATAATAACACAGCTCTATCACCCACTTAAGTACTGCGGTTTGTTAATGCCAAAGTAATACAAGATTTGTTGTCTCCTCTTTTATGTCAGTGCGGAGTATGGTGCTAGAGACAGAGAGGCTAGTGGAGTCTCGGAGACTATTGGAAGCTCATGCTCGGCTAATGGAACTAGAGCGCTGGCAGGATGAGGTACTGCTCCAGCTCCAGGGACCCAGGGGATCATCTGGAACAGGATTAACATCTGAGGATGAGGAGTTGGTGCGAAACTATTTCTCAGGTGTTGGATGCCTGGTAGATGCCCTTGCCAAGGAGCTCTGGGCAGTAGTGGGGAGTGGGTTGACGCTTTCTCATCAGAACCCCACACCTTTTGTGTCAGCTGTACGGATAGTGGAGCGTGAAGAAGCACTAGATCAGATCTTTCTGGAGGAGCGGAGGTCAACATTGGGACACAACACACCCATGCCCCCTGGGAGACCACGTTGTTGGAGGGACCGCTTCTTCAAGGTTTGATGATAAGCACTAAGTTTCCTATTGGTAGAAGTAAAGGAAAAAGTTGTTTGTATGATGGCACAACTAAATTTAAAGGGGCATTATGCAGGAATCCCGTTTTTGTCAAACAGCGACCCCTAGAGTTGCTGTGGAGTACTTGAATTTAACGTTACTGTCGTAAATACCAATCACTCAGAGCGTGACATGGCCTATTACATAGTATACAATAGTACATTGTGTTTAATTTGTCGTTTAATGAGATATAATATATGTTGTTAGTGGTGAGAATTTTCACGTGATTAAATACATAGATCCAACAATTATCCCATGAACTTTAATGGTCCAGAGGCAGAACTTTTGCCAAGTGTGTCAGAGGTTCTGGGTTCTAATCGGTACTAGTAGTATAGTTTATTTTCCTCATCAAAACCGATTGTTTATTAGTGGTTGAATTTCAAGCAGGGACATGTTTTTTGTGCATTAGGTTTTGTGATTTCACCATCGCCTCCGTGTGCAGTCTATGGTGAAGACAGTGCGCGCATCACAACAGAACACTGTAACGTTAACTTATCTGCACCACTGATCGCAGAGGCAACGAGCACTTTGGTCACTTGATTTAAAAAATAACACATTTTAGATCGCCTCTTATTTAACAAACAAACGAAATGAATGCTCTACTAGAGTTACCTCTACTAGAGTTTATTTGTTTGTAATGGTACATCCGTGCCGCGAGAGGTTTCAATGGGGACATAACACACCCGCAAATTATGCCTATGCTCGTGTCCGACTCCTCGCTCGGTCAGTCTGCCGTTTCCTCTTTCTCTGTTCCTCCGACAATGCTTTCCTAGCTTTCTGCATCTTATATGCCGGCTCAGCCATGACGATAGTGTGACAAACTCCATCCCTCTATACCTTGTTCCTGTGTGTATGTGTGCAGTTGCCGTAAAGGAATATGTTACATCGCGAGAGCTGATATCACGCGATACTTCCTGACACTGAGCACGGCGGCCCGCCGCACCGAAGTTGCAAGTGAGATTTTTGCGCTCACAGGCACCAGGGGGGGTCGAGACGCCCACCATTCAACCCGAAAGAAGTTATATAACCATTTCAATAACTCTGAAGCTGTTCAGTTAAGCTAAAAAAGCTGCATAGTGTCCCTTTAAAGTGTAAAAAAGGCTTGTGATTTACATTTACTTAATATGCACCTGTTCAAACTATTTGGTTAGGTGATAGAGGAGGCAGTGTCAGCACGTTTCCGTAGCGTGTCCTACTTGCACACTCAAGGACCAGGGCTTGCAAGTCACTTGTCTGCACTACAGCACTGCATCATGGGAGATCTTTCAACAGTGCGGCATTTTCTGGAACAGTGTGTTCCAACTCACTATCATTTAACAAGAGCTTACCTGCGCTCCTGCCACCAGTTCTTGCAGACCCATCTTGGATTGGTTAGTGGATGGGAGCTAGAGGGTGGGGAAATCTTTGCTGTACTTAACTGGGTTCTGCACATATACAACAGGTAGGTAAAGCTTTCGATTATATGTGAATTTGGTCCATTAGTAACCGAAAAGTCGTACACATTAGAATGTGTTCTTTAAGCTCAGAGATGATGGGTGAGCCAGCCCTTGTAGCTGAGCTAGACATTGAGGACATGGGACCTCTCATATCTCAGGAAGGTCTTGAGCAGCTGCAGAACAAATATGTCCAAAAAGTTCGGGTAAGAGCCAGGGTGGGGTTTTAGTCTCTAAACTTTTATGATTTACCTTGTCTTGTCTGGATTAACAGGCCACATGTTCTTGAGAAGTTTTACTGTGATTGTTTGCAGAAAAGTGTCTCAGAGTGGATGCACAAGGCTCTAGAGGTAGAGCTGACAGACTGGCAGAGAGATCAGGAACCAGATATTGACCATGAGGGCTGCTATCATACCAGCCTTCCAACCATCATTGCTCAGGTACTTCAGCAATGGCTAGATCTACAGAAGCAATGTCATCCAAAGTTGTGAATTTAACTTGTGCACTAAATGTATGCGCATCTTGGCGTTTCAACCCAGCGTTCTTTTGCAATATCTCAAAATATGCATAAAATAGGTGGATGAAAACTTAGCTAATGAGAAAGATTTGATCTGATACCAGCACTGATATAATATATGAACTGCTCTGATGTCTGGGTTATTAGATGCTAGAAGAAAATGCACGGGTGGCCTTGATGATAAGTGAAGCTCTGCGGGACCAGACAATCCAAATGGGTCTTTATGAGATGGAAAATCTCCTCAGCCGGTGTGTATGTTTAGCAATACTGGTATCATAATTCTAATAGATAATTCATATTTTTGTACTTTCTTCTCACTATATTGTAACAGATTTCGAGATGCAATCATAGAATTTGGGAAGGAGCATCGCAGGGTAACAACCATAAACAGTAACAAGTTCTACCTCCATTATCTGCTGGCCTGCATCAGCAACTGCATCATCCTCAAGTGAGATGATGTACAAGTATCTTTTTACAGTATGTCTGTATTTGTGTGATGTTTGTTTGAAAATGTGTGTTTCAAATAGTTTTGTGTGTGTTAGAGGTGCTTATAAACAGTATATTTAAATATTTTATTTAAATGTACATCTAGAACCTCCACAGAAAGTCTGCAGCAGCAGTTGTGCTCCTTCCCTTCAAACCGGTATTCTCGCATTCCACTTGGACCTCTGGCTGCCCTGGACCGTGCTGTGAGAAAGTCATGTCGCTTAGTCATGGACCATCTCTTGTTTGAGCTGCAACCTCATCTACAAGAGCTCCTGTCTCGTGCCTGGCTGGACCAGGGAGATGTAACCTCAAATATGTGTGGGGTTCTAGAACGTCACTGTGAACTCTACAACAGAGTGCGGCAACCTTGTCGCCAGGTTGGTGTTTACACCAGGCATCAGAAATTACATAGACCAGACCACACAATAAAATTAGTGTATATTTTTACCAATTAACATTTTGTGGTCATTCATTATCTACAGAGGCTAAAGGAGGAATGTCAATGGCTAACTGTTGTTGAGTATGTCCGAGCACTGATGCAGAAGAAACTAGTCTGCAAAAGTAATGATGAGCGAAATCAATTGGCCCAGCGAATGTCACAGGATGCTCAGCAGCTGAGGGACCACCTTCAAAGCATGGTGAAAGCCCATTTACATTCATTTATTTGGGTATTTTTGTGCTTTAGGAGCATTTAGAAGTCTGCAATGGTTTTAAACTCAACCTCGTAATCGGGACTGTATGACCTGATCTGGGCCAAGCCAACAAGTATTGGCAAATTTGGCCGAACCTGACCCAAAATAGCTTATTTTCAGATGAGAATATAATATGAGAACATGCAATGATAGGGCATTTATGTAAACCGGTCACATGCGATATTTGTCCAATCCGACACCACAAATAGGCAAATAAGAACGTTAACCCAGGGTTTAGGAATGTAGGCCTACAGTGTGAAATTTCAGTTTATGAATACCCAGGATTCCGTTTACCTGGGGTTTAGAATGGTCCAGGGATAACTATTTTAAAGTGTGAAAATATCTTTTGTTTATATTTCTTCTCCTAGCAAGTAGACCCAGACACACAGATTCAGCTTTGACTCAAAGATGAAACATAAATGCTTACAAAAAGTCACATTATTTAAAACATAACCCAATATGAATTAATTGCAAACCCGAATCTGACACAAACCTAAGTTATTCATGAGAAACTGACCTGAACTCGACAATTCATTGGATCTCATCAGGCTCTGGTCAGGTAGCAGACCTCTAGGAACAATACAAGAATGTGTTATGTCTGTGCAAATTAAATGACTTTGACTATTTCACTGCTGTAATGCTGTTTTTACATTTAAAGGAGATTGATGGGACAATAGGCGAGGTGAATCCAACAGCTTTGATACTTGCACTGGCTGACATAATCAATGTGAAAGACCCAGTCATGCTAATACTGGAGATTTCTGGACTGGTAGCCAAGTACCCTGATATTAAGTGAGATTTCAAACCAAGCATACCCAATAGATCTTAATATTCTAAAATCAATTCTAATACAGAGATTAATCAATGCCAAGAGATTATATGAATTTACAAAGTGTGTCTTTTCAGTGAGGAGCATGTTTCTGCCCTGTTGGATGTAAGAGGGGATGTGCCCAAAGATGTGCGGAAGTCAATACTAGATTTTCTGGAGCAGAACACCCCACCTTTACCACCAGGATACCGCCCTATATTCACAGAAATCCTTGTGCCCTCTTCCAGCATGCATTTTTGTCTGCCTACTGCAAAGTGTACTTGAGAAGCACTCAGATAAACTACCTATCCAGCCTAGTGAATGGGAAATTCATTTTTAATTCATCAATATTCAATAAGTCTCGTCTATTCGTTTTCTGCTTTTTCTTGTCTGAACAATGCACTGTTATATTAGTCAATCATAATGTGCCCACAAATATTTACATTTATGATCTCACCAAATGCTTCCTTAAAAAAAAGTGCAAAAACAAAATGTATAAGACATTTAAAAACAAAATTAAACATGTATGGTAGATACAAGAGAAAGCACTGCGCAATCTGGCTCATTGCATTTTTAAATATTTGGGGGTGATCATTTTTTTATGTAAATTTATAAAAAATGTTAACATTACCAAACATAGCATTCCCAAAGATATTAAATCAATTGCTTTAAAACTTGTATATTGTGGTTCACTATGTATATTGTGGTTGACTGTCAATAAAGTAATGAATTTTAAAACAACATTTATATAATATTGTTTCAATGTTATTACGCTAACAACCAACAATGTAAATACAATGGCACATGATGAATATGGTGTACCATTAACAATCTGATAACACTGTACCATGAAACATTATTTGGTTATGACATTATTTCAGCCATATAAGTATTTGTAGGTATTATTGGACCCGTGGATACGTTTCATTTATAGGATACTGATTTGAGACATGGGACTAAACAGGCTACAAAAAAAGAGAAATAATAATTATTATAATAATAAAATAATGTATCAAGGGATTATTTTCGATATGTTTAGAGGTATTAACCTCTTTGTTTGCTGTCAATCTATTGCTCAACAACACCATCAGCTTGAAAAATTATTTATCAGGCTATTATTAACGATAAAAGAAAACATCTGCAACACTAAATTTAATGCACAAATATTTGCTTTACAATCTACAAAAACAAAAAAAACGTTGCTGTGTTTTTTACAATTTTTTACAACCCAGGCCACCAATGACTGAGAAGGAAATCACACCACAAAACTGATTGAGAGCTAAATAATGTTCAACAACAAGACAAGCTTTTAAAGTGCTTTCTGTGCCCAACATTTCAAAGACAAGGACAGCCAATCACTTACCTTGATTTAAAATCGCATCTTTGACTAATATGTGAGCTGTTTCTTCGTTTTTAAACACAAAACATCAAAATGATAAACCTAAAAGCATTTTAAGTAATTAAAGTTTAGCAACGGCTGAAGAGAAGATTAAGCTTTATGTGGTCACGTGATCTTAGGGGCGTGATTTCTGGAAAAACATGGCCGCACACAGAGATCATGTTGTATTAATCTATTTGTGAACGATCTAGACATTTATGGTACAAAAACATTCATACTTTAGTGTGTTTATTTAAGACTGAAATGACAATGAAGACCTTTTGCGGTCGTGCAAATCCAACAACCGGAGCGCTGGACTGGGTTGAGGAAAGCGAGGAGTATGATTACCATCAGGAGATTGCGAGGTGTGTAATCCATCTCATGTAACATAACCATACTTACACAACAACTGATATTTGCCTCTTTATGTAGAAGTAATTTATGATACTTTTCCAAAAATTAAACTTTACAAAATGACGTGAAAATTCTAGACAGTGACTTGTTGCTATTGTTGTTCTAACACGTGGACGTGTCGGTAACTGTGCCAGAATATCTATTACACTTAATCGAATTGTAGTCATGTGCTATCCTGTCATGGGACTGGGGGTAAATCATTTGGACATCGCTTAATAATGGTTTGTGTGTCTCCTATCTAGGTCCTGCTATGCAGATATGCTCCATGATAAAGACAGAGTGAGTTTTGTTGTTGGACACATACATACACATACACATAATTCGATTACATAAAGAAATACTGTAAATCAAAATGATGGTTCTAAAAAAAAGTTTAGCTCCAATAATGAAGGGCATTTTGGATGGAATTCATGTTCCATGTAAAAAAGAAAATCAGAATGACATGAGAGAATCTTCGTTTTTTGGGTGAACAATCAAGAGCTTAATTTAGCTTAATTTGACATTTTCCAAAAGCATATTGACTGATAATGATCTGGTTTTAAACATAGAGAAACTTTGCTAAATTTGAATCATTCTGCCTTGTGTTCCTAAGAATGAGAAATACTACCGAGGCATTCGGGCAGCGGTGAGCAGAGTGAAGGCCCGCGGTGAACGGGTGGTGGTCCTGGACATCGGCACCGGGACAGGTCTGCTATCCATGATGGCTGTGACGGCTGGAGCCGACTACTGCTATGCCATAGAGGTACTTACTAATGCTAATATGTTGAATGTCGATTAATAAGATGGAATTTGGCTGAAGACAAAAATGTGAATACCACACAGGTGTTTAAGCCCATGGCACAGGCTGCCACTTCCATCACGGAGAGGAACGGCTTCTCCGACAAAATCAAGATCATCAACAAACACTCCACAGAAGTTACGGTTGGACCAGGTTAGATAACAGTCATTATATTTATTATTCAGGTGGATCCAACAAGTACTGTGCATTTGTGTTCTATAGTAGTGATTATAAAACTGATAATTACAGTCATGAATGTTGATTGGTTGCAACAGCATTCAAGCAGCATTCAAATATAGGATAAAATGTATATTATAACTACCTATTGAATATAATGTATCACTGTGCAGCACCTATAGGTACTTAAGGATTATTAAATATAGAAATGTATTAATAAATAATCATTAATAAATAATATTTTTTTCTATGATAAATATTTATGAAAATGTTCAAATTAAATACCTATCATACTGTATATTTATACTTTTAAATAATATTTTTGATTATATATTTATATGATTGTAATATTGCATTACATTTGTTATATTTTATATATGTGTTATATAAATGTATATATGTGTGTGTGTATATATATATATATATATAATTTATTTTTGTATAATATTTTTAAATGATGAAATATTAGAATGTTATTTAAAAATATATATATATATTATAAATGAATTTACATACATACATAAATAAGCGACTTGAGTGTCATATTGTAAATATTGTGATGGACAACCTCATTTCGTATCACCTTGAATGCCTTGCAAATATAATTGAGTTTGTATCTGCAGACGGAGACATGCAAGAACGAGCAAACATCCTTGTCACGGAGCTGTTTGATACAGAGCTGATCGGAGAAGGCGCGTTGCCCAGCTATGAACATGCACACACACACCTTGTCAAGGTAAATAAATACAGTTGTAAATTGTAGTTATGCATTTTGCTGTGTCTTTTAAGTGTTTAATGCTGCTGCACTCACTGGCACAGGCAGGTTGTGAAGCTGTGCCACACCGTGCCACGGTCTATTCCCAGCTGGTGGAGTCGGACATGCTGTGGAAATGGTCACAGATCCAACCCATAGAGGTGGATGGGAACAAACTGCTGCCCTCTTCTGCTGTAGCGGAGTGTACAGGAGCGCCCTCTGTCTGTGACATCCAGCTTAGCCAGGTGTCTCCAGAGTCTTTCACTCCCCTCGGGCCCATCTGCACCATGTTCAGGTATAAGTTTGGATGGTAGTTCAGCTCTCTAAATTAAAACGGGCCATTTTTTGCAAAATTAACTGATCTATTTTTCCACTCTAGTGTTGATTTCAGCAAGCCGGTTAGCAGTGCTGCTCAGTCCTACACGGCACAGTTCAAGGCCCAGACCAGCGGGAGAGCACAGGTAGTCTTATCCTGGTGGGACATCGACATGGACCCTGATTGCAACATTGTGTGCACTATGGCCCCTAGTTGGACCTATTCAGAACCTCAAACTTACCCTGTAAGTACTGGTGCTTAGCTGCTTATATTAATGAGCGAATATCAAGAATCATCTTACTTGACATTAGTTTTTGAATGTCACAATGCTAAAAATTACAGTATTCATTTACAATAATATAAACATTTGGGGTGGAATGTCTTTGGAAGAGGCCCCTCTAGTATGAACACTGTGTTACTTTGACTTGGTATAAATATATTTGATAATATCTTGCATCATGTGATGTACAGTGGAGGGATCACTGGATGCAGAGTGTCTACTTCCTCCCTGCAGAGAAGAATGTTTCAGAAGGAGAAGAGCTGAGCTTAGTCGTCTCCCATGATGACTATAGTCTGTGGTACAACCTAACGAACAGGTAAAGATGCTTTCAATCAGTGTTTTAGATGTATAACATGCCCTCGGTTTTAAACGGAACTGTCTATGAGGAAGACAGTATTATATTTTTGACAGTCTGTCTTTTAGTGAACAAAATGTTGTCAAAGAGGCGCAGTTTCGGCCATCCTGCAGCTGTCAGGCCCACCTGGTCTGGACGAGGCCTCGCTTCGGGGAACTAAACGACGAACAGAGGACTGAGAGTTATGTGAACGCATTACGCAGTGTAAGTTATACTTTTACATTCACTGTTGATTTCCACGTGAGCTTGAAGTGCTGCTTTCTGGCGAATGGCGATGGCTCATAATTTAGTGTGTTTGCATGTATGCTTGCAGATTCTGAAACCAGACAATGTGTGTTTATCTGTCAGTGATGGGAGCCTGTTACCTATTTTTGCTCATCTGCTTGGATCTAAAAAGGTGAGTATCCCATGTTTTTGCTTGAGTCTTAAGATTCACAAATTTAGGTCTGCGTCAAAACCTGGTGATCTGCCTTCTCCCTACACAGACAACTGCCTTCTGAGGCAGCATCATGGAAACTCATAATTCAATTATGCGCTTGCAATTAACCAACAGTGTTTGATGATAGCATGATAGTAAGCTAACACTTCAACATTGGGTAAATAATGTGTTTTAAATGAAAATGGACTATTTTTAGTGAGTAAATTATACATTTTTAAGTAAACTAAAAGCAACTCTGTGGACTACACGACTTAAAGTTGATTTCAGTAGAGTTGGATGTTAGCATGTTGCTAAGATAATGATGCAATATTAGGTCAATAATTTCTGAGTCAAACTGAACTATTTTTATTGAGTACGTTTTAAGTAAATTATAAGCAACTACACGATTTTCAATTGAATTGACCAATAGAGTTTGATGTTAGCTTGTTGCTAAGCTAACAATGCAATATTCGGTATCTATTTTAAGTGAAAATGAACTATATAAAACAAGTAAATTATACATTTTAAGTAAATTATAGTGCAACTATGCACTACAGAGTTTGATGTTAGCATGTTGCTAAGCTAACTACAGAAATAATCTCTGTATTCTGGGATTGTGTTTTCTGTAAAGGATAAATAGTGCTGCCTTAAAATGTAGCATTGAAAGCATACCTATGATGCCTTAAAATACTGTCTAGGTAGGCAGCTAAGTTTTGAAACAGAACATACTGTATATGAATCTTTCTGTCTTTTCAGGTGTTCAGTTTGGAAAACTCTGGAATGGCAAAGCAAGTGATTGAACAGGTGAGATTTTGAAGCTAAAAAAATAATTGCCTACACGAGTTCAGACTAAATTGGTACTGAAACATTTGATCTCCTGCTCACAGGTGCTACATACTAACTCACTGAAGCATGGTGTACAGCTGCTGGGAATACGACCTGAGCACCTCTCATTAGCTGATTTAGAAGGAAATCAGGTACGAACTAAATGAATCTGTGTATACACCATGATACCCACTATATATGTACTTTACATGCATTTGTTGACTTGATTTGTTGATTTGAAGGCTCTGCAGAATCTGACTTTATCACATATTTTAGCAAGGATACATTCAATTGTGACAGTAAAGGCATTTATAATTTTTCTAAAGATTGTGCATTCAAACAAATGTATCAACTTTCCACAACAATATTAAGCAGCACAATTTTCAGCATTGATAATAGTAAGAAATGTTTGTTAAGTAGCAAATCAACATATTTGAATGATTTCTGAAGGATCATTTGACACTGAAGACTGGAGTAATGACGCTCAAAATTCATCTTTGCATCACAGGAATTAATTATATTTTAAGATATATTAAAATAGAAACGTTATTTTAAAATTGTAATACAATTTCCACAATATTACTGTTTTTACTTTTTGTTGATCAAATAAATGCAGCTTGAAATCTCCCTTCAGATTTCCGTATTGATGGGAGAGCCCTACTTCAGCACCAGTCTTCTACCGTGGCACTCTCTGTTCTTCTGGTATTGTCGCACCGCTGTTGCCCAGCTGCTTCTGCCCAACGCTGCCATCCTGCCTTGTGCTGCCACACTTTACATAACCGCTGTTGAATTTCAGGTCAATTATTTCTTTTGGATACATGTCGGATATACTAACTTCTGTATTCTACATTTGCAGACTAAATGACATTATACATTGTTTTATTTTGAATCAGGATCTGTGGCGAATCCGAGTTCCCTGCGGTACTTGCGAGGGCTTTGACGTCAGTCCTATGGATGAGATGATTCAGGTAAGTACTAGTTTTTGGTCTGAACTCAGTCTTGAATTAACATGAAATTTGAATGTAGTTGATTAACATGCTTTTGCGATTAACGCCACCCACAGCGATCTTTGGATTTCCGTGAATCCTGGGAGGCAGAGCCACACCCACTCTGGGAATACCCTTGTCGTGCCCTAACAAAACCACGTCCAGTCATGAAGTTTGACTTCACACAATGTGTTCCTGAGCAACCAATCAACAGTGATGGAACTGTGCCATTCACAGGGTAAAACGAACATTACAACTGGAAATTACAACTATTATTATATTGCATTATACATAATATAATTATTATATAAGATAAAAATATGTATATTTATAACAGAATTATGATATTCAATTATTATAAATATGCATTTATTTATAACATAGACATAAATGTAATCAATTGTGTTTTTTGCATGCATTTTAAATGCTAAAATTAAAATTAATCTTGCTGTTTATGTAATGTTATATTATATGCTAATACAATTAATGTTTATATTACTGTATAAAATAATATATATTATTATTGAAATACATTACCGTTCAAAAGTTGGGGTTGATAAGATTTTTTAAAAGAAGTCTCTTCTGCTCACCAAGGCTGCATTTATTTGATAAAAAATACAGTAAAAAGAGTAATATTATGAAATATTATTACAATTAAACTATTTTTTTTTTCTATTTTAATGTATATGAATATATTAAAATGTAATTTAATTCTGTGATGGCAAAGCTGCATTTTCAGGAGTCATTACTGTACATGATCCTTCAGAAATCATTCTAATATGCTGATTTGGTAAAGCATTTCTTATTATTATGAATGTTGGAAAAAAAAAAGTAAAACGGCAAAACATTTCTTTAGGATTCTTTGATTCAAATATTTTTAAATACCGGCATTTATTCTTCCCTTCTTCATTCTTTTCTACCATTATAAATGTCTTTACTGTAATTTCTGATTAATTCGATGCATCCTTACAGAATCGGAAGTATTCATTCTTTTTTTTTTTAAATCCTACTGACTCCAACTTTTGAGTAATGTAAATAATATATATATAAAAATATATATAATTATAAAAATACACCCCTGATAGATATTGTATATGTGATGCTAGCTACAACAGCAGTGCTCTTGACTGATACTGATGTTTCAGGAGAGGACGCTGTCATGGTGTCGTTCTCTGGATGGAGTATCAGCTGACTGAGGACATCACCGTAAGCATGGGCCTAACCAAGCCAGTCAGTGAAGAGGTATTTGTTAAATGTTAAATATTCCTCAATGAAGTTGAAATAGAAATTCAAATAAGACTGTAATAATCAGGTGTCACTCTCCTGATCTATTCACCTTAATGTTTCCCCCCCCCCCTCATCTAACAGGGAGCTTGTGTATGGAACCCACACCGGAAACAAGGAGTGTTCTTCTTCAGATCTGTGAGGGAAACTTCTGGGAATGGAAGCGAAGATCTTTCCTACAATTTAACCTTTGAACCTCATACTGGTGACATTAAAATGGACTTCTCTGTCACCGAACCTTGACCAATGACAATATTCAAGACTCAAATGAACTAGGTCATCAGTTGTTAACGTTTTTTTTTCCAAGACATTGCTTATCCAAAGAGTTTTAATGACTGTGAACTTCTAGATTTACAGTAGTGATGATTTCGTAACTTATCTAGACAATCTGATGTGTATTAATGCTTTTTAATACATCAGATCAGAGATATTACTTTGTGTCGTTTGCAGATTCATTCTGATTGCATACTTTATATGGTAACAGTTCAAACTGTATGGCACTACACAAGTCCCATGATGCTTGTAGATTTGAAAATCATGCTTTTCCCCATTATTGTTGAATCACGGAAGCTACAGTTAGTTTTGCCAAGAGATTTATTATTTATATACATGTATCAGACAATATGAGGGAAACAGGCTAAGAATAAGAATAAGGCTACAGGTGAGGTGGTCTTCATTCCAGATTTCTCTGTTCCCCATTTCTCTATCCCCTCACCCCAGCTGTAAATGGTTTCTCTGTTTTTCTCATCCCTCACCCCATCATGCCTCTGTTTCTCCTTCCTCTCACCCCATCATGCCTTTGTTTCTCTGTGTCAGTAAAGGATTGAGCTTATATACACCACTCTTGGACTTACAACTTCCTTGTAAGGTAGTAAAACATGTTGCTTATGTTTAGAATGGAATGTATACCTCATGCTTACACATGGTACAATCCACTTCCCACATTAAGAAACTATCCCACGGTACATATTTTAGTGGTACATTTGCATCGGTTGAAACATTCCTTTCCTTGTAAAGAACATGCCAACTGTACACATTTGATGTATCATCATTAGTGGAACCTCTTTGCTCGGTGAACGTTGCATTGCACGCAAAATATATAACTCATCCCATATCTCTCATCAGCACACATGTACAAACATACTATGACTTCACAAAATACATTCTGAAATTATGAAAATTAATAAAGAAAAATAGTACTAAAAAATAACATTAAACAGTACATTTTTAGTCTTCAATACTGTTTAAAGTTGTGATGATAATATGAAATAGGTTGAATATGCAACCTATGCATGAGCCAAAACATGAACACCTGCCTAATATGCTATTCATCCTCCGCATGCTGCCAAAACCATAATGACCCGCCAATGAATCTACTCTATAAGACTCCTGAAGGTGTCCTGTGGTATCTGGTACTAAGACCTTATCAACAGATCCTTCAAGTTCTGTAGGCTGTGAGGCGGAGCCGCAGTGGACCAGCCGACCTTCTTCCACTGCTCCAAGGTCTAGTTCCGACGCTCGCGTGCCCATTGTAGGCACTTTTGATGGTGGACAGGGGTCATCATCATAGACACTCTGATTGGTCGCAGCAGAGTGTAATGCACTGTGTGTTGACACATTCCTCCTACAACCATCATTAATAATTAATGTGACTGTGTGCCACAGTAGACCTTAAGTTGGCTTGGATCAGATGGGATAGCCTTCGATTGCCCTTGTGCATTGATGAGCCTTGGGCGCCCGACACCCTGTCCACAATTTGTGGTGTGTCCCTCCTCAGACCTCTGTTGGTAAATGTTCACTATTACTGACCCGGAGCAACCCACAAGCCTTGCCATTTCAGAGATACTCCGACCCAGACGCCTTGCCATAAAAATGTGGCCTTTGTCAAAGTCACTCAGATCTTTATTCCTGCCCATTTCTCCTGCATCAAACACGTTGATTACAAGAACTGATTGTTTGCTTACCATCTAATCTACCTAGACCTAATATGTGGCCTTGTTAGGAGATGATCAACAAAATTCGTTCCAACTGTGACTGGACATAATGATCTATCTTATCAGTGTATGTGAATATGTAAGGCAAAAGCCCATGTATTATTTAACACATTTTATTAAGCATTTCAGTTTAGCTTAAAATAATCACATTACACTATATAGACACCTAGTAGACACCTAGTCCTCTCATTTTCCTTTCAGGACTAAATTTGGGTTGCTTATCACTTCACCACCACGGATCGATTGCTCCTGCCTGATCGCTGATCGATTGCTCCTGTCTGCCTCGCTGCCTGCTGTGTGTTTGTTTGCTTCGAGGCTGTAAGCTTCGCCTGAGCCTCGTATTTCTTTATGTTTTGAGCCATCATTTACTATCTAGTTGTTTATACTACTAAATACAGCTTACCCAACATCTCAGATTAACCTTACATCTCTAGCTTCCGTTATTCTTAACACAGCACGCTAGTAACTCGCTAACGTTAGCCTGCTAACGCGCCACCCGTGCGCTCATTTATTTATTTATTTTCTCTCGCGCGCCCGCGCCTTTGAGTTCATAAAGTCCAGGTAAGTAAGAAATCAGTCAACAAACACGGTGAGTAATGTCTTCTTGTCCTGTTATTGTCACCTGTGTCACATGTCATATGTTTAGTATAGCCTTCTCCGATGGCAATATAGGATTTATATGTGATAAATGCAAGGAGACAGTCAGGCTGACGGAGAAGATTTCAGAACTAGAGACACGCATCCAAACTTTAATTGAGGATGGTAAGAATGCTAGATCTTTAGATAGTGTTTTGGATGCGCCTAGCATAGTGAACTCTTTACATGATTCGGTTCCGGCTGAAGTAGAGCCCGTGCAGCAGGGCAGATGGGTGACCGTGAGAGATCGTTCTAGTCGTGGATCAAAGAACCACTCTTCCGTTCCGATTCCCATAACAAACCGATTTGCCCCACTCAGTGAAACACCCACTGAGAATTCTGTTGATTGTGCCCTGGTAATTGGTGATTCGATCACACGGAACGTGAAAATAGAGACACCAGCCACCATAGTCACATGTTTGCCGGGAGCCAGAGCGCCTGACATCAAAGCAAATTTAAAAGTGCTGGCTAATGCTAATCGTAAATTCTCTAAGATCATTATTCATGTCGGCACTAATGATGTTCGACTCCGCCAGTCGGAGATCACCAAAATTAATATTAAAGAGGTGTGTGAACTCGCAAGTACGATGTCAGGCACTGTAATTTACTCTGGCCCCCTTCCTGTACGCAGGAGTGATGAGATAGTTAGCCGATTGGCCTCACTGAACGGTTGGCTGTCGAAGTGGTGTCCGCAGAATAATATAAAATTCATAGACAATTGGAAAAGTTTTTGGGGCAAGCCTGATCTGTTGAAAAGAGATGGTATCCATCCCTCCTGGGCTGGTGCTGCTCTTCTCTCTAGTAATTTGGCTCATAGTCTTAGAGATAAAACATGACAATCTGGGGCTCAGGTCAGGAAGCAGACAGACTGGCTAAACCGACCGTCTGCTAGCGGCCTCACGTCACCAAGGTCAGATAAATCCCATCACATAGAGTCTCTTTCACCTAGATATCATCATATAGAGACTGTGTCTGTTCCCCGAATTTGGAACTCCAAAAAACGTCAGGTTAAAAATTTAATTGATGTTCAACAAATAAAAAACAGATATAATACAGATGAGCAAATGATAAAGCTTGGGTTGCTGAATATTCGATCCCTTACTTCAAAATCTCTCATAGTTAATGATATGATTTCAGATTATAATCTTGATATGCTGTGTTTGACAGAAACCTGGCTAAAACCAAACGATTACATTATTTTAAATGAGTCAACCCCACAAGATTACAGTTATAAACATGAACCTCGTCTGAAAGGCAAAGGGGGAGGTGTTGCTGTAATTTATAGTAATATTTTCAAAACCACTAAGAAATCTAGCTTTAAATATACTTCTTTTGAAGTATTGGTGCTTAATGTAAAAATCTATAGTGTAAACGATAAATCACATTTGAGAATTATGCTGGCTACTGTATACAGGCCACCAGGGCACCATAAAGATTTTATCAAAGAATTTGCGGACTTCCTATCAGAATTAGTATTGGCTGCAGATAAAGTACTAATTGTTGGTGATTTTAATATACATGTAGATAATGAAAAAGATGCATTTGGATTGGCATTTAAAGACATTGTAAACTCAATTGGAGTTAGACAACACGTGTCAGGACCTACTCATCGTCGTAATCATACTCTAGATCTAATATTATCACATGGAATAGATGTTGATACCGTTGAAATTCTGCAGCAGAGCGATGACATCTCAGATCATTATCTAGTCTCATGTAAATTACATTTAGCCAAGGCTGCAAAGCCGACTCCGTGTTATAAATACGTTAGACCTATAACTTCTGCCACTAAAGATTGCTTTATCAATAATCTTCCTAATCAGTTTCATCATCTCAGCATCCCGGATAGCTTAGAAGAACTTGATATTGCAACAGAAACGTTTAACTCTCTCTTTTCCAGCACTTTAGACGCAGTTGCTCCGTTGCGCTTAAAGAAGATTAAAGAAAATAGCCCAACGCCGTGGTACAGCGAGCACACCCGGGCCCTTAAGAGAGCAGCCAGAAAAATGGAGCGCAACTGGAAGAAAACTAAACTAGAGGTATTTCGGATTTCATGGAAAGAGAGCTCGATTACTTACAGAGAGGCTTTAAAAGCTGCTAGATCTGCTTATTTTTCAAACCTATTAGAAGAAAATAAACATAATCCAAGGTATTTATTTGAAACAGTGGCTAAACTAACGAAAAAGAAAGCTTCAAGCTCAGAAGTGTCCAAGCAACACAGCAGTGATGACTTTATGAACTTCTTCACTTACAAGATTGATAATATCAGGGACAAAATTATAACTATGCAACCGTCTACCACAGTATCGCATCAGGAAGTGCATTGTAGTCTCCCTGAGGAAAAATTTGATTCATTTGTTGCTATAGGAGAGGAAGAATTCTGCAAACTCGTTAATTCATCTAAATCGACAACTTGTATGTTAGATCCTATACCGACTAAGCTACTGAAAGAGATGTTTCCAGAGGTCATATATCCTCTTCTTAATATCATTAATTCATCTTTGTCTCTAGGATACGTACCAAAAACCTTTAAACTGGCTATGATAAAACCGCTTGTTAAAAAACCACAACTTGATCCTACAGAATTAGTCAATTACAGGCCGATCTCGAATCTGCCTTTTCTGTCAAAGATATTAGAAAAAGCAGTATCTTCACAACTGTGTTCCTTTCTAGAAAGAAATGATATCTGCGAGGATTTTCAGTCCGGATTTAGACCGTACCATAGCACTGAGACCGCTCTCATTAGAGTCACAAATGATTTGCTCTTATCATCCGATCGTGGTTGTATCTCTCTATTAGTGTTACTCGATCTTAGTGCTGCATTTGACACAATTGACCACAACATTCTTTTAAATAGACTAGAAAACTATGTGGGCATTAGTGGAATTGCACTAGCATGGTTTAAATCATACTTATCTGACCGTTATCAGTTTGTAGCAGTAAATGAAGAGATGTCTTATCGATCACAAGTTCAGTATGGTTTACCACAAGGCTCAGTACTAGGACCGGTGCCGTTCACTCTGTACATGCTACCATTAGGAGATATCATTAGGAAACATGGAGTTAGCTTTCACTGTTATGCCGATGATACTCAGCTGTATATTTCTTCAAAACCCAACGAAACTTACCAATTCACAAAATTAACGGAATGCATAGCTGATATAAAAAATTGGATGACTAGTAATTTCCTACTACTAAATTCTGAAAAGACAGAGATTCTAATTATTGGACAAAAAACTTCCACACGTAATAACCCAGAATACTGTCTAACACTTGATGGCTGCTCTGTCAAGTCTTCGTCGTCGGTTAGGAACCTGGGTGTGCTCTTTGATACCAACCTTTCTTTTGAAAGCCACGTGTCTAGTATCTGTAAAACTGCATTTTTCCATCTTAAAAATATATCTAAAATACGCCATATGCTCTCATTGGGAAATGCGGAACAATTAGTCCATGCGTTCATGACCTCAAGGCTAGATTATTGTAATGCTCTACTGGGTGGTTGCCCTGCACGCTTAATAAATAAACTACAGCTAGTTCAAAACGCCGCAGCTCGAGTTCTTACCAGAACCAGGAAATATGACCATATTAGCCCGGTTCTGTCAACACTGCATTGGCTCCCTATTAAACATCGTATACATTTTAAAATATTGTTGATTACCTACAAAGCACTAAATGGTTTAGCTCCGCAGTACTTGAGCGAGCTCTTAACGCATTATAGTCCTTCACGTCCATTGCGATCTCAAAATTCCGGTCAGTTGATAATACCTAGAATATCTAAATCGACTGCAGGCGGTAGATCCTTTTCCTATTTAGCACCAAAACTTTGGAACAGTCTTCCTACCATTGTCCGGGAAGCAGACACACTCTGTCAGTTCAAAGCTAGACTAAAAACACATCTCTTTGACCTAGCATACACATAACGCACTATAGACTTCTATAAATTCAATGTTAGGCTGCATAGATTAGGTCAGCCGGAACTGGGAACACTTCCGTTAAATCTTGATGTACTCGCTACATCATAAGAAGAATGGCATCTACGCTAATATTAGTGTCTTTGTTTATCCCGAGGTTTTCCCGCAGCCTGCCGGATCCAGGCCGTGTCCAGATCTGACGAAGGAGATCCGCCTGGACCCGATGACAATGCAGTGCTGAAGTGTCCACTATCCTCTCCCTATGGAGGATCCCTTTCCCACTCTACAGATAAAGCGTTGTGAATTCCGGCTCGCGTACCCCGAAGTGATAAAATAAAACAAAATTCTGTATCAAAATTTATAGGCAAGAAAAGTAGTTTGTTTAGGCTGGGTTGTATGAATTATAAACCTGCGCACATATTTTAAAAAGCACATAACTATAGAATCAATTCTGAATGAGCATGTGAACGCCGTCAGCGTTAATCACAGGTTCGCGTTTAAAAGTCTGATCATTTCGACGGAGGTGAATCAATCAAAGTTAACTTTAGCTGGAAATAACATTTTTCAAGAACCGCTATAATGCCAAAACAATCTGTTACCTTAAATTATATGTTTATCTCTGTAAAGCTGCTTTGAAACAATCCATTGTTAAAAGCGCTATATAAATGAAGATGACTTGACTTGACTTGACTATACAGAAGGCAAACTGCTTTGGATTTTCAAATAAAACAAATTTTACTCAAAACAGACTTTCTTTGCTTATACATGAAGATGAGATCATCCAGAGATTCATATTTTCAACATAGTCAGTGATCTCTGTGAATACTATTTGACATATTTAAATACTACAAATCTGATGGTAAGAGATGTTTACAACCAAACCATTCAATTAACAGAAATGACACTCTGTGTACGGTGTCCCTGTTGATTACACAGATGGAAATGTAATCTGGGCCTTGATGTTGCAGAATCATAACGGAATGTAATAATGTCTCAATTATCTATCTAGTGTCTATGCATCAGCTATATCAGTGTTGGCCAGCAGAACCTTCTCTCCAGGTTTGAAAGCAGGCATGCCTAGATATGGACAGCTGGCACATCGGAAGGCATCGCCCAGATAACACTAGAGAGGAAAAATAAGTCATAATTTATACAAAACTTCCAAGTACAAATAAATGATTTAATGAAATAAATACATACACTTCCACAGGCTGATTTTGGCTGGCTGGCTTTCTGAGCGGCTTTACTCTCCTGTTCCAATTCATCAGCAAGACCACAAGTGCTACAGACCAAGAACGGTCCTGTTAGTAGTTGGATTCAATGTTTACAGCTTTATATGTCGTTTAATTTGAGATAATCACCAGTTTTTGCAGGCTTTTTTCTTCTTTTTGGAGTCATCTCCACAGGAAGCCTTGAGGGAGGACGGGTCAGGCTTCTTCAGATCATCAGCATCTAAAAGTGCATCTGAATCCACCAAATCCTAGAGAAGTTAAGGAGCAAAACAACGTGATGGGTATGGGTACTTCACAAAAGGCACAAGACTGAATAGATCATTACATACCACATCATCGTCATCAATATCATTGGCTGATAGAGTCCACTTTTGTGCAGTGCTTGGATCAAGAGCGGGTTTCTCTGCAGAAATCAAGTGAATTGATTTGCCCCTTTTTAATTGATTGATACATCCAACACGAAAGATCATTTAAAACCTTGTATAAAGCGAAACATGCGGCTTTTGAATGAATTTTGCCTTATTATAACGCTTCCCCACCATTGACAGAATTCTCAAAGTGGAGATTTTTGTGGATATGATCAAAAAAGCTGGCGGTGGCAGGCAACTTTTTAAAATAAACACTGGCAGGGAAAGAGTTCAATTATCCACTGCAAAAACAATCTATCTTTGAATAACGGTGTGAGGAATCATGCACAATAATACCAGAATACGTCCATAGGGTCAATTTTGACCTTGTGTTGCATTTAATGTGGAAGTGCTTAAAAACCACAGACCTGTCGTAGTTGTTTTCTTGCCAAAGGAAAGTTTCAGTTGCGTCGAGGATCCGACCTCAAAGTTAGGTTTAGATGCTGACATTCGCACCCTTGAAAGCGTGTTTCCCTGGAACCCTGAGCGCTCTCTCAGACCTGCGCCTGCTTCTGGGCTCAGCGGCTCCATCTTCACCTGTGAAAATTAAACACACTTTAGTTTAGCTGACATGCAGACTTTAGGACCATCTGAATTTAATGCACTTTTTATTTGCTCATTGTATTTTACAAAATAATAAGGCCATGATAATAATTTCAAAAAGGTTTGAAATTATTAATTACTATTAATAATAAAAAAAAATGAAAAAAGTCAATATATACATTTATATGTTATATACACTATCTCAGTCCTACACTGAATCAACTTAATAAAATCACCGAATGCTGACCTCTGTGACAGACATTAATCCACACAGTTTAAGAGCTGACATCAGTTTCCCAGCGGTCCTCACACTACTGTCTTCAGAACCTGAGAAGAAACGTTACAAGGCGAAGCATCAGCACTGATTCAATCCACTTGAGGATGTTGTACAGACTGTGGCGTTCTGAATTCGATACCTGTTACTGGCTCTTCTAGCACAAGTTTCCCTCCAGGTTTCATCACTCTGGCGATCTCAGCCAGCGTTTCAGAACTGTGGATTGGTGAGCTATCAGCCAGAAGGCCTGAGAGAACCCAGTCATAACTTGAAGCTGCATTAGAAGCTAAAACAGACAGATATGAGGTATGTTAACATTTTAGAGAGAATGATTCCTTTAATTCTTTAACTCAGGAATAAGAGTTTATTACTTGCAAGTCTCAGTCTGTGTACTTACAAAGTTGTAGTCTCTCCATATTCTCCAAAGACACCAGACTCTGGTTGCCAACAATAGAGCCAATAGTTTCAGCAAACTCCTTGAGTTCAGAGGGAGATGATGGCTGAGTCCATATCAGCAGCACCCTGTTCCCCTCCTTCAGTCCAAGGTCTGCCATCACCTGTTACCTAGGGTAACCATATTTTGATTATCGAAAACCAGGACACTCGGCACAATTTAGTTTTCTTCTTCCTGTTTTTCTTTCTTAATGGCCCAAAGAAAAATGATGAAAACCAGGACATTTATCACTTTATAAAAAACAGCCAGGACAGCACGTGAAAACAGGACATGTCCTGGGAAAACAGGACGTTTGGTCACCCTATGTTACCGGTAATACATATTTAAACATTACTATTTTAATGCTTTTGAAAGAAGTCTCATATGCTCATCATCATCAAGCCTGCATTTATTTGAAAATACGAAAATACAGAAAAAACAGTAATATTGGGAAATATTATTACAATTTAAAATAATGGTTTTGTATTTTAATATACTTTAAAATATAATTTATTTTTGTCATGCAAAGCTGATTTTTCAGCATCATTCCTCCAGTCTTCAGTGCCACGTGATCCTCCAGAAATCATTCTAATATGCTGATTTATTATCAATGTTGAAAATAATATATATTTTTTTACAATCTTTTAAGCAGCACAATAGAAAAAAATATTAAGAAGCACAACTATTTCGAACCTTGATAATAAATCAGCATATTAGAATGATTTCTGAAGGATCACTGGAGTAATGGCTGATGAAAATTCAGCTTTGCATCACAGAAAAAAAAAATATTTTAAAGTATATTAAAATAGAAAACCATTATTTTAAATTGTAATCATTTTTTTCCAATAATACTGTTTCCAAACTTTTGACAGGTACTGTATATTCTCTCTCTCTCTCTCTCTCTCTCTCTCTCTCTCTCTCTATATATATATATATATATATATATATATATATATATATATATATATAATTTACTAGTGTTCCTTTAGCAGACTAGCTCATAATCAGATGCATGTATTAAGTTGTAACTCTTTGCCCGATCCTGTCCTAGACACACTAACCACTACAAATGACCATTTACAGTAAGATCGGCTGCATCATGATGACGATACAGTAAGTTACAACCATAGGTTACAACACAACGTAAACAGACACCATTGTGCATCTGACTGAGACAGTAAGATCACCTTGCCAATGTAACCAAACAGCTTTAACGTACCATTCAGTTTAGCCAAATATCAGAAAACCCATCCACACAACAGAATGTTTACAAATACAAGTTTTCAGAACATTAATAAACAGCTGTCCCACCTGTTTATCGCGTCAAAAAATGTTTTTTCGAACACCGGTCACGATGGACGTCGCAAGTTGTTATGTAAGCGTCGCGCTTGGATGATGAGATCTGTTGTTAGAATAAACCAAACCAGTAGATCGGCAATCCAAGTCTTGGCCCATAAACGTTCTCTCATTGATTTGAACAATGGATAGTAAAAACGGTTTTCATGTCTCAACTCTTTACTGTGTATTATCAATTTAATTGATATTAAAATTTCGTAGTGTCATTATTGAGGTATTTTAATTATCGCCCAGTTGACGGCTTTGTTACGTGGTACATGTTGCTTTTCTCCGCGCTGACTACAGTTGGCCAATCATCGTCGTTTGTGGTTACATATTTAGTACATTTACAAAGACTACTTAGGCGGATAAATATTTTTTTGTGTGTGTCAGATGGTATTACATTATAACTAATAGATTTTTAATTGGATGTGCTTCATAGTATGCAAGTACCGACTGTGCGACATAATTGTATTAAGGATTGAATGCGGATCAACGGCGAATTGTCCTATTTGGGCCACCAAGAGCCCCCTAGAGGAAGAATAATATTAGCAGTTAAATGGCGACATATTTTTACAGAAATGTTTTACAGTCTATGCATTTGTAATCATATAGCATGCATGCGCAGTCCGCTGTGGTTGGATATGGCGGCGCTGGTTAGAGGACTGAGAGCTGGAAGGGCCTTGCGGGGTCTCGGCAACGGTAAGCGGGGGACAGTGACAGGGCTTCGGTCATTAGCGGTTTAGTCCACAATCGTTATGTTTAAAACGTTGACACATGACATGCCGAGGGTGTATCTTGTAAATAGTTCTGCCTGCTTCCAAGTAAGGCAAATGTAAGTCAGCTGGGCGACTAGAGAAGGTGACCATGAAGGGCAGGATTGCGTGTGCAAACAAAATGTTACTCATGACAAATCCATAACATTGAATGTTGTGTAATTCAGCGTGATGGCAAATGCATATTGAAATAATGGTGAACATCAGCTTAAACGTGTGCAATTGCATTACACAGAGATAAGCTTTTCCAAATGTTTTTCAAAAGTAAATGGTTTGCAAAGCAGGGAATACAACTGAATGCTAACATATTAACTCTTGTTTAAGATTGTTTAACTTTTATGAATCTGAAGAAATTGAATGCTCAGCGGTACAGATTTAAAAAAAATGCTGGATTACAATGCTTTTATTACTATAGAGCATGTTTTATGATCTGATTATGGAGTGTTTTGTTGCATGGTAATTTATTTGATGTTATGCACTATTACAGTCGCAGTTCAAGGCACAGTCAGTCCCCAGTGCAGAAATGTGAGACGTGGATTCCATTGTGCCACCCGGTTACGACTGGCCGATGACTCTAAAAGTGGCACATCTCTACCACCTCCATCCTTCCATGAGGTTCCCACAGCTGGAGAGAGCTCATCTTCTTCAGAACCTTCAGAAGATGGCCAGCCAAACACCAGGTAGCACCTCATTGCAGTACACGAGATCCAGGGGGTGGAGTTGGATCCAGATTTAAGGGGTGGAGATGGGTAGGATTAGGGGTGGGGTTATGGATCAGGGGGTGGAGATGGGTAGGATTAGGGGTGGGGTTATGGATCAGGGGGTGGAGATGGGTAGGATTAGGGGTGGGGTTAGGGATCAGGGGGTGGAGATGGGTAGGATTAGGGCTGGGGTTATGGATCGGGGGTGGAGATGGGTAGGTTTAGGTATATGTAAGGTGGGAGGAGTTGGATCTGCATCCAACTCCTCCCCCTGGATTTCGTGTTCTGCAGTGAGGACCATTTCCCCCAATCCTCCAGACCTGATGGAACATAAGAATTGACTTAAATTCGTCATACATGGATTAACCCTGCTGTCATTTAATCTAACCTAGTCCATTTGGCTTCTCAGTTATCAAGATCAGAGTGGCGAACACGGCGAAGACTATGAGACGGAAGAGCAGCTCCAGGTTCGCATCCTGACCTCGGCTCTGGAGTTCGTTCCGGAGCACGGCTGGACTGTGGAGGCCATCGCAGCTGGAGCAGAGGTTTGTTTCTTAAAGCTAAAGAAAACCTCAAGTATTGTAAATATTATTAGACAATATAACGGTAATTATATGCTTTGTGATTCAGACTCTTGGCCTGTCATCAGCTTCCACTGGGATGTTCAACAATGGGGCCGGAGACTTGGTCCTGCATTTCGTTGCACAGTGTAACGCTCAACTTGCCGAGACATTGGCAGAACAACATAACCTGGTCCAGCTTGGCCAGGCGGAGTGAGTATAATATAATTCATTATTTAATATGGTAGTATACTCGAGAAACAAGATTTGTGTCATTGTTAAGGTTTGAATAACAGGGGTTAAGAAGCCACCCCTAAAAACTGCATTTTATATAGATTTTTTAAATGGAAATTTTTATGGATGTGAGACGTGGATTTCATCGTGCAGCCCGTTACGACTTTCCAATGACTCTAGTCTAAAGTGACTTACATCTCCTTTTGCTGAATTTTTTAATAGATGTTTTTATTTAGAATTTTTATATAGATTTCTTTTAATTTTGTTATGTAACATTCAATATTATATTATATTGTTGTGGATTTAAGTTTTTATGTGCATTTGTACATATTATAGCTACATATTATATTATTGTGGATTTATTTATAGTTTATTTATAATTATTTTGAGTATAATATCAGTGGTTTATTTATGATTATTTTGGGTAAATAATCATATCCGTGGTTTATTTATGATGATTTTGGGTAAATGATAATATCAGTTACATAAGTTTTTATGTAAAAAAAAAATGTTTTACATAATATTATATTACATTATATTATTGTGGAGTTATTTATGTAAATGTGTCCCCCTACATGTATTATATTATAGTGGATTTATTTATTTATGATTATTTTGGATAGATGATAATATCACTGGTTTCAGTTGTTTTGTTGAAATTACAGGAACTAAACAAGCTTGAATGCTTATTTCAATATATAATATTATAGTGCGGATAAATAATTATAAATTGAATCAATTGTGAATTCAATTGTTTAGGTGTTGTAATTAAAACCTACATGTATTTTTGTGTGTGTTAGATCAAAGGAAACTGCAGAGTTTCTGAGAGACGCAGTAGAGATGAGACTGCGGATGTTGATTCCTTATATTGACACGTGGCCTCAGGTATGCTCTGCCTCATGCAGACTCCTCTCAAAACCTAAACTTCAAATGCTCAATCTTTAATATGCAATAATTTATTAAAAAAATATGGAAGTAAGAAGGAAACACTGTGTTGTTTATGTGTCCTCTGCCTTTGCAGGCCATGAGCATCCTACTACTGCCACACAACATCCCCGACAGCCTGAAGCACCTGTGCACGATGGTGGATGACATCTGGTACTACGCAGGCGATCGCTCGACAGACGTGAGTGGCTTCTCTGATCTCACTCGCTATCGTCCTCCTTTCTTTGGTCTGCTCATCCACCTGTATTTCTTCTCTGTCTTAGATGAACTGGTACACGCGGCGGGCGGCACTGACGGGGATCTATAACACCACAGAGCTGGTGATGGTGCAGGACTCGTCTCCTGACCTTGAAGAGACTTGGGCCTTCCTCGACAATCGCATAAAAGATGTAGTTAACATGGCGAACACGGCTAAACAGGTTAACTGATGAAAGACAGACAATTTTTGTGCTATTTCACTCCCAAAATGTGATCAGCAAATATTATTACTAATATACTGGGTAATCTTTGTTTGGTTTAGGTGCAAGCCACAGGAGAAGCCGTGGTTCAGGGACTCATGGGAGCCGCAATTACGGTAACCATGTTAAAATACAATTTCCAGATAGAAATATATTAGCCCTAATACCAAGTCTGCTATTTCAAGTTGTTGGTATTTTAGTGATTAAAAAAAAAAAAAAAACATGCTTAATGGGTACTTTTACATGACAACGATGTACTAAAAAGGAAAGTTTATCCTTAGCATTAACTCTTTCCCTACCATTTTTTCCCTACCACCTTTTTTTTTAAATACATTTTTATCAGGGTCTCGGTTCTTTCTTTTGATATATTGCATGTTCAGATATTCATACAACAAAACATTCTGGGAGCCATGAAAATTTTGTGAAAATTATCAAAAATGCTGGTGGTGGCTGGCAACTTTTTTTCAAAAAGTTAAAACTATCACCGTTCACACGGATCTGCGGGAACGACTAAAAACGCTGTATTCTGCTGCCAGGCCAGTAGTTGGCGATGTCACCTTGTAAAGAATCACTACATGCCTATAGACTGAACACGTAATACACGCATGCATAACATCACCGGTTTCACAAATTCGCATTTGTGTAGTTTACACAGAGACAATAATGTTATAGTTTTCAGAGACAATAATGTTATAGTTTTCAGAGACAATAATGTTATAGTTTTCAAAAACGTACACTTTGAAATCCGTTTAAAAAAGTTTGCTTTTTCAGGCCCCCGAAACGCTGTTGTCGTGTAAATGAATGGCCAAAATGCATCAAAAGTTTTCAGTTTTTAGTTGAAAATGGTTTGAATTTTAATTTGGTAAATATTTATTTGAATATTACAAAATATTTTGATGTTATTACATGTTTAATGCTAGAACATAACAAAATCACTGAAGCCATAATATTTTATTTATTCATTTTATTTCATTTCATTTTTAATAGTAAGCTTTCTTTTCTTACAGCTGAAGAACCTAACAGGGATGAATCAGAGACGATGAGTTTCTTCTGATGTTCCTGCCTTTGTTTTTTCTTGTCTTCTACTCAACCCCTCGGCCGAGCAGCCCAAATGTCTGACAGCTCACTCACCCGCTCTAAACCAACTAAACATGATAACATGATCACAAAGAAAATGTTTGTGCTACGATACAGGGTCGATAATCACACCCGTAGCGCTTTTAAATGGGTCAGCTGTGCCATACCTAATACCTCTGTTATGTTTGTATCGTAACCCGAGCCCAATGAGGAGCCAGTTTTCCTTTCAGGCATTGTAGTCTGCTGCCACACTCTGCATTTGTAAAAAGAAAGAATATGAGTGTAAATTGTATTTGAGAATCCTATGTTCATACAGTTTGTGTCTTGACTCATTGGTGAAAAATAAAATAAAGGGTAACCTATACAGAACAGTGTCTGTCTGTTATTTTTGATGTTGCAGATTTGACCAACTCTTACAAAAATGTTGTAAAAACTTCCATATTAATAAATATTATGATTTTACAGTAGTAACCATAACTGTAGTGAACATGCTATTTTAATATATCACAATGACTTAATTAGTTGGTGGGTTTAACAGTGTTTTAGTAATGTATTGGTCCAAGTCCACAAAAAGACATATATGACTTTTATTCTAGGTTGACGCATAACGGTTTCTGAGGACCTTTAGTATGTCTTACCGGAAGTGGTACTACAGTGATCCGGATGCTAACAGAACGAGGGCGGCCAGTGACCAATGAGCTGCTGTCGTTTGTTATTGTGCTGAAGAAGCGCTCGATGCTGGAGTGAATGAAAGACAGACCGCACATATAGTTCGTTTATTTATTATCGTCTTAATCTTGAGCTAAATTTCACTATGCCGTATGCCAACCAGCCCACAGTGAAGATCACGGAGCTGACGGACGAGAATGTGAAGTTTGTGATCGAGAACACGGATCTCGCGTGAGTGAAGTGATCATTTAGCGTTTTAAAGCAAGTGTGTTATATTAATGACATTGAAATATGTTTAATGTGTTATTACTAGCAAAAATATGATATTTTTTAAATACATGATATTATTGATATCATCATTTACCACGGTACCACCATAGCACATGATTTTAAAGCCGCACAAATCCAGAGATTATTTATATATATATATATATATATATATATATATATATATATATATATATATATACACACACTCTTTTTATTTGCATTTCAATATGATAAATATTTGTATCATTATTTTTTAAATATATTTTTATCAATAATAAAATGAGTGTTAAAATATTCATATATATATATTTATATGACAAACTAAAACCATAAAGATAAAATATTGAATATAACGTATATTAAGATTATATATTGCAAATTAAAACCATGCACCTTTCATTGACCTTTTTCACAAATGTTCACTCATTCACTGAAAAAGGAAGAAAAGGGTAGTTTCTGGCTCTATTTGTACCCTGTTCATAGGAAGTACCTGTTACTATTAAATGTTTTTAATATTTCTGTATTTTGTTTTTTATTCAGGGTGGCGAACTCTATTCGTCGTGTGTTCATGTCAGAAGTTCCAACCATCGGTAAGAATCAAACCATCTCAGTCTTCTAGATGTTTTTATTTCTAGCCCTTCTAGATAGTTTTTATACAGATAAGTTCATGTAATAATGTGTTTACATGATTCAATTATGCACTTTGTCTTTTAGATCTGTTAATCTGATGTAATGTGCTTGTTTGCCAGCTATCGATTGGGTTCAGATCGATGCCAACTCCTCTGTGCTCCATGATGAGTTTATTGCACACAGAGTGGGTGCGTTTGTATAAAATCTTTCCAAATCTTTCATTTCATTCTTCTTATAATGCAAAGTGCGGCCTCTCAAAGTTATCATGCTCGTCTTTCGTAGGGTTAATTCCACTCACAAGTGATGACATTGTTGACAAGATGCAGTACTCACGAGTAAGTATTAAACTCTTAAATGCATCAATATGAATCATCTCATTAATTGTAGAGAAGTGGAACGTAACATTTTGCTTTCTTTGGTTTCCCTTTAGGACTGCACATGTGATGATTTCTGTCCGGAGTGTTCGGTTGAGCTCACGCTTGACGTAAGATGCACAGAAGATCAGACGCGACACGTGACCTCACGAGATCTCCTGTCCAATAACCCCCGGGTCATCCCTGTATGTATATATTCTCCTCACAAACTCAAATACAGACACGGCGTTTTCTGATGGGGCTTGTTCTTCAGGTAACATCTAGAAGTCGAGACAACGATCCCAATGACTACGTAGAGCAGGATGGTGGGTCCAGTTCCTCTGTATAATTTTCTGTATAATCACTCAGATGTATTTGCATTCATCATTTGAGTTTTTTCCACAGACATCTTGTTGGTGAAGCTGCGGAAGGGTCAGGAGCTGCGTCTCAGAGCGTACGCTAAAAAGGGGTTTGGCAAGGAACACGCCAAGTGGAATCCCACCGCAGGGGTGGCGTTTGAGTATGACCCAGACAATGCGCTGAGACACACGGTGTACCCACTTCCACAGGAATGGTATGGTTCTTATGCAAGCCTCTAAAATGCGAGTAAATCTTCATGCTAGTCGACTAAATACCGTCTAGCGTTAGCCATTGGCTAATAATTAGTTAGATTTCACTTTCCATTGTTTGAGTTAGAGGCTAAGTACGAGTTTAGCACAGATATATTGAACACTCTGACTGAGAACTTAAGAGAGTTTCGCTCTTCGTCTTTAAAGCACACTATTGCAGTATCTGTATCAGTATTCCGTATCTGACGCACCGTAAACTGTAGTGTGAAGTCGCCCAACTCGCCGTCGCTTAGCTGAGAGCACTCTGTTTCTCTCACACATGCAAAGAGATAGAGTCTTACATACCACGTAGAATTGACCCGCTACATGTAAATTATATTCTCTGCTGTATTTTGCAGTCAAAACGGAGTTCATTTGGAATTATTCAGCCTTTAAGAACAAGCAGAAGCCACTGCCGGCTTCTTCAGAAGTGGGCGGAACTAATGCGCATGCGCTCACCTATTACCGTCCCTCAGCAGATCAGTTCGAGCGTAAAAACGCATATAACGCGATTTATTCATTTATTATGTACCTGTCCTACCTCATGACACATTGGTACATAAATGAACAAACTGGGAAAATCTACCTGTCACAAATGTTTCTTACCGGTCATTCATTTTTTTTTATTTTTTTTTTTATTAATAAATAAACAATTAATTATATGAATATCTGTGTTTGTGTGTGTCTATATATATATATATATATATATATATATATATATATATATATATATATATAAACACACTGTATAATGTCAAAATGCCTGTCTTGGCAATTATTCATGCAAACAGTCAGTTATGTTCAAAGTGAACGCAAACGGTTGAGAAAGAAAACGCATGTGCAACAGTATAATAGACCCGTGTGTCAGGTCTTAAAGCGACAACAGCCTAATATACCTCCTGCCAAATTATGATAATATTAAAAATATATATATGGCAGTTTTCCACCATTGTATTGATGTCAAAATTGTGGCCTGTGAAAATGCCGAGTGTCATGGATGGATGGTGAGCAAAAAAGTTACTTTAAAAAAATTTGATGTATAATTCTGTAACTTTCCTTGATTGTCAGGCCTAAAAGTGAATATTCAGAAATTGAAGAGGATGGAGTTCAAGCTCCATATGATCCTAATGGCAAGCCAGAAAGGTAAGGGAGTTTAAACTCCCATACTTACATAAGGATATATGCAATAGAATTATTGTCCCTCTGTTGCACATATTTTGAAAGTGTGTTAAAATGTAGACAAGTTAATAATGCACAAAAAGACTAAATAACTGCAGTATTCTGTTTTATATTATGAGGAATTGCTTAAATGTGTTTGTTGCCTCCAAGCGATATTGTGATTTGATATTTTTATTAATTTTATATAAATAAATATTAATTAAAGGCAACACATTAAAAAAAATCCTCATCACATACAAACAATTTGCTTTTATTCAAAATCATATCTGTTATTTAATTGACATTGCATATGCATCATGTGCTTGCAAATTGAAAAACATTGTGAAATAGTCAATAAAAAAAAGAATGTCAATTCAAAGATTTTTCCCCCCATTAAGGTTCTATTACAACGTGGAGTCCTGCGGTTCACTTCGGCCAGAGACCATCGTCATGTCGGCTTTTGCTGTCCTTAAGAAGAAACTGAGTGATCTGCAGACTCAGCTCAGCCACGAAATTCAAAGCGATGTGCTCACCATTAACTAAACTGATAAAATACTGCCTTTTTGGATCACGTTTTTGGGAAAATATATTTTTGCAGCTGTTGTTTGTTTCTTTGCATGAAACCTGTTATGATGGAGAATTCTATTAATAATAAACACATTAAAACATTGTCGTTTCATTCCATAACTAGCACGATGTGGGGGAAAAAACACTATGAACACCAGAGGGCAGGGTTTGTGTGAAAAATATATAAAGAGGCTAATCTGTTCATTAATACATGATTGAAACATAAAAAGACAGCGTGTATGACAAAGCATAGAACAGCATGCTGATAATGGGAAGATTTTTATTTCAAGCAAAACAAGCCCTGAAATGGATGTAAAAAATTTATATAAAGTCTCCCCGAGACAAACTGTAAACAAAACACATGGCTACGTGAGACAGATTGACAACAGATGTGCAATCATATTTATTCGTCCCGTAAATTTAGTTTGGTTCAAATACATGTGTCGAGGGATTTCGAGGAAAGTGCAGTCACAAAAAAAATCTCTTTGATTTTAACCATGAATTCTAGTTTAGCACAAAATTACAGCAACATAGATCAAGTGAATGCATTCCTCAAAAGTGTGTGAGACAAATATGAAGAAACCGAACTCATAGTCCCGCTGTAATTAGGCAGGAACTCCTGCGTCTTCATATAAAATGCGTTTTTAAAATTGGATTCTGCGTTGTCAACGATTCAGTGCTGTCATTTTTGCCATAAATATAAAGTATCTGTTTTCTGATATCGTAAAGTGTGATTGTGCGATCACATGACGATATTTAAGCAAAATTCCTGCAAAAAAGTCAATCAGTAGCAATGTATGAAGCACAGCTATGGCGGCATTATAATGTCAATAATCGCAAAACGATTTGAGATCCTCGCGAGAGGAAATAAGATCCTCGCCAGAGGAAATGAGATCCGCGCGCGCACAAGCGAAAGCCGCACGCACGCACGCATATTACTTTTGCGCGCAGAATTTCTCTGCTCGCGCGAGCAGGATTGTAACCCGCGAGGAGAAAACTGTGCTTTGAGCGCGCGCAGAATCCCATGTACAAGTCCTTGCTCTGCTGCTCGCGAAACTTTAACCTGCTCGCTCGCTCGCGGTTAATCTTTTTGGCAGTAGGTGGGCGGATCCAGTCGGCATTTCACTACACATGATTGGTTACAGTTCTTGTCCTCTGTGATTGGCTGTACCATTTTGCTGTGTGCAAAATTATTCAAACATAGAAAAACTTTATATTACTGTTCAACTGTGGCTTTATAATTTCCAGTAATAAAACATTAATTTATTTCACTTCTTAAGTTCAAGTAGTAGAGAGATTAAAGGCTCTTCCCTGGTTGATATTTCTGTATTATACATTCTTTATTCTAATATTCTGAGATATAGAGTTCTGATTTCCATGAGCTGTAATCACTGGCAGAACTATTCAGATAATTTAATAATTAATTTAGTAAAAGTAATATCACACTGTAAAAATCACAAGAAAAAAACCTCATGCGAATAAAGCTGGTGAAAGTGTGTTTCCATCAAACGGCTTTAAAGCGAATAAAAACCTGTGCGTAATGATGTCACATGCTGTTTTGAGATCAAACTGGTATATCGAATTGATTTGAGACATTTTAAGGTGTTTCTTGATTATTATTTATTCTCATGAGGTTGTTTACCGAACTTCAGATAATTCGATTGACAAGTAGATGGAAACTTGACTAGTGACTGACAGGGAACATTTGTACGATGTACTGTACGATGAGTTTTTACACATCTATTTTTACTTCATACTCAATACTTGCATTCATGTTTTTTAAGTTTACAGTGTGATATTACTTTTACTAAATTAATTATTAAATTATCTTAATAGTTCTGCCAACGATAACAGCTCCTGGAAATCAAAACTCTATATCTCCGAATATTAGAATAAAGAATGTATAATACAGAAATATCAACCAGGGAAGAGCCTTTAATCTCTTACTACATGAACTTAAGAAGTTAAATAAATTCATGTTTTATTACTGGAAATTATAAAGCCACAGTTGAACAGTAATATAAAGTTTTTCCATGTTTGAATAATTTGGCACACAGCGAAATGGTACAGCCAATCACAGAGGACAAGAACTGTAACCAATCATGTGTAGTGAAATGATGCCGACTGGATCCGCCCACCTACTGCCAAAAAGATTAACCGCGAGCGAGCGAGCAGGTTAAAGTTTCGCGAGAAGCAGAGCAAGGACTTGTACATGGGATTCTGCGCGCGCTCAAAGCACAGTTTTCTCCTCGCGGGTTACAATCCTGCTCGCGCGAGCAGAGAAATTCTGCGCGCAAAAGTAATTTGCGCGCGTGCGGCTTTCGCTTGTGCGCGCGCGGATCTTATTTCCTCTCGCGAGGATCTCAAATCTTCTCGCGATAATTGACATTACAATGCCGCCATACACTGCCCAACGGCGAATTCGCGCGACGAACGTGAACACGAACTTTTTCGACATCACGCGAAATTTCGCGGATCAATGGTAAATGTGACCACATTGTAAGTGGCCTGAAATATGTGCTCGTTTTGTTTTTCGTCAAGTATACACACCACACAAATCTAAATGTTTACTTCTTTCTTTAATTACATTGTCTAAAAGAAGCAGGTGACAGCCATTATCTCGTTATTTTTCATATCTTCTAATTCACTGAGACCTATGTAAATTTCCTTTCATAATAGTATATACTGTACTGTGGAATACTGGCAAAGAAAGACCAAACAGTGTTATTTAAATTTGTGTATTGCTTCTTAACTGATACCACATAGATTTTTGGCACACCACATATCAGAGTTAAATGTCATAAAAATTTCATAAATATTTCTATAAATCTTTAAAATACTGTGCTGTTTCCTAAAATAAGATATATAGAGATGATTACTCTAACTCCTCTAAGGTCGAGAGATAAGCAAACATATATATAATTTATTTCTGAATCTCTTCTCTGCATACTTTAACGTTTATCATAAATTTATTTCATTCACAGCCACTCAAAATCTGTCGCCTTTCCCTCAGTTCTGACGTTACCCACAGTGCTTTGAAGGTGAATTGTGTAATAATGCTGGCTGTCCCTTCATGTCTGTGTGATGTTTTAATCTCAAATATGAACATTATCTCCATTCTGATTCCATACCTGTGGGGTTTTATGGCGTTTTAAGTCAGATAAAATTGATGCATCTCTGAGAAACGAGACTAACAATGGGAAAATCACAACTAAATCTTATATAATCTAGAGATGTTGTGGTGTGTCAAATTGTAACACAGATAGGCACACATTGCAGTTACATGTTTAAATAAATAACATAATAAACAAATCATAACTTCTCTCAGTTGTTGAGCAAAGCAAAAGGATTGCAGGACATAAAATGAAAAGGACAAGTTTTGGTTAAACAGGACAATGAGAATTTACACCTTGTGAAACCACTTAAAATTTGTTGTAGATGGTTGTAGGTTTAGCTGCAAAAAAAAAAAAAGTCCAAATCAAATTTCAATAAAAACTTAAATATAACAATTTATCGATATGAAGTCCTGTATCAGTTACAATTGACGACATTGATATGTATAGATTAAGGAGGTTTCCTGTAGTTTTGTGGATGTTCCTTTTTACCACCCAACAATCAAATGATTCTCATTACACTCAAAAATAAATAAATAAATACATAAAAATAAATAAATAACTGAAAAATTCACTACTTAAAGTGAAAGACATACATACTGGCCCTTTCAGAATGATTGTGTCAGTGTTCAACTCAAAGCTGTCAAATTTGACAAATTAATTGTCAAGTTCTACTTTAATTTGGTTAATTTCCATTCATCCATGAAACTTAATCTAGGTATTTCAGTGTACAGATCTTGTGTGTTCCTGTGAAGATCCATTATTTCAAATAAAACTTGCTGGAAATTAATACTGACTAGAAACAGCGCACCCTAGAGTCGACTGAAGGTGCAAATAAAATGTTGGTGGGAATGCCGCAGACTTCCTTACTGCATGGAAGACACCTAATAGTAAACCACAATTCAGAAAGACCAAAGAGAATCGTTGATCATTCAGACAAACATCCAATGTTAGCATGTTACAAGACTCGAAGATTCAAGATGGTGTAGAGACCTGCTGCTTGCTACGGTTGCGTTTATTCGCACGTAGGGAGATTTGAACTCTGTTTTCAAGTGACCACGGCCCTTCTAGGACTGTCCGCAAATGAACTGAGGGACATCTAAATGCCCGCCGATCACATTTCAGAGATTCATGTACCTCTTGGTAAGAGGTTTAGGAGGGAAAAAAAGCAAGATATTTATTTCATAGGCAGCTAATACATAGACAAAGGTTCCCTTTTTTCCTGAAGAAATATTCTCTGTAGAATTGTCTTAGCAAATATAGAAAATGGATCCCCAGCTCTGCTGGTTTCAGTGCATTCAAAGGAGGCCAAAGTCCTTAAAAGCCAAAGGATAGTCAGCTCATGTTTGTAGTTTCCATACAGTGTGTTGGCTTCAATGTCCTCTATGGTGCCGGAGCTCTTGGAACGGAAACGCAGGGAACCGTTTGTGCTTACGTGGATATTTTGAATGCTTGAGTTTCTTCAGGATGTGTCAGTTCCTAAAATCCACCAAAAAGCATGATAGGACAACAAAGTGTTCAAATTAGTGAACTGAAATAAGGTTAGAGGGAAAATGAAGCTTATGAACAAGATGCGTGGAGTCCTGATAAGGACGTCTCGCCCAGTCTCATCTGTCTAAGAGGACTTTCAGCGCCCGCTCGATGTTCATTCTGTGACCCACACGGGTCACGCCCAAATCGATCAGATCCTCCTTTTGCAGGTTGGGCAGGTGGCTGCCCTCGATATCGTTGTCCATAAAGGCATCCCTGTGCTCGCCCAGGTTCAGGCTCTCAAGCCAGTCAGCCACGTCCTGCTTGCTCCACATGAGGACGGGTTTGGTGGCGAAGGGCTTGTTCGACGCTGCCTGGATGAGGGTGAGCGGGGAAGGGGAGCGGCTACGCCCCGTGCCTAGGCTGAGGGGTGGTGTGGGCAGGCCAAAGACATCCGTCATGGTGGGGGAAGTGACCGAGGTCGGGAGGGAAGAGGCACAGCTGAGACCAGAGTCTGGCGGGGACATGATAGGGCTCGGGGTGTGGTGGTGGGAAGGCAGGCTGTCGGCCTGTCGGCACGGTGACGGGGCAGGCACGTTGGGGCCAGGCTGGGCAGTGAAGGTAACGGTGGTGTTCTGCTGTGTACCTGAGATGAGGGATACACCATCCTGATTTCTGCAAAGACAGAAGGATAAAAGTGAAAGAAAGTAAAGGAATACGTATTGAGATGGAAAACATATTACACTTGAGGGAGAATGTAAAACTATATTCTTGCAAAAGATGCTAAGGTGTTGAAAGTGGTTGGCAGTTCTTAAGGCCGGTGTTTTACATGTTGCTATGTTGTTCTGGTGCTTACTGGTCCAAGTTAAAATTCTGTATGTTATGGCATGTTTTGTCTGTTTTATTGTCCGGCAGATTAAAATCGGAAGTCAAATGATAGTCAAGTGATAATATGAGTGAAACTTCTAAGTAATAAAGCCTGGGTGAAAAAAACGTAACAAAAAAAACATCATTACTTTATTCTATAAAATCTGATACAACCACACATTTTTTTATTTACATTTGTGGTGTCCTATTTTTCCAAAACCTTACAGACTCAAGTGGATCTAAATCAAAAATTTCCTCTGGAAAGATGCCTTTAAGGATGAGACACAAGACAGATCTGTATATCTTTTTTTAAGTGATTCACACAAACAGTCTCACTCCTAAAAAAATTAAGCCTATTATTTTTTAATTGAAAAACAAAAAACAAAACTAAAAAACAGCAAAATATTGGAATATCATGGTAGAATTTGTTTGAAATGAATTTTATTTTTGCTGATTTTAACTGATTGTTACATAAATGACAATTATTTTGAGGAAAATCTGCTTTAATTATCATTAAAATAATGCAAAAATAGAAACAGCATAATTTTTTATGCAAAATATTGATTTTATTTGGGGGGGGGGGGGGGGGGGTGACTTGGACTTTATTTAAACACCAATGTATATTGACAGTATGCATGTACTGTAGGTGGTTTAGCTTTAAGGAGGCAGTGAATCTGATGCTCTTTAGCAATGCAATGTCCTTGCCCCTGGTTTCTTCTAATACCCAAGGTGCGTTGGCCTACATTTGTTGAAGTTAACTTTTACATTTGCATCTGATGTAGCACAGCAAATAAATCCAAAGACTGACTCATGTAAAGAGTACTTGAACTATGAACAATATACTGTACAGTATGCAAGTTACACGTCCAGCCCATAGCTTAAGATTAACCTCAAATCAATGATACAGACAAATATGTTAATCTACCGTACTAAAAAAATCTATTTCTATTCATAGTGAAAAAAAAACAAAACATCTTTGCTCTGTGTGCTAAACATAGCCCTCTGCCTGTGCTACAAGTGCATTTTAGGGTCAGTTCTCTGGTCTGTAAATAACATCATTCAATTATGAATGAGACTTGAAACTGTCGATGTAGATGGCAAACCACTGTGCAATGTGGCAGCCATTGGTGTACTCAACCTTTGCAAATGCAAATCAAGACAATTGCTGATGCTTCGCAAAATAAATGACACACAAGTTTCAAAATTGAATGAGCTTTCTCTGTAGGAATCATCAGAAAAAAAAAAACTGAAAATGGCGAAAGACACCAGATACATATTGTTAAAAAAAACTCTTCATACAATACTAAATACTAAAAGGAAATTATCAAATTGTTTAATGATAAAATTTTATCCAAAACTTGGGAGTGCAAATTATACATATGCTTATTAATGTATTGTGCCGCTCTTCTCGCATCACCTGTACTGAAATCAGTTGGGAGTCGAAATTCCAAATGACACTTATGAGGTTCCATTTTAGTTACGATGCAGCCATAAAAAAGCAGCCTATGTTGGCAGCAGACAAGAAGGCAGCTCAGTAGGTTTTCTGAAAGTCGGAACTCCTTATAACCCTAAACGTTTTTTTTTTTTGTTTTTTTTAAATGAAATATAAAAGCCTTTAAGAAATTGCATAAGAGAATCTAGAGATATGTTATGGGAGCAGTTTGGGTGATGGGACAACTAAGTAACAAATGGTCCATGCTGTAACAACACACACATACCTCCTTCCTCTGTGGTACGGTCTGTGTTCATCATCACACTGACGTTGCTGATCTCGTCCTCAAGGCTGTTCTCATTATTGGGTTGCTAGGCAACTCTTTCGTTCTCCAGCAGAGCACACACACTAATCTGAGAGCCTAAATGTAAGCCTATGATACAGGAAGGAAAGAGGGCATACCTTGTTCCGAAGTGAGTCCTGGATCCCATTGGAGAGTCTAATGCTTCCCCTGACTTTGGTGCTTTGTCCTTGTTAACATGCTGCAGAACTGAATTGGCTTCAGGACCATGGGGGCCTTTCATCTCCGGAGGGTCACCCCACAACTTTGAGGTTCGTTGTGTCGGGGTTTTCAAGGGTTCTGGTGGAATAGATCCGGGGGGCGGAGGTGGGACAGAGGAGGGCATTCTGAAACAGCTCACGTTCTCCTCTGGCAAAGCATCCTTGTAAAGTGCATTGCTCTTGATGGCAGGTTTAGGTTTTGGTTTGGACAGGATCTGAGACCTGTCCACCAGAAAGGCTTGTCCATCTGCATAGACGGTGCACGTGTCCAGGGTCTCACCTCCTTCAGAAGACAAGGTGGAGATGCTGGACACAGTAGAGATGGTGCTGGTGGTCTCCAGTTGGGGGTCACCGCTGCTCCGGCTGTCAACCTCGATGCCCGAGTCAGTGATTTGTTCGTAGGGCTCTAGTGGCCCAGGAGGGAAGCTAGGAGGTGTGCAGTTTGTAAGGACCGTTGGTCTTTTGATTTCAGAAATTCCACCACCTAATGGGGGATAGTAGGGAGCAAGAGAAGGCCCTTTTGTACCATTTGCTTTCTGTTTGAGCAGTTCAGCTATAGTCCCCGCCTGGTCTTCAGGAATGTCAAAACTGTTGGCAAACTCGAGAGGGGGTGGGAGGGGTTCAGCAAACACAAACTCTTCATCAATGTCGACAGAGGCCAAGGGAGGTGGAGGGATGCCGAAAGGCAACTTGACAGGCTCATCCACTGAGCTAACAGTTATGATGGTCTTGCCATGTGGAGCAGCTGATAGCGCCTTGGGAGCTGGGGGGTTGGTGGGAGCTGGCTGGTTGGGGTCGCGAAGCTCCCCAGGGGTGTTGTCGGGACTCACTGCCTCGTCCCTGTCGCCCTCTGACAAGCTGTTATCCTCCGATTTTGCCCCATCTGTGGTGTGTACCATCAGAAGACCAGCTGACTTTTGCTGAGAAGTGTCCACAATGTCAATCAGCATGTTCTTCTTCTCCTCAGGCCTCTTCTCAGGCTTGCCCAGATCGAGCTGATACTTGGATTCTGTCTCATATTTGGACTCTGTCATCTGCCTCCGCAGACCCCCACGGGGACGGCCCATGGTAGCGGTACTTGAGAAGCCAACCTCCACATTTGGTCTAAGTTTGGTGTCGATGAAAAGCGGTTTATTAAGATCAAGTTTGGATAGATCACTCTTTAGCGGAAGAGGCTGTGATTGCTCCCTCATGGCTCGGTCTCTGGCTGCTAACGCTAAAGCTAATGGTGAATTGGGGTCAAGTGGTTTGCCTGTTACCGGGTGAACGTAATTCCCACTTCCTGAGCTGTAGGTCTTATGAGCAGGTAGACTGATCGGGCTGTGTCCTGTACGAGTGCTCAACAGTTCCCTTACCATGGTTGGCTCAGGGCTGTTGAAGTCTGTCACATTGCCTCCACCTCTAGGGATGCTAAGTAGTGATGAGGGAGGTGCCATAAGCCTACGCAGCCGCTCATCGCTGCTAAACATGCCCTCATCTATAGATTTGGAGTGTCTGAGACGTGGAGCCGGTCTAGGTGCCACATCCTCATCACCTGCATCTGTGGACTTAAAAGATGGGGAGTTGCGATGAGCATCAAGCCTCTTCTCCCTGTCTCTGACTGCACCGGCAATGGCAGCTGCAAAGGGACTGCCTGCATTTAAGCCATCTTCAGGACGCAGTTGCCCTGGGTGATCCGGTGTGGTCGTTTCAATTTCCATGCTACTCCCTTGACTGCTCTTACCACTGCTGCTGGTGGAGGGCTCTTTGATTATTATTGTAGGAATTGGAATGGAGCAGGTTTTCTCAGGACTGTCTTCAACATTGGATTGTTTGACAAGCATTCCCTTCCTTCTGGCAGGCTTGTTGGGCACAAACAGTCCAGCATGACCCATCTTGCCCACATCCGAGTAAGGGTTCTCAGGGATTAGGGCACGGCGCATATGAAGACTCTGTTGGGCTGTTGGGCTATGATTGTACCCCTCGGATTCATACTGCTCAGGACTGTCTCTGTAAAACATGCCCTGATCTCTCCACCCAGCACCTTCACCTCTGTCTGGGGCTGTGCTGTTTGCATTAGGACTCTGTGAAGTAAAGCCTGGTCTGATGGTGCTGTATCCTCGACCAGCTGGGACGGGAGCATTATTATGAGGTGGAGATGGAGGGGAGATGGCTGGTGGGGGTGGAATATCCTCTGATGTGTCAGGCATTGAAAGGCTTCTTGTAAATTTTAACATTGGAGGAGTAAGGAACTGCTTCTCTTCTTCGGTTACTCCTGTAAAGGAATAAAAGAGGAAAAATCAACAAGCCTGGGGGTGCAATCACCATCTGGAAACAATAAATATGAAACAACAAAGCAACTTCTTGAAAATATGTCACATCAGTGAAAAAACACATAGCAAGAGTGGGCTGACCACTGAGTGTAAACCAAATATTTGTTTCATTTTACAAAGAGCTGAAATGTTTTTTTTTGTGCAATTTGTCAAAATAAAGGACGGGGTAAAGATTTACTTCAGCAACAAAACAAAATTGAACAACCACACACCTATAGATGTTTGCCGCCGTATGGTTCCCCTTGGTATACCCAGGAAGGGGCCTCTAGGACTCCCTGGCTGTTGTGGTGAGTCTACTGCTGCATCCTGACTATTGCAGAGAGACTACAAAAGACAGAATAAGGCTGACATGATAATAAGGACAAGCAGAATGCAGCACTTTTGCAGAGCATCTTTTCGAACTAGGCTTCACATTATATGTTGAAATGATTTCATTAAAAGAGACTAAAACGAAGAAATAAAAATGTCAAGCAGTGAAGCATACTCACAAGCCTGTACATAACTACACTCTAATTTAGGGCATGCATGGGCAACGGTCTTACCAGACTTGTGAAAAGTGGTTATTTCAGTTAGGCTACAATACAATTCTTAACAATGCCATGGGAGTCCAGAACTCTAGGGGACATTAGACAAGGCACGCTTACATTCATTTCAGGGCTGACAGCAAAACACTTGCTAGTTGGGCGTGGTTTGACCGCCGCCACCCTCAAATCTGTGTTTGAGTTGTCCCACATTGGTTTCTGGGGGGGTACGACCTCATCCACTTTATCTGTAAGACAACAGCATCTTAAATTAGAAAGCAGGAAGCTACATTTAAAATAAACTCAGTATCAAATATTGCTAATTTCCTTTAACATGATCCTCAAAAGCAAGGATCCGAAACCAAGCAAGGATCCGAAACCGAGCAAAAAAGGCGACAGAAATAGATACAACGACAATGGTCAAGGTCAAAGCCGTGCAAGCGCTTCCTGGTTCCGTTAGAGAAATCTTAGCACTTCTTTCAACGGCCACTGCGCAACATGCTAGCATTTTTTTTGACAGCTCCCATGCATGGGATGATTACTTAGTGTGACTTGAAATACAATCCTCTTCTTCAGACCCTCATTATCTGAAAGCTGATCATCTACACAGAAATGGAGGAAAGGGAAATTCAGAGTCTGATTTCCTGGCATAAAAGTGCAAGACTGAATCTGGTAAGTTACACACACACACACACACACACACACACACACACCACACACACACACAAACCCCTGTACACCTGGCATTAAAATGTTTCGTACCTGGATATTCTTTAATTGGATTTAATTATTCTTTACAATCACACTTCCTTGCATCATTTATCAAACTGTAAAATCAGTGATGACAACTTAAACGATTTCTGTCATGTTGACAGACAAAATTAAGGTATTGTGTTTCCCTAAATTCGAAACATTCCCACAGTAAAATATGCTAATAAGGATTAGAAGAAAATAAACTTTAAAGCACCCAAGATTAAAAATCAGGAGAGATGCTGACAGATTTGTTAATTAAACCAGGTGACCCAAGCGCATGACTGGAGTATAATTTGTGTCAGATAATTATTGTAGTGCTGCATTATCATTATAATTTCATCATCTGCATTTTTAAGCAGATAATGAAATGCGCATTATCATTTACAACTTTATCGAATGTGGTCAGAATTTGTGCCTGACCACCTCAGAATGAGGTTTCAGTGGTTCAGTTACAATACGTTTTACACTTGGGTGCTATTTATGTGGTCAAGTGCTGACCATACATATCTGGAAATGCTTGTTAATGCCAGGACTAAAGGGGGCCAGTTACACCTCTTCATTTGACATTATATGGATACACTCAGGTTTTAAATTTAAAATCCCATCAAAACCCTGAGGCGAAGCTTATTTAAAAAAGAATACTACCAAAACTGCCCATTCAGAAGAATCTGTGTAGTTAATATTCATAACAGAAAGCATATAAGACTGCAGAAAGAGTATGCATTAGTTTTGTTTTTTTTATAAACAAGGTAATTTCTATATATCATGATAATATCTAAATATGGATTTAAAATGACCCTCTTTGATGAACTCAATACGTACAAAGCTGTTTTAAGGACACAGCAGGAGTACTATGCAGCCAGTCATATTATGTAAACATAAAACTAATGCTTACAACGGTTCAGAAAATATCGTCTTCAAGAAGACAAAGGAGTCCATTCAGCAGCCTAAAGATGTTGTATCATATCTGTGCATCAGTCACAGGTCATCATATTCCTGATCATTGATAACAGTGGTGATAGCTTTACAATGAAAATATGGCATTACATTTTGCAGGTGGAATGTTTTTATATTAAACATATGCAGCATTATTTCCATGGCAACGTCTTGTTTTAGAGAGATTTAAAGCTGGAGCGGTCCCTCGTATGATAATAGTTAAAATGTAGTTCTTTAAAGGAAGAAATTATCTTAAAATGTTTATCTTCTCTTTGAGGAGCGAAATGTGGGCAGGATCCATTATATCAGTAGGAACAAGGACATGTATCTGAAGCCAGTTTTGGCATGGGAAATTCGTGGCTCTTGTTTTCTCAAGCGCATCCTTTTTATAATAGAAGTCAGGCTGTTGAATAATATATTCTTACATTGCACTTTTGAAGATCTAGGGGGTCAATAAGTGAAGCTAAAGGCTTATGGAGCATTTTGCAGTGTAAACACATTTGGTCTGTTTTCACAGTAAGCAGTCTTCCATTCAACTGGTAAATTTTGATTATTGGAGAGAGAATACAAATTATTTGCACATTTTTTTCACTGAATGATATCAAAAAACCTCAATTGTGTTAGAAAAATAATTACTGTTGCTGAGCTGAGGTGACAAATATTTAAAGAGTGCTTAGGGAAAACTCACCCTTCTTTTTCCTCAAAGTGGCTTTAACATAAAAGAACAATTCAGCTTTATTCAAGTATTAAAATTCAGAGATAATTTCCAGAAAACATGACGAGGAGAACCAACGTTTGGAATACACAGTATTCCTCCACATGGCATTGACCTGTGCATAATGTAATGCCATTTTAGACGGAAAGCAACAACAAATCCATGCAGTTAACTTTTCAACACTACACAAGACAAGTAGATTAGTATCCAATATAACCAAGTGGCGAAAAAGACAATTAATTCCTGATTACACATTATAAATAAGGATTTAATACGCATGTAATACTGCTTACTATTTGTGCCATTGTTTAATTACTAATAATTAAGACAGCATGACCAATCAAACCCTAGATTTAGCTGTGGTCACCAGAATAAATCCTTCACAATCCAACAACGATCCGCTCAGGTGAAATGCGTAATGCTTTTACAGTGAACGTGAAGGTAGTACTTTTGTTTTCTTTAGTAGGGACTACACAAAAACTGTGTATGGACACGATGTCCATAAAATCAAAATTTTCTGTGTCAAAAAAATACATATAACAAAATAACAAATTAACATGCATGCCAGGGAAGCACAGCAGTACAATTTGTACATACAATTTGTAAAAAAAAATAAAAAAAAATAAAAAAAATAATTAATAATCGTATAATACCTTTATCCACTTTTAGGTCAGCATGCAGGAAAACAAAACAACATCAAAGTTCATTTTATAATGAACGGTAGCTGTAGAACAACAAAAAGTGTCACAGGTTAAAATGCATTCACAAGACATTTTTGCGCTTAAAAACAGCTAGACGTAACAGAACAAAATGGACCTGAACCTTTTAACTTGACATGCCATCTTAAAAATGCAGCTCTCATGTCAAGAGACACCAAAAACACAACACAATGCAACGAAACCTGTGTGAATGGTCCCTTATCTTGTTAAAAAGTATTAAGAGAAACTAGACATTAAATGAGATGATTCTGCTTGGCTAGACTGGGCTTACCTAGGTCTTCTAGCTCTGAGGTCATAGATTTTGAACGCATGGACAAGGCTGTGGAGGGAGCCCTCCGTGGTGGTGGTGGTGCTATAGCAACAAACCAAAAAAAAAAAAAAAAATAGAGCAGGTACAGTAGACGCTTTAGCCATGAGCTGTAGCATTCCCATGGGGAGGCATTGTATACAAAAACAACTCATGCATTCAAGGTTTGCCGATTCACATTTTAAATAATGAATGCAAAAGAAGAACTTAAAAACACAAATTAATAGTGTTATTAAAATCAGTGATTAGTAAAACTAACATTAGCATTATGAAAAAGCAATGGTTAGAATCACATGAAAGGAGTTTTGTCAGCTTCATTTTCATACGTTGGACTAAACATGTTCCTTCATGATCCAGTCAGTCGGGAAACCGTGAACAAATCAAGACGTTTACCTTTCTTTCGAGCCGTGTCATCAGGGTCTAGATTTCGACTGACCGTCACCACTTTGATGATTAAGTGGTTGCCGCCGTGACGAATCATGTTGACCACTTGTTTGTGGCCCACTTTGACAACATTGTCCTGGTTCACCTATAAAAAGAGGAACAATTACGCATCAGCAGTGGTTTACAAATTATTTCCTTTACAATGAAAATGCCTTTTAGGCATGTTAAGTAGGGCTGAGCCGGTAAACTTGACAACCGCACCACCGCAGTGGCTGAGTAGCACCGGCGGTGGTCCACCAAAACACATTTTTTTGTATGTGAAAGCTGTTTTACATTAATATTATGACACGAGTGAAGCACAATATAAATAATAGGTTAGCAATTAAATGTTACATCGCAGCCATGGAAACATTTGGATTCATGACGAATGAGAGAGTTGTGCGTGAGCCCATAAATTTAAGCTTTGTCGGCTTTGTATTCTGGTTTGCGATCTGGTCACCCGATTATCAGCGAATTTAACAATAAATTAGTTATTCCACTGGACATGGAATCTCTTGTTTCTTTTCCCAAATCTTCACTCATCTCACCCATTTTCGAAGGGGATTATAAACGTTTCTTCCTTGGTTCGCTTTTAATTAGGCCTATTATATTCACATTCTTTACTGTGGTAAAGTAGAAAATAGCCTACCTTTTTACTTGCATGTCAAATTCTTTTTAACACAGTTTGTGCTTGTTATTAGACTTGGTAAGGCGCGTCAAGTTTATTTGTAAAGCGCGTTTCACATGCGCGGGTGATTTTAGTATTCTTTCTCTGTCTTTCTTTGTTACTTTCTCTGGCAGCGCAAAATCAAACATAGTCTAAATGCCTTTTTTTTTATATATTTAACTTTATTATATCATTAAGTTACCATTATTTACTGATATTTATTTAATGCTTTACAGCCAGGCTTTAGTGTGTTGCTTCTTTGATGGAATTGCTCAAATAAACACGCATGCCTGTTACGAAATGGATGTTTGAGCCTAGTTTATTATTATTTTTTTATTTCAAAACAACCCCCCAACCACCGCGGGTAGTTGGTCCATTACCACCGCGGTGGTAAAGAACTGCCACCGTCACAGCCCTAATGTTCAGATGTTTACAAAGAAATAAAAAGTCAAATGTACTGTTGTCACAAATTGGCACTGTTGTGCATAATTCAATTCCTGCTTTTTGCTGTAAAAAAAAAACCAGCAGACGAATTATTGTGTTGATGTACATCTTAATGGGCTGGATATATGTTCAGAATTGGATACTAGTGTACAGTACCTTTAGTGTATACATACTTAAATAATATATATAAAGTTTGGGGTTAGTAAGATTTTTTTAAATAAATAAATTTATACTTTAATATCGAAAGAACGCATTAAATTGATCAAAAGTGACCGTAAAGACATTTACTGTATAATATTACCCCCAAAAATCACTTTCAAATAAATGCTTTTTTCAGCATTGATAATAATAGGAAATGTTACTTGAGCACCAAATTAGTTTCTAAAGAATCATGTGACACTGAAGACTGTAGTATTTTTTTAAATACATGAAAATAGAAAAACTTTTATTTTTTTACTTAAAATTTTATTTCATGATATTATTGTTTTTACTGTATTTTTTTATCAAATACATGCAGCCTTGGTGAGCAGAGACAGTGAAATATTAGTTGCTTGCTTGATATATTAAGGGAAGGATAGATTCTCATTCTAGAAAACATTGTACAAAAATACAATTTTGGGTACATTTTTTTATCAGAAGACAATTTCATTTACTCAAATTTTAGGAGTACACTACAATAAATACAGCCTCAAACAAACAGACTAAAAGCCCATAAACCTCCAAATCTTGATTTAATAGGCATAAACTTCGGTTTACTACATCATAGTGAAGTAAATTGATCTTGAACATTCAGCCACCCAAAGGGTTATAAAATCTTGCAAGTTTGTAATGGTTCCTGGCAATGACACAGAACAAGCATCAACACCAAAGTACACTAGCCCCACTACATTTGCTATCAAAACATCATTTATCTCTCAATTGCCCTATTTAAACCAGATATACAAAGCCATTATTTTATCCACAATGTTTTAAAATTTCCTTTTGTCCTTTGGAATTGTGACCATTTAAGTTAAGAAAATTTAAGAGGGAGCTGTCATTGGAAAGGCATCAAAAGGTAGTAAATCAAACTGGGGTTTAAACGTTTAAGTGGGACATTCAATCTGCCACCGAGCCGGTACTGGTGAGCTCAATTGCATTTAGCTACAGCAGAGACGATTTGCCAATGGTGATAATCGTTGATATATGGGCAACATTCATCACCAGATATTTTTTCATCATCGCTTTTCAACAGAGGTGTAAAATCCAATGACTCCAAATCTCCAACTGGACTTAAATTCAGGGAGAAAGAATTTACATTCAACATTTTTTTTAATTTGTACTGCATGAAAGTGAAGCACACGCTCCCAAAACTATTTGAAGAGTCTCTAAAAACTATTTGACACAAGTTACCAGCTCTCAACTTTAGACCACATAATGGAACACAGTTCGGAAACAACACTAGATTTTATTTTTATTTTATGAAGACAATTGAGTAGCACCTGCTTGTGCAAAACTCATGCCAGGATCTTGCAAGGGCATTGCCATGGTGTTCAGAAAGGTTGCTAGGGTGTTCTGGGTGGTTGCTAGGTGGTAGCTTACTGACCCGAGGCAAAAGAGGCAAAGAAAACCCTCAAAAAATCAATACATAATTCTGCCAGGCAAAAATCTGAATGAGTAGAAAAGTAATATTACACCAAACCTCAACATGCCACATGATTTGACAATCACGATTGTCATTCCCTATCAAACCCTGACCTAAAGTAAGAGAAATAGCAATAGTGATAGATGCCTTAGCAAGTAGCACTAATGACTACGATAAAGATGTTGATATGCTTTGATATAAATCGTCTCATAAAAGGCACTGCAGGCAAATTAGAGAGACACCCCTGCTCCTACGGCATTTCTCTAGCAAAACGAGAAACACCATGACTATGAAACAGATCACCAGAGAGAAAATGAGAAAGACAGGTTTGGGAGAGATCTTAGAGTATGCCTTTTACCGAAGAAAAGGTTACGTGAATAAGCTTGGGTAACCTAGGAAACAGCCGAGAGAGCCGAAGTCGTCTTCATGACGAAGAGAGATTTGCTGCTCCTTTTATTCCATCGTGTGTGTTTGTGTGATTCATAAATGCTGCGAGCGTAATGGAGAGCAAGGGACTACGTATGTGAGCATATGCGAGAGAGATTGCCATTGTTCCAATTAAATAAAATTAGCTGTACACAAGTAAGAAAGCAAGCCGTAATCAATGTGGGATTAGGAGTGAAAGGCCCACATGGAGAGCCAGGAATGTTCAAAAAAAGTAACAGCCTTTAATGTTAATCAGTTATCTTTTCTACATCCCTACTGTGATTTTCATACTGTGCATTCCAAAGGCACCAGAAGACAAAATAACTGCCTTACATCTTAGAGCTTGACCTTATGACAGATGATGTAAATTTAGAGAAATTGAGAAGGAGAGAGAGAAAGCTCTGTGAATCATGAGCTGTAATCACAACTCTGTGCACATTTGAGCTGTGCTCTAGTTTTTGGTGAGTGCTGAAGGAGGAGGATGGGCACAAATTTCCTAGCATTCTCACTGACCTCTAGTCTCTCGGCATGTCACACACTGGTAATGAGATTTGGGCTCATTTAGGAAGTGCTGGGACCAGATGTAGATAAAGCTCACAAAACAGCACAATCTCACCATGGCCACTTCATCTTGATAATCTCATTATGCCGGAGCAGAGCTAAATCCAACCAAGCTGAGCCTGAGCACAGGAATCCGATTTTTGTGTTGTTTTTGATACAAGGACATGGAATATGGGTCATTATTTACTCACCCTCATGTCGTTCCAAACATATATGCTCTCTTTTTCCTTTAAAATACAAAAGAATAATTTTGAAGAAACTTCTTACAGCTTTGTTAGGAGTGACCACAGGCTGCAAAACTCTAAAAAGGAACCTATAGCATCATATCTGATCATATGAATTACTTTTTATAGTTGTTGTTTTTTGACAGTCTATAAATTATCATTGCAGGTATAATGGTTTGGACAGCATGAAGGAATTACATGAATTTATTCACCCTGATGCAGAGGTAGACATTTTGAAGACTGTCCATCTGAGCAGGAATGAGCTAAAGAAGGCTGAACTACCTTAAAGGGGTCATATAATGGTACATGCACTTTTACAAGTTGATTGTACTGAAATGTGTGTTGGCAGTGCCTGTACACAACCATCATAAAATGATAAAAATCCATCCAGTGTGTTTTTTTTTATCTCCTTTCCCCTGCCTCAAACTGAGCCGTTCGATTTTGTGACGTCACTAAATCGGATGCCCCTCCCACCATTGTTGATTGACAGCAGCGTTTCAACACAGACCCGCCCTCGCTCGTGAGCGAGCTGTCAATCATAGTCCGCGCGGACCGGCGCGGTCATTGTTGATATGCTGGAGTACTGTCTATGAGCAGAATGGCGTCTAAGCGATTGTGGTGTTCTGTTCTTGGCTGTAATAACGAACATAGCAGTCATTTTAATGTTCCTAAATCCGAACCGCTTAAGACGCAGTGGCTGAGTTTGTTTTCGAAGGGAATATTCCCCACGAGCAACGTCAATGCTTTCATGTTTGCGCGAATCATTTCACACACCAGACTGCTTTATAAACGAGGATCAGTATAAAGCTGGTTTTGCTAAGAAGCTGCTCATGAAAAAAGGATCGGTACCAGATATTCGTGTTCCTGCTGAACCTCCAGAAGAACTGAAGTGAGTGTAACGTTTTATTAAACTTTATATTAATATTTATATTAATCTTTGCAAATCGCTAGCTGCACGCTTCACAATGAATGCGTCTAAATTACACTCAGGGTAACATTATTGTGTTACAAACGGTGTACGCACAGAACAGAGAGGCGGGGTGAGCAAAGCTCATTATCATTTTAAGTCATATGCACTGAAACGGCGTGCTGAAAACAGAGCTGTTTTTGACCAGGTAAAATAAGTGTTTTCTTACAATACTAATGAGAATTTTTAATTAAAGTATATTACAAACTTTTAATTTAGACCCTAAAGAATCATATTAGCTTGTTAAAAAATTGCATTATATGACCCCTTTAAAAAAAGCAACTAAAGCAATAAAATTTTATATTTTTAAAGATGCACATACTGTATAATGATATATATAATTTGAACTTTTATTTTATTTAACAGGGTTTCTGCAGGGTTTAGTCAGTCAAATTTAAGACTTTTTAAGACCTTTTTATGACCATTATGATTTACATTTATGACCTACACGATTACGAAAAATAACTTCCTTTCAAAAGTTTTTTTTAAAAGACTTTCATTAAAAGTAATAAGTTTCATTATTTAAAGGTTCCATTTTCTTAAGAGTAACAAACTGAAGGCTCCCTTTTCCTAAGCATCAATAACACAGGAACAACACTTAACAATTATCACGATAATATATCAGTCAATATCGATGATTATCACGATAAATGTCAAATCTTTATTTCTTTCAAGTTTAAAGGCAGATTTTTGCTCCTAACTGACAGTTGTAGAAACCAGAGCGTTAATTGTGGTTTTAAACTACTCTTTATTGTCAGAACATATCATGACAAACACTTGCCAAACATTTCACAAATATGAGGTAGAACATTCAAACATTTGTAATTTTTCCTTAACAAATTTAATATCTTTATTGGAAAATTAAATTCTTAGGTTTCTGCATGTGCTAATGGAGGATATTGTTTCAAGTCTTGAAACAGGTTTGTGTTGCCTGACTTTGATGGCACGTTTCTTCATGAAATGTATGAAAAAACAGTATAGCCTAAATCCATTAAATACTGTAATTATATTCCATTAGTCCTTTAATACATTGCCTATATTAATAATATAATACAATTCAATATGTATATCCCACATTTCATGGTGCAGTTAATATACTAGGCTAACGTTGGAGTAAATCCATGGTAAATAATGGGAATTTGTAGACGGAAAAGCTTTCTGACTGTTTCGTTGCGCACAGTGTTTCTCCTGTTCGTCAGCGCGGTTTCATCTGCCTTTAAACTGGTTTAAAACACTGAGACATGTGTTCTTTGCTGAATTCAAGCGCTTCTTACTGGATCTCGTGAGCAAGACGATCAGAGTAAACGCGTCTGCCCTAGTGAGCTCGCGCTGCGCTGCCGTTTGGACTTTGAGCCGAGCGGATAAACAGTCCGTGAGGCGCGCACGGTTCAAATGAGTTTCGTTCCGCTTTTGGCGCATAAACATTATCGAACATAAGTAATCAATGTCAGGGGAGAAGGTGTAAACTGACCAATCAAAATGGATATGCAAATAGAGTAACATCATTTGTACAAAAAAACATAACATAAAAACGCATAAGGAAAAGAAAGGTCAGTAGCCAGTAAACTTTCAGATCCATTTGGTTCAATATCAATTTAGTGCATTATCAAGCCTGCTTGAGGTTAACGCAGAAGGTGGAGGGAGATAGAACATATATCAGGGATGCAAACACATGTATGGTCAAAAAAGAGAGAGGTAATCGAAGCCCTCGCCCCGCGGTAAATATCCAGATACTTACATTGCCACCAACCCCTGCCATCCCCGGCCCACCCCTATAGGTACATATAGTAAAATGAAATTCAAATAAAGTTTTGACAAAAAAGGTTGTATAAAAAGATAAACCTCACATATTTCAGCCATTAAATCATTTTTCACAAAAAAAAAAAGGTTTTATAAAAAGATAAACCTCACATATTTCAGCCTTTAAATAATTTTTTACAAAAAAAAAGTTTTATAAAAAGATGAACCTCACATATTTCAGCCTTTAAATCATTTTTATAAAAAGAATGAGTAAAAAAAACAAAACTTGACATATACATTAATGCACATTAGCTTATCATTTATTATTAATAGTAAAATTCGGTCCGATTTTCCCATGGCGACTGCCATTGCTATGCAACCATGCACTGCGCTCTCCACAACGACAAAGACGTTTTAGTAGCTAATAGATTTTCACCACCGAAAAATGCTTGCTGTAGCTCAGCTACAAGATTTATTTATGGAGAAGAGAAAAACACCCGTAGTGTTTGGGTCAGAGCCATAGAGAGACACCCCATCCTTCATGATGACTGAGCTTTCAATGTTGTTACGGAAAGGGTGAAACTGATTGGTTGGTTCTTGTCACATGACCTGCGGTGCGCTTTTTCATCTTGCTGCGCCTGGAAAAATCACTTCAATTATGGGCGCGAATAACGAACTTGAGAGCGCAAAAGACACGATATGTGAACGGCCCTATGGCGTTTATTTAGTCTCAAAACTCGCGACCAGAATACGAGGGCAAAAAACAGTATACGCGCGCAGAATGCCATCCACGCGGATCTGCACGATTCACATAAATCACCCAAACTGACGTGAAAAAAGCGGGAGGCGCCGAAAAGCGCGCTGTTTGCATCCCTGATATATAAATAAACGGGACAATTAATTCATAACAGATGGATAGACACTTTCTAGAAATGTTCATATTACTGAAGGAACTCCTCCTTGCCATAAATAATTTGAGCAGAGGAATAGTACACATTCATTTACAATTGTTTATATTGTCATAGTTCTATAGATAAATCTGTAGAAAAATAACAGCATATGTGTCACGAGGGAGGTGATATGTGAGATAATGTATATAAAGTATGAGGTTTGTGGATAGGGATGCCTTATATGACATAAGAGAATGTATGTTGGTTTGTTTGTGTTATGTACATTTAAAACAATAAAAACACTATGAAATAAATATGTGTCACGAGGGTGAGTAAATAATGATAGAATATTAATTTTCTGGTGAACTCTTCCTTTAGGAGTTAAACATGCTGATCCGAGTCTCTGTGTGTCACGAAACTGAAATCAGGTTAAAGACAGCTTAGCCCGTGTGTCCACCAAAGCGTTTTTCACGCAGCTGGCGTAAAATTCCAATTGTTTTCAATGGGAGCGCCGCGTTTATAAACGCCATGAGCGTAACGAGGCGCTGAGCGTGTATTTAACGCTCAAGCGCTGAGCGTTCTGCGTTTTTTTCACGCTGAAGCGCTGAGCGCCCGGCGTTTTTACTGGTCGCCGAGAGTTGAAAAATGTTCAACTTTTGGATAAAACGCAGCGCTCATAACTGTCACTTTTAACCAACCGTCCAATCACAGTGGAGGAGGAGCGGGACTAACACCACACCGACCAACTGTCACAACATTCTTTCTGTACAACGACATCAACCAGCAGAGCTAACCGAACAAAATGGATGAAAAATTTATTTTTAGTATGAAACAAATTATCTGCGAAATCAGTTACAAGTAAACTGTGCTGCGGATATTCTGTATCATAGCAACGAAACGTCTCAACGGAAAAAACGCTGCGCTGCCAAAACGCTCTCAAGCACCCACAGCAAGGCGTTTTCAGCAGAGCGTATAGCGTTTTCAGCTGGCTAAAAACGCTTTGGTGGACACACGGCCTTAGGATGCAAAAACTGGAATTTGGGAGGTGTTCTTTTTATATATATATATATATTAGGGCTGTAACGATACACCAAACCAACGATTCGATTCGTATCACGATTTTTGACCCACGATTCGATTCGTATCGCGATTCTATCACGGGGGCGGGGCTTGAGGGGGCGGGGCTTGTGGTGAAAAAAAGAGATTTTGAGAGAAGAAAAAAAATACCGGTATTTTTATTAAATAACATTAGGAAAAACCTGTATAATCTAAACACCAAAGAACAATAATAACTATGCAAATTATTAAACTATTTAGGCATTTATCTTGCCTAAATGTTTACGCTCATTGCATTTTTACAATGAGGTAATATTGTTGTTAAGAATTTACACATCACAAGGAAGCTTGATTTAAATTGTTTAATTAAATTGAAAGAAGTAGCACAAATAAATACAATAGAATAAAGATACAAATAAAGACAATTAAAGAGAAAAGTTTTTGAATAGGTCTAACACTAGTATTCACATACAGAAACTGAATAAAGTAATCAAATGGAAAATAACACTAGGTAGTATTTTAGTCCTGAATAAATTAAATACATAGGCTATTAATCCTGATTCCTTTAACTTAAAGCCGTCTTTTGTTTTTTTGACAACAAAATTAATGACAGACACATAATATGGCTTCCGTCACTTTAAGAGCTAGTGCACGGATCCTGTGTTCATTATACTGGCATGCGTTTTATGCCTATTAAAGACAAAACCGACTATGTTTAGAGTATAGCCTACTCACAAAGACCGAAATTGACAATTTTGCGTGTTAAAGCAATATAATCCGCGAAAAATAGTTACTGGCCAGCTATTTTTGAGGCGGATTTTCTATGAATGTGCGCATAGAAAATAATCTCTCAGAGAGCGCGCGAGCACTGATTAGTTTAAAATTGCTTGAATGTTTAAACTGGTAAGACTTAAAAAGACTTTTACAGTCTATGGTCCCGACTCCAAAACGCGAGTGTGTATTATCGCCGCATGCAGCGCCTGCCTTGCACAACACATTATGAGAGAAGAGATAGAAGACGCGCGCGGCACCGCTGAACACTCAAGCTGTTTGTGAAATTGCGTCTGGAAGATAGTTGTTAAAAGAATGATTTGATTTTATCATCTGTGTGGATTACGATTGCGGGAATTTCCCGCATTATAAATGGGAGACCTGCGGGAATGATTAGAATTATGCCCAATACCCGCAATCCCGCGCCGAAATTCGAGCCCTGGTTCTGGACAGGAAGGATAACTCTGTTGGAAGGGGTGTGATCGCGATTCTGCCTTCTCACATCGCGATACAGGATCGTGGACCTGAGTATCGCGATTTCGATTTTATATCGCGTATCGTTACAGCCCTAATATATATATATATATATATATATATATATATATATATATATATATATATATATATATATATATATATATATATATATATATATACACACATACACATCTCAACATACAAAATGCCAATTCTAAAATTATCATTGATTATAACAGTTTGTGATTTCACGGTGAAATAACAGACATACAAAAAAACACGTGGACACACAGATCTTGACTGATGGATGTGTGTGACATGTGGTCAGTATCCCACACTTGATTAAAATATGATGAAATTAGCAGGCGGTTATCCTCTGCACAGAGTCAGCACACAGGAAATAAACCATAAAACGATAAGCCTTCCATTTGGCTAGTCAGATCAGTTCTGCTCAGGGTCGTTCTGGTCACAGTCTCAATACACACGTAAAAAAAAAAAGAAAAACTCATAAACCAAATGAATTTCATTGCTTCTCTGCAGTCCCCAGATGCACCACAAAATTTATGCTTGCTGTTCTATTCAAGGACCTTAGAGATTTTGTGTGTGTGTGTGTGTTCACTGTTCATCCAACTTGAGAGTGTGTGTGTCTGTGTGACAGAGAATCTACAGGGACCTCCATATTTCATGAAGGATGATTTTGTGTCACATCTGGTCACTTCCAGAAGAATAAAGATGTGTACTGCACTCACACACACACACACTCTTCTTACACATGCACTTACTGACACAAACAAGACGTGCATGCACACATACACATTCATATATATACTTGCTCACTAAGCCATTATGTAACAGTCTATCCATGTTCACCCTTGTGGTTACATAATGCCACTCTGTGAACTAGGAGACCCCCTCCAGGTATCTCCACATAGACAGAAACACTAACCAGTAGTAACAGAACAGTGAGGATGCATGGACAAGGGAAGGCTCTTACTATTTTATTTAGACCATAAAAAACAGGAACCACTCATCTACAGACCAGCAAAAACCATCTAAACTAATGTTATATCTTATACAAGAAGACTGGAAAACATTATTTATGAGGATTTTGAAGCAGGTTTTGAAAAGGATGCAATTTGGAGGTGTTGGCCCACAGGGACCTGAGTTTAAGGCTGGCATGTGTCATGTCCCAATCCAATACCTTCTATCTTACCCGGACTTTCCTGTCCGCTGCATTAAAAGCCCCCCCCCCCCCCAAAAAAAAAAGGAGATGCAAACATCCAGCTCTGGCAAACTGGCGTCACATATCTAATATCAAACCTTAATAATCTAGAAACATCAGCAAATTTGGGACAGCTTGTGTATTGGGTATTACAAATGAAAAATAACTAAACTAATGTCTTCACCCATATTTATAATATATGATAAATGTAATCAGGGTTCCTGCACACTTTTTAAAGTCAAATTTAAGGCTTTTTAAGACCTTTTTAAGGCCTGAGGAAATCAAAATTAATACCGTACATTAGGGGTGTGCAATATTGACAAAAATATATCTCGATATTTTAAACGTTTTGTTGATAATAATTAGATGATATTTTACTGATTGTGTTTTTGTGCTGGTGCATTGGCTGGTTTAGGCCTGTTGTTGACAGCAGACTCACGAAGATATTTATATTTTTCATATTCTATGCAGTGGTCAGTTCACAGTAGTGACAGAAATGATTAATTAATGTGCAATATTTGCCACCTTAAATTGATTTCCAGGGGCATTTTCACCTATATGTGGACATTTTTTCTAAACTTATTTAGAGTTATGCATCACCTTTTATGTCAAATAGCCTACTAACATTCAAATTATTCAAATTAAATTGTACAGTAATTATACTTATTTATACAATAATACTTAATTACACAGTAATTATACAGTACCGCCGTTACCAGTCAAATTAAATCATTCAATCAAAATCCATCTTTGCAGTGCAGAGGTGACACAGAAGCGGCATTAATATTTACACTCCATTTACAATTGCATAAATAAAGCTATGACAGTTTTTTTAAAATCAATATTCAATATTTAAATATGAAATGATTTCTAATTTTAACGTTTTAATTAAAGGGTACTTTAAATATGAAACTAAAACCGCCAGTAGGCGGCGGCAAGTCACTGTCCTAATACCGTAAGCGAGTTGAGCATACTGTCTCTATGGAGTTGAGGGATTCATTCATTCAACCGATTTGTTCAAACGGCTGATTCATTCGGGAAAGAAACAAGTGATTGTTCATTGAATCATTAAAATGACTCGTTCAAAACGTGGATTTCAGTCAAGAAATCATCGCTGTCTGTTGCATTAAGACTCTGCTACGGTTTCATTTTGAAATTCTAGTCGGCGAAATAAAGGGAAAACAAACAATATTGACAATATGGTGTCTAAAAAGTAACTCATGTTAATTTATTTTTAATTTAACTATTGTATAACATAAATATATCACACTTGTGCACGGGAAAACGGCACTCTTACTGATGTGATATTCTAATATAAGAACAGAATATGATATAAATATAAGACAAAAACTAATTTGGGGACATAGGCCTACAACTGCACTGACACATCACGCAGTGAAAGCACGAGAGACAAATGCGATGTCAGCTCACAGTGCCTCATACATCGTTAAAACAATGATTACAATATCATTATAGACAATACACATCGCACACCCCTAAGGACATAAAGAATGAACTTACGACTGAACTGACATTTGCCAACTTTCTTCTTCTCTCCTCTCTCGCGTGCAGGAGACAGACGTTATTCTGCCGCGAATGTGATGCAAATTGTCACGTGAACAAGCAAATCCACAAAGATAGAATAATAAAAAATAATACTAGGCTACGCTAATTAGATAGTTTTAATTTGGAAAACATTTAGATATGTCTAAGTCGAAGTGTCATCTAAAATTTAAGACCTTTCATAAGTAAAAATAAGACTTTAAGACTTTTTGTGGCCTTATATTTTAAAAATCTAATTTAAGACTTTAAGACTTTTTAAGGATCCGCGGGAACCCTGGTAATATACAGGGCCTAAAACTAAAACTTTTTGCCACACCTGCCAATGGCCGTTGACGATTTTTTTTAACCAAAATTTTAGATACCAGTGATAATTCACAATTGTCTATTCCAATTTTAGTAAAACTACTAGCATAACTAATATAAATTTAAAACATAATTAAATACAAGTAACAGTAGTTTTCAGGTAGAGACATTGAATAAAGTAATAAAATGTAAAATAACACTGGATAGTCTTCACTTTATAAATTAAACATAGCTTAATCTTTATTAAAGTTTCAAAAGCTATTCAGGTAAGAGCAGTGAGTGATTTCTTTCTGTCCTTTTTTGTTTGATTAACATTAAAAACACAGAAAAAAGCAGAAATATTAGCCTGCTGTCACTTTAAGACCAAATGCATGAATTCAATACGGATACTGTACACATACTGTTTAACTAAACAAATTAATGCAGTTGTCAAAAACAGTTTTTATCAGTTACGGATAATTTCGAGACTGAAATCATTTTTAAGTCTTAATGATCTGGAGAAAGTCATTCATGCTTTTATTACTTCACGTCTCGACTACTGCAATTCATTATACTTGGGTCTTCCTCAGTCATCCATTGCACGCTTACAGATGGTACAAAATGCTGCTGCTAGGTTGTTGACTGGGGCAAAGAAAACAGATCACATTACACCGGTTTTGGCCTCTCTTCATTGGCTTCCTGTCTATTTCAGAATTCAATTTAAAATTTTGTTGTTTGTTTATAAAGCTCTCAATGGTCAAGCTCCGTCTTATCTCTCAGATCATCTTATTCCCTTATCATCCTCCAGATCGCTAAGATCTTCTGATAGAGCTCTCTTAGTTGTCCCTCGTTCACGTCTAAAGACTAAGGGTGATAGGGCTTTTTCTATTGCGGCCCCCCGACTCTGGAACCAACTACCAATGGACATTCGTCTTGCAACGTCTATCACAACCTTTAAAATGAAGTTGAAAACTTATTTTTATTCCCAGGCATTTTAAATTTTTATGTTTCATTGTTTATTGTATCGTATGTGTTGTTTATTTCATTTTATTCTTTGACTTTGTTCAGCGCTTTGGTCAGCTTTGCTGTGATAAATGTGCTATATAAATAAATTTGACTTACTTACTTACTTACTTACATACAGTATCTTTTTCCACCTTAGAAACATTGCTAAGCTACGTAATATGCTATCAGTCTCTGATGCAGAAAAGTTAGTTCATGCATTCATGACCTCGAGACTAGATTACTGTAATGCTTTATTAGCTGGTTGTCCTGCATCTTCAATAAACAAGCTACAGTTAGTCCAAAATCCAGCCGCTAGAGTTCTTACTAGATCAAGAAAATATGATCATATAACACCGATTTTATCATCACTTCATTGGTTACCTATAAAGTTCCGTATTAATTACAAGGTATTGCTTTTGACTTATAAAGCTCTAAATGGTTTAGCTCCAGTTTATTTAACGGATCTTCTATCGCCCTACAATCCATCGCGCTCTTTAAGATCACTAAATTCGAGGCTTCTGGTCATTCCTAGGATATCCAGATCCACCAAAGGAGGCAGAGCCTTTTCACATTTAGCCCCGAAGCTCTGTCTTTTTTCCAGTAATAAACAAACATTGTTAAGTTGTTTTGATTGATACTGTGAAGCAGCTTTGATACAATCTGTATTGTGAAAAGCGCTATATAAATATATTTGACTTGACTTGACATACATGTTGTCTTTTTCAACTGTCTACGTTACTCAAGCAATAACCGTGTTTCCTAGAATGTCTGTTCAAGCTCAAGAAAACTAGAAACAAAGCTCATTTCAGTATTCGCGTGCTGTCTGAGGATGCGGCTTTCTGAGTGCGGCTTTGGATGTGTGCGCACTAAACTTCCCACACAACGCGCGAGTTGAATTTTTAAATTGGCAAGGCTTAGACTTTCATGACGATGCAGCATTGACCCATCAATTATCAGGGTTCTACGCTAAGGTTTTTCACAAGGGTGCTCCTAAATGGAAAAATTTAGGAGCACACAAAGAAATTTTGGAGCGCAGTGAAAATTTTTCAAGTAACAGAGTTTAACAAACTATTATATATATATACACTACGTGTGTGCTCCTTCTCTGTGTTCAACTATGGTGTGAAACCGTCGATTTGATGCAGAAGTATAAATCGCACTTTACAATCACTTTATAAAACAGAAGAAGGGGAACGTGTTGCTCTCAGGAGGAGGAGCACATCGGCACACCTGTGACATCTGCATCTTTCCACTACAGAGGCTCTTTCCACAACGTGGAGGACAAACTAGTTTAAATGACTATTATTTACTAGTATTAGTATCTACTGTAGATTTAGTTGACTAAAATCTTATTGTATTTTGTCGACTACAACTAAAACAATTCAGATGACTAAAATATAATGGGTTTAGTTCAATTGTAATGCATTAATTTAGAATTTCTCTAAAATTTCCAAACCCATATACTCCCGGAGAAAACATCTATTAACCTGTTAATATGAATCATTTTAAAGTTTGAACATGCAATATAGATACACATTTAACTACTGTGACTTAAAAAAATATCTTAAAATTAAATAAAACACTTTTCCTAAAGTATAACTACTTGCATACATCATTCTTTATTCTTTCAAGCAGCAGACATATTTATTTGTATGAATTAAATATAATGAATCCTTATTAAAGCTATTAACGAGCAGTGAATGCTATTCTCTTTTTCTTTTGTTGCTTGATGACACAGACAGCATTTGGTTTATTACCCACGGTCACTTTAAGACATCGGATTCTGTCCAATGACATGCGGATAAATATTGCACTGATGCACATCCGATACACTCAAAACTGTTTAAGACATGACCAACATAGTTTACCTGAATGCTCTCCAAAACGGACATTTCAACATAATGTTGTGTATCTGTCCATTCAGACACGAAAGAGAGCTTAATTCAGCGCGCTTTATATGTGTCTGCATGGCTGCACGCTTCGGGTCGGGTGTGTGCGCACAGAAAACCTTACCTCTTTTTTTGCGTCGTCACTCTTATTCAGATCCATATCTGCTCTACTAATTCTCCCACACGTTTAATTTTTTTTTAACATTTTATGAGATGCAGCGCATGTCAACCCGTGTGCCGCCGGGTAGATCAGCATGTTACAGTACAAATGTGCGCATCTACCACAAACGCACGCAGGACATCAGTTCTGACTGGATCGCTTCCCAAATCGTCACTATCTAACATTTTTGTCTAGTTTTTATTCGTTGACGAAAATGTCAATAGATTTTCATCATAGTTTTTGTCATTCAAAACTAGTTTTTATTTAGTTATCGTCTCGTTTTCGATTATGGTAGGTTGCTCGCACATTGTGCTCGTAAATAATTTTTCCGGTTCGCACGTATCGATTTTTAAGGGCATATGCGAGCAAAATGGTCGCACTTTAGAGCCCTGATTATCCTGAGCTTCTTTCACGTTTGTTCACATTCATGTTCTCAATACATTGCATAAAGAATTCATAAAAATGTTACCGGCCAACTAGCGTTTGACACAGCTTCATATTCTCGCCAATAGTGGTCGACCGATATGGGTTTTTTGATGGCCGATGCCGATGCCGATATCTTAGAGAGCAGGGTGGCCGATGGCCGATATATATATATATAGATATATATAGATATATATATAGATATATATATACACACACACACACACACACACACACACACACACACACTTTATATTTATATAAATCAATATTTAATAAATTAGATACATTTAATAAATATTAAAAAATCTTTAAAATAAACATGCTTAGGCCCTATACTTTAGATGGCACCTTCTTGAATCTACAATCCTATTACAGTATTTTTCACAAATAAAGTAGTTGTTTAAAAATGTATGAATATGTGAATAAAAGGAAGTAAACACTGAGGGCACTGGTAATTTGGTAATTTCATGCGCACTGATAATCATATTTTTTCAAATAAAGACTTTTTTTTACTTTGACTTTTGACAAGGTAACGCTAATTTTACATACAGCACACAGTGAAAACGACATGAATATGACACAGTGGGACACTGGATATTGCACAGCATATTTAAAATGAAGGATTTAAAGTTTTTCGATCGAGTCTCCTGTGAAGCTGATCTTCTGTTTGCATTCACTCACTTCACACGGACCGTCACTTGCAGGAACACGTTTATGCAGGCTACACATGCACATTTCACAGCTGGATTCGAATAAATCTGCAAGGTTTGTGAAATTAAATGTTTATTAGATATTCAGAGATTTGTTTAAATTATGTAGATGCGCATTTGCTGAATGTTGATGGTAAATGAAGCCTGATTGTTTGCCTTTTCAGTTACAAATAATATAAAAGCAAACGCATTACTTTTTCGCATACCATTTACTTTCTTTGATTACTAGTTCTGTAGCCTCCGGTTCTGTCTAACAAAGTATTAGATAACTGACAGAGATCGTAAACTAATGATGACGGAGAATGTGAGTGAGCGTGAGCGCTGTGTGATCAGGCGCTGCGTTCTCTCAGGTGCTGGTGTTCTCAGTGCCGCCCGTCAAAATAAAAGTCTGCAGCGCCGTCAAAATAAAAGTCCTGCTTCCAACACATCGGCCAATCAGAAAAACTTATCGGCCGATGCCGATATTTAAAAAAAGCCAAATATCGGCCGATATATCGGTCGACCACTACTCGCCAATGTCGATTTTTACTCACATTTGGTGCTTGCAGAGTGTTCATTTTAGGCCCAGGTAAAAAATATTTTTAAAAAGTTCAGATATCCAATATATTTAATACAGAAACATCATAAAATTGGAATATATTCCAAAAATGTCTTATATTATGACTAGATAATTAATTACATTTGATATATATTATCTTATATTTTATATATACATATGTATATATGATATTTAAAGTACGTTATTATAATATACATTTTTAATTAAAAATAAATATTTCCACATTTTATATGCTTCAATCAATATCAGGCATTAGATATATGTTCAGTTGAAAAAATGTGCATAACCATTTAATACTGTTGTAAGACAGCATAAACATAAAATTAGACATGTGCCGGTATTCGGTAATGCGATAAATCGCGGTAATGAATATGCACGATATTGTTATCGCGGGGACTTCGAAATACCGTGAAAAATAATAGATCCGCATTTAGATTTTTCTAAAAATCAGCTTATTTTCCATCAACCGCTTAAAAAAACAATGCGTATGCTGCGCAAAACACGTGCGCACTTTGATGTAAACAATCCCCACATCACATGTATAAGCACTGTGTGCATGCAGTGCGCACTCTAGTCTAATGTAAACAATCCTCACATGGAGAAGAAGCACGGCGGAAGGAGGAACGCTGCCGACTATTTATCCCCCGCATGGCTGCCAACTCTCACGCATTCAGCTTGAGACTCACGCAATTGAAACTTTCACATGGTCTCGCGCCACACATCCATTTTCTCACCCAGAGAAAAATCGCGGAGCAAAGAGGACACTGACACCGACAGACTAGACAGAGCAGGTTACTTTTGATATGAAAAAATATCAGCTCTCAGGTTTTATAACGAAATTCAGACAATAAATACTGTTTTGGGTGCTTGTAAATGTGACGTGACAGATCGCGTGCCTCAGATCAAGTAAACCGATCATCTGTTACTTTTTATTAAAGATACAGTACAACCCACCGAAAGGTACGTACTTTCGATCAATCAGTGTTTTTCAACCGAGGTCAATAACACTGCAGGAGAACAATTATGTCACACAACGTTACATTTACCTCAGGAAAGCCATTTAATGTTTGTTGACTATAAGAAAATAGCTATAGAGAGGAGTATTTTGCTAAATATGTGCACTATATTACATATTTTAATATATGTACTTGTCATTATATAATTGTTATTATAATGAAAATTACGGCATATATTACATTTTTATATTTATATTATTATTATATTTATATTGTATGCATTATATTTAATTTCTCTCTGTATGTTTACAGCATTATGTGAGATATATTTTTTGAGAAACATTTAAATGCAGGCTATCTACTGTAGCCTACCTAATATTTATCCAAATGAGTCAATATTGAATCAAGATTGAAATTAAATCCAAGAATTTAATTGAAATCATGAAAATTGTGTTAAGCAATAATACAAACAGTAGCCTCAGTAACCATGTAAACATTATAACATGTTATCACTAAAAAATAAAATTAATGTTTTGACCATCACAATTACACATTGTGATGCAAGTTTTTTTTAGATACCCCCAATCCGTCTGTTTCTCTTGTGCAATTAAAATATCGTGATAATACCGTATACCGTGATAAAAGCTCAATCAATTAATCGCAGCATGAAAATTTGATACCGGCACATGCCTACATAAAATATATAAATAAATGTAAAAAATATAGGCCTACTGTTCTGATTGAAAAAAAAAAAAGCCCTGACATTATGTGCTCTCAAAATCAGCCAAACCAGTCCAATGTTGATGATAATTTGATGAAAAAAAAAAGAAATCACACATCCTTAATAAAACATCATACAACTCAACAAATCCACACGACTCCCATCTCTTAATCCCCACGTCAAATCCACTATCATTACTAAACATGACCCAGCGCCAACATCACACGCTCTAATACGAACTAGAGAGCTTGCAATCTCTGCACCTCTGGCCTGATTTAGAGATTTACAGAAGATTGTCAGAGGGCAATCATCCAGCCCAGATAAAACTCCATCCCGTCAAATGAAATCTCCCTCTTCTTAGTACTTTCCAGAAAGGAGGGTGCTCTTTTGTCTTGAGTGGGGATAATTACGAAGAGTACAGGGGATCTTCACACTCAAACACACACGCACTAAAACCTCATCCATTTTCCTGTCTGCATTGCCCTACGATAGCAGCACCGCTATCGGCTTGGCCTGGCCTGCACTTAAGGAAAGGTTACATGATAAGACCTCTGTGGTCAAGTCCTCTATTGAGGAGATTAAACACAAGATAGTGTGAAAGACTCACTGAGAGTTTATAGAATTCCCATTAAAGATAAAGAGGCTGGCTAAACAGCACTCGGAATAATAAAAACGAGTATAAAAATGCTGTAAACAGCATTTCTGGATGCCAGCGATGTCCTGACACAAATAGAGAGAGTTAAATGGAACTTTACAACTTGTATTAAATTGCAATTGTATTACCATGACATTTCTGAATACAAGTTTGTCAAATATTTTCAGGGCTAGAAAGTATTTGTTCTGACAATAATTAAAAATTTGTCACAATTTGGTTTAATGTCAATCTTCTTATTTCTACAATTATGACAGACTGCCTGCAATTATTATTATTATTTTTTAATCCTTGTCCCATTATCCACACAGGAAGTAGATGAATGCCTGATGCATTTACGCATTGTAATATCCATAGAGCAAGCCTTACAAAAATATGCAAGTTTTACCATACAAATACCATATTTTGTGAACACCATACCACAGTATTACTTGAATCAAACAGTACAAATTTTACTTGGGTGGATCCATTAACTTATTTTTTAAATAATGTCACAAAGGTTTATATGAACGTATAAATTTGACCATAAAGGCATACTTATCCTTATTTGCTAGTTTATTTGTACTATTAATAAACGACAAATGAATGTAAAAAGTACAAATAGTCCATGCATGTAATATATTAATTAATATGAGATTAGAACAGCTGCATTTATAATAATTATACTAGAGTTAGAAATATGTTGTTTAAAATGGTTTAAGATGAAGCACGACACACAGCAGGACCAGTGGCGTAGTGGATGGGCACACAGGGCACAGCTTTCAGCCTTTTCAAGAGGATTTGTCATTTCCAATTAATGTATTGAATTATTACTAGCCTACTACTTTTATTATTAAATTAATATTACAATTAAGTTGCCCGGCAATAATTTTATAGTGCATCACCCCAAAACCGACGCGATGCGAGGAAAATAAAAGATTAGATTAGCTTACTCCTATCAAAAACAACTTGTTTAACATGAAATATTTCTCTTTTAGTTTTTTTACTACTCATGGGTCACAAGAGAAACATTAAGAAAATAAATGAATACAGTTATATACTGTTATCAGCACGTTGAAGTAGATTCAGCTCTCATCGTCTCTAAGAAAATGGACTATTAATGCAGCGTCAATATTTTACTTTCACTTTCTGTAGTGAATAATTTACTGGGGGTTGAGACTTCTAATATTGACTTCTATTAATTCCAATATTGTGCGAAAATTGTCTTTATTAACAAATGCTCGTAAAATGATGGACAGTGATTTAGATTTTGCACGCTTTATTTCCTGGGATAAAATCAAGTCAATTATTAAATAAATGAGTAAATGAACAAGTAAAGCGGTTCGCATGGGTGGTGGGTATTCCGCTATGCCACTGGGGAGGACATGCCAACTTCCTAAAAGTAATCATCTACTTGCATACACAGTAATACCGTTCAAAAGTTTTTGGTTGTTAAGATTTTTGTGATTTTAAAAGAAGTTTCTTGATAAAAAATACAGTAATACTGTGAGTGAAATATTACAACATTATTTTAAAATATAATTTATTTCTGTGATCAAAGCAGAATTTTCAGCATCATTATTCCAGTGTATTACTTCAGTGTCACATGACCCTTCAGAAATCATTCTAATATGCTGCTTTGCTGCTCAAGTAACATTTCTTTAATTATCTATTTTGAAAACAGATGTGTGTGGAAACCGTGATACATTTTTTAAAGGATTTTTTATTTTTTTATGAAATAGTTCAAAAGAAAAAAGTATCATGATTTTACTATTCCATCCCATAATTGAAACTGACATATTGTTCAAGGGACAGCTCCATTGTCTTCAGAAATCAGTCCTGTGAGCATCAACATGTCAAAAAATCATCTCACAGCTTAGGAATTCCTAAAACAGGCTTGAAGAGATGGAATGACGAAAGCCAGCCTCTCAGGAGGAAACCGTCATATAGCATATTGCAGTTAAATGCATGCATAAACAACCATGAGAGCTAATTTCTAGCATGTAGAGTCATTCGCCACTGAAATCCAAGCACTCAGGTATTGGAATCCATCATGGAGGTGCATTTTTGTATCAATACAAACAGGAAAATAAATGTTTACATGCGGCCCAGTGCTGCACTCCCAACGATGAAAAAAAAACCCCCCTCAAACCTAGCTTTCATCACTGTGCTCAGACACAATGCTGGTGTCGTTGCTAGGCGACCGTTGCTCTGTGTTACAACATGAGACCAGGACCATCACATACACACATGAGGAAGGTCAGTAACATCACCGGATTCTGTTATTTTTAGAAATATTAAAAATAGGAAGATCTATTCCAAGATGTGAAACATACAGTAACGTTGCTTAAAAATGGAAATCGTGCAACGTTGCGGCAGTTAACTTTTTTATTTAGTGTCACAGAGCAAACACTATGTACTGCGCTATACTTGGTGAGGAGCAGGTTTTGGTGACAGGTTGTACGGTTATCAGGCCATGAGGACGCTTGCAGGCATCTCCTACAGTCCACAGACTTCCTCCCTGCTGGTTCTCTCTGTGCACAGAGAACATTCTGGAGAGAGAGCATTACTGCCGAGGAGAGATGTCCAACCATCAACAAACACATCAACCGACCATCACATTCAACGCTAGCAATTTTTCGAGCTACATAACCACAATTACATATTTTCATGACATTCAATACTTTTCTTTTTTACCCCGTCAGCATGACAGTGCGAAATATTCACAAGGACCAGAAATACTTCAGTGCTGCTGCTTGTTTAAAGTTTTAAAGCAGGAGACACATTTTGTGTCAGATTAGGCGTTATGTAAATCCAATGCATGTGCAAATCTTATCAACAAACATCCTACATCCATGAAATAGCCTGTTTGAGCTGATATAATTATTAAAAACATGCCATTACACGCCACATCCATGATATTCCAGCAGCTTGCACTCCTTTTTTTTATAGAAGTTGGTGAGCCCTGCAAATGCATTATGGGTCAGTAAACATTGATTATTTTATGGAATTGATAACTCATGCCCTGGGATACAGTATTAGATCTTATATACAGAAAAAAGAAGAGGGGTAAGGTGCACAAATGCGATCAGATGAGAGTAAAGAGAGAGAGATACTCGTGCCCACACACCAAGGGCAAGTGGGTGTAGATGTATTTTCAGTAAATCCATCATTCTATTTTGTAGCTTCCTGGTCGATCACTAGCGCTCTTCATAAGCTTCAGTTTCTTACAGAGTTTCTTTTATGAAATAAGATTAATTCATTGACTCTCAGAAGCTTCGGGAAATGTAGGAGTATTTGCTATAAAACCTGTGCAGTTAACAGAAGGTAAAACATATATATTTTTAAATATATTTGATTGACTGAAAGCTTTCGTCATAATCGTGAAGCTAAACGAGGTTGATTTTTTTGGAAGAGCTTTGCCTTGCTTACTCTATAAGGCTTGATTATCCCTGGACCCTGACACATCCGTACACCAAAGTGTGAGAGAGCAAAACGGCAGCGTCTCAACCTGATGTGGGCAGTGAAGCATGCTTGGCTCCTGAGGGACTGACGGTCAATATCATCGACTGGTCGATTAAAATGTGTTTATTGTTTCCGCTGTACTCGTGGTGGGGGGGGATACGATGAATGAATGTATATAAACAAACACTTGCTCTCGAAATGTTATTCTAACCTTTGCGTATTTTTACATACACAAATACATTGTGTCAGAGGATTTTGATCTGAAAGTCACCTCTAAAAGTGGTTAGAATGCAATATTGCATTTATATACACTTATGTTGTATATTTTATACACAACATAGTAGTTGAGTTAAACATCTCAATTTTTTAAATCAAGAATTTAGGTTAAAATTTATAAGACTACTATATGTTTATAGCGTGTCACTGCAGTACGTCAACAACCTATTGGATACAGAATTTTGTGATACGGAAACTGTCATTAGTTCAACATAGTGAACAAATTAAACTTAAAATCATAGCACGTTAAACATCCTGCAAAATGACATCATTATAATGCAGCTCCCATTGCTCTATCATAGAAACATTCTGGCTTAGATACTTTAAGACTTAGATTACCGTAAGGAGCTAATAATTCATGAAATCTTTGCCGCTCATGAGAGCCAATCATATTCTTTCGTTCTCAGCCCTTTCATGCGGTGCTGAGATCTTGGATCTGCTCTCTGTGCTTAAACACAAAGTGAGTGTTCTCTTGAATTTTGCATGCAAATGAACTTATTTTGCTGATGTAGAAAAGAGGACGATACTCCCAATGCTTTTCGTGTCTCGTGGTCAGTCTTTGCTGAAGTGTCAGTTCAGCCAGAACGGAGGAAGCAAGACAGGTGTTTTGCAGATAAACTTCTATCATCGTTACATATTTATAATGGGATGGACTGGATGGTCGACTAGGCATCCATATACACTTTTTATTCAGCAAGGATGCATTAAATCAGGGATGGGCAACGTCGGTCCTGGAGGGCAACTGTCCAGTTTAGCTCCAACCCTGAAAAAATCACCTGCCTGTAACTTTCTAGTAATCCTGAAGACCTTGATTAGCTTGTTCAGGTGTGTTTGATTAGGGTTAAAGCTAAACTCTGTAGGACAATGGCCCTCCAGGACTGAAGTTGCCCATCCCTGCATTAAATAGATCAAAGCTGACAGTAAATACATTTATAATGTTACAAATAATGTTGTTCTATTAATCAAAGAACAAAGTATCATGGTTTCCACAAAACATATTAAGCAGCACAACTGCTTTCAACATTGATAATAAAATAAATGTTTCTTGAAGAGCAAATCATTACATTAGAATGATTTATGAAGGATCATGTGACACTGAAGACTGGAATATTGGCCTGTTCCATAGACAGTAAAAGAAATGGACACAGCGACCCCATTGATTTCAACGGAGAAGACTGAAGCCCGATTGTTGCACTTTCTGTCTGATGTCTGAGCGACTGTGCAGGCTCAAACTGAGCGTGACGACAGTCTGAGAGTTGAAAATCTTCTAGTAGCTGTGCCAAGACAAATCTGAATCACCTAATTTCTCATAAACCTTGTTGAAATATTTTGTCCCGTTGCTTTTATGGACTCTATCTATGGGCTTCTCCCTTGACTTTGTGCCTTCATGTCCCCCCGATTGCCTCATAGACAGTAAAAGATTACCGCGAGCTTCTCCTCCTGTCTATACGGTAATGTCTCTATTGTGCGACAGAAAGTCCCGTGGTTATGACGCAATCCTTAGCCTATTTTTACAAAAACGGCTTCTACGGGGCCGCAACGTAAGATACAAAGTAATGGAGCATTTTATACATTGTCGTGTTTCTTTAGAAATAAATAATGGACAAATTAAGTCTTTGGACGCCTCAGATGTAAAGTTATTCGCTGTCAAAGTGACGCCAAAATGAATGGGAGTCAATGGGATGCTAACAGCAGGTGAAGTTCTGCTACAATGGCGGCTCCCGCGAGGCTTCAACTTCCGGCTGATGGATTACCCCCTTGGCCTGTTCATGGCAAAAAAGATAACTATAAACATGACTAGGCCTACATCATTCTGTTTATTCTAAGCGTGAGATGCAGTTCTGTCGTCTGCTGCTTTAAATTCTTGAGCTCTTTAAAGCAGGATGGATTCTGATTGGCTGTCAATGTTTTTATCAATCATAAGCAAGACAAAAATCATTCTGAAAGTGATTCCAGCTAGGGGTGGGCGATATGACAAAAATTTTATATCACCATATAAGTAATGTTATTTCACGATAACGATATATATCAAGAAATAGTTATTTTTGCTTTAAATAAAGTTTTTATATAATATCTCTGATACCATTGAAATAAATAAAATAAAAAAAAATCACCAAAAAAAAACTAATACTAGTCTAGCCTACGGTAACTAACACAAGTTAATAAAAACTGTCAAGCTCACTGAAGACAAGTAAACAGTCACAGATAAATTAGTTAAATATGAACAAATTAAGGAATAGGGCAAAGAACTACAATAGAACAAAGACACAGATTAAATGGACCTACCTGAAAAACTTCAAGCACTAGATAGGCCTAAATAGAAATAGCCTACTACATAAATTGTATTGAGTAATCAAATGTATAAAAAAAAATGCATAGTCTTTAATGTGTAAATTAAATCTACATTTATATTTATTAAAGTTACAAATCCGATTCAGTCAAGAGCAATGAAATTGACTGATTAAAATTAAATGACACAGACAGCAGCAGGTTTATTAGGCTGCTGTCACTTTAAGACCGAATGCACTGATCTAATATAGCCTACTGATACACATGCGCTTTTTTCTCAACTGTTTACGTTCACTTAAGACAAACAACTGTGTTTACAAGGATACTCACAAAGGCAGGCATTTTGACTCATATGAGTGTGTATTTGACCGTTCAAGCCCAATTAGGTGGCAAAAACAACTCTGAATTAATGCTGAAAACTCACGCACTGTATGAGTAGCAGCTTCATGTCGCGCGTCTCTCACATCGCTCAGAAACAGTCTCTCAGACAGTGCAAATAATAAGCTTTCGTGGCGGCATGGCATGGGTATGTCACGTGACCGTAACCGCGATAGAGACGATAGTCTCTACCTGTTGAGAAATTTCTACCGGTTAATCGTGTCTACCCGTAGATCACTCACCCCTAATTCCTACGATATTGTTTCTCTGTGCCGTTATCATTATAATTGTTCACTGGACTCTCCAGTTCTTTTATATTCCTTTCACGCTATTCTGTTTTTATTTTATTTTTAGAACTATATCTTTATTGTTATAGCCACCGTCCTTGGTGTGAATAGGCCTTAACGGCTGCTGAAAATGCATCTTTGCCTTCACAGGAATAAATTAAATGTTTTAAATAAAATAAAATAAAATAGAAACAATTATTTAAACTACCGGTAATAATTTTTCACAATATTACTCTTTTTTTATTGTATTTTGCCTTGTCGAGCATAAAAAACGTTTCTTTTTTTTTCTCTCGAAGGATTGCATGCACCTCAAGACATTTTATTGCATTTCATCAAGGTATTTCTGATCACAAGAACATGTTCTGAGAATAAACCCAACCTGATTAAGGTATAGCGCTTGCTTATGACCACCAACGACAAGTCAGTTTTTAAAATATGTAGTTTATAGAGCCATACCAATAAGATAATATCACTTCACTAACCAAAACAAAATGTAATCTAGTAATAACCACAGGGTGGTTAAGAACTGAAATAGTCAATTTGAGCCCTTATCATGATACTTCTTAGCAGTCTTAGCTGCTTTTTTGACTTGGCAGGTTACAAATCCAGAGTACCTCAGAGGCATTAAAAATTTACAACATTCAATAAATACAAGATCACTCTCAGACAACTATCAAATTCAAAGCCCAACTTCTAAAAAGAGTAATGATGGGTGATTACCGGCCTGACATTTTCAACTTTCGAATGAATTCAGAGTGTCAAGGTTACATCCTCATTCATTAAAATGAGAATTAAAAAAAGATAAGCAAGATTGCCTATGCAAAGGTTAGCCTTTTAAATGCAACCCAGACCAAAGAGCTCAGGAGACATCAGGAAACTGAGTTTCTGCACAGGACAGACCTCTATGCGTTTACAGCTTTTTCCAGGAGTGCTCATCTCCTGCGTCTCTAAGCTCCTCTGTCTCATTAAAGATGTAACCATGACCTTTCCTCATATTCACAAGCTCAGACTGTGCATAAACATTCTCCTGTTTGCACTAACATGTGAATGATTCAGCAGCAAGCTCAAGATGAAGTCCCCTGCATAGGTTGGACATCACTCTTTCCAGCTGATCAGGGACCTTTCCGTCCCTTCAGCAAGCAATGGCTTTCGCATCATTCCAAAAAAAAGGAGAAGAAAAAAACACCAACTGTAAGCTTATGGAAACCCAATCGTTTTCTTACCTCAATGAGGAAGTCGCCAGTCCTCAGGCCAGCTTTCCATGCCACCCCTCCCTCATCCACTGACTCCAGATACTGCAAAGCAGGGAACGCCGGGGTTGGAGTAAACTCCTCGATGGGGGTATCCGCTAAAAGTCCAGGCCAAGCCAGATGAGACAGAACCAAAGGAAAGACATTGTGAAGATCAAAAGACATTGTGCTAGTTTACTGGACCCAGATTAAACCTAATATTGGACTACAATACATTTAAATAAAGATAAAATATCTAATAAATATATAAAGTTAGGACTAGGATTTAATTTATTTATTTTAGATGTTTCATATATATATATATACATATATATATATATTTATTTATTTACACACACATACATATAATGATGTATTAATAGTCAATGATAAAGCTTGATATTACTCAAAACCTGCTGAAAATAACATTTTTACATAGAATGATGTGAAAAGTTAAATTCCTATGAAAATGAGTGTCTGGTAGCCCAATGGATAATGAGTGTGGCTAAACAAGAGCATCTGGTCTGATGATACATGATGCAAGCTGCAATGCATCCATCCAACCAAATCAAAAATGAATGCAGGAGTTGGGACGTTTATATAACCAGAGAAAATGCATGCATGGATGTCACCGTTGACAGTATAGGGAGAAGCACTGGTCTGGAGCCTGACAGAACGTGGGGCATCGCATGAGCTGATGCAGAAAAAAGCCACAGTGCACCACTCGCAACTTCAAGGGATCTGTAGTGCACTAGATGTGTAGAAACTAAAAGCATTGTAGATGTGGGTGGGGGGCACTTTTAGTGTAAATGAATTCTTGCACAAGTAGTTAATGCACCAGATAGATAAAGGTTTGTCAGTTACATACATTTTTATGAAGGATTTGCAAGTGAATTAAATAATTTCACCACAGTAAGAAACAGCTGGAGTGTCAGGAAGCCCTGGAGACAAAGTGCCAGGAGAGTCCTAATGCAGTCCAACACAAGCCAAGCACATGGAGCAAGGAGTGGGTGGGGGGTCTGTGTTTACACTTCACAGATTTGACAAGCCCACTTAAATTCATCGCAGTCAAGTGATGGACACGCTGACACCAAGAGATGCATTAATTCAGAAGTTCTTGACATGGATGCAATTCATGCAGCTCAAGCCAAGCAGACACATCAAATCAAGTGCGCGCGCGATGACGCGCTTTGAAATCAACAGAAATGACGTTAAGTGAGGGGGTACAAAAAAGACAACACGAGCGAGGGATAAGAAATAGTGTGAAATGAAGGACCAACACCGTTTGATTCTCGAGGGTAAAAAGCATGAAGTGATACATAGTTATGATGAGGCGGCGGAGACGACGAGGGGTCCGTCTTTTTTCCTACCTTTCGCCCCTCTCAAAACGAACCCGAATCCCTCGTTATCCTTCTTCTGCAGCACGACCGTCTTTTCGTTGATAACGCAGTCGCTGTGGAGAAAATTCCGCGCATAACGACCGTTATTACAGCCTATCATCCTCATCATCGCAACCGCCGCGCGAGCGGAGTGATGCTTCATCCTGACAGGCGTCGGCTGAGCAGAATTAATCATTTTTGCGACGAAGAGAGCGATGTGACGAGAGTTGTAACCGTTGAAAAAAGCCCACCGCCGGCTTTATCTGTCGAAAAAGGAGCTGTGACACCGGTTAAGAAAGGCAGGGCCCGGTCGCCGGCGAGATAACGTGTCGTAAGCGCGAGACATAACCGCCAGATGAAGGATGAAAATCACCAGAGGAAAACATGAGCGGTAATCTTGGAGAAATGGGTATATGAGAGAGAGAGAGAGAGAGAGAGAGAGAGAGAGAGAGAGAGAGAGAGAGAGAGAGAGAGAGAGAGAGGGAGGGAGGGAGAGAGAGGGGGAAAGCGATAGAGAGACGGTTTACAGTGACACAGAGAAAGAGAGAGCGCGCGAAAGAGTGACGAAGAATGCATGTGTGCGCGAGCACTGGCCTTAACTGAACGCGCGACTAAAAATAATTGTATGTGTCCATTGTAGATTGGAATTGTGAAGAATTTAACGATCCTGATTTCTGGTGTTTAAAAAGCCTGCATTAATAATTTTTTTAGTACTTTTTAAATGATAAATGTTTAGAAATCAGAATCTAATCGCGTTGAATGCCCTCAGCAGTCTGTCACCAAATGAAGATAATGCCCGATTTCAACATCACAGATTTAAAAAATAATCAGTCATTAAAAATGCAATTGTTTCAAAAAGGGTGGTACACTTTATTTTAAGGTGACGTAGTACATTATGCATAATTACAACAAGAAACTAAACCAAAACCTAACCCTAACTCTCTAGTAAATACATAGGCCTAGTTAATTAATATTACTCAGTACTTATTTGAGTGAGTACAATGTAACTACCTCAACTTAAAATAAAGTGCATCCAAAAGTGTTTACACAGACTTTTTAATTACTTTTCATAGACTTTTTAGAGATGTATAAATGCAATCTAAAATTTGGTCCTAACGACATGTATAAAAATGAAACATTCATTCATTCTGATTCATGCATTTAGATGACCTATTCCTTTAACACAAAGCCGCAGAATCTTACAGTCTGCTCAAAGAAATCCTTTCAAAAATCTTTCGAATGCAATATGACTTATTAATTCAATTTTTGACTGAAAGTGTATGTATTTGTCTGTTATTGGAGAGATTTGTAGTAGGCATACTATGGTGGTGGTTGTCCTGAATGACAGCACAACACCTGTGTGACAATAAGTGTTTCCTCCTGCCTTGCACCAGCAGATCAATTACTGAAGGTGTTCTATCTAGATATATCTAGAGATAGATAAGCAGTTTGAAAATGACAGCAATGAAAAGCAAATGTTCTCTCTTCTCCCTGAAGGACAAGAGGGCTTGCCATCTTTTAGATGGAAATCAAGCCTGAATAGGTGCAGAATCGCTCAAACTGCAACGTCACAGACATCTCTCACAAAGAGCTGGAGTCTCGTTTCCATCTGGCACATGAACTTTATTCATATCAGGTATGGGATCGTGGTCTGCGCCATTTCATTTGACTGAACCTTGTATCTTGACTGTGTCCTTAGAATGAATTGGACCCTAAAATAATCACTAAAGGTCAGCAGCTCTAGTTTGATTAATGCACCCAAAAAGGTCTTGAAGTGTTTATAATCCCATAAAAACTTTAGCTGGCATATTAACAAAATGGGCTTAAGCTTTGATCGCAAGATTGACCGACTTGCCTCACAGTCTTAAAACTATACGATAAACTCTCACTGAAATATTGAAAGCGCTCCGAGCTCAAAAGGTAGAGTGCTGACTCCTGAGGAATGATGCATGGTTGTCATGGAAACATAATCTGCTTTGAAGGGGACACTGTGGCGATGTCACAGAGCAACAAGGTCATTAATATCCTGGCCTGTTAGAAGAGGCTCAATAGCTTGGAAATATTATTTGCTCATAATTGTATTTGTACCTGTGAGGTGATTTCATTACAAACACCTTTTGTTGACTCCTACATAACACATTCAGACTGCTGTCCATCACGGACCCATATTTATATGCCAATGTGGATTAGCTATTTAAATCTTAAATCCATTCAGTCTTATCCTGCTGAAAAGTTTACACCGGAATCCATTGCAAATGTATAATATCTGGAGAATAAAATCAGTGTGTCTGGAAAAGACTGACACATTTAACAGGTATCATACAGGTATCTGTGTCAAGTTCACCTAAAAGCACCTATGTCCTTCTGTACGCCTGTCACTCAAGCTCCCTGCAGCAGGAAGTAGCCTACACTGCATTGCCATGGATTCTCTGTCTCCATGACAACCAGCTCCGAGCGAGGGGTGTGTCAGCTGGGTAGGAGTATGGTAGCCGGATGCGAGAGGATCTGTCTCTTTTTTTGTCTTAACACCCTGTGCCAAATGTGTAAAGTTCATAGTACAGCAAAATAAAATAAAAATATTACACTTAAATAGCAGGGTTATTAGAGTTCAATTGCTTAAAATAGTGTTTTAGTTTAAAATAAAAATATGATTTGAAATTATTTTATTGTCTTATAGACTCCACAGTAAACCAACGATTTGTAGCTAAAATCGCATTGTCAAAGACAGACAGTTTATTTCAAATGTGCAGATTCACAGCCACATATTATGACGTCACAATGTCAAAAGGCAGATATGACAGTGATGACCCCAAGCTCAGGCGTTGCTTACATAACCGGCCATTTAAAGAGTTTTCACACTCTTCAAACCATTTTCCCCCTGTGAATAAGAATGTGCTTGTGCGGCGCTTTGTGTTAAATGAAAGTAAGGTGGCGAAGTTTTTGGAAATTATGTTTTTTGCGTAATGGATGCGCAGGTAAATGGATGACTTGTGTTGCCCTTTCATACTCTGACAAGAACAATTATTAATTATATAGGCTATCTCTGGCCATGAATAATTGATAAATGATCTTTTTTTTTATTCTTTGATCATACTTTGTAGATTAATAATCCAGAAATTGATCTGTTTTTGGAGTAAATCAAATGCAAAAAAAATATATATATTTTTTTTTAAATTGCATTTTATTTATTCCAAAACAGATAATTTTCTGGATTATTAATCTAAAAAGTATGATCAAAGAATTAAAAAAAAAGATCATTAATCAAGAACATATATATTTGGGGGGGGGGGGTTGAAAACAGACTGGCCAATTTTTAAAGGCTTAGGTAAATCTAGCGTCAAACTATTAAAATTAGGCCATCACCAGGCCCAGATAGAACCTGCAGATTTTTCCTCACATTTTCTGTGATTCTGGTGGAAAATCTGCAAAATGTGTTAAACATGGTAAGTATCAATCTGCTTAAAGGAATAGTTCACCCAAAAATTTTAATTATCCCATAATTTACTCACTCTCAAGCCATCCTAGGTGTATATGACTTTCTTCTTTTAGCCGGAGATATATTAAAATAATATCCTAGCTCTTCCAAGCTTTGTAATGGCATTGAATAGAGTTTTTGAAGCCCAAAAAAGTGCATCCCTCCATCGTAAAAGTAATCCAAACGACTCCAGTGGGTTAATAAATGCCTCCTGAAGCAAAGCGATGGGTTTTTATGAGAAAAATATCCATATTTAAAACTTTACTAAACTATAATCATTGGCTTCCGGCAAAGGCTGTACGTGCATTCATGAGAGAGTCGAGTTCCGGCGAAAGTGTGAACTCTGAACCGACGTATGACGTAGGCGTAGCGTAAGATTAGGTGAGAATTGATCACGTGACTTTCATGTGAACGCACGTACGGCTGTTGCCGAAAGCCAGTGACTATAGTTTATAAAGTTTTAAATATTGATGTTTTTCTTATAAAAACCCATCGCTTCACTTCAGAAGGCCTTCATTAACCCACTGGAGTCGTATGGATTACTTTTATTATGGAGCGATGCACTTTTTGGAGCTTCAAAATCTCGGGCACTCTTCAATGCCAAACTGGGAAGAGCCAGGATATTAATAAATATAACTCTGATTGTGTTCAGCTGAAAGAAGAAAGTCATATACTCCTAGGATGGCTTGAGTGTGAGTAAATTATGGGATCATTTTCATTTTTGGGTGAACTATCCCTTTAATTAACAAACATCTGTTTAGCACAATCTGTATAACGTTGTGAGTGACATTCCTATAGAATTCCACCAGTGCAAATTCCGTGTGGGCCTGATGACGACGACAACATTGGAATGTTTATTCCAGCCAGTTTCTTGCCTCTCAAGGCCCCGGTCACCAGCTTAGCTGACCTTGTCGAGGCAAAACATACTAATACTGACACTGCAATATTCTATATGCAGAAAATTGGTTAGAGTAAAAAAAAATCGATCACTATCCTTGTCTGAACTGTAAATATGTATGCAATAGAGAATTCATTTAAAACTACCGTCATATATTGAACCCGACACACTTTAAACAATGGTCAGATGGATTCGAAAAATGTTTGATCATACCTTGATGCATCAAAACTGTCATAAGATCCCACAGTGTAGTGTCGGAAGAGCTTCCTTCTCTCTGATCGGTCCGCCCGGGCATCTGTGAAGACATATTCACAGATATTTACTTTAGTTAACTCCAATTATGTAATATTTCAATGTTGCATAGTGGTCAGAATCTGTGCCACTGAGAAAGAGCCATAAAATAATTTTACACTTATTATTTTCACACATAAACAAAAAGTTTCCACCAAAATTCTAGTGTGACTGTGTTCAAGCACTAACCCACCGAACTTTGAACACTTCACAACATCATTATCACTACTTTCACACCGAATATAAAATGTGCAAAACGAATAAAAATAAGCACCAGCATTTTTGAGAAGTACAGCAGATGTGATAAAGTGAGAATGTTCAGTGGAAAGGTTCGGTTACATAATTGCACTGAAAAAGCTGTCTAGTCACAAATTTGCCTTACTGTGTGCCATATGTCACACAGACCCAGGTGCCATTTTTTAAACATTTAGTCGTTTAGCCAACGCGACGACACCAACTGTGCTCTAGAAAATAATGAAATAAATGACAAAAGGTGCTTACCGTTTCACCTTGGCATACTGAAAATCAATACCAGCATGAGGCAAAAAAATAATAATAATAATAATTTCTTGATAACACGCCATGAGCTCACAATGAATCCACAAATTATAACAGTGAATTCAAAATCTGCACTAAATTAACTATACCACATTACACATTTAATTGCAACCAATAAAAAGCCCTTTGGAAGACAGGGACCATTTGGCCCATAATGGAGCCAAACTAGACTAGTCCTCCGAGAGAGCTCAGGAAGGCCAAATATTGACTGCGTTTTATGAAAGGAACCAGGAAAAGAGCCAACAAAGCTAATGAAGATAATTTTTTTTATGTCGCAGAGATTAAATGTCTACACGCCATTATGGCATCATGTTTGCGACATTAAAACAACTGTCCACAGAGGACTCGTACAAATGGATCAAACACAAAGAGTCGATTAATATCCAAATTCAATCAAATCACCTTCATGTTAAGCACAGCCCCAAAAGTGCACTTTTAAAGATTGTATCTAGGGAGAAAGAGATTAAAACGGGGCACAACTGATGATAATAAAGATCCTGAGCAACTGTATACACATATTCATCCATTAATGAGATTCTTAAGGAGTTTGTTCTGCAGGCTGCAGCTTCAGAAAAATGCACCATTTGTATTGTCCTCTGCGGTTCTGTTGATACACGATGATATCAGTAGTCAGGAGGCTGCGTGGGATTCAACACTTTCCCCTTCCAACCTACTCACTGGTTAGCTGTTAAAGTTACAGACGCTCAATTCTTTGTTGAGCTGAAACGTTTTGATGTTCAAACAAAAGGAGGTTTAGATTCAGCGCAATTCTTCAGAGACATCCGCTCTATCCTGTGACTGCTAATGTAAGATGTCCTCCCCATATGTCAGTGGTTTCAAATATATAAAAATGCGGTTTTATGAATATTTTGGTTAATCAAAACATTTGATCAAAATGTGTCCATCTAGAGAGGTTCAAATTCATATGTTCATTGCCAAAGAAAAAACAATCACAGCATTCAAATTCGGCTTTAAAATATGAATCATGGCAATTTCTGAAAAGTAAGCTTTTGGCACTCTGCAACTTATTTTTTGCTTTCATTTTTGCCATTTATATAAAAACGAATCAAATAATATTGAGGTCAGACTGGACGTGCTATGATGCATCCCGTGAAATTAATCAACCAAAACTGAATCGTTTGAGTGTGCAAGTGAATCATCACACTCTGAGCCTTGACATTACCATTTATAGATGTGTTTTGTCAGGTTTTGCATTATGCAGTTGAGCAATACCTGATTTTACATGCATATACTGTAACTGAACAGAGGAATTTAATACCAAAGAGACACTGACGTTATAATTAATAGGATGAATAAAATGGCCACCGTGTTAAGTGCCATCTCTTTTTCGTTCTCTTTCTCACATCTTAATGTAACACCCTGTCAGTTTCTCCTTTAGCAGCTGTCGTCTTTCCAACAAAAAGAGTTCTGGCATGTACACACAGAGCCACACGTACTTGACATGAGTGTTGTTCCTCTGTGGACAGAATGAGGAAAAAAAGTCTATTTGACGTGAGGGCGAGCAGCGATGACAGTTGCTACAACACCGGATTTCAAATCACCATGGGTAACTTGCTGTGTGGCTCACTTGATAAAATTCATAAAGATAGTAAGCAAGTAAGACTTGAAGGACGCAAAACTTTCACAGCAGCGTCAGAGCACACCACTGGAAAAAAGTAATAACTATAATATTCTGCCAGTCACTCTGAAGTTTTAAAACTACAACTTGACCAGAGTTTCTCACTCAGAGTCCGATGAATAAAACTAGTTTACCTGATTTGTTGTCTTTGACAAAGCTAAAACATGTTTGAGAACTGAATTAGATCATAAAATTACCTTTTGGATAGTCATTTTACTACAATTTGTTTGCAACAATAACTGTTCAGTGCCTCTGAAATGCACACAAAGAGTTACTTCAAGTCATCGGCATGCACAATTACCTTAAAACGCAACTGAAAAGACTAAAAACAAAAAGTGTTTCAGAACAAACTCATTTGTGCTGCAAAAACCACGAACAACTGCAACTGAATTTTTATTGACAACAGACTACGACTTATCATTCCAACACAACTGTCCACAATGCAAACATCAGCGCAGAGCAAAACATATAATTATTAGTCGCGCAAATCCATAATTCATCACAAACCTCCTGAGTTTGCCACATCCTCAAATCAACATACCTCCAAAATGAACCTTCTTCCTGGATCTGCTAGTTTCGTCCATTGGTCCCCTTTAGTTCAACCCCCGAGTCAATCCGAGAAACACTCAATTCTCCTTGCCTGAGGGGGGAATACCACTTTTCTCGATCCCACAGGCCCTGATGCCTAACTTCCCATCTCCAAAAACTCTCGCGTCTCCTCGAGTGCTCGGGTGAGAGCTGACCATCAGCACCACACACATGGAGAAGAGAACCGTGGCATTGGAAAAGATGGTATGTAAGCTCTGTTCTCAGTGCCGTGAGAGGGAGAGAGAGTGTATGAGAGAGGGAAAAAAAAGATGCCACAAAAAGAGAAAAAAAAAAAAATCTTACCAAGGCCCACTCCTTAGCAACAGGGTTTGTACAGTGTAGAGCATGTTTCCATGGAAATATATCAATCAGGAATGTGCATGAGTGTTGCTCGGAAAGGTTCAAGAGACTTCAGCAGAATAGCCTACTTGTGCGGTTGCTAACCAGCCGATGCTGGATTTAACCATATCCAATTTTGAACACTGAACTAGATCGTCAATTTTCAAGGCTATCCAGCAGCGTACAGATGGGTATGTGATGCATTTTAGCTAAATGTTGGATTTTGCCTAAAAATAAGAGCGTTTCGGGCAACATTCTTTAAAAAATGTGAATAAAATAAAGCAGAGAGCATCGCCATGGGAACCGAATGACTATTCCGTAAATCGATGTAAGAAATCAGCTGTCCTTGCAACTCTTTGTGAGCTCTTCACTCATAGCATGCATTGGAGTAGCCATGGATTTCAAGGCTACCAAACGCCTCCCATCACAACGGAGCATTTCTCACCTTTTCACACTGCCATCCTGCTCCTTTTGCAACACTAGCAATGGATGAGCTTCAAAACGCCTCAGATGACACTTATGCTAAAGATAGCAAGCCTTTTCACTTCAGATTACTGCTAAAATGTGTGCGAATTGATCAAATGTGTTGCAACAACTCAATTATTGGCCATTGCATGAGGAATAAAATGATACAGGCAAAAGACCCAGTTTCGCCACAGAAAAACGTATTTCGGTCAATGGTGTGACATACATTTTTTCCTCGCTTATTTTATTCAAATATATATATATATATATATATATATATATATATATATATATATATATATATATATATATATATAAATAAATTGCAATTCACACATACAATAGCTTAAACACACCTCCTCTAAGATGAAAATGTTTTCTTTTAATGATGAGCATGTTTTTAATGTATGACCAACAAAGTCATGTGATGCAACCAATATGCAGAAACCAGGGGCAAAAAAAAAAAACAGTAAATGATATCATAGCGAGGATCTCTGCAGACTGTCTGTAAAGGTCAATAAGTTTATTAAAATATAATATAAGTTGGGAAGGTTAGTTTAGGTTCTACAATGTCATGTTACAACCTCACAAAAACATAATATTTAAGAATGAATTATTAATTAATTGCATTTTACCTTGGAAAATAAAACTCTAAACTAACCTAAAACTTTAAAACTTTAACCTTTTTTTAATTACATAATTATGAAATAATCATCATATGGAATTTTACTTGATGGTTACACCACATGACATTATTCGTGGCATTCAATTAAAAAGCTTTCTTGAAAATGGTAAAAAGCAAAAAAAATGTTATTGCACAGACTTTAAAACCAGACTTTATCGTAGACGTTCTCATTGTCATTGAACCAATTTACTCATCAACTGAGCAAGAATTATTAAAACATACGTTTCATATGTTTTAATGGTGATTTGTGTCATTTTACGATGTTAAAATATTTCTGGTACCCAGAGACAACTATAAGTAGGCCAAGATTCCCCTAAAAAGTATAAACATTGAGGCGCTTTTTAAAACATTGCTATGTTTATTTGAGAATTCCGACCAACTAAGCATAGCAACACTGGCTCAACCAATAGAATGAGTTTAGGGTGGGACTACTTGTTTATCCAAACAACAGCAGCAAGGAAACCTGTTTGAAAACATTTTTTTACAATTTAGTTCACCAAAAACAGTTAGCCATACAGATGCAGAAGGACAACCTCAAGGCAAATGTCATAAATGTTGATGTTCAGTTGTACGCAGATGATGCCGTAATATTCACACATGGTAAGAACTATCTGGAGATAGCATCCCAACTCACATCGGCAATGCCTCACATTGATGACTGGCTCACTAAGTCATGTCTCCATCTAAATACCAAAAAAACTGTTTGTATGGCGTTCACTAAACAAAGCATGAAGGTGTTAAATTCTAATGTATTCTTCATAGGACAGGAGCTTGCCATTGTTAATGAATTCAAGTATTTAGGAGTTATATATGACTTCACTTTAACTTTTAAATGTCATGTAAAAAAGGTGGCAAATAAAGTTAAATACAGTTTGCAGAATTTTAAACAAGTTAGGCCATTCCTTAAAGAGTTAGTTCACCCAAAAATGAAAATTAAGTCATTAATTACTCACCCCCATGCTGTACCAACCCCGTAAGGCCTTCGTTCGTCTTCGGAACACAAATTAAGATATTTATGATTAAATCTGAGAGGTGGATGACTGCTACATAGGCTCCCTAAGGGAATGAAACTTGACGGCCCAGAAAGTCATTAAAGAAAATGTTTAAATATTCCATGTCACAACAGTGGCTCAACTATAAGTTTATCAAGCGACGAGAATACTTTTTGTGCGAAAAAACAAACAAAAATAACGACTTTATTCGACTATTCCTTTTCTTCCTTGTAGGCTTGAAACGAGACTTCATGAGACGTCGTGGAAATCTCTTGAAGTCTCGTTTCAGGCCTACAAGGAAGAAAAGGAATAGTCGAATAAAGTCGTTATTTTTGTTTGTTTTTTCGCACAAAAAGTATTCTCGTCGCTTGATAAACTTATAGTTGAGCCACTGTTGTGACATGGAATATTTAAACATTTTCTTTAATGACTTTCTGGGCCGTCAAGTTTCAATCCCTTAGGGAGCCTATGTAGCAGTCATGCACCTCTCAGATTTAATCATAAATATCTTCATTTGTGTTCCGAAGACGAACGAAGGCCTTACGGGGTTGGTACAGCATGGGGGTGAGTAATTAATGACTTAATTTTCATTTTTGGGTGAACTAACCCTTTAATACCAAAGCTGCTAAGTTGTTCTTATATACTATGATTTTTTCTCATATTGAGTATTGTTTTTTAAATTGGTCATTAACTAGTATATCTACGCTTAAAAATATTGGATCTCTTTTTTAAGAAAGCCATAAAAAAATGTTGATAAAAAAGCTTTGTCATTTCACCATTGTGATATCCTAACGAGACATAATTTTCTAAGTTTCGACAATCTAAAAAAGTTCAAGTATGTTTGTCTGGTTTATAAAGTGTTAAACAATCTTGCTCCGCCTCCGCTGCATGTCTTCTTTCAAAAACTTGCATGCGGAGGTAGTACACGGGCCTCGGCAAAAGGGGACTGCATGATACCATTTAGACGTACCACCTTTGGACAAAATGTATTATCAATAATAGGTGGTAAACTCTGGAATAACTTGCCCTTTTCGATACGAGAGTGTCTTACTTTCGACACCTTCAAAACTCACTTGAAAAAGTGGCTCATAGAGAACCAGAGATGCACTCATATTTAACTATTATACTTATATCAGCCATAAACTATCGTTGTTAAATTAAATGTAGTATAGTGGTGATTGTATAATGTTTGTGTTATTATGTACATCTTGTTTTTACCTATGCGTTGTATGTAATATCAATGTATATTTTTATCTCTGTAGGTTGTTATAGTGAATGAATGCTGTATGACTGTTGTTATTTTATTTATTTGTTTTTGCTACCGGCCTAGGGACTGCAGATGAAAAGTAGTATCTGTTTACTAATTCTGGCGTATTTACATGGTGTAGTATTCTACAACAATGTTCATGAATACGCATGGTCCCTATCAAATAAACTAATAAATAAAATAAAAAATAAATGTTCCATCATATGACAGGCGAACTTAGATCTTACAGTCTGAGAGCTGAGTCAGCCAAACTCTCTCCCCGAGTCACATGGGCCAAAGCCTCTTGGCCAATGACAGCTGTCGTTCACCACACCTCCATTCTGCTCACCACATGCTGTCGTGAACAGCTCTCCATTTGTTTCATGTAGCTGCCAATAGCTGTCTTACTGTACATGGTCATAGCCAACAATCTGGACCACAGCAGAGAATTATCATTGAGATTTTAGACTAAACCGTGACTGTAGATTAACAACAGGATTCGGATAATTACGTTGTGTGTAATTATGTCAAGTGCGATGCAATGCAAAGCCTTTTACTACTGTTATACAGTGCATGCATAATTATTATGCAAGTCAATATTTATTGGGGTCATGTTTCAAGATTTTGTTCCTTAGCAAGAGACTCTTTTGGACAGTTCTGGAAAATGGTGGCACTGAAGACTTTGTGACACTGTTCTTTAATTCTTGGTTTAACACAGAATTCTTCACTTTAATAATTGAAAACTTTTGCAGTTAATATCTTTTCTTCTCAACCTGAGCATTTCTTGTCCAATGGTCATGCCTCAATTTAGCAATTTCTATAGAATTGCAGTATTATATTATACATGTATAGTATTATATATCACTCATAAATGATTATGTACCAAATTAATAGTAGTTATTAAAGACTCCCTGTGGTGAAAATCACGTTTTTAATGTTGTTTATATGTCTGTGTTTTTTTTTTAAATATGCTTTAAGACAAACCATGTGCAAATTCATAAGTCAATACCATTGCTGTGTATTTCCTCCTTAAAACTGCAGTGAACCAAAGACAGTCTCAATTTCGGGTTGAAATCGCTGGTGTTTCTGACGTCACAAACTACCTTGTAAACAATCAGGTCAACGTGTGATCGTCAACGAGTGCATCTCTGAGCTGGTGTGAGTGAGTGGAGGCGGGGATCATTTGCATATTCATATAACCACGTATACTAAATGAGGCAAAGGTGTAGAGTTACATTCAAGCTATTTTAAGGCATGAAGGATTTTTTTTAAGGAAAAAACTTTAAATCTGTAATTTTTCTGATCAAAGATGAGTTTTAAGTGGTAGAATTATTGACTACAGGTGGACTTTAAGACTGATGTGGTTTGGAATTGGTCAAATACCCTAGGAAAAAAAATATGATCAGACTTAATATGACAGCATAATAATTATGCGTGCACTGTAAAGGTTCGGATGGGTTTCAATGAAGAAAACATCTAAACGCCTCTATGACACTTGCACCACACACACATACAGGGCTGAAAAACGCACAGAAGCTGCACTGATGTGGAAGGCATTCATTTGGCCCAAAATAACAACTCTCAACAGAATGTTGCCCCTGGCCCCTTCTGCCAATTTGCACAGTGAATGTTGAGTGCGCACACCACAGCTACACAACAGCCAATGATTGTACTCACAAAAAAAAAAAAATGATCTAAATTTATCAAACATTTGGACTAGAGTAGTGCTTTGATTGCTGTTAATAACATTTCTGCGCTCTGTCCAATTTGGACATAATGCACAATTTCTCAGGTGCTCATTCACAGCTATGGTTGACGGATGAACTCGAGCATTTGATCTGAGAGGTGGACACGCGTGCGCTTTGTGGCCTAGTTGCAAATGAACACTAACTGAATTAACAGCCTGCTATCGCCGCAAGGCTTCTCACATATTCTGTGGGTTATCAGAGCACTGGAGAAGAATAGAGTGAAAAAAGACAATAAGAGGAAGGGGAAAAGTTGTTTTCCCCTCACTGTATAATATGTGAAACAATCATGTAATCTGAAGCTTACACTTTAATTGTGATAGTTCACCCAAAATGAAGATTCTATCATCATTTACTCACCTTTATGTTGTTCTAAATGCATATGAATTTCTTTCTTCAGTAGAACACAAAAGTAGTAGTTTAGCAGAATGTTCATTCTGCTTCTTTTCATACAATGAAAGTAAATGGTGACCAGGGACTGTCAAGCTCCAAAAATTTGAAAAAGACAGTAAAAGTATCATAAAGTAGTCCATTTGATTTATGTGAAGCCAAATCGAAGCCATAAGAATTTCTGAAAAGACCAAAAATTTAATCAATCACAGATTATTAACCTCCATTTCAGCTCTGAGGTATTGAAATATATGCTGTGCGAAAACACTTCATGCAAAGTTTGACGTCACTGATGCCACCATTGGTTCTCTCATTCCTTTTGTATACGAAAATATTGTACAGCTTTAGGAGATCTTGAATAAAGTGCACAAGCGGTATGGACTACTTTCATTGTATGAAACAGAGCAGTGTGAACTGTTTGTTGAACAGTGTGATTCTGTTTTCCACTAAAGAAAGAAAGTCGCATGGGTTTGGAAAAGTGTTGTCATTGTTAAATAAAACTATTAAAAACCATTAGTTGGGGTTGGTTTTCACCCGACTGAACATGTTTAATCAGTGTTTGTCGGTGTCTGTTGGGTCAGTGTAAACATGACAGTTATTTTTCATAAAATATGTTTACACAACAACAATGTACTAAAAACAGAAACGTTTTTCCTTTGCATTTCTCATGTACAGACGACAACGTTGTCAGAATGATCCCCGTTCACACGGATCCACCAAAACGACTAAAGATGCTATATTATTCAGGCCAGTAGTTGGCGATGTCACTTTGTAAAGAAAAACAGTAATACACATGCGCATTACGTCACCGTTTTCACGAATTTGCGTTTTTGTAATTTACACGGAGACGTAAACAATGTAATTTGCAAAAACTTGCACTTTGAATCCCGTTTTCAAATGTTTGCGCATTTTTAGTTGAAAACAGTGTTGTGTAAACGGCCCTTAAATTATGACAGAAGTGTCAGTTTTGGGTGTATTATTCCTACAGTATAAGTTGCAATGTCAGTGAATGTGAACATGTTGAATGTGTGCGCCGGTGAGTATTTGTGTGTACACACTCACATGGCCTGTCCTCGTTGGGTTTGCTAGGGATCTCTTCCACACATTCTGCTGGGAACCAGCCTACATTCCCTCGGGCACTACCTTCCCAGAATCCTCCTTCTCCAATACTGAGAACTATAGAGAAAGTCAGCAAAAGAATATATAAAACACTGTTCTCACTATTTGCACACTGCATATACTGTATTGTGCAGTCCTAAATATGACACCAGGAAAAATGACTGTAATACATGCAGCTCTTTTACTATTCAAGATTATTTTGCTCATTCTCCGACTGACATTATAACCACTTCACTACCGATGTGTAAATACACATGCCAATTATATATATCAGGCCTATAATGAATTTATCAAGTAAAGTCTTTACTTTTATCCACTGAAATCTCTCTAGTTCATCTCTTTCTGTTTGAGAAGTGTTGCTAGCTCCGGCCATGCATCGCCTGGTGCCGAAGGGCAGAATCTGTGAAGTCTTGTTCTCCATATGGCAGGAGAAACTGCACTCCCTGTTACAAACCAGCTTTTCCCTTCATTTGGTGCACAATCATACTCTTAAAAAAACTGCATATTTACTATCAATAACATATGGTTTAATTGAGTGAAGTTAAACTGAAATGCAATTTTAGAGAGACATTTACCTTTCACCCTGTCGTTCTTGTACAAAGCTATTTCGCCCTCAGCCTGTGGTTGGTAAGTCTTGACCACCACATAATGTCTTCCTGGCACAGCACTGTACAGCTTGCGTTTGGACCCTGGGGTGTCCATGCCGGAAAAGGCATCCCTGTTGGCACGGGGACTGGGAATACAAACAACATTATCTGAATATTATTATAAAAAAAAAAAAAAATAAAAAATAAAATATATATATATATATATATATATATACACACACACACAAATAATAGTAATAATCCTTATACATTTGTACTGTACTATATCATTTTATTTAATATTTTTATTATAATAACAATGATATAAATAATATATATACTTCATTTAATAATAAAACTACATATATATATAAATATACATATAATAATATATAAATAAAAGATATAAAATAATATATATATATATATATATATATAATCATTAAAATATTTAATATTATTTTTTTTTTAAAGAGATCTAGCTCTAAAGTTAATGAAGGCAATAATAAGTAATCTCAGATGCTTTACTACAACATACATGAAGAGAGATAATACATTTCTAAGGGCATGACAGTTTCATCGCTGATTTTAAGAGATGAAGACGTGGAGGATGAAGACCCCTAAACAGGGTCTGGCAATGTCTGTGGTAAGCATCGAGGAGCACTAGGATGCTAGAACACAGCTATAAAAAGTATAAGGGCTCCCTCTGCTGGATAGACATCATAAATAGGTTCTCCTAGACATGTTTCCAACAAGCAGAGATTTTGATTCTTGCCCTGGGCCAAGCTGAATCCTTAACTTATCCAGTGACGGCTCACAGGAAACATTACCTCTAAAAGCAGCTGAGCCCTGTCCTGAGATGACTCCATCCGCTCAGAAGGATCCAAAAAAAAAAAAACTTTTTTTTCCCATCCAAAAAAAAAACTTGTTCTCCAGAAAAGTGCTGACATTAAAGACTCGACAAAAAAAACAGTCCCGACGATGTTGTTAATGAAGGTGTTAATGAGAGAGCGATGGAACTAAAAATAACATTGTAATTGCACAAGAACATCCAGTTTTCGATGATGATGACATGCATAATCTTGGATGCACATATTGTTCTTTTCCGTGCTTTCACTTTAACTTATAAATGCAGGCCTGGCTTCACAAGGAGGCCAGAGGATGGCCGACTGCAAATCAATTTCACATTGTTTTCATAAATAATTTAACATACATAGGGCAAAAAGACAGTTTTGAACAAATCTGGGTTAAAATTGGCCACAGGTATAAATATAGTCCATGAAACATATCATGAAACATAGCTATCCATCCTGTATGTATACAAATCACATGGTGTCATGTCATACAAGCAACTCCATGTTCACATATGACATGCCCTACCTCTCAACCTCTCAAAGTCCCCGTGGCATCTGGCGGCTTCAGCCTATAGGAGCAGATGAAATTGGGACATAGCACCTACATATGCCCTCTACGTGCCTCCTGCTTTTTTAAGCCTCCACTGAGACCCTCTCAATGTCAGGGCCCAAAGTCAACACACCTAGATTAGCCTTCTTACATAACAAAGCTTGACGAAGATGATACAGATGTGATATGATTTTTTTTTTTTTTTGGAGCCCAAAAAAGTGTTCACAAGCTAAACAGCCCTAAACAGATACACCTGGTTTATTATTTTAAAATGAAATGATAAATGGAGAGTACCAAAAAGTGGTAGCATAACCTGCAACACCTGTGAGAAAATAACCATATGAAACATGATGCAAAAAAAAAAACACAGTGCCACATTTTAAGAGAAAACTAAATAGGGTTCATGGCACCTAAAATATTTAACTCCCAGCCGCAAACTCTGATCAGCCAATCAGATTCGAGTGCTGAAAATCACAAAAATGACCCCAACTATCTTTTAAGCATCAAAAATACCAGCACTATCACTATCTCTCCTTGCCACGTTACATGAATAAGTGCAAAACACTCTGCAACAGAAATCCTAATTTGCTTCTATTGCTTGCCGATATCTGATAATCGACTTTCAAATGGCCTCACGTACAGAATCTACACTAGCTGGAAGAAAAACAAGCATATTTCAGCAAACCATAAATGACTGGCTTACTCATTTAGAGCACCGCCTATGGCAGCCAACCGGTCTGCCAATGCAACTAGCTGTCAAGCGAGCAGCGAAGCTTTCTTATCCAGCTTCATCCAAAGACAATTACATAAGCTGCGCTTCGCATCTTATTTTTGGAGAAAAAAAGAGTTGATGTGGGCTGAGGTATTTATGCAAAACAGGGAGGAAGGAAACAAGGCCAGTAAGTGTTAGAAATCGGTTCAAGCGCTGCACGTATATTAACATCCACAGGTCTATTTTTAATCAAGCTCGAAGGAAATAAGGTCTCAACATCTTTAAGATTTTGAGACGCAG